>CM026324.1:22069604-24734666 GCA_014843725.1 Amphicarpaea edgeworthii | reverse complement strand
TTTAATAAATGGAAAATAATAAGTGTGATGGAGCAAATAATCTATGCTAAAAGAATAGCTTATTGTTATGCACCATTACATAACTGATAGAGAAAGAATTTGCCGAAAAACATTGGATAATGAGACTTAAAGTAAGCTTCACACATCCAAATATACCTTTCCACATTCATTTTCTGCCTAACAAACAAAAGAAGTACATAAGATAAACATGAACATTCATTTCATGGAGACATTACATTTAAAGCTTCTTAACTTCAGGCTCTGAGATTACCAACCTCAAGAAACTAGTTCTAATTGAAAAATATGAATACATAAGAAAAAAATACATAGACATTGGCGTGCTGGAGGAGGAACAAATATTTTTCATTGCAAAGAATGAAACAGATGTAAACGTTACATTGATAATACTTCAATGATATGAAAAAAAAAAACTAATTACATGGGTGTATTTCAAGGAAAAACAATCCTCAAACGGACAAAATGCTTCACCTCCCAGAACAATGGTAGAAAAATATTCGTAACATAATTAATACATCACAAATCCAACAATACACTTAAAAAGAAAATTCATTGAGTTAATTTAAAAGAAAAAATAAAAGATAACAAACCTTTTACTTTGCAGATGAATCATCAAGAAAGATGAGACATGGTTCGAGAAAAGAAGGATCCAGCACAATAAGGTGGGTCCTGAGCAGATGAATCAAGTAAAGAAGATGAATGTGCATCAACTAGATTACGAAACACAAACAATTTAAGACAATTTCTCAATTATAAAATAAAGGTTTACCTACCTTTTTTAGTCCTTATATTTGCAACAACTTTTTCCATTTTAGTCCCTATAGTTGCAATTTTTTTAACCCTTTTAGTTCTCACTGTCTAAAAGCGACTAAAGTTGTTACATTTTAAACCTTCAAAACTGCTATAAATTTTTGGCAGTTTTTTCACTATCTAATTCAGTCTTGTAGCAATTTTGAAAGATCTAGATGCTTGGCATTTGGGAATTTTGGACAGGGAGGATCAAAAAGGTCTAAAAAAATAACAGCTATAGAGATCAAAAAATGGGATGTTTCTAAACTATAGGGACTAAAATGAAAATTTGTTGCTACTATAAACCAAAAGGATAATTAAACCTAAAATAAAATATGTGCAGAGCTACATTGAATTTATCACCTTTCCATGACCCAGCCACCCTGCACAAACAAAGTAAGATACAAGGGTTTCTGAATATCAGCTGTGAATAGATATGTACACTCTGACGAGAAGACACGACACCTTGATGCCGCTCAATACAATTTTTTTCCTTTGTTTTCTCTGAGATTGAAAATTCAGCATGACAAGGAAGGCAGTTCTCAAATTTCAAAGTTGAGTTAATAGATAGTCTCAAATCATATACAGGTACATTTAATTCAGTATTGAGAACTTATATTGCATCTGTACACACACTAAACCACAATTGTTTACTTCCACTACTAGGAATACAGCACACAGAAGTATATCTTTTTTCTCAAGCTCATTTTGCTTCAAAGAGCAAGTAGGTTTCACAGAAGTTAGTCCAGTAGAACCTGGATCTAGTTGTTGATCTTTGCTATATATATAACTTGAACCAACAGCAATCGCACAACCCCACGAGTATGAGGGCTGCGAATTATCAAATTTAGGTCGAACTTACAAACACTGGTCAGAATCCTTGGATGTACTGCTCCATGATAAAACAGAAGAAGCTCTAGGTTTGCACAGTACTTGTTCCACTCTGCAAGCATTCTGTACCTTGCTCAGAAAAAGATTGTCTTTTATGCAGAGATCTAATGCCTTTGTACAACATCAGAAGCTGGTTTGGTTAAAAAACTGTGAAAGAAGTAGGAGGCCATCTTAAGCTTTTAATGTCGAATCCCTTTGCTCTGACCTTCCTTGTCAACATATTGAGACTTATCTATGGACCAACCCGGAAGCCCATTTCCACAAAGGAGAAAGTGGAGGTTCAAAGGAAATCCTTCAAAGCGGTACAAGTCAATGAGGAAAATAATGCCAATGATGGCATCTTAACAGAGTTAACAATCGATAAAACAGAAAATTTATAAATACTCCAACCTTAGATGAGTATGAGAAGTCTCTTGTGCTCCATTGTCCAGGATTATCACTATGTGCAACTGGCCAATTATTTACCCCAACAAGATGATGGCTGATAATACTGATTTTGAAAGACTTCTTCTGTTACAGTATTAGAACTACTCACTCCCAAGTGAGGGATCACAACCATAAGATGCATGACATGTAAAAATATTCAAAATAACATCTGAATCATTCACTACAGTAATAAGACCCCTGAAAATGACATGCTTCTTTCCATTTTTCATCCCGACTTCCATACCAATAAACTCATTCTTTAATGATATTGGAGCCACTGATAGTGGAAACCTTGATCGAATACTCTCCCATTCCCTCTCAGGCTAAGCCCCTTTGAAAACCCGTGTCTCTATCTGCATCTTTCTCACTTTCCATATCATTTTGAAGGGATTAGCAATTTTGTTTCTTTCAAAATAAGAGGTTGAAGACAAAGAGGCATCCATCTTGCAAAAGTGAAAGAGGTAAAATGTAAAAAATTCTAGACATTTATTAATTCATTAAATATAGAAAAATCCTGTTAAAATAAGGTTAAAATATAGCAACTTACCAATCTATTAAGTGGATATGATTTAATACTCAAGAACATCATTTGGCGGATGAAACATTCTCCATAAGGAAGCAACCTTCTTTAGAATATTTTCTTCATGTCCAACAGAAAAAGGAAACTGTGTGACTTCCACAGCTATGATGGTTGGAAAAAAAATATATAACTCCAATACAGAAATAACAAATGACAACTGATGGTTGGAAGAAAACATATTACATTGGAATGTATTAGGAGTAGTTTTACTCTTACACTTATATACAGCTGACCCTAGATTAGTCTATCTAACTTGAATTAGATTAGTTTTGTTCAATTACATCATACATAAATAGAGTTAAGCTCTTCATTGTAATTTTTAACTTTTCTGTTTTATAGAATCAATAACAGAATTGCCCTCTCAGATCTAAAACTCTAAAATGGTATCATAGAGCTAGGGTTCTTCTTTTCTTTTTCTTTTAGCTTCTGCTACTTTTCACGTCTGTCTTCTCTGATCATCTTCTCCGGTGCGTCTTCTCAGATGCGTCTTCTCCGATCATCTTAACCCACACTAGTTGCAATGGTCATTCCGCTCAGCACAGTGCGTCAAGAAGGAAGTGGAGCTCGCTGTTCATAGATTCCAGTCACCTTCACAAACTCAGTTTCTGAGAAACTTGATGATCAGAACTACCTAGTTTGGCGACAACAGTTTGAACCCGTTGTTCAAGGTCATGGTTTGTATGGTTATAACGTCAACCCAATAATCCCCAGCACAGTATGCGACAAAAGAAGATCGTGGCCGCGCTTCGACTCTCACGAGGTTCATCGCTTGGTGCATGCAGGATCAGATTACTTCGCCCTCCAGTTGACGATTTAGGACAGATTCTAGGTTAGGCCATCCTAGTTCTGGTGTTCAAAATCTTATGCTAAAGTCATGTAACATTTCTACACACAATAACGAGAGAGGTTTGATTTCTGCACATCTTGCTGTCTTGACAAAGGACATCACTCGCCTTCCTACTCCTTTACCTCACACTTTATTCCAAGCCTTTTGAACTTGTTTTCAGTGATCTGTGAGGGTCCTGCTACATTCACTTCTATTAATGGTTTCAACTATTACATAACTTTTGTCGATGCATGCTCGATTCAACTTGGCTTTTCCTTTTAAAATCTAAATCTGAATCACTGAGTGTTTTCAAACAGTTTAGAACTATGGTTGAAAAACAGTTTAGTAACTCTATTAAGGCTGTCCAAAACAAATTGGGAAGTGAATTTAGCCCCTTTACAAATTACTAAAAAGAGATAGGTGTCACTCGTCGGGTCATTTGTCCCACATACACATCTTGAAAATGGTGTAGTCGAAAACATAGACACACTAGTTGACTTTGGACTCCCTCTCTTAGCCAAAGCTACCTTACCTCTCTCTTACTGGGATGCTTCATTCCTCACTTGTGTTTACTTAATCAACAGACTTCCATCAGCATCTATTAATTTAGATGTCCTTTATATCAAACTGTTCCAAAGACAGCCTATCTTATTCCTTCCTTAGAGGAGTCTTTGGCTGTGCTTGTTTCCCTCTCTTAGACCCCATAACAAGCACACAATTTCAATTCAGATCAGAGGAATGTGTTTTCTTGGGTTATTCCACTGCCTGCAAAGATTATAAATGTCTCTCCAGGCCCCAAGGTAGAATTTTTATCTCTAAAGATGTAATCTTCAATGAGAAGAGGTTTCCCTTATCTTGATTTGTTCTGTTCCTCAAATAACCTTGGTCCCCCGGCAACCTCTATCCACACACTCCCATACCCATCATTCAACCCCACACTTCCCGAACAGTTCCCACCATTCACATAGAACCTGAAACAACACCTACCTGAACAGAACCTGAAACAGCACTTGAACCAGCTCAAAACTCACCCACCAGTTCCCCTGCAGCAGTCTCTGAAAGTGGTTCTGATGACCAATCAGATGACTCCACACCCTAACCAGTCAGCTACCTTCCCAAATAACCCAGTTCCCTCATAATCTCAACACCCACCCTACTTCAAAACCAGGTCCAAAAGTGCCATCAAGAACCCTAGACTACACCCAGCTCTACTCATTACTCACCTTGAACCAAAAACCACCAAAGAAGCCCAAGCTGACCCCACGTGACTGTCTGCCATGAAGTCAGAATTTGAGGCTTTGCAAAGGAAGGTCTCTAGTCCCTCTACCCCTGGTGGGATTCCCGTTGTTTGCAAATGGGTGTTTAGAATTGAAAGAAAATCCTGATGGTTCAGTAAAATAAATACAAGGCCAGGCTTGTAGCTAAGGAACTTAACCAACAATTTGGTGTTGATTACAAGGAAACTTTTTCCCCTGTTATAAAACCTATAACAGTGAGGTTATTGCTGACCATTGTAGTTACCAATGGCTGTACCTTGAAACAATTGGATGTAAATAATACTTTCTTAAATGGAATTCTTGAAGGAGGAAGTGTACATGCAACAGCCTCCCAGGGTTTACTTCTCAGACCAAGGGTCTGGTCTGCAAAGCTTTAAAGAGGCCATTTATGGGCTCGAGCAAACTCTTAGGGCATGGTTTGGTAGATTAAATGCTGCTCTGGTCCAACTAGGAGTTCAAGTCCAGCAAAGTGTGATCGTCTCTCTTTATTTACAGCAAAATGCCTCTACAATCTACATGTTGGTTTATGTAGATAACAGCATGTTGTTATTGGAAATAGTTTAGCTCTTACAGCATCTGAATTTCAAATTCTAAGGTCAGTGTTTTCTCTTAAAGACCTATAGGCACTCTTGATTATTTTTGGGGTATTGAGGTAAAAGGTCTCAATCTGATGGGTCTCTCTTCTTCTCCCTCAAGGAAATACATCAAGAGGGATCTACTTACCCAGACAAGCATGACTAGGGCTTGAAAACCTATCTCCTCTCCCTTGCAAGTAAGTAGCTACAGACTTACAAAACTGGGCTCCTCATGTGACCCCCTATAGATCTGTGGTAGGAACACTTCAATATGCTACTATTACTAGACCTGAAATCAGTTTTGCAGTTAACAAGGTCACCAATTTATATCAAATCCTCTTGAGGATCATTGGACTGCAGTCAAGAGGATTCTAAGGTATCTTAAGGGTACTTTAACTTGGGAATTCATCAGACCTGCCAAGACGGCTCATTACTCTATAACTGAAATTTCTTGATGCTGATTGGGCCTCCTGATCCTGATGACAGGAGATCCACCTCAGGGACTTGTGTCTACCTTGGGCCAAATATTGTTCTTGAGTGGTCAAAAAGCAGACTGATTGTGGCTCGCTCCAGTACAGAAGCCCGAATACAGAAGTTTAGCATTGGCAACTGCAGAGGTCTCTTGGCTCAAATCCCTCCTATCTGAACTCAATGTTCCTCTACAAGACACCCATCATTTATTGCTTGATAACCAGCGTAGTGTAATCTTTGACACACACAACCCTGTTCTTCACTCAAAAGAATATAGAAGCATATATGGAGCTTGACCTTTCTTTGTTAGGGAAAAGGTCATCAACAGAGAAGTTAAAAGTCATTCATGTGCCTGCCCTTGATCAGTATGCTGGATATACTGACCAAAGCACTTATCCACTGCTCCTTTTAATTGTTTGAGGACCAAGCTCACACTGTGTGACTTTAGCTTCACATAACCCTCACCACCATGAGCTTATGGGGGAGTATTAGAGTAGTTTTACTCCTTACACTTATGTACAGCTGACCCTAGATTAGTCTATCTAACCCCTGCTAGTCAGGCAGTTAGAACCACAGTTAAGATTAGTTTAGTTTCAGTCTATCTTCTATAAATAGAGTTAAGCTCTATTGTAATTTTTAACTTTTTTGTTTTTATAGAATCAGCAAAAGAATTGCCCTCTCAGATCTAAACTCTAAAAGAATGTTCTGATTAAAATTACTCAGATGGACTGAATCAATAGCGATTAGATTTTGTATAAACAACAAAGTCTATCTCACTTCAAGACATATAAAAAGTCTCACTGAACAAGTCATCAAAGAATTCACCTTTTCCAGCCTTTGCAGCGAGATTTGTTAACCTCTATTTCCAACTTAGCAGGGGCCTATATAATGAATTTATCAATGTAACGGAATAATGCAGTGAACTTTGAAGTATTTTAAATTGATGAATGCAGAAACTGTATGTTGTTTTTTTTTTTTTTTTTGGGGTTGACTTCTGATTAAACAAAAAGATTCAAAAAAATGCAAAAGGGATGGTTGTACTAGAGCAAGTTGCTAAAATACTAAAGCAGGTAAAAAAATTCAAAAGAGAAACCCTATGTAAATGACCATATAAACATATATGAAGTAAGTGATGCCTCAGAAAAATGACATCTTCTAAAGTAATGCAATTATTTTCTGGTAGGCCAAAGTTTCAGCTCAACATCTTCCTAAAAAATCAGTTATTGTGCATATAAGAAATAAAAATTATGCAAAAGTATATAACTAATCAATTAACAATGCAATACCTTCCGGGAATCTTCAAATATGAAAAAGTTCATTTCACTTCACTGTGCCTTCAACTTGATCTTTGATTCTTGATACAAATAAGGCTTCACGCACTTAGTTCACCTTGCACTCTGGGGAAAAAGCTTTTTTTGTTGTTCTGATGCTTGGCTGTCAACAACAAGGCACTTTCAAAAAGCAGAAAAGTAAATTATGGCTGTTACCATCATCAATGCATAGGTAAAAACCCTAGCAAAATATGGGGAAATGAATTGTTTCAATGTTTTGGGTAGGAAGGAAAATCAGTTTATCTAGAATTATGTATAAACCATTTACAACAAATTACAACCTTGAAAGCCTCGGAGTATCTGCACACGCAACATAATAACGTGCTTCCCTTAGGATTCAGGTTTGCAAAGCATTTAACCTATTTGAAAACCTTGGAGGTGGAATCCAGACAGAAGCACAATCACCATGCTGTAGTTTGTCAACTGTATCTACATCATTATCTACTTTTTTGACAAAAATATCACAGCCAAGTTTATTTTCAACCACCACAGTCCGGGTAAGTTCATCCTCATCTAGTCACGGGAAAAAGTTGTATTTCTCCCTTTTCCTTTTTCGTTGACCACCAACCTCATACCAAAACCCAAACAGTGAGCCTTTTAAAAGTTGCATGCTTTTAAAGGATAAATGAATAAAGGAATCAGAATTTGACCGCATTTAGTTTTGAAGTGCTTTCTGTTCAAGCTCTAACTGTTGTCTCCATGAAAGAATGCTTCCCTGCAAAGGATTCAAGATTTTGCTGCACTGACATTTTACATTCAAGATACTGGTATGAGAAAAATTCAATTTCTCTTCCCGAGTCCTGATGATGATTGTACATTTGTGTCAAAAGTTTCAAACCTAAACAAGTTAGAAAGTAAACTTCTAGTTAATGGCATATTCTCAGCAGCACTGGCTCATGTCTAAAATCACAAGATACTGGACCATCAGTATCAGTTTCTAATCTAACGGCTGATCAATTACTTGAATATTCCATAAAGATGGTTTCCTGAAAGTGGTTCCCGTTCCTGCAAATGGGCATTGAAGGTTGATGCAACAATTGAAGCAATCGGTACCGCATTCATCCATGTAGTCCCCATGGGTTGCGAGCTTAACATTAGTAATTGTAGTGTCCAATAGTGGTCTCATCTGAAAAAGGGTAGTTGAATTCAGTATAGAAATTACAAAATGATTAATTCTATTAAAAATATTGTTGGTAAAAAATTTAGAGGAAAGAATGGCAAGTATTTTCATATGTACATAAAAAAAACATACCATTCCACATAAGCTTTCCAAAATCGTCAGGGAAAAGTATACGTAGCTTTAGCTCCATTGCATTTGTGTTTTCTCAGTTCTGGAAACCACCAGAATCACCAATTATGTATGCTAATCGGCTTGATGGCTTTTAAGGTCAGAACGAGCCAGAAATGTACAAGCCTGCACACATATAGAATGATACAGGTAAACTTTTTTTTTTGTTTCATTGGGGGTTGGAGGTCCTGTTTCTTTAAACAAAATGTTTTCTGTTTTCACTTTTTCTTAGAATGTGGAGTTTTGGCCTAACTCCAACCTCAGAAAGCTAGTTCATCAGGCGAGGATTGCCCTCCCCACTTGCATACTTTATCTTGGCCTTATCTCTAGTCAATGTGACTTGAATTTTTCAATACTTTTAAATTTAAAAATAGTAGTTTCTGTTTTCTGTTTTCAAAGAATTGTACAGAAAAAAACTGAATACATTTTAAAACCAAATAGGCCTAAGCCTTTTCTATAGCATGTGGATCAAATTAACATGCCACCTAGCTACAAAGCATAACGGAAAGAAACTTCTGTATATCACACATAATTAGGAATTCATTAATAAAAATACTTAGAATAAGCCAAGAGTGAATGGGAAGTCATATTCAACACTGGTTTTCTACTTTCCATATGTTGCAATGAATGAGGAGACTTGGAGACTTGAAGATCTAAAGAGGCACCTCATGAATGTTTGCTTATTAACAAGATCACATCCTGGGACAAAAAGCAGATCCACCGTGGAGCTAAATCTGTTCTGGAGACAAAACATCCAAGAGAAACATAACCAGGGAGGGAGCTATAGGATACCAAAAGAAAACTTCATCAAACCCTTTCCCCCTACAATATGGGAAACTTTGGTAAATTGAACAGGTTTTGAAGAGATATCATGACTGTCATTCTTGAAGATTATTCCCTAGTGCAGGGAGGTTCTAGGCTGAAGACATGAGAAGAAGAAAAAATATTAGTCCCTACAAAAACCATTGAAGTAACAAGTTAACTAAAAGATAGATTATAGAAAATTTAGAAAAAAAAGCGCCTATAAGTCAACAAGGTCTAACCCTTCCTTGATGCAATCACCCAAGACAGCATAACCATGAGCGTTCGATAGGTCGCCAAATGGAGACTGGACAGACGGAGGTCACTACCTTCTGTCCTGCACCATATCCTTTCAAAATTTGGGTGAGACATATAGCTTAGTTAGTTGCTCTTGAAATGGAATTTTGAGAATATCCCAATCCAGGATGTATTCACAATTTTTGCTTGTCTGCTGATTGTTATTTTCATGATCAGAAGGATAATCCGATACTGGACCTACCAGAGGAGCTCGATTTGAATTCGAGACAAGCAGATGATTCGAAGTTATAACATCCGTCTTTGAGAGGGCAACCAGTGAAGAATGCGCAAAAAATGAGTCAATAGCAAATATGCAGGGCGCCATATGCATAAAGCCAGAGGTAAAGTGATTATTTATTGGAATATTAAATAAGCAGTCCGTATACTTTGCTGATGTTACACAGATCAGAACGTAAGCAATGAACAACATGATTTGGGGTGGTTGGTTTCCAACATGCACAATACAGCTCTTCTAGTGCTGTGTACCCTGGGTAAAAAATAGGCATCCAAAGAGAAAGACAATCATTGCCATCAATAGAATGATCTTCACTCCCTTGCCCTTGAATATTGAGGAATGACCCCCAATAAGATGGAAATCAACTGGCTTCATTTACGCGGCCATGTGTTACTTACTGCCATTACTGCCTGTGAAGGAGGAATTGGCCTGAAAAGACATGGAAATATAAAATGATCATAGTAAACATCATATCACATTTAATGTAGAATGCAGATGGCCAACAATATTATACTAACTTTGGTCCTATATATGCCAAAATAATTACCTAATTCATCAGAATAAAAGTAGTTAGATTAGTTAATGTCATAAATTCTAAATTTTATTCCAAGACTACCTATGACATTAAATGGTTTAAGAGATGATTATTTTTCAAAGATAATTTTTAAATCAAATTAAAGTATACATTGATTTATTGATAACTCAATAAATGCACCAACTTTCATGGAGAAATGGGTTATATCATTAATAGACCTCACAATTAATTAAGGGTTAGAAAGAGATTTCTTAATAAAAGAAGTCTTATGTTTCTTAACTATGTAGACAATTTTCTTGAATTTGTTAACAAACACGGAAAAACTTCAAGTCCCAACATCAGCTAGAAATAAAGCCAAGATATTAGAGAGTAGAGATGGGAAGCAACCACCAAAACCTTTACTTAACTTTTAGGGTTGGAGTTATGTCCAAACTCACATTTAAGATGGTATTAGAGGCGTGGTGCAGTACCAACAGACAAAGTTTGTATATTCATCAAAGGTATCTTCATCGTACAATGTTACATAACTTAATAGGTTATGGGTGTTAGTGGAGGATCTTTCTATGATGCATTTTAACTCACTTAGGATAAAAATAAAGGAATTCCAAGTTTTAGAAACGCACCTGAATCGCAGAGATGAGAGCCTTCATAAGAACCCATGACAGAAATTTCAATTGAGTTCCCGATGGAGTATCGAAGCATCAAACATTCCCATGATGTGTACAAGGTGACTACAATTCTAAAGAGACCAATGAAAGAACAAAATACTTAAAAATTATGTATAAATTTTTTAATGTGAGTTGGGCCTAACTCAACTCCAAAGGCTAACCTCATAGGTTGAGGGTTGTCCCCAATGACGGATCTATATTGGGGCAATTGCCCCAGGTTGAATTTTTGTTTTAACTTAGATATTTTTAATAAAATAAAAAAATTGCCTCGTAAAAAATAAGTTGGCCTAAGATAATTTTTTTTTAAAATGAAGGTAAAATGTTATGAGATTAAAGAGAAAATACATTTGTGTGTAGTATGTAGTTGGTGGATTTATAAAAGCACATGTCTTTTTAAAATAAATTGTCATAAAAAATTATGTATTTGAAAAAAAAAATTATTATTTTTTCATGGAAAATTATACTTCTATCTTGGCTGATTATCTTTAGCTAATGATGAAACTTGAGTTTTTCCAATACACACTCTCCCACTTTAAACTTTTTTGGGGGATAATATGGTGGATGACTCTTTTAATGAATCTAAGATATGTTTTAATAACATCTTAAAATGTAGGTAATGAGCATAACTTAAGCTCACAAAATTGGCTTGGAAGGGCTGAAGGAGTGATATACACTATTTTGACCTCATCATCGATCGATATGGAATCTCCCAATACCGCTTCCCCTACATGCCCGAATATTGAACATCTCGAGCATTAAGCCTACAAGACCGGACATACAATTAAGTGTGATCTAATAGCAGACTGATAGTGGGTGGCTCAATTGGACCAGACAACAATCGCTAAAAATAGGCTTTGATACCATCTTAAAATTGTTGGTCAGGACTTAACTCGACCACTAGAAAAACTGGCTAGCTTTCTAATTATTAAACTATATTTGGGTTCTCCTATTTATTATTAGATAGCAATTAGCGATTTAGTCCTTATTATTTGTTAGAATATATATTATCTTGGTAGTTATTATTTATCTTTATCTCTTTATCTCCACAATAACCAATAATTGATTATGTAAACAATTAACTGATTCTCTTATTTATGGTTTCTTCAATAAGAATATAAATGAGGTGTGGTTTTCTCCTTACACAATTTAATGTCACATACATTATTCTAATATTACAATATTAGATTGATCCTATATAATCCATGTTGACGATTATATTTCGCTTATTATAAATAAAAGACTAAGTGTGGTCATTCTAGGCACACAACATATGACAGTAACCCTTTCAACACTAATAATAAATGCATATTATTTTATCTTGATTTTCAAATAGTTACAAAGGAAAGAGAAAGAGTATAACAACACAAAGAAAAGGAATATCTTAAATGATATTTCATTCCATTTCGCGATCAGATTCCACTGTAATAAAGACCACTTCTCCTTTGTTCTGTAAGCTGATTGGCTATCTCTACATCAGCAAATTAGTTATAGCAGTTAGTTTCTGTTAATCCGATTAGCTATCTGCCACATCAGCAAGTTTGTTAACTTCACTTGTAATGTTTCTGTCATAGGATGATTTTCTCATAATCTTGATAGAAGAGAATGTGCTCTTAAATAGAATACAAGGTAATCTTTAAAAGTGAAACTCTCAAAAACTAATGCTCATCATTGTACCCACTGTCAATTCCTATAATTAGGATCAATGATTCTTTAATAATAAATACAAAATATGCAGTTAAATCAAATCTCCTAATTATGGGATTTTAAATCCTATCTATAAAAGGAAATAAAATATAAAGTGGATTCTGACAGTTTCCATTTTGTAACTATATAAACTGATCTCTTCTCTTTTAAGAGATCAGAATATGAAATACCAATTTACAGTTTTCTAATCTCCTTTCTCTCTCTTAGAAACTTTAGATCTTAAATTTCTCACAAAATGTTTGACCAAGTTGAATATCCAAGGATTTGGGAATTCTATTCTCATTCATCAGAAAACCAAGTAGTTACACGAGAAGACAACTCTATATATAGTTGCATTGATTACCTAACTAACTGTCTAACCAACAGTGGTAAGTTACAGAGAAATGAAACTAACTAATTGTAGTTAAAAGAAAAAGAGTAAGCTAGGTAAATGCTACAGACTTATACAAGAGTGAAACTACTCCTCAATACAGAAGATTAGAATGCAAATTGCAAGTTATATATAAAAAAATAATAATATGCAGATGTCACACAATCTCCTATTATAACATAATTTGAAGGAGCTTGAGGTCTCCGTAAAAGTAACATTGTTGTTTATGACTAGTTTCTGCAAAAAGTAGTTCATTATAAAAACCTGGTCTCTCAGTTATGGTACAAAATGTTTATCAGTCAAGTTGGATAAACTGATTGCATAAAAATAGAAGAAGAAAAAGTGGGTAAAAAATTGTAATCCAGGGCAATTAGGAATAAACCTTTATCAGACACCCAAATTCGGTCATAGTTGGGTACATTGAACCAGAGGAATCGCATTTCCAAAATTTAATGCAGCAGAGGCCTGACTTTGCAGATTCAGTACAAGAGAAAGAGCACTAAGTGAAAGATGTATACAGATGTCTGTTGATAGTAAAAGATATATTTATTTGTCTTTCACAGAAAAGTATATCCTCCTGATATATCCACTGGATCTAGAATGATAAGACCAGAACCAGCCTCGACAGTAAAAATCCCTTCACCAGGGGCTCTAATCCAAGTGTCTTTTTCCTTGAGGCATACCTACTCAAATATATTGAAGAAAGTCACGGGTCAAATTCTAGTTAAAGAAAAATCTCCCCAAATTTTTGTTTTGAAAGACTGTATCATTAATGGCGAAAGGAGAGGAGAGAAATTTAAACGCCTAAACTAGTTTGAGAAAATGGGAAGATTTATTATTTCGGGAATTCTTTCCAAAAAGAATTTCAAAGATATATATCTCCAAAGAAAATTTAATGTTGTCTCCCAGCCATTCTCACATGAAACTCAGATCCAACTTTGCACTAACAAGTTTCTCGCCATAAAAATGAATCATCGAGAAAATGACTTAGTGCCATCATAGAAGGTGAATTCGGAAGAAAACAACCTAACACCAAAACACAATAACCATCAGATAACTTGGAAGAAAAATGAAAAAATATCACTTCTCAAGAAAGTGGTGAGTCTTTTCCATGAATTAAAGCTAGACAAATATATAAACAATAGTACTATGTATAGAAAAATGTTATCTCGTAGTGCTTGGATACACCAGTTTTGGAGCCCCGGATAATTGTACTGACTGAGTTCAATGCAAATTGATGGGTTAGGAGACATGAATCATGATAAATTAAAAATCAAAACCATGTAGCATTTAATTAATATTTGTAGCGAATTTCGTATCACTTTGACAGTTTCCCTGTTTCCAAACTTCCTTCAACAGCACTAAAGGAAATATTGACATTTTTTTCCATTTTTAATGTAATTAGTCAAGCAAGGAAAGAACTAAGCAAAATTGCAACAACAAAAGATGCAGCTATGCCAAGGATGTTTAGATTCAAATTTACAATTTACCATAAGTGATCTAGGGTAGTGTGGAAACAAATGTACTTGG
Organism: Amphicarpaea edgeworthii; assembly: GCA_014843725.1. Classification (NCBI taxonomy): domain Eukaryota; kingdom Viridiplantae; phylum Streptophyta; class Magnoliopsida; order Fabales; family Fabaceae; genus Amphicarpaea; species Amphicarpaea edgeworthii. Next base: position 24,720,054 of record CM026324.1, on the reverse strand, counting down.
TATAAATTTCATACAATGCAGATAAAACTCTTATTAGTAAAGATGTAAAAAGCCAAGTATGGCCTAAGCAGGCCCATGGGCATGGTAGTATGCAGACTAAAACACTACTCAGCCTTGATTTTGTTCAAAGCAAGTGTGATTCCTCCCTTCTTATTCTTACTAAGGATGATTGTTGTCTTTATATGTTGATATATGTTTTGATGATATTATCATCACAGCTCTTCTCCTACATTGGTGCATGTTGAGAATCAGAATAGGATCAGTTTCAAGATTCTGTCTTTATTATCATATCAGACTTATAGGAACAATATTTCCTATAATTAGTGTATTGATTTTAATTGATCTATACAATAAATAAGGGGATACCACTTTTGGTAACCGCCTTTGGACTCCACATTTTAGCGTACATATTTGCTCCTCAATTATATATTGTTATTTCTTACTCTTATCGATTATGTTTTTTTTTTTAAATTAAAAATACAGAGGCACGAAGTGCCTCTCTCTCTCCCCACACTCATCTATATAAAGAGCATTCGATGTACTCCGACACAATTTTAGTCTATTATACCTTTGTTTTCTCCTACTTTAACAGAATCTGATTACCAAACTTAACACTGTTTTTGCTCTGATACCATGAAGAAACCAGAGAAACTGAGAATTGAGAGAAAGTGTGTGTTTGTTATTTCATATACTGAATCTCTAAACATAGAGATCAGGTATTCATGCTACAGGAATGAGAGGGAGTTTAGTAACTGCTTGTAACCGAATTAACAGCTGGCATAGCATAACCAACTGCTGATCTGTCAATTAACTCATCTATTGCTTACAACAAGAAGCTGAAATACAGTAAGCTAGCATACAACCATATACTCTATTACCAAGAGGCAAGAATAAACACATGAGATCCAATTAAGCTAATGGTAATAATTAGAAGAAATGTAATGTTTTCTGCATATGTGGCATTAAAAAGCTTTGTACTTATTCATGGAAACATCAAAGATCATTTACCTGGGTCTCAAAGGAAAAACTTTGAGTTCCATTTGAATCACTTTGAGCATATATAGAAGCTCCTGATGCTTGATTCACATTGTCAAGACTTTTCTCATCACTAGATGGCAAATTGCCTTGGAACCACCATGTCAACACCATCTTCACTAGAGACTGAGTAGCTGCTATCATTACTAAGGTATGTATACTTCCTTAGAAGAGAACCATTCTGGTAAATAAATAACAAAGGTGTAAGCCTGTAATAAGCATGTAACATGGGGGAAAATAGTACAATAAACTCTACTTTGAAGTGGCTACTGCCTACTAGACAGTAAGAACAAAAAAAAATTGGATTCCCAACATGAATTCGTAGTGCTTGTATTGTTCTGAAGGTACACATTTTACAAATTACTATTGGTATTGGTATTAACAACATTGAGGAAGCTTTGAATTTCTAAAGGAGTTTCGAGAAAAAAAAATTATAGCACTCAAATATAAACAAGAAACTACAAAAATAACTTGCATACTGACAGGAAGTATATTACCTCAATTTTTACATTAACAAATCGCAATTTTTGCCATGTCCAATGACTATAATTGGTCTAAACCTTGTGCTTGAACTTCTTTTGCATCTGTTTCAACAGATAAACAAATAACCTTTCCACAACCATCATATGTATATTCATCAATGCCTACCCAATCAGCAACCAACTGTTCAGATGGGGAGAGGTGAACCATCTTCTTTCTGCTTGTAAATTGATTCCATCAGCACTATACTACTGTTTCTGCTAATAGGATCATTCTTTGGATCCGTTTTTCTTCCTCTTCCAGTTAGTGCTCCCAAAGCAGGCACAAAAACTCAGCCACTGCAAGAAGAAAATCTGGCACAGCAAGGACACGAGTTGCTGCAAACGCAATCACATATGATTGGGACGACACCCGCCACCTGTAGTCCATCAAGAACATTGTTGATATGGGCATATCATCAATTCCAGCTTCACTGGTTGTCCTTCTAAAGCTACCGGGTTAAATAAAGGGAACATTTCCAGTAACTGTTTGTTTTGAAGCATCAGCGGAAGATCCAAGCATGAGACGCATTTCTGGTTTTGTATCAGGGCGGACATCTAGTACAGAAAATTTTGGAATGGTCACAAAAAGGTCTGTCTCTGATAAAGATGTCATACGATAAGAAACCCACAGACCTTCCATCTGCAAAAAATAAAAAAAAGCAATAATAAAATGTGGAATGAGATGAGCATGTTCCACTCAGACATATCAAGCTGAAAGGAAAAAAGTGAAATGATTTAGTTAAAATAAAATGAACAGAAAATGCCATGGAAACAAATTCAACTGTATATATAAACATCTGACTCATCTGCTTAAATTATGAACACTCACAGCAATATGAGCCAATGGAGACTCCCCACCAGTGCCATTACAGAGCTCCAGCAAGGCATGGTTCATTGTAACAGCTATGATTGTAACTGTTCGTGACAACAGAAGTTGACTGTTCAGGTTAACCTTATCAACCAGAAGCTTCATAGTATCCCTTGAACCAGATTTTCCACCACAAAGCTAGCAGGAAGCCTTGGCTCTTCAGATAAATTCATGTATGTACAATCCAAAATCACCTTATATTCTTTATCAGACATTACACCATGCAATAGATCCACCTGCTCCCAAGTACACAAAATTAACGGAAGAATTTGGTGTCTTTTTGTGGAGTGAAAAACAAGAGTTTAAGCACATGCATTAACAACTGCTGTGGATTTGTGGATTTAAGATATACACAAGATTTTCAAATATATTCTGTTCGGAGATTTACTTTGGGTCAGATCTTGAAACTTCCTATAGCAGTGAGTCTTGGGGGAAAGTGTTGTAGGCTTATAGCAGTGAATTCTATATGCTATTTTTAGGTGTGTTTTAGCAGGAACAGAATGCAAAAGATTATTGAGGGGAAAATATATGTCTCTAGATTTACTTCAATAGATTCTCTAGAAGCTCAAAAAGGCTATCTGTCTACTCAACCAGGTAGCCTAGATGACTATCACTATGCCTACATTTGACTAGAATTATGGAAGTCATATAGCAGGCTAAAAAAAATCAAAACAGAGAGATGGGTTTTGAACTTATTCACCAACACACATTCTTGACAATGCCCAACGCGTTGACGAAGGTCACCCACTCTGCGTTGTGGAAAACCACACCACCAAGGCAGGGAAGGCATGGTCCCCATAATTGAATCTGCCGTTAGTGTAAACAATGGAGTTGGACTTCAGTTCATCAGAGATCAAAATCCTGCAGTCACACTCCATTTCCATTGTTTGAGCAAGAGAGAGGAGAAAAAAGAAGGGGGAATGTTGCTGAAAATCACCTTCTACAACGGTGAGTTTTTTCTGGTGGCAGGTCAGAAGGAGGAGGTCATCCAGTTGAAGAAAGGAGGAGGGAGGGAGAAAGAAGGAAAAAAAAAATCTAGTGCAGAAGGTGCACCACATGACTGTGGTTGAGATGGATTTGACGGTCTACAAACGTGGTCCACAGTAAACCACTTAAGCAATAAGCATAATTAATAGCAATTTCACTCTCATAATTTCCTTGTACTTCGTTAGTGAAAAAAATCATTTATAAATCTGGTTCCATCAAGAGAAAGAGTAGCAACCTTAAGAATGTCAGTCCTTTCAAATGACTAGTGAGACTGACTGACTGAGGCATAAAACCTGTAATGCCATAAGCACAAATGCTAATTGTATACAATCACAATCATTTACTTTTAAACACGTTATGGGTGAAAGCTGGATGAAGAATCCCAGTGGTACGTTTTAAATTAGTCAATTTGTTTTTAAATTTTAGCATGCTTATTAGTGCATAGACTCCAAAAAGAAAGGTACATATTCACACATTGGGAGGGAAATACAAAAACATTAGGGTTTAGAATTGAAGTTACCTTCACTTCAAAGTGAAAATGTTGGGACTTTCCGAGAAAACATCCCTCAAGCTTGGCGAACAAAAATATCAAGTCCTTGACCCTCACGTATCATTGGTTTACCAAGACAACCATCAATTGCAACAGACATGTTAATACCCAAAATCTGTAATTCGTTTGTAGGTCAGGAAGATGTCAAGGATTTTAATGGAAACAGCTCTTGTGACAACAAATGTGTACCTGAGCATGAAGAAGATCAATATGCACAGCCGAAGGATCTTCTTCTTGAGATCCATGCCAACTGCATTCATTTTTAATCTGTAGCTTTCCCAGATCAAGTTGTATAAAACTGGAAGTCAATAAAGCAACAAGATTTAGATTATTCAGCTTGTAAGATATAAAAACTATTTATTGTCTGTCACCTAATAGCTTAAGCTTTTAGGATAGGCACCTTTGACAATGTTATAGCTAAATTCTTAATACATCTCTCTTATTAACTATTAGATTATATTTTATTCTCATCTTTATTATTAGATAACAATTAGAGATTTAGTCCATTTTACTCAATATTGGAATGATCCACTGTGATCAATGTTGACTCTATTTGCTTATTATAAATAAAGACTAAGTGTGGTCATTCAAGACACACAACACATTACAGTAAACCCTTATCAACATTAATAAATAAAAACTAAAAAGTAACTTCCACCAATTGATATTGATCTTCAGTTCTCCAAATACCCCCAAATTTAGTGAAGAAAATCGGAATATTGATCTGTTATTAAAGAAACTTCTCCCTACCCACATATCCTCCTAAAATTTATGTCATCCATCACAAAAAAATTAAAAGAAACCAGAAAATAAATATAAGTGATTTTCTAATAGCACTTACTACACCATAGTACCATCTGAAACTCTCAGATTTATAACAAAACAAAGCAAACACTAAGGGTCTGTTTGGAAGGCATGAAAACTATGAGCTGAAAGTTTTCCAGCAGTGAAAGAAGTTGAAAGTGTTTCAACTGTGGTATTTGAAACAATTAAAATGGGAAGCTGAAAGTTGCTAAAATATACGGGACTAACAGATATTACTTTCAACTCAAAAAATGAAGTGAAAGAAGCTAAAATGCACAGTAACACTTCATAACAAATGGACATTCCATTGTTGCCCTCATAATTCAAAACTTTCATCCCCTTTTCACATCTCTTTCATCAATACTAAACAACCAAACTTTCATCTCCCTTTCATCCTTTTTCATCTCTCTTCATCTCTACACTTTTATTCCTTTTCATTCCTCCAAACCAACCACACCCTAATACACCATGACACATAATCAAGCACACAGCCACACACTATAATCTTTATTGTTATTCAATGCAATCAATTATGTCAACAATGCAATGCAATTTTCACCCTATTATATTAGGACTTTTACAAGGCCCCTGATAACGTCATAAAAAATCACCAAACACATTAAATAAAAACAGCTAATGGACTCCACAAACAGATTTAAAGTTCACTAACTCTTTGCTCATTGAATTCCTTGGAACAATGATAATTGGGGTGTCAAGTGCAAGATCCAGCTTAGTGCAGTAGCTCCATCTATTTCATATTTCTGAATCAACCACTCAAATCCTCCAACTTTATCAACAAGTTTTATTGCTTCTTCAGGATGAGGGGAAGCAAGTTCCATAAAGTACATCATTATCTGAAACCCCAACAAATATAGAAATATTTTCCTCTTCAGATAGACAGAAATATGTCAAATGCTACATGAACCCAGAGGCCATGTGTATTTAAAAATATAAACAAAACAGTGCAAAAAACTGTATCACATAAGCTAAACAGTTTTAACATGAGAAACAGAAAACTACCAATTTTAATATCTGATTCCAAATTTATTGAGTTTCTAAGGATACCTCTTGCACAAATCTATAAAGGAAAACAATGCGAACAGCTGAAAGATGGCCTTGCAAGCTATAAGCATATCCTTCATAGTCCTCGCCTTCAGCATTATAAGAATTAAATTTGAACTGAAAACAAAAATCAATATGTATTTGTAAAGTTGTCATTTCAATCATGAATGACAAACCTAATTACTAATCATTATTAAAATTTAAAAATTATATTGAAATAGATAAATGACATTATAGATTATTAAATATTAACATACAGATATAAATACATAATATACACACACAGCATTAAATTAAGTTAATCACAAACTTTTAAGATTTTAGTTTAAAATGAATGCTAGTAAGTAGTAACACATTCTCTCATCATACTCTCTTGGCCAAATGACCTTTTTGGTCATTTATCTTTTATTTTTTGGTTCAGTTTGATTCTTTATATTTTAAAAAGTTCATTTTAGTCTTTTATCTCTCTAAATTTGTTGAAAATCAGAATTAATATTCTGATTCTATTCATAATTGCAGTTTATAGGAACATAATCTCCGATTTAGAGGAAACAAAATATCCTCTATTTATATGCCATTAATGTAATTAACCTATATAAACATACACCCCACTGTACATAGTTTACACTCAATTATCCCTCTATTTCTCATATTTTAACATGGTATCTAGAGCCTAACAGTGGGATAAAAAAAATTGTGCCCCACCAGGACTTCGGTGGTCCTTTTTGTGTCGCCCTTCTTCTGCTGGACCAATTTCTTGTTTTCGCGACCCTTTCTTCTTCCCCACCTTTTCCAGTAGTCTTTTCGATTTTCCTGAGACTTTTCGGTGTCCCTTTCCAACATGTTTTCCGACCACCGCATTTTACTCCCGCTTATTTCCAGCCAAGAATATCCCAGTTACCATTCCTGCCGCTGTCTTTTTCCAACGTGTTTTCCCTCCACCGCCTTTTGATCGTTGTTCATTTTCCAGCGAATTGCCCATCATATTGCTGTCCTTTTTTGGCATGCTTCTTGGTGGCTTTTTATGTGCTCTGTTGGTTGCATGTTTGTGCCATGGTTATCTTTGTCAATGGTTATTTAGGACAATTTTCTCTCTCTTTCAAGTTTAAATAATTTTGGATTCCACTATTAGTTTGAAGCTTCCAAATGTTGGTTTTAAATAAGTCGAACTTGCTTTCTTAGGCTGGACGTATATTCCAGCTCTCTCTTTCTAGCAATATTCCCGACTTCAAGATCCTTGAGTTGTCTTTCGGACACTTTTTTTCGGAACTCAAATGGTTTTATATTTTATTTTTATTAGTTGGGAAATTTTATTGTAACAAACTAAAAGCTTAGTAAGCTTCAACTTACTGATTCTATTCATAATTGCAGTTTATAGGAACATGATTTTTGATTTGGAGGAAACAAAATATCCTCTATTTATGCACCATTAATGTAATTAACCTATATAAACATGCACCCGCTGTATACTTTGACATAGTTTATTGCCTAATTATCTTTGATTTTTTTGTTTTGGTTATTTAACATGGTATCAAGAGCCTAATAGTGGGATAAAAGAAAATGGTGCCCCACCGAGGACCTACTATCCTCGGTGGACCATTTTAGTGTCACCCTATTTCCGTTGACCAGTTTCTTTTTTTTGGCGACCCTTTCTTCTTCTCGCAAAGGTAGTCTTTTGGATTTTCCGAAGACTTCCCGCCGTCCTTTCCATAATGTTTTATGGCCACCCCATTCTGCTTGCCACTCATTTCCAGCAAAGAATATCCCAGCCACCATTCATGCTGCCGCCTTTGTCCAGCGTGTTTTCCCTGCCACCGCTTTTTGATCGTTGTTCATTTTCCGACGAAAAACTATTTCAATTGCCCATCCTATCACTGTCCTTTTTGGCGTGCTTCTTGGTGACTTTTATGTTCTCTATTGGTTGCATGTTTTTGCCATGGTTATCTTTGTCAATGGCTATTTAAGACAATTTTCTCTCTTTCTAGTTTAAATAATTTTAGATTCCACTATCAGCTTGGAGCTTCCAAATGTTAGTTTTTAAGTAAGTCGAAACTTGTTTTATTAGGCTGATGTATATTCTAGCTCACTCTTCCTAGCAATATTCCCCAACTTCACCAAGATACCAAGATCCTCGAGTTGTCTTTCAAACACTGTTTTTCAGTGGAACTCAAATGGTTTTATATTTTATTTTTAGTAGTTGGGAAATTTTATTGTAACAAGCTGAAAACTTAGTAAGCTTCAGCTTGAGGGGGAATGATGAATATCAGAATTAATATTCTGATTTTATTCATAATTGCAGTTTATAAAACATAATCTATGATTTACAGGAAACTGAATATCCTCTATTTATGTAACATTAATGTAATTAACCTATATAAACATGCACCCGTTGTGTACTCTAACGCACGGTTTACACTCAATTATCCCTTTAGTTCTCCTATAACATGTTCCACATTGTATTTAGTGGAACTTACAGTTAAATGGATTACACCCATTAAAATAGTGTGTTAGAAACCTTTCTCTAATCTATAAATTATTTGCATATGCTTCAAAATTTTAAAAGAGGTTTGTTTGTATTATTAACCAATTGGGTAAAGCATAAGCATGGTTTTTTGTCTAACAGTTTGAAACTTCAGATTTTTTTTTATCAAAACATAATTAATATTAATATTGAATTAAAATAATAAAATTTAATAAAACCAAGTAGAGAGAACTAATTATAAACACAAATAATAAAAAAAAAAAATTAAAAGACAATTATTTTGTTATAATTACATATCTTACATGTAATTTACTACTTCCATCCCTAAATATAAGACTCCTTTTACTAATTCACCACTTTTAAAAAAGTTAGTTAACTTTTGTTATCAATATTATCTTTTCCAAAAGTACCCTTTAAAATTATAAAGACTCATCATTTCTCTCTTTTCACTAAATTACTTTCTACCTAATTAATTAATGCGTTACTCTTCTTCTCTGAACCTTATAAAAGAGAAAATGCATTCATCTTTTTAATTCGTAGCATTTATTGTAAAGAAACTATTTTATAAAAAGGTTGAATAGTGAAATTTTTTATTTTTTTTGGGGGCACACAACGAGCTTCTGGTTTATAGATAAAGAAAGCACACCTTTATAAGGGAATCGACACCAGGATTACGAATGTCACAAAGCCAATCCCAATACTGATCTTTTCCAAGGGATGTATCACAAAGTCTAAAATTGCCTAATGTTCCATCAATGGATAGAGAACTTGGGCGAACCTTGATAAGCAAAATATTTGATTTCAGAGTTGTACACAAATGACAATAAATAATAGAAAGTGCCAGTACTTTTAGAACTAAAGAAAACAGAAAAAAACTACTTAGAAATAGATTGGAAACCAATAGCATATTATAAAAGAGAAAGGAAGGCGCTAGACCAGCTAACAAAAGGTGTGTCATTACCTTAAGATCCAGTAGAAAACTTTCTTGAACTAATGTAGCGAGTTGAGAACCATCCTCCTTGTTAAGAAAAATAGTTACACTGTCCACATTCATGTTCAAATAAAATACTACACGCTCTTTTACCAAATCCCAACAATCCCCTAACGGGCCCCTTTTCATCAACTCTCCCCTTTTCCAAAAGTTTCTCCGAAGAAGTTGCCAAAGTGTCAGTGGGACTTGCCACTTTATTTCCAGAGCTTATATCCAAGCCAAAACTTATCATAGCAACAATAGTAGGTCGGTTGCAGAAAAATTCCAGTTTGGACATACGAACACACATCTGAAGATTAACAATCAGAAATGTAAATACTTCAATGTATCATAACATATAAGAGCAGACCAGAAACTCCAATTCATTGTCAACAATGTCCAACTAAGTACCTGTGTGTCTATACCATCATAATCAGGTGAACCAGAACTCCTTGTTATGAAGATAACAGATACAAAATTTGAAGTATCACTTCCTGTGCCTCATAATATACCTCACGAGGAGTGCCCTTTCCCTCTCAATTTCCTTTTCATGTAATATGCTTTCTAAAGACTCAAAATCGGAAGCAATCCCCACCAATTCCTGCTGATCCAAATCCATATTATGAGAAATGAATTCAGATAATGCATCCGTAAAGCTATCTTCATCATCATGACACACTTCCTTCCCATGGGAATCAAACATGTCAGAGGATGAAGTTTCACTCTGCAAGACAGAAACAGCAAGATAACGAGGAGCTGCAGATAGACGACCCTCAAGTTCATCCTTAATTTTTAAAGAATGCAATTTCATCTTCACTGTCAAGTCACCATCTGCAAGAAGAACATGAACCTGGGAAACAAAACAGCAACCACAGTAGCATTCATAATTGAACCAAAGTTACTGTTAAATAACTAGAACAGGTAACATTATAAGAGAAATAGGCAGTAAACCGTGTGTCTGAATACACCACGGAGCATAGTTTATATAGACTTATTTGCATTTATTACACAATATATTGTTTCCTTTAGATAAGATATTGTTGCCTATATACTATAATTATGAATAGAATCAGAATATTATTTCTGATTTTCAACATTCCCCCTCAAGCTGGAGCATATAAATCATATGCACCAAGCTTGTTACATATACAATTAACCCGTGGACCCCTCAAAGCTTTGGTGAACACATCTCATAGCTGATCACTAGAGTTAACAAATCTAGTGATCATATCTCCTAATTCAATTTTCTCTCTAACAAAAATGACAATCCACTTCAATGTGTTTGGTCCTTTCATGAAACACTCAAGTTAGATGCAATATGTAGAGCTGCCTGATTATCACAAATCGTAGTCATTTTGGCATCCTCTTCAAACTTGAGCTCTTTAATAAGTTGCTTTAACTGCACAAGTTCACAAGTTGCTACAGCCATAGCTCCATATTCCGCTTCAAAGACTTTAGACCTTGCCACTACACTTTGCTTCTTGCTCTTCCAGGGATATAAGGTTTCCACCAATCATTATACAATATCCCCAAGTAGATCGTCTGTCACTAGGAGAACCCACCCAATCTGCATCCGAATATCCAACAATTTGGACATGTCCTTTGTCATTATAGACAAGTCCTTTTCCGGAGCACCTTTGATGTATTTGAAAATCCGCATAACCGCCTCCCCAATGATCTTGACATGGAGAATTCAAGAACTCGACTCACCACACTAATCGCAAAAAGCAATGTCAGGACGAGTGACGATAAGATAATTTAGTTTCCCAACTAACCTTCGATATCTTCCCGGGTCTCGCAAAAAGGAACCCCTCGGTTAGGTAGCGATTTGACACCTGGGGTCCATAGGAGTGTCCATTGGCTTAGCATTCATTAGGCCAATTTCCTCAAGAATGTCAAGAGCATACTTTCTTTGAGAGATCACCACACCATCCTTGGATCGGGCCACTTCAATACCTAAGAAATATCGAAGTTTCCCAAGGTCTTTAGTTTGGAATCGGCGAGAGAGGTATTGCTTTAGTTGGGCTATGCCATGCTCATCTCCTCCAAAGGTGATAACAATGTCATCCACATACACAATGAGGTAGATACATCCTCGTGGTGAATGGCGATAAAAGATCGAATGATCGGCTTCACTGCGAATCAAGCCAAATCATTGTACAACAAAGATGTAAATCTGCCAAACCATGCTCTCGGAGACTGTTTAAGTCCATATAGGGATCTCCGAAGTCGACAAACCATGGTAGATGATTCCCCCGAGCAACAAAGCGGGGTGGTTGCTCCATGTAGACTTCTTCCTCAAGATCGCCATGTAGAAAGGCATTTTTATATCAAGTTGGAAAAGGGGCCAATGGCGAATGGTCGCAATAGAAAGTAATAGTCTGGACAGATGTCATCTTTGCCCACAGGGAAAACGTGTCAAGATAGTCCTGTCCGAACACTTGAGTGTAGCCCTTTGCCACTAAACGGGCTTTGAACCTATCAATCTTACCATTAGGTCCAATTTTAAGGGGAGTACAACCATCGACACCCGACGGGGACTTCCCAGGAGGTAGAGGAACCAGATCCTGTACCATTACTCCTGAGAGCACACATCTCGTCAATCATTGCCTGTCGCCCGTCACGGGTAGGATAATGCTTCACCGGAGAGTTAGGAATGGACACGTAAGACAAAGACGAAAAAGCAAGTATAAAGTAAGTGGAGAAAGACGGTGATAACTCAACGTAACATAGTGTAGGGATGGGTTACGAGTTGTACGTGTACCTTTCCTTAAAGCAACGGGTAGGTCGGGGTCGGACGGAGGACCTAATCCGAGAAAGATATTGGAGCCGGGACGGGTCGATCATGGTCTCAACCTCAACCGCAGGGTAGGCACATGTACCACGGGAGGCCGCGTGGCGTCCGTGATATGTCCGAAAAGGTTTTTGTTGGAGGGGATGCTCAGTGGGTCTTCCTCTAAAGCAACAGGAAGAGGAGCAAGAGAAGGACTCTTTGGGGAAAGAGAATGCACAGTCAAAGGAAGCGGAAGCGGAAGTAGATGCAAAGTAGGGCCTGACTCAAAGAAAGACACATCACAGAGATGAAATAACGTTTAAGAGTAGGAGAAAAACATTTATACCCTTTCCGGGACCTATGGTAGCCAAGGAAGACACACTTGATGGACCGAGCCGATAATTTGTCAAGTCCAGGTGAAAGGTTATGAACAAAACATGTGGAACCAAAGACACGAGGAGCCACAGGATGAAGAGGTGTATGGGGAAACAAAACAGAGTATGGAGTTTGACCTGGGGATGGATGATGGCATACGATTGATAAGATAACAAGTCATGAGAACAAAGATCACCCCAAAAGTGAGTAGGGACATTGCCATGAATGAGAAGTGTTCGAGTAGTTTCAACAAGATGTCGATTTTTGCGTTCGGCAATCCCATTTTGTTGGGGTGTATGAGCACAAGACGTTTGGTGAAGGATACCTTTAGATGCCATAAACCGTTGAAACTGGTTGGACAAGTATTCACGAGCATTGTCACTACGAAGAGTTCGGATAGAACACCAAACCGAGTTTGAATTTCATTATAAAATTTTTCGAATAGGGAAAATACTTGAGACCGATTTTTCATTAAAAACAACCATGTGCAACGACTAAAATCATCAATGAATGTAACAAAATATTTAAAGCCGAAAGAGGTTGTGACTCGAGACTTAACCCCAGACATCCGAATGGATTAAAGCAAAAGGAGATGCAGCCGCTTATTCATACGATCAGGAAAAAATTGACGCGTGTGTTTTCCTAACTCGACATGACTCACAATCTAAAGTAGACAATTTGGACAAATTAGGAATCAACTTTTAAGAATCTGAAGGCCGGGATGACCTAACCGAGCATGAATGGTAAGGGGAGATGCAGTGGCGAGAATATGCTTGTGATGGGGCGAGATAGGTAATAAAGACCATGAGACTCACATCCAGTGCCAATTGTCCGTCCCGTACTCTCATCTGCGCAAGACAACAAGATCTTTAGTGAATATGATCAAACAATCATGGGATCGGGTCAAGCGGTGAATGTAGACGAGGAAGGTTAAAAGGACAATCGGGTACAAATAAAACAGACTTAACACTTAAATTGGGTAAGGGATGGGTGGTGCCAATTCCTTGTGATTGTGTTTGGGAACCATTGGCGAGGTAATAGTGGGTAGAAAACCGGAGGTAGAAAGAGAAGAGAAAAGAGAGCGATTACCGGATATGTGATCGGATGCACCAGAGTCAAGCACCCATTGACCCATAAAAGGAGACCGTGAGAGACAGCAAAAGAATTACAGTTGTGCTATCAAGCAATGACACTTAGAGTTCGATGACTTGCATACCACCTGAGAAAGTCCTCATACATCGTAGGTGTTAAGCAGACATGATGCAAAAAGAAAAGTGGCAAAAACAAGACCACAATAAAACCTTAGAGGGAGAGAAAAAAAATCTCGCCAAACGAAGGTGGCGCAAAGAGGGGTAGTCGCTTGGGAGGGACGACGCGCTCAAGTCGCCGCCGGGAAGGGGTCTCCACGCGCCGTCACGCTGGCCGAGACGCACACCGAAAAATGGTGTTTGGCACGTCATGAGATGACGCCCGTGTGGGCGCGTCGAGCTTTGGTGGAGATTCCGTCAACGGCGGAGGACAATGGGCGGTGCGATTCCGATGGTAGTGAAATTCGTCGGAGGAGGTTGCGGAAAATTTTCCGACAGACGGCGGTCGCGGCGGTGGCGGCGGTCGGCGAAGGGTTTCAAAAAAATTTGGAGACCGCAAAGCAGAAGGTTAGAAAGCAATACGAAAACTTGTTTCCAACAAAATTGCATCGGAGGACAGTGGGTCCTCCAAAAAAAAAAAAACGGTTTTAGGTACTATCCAACCCGGCTCTAGATACCATGTTAAATAACTAGAACGGAGTAACATTATAAGAGAAATAGCGAGAAAAACCGTGTGTCCGAATACACCACTGAGCATAGTTTATATAGACTTATTTGCATTTATTACACAATATATTGTTTCCTTTAGATAAGATATTGTTGCCTATATACTATAATTATGAATAGAATCAGAATATTATTTCTGATTTTCAACAGTTACAAAAATAAGAAAAATACAAAATTTACTTCCAAATTGGAATAATTTTATTGGCAAATAGTAATAGCAAAATTATTCAATGTAGTAAATTTATTTCACACAGTATTTTTCATTTCAACATTCTTAGTACAAAACTTCAAATCAGTCTATGGAACCCAACATGGCTTTATTATTAGGTTTGGGATTGGGGGGTGTTCCTTTTTATGAGGCCAATAATCCACTTTAACAGCTCTGATTTTTACAGCACAGTCAATTCCTATTTTAACAGTATTCAAAAGATTCTAAAAAATATAACGTGTTTATGCTCAAAGAATATTTAACTTGCAAAATTCCAAAATAATTAAATTGCATCTCTCTCCCACTAAGGTCACCAAAGTACAGCTATATATACCATAATGCCATAAAGGTTTCAACTCCCAATTCACAAGTTCAAATTTATCAAACACACCATAAATCAAAAAGGCAATGCATATACTGATATACACATGTACAGCTGCTTCAATAAATAGAAGTTGTAACAAAGGAAGATCTCCATGCTTCAACAATCCAGACAAAAGTTTTCAAACACCAGACTACAAAGATCTGGACGCCTCCTTCTTAGTGTAAAACAAATCACCCAAGCTCCCACTCCTAAGAAAAGAAATCTGTACAAAAACAAACTACTTTCCTAGGGCATTACCATTTGCTGATAACCTAGCACTAGAAGTTTTCCTCACAAAAATCCACATAAAGGGGAATCATGGGAAGGAAGGCAACAGTATTCTCAATAGCTATATAATCAAGTACACGGCAATGGCAGAAACTGCAGTTTGTTAGAAGTTAGATAGAAGGGAAGGGGAGATTAGCTATAGACAATTAGAGTACTAAATTAGTTATAGGAATTAATTAGATTTACGAGGAAAGGATTCCTTCTATTTGGTTATTGATTATTATTTGAAGTTTGAGATTTTGCTCTTTGTAAAATTCAAGGATTCCCCCCTTCACCAAAGAGTTCTTCTTTCCTTCACAAAGAGCAATAGCTCAATCTACAAATAATAACTGAACAGATTAGGAATTAAGAAGTTAGTTAAGACAGTTAGAATATCAGTTAGTTAGAGGTTAGTGAGTCAAATAAATATGGGGATGCAAGGGGGAAAGGACTCATCCAGTCTAGTATCATTTGAGAATTGAGCTTTCCTCTTTGTGAAGGGGGAAAGCCTTCATGAAGAGCAAAGCCTTAGAGGAGAGATCTCTCTCCTATTTTCCATTCTTTCCATTTAATTCAAAAAAATCTCTTTTCTTTATCATTTATGTTCTTGGTTCCTAACACATCTAGAACAAAATTTGGTATCAAATAACCATAAATATGATTTTTTACCAATACAGACATTAATTAATATGCTACATTCTGTGTTACTAAATATTTATGACTTACAAGATTTTGATATTCTACCAAAATATTCAAGAAATATAACTTACTCTTAAATCAAATTGATCTTTTATCCCCAACTACTATGTGTTATTTATGCAATAGAGCTTAAAACAGAAAAAACAATATATAAGTTCTGAAGAAATATTTTTGAACATTTATCGTGCAATGTCACTGAAGTCCAAGGACACCTCTTTGCATTCCAGTTCATATGACAAAAGTGCATAACATCACTATAAAATAATTGATCAATCTTGGCCATTCCAATTAAAAATGCATCTATCTAAAACATAAATAGTAGAAAAAACATATGCACAAACCTTCCCCCCATCCGCAACAACTTCAAGAAGGAGAAACTCATCAAGCTTTCCATTTATGGTGTCCCCAACCTGCACAGATATTAAAATACATATATGTCTCACTGGATTTTTTACAAAGTGATATAACAGTGGACTCTAAACAAATAAGTGTGTGGAAGAACAGGTGAAAATGTCCAAAAGTACCAGCAAAAAAACATGCGTTCAACAATAGACACTAGAACACCAGATAGTAGAAAGGCAATGTTTGGGAATCAAGAAAAAAACAAAAAAGAATGCCAGAATAAGAATGTGTATGAATACAAAATGGATGTCTGTATACATCACATGCTGCTCATTCCTCGTGTATTGCCAGATGAAGCTTTAAAAGGAATGTACTTAACCTTTCCATATATAAACAACTTCAATTCCACCAGTGCCCCATTTATAACAATGTCAGCTGCTTTTGAATTTGTGGTACTAATGACATTGTAGGAAGTAGCATCACCATCTGAGTCTCCAAGCACATCAACTGATGGAGGAGCCTACATGCAGCATATATAATTTTATGAAATCAACAACAAATAAAATGGAAATAATAATTTATCAAAAAATAAGCATGAGAAGAAAACAGATTAAGGATGTCATACAGAAGCTTGATATGTGGCTTGTACAAGTCCTTTAAACCAGCTAGCCTTCTCCTCCTCTTCTAGAAAATCTAAGATCCATGTGCTAGAAGATTCCAGAGCCTATAAGGCGATTCATAATTTAACAGATAGTGAGCAACTTGCAAAAAAAAAACCCTAACAGAATTTTAATGTTCAAGTCCCACTAATAAGTTATAATTCAGTATTCAAAAACAGAAAGAAGCAATAAAAGCATTAAACATCCACAAGATCACCTGTTCTTGTGTCTCCCTTCATCCTCATTGTGAAGTAAACAATTTTTCATACAGAAAAAATAAATTTTAAGAGAAAAAAACTACAAGGGCGAGGATAAGATATACTCCATATTGGAGAGTAGTAGTCTTACTTCTTACTATCTTTTGTTTTCTGTTGCAGCTAGCTACTGACCTTATGTTAGTCAGTAGAACCCATAGTTAGTTAGGTTGTTAGAACTGTAGTTAGTGACTCAATGACTCTATACATAGATAGAGATCACATGCCTTGTAATCATTTGGCTTTTCTGTTTCAACAATCAAATGAATAACAGAATTCCCTTTCTTCTCACAAACTCTATTACTCAAAAATATGATTTATGTATATAACTAAAAAAAAATCCCATATCTACACCATAAAGTCAACACATTTCATATATTTGGCAAGAAAGTGTAAACATAAATCGGGGTAGATTTGCTTGTTTAAGGTGGAGAGGAGACTGAGGCAGGTTAAAAGTTTCATTTCTTCCCATCATTTGTTCTGTCTTGAACTTCCCAATTTTGGAGTTGAAGGTAGGGAAGCTAGCTAGTCTGAGTCCTTTCTAGTTTTACTCAATTCCACTCATCTTTTACAATACCAAATCAGACGTCTGATTGTGTATTATAGACTCTACTGAAATGTCTTTTTTTGTTTTGCAAACCTCTCTTTGTTTTTCTAAGTCAGACTCCAAATATTTAAAGATTCATTCTTGATAAACCACATTGTAAATCGAAAACACCCAGTCAAGCCAGTCATCTAGACAGTGGCACTCAATATAGACACTTTGTTGCAAGTTAGAGGTCCCACACTACTTTTTAAACTGATATCAACGTTATTTACTGCACAGGTTCACAAACAATTGGGCAAACTTTCGGCATCATAAGCCAGCTACCATGCTATGGAATAACTTGCTTGAGGTATTCCATCTTTAGTTAGGCAAGAGCAGACCAAGTCATGAAAAATACATGTACAATTGAAAACAAGACTAGAATGAATTATGTCAGGAATGATACTTGTTTCAACAGATTAAAGAAATTATTTGGCTCACCTTCTGAATGTCCATTCCCCTGGTGCTTACAGCAATACAAAAATGGGGAACCACCAATATTTGTCGAGGGAACATCAAGGACTTGCCTACCAGACATGCTGCAAAGTTGAAAAACAAAATTACATAAATACCAAAGAGACTGTTGTTTTTAAAATAATAAATTCTCTCCAAAAGCTATAATTATGGTAAAAAAACTTAATTATACTTTAGGTCCCTTATGTTTAGACTCTAGACTGTGCAATTTTGTTCCCTCAAGTTTTTTTAGCAAATTATGTTCCTCTATTATAAAATTAGGCAAATTTGGTCCCTATGTTGGTTTTCCTAAAACCCTCAAATTCCATTTTCTATCCAAATATTTGGGCTTCATGATGGATTTGGGAGATAAAATAGTTTTAAACAAGCTGAAAGGTTTCCTTAAACAAGCCCACCTTAGTTGCGACCTTTTGGGGTCGCCCAAATTGAAATCTCAAAGATGGTGGTGTAGTCCCAAATCAACTAGTGATATGGCCAAATTAAAGTATATAAGTAGAGAGCAACTCTCTTCTTCAAACTGGTTGTGTTAGTTTGAGTTAGGCCCAAACCTACATTCTAAGACGGTATCAAGCATACCCTAGATCCATTGTTGGGCCACTTGCATTTGCCACGCTCCAGACTGAAAGTGACAGAAATGGAGAGGAGTGTTGGAAAGGTTGCCTAACATGTGAACACCACTAGTCTGCCTTAGTTAAGGCCTCTTTGGCAGTAGCAAACCTATGTGTTGTTAAAGGGGTGCATCAAAAAAATTAAGAATATATCTAGTATTGTTATCTCTTTGTCTCCTCTATTTTTACAATTTAAACCCACTGCAATTACTGACTTTCAGAAAATATAAGTATATATCCAATCCATCCATCTAGCCACTCCTATCAGCCATTTGCCGCCATGCCATCTACCATAGGTTTATGGCAGATTTGGGGCTCTATGGTGCCATTAACAACACTGATTAGTGTCAAGTGTCAACTAAAATATGATTTACTTTGGCAAAGTATAAAGAGGGTGGATGCTGAGTGGACAATTCCCAACAGTACATTAACCATTACTCTTTCATTATATATATTTCCTTGAATCTCTTCCTATTCAGAAGGATATCTTACCCAAGTAAATGTTTTTTCTTTTCTTTGATAATTTTTTTCTTTAATAAAAAACATTGTCAAAGAGAAAAAAAGAGAAAAAGTTGCATAAAACCTTAGGTATCGCTGATAACTCTGAGACTTTGCAGATTCAAATACATAAAGATACGATCCTGAAAGCACCAGGAAACAAGGATTCCATGTAGCAACAGAATTGCCAATTCCCTGGGAAATGAAATATTATAATATTATTTTCAATTTTATTGAATAGAATAAATCATTACCTTAAACATACATGGTCAGTCTGTAAATTTTACAAGAATTGTGGAATTACCTTCCAAATTAGGATTCTACCATCAGTGGTAAGATCAGTAGGACTCCAAGGAACAACTTTAGATTGGAAACTATCAGTCGAAGGCTGACTACAATTTTCCATAGTCTTGTACAGTAAGTTCAAAAGTTCCAGGATTCTAAAATATCTCTCCGATGAAAAGTGAATTCCAAGGTTTGGGACTTGAATCGAAACAAGAGTGGATGGATAACTTGGATGAGGCACTTTAATCTTGAGTAACCAGAGACAGAAACAGAATATGAACAAGAAATGCACATGAAAATGTCATCCAGAAAATTACTGCAGAACAGTTTGGATATAAGTATTATATATGAAACAAACCTGATTAACAAGTACTGCCATTCCACACCTATCAATGAGATAATAAACATTTTCATCTTTTTTGGCAATAGGTGAATTCATTACTTGACTGCCACAACTTGGTTTCACCATACTACAACTCCCGAAATCAGAGCCACAGTCTGTAAAAAAGGCAGCAATATCTCGTCCAGATATGTAAAACCGAGAATAAAGATTCTGCCTCTTCTCATCAGACTGGCTTTCCTGTGAAAACACAGAATCAATAAAGAAAATTCCATGCCGCATCATAAGGGCAACTTAAAATCTTGTATTTCAAGTAGCTTACTGCAGTGTGCAGAGTAAAATGGCCAAAATCCAGAAGAAAATGACTCTCACATCTGTCCGAACCACTAGTTCTGAGAGGAACTCTAACTTTAGGAGCATCAAGATCAATATCAAAGGCAAATCTGAAAGATCAGTCAGAAACAAGAATCTGTAAATGAACACAAAAAAAAATAAAAAACTGAAAAAGAAAGTACTAAAGTACTCCCTCCAGACTCAAATATAAGAAAAAAAAATTGTATGTTGGTTGGACTAAAATATAAGCAAAAAATAACTAACTTTTTCAACATTAATGATACTATCTCTAAAATACCCTTCATTTAATTGGAGTTTTATTTCTACCCACCTCCTTTTATCTTGTCTTATGCAATTAAATGCAGAGGGTATTTTAGTAATTGAATCATTTGCTTTATTGAGCCTATCAAAATTAAATGACCTTAATTACTTTTCTTAAGGGAAGAGAATTAGATTTTTTTTTTCTTATATTTCAGTCTGGAGGGAGTATCAAATATTTCAAATTAGGCATGCCAGCAATGCCAGTAATCTAAAAAAAAAAAAATATATATATATATATATATATATATATTTTCTTTGTTACACAACCAAAAGATTAATAACTACTTCTGACAATCATTTTTCCTCATTTATTCAAAGGCAATAGTTTTGTTGGCCACATCTCACTAAGATGCTCAAGTTTTCAAAACATTATTAGCTTGACGAACACAGCAAACAAAGTTTTCCATAGGTGTGAAGTGTGAACATGGAAAACAGAGAAAATCAAAGCAACGGAAGGCATTGAAGAAACCAAAAGGAAAAAGAGAATAACAATCGTGATAACCTGCTTTGTTCTTCTAAAACCATTTGAAATTGCTCTTGCGCTCTACGAGTCACCTTCTCAAACTTCATCTGCCCTCGCAATTGTCAGTTAAAAAAGTCAGCTCAGGAAGGATACAAATTTACTAATCACATGTTCTGTTTTTCACAGTTTACTTTTAATTTCAACATAATCATATTCAATGCCTTGAGTTGAGGACACACAGTTCACTTACTAATGGACTTTTTTTCACAAAAAAATAGATTTTTGAACGAAAGGAGGAATACACACATGGGAGAAAGATAAAATAACTCTCAAACAAACAACAAAGCAAAAGTATAAATCAATAAAACAAAATATACTCAACAGTCCAAACAATTTATACTCATCTGAAAAATATAAATCAAGAAGCAAAAACCAGATTTAATTTTTTTACAGATTCTGATTTATTTATTTTTAATCCTATCCAAACAATTCAAAATGTCTGAGAAGTGATATATTTTTAATAAAAGTGTTTTTAAATAAAATAATTTGAAACAAGCACATTCTTATATCAAGTATGACTGAGCTATAATAAACAAATTAAAATAAACAATAAAAAAGGAAACTCAGGAATGAAAGCAGTGGCATTCTTATCAATCATATATGTTTAATTCGAAAAAAAACTTAACCAAAGTCAAGCACCAGGATATAATCACCTGCAAGGCTGTAGCTGTCTCGAATGCAACAGTAGGACTAACAGCCTTACTTCGTTTTAAAAACTCCAAGAAACGATCAATACTTTCCACCAAAACCTGTAAGTAAAGAGTAAGAAAGATTCCAAAGATAAAATGATGAAAAACAAAAACCTACTCAATTGAATAGTATCAATTTCAACCCATTAAGAAGCACAAGTTTTTTTTTATTTGTTGAGCATAAGAGTTCACAACCACACATTTCAAAATTTAGTTCTTTTAAATTACAATATTTGATGAAAAACCATTCCATCAACCATCTTTTAAGAGATTTGTGTACTCATTTTCAAGGCTTTGAATAGATGCCCTTCAGAAGTATCTACGTGTTGTATTTAGGGATGTGGTATATTTAGCAAGAACACAATGACAAACCCTAGAGAGATATTACTTTGCAACTCTTATAGGAGCTGACTTTCTAGTTTCATCAAATCTTGTCTCAGACTCTCTCAGCTATTTTAGTGGAATGGAAGAGTCTCAATATTGGGCCAGAAAGAGATATTTTCAAAGAAAAGAAGAAAATCATAAAACAGAGAAGAAAAGGAAAAGGAAAAGGAAAATGTAAAATAAGGGATCCACTTTTGGGGAAATGGGATAATAAAAACACTCCTTTTCCACTATCCCAAAAACTGAGAAATTACCGTAACATGGCAGGGAGCAATTGTAGCTGACAATCTCCAATCAATATTCTCCCCAATTGGTAAGTGCACAAAACTAGCCACTAATGCATTCACCTTCTGCTCACTATAGACACTCTGCACATCAAGTTCCCAACAATCATGAACTAACAAACAAAAATCTAAAAAGAAAAAATGTTAGACTTCAATTATATTAGTAATCAAAACAGCCAATGGGATTTAAAGGAACCTAAAAAGGGGCAGGTAAAATAGTAAAACAGGAAAAAGAGACACCCAACTGCAAGTAAAAACAGAAATCAACTAGAAAATTATGCCATAAAATATTTATGCACTATGCAGCATACATTGCATAGAAGCAAACCTGCATAAGTGAACCTTCAGGAGCAGATAAACCATAAAATTTTAGTAACACATCACAGTAAACACTGCGATGCTTCAACTTGGTTGACACATTAAGTTGCTCAAATCGACCACAGACAATTTCCTCCTGATTCACACTGATAATCCTGGCAGCAGCCTGACCAACAGATACAGTTACCAGAAACTGGACCATATTCTGCATATCTTTTGCAGATCGTAACATCAACTCCTCCTCAGGCTGGTAACTTAGAAACCTATTGATAGCCTGCCATTCTTCTCTAAGCTGTTGCTCTTCGGAATCATTATCCAAAGATGATTCTTCTGTGTCACGCCTACATAAAAATGGAACTACAGTAAATGTATATGCATACAGACAAAATCTATGGAAAAACAGATTTAGCAGAACCAAGAAATGTTGCTAAAATTTAATCAACAAAAGCACAAACATCAAAACAATCCCAAGCATTAATACGTAGAATGGCAGAAGTGATGAAGTTTTCGTGTACCAATTAAATGAAAACCAGCTCTTTTTCTTGATCTTCCTTTCTTCAGCTGCTACCTTAGATTTCACAGATTCAACCTTGGCATGAGCTAGTAGCCTACACATACCAAACAAAATTGACACAGATACAACCTCTTTTCATTTATAAATGAACTTATATTGAAGGAAGAAGACAAATGGTACCCACACACAAAAAAAAAAAAAAAAAAAAAAGATATGGCATTCCTAGTATAGTAGATGAAGAAAAAGAAACAAAAAAAAATTCGAAACAATCTAACAAATAAGTATTAGTCTACTGACTACTTGGAAGGGCTGTTAAGGCCACATTTTTATTGGATACAGCAGTCTTTCCTACTTCCCTCAATTAAGGCCATTTGGATAATTTTAACAGAAGAAAAGAGTACAAAGGAAATTAAACCCAGAATCTCTATTTTCTCTCTTTTCATTTCATTGTCCTAAGCATTTTCTTTATCAAGAGCTATTAACTATCATTGATTTTTTATTAAAAAATTGTTTATATTACTATGAAACTAATGGTTACAAGCTTCATTCCAGTAAATCATGCATGCACAAGAATCAAAGAGTCTATCTTATTATTGAAATGTCAAAGAAATAGTCATAAGACTTGATATTTAAAAAAAAAAAAAAATACAACCACAGAACCACCTTCAACAAGCATCAGCACAATATCATAAATGATACAGACCTCCATAGAAGAATCACTTTTGAATCAAGATCTTTCTCTATTTCTCTGATTTCTGTGTGATTGGCATGTGATGAATGTTGAAGAGAAATCACATACAACTGAATATATCGACGTCGATGCTGGCAGAGATGCCGAATTTGGTCCCATGACAACCGGTAACTGATTCAATACAGAAGCATAAAGTTAGCCTCAGATCCAGATTCCAGGAATGGGAATACATATCTCATTAGAAGTGTCAGTGTTGTATAGGGAGCAGTCTTTTAACTGAATCGCTCGGTAGTTAGGTAGTTGCTGAGTTAGTTACATGACTGTCATTGTGACAGTGGTGTCTGGAAGCTTTTGTTAAGATCTAAGCTAACTATCAAGTGTCAACAGCTCTATAAATGACTGATTGTCTCTCTCATTTAGTATCAATTACAGAAAGTACATCAAATCATCAATAACAATAGCTTTCTCTATAATCTTTCTCTACCATCTTCTCTCAAAATTCTTGGTACCATTAACATGGTATCAAAGCCTCATTACACAACTAAATTCTGCTTTTGCTATCAAGGCTTATGTTAAGATCTAAGCTAACTGTCAACAGCTCTATAAATGGCTGATGTTATCTCTCTCATTTTGTGATAACTACATAGAATACATCAATAACAATAGTTTTCTCCGCAATCTTTTCTCTCAAAATTCTCTCTGTATCATTAACAAAAAGTTAGGTGTCTTGTTTTAACAAAACAAAAAATTCAAGTTACCACTTCTGCTGCTGCTGGAGTGCAGCCTGTGCAGCATACTGCCACCACAAATAATGAGCCTTGGTAACGGGAACTACAGGTCGTAAATGAGAAACTTCCATATATGTCTTAAATCTTGAAACAGCTTCCAAAAAGTTTAATCCAATCATGATACTGAGCCTGTAATTCAGAGAGGAACAAGTAAACAACAATATTATCAAAGAAACACAGACAACAGGTAAGTTAAAGAAAGTGAAGTTAAAGAAAGCGAAGTTAGAAAGTAAATTGTTAGAACATACTGAATACTATTGGCCAGGCTTATACCAATCATACTACCTTATACTTGACTTGACATAAATGGAGACACTGTACAATATTATATGGTTTTCCTTTTATACAGTTGTCTTCTTTAATAATGGAAGCTAGCATCAGAACAGGATAGGAATGTGAGAGGACCTTCTGTTGTACAGATCTCTATTTGTTACAGATATTGTTTATTTATTCCTTCCCGTTTTAACCTATTGCTTAAATCCTAGCACCCTAAATATTAAGAGCTTTTGTTTAACTCATTCTGCTTTTTTTTTTTTCATTTTTGTTCCTTATGCTCTCTTTTTTTTATTCTTCTGCTATGATATTTCGTTCTTCCCTCAAAACGATTATGACTCAAAAAGGTATTTATGTGGTTCTTCTATTTTAAACTTTCGTCACAATTTTTCTAATAACCCCAACTTTGCTTTTATATTTATATATTATAAATAGAACTAATTTTAAATTTTTAAATTTGTGATTCATAAATTTTAATCATTGTTTTATAATTTGTTTAAAAAAAATCACAGTTTTTTTAATATATGGTGAGTAATGATTTTTGTAATATTTTTCTGATATATAATGTATTTTTTTAAGGGTAAAGAATGTGTTTGGTCCCTAAACTTTTTCAAATTTCTAGTATTGGTCACTACACTTTTTGAAGACTAGTCCTAGTCCCCAAGCTTTTATCTTGTTACAGTTTTTAGTCCTTTCCGACATTTGCCCTATTAACTGCCTACATTTTGAAGCACGTTTTAATTACTTTGTTGCCATGTGTACATTTTCGTGATGTGGCGTGTTGGTCTGTACATGTGGGTTAATTTTTTAAATTTTTAATTGAATTTTTATTTTAGGGTTTCCTAATTTCCAAAACTCAACCTTAATTTCCTAATTTCCCAAACTAGATACGTCCCCAATACAATTAGGAAATTAGAGCTAGGAAATTAGGAAACCCTAAAATTAAAATTCAATTAAAAAATTTACCCACATGTACAGAACCAACACGTACATCACAGAAATGGACACATAACAACAAAGTAATTAAAATGTGCTTCAAAACGTAGACAGTTAATAGAGCAAATGACAGAAATGACTAAAAAACGTAACAGGATAAGACCAGTCTTCAAAAAGTGTAGGGACCAAAATCAGAAATTTGAAAAAATTTAGGGACCAAAAACATGCTTTACCCATTTTTTAATTATTTAGTTACTTTATAAATTTGTTTTATTTGTAAGTATAATTTGATACTTTTTTTAAAAAAAATATATAAAATGAAACAACATTTCATAACTACTTATGTAATAATGTATCCAGACATTTTAAAACTGTGAAAGCACTTTTAACACACATATCCAAATGCCAAAAGCTTATTGAATTTTAAGCACGTATAGCAAAAACTCTTACGTGATAAGAACTTATTAAATAAGATCTTAATTAAGTTGTTCACCCAAACAGGCCTAAAATTATAAATTGTTAGAATTTGAGTGTGTTTGAATAGAAAGAAAACAGAAGAAAGTGAAAGAAAATGTTCTGATAAAAGTGACAAATCTGAGAGAAGATAATGAATTACATTCAAGTGATTTACAAATTTGAACTTGTAAAGTAATCAGTTGCTAGCACACTATAAGCAAGCTAAGCCAAGTATTCATTATAAGAGGAACTAACTGTTAACAGATAACACCAGCTGAAAGCTTAGCAGACTAACAAACACGACAGTCCTATCATACTCTGACATAAATTTTTTTAAAAAACATGACATGACATGAATAAGGATGAAAACTGAAGAAAGAGAGTATTCTTCAGCTTTAGTTGTAAATGGAGACAACAAACAATCAACATTTGTCAAATTCAAATGCTATCCTATTCCAACCTATATTGGTAGAAAGATTCAAAATAAAAAATTTATGATCTCTGGTATATATTCAATACAGGTGAGTATCTAATACAAACAAGGAAGATGCTTTAAAGTATCCAGGCTTCTCAAGTTATCTTCTTAATTAGGTTACTGTTTAGCACTAAAATCAGCACTGATTCTAGAAAAATATCAAATAATTATAAAATAAAATACCTCTGTAAGAGTAAGAGAGATATCTGTGAGGACAAGCGTAACTTTCTCAAATGGAATTTCTGGACTAACTCTTTCTTGGTTTCCAAGACGATGATACTGTAGGACTGCGTTGATAGGATAAACCAAGTATGTACGATTTCTAGCCCACTTAGATACCAACTTATGATCATCAGTAGGCTCATTTATGCCATCTTCAAAAATCTAGTACAAAACAAAAATGAAAGACATGTAAAATAAAAGGCAAAAGTCACATACCGTGCCAATAAAAGAAGGCAGTTGACAGTTAGAAGTTAGCAAAGAAAGTAAAATAAACCTCAATCCATTCTTGTGGATTGATATCCTCCCATCTCTTATCAATCTCCCAAGGAAGCTGGTCAGAATCATGATAAAGAGCTAGTCTCTCAAGGTGCACTGACTGTAGTGAGAACAAAAAATTCATCAGACCAAAATAATATGTTGCACTCGCTGTAACCATACAAAATCCCACTTTAAGCTAAATGTTTCAATTAAAAATGGGGGTAACAAGGATCAAATCAAACTATATCAAAGAGACTCAAAAATGTTAGGAACCAAGTAAGGGCTTTGTTAATATCTCTACCACAACTCTCTTTGCTCCGTGCATAGACCATAAGGGGGGAAATTTCAAGTGGCAGAAAATTGGCCACATAAATCGTATCACAAACAACACAATAAAACAGACAGAAATTGTCCTAGAAGCTACCAAACTCCCCAACTCAAATCATCTGGCTATTGGAAGATAGAGCAAAAGATTATCCATTTTTTTCTGGAATTATGAATGCTACCTGCCTTGGTATCATTAAAATGTAAAGAACCAAGAGAGACAAGAGAAACTGAACTGAAAACATTTATTTATTAATTGAAAAAGTATTCTTATTACAGACAAAGAAATGTTACTGACCTTAATATACAGATAGGTAGTTAAGGCCTGTTTGGACACACTACTCTAGAAGGACTTTAAGGAGAAAAAAATATGAAGAAAAAATGAAATTGACTTCTCTAAAAGTTTAAATTGTCTTCTCTAATAGCTAATTTGTAGAAGTCTCATATCTTTTAGAAGAAGATATATGGGAGAGCTTCTACTAATTGCTATTGGAGA
The DNA here is from genome assembly GCA_014843725.1 of Amphicarpaea edgeworthii. Taxonomy (NCBI): domain Eukaryota; kingdom Viridiplantae; phylum Streptophyta; class Magnoliopsida; order Fabales; family Fabaceae; genus Amphicarpaea; species Amphicarpaea edgeworthii. Next base: position 24,691,944 of record CM026324.1, on the reverse strand, counting down.
AGACAATTTTAACTTCAAGAAAAGCTAATTTCATTTTTTCTTCATATTTTTTCTCCTAAAAGTCCTTCTAGAGTAGTGTGTCCAAATAGACCCTTAGTTTGCAATTTACTAGAAGCTACTAACTGAAACTTAACTGAATTGTAACTAACTCCAGCAGTCATAACTGAATGACAGCTGGCACAACTATCTAGAAGCTAGTAGCTGACTGAGAGCTGAGTCAGTTACTAACACATACAGATAACAGAACCATACTCTATCCTCATGTGTAGGTGATCCACTGAATTCTGAAATATTCCAAAACAATTCAGTGCAACCAACCAATAGAAGAGTAAAAACAGAAGTATACAAACTACAACATAAAAGACATAATTACTGCATTAAAAACAATCTTGGTATGTCTCAATTTGGTTTGCAAGTTAGAATTGACATTCAAAGCTGTTCATAAAATTATCTTAGCAAGGGACTCCTAACCTTCCTCAACCTATCCAAAGCACCACTTGTATCAAAAGTTTCATTCCCCTGCTCATCCATTGTAACAGCTGCAAGCTTAGCCAAAGTCACACCTGAAGAAAATGGATGCCCTGGATTACTGCAAACAAAACTTATTAGCATAAGCAAATGAAATAAAGCTAAATGAAAATATCATTAATAAAAATAAAAGAGAGAAAACAAAATAAATGTCAATTTTCATGCACACTTGTACCCTGCAAAGGAAATTAAAATGGTACTTATTAACCAACCTGATGGAATCTTCATATCTGATATGCACATTGCTGATAGATATCTTAAGGTTTCCAATAATTGTAGAAATCAGAGAACTCAGCCATGAATTTCCAGAAGACGTCTGTAAACAAATACTCATATTATTTCAACTGTGTATATGTGTATTTGTGATTGTGTGTGTAGAGAAAGAGAGAGAAATATGCTCACTATACATATGACCTAATCACTATCCCAAAATGGCACCTCTTCACTCTTCACTCTTCTCTAACTTTTCTCAATCCAGACAAATGCAATTATACATTGTATGTCTAAATTTTGACCCATTTCACTATCCATAATTCTTGATCATTTCCAATTCCCATCCCCAGATAAAACCCCATCCAATAGTGGTACCGCTTCAATCTTCTCTAATTTTTCTCAATCCAACCAAATGCAATTATACATTGTATGTCTTTGACCCATTCACTACCCAAAACAACATGACTGGATCTTCCATTATTTAATTCTGTTAGCATTAACTAACTCCAAGAAGCTCTCTAGTTTTCTCACAAATCACATCTAAACAAATCTTACTAGGTGATATAATTGCATCATAGAAGTGCAAAAATAGGAATTTTCGAAACACTTGAAGTAGAATATTAATGCACTCATTTCTTTAAACAACTTTAGGTATGGCAGTGGGGCGGGCGGGGCGGGATTAGCCTCCCCAACCCCCGTCTCGGACATCCTAAATTATCCCCGCCCCACCCCCATTCCCCTTCGGGATTTAAAAATTTGACCCACCCTCGTCCCAAGTCGTGGATCGGGTTTCCCAACCCCATCCCGTCTCCCATACACATGACAATCCCAAATCATAAAATGATTTACATGATCGTCTCAAATGTTACTCGTCACACCCTTGTATAACACGCTTTTATTTCTTATAATAAACTAAATTGTTTCATTTATTTTATCAATAGAAATATTATTTAACAATTTTTTTATATATAAAGGTATTATATAATGAGTTAAAAATATTATTTTATAATAAATATAATTAAATTAATGTTTAATATAAATTTTTAAACTTATGATTTATGTAATAAATAGATAGATTATTATAAGGTATTTATATAATTTACTATATTAATAGTGGAACGGGTGTGGAGTGCGGAGTGCGGGGCGAGGATCACAATTCCCAACCCCAACTCCTGCCCCAACTTTCTTAAGCGGGAAAACCCAAACCCACACCCGCATTCCGGTCAACTCGGATTTTTCCCGTCAAAATCGGGGTCGAGATGGGGATATCCCCACGGGTTCGGGTTCAATTGCCATACCTAAACAACTTGTTAACAAAACATACAACCAAATGAATTCAAAAATGAAAAGCCAGATTACAACGTCATACACTTCCCAACTTGGACTTAGATATTGCATCAAGTGTGGCTGACTCTGCCTCCTGCATGAAGACGAATATAAAAGGGAATAGAGGTCAAAAAGAATATTACAAAGGAGTGAAAGGACAACTTAAGAAATAAAGGTAAATGAACAGACTCCAGAAATGTAAAACAATTTCTGGTAAACAAATTGGATTAGTTCAATTGAGAGTTGATTCTAACATGATGAAATGAAGGATTAATTTAAGAAAAGAAAAGACATCGTCAGAGACAAATAATAAAGAGACTCAAAAACGTGGAGAAATGTTAAAAGAAGAAAAAAAAAACTGATTCTGCAGGATACCAGACAACCATTATTATCAAATACTAGTCTAAAGCCAAGAGGAAAAAAAACAGAACAAATCAAAGTTTCACAGTGCTTCATCCACTGTGAATTACACTATGCTCAGGTTTACAAAACATATGAATCTAGCTTGTTAGGGAAAAAGAGAAGTGGCCCAAAAATGTTAGCAAGCAGTCCAATCTGTTTGCATATCAACAATCAAAGTTCCCTAGTAAAAAACCCAAGTAGAGCATCAAGGGAAACCAAAAGCACTATTTTCTCACAACAATAAAATATATGGTCAACAGATACCCTTCAAAATATAGGCATTCTTCTTAAACAAAATACAATGAGAACTGCATAGGCAGTAGTAGTAAGCTGCCATAAAATCAAAATATGTTATTCCTGGAAAATCCTTCTAGCATCCAGTATCATATTAAACAACAATCTCTCATTTGGTCAATATTTTTAAAGTGCATGTATCTCAATTTGTAAAGGATTACATACAGGGGAATCCAAAAATATGCCAGTTATTTGTTTGTAGAACTATAACATACAACTATTTATATTACTTGGTAATCTGTACTTATAAATATGCTCACCTCAAGGACATTGGCAAATAATTTCCATATCATCCTTGTAATTTCGAAGATTTAAAGAGTGTTTTGTTTCCAGAGATTTCACAAATCCCAAACAGATCAATTATAATTCACTCAACAATATATAATTGGTGGAAAGCATTGTTTACATACCAAAAAATAGACATGTAAAAGAAAAGAAAAAACATGACAATAATTACAAGGAAAAAAATTATAAATAACACAATCAACTGAGAAATAATAAACATCCATAGACCCTAAACTACATATGTAAGATATATTAACAAAAGCTACATAGAATCTGACCTCAATCTGCTGGAGCTTGGCTTCGAAAAGTTTTTCCCTATCCTCCTCCTGTAATAAAACAAGCTCAATTTAGCAAAAGACAGAGATCTGTACTAAGGGCACATTTTGGTAAACAGTTTAATTAAATGCTTATTGGATAAGTACTTATCATATAAGGACTTATGTATAAATTGTTTTTATAATCAAAGAGAAAATAAGGTTAAATAGTGTTTATACAAGCTATCCTAGAGATTTTTATCGAAATAAGCTGAAAAAAGCTTATGAACAATAAGCTATTTTTGTAAGCTTTTCCAAACACTTGAACAAGTGCTTATGTCACAAGATGAGATAAATTTTAAATAACTTCTTCCAAACCCACCCTAATTAGATCAAATACAGAATACTATTGTTGTACCTTCATCGTCCGACTATCAGGAGCAGGATGAGCTAAAACAAACACACGATCTATCATAACAATCACAGGTTCTTTCCCCAAACTTTTCCATGGAACCTACATTACATTAGCAACAGAAAAATAAAATAAACAGCCCATTTGAAGCACATGGATGAATTCAAGAGGAGGTGAAAAGATGCAAGATAAAAAGTATTGTAAACCAGAAAGCATTGACAAAATAATATAGCAAAATGCATTCCAATAATGCAACCTTACACACACGTCTGTATGTCGTACATATCTTTTTTTCTACATACTTAAACATGCATGTAAATACATACCTATGTATCTATTCTATTGATATAATTTGATGTATTAATGGAATGGTGCATGAATATATGTGTGTATGACTAACAACCCCAAGGCAATGGTAAATAGATGACCCCAAAGTCGGCAGCAGACAACCAGTAATGGTAAATGACTAAATGTACCTTCAATGTAATTGTACCAACAAAGCCAGATTTGACAGTAACCGGTAGTTTTAGTGCATTTAGAGCCTCTGACTTCAGTTTCAAATCTTTGAGAACAACATCGCCTGCAGAGATCAAGTCTTAGTTGGAATAACAATGAACATGACATCTCAATGGAATACACAACCATTTTGTAGTAATATAAAATTTTACAAGCATAGTCATTAGTCAGCAAGACACATTGTTTCAACCCAACAATGTATTTTGTGAAAAATTCATCTAATGGAAGATATTTACAGGCACAAATTTGAATTAGGCTTCACACAAAAGCACAAATATATAGGTATGAAAATATACCTGGCACATGCTTTCTGGTATAAATAAATCAAAGAAGAAACCTCAATGAAACTGATGACCTCAAAATTTTTATAAAAAGAAATGCTTGGAAAAACAAGCCCGTCCCAAAAAAATATATGTCTAAGGACTCTAAAGCTACACTCCAACCAAATGTACAGCCAGCAGCAATCCAGTTAAAAGAGCATATTTGACTGTCGTTTGTACTCACAAAATCTCTAAAGTGGATTACAAAATTAAGAGGAAAAATAGAGAATTCCAAACTAGGACAAATCCAATGTTATCCAAACATCGTCCTCCATAACTGCCAAATGTTTTACCATGTTTAACTTTTAAGCAGTTCGGAAGAAAGAAGAAAACATCAGAATATACATATTAGTCCTCAGTTTGATCTAAATTGAGAAGTTACGAAGACACGTGACGAAATTGTAAGTAGTTGCCGACCGGTTACTAGAAATCAAAATAGAGAAAAGATGCGAAGAAAAATAGCATAAAGAGTCAATACTAGCTATTAAATTTATGCTTGAATTCAGCACACGCAGTGAGTAAAATGTGAGAGATGCAAACCCTTCCAGACGCTTATTCTCAACGCCTCCGTAGAGAGTCCATGAACATATTCACCCAAATATCTTCGAAGCAAATGCAGAACCTGCCATCAACAAAGCAACGTCATGATTCACTTAGAATAGAACACATCACGCAAAGCAAATTCAAATTCAAATTCGAGTTCGAGATTGTTACAGAATAGAGTGAGGAGGAGGAATGAAGGAGATTCTTACGTGAGCTTCGAACATGGTGAAGAAGAATCAGAGTGCGATGAATCAATCAATCCTGAAATTGAGAAGGATGCATGATGAATGACGATGAAGAAGACATTAGCGGAATGAGTGAATGATTAGGGCTTGATCTTGAAAATGGCGTTGTCGTCCCTGAGATGCGGACGGTTAGAATTGGAAGATGAGAATTGAGAAATGTATTGATATGTTATGTTATTAAGCTTAAGCTATATAGGTCCCGGTCACACTCACTCGCTCGCGAGAGTTTAGTTATTAGTGGGGTCATGTAAATGTGTAATGATGCCAGAACCTGGTACTCACTGACATAGACCTTACGCTCCACTAATATTCTACAGTAGTATTTTTTTTAATATCCTCTGTTATATCTTTTTTTATTTACTCATTCCTTTCGCAAATTGACTACTACAGTAGTACTATAATTATTACCCACATAGACTTAGATATTGTTCAAAAACATTACCCATTGCAATAATTACGCTTGTTATTTTTTAATAATTATTTTTAAAATTATATCAACAATAATTTATAAGTGATTAATAATGAAAAAAATACCGTACGATAATTAAACTATTGCTTCTTTTTTTCTGGGAACAATTAAATTATTGTTGTTAACCAAGTAATTTAACATATTATAGATACGCTATGACTCAATGTTGATTACTTGCATGAGCTACATTAGTCTTAATAAATGTACCAAAATTTTTTATTTATATTTTTCCTTCTTCTTTTTTCTATATTTATTTCAATGATCTGTTTTAATCCCCTCCCCTTCAAAAAAAAAAAAACAAGGTTTATATATGTTTCGTGATGTACTGTTTATTTTTTTTTTTTTACTCACTTGATGTATGTTTTAAAGAAAATAACAAGAAAACAGAAACATTCATCATTTTTAAAAAGAACGTACTTTCTTATTTCTCTTGTTGTATTCCCGAAACGTAATTTTGTTTTAATAGAAAAATAAAAACAAAAATTTAACGATCGTAACAAAATAATTGTTTTAAACCAAAAGGTTAGCATTTGTATTTTGAAAAATATTATACATTAAAGTAAACTTGTTAAAGGAAGTAACTTTATCAAAAGCAACTCATAAATTAACCTAATCTCTACTCATAAATGTGTGATAATGTTTTGCTTACAATTGCTTGTTAGAAATATAATTTTGTTCCCACTAATTTTATTAAATTTGCAATTTTAATGTACGTAAATGAATTATCTAATAATCTTGAATTAACCTAAAATGTTGAAAATACAATCTACACAAAGAACTTTTATTTCAATAGTATAAAATTATGATATTATATAATAAAAAGTTATTAAATAGTGTAAAAATATATATGTCAGACTTGTATAAACAGAACACTGACTATGGAAAAGCGACGGATGGTGTAATGGTATCACTGATGTACATACGATACAATAAAGAAGAAAGAAAACAACACACAGTGTTAAGTTAAAATACCTTCAATATTTTAATTTATTTAAAAATATTACATGGAATAAGAGTAGATAAAAAAAAAGATATAGAAAGACTGTAAATATTAATACAAGTCGGACACATGTACATTAAATTGTCTTTTCAAAAAAAAAAAAAAAAAACATTTAATTGTCTTTATTATTACTTGGTGTTATATATATTTTCATGTAAACATCAGAGGGACACGTGTACATTTAATTGTCTCTTCACGTCAGAAAAGTAAGCATTAGCAATTTTATAATCTTCTTTTTGTCCACGAACCGCATCGCGCTAGGTGACAAAATATCGATGCCGGCCATTCGTATTCATTTGCTCGCTAAGGAATCACATAATAATAAATTGTGTAAACATCGAAAACTAAATATCTATGCAATGCAACGAAACGCAATGGATTCCAAACTTGTTTATTTAATTTAATTTAAGGCAATGTTTCTGAATCCACCCCTGGTTCGTTCACCTACTTAATACCCGTGATTGTTTTCACCGATGTCAATTTATTTAGACATTTCCCCCTTATTGCTAAGCTAGAATTGTATACAAATAAATAAATAAGAGAAGATATAAGATTAGTTTGATGGTTAAAAAATAAAAATAAAGAGAATAGAAGAGAGAAATAGGTTATAGATTCAAATTATTCTCCTATTAATTATAACAAAACTTTACAAATTAACATTTGTCAATAAAAAAACATATAAATAAATAAATAAGAATTATATAAAAAAATAATCATTTAATTCTTATCATAAACAACAATCAATTTAGTTCTTAAAATTTCCAAGAATATAATTTCGTTTCTTAAATTTATCATTTATTTTATTATAAAAATACCATTTTGTTTCAAATAATAATAATAATTAGGTTTTTAAAATTGCTTGAGAAATAATTCCAGATAAAAATACCATGGGATGATTTGGTGTATAATTTTATAAAGGTTTAAATATGTTTTTAGTTATTTAAATTTAAATCAATTTTTTTTAATCTTCCAAATAAAAAATCATTTTTTTAATCCTTCAAAATCGAAAAATATTTTTTTAATTTTTTCAAAAAAAATATCAAACAAGAAATAAAATATTTATAATTTGTAACGATTTTTTAACATTCACAATTTGATTTGTGACTTTTTTATATATTTATAACAACTAAAAAACTGTCACAAATCACAAATATTTTGTTCTTTATTTGATATATTTTGTGAAAAGGATTAAAAAAAAAAAATTTTAAAAAAATTAATATTTAAAGGATTAAAAACATATTTAACCCTTTTATAAATAATCCATACCAATGCATTTACTAGCATATATGAACATGTTATTGCCAAGAAAAACAACTAACTCTACATACAAAATTCCCTGCACTGAAAAAATTATATGAAGGAGTCACATATACTACAGGAAAATGAAATGTTAAAGAACGAGAAATGTCACCAAAGGCATTGAATGACATTATTTTGTACAATAAAATACGAGTCACTTCCTTTGATACGTACCTCTTATACGTTGCAAGACACGAACACATTCACAAAACACTGAAAAATCAAGAGCTGAGAGACCAACACCGGCTTGAAGCCTGGAACTTGAGTAAGAGCATGGGTTCTGATAGATGACCAGCTCAAAACTACCAAATTTACTGATTAGACCCTCAAGTTTTTTACTAGTCAGTTTTTGAATGTCTTCAAACTGAACCAAAGTCCCAGTTTGTCCAGATTGACGCCACCACCTCTCAAGAATTTTTCTTTTTGTCTCAGAAGTCTCAACTGAGACAACAGCTTTTATTTTAATACCAAGGCGGTGTAGGGCAATTTCTGCCCCACCAAGACCACTAAAAAGTGACAACATTGTCAATCCATGAGGGAAGATTGGCTTTAACACAGAAAGATGATACCCCAATGTGTCTGTCTGGAAGCAGTATTTTAGTGATTTAAGTCTTTCAGTCACATTGCCCTCGGCGGAACGAGTGTGATTCAAAGGGTAGCCTAAAATGAGCTCCAGCTGTTCAGGCTCTATAGGACCAAGTTTGAATGTGCCAGTCCAAACAAGATTCAAACCGCGACAATAACGAAGAATGTCTTTCTGCAGTTCATATGAGAGCACTCCACCAGAATCAGCTAGAATATTTCCTAGTCTATCACAAGTTTGAGCTACTCCACTAGTTTCACAATAGATGCTTCTCAACTGCTTCCTTGAATCCCATGGTGGCCACCATTTCTTTGTCCGCGGTATTGCATCTTCGATAGTCATAGGTGGCTTTGGGAGGATGTGGAACCTGTTTTCAACTGGAAGATTGTGTATGTAACCTTCTATCCTATCTAAAGCGGAAAAGGACTGAGCATTCACAAACTCAGGTTCAATACCATACAAAAACTGAGACATCTTTGTCCATGAATCGTAGGATATATTTGAAACATTCCCAAATAAGAAAAATGGTGGCTTTGCTGCAACACTACTAAGACACCTGGATGGATTTGGTTTGGGACATTTTGACATTTCGGCAACAACAGCATCAACCCTTTCTTCCACCCAAGAAGGATCAAGACAAGTAATTGAATCATCATCATGTTCATACTTGGGCCTTTTACCTCTACCATTCTCCTCAACATTCAAATATTGGTCAGAAACATTGCTGGGAAATGCATCAATACCATCTTCTTCCTTCACCATATCATCATTATAAGTTTCCTCTAAGTTGACCTGGCTTGATTGTGGAGGTTCATGGCCAGAATCCTCAACTTTCACTTCTGCTGTACCATATAAATCCATTTCTGGTTCTTCTTTGATCCCCACAGAATAAGCAGAAGTGGAGGGAAACTAGACAAGCAACAAATTTCATCACTCAGTAAACACCTGACTGGTTATTAGTACTAAAGAATGACTTGGCACAACACAATACAATTTTATCTGGACAAGCCAAACACTACCTTAACTTTATTTAATAGGTTTATAAGCCCTTTTGTTGATTCCATGCATGTCATACAATATCTAAATAGTATAATATACATAGAAAAGCAAATTCATTTATGAGAAATTTTGACATTATATAGCTAAATTATAAATATTCTTTTCTGTATTTTTGTTTTTCTGGTACAATTCTTATTCTTATTCTAGTTAGCACCTGATCACTCTGTTCCACGTGGTTGACTAGTTGTAAAAGAACAGGAGTATGGAAAATGTTTAATTTTGGCCATGTATTAAAGAAAATCTAAGCAAAGCTTCTCAATAGTTATCCTTTCAGTTTTTTTCCTTCAAGTTTCACTGCATCTTTAGCTTTACCAGTTATAGTTAATTCTACACTATTTTGCTCCGGTTTTACAAGTCCCCTAAACTCCCATAGGGACTCATTTCAACATACAGATAGTGCATATACTTGTCACTTGCCACAACTTCATTTGCATAATGTAAGATGCAATAAAGAAATGGTCATTATTGTGAACTCAAGTATATCATTATATATAAACACAAGAAGCTGAATTACAAAAAATGATAGAGCATAAAATTTTAAATATAACAAGTATAAAGTCTAACCTTATATTCCATCACATAATCGATACCATTTTGTTCTGCAAAAATAAAGTTTGCAAGCTCTGAAATTGGAGCCTCTGAACCTGAAAAACAGCCAATTGGTAAGCTAAAGATGCCAAGACTAATATAATAAGCAAAATCAAGTCCTGATAATTGATAAAGAATGTGAATGGAAAGGAATAGATATCATTTTCCAGATTTATAAAGGCAATAGTATGAGTTCTGTTCCATTGATATCATCTCATAACTCTAAAGATAAATACTTTTCAAATGCAAGACTTTACCTAATCTTGCAGCTGCACAGTTCAAAGAAGATCAGCTTTCACAAAGACTTACCTAATTTATCAATTGCTGATGATACTTCATTCTCAGAGAAACCCATTTCAAACAATTGAAGTGTTTTTGCCATAATTCCCCAGAGTTTTTCATTGCTGGCCTGTGATTCCACAAATAACAAAAATTAGATGCACAATATAGACATCACAAGATACATAAATTAACATGATAAGAGGGAAGATTTATCAACAGGAAATAGAATACCAAGAAAGAGGAGTCATTAATACAAATGCATAATAAATCTATCTGACTTATCCACTTATCTGCAACATGGACCATATTATTTTCTCTAATGGATATAAAGTTGAGGATTAACTTAAAAACCTGACTAGCAGAAACACTATTTATCTCCTAATATAATATGATTAAATGGGTAAAAATTCAAATATCAAAACCTCATTTCCTCTGCCATAATAGGTGAAGGTGATATCATCTGGTTCCTTTTTCATTTTTTTAGCAATCTGCAAAGCAAAGATGAAGTCCACCAGCTCAGGAATTGATGCTTCATCACCTATAGTAAGACAAAATCAATCAAAAAATCCTTACTGTTGCCAGTAATCCATAAGCATAGACATGGAATTCTATCTGCATAAATATACATACTAAGCCAAGAAGTTAACTAGATTTAATCTCAGACAATCACTGAATACATATCCATATAAAATAAGTCTACAGCCAGACATATTCAAAAACATGCTCAAATTCTTCATATTAACTTAATATTGTTTTCATTTCTGACAAGAGACCAATGTTGATCGGGCCACCTAAAAGTTAATCACCAAAGCACAAATTATATAAGAATATTCCCTGCACAAATCTAAACACTTCAATTCAATACATGCTTAATGTCAGCTTTTGGTTCATGTACTTTGTCCTGGTATTACTAGCTTGTCCAAGCATGCAGGAATGAATTAATAATTCAAGCAAACATATATCTACGGAAGTCCTGCACTACTACCTTGGCAACTCAAAAAGACCTATACAACATATGTTTCTAGGTCAACTACAACAAGAACTGCAAGAAAATAATTATGGCCCAAATGGAGTAATAAAGTATACACCAATTGCACAAAGCAACAGTACAGGTAAATATGTACATTCTCATACCAAGCTTGTGGATTGCAAATTCAACATCCTCCATAGAGAAATTCATCATCAGTAAGGAACCTCTTTTATCATCAATGACTCCACTAAGTTCATCAGGCTCCTGGAAGAGAGATTTTGTCAAACAAGAATGAAACTGAATTAGACAAAACGTATACTAGAAAGAAAATCTTACTACCAGCCTACCAGGTACAATAAAGAGAATCAATTGTCAAGGTCAACAAGGGCAAGCTGAAATACATCATGATGCATATTTAATCGTCACCCTAGACAGAAAAAGCAAATGCATCACCTGCCAGTAGTGCATGTGACATACCAGTGACCACAACTTTAGATGATGCACATGGTATATGCAACAAACTGGTGCCACACCTTTTTAAAAATTATACAAGGGATTTTAAGGGTTTACACTGAGATACAAGACAATCAGAAAAGCAATTATTAGAAAGAAAATATCCATTTGGAATTTGGGATGAGTACACCTGAACAAAAAGAACAAACCAACATACATTCGCAGAGTACATCTAGCACAAATGTGACATTAATAAATCAGAAGAACTAGCTGGTAGCATATGATTATAGTGAGCAATAAAGCAACAACGGCAACAAAAGCATCAGCCCACTAGGTAAGGTTGGCTACATGAATCACATGACACCATTTGGCTCGATTCAAATACTCAACTCATTCTTACCATGATGTGCTCTGACTAAATTTTGTAATAAATCAATTGGTGTTTTCTGAGGAATAAGAAGCAAGTACCTCTTTCGCTTGATTGACATTGGAAATCTCTGGAGAATCCTTATCATCAAATAAGCTATCCAGAGAATCAGAAGACTGTGAATTTGATTTTTGAAGAGCCTAAATAATTACAAAGCAAATTGAAAATGCAGTTAAAAGTTTTAGATAAACCATTTACAGAATTAATTCTTTAAAAGTGACACTTTTGAAAGTTCATCTCACACATGCAAACATATTATATTTTGGCCTTATCTTTAGACAATGTGGGACTTGATTTTTTCTCAATATAGTCAACTTTCAACACGTAAATAAATTAATCAACTAAAAAAAAGGTCAAACTCTCATTATACCTTTAAAGTTTAACCCATACAGTCAGTAAATAGAACTAAAACTTCTAGCCTAAAAAATTTAAAATTGGGAAGGAGGGGTGATAGAAGACACCAAGTTACCTCTTTTGAGTGACCATCAGAATAGAAATTTGGGGCACTTCTACCCCTGCTTGTATTGTGAGAAACACCCAAAGAATCAGATGAGTCACAATTGGATTTATGAGCCTAATCAATTGGAAATAATAGTCACCAATCAGAATATTAAGTCCGAACTCCAAAATTTAGAAAGCATACTGGGAAGGGAGCAAACAGAGAATACCATGGAACTTTTATCATTTTTTACAAATATAAAGAGTAAATAAATAAAACTTCCAAATCCCAATCCCAAGAATACCGACAGTAAAAACATACTATAACATATATTTTGGTCTACTTACAGAATGTCTCAAGAGAGCCTCTAATAAAGTTTCAGAATTTTCTTCACCTGTAAATTTCAAAGAAAACCAATCAGAACCATAATACTTCAAATGGCATAGTATCTCAGAAATTCAACAAATGTGCCATGCATTTAGTGCATGACATAAGTATCTGGCTCCCTCATAATGTACCATTCTCCTCTATCACTTTATCAACAAGGCATGGTAGGAATCCCATTCCAATAAAAAATGCTCGTAGTTTGCCTCCAGATGAACTTGCAACATTATCCTGGTAATTATGAAGGAAGAAGTTAAACATAAGAAAACAAATAAAAGTGAAAATTTAATGAAGACAATTATTTTTATATGGTATATGCCATTATAGTTTACACATAGTGAAGAAGTACAAATATTGTCTTGCCATGTTACAATGTATGTACATATGTAATATTGGTGAAAATGATAAGATTTGGATTTTAGATGAGTAGATGACAATTGATGATTAGTAATTCCTATCTAGGAAACTTGTATTTGAATTTTGTTGGTATTTACTTGTATGTTTGTTTAAGACACCTATTACATTTTATTGTTAAATTATGAATGTCATGAATCCCACTATCTGCTATAGCACTTTTTAGGCAGGCTGCTACGCGGCACTATCCAGGATTTAAAACACTAAGGTTAACATCCAGAGAATGGTAAAGAATTATGGACAAAATGGGAGTACATGCATCACAAGATATGATTGACAGCATTTACGTCAATCACGTATGTATATATTGAGAAATTAGCAGCATACCCCAACATCCCCTGAAAATGTAGTATAAGGTGGTAACTCGTAATCCAAATCCTCAGTTTTTGGAACCATAACAGTTTTTCCTTCTCTTCTATTTGAATTCCCCGCCATTTTACCTGTATATTTAAACAACAGTTTGAAATTGCATCAATACAATAGCTATTTCAACTTTCAAGTGGAATGAGTTGCATAATTATACTGAAGTGGGACATTAATCGGAGATCTAGAAGACCAGTCCCACAAACCTTGCATGTGTTTAAACCTGCTGAAAAATATAAAATAAAATCAAACATTGATCGAAACCAAAACATTTTCAACAAACACTAACAGTCTAGCCCCAGCATACTGATTGTATATAAACCATGGTTTCAAACGCATCACACTGCAATTGCACCAGTTTTGTAAATCACAGGAAAATCCGCAACAGTCACAGCACAACAGGTTAAACGGTTGCATATGGTCGCATTAGGCCGCAACATGCTGTATAGTCCTGACACAATTCGTTTTTCATTCTTCCTCTTCATTTTGTACATTTAATTGGAATTTTGAAGGGTTCAATATATAGTAAAATGATAATAAATTAGTAAGAGTGGTGCAAACATATAACAGCAGCAATGCCCCAATCCATCTTAGTGGCCACAACCGCAATTTGAAACCATAGTATAAAATGCTCGTTTTTTCACGCTGAAAATTATAGTAAAATGTAAAGGCATAATAATGAGAATGAGTATCGTGTAATATTAGTGGCATGACAATTATTTGCATAAATTTCAATTAATTATTTAGAGGAAACTAATGCAACAATAGAGTACCTATCAAGGTACTGTATGGATTACAGAAGCTCCGAGGATTATACAGGTAAATGCAAGTTTCTAACAGTAAAAAAATCCTAATTAACCTGCCAAAACATACTTAGCCCTATTTTTATTCTTATTTTCAACAAATCTTCTCTCTCTCTCTCTCTCTCTCTCTCTCTCTCTCTCTCTCTCTCTATATATATATATATATATATATATATATATATATGTTTTTCTCACTCAAATAATAGTAAAAGAAAAACATGTGGAGAAAAAATGGTTTTGTAAAATCACAAATCTCTTATACAAAGAGTTGATTTCAGAATGCGATCACAGGTCGAACGTGCAAGGCCAAACCCAAGAGAAAGCGTGGCTACTGAACCGGAAAGAACCGAACCGGTTCAAGTTCATGCAGGAGCTAAAAAATCAGCGAAAGCAGTAAGCGGAAGAGGTTGTGAGTGTGAGAAATGGAAATGCAAGAGGCGATTGCAGAATACCTGATCGAAGGTGGTGCCAGCGCGTGTAGTACACTCGCTCCACACCAACGTGAACCTAGACGGCGATTCCTCCGCCCCAGACAGGAATAAACCCAACAAAACAGTAGTAGTAATTAAGATTTCACGGTGACAGTAAAAGTAGAATGAAATGAACTGAAATATATATGCACAACACAACATAAGTCATAGGGGATTTATGGGTCCCACTCCATGCCATCTCAACTCGGTCACACGTATTTTGCTTGTTGTCTTTGTTCCTCACACGTACTTGTTCTTCTACGCTTTTTTGCTCAAAACATATTTTGGAACACACGCAAATTTTGAGAACAATCAATACATTTTATAAAGTGTAACTTATTCACTCCATTACTTTTCATTCTGCTTCTTTTTTTTACTGGCATTACTTTTCTGCTATAATTATATTGTTGATGCAGGGCTCTATTATTTATTTTTATTTGATTTTTTAATTGTTCAAAATCAATACAAATAAATTCAAAACTTGAAAAAAAGAATGATGATATGGTGATTTAACACAATCTAAATTTTATGTATTTTAAAATAATAAGAATAAGATTTATGTTAAAATACAATAATGAGAATAAAATGAGCATTGTAATAAGATTCATATCATTCTCATTCACTTCAATATTTTTCTTTTGTCAAACTACTGGGAAACCAATAGAATTTATGATCATAAAATATCGTCTTTCCAAGCTTTAGAATAACAAGCAGGTTATTTTATTATCAAATTTTATTTGTTGTTAAAGTAAATAGAAAAAAGAAAAAAAAATCATAACAAAAGGCACTTGGATGCTTTTTAACTATTATTTTGCAAAAGACAATAACGACTCTATCTTTGTATTCTTTATCTCTTATTATTATTATATATTTTTATTCAAGGTTTTAAAAATTAAATCGGTGATTGAATCAATCGAAGTACTAGTTTAATGGTCGAACTAGTGAGTCACTAGTCGAACTACATAACCTAATTTATATTAAAAAAATACAATTTCATACTTGTCTATTTCGACTCAAGATTTAAAAATATCTTAAAAGATATTTCAAAGTAAGATCAAGATTAGAATAAAGATACATTAAACACGCACTAAACAGAAGAATAGAGATGAGATAAGAGGGTTGTGGAACCATGAAAGAGAACTGAGAGTGCGAACGGTGTGTTACAAGCAAGGGTGTGAATGGTGAACGACGACGCGAGCAACGTCACAGGGAGCAGGGCCGTGCATGAGGACAGCGCAAGCGAGGCTGCACAAGGGCGGCGAGCGGGGTTGCACACAAGGACGGCGTGAGCAAGCCAAGCGATGAGCAATAACAGTGAAGATATGTAAGAGGAGGAGGAGCTTCGTTTCAAATCAGACCGATTCAACGATCAGTAGTTGAACCAAAAAACCGACCGATTCACACTAATCCAAACCAGTTCAATAACATGAACGATCCGACATTCGAACCGACTCAGACCAACCACCGATTCCCAATTAGACCGGTCTGACCGACCGATCGGTCTAGTTTGGTTTTTTGCACCTTGCTTTTACTCTTCATTTTATTCTGAATATTTTTTCTTTCAATTAGACAATATTCTGATTTTATAAATTACAAATTATAAAAAATGGGACATAATGGTTGCAGGGTTCATCAATTAGCAACATCAACACAACAATAATTAGAGAATCGAAGGTTTAGCAAGTTTAACCAAGTTCAACTAAGAGTTCATGAAAATCTGCAACACAGAAACAATCTTGTATATTGATTGCTGACGACCAAAATACAAAAGTTACACTTGCATTAAAAGTATTTTGAATCAACACCGCTCGAAAGATCCATTGACATCAGTATGACCTTTTGTATCAATCAGTAGCAAAGAAAAAAACAGTAAAAGGAGAAAGAAACCCAACTTCCCAACAATGGCATTCATCCATCTTATCCCAAAGATCCAAAACGTGCCTTGACATTTATAAGCAGATTTTAAGATCCATTTTTAACACGAGTATCTCCGTCCAGCTGTAGTGTTCTTGGATCAAGTGGGATACTCCCAATCTTCAAAAACCCAGAAGACTCAGCAAATCCATTAACTTTGACTTGCATTGAGCCTACTGTTATAACATCAAGCGGTTCCTTATTAGCAGCACTAATGCCAGATGGTTTAGTCTCCACCTGTTTTGGGGTAATAGTAACTGAACCAATCTTAAGAAAAGAAGCAACATCATCTTTCTCAGCCTTTTCATCCACAGATGTAGTGTTGGTGACTTCAGAACTACCAAGAATATGCCCAGCACTTGAAGTCTGTTTTAGGTTATCAAACTCATCATCCATCTTTGATTTTTTCTCATCACTGACTGGAGGGATGTCAATGACAAAATTCAACTTCCGAGGTGGCTCTAATGTGGGTAACGATAATGGATTTCCAAAACTTTTGATTAGCAACTTGGCTTTTTCTTCCTGCATGATCTTCTGACGATTTTCATAATACATAAAGTCATCAAGCAAAGATGTCTTCAAATTATGGTTTTTGAATATTTTCAGCATTTCCAAACCTTTTCTATACATTATCTGCACAACAGGAGTGGTGGGGTTTGGTAGTCAAAATACTTCAA
This sequence comes from Amphicarpaea edgeworthii, assembly GCA_014843725.1. Lineage (NCBI taxonomy): Eukaryota > Viridiplantae > Streptophyta > Magnoliopsida > Fabales > Fabaceae > Amphicarpaea > Amphicarpaea edgeworthii. The sequence goes on along the minus strand of CM026324.1, from coordinate 24,674,012 downwards.
ATAATAGTGGATAAAAAACGCACACCCAATTGAAAATCTACAAAAGGTATAACAAAACCAAAACAAAACAAATTAAAGGAACTGCTGAACCGAAAAACAATATACATACCTCTTGTGTGTCTCTGCTATTAGTAACAGGTTTGTTCTCATTGTTCTCTAGTATAATGTGCCGAAAATTTGCATTTGGCACATCTTTTATGATGTGCCACTTTACAGGGAAGCTCCCACTCCATTTATCTTGCTGCCAAAAGTCCATATCCTTATTGAAGTCAACAGGTCCAATCATCTCTGCAACCCCACAAAACTGACCACTTGCATTAACCTACATTGAAAAAAAGGAAGAAAAAAAATGTCAGCATGATCAATAGAATAGAAATTAACAGATGCACATAAGTTTAGGTATTCAGATCCGAAAGAAACAGAATCAAAACTTCATTGAATGCATCATCATAACAAAAACTCACAGAAAAGAAAAGAAAGATTGGGCAGCTTCCGGATTTTCCTGCAGCTATTCTCTTAGCATCTTCATAAGCACATTGCAGCTTCTTGTTTCCATGAGGTGTTGATGACCACACATTATATTTAATGCTTTTGTGCACGTCATCTTCACTGTATGATTTTATAACACAAAACTTTGCATTTTCAATGTTGACAGGAAAATCTTCCCTGTTATATTGATCAGTAGAAATGATGATATTCTCTTGTGTATTGCCATCTCCTTCGTTTTTATAGGCTTTGACAGCCAGCTGAAATTTTGACTTACTATTACTAATTCTCGGGCCCCGATTTTGCTCACCTAAAACATCAGAACTTCCATTTACATCACTCAGTCCTTTACCAAGGTGAACCTTTGGTCGAAGTCTAGCAACCGCAGACTGTCCATAAGCATTAGATCTGTAATCAGAAAATCCACTACTCAGAGGTGAAGCTATTTTTAATTGATTACGATGGGGCAAAACATTTCCGTTGGAAATAGTATCTACAGGATGGGCTGAGGCATCAACACTTCTGGCCTACAAAACCAACCAAAAAAAGCAAATATAACTATCAAGAGTATTCAAGAATTTTTATTTATTTTTTAACAGAAATCCACTTTCAAGATGAAACAAGTCACCAAACACAATCTTATATCATGAGTTAAAATCAACTTAAGAAGTCAGAGGGAGAGAACTACTGAAAACATTGTGATACATAAATTGATTTTAACTTGGGAGGGTAATTTCATTCATTTTATTTACTTCTATAGCCACTTGTTAAGAAGATTATCCAAACTGACTTAATATCACATTTAGATTTGAAGTACAAAATAGCTCCATGTCCACAAACTAATCCATATCTAGGCACTCTCTCCAAGTGTTTTTTTTTTTTTCAGAGAAACAGCAATGTCTAGGAATGAAAATTATTAATTTGTTATAGTATTATCAAGCATCAATATTTTTCTGGGTACATATAGCTAAATTTATAGATATGATGATTTTCACCCAAACAAGCCAGCAACAGAAGTGGGCTCAGCATACTCATTCAAATACAACTTTAAAAGAGTAGAATTCCTACCTGATGGACAGGTGATGAAGCCATATTAAGAAAACCCCTGCCACTTGTCACATCTTTCTTCACCCCAGCATTATCTCTCGGCCCTTCTGATATCCTGGCTAAGGAATTTGTGGGATTTGATAATGATTTTGAAGAGTTCCTAGTAAAGGAACCAGATGCTGAATTGAACTTTTGTTTTAAACCTTTTCCATCAGGTCTACTGACAGAAGCACTGGTATCAAACAATGAGTCAGCAGAACTATTAGGGAAATTGTCTGGTTGAAAACCAAGAGGAATATAAGCAGGTGAAGAAATGGGGTTTTGATAATTCGGGAGGGAGTAATACTGCTCTGCTCCTCCAAATGAACCATCAACTCCTATCATTGCACCAGGAATATAAGGATTGTATGGATTGTATGGAGACTGTGCAAATCCATAGTTAGGTGTATAATATACATATGGAAAACTTTCATTTTGTGCACCCTGGCAAAGAAACAAGCCTTCAGATCAGCTGTCAACCCAACCTATCACACACACACAAACACACACACAAGTAGACGAGAAGTAGACTCACTGTGTACTGAATATCAGGACCATCTACAGCAAAAATCCTATGGTGGTCCTCCCATTCTCCGGGTGATTCAAATCCTGACCATAATAAATAACTAGTCAATATGATGCATACCCAATATACGATGAACTCAAGGCATATAATTCTGATTTTACCTGTACAGTAATACCCATAATTGGTGGTAGGAGGGTAATACAAGTTCTGATCAACAACAAATTCAGGGGCTCCATCATTAAACATGACTTGAAATTGTTCAATATTTGGGCTTGTCAGATGTGAGTTTAAATCAGTTCCTCCAAGCTGAAAATCCAATAGATAGTAAGAAAACTTATTTCCATACTAACTCGGAAAGAAGACACAGTGCACAAAATACAACAATGTCAAGTCATTGAAGTAGACGTGATATGTATTTAAAAACAGAGGTTACAAAAATTCGATAAAATTATTACCAAATAAGCATCTGCATTTCTAGTTTCAGAAACATCATACATTTCCATACTAGAACTGCCACCACTGCAAAAAGCCATAATATGAAGTATAAGCAAACAAAACAATCCAAAAAATATTAAAGTGAGAAATTGTCATTCGAAAGAAAACATGGTTTTCATTAATCGACACTGAGCAGCAGATTAAATCATCTAAACTCTAAAGTAAGCAGAGACAATCATGATGAATTTTTAAATCATGAACCAGGATTAATACCATTAATCATAGCAAACATGAAATACAGAACAAATGAACTACAAAGAAGTCATGACCAAAAAACTCACAAAATCCACCACGTCATGAAAACACAAACAGCAACAGATACACACACCCTGGTGAAAAACAATTTCATTAATCCCCAACTCCTTGTTAGGGTTACTGTTCAGGCACTTTTACACAAACATCATCGTAATCAGGTTGAGATGTGAACAGAAAATCATACCACCAACTGTATCTATATATGTGCAATGCTTCAAAGTGCCAGTAGACAGTAGTTGAACCTTCTTTCACTCCAAATACACACTACAGCATCAGAAAACTTGGCTAAAATACTCCCATAGTTGCTCCCATGCTTAAAAGGGTTAACTCACCAACGCAAAATAGATTGAGAAGACCTAAATCTCACGGTTGAGCACACTAAAATAGCTAAAACCCATGGATATCACTCATCTATTTTGTACCAAGTTTTCAAATCCCTTTAAAAGGAAAGTATCGACGCGGTTTGACCTTGAAATCGTGAACCAGCTCAGTAACTTACCAATTAAGCAACCAATTTAAGCCACAAAAGAAACCCCTTTCTCTATACCTGAAAAACAAAAGAAAAAACCCCACACCAGAATCGAGTTGTCACAAAAAGAAAACCGCAAAAAAAAAAAAAAAAAGTCCCTACAAGTTCACAACAACACTATTAACTATTTTCCACTCGACCTAGCAGGTTTTCGAGAAACACAACTTCAATCAGCGAATATGAGAACAAAACAAATCAATCAATACACACGCGAACAGAAAGAAAGAAAGAAAGTAAAGGACGCATGAAAAAGAGAGAGTATTATTCACCTGAAGGAAAAAAGAAAAAGAAAAAGAAAAACAATTCAATGCATGGTTGGCACGAAACGCCGTCGTATGACGGAATTGGAGGTGGAGAGGGCAAAGAGCGAAGGAAGGGCCTTCTGGAACATTCCGATGACGGCCCTACGAAACCCTAACCATTAAACTGAGAGGAAAGAAAGAGTGAGAGAAGAGAGCCTTTGGCCTTTGAAAAGAGCGGTTTCGGTGCGTGCAAGAAAAATAAAAATAAAAAATAAACAGAAGGAGGAAAGGAAGAAAGTGTGTGTCTTAGTGAAATGAAAGAGACGTGGAAATAGAGGTTCCCACCTATTTAAGATACGAAAGTGTTTCGTAATTTCAATTTCATTTTTTTATTATTATATTATATATATCCTTCTTTTAATGAGGCTTGTCCATTTACCTGAGTGCCCCTGGTTTGATTTGGATCCAACCAAATTGCCACTTCTTGTATTCAATCAAAAAAACATCGCCGTTTAGGCTGCTTGCTTGCTCTGTACGCGTGCGTGCTTAAGGTGGCAGTCCGTGACCTGTTGTGGAAACGCTGATTTTAACAAGGAGAAGTGTATATATTAGCTCACACTCCTTTTATCACTTTTTTTATGTGCAGTTTTATGGTGAATTATAAAACTATGAGTTAGGAGTATGTTTATTAAAAGAACCAAATTAATTTAATAAATTTTGATGAAAATAATTAAGAATTTAGTATTTTAAAGAATGTGTTAAAATTATGGTATTGGTATCCAACATAATTTTTTTCAATTCATTAATAATTGATTCATTACCTATAATGTCCTTGGTATTGTTCCACCGACAATGATGTCACTGCAGAATGCAGAAAAGGGAGGGGCAAGGGATCAAAATAGTATTAAGTGCCCCCCTTATAGGATTACTCTTTGTATTTTATCATATTTTTTCTCCTTGATGTATTCGGGTTAGGTCAATGAATAAGTTCGTTAAGTTGCTTAGCATAGCGGCAGTCTAATTTAAACAAAAGTTTGTCTTGCAAAACGCAAGCACCCATTTTGATCTCATATGCTAAAATATGCAAATTCAAGAGTATTTGTTAAATAAAATATTGTTAAGCAAGACAAATTCTATAAACTATCTTCTATATTCTGATTTTGTTAATAATTACTCACTATCAAGAATTTTGGCTAAGCACCTTCATTGTTATTGGTTCATTAATAAATAAATTAAATAGGGAATGCATCAGAAATCGTCATTCCTACGTTAGCTTTGGTCTAAAAAAAGAACTTTCAAGTTTCAACTATTCACCAATTTTAGAAAAATATGACAGGCCGAGCGATGATAAACTTGCAAATTTTAACAAGGGCAGATCTACTGTTAAAATTTCAACTACAAAGATCTAAATACTTGGGAACATTCTTTTCCCATTAAAATAAAGCACGACTTATCACCACTGCAGTTTAATTTTAAACTCTAAAAGATCCAATTCCTTTCATACACCGCCACAGTACAGAAACCATTAACGACTCAACTCTGAAAGAAGTTCAACAGTACATTTTCGCAGCTCCTGTATGCATGCTGCCTCAACTCTCATTTGAAACCTTGCTTCACTCCCCAATTAAAAGAATAATAATAATAATAATTATACAAATCAACGAATAGCAACCAGATATTTCCAGAACACACCTCCCCCAAAAATAAAACAATATTTTTTCCCTTTATACACGCACGCACGCATCTCAAAACCTCGACTTTTCTTGAATGAAAATTCTCATTTACACAACCTTGACAACACAACATAAACGATGGTTATCTGTATTGCTGGAAGTATGAACCGTAACCGGGTAAGGCATTCAGAAAATTCACGACAAGCTCCGATGGCAAAACTAGTCCTTGTAGCACATGGTGGAACTTGTCTATCAAGGACAATATTACCTTTTGTTCATCAACGTCCATTAATTGACCTGCATTCGGATCATGACAACAGTGGATGGATTAGAAACGGTAAATTTTCCATCTACGATTAAATTGTGAATAAGCAAAACCCTAAACTACAACTGGGAGACACGGATAGCAAGTTAATGATGCGGAAAATCCAAGCATACTAAATCAACGAGATTGTGAACATAATTAATTAATTTCTGAAAATGATATTTGAGAATAAATTGTTCTTGGCTGCTGCAATGCAACCACCTCCAAAATCCGGATAAATTATAAAGACGCAACAACCAACTCATTTTCAAAGTTTTTTCTTTAAATTTTGAGGATGCATGTACAAAATAAAAAGCAGTTAGGCATATATTCCCATATGCATATACATAAAAGGCTTACCTAATTCCAGCTCGAGTTCTTGATCTTCATCATCCCCCTCTTCAATAGCAGCTGAACCATTTTCCAATGCCTCGGCAGCTTTAGCATACCTATTAAGAAATTCTTCTTCGGTTTCAACGTATCCCTCGCTCCCAGAGTCCTATTCAAACAAACAAACCAAATAAAGAAAAATGAGTAAGCAAGAGAACACGCTGATCACTGCACACTGTAGGCAAAAAGAGGTACTTATTGATGTGCTATGAAGTATGAACAGCCAAAAAATGTGAAGAGGAGTGGTAAAAACACATTCTTTTAACACTTTCTTCTATTGGTTAAAATTTATTAAAAAGTACAAAATCATAAGGGGGGGTTCATTATGGAGTGACACCCACAACTTTATGATTTCCAACAAATTTTAAGTAACAATAGTGTTAAGACTCAAGAATATGTTAGAGAATATGCAGCTAGCATTTTTTTTGAGAGAACACTGCAAAGATCAACCTCATCATAATCATCGTTGTCATCAGTGTCCTCGTCCTCTTCCTCGTCATCGTCATTTTCAGCATCATCAGATCCTTGTTCATCTTCTTGCCCATCATGTGCTTCTTTCAATCGTACAGCTACCTCCAACAGTGAAGTAAAGCAGTTTTGAATTTCATCACCTGACTTCCCTTGTTTGAGAAGTTGCTCAATCAATCGGGCCAATGTCATCACTAAAATTCATCCAGAAAGAAATAAAAAATTCAATTACAAGCAAAGAACACAAATACAATGAAGAACCATGTAAGGTACATTCCTAAAAGTGTTCCCAAGCAAGTTGTTCGTGGTCAGATAAGGGGTAAGTTTGTTTAAAATTAAAATAAGTGTTTATAAAAAAAGTAATTTTTAAATAAGTGATTATTTCATAAACAGATAAGATTTGTTTTTTTATATGCAGAAAAGTGTTTTTTAAAGAAGAAACAGTTTAGACAAACACACAAAGAAAACAAAAAGCTGTTTATTTTATTAAATTAAGTGTTTTTTCATCAAATAAGTTTAACCAAACTAACCAAAAGTTCCCCTTTTCAAAACCCATTTCGCGTTTCAGCACAAACAGAATGGCATTGAGCTAAATTGCTTAAAACAATTTTAGAAGGTAAATATGAATAAAGCATATAATAATAACGATAATCAATAGTCAGGGCACACTATTACTTAGAATAAAGGAAAAACAAATATTATGTAAATGTAGTAATGGTTGAAAACTATTTACCAATTAATTTCATCTCCGCCTCTGCCGTCAGACCAGGCTCAAAAGATATATTGGATACATGACACAAAGCAGATGCCCAAATTGTAATGCCTCCATGTTTACCCTTTTCCAGAATACCTTCTACAATATCAGGATAACACAAATAGCATGAAGATATAGCAAGCAATAGAGACTTCCAAAGTGCACTGGGCGTGCTTTGAACTTCTATGAAGCGAGAAAAGGCTGCCTGACTAAAAGCAATAGCCAATGACTGCTTTACACCTTCAGTTTCAGGTGAGTAGGTCGGACAATGTAGTAATATATGGACACATGAGCAAGCTCTCAATGTTGCAGAAGGATATTGCTTAATTGCCTCACAGATGAAAGCACCAATGCCCTCTACAATTGAACGTTCAGGAACAGGCGGAGCTGGAGGAGGTGGTATCTCTTTCACAACAAAGCTATTCAGCTTATATCTGCGATCTAAATTCCCAATTTCCTTGATCACCTCAAAAATCGATAAATCCTCTGATTCCTCCCATGCATGCCACTCTGCGATCATTTCAGCCCAAACTGACAGCAGCTCTGATACTTTAAGCTCTTGAATCATGTGATTTCCATCAATAGATAGCAAGACAGAGTGTAGCAAAGTTGACAAATCTTCTATGCATGATGAGGGGGGAGCCTGCTGGTCTTGTTGATCCTTATCAAATTCAGAAAAAAAAACATAATAAAACTTTAACATGACAATATATTTTGATAGGGTTAAATATATTTTTTAGTCCTGATAAATAATGCAATATTCATTTTTAGTCTCTAAAAATACACTATCTCCATTTGATGTGTCAGATGTAATCCCCGTCCTTAAAAAACCTGTCTTTTTTTGTCATTCATTTGAAAATAAGGATTACATGACACATTTTCATAATTAAATAAGGAACCAAAAGAAAACAACTTATTTTCTAGGAACTAAAAACATTGTAATATTTGCAATAACTAAAAAGTAAAAACATATTTAACCCTATTCTAATATGATGTAAAAGACTTGAGGAAAGGCAAACATTATCTGATAGCCAAACCATAAAGCAAGGAGAGGAGACTAAAAAAAATATAAATTAGAAAAAGTGTTAGTAAGACAGATTATTAATGTGGTCACTGAAAACATTTGAAGAATTCAAAAGAAAAAAAAATACAATGTGACAAGGTAGATCATCACAAATCAGAGCTTTCATTTAACCCTTTCAAATCAGAACAAAAGTAAAGAAAATCGAATTTCAATTTAGAAAGGCCCTCAAACTAACCAGTGTGCATAGAGGGGTAAGCCAAGCCTGCTGCAAGAGTGCAGCAAAAGCTCTAGCAATTGCCACTTGACCCATAGCCCATTTTTCACGAGACTCATCTGACTCAGATTCTTCAGGCCTGGAGTTTTCCCAAGTCTGACCCATAACTGCCAGAGCAGCAATTGCACGTTCAACCACCTATTGTGCATATATAGTTATATACACATCAAAAATAGTACTTGTTTAGCCTCAACTCAAAATCAAAGCAACTGAAAAAAAGCAAGACAAACACATCCCCATGGACTCGAAAAACATTGTACTCAATGTTATCATGGAGGCAAACACGATACTGGGTACAGATCAAGGCACATGGATGTATAAAGAAATAAAGGAAAATGCAATGTTATTTGCATGCATAAGTGGTTATATATATTGCTATAAAAACATTCTACAACAGACAAATAGGAGAAATATAGATAACCTATATAAAACGAAGTGTTTAATCTAGCAAACCACAGGATGACTAAGTCTTCAATTTCATCCAACCCAAATCATTAAAACTTCCAATCTTGAAAACCATTTTGATTCATATCAAGAAATTTCAACAAAACCTTGAAACAAATATATTTAGCATACCCATATTTAATGTTATTATGTGATTGGAATTGTCTAGGGAAGCCAATGGAAATGATTATTAGGAAAGATCAACATACTTGAGGCCAAGCCTCCAGATTGGCAGTTAACCATTTTGAGACTGGGCCCACTATTGATGAGACAATATGTGGGATATGGACTGCAACTTTTTCATCTCCAGCTTCCATAATAGAGCTGAGAAGCTGAAATAAGATGGAACTCTCACTCTCACTCTCGTTCACATCATTTCCAATGTTACCAACTATTACTTGGAGAAGGGGTAGAAAATCAGGGGGCATGTAGTCATTCTGAAAAAGAAAACAAAAGCTGAGTAGTGAACGAGAAAAAGAATAAGAACAACCCAGTTCAAACTTCAAAACAAATAAGGGAACTAAAAGCTCACATCAAGTAGTGTGGTAATTGCCCCAGCAGCAGAAACCCGCACTGGATAGCCAGAAGGACCCTGCCTATCTGGCATGACCAATGCCATAAGCAATTGAGAATATACATCAGTACTCATCTCCTGAAAAGACACAAAAACCAACTTGGGATCAAGTAAAAATGTGTTGAAGGAATTTGTCACAAAAGTTACATGAAAGCATATTGAGAAGCAATTTGAATCTGAATTTTCTTGAGTTATGATAGCTTAGTTGACATTTTGTCTTACTTCTGGTAGACAGGAGCCTAGCTCTCCAAGTACCCAGTTTGCACTAGCAACTAGGTATGGTAGGGACACAGCTACTGTATACAGTGGCAAAATCCGTGTGCGAACAAGGGTTGTTACAAACTCAGGTTCTTGCTCCCTCAAAAACTGTATAAGAAAGGGCAGAATTTAAAACTCCTTTTTTGTAAATTAGCACAGAAACATGAATGGATTGTTGAATAAAAGGAGAAATGTCCTCACATCTTGCAGGCCACCATATGCCATAAGAACGCCAAAATAACTGCCATAGTTCATGGTGTAACAAGAACATGCAGATAAAGTCATAAAGAAGGGAACATAAAATTATTAATAAAAAAGAAACATTATTTAAAAATTAAATATGTTCAGGGATGAGGCACTGCTTATAACATGTAAAGAGAAGGGGGACAATGCAAAGTAAATAAGCTAAATATAGAGTAAGGATATCTACAGTCTACACAACAACAAACAACCTTGTCAGTTGTCACCTTCAATCTGGAACATAGTTCTTTTGGTATAAAAAAAGAACATAAAGGAATTGTCAACACAAATTATGTACAAAAAAAAAAATGTACAAGGCATCAAATGGGTATAAATTCATTATACTATATTTGTGAAAATAATCGATATTTTTGGCAGCTTCTTGAGAGCACATTTGAAAGCAATTATTTCTTAAAAAAAAAAAAGTGGCTTCAAACATGAACCAAATTCAACTAAATAAATCCCTTTGAAGCTGATTCAAAAGAAAAAGGCATACTCAGTATTCCATATCTATACTGCTGCTTTGCCAAGAGGCTGACGAAAACATATTAACAAATGAACAGAGTATTTATCATCCTAGATCAGGTCATTGATCTTAAAAACATAATTTTGCATTTATTTAAGGCATACACATGTGAAGCATACATAAAACTCACTCATTCAAAATTGTCTTTGGAGACAAATTGGAATTGGAAGGAATGGGAAACTTGGACAAAAATGGAAGCACCAATAACTCCCCCATAGAGCGGCGTTGACTGTTTTTTTTGTTCTTTTGACCTTTTTTACGCTTGGATGAAGCTGATAAACTGTCAGTGGCAGTCTCCATTGGTGGACCCTGTAGACATTAATGACAAAATGAACTATGGTAATAACTAGGGCATAGATTAATAATTTTTTTATTAAGTAGTAACCTTTGACATTGAAATAACACCAAGTAAGTTTACTGCACTTTTTCTGGCTGTGAATAAATCCTCTCTCCATCCACAAATTTCATCCTAAATATAAAACTCAGGTCAGATATATCTAAAAATTAAGGTAAAACAAAATGCAAAAAGATTAATTTTCATACTATATCTGAAGGAAGATTCTTCCGTATATACTCATCTGGGTCTTCTTCCCATTCTGACATGTCCTATGCATCAACATTTCCATAAGAAATTAACAAGAAAAAGTGATGTTTAACAACTCAATTTCACTAATTAATTATTCTTAAGCAAAACATTTATTCATGTTACTTTTTTAAAATAAATTCTGACCTTCTCATTCATTACTAACGCTGGAAAGATTGCAGATTCTAATAGAGTTGTGAAATGTGGAGAAACTAATCGCCATCCCTGTATAAATTGAAATTGAACTTTATCATGGATGAATATTTTGAAGAATATGAACACAGAAAAAAATTGCATGTCGCAGCATTATAACGATTGAAATTTAATTTTTAAAATAATTGAAACTAGAAAGGAAAAAAAAAAAAAACGAAACCTACCGGCCCAGTCTCCAGTATATTTGAAATTACATCAAAACCTAGGGACAAAAGCCTCTCTGACAGGAAAGGAAGTTTCTGAAAGAGGAACATGACAATTCAAATTCTGGAATGCCCAAAATAGGAGGAAATATAACTCTAAATATCAAGGTAACAAGTTCAAAATCAAGTTAAAGATAAATGGAGATGTGGAAACAGTGTGGAAAATAAATACCGGTGGTTAATAAATAAGATGCTGAGCAGACAACAGTTTAAGGAAGAACATTAATGAGTAGTTCAGAATTCTGGCGTCAAAGAACTAGAATAGCAAGCATAACCATAATTCAGGCCAACTACTAACCAGTTATTAAGTACAAGAATTAATGACAATATCTTACACTGGTATTTTTGCTAAATTTGACTATGTTTAAAACACAATTTATAATTTCTGGCATCAACCTGAAAATGAAGGACATATGCTTCAATATACAATACCAAAAATATTTACGTTCAATCAATAAAACAAACTTTATGAACCATATTACTTATCAGAATGTTTCCTGTGCCGGGTTACAAGGGCAGAGAAAATAAGCAGACTTCTTTTTCCAGTCTTCAATCTTGTCAAATATTCATCTTCTTGATTGACAGCACAATCAAAGCTCATAGAACCCAAAATGCTCATTAGGTCCCGACATAATGAAGACAGTAGAGGAGCCAATGTCAATGGCATGTAGGACTTCACCTATATGTAGAAAATTCAAATAAAAAGAAAAAGATATAACAATTTAAAAAAAAGGATATCAAATAAACAACAGTACCAAAAGAATTTAGAATGCGGAAACTAGAGACCAGGGAGGAAAACCAATACTTACTGCAAAATGTAGGCATTTGCATATAGTGAGGAGCACTTTCTCAGTTTCTTTTTCTGCTATGCCATGGGTTGCTAAAGCCTGATCCAAGCATCATAAAATCACTTAAGGTGAAGCTCATAGGAAAAGCTGAGCAAGGAAAATAAGAAAAACACAACACCTTTTCAACAAATTGATGGAAACCAGTAAGCAGAGGCACAAGAATTTCTTTGGATATAAGCTCTAACTGCGGGGGTACCGGCTCCTTAGCAACTTTAGGATTCAAAAAATACTGCAAAATGAAGGAGTGAATTTGAACAAAAGTCAAAGCAACCAAAGTCCACCATTTATCATCTCCACTTGTAGTTTAACAATTTGAATTCTCCCAAGCCATTCAGTACTCATCACATGCAAAGTGTTGTAAAAAAATATCCCAAGAGAAAAAAGTTATTTTAGAAGCAAATTATGGCAAACAGCAACAAGTAACAGAAATCTCAAACTCACAAGCACGGACTTATTAAAAAGCAACCAAAGCCCACCATTATCATCTTCACTTATAGTTTTAACAATTTGAACTCTCCCAAGCCATTCACCATTCATTGCGTGCAAAGTTTAATTAAAAAAAAAAAGAAGAGAGAACTAAAAAGATACTATAGAACCACAATAAGCCAAACTGCGCCAAATAACAGAAATTTCAAAAACTCACAAGCACAGACTGCCGAAATTTGAATACCTGGAAAGGTCTGAGAAGAGCATGGAGAACAAGAAGTCCGTTTACAGTATTCCATTTAGTGTTCGAACCACTGATAAGATGGCTATTCTGAATAGCAGACTGCAAATTAGGCACAAGCTCCGGCCACGAATTCTGCTTAACAAAATCAGCAACAGCAATGGTGCGGAACTGCCACAACAGAATCACTCATCACTCAGATTCATATATATAGACACACGCGTGCTAATCCAAGCAAAACACGGCTCATAAGAAACTAGAAAACAAAAATTACGTGCATACCACTTCGACTAAAATTTTGAGAACAGACAACTCGACTAGAAGCAACGCCTGCAACAGCTGCTCCTTGAACTCCTTGCTCACATTGGAAGGCTTGACGCCGGAGCTATCGACATTGCGGCGAGAGAGGTTCTTGAGGTAGGTAGCAGCAGCGATTCTCTGACCTTGATTTCCTGCTCCTGTTCGCGAAACACGAAACGAGAATTGTCACTATTGCTTGTTTTCCGAAAGGAGGAATTGAATACGGAAATTAAACTAAGTTACCGGTGGAAATGGATAGGAGGTAGAAAGGAAAGTGCGGAGTGAGGGAGAGGTGATCGAGCGCGTCAGTGGCGGAACGGACGGCGGCAGCGTCGTGGCTGAAGGTTTGGTCGAGCAAGTGACCGATCTGAGTAAGGTCATCCGCCATGGTCAGTGCTGGTGCTACTCTGGTCAAAATTCGGAAAGAGAAACCCTAGTCTCGTGTCACCCGCTCTCTTGCATATTGGCGGGAATGTGTGTGCCAAATATATGGCAGATTCCGCTTTTCCGAGATAAGGAGAAAACAAAAAACAATAGTATTACTTCTTTTTCGAAATTGAGAATACACAAGATTGGAGATACAGGGGATCGAACCCTGTACCTCTCGCATGCAAAGTAAGCGTTCTTCCATTTGAGCTACATCCCCATATTGGAATAATTTGAAAACTGTTATATTTTAAAAACAGTAAATAATTAGAACATGCTCTCCCAGTATTTCAAGACAGCTAGCTCCAATTTCAAAGGAATACTTAACCTTCCACTTTTGTTGGGGTTGTGATACTACATCATCAAATCCAACGGTTAAGAATATAGTACGTACCATTGATGATGAACAGCCTTATATAAAACCTCTATAATAAATAACAGTGTCAAATTAAAGTGACTCTTAGCATTTGTTCCTTGTTTAGCATTTACACTCGTGTTCAACTGAAACCGGATCGATAAAAAAAGTCAAGATGATCAGAGCAGCACCATAATTTTCTTCTCATTAGTGGCACAAGCTTTTGCAGTGCAACGCATACAATATAATAATTGAAACAGCCACGCATTCCGATGGAGCTAGAAGACTATTCTTCACATATAACATAGCAAAACCACTTAACTTTAGTTCAGTTTTTCAACATGTGTGGATCCCAGCACCAACGTTCAAAAAGCCATTCAAACTTACGCGAGTAAATTACGGACATTTCTACACCTTTTTCTCTGTAAAAAAAAAAAAAAAAACAGTAGTATCCCGAAGTCACTATCCTTCTTCTCTCCCTCCTCCAAACACTTTCCTTAACAATGCAGATGATGATGCTGCTTCTTGCATCACCATTCACCATCTTCAAACTCCTAATTATACTAACACTAGTCATTCCCACTCTCACATTACTCTCCCCTTGCAAAACCTCATGTGGGAGCATTCCCATAAACTACCCCTTTGGCCTAGAAGATGGATGTGGTGCACCCCAGTTCCGACACATGCTAAACTGCAGCACCGACTTGTTCTTTCAAACACCTTCAGGTTCCTACAAAGTCCAATCCATAGACTACAACAAAAAAACAATGGTAATCTACGACCCCTCAATGTCCACTTGCTCCATTCTCCAACCTCACCACGACTTCGTAATGACCGAAGTTCAATCCGCCATAATCCCACCATCACAGGACACAGTATTCGTGCTACTGAACTGCTCCATAGACTCTCCTGTTCTCAACCATTACAAGTACCTCTGTTTCAACTTCGCTGGCCACACGTGTGACGAGCTTTATGGGTCCTGCAACGCCTTCAGGGTCTTTCATTTGTCGACAAACAGTAGTTCCCCACCGTGCTGTTTCACCAGTTATGGTACTGTGAAGTTCATGAGCATGAACATATTGGACTGCACGCACTATACGAGTGTGTTTAACACGGATAATTTGAAGGGTGTTGGCCCTTTGGACTGGGTTTATGGGATCAAGCTTTCTTTCAGTGTGCCTGATACTGGATGTGAGAGTTGCAAGAAAACTGGTGGGACATGTGGCTTTGATACTGATACTGAAGGTTTGCTATGTCTTTGCTCCAGTTTCGCTAATTCAACAAGGGAGTGTGGTAAGCAACTCTGTAATTTGCATCGTACGTTGTTACTTCTTCAATGCGTGTGATATTTGTATGATAATGTGTTTGTTTCTGTTTTGCATCTCAGCCGCTGGAAGCATGATATCAAGAGGACAGAACAATGCTCCTTGGACACACTGTCTACTGGTTTTGCTTGTCGTGGCTTGTTTTCTCACGAGGGTGAGGCTAGTTTAAGAGCTTTAAGTTTAGTTGTCTTCCATTCCACTCTTTTGTTAGGGCAGAGAGAGTTTGTTTACCTTTATGTTTGAGTTATGCTTCTTCGAGACTTCAAATTGGGAAAGTGTGGTTTGAAGTTGTAAAAGGTTGTTCACAACACAACTCTCCAATGAATCAATGATGCAAAGCGGCTCACCCAAAATAGAAGAGATACTCATGTTCATTTTTGTTATTCACAGCTGACAAATGCGGTACATTCTTACCACTTGGACAATACATTTTAATTTTTGCATAATATTCTTGCAGCACAAAATTAATGCCTCTTACTCTTTAACTCTAATAAAATCCAATTTAAGTTCATGGCAAAGTAATCCAAACATACCTTTGCAAAAGCACCAATGGCTCCCTCATCATGTTATAAGTTCAAATTCACGCTCATTACTTATAATTGCTTTCGAATTTTGTAGGCCACTTCTTATGCTGAAAATTATAATGACACGTAGTAACATAATTCGAATGTAAATCCCGCCTATTAGGTATGTATCAATATTAAAATTGATATAAAATAAAATGTACCTTTTTTCTAAAGGTAATTAGTGCATTTCTATTATCTACTAAGAACGAATCCGTTTGACTAACAACTACTGCTCAAGTGCTCATTATAGAGTGTAATATTGATAGCTTCAAAATATTTCATTTGTGATGCAATTCAGGTATTTGAATAATAGTTCCAACGAGTTTGACAAACTTGTTCTTAAAAGATAAATAAACTTTGTACAATCAAAGTTCAAGTGGTAGACCAAACTTTCCCGATTATGGTCATCGGTTTTTGAAGCAAGATTGTTCGTGGAGTTCACATCTATTTTTCAACTTTAAACTACTAGTTGATTCGTTTGTAGCAAGTGGAAAACGAACTCGATACTCTTGTTTCTAAAATATAAATAAATTAACTTTGCACAATCAATTACAAGCTCACATGTGGTAAAACATTTGTTTTTGTCCTTTCAACTACATATTCTTTTTCTACATTTATGGCTGGCTATGCTCATTGTATGCTCCCATGGAAAGTTTTGGAGCGACCTCCATTGAAATGTTAGGGATTCTTAATTGGAAATTTCTAGGCACAAAAATGTGTAAGTGCGGTTAAGTAAATGACATAAGTATATATATTTATTAGTTATTACTTTTCAAGTTTAATGATGATGTAATGATAAATTTAAAATATTTTAAAAATAATTTTATAAAGATATTAGAGTTTAATTTATATCTACTGTATTTGTCTAATACCCTAATTTTTTATATTTATTTATTATCAAGATTTTTGTCATGTCGTGTACTTATTTAACTTCTTTATTTCCAAATTGCTTGATTTTGACCATAACTTATTTTCTACCATACAGTCTACAAAATCACTTGATTTTTATTTACTTTCTTTCATTTTATTTCCTAAATCACACATATTATTAAGATAATTATTATAATAATTTTTTAAAAAAAAGACTCTTCATACCTGACAATTTGCGAATGAATAATAATACAAAAACTATTCAGTTAATGAATAAATAATTTTGAAATAAATTGCACAAGAGTAATTCCATAAAGAATAACAAGATTGGTGGATACATAATGTGATATTTTTTTTAGGAGTTTAATATGATTATGAAAATATGAATAACTAACGTGAGTCGTTTTGAGCAACACGGATAAGATCATAAGAATTTACCTAAATTGTTTCTTGAAAGCTGTTAAGTGCCAAGCAGTGACAGTAAACATAACAAACTGTGGATTGGAAGAGCTTCCACAAATCACAACACAACGTCATTCCTCGATTCCGTTTGAAATTTAAAATGTGTGTTGTGGGTGACGTTAGCATAAACAAATGGTGGAAGGGCACGGCTACAATTTTCGAAAGTTGAATTTGAAATGAGGCGGGGCCTCCTATTCCATTCCGAAATAGTAGTAGTAGTGAACGAGCTCAGTTCGGACTCAGAGCTTCTCCAAATCCGAAATCAGATCCAAATGTCGAAGGAAACTCGAACCTCTGCTCGAAGAAACCACCCTCAAACTGAATCAAACGAGAACGAATTGGAACCATGGCCCAACCCAATCAACTTTCCACCTCCCCGAACCCCGTTGAACTCCATACCCGACCCCTCTCAGTGTCAGGAACCCGAACCTGCTCGACCCGCTCGTTTCGGAAACGCCACTCCCAGGGTCAGGATCGGGAAGACGCATTCCGAACCTAACTCGGCGCAGAGCACGCCGTCTAGAAACACTTCCAGGGTTTCACTCGGCGGAGGAAGAGCAACTTCGCTGGCGTTGCTCAAGGAGACCGAATTCTGTGTCCACGTTCCGCATTTCGAGCTCAAAGACGACCCGTCGTTCTGGACGGATCATAATGTGCAGGTAGCTCTTGAGTCTTGACTCTTGAGTTTCGCTTTCACGTTTTCTGGATTGGCTTTTACTGCGTCGTTTATGTGAGCGAGGTTGCGTTTTCAGGTGCTAATTAGGATTCGACCGTTGAGTAGTGTGGAGAAGGTTTCGCAAGGACATGGTAGGTGTTTGAAGCAGGAAAGTGCGCAAACTTTGGTCTGGCTTGGTCATCCTGAAACCAGGTTCACCTTTGATCATATAGGATGTGAGACCTTATCACAGGTAAGCCTTCACTTTGTCACAAGTTTAAATACTTGTTGGTCATCATTAACAGCTAAATATGAATTATAAATCACTTTCTATTGTCTATAAATAAGAGCATTATTAATCTCTTTCCTTTTTTGAGATTATCCATAAAGAGGACAGTTTTTATTTTTGGTTCATTAAGGGACAATGCTTCCATGTTTCTATATATGTAGACGTATTAGATATTAGATTAGATTTTCATAAAATAAATTGAAGGCTTAGATACGTGTTAGGGAGTATCCGAGAGTATCAGTAGTATCCGACGATAGACACGTATTGGATATGAATGAACACGTGAAACAAATGAAAGTATTGTTGCTTCATAGCTGTTATTTATTAGTTACTTATTATTGTGGTGAACTGGTGTAGGAAAACCTGTTCAGAGTTGCTGGAGTGCCCATGGTGGAGAATTGTTTGTCTGGTTACAACAGTTGTATGTTTGCCTATGGTCAGGTACGTGTGACATGCGGGATTTAGTGAATTGTTCTTTTTGGTACAAGCTGTTACATATTTCTGTGCTTGTTGCTGAAGTTGTTTGTGGCTGATTGTCTGCAGACGGGTAGTGGAAAAACATATACCATGATGGGTGAGATTAAGGAAACAGAAGGATATCTTACGGAAGATAGTGGGATAACACCAAGAGTTTTTGACTATTTGTTTACGAGGATTAAAGCGGTGTGGTATTTAGAGTGCTTGTGTTTTCAAATGAATATTTGATTAACATGGTTACTTACTCGTTATCCTTATTGTTGTTTCTTCAAATGTTGGATTTCTTAAGGAATATTTAATGATGTAGGAAGAAGAGAGCAGGAAGGATTACAAGCTGAAATACAGTTGCAAGTGTTCCTTTTTGGAGATATACAATGAACAAATAACTGATCTTCTTGAACCTTCATCAACTAATCTGCAAGTAATCCACAATTTCTAGTATCTAACCTAATTTAAATTATTAACTTGTTATTGTTAATGCTCTGTATAACAGAGTTTAAAATTCAATATTCTCTCTGTAGCTCAGAGAAGATTTGAAGAAGGGGGTATACGTTGAAAACCTTACTGAACATAGCGTGGACACAGTTTATGATGTTCTCGGGCTTTTGTTACAGGTTGGGTTTTGGGCTCAAATATGTTCACAATTAAAATCTAGCTTCTTATTTTATGCTGTACTTGATCATGTCTGACCTGATCTTATTCTCCTACACAATTGCATAGGGCACTGCGAATAGAAAGGTGGCTGCTACTCATATGAACTGTGAAAGCAGTCGGTCTCACAGTGTTTTCACTTGTATTATTGAAAGCCAGTGGGAGAAAGATTCTATGACCCACTTTAGGTTTGCTAGGTTAAATTTAGTAGATTTGGCTGGTTCTGAAAGGTAACTGAAACTCTATGATCAGAATCCTTATGTTCTGTTGCTATTTCTTTTTCTAAGCCTTGGTTGACTTGCACTTTTAACTAGGCAGAAAAGCTCTGGAGCAGATAGTGAACGTTTGAAAGAAGCAGCAAACATAAATAAATCCTTGTCAACACTTGGGTAACTAACTATCAAGGACCTGCTTATCAATTTATTTGCTGTTGATATATTCCGGTTGAATGTTAATGAACACTATTATAAAAATTTGTTGAGTTCAAATGGCTGACCTTTGTTGTTTTGTTAGCCTGGTCATAATGACTTTGGTGGACTTAGCCCATGGGAAGCCTAGGCATGTTCCGTACAGAGATTCAAGACTTACATTTCTTCTTCAGGTTAAATACATCATACTTGAAGTCCTAAAATTTGAGATGATTTGCTCAGTAATTTTACAAACAATCTTGTACATTATTTTCTGTAGTAATATGGTTGTTCTCTCCAAAACTTTATATGCAGGATTCTTTAGGTGGAAATTCAAAGACCATGATCATTGCAAATGTCAGCCCATCCATTTGGTTTGTGTGCACTTGTTGTTTGAAATTTAGTAATAAACAATGCTCCTTGCAATTTCTCTGTTTTCTTTTATCTTTAATGTTCGTTTTTCTTCCCTTGCAGCTGTGCTAACGAAACACTAAGCACACTGAAGTTTGCCCAGCGAGCAAAGCTCATTCAAAACAATGTACTCGTCTGTTTAAATGCCTGCATATTTTTTTTTTAAGTTTCTTTGGCTTGTGATTGAATTACATACCAGAATGCATGGTATGTAGTATTTTTTTTACTGAGATAATATATGAATTAATTGATTTTCTTTCTCTGACACCAATAGGCAAAAGTGAATGAAGATGCTTCTGGTGATGTAAGTGCACTGCAGTGGCAGATTCAACAGTTGAAGGTATTTGATCATAAATTCTGAAATTGTGGTAGATTTTCAACAAAACTATACTACATCATAAGGCTGACTAGTTGAGGCATGTACTGAACTTGGACAGGGTCAACTGTCCTTTCTGATGAACAATCAAAATTTTCCAACTTCTGTATCAAATTTCGAGCCAAATTCTGAAAGCTGTAGGTTGAGTGAAGTGTCAGAAGGATATGACTCTTTGGGAGAAAGAGTAACAGCAGATCACAAGCTACTTACTCCAAGCAAAGAGGTAAGTTTTATGGTAGTTATGGTGAGGGTCTGGTATTATGGGTTGCGTGAGATTGTCAACTGTCAAGGGTTATTAAATAATAATCGTAATAAGATTCAGAGAAAGTTAAAGCTGTTATATCTGGCAGATTGAATGCATGAAAGCTGCTTTGGTTAGTGCCCCGAGGAGAGAAAAAATGGCTGAAAATACGATCCAGAATTTAAAGGCTGAAATTGACCACACAAATTGTTTGGTATGTATGATTTTGACAAAAAAATAGCTCTTTAGAATTCCAATTTTTTTAAAGCTCACAATAATTTTGCTATATGAGACATCTATACCCAGAATTTTTTTTCAGGGAATTGTGTGGATAGGCAAAAATATCTTTTATATCATAACCTTAAAGTAATGTCATTCTCTGCAGGTTCGACAAAGGGAAGAGGAAATTCAACATACTTCAAGTATGCTCAGGCATTATAAGGAGAAAATTAAACAACTTGAGTTATTGGTAGATGGGAAATTGTCAGCTGAGAAGTATCTCATGGAGGAAAACAGGGCTTTGCAGGAGGAGATTCAGTTGCTTAAAGTGAATATTGATAAAAATTCAGAATCATCCAGACTTGCTTTGGAGAATGATAGACTTTTGCAACAACTTCAACTGTAAGTTGAGTGCACATTTAATATTCTCAAGTCCTAATCTCTTCCTAGATGCCAATGATTCATTTTGCATCGGTGCTTACTACCAGATTTCAAAACTTCTATGAGCATGGAGAACGGGAAAGATTGCTGACTGAACTATCTGAATTGCGTGATCAGGTTGGCTAGATCCCATAATTTGTCCTTCCCTCTCTTGAAAAATAAAGCTTAACTTTCATGTTGTTTGGATTATGGATATATATTTTTTTTTTTCATGTGCAGCTCCTTGGCCATCTACAAGGAAAAGTTACATACTCCATGAAAAATGAAAATCAGGTCAACTTCTTTTGTTTCTTATGCTATATTAGTTGTGCTATCTGAAATTTTCTGTTTTCACTTGCTGTGCTCTTTTGATATTTCAGGATACTGATACTGCACAAGAGTTAGAAGAATGCCGGAATATGAATTCTAAATTACTTAGGTAGACAATTGCCTTAAATCATCATCATCACCATCATTGTTCATGGGAGACTTGATATTCTGTACTCTATGGACTTCTTCTTTTCAGCAAATTTCGTAACAGTTCATTCATCATTTGATATTGTAGAACTAAGTTTTATAGACAGGGCCCCCGTGTATGCTTAAGCTAAAACTTTGATGCCAATTCTGTATTTAATTAAAGGTTTTTATTCTTTGAAATTTGGTGAGGTAGAAAAAATGAACAACGCATTTATTGTGGAGAACAGACACCTGACTGTCTAGATTTATAATTATAAAACATATTTTTGTTTCTTCATTTTCTCTTTCCATAGTATAATTACGGATAGCCTGTAGCATTGATACTATTATTGTATTGCAAATTTGCAATCCTAAAACTATTTTGCAGTAGACCACTAACAAAGTTGTTCCTTTCTTTCTTCATTGTTTACATTGCAGAGAAGTAGGTGAATTACAAGCAAATCTTGGAAAATATTTGAACTACAATCAAGTTAAGTCTAATGCTGTGAGAATTTCTTATGAAATACAGACAATGCCTGTGAACACATTGCTTAACTTCTGTTCCATCATGTTTAATCTCTTTCCATTCCTGCAGGTTCTGAATTCTTCTTTTGAGCATCCTGATGAAATTCTAAAGACAGATAAATGTTCATTGGTGAGGAAAGAATAAGATACGAATGAGTTTTTAGCTTATCATCTATTTAGCCCGTTTTTCTTATGATAGTGATTTTAACGGAAATGCATTTGTCTGCATAGCATGGTAGTTTTTATCTTGTTATTGAATCTTCTGGATAGGTGGATATTCAATATGACCAAAATCTATAGCAATTCCATCACTTGAAATGAAAGTTGAGAAGCAAAGAAAACAGTTTCTTGGAAGCGTATGCAAAACATAATTAGATATATTTAACTTGCAAGTTCCAAGCAATTTATCTCGTGTTGAGCATATATCCTAAAATCTTAAGTAAACCACTATTCATTAATTCCCCTGTGGTGGTGGTGGGTGGGGGGCGGGGGACATTTCTAAATCTGTATTTGAAAATATTTAATGATTAATGGTTGCACACAGCACATATGCTCATCTTTTTAGGGAAACACGAACTGCATGTGTGTGCTTCCTTGTTTTATGATCAAGTTTATCAAGATCAGTTAAATTTTCTAGGTTGAGACAATATCAATGAGAAGTGATCCTGGAGATGAAATTCCGTCCTCTACATGGGAAGCTGATGATGCTTTGGAAGCCTCAGTAATGCTTGCTAAAGATAATGAATATAACAACAAAGAGTTAGAGGCCAAATTGGAAAAAATGCGCAAGGATCTTGAAGAAGCAAGGTTACTTAATGACCAATATCAAGAGAAATGGACATTACAGTTATCTCAAAAACAACAGACTGAAACAATCTGTCAAGAGGTTGAGATGGAGACAACCAGTACAATTCTTCATTTACAGGAAGAGGTTGCCCATCTTCAGTCAGAGTTTGAAGAGAGGTTATGCATCATTGCTCAAGAAAATACAGAGCTAAAAAATATGATTGCAGAAAAAGAAGAGGAAATTAGGTCACGGTGTTTGGACTGGGAAAAAGCAATCTTGGAACTGACAACCTTCCTTCTAGAAGGCTCCAGATCTCTCAAAGATGCCTGTGGTCAGGTAAAAACCATTTCTTGTTCTTTTCCCCATGTCAATGCTTGGATTAGCAAACATGTTGATCTGGCTGTCAAAAAGTATATTGAGAAGGAGGAAACAATTCAGCAGCTACAAAGTAGCTTGAAGGATGCACAGAAAATGGTATTGGACATGGAGGTGAAAATAAGTTCCTTAAAGGAAGCAACAATTGCTTTCAATGCATTTCAACAGTTAGACAACTATGAAGGTGCTGAGGAGGCGATTGAGTTGCGAGTGTTGTTAAATGAGAAGACCAATATGATAAGGATGCTGGAAAATGAAATAAATCATAAAGACAATCAACTTTGTAAAGTAACTAAACAAGCTGATGCTGCATTCCTTGTCGTGAAATGGCTCTCTGATTGTTATAATGTAGCTCACATGAATGATGATATTCAAGATATTTCTATTCCTGAACTTGATGTGCAAGCCAGACTTGGAAATTGTACTATTTCTGAGAATCAAGAGGTTCAAAATAATTTGATACTGAATGATCTTATGGCTCAAGTTGAGTTAACTAAACTAGAGGTACTGGAGATAGAGAATGCTGTAAAAGCCTCTTTTGTTGATACAGAAACACAGACAGAAGCTTTCCAAACTGGTGTTTCAGGCCTTTATTCTGCTTACAGGGACTTGATTCAGGACATTGTCAAAGAAACTCAGGACATGAGGAAAGAAATAAGGGATTTAAAGATTTATCATAGAAGTTCTGAGGGGTATACAGTAGACTTGTTAACATCAAATGCAAACAAATGTAAGGAGTATGCAAACCAGCATCACACACTGCATCAGATAAAAGAGCAACTTGTTGAAGTGAATAGAAGATTGAATGTCATAGACAATTTTATTATCACAGAAGCAGATGTGTCTAGTTTTCAACTAGTGGATGAAGATCTCATAGATGCTGATGAATTGAGCACTGATAGTTCTTCAGTCTCTGATTTATCAACTGAATCTGACAGCTTTGCTTCTGGAAGCAAGTCACATGAATCCACATATACTTGCAACTTTAAGTTCCCTGGAAAAACAACTGAACAAATCGAACACCTAAAATCTGAAAGATGCACTGTAATTCAATCTCATGGTGATTGCAAATCATCAAATACAGGAAAGCTTGTGGAAAGGCCACTCCGTAATGAAGCAGTAGTGTCCATTCTGAGTAAAGAATTAAATGTCACATATGATGGTTTTCAAAGACTGTATCTTCGTTTGTCTGCACTCCTCCAAGAATTGGATGATAAATCCTGTTCTTACCCAAAAGGTATCATCTCTACTACCATAAATATATATTTTTTCAAATGTCACATCTATTTGTATTTATTCATCTGAAAAGTACTGCAAAAGTATAAATCATCTAATTATGAATGACAGAACTGAAAAAAGAGGCTCCATCTTTCCAGTTGGGGATGCAGAAAGATGAAGCAGGCTGTGAGAATGACAGAGAGGTATGTAGCTTTCCATTTAGACGCCCAATTCTGAAATAAATGCACCAAGTATACATTTATTGCTTGCTTGACAGTCATCAAAGTTTTTGCTGTTCAAGAATAAAGGCACGTCTCTTATATTCTCTAATTTTGTTCCTTTACTCAGATATTGGGTTATGAGGAAATTATGCCTGATGATGGATTCTTAACCAAGTTTATGGAAGCTCATGCAACAGTGAAGGAAGCTGATCTTACACTGCATGCTTTGACGAATGCATATGAAGATTCAAAACAGTTGACTGCTATGTGGAAGCAGGCTGGTGAAAACTTGATGATCGAGAAAGCAAGCTTGGCAGAAGAGATTCAAAAACTCAAATCTTCAATTTGTCATAAAGAAGAAGAGAATCGATTACTGAAGAACCACATCCATTTCAGTTCAATAGAGATGACAAATTCAGTTTCTGCACTAGAAGAGCATTTCTTGCAGATGCATACTGATGTGGAGAAGAAATTCTCGATAATGTATTCTGATATTCTTCTGATGGGGCAGGAGATGCTATACTTTATGAACAACCTGAGGTCATCAGTAGAAGATATTTGCTCTCAGATGGTGGATGAAGGGGTTGTATCTTTTGTTCTGTACAATTGCTGTGTAACAGAGCTTGTCAGTAAATTTGCCTGCAGTAGTGTGAATCATGATTTGCAATCAGCCAGACAAGGGGAATTGCATAATTTGCCAAAAAATTGCTCTAGTGTTGCAGAGCCTGTAATTAGTACAGGTAATGAAGGTGCAGTGAAAAGAGATCAATGTGTGTTAATCCAAAAGGTGCAAGAGCAGCCTGACTTGCCCAATGTCAACGTATTATATGAAAATATGGCTCTTCGAAAAGAGTTAGAGAGGAAGCGAGAGTTATTAGAGGGCTTACTTTTTGACTTTAGGCTGTTGCAGGAATCAGCTTCTAACAGCAAGGACATTAAGGATCAAACTGAGAAGTTAATATTTTCTCTAAGCCAAGTTCAGTATGAGCTAGAGATCAAAGCAAGTCAGCTTGATGATATACTGGTTCAAAATAGAAAACTTGAAGGTTCTTTTGCTGACACTGAGAAGGCCTTAACTACATCAAATTATGAGCTTAAACTTGCTAAAGAATCGATTGAGAAACTTTCTAATCAAAATGTGGAGTTAAGGGAGCTTCTAAAAGAACTATATGCCAGCAAAACTGAAGCTGAAGGGAAATTGGATGAACATAAAGAGGTGATTAGAGGTTTGGAAAAAGAAATTGCTAATTTGACAGCTTCACAGGAACACCAATCACTTTCCTTGTTTGAAAGCATTGAGGATGAACTAAACCAGGTGATAATAGAGAGAGACCAACTCCATGAGGAAGTTTGTGTCTTGAATGGTAAGCTTGAGATGGCTTATTCCTTGGCTGACGAAAAGGAGGCTATTGCCATGGAAGCACATCAGGTACCCATATGCTGATTATTCTGTTACCTTCTACTCTTAAATAATTATTATTGGTGAAACCACCTTTGATGGAACTGAACTATCATTTGTAGGAGTCAGAGTCTAGTAAGCTGTTTGCTGAGGAAAAGGAAGAGGAAGTCAAGATTTTGGAACATTCTGTTGAGGAGCTTGAATCTACCATAAATGTTTTAGAGAAAAAGGTTAGTTTCATGTATGATTCACTTGTATACAGAGAAGGTTTTAGGGGAGTAATTCAAAGTGGTGAAGTTCAGTAATATTATTATGTTCAATACAAGTACCGTTCATGCTTGTTGCTTAGTGTTGAAAATCAGAATTAATATTCTGATTCTATTCATAATTATAGTTTATAGGCAACAATATCTCATTTAGAGGAAACAATATATTGTGTAATAAATGCAAATAAGCCTATATAAATTATGTTCCGTAGTGTATTCAGACACACGGTTTACTGCCTATTTCTCTATAATGTTGTCTGTTCTAGTTATTTAACACTTAGAATGACTCAGTAGGATAATTCAACCGGTCTTTTATTTTTTTAGCTTCTTACTGACTGGAATGCCTTGTTGGTCTTAGGTAAATGAAATGGATGAGGATGTGGGAAGACATCGTTTAATTAGTGATTCACTAAGAATGGAACTCCAAGCTTTGAAAGAAAGATTATTGTTAGTTGATAAATTTCCTAAGAATGCTGATTCAGAAAGCACAAGTGTTCAAACTGATGAGCAGATATCTAGGTTAGAGCTGTTATCCCTTCCTTGGTATGTATTATAGTTTAATCTTGATCAACTGTAGTGTAAACATTTTTCCTACCATAATCTAATCTTTTTTGGCACATCATTGAAAGAATTTCACTCTCATAACAACCTGATTAGTCAATGATGTGGACATACCAGATTGGATTATAGTGTAAAATAATTTTTACACAAAAAGTTGGTCAAAATCTTTTGTTTCTGATTTAGTTTCTCCACTGTCCATTGTATGGAAACCCTAATGCAGGCAACACAGTAAAATACTGGAACTTCACGAGGCACTAGATCGGATAAGGTTTCTTGAAAAGGAAAATGCAGAACAAGATAAAGAGGTATTTTTTCCTTGACTTCCAGGATTTCATTACAGGACAATTAAATCAAATTATACATCATACTATTTTTGTCCATAAGTCTGACATTTTTTTTATATATTTTGGAAGATTAAAAAGTGCAAAGAGTATATATCTGAAATTGTGTTGCATGCGGAAGCCCAAGCATTTCAGTACCAACAGAAGGTACACATCTAAATATAAGTTCATGTTTTATCAGCTAATTTTCTGGGTCATTGTAATAAAAGCAAGTTTGATTAACAATATTCTTATTTGAATATCAGAAACTTTGTATCATCTGTTATTCTTACATTCCCGTCTCTTTTGCTTCCCTTGTCCTTCTTGGTTAGTATAAGTGCCTGGAGTCCATGTTCCACGAAGTCAAAACAGAAATGTCAACGGTACCAGCATCAGAGAAAATTGAGAAAAGCTCAGTAAGGACAAGAGGTTCAAGCTCACCATTCAGATGCATTTCAAATCTTGTTCAGCAGATGAATCAGGAGAAAGATCAAGAACTGTCAGTGGCAAGGGTCCGTGTGAAAGAACTAGAAGCAGTTGCAGCTAGCCGGCAAAAGGAGGTCTTTAACCTTTTAGATGCTTGGATACATCAATATCATTTTCATATTATTATAGCTATAAGGGTTTTAGATAAGATGATACATCAAAAGAAAGAAACAATAATGATGGCCTCAATAATCTACGTCTAGAATGTTTGGCTGTCATTTATAATTCATTTAAAACCTAAACCAATATCATCATTTGTTTTTTGTTGGATATCTTTTCAACGGGAAATGTTTTTTCCACGCCTTAATTTTTACACAACTTACACTCAGGTATGGATGCTGCAAACAAGGTTGGCTGCTACTGAAAGCATGACTCATGATGTCATTCGGGACCTTCTTGGTGTCAAATTGGACATCACCGACTATGCCGTAAGTTTCAGAATCAATTTTAATTGTGGAAATTCATGGTCGTTATTTCTCATTGTCTTTGCGTTTTTGCTTGTCGTATGTAATAGAATTTGATAGACGAAAACCAAATTGTGAAATTGGTGGAGGAGGCTCATCATCATAGAGAAGAATTCTTTGCGAAGGTAATTAGTGCAAAAATTATGTTGTACAGTATATTTATGACGTGCTTATCTTAATTATCATTTCTTTCTCATTAGGAAAAAGAGAATCTCGATTTAAGACTGCAGATAAATGATCTCATTGAAGAAAGAGAATGGTTAGTATACCTCGGAAAGAAACCACGTCTTATTAATCTGCTTTCCATGTCTTCTTCCATTTGGATTCAATTTGGAATAGCTTATGATTCAGGAGTTGTTTATCGTTCTTTAACTAGTTAGATTATTCAAAACTGCAAAAGCGTTCAAAACTTTCGTCTCCATTATTCTCACTACACAAATTTGTGACTCAGCTGCATATCGGAACTGAATACAAAAGAGGCAGATATACTTGACACACAGATAGCAATGCAGCAACTGCAAGAGCGAGATCAATTGCTTTCTGCACAAAATGAAATGTTGAAGGTATGGCACACAACAACACATTGTGACCCGAGTTTCCCCGTAAGAAATCAAAATTTTCTTCTCATGGTATCTTGTTGCTTCTTGCAGATGGACAAGACCAATCTCATCAAGAAGGTTGTAGAATTAGATGACAGGGTGAAAAAACTAGTTGGAACGCGAAATTCCCAACTTGCTCCACAGTCATCAAAGACGACTAAGGCATGTCTAGTTCTCATGATATTTCCATTTTTGGTTATAATGAACCCTTTTTCTTACGTGCCATTCATTTTGTTGATAACAGGACAAGGGTGCATTAAATTTGGGTAACGGTGGATGCAATAAAAGGTTGTCTCAACCCGAACGTCGTCTTTCTCGTTTTAATGACGAGCCTGTTCGTTACCGCAAATTTGCTGGTAATAATTCGCAAGGCTGAACTGTACAGACTACAGATACCCTTCACACAAAAGAGAGAGATAAGCATATTCTCATTTGTGTTATCCCTCGCCTCGGGGAGCCAAATATTATTTGTGAAGATATGCTTTGTATTTTGTTCAAATTTTCGGTTGACACCTTCGATGTTGTCATCTTGAATTTTGAACTCGAAAGGCTTGTAAAAGTATGCAGCTAATATTTTTTCTCGTGTGCAAAGTTTTATCATATGCTGCCTGCTCCTAGTGAGATAAATCGCTTTCAATTTTCCTTCATTTTCCCGAGAAACAAAAACTCCTCAGTTCCCTATCACTTCGACAAGCTCCTTCATCAGACAAAAATAGCCAATGGATTGCTCCTTTCTTATGGAGTGTTCCGTAACTTGAATCTTTCCTACCAAATCGTTAAACGTAAAACCAATGGAATCGAACAACTTTGGACTTGTGCTTTCAAACCAAGGTCAAGGATAATGCATGAAAATTTTGACTATACTTTAAATTAATTTCAAGAAAAGGATGAAAGGAAAATATCATCACTTAACCTACTAATTCGAATAAGTGTAGATAAAATTAATTTTGTAAAATTGATTTATGATATATTTATTATAAATATTATAAAAGTAAGTTAGAAAATAAAGTTCAATACATTTTTTTTCATCTAACCCGAACAAAGTTATTTTAATTCTGAATCAATTTTAGACTTTTTTAATTTTATGTGAAACCAAGCAGGTAAAATTTTATCTACCAGACATGCACTTAGTTTAGTTATACCATGTATTTAGAGTCCCGACTCATCAATGAAATTAATTTAGAATCGATTAATAGTGTGTATGGATGTCCGTTTGCAGGTATTAATGTCTGTTCAACTCTATGATTGAGAAGGTTTTTTTTTTTTTTTTTTTGAGTTCAAAATTTTTGTGATAATTGATATATCCAAACAATCATTGGTCCGAACCAAAAATTTAGTAGAGCGAAATATCAGTTAAAACCAATAAAGAACCAAGCAAATTGCAGCTGCATATATAACAAGCAAAATATAAATAAAAAGTAATATTATCGAACATCTGCATAATCAGCTGATAAAGGGGAATAAATAGGCATATGCATTCCTCCCTTCATTTTTTTCTAAATTTTCTTCTACCTTTCAATTATGTGAACTAACATATAAACTATAAACTATGTTAGGTGTTATTTATTTACATAAAAGTATACCTGTAAGATTTTAGTATGAACAACATTCCTCTTTTCTTCCTTCAGAGTCTAAGTCTAACCGACATGCTGTGATTGACCATCATCAATCTGTTAAACAAAACAGTTAAGCAAGACAAGCAGCAAAATGGAAATTAGGCAATGAATCAGATTTGTTTTCAATTCAGCAAAACTACTTGATGATGGGAGTACTGAAAAAGCTTGACCTTAAAGTTGTGAAATTTCATGATGAGCCTCATATACTGATCCCTTGCCTCTGGGTTACGAATCATGGATTTGACTCTATCAAGAGCTTTCTTTACATCATCTGATTTTTGTCTCCTCCCAATGCTAAGAAATTCATACTCAGAGTCGGGGACGGCAGCATGCCCAATCTGGCGGAATCCTCGCAGACCAGCTCCTTTCCGTCTCCAGCGCAGGATTGCCTTTTCCACAATGCTAACAGACCACACAACTTTTTTGTACTGCTTACGAACTTGGTGTCCTCTAATATGAGCCTGGATTTTTACAATGCGGTTCCGTATCTTCAAAAAATCTTTTCTTCCTTTCCATCCTCGATATCTCTTTTGAATCTTCAAAGCTGGAAAATTTAAATAATCTTCAAAGTGACCACCCATCTTGCTCAAAGAATCAGCAGCAAGTACTGCTTCAGAAATGTTATCACTGCTACTTTTGGCTAGTTGTCTCTGACAGAATGACCTTGCTCTAAAGGCTGCTAGGATTGAAGCAGCTGCATCAGCTGATTTTCGAAACACACTAAGTGACTGTTTCAGATAATGCTGCTCATCCGTTGTCATTGTCAAGTTAGATGTGTCATCAGCACTGTTAGCTTCTATAGTTGTGGTTGTGACTATGTTTCCAGTCCCAGTTTCCTTCACAGTCAACACAGATAATTGATTAGTCAGATCTGCCTCGGCCAAATATCCAGCAATTCCTTTATGTCCTCTACTTGAAGCTAAATCAGCTGCTGTTTGTCCTCCAGGAAATGCTGACGTTGGATCCTCAACAGCACCTGGACCTGCACCTAATTGAACTAGCACAATAACAGTTTCTTCTCTGTAGACAAGGAACACAAGACCGAGTGAGAATAGCAATAGATACACATTTGTTATATAAACTTACCATATATGGACCATAAAATACTACTGTATGTCAATAATTAGAGAGGTAAGACATAAATGAGAAATGGAAAGGAAATTCTTGTTTTGAAAACTAAAACTCATACAGTAGAGAGTTTCTGACCTCCCAAAATATGATGCCCAGTGAAGTCCTGTCCTTCCACGAGTGTCTCTGAAGTTAGGACTGACACCAGCAGCAACTAATGGGGCGATAGCCCACCCATAACCAAGTGCAGCTGCCAAATGTATTACTCCTTGGCCTTCATCATCCAACACATGTGGTCCTTTTCCTCCTTCATGAACCTTATATACTAACCACTCATAAAGCTTGTCTCTCATTAATCTCTGAAATAAAATATCTCTACGGTTTATATGACCAATTCCATCAGTCTGGAAAGTTTCTTCAAATAGTCCACTATTAGTATTATCTCTCACGGAATACATAGTTCCCTTGAGTTTACATTTTTCACATTCAGAAACAGAGCACTTCAACCACTTATTGTCAGGTCCCAAGTGTAGTAGCTTAAGAAGTCGCATTTGAAGCCGCACCTCATCTTCTGGTGAGATTTTAATACTCACAAGACCTAAAAATTTGGTTGGATGTTCATCAAATACAAATTCCCTGACTTCGCTGCAGGCTAACCTATTACTGCAGGTAACATAGAATGGTACACGACCAGGTGAATGCAGAGGAGTCTGACACTGTATGACATTATCTGCCAAGACTTCAGCAGAAACCTCAATTTCACCAAACATACATCCCCATTTCGTGTCACTGGAGAGCTTTTTGCTCCCAAGAAATGTGCCAACTATTAAAACCTTATCACAGAAGGAAGAAATAAATCAAAAATGGATTTTATATTGTGAATTCATGAACATACAAATGCATAAAATTTCAAGCATGTGCATGAAAAGGCACACACCTTTGTTCTAACTCCAGTATATGACCAATCTGGAGAAAAGTCATGGATACTAAATAGTTGTTCTTGGGAAAGAGAAGGGCCTAATGAATCCATATCCAACTGCATGTGGCGAAAACTAGATACCTCCTTATCCTCATTATGAGCATCAAGGGTACTCCAATAATTACCAGAATCTGAAGCCATCAAGGAATTATCACAGTCTCCACCAATCTCCTTATCCATCCACCTTCCAAAACTATCAAGTTTCTTAATTTCCCCATATTCGACTTTTTCTGATTCATTACTGTCTGAACCACCATCTTGAAGCTTCTGTTCAACTAGGACTGTAGTAGTTGCAACAACTGGATGATCATGGAACTGAGCATGAAATGAATCCTGACCATGCTCGCTCTGCACCTACCACAATGTAAATAAATAAAAAAAGTCACATTGGGGAAGAAGGATGCTAGTAGACTATATATAAAACACACAGGAACGAGATTGCATTAGGAAAAAAATCAGAAGCCTACACTACAGGATATCGGCTAGTCAAATTATCAAGCATGAAAGTCAGGCACAACATAGACCTAAAGATCATAAAATACATTATTATGTTGTAAACATGCATTTTCAAAGCTAATGATCACCTGGACTGTTGGAAGTTTTCTGTTTCAGGTTCAGAATAAATCTACCCAAACTTTGAGGCTATAAAAATAAGGATGAATCATAAAGAAAAGTAGAGATGTGCCAGATAATCGTAATTACTACACCTGATTAACAGTAGGCAAATCTTCTTTAACTGGCTGGATGCACATGTCAGTGATGAGCCTATCTCTGAAAATTACACCATCTTGCTTTCTGTGAACAGCATCTAACACATCATTGCTTAGCTTATGAACAGTTAAGTCAGC
Source organism: Amphicarpaea edgeworthii (assembly GCA_014843725.1). Classification (NCBI taxonomy): domain Eukaryota; kingdom Viridiplantae; phylum Streptophyta; class Magnoliopsida; order Fabales; family Fabaceae; genus Amphicarpaea; species Amphicarpaea edgeworthii. Next base: position 24,640,312 of record CM026324.1, on the reverse strand, counting down.
TTCAGAGACTTCAACAGATCCTTCAACATGATGGTTGCCATCATGCATGTTAATTGTGTTTCTGCTAGAGTTCTGAATTAAGGTCCAGGGAGACAAGCCAGTACCAGGAGAGTAGCTAGGGAGAGAAGATGACCATGATGAAATCAAGGGGTTCCTCAACAACTCAGAAAACCCTAAATCATTAAAAGAAATCACGTTACAAATTCAAAGAAAACTGCTATTATAGACAAACATAGTAGCCAAAGAGTACCAAAGTGAAGTCGTATCAAGTATTAACTTTGAAATATCAAAATGAAAATAATCCCACAAATATAAAACAATAAATTTTAAAATATGCATTATTGATACTTTGTCATAAGTGAAAACAGTGACATACATAACAAACTTGTTCCTAATCTACTTCAAATCATGCCTCACAATTTGAATGAATGCTACGTCTACAGTCTGATACAGATTACCAGCAGTTTCATGAGTAAGCCGAGCTGCACTGCAAAGTATGGAATTGCTGATAGGCTGAGCATGAGAGGATGCGTGAGGACCATTCCGTGAATTGACATCCTCATACTCTGAAGCTCGTCCATTCTGATAAACTTTATTTTCACTTGATGTGAAAGGTGTCTGAACTACAGATATTGGTGAGCTTATTTTGGTAGAAGAAAGCACTGAACTATTTTGAGAACCACCAACCAGGGTAACTGGAACTACAGACGAATGTGAGATGCCCTGTAAAGTGTAAAGCATATGACATAATAGAACAACAAAACACTTAACATGAACAAACTACTCAAATTTGGAGAATCATAATAACATCAGAAGATCCATTAACAGGTCAATCATTAGTCAGTCTTTTTAATTGGTCACAACCCACAAAAGCGGGTCATCATTATAGAGAAGCTTGGAATAAAGATAAAAGAAAGAAAATCAAAATTGTTGAGCTGAACACCAGCATCTTATCTAGATAGCCTCAGATGATATAAAGTGAAGAATGCAAAAAGAGAAAAATATATGAATACCTCTTTAATTTCTCGATAATGCACAAGGACAATGTGCTCTAACTGCCTGCAAACCAAGACGATTTTCAAGTTGACAGAAAAAAAGTTTAGCACCACACTGAATATTTTCTTAAAAAAAAAATCAAAGATAGGAACTACAAATCCTAAAATTAATAGGACGACAGAAACTCACTCGTCAAGCATCCGATAACTTCTTCGTTGGAAGTTTTCATTATCCTCACCATGAGCATAGTAGCAATGCAAGACATCCACACTGCCAGCCTACACTTAAAAACAGAGCCAATTAATTAGGCAGTTCATGGGATAAAAAATAAATAGAAGAAAGTTTGTTTTTCAAATCTTATTAACTTATTATCTATTGTGTAACTTATATTACACACAAGACAACAATTTGACCCACACAAGAGGTTCAATTCTAAAAGGCTCAACTTACAACTAATAAAATGAACAGCACACCTTCAACTTTTCATGAGCTTCTCTTACAGTCTTCCCATCTTTTTTCTTCTTCCAGCGGTGACCATCCTTGCGAAAGAAACGAAGTGCTTTTCGATCAAACAAGAATAGTGATCCGGCTGGACAAAAAAGGGAATAACAACAAATTGGAATTGTACTGATTCCCTTCCCTTGACTGTATCAAATATCAAAATCAAGAGGGGAACAAAGGAAATACCTGGAGGCCTAACAGGTGGATCTGGTGTTAACTTAAACTTCTTATAATTGCGAAGTATCTCACATATTTCAGCAGGTCGAAGCCAACGATTTTCTGCTTCTTGCAATATCTCTTCAAGGTCTATTACATAACAGGAAACATATAAGTTAACAATGGTACAAAAGTTTGAACAAATACATGATACTGCACAGAACAGACAATGCATGAAATTTAATTCAATTGGCACATTCATCAGAAGCTCTCTTCTGCATCAAAGTACAAACTTCCCAATTGTGATCACTGAAGTGATCCAATCCAAGCTATGCAATTGAAAATGACATCCCATTTGACCAGGAATACTGAAGCAAAAGTAATCCCAATGACACAGAATGAAAATTGAGGCAATCAGGGGTATGCATGCATGCATGCAGAAAAAAAAAAAAGAAATAATTTCAATTTTCAACAGAAACTACTAAGAAAATGAAAAAAATGCACAAGGTTTATGATGATGATCACAAAGAGAAACGAAAACCGGAATTGAAAAGGGGGAATCTCTAACCTAATTGTGAGTTGGCAATGTATTTTGCAGTGTCAGCCATCATCACACAGCAACAATTTCTCACACATGGAATTTTCAAAAAGCAAGTGCAGAGAATTGAATTGGATAGGATAAAAGCGATGAAGGAAAAGGAAAAACACTAGTAACAGTGAAATAGAAAGAAAGGGTGGTGGCAGAAAATAGAGAGGGACAGGCAGTGAGGTAGAACGGTGGCGCGTGAAAGGCACTTAAATAAAGAGAGAGTTGAAGTCAAAGCTCAACACGTAGCGTTCACACATGTCCGACGTGGCATTTGTTTGTTCCTTACGAAGTAAGCCAAAGCATATCCACGATACTACGCGCGTTCTTCGTTTTGTGTTGAGGTATCTAATCTATCCAAACGCACAATGACGCAACCTTTTTAACGTAAATTATATGAATTGGTCCGTGAATTACGACCCACATACCCATTTTTAGGCACACGCTAACAAGTAACAATAGAAAGTTATTATAATCAAATATTAGGTTTTATAACAAACAGGTTTATTTCAATTGGTTAAGTACCCGTAAATATGTTTTTAGTGTGTATATATTATTATATTTCTTATTTTCTTAGTTTGAAAATACGTTTTTAATATATATATATATATATATATATATATATATATATATATATATATATTGTTGTTCTTGAAACACATTGGTTATATATGTATATTGTGTTTTACCTTTTTTTATTTTTCTTTTTATGTAATCATGAATTATTATGTTAGTAAGATATTTAAAAAATCAATTGATAGAAAAAAAAATAATATTGTTGATTGTAGTAATGCATTCAATAATGACCAAGAGGAAGAATGAAACTTAAGAAAGAAGTGAAGTTAAAGATGTTTGTGATAAACAGAAAAGATATAAATGAGTAATCGAAGCGTAAGATAGAACACAAATAAGGAGAGAGGTTCATGGAAGAGAAGAGAAAAGAAAATAAGGGGGTAAATGAGGGGGTGTAACAGATTATGAGGATGTGTCTAAGGTGTAAAATAATGTTTAAAAAAGGACAGTGTGGGAAGAAATAGAAGGTATGGGGGTGTTCTTAGCAAAAAAAGGTGGTGTAAATAGAAATTTCCTTTTAGAGCCTTATAGATATCTAGGCCCATCTATTAAATTACTTGCTACCATACCCAACCCAAAAGGAAAGGACAATTGCAAGCCCCTTTCGTTCAACGGTTTCAGCTATTATAGTCGGGGAGTTGCTTTCTTACCCTTAAAAAATTGCTATTTTCAACAAGTGGATGGCTTTTCGCAAAATTCCAAAAATATTCTTCCCACAAAAGTATGATTCCATTGGACATATATACAACCAAAATATACTTTTGTTGCACTGTATGGGGTGCCAAAATATATATTTGGCTCAACAAAAATCCATTTCTATTGTGTTAGTTTTTACGATTATTAATTAATTATAGATTTAAGTTACTTTTTTTTTTTAAAGCAATCAAATTAATGATGATATAAATTATTTTTAAAAATTCAAATTAAGTTAATTAAGATACAATTTACCTTTTTTAATAAAATTTAGAGCATCATAGAATATATTTTTTTAATTAAAATTGAATTAATTAAATAAAAGTTGCCATTTTATATATAATCAAATTAATCATTAACTAAATTACCTTTTTAAGATCGTATCGTAGTAAAAGCCATGCTATTCTTCAAGATATAATTCCTTCATATACAATTTAAAGCAAAGAATATCCCTAAGCTTGAAATCAATCCTCTGTAACAAATAATAATATAGTAGATAAAACCTTAAAAAACAAAAAGTTCATAGAAAACCTTTTTGCTTTTTAGTCGTGCTAAAAGTAGAGAATATATGCCTATTTTCTTGAAATATATTAATTAATGGATATATCTTCAAATTTGAACTTGGACTTAACTTAAACTAATTCATAGAAAGACAAACGAGAATTACCCCACTTGTATACACTATTTTTTATTATAGTACTAATAATCAATGTGGTATCCCAACAATATACACAGTTTAACAAAAGTTTAATTAGATTAATTAACAAAAAGGATTTAATATTTTCCAAGTGCATTTGCTTGAACCTAACTATAAGGTTTGCCTTAAAACTGACAGCAAATGGCAGACATTTTAACAATTTCCTAATTTTTCATATGTTTTTATTTGGCAGGCAAATAAAACTATATCCCAAGGGAAAAGGTGCTGAATTGGGCAATTATCTTTCACTGTATCTAGCCTTGGCTGACCCATCAACCCTTTCTCCTGGTTCCAAAATATATGCCCAGATAATATTACGCATACTTGACCAAAAGCAAGCCAAGCATCACTTTGGAAAAGGTATAGTTTAGTTTTTATTAAGTAAGTTTGGTCACTTTTATGAGATGCAATTCCTGAAGAGAAGCACTAGTGATACAAAATGACAGTTGAATGACTAATTAATACTAAGGGTAACATTTTTCACAAGTTTTAGCATATATATTCAGTTCAATAACCAATAGTTTCCCCTTCTTGCAGCTAACTACTGGTTTAGTGCTTCAAGCCATGAAAATGGTGCACCCAGATTTATGCCTATCAATAATTTCACCAATCATAACTTGGGTTATTTGGTCAAAGACAGTTGCTTGGATAGAGGCAGAGGTTATAATTCTTGGAGTGGTTGATGCATTGTCCTAACTCCTAAGATTGTTGAAGGTATGTTATTAAATGATTTGGCCAAGACTCGAGTTGATTCAAGAATTGATGAAAATCAGTGGCAGCACTCGTGAATTTTATATAAATCCATCCTACTTTCTATGAATGTAATAATTTTCAATTTATGTAATATATGTATATTCTAATTTCTAAATGGACACCAGCATCACAATTCTTCTGCTTCTAACATGAAAAAAACAAAAAAAAGTGACTTTAGGGTTTATGCTTATAAAATGGAGAAAGTAGAAAATAAAACAGTCAACACTGAAAAGAATGGTTTATCTTCCAGATGATTAAAAAATTGACAATTGAACTATACTACATTAAAAGCATTACATGACAACCAACATCATTCACCTAACACATATAGTCAGGACGTTAATGCAATTTAGAGTTTTTTGGCAGAACATGTACAGCCTTTTAGGAAAATGTAAAGTGAACCACAACCATATATAGTTAATATCAGCTTCTTCTTGTCCAATTCAGTCAGGTCTGGCCTTGAATATTTCTCATGATGACGTGAAACACATGATGCATGAAAACAAATAGTCATGAGATTGCTCGATAAGTTCCTTGTCAATGCATTGGCTTCATTCAAACATTCAACATAGAGAGTTGAAAAGTCATGCATTTGTGAGCTCTCACTTTCCTACTAGAATTAATTAAAATCAAAATAAAAAAGTCCTAGGTAGATTTGGGTATTTGACTACGATTTTTTCCAACTCCTTTCGTGGTTTATCTGCTCCCAGTCAAAATCGACCAACAACCATGCCAGCCCGATGTAATATAATAATATTATTTGACAATGGAAGGAAATTTGTGGAATGAGAATTTTTATTTGAAGGACTTATTACAAGCAAATAGAGTAGTTAACATAACTGTATATCAAAATTAGAACCAGAAACTACTGATCATGGTTAAGCTGAAATAATCAGTATAAGTTGATCTACTTGCTCAATGACCTAGTTGGTAAATTAGCAAAATTTTTTACAAATGTTTCAGAAAATAGTAATAATAATAATAAGTTTTGTCATTTTGATGGTGTTGGTCTGAGGAGGAAGATGCGGCACCATAGAATAGAACTCTCCTAAACAAGGGTCTGAATTGGTGGGAATTTTATGATCAACCGCACCCTTTCAAAACTTCTTACTAATTAACCTCGTGCGTTCGGTAATCGGTAACGTTAGACTTTCAACTTATTAAAGTTTATTTTTCGCATATATTACTGCTACTTCGACTTATCAGTTAAAAAATGGCACTTTGGGTGTTCTAATTTTGTATGTATTGACGATTTTTTTTTTTTTTTTGTATGTATTGAAATGAAATTCTTGTCAGGTGATGGAGCGCAGATAGATCCTATTTACCTCGGAGTCCGTGAAAGAGGGACAGACACCCTACAAGCTCTGGTACCAAATCCTGGAGAGATCACGACCAAGGCCAACGTTGCTTTTACAGTTTTACTCCTAAATTTGGGGATGAATCCATTTTTAGTTTCCATGTGACCGGTTGAGATTCAACAAGTCAAAATCATGGTGGCACATTTTTCTCACATCCAGTCAACGGTTGAGATTCACTCTGACTCCCCAATCTAAGCGGTGGACGCAAATGGATGAATCTAACCCACAATCCAATCTCATTACTTAGGGGCTTTTCCGTCATTAGCACACCCCTGCCACCTGGTTTCCCTATAAATGGGAACTCAATGCCAACTTCTAAACTCGTATCTCAACCACCCTCGTTCAACTCCTACCTCTCTGCTCTCTTCTACTCTACCACATAAGGTACTCTTCTTTTCCCTCTATTCTTGAGAATTCTTATTCTTATTCTTATCAAATCGTAGATTCCGTAGTTCCATTTCGGATCTTGCACTTCTATGTTGTTTTTTCCTCAATTGGGTCGATCTAGGATCTATGTGAACTCTACCCTGTTTCTTTAACTGCTGCGGAAACGCATTAGGCTTTCAGATCTAGTCCAAATCATATCCTTATGCCTTTCCTTTTATATAGCTTGTGAATACAAATTTCACTTTCTCATTAACCTTTGACCTTGTGCTGACTGAGATGCGGTTTGATGATTAGAGAGATTTAGCGATTTTCTCTAGTTTTGTTTCTCATATATTCCTTAGGAGTCATTGTTTTGAATATGAACTCAAACGTTGAGCAGAGGAATTAGTCCCCTTCCCTAAAAATGGCTTCTTTGTTTTAATTTCTTCTTTTACCATTTTTTTTTCTGGCTAAATTTTTTGCACATGTTTTTGCTCTCTATTGAGGTACTAATTCTAGGTTTGTTGTGCAGTTTTGAAAGCATTAAGATGGCAGAGACATTCCTATACACCTCAGAGTCGGTGAACGAGGGACACCCCGACAAGCTCTGCGACCAAATCTCCGACGCTGTCCTGGACGCTTGCCTCGAACAGGACACAGACAGCAAGGTTGCCTGTGAGACATGCACCAAGACCAACTTGGTCATGGTCTTCGGAGAGATCACCACCAAGGCCAACATTGACTACGAAAAGATCGTCCGTGACACCTGCAGGAACATCGGCTTCGTCTCAGACGATGTGGGACTTGACGCCGACAACTGCAGGGTCCTCGTAAACATTGAGCAGCAGAGCCCCGATATTGCTCAGGGTGTGCATGGCCACCTCACCAAAAGGCCTGAAGAAATTGGCGCTGGTGACCAGGGTCACATGTTTGGCTATGCCACTGATGAAACCCCGGAATTGATGCCATTGAGCCATGTCCTTGCCACCAAGCTCGGTGCTCGCCTCACCGAGGTTCGCAAGGACGGTACCTGCCCTTGGTTGAGGCCAGATGGGAAGACCCAAGTTACTGTTGAGTATTACAATGACAATGGTGCCATGGTTCCAGTTCGTGTACACACTGTGCTAATCTCCACCCAACATGATGAGACTGTGACCAATGATGAAATTGCTGCTGATCTTAAGGAGCATGTGATCAAGCCTGTGATCCCAGAGAAGTACCTTGATGAGAAGACCATATTCCACTTGAACCCTTCAGGCCGTTTTGTCATTGGAGGCCCTCATGGTGATGCTGGTCTTACCGGCCGCAAGATCATCATCGATACGTATGGCGGATGGGGTGCTCATGGTGGTGGTGCCTTTTCCGGGAAGGACCCTACCAAGGTTGATAGGAGTGGTGCCTACATTGTGAGACAGGCTGCTAAGAGCATTGTGGCAAGTGGACTTGCGAGGAGGTGCATTGTGCAAGTGTCCTATGCAATTGGTGTGCCTGAGCCTTTGTCTGTGTTTGTCGATACCTATGGCACTGGGAAGATCCCCGACAAGGAGATTCTCAACATTGTGAAGGATAGCTTCGATTTCAGGCCTGGTATGATTTCCATCAACCTTGATCTCAAGAGGGGTGGCAATAACAGGTTTTTGAAGACTGCTGCTTATGGACACTTTGGAAGAGAGGACCCTGACTTCACATGGGAAGTTGTCAAGCCACTCAAGTGGGAGAAGGCCTAAGGCCTGTGCTGGGAGTTTTAATTTTGAGCGTTGTCCTTATGATATCTGATATCTGTTCCATGTTTTTTTTTTTTACTTACTCCGTGTGTGTTTCTTCTCCTCCACCTCTCATTCTATTATGTTTCTTCCATGTTCATTTGTAATTCTTTACATGATCAATTAAACGTATACAAAATTATTCTTAATTAGCACGTGTCCTTTACTTTTGATTGAATGTCTATGTCTACACATTCATACAGATACAGAGCGTTTTACTTTTGAGTGTTTCAGCCGGCGTGGTTGGAATTGTGTGGCATCCTTTTATCAGTTAGTTCTGGTGCACACAAATGCGACTATTTGTTGGTAAAACTGCAATACATTTTTCAAATATCTAACCAAAAAAATAATAATAAAGTTTGTCGTTTGTCGTTTGCATACGTTTGATCGTCGCACTGGTCAGAATTGGTTGGAGTTTAATATGCAACCATATCTGTTTCAAAACTTACTAGCCTGGTGCGTTAGGTAACATTAGGCTTCCAACTTGGTATCTGTTTTCTTTTATCGTATACTACTTCCTTCCTATTTATCATTTAAGCACTTAATTGAATGGTCCACGAAATGGAAATATAGGAGGAATGCACAAATGTAGTATATAATAAGATTGTAAAGAGCAGTAATTTGGCAACTAGAGCAGATGTTTCTTTAGTGAAAAATTCTTAGCAACTAAATATGTCCTGTATCACTCAATTTATCTACCAAACTTTGTTTTGATCATATGTACATATACCCAATTAAAGAGAGACGAGATCCAACGCTGCATTTGTCTTTTGTGAAGCAAAAAAGTATCTGCCATGACTTATAGAGGTACAAAAAATAAGCAGAGTAAGTGGAATAAAGGAAGTCTACTAATTTAGTGAACTAATAATCGTGTTGAGAATAGTGAGGAACAGGATCCACCATCACAAAATGTTATTGCCAAATAGTATAGATCGGAAGTGTCAATAAGAGGGACATTAGGATTGACAAACTATTAGTATCAACCATGTAAAACTAAATATAAACAAATATTTAGATGACGAGTCACTTGAAGAACGTTCTTCCCATTATTTTTTAACAATTTGAAAATAAATTATTTTTCAATGGACACATAAATATTAACTAGTAGTGATAAAATATTAAAAAAAGAAAAATTTAAGGTGTATAACATCTAAAAATATTTATTAATTTTTAAACAAAAAATTAATTGAATATAGTTTTACGACTCATCTAGGGAAGCATGCCTCGAGGCATGAAACACGCTTATAGAAATATGTACACATTGACGACCATTGAAGAAGTTCTACCATGGCCATGCATGATGCATGGGTAACCACTCCAGACTCAAACTCACATTCATACAAGACAAGACGAGAAAGCATTAATCATTTTTATTTAATATATGCAATTAAAAATAGTAGAATAATAATTGGAGTAGGAGGGAGGCACTACTGGATTGAGACTAGCTTGAGTTGAGACATGACCAGAAGACAATAAACAGGTGGCCAAGAGATGGCATGCAAATATTTCAAACAAGTCAAAATCAGAGTTGGCCAACCCCAAAGGTTGTAGTAGTAGGTAGGTAAGGCCTTTTTTCGTTTTTACATTCATTTCTCATTTTAACACAACCACACCCAGTCAACGGTCCAGATTCACTCTGAGTCCCCACCCAATCTCAGTCGTGGATTCATATGCCACCACAGGCACCTGCAAATGGATGAACCTAACCCACAATCTAATCTTGTTACTTAGGGGCTTTTCCGTCATTCAGTTACCACCCAACTACCCCTTTTCCGTATAAATGGCAACTCAATGCACACTTTTGAACTCGCAGCGGTTGAGACAAACCAAGCCTCACTCCTCGTTCATATCATCCTCTCTCTTCTCTGCTCTGCTACCTTTCAAGGTAACTCTTTTTTCCCTCTACTCTACTGCAACCTTCTCTTCTCTTTGTTCAAGATTCTAATTCTTATCATATCGGCCTGAATTTTGGATCTCGCCCCTGTGTTGGTTTGCTTTGTTTTCTTTACCCAAACGGGTTTAGACGAATGTGAACACTACTTCGTTTTGTTCTTTGATTGTTGCTGAATACGCGTTAGGCTTTCAGATCTAGTCGAGAAATAGTGTGCTAATGGCCTTTCTTTCATATAGAGATAGCTTATGAAAAAAAAAAATCACTTTTTTTTTAGGGGGGATTTTAGATTTCTAATTAAACCTTGACCTTGTGCTGAGATGTGGTTTAGATTTTGAACTTGTACATGCTTCTATGTATTTTCTTCTCTCACGTGTTACGTGTATCATTGTTAGGTATTTATTTCTGTTAGAGGCACTGTCTATGGTACTACTATAAATAGATACCTCAGTAGAGATTTGAACATTGTTTTATCATGCTGTTCGGCACTAGAACCTTCTGCCAGACCCGTTATCCGTTGCTTCTGTGTACGATTAACAAATTGGCACTTAACATGTCCTTTGCCGAATTTATGCATGTGTTTTGCTCCCTTCCTTTTTTGTACTAATTCCATTTATGGTGTATGCAGTTTTTAAATCATTAAGATGGCAGAGACATTCCTATTTACCTCAGAGTCAGTGAACGAGGGACACCCTGACAAGCTCTGCGACCAAATCTCCGATGCTGTCCTGGACGCTTGCCTTGAGCAGGACCCAGACAGCAAGGTTGCCTGCGAGACATGCACCAAGACCAACTTGGTCATGGTGTTCGGAGAGATCACCACCAAGGCCAACATTGACTACGAGAAGATCGTCCGTGACACCTGCAGGAACATCGGTTTTGTCTCAGACGATGTGGGACTTGACGCCGACAATTGCAAGGTCCTTGTGAACATTGAGCAGCAGAGCCCTGATATTGCTCAGGGTGTGCACGGCCACCTTACCAAAAGACCAGAGGAAATTGGTGCTGGAGACCAGGGTCACATGTTTGGCTATGCTACCGATGAAACCCCAGAATTGATGCCATTGAGCCATGTCCTTGCCACCAAGCTCGGTGCTCGTCTCACCGAGGTTCGCAAGGACAGTACCTGCCCTTGGTTGAGGCCAGATGGGAAGACCCAAGTGACTGTTGAGTATTACAATGACAATGGTGCCATGGTTCCAGTTCGTGTACACACTGTGCTAATCTCCACCCAACATGATGAGACTGTCACCAACGATGAAATTGCTGCTGATCTTAAGGAGCATGTGATCAAGCCGGTGATCCCAGAGAAGTACCTTGATGAGAAGACAATTTTCCACTTGAACCCTTCAGGCCGTTTTGTCATTGGAGGCCCTCATGGTGATGCCGGTCTTACCGGCCGCAAGATCATCATTGATACATATGGAGGATGGGGTGCTCATGGTGGTGGTGCCTTCTCAGGGAAGGACCCTACCAAGGTTGACAGAAGTGGTGCTTACATTGTGAGACAGGCTGCTAAGAGCATTGTGGCAAGTGGACTTGCGAGGAGGTGCATTGTGCAAGTGTCCTATGCAATTGGTGTGCCTGAGCCTTTGTCTGTGTTTGTTGATACCTATGGCACTGGGAAGATCCCTGACAAGGAGATTCTCAACATTGTGAAGGATAGCTTTGATTTCAGGCCTGGTATGATTTCCATCAACCTTGATCTCAAGAGGGGTGGCAATAACAGGTTTTTGAAGACTGCTGCTTATGGACACTTTGGAAGAGAGGACCCTGACTTCACATGGGAAGTCGTCAAGCCCCTCAAGTGGGAGAAGGCCTAAGCAATTCACTCCACTGCTCTGTGCTGAGAGTTTTTTGAGCGTTGCCCTTATAATGTCTAATATCCATAACTTTCCACGTCTCTTACTCTGTGTGTTTCTCTCCTCTTATTTTGTTTCTTTTGCTATGTATTTGTAATTTTTTACATGATCAACTGAAAAATGTACTCTCTGTGTGTCTGCCCTACCAATGTGTCTCTTGATATCTATGAAAATGAGAGTATTCAAGTTAATTTATGGATTCCAATGACTCTCCCGATGAATAGGTTTAACTTCCCGTCTTCATAACCATTGTTGAGTTGTTGAGATAAGAAGTTTGAACAATGTGCACGTTCCGTAATGCGTAGATACTAGATACTCCTGTACTGACATGCTTCCGCAGATTGTTGCTAGTATTACTATTAAGTACTGTATTAACCGAGCAGCGGCAATTTTGCAGACGAGGACAACGACAACTTGATTGGGTACTGTGTCAGTGTTCAGTGAGTAATAATTTGATTTTCTCTCATTTAATAATAAGTTCTCTGGTGGTGAGATAGGCGTTTGTCGTTCCGGTTTTTGTAAGACAAGGATATCAGACAGATGCAGATTTTACATTAACTCTTGGCCAAAAACGAATCTTGGCTGGCACTGCATGTGAATTAATAAATAAATTATCCTTCCAACTTAATAGTATTGTTGATTAGATAATAGGGGAGTGAGTACTACCTCTACTAATTGAATTGAGGACCACTTAACCAAATTTTAAAAGATGCTAAAATCAGAATAGGTGTTGTTGGTTGAGGTATCTTAATCGATCAAAGTTTCACTACAGACTACACTAGTACACTACATTTCTATGTTCCCTAATGCCTGTTGGAAGCTGCAAAAAGGGCCAACTACAAAACTGATAATCGTATCTCACTTTTATTAGTATATATACTATATTATATACTCTAATCTTAGTTTGGGTGGATTGATACTTAATAAATAATATATTTCTTACATGCCGTATTCAATATCTTACTTCTACTTTGGGATATTCATAATTTTAAATGGATTAAATATGTTTTTAACCTTTTAATAAATAATATATTTCTTACATGCCGTATTCTAATCTTACTTTGTCCTCGGTAGTCCACTTTCCTTCCCTTCGGAAAAAAAAAAAAAAAACACCTACAAAGAGTCATTTGGACTATCCATATATCTGAGTCCGACAACGAACGTTTCCTTTCATCGGCCAATGATAGTCATGAAAAGCCATTGTCTCCAAAAACACGAAATCTTATGGACCAAAAAACAAATAGGATAACAAAATCTTGGGTTTTACTTCCTGCAACCCTCAAGTTAAAGTTAAGTGAGTTTTAGAGGGTGTAGGACGTAAATGCCCAAAATCTTATACCGAAACGTGAAGAAGAGCAACAAAATCCGGATTGATCATAAGAGCAGCTTGCATTTATCAGACATACAAAATGGTAAGTTAGCGCCACAAAAAAGTTGCATACAGAGGAAAACAACTAACCATTCTTGCCCATGGCCTTGACATGTCCAAAGATGTTCTTAAGCTCTTCCAGACAATCCTCAAACACAACTATATCATCCTCCTGGTCGTTACCCCCAAGCAAATCTGTGGCCCTACTAATTGCAGAACTGATATCATCCTTCTTTAAAGCATTCCTAATCTTGTAAACATAATCATCCAAAGCATTCATTAGCTTGGCCTTCTTGTGGAACTTCTTATCTTCAGCCTCATATTTCTCTGCTTCTCCAGTCATTCTTCTAATTTCTTTTTGCTGACAGTCTTCCTTGATCATTGGTTATAGTAATCTCGTTTTTATTGCCAGTGGTTTTTTCCTCAGCAGAAACAGTTAGGATGCCATTTTCATCAAGCACACATCAAAAAGATGGCCACGGGGAGCTGGAGGAATACCATAAAGGTTAAAGAAACCCAGTAAATGGTTATCAGTGGCTCTTGTTCTCTCACTCTCATAAACACTAATATTGACGCGGCACACATTATCTTCTGGTGTTCCGTATAGATGTGTCTTCTTTACAGGAATGGTGGTGTTCTTAGGAATCACAATACTCATGAGATCTCCTTGAGTGAATATACCAAGTGACAGTGGTGTAACATCCATGAACACCAAGTCAGGAAGATTCCTAATGCCTTCACTCAACAAAGCAGCCTTCACAGCTGCACCATAAGCAATAGCCTCGTCAGGGTTGATGCTCGTGCACAGATCCTTTCCCTCGAAGAACTCCTTCAATAGTTCTTGCACTTTGGGAATCCTAGAAGATCCACCAACAAGTACTACATCATCTATCATGCTCTTGTCCATGTTAGCATAAGTAAAACAACTATCTACTGTCTCCATACACTCTTGGAAGAGATCCATGTTGATTTCCTCAAACTTTGCACGGCTGATTGAAGAGCAGAAATCAGTGCCTTGAAATAAAGCATCTACCTCAACGTTGGTAATAACATCATGAGAGAGTATCTTTTTTGCCCTATGGCATGCAGTTCTCAGCCTCCTTAGGGCTCTTGGATTCCCACTGATGTCCAATTTGCTCTTCCTCTTGAACTCTTCTACAAAATAGTTAACCATTCTGTTATCGAAGTCCACTCCTCCAAGGTGAGTGTTTCCAGCAGTGGCTTTAACATGGAAGATCTTATCCTTAATAGTGAGGAGAGACACATCAAAGGTACCACCACCAAGGTCAAAGATGAAAATGCTTCGCTCTCCAACACAATCACTTCTCTTTTTGTCAAGACCATATGCAATAGCTGCAGCCGTGGGTTCATTGATTATCCGCAAAACATTGAGACCAGCAATGGCAGCAGCATCTATGGTGGATTTTCGCTGAGTCATTGAAATAAGCAGGCACGGTGACAACAGCATGCTTTACGGGTGCTTCCAAATAAGCCTCTGCAATCTCCTGCATTTTCACCAGAACCATAGATGATACTTCTTCAGCACAAAGTTGCTTCTTCTGACCTTTGTAGCTAACTTCAATCATGGGTTTGTCGTTAATACCGGCAACGACCTTGAATGGCCAGAGCATTCTATCTTTTTGAATAATTGGGTCACTGTATTTCCTACCAATTAACCTCTTAGCATCTGCAAAAAGTTACAAAAAGTTATGTCTCGTTAAAAGTCTACATGGCAGAATGAAGTAACTAATAGTTGAGACTATAAAATATACCAAAGATGGTGTTTTCTGAGTTGGTGGCAGCCTGGTTTTTGGCAGCATCACCAATCAACCTCATCTTATCTGTGAATGCGACACAAGAAGGTGTGGTTCTGTTGCCTTGTTGGTTGTGTATTATTTCTACTCTATTGTGTTGCTCAAGCCACACAGCAACGCACGAGTAGGTTGTACCAAGATCAATTCCGATGGCACATCCCTTGTCTTCTTTGGACATTCTCTTTCAGATGAGATATACAAGATTTGAATTCAGAATTTGAAAGACAAGAAGCTTTGTTCAATATAGCAGGTTGATTTTTGCATAGGGAAATATGAAAAGTTGCTCAAAAAATGCTACTCCATATACTTAAAAGTTGTAAAACTATATGCATGTCGGTTCAGTGTCCAAATTGCACAGTCTCTGATACTCCTGCAGTCCTGCTATTATAGCACTTAAGTGCTGTTTGTGTTCTCCAATCACAAAGGAAGTTTTATTTAGTAATTCGCGTATTAAAACTTAGCAATAAAGAATTGCACAGAATAATGAGGTTACAGAAGATTAAAAACACTGTATTTAAGTTTTTTTCTTTTTGAAAACTGCTGCAGGTATCCTCCACTCTCCAGCACCTGCTGCAAGTTGCCTTTTAGACTCTAGAAACTAGAAACGCTGTGTATCATGATTTACGACCTCGGTTGTATAAAGATTAAAGACCCTGTTAACTCATTAACACTAGTATTAAGTTCACCAAGATGCGAACCAGCTTGGTTTCTCTAGTGACTTACCCAGTAGTCTTATTACTTTTTTTTGTATTAAACCAGTAGTCTTTTTTTTTATCTGCCTTTTTATTACATCATGGTATATGTTTAATCATATCTATTTTTCGTTTTTGTAACTTTATAATTTTTTTTGTTACATTGTAACTTTATTATTTATTATGTTAGGAGTGTACCAAGCAAAAAAGGGAAAGGGAGTGCTTAAGTAATTGTTCAACGAGTCATTTGATTTTGGACTATCCATATATTTGAGTCTATTAGACCCGTCCCCATACCCGTGTTTGAAAAAAGTACCTGTCCCCGGCCCCATACCCGTGCGGGTAACAATTTCAATCCCCATCCCCATACCCTCTGGGTACCTATATACCCATACCCGCACCCGCGACCCGCACTTTTCATATATATAAAATTAAAAATTATATAAAAAAAAAAAAAAACAAAAACTTAGGAGATGTATTGGATTAGGATTGTTTAAGATTTGAATAATTTTTTTTTTTTTTGTAAAAATGTCTTGGGTATTCAATCAAGATTGTTAAATGATAAAAAATAATCTAATAGTATTCAATCAAGATTATCAATATTTTTTTTTTCAAAGGGCAACGAAATCTTGTGGTATTCAATTGGGATTTTGAATAACGCAAAAAAAAAAAAAATCATCATCTGTTATTCAAAATTATAAAGATTTTATGAATTTTTTTTAATTGGATTTTGGTAGATTTTATAGACTTTTTAGTTGATCATATAAATACCAAACCCTACAAACAATCACATTCAACTATGAGAGACTTTTCTTTTTCTTTCTCATCTCAAACTTTTTTATTTATTTCATTATTTTTGCTTTGAAGGCAATGACATAATCTCTCACCCACACATTTTTTTTTTTCAAGATGAGACTTTTCATATGATTTTAATAGTAATGTGTTCATACATCAAAATCACTATGAATCAATTTACAAGCCTACAATGTAGTCCACTGTCTCATTCATTTTAAGTTCATAAATTTTTAATGAAATGAAAATTTTCATAAAAGAAATAGATCTGAGTCTAGAAGAAGTTTTAACTCGGGATAAACAATCAAGTTAAAGTTTTAAAAGACCTTTCTAAACTATTGCAATCAATTTTGAAAAAATATACAATTTAACGTAGGAAACAAAGAGCAATGTTTGAGATGTTATAAAACATAGACAACTTTGGATATTCTTCAAGTTAAGCAAATGATTAATGTTTTGATCATCATATATTTTTTGTTGAATTATTTGATTTATATTTTGATGACATTATTGATTTTATGAGTTAAATGAAACATTTTATATTTTTTTACTAATATTTTGTTATTATTTTTCACTATTACTTTATGAAAATTTGTGAAAAATATATCTCAAAAATGAGTTCATGTACATTAGGTGAGATGATTCAGTTTATGATAATTTATGATTAGTGATCTTGTTGCACCGGCAATAAACATGCATGAACCATTTCACGAAGTATGTGTCCGGATAATCCAAAGTCTCGATAATTAGCTCGCGGTCTTCCGATTGAAAAACAACGTCGATGAAGACGTATAGGTGCACTATTACGCGGTAGTGATTCTAATTTTTCATGCATTTCCCATTTATCACTTAACGACGGAACTTTGCTTATTTCTTTTTTTTTGAGGATCGGCGAATCAAATTATATTTCTGTTCCAATTTTTGTCTCTTCTTCTCCCTCTGAATCACACTTTTCCTTGCCATAATGGTTCATTTCCTATGTTCAATAATATTTCCAAGCACACTCTTGTTGGTTTGTGTTTAATAGTTTTGAATTTTTTTTTTTTTAGAAATCCATAAAATCTTTTCAAATCTTATCTTATAAATATGTGAAATCCTATATTCTAAATCCATTAAATCCAAATTATAAAATCCTAATCACAAAAGTCATCTTAAAAAAATCTTAACAGTTTTTAGTTTCTACAAAATCTTAAAAATCTTTAAGACTTTTTTATGCCAAAAAAGTATTTTAAAATCCTAATCCAATACACCCTTATATAATATTAAAATCAAACGAATATTGATTTATATAAATAAATAACATTACAAAAATAATCATTCAACATAAATTTAAACAAAAACTCTAATTAAACAGGAAAAACTAATATATTTTTAAAACTAATTAGTTTATAATTATATATTAAAAATAAAACATAAATAGATATAATATTTTAACTTCATCATTCGAATTAATTTCTCCATATTTTGTAAATGCTTATTTCCATAGTTTCTATATTGCTTTAAACTACTAATACAAATAAAAATTAAATCATAATAGAATATCAAAATTAACATATAAAAAGAATAATTAAAATAATAAATAGATAATTGAATAATTTAAATAATAAAATTATAATATATTAATTAATATGTATATACATAAGGTGCGGGACGGGGCAAGGTGGGTACTACAGTACCCGTACCCGCACCCATCCCCATGAGATTTTGCGGATAAATACCCGTCCCATCCCCATCCCCAAATATGCGGGTTATTACCCTACCCGCGTATGGGTATTTTTGCGGGTGCCCGTAGGGTCTGGGTCCATATTGCCATCCCTAAGTCCAACAACAAACGTTTCCTTTCCTAGCGTCGGTCCATGATAGTCATGAAAAATCACTGTGCCCGAAAACAAAGGAATATTATGGGAAAAAAAATAAAAATATTTTTACATTTAAATGCTAGTTGATACCTAAAGAAAAATAAAATAAAATATATATATATATATATATATATATATATATATATAATTATGATAAGTGGTATGATAGGATATAAAAAGAAAAATAAAAAAATATATATATTAATAGAGTGTAAAAAAAATCAAGTATAAAAACATCACTGTTCAAAAAAAAATATCATAACAAAACCTTGGAAATTACTTCCTACTTCCTACACTTTCTATTTTGTTTCTTCCACTCCTAAATGTTTTTCTTGAGACTCGTCTCCATGGAATGATTCATTGTTATTAAATAAATACAAGAAAATGCACTCACATTATTTATTTCATTTCTATAAAGTTGTTTTAAGCAGTAAAAATGTAAAGATAAAATAAACTCAAGCATAACTAATATTTCTTTCTATTCAGTTTTCAATAAATAAAATAAAATTTATTCTTTGAAATCAATAGTATTTTAAAATAGTTAGACAAAGTATTTATTATGTTACAAGCAAATATCAAACAAAAGAAATCGGTAGATCTATGATAAACTATCTCACTGCAATAATTGTTGGGATTGGGAATGAATGCATGATATCGTAAGCATTTTCTGACATCAAAGTCACTTTGTTGAAAACCAAAACGAAAGTATAAGTTTAGTGGTAAACGCAAATGCGAAAATAGGACATTACTTTCTATCGCCTTTTGGACAAAATTTCCATTCATATTTTGGACCATTGCATTGTGTCCAACACAACACAAGAAAGGGAAATATCAAACTTTTCTTGATTCATGGTAATTTTAATCTGCTTTTTTAAATTTATGATTTTGATTTTCTTAATTTTAAAATAATAATTTTAGTTCCTTAATTTGAAAAAATGATAATTTTGATCCCTTTAATTAATTATTAACTAATAATTATAATTGATAAAGTTATTGAGTTAATTAAAAATTATAATAATTTTTGACAAAAAAAATATATAAAATATAAAAAAATCATTTTTAATATTAAAAAAATTGTTAATTACCAACTAAATTTTTTTTTTAATATTAAAAAATAAAAAAAATCATTTTTAATCTCTTTGAATAATTAATATTTTTTAGTGAATTTATAGTTAACATAATAATTCTACCGATTATAATTATACCGATTATAATTATGAATTAATAATTGATCTAGGAACCAAAATTGTTGATTTTTAAAATTAGAGAAACCAAAATCGTCAATTTAAAGTTAAGGGATCAAAATCATGTATTTAAAAAATCAAGGGAATCAAAATTATAATTTAGCCAACTTTTGACCTAACATGTTTTCTTTTAGTTTTAAATATATTACTCTATCAATTTTAATTCATCTTGTCATATGATTTAGTAATTATTTGAAAAGTTAAAAGAAATGCATCAAAAAATTGAAAAAGATATATATATATATATATATTTATTTTATTTTTATTTTTTTTGTCTTAAGTGATTCTTTTTATGAAATAACTATAATAAACGGACCGAAAACCATGAAGTTGTTGGGATATTTTTCATTTTTATTCAGCTTCAAAAGTTAATTATAGCTAATTTTAAAGTACCGTTTCGTCAATATAACTTTAATGATAAATGATATTTCGAATATTCGTAAACTGTAAGAAAAATTGTTTTTAATCATAACAGATTTGTTCACTAAATTAATTTTGACTGAATTACAGTTGCAAAAATCTATTTCTCACTCTCATCTTCCTCCATTTCACATTGTGAATGCATCTTTTTTCTTTTTCTAATTTTGAATGCATCACTAAAATGATTTTTTTACTATTTGTTTTGAATATATCACCAAACCAAACTTATGGACTATGATTGTTTTAGCATAATAAAAAATATTGAATTCGAGTTATAATTTTTTTTTTTTGCGTTTACTGCCTGAAAAAAGTATATATATATATATATCTCATGGGTGTCATCCCGTGCTAGACAATCTCATCCGTATATCTCTCATCCAACATCTACATCCGACGGTCAACCACATCTATATCTTATCTTGTTCATTTGATACTGTAAATAGTGCATATTTTTTTCAGTACTTATTAATGACACCATTAAAATCAACTATTGTTCTCACAATACTTTATAATACTTTATAATAAATGTGCATTTAATTGTCTTAAATAATAAATGTGTAATTAATTAATATGGTTCATTAAGTGAATAAAAAATAAAATAACTAGAAAGGAATCGTCTAAAATATCCTTTTTTTAACAACATCTGTGTATGATTTGCACGTCTAAAAGATCAATAAAGAGAAAGATGCACTCAAAAAAAAAAAAAAAAGATGCACTCACATTGTGAAAATGGAGTAAGATTAGAGAGAGAAATAGAATTATTGCAGCAACTATAAAAAACCCTCAAAGTAAGAAACTGAGCTAAGACATCTAAAGATCTCCATTGCCAGCCAAACGATCCTCCTCCCCCCACTCTCAGCAACCTCATTCGCAGGTGCCCAATTTCTCCATTTTTCTTTCTTTCAATCACTGTGTTACGCTCACTTTAATTTTTTTTTTTTTTTCCTTCATGCACTCTCTTTCTTTGTTTAAGGTTACACTTACATGCAGGAGTAATTCTTACACCAACATAATCTTTATAAATATAATATAATAATGAATTGGAAGCGTAATGAAATACATGCCTAAAGTTATTTAACTAAGATTGCTATACTTAGACGTGAATGGGCTTGTGTCTTTTTTAAGCTATAAAATATTAAGTCCGAAACTTTCTTGGCTAAAGTTGTGAACAGCCCAATAATCATACTCAATCTCTCACGTTTGTCTCTCCTATTCTCAGCCCATATTATGTTTGTTATTTTCCCAAAAAAATATTCCCGACAAAACTGCATGTTGGTTGTATAGTATAATAAGAGAAAAATAATGAAAACAAGTTTTCGTCCTGTTAAGAGATGCATGCGCCATTCACACACAACACAACAAAAGCACGTTACCATATGGCGAAATGGATAAACCCAACCCAACGTGTATTTTGGCTAGCTTGTTAAAAATGGGTCGATGAGGGTTAATTTTGTTGTAAGAAACAAGTTGTGATTAGAAAGTAAGAAAGTTCCAAAACAAGACAGCAAGGCCGGCCAGCCACTGTTGGAGACTGAAAGACTAAGACTGTTTAAGGATTTCAGTTTTTAAAAATAGTTTTTGATTTTTAAAAATTTAAAAATTATAAAACTTGTTTGATTAATTAATTTTTAAAAATTATTTTCTATTTTAATTTTTAAAACAAAAAATCAAAACTGTTTATATTTTTTTTTCTTTTATAATAATTTTACACATAACTCTCACATATTTTATTTTATCTTTTTTATATAATTTTTATATTTTTTTTTACACACAAGTCCCACATCTTTTAAATTTATTTTATCTTGATATTAATTTTTAAATATCAAATTTTTTAAAAAAAATTATTCTAAAAAATATTTTTAAAAATAAAAATTGAAAATCCTTTCAAACAGGCCTAAGGAATTGTTTTTTGTACCCACGCTATCTATTTTACGTTACTTTCAAATATTTTAATTTTAAACTACTTTTTTAATTCTAATTTTTGAAAATATGTAACGTATTTTGACATTAAATTATTAAAAAAAATGTTCGAGCAAAATAATTAAATAATACTCCGTTCAAAGCGCTGGAAAAGTCAAAGTTAGTTATGGTGGTGGCCAATGCGGTCATGATGCCCATATGATAATCCCCTGTGACACGGAAGTGAAATGAAATATATTATTTAAATCGTACGAAAAAATATTTTAAATCAACGGGAGAAATAATTAAAGTAAGAATTTAATTATAAGAGTTTAATTTATATTGTTAAAAAATTATATTATAAACTAATAAAAAAATGTAGATATGATTTTTAAAACAATTGTTATAAAAGTTTTGGAGAGACAATTATTATAAAAGTTAATAAATTTATATTTTTCTATAAAATAGATTTATCGTATCTAACAATTTGAAATGACAATAGAAAAACCTTTTCTACAATGTATATTCCATTTACTTGTTTATTTTATAGCATACATAAATAAATAAATTTTAAATTATTAGTGTCTTTCAATTAACTTTTAATTTGATTATTAAATAATAGAATCATACTCCGATTTAATTTTGAATTGTTAAATGATTTCAGAATTTTGGGCAGGTAATATGGCAACCAATAAGCATTTGAAGACACAATACAGCATGTGCTTTTCACATTACAGGTACTATATAGGTCCAGGAAATTCCTCAATCTCATGTCTATATCTAGATGAGTCACAACTTTGAAAATAATTAAATAAGTCACTGCCTATTTTCAGTTATTTTTATTCAACCAGCCGCCATTGATCTTTGAAGAAATCCACATGCATTATTATTATTATTATTATTTTTTTTTTAAGAGAGTCCAGATGCATTATCATGTTAGCTATTCAACAAATTCATGCTGGAAAATGGAATTTACGTGAGTTTGCTCAACATTTTTTTTTTGGCGTTACCCATTAGGATAATTTTAATTCAAAATTGATCTTTTGTTGAACATAAACTTAATTGTATCGAAATTTAAAATTAAATAACATACTAACATTTTTCTTGGGCACACACATAAGTCATAACATAACGTTAATAATTGAAAATAATTATATGGTTATTTCCTTCCACTTTCCTAATTCGCTTTATGGATAGCCCATGGCTCTACCGTTAGTAAAAAAAATGGCAAGTGTGCTTTGTTTGATACTGTATCTCTTTGGCATCTTCTTCATCAGAAAAAAAGTACTTATAGCTAAGTATCGTGATTTCATAATATATACTTTGGCGGACCCAAGCTAGCGCAACGAAAGTTGATTAAAGATTGAAGTTAACTTTTTAATATTTTTTTAATCAAATCACAACGCAAAAGTGCTCCTGGGAGAGACAAATGTGGGTTATCACCACTTCTGTTTGAAAAACTTTAGCTGAGAGAAAAGTAAAATTGACCCCATTTCAAGTTTTAGTTTTTATATGAGAAAAATGTAAGTTTAAATTTCTACACATGATAAAACTACTATAAAACTTAAAATAGAGAAAAATACAAGAGCAAGTAGATAGTTTAACGTAAAAGACATAACAACCGTTGGCAGTACTAATCACATTTCCAATTACTACCTTCAATTCAAAGATAAAAACGTGATATTATAATATGAACTAAAAAAATGCTTTCATGGAAAAAAAAATCTGCACAAGGACTTTCTGTGCTGGTCAATGATGAATGAGAATATTAAAAAATAATAGAAATAACTAAATGAAAGAGAGAGAGAGAGGTACCAAATTAAACAAGCACAAGTACAACAACCCTGGTTTGGTGTTGTAGAATAGATGTAACAAAACAGCTCTCTTCATGTAATTGAATGAACCTTTGACAATCATATGACCAGATTGTCATGTTTCCCCATCAAGGGGCCACACAAGAGGTGGCTGCTATTATAGGATCTTCTTCACAAGTGTTTTCCTTGTTTTAAAAGAGAAACAAATACACTAATACTATGTCTATAGTTTAGTTTTTTTCTGTGTGAAGACTTTTCTTTAGTTTCTTCCTTCCATATGCATCCCCCCACAATCTGTAACAATCATCATTCACATCTGTGATTGTGAGGAGCTTGAGCTTGAGCTTGAGGTTCAATTCCAATAATGGAGTTAACTCCAAGAGGAAGAACCCAAGGTCATGTGTTGAACTTTGAGAGAGATGCAGATTCCTTTGTGGAGGAAGATATAGAGCTTCAATCCAAGTGGGCTGCTATAGAGAAACTACCAACTTTTAAAAGGATTAAGACTTCTTTTGTTGATGTCAGTGAGGAGGAGAGTGCTGCAGGCAGCAGCAGCACCACCAACGCCAGCACCTTCAGGTTCAGAAGCGGCAGCAAAAGGGTGGTTGATGTTACCAAGCTTGGAGCAGTGGAAAAGCGTTTATTCATTGACAAGCTCATCAAGCACATTGAGAATGATAACCTCCAACTCCTGCTGAAACTAAGAGAAAGGATGGAAAGGTATTTTACTATTTACACTGCCCTTTATCATATTTGTCTTCTTTGTATGGATTCAATTCTAAAATAGGATAGCTTTTTACCTGTTTTCAAATCTCTATTTCATGTTAGAAGCTTCATTTTTGTTTTCCCCCATTGATTGCTTTTCTTTATGAAGCTTCTAACATCATCAAATAGATGGGGTACCAGTTGATGTAGGCACTTTATTTCAAGAATTGACAAGTTGGTTGTTTTCAGGGTCAATGTGAAGTTACCTACTGTGGAGGTCAAGTACAAGAACCTGAATGTAGGAGCAGAATGTGAGATTGTTCAAGGGAAGGCACTGCCAACTCTGTGGAACTCTTTTTCTAGCTCACTTTCTGTAAGTATGCTTCCTCTTTGAATTTAAGCAAAGAAATATTTGCTGCCGTTTATACTAAAATGGGCTAAATTTGTTACTTGAACAGGGTTTCATGAAGACTATATCGTGTACTTCTCAAGGAGCAGAGATAAGCATTCTGAATGATGTCAGTGGCATCATAAAGCCATCAAGGTTAGTGAATATCTTATTTTACAACATGAGATAACTTAGAAATGCTAACAACACACTTTTTATTACTGGTTGAAATTTATTGAAACTCATTTAGAGTAAGAATGGGAGTGAGACCCACATGATTTAATGGGTTTCAAACAAATTTTAAACAATAGTAAAGAATGTGTTACTACTTACTAGCAGTTCTCATTTTCAGCTAGTTACTGACAAAATAAGTATTCATGTGCACATGAATGTGTTCAAGCACATGTTTTCAGTCTTTAAGAATTCAGTCCCTCAAAATCCACAAGTAGTGAAAACTCTATTATGCATGGATATTGTATTGTAACAAAAAATGTGACGAAATAAAAGGGGTCAAATTGCTAAGTTATCAAAGACGGTTCTGAGTGCAGGCTTACTCTTCTTCTTGGTCCACCAGGGTGTGGGAAAACGACTCTGTTAAAGGCACTGGCTGCAAAACTAGAGCAACCTCTCAAGGTCTGTATTTTAAATACAATACATAGTGAAATCATTGAACATATTCATTTAGTTCAAGTAACTTTTTTGTATCAGAGTTCTCATAATCATATAGAAAACTTGTTCGAACATATCATAAACTAATCAGGAATAGGCCTAGCACTACAATTGATGTTTCTTCATGTATGAAGGAATTCTGAAAGTCTTTCAAAAACTAATGTAATCGAGCAGGCTGAATTTCCCTATACTGCAATCCCTGTGACATTCTGCTGATTTTACTTATCTTCAGGTTTCTGGACAAATCTCTTACAATGATTACAAGCTAGATGAATTTGTTCCCCAAAAAACATCTGCTTACATAAGCCAGTATGACCTGCACGTTCCAGAGATGACAGTGAGAGAAACAATCGACTTTTCGGCACGCTGCCAGGGTGTTGGAGGCAGAGCTGGTAATGTTTCTTACTCAATCATTGGTTGTCCACAAAATTGTAACTAGTAGTCATCATTCATATATATCATTTGTATTGCAGATCTAGTGGCTGAAATCACCAGGAGAGAAATAGAAGAAGGAATCATCCCTGACCCAGATATTGATACCTATATGAAGGTAACTTTAGTTTGTACAACTCATATGTCATAATTACCAAACAACCAGTTTACAAAGAAAATAACAAGATTTTTGCAGGCAATTTCGGTTGAAGGACAGAGCGAAAATCTTCAAACAGAATATGTTTTAAAGGTACATTCACTTCAAGCAGGGCTGAGTTAGAGTACATAGTTATTGAGTGGTTCATTTAAGATGTTTCTATCCTTTTTGACACGTGAATACAAACTTTTTATATCCTAGATTCTTGGACTGGATATCTGTGCTGACATACTGGTAGGCGATGCACTAGATAGAGGCATTTCAGGTGGACAGAAGAAAAGGCTAACTACAGGTACGTGGAATGATAGATAATGATTTATATGCCATTTTGTTGTAAGTGAAAATTTCAGAACTCAATATTATCCTTGTAACTATAAGAACTCCTGGCTGAAAATATATGAAATGCCTCACCTCTTTACTAGACCAATGATTATTGATAAATTGTAGGCTAGTGAAACTTCTGCTTAGGCTGCAAATAAACTATTTATTCTTCATCTTCATAATATTTTTTTTCCACTTAATGTATCCATTTAATTTTTTTTCTTTCAAAATCCTATGACAGGGGAAATGATTGTGGGTCCTATAAAAGCTCTTTTTATGGATGAAATATCAACTGGCTTGGACAGCTCCACAACCTTTCAAATAGTTACATGTCTCCAGCAATTGGTGCACATCACAGATGCAACCGCAGTGCTTTCACTCCTTCAACCAGCACCAGAAACCTATGAGTTATTTGATGATCTTATATTAATGGCAGAGGGGAAGGTAGTATACCATGGCCCCCGCAGTCAAGCACTCCAATTTTTTAAAGATTGTGGTTTCTGGTGCCCAGAAAGAAAAGGAGTGGCAGACTTTCTTCAAGAGGTGAGATAACAAATGATCCCCTCTTCTCTCGTTTTCTTTTTTTGTTGAGTACTTAGCTACCATTGAGCCAAAAGCTCAAGAGAATTTTCCTTCTTGTTTAATCCACTTTGGCCTCATAACATAGCCTCACTAGTGAAAAATTTCAACTATGTACAGGTAATCTCTAAGAAGGATCAAAGGCAATACTGGTTCCGCACAGACATTCCTTACAAATATGTTTCAGTGGATGAGTTCTCTCAAATATTTAAATCAAGTTATTGGGGGAGAATGTTAAATGATGAGCTCTCACGGCCAGATGATAAATCTGAATCCCATAAAAATGCTTTATCATTTAGCAAGTACTCCTTGGGAAAATTGGATCTGTTTAAAGCTTGTATGAAGAGGGAGATTCTTCTCATGAAACGGAACTCATTTATCTATGTATTTAAAACTGTTCAGGTTAGTATCAAGTTCAACTCAGCTAAGTGGCACCCAAATACTTCAATCAGTTACTTCGATCTTACTTTACTTGTTTCCTTTTCTCATTTGCAGCTTACAATCACAGCTATCATAACAATGACAGTCTTCATTCGTACTCAGCGTGCCGTGGACTTGATAGGTGCAAACTATTTGTTGGGTTCGTTGTACTATACACTTGTCCGCCTCATGACTAATGGAGTTGCAGAGTTGATCATGACTATTACTAGACTCCCCGTTGTTGATAAGCAGAAGGAATTCTATCTCTATCCAGCTTGGGCTTATTGCCTTCCATCTGCCATTCTAAAGATTCCATTTTCAGTTCTTGATTCTATAGTTTGGACATCAGTAACATATTATGTTATAGGCTACAGCCCTGAAATAACAAGGCAAGTACTTTGTTTAATTTCATGCACACACAAAATAGCCTACTTTTCTTTTACTTTGCAAGTTTTTCTTATCTCACTCTCTCTTTTTAATGGGATTAGGTTCCTCCGCCAGTTTCTTTTGCTTGTCACTTTGCATATGTCATCAACCTCCATGTGTCGTTGCCTTGCTTCAATTTTCAAAACTGATGTTGCAGCTACAACTGTTGGTACCTTGGTCTTAGTAGTGATGTTCTTGTTTGGAGGCTTTATTCTTCCTCGG
Source organism: Amphicarpaea edgeworthii (assembly GCA_014843725.1). Classification (NCBI taxonomy): domain Eukaryota; kingdom Viridiplantae; phylum Streptophyta; class Magnoliopsida; order Fabales; family Fabaceae; genus Amphicarpaea; species Amphicarpaea edgeworthii. Next base: position 24,611,895 of record CM026324.1, on the reverse strand, counting down.
CGTAAGCAATGTTTATAGTCTCTAGCTATAAGATGTTGTACTAATTACAAAGTTACTCATGTCTCATGAAGTTTTTATTCACTGCAGCATCACTACCACGGTGGTTGAGGTGGGGATTTTGGCTTTCTCCCATGTCATATGGGGAAATAGGAATAACACTAAATGAATTCCTTGCTCCTCGCTGGCAAAAGGTATCTTCTAAGACAATTATATTTATTCAGCTTCATGATAGGTCACAGTCATATGTATTGCTTTCCTTTTTATTTGCAGATCCAAGAGGGAAATATCACTGTAGGGATGGAGGTTCTTAGTAGTCATGGTTTAGACTTTGCCAGCTACTTCTATTGGATATCAGTTGGAGCCCTACTTGGTTTCACCATACTATTTGATTTTGGATTTGTCTTGGCATTATCATACATAAAACGTAAGTCCTATCTAAGTTAATACAAGGAAAAGAATCCAACAGTCAGTTATATTATTTTGTTCAATCCACTGACTTTGTGGCAAATGTATTCAGAGCCTAAGATGTCTCGAGCTTTAGTCTCAAAAAAGAGGCTCTCTCAACTAAGGGAACGAGAAACAAGCAATAGTGTGGAGCTAAAGTCAGTTACTGTTGATGTTGGCCACACACCAAGGGAAAACCAAAGCACAGGTGAATAAAGCTTCTATGATAAATTATTTCAAAGAAGAGTTCTTTCTTTCAAGCAAGAATAGTAAGGAATGTTGGTATCTTTAACATGGTTGGTCATGCAGGGAAAATGGTCTTACCCTTTGAGCCACTGTCAATAGCATTTAAGGATGTCCAGTATTTTGTTGAGATTCCTCCGGTAATAAGCACACCTACCTTGTTTGTCATGATTTGATGATGTCATTGACATTTGACAATGTTGTCAGTCTAGATTTTTAACATTGTCATTCTGAACAGGAGATGAAGAAACATGGTTCCGAGGAGAAAAGTCTACAATTGCTCTGTGATATCACGGGAGCCTTTAGGCCAGGAATTCTCACTGCACTGATGGGGGTCAGTGGAGCAGGAAAGACAACTCTGATGGATGTTCTTTCAGGAAGAAAAACTGGAGGTATCATTGAAGGAGATATAAGAATCGGAGGATACCCCAAAGTGCAAAAGACATTTGAAAGAGTTTCAGGATACTGTGAGCAGAATGACATACATTCTCCATATATAACCGTTGAAGAATCTGTCACATACTCAGCTTGGTTGCGGTTGCCAACAGAAATTGATTCTGTCACAAAAGGGGTATGACATCCTTATCACAGTATCACTTGCACCGTGGTTTCTCTTTCCCAGATGACATATGTATTTTATAACTTTCTAAATTCTGTGTATATCTACTGAGCAGAAATTTGTTGAAGAAGTCCTTGAAACAATTGAACTTGATGATATAAAGGATTGTATAGTTGGCATCCCTGGCCAAAGTGGCTTATCTACCGAACAACGTAAAAGACTAACCATTGCAGTGGAGCTGGTTTCCAATCCATCAATAATATTCATGGATGAACCTACATCTGGTTTGGATGCTCGAGCAGCTGCAGTTGTTATGCGTGCAGTGAAGAATGTTGTTGCCACTGGCAGGACAACGGTTTGCACTATACATCAACCAAGCATCGACATATTTGAGACTTTTGATGAGGTAGTGCAATGTGCTTTCTGTTGATAATATTTGTGAAATAGCAGCTTTGAAAATGTATAATAAGTCTCTGTCTTATGTACAGAATAAGATAGAAATAAAGTGCATGATATTATTACCTTCTCTGTCATGTTGACAAGGAAAATAATATACTGGTCAGCAACTAAAAATAAGTTTTTTTTTTTCATGCAGTTGATTCTAATGAAATCTGGAGGACGGATTATTTATAGCGGAATGCTAGGCCATCATTCAAATAGACTGATTGAATATTTTCAGGTATGCTCAAACCAAGCAGTAAAGTACATAGCATTTTATATTCTGGACAGATCAATGATCATCTTGTTTCGAATGTCCTTCTCTTACAATAGTCTTAGACATGCAAGTGACTGATAGCAAACTGGTCACAAGACTAATAATCAAAAGTTTCCTTAGGGGAGTGTTTACCCTTATCTCTTACTTCTTCACTTGTGTTGTTGAAATTTGTATCTAATTTCACTGTCCATCAGAATATACCTGGGGTGCCAAAGATCAAGGACAATTACAATCCTGCAACCTGGATGTTGGAAGCCACCTCTGCATCTATAGAAGCAGAACTTAAAATAGATTTTGCACAAATATATAAAGAGTCACACCTTTGCCGGTGAGAATCCAATTGGCTCTTATTCATTTCACCAAACTTTATAAACTTCTGTATGCCTTTCAGGATTTACATGCCATATCTGGTTTCAATTGTAATGGTAATGAATAATGATCATACATTTCAAAGAGTACTTATCCCAAGTTTTGAATTGCTGCTTCTGTTTATAGGGAAACCGTTGAATTGGTGAGAGAGTTAAGTGAACCACCGCCAGGTTCAAGCGACTTACACTTTTCAACTCGCTTCCCACAAAATAGTGTGGGACAGTTCATGGCTTGCCTCTGGAAGCAACACTTGTCTTATTGGAGAAGTCCTGAGTACAACTTAACCCGTTTCATTTTCATGATTGTTTGTGCAATAATATTTGGAGCAGTATTTTGGCAGAAAGGGAATAAAATGTAAGTTTGTTTTCTTATACTTATAACGGGAAAATTAAATATGTATGTTAAAAAAAAACTCCACCACCTCAAACTCCAGACAGTGTAGATGCAACATTTTATCCAAAAATATGTCCACTGTTCCACTTTTTGTCTTCAACAAATGGACTAGGGTGGAAAAAAATTAGCATACATGAGGTTCTTATAGTTTTAATAAGTTCATTCAACAGAGAGAAACTGACATAAAATTTTTCTATGGTTAAAGAAACAATCAGCAGGATTTGTTCAACGTATTTGGATCAATGTATATTGCTGTAATATTCTTGGGTCTAAATTACTGTTCAACAATTCTACCATATGTGGCTACTGAGCGTGCTGTCTTGTATCGAGAAAAATTCGCTGGAATGTACTCTTCCACAGCTTATTCATTTGCACAGGTTTGCAGTCACATCAAGCAAATTCAAGTGATACTTATTTCATAGGAAAATCAGTAATGTTATTAAATCAGCGACATTCTTTTCTTAATGTAGGTGGCCATTGAAATACCATATATCTTGGTTCAATCAATTTTATATGTGGTTATCACATATCCAATGATAGGTTTTCATTGGTCAGTTCAGAAAGTGTTTTGGTACTTCTACACCACATTCTGTACATTTTTATACTTTGTGTATCTTGGAATGATGGTAATGTCGATGAGCTCAAATCTCGATATAGCTTCTGTATTGTCGACTGCAGTCTACACCATATTCAATCTCTTTTCTGGATTCCTCATGCCAGGACCGGTAAGTCTTTTGGATCTACCAAAATTTCTTTCTAATAGTTTAGTGTTTATAGCACCATAAGGGCTTGAATTTGTACCTGAATTATTAATATCTGCATCCAAAATAAGGTTAAGATGCATTAAAGCCTGACATAGTTAGTAACTATGTTTTTTTTTATGCAGAAAATTCCAAAATGGTGGGTTTGGTGCTACTGGATTTGTCCAACTGCTTGGTCCTTGAATGGGCTCCTAACTTCACAATATGGAGACATAGAGAAGGAGGTAGTTGTATTTGGGGAACGAAAATCAGTTGGTTCCTTTCTACGAGATTACTATGGGTTTCGCCATGACAGATTAAGCATTGTGGCTGTGGTGCTTATTGTTTACCCCATTATTTATGCTTCTCTCTTTGCCTATTTCATCAAGAAAATGAATTACCAAAAGAGATAAGATAGACACAGTTTGGTTCTTCTGCAGTACTATGGTGGTGGCTTCAATTTTCATGTATAGAAATATAGAAATGTGTGGCTACATAGATTAGCAAGATCTCTGCTACAAGATGTTTATACATAATATTGAGATTTCTTTTATAGTTTTATTGTTGGCACTATAGACCCTGACAGGAAGAGGAGGAAAATGAAGAATGGGAAAGAGATTCTATATTGAATCTTCTACCAGGGGCTTACAAACAAATCAACAAGTGAGATAGGTTTATGGGACTTACCGTTCTTTTACTTTTTCAAGAAAACAAGAAAAAGCTAGTCATGTGGTGATAAAGATTAATGAATATTCAATAGAAAAAGATTAAAGAATATTCAAGTTGTACAAGTTAAAAAAATAAATAAAATACGGAGGTTCAATAAACAAAGTGAGAGTACAAGATATAAAGTAGTAGGTGCTAGAAGGAAAATACATCAAACAAGTAGGAACCTAGCTTTGACAAAAAAATAAAAATACATTTCAAACTTATGAAAAATAAATTAAAAATTTTGTCGGAATTAAAAACATAAAATGTTACAAATATCTTTGCAAGTTACATCATTTTACCTCCTTTGGAAATTGACGTTTTCAATGCAATAAGCAAATAGAATGGCAATTACAATGGGGATTACAATAAGAACTACACCAGTTACACCAAGAAAATCATGGTGAAATCCATAATAATCCTCCAAAAACTTGGCAACTGTTTTCTTTTCTTCAAAGGCTAATATTTCTTTGTGTACATCTCCATACTGTGAAGTAAGCATCCCATTCAATGCCCAAGACATGGGGCATAAATAATACATCCAAATCCACCACTTGGGAATTTGCTGCAATGAGAAAACCATTATCCTTTTAGTGTTATGTTTCAAGCAATATACGAAAAATATGTGTATTATTTCTCATGAATGCAAATATAACAGGGAAAAAATGGCATTTTGTGAAACTTACAAGTCGTGGCACAAAGTACCCAGAAAATAAATTAAGCATCGTGTAGGAAGATGAAGCCACGATAGAAGCCAATTGAACATTTGGCGTCAATGAAACAATGAGCATCCCTAGGTAATTATAGTATAACATGTTGCAGAACATGCCGAAGAATGACCAAAATATTTTATAAGCAGACCAATCATAGCCCAACATAGGATATGTGATTATCACATATACAACAGCTTGAACGAATAAATAGGGAACTTCAATTAGCACCTGCAAAAGAAATAAATCCATGTTACCCTTAAATGATTGGAAGAGTCACCTGAAAACATAAGCAATAGAATCCTTGAGTAAATTATTTAGCTAGGAGAAAAAATGGTTTCCACATTTTCTTAATGAACTAAAATATTTGGAAATGAATGGTGAATCCATGATTTAAAGAGAACCCAAACCTGTGCAAAAGAATAGGCCCAGGGAGAGTACATTCCAGCAAATCTTTCACGGTACAGAACGGTGCGCTCTGTTGCTACATATGGTAAAACTGTTGAGCAGTTATTTATCCCAAAGAAGAGTGCAGCAGCATACATTGCACCAAATACATTGAACACATCTTGTTGGCTATTTCTGTAACATAAGCAAAAAAATTCAATTTCAGTTCCTTTTGCATCACAATGTTAAGACTTAAGAGTAACAATCTATATTGTTAATGGAGAATTCAGTAGAATAGATATATAATCACTAACATTTTCTTTCCTTTCTTCCAGAACAGTATCCCAAACAGAAGAGATGAGGCAGCCACAAAAATGATGCGCATCAAGTTGTATGAAGGACTTCTCCAATAGGACAAATGCTGTTTCCACAAGCATGCTTTAAACTGTTCCCAACCCTTTTGTGGAAAATGAGATGGAAAATACAAATCTCTGGAGTTTGGAGGTGGTGAACTTAATTGCTCAACTAAAATTTTGTTCTGTCTGCACTCACAAGAGTAAATAAATACTACAGTGTAAGATCATATACATCATTAATACTCTACTAAAAGGCAATTTTTAAATTGCTAGGGTCATCATTTGAACAAGAAACTAAAACCAAATAATTTTTTCAAGCTGTGGCACATACATAAAATTCTATGATTGCTTACTCATATAAGGTTGACTCCCTATAAATTTGAGCAAAGTCTACTCCGGGTTCAGTTTCTGCAGATCTTGAAGTAACTTCTAGCATCCATGTTGATGGATTGTAGTTGTCTTTAATCTTTGGCACTCCTGGTATACTCTATATAACAAAATTTGCAAGAATGTAAACCAAGATTTTGCAATCAATCATTTTTTCTAACATTAAAAGTTGGTTATGATACAACTTATAAGAAAACTGACCTCAAAGTATTCAATGACCCTACTTGAGTGCTTCCCGAGTGGGCCAGCGTAGATTAAGCGTCCTCCAGCTTTCATGAGAACAAGCTTAAAGGATTACAAGACAAGAACCATAATTAGTATAATTATGAATTAGAATTGTACCACCCCTTGAAGAGACTTAACAATAAGATAAGCATCATGCAAATGCTAATATATAGATTTTCTCTTCAAGCATAACACAATTGCCGTGTTTATTACATAATCAAATGCTAAAGATAAGGGATTGTAGTTTACCTCATCAAATGCCTCAAATATATCAATACTTGGCTGGTGAATGGTGCATGCAACAGTTCTTCCTGTTCTGACAACATTCTTCACTGCTCTCATTACAACTGCAGCTGCCCTTGCATCTAGACCTGTAGTCGGTTCATCCATAAATATGATTGAAGGATTAGCAACAAGTTCAACGGCTATGGTCAGCCGTTTTCTTTGTTCAGTCGATAAACCACTAATATTCGGCATGCCTACTAAAGAATCTCTTATCCCATCTAGCTCAATAGTATGAATTACTTCATTTACAAATTCCTGAAACCATAAGAAGAAATGAATCACAGTGAACTATCTCAAAATTTGAAAATAGCAATGCTGCATTGGGAAGAGAATCATACAACTTTAGTTTTTGCATCAATCTGAGAAGGAAGCCGAAGCCAAGCAGAAAACATCACAGATTCTTCTACTGTTATATTTGGAGAATGTATGTCATTTTGTTCACAGTAACCTGATACTCTAGCAAATGTTTCCTGAACCTTTGGGTAGCCACCAATTCTAATCTCTCCTTCTATAATACCACCAGTTTTTCTTCCACACAGGACATCCATCAAAGTTGTTTTTCCTGCTCCACTGACTCCCATCAACGCCGTTAGTATGCCAGGTCTGAATGAACCTGTGATGTCAGAAAGAAGCTGAAGCCTTTTCTCCGTAAAACCTCTATTTTTCATTTCCTGCATTCAATATCATATTGTTACCCAACCTTGTCCATGGATGTAACTTCATACTTAAGAATTAGCAATAGTTTAAATCATATAAGTTACCAAAGGGGTATCAACATAGTACTGGACATCATGAAATGCTACTGCCAGTGGCTGGAATGGTAGTACCAATCCTCCTTGGAAAAAGAGAGAGAAAGAAATAAGCATAGTTTCAACAGAAGAATTTGTGCATGTATATATTCAAGATTTACATTTAATAGTAAATCACAACATAAAAAAAAATGTTATTGGTAGATCATATGTTTAGCCGAACCAAAAAATTGCACTTGAACAAGACAGTTGCTCACCTTTTCTGGCTTCTACAGTACTTTCAACCAGAGAACCAACAGGTTTCTTGTTAGCACCAACGCTACCGTTGCTTTCTTGCTGTCCTTGTAACTCTGAGTGCTTCTCAGAAGATACAAGAGTTTGAGATCTTGCAGGAGCTGATGGAAGAATGTCAAAAGTGAAGGTTAACATATAGGTCCAAAAGTATCATTATTCATCACTTAACATGCCCAAGTAAACAATGATGGATGAACTTACAATTCAAGAAAGTCAACATCAAGGTAAAACCTACATTAAACAGCACTGTGAACCCAATTAAGGCAGCAATTGATATCCAATAAAAGTAACCGTCAAAGTTTAGCCCCCGGCTTTCCAGTACTTGCTGACCCAATGTTCTGTTTGCAGACATCTTCAATAAGAACAAAGAAACAAAAATGATTAGACCAGTCACCTTTTATAGAAGTGATAAAGATTATGAGTTTTATTATTGAACTGAGTTGCCAAATATTTTCATTGACAGGTATTTGTAGGCCTTCATATATTTGAGCACTCTCAGTTAAACGACAAAAGTTGGCAAAAGCAAAAGAGGTAAAGATATTTTAATTTTAAGCTAACTGGTCAACTCATCCCATAATTAAAAAGGGAAAGAGTAGCTATGCCACCACTTTTAGTTCATGCAATGTATGTTCTTTGAAGCACAAAAATTAAGAGTTATACATGAATACCTTTTCCCATCTAGGAGCAAGAAATTCATTCACAGTTAAGCCTATCTCTCCATATGTCAAAGGAGAAAGCCAAAATCCCCACCGCAACCAAGATGGCATATATGCTGCAATGGAAAAGCAACAAAACTTCAGCTTCTGAATAAAACTAACTGTTAAAAGTAAATCAGTTCTGGATTCTTACGTTTTGGAATGATGAAGCCACCAAATAGTAAAACAAATAGTATGGTCACAGTACCAGCTGTCACAGAAGCAACCACAGTTTGGCAAATTGAGGCAATGAATCGAAACATGGATACCGAAGTCACATGAACAATAAACAGGAGAAGGAACTGGCAAAAGAACCTGAAGAAAAATTTGGTTAATATGCCAGAAATTCCAAGAAACAACACAAATGAAGTGTTTTATATGTAAATTTACTCACATATCTAACAAGTGAAAATTTTGGGAACAAAGTTAGCATTCCATCAAAGACTAACCTGTCAATCTCGGGGCTGTAACCAATGACATAGTAAGAAAGTGTTGTCCAAATGAAAGATTCCAACAATGAAAGTGGAATCTTTAAAATAGCAGATGGAATTGTATAAGCCCAGGCAGGAAAAAAACACAACTCTTTTTGCTTGTAAATCACTGAAAGTCTTGATACAGTCATAGATAGTTCCGGAAATCCATCAACGAGAAGTATGATGAGTGAATAAAATAATGAACCCATAAAATAATTCCCATGGAGCACATCAACAACCATACGTGTTCGAATGAAAACAGTCATTGCTACAAATGCAACAATGACAAGCTGCATGGATAAAGAATGCAAAAATACTTAGAAGCTTGAGAGGTTTGGTATAGTTATCATGACATGAAGTCATGAAAGTAAAAACAAAAACAAACACAAAATACCTGTGTTGACTTGAATACATAAACAAAAGAGTTTCTTTTCATTAGAAGAATTTCCCTCATCATGCAAGCCTTAAATAATTCCCATTTTGTTAATGAGTATTTTTTAAATACAAGGGCATTCTTGTGGCTCTGAGACTTATCAAATGGCTTTGAGAGCTCCTCCTTCAGCTTTAGACCAAAAGGGCAATCCTTAAATTTCTTAATGAACTGGTCAATTGAAACATAACTGTAAGGTTTTTCTGTGCTATTCCAATACTGTGCTTGATCTTTCTTAGAGATAACCTGGATTTTAAAAGCATTTCATATATATGGTCAAAATCTAAATAATATCATGTTAGAAATGGAGATACACAATTGACAATTGGGCTTAACATACTTCCTGAAGAAAGTCAGCAGTGCCTTTTCTTTGTGGGCATTTAAACCCACAGTCCTCAAAGAATTCAAGTATATAATCACGCGGTCCATGGTACACAATTTTTCCTTCTGCCATTAAAACAACATCATCAAAGAGATCAAAGGTCTCTGGTGCTGGCTGAAGGAGTGAAATTAATGCAGTGGCATCTGTGATATGCACCAGATGCTGAAGACAAGAGATAATCTGGAAAGTAGTGGAGCTGTCTAAACCATTGGATATTTCATCCATAAAGAGTGCTTTTGTTGGTCCAACAATCATCTCTCCTGTAGTTAACCTTTTCTTTTGACCACCAGATATACCTCTTCTTATAGGATCTCCAACCATTGTATCAGCACATATATCAAGACCAAGTATCTGCATGCCATTGTAATAGTCAATAAACAATAATTGAACAAATATTTTGTGGAGAAAATGATTTACAAGCCAGTGAGACTCTAGCTTCATGAAGAAAATGAGTATACTACCTTTAAAATATAGTCTGTCTGAAGGCTACTCTTTAGTCCGCTAATTGATGTTGCCTGTACCAGAAACATTGCTTTTGAAATAAGAGTCATTAAGACTCAGGACAACAAATTTGCATAAAGGCTTTTGAAGGACTAAATTAATTACAGAGTCACGCACCAGGTATCCTAGTGACATTATAAATTTTATAATAAACAGATGAAAAAGTTAAGCTTTATTCGTTATTGGGATATTTTTGTTGAAGCATAGAGAAAATTGAACAAAACTTGGAGGCGGATAAAGCAAAGATGTGCAGCGAAGTACCTTCATATATGCATCTAAATCAGAGTCTGGGACTATTCCTGCCTCTTTCTCCTTTCTACTGACTTCCATCAGGAGTTCTTTCATACATGGAGCAAAATTCATCACTCGTCTCTAAAGCCAATATATGAGATTTATTTAATTTTTAACTTTAAGTATACCTACCGGCTCGGCTTCCTACACCTTGACAACGTGCTGAGAAATCAAGTGTTTCTCTCACTGTCATCTCTGGAATATGCAGATCATATTGGCTTACATATGCTGAGGATTTCTGAGCAATGAATTCTTCTAGCATGTGTCCATTGTAAGAAATGTCCCCTTGAACCTATAAAAAAAGAATGCACCACAACGATCAGGGAAAGACTCATTTTAACTTGAAACAGTTGTCAAATTGTGAAATGTAATATAAACTAAATTAAATTAAATTAAATACAATATTCAGTTTATTCTGCCTCATGCATAAAGAAAATCATTATTAATGTAAGGAACGGCGATAATAGCTTGTGATGGCATCATCTTTAGTTCATTGGATGTCAGTGTGAACACAAAGTGACAGTAACTCCAAAAGTAAAAACAACTAATAATGAGTAATGAGCATTGAATATAATTCACGTATGAATTTATATTCAGGTTTTTCTTTGGAGAATTTGAAGGTTTAACTCATTTTTGGAGAAGCAGAACTATGGTCTCTCTCTTCCCTGCAGAGAAAGAATTGTTTTTTTTTTTAATTCACTCATTTTCAGAATTATCAGTGTGTTTACACTTTACAGAAACAAGCTTGAAACATTGGTGCCCATTGAAACTCAACGGCTAAGTTGCAGCAAAGTCCTCATGACTACGTCCCATACCGGTTTAAAGAGATGACAGTCACTCCAGCGCTTATTATAAAAAGAAACTTGGAAACTTTAATAATTCATACCTTTCTCGGCCTTTTGGCTAAGATCAAGTGTAGTATCTGTTCTTATCAGTTTAATATCTGATATGTGGGCCATTGGTCCACACGATATTAAATTACTTTTTTGAAGGGGAGGGTCCACTACAGTAGCTTGCTACTGGGGTCTTCAAGTGTCGCCCGTGTGTTGCACTATTGCTTGGGCCTGGCACACCCTCCATTACAGTTAAATATTTCTTGTAATTATGTTTTTGAATTTTGTTATTTTAGTATTGTTAATATGTCATGTTTATAAATTTGGTAATATTTAAGAAATAAGACGGTTGTTGCTTTGTATATCAGATTTCTGTTAATGAGCATTGTTATTCAAACTTTAGGTAATAGCCAATTATTTTAGGTAAAATGCATGTAGTTGTTTGCTGTAAATTTGGAAAGAAAAATATTCCAACAAAAATGTTTCATCTTTAGTTACCTATTAGCTACCACTTTTGAACACTAAATACCACTTTTGAACACTAAATATTAAGAGAAAGTTAATCTATTTTTATGCTATACTTTTAGAAATTAGAAATTACAGTAGCATTCAGTACCCCATTTTAGTGGGGATTTTGTAAATTTAGACCTTGAGAGAATGGCTAAGTTTTCCTGCCAAAGCCAACAATAATGTTGTTTTACCACTTGCTGGTGGGCCAAGCAATAAGGTCATCCTGCAACAATAGATAAAGGCACAGCAAAAAAAATCCATTATAAATGAATTGTTACATTCAAATTCTTTTACATCATACTGAAGATAAGCTAACATCAAATACAGTCAATAAATATTCCAAATTCCAAATGAAGCAACAATAATAACTGGCCGTAAATAATTGCTTTACAATAACACAGTTAAACTAAGTATACCATACCTTCCCGGCTTAATAATTCCATTGGCACTTTTGATGATGCATATCTTGGAATTTTGTGATTTTAGAACTGACAACTTAGTGGTGTCCTTTCAAGAAAATAAGAGGGAGCAAAAGGAGGGGGAAACAGTGAGCAAAATAATAATCAGAAAAGGAAAGAAAGATAGGTATATCCAAATATTGATGTTTTAAGAAAAGTTATTCATGGTAAAAAATAAAGGTAGTTACTTACAAAGATCCATTCTTTAAGGGTATTCCACAGTGTAGGTATGGGCTTGCCTTGAACTATCTTACAGTCAGCTTCCACACACAGATTTTGGTACCTCACTTCCACTGTGGGCAACTTAATACCAACTCTACAGAGCAAGATAGAACAAAAGTTTATTAACCATATTCAAATTTACAAGATAAATTATCACTCTACTGGATATTTAGAGCTTTAGTGGACACCACTCCACCTTATATTATGACACTAAAATTCATCCTTACCTAGATGAAAATGTGGTTTTTCTGTTTTATTTAACTTTTAATTTTATCCTTTTCCATGAGACATTTGATTTAGACTTATATTATAAGTTTATAACTTTTGCCATTAGATGAAGAGTGATAAATAATAATTTAGTTGACTTCTAATTGAATAAAATTTAGTGAAACATCTCCAAGCAACACGAGATACAGAAGAAAAGAGAGTGAGTGAATCTAAGAGAAATGATTACTTGTCAACTCTTTTCCTGAATTTCTGCAGCAATCGAAGATTATCATTTTCAATGTGTTTAATAAGCTTCTCTATGAACAGATGCCGTTCTTGAGCTCCAAGCTTGCTGACATCAACAACCTGTTTCCCTTCAATTCTCTCACCTGTTTCCATGCCATCATAGACATCAAACAAAGCTGAAGTGATTCTCTCAAAGGTGGGTAGCCTCTGGATTTCATCCCATTGTAACACTTCTCCCTCGTCATTATTATCAGCTTCTTGTTGCACAGGATTGATGCTCCGGAAACTGGAGGCATGACTTCTAAACGAGGACCTTATGCTCCTTCCTATCTCTGCCAACTCAATTCTTAGAGACTCTATCTCATCCGCACCTACCAGCTGTGCCATCTCAACACAACACTAAGGGGCTTAAACCACCTCAGGTATATCTGGAGTGCATGATATTTTCCAATTCTAGACTTTATATAGAAACTTCTCTGCTATGTTTATAAGCTTGATAGTGACAGTTGATGATGCAATGCATTATGTCATGAGTTACGTTGTTGTCATGTGAATGACAATTGAACATGCTGTTAAGTATTAAATGAAAATGAATTCACAATTACGAACCCTTCTTTTTATATTATTTTTGTAATTGAGCTTTCACAGATACATTAATTAATCACCAGAGTACATGCTGAGACATGACTGAAAATATTTTAGTAAAAAACAGGAAGGTATACCTGGTGAGAGAGTTTAAAAAGAGCACGCAAGGATATATCAAAGTGGCATGGTTCATTCCTTTTCTACTCTTTTGTGAAATAACAAGCTTCTAGCCTGTTGTTCATATACAACAAAAGATCTGGGTTCTAAATTCTGTCTAGCTCTCTTATATAGTTCTATTGTCACCAATGTGAATAGGTACCCTTTTGTGGAATATCATGGTGCTTAATAAAAACATTTCAGTGTCCTGTTAGGGAAAAGTCCATGCTAGAATATTTTATATTATATAGTGGCTCCTTTACCCATGGTTCTAGAAGGAATAAATACATATTATGTAAATTTGTTACGTAATAGATTTCAAAGGACATTGAACTCATGACTCATGGCAATAAGCTGAACATAATACTAGCCAAAATTTTCTTGGTGATGGTAGGTTAAGTGCTATTTCATGTGGGGCATTGGATCAAGAAAAAAAAAAGGGCTATGTGGGGAAGGAGATTTCTAATCAAAAGAGAAGTCACTCTTATTTGATTTTCACTTTGGTTATATTATACATCTCCATTTTATTCCAGATTGTCCCTTGAGACTATCAGACATAACAACTACTAATTAAATGCATAACAGTTGGTGAGAGTTGGAATAAGGTAGTGTTTTTGGTTATGTTCCACGCAGAGCAAGAACATCCCATCTCACAACCACTCAAAATTATTTCTTTTTAATTAAATTATTCATCAAAATTACCACCGGTAGGCATCAAAAGATACCTATCCTTGTTTTATTATTAATTGTGATTGAATTGGGTCATGCACCCAATTGGGGTTTGATCAAGGACAAGACTTGGAAGGTACAAGGTTATTAGTGGCTACGCACTTGTCACAAAGTCCCATATCGGTGAAAATTTATAACATTCACTTGACGTTGATATTATAAAAGACGCGATGTATGCAGTTAACACTCATACCTTTCTCGGCCTTTTGGCTAAGATCAAGTGTAGTATCTGTTCTTATCAGTTTAATATCTGATATGTGGGCCATCGGTCCACACGATATTAAATTACTTTTTTAAAGGGGAGGGTCCACTACAGTAGCTTGCTACTGGGTCCCTCAAGTGTCGTCCATTCGTTGCACTGTTGCTTGGGCCTGGCACACCCTATAACTCGGTTGAAATTTTGAAAAATGTATATAATTGGTAGTTATAATTATTGAAGATGTTAGGATTGCTCATAATTGGATTTATTGCAATATTAATATAGAAATTTATTTAAGTTTGAGTCTGAATTTAATCCATTAACAATTTTAATTTAGTTTAATTGTCAAGTGATAAATTAGTTAATGTTACTTCAGGGTCTACTCCATTTAGTGCTTGCTTACTGTTATTTTAGGTGTCACCACCCTACAAAGTTTTACTACAAAGACGCGATGTATTTTAGGGGCCCGTTTATCTAATCCTTACAGAGCTAGAAATCTCTATTACAAAATGCCGCCCTTGTTCGAGAAGGATACAATTGGTTGTGTTGCAATATGGGGCTCTCGGATTATAATACTGAAATCTAGATATCTAAAAATTTAGTAAACTACAAAAGCACGTGCCCATGTATACTTTGGAACTCTAGCAACAATTATCGTGTCAAGCATGGCCTCCTTCAGACAAGAAGTGCTGGTAAGAAGCAGCAATGAAAAAGGGAGCACTTCAAAATATAATGAGCTCAAAATTGGCAGATGACACTAAACTTTACTATCAGTTCATTAAATCTGTACACCAAAAACTGCAGATGCTTAGTTCTTTTCTGCGAATAAAATGGATGTTAAACTTAAATTTAACTTTACAGCACACAGAAAGTTAGGCAGGAGTAGCTGCCATTCATCATGAAAAATGAAGCTTGATAGCACAACTCAGCAACTGGTTACTCCTTTGTGCCAAAGCAAAAATAAACTGCCGCTCCCGGGAAATGGAGGAGGTATAGAATACATATGCAATAGCAGTCTGAACTATAAATTACAAATTAACTAAAGATTTCATTCTCAAACTGGCTCACTTTTTTATCATCAGTCATCATTGTCTGCTTTTCTTGCTCCAAATAGTATATCTTGTCATTCATACCCTCTTTTCTATATGCCTCGATCATGACCGTGTATGTTGTGTCATCTGGCTGACATTGGCTATCTTTCATACGCTTGAAAACTCTCTCCATTTCCATCAAATCCTCTGCCTTTGCACATGCAGACAAGACTGCATTATAGAAGGCGATATTCTCAGGTATCTCGAGCTTTACAGCCAAGCGAACACTGCTAATTACTTTATGGAAAACACCAGCATTTGCATAACCATTGATAAGGCAGCAGAAAGTTTTGGTATCTGCTTTCATACCCTCAGCACGCATCTGATCAAATGTACACTCCATGTGCTTTGCATCACCTGCATCTGCAAATGCCTCAATCACATTGTTATAAGTAGAGGTCGTCCACGGAAATTGCAGCTTACGCATATACTCCATAACAGATGACATTTTGTCATACATTCTTTTCTTCCCATAGGCGCCAATCAAAATATTAAAAGTGCGTGTCTCAGGTTCTATCCCAAAATAACGGAATTTTTCATACCATTTTTCCATCATATCAATCTGACCAATGTTACCAAAGACACTAATGATCGTGTTCATTGTCCAAACATCAGGCTTGCATGTAGTGCTCTCCAGCATGCTTGACAGCACTTTCTCCATCTGATCAAACATCCCTGCCTTGCCATAACCACTTAAAACTATGTTCTGAGTGACGGTGTTTGGCATGATAGACCTTTCAGCCATTTCTTCATACAGCAACTCGACCAAATCAAATTTGAAAGCATCCACGCAAACTTTGATCAAGGTACTGTAAGTGAAAACATCAGGTTGGCAAAGAGGAAGCTTCTTCATCTCACTAAGTACTGAAAATGCCTCATCAATCATGTTGCTCCTGCAATACGCAGCGAGCAATGCCGTGTACAGTTCAGGGGTAGGTTCTAAACCTTCTTCAATCATTGTGGTAAAAAGTTGATGGGCACGGTGGGGTTGACCAGATTTTCCAAGCAACACAATGAGTTTCATGTAAGTCCCTTCTTTGGGTAGGTAAAAGGTTTGTTCTCTAAGCATATCAAATACCTGTACATTTAAGTAGATTTCTTACCATTAGTTTAACAGATACATGCACTAAAAGTTCTTAGACTGTCAACCAATTAGATTCTCTTAGTATATGCTAAATCATCTGAATTTTCCTTTTCAGTTTAGTCCTCTAAATTTAAAACGTTTCATTTTTGTTCCTTAAATTGTCTCTATCAGCCCAAGTTGGTTCTTCTGTCAATTTACCATACTAATTTGGTCAATTGGTGACACAGCAAAATTAAATCAATAGTGCAAAAAAACCGACAAAAAGAATCATTTTGGCCTTAATAGAGACCGTTTTTAAACTAACAAAGTAATACTTAGAAGACCAAACCAAAACCAAAAATTCAGACGGGTGAAATGAGTGCAAAAATATTATTTATTCTGTGATGAAACCATGAAAGTAAATAAACAGTCTACAATGAAAACCTGAATTTCATGTATTGAATTTAACTGTGAAAAGGGTGAAGTGAGAGAGGAAACCTGGAGGGCCTGAAGCCAGTTTTTTTTGTCAATGCGTTCGGATAAGGATTCGGTGACAGTGTTGACCCATGCTTTCGCATTGTTCTTTTTGTCCAATTTCTTCTTCAGGTTCTTAAGTGGGCTCTTCCTCTGTAAGGATGTTTCGGAACTTCCGGGAAACTCGCCTTTTTTCCAGTGCCGCTTTTTGACGGCGGTTTTCGAAGGAGGAGCTGAAATGGCGAAGCAGGTAACACGAAAAGTGTGATTTTGAGTCTGGGTTTTGTTGGATTTGTCGTGGGGAACAACTGGAGAGGAAACCATGGAAATTGAAGAAGAAAAAGAGAGAGATATCGAAGCCATAGCCACAGATAGAACAAAAGGGTAAGTGTGGCAAACCTCAGTTCAAATCACCATTTTCTCCTCCCATTCTGTTAGTTTTGATATTTATTACTTTTTTTTTTTTGCTGAAAAAAAAAGTAATAATAAAAATAAAATAAAATAAATGAAGTAAAATTAATAGAAACAGGGTGTGTTTGAATGGTAAACTATGTGGGTTTGAATGACTCATACTTCCTTCTATTTTATTTATAAAATTTAATTACTTAATTTATCAAAATTCAAAGAAATAATTATTCTAACTGATAACAATAAATATATCTTAAATTTATATATTTTTTAAAACTATTATGGTCAATATATCTTAAACTTATCAGACTATTCTTTTTATTATGTTGATTATATATCTTATAATTTGTTTAGTATTTTTAAAAATAAACAGAAATAAAAAGAAAATCCATCAAATTCAAGCTACTTAAAATTGGATCGGATCGAATCATATATTATTTTTTGAATTAAACCAAACCAGTTGAACGATAAATTAAGAAAATTAAAACTGATACAATCCAATTCAACAAACACCCCTACTAATAAGGCTACTTGCACTCTTGCAGAAGGCTACGTGGAGCCGTTTTCAAATTATATATTTAAGTAAAATTTGACATTTGCCATATACAAAAAATGAACCTGCCATATTGAAGAAAGCTTCTTCCTGTAATCCTGTCTTTCAAAGTCTGAATTCATCAATTCTTGAGAGGGGGCTGCAATAGGAATCGACCTTGGTACAACCTACTCCTGTGTTGCTGTGTGGCAAGAACAACATAATAGAGTAGAAATAATATACAACCAACAAGGCAACAGAATCGCACCTTCTTTAGTTGCATTCACAGACAACCAGATGTTGATTGGTGATGCTGCCGAAAACCAGGCTGCAACAAACCCAGAAAACACCATTTTCTATACTCTTAACTATTTGTTCCTTCATTTTTTGCTATATATGTAGACTACTTTTAACAAGACATAACTTTTTGCAGATGTCAAGAGGTTAATTGGTAGGAAATACAGTGATCCTATTGTTCAAAAAAACAAAATGTTGTGGCCATTCAAGGTTGTTGCCGGTGTTAATGACATACCCATGGTCGTTGTTAACTACAAGGGTCAGAAGAAGCGTCTTTGTGCTGAGGAAGTATCATCCACGGTCCTGGTGAAAATGCGGGAGATTGCAGAGGCTTATTTGGAAGCACCGGTAGAGAATGCTGTTGTCACTGTGCCTGCTTATTTCAATGACTCTCAGCGAACATCCACCATAGATGCTGCTGCCATTGCTGGTCTCAATGTTTTGCGAATAATCAATGAACCAACGGCTGCAGCTATTGCTTATGGTCTTGACAAAAAGAGGACTGATTGTGTTGGAGAGCGAAGCATTTTCATCTTTGACCTTGGTGGTGGTACCTTTGATGTGTCTCTCCTCACTATTAAGGATAAGATCTTCCATGTTAAAGCCACTGCTGGAAACACTCACTTTGGAGGAGTGGACTTCGATAACAGAATGGTTAACTATTTTGTAGAAGAGTTCAAGAGGAAGAGCAAATTGGACATCAGTGGGAATCCAAGAGCCCTAAGGAGGCTGAGAACTGCATGCCATAGGGCAAAAAAGATACTCTCTCATGATGTTATTACCAACGTTGAGGTAGATGCTTTATTTCAAGGCACTGATTTCTGCTCTTCAATCAGCCGTGCAAAGTTTGAGGAAATCAACATGGATCTCTTCCAAGAGTGTATGGAGACAGTAGATAGTTGTTTTACTTATGCTAACATGGACAAGAGCATGATAGATGATGTAGTACTTGTTGGTGGATCTTCTAGGATTCCCAAAGTGCAAGAACTATTGAAGGAGTTCTTCGAGGGAAAGGATCTGTGCACGAGCATCAACCCTGACGAGGCCGTTGCTTATGGTGCAGCTGTGTAGGCTGCTTTGTTGAGTGAAGGCATTAGGAATCTTCCTGACTTGGTGTTCATGGATGTTACACCACTGTCACTTGGTATATTCACTCAAGGAGATCTCATGAGTGTTGTGATTCCTAAGAACACCACCATTCCTGTAAAGAAGACACAACAATACGCAACACCAGAAGATAATGTGCCCGTCGTCAGAATTCGTGTTTATGAGGGTGAGAGAACAAGAGTCACTGATAACAATTTACTGGGTTTCTTAAAGCTTCGTGGTATTCCTCCAGCTCCCCGTGGCCATCCTTTGGATGTGTGCTTTGCCATAGATGAAAATGGTATCCTAACTGTTTCTGCTGAGGAAAAAACAAGTGGCAATAAGAACGAGATTACTATAACCAATGATCAAGGAAGACTGTCAGCAAAAGAAATTAGAAGAATGACTGGAGAAGCGAAGAAGTAGAGGCTGAAGATAAGAAGTTCCATAAGAAGGCCAATCTAATGAATGATTTGGATGATTATGTTTACAAGATTAGGAATGCTTTAAAGAAGCAGGATATCATCAGTTCTGAAATTAGTAGGGCCACAGGTTTGCTTGATGGTAATAACCAGGAGGATGATATAGCTGTGTTTGAGGATTGTCTGAAAAAACTTGAGTCCATCTTTGAATGTGTCAAGGCCCTGGGCAAGATTGGTTAGTTGTTTTCCTATTTAACTTTTTTTTATGGCACTGACTTGCTATTTTCTACTATGTTATAATTGAAAACTTTTGTGATCAATATTATCTTATAAAATAGTTTAAGTTTGATAACTTTGTACTGGACATGGTATTTAAGTAGTTATTGTGGCTGACTTAGCACGAAATGCACTTCGGATCGATTCCTAGACTCGTTTCGTGCCTGTAGATTGCTAGTTTTGCATTGAATGTGTTCCGTGCCTATAGTATTAGCAAATGCCGATGTGACATTAGGTAAGAGGGACATTTTTTTTTTTGAAAGACAGTAAGAGGGTCATGTTATAAGTAAAAATATAAATCTTAAATGATTAAGTTTTACATAATAATAAATAATTAAAACTAAAACAGTTTCTAAAATACAAAAGAAAGGTGCAACAAGCCTACAGCAGAAAACACCTGATATACAACATTATATTATATTGCCCCATACTCCAATGATTCCCAGTTGAAGGGCTGGAACACATAGTAAACTCTAGGTGAACTTTTGAAGAGCAAAGCCACACAGACACACACAGCTGCTATGGTCACCATGGAGAGCATGAACGGCCTATAAACCAGTGCTGATGTTCTCATGCCACCATAATTAGCCACCTTCTGCTCGCATACCGGACATTGCCGCCGTTGCATTGCTGCTGTGGTTTCAATCTTCTCAGTCTCTAAGCTTGAAACTCTACATGATTGCTTCTGCATTGTGTTACTATCCACATTAGAGGCAAGGATATCAACCACATGTTGTCTGTTGGTCTTCTTCCTCTTCTTCTGGATAAGTTGAATGTAGGAATAATAGCCCCGAAGGCTTGCATAGTCGTTGGGGGTCACACCTGTACTGTCCCGGGCACTTTTCCATGCCTCAATTCCTACCTGAACAACACAACAGGCATAAGGTTAGAAACATTGTGTAACAAATTATTCAATTATTCAATCAGGATCAATGTGAATATAGTAGAAACCATGCAAGTTTTCTTGCACCAAATGTTTATGCTAAAGCCTAGATATAAATTCAAGAAACTTCAGCAAGCTCTACACAGTGTGACCTGAAAAATAAGGGAATTACCATTCCTGGATCATCAGTTAATGCATCCAAGACGTTCTCCAAGCCACTCATACAAGCAGCAACATGAAGAGGAGTCAATCCAGCTGGCCCAACAATATCAGGTCTAAATAAGAATCTTTCAAGGGCCTTGTCAACTTGCTTCACTTCACTCTCAGCACCATCTGAGGTTTTAGCTGGCACAAATCTTAACAGTAGTTCTACCATAGGCCTACAGTTTCTCTTCACAGCTTTGTGTAGAAGACCCATGTCTAACAATGCAAGCTCAATGGAGACATGCTCTCCTAAATCAACACCACCCTCAAATATAATGTCCAAGAGTTTCTTCATCACAGCACACCAACCATGGTCCATGGAGAAGTCAACGAGCCAAGCGAACCGATTGAATTGGAAGAGATCATGGATAGGAGCCAAGGGCCCTAGCCTAACTTTCACATGACTTCTATGAAGGAGCCAACCCATTTCTTGCAAGAAATCTAAAGCTCGAGTCTTTTCTTCCATTTGATGGTTTTTTATCTGGATGTCATCAGTGGTTTCAGCTGCCTCAATCACATTCTCCAACTTGCAGATCTCTAAACAAACTTCCTGTTCTGCAACTATAAATGGAAAGGAACAGCTGCTAAGACCTTGATCTTCCACCTGACAGTAAAAGTTATCAAAATATAGTTTCAGAAGCAAGATAAACTTGGCATTCAGTATGTTTTACATTTTCTCATTCATAAAGATTGGTTTAGAGAGTTTATATGAAAAATCTAAACTATATGGGACTAAGGTTAACTAAAAGGTTACAAAAGCTATAAGCAACCAAATGGGACCCATCAACAACAGCAACATTGAATCATTGACAAAGAAGGTATTGTCAAATGACATCTCAGAAGCAAGCACCAGACCTTTGGATGCTTCTGTTAGTTTAGGAAGTTTACAGCATACAATCTAAAAATTATAAAATGAAATTAAAGCATATTTCAATTTGCTGAAAAAAAAGAACAAAGAAAAACAAATGCTTAGAAAAAATTTGGAGTATGATAAAGTGATACCACCTCAATAAACCCCCTCCCAGTTACATTTGGTATATGGCAAGAGAAGCTGAGATGCTGAATGGGAGCATCAGCTCCATCAATTAAATCATGACAACTAGCATGTACCAGATACTTCCCTTCAAGCGCACAGAGGAACCTGGAAATCGTCTGCAACAGATCAACCATCTTGGATAATCCTAACAAAAAAAAATTAAAACTTGGATCTTCCTTATATAAAAAATTTGTAGAACTACATCGAATTTATACTCAGGGAAACAGAAATACATTACTGTTTTTGCCTTTTTCTTTTCCATTCTTATAAATTGTATATCCAGCAGCATGATATACCTCAAACAGAAATAAGTAGCGTGTAGCTCAGCATAAGCTTTTGCCCATGCACAAATGCTCTTCTCTAGCTAGAACCTTTCAAGTCAACAATTTTGAATATTACTAGATGTAAAGAGATTTTACCTTGTGCTAGACTGGAAAAGGTTGAAACCTTTCAAAATAAATTGAGCACTAGCACTTGCAGGAACAGCAAGTGGTTTAATGCATGAAATCATACAATGTTGTGGGCTTTTGAGACGCAAGGGTACATCTAAGACTACCTGCCCTGCAGGAGAGATGCATCAAAAATAAAAACAGTCTCTATCAACCAAATTAATAAACAACACAAATTCTTCATGATACTAAAAAATTACAATTACATGAGAAGAACAAACCGTTATACAGAAAAGCTACAGAGTGCTGCACCCTTGCATATATCCATCCTGTTCTCCAGAATGAATCATTTGATGCAGCAAGAAGCTTTCTCAAGCTTGATCCTAGATTACAGTAGAGCTGCAATATCAAAATAGTAATAAGCATATTTAGACAGATTCCTTTCCCTCTTTAAAATAGATTCATCAGCAACCTGCATTTGTGGCATTATATCAAACAATACCTCTTCCCATGCAGATTTTTCAAGACGGAGATATATTGTTAATATGATACAACCTGGCCTTATATAGCTCTCTATCTCCGTGGGACTGCAGGATAACCAATTGAGAATCTGAAATACAAAAGAACTGTAAATCAAAAACAGAACAAAGAAACACTGCTGTAAAATTGTCTACAGCCATTTCATGGCACAAAAATGTACCTGTGATCGGAGAAGAAGGGGAAAATCATTTGGATCCTTGCCAAAGAGTTTAAAAACAATTCGATCTGTCCGACTCTGTAAACAGTAAAAAATAACATATCAGTAAATACAATCTTCTGAGACAGCTATTAAAAGGTAAATGAACCTGAAAAATTGACCTCAAACAATGATAATGGCAAAACAGTATCTTTATCAGTAAAGATATCCAAACAGTAACGTAAACAGCCCTAAATATTTTGACACAGATAAATAGCAGCATTATTAAATTATTCAGAAATAAAGAAATGAATTTAAATTACATCAAGAATATACCTGAGCTTCTCCACTGAAACTAGATGGTGATTGGGTAGAGGTTGAATCTGAGTTTCCACTTGTCTGTGGAGGACTTGATTTGAGAGAATCACATTGCAACCATGGGGGATGATCAATAGACACAATCTCTGAAGCCACAGGAGGATAAGGCTTCTCAATAGTATTCTGTATATCATTGTATACATTATTAAGGTCAATGTTGTTTAAAGTGTCCCTTCTTACTTTAGTCTTTGCTGCAATCAATTGGGATGGAAGTCTGTCCCTTGATTCACATACACTTGAAAACAGTGGTCCTGAAGGGATACATTTTTGTGTCCTGCCATTAGCATGAACTGTTTCACACTGCACCGTCACCGACATTGGAGGGTTCTGACTGATGATTCCATTGTCTGTCTTGATGGAAGAACCAGAAGGGCTGGAAGCTTCAGGAGCATTTGAATTAAGGTTGGGTTTATCATGAGCAGCTCCAGGTTTCCCAGCATTTACCAAACCTTTAGCGTCCTCCAATAAGGAAGCTATACTTCTACCATTATTTGAACCAGCCAGACTTGCCAGGTTCCTCAGCAGATGAGAAAGAATATCCTGGTTCCTTGTCTGATATGAGCCATTTTCTGCAATTTATAGAATAAGGCACAATCCAGGATTAAGATTTTACCACTAAAAAAAGACTTATCAAACAGTACCAGTAAGAAGCTTGGTTTCATCATCATTACAGTTTCATGGTGCATCAGCCAAATAAATAAATCACGAAGAATGCCAAAAGAAGATAAACTTCAGGTGTCAGAGATACTCACTATGCAAATTGGTCAGTATCCGTAATAGACTTGTTAAGAGATAGTTACTGCCCCTCTCATCATTCCGAGAGCCTTCATTAACAACAGTAACATCAGGATGAGTTTTCCTCCTCCTCCTGTTGTGGCCTGCAAGACGCCTACGGCAACTTCTCTTCCCTTCATCAAATTCTTGAAGAACATGAAACCTGCCACACCACAGTTTTAACAAGTTGCATCCAACTTGACTACAAAGGTGGGTAAATGCTGTCAAATTCTATTTTTTGAAAAATAAAAGTTCTTTTAAAACAACTTCACTTAGGACTAAACTCCAAGAAATAAAAGATCTTCCAGGCCTTTTTGAAGGTCCACAAAATTATTAATTTGATCAACACATCACAAATATAAAATATATAAGCCCCAAGAAATGATCAGTTAATTGCAACCTAACTAACCTGCTACATTGTTGACAGAAACGTTGCATAACATTTGCCACTAGTGCCATAGTGGCCTTAGAATGAACATCACAAACCTTGTGCCGACGGTGGTAATCCTTGGCATTACTAAGATCAGCCCTACAATCTTGCACCTGACAAATAGCACGGTTAGAGGTAGTAGCTGTAGTGGTCCCAATTATCTTTGTTTTCTTTCCACTTTTTTCCTCTCCTAATTCCACCATGAGAGGGTAACCTTGACCCCCAAGGTTCAAACTAAGAGAACCACCCTCATCATTCAGCCCTTCCCCTTCTTCACCTTCACCTATAACACCCCTCCTCCTTTTCTCCAATTCCCTCTTTCCCTCACCTAAAGAAGACAAATTGGTGGTTGATGGATTAGCATTTTTTGCAGGAATTTCAGAATGAGGTGGGAAAAACTGGCGACTCCTACAATCTGATGCCACTGAACTCAGTGGTTGAGCAGTGAAAAGATCACCATCCCATCTCCAGTCATTCAAATCCCATTCCAAACTCCTCTTCCCATCCCCAACAACAGCTTTTTTCATTCCTGACACTACAGGTTCATAAAAGTACTGATTCTTTCCCCCAAACTCAGCCTCCAATCAAAATCTAACTTGTTGCAACAAAGTTCGTTCTATTAAAACCCCACCTGCAAAAAACACATCAACTAATAATAAAATTCAAAAGGGTGGCAGGCCAGAAGAGAAAAATTGAAACTTGCAGGAGCATTTTGACACGAGCATGAGAATTTACAATTTTACATGATTGATGAGAAGAAGAAGAAGAATGAATTATTTTGTGTTTTTTTAGGAAGTAGGGAGAAGGGAGAAGAGAGAAGAGGTGGGAGTGGCAACCTTAAAAAGAGACAAGAGAGAAATAAGGAATAGATTATGTGACATCAAAATGTCTCTTTTTTATGTGCTGAGTGATCAGACTGGAGACTCATGATGAATCTGTTAGTTCTTATATTTAGTGTGACTGTGACCACATTGTCATCATGCCTCGTGGTTTGGTAAAACTTAAGGAATCTCCATTGTCCCAAACCCATTTACTACTTATCTGGATCGTTGAAAATTGAGAAACATTGTTGAATTTCTAAAACTAAATAATATGAATATGGTCACGGACCAGCAGTTATGAATAAACTGCACGAGTGTGATCATACAATAGTTCTTTTTTGTTTTCTACTATGCAATAGTTTTCTTGTTTTTTTACTATTACATCGGTCATGCTTAACATTAATTTTTGTTGGGACAATTGATTGATCATTTCTAATGGACTTTCTTTTCTCAATTAGAATATTTTTTTTATTAAGAAAACTTGAACTTAAAATCTTGTTTAAAGAGTTATTTTACTCAAACCAATTATTAAGAGTTTTAAATAAAAATATATGATATAAAGATTCAATTTTAAATAAAAATATCTTCAACAGAACATAAATTAATACCATAAATCAAAATCATCTGTTTGAGAGTACTCACAAAGTTAGAAAACCAATTTAGAGGACATCTCAAAGGTCTAAAAGTAAACTATATGAAGAAATTCAGAACTTTAGCTAAAACTTAATTTCACGAATAATGCTTTTTCTTTATTAATTTTTTTCGGAGTACTGCTTCTTATTTCCATGGGGAGATCTTTGTTTTTAACTAAAACGTTACTGTACAAGTTAATCTGGGGAGAATGTTACAGTTATATGCAAAACATTTTTTCCAGAATTAAGGCTAATTAATTATTAGTATTATGGCCATATTACTAACGTGAAGTTTGGATTCAATATTGCAAATGCTTTGATAATGAATGGTTGGATATGTTTAATAATAGTCACTAGATTCTAATATTATTTTAAAATATAAATTTAATCTAGATAAGTAGATTGAGCACCGAAGATGGTAAATTCCTTAATATTGTGTTTGATTTTTACCAATCAAAACTCAACTTTAGAAGTTAGATAGTAAAATGTGATATGCTCTCATTTATAAATATTATTTTAACCATGTTATTAGTTAATTTACAATTTCAAACAACATTCATTGATATTATACCAGAGACAGAGACAAACTGAATCTGTCCTTCCAAATTCTATACTACCATTGGATTTGACATGTAGCTTTTTTAATTACCCAAAAATAAAAGATTTTAATTGATCCTCTAGGACGAATTCAGTAGTACTATAACAAAAAAACTGGTATAAGATGCTCCTGGTTATTGGACCCTTCCCATTAATTGCACCCCAGTGGGTCCATTACATTAATTAAATGGATTTGAATAAAATATTTATACAATTTCTGGATGATGAAAGAACTTTAGCATTTAGGGTTACTTATCAGTTATTACCCCCACCTCAAAGGTCCCACAAGCTATTATATTTATAAAATAAAATTATATAATAAATATATATTGTCCATTCTATTTCATACTTTTTTCTCTCCTCATTTACTCTCCTTTTTATTATGAACGTATGAAAATATTGTATAAATCAAATTTATCGGTTAACAAAATGTTTTTATGTGTTACCTCAATTGAATACCGACACCTGTATAATATAAATGTTTTCATTTAAAAAATCTATTATCTTATCATCAATCATTTTATGTATTTTTTTTCTCTGGATATTAATCAAATAAATCGTGACAATATTGATTATAACATCTTATTTTTACAAAAAAAAATTAATTACGTTTAAACTTTTTCAATAAATTTTATAAGAGAGTATAGATCAAGAATCATACGTGATAATATAAAATCAAATGTAAATATAAATGTATTATTATATATGTTTTCATTAGAACAGCTAAATAAACAATAATAATCCTTAATTTAAAATTAAAAATAATAAATATTTCAGATTAAAATTCTAATTTTAAGGACATTATCATGAATCTATGATCCTACCTTTTTCTTTGGATTAGTTTTTTTTTTCTCTACAACACAGGCAAAATAAGCACAATTGAATCTCTATTTAATTAGAGATTCAATTACAAACATAATTTCTTTTCACAATTGCAAACTAGACATATCATAGTTGAATTTTATTCCTAACTCTCTTATCTAAATACATACAATTTTATGAAAGAAGTTATTCAAGAGTTGTCATCATCATTATAATCACCGTTATCACCATCAACATGGTTACTATCGTTACCGTCATTATCATGGTCGTCGTCTTTGTTGTTGCCGTTACCACTACCGTTGTTGGCAGTGGTGGTGGTGACAATAACAGGGACAACGACCATGATGGTGGTGGCAATAATAATCCTAGCGGTGATAAGAACGACAGTGGTAACCATTAGTGGTGGTGATTATAATGATGATGATAACTCTTGAATAACCTCTTTTGCAAAATTGTATATGCTTAGAAAGAAGAGTAGAGAATAAAAATTTAATTGTGATATGTTCGGTTTACAATTGTGAAAGGAATTTGAATAAAAATTCAAGTGTGCTTGTGTTATTGGAAAAAAATATAGAGAAAAAATTAATTGAGAGAGAGTAAAGTAAGATATGATGATGATATATTTAAAGTTGAGATTTTAATATGATGCGTTTATTATTTTTAATTTTAATCTAAAAATTATTATTATTTTATTTTCATGTTCTCGTGTTAAAAGTTCTTCTTCCTTTGTATATATGGTTCTGATTACTCGTTTTGATAGCCGTGCAACATATAAATGAAGAAGTAGTGTTGCATTGCAAATCGGATAAACTAAAACAACAGAACAAAACAAAGTAAAAGGGAAAGGGATAATAGTAGAGTGTGCGTACATATAATAATATAATTAATTGTACTGTGACTGTTGCGGTCCCAGGCAAGGCAACTCATGTGGTTGGTGTGGACGACATTGCCTCTTTCCTCTCTATGATTATTTGTCCTATTCTTCCTTTTCCTCTTTCTCTTTATTACATTATTACATATCATACGGAAAGATATTTAATTAGAAAAGGTGATCAGAAATTAAAAATCAGTGATAATAATTCAGATATGTAGTCAAACCTTGCTTGCTAGCTAGCTATTTACTGTACTAATTACAAGAGTGTTGTTGTCGCTTTTCCATATTCATTGGATATTTTCTCGATCCCATCAGAATCAGTAGTACATGTTCCATTTCAATTTCCTTATTTACAGGAGAAAAGGTAAATCTCACTCACAGATTCTTTCTTTGCACAATGATTCTTAACCTTTTCTGAATTATATGTATAAACTAATAATAAACCTCATTTAAACTTTTTCAAATCTTACAATGTATGAACCGAAGAATTACATCTCTTTCACTCTCAACCTCCAAAAGTGACGAACCTGCCAACAATGCAATGCATGCATGGAAAACCAAATTCGTAATATAAAATTATATTGTGAATTGGGCTTTCTGTAATGCAGTGGAGGTACACAAAGCAAAATAATGAGGTTGCAGAAAGCAAGAGTCTATTCATAATCAACCTGACTGGGTCTAACTAAAATTAGCCTCGTGGCCCATAAACCTTCGTCAGTCTAAAATGCTAACAGACGATTAAACTATATATATATATATATATATATATATATATATATATATATATATATATATATTTATATAAAGTACATCATTCATTTTTTTACTGCCATTTAAAAAATAAAAAACATAACTACGCTTCAAACAGTATAGAATTAACACTTATTCTGAAAATATATTAAGTAAGAACATAGAAGTGAAAATAAATAATCTTAGCCATTTTTTTTTATTACTTTTAAGTCCCAACTAACTTTATTCACGAATCTCGTTGAGACTTTATTATCCACAGTTCCACACGTTTATTCATTAATACACAAACACATGTGAAATCAGATTCAAGTTCAACATACTGTAGAATTTATTACCAATTTACCATCCATCATATCTTCCTCTAAATCGCGATTTAGATAAAAGTTATCATAGGCAAACTTTTTTTTTTTTTTACCAAAACCATGATTTGGAAGTTTCCCATAAAAAACACGCACGCACGAATTGGTTGACTTGACCTCTCTCAACATTTGATTTTTGACTGAACTTTTTGTTGTAGTTGCTTCTCGTGGATGTTTCGTGGCGTGGGTGGCTAGCTCTTTAATTAACATGGGCATTTTGCGATCCAATCCAAACAAATAAAAGGACGAAATCAAAATGATATTTCTGTCATTCTGACTATGAAATCGACCTTTAACTTTATAAAAGTGATACACAAATTTCGTAATTGACTCAATATTATATTTTTAGGTGCATATATAACCCAAATAAATAAAGAATGAGAAAAAAAAAAACTAGCTTGATGGAATCTTGAACAAAGGTGCCAATGAGATAAATTCATTATGAGCCAGCTAAATCCAGCACCCCAAATGCAATTCCAGCCAAGGCTTCTAATCTAAAAGTTGACAACAATAAAGCCAACTTTATCCATTTTTGCTGTGAAAAGCACTCCTACTAACCATGTTTGGTACTCAACTCAGTAAGGAGTGGGTCTCTCTTATGCACATTTGTTTCTTGTTTTCACACTTTTAAGATCTAAAAGAATAAAATTTCAACTACGTACGTACTAAGTACTAACCATGTTTTAATGTTGGTATGATTTGATTTTATTTTCATTGTACTCTTATGATATGGGTTAGTTTATTTAAATTTATTTGATAAAATAAATATTTATTTTAATAAAATAAGTAATTATTTATTTATATAAATAATCAATTATCTTATAATTATTTATTTTATAAATATTTATTCTAATTTTAAACCAACTGTCCATTATATTAAATCACAATGTAGTTATTGTTGCATTATAGCTTGGGAAGTATGAAATATTAATACAACACCTTACCAATCTACGCGAGTTAGACCTCTTGTACTTTTGCTTGTGTTTGAAACTGAGTTTTTTTTTTTTTTTTTTAAGTTATATCAAAACGGAATACAAGTTAAAAAAAAATATATTTTTGATATGTTACGGTTGTAGGTAGTATTGATTAACAATGGCACAGACAGGCAACAACTAGATTTACAAATTGGAACATTGATTAAATATGTAATTATTTTCCGTGGGAGATAATCTCGTTAGAACGGAATGAAATCGCTGTAAACGAGTAGAATGACAAAAATCTTAAAGTTAATTTTTTAATTCAATTTGTACCTGTTCTTTCATTGACCGAACTATTTGTAATGGAGAATTGAGAATAAAGAAAAAAGAAATGGAAAAGTGGGAATAAAAAAAAAAAAAACCGAAACTCGAAAGTATCCGCCGTTTTGGAAACGGGTTTTTGATTGTTGACTTGGCAGGCAAAGGCAACTGTAGCAATAAATACATAAACAACGTTTGGTGATGTTCATAAGACGTGTCTTTCTTCTCGGTGAAGTCAAGGTTGTTCTTCCACGCAGACACAACACACATCTTCTTTCTTTCTGCTCCAAACCACAGCAATCGCAATTCGCAGCACCGTCTACGCTTTGTTGTTTTCTAAAAGGTGGGAATTTTCTCTCTCATAACGTCGATTCTTCTTTCCGGGTTTTCGTTTTGTTCCTTTACTCGTTTCGTCTGTTACCCTTCTCTTCTCTTCTCATCAACACGCACGACTATTGAGACTGTGATTTTTAATTTAAAAAAAAAAAATTGGGTTCAACTCTGTTTCTGCACCAAAAGAGTGAGGTCCTTACAAAATCCCTGTGTAAGAGGTGACTATTTATTTACTCAAAAATTATAACCCATAATTCTCTTTAATCACTTTGGTTTCTCGCTTGCTTATTATTTTGCGGGGGCTAATTGTCTTCAAAGTTTTTTTCTGGGACATGTTTAAGGTGGTTTATGCATGTTTGTTTGTTTGGCCGGTTACCTTTTTTGGGGTTACCGGTTAGAGATATAAATAGTAGATATAAATACTTTCTGGCTTTCCAAAGTTTGAGAGTTATAGAATCAATGTAACTTTAACCAATCTGGTGATATTCTTCTTCTTTTTCTCTTTTTCTTTTTTTCCCGTTTTTTGAAATTGAAAATTGTTTTGACCACATTTATTTATCGGGAACAATATAATGTGCTGCTGTTGGTTTTTATTTGTGGGGATGGTTTGTGATTTTTCTGAATTTTAATTCTTTTGTCGGTGTTCCTGTTTGCACTTTGACTAATTGCATGTAATTTGGTGTGTGTCCTTTATTGTATGTAGTATTTGTTAAACGTCCATGTGAAGTCCCAACTAAACTTGAAGCCGAGAGAGAGGCTACTTTTCTTATTATCCCCTTTGTGGTTTTGGAAGATCCTGAGTATTTTTTTTTCTTCTCTTTCATTTATTTTATGACGTTGGTGCAAAGTTACTGACAAATGACATATTAGTTCATCTCTAAATTCTATTTCCTTGTCTTGTCTATAGTTTTTTTAATGGTGCAATTTGTGTTTGTGTTCCTAGTGCTTTATTTCTTTTGCAAAATTAAAATGACTATCTTGTTTATAAGAATGAAGGGGAAAAAGATGAAAAAAATTATGTCTGTTAATTCATGAATTGCTTTCCATATTCGCCTCATTTGAAAATTTGAACAATGTGATAACGATCAACGCTTGGTCATTAAGTTTCTGTCCCAAAAAGGAAATGATCATTGATCAATAGTTGAGTTTATCAGAAATGCCGAAAAGGTGATTCCACTGTGTGAAAACTTCAAAATTCTCCCAGAAGTATGTACAGTAAAAATGGCATGATATATACACTAGGATGAGATAACAACCTAACTACACTTGCATTGGTGGTTGATTGGTTCTTTTCTTTTGTTTATGATACTTCTTTCAGTGACTTAACCGCTCACAGTGAAACTTCCAGAATAGAGGATCATGGGTTGCTTTGGCTTCTGCAAAGGAGATGATAGTGTTACAGTTGCTGACAGAGGACCTTTTACACAAAGCACTCCTACTGGTAATCCACAAATTTCCAGTCTTTTTTTGTTCTTTAAAGTTTTTTGTTTTAGGATTCTATCTTACATTTAATTTTATACAAGTCATTGTCGTCATGATTTGAAATGCAAGGTTCATGCTTTGTGTCTACAGTCTGTACCAATTCTTATACAACAACAATTTGAACTTGCTGTCATTGACATTCACTTGTTTCTTATATTTTTTTTGTCATTCTCAAGTGACCACCTTCTACATTGAGATGTTCCGAAAATGGCCTGTTCTAAGTCTACATTTAGTGCTCCACTCATTCTGTAGTTTAAGTGATTGTTTTAATTGTATACTTATGCTTCTGTTAGCACTTTCATAACTATGTTTATATTTTTGGCTCCACTTTTGTTCGGCTTTAATTCTGTTAATACAATGCAGGGAACCCCAGTTATCATGGAAGACACACAGCAGTAACTGCTCCTCGGACTATAAATTTCCAACCGATTGCTGTCCCTTCCATTGCAGTAGATGAATTGAAGTCTTTGACAGATAACTTTGGCTCAAAATTTTTCATTGGTGAGGGTGCATATGGGAAAGTATATAATGCCACATTGAAAAATGGACGTGCAGTGGTAATCAAGAAGTTAGATTCCAGTAATCAGCCAGAGCAGGAATTTCTTTCTCAGGTTTGGTTCAAATTGTAGTTAATGATAAGATTGTAAAGGTGATTATGTTTTTTATTCAGTACTTCTGATTCCCAACTTGTATAGGTCTCCATCGTATCAAGGCTAAAGCATGAAAATGTTGTCGAGCTTGTTAACTATTGTGTTGATGGTCCTTTCCGTGCCCTTTCCTATGAGTATGCTTCTAAAGGATCCCTTCACGATATTCTACATGGTTAGTCATAACTAGTACTGTGTTATATCTCTTTTACTGCATGTTATACAGATACGTTCAGACATTTATTAATGTAATTTTTAAGATTAATGCTGGCTGATTTTCTATAGTAACTTGTAACTGGTTTAGGAACTGTGATTTTGAAAACAATGTCATAGTTGGGAATGAAATTTAACAGCTTTGAAATCATACCACCAATCTGATGTTTTTATACCCATGTTCACCCACTAATCTTGTAGTTTTTACTGACTGGATGAAAACTGCTTGAAAAGCTCTTCAAGTTTCTTTTTGCCTATAGCATTGAAACTGCTTTTTTATACATACACTCACCCCATTAATGTTATTATAACTGTGGATATATATAGGACGCAAAGGTGTCAAGGGTGCACAACCTGGTCCAGTTCTCTCATGGGTTCAGAGAGTTAAAATTGCTGTTGGAGCAGCCAGGGGACTTGAATATCTTCACGAAAAGGCAGAGATTCACATCATCCATCGCTACATTAAGTCTAGTAACATACTTCTTTTTGATGAAGATGTTGCAAAGATTGCTGATTTTGATTTGTCAAATCAAGCTCCTGATGCAGCAGCACGTCTTCATTCTACTCGTGTTCTTGGGACCTTTGGTTATCATGCTCCAGAGTAAGTTATTCCTTTTTACTTGTTTGTTTGACCTTGTTTTTCACATACAACAGAATAGAGCACATGAAAAAGAATTTGGAGTTATACTAATTGGGCTTGATTTTCTCATTACAGATATGCAATGACTGGACAACTCACTTCAAAAAGTGATGTTTATAGCTTTGGAGTTATACTGCTGGAACTCTTAACCGGGCGTAAACCTGTTGATCATACACTACCCCGAGGACAGCAAAGCCTTGTGACTTGGGTACACTAATAATATTTACTACTGGTTTCTGTTCTGTTGATATTTATTTTGGATTTTGCACATTGTGATTTTTGTTCATTGGATTTTATTAGGCAACACCAAAGCTTAGTGAAGATAAGGTGAAGCAGTGTGTTGATGTCAGACTCAAGGGAGAGTACCCTTCTAAGTCAGTTGCAAAGGTAATTAACAATGATATTTTTGTACATTTTGCTTGCAAAGTAGAGTACATGATTATTTGAGAGAGAAATATGTTAATAGTTTTCATTTCATCTAATTTATTTTTGTAAAAGATGGCTGCTGTTGCTGCATTGTGTGTGCAATATGAAGCTGAGTTTCGACCAAATATGAGCATTATAGTGAAAGCTCTACAGCCTCTACTGAATACTCGTTCTGTTCACTCAAACTCAAAGGAATATCAATCACCCAACATGTAAATTCCAAAATCATTATTCATTCCTTCTTTCAGATTGCAGTGTGCGTTCACCAATTTGTCCTTTTGACAAGTGTCAGTAACTACATATTCCGAGGCATAGTATTTTAAGTCTCTCTTGGCTTTTGCGTTATATTATATTTCTATCTCAATTAAACATGTTAGTATTAAAAATAGTGATGTAGGTGGCAAGAGCCTATCATAGGATAGTTAAGTTTATGGCTTGAATACTTATTGGAAATTGTATGTTTGTTTTTGTTCGGATTTTCTACAAGCCATGTACAACAGTACAAGTGAATATATACTACTATTATATGGTACTGGACTTCTCATGGACAACAAGTGTCTAGTTGCATTATTATTACAACTAGGTATGAACCCGCACAATACGTAGCTAAATTAGTAAATTATTTAAATGGGTTATTATTAAGAAATATGTTGAAATACGTTATTTTATCCATTGATTTAGTTTTAGAAGTGATTTATTTGAATTATGAAATGTAAGCTTAATTGCTATAACAAATTTCTTAGTTTAAGTCCATGAAAACCTTTTTTTGCAGAGATTTTATATCTTTTGATAACATGAATGACTAATTTAAAGAAAAAAAATATTTTCATAAAAATTAAAAACACAAGAATTTACCCTTAATGTCATTTTATTATGTGATTTTCTACTTGACTTAGTGTGGATAAGTTTAAAAATTGCATAATCATATGCAAATTCCAATTTTTATAAAAATTCATTCATACAAATTATTAGTTACATGTTGTGAAAAATAATCTTAGATGTTATCATCAAGGATGTCATGTCAACTATTTTAATACAAAAATTGATGAGGCTAAAAAAGATATGCTAGAAGATTGCTTGAACCCTTAGTGTAACTGAAAATATGATTATATCTAAGTTATTCATTGAGGCATTGTAAATCCATAACAGAATTCACATTAAAGTCTCAAACTCTTTCATTTCTTCTAATATTAAGAATAACAAATGGAAGAATCTAAATTAGAAAGAACAAACTATATGAACATATAAAGGTAATCCTTTCACATTTTTAATGGCTAGAATAACACCTTGTAATGTCTTTAATTTCTTAATAGTTAATAAGTGAACTCATAATTAACAAGTAATTTTATTACCTTCAAAATTATGGCATCATAGATCAGATCTTACAAGTGGGCAAGAAAATGAAAATAAGCATGCTACAATGCAAATTTTGTTGAAGAAAATAACACTAACCCCCCCCCCCCCCCCTCCAAAATCCAATTGAAAATTCAACTCCAATTCCCATATAAGACTCTAATGTTCCAAAGTATTTTCCATCACTGTCCAATAGAAGAATTGTCTGACAACTCTTCAAAGTATTTAAGATTTAATTGATGAAACCCTAAGGTATTAAGGTTTTGTGCATCAAATCCTAAGGATATAGTGTTTTATTAATATAACTCTAAGGATTTAGGGTTTAATGGAAGTAACCCCAAAGATTTAGGGTTTCATGGATTAAGCCATAAGGATGTAAGGTTTCGTAGATGAAACCCTAAGGATTTAGTATTTCGTGGATGCAACCGTAAGAATTTAAGGTTTTATGGATTCAACTTTATGGATTTAGGGTTTTATGGGTAAAACTTTAAGGACTTGAGTTTAGGGTTTTGTGGATGAAACCTTAAGGATTTAGTGTTTTGTGCATGCAAGCCTAAAGATTTAAGGTTTCATGGATGTAACCCTAAGGATTTAAGGTTTTGTCGATGCAATCCTAAGTATTTAAGGTTTCGTGAATGCAAATTTAAGGATTTAAAGTTTTGTGGATGCAACCCTAAGGATTTATGGTTTCATGGATGCAACCTTAAGAATTTAGAGTTTCATGAATGCAACCTTAAGGATTTTAGGGTTTCGTTGATGTAACCTTAAGGATTTAGGATTTTGCTGAAGCAACCCTTAAGATTAAAGGTTTTATGGAAGTAACCCTAAGAATCTAGGGTTTTGTGGATAAAACCATAAGGATGTAAGGTTTTGTGGATGAAACTTTAAGGATTTAATGTTTTATGAATTTAACCTTATGGATTTATGGATAAAAGCCTAAGGATTTAAGGTTTAGGATTTCGTTGATGAAACCCTAAGGATATAGGAGTTAGTTGATGAAAGTCTAAGGATTTAGGGTTTGATGGATGGGACACTAAAGGTTTGGGGTTTCATGGATGCAACCCTAAGGATTTAGGGTTTTGTGAATGCAACCTTAAGTGTTTGGCATTATGTGGACAAAACTTTAAGTATTTAGGGTTTCGTGGATGTAAACCTAAAGATTTAAGATTTTATGGATGCAACTTTAAGTATTTAGGGTTTTATGGATGCAACCTTATAGATTTAAGATTTCATGGATGCAACCTTGAGGATTTTAAGGGTTTGTTAGGACTTAAGATTTATGGTTGAATCCACAAAACCTTAAATCCTTTGGGTTGTATCAATGGAACCATATATTCTTAGGGTTGCATCAATGAAACTCTAAATTCTTAGGGTTTCATCAATGAAACCTTATATCCTAAGGGTTTCATCCATAAAACCCTAAATCCTTTGGGTTTAATCAACACAACCATAAATTAAAAAGGGTTACATCCACGAAATTTTAAATCATTAGGGTTGTATCAATGAAACCCTAAATCCTTAAGGTGGGATCTACAAAACCTTAAATCATTAGAGTTCATCCATGAAACCTTTAATGCTTAAGATTGCATCCATGAAACCCTAAATCTTTAAGTTTCCATCCATACCCATATATCCTTATGGTTGAGTCCACAAAACCTTATATCTTATGTGTTGCATTCACGAAACACTAAATCTTTAGGATTGCATCCACATAATCCTAAATCATAAGGCTTGCATCTACGAAGCCCTAAATCCTTAGGATTTCATGCACGAAACCTTAAATCCTTAAGGTTTCATCTACAAAATTTTAAATCCTTAAGTTTTCATCCACGAAATCTTAAATTATTAAGGTGTAATCCATGAAACCTTTAAGGATTTAAGGTTTCATGGAAAAACCTTAAGGATTTAGGGTTTAGGGTTTCGTGGATGAAACCCTAAGTATTTAGGATTTAGTGAATGTAACCTTAAGGAATTAAAATTTTGTACATCAAATCCAAAGGATTTAATGTTTCATGGATGTAACTCTAAGCATTTAATGGAAGTAACCCTAATGACCTAAGGTTTCCTAGATAAAATCATAAGGATGTAGGGTTTCATGGATGAAATCCTAAGGAGTTAGTGTTTCATGGATGCAACCGTAATAATTTAAGGTTTCATGGATTCAACCTTATTACTTTAGGGCATTGTGGATAAAACCCTAAGGATTTAAGGTTTAGGGTTTTGTGGATGCAATCCCAAGATTTAGGGTTTAAGGTTTCGTGGGCACAACCCTAAGATTTAGGGTTTCATTGATGTAAGTCTGTTTCGTGGATTAAATCCTTAGAATTTAGGGTTTCCTTGATGCAACCTTAAGGATTTAAGGTTCTGTTGATGCAACTTTAAGGATTTAAGGTTTCGTATATGCAATCTTAAGTATTTAGGGTTTTGTACATGGACCACTATGGATTTAGGGTTTCGTGGATGCAGTCCAAAGGATTTTAGGGGTCTGTGGATGAATCTTTAGGATTTAGGGTTTCATTGATGCAACCCCTAGGATTTAAGGTTTCATTTCATTCATTTGGATTTAGGGCTTTATAAATGAAACCTATATTAGGATTTAAAGCTTCATTCATGAAACTCCAAATCCTAAGGGTTGCATAACAAAACCCTAAATTTTAGAGGTTACATTAACGAAACCCTAAATCCTAAGGGCTTCATCCACGAAATCTTAAATTCTTAGGGTTTCATCAATGAAACCCTAAATTAAAAGGGTTGCATCCATGAAAATTTAAATATGTAAGGTTCCATCAACAAAACCCTAAATCTTTAGGGTGAGATCCACAAAACCTTAAATCATTAGAGTTGCATCCATGAAACTATTAATGTTAAGGTTACATCCACAAAACCCTAAATCTTTATGTTTGCATCCACGAAACCTTAAATCTTTACTATTGCATCTACGAAACCCTAAATCCTAAGGATTTCATCTATAAAACCTTAAATCCTAAGGACTTCATCAACAAAACCCTGAATTAAAAGGGTTGCATCCATTTAACTTTAAATATTTAGGGTTGCATAAACAAATCCTTAAATCCTCAAGATGGGATCCACAAAACCCTTAATGCTTAAGGTTGCATCCATGAAACCCTAAATCTTTAAGTTTCCATCTAGAAAACCCTAAATCATGATGGTTGCATCCACGAAACTCTAAATCTTTAATATTGAATCCACAAAATCCTAAATCCTTAAGATTGCATCCATATAACCTTAAGTCATTAGGCATGCTCATACGAAGCCCTAAACCCTTAGGATTTCATGCATGAAACCTTACATCCTTAGGGTTTCATCTAAAAAATTCTAAATCCTTAGTATTTTATCCATGAAATTTTAAAGTATTAGGGTTTCATCCATGAAACCTTAAATCCTTAAGGTTGAATCAATGAAACCTAAAATTCTTAAGATTGCATGAACGAAACCCTAAATCCTTAGGGTTACATCAATGAAACTCTAAAATCTGTAAGGTTGTATCCACGAAACCTTAAATCCTTAGGGTTACATCCAAGAAACCCCAAATCCTTAGGATTTCATCATAAAAATTGAAACTGTAAATGAAACCCTAGGATTTAAAGCTTCAAAAATGAGAAAAACTTAAAACTAATGAAAAATCAAGAGTAATGAGTTGAAAATGTTAAAAAACTGAAAATTTTAAAATATATGAAAAATTAAAAAATATGATAAAATAACAAGAGAAATGTTTTGAAAGTTGATTTTATTTTTTAAAAGAAAAGAAAAATAAGAGTAATATTTTAAAAATTTTAAAAGAAAATGAAAATTTAAAAATATGAAAAAATAAAAGTAATGTCTACAAAATTTAGGAAAAATTATTTTTTTAAAAAAAAAAAAACAAGAGTCGTATCTTGAAAATTTCAAAAAATATAAATTTCAAAAAGAAAAAGAGTATTAATGTCATGAAAATTTGAAAAAAATCAAAATTTAAAATGTATGAAAAAAATTAAAAATAAGTATTTAAGGTTTCGTGAATAAACCATAAGGATTTATTATTTAGGGTTTCGTGAATAAACCCTAAGGAATTAGAGTTTCTTGTATCAAATCCTAAGGATTTAGTGTTTTATGGATGTAACCCTAAAGATTTATTAAAAGTAATCACAAGGGTGTAGTGTTTCCTAGATAAAACCATATAGATGTAGGGTTTCATGGATGAAACTATAAGAATTTTAGGTTTCATGGATGAAACCTATGAAACCCTAAGGATTTATAGTTTTGTGGATGAAACCTTAAGGATTTAGCGTTTCGTGGATGCAACCCTAAGTATTTGGGGTTTCATGGATGCAATCCTAAGGATTTAAGGTTTCGTGGATGAACCTCTAAGAATTTTAGGGTTTCGTTGATGCAACCCTAAGAATGTAGGATTTTGTGAATAAAACCTTAAGAATTTAGGATTTTGTACATGGACCACTAAGGATGTAGAGTTTTGTGGATACAACCTTAAGGATTTAGGGTTTTTAGATGAAACCTTTAAGATTTATGGTTTCATGGATGAAACCTTTAAGATTTAAGGTTACATTAATGATACACTAAGGATGTAGGGTTTTGTGATTTATTATTTAGGGTTTTAATTCATTATTTAGGATATACGACTTTATAAATGAAACCTATATTAAGATTTAAAGCTTCGTTCACGAAATCTTAAATCCATAGGTTTTCATCAGTGAAACCTTAAATTCTTAGGGTTTCATCAACAAAACCTTAAATTAAAAGAAATGCATATAAGGATTTAGGGTTCCGTGGATGCAACCCTAAGGATTTGGGGTTTCGTGAATGCAACCTTAAGGATTTGGGGTTTCGTAGATGTAACTCTAAGGATTTTTGGGTTTCGTTGATTCAACCCTAAGGATTTAAGGTTTTGTAAATAAAATCCTTAGAATTTATAGTTTCATTGATGCAACCCTAAGGAGTTAGGGTTTCATGGATACAACTTTAATGATTTAGGGTTTTGTACATGGACCACTAAGGATTTAGGATTTTATGCATGCAATCCTAATGATTATAGGGTTTTGGGGATGAAACCCTTAGAATATAAGGTTTCATGGATGAAACCTTAAGAATTTAAGGTTACATTAATGATACACTAAGGATATAGGGTTTTGTGATTTATGGTTTAAGGTTTCATTTCATTCTTTTGAATATAAGGTTTTATAAATGAAATCTATTTTGATATTTAAAGCTTTGTTAACGAAACCCTAAATCCTTAGGGTTTCATCAACGAAACCTTAAATTAAAAGTGTTGTATTTAAGTATTTAGGGTTTTGTGGATGAAACCCTGAGGATTTATGGTTTTGTTGATGCAACCCTAAGTATTTGGGGGATTTCGTGGATGTAACCCTAAGTATTTGGGATTTCATGGATGCAACTCAATAAATTTTACGGGTTCGTTGATGTAACCCTAAGGATATAGGGTTTCGTGGATGAAACCCTTAAAATTTACGATTTTGTTGACGCAACACAAAAGATTTAGGGTTTTGTGCATGCAACCCTATTGATTTTAGGGTTTTAGGGATGAAACCCTTAGAATTTAGGGTTTTGTAAATAAAACCTTAAGGATTTAAGGTTACATTAATGATACACTAAGAATATAGGGTTTTGAGATTTATGGTTTAAGGTTTCATTTCATTCTTTAGGATAGGGCTTATAAATGAAACATGTATTAAGATTTAAAACTTTATTCACGAAATCCTAAATCTTTAAGTTTTCATCAACGAAACCTTAAATTCTTAGGGTTTCATCAATGAAACCTTAAATTAAAAGGGTTGCATTTAAGTATTTAGGTTTCATGGATGCAACCTTCAGGATTTAGGATTTTTTATGAAACCCTAAGGATTTAGGGTTTTGTTATGCAACCCTATGGATTTAAGATTTGTAAATGTGACCCTTTTAAATTAGGGTTTTGTTGATGAAACCCTAAGAATTTTGGATTTTGTGAATGAAGCTTTAAATTCTAATATAGGTTTCATTTATAAAGCCATAAATCCAAATGAATGAAATGAAACCCTAAATCCTAGGGGTTGCATCAACAAAACCCTAAATCTTAAGGGTTTCATCCATGAAACCCTAAATTCTTAAGGTTACAACAATGAAACCCTAAAATTCTTAGAGTTGCATCCACGAAACCCCAAATCCTTAGGGTATTACATGCATGAAACCTTAAATTCTTAATGGTTCATGTACAAAACCCAAACTTAGGATTGTATCAACGAAACCATAAATCCCGAGGGTGTAATCCATGAAACCCTAAATCCTTAGGGTTGCATTAATGAAACCCTAAAATTCTTAGAGTTGCATTCATAAAACCCAAAATCCTTAAGAATGCATCCACAAAACCCCAAATACTTAGGGTTGTATCAATGAAACCCTAAATCCTCAAGGTTTCATCCATGAAATCCTAACTCGTTAGGGTTTCATTAATGAAACCCTAAATTAAAATTGTTACATCTCTGCATCCTTAAATCCTTAAGGTTGCATCAACAATATCCTAAATCCTTAAGGTCAGATTCATGAAACCTTAAATCCTTAGGGTTGCATCAACAAAACCCTAAAATTCTTAGAGTTGTATCCATAAAACCCTAAATACTTAGGGTTGCATCCATGAAATCCTCAATCTTTAGGGTTACATCCATAAAACCTCAAATATTTATAGTTGCATCAATGAAACCCTAAATTGTCAAGGTTGTATCCACAAAACCCTAATCTTAAATCCTTAAGGTTTCAACATGAAACTCCAAATCTTAAGGGTTTCATCCACAAAACCCTAAAATTGTTAGGGTTGCTTGCACAAAACCCTAACTCTTTAATGATCCATGTACAAAACCCTAAATCATTAGGGTTGCATCCACAAAATCATAAATTCTTAGGATTGCATTAATGAAACCGTAAATCCTAAGGGTTTCATCCATAAAACCCTAAATCCTTAGGGTTGCAACAATGAAACCCTAAAATTCTTAGTTGCACCCACGAAATCGTAAATCCTTAGGGTTACATGCACAAAACCCTAAATTCTTAGTGGCCATGTATAAAACCCCAAATTCTTAAGATTGTATCAACGAAACTCTAAATCTTTACGGTTGCATCAACAAAATTGTAAATCCTAAGGCTTTCATCAACGAAACTCTAAATAAAAAGGGTTGCGTCCACAAAATCTTAAATTCTTAGGGTTACATCAATGAAATCCTAAATCCTTAGGGTTGCATCAACAAAACCCTAAACCCTAAAGGTTTTATCCCTGAAACCCTAAATTAAAAGTGTTACATCCTTACATCCTTAAATTCTTAGGATTGCATCAACAAAACCTTAAATCCTTAGGATGAGATCCACGAAACCTTAAATTTTTAGGGTTGCATTCACGAATCCTTTAATGCTCAGGGTTCCATCCATGAAACCTTAAATCCTTACGATTGCATCCACAAAACTTTAAATCCTTAGTCTTGCATTCAAAAAACCCTAAATCATAATGCCTACTTCTACAAAACCCTAAATCCTTAAGATTTCAAGCACAAAATTCTAAATCCTTAGGGTTTTATGTACAAATATCTAAATCCTTATGGTTTCATCCATGAAATCTTAAAGTATTACGGTTTCATCCTTAAGATTTAAATTTTAAATTCTTAGGGTTGCATTATTGAAATCTTAAATCCTTAAGGTTGCATCAATGAAACCCTAAAATCCTTAGGCTTACATTCATGAAACCTCAAATCCTTAGGGTTTCATTGATGAAAGCTCAAATCCTTTAGGTTTTGTTAATGAAACCCTATATCCTTAAGGTTTCATGAACGAAACTCTCAATCATAAACTTTGAAACTTTAAATAAAATCCTAAGATATAAAGCTCCAAAAATGAGAAAAAGTTAAAACTAATGAAAAATCAAGAGTGATGAGTTAAAAATTAAAAAAAAATGAAAGTTTTAAGAATACGAAAAATTAAGAGTATTATCTTGAATATTTAAAAATATGAAAATTTTTAAAAATATGAAAAATTAAAAAATATGAAGAAAAAAAACAAGAGAAGTATTTTGAAACTTTATTTTTATAAAAAAAAAATAAATGAAAAAATAAGAGTAATGTCTACAAAATTTATGAAAAATGATTTTTTTTTAAAATGAAAAAACAAGAGTAATATCTTGAAATTTTGAAAAAATGAAAATTTCAAAAAAAAAAAAAAAAAAAGTATTAATGTCA
The DNA here is from genome assembly GCA_014843725.1 of Amphicarpaea edgeworthii. NCBI lineage: Eukaryota > Viridiplantae > Streptophyta > Magnoliopsida > Fabales > Fabaceae > Amphicarpaea > Amphicarpaea edgeworthii. The sequence continues at coordinate 24,567,580 of CM026324.1, read as the reverse complement.
TGAAAATTTGAAAAAATCAAAATTTAAAATATGAATTTAAGGTTTCATAGATAAACACAAAGGATTTATGATTTAAGGTTTCATGAATGAAATCCTAAATGTTTAGGATTTAATGATGAAACTCTAAGGAATTAGAGTTTAGTCCATCAAATCCTAAGGATTTAGTGTTTTGTGGATGTAACCCTAAAGATTTAATGAAAGTAACCCTAATGATTTATGGTTTCCTAGATAAAACCATAAGGGTGTAGGGTTTCATGGATGAAGCCCAAAGGATTTAGTGTTTCGTGGATGCAATCATAGAAATTTAAGGTTTTGTGGATTCAACCTATTAATTTAAGGTTTCGTGGATGAAATCTTAAGGATTTAGGATTTTGTGGATGTAACTCTAAGAATTTAGGATTTTGTGATTGCAACACTATGGATTTGAGGGTTTCATTGATGTAATTCTAATTATTTAAGGTTTTTTAGATGCAACCCTAAGGATTTAGGATTTTATGGATAAAATCCTTAGGTTTTAGGGTTTCATGGATGAAAATTTAAGGATTTAAGGTTACATTAATGATACATTAAGGATATAGGGTTTTATGATTTATGATTTAGGATTTTATTTCATTCTTTAGGATATAAGGCTTTATAAATGAAACCTATATTAAAATTTAAAGCTTCATTCATGAAATCCTAAATCCTTAGGATTTCATCAATAAAACCCTAAATTCTTAGGGTTTTATTAACAAAACCATAAATTAAAAGGGTTACATCTACGAAACCTTAAATCCTTAGGGTTATATCAATAAAACCCTAAATTCTTAGGATTATATCAACGAAACTCCAAATCTTTAAGGTTTTATCAACGAAACCTTAAATTAAAAGGGTTGTATCCACGAAACCTTAAATTCTTTAAGTTGCATCAATGAATCCTTAAATTCTTAGGATTGGATCCACGAAATCTTAAATCTTAAGGGTTGCATCCAAGAAACCTTTAATGCTTAGTGTTGCATCTATGAAACCCTAAATTTTTAAGTTTCCATCTATGAAACTTTAAATCCTTATAGTTGCGTCCACAAAACTCTAAATCATTGGTATTGCATCCACAAAACCCTAAATCCTTAGGATTGGATCCATATAACCTTAAATCATTAGGTCTGCATCTATGAAGCCTTAAATCCTTAAGGTTGACTCAACGAAATCCTAAAATCCTTAGGGTTGTATCCACGAAACCCCAAATCCTTAGGGTTTTATTTACAAAACCTCAAATCTTTTAGGTTTTTTTAATGTAACCAAATATCCTTAGGGTTTCATGAATGAAACCTAAATCCTAAACTTTGAAACTCTAAACAAAACCCTAGGATTTAAAGCTACAAAAATGAGAAAAACATAAAACTAATGAGTTGAAATTTTTTTTAAAATATGAAAAAAAAAAATCAAGAGAAAAATCTTGAAAGTTGATTTTTTTTTAAAAAAAAAAAAAAGAAGAAGAAAAGATAGTTATATCTTAAAAATTTTAAAAGGAAATGAAAAATTTTCAAATTATGAAAAAATATGAGTAATGTCTACAAAATTTAAGAAAAACGATTTTTAAAAAAATAGTAATGTCTTCAAATTTTGAAAAAAATGAAAGTTTCCAAAAAGAAAATAATAAAGAGTATTAATGTCTTCAAAATTTGAAAAAAATAAAAATTTAAAATGTATGAAAAAAAAATTAAAAATAAAGATTTAAGGTTTTATGAATAAATCCAAAGGATTTAAGGTTTCATGAATGAAACCCTAAATATTTAGGATTTAACGAATGAAATCCTAAGGAATTAGAGTTTCGTGCATCAAATCCTAAGGATTTAGTGTTTCGTAGATGTAACCCTAAGGATTTATGATTTAGTTGATGTAATCCTAAGGATTTACAGTTTCCTAGATAAAACCATAAAGATGTAGGGTTTCATGGATGAAACCCTAAGAATTTTGTGTTTCGTGGATTCAACCTTAAGACTTTAGGGTTTCATGGATACAATCCTGAGGATTTATGGTTTCTTATATGCAATCTTAAGTATTTGGGATTTCGTGGATGCAACCCTAATGATTTGAGGTTTCACAAATGCAACTATAAGAATTTATGATTTAATAGATGCAACCTTAAGTAATTAGGATTTTGTGAATGTAACCCTAAAAATTTAAGATTTCGTGAATGAAATCCTAGGATTTTAAGATTTTGTTGATGCAACCCTAATGATTTAGAATTTCGTAAATGAAATCTTTAAAATTTAAGATTCCGTTGATACAACCCTAAAAATTTAGGATTTTGTTGATGTATCCTTAAAGAGTTGGGATTTTGTGGACATACACCAAAAAAAAAAAAAAAAAAAACTAGTTGAATATTGTGTACTAAGAACACATTTGACTTTAAGAGTATATCCATGTATCATTATCATATTTATTTTTAACGATTTTTTAATTTATATATTCATTTAGTTATCTTAAATATAATAATTTAAATGATTAGAATGAGTATATATTCTATTTCGATTAAATAATTAAATTAAATTATTAAATCTTAAATAGATTTTGATTTTATATAATATTTTTTTCTAATATGCATCTATTCTTTTTTTCGTCTAAATTTACAATTTTTTTATTTTTAAATTTATATAAATAAATTATTATATTAAATTAAATCATTAAAAAATTGTGAAAACGACTTGAAAAAAATCATAAATCTATAAACATATAACTTAATGATACAAACCTCCCCAGCGGAAAGATAATTACGATTTGAATGTGGGGAGTAGAACGTCGTGCACCTAGATCTCGAAGTAGAAGGAAGGTGGAGAAACGAGGAAGTAGGCTAAGGGCCAAATCTGGAAAAACAGATAAAAAAAAATTATAAACCATTATTTTAAATATATCCAATCTAACGGTTAATAATGTTTTCTACCGTACATGACCTAATAAACTTACGTTTGCCCATAGTTGAAAACAGGTTGCCTAGTATAGAATTGATTTTACAAAATTAATTTTGGTTAGAATTGGTTTTGAAAAGATTCTAATTCTTTTGGATGATTTTATTTAAAATTAATTTTAAAATAAAATTTAATATAAATTTTTGAATTTAACGTAAAGTTATTATTAGTGACTTCAACTTATAGATTCAATTTGTATAAAATTAAAATAAGTGATTATCTAATAAGTAATTATTTTATAAACAAATAGGATCTGTTTATTTGGATAAATAAAAATATGTTTATTTTAAATAGAAACAATTTAGATAAATATAATACAAAAATATATAATTACTTATTTTATTAAAATAAATATTTATTTTATCAAATAAATTTAAACAAATCAATTCTTAATCAATTTAGGATCAAGAATAAAATTTGAATTCTTCTCCAACATAAAAACTATCTAAAATAAATTTTGAACCAGAATTAATTTTTCAGCACTAAACAAAACCAAGACACGCTGTATCATTACTGCGAGTTTCAATCAACACTCAACACCTACGACTTCAATTTTAGTATAAGATAAAAATACTCTAATTTTGTTCCCACTATAAAGTCCATACCTAACCCCGCCACAACATATCAGGCATGAAAAATTAAAACTCAGTTTCACCTATTTCTAACAAAATCCACCTACCTATTTCAATAGTTTAATATCAACACTTTAGTTTCACCCTTCTTCATGTTACTTATAATGTTAAAAAGATTTCAACATAAACTTTGCTACTTTTTGTTATTATTTTAAGAGTTTAATGCACACGTATAATCAATATAAAAATTAATATTGTTAATCAATTAGAAATTATTTTTAGTATGATAGTCAGTGCATGTATATTATTAATTTTTATTTTTTTTTATTAGAAGTAATATTGTTTGAAATACTCTTTCTTACTAAATATTAACACATCTCTCAACATAGATTTAATCGCCAAGAGTCCTTTAATTTACTCATACAAGAATAATTAATCAGGAAACAAGTGGTTATCATAATCTAACAAAAGTTATAATTGAACCTTAACCAGTTAATCTAACCAAGATAATCTATTCTGGCACCAAATCATATACATGTAGGTGAGCAAAACAAATAACCACCAAACCATAAAATGGTAGAAGCAAATTGGTGAACCACTGCATTCAAAATAGGCAAATCTGCTTAACTTTTTGTAGACCCTTATTATTATATAATGGTAAGTTAAGCCTTTGATTAACATCATCACATTGGTTGAACTTGAAGGAGTTTGAATTGTTGAGAGTTGAGATGGGTAGTGTGGGAAAGGAGCGTGCAGGGGCAGAGATAGTGTATGGTTCTGAAGAGTGTTATCGGCACTCCATAGAGCTCTTAGAAGAGTTGGGTTTTCCAAAGGGTGTTCTTCCCTTGCAAGACCTGGTGGAGTGTGGCAGAGTCAGAGAAACTGGGTTTGTGTGGATGAAGCAGAAAGCCCCTTATGAGCATTTCTTTGAGGGAACCAACACAAGGGTGAGTTATGCTGTGGAGGTCACTGGCTATGTGGACAAGTTTAGGATGAAGAAAATGAGTGGCATTAAGAGCAAGCAGATGATGCTGTGGGTGCCAATAACTGAGATGTGCATTGAAGATCCTAAGGGGAACAAAATTCTGTTTAAGACCTCTATGGGGATTGGAAAGTCCTTCCCTATCATGGCATTCATGACACCAGAGGAAAAGGATAAGCACCTGCTGCTGTTGCACAATAAGGAGATTCAACAAAACAATTAGCAACTACTGAGGTCTTGATTATGAATAATAATGAATATTTAAGATTGTTTTACTATACAAGTTTAATTTGTATGCAACATATTACATTATACGAAATGAACATCATGTTACTAAATACTAGTGTTGTTGAATGCAGAAGATGGAGACACTTGAGTAGGTTGTTGTTGGGCTATTTACGGTTGACACACAAATTAGTGGAGTCTAAGACGATATTCGCAACAAAATAATTAGTTTTTCTATCCATGACATGACAAGGTATCTATCTATCTGCTACGTACACGAAGGGAAAACAATCCTAATAACTCATAACAGAGGACCTACATCTTGCCAAGTTTAGTTTTTTCATGTAAATCACTCAAAATTTGGCAATTGAATAGTTATTAGGCCATCCCATCTTGTTTAATGTTGTTTGCTTTGATTATTTATTTCTTTATCAACAATTGAAATTTCTTGTTTTACCCTCGACATTGCCACCACAGTTAATTCCACAAGTGCCACTACTACAAGTTGGAGCATTAATGAAAATCTTTTTCTAGGGAGATGGGTGAGTGAATAAAAAGTAAATTGTGTGATTTAAGTTTAAAATTTGATATTGAAATCTTAAAATAAATAAATAAAATAGTTTTGTTTTATTCACCCAGTTTTGAACTTTATGTGAAATGATTTAGGTTTAAATCTACGGTCATCATCTCGTGTACAGAAGGCTCAAGTGTCATCATTAATTTTAATAAGTTTTACCTTATTAAAAACTAGTTTTACCTTATTCACCCATATTAAAATATTTATTGTCAAGAAATTGAAAGTAAGCATTATATTCCCAGGGTTTTGGTGTTATTAAAAAAGTTGCTGTCAAAAGCCATAACAAATAAAAAGTAGAGCCTACCATGCTACCATATACAGTAATAATCAAGAAATTTGTCACTGCAATTATGGACAATAACCACTTCTTTTCTGTCTTTCACGCTTTGGTAAAATTTTCATGTCATCTTACACAAGGAAACATCAATTCCTTCATGATCCTAATGAGTGGTGACACAAATAAAAAGCAAAGGGAATGTATGAATAGCAATGAGCTGTACACACTAGTGTAATGTAATGGATTTTTTTTAGTCCCATATTAATACACAATCATCTACATTCTAACATCTACATCTATGCTATAACAACAAAATAGGTATAGAATCCATCCCAAAGTAACTCGTTCCTGTCCCATGTCTTTGATGTCAAACTCGAAGCTCAAAAGATTGCAAAAATGGCCCTTCAAGAGTGTAGTGTAATCTTAATCTGGAATTGATACCTTTAGCTTTGAGATTCATTCATGGCTCTACTTCCTTTGGCTCCTTCTGCCATTGGACTTAGAATCTGGATTGTCAGTCTTCTCTGTGTCAGAAGTCTCCTTCTGGACCTCCAGCTCCATATTTCCTGCTTGACTCTTTCGGCGTCTTCGATCCTGAAATGTTGTCACCCACTTCATTCAGAAACATATCATATTTCTTCATAAAAAGAGTTTAATGCTGTAATGTCATTGTCACTCACTTCAATTGAGAAAACAACATATCATGTTTCTTCAGAAAAAGAGTTTAATGGTTGTTCCAAGGAACAGGATGAAGTTTTATTGTTAAAACAAAAAACAACCGCATCACAAAGTTGGAAAGTTATTGTGATTTAATAGATGAGAATTCGAACCTCTCGCGGTATGGGATATTCCTCTGATTCAAGCATGCGGACAACTTGACTCATCTTTGGTCTTTTCTCAGAATCTGGATCAACACACCTCAAAGCAGTCAAAAGGGCACGTTTAAGGGAACTTGTTGATGGCCTGGTCTCAATGTTAGGGTCAACCACCTCTTCCACACGCCTATTCCCAACCATCATCTTGAGCCAGTCAACCAAATTTACCTACAACAACCATTCAATGGTATTAAGGGAAGTTTGATAAGTTTTAAGTATGATAAGACATAGTGTTATGGAAACAAATGAAGTTACCAACTACTCCATGGAAATTTCTAATGTAGATCATTCTTCACATTTTAAATTCAAGTGAAGATATGTATTAGTGAAAAGTTCCTTAACCCTTATCAATTTACCCACAAATAAATATACACAAGTACATGCACATTAGAGTATTGATTTCTTTTATTCTTTCTACAGGTTACCAGTGACATACCTCAGTTGCTGGTCGGCTATAATCCACTGGGTCTCTTCCAGTAATTGCTTCGAGGAGCAATACCCCAAAGCTATAAACATCACTCTTCTCATTTAGTAATCCAGAATTGGCATATTCTGGAGCCACATATCTGACAAATGCAATTGAAGCAAACAAAATAACATAGTTAGCCAACTAAAACAGTTAAAAAGGCCAATTCAGACAATTTTATAGGTTTAGACAATTGTCAGCAATGTTGCAGTAGAGTTGATATTAGGCAAGATGAAATGCTTGATATTCAGTTTGATCTGGTAAGATCAGTGCAATTCATGATTAGATTACCGAGAGAAGTAAACCTAACCTACGAGATTAACTATACAATTACTCACTTTGCATTATAAAACATAAAAATATGCAAAACAGCATTAGTCAGAGTCTTACAAAGTGAGAAATAACAAGAAAAAGTACTTTGCATTATAAAGAAGTCCCTGATCTGTAGGCATTAGACAAACAGCTTACCCAAAAGTACCCATTACTCGAGTTGTGATATGACTTTTTCCTGCACCCAATAACTTTGCCAGCCCAAAGTCAGATATTTTGGCATTGAAGTCATCATCAATTAGAATATTGCTTGATTTAATATCTCGATGTACAACTTTTGGCTCAATTGCCTCGTGCAAGTAAGCTAGCCTGCAATAGAATAATAAATCAGTAAAAGGAAACTCACCAAAAACTAAGAAGGAAATTTATTTTAAAAATAGGACTAAACAAGCATACGCTTTTGCTGTTCCAAGAAGAATTTTAATCCGAGCTTCCCAAGTAAGAAAACCAAACTGCCGCATGGCTCCATGAAGCCATTGCTCTAAATTGCCATTGTTAACATACTCATAAACCAGCAATCTGAAATAAACCAGGAATTTACTAGGGATCAAGAATCCAAATTATACAAACAGTACCCAAAGTAGTATGCAAATGCAACTATAAAATAAAACCATGAACACTATCCACTAATAAATTCTATGCTAAATTCTGTGCTGAAAATAATTCTCAACACCATTTATTGCAGATAATAGATTGACAATGTACTACAGAAAGTATTTTGTAAACTATTTCAACCAAATGACCAATTGATGATGACAGCAGACACAAACAGTTAAACACACATGCGTGCACAATTGGTGACAAATGACTTCCAAAATAGATAGAATAAAAAACACAAGTGAACATCTGGTTGTTTAACCCAAATAAAATGACAAAACAGCATGCTACCTGTGAGTGCCTTCAATGCAATAGCCCAAAAGTCTAACCAAATTCTTGTGTCTCACATGGCCGATAGCCTCAACTTCCACTCTAAATTCCTTTTCAGCTTGTCCTCTGCATGATGGGCATCAACAGTATTAGATAAACTAACTGCATGCATACATGCTAATAAAACATGACCAAGAGATTGAAGAACTAGTTTGAAGCTGACATTAAAAATAAAAGCTCTAATGTAACTAATTTAGGGCCAGTTTGTTTAAAATTTTAAAAAAAAAAAGTATTTTTTAAAAAAGTGATTTTTTTTATAAGTAGGTAGGATCTGCTTCTCAAAAAAAGCAGAAAATTGTTTTTAAAAAAAACAGTTTAAACAAACACAAAAAAAAACAGAAAACAGCTTATTTTATTTTTAAAAAAACAATTTTTTTTAATAAATAAGTTTAAACAACGCCACCCTTAAGGGTTTGTTTGGAATAGCTGAAAAATTAGATTATTTCGTTTGAATGCAACAAAAAATCAGTTTTTGTATGGTAAAAGAGTGTAAAAACTGTTGAAAGAAAAAATAAGCCATTGAACCATAATCATAAGTTATAAATTTTCAGCTTCACCAAACCAACTTATTTTTTCAAAAAAAACAATCTTTTTTTCAGATTTAAGCTATTGTACCAAACATCAAAAGTTACTTTACAAACAGTTTATAATCCAAAAAAAGTTTAGATTGTCGTTTCCCAAACAAGCTCTAATTAATCTCAAAACTTACAGATTATTGAGTAGTTTCTTAACAGCCACAGGACTCCCATTGATTAGCTGGCCCTGATAAACAACACCATATCCACCTTCACCAATAACATTGTCTTTCGAAAACCTGTTTGTTGCAAGTTCTAGATCCCTCAATGTAAACCAGTGTCCCCAGCCAAGGTGAGAGAATTCAGGCAGACCACACAAGGGGGATGGTGCAGTTATAGGATGCGAAGAAGACCTGTACGTAGAAACAGACTTAGCACCACTTTCTTCACCTGATTGAGAGCCATCATCTTTCTTTAGATGAACAAATGAGCCTGATTGACTGCTATTATCCCCATTATTTGTTTGGATCAAACCCTTTTCAGAGTCCCTGTCACTAAACCTGTCATACAGACTCACAAAAGCTCCATTCTGAGGATGATTATTGGATGAAACTTGATCAACTCTAATTTCCTTGATCTCATCTGAAACAGATAACATATGACCAAGGGGAAGCATGCCATTGACTCTTCTAGATTTCTTTCTTGAAGTAAGACATATTGATATCACCACGAGAATGATTATAATGAACAACCCAACTATTATCCCCATCAATTCCCATGCTTTCAACCCAAAAACAGACGTTTCCTTGGACAACCCCGAATTTAGATCAGATGTCATTTGCTGCTGCCAATATATATCTGCAGAAGTCAATGTTAGATATAAGAAATCACTTCAATGCACACAGCAAATCATGTTGCAAAACAAAGCACATTACTGGGATGACACCAAACTCTTGCATTGGATTCCTCGCACCATGCATACAACAACTATTTTTGAGAAAGAGAATATCAAATCCAGTCAATAAAATTCCAGCACGAAACAAAAAAAATTGATATCCTTTACATATAAAAACAAATAGAAAAGGGAATTCATTTGCTAAAAGAAACTCAGTTCCCCGATAAAAGTGCAAAAGGAAAGAAAACCAAATTGCACATGACAAACTCAGCATTCATATCCCAGACAAATCAAGCAAACATGAACAAAGGCTGTGAAAGAAAATTGCAACTAGTTGACTCAAAAGATTTTGGAAAACACAAATCTTAAGAAACCAAAAGAACATAAAAGTGAATAAAATCGGTTTTATGTAGAACTTGGTAACCAAATTAGAGAGAAAGACTAAACACGAAAAATGAGGCCAATTAAATATCAAATTAGCTAACCAAGCAAAAAATCAATGACCACAAAAACAACTCAATTGTAACCATCACCTGTGACCTTCCAGCAACTTAGCAGAGATTTAAAGAAAAAAAAACTGATGACAACCAAAATCCTTCACAGATTTTTCTGCAGCCTCTTTTCAGAACCTGAATCAACTTAAACACTAGATCTCTTATGCACTCAAAATCCTCTTGGATGTGAGCACAGTGGCACATGCCCAGCTAAACCCCATTGTCAAAATATGATTTTGGTTTCAGAGATTCCTCAACTGTGACAATGGGTCTGTGTTTCCAATCTAAAAAATGGACCTTTTTCAGAGCAGCACCATTCCCCTCCCCTCCTCACACTGACTTTACAAACAGAAAGAGAAGGTAAAGGTAAAGGCAAGGCACCGACCCTTCTGCGTTGTGAAGTTGTTGGAGGGAAGTGGAGAACACAGGAGGCACATGAAATGAAATTGTGAGAAGAGGCAAATGGTGTGGTTGGGTTAATAACAAGGCATGGAATTATCAGTGGTAGGTGATACTGATAGCCTAGGCCTAAGCAAGTGACATGGACTCACATTGCCATATGGTAAAAAATAAGCATCAAAATGGAAACTTTCTTTGCTGTTTCTTCAAATTTCTTCCCTCCCCCACACCCTCTTCTTTTATCTTTTTCTCTCACATTCCCTCTGTGTCTGTGTGCCTTTCCCTTTCTATTTTCCACTCCATTTTATTAGTTTTTTTATTTTTTTATTATTTATTCCTAAGGTTTCTTCAGACGGTGACAGATAAACAGATGCTTCAATGGTACTATTTGACATTAAATACACAAGTGTGGAAAACGAAAACACAAATACCCCATTTTTCAATAAATAATAAATACTTAACTTTATTTTACTAATTTTAATCTCTCTCTTTTTCTATTCATTTTATAAGTCAAACATCAGTTTTTGAATATCATTAGCCTTATTATTATTACGTTACACAAATCATCGGTGTGATCTTGAATTAAATGCTGGACTGCATATTTGGTTTAAAAAAAAAAGATAAAAAAATAGTGTGAAAAGGTCAAATGAACAGAGACTGCAGACCCAATAAGCCTAAAGTCATTTGTAATTGCAATTTTCCAATTCCTTGAATTGCGTAAGTTACCAAATTTCATTTGAATCTCTATATTTAATGAGACTTTGTTATCTCATTCAGTAGGCTGGATAGTCAAGGAAACAGACTGGACACCATACCCATTTTTTTCCTATAGACTATAATACCCCTATTCACAATTCACTATTCTACAAGTCCTTATCCTATGCTATGCATCCTAGGTGGGGAGGATCATGTAATCTTCCCTCCCTTCTTACCATATGCACATTAAAACTTGCACACTTTTGTATTCAGTATTCTCATCCTCAACTCAACCACATGTGATAATGTGACTGAATTCTAGTTTCTATATCTAACCTTGCTCTTCTTCTAATGTGTAGGAGGGACAACCCAAATAAAATGGATAAATGGAAAACAAAAATAGTTGTAATGTGCTGAGAAATAGTATATGACAATTTTAACTAGTTAAGGCTATACAGTCCACACTGTATGGAGCAATGATTGGTTTGGAAGGCCAAAGCTTGCATACATTCCATACAGATGACACACACAAACTAGTTGCAGTGATTGATTTGCTTTTGTGGTCCCATCCCATCCCATGTTATTTCTTTTGGGGAAATTATTCTGATTTGGAAGCAGTGTGACACAGCTAGATCAATTGTTTCAAATGCTTCACATTTCAGATAAATGTATTTCTTTTTCTTTTCTTTTTTTGGATTAGTGATTCTAAAGTTATCATTCTACACAGAAAATGAATTGTTATCATGCTCTATTATATAATAAATAGTAAGTTGTGGTGTGTTATACAAATATTTATAAATACTAAGGTACTCGTTTCATTTTAACTACCTAGTATAATATTTGTTTTAGTCCGCATGTGATGCATGCGAGTTTATACCTGTTTTTTCTTTATTTTCTTTCACATTGTGAATTATATTCTACTAACATGTGAATTATTGAACGAGTTAAAATTTGCAAATATCAATTGAGTTGTTTAATTATCCAAAAAAAAAAAAAAACGCGTGTGCTTTTGAGTTTTGTCATTGTTGTTTAGCAAGAGATATGACTTGCACAGCATAATTATGTGCTCCTTCCAGAACAGATCTTGCAGTCAATGCCTCTTTTGAATTTGAACACTAATTATAGTGTTTTTTCTTCGATAATTTTGTTTTAAGTTTGATTTATACTTTGGTTAATCATGCTATGCTTCTTTTGTCAATTTAAATGGGCCCAGTCAAAAGAAAAAAAATATATACCAGAAACAAAGTACTGGGTGATAAGATAAATACCCGGTTAAAGCATGACTTTAATTTTATTTTATTCTGTAATAAAGATTAGGTATACTTAAGTATTGTTACGGTGTAAGCGTAACTAGGAAGAATTCCATCATGATTAAGAAAAGGTTAAAAACTTTTCTATTACAGAGCAAGTAATTTTTATGCTTCTTGCTATAATATTTTCCACTAATAATTTAATATTCTGTTTAATAATCGCATAAAACGACTATCTTATGTTACAGTATTATATACTTTAAACTCACAATACAAACAAACAAGTCTTTATTCCTAAGTCTTTTATTTCATTTTGCATGGTCTATGTTCCTTTTTTTTTTCTTTCTATACAGCAAAGGTTAGAAAGCAAAAGCTAGATGTGAAACATTTCCAAATTATTTATTGACATGGAAAACATTGGTTCTTTGGCGAATTTTTTGTGTGGAACATCTTTAGCAGTTGATAAAAAAATAAAGTAGGGGTTTTCTTTGACTAAACATATTTCAAAAGTAGCTCAGACAAAAACTGGTTTATTAATTAAGAACTGCGTAGCATATACTACTATAGTTGCATAATTGTATTCCCTAATAATGATGGAACATTACTTAATTGTTTTGAGTTACTTGGATGCACGCAATATTATTGACAGCGTATACTCAGCCTTTGGATAATTGCAATAAAATCATTCGCAGCACAGAGGAGTTTATGTATAAGTACGTGGTCACCATTTTCATTCACTTCTTTTTCTTCAAATGGCTAGTGAAACTGTTATTTATTTATCAAGTAATTTCGTTCATCGAGTCCCTACCAAACTTGGAAAAAGTCATAAATCAATTTTTTTCCTCTAAATTAAATGCCATGTGAAATGAGAGTTTACAAGTTTGTCTAAAACATTTTTTTTATTAGTTGTGTAGAAAAAGAAGAGATAGAAAAATATGGTTATTAGATGAAATGAAAAAAGGATATTCTCAAGAAGAAAAATAGCTTTTCTATGTCTGAATTCTGATTACATATATGCTTACAGATAAACTTAAACAAATGCAAAGGCTCTTCTTCTGCCGACAATGGCCACTAGATTTTTTACAATAAAGTAAATTCAGAGTCAACCTCTCAAGGACATTGGCCATCTATTTCTTTGGTTAGATTTTGTCAGAAGTTAGATACATTAGGGAAGAACTGAACTTTGTACTTTGATACACACAGATAAATAAATAACTTTGATACACACACACAACTCACATTCATTTTTAAGCAAGGACAAAAAACAAAAGCGAAATAACCCTTTTTGGTCATTAAGCATATTCCCCTCTAAAATTTATTCTTGGCTTGTCTTGACCCTCTTCAAAGAGGGTCCTCCATGTCCTAAATTTATATTGCATAATCCTCCCCTATTGGGACCCAAAACCATAAAGTTAATTGTGCTTCCTATACATATATAGCTAACAAAGTTCCAAAACCAACACTACACATGCTTAACAAAAACAAAACAAAATGATACCTTGTCATAGACATTTCATTAATCAAAACCAACCCAACAAAACTCAAGATATAGACCGAAATATTACAAAAAGAAAACAAGCATATTTGGATTACAAAGTCTGCCAGCATATTTTTATATTTTTTTTTTTAACAAACCACATCAATTTTACTGGAAATAATCTTGTTTGAACATAACAAGGTTACTGATCGCGATAAAACTCTCTCTCTCTCTCTCTGTTCCCATCATGAGACTCATGCATGATTTGTTCTAATCAGACCATGAACAAGGGAAGCTTTCCCTGCAGGAACAACAGGATTGTGGCTGGTGGGATATCAAAATTAAATTAGGATGTGGCCGTGCCGTTTGAGACATGTCCACACATGATTTTTAACTAAAATGTGAGCACACACGCAACAACATTCTGCAATATTATTCTGGTTTGGTGCTGCTGTTGCTTATGGATTGTGGTGCTAGTAGTTGAAACTGCTCTGTCCCTTCATGCCATACTTACTTATATTATAGTTAGCTTAGCTGGTATTGTCACGACAGTTCCATTCATCCATCCATTTTATATCTAATCATCCTAATTATTATTATTATTATTTGTAAATATATGTCTGAGATACCATATAATTATGAGACCCTCAACAATCAACAGTTCAGGGATATAATTTTTAATAATTGTTATGTAGAGGTTGGGTCTGGTTCAGGTTTATACATGAATCCAACCAATATTAATTAATTTGCACATAATTAATGTGTCTTTTTTATAAATATAAATAATTTGTGCTAAGGATGGATGGTAATTATTTGTCATGAATCATGATGGTGACTAAAATCTTCTCCTACCTAAAATTAGGCATTTGCGGATTGGAAGTTCAGTAAAAATGTTAATCGTCGAATTGAATTTGCTAATGCATACGTGTTAGTCTCTTGGCTTCTTCCATCCTTGAAGCTTCAAACTCCATTGGAAAAATGAGATCATGTTCGTGACATGAGAAGCTTTCAACTGTCAAATATATAAGAGTATAAGACGGACAGTTTGTTCTCTGAAAAATAAATGGCATTAATTTAATGGAAAGTGACATCGATTTGGTCTTTTAAATAAATCAAGCTTGATTTAATTGCTTATTAATATAAAAGTAATATTTATTTAGTTCCCCCAATGACATCAATTTAACTCATCAACTCTGTTATTTGCATAAGACAATGATTTTGATTTTTGATGATGTCACTTCTGAATGATTCAAGAATTAAATTTTGAGACTAGAGTTGCTCATGTCAACTCTTTCAGGAAATAAAATAGATAGATGCAGTTATGTAAAGTATACTACAAACATGTATGTGTTATTTTTTTATTTTTTTTTAATGCAGCCCTCTTACACCACACAATGAAACACACATTTGTGTTGTGTAGTATTTTGTCAATGGAATTGTTTTCGTGAAAAAATATATTTTTAGAAAAATAAAACTTAAAGCAACTATCAAAAGAGGTGGGAATAGCAACTCCAAAAAAGTGATGTGGCGAGTCTAATACCCAGTATCTGAGTAAAAGTTGGTATGATTATTGAGCTGATCAATTATGAACTCGATAACAAACGGATATTAATAAATTAAAGGGGTCTTCAATTTCCAAATGTATCGTATTGAATTGTTGATTGATTATATGTTACTATTGAACCTTGAAAACAAGTACGGTATTGATTATTGCTTGTATAGTTGTATTCACCAACAAACAAACAATAAAAATTGATTGATCTTTGATTCTGGTTCTACTGCAGTTTGAACTTTGAAGTTTAATGACAACGTCACGGTCGTTGCCCCTCATGGGCGGTGATAAAGCATATAATAAGGTTTTTTTTTTTTTTTTTGACATTTTTTGTAACGCATATAATTAAGAGTAAGAGTATTAACTATCAAGTATTAACAAATAGTTTGCCTCGGTACAATGTGCGGACATATTATTTTAAAATATGCATATAGATCAACGAGAATTTAGGTTTAAAAATCACATGTTATTTTTTGAAAGAATAAAATAAAAATTAAATCAAATATTACGACTAAAATAAACAGTTTATAAAAAAAAACACCTACGGCAATGTCACCACCGACAACCCCATCAATGCAGCATATATATGTATGTGTAAACACAATAAGTAAAGAAAAAGACTGTACAAGAAGTTATTTGATTTGAATTACTCGTTCGTGTAACTCTCATAGCTAGCAATCTAGGATCTAGCATGCACTATTGCCACTACTCTTATTTCTTCATCACGGATTCATTTTCTTATTTTAAAATAAATGAGTGAATATCGACTATATATAGTTGTCTGGTATGAGTTTTGGACAACCACTCCTATTAACAATCTGCACAAAAATCCTATAATCTTGGTCCGAGGAACTACTATCATATGTTTGTCTTTGATGTTTCATTCTCTTTGGAAAATTATGCTCATAGTTCTATAAAATATGTACATGCAACCTTTATTTTATTTATGTACAGATCATGAATAAAAACAATATAATTCTATAAAAAAAATAACATTTTTAATTTCTTCTAAAATCTTCTTCTCTTCAATGACAACCTTTATTTTATATCAAACAAGTTGAACAATTTATTTCTCTTCCATGACTCGATATGTTCACAACTACATGTTTTGTTTGTCATGTGCATGATATATACTGAGAGAAAGGAGACAATGATAATTTTCCATTAATTAATTTTGAATAGTAATTAAGATACAACTAAGGCATTAAATTGACTCTAACCATGATAACAAACTAGCTAATCAACATATTAGCAGATAATATGTGTAATACCCTCCTTTAAGATGGGAGGGTAATATTCCATCTTGGATAATAAGCATTTGAAGTTAGGGAGGGAGTGGCCAAAATTAGTGATTTGATGTAACATGAACCAAACACACCTTAGTCAACTGTGTCTTAGTGTTACCAAAAATCATATATACATGCCAACCATACTTCATCTCTGTATATCCAATCCAGCAAGTTATTTCTGAACATAAAATTCAAATATATAGCTCAAACCTAATTTATTTCATTAAACTAGTGGGTCAATGCTAAGGTCAAGTTGTAATTGTCAGAGTTTTTTTTTTTGTTGCTTTATTTTTTTTATACGGTATATAAGCAATCTACAGCATGTTTGCCCCCAAACACATGTCTGTCTGTGTGTCATACAAACGGACTTGTCATGTTTTTGCATACTTAATTGCGATGAATTAAAATCAAATTTATGTTTAACTTTTTTTTGACAGACAAGGTATGTTTAACTTTTAACCTATTATAAATTTGTATTGGAGATAAAAAAATTTAAATATAAATAATATTTTTTTCAAACTCAATTTTAATTAAAAAAAAAAAAACAATGTTACATAGTTAAAATCACCCAAATTCAAAATTCATTTCAATTTGAATACAAGCATCACTACAATGCTCCTATGGGTGGAAAAAAGGTAGGGTTATGTTTAGATAAAAGTTAAAAGTTATAAATGTATTTTAGGAAATTTCAATGCACATTGTTTAAATTCCAAGAGAAAAAAGAAAAATTCAGCCCATGTTTTGTTATTTAATCATTACTAATCTTCAACCAATAATTTCACCAATTTAATAATCTGTCAAATTTAAAAAACCTTGACTATTACAATTTACAAGGACCACTTTCGAAAAAACAAATAAATACAATTTACCAGGAACACCGTCAAAGGTTGAACAGAAATTTGCAAATAAATATCACTAAATTATCTTCCTGCTAAAATCCTTAGCTAGAATGTGAATGAATTAAAGTGATATTCTTTTAGCTTAACTATAAGTTTTAATTTTAAATTTAATTATTGAAGTATATAATTTTATTAAATATTTAAATATTTTTTGTAATAATTTTACTTGACTCAAATAAAAATAAAATTATTTGTAGTAAAAACACAATGTTACTCTGAAACTGAAACCAAAAAATAATTAAGAGGATTTATAATAAGTAAGAGACAGTGGGCACTGTACTGTGTAGTACCAATGTTGCAGGTGCGTTACTCATCCTCTGTATCACACCATTTCATTTTCACATGTCCCCACACACGCGCTTTCTTCTGTATTTGAACCTCACTCGCACTCGCTCACTGGATCTTCTTACACTCATTGCTTCGCGCCATAGATCTTCTCCACTTTTCTGCACGTGCCATTTTTCTCTTCTTCATGTTCCAGTTCTAAAGATATGAACTTTACTCCATTTTAGGAGATGGGTTTTCAACAACTGTGTTCAACTCTTCCAAATTTTGGATTCTCGTGTAACTGAAGTACTTAATTGCTTCTGCTTCGGAAGCTTCTTTCTTTGGGGGCCACAATGATGAACCGAACTCTTTTCCTCACTTATTTCTACTTGTTCATCTATATTCTGCTTTCTTCTGGAGTCATTTTGTACAACAAGGTATATGTATATATGTAATGTAATGAAGCCACTTCCATTCTTGGGTTTAGGCTAGTTTTTTTATTTTTAGTTAAAGCATTTCCAATGTAGTACAGTATCATTTTTATTTTTTTTTTGTAATTTTGCAGTGGGTTTTGTCTCCAAAGTACTTTAACTTTCCGCTTCCCATAACACTCACCATGATTCACATGGGCTTTTCTGGGGCAGTGGCATTTTTTCTTGTCCGGGTCTTTAAGGTATGTTATGCCATTTTTGGTGTTGTGTTGTGCTTTGGGAATATGCTCCCTTTTCCTGATTTATGGTCATTTTTTTTTATCGTCTTTGACATTCAATGTTGGCTTGACCACAGAGTGGTTGAATTGTGTGTTTGAACAGTGGGTGTTACTGTGCTCTTTATTGGATTTTAGGCTTTGATCTCGATTGCATCTAAGGACCTCTATCTTGTTCAGTTAGTTAGATTGTTACCTTTAATTATGTTTTTTTTCTTCTTGTTGGGTGAATCTCAATGATGTGATTTCTGAAACCTTTTTATTATATGCATACATGCATCCGTACATGTTGATGTTTAATGTTTCACTTTCATTAGGATGTGGTCCTTCGTTTCATATGCACAAACCTTCCTCTGTACTTGATTGAACGAACTTTTACTGCCTTCCACCGTGGTTTTGGTGATCACTTTCATAATCTGGTTATTTGATTGGTGTTACCTACTTGCCTTAACTTGTATTCTTTTTCTCTGCATTGCAGGTTGTTTCTCCTGTCAAAATGACATTTGAAATGTGAGTGTCTTTGAGTTGAAGCCTTTTTGAGCTTGTTCTCCTTTGACCAACTTATTTCTTAAACACTTCCTTCTGTTTGCAGATATGCAACTTGCGTGATACCAATAAGTGCCTTCTTTGCATCAAGTCTTTGGTAAGCACTACAACATGGCTAAACTGAAGTTGCTGAGTTGGGAAAAATATAATCCTTTGATAATGGGAGCTATCCCTCATTTTGTGCTCCTAATAATGTTTGATTTGATAAGCGCATGAGAAAAAAAAATGAGCCTTTATTTAATGATTACTTTGGCGGATCTTCCATGTTTTCTTATTTACATCTTTGCACCTCATGTAATATCAGTACTTATGAAGAAACAATTATGTTTTTGGTTTTTCAGGTTTGGTAACACAGCTTATTTGCATATTTCTGTGGCTTTTATCCAGATGCTCAAAGCTCTGAGTACGTTTTGAATGATCTTCACTTGCTTGCATCTTACTGTCTGAATGTTATTTTCTTAATTCTAAAACTTAATGTTTCAGTGCCTGTGGCAACATTCGTCGTGGCTGTTATGTGTGGCACCGACAAAGCAAGGTGTGATGTGTTCTTCAACATGTTGCTGGTCAGTGTTGGAGTTGTCGTTTCCTCCTACGGAGAAATTCATTTTAATGTAGTTGGTACAGTTTATCAGGTCACTGGCATCTTTGCTGAAGCTTTAAGACTGGTCTTAACACAAGTCCTTTTACAGAAAAAGGGATTGAGTTTAAATCCTATTACAAGCTTATATTACATAGCTCCTTGCAGGTAGTATCAATGTTTGCATATCAACAAACCCAACATACCATATGTGATCTGCTCATTCTTTTGTACTTTGTGTTATGCAGTTTTGTGTTTCTCTTTGTGCCTTGGTACCTGCTGGAAAAGCCAGTGATGGAAGTTTCACAGATTCAGTTCAACTTTTGGATCTTCTTTTCCAATGCTCTATGTGCTCTAGCCTTGAATTTTTCCATTTTTTTAGTAATTGGTAGAACTGGTGCTGTAACCATACGGGTTGCTGGAGTGCTTAAAGACTGGATATTAATAGCCCTTTCGACTGTTATATTTCCAGAGTCTACAATAACTTGGCTGAATATAATTGGCTATGCTATTGGTAATCTTTTTAAAAAAAAAATAAATGATCAAATATTTTTAATATCCATCCCTCTTCATCCTTATATATTCTACCCTGCAGCACTATGTGGAGTTGTGATGTACAATTACATAAAGGTTAAGGATGTCCGGGCCTCTCAATCACCAGATGAAATTATTCCAGATCGAATCACGAAGGTATCTTCTTGACATACTTATTAGTATTTCTATGTGAGTCAATGCAAACTAGTTATACATGGTAGCAAGAGTTAAGAATGTAGAAACTGGTAAAGATCATGAAAATGTTCTCACTTCTCTCATATTTTAGCATGGTCATCTTAATTTCTAGTTTATTGATCTGGTCTCGACGAATTCGAATGACATACAGGACTGGAAATTCGAGAAGAGGTCATCTGATTTTTATGTGCCAGATAATGTTAGTAACAATGGGGGAAGTGGTGGAGGCAATGGTTCTCTTTCGGATATGAACATTGATGAAGAAGTACCGCTAATTTCTTCATCAAGGGTGTCTCATATTGGACGTATGCAGCTAGCAAACCATTCAACAGGAAAATGAAAACCCTTTCCCCACTCTTTATTCTTTTTAAATAGTGTGATTTGTAATGGAACCATGCATGCTTGCTCTTTGTAATCACATCCATGTGTTGATCCGTGGTTTAAGACCAGAGTGGGGAACCAATTACCCTCTTAATTCCTATAATAATCAATTTAAATTTGTAGCACAAAATAAGCTTTAGCTAACTAAGTCCCAAATAGAAAAAAAATAAAGCCACCGTTTTGAATTTGATAAGTCGTAATTTGCATCTTATAGATTTTAAATCAAACTAGAGAGATGCCAATTGAATTTTAAATCGTAATACGCTCTTACTAATTGTTTGGCTTTGTGCTTGTCTAATAATTTCTGTAAAGGATGACTTTGAACAAGAATACTCCAATGAACACTTATAAAATTATTATAATTTAGAGTGGAGCAATCAGTTTTGCACGTTGATAATACAAGAGAAACAAACAGAAAGTCAATATGTTCTGCATACGATTTATTCCTGACAATCAATGCCTATAGCAGGAATGGCAACGACAAAAAAATCCATCACTATAAGCATGTTTGGGTGATACTTATTTCGGAAAAATAATTTTTTTCGAAAAGTTAAATTCTCTTAACATTAAGGCTTGAAGGTTTAAAGAAACTTAACATGGACAGCTGCAAGCTCAAACTCTGAATGTAATTTACAAAACCAATCCAGCAGACAGTTTCGAATGTGTACAGAAATAAAAATAAAATGAAGGGGAGGGGGGGATAAATCTCCATTGAATTAGACATATACAGAACGAATTTCACAGTATTACTTTGTCTCTAGTCCTACACTTTTGGAATGTTACATAAAAAGAAACGTGGCACTCAAGAAAAGCAGAAGGCTCTCGTGTGATTTACATAAAATCACAAACAAGGTAGCAAGTGCATATATATATTTCATTAATCGAAGAGACCAAAATAATGCCCCTCCAGACAGCAATCCTCAACTTTCCCATTAACGAGAACAACGATCAAGTTGGTAGGACTAGGATGAAGTTCACTCTTCAAATATAAGAATTAATCAAAATGATCTCCACTCCTTGCATACAAAAGCCTCCTGCTGGGAACTGGAGGTGCCAATCCTGGGATATCCCTAATATCTTTGTTGTTGGGATTCACAATCTACAAAACATATTGCCCGTTAAATCAGAAGCATAGTGTCACAAATATGAAAAATTTAATAGTGCACGACAGAAAATCTGTAGACGAGATATTGAACATAAGCATTTCAATAGGCATTCTTAATTGATTTACCAATATAAGATCTCACCACTTTAGTGTTGTATAATGATTTACCAAATTAAGTTATTTCAGATATTTCCAGTAAAAATGCTTCCTTAAAAAAAAATTGTAACATAATTTGAGACAGGAAAAATATCCACAACAAATTCATCAAAGTAATGGATAAAATGAACATCATACCTTCACGACAATAATGGCAATTACACCACAAACGATAAGGAACAGAAAGAGCATGATGCACTTGTCAGTAGCTACCTAATAACAGGAAAGACAATTTAGTTCCATGACACAGGTTTAAGGAAAGTAAATAATGCATGGAAGCAATGAAAATGAAGCAACCTGTCTACCAATCTCCTTAACAAGTTGGGAGGCCTTCTTAATTGAGAATTGAATTGAATCAAGCTCATTAACAATACGACCCATTTGGTCAGTCTGCATAATTTATAAACAGAAAGAGGTCAATTTTGTTATCACTTATCACTCACTCTTCCCTTCATATAGCATACTCAATGCAAATCAGACTTACTTGGCCTTTCAAGGTAGCAGCAGTTTGGGTTCCAACTTCAATTGTTTGATGTACAACCTACATTTTGGCATGAGTAAGAACAAAAGTCCAGGGGCAATGGAAGTGTAACTGTGTAAGTATGAAGTGACTCACCTGCTTAGATCTCTCAATTGCCTGATCAGTTTCATCCATTGTCTTCATCCCAGCATTAACAAGCTCTTGATTTGACATTTCTATAATAGAAGCAAAACAACATTATTGCTAAGATAAATATGACATTTCTATAATAGAAGCAAAGCTGACAGTTCTTAAGTGTAGAATTGCTCCACTGTGATTCATGATACAGGGGATGGTTTGTTTGCTTAGTGACTGTGGTGGGCACATCTTGTGCACTACCAATAACTGTTTATTAATAAATCTTTTTGCTTCTAAAAAGAAAAAAGAAACTATTTACTACTTACTATACATAAAAACATAAATAAATGTGTATTTGGAAAGAGCTTATTTACAGTTTATTTGGACTTGTCTTATAGCACCTGTGCAAGTGAGTGTTTGAGAGCTCATATAGTTTGAGATGTCTATAAGCTGTTTTAAGCCTATTTCAATAAGCTCTCCAAGGTAACTTCGGAAAATGGTTTACAGCTTATATAAAAATAGTTCAGCTCAATTTCCTCTTAAATTGTAGAAACAACTTAAACGTAAGTGCTAACATGATAAGTACTTATTCAATAAACTCTTTAGTTGTTGATTACTGCATGATAAACTGTTATCCCAAATGCACACCCAATCCCAAGAAGGATGCACCAACAAATATGAAAGCCTGAAGTTTTCCATTGCAAAAATTAGCACTCAAACACAATGCACAAATATACAGTGAAATCAATTCCAATTAATATGACAAAGTTCTATCATCACCTCATTGCACCAGTGACCAGTTACAAATTCCATTGAACATCTTACCTGATGCCAGTTGAACATTTTCTTCAGCTGTAGGTACACTTGCTCCTGCTCCATTGTCAAAAAGTTCAAGTTTTTTATTTCCAATGGTATTCATGTACCTGTTAATCATTGAAGTGATAGTAAAAATCCTCCTTTCAAATAGACCAAGACACAAAGGGGCAAAAAAAAAAAAAACACTTTTATTTAGCAGTAGAAATCTACAAAAAAAATGGAAACTAAATTTTGCTTTATTGGATTCGCTAACACTTGCAGTATCATTTATCATCAACTCCTGATTTAGAAAATTGAAAAGAAAATTGGTATTGTCCCATAACCTTCAAAAGAAGCAATTTTGTGTTGAAGACAGAAATGGAAGAATAAATATGAACTTACGTTTTTCTCAATGCCACATATGAGTTTAGCTCCTTGATCTGCAAGAAGAATGTAAGTTAGCAAACATAAAGAGTTGGCTGTTTGTTGACATGGACATGAAATGTATAACAAGCAAGTGGACAATCCTCACACACTTGAACTATTTTCTGACCATCTGGAAATCACTTTGTTGACAATACCCATCAAGTAATTGGCATTGCTTGTAAACTATTTATAAAGTCTTACATGCCAAACAGAATAAGCCACAACATCAATTCACAACACATGACCTTGTGCCCTTTTCAAACTTTGAAGAGTTAGATAAGATTTTCAACATGAGCGAGGAAAAATAGAAAAGCATTCTGGTACTGACCATTGATTGTTTTTCATCATTGAGCTGTTTATTCACTTCTGGGGGATTTCTTCCCTCTTCATCTTTAATTTCACGATCAAACTCCTTTATCAACCTGAAACCATTAACAACATTCCAAACGGAAATTACAAAATATGTCAAAATCACAAGAAATTTCACTTCTTTCAGCAATATGCTGTATTGAAATGGGGCAAATTAATTTTACCTGTCAAATAAGTCTGGAAAGCACATCGGTAGTATGATAAACAACAAAATAACTATCCATTTATTTTTCATAGAATATTCAAAATAGAACAGGGTTCCATGTTTCCCATGTTAACATAATTCAAATCCAGGGAAGTTGGCATGATATGTAAATTCCATTACAGAACTCTTGTTTATGATAATTAACAGTAAAAGGTAAAATTCCCACCATGTCAACCTGTACGGAAAATAAAAGGTGATATTTTGAATAGAATCAGCATTTTCCTTCTAGTTCAGTTTTTTTTATAAATAAATATTATTCAGAGAGCTACAGTTTCCACTAAGTAATACCAAGATCAAAATTACATAAATGCATAACTTACCTTTTGGAATCCCTCATCTTGTCCGTGAGTTCTTCCAGCTGATTACTTTGTCTATTGGCATCTTTAATCTTATCCAGCTTCTGGAAGCCATTTCTGGATACAAAAGGTGAACCTTGTCAACAATAAATAAGCTAAGTATTACAGAGTACAGACCATCCACATTATAACACATATCCCAGACTGCTAAAGCAACGGGATTTATTTACAAAAAAAACCATTAATCCCTGTTTCTTTCATTCCCTTCTCCATGAACTGATATGTGTTAACTGTGAGTGTAGCACTAGCTAAGCTAAGGATACATTATTACAAGACAAAAGCGGAAGAAAAATACAAGTAAACCACAAATCAGTTATACAAAGATAAACAAAGGAAGCACTCTGACCATCAACATCATTGAGTGAGGTCGTCCGAGGCAGTAAAATTCACAGTTCCAAGAGATGAGAAATATGTGTAGTGGTAAAAATAATAACAAGCAACTCCACCCTAGAGTCTCACTACCCCTTAAACGAGTCCTTTGAATAAAAAAGTTGAAATATCACGAAACCTAATAAATTTACTCTAAAGAATGAATGAATAGGAAATTACATATCAGAGGCTAATCACCCAATGTCAACAATCATAAAATCGCAAATCACAATCTCAAGCACTAACAATATTATTATCAATCAAATGAATTCCTTAATCACAAGGCAGAATCATAATCATAATAAGAGAGAGAGGGGCATACGCAAGGGCTCGAAAGTTGTCGCGAATTTCACCGTGGATCTGCTCCACCTGAGGACTCATCTGCAAGTTGGAAGCCATAGCTGCCGGAGATTAAGTCTGCCCCCAAAATCCCGGCGAAAAAAAAAAACTAACGTCGGGAGAAACCCTAGGTGGTGGTTGGTGAGAGAGGACGACGGTGCATAAGAAATTGTTGAGAATGTGGGAGAGATTTTGATTGAATCAAATTGAAAAATTGAATGAATAGCGTGGAAAAGATAGAGAACAGAACAGAGCTACAACAACACACACGAAACAGAACACAACACAACACAACGAGGAACTTCAACCTCTGCTTGCTGTACAACAATGATGGAACAAACTAAGGAATTAGGAAAGGGAACCGTTGTCAGATAATATTTTATTATTTTTTTATCAGATTAATCCATTCTGTTTTTTCCTTTCTTTTAATTTTATTTCATTATTTTTAAGCGATAAAACTAAAGAAATTAAACAAATAAATATTAAAGGATGACAGCTTGGCACAACGCGAGAGAGTTTTGTCCCCATTCGTTTATATTATTTATTAACAAAATTGAATGGATTAATTACATGACATTTTATCTCCTTTCTCCTAAAAATCTTCTTCTCCATAAATTTACCATGTCTGTAAAAGTCACTCAAAGTTTCATTAATTTATTCTTATCAATTAATTATGCATTCATTCCAAGGATCACGGTGCATAATATGCTAATTAATCAATAAGTTATACATATGAATTATGAAAATTAACCATTATACCTTCTAATAGAAATGTACATTCCAATAAAAGCAAATAGTGTAAATTGCTTGATTTTAAACATATTGGTTTAAATTAAAATCAACGGGTATATGTAGATTTTAAAAAATTAGTACAAGTTACTAAAATCAAATAAAATGCTCAGAATGAAGTTATAAAAGTGGGTTAAATCCAAATTTAAAGGATAATAAAAGAAGGAGACAGTGCTGGTTGAGGTTGGTGTATTGTTCAAAAGAAATGTAATTTGGTTTGGTTGTTATCAACTGAAGTCGTGATGCCGTTAGTAAGTAGCAACAAATAATTGAAAAATGAAATTAAAAGGAGAGAAGAGTGTTGAAGTGGAATGCGCTGTCTGTGGACCACACTATCTTTAATCTTTGTATTGTGCTTTGCCATTCACATCAAACAAAAGGAAACCCAATTTTAGCTAACTTTTATCTCACATTTCTAAGATTACCATCAGCCAACAGAATCATCCATACTGATTCCTTTTATTTTATTTTCAAACAAATATTATACTTTTTTTTGTGCTAATCATTTTTTAATTTAATTATATCTCATATAGTAGACAACAATACTTTCTTACATTATAAATTAGTATTTTAACTTTTACTATGAACAAAATAAATGTTTATTTTATACTAGGAGAAAGAAAATTACTCCATACTTTTTCTTTATTTTTCTCCCAAAAATAAAACACAAATAAGAGAGAAGGAAGGAGGAAGATAAAAAAAAATAATTTAAAATGGGAGTGTGTATTTACTAATTGAATTTAAAGGGTAAAACTTGATTTGATTCTATCAAAATTTCTATTGAATTGGAATATAAAAAAAAAATCTTCCTCTTCACTAACACCCATATTATTTACATCTAGCGGATTAAGCCTTTTACTTAGGCTTATACAACGATCAATTCATAAATTGAATCACGTCCTTTATTTATTTTTTTCAAGTAAATTCATACAGGTGTAAGGGAATCTCCACGTGTCAACAGCAGAACCCTCTGAATCTTTAATACTTCTCTGCAATTGACCCGTAGAACGCAGAGTACGACATAAAGCGAGACAAAGACTGAAACTTTGTCAAACGTGCAGTTAAAATTGAAAAGCGTTGTTTTCTCGGTTAGTGCTTTTTCTGTCTCTGCGGAAAACCCAGTTCCAAACTTGTTCTGGAGACACTTTTGTTGTTTTCATCTATTCTATGTCACTTCCTAGCTCTCGGTTTCATTTATTATTATATCATATGTTGTTATTGTGTCGAGAAACAAGGCCTGGAGGTTTAGATTAAGAAAACGTTGGTGTCAATGAAGGAGGTAAAGACATGGGGTTGTTTGAAGCAGACGGGTGAGTTTGAGATACATGATGGAGTTTGGTTCCAATCCAACTAACAACAATTTGCTCCTTTCTGCTCAGTTTCTTCACAAAGAGCTTCCCATCAGGATTGCAAGGAGAGCCATTGAGCTTCACAATCTCCCTCATGGCTTGTCTCACACGTCTCCTGTCTTGAAGGTACCACTCTTACATTCTTTCTTTGCTTTTGCTATTTATCTGTTGTTGGTCATAGGGAAAACAAAGTCCCACATTGCTTGCTTTTCAGTGAGTTTGATGTGGGTTTCTGTTGTGTTGTGCTTTTTATGGTTTTATTGATCATTAAACTTTGTGCTACCGTTTCATGTTTTAGGTTAGAGAATGGTACTTGGATTCTTTCCGTGACCTTACGTCTTTCCCTGAGATAAAAAATATGAAAGATGAGGAAGAATTCACTGAAATGATTAAGATCATCAAGGTGAGACACAACAATGTGGTTCCTACAATGGCCTTGGGTGTTCAGAAATTGAAGAATGTTTCTGAGGATCATGATGAGATCGATGAGTTTCTTGATCGCTTTTACTTGTCAAGAATTGGAATCCGTATGCTTATAGGTTAGTTCCAACAGGAAAACACCCTCAAAAACTTGTGTATTTAAATCTCTATAGTGGTTGAAACTCTTAAAAATATTGTTTGTGTTTTTCATTTTAATGCCATTCAGGTCAGCATGTAGAGTTGCACAATCCCAATCCTTCTCCCAATTGTGTTGGTTATATACATACAAAATTGTCTCCAGTAAATTTGGCAAGGAATGCTAGTGAGGATACACGTTCTATGTGTTATCGTGAGTATGGAAGTTCCCCAGAAGTTCGCATTTATGGGGATCCTAATTTTACTTTTCCATGAGTAGCAGTCTTTTTAGTTACTTCTGTGAATTCATTTGCCTTTTGCTTTTCATAGAACAATTCATATTTCTAGTGCGTGGAATGATCTTTTATCTTCTTTTTTTCCCCTTTAATTCTATGTTTTTGCTAAAGGTATGTTCCAGCTCACCTGCATCTTATGGTATTTGAGTTGGTTAAGAACTCACTGCGTGCTGTCCAAGAGCATTTTATGGACAAAGATGAAATTGCTCCTCCCATTAGGATAATAATAGCAGAAGGAGTAGAGGATGTTACCATAAAGGTAAGTTTCTATAACTTTTAAGGAGAACCTTTTGTTGGAGGTGCCTCTAACCCAGCTTTTAAGGTAAGGTTTGAGAGATAATTTTCGAGATAAAGGGAAGTGAGGACAAATTTTTCAATTTTTATTTCTAAGAAAGTCTAATTTGATAATCTTTTTAAATGAAAGCAATAAAATGAATGATTAGCATAAATTGTCTTAGTTTTCATTTTACAAATATAATTTTTTTTTTAATTTTGGGCTTTTTGTTGTGGGTGTTTTATTAGTTAAGATGTTTTTTTTTAATATAAATGGCATGTTAGGTCTCAGACGAGGGAGGTGGAATACCCAGGAGTGGTCTTCAAAAGATTTTTACATATCTCTACAGCACAGCTAAATACTCGTTCTCGAAAGAACATGAACCTCCTGAACTTGGAACAGCTGATGTTGTAACAATGGCTGGAAATGGTTATGGACTTCCTATTTGTCGCTTATATGCTAGGTATTTTGGTGGTGATCTTCAAGTAATCTCTATGGAAGGATACGGTGAGTAAACTACTACTACTTATCTCATTTAGACTTCTTTTTTGTAACCAGTTTGGTATGTCTGTTATGTGGACCTTTCTTTAAGGGTAAGAGAAAATTCTGAAGCTAAGCTTTGATACATTATTTGCAGGGACTGACGCATATCTTCATTTGTGTCGTTTGGGGGATTCTCAAGAACTTTTGCCATGAAAGTCTTTGGAGGATTCTAAAAGAACTAGAAACCCGAATTTTTTACAATTCAAACACTTTGGGTTTTGATATCAGACCAATAATTAGTAATCTATAGATATGCTTAAATTTCAACAGTATATATAAATATAAATTTAACATTCAAGATTATTTAATTAAAAGCTGTACTGGATAGTAGGGTGTGCCAGGCCCAAGCAATAGTGCAACGCAAGGACAACATCTGAAAGTCCCAATAGCAAGCTATTGTAATGGACCCTCCCCTTTAAAAAAAGTAACTTAATATCATGTGAACCATTGGCCCACGTATCAGACATTAAACTGATAAGAACAGATACTACACTTGATCTTAGCCAAAAGGCCGAGAAAGGTATGAGGTAAAATAGATTCAAAGTTTCTTTTTATAATAAAAACATCAAGTCATTGTTCTCTTCTCAGAAACGTGGGACTTGGTCGGTAGTACTTCTGCCCTATCTTGTAATAATATTAATCACATAATCCATCTCTCGGTTCAGTATTCTTGTTGCGCAACACTAAGACGAAAAGCACAACCGTTTGGGGCGGTTGGGCTGAATGTTATTGCTCTGCTTCGAAGAGAGACAATAATTCATTGATCCTCTTGATTTGAAGTATACTCACCATTTCTGTCTACCTCTCAAATCCTTACAAGAGTTCTTTCCTATTCAATATTCCACTAATGATGCATTAAAAATATGTTAGAACAGTCTGCATAATTGAAGAATGAGGTCATAAGAGACGATCATGAGTTATACATATATAATTTACTAGTGGAATACTGCTGATTGCAATGCACAGTAGTACAAAGTAGGCAAACTAAAATACAAGAACCAAACAAGGAACCTGGTTGCTACTGATATGGAGCACAGATACGATCCATCATGGCAGTTTTATTTTGTTAGAAATACATACATTTTAGCTTAATTGATCATTAGATACATAGGTATATGTTAATGATGCTGCTTTTGGATTCACATGAGATATATGGATTTATACATTTTATGAAAAAAGAAAGAAGAAAATGGTAACCGATCAAAATTGTAGTTACCAATAGTCTTTACAAGAACACTCTCCATTACTAAAATGGTGGAAACGGCTCCTATCCCTTATTATTATATCACAATCATAAACCTTGGAGATCATTTTACTTGCTTGGTGACAATCTTTACAAACCCTCAGATTCTTGATGACACGAAGGGTCTCTCCTCGTTTAGTCTTCAACAAACCATAAGCTATTGCAAGTTTTTCACTGTGGTAGAACAGGGGATTCTCCCTTTCCTCCTCAACAAGATCATGCAACACACCATCTGTATCGGGAACATAACCAACCACCCTAATTGATTCCAACATCTCATAAACCTTGGCATATATAGCCTCAGCCAGACGATGATCCCTCCCCCCAGCAACAAATTCATTCACTACTCCCTCCATTTCAACCATGGAAAATCCCGGTTCCTTCTTCACTCCCTTATCATTCATCAATTTCCTCACACCAGTAACCTCTTCCCATTTTCCACAACTAGCATAAATATTACCTAGTATCACATAACGTCCACTATTTCCAGGGTCTAGTTCAATCACTCTCTTGCCAACCTCCTCCCCCAATTCCAAATTCCCATGAATTCTACAAGCTCCAAGAAGGGCACCCAGCACAGCAGCATCAGGACTCATAGGCATCTCATCTATGACCTTTTTCGCTTCCTCTAGTTTGCCAGCTCTAGCAAGCAAATCAACCATGCATCCATAATGCTCCTTGGTGGGCTCAATGCCATGAACATCCACCATGTAATGAAAGTAATACCACCCTTCTTCAACCAAACCTGAATGAGAACAAGCAGTGAGAACATTCACAAAAGTGATGCCATCGGGCACAACCGTTGCTTCTTCTTCTTCCTCCATCTCCTTAAAAAGCCTAATAGCATCCTCTCCTTTCCCATGCATTGCAAACCCCCCAATCATGCAATTCCAGGAAGATATCCCCTTCTCTTTCAACCCACAAAACACTTGAAACGCCTTATCCAAACAACCACACTTGCAATACATGTCAACAATGGTGGTGCCAAGTTTAGAATCCAACACAACCCCACTCCTCTCAACATACTTATGTATCCACTTCCCTTGCTCTAGAGCTCCCACTCCCGTGCAAGCAGAGAGCATTGTAGCAGCCAGAAACCTATCCAACTCCACCTTCTCCGCCCTCATCCTACGAAACAAAGCAAAGGCCTCGCGGAACCGGTTTCCCTTGACAAAACAGGCGATCATGGCATTCCAAGAAACAGAATTCTTGCAAGGCATGAGTTCAAAAACGCGAAAAGCCTCGTCCACGAGTCCCCAGTGAGAGTACCCCGAAACAAGGCTGGTCCAAGACACGACATTAGGATCCGACATGGTGTAGAACACTTTCCTAGCATCATCCAAGGAACCAAAAGAGAAATACACGTGAATCAAGTTGTTAAGAGCGAAGGTGTCCCCTCCAAACCCGAACTTAACAAGATGTGCATGAAGCTGTTTTGCTTGTTGGTCTAGTTTACATGCCCTTACGAGAGAGGGGAAGGTGAAAGCGTTGGGCAAAACGGAATGTTCCAACATGTGTGAGTAGAAGAGGAGGGAAAGGGAGGGGGTTTGGGAGAGGAAGAAGGCTTTGAAGAGAGTGTTGTAGAGGAAGGTGTCAGGGTTGGGAAGAGTGGTGAAGAGTTTGAGAGCGTAGTTGATGTCGCCGTGCTTGGAGAGGGAGCAGAAGGTGAAGATGCGAGACATGGCGTGGTTGTCGCCGGAGAGTCCCACACGGAGGAGGAGGGAATGCTGTTGCTTCACTTCGCCCATGCTTGAACATGTCCAAGGAGGAACAGGAACCCAACAACTACTACTACTCATTCTACCAACACACAACACAACAACGTTGCTCACTCACCTTATCT
This sequence comes from Amphicarpaea edgeworthii, assembly GCA_014843725.1. NCBI lineage: Eukaryota > Viridiplantae > Streptophyta > Magnoliopsida > Fabales > Fabaceae > Amphicarpaea > Amphicarpaea edgeworthii. Next base: position 24,535,119 of record CM026324.1, on the reverse strand, counting down.
TCTTTTATCTTTTTATATATATAATTTTTTTTTTCTCAATTCTTTTAAATCATTGTTAATAATAAATAAATAAATAAAAAGGAATAGGATGGCCCAGCAGGAACCAATTAAAAAATAACAAAAACAAAACTAACTAACGAGCCAACCACAGACATTGTTGTGGTCGTGGTCGTGGTCGTGGTGGAGAAGAGAGATGGAGGTGTCACAGTTGCTGGCTCCCGATTTGCCCCTACGCCATTCCCTTTGGAAGCCCACCACCGTGTCCCTTCATCCCAACACTCACTTAATCTCCGTGGTGCGGCGGCGGAGAGCTGGGGGCGGGGTTCGGGCGTGCGCGGTGGAGGTGGCGGTGGCGGAGTCGGAGGGAGGGAAGTTGGTGATGGAGCTGGTGGGAGTGTTCAACTCGTTGACGGAGAGAATGAACGTGCTGTCGACGAGCTCATCGCGTCTTCTCTTCAAGTGCCTCAAACTCTCAATTCCCATATTGCAGACTTCTCCTCTCACTCCCGATGGCCGTTCCCCTCTCTCCAAAGCCTTATCCCTCGCCATGCTCCTCGCTGATCTCCAAGTTAGACTCTTTCTCAATATCTTCATTCTAGATACTTAGATCATGTTTCTTTTTAATACTAATAATATATAATTGTTGCCACTTTCTTTTATAAAAGAAGGGTAGATTGAGTTGAGAGAGATAATCAATGGATCAAATGTACTTATAAAGATTTTTTTTTTTTATAAAAAAAAATTATTTTTTGGCTAGTTACGGGGTAGTGTGTAATATGCATTTCTAAATGTTTAATTGAGAGAGTAGGAGTGGAAACCGATTTTCAAATTATGAATTCTAATTTATAACAGGATTATATTTAATATTTGTTTTAATATTATTATTTCCCTAATTTAGAGCATTCTGATAAAAAAAAAACTCAATTTGGATTCTTAACTCTTTTAGTATGTCCCTTGTTGTCATATATAGAAATAAGAATACTCACTAGTTTTTAGAATTCAACTGACTTTTTATTTTATCTCTCCACTCACACCAGAATTTTCATTTTTACTTTAAAAATGGTTTTGGATTGTCTTATAACCAACCTAAGCAACTATATTCGAGTTGCTCTTATAATTCTGTCATTCCTTTCTTGGTTGTCTTGTATATGACATATTATTATTAGTATTTTCGTTGCCGTTTATTGTTTGTTTATAGTAAATGTTAATGCAGATGGATGCCGAAGTTATCTCTGCTGGGATATTGAGACACGTACTGGAGGTGGGTGAGCTGAGCATACATGAAATTCGGAATCAGATGGGTCTGGCCACTGCTCATTTGCTGCACGAGAGTTTGCGTGTGGATAATATTCCATCCAGAATAGATGCCGTGGATGATGATAATGCTGCCGCGTTGAGAAAGTTCTGCCTCACTTACTATGACATCAGAGCTTTGATTCTGGACCTGGCTTTGAAGCTTGACATGATGAGACACCTTGATTATCTCCCCAGATATCAGCAGCTGATAATTTCTTTGCAGGTTATGAAGATACATGCTCCTCTTGCTCATGCTGTGGGAACTACCTACTTGTCACTGGAATTGGAAGATCTCTCGTTTCAGTACTTGTTTCCTTATTCATATCTTTATGTGGATGCGTGGTTGCGAAGCCATGAGACTGGGGGTGTGTCTCTTATTGACATCTACAAGGAGGAGCTGCTCCAGAATCTAAAGGCTGATCCCTTGCTTACTGAACTTGTGGATGATGTCTCGATCAAAGGTCGCTACAAGAGTCGTTATAGCACGATGAAGAAGCTGTTGAAGGATGGTCGGAAGCCAGAAGATGTTAATGATGTGCTTGGGATGCGAGTGATATTGAATCCAAAGGCCGGAGAGAATGCATCAGAGGCTGGAGAGAGAGCATGCTACAGGACTCATCAAATCATCCAATCTATGTGGAAGGAAATTCCTTATAGGACAAAGGATTATATTGCTAGGCCAAAAGCAAATGGGTATAAAAGTTTGCATATGGCAGTTGATGTGAGTGAAAATGGTAAGACCAGACCATTGATGGAAATACAGATAAGAACAACTGAAATGGACAGGTTAGCAGTTGGAGGAACAGCTGCTCATTCATTATACAAGGCTGGACTTACTGATCCTGAGGAGGTTAGTATCTTCTTTCAAAAATGAAAACATATATGAGTATCATAGAACTATACACAGAAGACATTGAACTTATTTTTGTTCTTCTATCTTCTTGAGAGAATGCAAAGAAGGGAATTGGTATTGATGTTTTAGTTGTTGATGCTCAGGCAAAGCGTCTGAAGACCATCATGCTGGCTGCAGCTGAATTGGCTGCACTGCGCCTTAAAGATTTTCCAACAAGTACAAATCATAAAGGAATTGAATTTGATCAGAGGGATAGAGTGTTTCGCCTTCTTGACAAGAATGGAGATGGTAAAATTAGCATTGAGGAACTTACGGAGGTTATGGAAGAGCTTGGTGCGCCAGAAGAAGATGCCCGAGAAATGATGCAGCTCCTTGACTCAAACAGTGATGGATCCCTCAGCTCTGATGAATTCCATATGTTCCAAGAACAGGTGATTTGATATATCTTGTGACAGATAGAATAAAATTTGATTGTTCTTTGTTAAGTACATCTTCGTGACTTTTAGATTTTTTTTAGTTATGTAGAGGTTATTAATGATCCCACTATCAGATTACCAAAGCTTAAGTTCACAACATGTTATGGTTGAGTTAGAACAATTGGAGATTATGTAAATTGATGGCTGATTTGTCTTTCAGATTTCATAATTGGTCCAAACTAACTAACTAATATTTTTGTCTGAATTCCTGAATTCTGTCATTTACTCAAGATAAATTCTTGCTAAATCCATTGTCTCATCTGTTGTAGGTTGAGTTGGTGCGTAATTTAGAGGCCCGAGATGATCAATACAAGAAAATAATGGATGAGAAGCTTCGTATGACAGATGAGAATGGTTTAATTCAGGTTTATAATGAGGAGTTTGGTAACAGGCTTGCGAGCTAGTGCTGCAGCCATTTAAACAAAACACTCAGTTTACTCCACTTGTGATCATTACGCCCGGAGTCACTTATTTCCCATGTAAATGAATTAATTAATTAATAGCATAGTGAAATTCAGTGGTTAAGAAGTTGTCTGCAAAATCAAAATCTTATTTCTGATAAGTTATTTTAATGATATTGCATTAAATACATAAAAAGAAAAAGGAATAATAGCCACTTATTTCCCATGTAAAAGAATTAATTAATTAATGGCATAGTTCAGTGATTAAGAAGTTGTCTGCAAAATTTTATTCCTTATACTTTAATAAAAAGAATAAAGAGTAATAACCTAATGAAAAAGAGAACAGAAAAACTAAATTAATTAATTCATCTAATAATTAATTATTAATCAAATTCCAATAATAAATTTTAATGCAGCAAGACAAACAATATAACAAACTTTAAACTGGGTTGCAGGGTGTGCCAGGCCCAAGCAATAGTGCAACACATGGGCGACACTCGAGGGACCCAATAGCAAGCTACTGTAGTGGACCCTCCCCTTCAAAAAAGTAATTTAATATCGTGTGGACCGATGGCCCACATATCAGATATTAAACTGATAAGAACAGATACTACACTTGATCTTAGCCAAAAGGCCGAGAAAGGTATGATTTGTAATTGATCCGAAGTTTCTTTTTATAATAAAAACATCAAGTCATTGTTCTCTCTTCTCAGCAATGTGGGACTTGGTCAGTAGTACTTCTGCCCCTATCTTGTAATAATATTAATCACATATCTCTCGGTTCAGTTTTCTTGTTGCGTACAACAATTTTATGCGATTGAGGCTGAATGTTATTGCTCTGCGTGGAAGAGAGACAATAGTTCATGGACCTCTTCAAGGGAAGGAAACACTGATAGGATCTTCTCTTGTTGAAACTATAGAATATGATAAAACTAGTTATGTACTATGTAGAGTTTCATTTTGATCCCACTATCAGATTACCAAAGCTTAATTTCACATTTTACTAGATGTTCATGATTAAGTTAGAACCATTGGAGAACATAAATTGGTACCTAATTTGTCTTCAAAATTTAATGGTTGCAGATTTCATATCATGATAGCCTACTATGGGAATCATGATAAATGCTTGCTAAACCTCCTGTCTCATCAATTTGTAACTTATTCAATGGTGTTTGAATTTGTTGTAGGTTGAGTTGGTACGTAATTTAGAAGTCCAAGATGAATAATATTGGATGAGAAGCTTCTTATCACATGAGAGTGGTTTAATTCGAGCTAGTGGACAAATAGCGAACAAAACACTCATCTTACTCAACATTTGTCGTATGATCATTAAGCTAGAGGACGTGCTATGCACCTTCCCCTTTTTGTCAGAGTTCAATTTTGGAAGTTTAGGATAGATAGGATTCACTAGCTATACTATACAAGTGGCTTTAAGCATGTTTCTATTGCTATTGATATTTTCACTAGGTAATTACATCATCCTCTCCCAACGTTAAATAGTTACATTAGTTGACATGACACTAAAACTTCTTGTTCCTTACATTTAACCCCCCCTTTTTCCTTTGACATAAATGACAAAAAAAGAAAGAGAGGTGTATTTTCCCAAACAAGAGTATTATTGGTACAAGGGTGAAGGGGGTGTATGCGATGCATCGACATGCTCATGCAGTGCCTTGGATGACTTCAATAATTTAAAAATAAGAGATAAGTTGTTAGCCAAATGTGCAGTTTTTACGAAAGTGATTTCGTACAAACAAGCATTTCCCATATTAAAAGATTAAATTATTTTTCACATACATGCATTATTTATTAAACATTATTGTCGATACTTATAAAATATAAATGTTGTTATTAATGAAAAAAGGTTTTAAATTAAAATCACTTTGAAATCAATTATGTTGTGAAATCTAACTATTCTTGTTTTAGAATGAATATATTAAAAAAATAATACTCCTATTATTTTTTTGATGGAGAAAATCTAGTTTCTATTCTATCACTTTTCCTTTCTCAATACTTAAATCCCCATAACTTAAACAAGTTTATCAATTATGCAAAATTCTATTCATTCGGTTCATAGATAAACTTCCATGTCATGTTACAAGGCCCTGGAAGCCATGCAGAAGGACATGATGCCTTTCAGGTCCACTAGAAATTTGATGGATTGCTCAATTCAAAATCGGTGCCATCATTATTTAACATGTGTGCATCTCTCTTATTCTTTAACTATAACTATAGTATAATGCATTTACAATTGGTTTCTATATCATCTGTGCAAAAAATAGCCTACTCATAATCTGGCTTCTAATTTGCTGCTGCTGATCTCACTAGTGCTTGCTGCTTGGGGGGAACACTCAAATCATTCAATAATTTATTGCATAGCTGCACCGTATGAAAAAAACATACATAGACATCAATCACATCATCATCAGCCTCTGATTTTAGAAGGGGAATAGAGAAAAGGAGAGTATAAAAAAATACCTGTTTGTATACAGAACCATCTCCATAAGACTTCCTTAATTCTACTACATACCATGATGGGCTTATTTCAAACACCTGTTATTATATATTATATGAAATGAAGTCAGTTTCCTAGCATTAGCAAATTATGCAGACATTAAGATGTAAAGATCAGTTTATGATGAATTAGCTTATTCTAAACCTGCATTACCTCTACTGTCACTGAGAGACAGCCAAGACTTTTGTGCACCTTGTTCTCCCGCATCACTTTCAACTGAAATATTGATGTTATATTATATTATTTTTCGCTAAACTAACATTTAGTTTATTTGCAAGTTTGTTGGAAACAGAAGCAGCTTTAATAAAACATAAACAATATAGTACTAACTTTGCCATTTTTCTTCTGGACTCTAAATTCCATTTCTGTCACAGTGTCCTCAATTCTCTCTATCAGGTCTTTAACCGAAAGGTTTGACGTAAATCTTATCTTTCTCTCAGAGATATCCTGTAACTCAAACCACATGGCACATGAAAAGGAGTGTAATTGCCTAATGTCCAAAGACACAATAAATTATGCTCAAAACTCTTAAATTTCCAAGAGTGCAATAGAATGAATTTCTGAAATTATAACAGTACAAATTTCCATGCTCACCTCTTTCTCAAAAAAGCCAGAGAGGTCTAGACATGAAGACATCCCTATCAACTGAAATGCGTTGATAAGGGTTGGTGATCTTGAATTCCTCTGTTCTGCTTCATTTGGCTATTACCATGAGAATAGTTTTATTATATTACAACAGAAAAAAGAAAAAGAGAGGGGTGGAAAAACACAACTATAATACCTCTTCTGGCTCTTCTTGGTCAGCATATACATCTTCATCCTCAGGATTTGCTGGAATATAACCCTTCTTGAACCATGGATCTTCTTTGATCCCAGCCATTGTTATCCGTGTTTCGGGGTTAGGATCAAGAATTCTCCTTATCATATTTCGTGCACCCGGTGATAACCATTTTGGTATCTGAACATCTCCTTTAAAAATCTGTTATCCCTCACACATAAAAAAAAGACAATTAATATTAATTTATAGTTAAACGTATATACTAACAATGTGAAAGGAGAACATAGAGGCAACATATGAATATACCTTCTGATAGAGAACTACAAGATTTCTATCATCAAAAGGTAGCAATCCAGTTAGGATTACATACAATATAACACCACATGACCATGCATCTGATGTTGCACCATCATAGCCCTTATTAGCAATAACCTCTGGTGCAACATAATTGGGACTTCCACAAGTTGTATGCAACAATCCATCTGCCTGAAAAATTTTCAGTTATGATAACATAAGCCAATACCCAAAATATAATGAAGTGTGGTTCAAATTAAGAATAATATCTTACCCTAAGATGCTGGGGTAAAGCACTAAGGCCAAAATCAGTTATTTTTATGTTCCCTTTGTTATCCACTAGTACATTCTCAAGCTGCAAGGACACACACACACACATATATATATATATAGCATCACTTGTGTGTAAAAATTAAGACATGTGGTGCAATAATTTCAACTTGAAAGGGAGAGAAATTAAGAACCTTGAGATCCCTGTGGAAGACACCTTTTGTGTGGCAGTAGCTCACCCCATCAATCAACTGTTGGAACAGCTTTCTTCCTTCACCTTCGTTCAGTTTACCTTTGGATGCCTTTTAAAAAAAAACAAAATTATAATTGATTGACGTATATTTTATTACAATAGTGTATAAAAAATAAAAATCAATAAAAAAAAAAGAACTGATTCTTACAATGATGTGAAATAACTCTCCTCCATTCACGTACTCAAGTACCATATAAATTTTTGATTTGCTAGCCAAGACCTGCGTAATGATACAAATGCATGTTACAATTGCCAGTTGCAGACGCAATTGATTACTTTAATGTGCAGAGGGACCAAGCCATATACTATTTCTTTATAGGAAAAATAATTACAGTCCAGTGTGTGCCAGACCAATTGCCTTCATACACTATATGTATATGTGGGACCATCGTATTTGAATATTATAATCTGTGCTCATCAAGGTTGTTATTGTTAACCAGGTTGATTTTTTAAAATTAGTATTCTTTTTATTCGTGACATTTTCACAATTGGGATATATAAATGGACTGGAATCCAAATAAGCACCTGTGTGCCAAATGTTAACCTTCATTGAATAATATGATTATGAGGTGCAAACCACGCAATAATAAATATAAATTAGGACAAAAGTTTATAATAACACTATTGTTTATATTGGTGAGGAAAGATTAAAATAATATTAAAAAAAAAGATAGTATCAAATATAATTTCATTAAATCTTCGGGAAATGCGAATCAATTTAACCCGTAAATTGTTACTTTGAACTAAACAAGTAACCATAGTCCAAAGGTGCTCCAGAAATATGAATGTCCCTCATGGGTTCAATGCCACATATCAATTATCAATATAGTCAAATAAATAAAAGTATTTGAAGTTCAACTACCATCTGTGTCATTTGATTAATAAATGTGATATCAGAATCCGAAAAGAGTCGTGCTGTGACTCAGTTCAACATCTACAAACCCACTTCCAGTTAAAATGAATAATTTGATTAATAATTGATTCGTCCATATAAAAGATAACATAGGGTATGCTATCCTGAACGTGCAGTGCATTCAATAGTAAGAGAGGAGAAAGAAATAATCATAAAAAGAGAGGTAAAAAATTATTGTATATTTTTCAGCAAGAATTACATTATTCAATAAATAAATAATATTTTAATCCTTAAAAAGTAAAAATAAACAATTTATATTTTAATATAATATTTTTATTTAATTACATTTTTATTTTTATTTTTTAATTTAAAAAATGCATGGTTTTTTATTTTTTATTATTTTGACTAGTTATTTTTTTAATTTTTAAAAGTAAGAGAAATTAAACAATAGAAAGTGCTTATTTTTGTTTTTTCTCCCAATCCATAATACTGTCGTGTCACCGACTAACATTAACGAACCTAATTCACAAGTCCCAATAATTTTGGAGATGATGTTTTTTTTTCACAATTGTGCTTGATTTTTCTTTTAGAATAGAACCTGTGTAGATGTTTGACCAAACATAGCCTAACATCTTTTCATCTAACAGTAGGTACGTGCCAGATCTATCGGTATCTCCTAAGATAAAAGAAGAAGATTCAATCCATAAAATAAAGGCAAATAAATTTTACTAACATCAGCGAGTGGGCAAACAGCTTGCGATTTAGATAGTAGTTTAGTTTTTTTAAACAATAAAAATGATACTGTAAGTCAGATACCTCGTATAATCTAACAACGTTGGGATGTCTGAGGAGTTTTAAGGTGGCTATTTCCCTCTTTATCTGCAATTTTATAAAAGTAAGAGAGACTGCTCTGCATGTGCATTTGAATTAGTAAGAAGAAGGAATTATAAGGGACCTGATTGGTGATGTTGAGATCGATGATCTTGTTCTTCTGAATGATCTTAACAGCAAAAGCATGGCCAGAATCAGTGTTCCTAGCGAACTTAACTTTGCCAAAATTGCCCTCACCGAGAGTCCTACCCAACTCGTATTTCCCAAGTTGCATTCCTTCAGTATTCTTCTTCTTCTTCTCCCCAAGGTTTATAATCACCATTCTTTCTTTCACTCCTACACTTTATGTATAATAACACATGGCAGTGGCACAGTAGATGAGATGAGACAACATAGGAGAATAAATATATGCGATTCCCAAGAAACAGAAAAACAGAAAAAAGGATGAGGGAACACACGCAGACGCAGGCTTCTGGTGGGTTTTGATCCAATTCTTTATACTAGTGCCGTTTTTGGCTATTAGGAACATTTTTAAATTATTGGCTTTACTAGTGTTACAGTAAGAGATGCCCCACACTTCAAAGATTCAATATTTGACCTACCCCAATCCCACGAGGCCACGATTGCTAATTCGTCAGTTCCCCACGTTTTTTGCAATTCCCATCCTCCACTCGTTTCTTTCTTTTTTATCATAAATAAATAAACAGTTTGGTTTAAAAAAGACATATAAAGTTAACTTATGATTGGGAAAGATAATTTAAAGGTGAAGGATGAAGAAATGAAGAAAAAGGGAGGTATAAGTCTTGGTTGGAATTTCTTTCATTCATATATTTTTTTTAAATAAAATATATTAAAATTTGTTGGTTTGGTTATTTGTTTTCATTTTTTTAAATATAATTATTTCTCTTGTTAGGTTGTCATTTCACTTGCAAATAAGTGTGACTATATATAAACTTCAACAATAAATCTTAATTATTTCATGAGTTTAATTTAAGAGAAACAAAAGTGATGCAATAAACATGTATTCTTTTTTGGACAGTTTTTTTTTTGTGATCAGTTAAAATTTAAATAAAATTATCAATTTTGATGAATTTTTTCTATCATTTAAATATGTTATTTTTTTATTTAATTGATATCTATCAAAATTAATAATTTTGATTTAGCATTTCTCTTTTTACATTATCATTAAATTTTAATTTTAATTTAAGGTAATTTAGTTAACTTTTATAAAATTATTTTAAAAATTATTAAAACAGTAAATTGTGATTGGTTTATAGGATTTTACATTTAATAATATTCAATGTAAAATTTATTATCATTTATCCTTAAATTTATCAATATTTAATATTATTACAATAATAATAAATTATTCATTTAGTAGCAATAAATATATGTACATTTTTAGGGTCTCATTTATTTAAGTTATATATAATATAATTTTCATTATTTTAGTGTCTCATGTATTTATTTAATCAAAATATTAAACAGTTTCATTTACTATCATTGTAATTAATAAAAAAAATAATTAATTTTTTTTAAATGTAATGTTTTTTTAAGAAAAAGTCTAATATTATAATGTACGGTATAAATTTATTTAATCAATATTTCATTTAAAATTAAGTAAGAAGATCTCTATTTATTAATAATAGTAATGAACAATATTCCTTTTTTTTTAAGGAAACTATAATAGTAATATTGAATGATATTCACATTTCACAAAAAAAGAAGAAAAGAATGATATTCATTATTATCAGTAATGAATGATGTTAATTAATAAACATGCCTTTAAAAGACCGGCTATTGCACTCTTTAAGTATATATATAATAATATACTATAGAATCACGATTGTTTTATTTCATTAAGTTTTATGTTTAAATAAATGCTCAAATAAAAAAACATCAATTATAGACTCTTAAAACAAAAATAATGCTAATGAACAAATATCTCACTTTATCGTAATAGTAATAATCGAACGTATAATACTAATGTTCGTGACGCTTGCATATATACTCTTTTCCCCTTTTTTTTAAGAACGACTGCATATATACTTTGAAAAAAAAATTCAAGCTTTTTTTTAGAATAAATATTTAAAACTTAAACTACATATATAACACAATTAAACTATTTATTTCAGAATGTCAATAAACTAAAATTAAATCGTTTTCAACCATAGTTAATTAATTTTGAACGCTAGCCACCAGGTGATGACCAACCCTATAAACACATAACGCATGCATGTACCATGATTATAAATAACTCTGTTTTAATTGTTCTTTTTCTGTGGGGAAAAAACAAAGGCAGGTAAACCAAACATTTTTCTTTTTCGTTTCGACCTTAACTTTTAGCAAAAAAGAAAGCGTATAGAATAGATTAGTTCAGTGGTTTCTGAGTTTTTGTTTGTTTAGTTTAGATACATTTAATTTAATGGGACCCGAGGATATTTCCTTGAGTCCGAGTGAAGTTTCTTCATTTTTGAGGAAGTAGACCTTTCTCAATATCGAATAATATACATTTTGTCACAAACAGAGTTATTGAGAAAAAACAAAAAGAAAGACAAAAACTTAACTAGGAGGAAAGACACCCCATGATACCGCCAGAGGGGCGTGGTCATTAGTATTATATGTGATGATTTGTTTACAAAAATTATACTTCAATATAAGTTGAACAAACATTTCATAGTTTTACAAATGCTTAATACTAGTGCAAGAGTATATGTATTAACCATTTCCTTCCTCTTCCACAAACATCTTCATTAACCATTTCATTTCATAGTTGTTGTTCTGTTTTATAGTTGAACCAACCAACCAACCATGTTGTCGTTGACGTTGTACAGTTATCCACGTGAACGTGAACCATGGAAGCATCGCGTCTTTACCTAACTAACCCCTAATAGCCACTAGAGGCCTCTAGCTGTAAGAAGCGAAAGATGACTATCATTATTTTATTTTATTTGCATTCTTAAGCTTTAACTATTGTTGCATATGCAATAGTAGGTACATGACAATTTCCATTTTGTTGTTAAAGCAATGAGTGAATATATTCTGTTATAAATACTAAATATCACTGGCCCAATAGACGGGGATCCTAACATTTTTATGTATGACATTATTTATAACATTCTCGATAACTCCTGAACTCTAATATCACATTCACACAGAGCCTCTGCCATTTGCAAGAGGTGGAGGTTAAAGCGTTCAACACACAAACATCATATGGTATGTCTTGTCTCCAATTCAGACAGATAGATCCTAATAATTGAGCACTTTATTTTTTGAACTAAACTTCAAGAAGACATGAGGATATTCAATACAAAATACTCCAACCTCGACTATGTAGTAGTTGCTAATATATGTCATGACCAAACCCCGTGCATCACACAAAAGACAGACACTCCCATATACATACACACACACACACACACACACACACACACACACACACAACATTATTTGTGGCATAATTAAAAGGTACAAAGTGATTAAAATCCATCTCAAAGCTCAGAATCTCGGCGTTGTCCACCCAATTTGTCTTTCACTTCTTGTGATTTTTGCTTTGCAGCATTTACGATGTCACTAGCCTTCTCTGCTGCTGCGTCCTTCATTTCTCTAGCCTTCTCTGCACTGTATTCACCAGCCTCTGCACAACGTACAAGGACAAATTAAACTATTGATTATTCTTAAAATACTTTACCCTTTAACCTTATATCATATGAGATATATAAAGGGTGATTCAAATCTCTGTACTTGCTGGACATCTTATAAGTTTTTGGCCATGTGGAACTTTTCGAAACAGGAACCAAACACTAAATTGCTGAGTAGCATGGATTTATAACAATATTTAATAGCAAAAGGTGAAAAAGGAAAATCAGGCCCTTTAGTGTGTGGAAATGGTTTATCTCTAGAGTATACCATGTGCAAAGAAGAAATGTTTTTAAAGTTAGTGTACCAACCAGATGCAAATTCTTGGAGCTTTTCTTTGGTCCTCTCAGCTTTGTCATTGGCATGATCAGAAGTCTCTTTGGTTCTCTTGGTAGCATCACCAGCATACTCTTTGGTTCTCTGAGCCGCATCACTGGCATAATCAGAAGCCTCTTTGCTCTTGTGAGAAGTATTATCAACATACTCTTCTGCATAATCTTTGATATTCTGTGCAGCATCACCCGCATAATCTTTGCTCTTTTCAGCACCATCACTTGCATAGTCCCTGGTCTTCTGTGCAGCATCACTGGCATATTCCTTGGTCTTCTGAGCACCACCACTGGCATATTCCTTGGTCTTCTCAGCAGCACAATCTTTGGTCTTCTGTGCAGCATCAGTAGCATCACTTGCATAGTCCTTGGTCTTCTCAGCAGCATAATCTTTACTCTTCTTTGTAGCATCAGTAGCACCACTTGCATAATCCTTGGTCCTCTCAGCAGCATAATCTTTACTCTTCTTTGCAGCATCAGTAGCACCACTTGCATAGTCCTTGGTCCTCTCAGCAGCATAATCTTTAGTTTTCTTTGCAGCATTAGTTGCAGACTCAGTTGCATCACTTGCATAGTTCTTGGTCTTATGAGCAGCATAATTTGCAGCATCAGTTGCAGACTCAGTTGCATCACTTGCATAATCCTTGGTCTTCTGAGCAGCATAATCTTTGGTCTTCTTTGCAGCATCAGTTGCATCACTTGCATAGTCCTTGGTCTTCTGAGCAGCATAATCTTTGGTCTTCTTTGCAGCATCAGTTGCATCACTTGCATAGTCCTTGGTCTTCTGAGTAGCATAATCTTTGGTCTTCTTTGCAGCATCAGTGGCATAATCCTTGGTCTTCTGAGCAGCAGCACCAACATAGTCTTTGGTCTTCTGAGCAGTATCACCAACATAGCCCTTTGATTTCTGAGCAGCATCACCGGCATAGTCCTTTGATGTCTGTGCAGTGTCAGTGGCATAGTCCTTGGTTTTCTGTGCAGCATCACCTGCATAGTCCTTTGATTTCTGAGCAGTGTCACCGGCATAGTCCTTTGTCTTCTGAGCAGTGTCAGTGGCATAGTCGGAGGCTTTCTTAGTGGTGGATTCTTGATCATGTTTGAAGCCAAGTCCTTCACTGAGTTTCTCTTTAGCCCAATCTGTCCACGACTCTGCGGCTTCTTTGCCCTCTTTACCAGTTTCCATGGCCTTGTTCGCAGTTTGTGTGGTCTTGGCTTTTGCCTCCTGAAAATCGTGACCTTCCTCTTTGGTTGAAGGTGTGTGGCCAACACTAGTGCAGTTACAGTTCATGGCAAGCAACATCACTATCATCACCAAAACCGAAACCGAAACCACCCTCGAAGCCATGATAATTATGTATTTGCACCAATGTAATGAAAGGTACAAGTGTATGTGTGAGAGAACAAATAGTAACGAAGTAGAGAAGTTTGTAACTTGAAAGATTACACAACAAATGAAAGTTGTGATTGTGATGGAGGTTGGTTGCGATTGGGGTGTTTTTTTATAACGGGGTGAAGTGAGTTGATGAACATGGGGATGGGGGGTGAGATGCATGCAACGTGGCTTGGTTACGAAACATGTCAAATTTTACGTGTCATCACTTGAAGAAAGAAGGTGTCAAAGTGCGTGTCATCATTTCGAGTTGCCACGTGCCAATGCCCCGAGGGAACTAGTTCTTTGATTTCTGGCTGCTTCCTGTATTCTCTTGTGCTTTTGCTTCTTTTATAGTATATCCTTGGCACCGCCCAAAGAACAAGAATTCTAATTTGAGAATTCAAAAAGCCTCCGATGTACTATCTTATCGAGGTTCACGTTGTTTTCTTGCTTCTCCAATATAATGAAAAATTCTAGAAATGCACGAGAACCACCTTATTTTCCGTTTTAATTTTTAACTAATATGAGTATGTTGTATTTACTAGAGTGAGTATGATCTAAACTTTATTGAGTCACATGACACGACAGCCACCTTATTTAGCAACGAATCTTCGAGAAAAATTAGTTGTTTCATCTTTTCTCCGGCTTTCATTAGGAATCAGATTGAAACTAAGACATGAATAAGAATCGGAATATGCCAAGAGTAGAACACTATAAAAACATCACTATCCATTCTCATTTGTTTCCCTAGAAAAGAAAGTGAAAAAGATATAAATAAATATAATAAAGGCATCAAATTTTCATTGCTTGAAAAGAGAAATTCCCAAATTGACATGTCAAGAGAAGATCTCTCTTTTTATTTTTAGTTTCTTAAAAAATTAAATAACTTTTTAATAATAAATAATTAAAAAATGATAAATAATTTTATGTTGGAAAATAATTTTATAATAACTTTTTAACTTTTGCCCAATAACTTACTTCGGAATGAGACTCAGTAAGACCACATCATGATATACATATTACTCTATTTGATAAATTTGCCCGGCGAAATAGAGAAAGAAAATCTTATGAAGATATCTTCAAAGTTCAAATATCATTAAGAAAGAGCTATCATGATTTTAAATTTGGTATTATGCAAAAGACACTCTTGCAGCCTGCTTGTATTGTGTGCAACATATAACCAAGTCATCTCCTATAATGGCTCCATAAGAACTGGATTCCATTAAATAAATAAAAATCAAATAAATAGAAAATGGTAACAAGGAAAGCCTACGCTGAGAACTCTTGGTTTCTGTTCTATCTTAAAATATATATACTCAAGACGAAGTAATTTGTTCCCTGGCAGAGGGCAAAAGGGGAAAAACTGTCTGCCTAACTAACTAATTAATATCGCAATTTGATCATCTCTAAGACAAGAATCCCATGCAGCCACCAAAATGTATCTCAGAGATGTGCATTTTTTTTTTATCAAAAAGATTCCCTGTGTCAAACAAATGTTTCAGACTTGTATCAGTTACTGGTCAAATATCCATATAATTCGAAATAAGCATTTATAGGGATGATTCAACAGTTCAGACAGATTCAATGTTTTAAGAAGGCATCATCGTCAATTGATTCAGTAAAAAAGATTTTTAAAGAACTCAATTCACACCCCCTCTAGTCTGGCTGGCCATTTTGCTAACAATCACAGGAAAGACTGCTGGAAGAGTAAGAAAAAAATAAATTGTTATACATATTCTAACTTGAGGCTGGATAGATGCAATTGCTTATGTAAGGCTCTGTTTGTATTAGATTTTCAGCATTCATGGCAAAGACAACATTTCACCTCTTCATGAAGGCTAAGGGTTGGAAGTGTAGGGTGCTTTGGAAAGTGTTTGGAAGTGGGTTCGCGGTAACTTGGTAAGAGAAGTCGAAACCAAACAGGCTACAACAAGTTAGAAAGGTCTAAAAAACCATATTTATCCAATCCAATAATTTTATGCAAAAATGTAGCTGGGCACAAAATAGTACACACCTGGAACATTGATTACAGAAACCCAAGTGCATGCAAAAAGAAAAACAGAGAGAGAGAGAGAGAGAGAACTGCTTACTATGTTGTGAATTGTGATACTATGAAAGTTTGCATGTCTTTCTATTGTGACCAAGTCCCTTGCACTTACTGCACTGAAGTTGACGTTTAATTATGTCTATTGATTCAACTTGCTTAATTTTTGGCCGACCTGGAGGGCGCTTAGTTGGTGGAGGGGTTACCATAACTAAAGCAGTAGATTCACCTTCACCCTGGACTGGTGGTGGTTTGTCAACATTTGGCACAGGGTGAATAGATTCTGCATATGTTAATCGATAGTTCTCAACTGTGAAGTATCTTGAACAATAATCGTATGGGCTCCTACCAACACATTCAAAGACAGCAATGGCATGACAGCAGGGCACACCAGTAAGTTGCCATCCCTTGCAGCTACAATCCCAATTATCAATATCAACAATATCAACAGATTCTCCACGGACCTCAAATGTGCTACCTTGTGAGAACAATACTTGAAGTGAACGAGCAACTAATGTTTCCTTTTGGAGCAATTCCTCCTTGGATGGTGTCAACTTTGTCATCCATTGACTAGATTCCACCCGTCGTGCATAAATTGTTTCCATCATCTTCCCTCGTAATGAATCAATCATTTGAGTAATTGGCAATTCGTGTGCCTCTGACACCCAACTGTAGAATTGCTGCCCAAAATTTGATGAAAGAAGATTGTACCTTGCTCCATTAAAGTATGCATTTGCCCAGTGCCCGGGCTCACATTGTATGACCCAATCATAGGCTTCAGGAGAAATACCTTTAATATTCTCAACACTACGTTCAAAAGTCTCCAATTTGGGCGCATAAGCAGCAGCATAAAAATCATTAATCATGAAACGTCTGGCCTCATGAGAAAATTGTCCCTTCAAGTCCTTGTTCAATTTCTCAGCAAGGTGGCGTAAACAATAGCTGTGGTAGCATTTTTCAAATATATCAGACAATGACTTCTTCAAGCCATTCTGAAAATCTGCAACAAATGTGACCTGCTCAGATGTTGATATTGCTAATTTCAGTTCCTGCAGAAACCAGCACCAGTTGTCTTCAGTCTCAGTGTCTACAACTCCAAAGGCTACAGGAAAAATGCCATCATTTCCATCCACAGAAGTTGCAACCAATAACTCCCCTTGGTACTTTGAGTTTAAAGGAGTTCTGTCAAGGAAAATGAGAGGGCGGCAGCCTAGCTGGAAACCAGATATTGAGGCATGAAAGGCTACAAAGAGACGGTGAAAACTTGAGTCCTCTTTAGTTGTGAATGTTGCAAAACTCCCTGGATTGGTCTCTTTTATCTTCTCACAGAACAATGGTAACTGAGTATATGCCTCTTTATAGGATCCTTGAAGCTGCTCCCTAGCAATTTCTTTTGCACGCCATGCTTGAGAATAATTTAACTGAATCCCATACTCCCGCTTTATGTCATCAGCAATATCCTTTGGCTTGTAATTGGGCGAATCTTTCAATTTCTCTTTTATAATACTTCCCACCCAACCCCTAGTTGCTCGATACCCAGCTTTGACGGCAGATCCTTCACAAGTATGATTGTAGTGCATTTTCTTAATGCAAATCAACTGAGTGGTTGACAACCTTGATGCATATACTCTCCAAGGACAGCCTTGTGATTTACATTTGACTGTGACGCGATGACTATCATTTTTCTTATATTTGTAAGCAAACCCATGAGCAATAGAGTATTTATGCAAAGCTTCTCGAAATTCACTAAAACTATTGAACCTTTGGCCTACACCAGTGATGGTATTTTCCCACTGCTGTGCAGCTTTACGATGATTATCATCATTGCCACCAGAACCAATAGAACGGGCAGGGACTTCATTAGCTACATCTCCTACCTCTACTTGATCCATGCATTGGACAACATCAACAATGGCAGCATCAACAGGAGCAACTACAGGTACAACAGCTTCTGACACAGTTGTCCTGCTTGACCTGCAATAACAAGTGTTCTATAAGATTTTCAAAACAATGCACAAGTGAATGCATATTGATCTAAAATATCCTATGGCCATTCGTATTTGGTAACAACCACGGCATCCCAACTATGTAGGTCACATCTTCAACTTGGGAAGGAAAACAGGAAAATATGATATTAAAAAGATGTACAAGTCTTAATCATCATATCAAAGCCACAAGTTCTGCATTTGGCAAAGTATGGGCAAAATTAAACTATATAAATAATAAATGTCTTTTAGTATCTAGGGAAGTCTATGAGATGAACTGAATGAAGGAACAGTAAACAAACAGAACTAGAAAATAACTACCTACTACCAAGCATGTTGGAATTGTTATTTCGAGCAGCTCCTTCCTCTGACATAACAAACACATCAACCGTGTTAGCATCCCCTAGGAAACTGACCATGCGTTGCAAATCCTTGTCTTTTGACACTGTAATAAGTGTTTTCTTGTTGCCAGGAAGGAAGTACTTGATAATCATCGTACTTACATTGCAGTTGAACATTTCTGCTATCTCTGACTTAAAATCACTCAAATTTGTCTGCTGATCAATGTCTATTGCATAGGCATCTCCTCCACTGTACGACGATGATCCATCCTTATTAGTCACAAACTCACCTCCTGATTGACATATAGCTATAACTTTTCTTGTAGCCATGACCTACCAAGTAGCAAACATGTAACTATTTATTTTATACCAGTGTGAAAATGCAACTGTGATAACTCAGGGTAGATAATAATAAATAGTGAAATAGGTTCTTGCATTTAGCACTCTGAACTCTTCATTGCGAAGACCCAACAAGTCGATTTCACTGCCCAAAATCCAAAGTCATGTTTGGCATAAAATTTCAGAAGCAAAATACACATTAAACAAACATAATATAATCTCCCATAGAAACTTTAGATAAAAATTCAATATTTATAACCCAGAAAACAACAAAAGAGTGCCCACATGAGAAACCTATGATTTAGAGAAAAGAAAAAACGCTGATTGATGGAAAAAGAAAAAGAAATTAATTAATTAATGTATTATTTTGATAGGGGGAAGGCAGAGGAGTGGTGGGAAAATTGTAACTGAAGGAAAATACGGAAGAAAAGAAGAAAACCCTAACCCAGAAGAAGAAGAAGAAGATAGGAACCTAAAATGCAGAATGGAAAGTGCAATTGTTGGAATTGGTGTTTGCAGAGATGATGAGAGTGAACCAATCGGAGGGAGAAAGCTCTGTTCTTTTGTGTTTACGCCCCAAATATGTGAAACCTTCCTCTACGACGACGTATTGACAATGTCACTTCACTTTCACCTATCTGATTTGCACAAAACACTACTCCACTTCTTTTTTATCACACTACCATTCTACCCTCTAAGCATGTGTATTTCATATGATAAAATTTATTTTATACAATAAAAAATATATTTTAAATATATAAATTATATCATAATTAAAAACAATAATTAAGAAATATTTTTGTATTTATAAATTATATTTTACATTTATGATAAATAATTTATATCATAATATATAACTACTAATATTATTTATAGTTATGGATATTTTTTTTAAAAATTATTGAAATTTAGTTTTAAATATAAATATTAAAAATAATATATTAAAAAAATATAAAGATATAGCGTATTTTTCTATATGCAGATTGTCGCTTTAACGTTGGTATTGGCAAAAGTAAAATGGATAATGAAGAAAAAGGGTGTGTTTGATTTTGTGAGATGAGTTATGTATGCAGTGGGAGCACTCGTTGTTCCATCTCCAACTCCAACTCTCGCTTTTGTATCTCCCTCTCTCTGTTCTGTTCTGTTCTCTTCTTTCCCTTTCTATGTCTTTATCTCATCATAACAGTTGTTGTTGTTGTTGTTTGGTTGGATTTTAGTTGAATTCCACTGGTTTAGTGGAAGTGGAACATGGTTATAAGTGGCGCCTCGTTTTGGCTTACGATGGAACCAAATACTCAGGTTTCCTTCTCACTCTGCTCATTCCATTTCATCTATAATTATAAAGCCCTTTACTTTCTCTAACATTCTCACTTGCCTCGCTCGTTATCTATATCCGGTTGAGTGTTTCTTTAATTTTAAGTTCTAGTTACTAACCACAATGTCAATGAAAATGCTCTATTTATTTGCATTGTTGTATGTATTCTGTTTTACTATTTTTCAGTTGCTTTGAAGAATCTTAAACCTTTTATCTATCATATATCGTTTAGGGTGATCAAGTTAATAACTTAGCATTGTGATTATAATCATGATTTGGCTAACCCTTACATTATTTTAATGGTCTAAACTCTTTCTCCATCACTTTAGTCCCTTGACAATTGCAAAAAGTCTTTAATTTTAATCCCTTTTCACTTCATTTTCCATTGTCATTTTCTCAATGATGCTTTGTAATGTTAAGGATGAAAGTGACAGATACTTAACAATTTTAGGGACTACAAAAGGGGGTTTACTTGAGCTTTAGGAGGATACCAAATCCTTTTTGTCTTAAGGCTATATAGAAAGATGCAGTTTTCAGTATTAGTGCGTAAAAGTATTGTTTAATACTAATTAAATTCTTTCTTTTTCTCCCCTATCTTGAATGATGATCATATTTTTCAGGCTGGCAATATCAGCAGTCTCCCCCTACTGTACAATGCACTTTGGAGAATGCTTTAACTCAGGCAACAAAGCTTCAAAGGAAGGATCTCTGTTTGGTTGGTGCAAGCAGGACCGATGCAGGAGTCCATGCTTGGGGTCAGGTCTGACTTTATTCCTTTTTATGTAGCTTCAACTTTCAAGTGGCAACCATCAAAGATTTATAGCTTACTGTGCCTGCAGGTTGCTCAATTTTTTACACCTTTTAACTATGACAACTTGGCCGAACTTCATGCAGCTTTGAATGGTCTTCTTCCTTCTGATATCCGAGTTAGAGAGATCAGCCCTGCATCAGCTGAATTCCATGCTCGATTTTCTGCCAAAAGTAAGATTTACCATTACAAGATATACAATGATGCCATCATGGATCCATTCCAGCGGCATTTTGCTTACCATAGTGTGTATAAACTCAATAGCGCTGTTATGAGAGAAGCTGCAAAATATTATGTGGGGAAGCATGATTTCTCTGCCTTTGCCAATGCATCCCACAATGATCGGGTACCGGATCCAGTAAAGCATATATTCCGATTTGATTTGAAAGAAATGGTATGTAACTAGTTCTATCATTATCAGTATTTGGCACTGTATTTACCCTATTTGTATCTTCTTTCTTTATTCTCTGCGAAGACTTTAAAGCTGAAAAGGCTGATTACTTCAATATTCTTGCTTAGGGAGCTCTTTTGCAAGTAGAAGTTGAAGGTTCAGGTTTCTTATATAGACAAGTCCGAAATATGGTAAATAGCCTTACTTGTTCCTAAAAGATTATTTTGCAGTTGCAAAATTACTGTATAGTTGTTGTTCCACTTTTGCAATGAACATATCTGTTTGCTTTTCCAGGTGGCTTTGTTGCTTCAAATTGGCAGGGAAGCTATTCCTCCTGACATTGTTCCACAGATTCTGGCGAGTCGAGATCGCAGGGAGCTTGCAAAATACTCCTTGTCTGCCCCTCCTCATGGCCTTTGTCTTGTTTCCATCAACTATAATGAAAGTCACCTATTGCCTCCACCAGGGTTGCCCCCTGCAAACAGTTTTGGTAGGCATCATACCATAAGGAAATGTAAGGTTCCATTCTTTTTGTAATAATAGGCATCAATTGAAAACAAACAATCTAAATATCTTAGGACTGATTCTTTTTACATTTAGTTCTTCAGGTTGTTTCAATTTAAAAGATGCAATTTGATTTAAGTACACTAATTCAAATATGCAGTTAAGTGAATTTACTGGTTTTTACTGCATTATGTTAAGAGTAAAACATTAATTCATTAATTGCAACCACCGCTCAATTTGACGGAATTGATAGCACCGTGAAGTTACTAATGTATGATTTATGATCAAATTGATCCTCAATCAGTGCGCCCTTTTCCATTATAGAAGAAGAGTTTATCATTGGTTCTCGAGTCAAAATTTAAATTGAATTTTATTCCTAATTTGATTTTATATTAAAAATGTATTAACATAAATCATATCATTTTAAAATTAATTTTAATTAAATCAATTTTGTAAAATTATTTTTATTTAAAATTAATTTTATCAACACTTATTCCAACACACTAAAGTGATGCATTGTCCTGTCTTATCAATATATGCAATTTACTAATATAAAATTCTAACGTGTCATTACTCATAGAAGAGTTTTCAATATTTTCATTGAATAAATCAATAATATAATATCATATGTAATTTTTTGTTTTTAAATTAATTTTAATATTGGTTGAATATACTATTTTGTTTCTATATAAAAATGGAATCACTTTTTTCACAACATTCAAAATCTATTCATTTAATAATAAGTTGAACCAAAAAATCGTGCCTTATGAGAATCAATTGAATTACCTTTTGTTTATTTGCATTTTTTTTTTGTCTTTAATCGACAATAATTATAAAATACTCTAATATTATTTTTGATTTTACATAAAAGTGTTTATTTTAAAAAAATAAATATATATATATATATAAAACATCATAACGATATTGTACCCATCAACTAATGGTATTATCAAAACAAACACCTAAATTTTTTTTGTATAAGCTACCGCTTCGACTCAGTGCCGAACCGAGGGCTTAACGTTGATTTTTTTTTTTTTTTTATTAAAGACAAACAACGTTGATGCTATGTTAAAATAAAATAATTTTCGTTCAAAGAGAAAAACAAATAAAGGTAAATTGTGAAGCAAAGAACATTGGAAAATTTGGAATTACTGCTTCTCAACGGGGAGAGAACAAGATGAAATCATTAAGGGAATTGCATAAGATCTATGATGGTAGGAATGCAGTTTCATTAAGATGAAATATAGGGATACACTTGTGAATAGTGTAACTTCCCACGTTTTGCCAAATTGTCAATCTGCTTACATGATGTATATGTGGATGTTGCCGAATTAGAATTAAGCACATGCTAATTTTCCATCCAATTGGAAACAAAATTTCTAGCTAGCATTTTTCCCCCTTTGCTTGGGACTGTTCTATAACGAGTGGCCAACTAAAACACCACTTGGCCAAGGGAAAAATGCTACCGGATTCTTACATGTATCAGTTTAAATAATACAAGGTATCATCATCATCATCACAGCATCAAATACTGTTACAATTAACATCTGCTCCATAATGTAAACAGCAGACTCTTATTTCTTCTACTTATTCTACTTTTTCTTCCATTTTGCGCTAGGAAGAATTCTCATTATAGAGTTGTGAACAATAGTATGTGTATGAGTCATGCGCAAGGTTCTGCAGAGAACAGGGAAGAATATCTAAGTCAGTTTAAAGTCAAAACAATAACCTAATGCTTTGTATGATTAAAAGACAGTCATCTGAATACCTGTTCCTGAGAGCGGAAATACATGAAGGGCGTATAATACAAAAAATTTGACACCCTAGATGTATAAATATCAGCATATCTGCAATGATAAATTTAAACGGTTCAATATCAAAAGAGTAATAATGTGATAAAGTACATATATCAGGGTCATCAAAAAGTAAGCACCTACTTCTCAATTTGTCTCATCAAGTGGCTTTTATCCCACAATCCAGCACGAGATAGAAAACCCCACCTAATGCAGACATGTAAACCAAGTTAATAGCAAATGTGTGTTGTAAAATAACCAAAAAGACAAGCAGCATCCAATTTTTTGTTGGCAGGAATAGTCTTAACCCAAATAGCAAAGGGCAAAAAATGAGATATGACTTCTGCAACTTGTGTAAAGCACAAAAACTAGGGTTAATGATATGGTTGGTAGTTTGTCTGCTGTTTCGTTTTTTTATGACAATCTTCACTGTACCAAGAACAGTTTTTCATTCACTGTGGGGCCACAGAAGAGAAGTAACCAATGGAGAGGGGATCGAAGGTTTGCTGGTTCGGAAATATGACAGACGATCTTTGATCCTTCTAGTAACCTAAAGGAATATTTTAACCCAGGAAACATTGACTGAAGTCTGGACTCAATCACCAGTAAATAGTAAGTAATTCTTTTCCAAGACAAATAAACCATGTGGTAAGAAGTCAATAAACCAAGTACAGTTTAAGGAGCTTTTGAATAAAATATGCCATCATTGAGCTTACCTTGAATTGAAGAGCTCCCCATCGGCCTCCAGCATTGGAGCAATTTTCTTATCCAGTCTTTGCATAACAATAAGTAGTTTTTGCATGCTATCAGTGAGATCTTCATCATTCATGTTAGTTGCTGCTAGGGTCTTTTAAGAACATGGAAAATCTCACAATCAGTACTAAAACAATAGGTCAATATAATATATATATATATATAGTCTTATCTGGGTAACTTTAAAAAAAAAAAAAACTATAATAAAAAGGTATACCCAATACCTCCAAACAAAGTGAGAAAACCAAGAAGTCAGATAAGGTTAACCTAGGGATAAGATGCAAATGTTCTGAGTAGTTTGGGCACAAGAAGCTTAGTTGAAGAGTTAAAAGGCTTCAACAAATTGGAAGGAAAAAGCTTTCCAAAATTGAAGAAAGTTACTAACTAGGCTAATAGTGTCACAAGTTTATGACAAAACAAACTAGGATTAATTGCTAAGATATGTTGGGAAGATCAATGATTGCATTGAATGATTATATTTAGATTTGGAAGGTATAAGGCAACAAACTAATAGCAGCAGAAGCAGCAGCAAATCTATCACACGAATGCAAAAGCAAATTCTCAAGTGCCTAATGCTTTTATTTTTCCAACAATGGTAAGAGAGGTATTGGCGTATAGCCATTACTGCAAATAAAGAATAAAAAATGGAATACACAATGGGATTATCTGACCAAAACTTACTTGAGCAGGACGGTCTTTGCTTCGCCTCTGCAGAGCCAGCCGAAGTTGATTAAAGAGATCCCCTACAACCTCCTTTTGATTTATAAGCTCGACCAGTGTTTCTCTATAACTCCGGCTACCAATCAAGGCACTGTACTGCAGTTTGAACATTTACAAAGCACAGGGATATTACATAGTTAGATCCAGTCTAGCACCATATTTGCTCTAAATAGTACTAATATATGCAGTTCAACACAAGATTACTGATAACCATTAAATATATTGTAGCTTCAAGCAATCATATTATTTGTGTATTTTTGAGAAAAAAAAAATGAAGTTCTGGAATTTTTCTTTACTCAGAAACATGAGTCAAGCATAAACTGATTGTACTAACCTCTTCTTCCAGTTCTCGACAAATCAATGCTGTTCGCCATCGCAGATGGACTTTTGATTGACTAACATCAGTGTAAATATGGTCGCCAACATACAATATTTCATCTCCATGAATATTTAGGGAATTTTCAACCATTTGTGCACTCCCCCCTGAGTACAAACCACCTGCAGAAGAGGGTAAGATAAAGTACCATGGTCATAAATCATAACTATTAAAATTAGCGCCTCAGTTAGTTATCCTCAGTGAAAACTAACATGGTGATTGGTTGAATAGTATTAAAAGAAATTTTAGAAGAAATGTCAACCAACAGCCGTTTTGCATTTCAGCTATATAAATATATTATCATGACAGAAATAATATTACCCTCGCCTGTGACCACTTTATACATGGGATGTGATATTATTTATTAGAAAATAAGAATCTTTATCTTCTTACACAGTGAAAAAGCAAATGATTCATAAAATAAGGAGCAGACAAACTACTAATTACCAGTTTGAGCTTTGAAGCATGGACGCATAAGACCCTCGCCTGTGACCACTTCATACATGGGATGTGACATTTGGAAGAACTCTGGTTTTCTTGCTGAGACTATTACCTATGCATGAACAAAACCATATCCATTTATGCAAAGTTTATTTCATAGTAAGATACAGTTGTTAATTTAGGGCAAAATAATGACAGGGTCCAGGGAGATAGAGTATTTCATTTCTCCAATGTTGAGAACGTTTTATTAATTTTCTTCAAGAATCAAAATATGGAAGAAATAATTTACATGAACTCACAATGTCAAATAGATCTCGCCAACCCATATCGTTGGGAAGGAATCTATTAAAAGAATGCTGCATCATTTTGTCTGTGTAAAGATAATCCGAGTTGGTAATTAGCAGAAGTTTTTTGCCAGCCTGTTTCATGAAGATAACTAAATAAGGAGCAGAAGGGCATTATATGTTATGCAAAATATAAAACATTAGAAGTAATACCTCCTTCTGATCCAAAAGTGCCAAAGGTAATTCTGGATCAGGCTCCACAAACAGTTCAGGCTTAGACATGATCTCGCTCTGCATAAATTTCATATGTCATTCAGGTGAATAAAGCACAACAGTATAACTTCAGTGGCCAAATACAACAATGTGAATGTGTTTACCTTAAGACGACCTTCAACATGTGCCCAGAAGAGAGCTTTTCCAACAGCCTGAAAGTTGTGGTAATGGTAAAGAAAAAGAATGTCACTAACCAAATATATCATTTTATATTTCTAAAACATTTGCACCATATTACCTTGTATAGCCCTTTATAATCAAGAGGGCGAAGATCTGCTGGTATAGTCCCATCATCTAATCTGTCAACCATCTGAAAGAAATAATACATCATTAATGAAGTCTCATCATAATAAGACATTATTACATTAAATAAAAAAGTATCCCCTTATAAATTAGGTAGGTACTATGATTAGTCATGTTATTATCAAGAATTAGAGAGAGAGAGAGAGAGCAAGGCAGCTCCTTATACTCAAACTTCACATCTTAGTATTTTGGCAATCCCATTTGGACCCCAATTCTTGAAATTAGGAATACTTAGTTGGCCTTTAAAGGGTCAACAAGGGGAATAGACATTTTCATGACTTTCCTCTTACCCCGTCAGGGTTCACAAGACACAGCTAACAATGTTCAACTTAGCAACAAAACCTATATGACCCATTGGAGGGATAAAAAGAAGCTACATAAACCAAGATAACATTATATAAGAATATATCTCCACTACTGAAAGTTTAGCGGTTTTCAACAGCAACTGCAACGTACCTGCATGTAAGCCACAGCTTCAGACACGGAAAACAGTGTATTGAGAAACTCCCATCGACTCTCTTTTCGCAGGTCTACCAGTTCTCTCCCATACATCTCACTTCCATTTCATATGAAATTAAGTAGCACTACAAAAACTATTACTCCAGTTTTTGATACATGACATATACTAAGCTATTAATATGTGTGAACATGCACGCATGAGTGTTAATAGTGTATGCATATCATATATCAATTTGAAGTCTGTGCTACAATACAGTCAATCAATGAATAGTAGATGATTCATGTGCAAACCTATAATGCACAAATGAGAGTTATTTTAGAAGATGGATTTCTGTCAGCCTAAAGTGATGTATGTTTTGATAAGTTACTGAAACTTATGTTGATATAACAAATGAGCAAGAAGCCTCTGCATGGATTTTCATTATCAGAAATCAAAATTTGAGGCCTCACACTTACCTAACAGCTCGAGTAGATAGCATTTTGGTGCCATGAATAGCTCTTTTAATGTAACCAAATCGATCAGCTTTAACCAAATTGCCATTCTCTTTGTCTATGACAAGGCCTCTAATTACCTGAACAATTTATAAAGGAATGCAAAGACCAGTTCAACCAAAAAGAGATAATATAGATAGCCAAATGCCTTCTTCTTGCAAGAGAGAACATGTTACCAGGTCAGGATCAAAGGAAAGTCCATCAACAGGGAAACCCATATTCTTAAGGTTTTCCATACAGTAGTCATAAGCCCTCCCTTCCCAAGCCTGCAAGAGCACAAATCAACATCATAAAAGTCCATTTACCTGAATAGAAATAAACCTACAGTTCCAGGAAAAACCACTCCATGGAACAGAGGTGTACCGTCACATTATAATGAATCAAGGTATAGTCCATGTCATATCCAATGGCACTAATGGACCGCAAATTCAAAGTACGGCTGCAGAATATTCCACGATGTGAATTTCTGGATGAAGAAGGGCTCTACACAAAAACACAAACAAGTGATATTTAATTACAGAACATGAATCTACTTCCCAGTCAAGAAGGGCTTTACACAATAACACAAAAAGAGTAGGTCTACTGCACCGGAATGCCCAAGTCTTGTAGCAAATCTTCTGCTTTTCTTGCCTCTAACCTGGCCACTTCCTCAATTGGACCATCTAACGCAGCATTACCATCAATTCCTACAAGCGAGGGGACCAACATTTGCCTTGTTTAGCATAAATTTATAAAACCATATTCAATCTAATAAGAGTAAATGGTCTATGCTTTTATACTGCGATCCAATCACAATTGTAATAAATTTTGTTGATGTTTATAATAACAGCCTTAAAAGCCACATATCTAACATACATTCTGGTTGATTGAGAGTACGATTTTTTTTTTAAGCCGACAGTACGTAGCATAAATAAAGCCAAATGTCTTGTAAACATTAAAAACTCACGAGAAAATAAATGACTGATAGTTGGCGGTAACAAAAGAGATGCACTAGACGCTAATGAAATCAGTAAAAGTTGATTTCAGTGCTATTCCATATGGTCCAATGTGCTATTCTATGATACAAAGAAACTTTGACATTCAGATAAAAAAAACACTTGATCCTGATCAATCGAGCTACTGAGCAACAAAACGCACCCCAAAACACAATAACAAAATAAATTGAAAGCTTGAGAGTGAGGACCAAAAAATGGGGATGAAAAAACGGGAATTTCGAAAAGTTTCAAGTTTTACCAAAAGCTCCGAGACGCTCCAACTTGACGTTCAAATCACCTTTGGTGCTCTCCCCGAGATAGTCCACGTCGGACTTGTTCGACGGAGTGACTGAGAAAACTGAGTCGCTGACGGACTTTGAGTCAACGCTGCAGCGACAAAGCGTCAAAGCCTTCGCCCACCTCGTATCCACGCCGTTACGGAAAGTGGGTGCATTGAAAGCTGCGATTTTGAAGCAATTGGTGGATGTGGGGGCCACTGCCGGCGAAGCGTCGCCGCCGCGCACGGCGAAGACGCGGAAAACCTCCGCCGCGTACATGAATTGAGGAAAGAGTGAAGAATGAATGTGTTGTTTGGGAACACTGGAAGTGACGAGTGATAAATAGTTGTGGATAGAACTGCTTGCAAGCGAGGAAGAGAACACTTGAATAGTGAATAGAGTAAGAGAGAGAATTTTTTTGTTTTTTAATTATTTGGATTGGGATTGGTCAGATATTCAGATTGAAAGTGCTAGGTCAAGCTCAAAAGACAGAAAATATTTTTTTTTCTTCTTAATTTAAATTATTACGTCAATGTTATTTATGGTAGTTTGAAGAAAATAAATGTTATTTACGATATGTCTACGTTATCTTTCCCTTTTTTTTTTTAAGGTAAATACGTTATCTTTCCTTACCACTTGATTAGCATAGGAAAAGATTTTTTTTTCCTTATCACTTTTTTTAAATTTTATTGAATTTATCGAATCAAAAATTAGATTTATAGTGAATTTCATTACTTAGTTGATAGTACTTGATTACATTTCATGCCACAAATCCAATTTAAATTGACAATCCTATGCATAATATTTTGTTTGATGAAGAGGATATAATTTAATTGATAGAATATGATAGATAAATATTGTAAATCCTTTTAAACCGTTTTTTTATTTCCGTGATCATAAAAAAAAAAATCATTATATTTGCATAGTAAATCAAAATGTTGATTAATTATAATATTGTATTTTATTGTTAACTTAGACTTTGGATGGAAAAAAGTAAAGTATAAATATTAGAAAAAATAAGAAAGTGTATATTTTTATTTTTTAAAATTAATAATAAATTATTTAGAATCAGAGTAAGCTTATGCTTATGGGATTAAAAAAAAGCTTATGGGGAGTTCATTAAACAGGTTATCCGGAGATCCTCTCCTCCATTCATTCGAGCATGTTAAACGTGAATTCAATATCAGTATATATGTTTGTTTTTGCGGATAGAGATAGTTTGTATTGTTCCAAATTGAGACAGAGATGAGAGAGACCGGTTTGTGGGAATTGATTCCCTGCAGTCCAAAAACACTACACGGCTGTTTTAGCTTTTGACCACAAACTTATTTGATTTCATTTTTGTTTAATTAATTATAATAAACTTGTGGTGCTAACCTTCACTGGACACCTTGCAGGTGCAGAGTTTCTTTATTTTTAATCATGAGCACACAAAAACTACTTATATCAACTTCAATTATTCTATGGATAAAGTCAGGAATGGAGTCAGGATGGGTAATCTGGGGCCAAATTTCATTAAATAAATAACATATATATATATATATATATATATAATTTTTTTATGATAATAATTTATTAAAATGTTATATCTTTTATTTATCATGATAAATTAAAAGTGTAAGATTTAAGATTACATATATTACAAATATTAAATTTGATAACTAAAATTTTCATGAATTTATAATAAAAATTAATAAATTTAAAATATTTAGATAAATATATTATTATTATATTTTAAAAATCTAATAAATTAAATTAAATTATGTTAGTCACTAAATCCTTAGTCATAAAAAAAATAATTTTTTTAATTTTTTTTACTTATATAAATAATAGTATTTAAAATTTTGAATTAATTATTTTGATTTTTTTTCCTAGTAATTTATAACTAAAAAGTTGAATAATAAATAAATTTAATAAAATAATATAGAATTAATATACTATATATGTATCATTTTATTTGTCGTGTCTTTATCTATATCACAATTATGCATTCATCAATTCAAGTTTATACGCTGATAAAATTCAACTAAAATATAATGATATAATAATAACAATCTAGCAATACAAAAACAACCCAACAACATGACCACAACAAGAAGCAAGAAGCTAAGAAAGAAGCAACAACAATAACAATAACAATTACAATAATTTTGATTAAAAACAAATATAATGATCAATATTTAAAGTAAAAAAAAAATCAATTTTTTTTAAAAATATAAGATAATATTATAAAATATTATCTATTGAGTAAAAAATTATAAAATATAATATATTATTTAAAATATAAAAATAGATAAAATCTTTTTTTATAAGATAAAGTTATTATTAATGTTTAAAATATTTTACTATTTAAAATAAATAAAATTAATATTATATTTTTTTAACATTAATTATATCTATAATTAATTTTTATTTATAATTTTATATTTTTATATATTTTTTTATATTAATATTATATATATATATATATATATATATATATAATATAAAAAAAAAGAAGCAAAAAGCCAGGCCTTGAACGTGGCTCCGTCCTGGATAAAATTAAAATGTTAGTTGATAAAGATGGAGAAGGAATAGAGAAATATATTGGAAATTTGAATCCTTCAATATTTTAATAAAAGTTAATAAATTAATATTTATCGGTAAATTTTATTTTTATTTTGATATTTATACATGCATTTTTTTAATGTTTATTATAGTCCTTTTACATACCACTTTTTATATGTTTTGATTCCTATAATCTAAACTCATAAAAATCAAGAGAGATTAAAAATAGTGTGTGTCAATAACTTTTAAATAAGAATAATGAGAACAAACAATAATAATTTTTTCATTAAAATTAAAAATAATAAATACATCAAATTAAAAGTTTTCGTTTTGTCTCTGTGCTTGTGTTGTTGAAAAAAAATGTAGAGAAAAAACTTAATTGAAAGAGAGGTTAAAATTAGAAAGTTTCTTTTGTGAATTTATATGTCATTAGATAGGAGAGTAAGGAATAAAGACTCAATTGTAATATGGCAAGAATGTGCAATTATGAAAAGAAATTTGAATAGAAATTCAATTATACTTATTGTTTCACTGTGTTGTGCTGTTCGAAAAAAACATTCAAAAGAAAATTAACTGAGAGAGAGGGTGTTAAAACTGAACTCTTAACCTATTACGTTTATTAATTTTAATTTTAATTCAATGATTATTATTATTTGTTCTCATTATTCTCATTTGAAACGTTCCTATATTATATATAAATAAATAGATGATATTCAAGTATAAGAATAAAAAATTATAATTTATAAAATTATAAGAATCAAATGAGTGATACAATCATTAAATCATTTATGTAAATACACCTTTAATCATGTCATCATTACTTGAATGAGATGATTTAGTTAAATATTATATCTTTTATTATTATTTAGTTTTATTTTAGTGATATAATCTTTCTTTTTTTTCGCTGCCCCTTCCATTCAGCGGAAAAAAGAAATCATTCATTCGGGTTGTTATTTAATGTAAGATTTATTTTCTACCGAGTATCAATGAAGAAATATAAACTTTATTTGATTCTCTTTAACTTTTATCTGTGAGACTGATTTCAATAATAGTTAAGAGTAGTGTAGGACCTCGTGCCTACAAAAGTGTTGAATTTTCAGGTAACAAATAGTGATCATGGAAGAACATAGAAAATGTTACGAAAGACGTTAGCAATAGCAATAAATCTGGATTTTTTTTTTTCCATTGTTCAGTGTATCTGTATGAGTATGTGACTGTGTCTCAACGATGCTTCCGGATAATTGCCGGGAATTTGAGCAACGTTGAAAGGCTCAAACAGCAATAGCATTAGCAGGTGGTCAATGTAGCGCGTTTCCTCATTTTCTAAGTTCAATTATTAATGGTATTTTAAAAGAAGATTAAATAATTTCTCTGTTTGCTTACTGACATAGTAAATTGTTTTTACTTTCGACGCTTTTTCTAATGTTCTCGTTGAAAAAGTGGAAAAGAATTAAAGGCAGCACTTGGGGGATAAGAAAAGTACGTTTTCGTATCTTGTTTGGGTATCACGTAACGCATCTTTAAAAGTATGGAACGAAGTCAACGAACGACTAATCTGTCTGCCCTCGTGTTGAGTGCCAACTTCATCATGACTTGTCCGTGACTGCCAAGAAGTGCTGTGATTTTAAAACCTATTATTAC
This sequence comes from Amphicarpaea edgeworthii, assembly GCA_014843725.1. Classification (NCBI taxonomy): domain Eukaryota; kingdom Viridiplantae; phylum Streptophyta; class Magnoliopsida; order Fabales; family Fabaceae; genus Amphicarpaea; species Amphicarpaea edgeworthii. The sequence continues at coordinate 24,501,898 of CM026324.1, read as the reverse complement.
ATTTTCTAAAAATTATGTTTCTGCCTATCGAAAAAAAATAATTATGTTTCTACCAAATTATATTTTCTAAAATTCAAAAATGTAATTTTTATAGTATGATTGGTTTTTTTAACAATATTTTCAAGAACACAACATTTTCAGGATTTACTTTTCAACTATAAATTCCTATAGGGAGTGAGAATAGAAACCTTTGAAGTTTGCATACCAAATATATTTATAATATGTTTTTAGAAAATATAATTCAAAGGAATGAAAGAAAGTTATATATCTGAAGTACACTTTCTAGATATTATTTTTAACGATTCTGTGCTCCCCCTAACTTGACTGTGATTCTGTGACAGTGATATATTGATATGTAATGCATTCGCGTTAAGAAGATAGAAATAAAAAAAATTATTATCCGTGGAATAATTATAATCATTGACTTTTCTAATTAAGTAGTCATAATTTCAAAAAGCACATTAACCAATTAATTTGGGACACCTAATAGTCAGAAGAAAAATTGGACTAGGATTACTGAATTTTGCTTGCTGGCGAAGAAATGTGAAAATCCATACTTGAAAATTCTAATTAATGTGTCCAATGCTATATAGTATGAACTCAGAGAACTCTATAAGTTGGTAATCGGGTTCAACTTCCCAACCGACAACTCATTTTTTAATTTCATTCATCTCTTGTTGCTTTCTACGGCTAGTTTTCCATCTTCAGCTTCTTCTTGTAAAAGGTTCATTTCTTCTCCTTAACTGACATCATTAACTGAACTTCACCTTCTTCATGGCGAAGTTACTGTTTGAAGAGAACTATGTTGTCGTGTGTTACTATAACTAACTTGAATTGAGGCATTTCATGCAGCTGTTTTCGGTTTACAGTCATTAGCAGAGGGGTTTGTGAGCAAAAAGAGACTTCCTCCATTGAAATGGAAGGGGATATAATTGTGAATGGAGATCCTAACACAAACAGCAATCAAGACTCAAACAAGAGTGAGGCCAAAGGTGAACCCACCAAAACAGTACCCTTGTACAAGCTTTTCACTTTTGCTGATCCTTTGGATCACTTGTTGATGCTTGTGGGGACTGTTGGTGCTATTGGCAATGGAATCTCTTTGCCCTTAATGACTCTGATATTTGGAAATATGATCAATGCATTTGGAGGAAACAGTGACACCAGCGACGTCGTTGATGAAGTTTCCAAGGTATTTCCTCAATAATCCCTTTTACTGTTACTAGTCCTTATTTGTGAAATAGTATCATTAGAAAAGTTAGAACTTAACATTTTGCTATGAATTACTGTGTTCAGGTGTCTCTGAAATTTGTATACTTGGCTGTGGGTACCTTTTTCGCGTCACTTATGCGTAAGTACATCAGATTATCTGTTTGTTCTTACAATCTAACTGTTTAGTTTGGTTCATTAATATGACCCAAAAATAAACCTTAATTGTTTGATATGTACCAGAGATGACAGGCTGGATGATCACTGGGGAGAGACAAGCTGCAAGAATTAGAGGCTTATACCTTCAAACAATTTTGAGGCAAGATGTCACTTTCTTTGATAAAGAGACTAATACTGGAGAGGTTGTTGGAAGGATGTCTGGTGACACTGTTCTTATTCAAGATGCCATGGGTGAAAAGGTATTCATGAACCACCGTACATAAATAGTCACCGATTCATTTTTTCTGTAACTACCATTAACACAAGAGTTTAAGGATGTTTAATTGTTTCTCTCTTTTTTCATTCCAGGTAGGACAGTTCATACAGTTAATAGCAACTTTCTTTGGAGGTTTTGTGGTAGCATTCATCAAGGGATGGCTTCTAACTGTTGTCATGTTATCCTGTATTCCACTTCTTGTATTGGCTGGGGCTATGATGAGTCTGATTATTACAAAAACATCATCCAAAGGACAAGCTGCTTATTCCACAGCAGCAAGTGTAGTAGAACAGACAGTTGGTTCTATCCGAACTGTACGCATACCCGCAAAAAAAAAGAAACTCTTTCTTTTGTTTCTTTTAATCTATATATAAATGAAATGACCTTTATCTCATCTCTCCAACGCAGGTTGCATCATTCACTGGGGAGAGGCTGGCTATAGCTAAATACAATCAGTCTTTAATCAAGGCATACAAGACTGGAGTGCAGGAGGCACTAGCTTCTGGTTTGGGGTTTGGTGCGCTCTTCTTTGTTTTTATCAGCAGTTATGGTCTGGCTGTATGGTTTGGTGCAAAAATGATAATAGAGAAAGGATATACTGGAGGAGACGTTGTGACCGTAATATTTGCTGTATTAACTGGCTCAATGTAAGTTCTGTTTCTTTTTCTTTCTTAATTCTTAATATGAACCTATAATTTCTAAACTTGACTCCCATTTGAAAACTCAGAAGATACAAATAGATAACTAGATGTTATATTGTCCTAACTAACTGTAATTCCAATCCCAGGTCTCTTGGGCAGGCATCTCCAAGCTTGAGTGCTTTTGCTGCGGGACAAGCTGCAGCCTTTAAGATGTTTGAAACAATCAAAAGGAAGCCAGAAATCGATGCCTATGACACTACTGGTAGGAAGCTTGAAGACATTCACGGTGATATAGAGCTTAGGGAGGTTTGCTTTAGTTATCCTACAAGACCTGATGAACTAATATTCAATGGATTTTCTCTTTCAATACCAAGTGGCACTACTGCAGCTTTGGTAGGACAAAGTGGGAGTGGGAAATCCACAGTTGTTAGTTTGATAGAGAGATTTTACGATCCACAGTCTGGTGCTGTACTTATTGATGGTATCAACCTCAAAGAATTTCAACTGAAATGGATCAGACAGAAAATAGGCCTAGTTAGCCAGGAACCCGTTCTCTTTACTTGCAGTATTAAAGACAATATTGCTTATGGCAAGGGTGGTGCAACTGATGAAGAAATCAGAGCTGCAGCTGAACTAGCCAATGCTGCCAAATTTATAGATAAACTTCCTCAGGTGAGCTCTTAAACCCCACTTAAATGTAGAAACTGCATAGTGAATTCCAAATAATTTTTTTACTTCCATCTTTATTATTAAAGGGTTCCTTTCACCTCAATAATTTTGTATGAATTGTGAACTTAGGGACTTGACACAATGGTTGGTGAGCATGGTACACAGCTCTCTGGGGGCCAAAAGCAGAGAGTGGCAATAGCAAGAGCAATTTTGAAAGATCCAAGAATCCTACTTCTGGATGAAGCAACAAGTGCCCTTGATGCTGAATCTGAGAGAATTGTACAAGAGGCACTGGACAGAATAATGATAAACAGAACAACTGTCATTGTAGCCCACCGATTGAGTACTATAAGGAATGCTGATACCATTGCTGTTATCCATCAAGGAAAAATAGTTGAAAGAGGTAAACATATTATTTAGTAATAGATATGTACCTTTTCCATGACTCCATTTAAGAAGGTTCATGAAAACAAAATGTTTATATACCTCCTTGCATTTTATACTTTTCAATTGATCAGGTTCACATGCTGAGCTCACCAAGGATCCTGATGGAGCCTATAGCCAGCTTATCAGACTACAAGAAATTAAGAGGTCAGAACGGAATGCAGATGATAGAGACAAATCTGAAAGTATAGGGCATTCTGGAAGACATTCAAGTAAAAGGTCTTCTTTTTTAAGATCTATAAGCAGAGAGTCATTGGGAGTAGGAAACAGTGGTCGCCATTCATTCTCAGCATCATTCGGGGTCCCCACATCAAGTGGCTTCATAGAACCTGCAGGTGAAGGGCCTGAAGATCCTCCTTCAACAGCTCCTTCACCACCAGAAGTCCCTCTTTATCGGCTGGCTTATCTAAACAAGCCAGAGATTCCAGTGTTACTGATGGGGACTGTAGCTGCAGTGATAACTGGAGTAATATTCCCTGTTTATGGTCTCTTGATTTCCAAAATGATTAGTATTTTCTATGAGCCAGCTCATGAACTCCGTAAAGATTCAAAAGTTTGGGCATTAGTATTTGTTGCACTCGGTGTGGTATCATTCATTGTCTATCCAGGTAGATTCTACTTTTTTGGAGTTGCTGGGGGTAAGTTGATCCAAAGGATCCGGAAAATGTGTTTTGAGAAAGTAGTTCACATGGAAGTAAGTTGGTTTGATGAAGCTGAGCATTCAAGTGGAGCAATTGGAGCAAGACTTTCTACTGATGCAGCTTCTGTTCGAGCTTTGGTTGGGGATGCACTTGGTTTGCTGGTTCAAAATATTGCCACCGCAGTAGCTGGATTGGCAATTGCCTTTGAATCAAGCTGGCAGCTTGCTCTTATAATCCTTGCTTTGGTGCCTCTACTAGGTCTAAATGGATATCTGCAATTCAAGTTCTTGAAAGGATTCAGTGCAGATTCAAAGGTTTGTTCCTGACTTCTACTAAGCCCTCAACCAACATTGTGAACTAATAATATGAAAATATGTGTTCTCAACTTTTGTTTTTGATCGGTATATGTGTTCTCAACTTGAGGGGAGGTGAAGTGATAATTTTGAACATAAGTAATTAGGTCCATTTCTTGAAACATTTTCCGCATCATACTAATAGGAGAGGACAATTTACTTTGTGTTGATGAGCATGGATCAGTAAAGTTACAAGCATATGCTCAGTATGCATTTTTGACTTAGCTATATGTTATGAATACTGATACTCTATATGCCCACAGAAATTGTACGAGGAAGCAAGTCAAGTGGCAAATGATGCTGTGGGGAGTATAAGAACAGTTGCTTCTTTCTGTGCTGAAGAGAAGGTGATGGAATTATACCAGGAAAAATGTGAAGGACCAATCAAGACAGGCATAAGGCAAGGGATAATAAGTGGAATTAGTTTTGGAGTGTCATTCTTTGTGCTGTATGCTGTTTATGCTACCAGTTTTTATGCTGGAGCTCGACTGGTAGATGCTGGAAAAACATCATTCAATGATGTTTTCCGGGTAAGTTACTCTCTTGTTGACAATGTAAAATATTCTCTCACTTTTCTCTTCTCAGTGCCACATTTATAGCCAAGTTTTAATCACCAAGATAAGCTGGTCCAGTGCACAAGGTTTCCACCAAACTACTGGCATTGATGATTTTGTCTCCCTGATTTGCAGGTCTTTTTTGCTCTCAGTATGGCAGCTATAGGAATCTCTCAATCTGGCTCTTTGGTCCCTGATTCAACTAAAGCTAAAAGTGCTGCTGCTTCCATATTTGCCATTCTTGACCGAAAGTCACAAATAGACCCAAGTGATGACTCTGGAATGACACTGGAAGAAGTCAAGGGAGAGATTGAACTTAAGCATGTTAGTTTCAAGTATTCTACCAGACCTGATGTTCAAATATTCAGAGATCTTAGCTTGACCATTCATAGCGGCAAGGTAACCTTCTAGTTTGCAAATCTCGTCTTCTTCACTACTTTAAATTGTTCTTCCTAAACTAACAGATTGACTACATTGATGAAATAAACAGACGGTAGCATTGGTTGGAGAAAGTGGAAGTGGAAAATCAACGGTGATCTCATTATTACAAAGATTTTATGACCCAGACTCCGGTCACATTACACTGGATGGTAAAGAAATCCAAAGTATGCAAGTTAAGTGGCTGAGACAACAGATGGGCCTTGTGAGTCAAGAGCCTGTGTTGTTTAATGACACCATCAGAGCCAATATTGCATATGGAAAAGGAGATGCAACTGAGGCAGAAATCATAGCTGCAGCAGAATTGGCAAATGCTCATAAGTTCATTAGTAGTTTGCAGAAGGTAAATTGCAGTATTCTATTAACTAAAACCAACTATAGCATCCTCAAATTTCTGAATTAGTACATGTTATTTAGAAAGCATATGAAGAATATAGGCCTGAACTAAAATGTTGAAAACAATATACAGGGTTATGACACGTTAGTAGGGGAGCGAGGAGTTCAATTATCTGGGGGACAGAAGCAGCGTGTGGCAATTGCACGAGCTATAGTGAAGAATCCAAAAGTATTATTACTAGATGAGGCCACAAGTGCACTTGATGCTGAGTCTGAAAAAGTGGTTCAGGATGCACTAGACCGTGTTATGGTGGACCGAACCACAATAGTGGTGGCTCATAGGTTATCAACCATAAAGGGTGCGGATTTAATTGCAGTAGTTAAAAATGGGGTCATAGCAGAGAAGGGAAAGCATCAAGCATTGCTCAACAAGGGAGGTGACTATGCTTCCTTAGTAGCGTTGCATACAACTGCTTCTACTTCTTAGTCCCTGAGTTGCTGATTGTACTGAGCAAATTTACTTGCTCAACATAGCTTTATTTGAATGTCACTAGATCCGATAGCTTTATTTAGGTGTACTATATAATATATTTTTCTTGAAAGAAGTATTATAAGAAAGTGTTTGTTTTGTTTCTTTTGTTATTGATTCTTGTATATCATTCTCATTTATTACTTTTTACGTAAAGATCAGTCACAAGAATTGGTTACTAATCAATCTATTACTATTAATTTTAATAAAAGAATGTTTAAATTGGATACATGTAACCACTCATTCAATTTTTTCTTTCAAAGTTGGACACACGAACATAGCATTATTAAAAAAAATATTAATATAATAATGAGACTTGACATTTTTCTTTATGGTAATGGATTGAGTTTATAACTTTATGTTATGAATTATTCTATTTTTATGTTTTATTTAATTTGTTGACATCTAAAATTAATTTTAAATTTAAAATTAGACAAAAGTAAATTCACAAATATATTATTTTAAAATAGTAACAAATTTAATAAATGATGATGAGAATGAGACAATATAAATATAACTTACTAGAACAAGAATAAAATTGGATACAAAATTTTTATCTTGAAAAACGATCGATCATGAAGGTAATGAAATAGGAAATAATAATATAATATAGTGATTCTTGCTTAGTCACATTGGCATGCATATTTATGACAATGAGATGAGGGTTTTTTCTGTTTTGAGACTAAAGATAAATATGAAAATTAAAAAATATTGAGAAATAAAAATATAATTAATCATATTTTTAATATTTATAAATTCACATCATTTTTTCTTTTATCCAAATATTTCCACTTATTGTTATGTTATTACGGATATATAAAAAATATAATTTAGATTTTTTATGAATAATATACTCATCACACATATATTTATTTATTTTTTGAATAAAAAATGATATTAATTTATTTAACAACAATGAATCAATAACCTTAATCAATTGAATATATTATATTATTTACATGTAGCGTGCGTGCTCGTGCTAGTTAGTTTACTACGTAGAACCAGTGAACTTATGAGCATGATGATGTTAAAAAACATGATGTGCAAATATCAAACTCTTTTTATGTCATACCAATTTCCCTATGTCGAGAAGTGATTATTCCTGAATGTATGAGTTTCAGAATCTAGATTTTTCATATAATTTAATCTACAGTTTTTTTGCTTCCAATCTTGCCCTTAACTTTATTGCCCTTCTGTCGTCAAGTTTTAATGATGATGGCGTGTTTTCGCTGTCCGTGGCGGTGCGAAACTTGGGCTTGGTGTTTGAAGGTTTAACGGCGACATTGACAATGAAGTACTAAACCTTCTAACACGTGACCAGTGACCTGCTGCAGGAAACAACACTGGAATGAAATGCCAGAAGAATGGGACGTAACACTTTCCAAAGGCGACATTGACAATGGAGTCCTGAACCTTCTAACACGTGCCATCTCATCCAGGAAACAACACTGGAACAAGAATGGGACCTAACACTTTCCAAAGACCGAGACAATAAAAACATTTTAGAATAACGTTTGACTGTCACAGTATATTTTTTTTTAAGGAGATAGTCTAATTAGAGTTGTATATGATGTAATGTATTCACATTAAGAGATGAAAGTAATTATAATTTCAAAAACCACATAAATTAATTAATTTGGGACTTCTAAGAAACTTCAATCCAGACTCTAATTAATTTGACCAATGCTTTATAGTATGATCTCATTGAACTATATAAGTTGGCAACCGGGTTCTACAATTCCCAACCGATAATTTGTTTTTTAATTCATTTCACTCTGTTGCTTTCTACGGCTAGTTTCTCCCATCTTGTGTGAAGGCACAAATTGGCAAAAGGTTCATTTCTTCTTCTGTTTTGATTGCATTTCAATCACTTCATTATTTTATGTAGTTTCAATCTCTCCGTTGAGTTAACTTGTTGCCATTATCTTATAAATGCTGAATCTTTCCAAAGTTGACTAGACAACCAAGTGTGTAAATCTTCCTCACAAGCTCAATGCACACACAACAAATCAGGAAACATATTAAAAACTTCAAACAAAAAAGAGGATGACATGCATTTCATGATGAAGTTACTGTTTGAAGAGAACTTTGTTGTTCTGTGTTACTAACTTCAATTAATGCATGCAGCTGTTTTCGATTTACAGTAATTGTTAGAGGGGTTTGTGAGCAAAAAGAGCCTTTCTCCATTAAAATGGAAGGGGATATCAGTGTGAACAATGATCCTAACAGCAATCAAGACTCAAACAAGAGTGAGACCAAAGATGAACCCACCAAAACAGTACCCTTATACACAGGGACAGATCCAGAAAGTTGATTAGGACGGATCCAGAAAGTTGATTAAGGAGGGATTAAATTTTTTTTTAGGTATTTAAATATATAATTCCTAAAAAAATATATTTATTAAATATATAATTTTTTAAAAAATATTTATTAAATAATAAATTTTATAAAATTATTTATGATTTTTAACCATAAAATTAAAATTATTATTTTTTATTTAAAATGATAGAAGAAGAAAATGCATACATTTATAATTAAATTTTTTTTTTTTTTATCTCAAATACATTAATAATAATAATTTCACACTTAAAAAACAAATTCATTAGATTTTATAACAATATATATATATAGATAAAAAGCTAATAATTCACATAATATAATTAATTTAAATAATAATAATAATTAATAAAATTAAAATCATGAAATATTTGTATCATATCTATTAATTAATATATTATATATTTTTGAATTAGATTATATATTAAAATATATTATTAAAAATATTATTAATATATAAATAATAATAATAATAATAATAATATATATTATATATTATTTTTTTATTTTTTTACTAAAAATAATTTTATATATATATTATAAAAGAGAAGAGGGATTTTGGTGGGGGGTGGGGGGGGCTGAAGCCCCTGCTTGCCCCCCCGTGGATCCGTCTCTGCTTATACAAGCTTTTCTCATTTGCCGATCCTTTCGATCACTTGTTGATGTTTGTGGGGACTGTTGGTGCTATTGGAAATGGAATCTCCATGCCCTTAATGACTCTGATATTTGGAAATATGATCAATGCATTCGGAGGATCCAGTAACACCAGCGACATGGTTGATGAAGTTTCCAAGGTATTTCCTCAATAATCCCTTTTACTGTTACTAGTCCTTTTTTTGTGAAATAGTATCATTAGAAGATAGAACTTAACATTTTGCAATGAATTACTGTGTTCAGGTGTCTCTGCAATTTGTATACTTGGCTGTGGGTACCTTTTTTGTGTCACTGTTGCGTAAGTACATCAGGTTATCTGTTTGTTCTTACAATCTAACTGTTTAGTTTGGTTCATTATGACCCAAAAAGAAACCTTGTTTGCTATGTACCAGAGATGACATGCTGGATGATCACTGGGGAAAGACAAGCTGCAAGAATTAGAGGATTATACCTTCAAACAATTTTGAGGCAAGATGTCACTTTCTTTGATAAAGAGACTAATACTGGAGAGGTTGTTGGAAGGATGTCTGGTGATACTGTTCTTATTCAAGATGCCATGGGTGAAAAGGTATTCATGAACCACCGTACATAAATAGTCACCGATTCATTTTTTCTGTAACTACCATTAACACGAGTTTAAGGATGTGTAATTGTTTCTCTCTTCTTTCATTCCAGGTAGGACAGTTCATACAGTTAATAGCAACTTTCTTTGGAGGTTTTGTAGTAGCATTCATCAAGGGATGGCTTCTAACTGTTGTCATGTTATCCTGTATTCCACTTCTTGTCTTGTCTGGGGCTATGATGAGTCTGATTATTACAAAAACATCATCCAAAGGACAAGCTGCTTATTCTACAGCAGCAAGTGTAGTAGAGCAGACAATTGGTTCTATCCGAACTGTATGCACACTGGCAATAACAAACTCTTTATTTATTTATTTTTTTTTGTTCAGTATATAATTAATTGACCTCTATCTCTCCAATGCAGGTTGTATCATTCACTGGGGAGAGGCTGGCTATAGCTAAATACAATCAGTCCTTAATCGATGCATACAAGATGGGATTGCAAGAGGCATTAGCTTCTGGTTTGGGTTTTGGTGCTCTCTACTTTGTTATTTGCTGCACTTATGGTTTGGCTATATGGTTTGGTGCAAAAATGATATACGGGAAGGATACACAGGAGGAGAAGTTGTGACTGTAATATTTGCTGTATTGGCTGGCTCCACGTGAGTTGCGTGTTTTTTTTTTCTTTCTTTATATGAAACTATAATTTCTAAAATTGATTCTCTCCCCTTATGATATCCGAGAATTCTGAAGAGTTTGACATATATTATATATTCTTGCCTAACAATATTTCCTATCCCAGGTCTCTTGGGTCAGCATCTACAAGCTTGAGTGCTTTTGCTGCAGGTAAAGCTGCAGCCTTTAAGATGTTTGAAACAATCAAAAGGAAGCCGGAAATCGATGCCTATGACACTACTGGTCGGACACTTGAAGACATTCGCGGTGATATAGAGCTTAGGGAGGTTTGCTTTAGTTATCCTACAAGACCTGCTGAACTGATATTCAAGGAATTTTTGCTTTCAATACCAAGTGGCACTACTGCAGCTTTGGTAGGACAAAGTGGGAGTGGGAAATCCACAGTTGTTAGTTTGATAGAGAGATTTTACGATCCACAGTCTGGTGCAGTACTTATTGATGGTATCACCCTCAGAGAATTTCAACTGAAATGGATTAGACACAAAATTGGCTTAGTCAGCCAGGAACCAGTACTCTTTACTTGCAGCATTAAAGAGAATATTGCCTATGGCAAGGATGGAGCAACTGATGAAGAAATCAGAGCTGCAGCAGAAGTTGCTAATGCTTTCAAATTTATAGATAAACTTCCTCAGGTGAGTTCTCAAACCTCATTTAGATATAGAAACTGCATAGTGAATTCATGCTTAGAAGTTTGAAATGTTTTCAAAAGTGTATGAATTACTAAAGGGTTCTTTCTCCTAAAAAAACTTGCATGATTTATGAACTTAGAGGGTCTAGATACAATGGTTGGTGAGCATGGTACACAGCTCTCTGGGGGCCAAAAGCAGAGAGTGGCAATAGCAAGAGCAATTTTGAAAGATCCAAGAATCCTACTTCTGGATGAAGCTACAAGTGCCCTTGATGCTGAATCTGAGAGAATTGTACAAGAGGCATTGGACAGAGTAATGATAAACAGAACAACCGTCATTGTAGCCCACCGATTGAGTACTATAAGGAATGCCGATACCATTGCTGTTATCCATCAAGGAAAAATAGTTGAAAGAGGTAAATATATTATTTAGTAATAGAATTCTACCTTTCTTGATTATATTCCACATTTCTTGATTATTCTTTTCAATTGATCAGGTTCACACGCTGAGCTCACCAAGGATCCTGATGGATCCTATAGTCAGCTCATCAGACTACAAGAAATTAAGAAGTTAGAACAGAATATAGTGCATTCTGGAAGACATTCAAGTAATAGGTCTTCATTCTCAGTATCATTTGGCGTGCCCACATCTGTTGTTGGCTTCATAGAACCTGCAGGTGAAGGGCCTGAAGTTCCTCCTTCAACAGCTCCTTCACCACCAGAAGTGTCTCTTCATCACCTGGCTTATCTAAACAAGCCAGAAATTCCAGTGTTACTGGTGGGAACTGTATCTGCAGTGATAACTGGAGTAATATTTCCTGCTTTTGGTCTCTTACTTTCCAAAATGATAAGTACTTTCTATGAGCCAGCTCATGAACTTCGTAAAGATTCAAAAGTTATGGCATTAGTATTTGTTGCGCTTGGTGTGGTATCATTCTTGGTTTATCCGGCTAGGTTCTACCTTTTTGGTGTTGCTGGTGGTAAGTTGATCCAAAGGATCCGGAAAATGTGTTTTGAGAAAGTAGTTCACATGGAAGTAAGTTGGTTTGATGAAGCTGAGCATTCAAGTGGAGCAAGGCTCTCCACTGATGCAGCTTCTGTAAGAGCTTTGGTTGGGGATGCACTTGGCTTGCTGGTTCAAAATATTGCTGCAGCAATAGCTGGCTTAGTAATTGCCTTTGAATCGAGCTGGCAGCTTGCTTTTATAATCCTTGCTTTGGTGCCTTTGCTAGGAGTAAATGGATATGTGCAATTCAAGGTCCTGAATGGATTCAGTAGAGATGCAAAGGTATGTCCTTGACTTGAACTAAGTCACAAACTAATATTGTGAATAAGTAATATGAAAATATGAGTTCTTAACTTTACGGGAGGTATAGACTTACATATATAAATCTCAATGCAAGTAATTAAATCCATTTCTTTGAACATATCGGGCATCATATACTATTAGGAGGGGAAAAGTTACTTTATGTTATCAACAGTGTTACAAGCATATGTTCTGAATGCATTTTACTTTGATTTATGTTATGAATACTGATATTCTATATGCCCAACAGAAAGTGTATGAGGAAGCAAGTCAAGTGGCGAATGATGCTGTGGGGAGTATAAGAACGGTTGCTTCTTTCTGTGCTGAAGAGAAGGTGATGGAATTATACCAGGAAAAATGTGAAGGACCAATCAAGACAGGCATAAGGCGAGGGATAATAAGTGGAATTAGTTTTGGAGTGTCATTCTTTGTGCTGTATGCAGTTTATGCAACCAGTTTTTATGCCGGAGCTCGACTGGTAGAGGATGGCAAGTCTTCTTTCTCAGATGTTTTCCAGGTAAGTTACTCTCCTAACTTGTTAACCATGTAAAATATTTTATCACTTTTCTCTTCTCACTGTCACAATTATTGCCAAGTTATTGATCACCAAGATAGGATGGTGCTGTGCACAAGACTTCCACCAAGTTTCTAGCATTGATGATTTTGTCTTCTGATTTGCAGGTCTTTTTTGCTCTCAGTATGGCAGCTGTAGGAATCTCTCAATCTGGCTCTTTGGTCCCTGATTCAACTAAAGCAAAAGGTGCTGCTGCTTCCATATTTGCCATTCTTGACCAAAAGTCACAAAAAGGCCCAAGTGATGACTCTGGAATGACACTGGAAGAAGTCAAGGGAGAGATTGAACTTAAGCATGTCAGTTTCAAATATCCTACCAGACCCGATGTTCAAATATTCAGAGATCTTAGCTTGACCATTCATAGCGGCAAGGTAACCTTCTAGTTTGCACATCTTGTCCTTCACTACTCTAAATTGTCCTTCCTAAACTAACGGATTGATTATATTGATGAAATAAACAGACGGTAGCATTGGTTGGAGAAAGTGGAAGTGGAAAATCAACGGTGATCTCATTATTACAAAGATTTTATGACCCAGACTCCGGTCACATTTCACTGGATGGTAAAGAAATCCAAAGGATGCAAGTTAAATGGCTGAGACAACAGATGAGCCTGGTGAGTCAAGAGCCTGTACTGTTTAATGACACCATCAGAGCCAATATTGCATATGGAAAAGGAGATGCAACTGAGGCAGAAATTATAGCCGCAGCAGAATTGGCAAATGCTCATAAGTTCATTAGTAGTTTGCAGAAGGTAAATTGCACTGTTCTATTAACTCAATCTTAAGGCCAACTATAGCATCGTCAAAATTCTGAATTAGTACATGTTATTTAGAAAGCATATGAAGAATATGAGTCTGAAATGTTGAAAACAATATGCAGGGTTATGACACGTTAGTAGGGGAGCAAGGAGTTCAATTATCTGGGGGACAGAAGCAGCGTGTGGCAATTGCACGAGCTATTGTGAAGAATCCAAAAATATTACTACTAGATGAAGCCACAAGTGCACTTGATGCTGAGTCTGAAAAAGTGGTTCAGGATGCACTAGACCGTGTTATGGTGGACCTAACCTCAATAGTAGTGGCTCATAGGCTATCAACTATAAAGGGTGCAGATTTAATTGCAGTAGTTAAAAATGGGGTGATAGCAGAGAAGGGAAAGCATCAAGCATTACTCAACAGGGGGGGTGACTATGCTTCCATAGTAGCGTTGCATACAAGTGTTTCTACATCTTAGTCCCGAGTTGCTGATTGTATCTGAGCAAAATTTACTTGCTCTGGATTCTTGTTCTTCTCAATGATGAAGAATCAAATTTAAGTGTACTATGTAATATTTTTTGAGAAGAACAAGAATCAGAGTAAGTAAATTTTGATTGATAGCTCTTTTTAGGTGTACTGTGTAATATTTTTTTCTTGAAAGAAGTATCGTAAGAAAGTGTTTGTTTTGTTTCTTCTCTTTTTTTTTTTGAAAGAATTTTGTTTTGTTTCTTCTCTTATTGATTCAGGAAATGATTCTTGTATATCATTCCCATTTTATCACTTTTTACATAAAGATCTGTAACAAGAATTGATTACTAATGTTTAAAAATTGATATGCAAATAGCAAACTTTTTTTATGTACCAATTTTTACTTTGTTCCTATTATAAGATATAGTTTTGAAAATATTTTGCTCATTTTTATAAGACTTTATTTTAGTTGTCTTGTGCATTAAAAAAATTATCTAAATTGTAGTTATATATTTTAACTCATAATTGAATATTACTTTAAATTGTCTATTTCTCTCTGTTATGGAGATGAGAAAAGATGGTATATTTCCAATAATGTTAAGAATTTTTTTTAAAAAATATTATAATTACATACAAATTTAATGTTTATATTTAAATTTAACTAGTGTAGTTTTTATAGTAAACATAAATTAGCCATTTACGCCTTATAAATAAGAAGAAGAAAAAATACCTTTAGTATTTTAATTTATTTCCTAAATATTATACTTTAAAAAATCTTATTTGACAAACCATTTCAACTAGTCTCTAGCTTTTTCAAGTAATTTTTTTTAGCGTGTATGAGTTTTCAGTAAATAATTTTTTTTTTTTTAGCTTCTAACATTTTTGAAAACACTACATGAAATAACATTAAAAAAAAACGTAGAATTCTGACTTTTAACTTTTTACATTTATTCATTTTTATTCTTAAAATATTTATTAACTCTTTTGATTATCCTTTTTAAATAAAATGAGATTTTATTATTAACTTATTTTTGCTTTCAGTATTTTTTTTTACATATTTTTATATTACACTATTTATTTTAAATATTGTAATATTTGAAATATTTAATTTATTATATATCCATTATAATTCATGAAATTAAAAATGATAATTTTTGGATTTTTTAAATAATTTTACATATTACATAATTTATTTTAATTATTATGTCAATTAACATAATACAATATTTAAGTATTTTTTTTTACCTTATTTTTATTTTGATTTAAAATGCTTTAAGTTATAGTATAAGATTTTTTTTTTGGCTGAATGTTATAGTATAAGAATAGTACTAAAATATATGATATGAAAATATGTAATAAGTGAAATTAAAAAAATATTAAATTTTTTTTATTTATAAATAAAAATTACAAGAGTTTAAAATTTATTAAAAAATTAAAATTATAACACCTCAAAATATACTTTTATTCATAAAATAAAATTATAATTTATAAAAAAAAATCATATAAATATGTTTATTTGATATTTTCAGCTACTTAAACGTACACTTATGATTTAATAAATGATTTAATAAATTAGTTTAGAAGTTTTATCTTTTAACTTTCAGTTTCCTTTTCCAGTTACCAACGAGTTTTTTAACTTTCAGTTAGTTAGTTTTAACGAGTTTTACCGAAGATAACCATGATACATTAACGTATGATAACTAATGAATTAATGCAAAAATTGAAATATTCATTAATGAAATTAAAACTCATTGTCGTTATTCAAATATCTAATAAATGGACATTTAAAGCCCACTTTGTATTAAATGTTCCATTTAATGTGATTCATCAAATAAATGACAAATAAAAATAGCTATTTTATTTTTTGTTTTAAGTATATTTTTTTAGGCAATAAAGGGCATTTATCATATGGCGGAAAGAGTACAAAAGATAATAAATAAAAGTATAAGAACTAATTAATGAATATAATTCTTTTATGTCTTTTTTATGAAAGTATTGTTAAACTTAACTGGTCTTGTTCTTCCTCTAAATACATGATTCCAAACTGATCGCTAATACTGATTTTGTATAATTTATGTTCGCTATAGATGAAACGGCGAAACTGTAGTTTCCACATATTCCAAAAAAACGAGAACAGTACTGAACGTGGATCTTTCTTTTTAAATATGAATTTAGCAAGACAACAGTTAGGTGAAACTTGAAAGAGACTTATCATAATTGAAAGTGTTAATGTTATTCTCTTAGACATATCTTTTCTTATTAGATATTAAGGGCCTTTGGACACATACATTATAAGTATTTTTAAGATAATAAAATAATGAAATTAATTTTTTAAATATATAGTTAATTTGTACCAAGCTCAAATAAAATTGACTAAATAATACTACAAGATATGCGTTAAAAATTGTGTTATAAAAATAATTCTAATTAATATATATATTTGGCAAATTATTAATTATTCCAACATTGTGATGTGATATGTCCAATGTAGAAGTATTTGTTAAATAAATGAGTGAAGTCAGCTAATTAACATCTTTTGAATATTAATATTGGCATTTTGGCGAGATAGCCAATGACCTCTTGCAAAAGTTAGGGTTCATATTGCAACTGGCCCTTGTTCTCCACGAAAATATATATAATAAAAATACATTTTCGAAGCTATCATAGTTCACTCACATGATGTGAAACGGTCCTCAAATATTCCCGGTGGACTGTGAAGAAATATAATAAAAATAATATATAACTGATGAACTTAATTTATTGCTAATAACCAATTGATATCTCTGAGAGACATGTACAATATATTCGGTTTTATTTGAGAGGATTGGTAATTCATACATAACACAATAAGTACCTTACATTAATATCCACCTGATTAACATGTCGCAAATAGTTGCTTAATTATTAGGAACTATTGTCTTCGTTAATGGTGTTCTGATACTATTATTATATTATTTTAATTTCTTCGATATGTAGTTGGTTGAGAATGTACATTAACTGTACAACGTCATGCCTTATATATATATATATATATATATTAAGGGTGATTAGCTAGTTCTGATGAAACTCCGATTGGTATGTGTCGTCAACATCATCATGGTTTGATCATCACCGTCCATATCTCTGGAATCGCTTGTGCCAAGTTATGCACACTCTCCACAGCATAGTCTGCTCCTTCGCTTTTCACTGTCTTCCCAACCTATAACAAGCAATCGATCGATCGATGATAACATTGAATTGAATATATAGTGTTAGTTATAGGATACGACGTGGTGTACCAGAACAGTGTGGAGACCCATTTGTTTTCCCGCGGCAATATTGCGAATGCTGTCATCCAGAAACAGCTGCAATATAATACAAATATCAATAATTAATTAAAAACAATTTCACTGTCAAGAAAGAAACGAGCCGAGCCGTACCGTACGGGGAGGATCGACGACGTTGGCAGCGTGAAGCGCGATCTTGAAGGCATCCAGCGAGGGTTTAAGGAGGATGGGGAATTGGTCGGGTCGGGTCGAATGCGGAAGGTTCGGGTTGATAGTCTCGAAGCATATAATTTGGTCGAAACAGTCCTTGATCCCAAGCCTATCCAGCGCCCTCATCGCATGAATCCTGTCCGAATTAGTAAATACCTGAACCACCAAACAATATTAATGATTAGAATGAATATAACAACATGGGATGGGAAAGAAAAAGAAAACATGACATAACATACAATCTTTCTTTGTTTGATGGTGCAGAGGAGGTCTCGTAACTGATGATCAGGCTTGATGGAGTCGTAAGGCAGGCTTCCATGCACGAAACTGCTTCGAGTCAGATCAGAACAACCAGACTTAATTTCTTGGGGTCAAATTAATTAATTAAAATGAAAGATACATATATATTCTGACCCGTGGTACTCCTCTGCGGTGATATCATGCCCTAGTGCCTAAGAAATACATAAATTAATTAACTATTGGTGTGTTAGAATAGAAAAGAAAGAATTAGCTAGGTAGATAGAGATAGATAGTACTGACTCTTAAACCGGCAAGGGTGCCTCCGTAGGTTTGAAAGAGTTCAACTCGGAGGGTCAACGCTTTGGATTCTGAGAATCCGCATTTCTGGATCAGAAATAGTTCGATGTTCTTTTTCACGCAGCGGTCAATTCCGGCGCTGGACGGGTACAAGGTGTCGTCCAAATCTGTTTGAAGAAAAGAAAAGAAAATAAGACAGAAAGTGCATGCGCGCAGTAGTAGTAACTACGTACTCACCAAAGATGATGGAGTCAAAAGCAGCGTTGGCCATGGCTAAGTAAGGGCTAATTAGAAGATGAAGCGATCGAGCACGAGCTTCGACTGTTGGGATCGGACGGGAATTTATAGAGATCGGGAGCTGGCGTGGACTTTATAGACACGTACGTGAATTCATATGCTATACAATTTACAAAGGTTCATTATTACCACTCCAAATTTACTCTTAAGTCATTTTCTTTTTAATTTTACTAAATTCCAAGAAGAGAGAATGGAATATATTTCGTTGTTGGCCTTGTTTGGAATTATTTTTCTTAATCAAATTTAAATGGCACCTTATAGGCCCTTAATTACTAAGATATATATATATATATATATATATATTAATTTTATTATTATTTTAGAGTCAGATAATATAATTCTTATATTTTATTTTTTTCTTTTACAATAATATTTACTTTAAAATTAATTACATTCTTTTATTTTAGATTAAACAAATTATATTGTATTTATTATACTATGGATGTAATTATATTATTTGTAGACAAAATATTCTAGTATCATTTATTATTTTTCCTTTAGCATGTATTTTAAAGGTTATAAATAATTATATCTTCAAGTTTTTACTAACCATTCATTTATGTTGATTTAATTGTCAATAATTTGAAAACTAAAAGTTATTTATTCTCATTTGTCAATGAAATAAGTTAATTATCTCTTTTTAGTTATGTAAGAAGGCTTGAGACACATTAATATATAAATATTTTTCTTTTTAATTATCTCTTCATGTATTTTTTTTCCTCCTCTGTCTTTTTATTTGGCGATGTTTGAGACTCTAATATGTTTCCAATCTTGAATGCATGAATTATTGTTTTGACTTTTGATATAACATTATTTTTCTCCTAATTTTTAACAAATTAAACAATATATTCTTCTTCACCGATTCTTGTATATTATATATTTTTGGCGAGTAACTTATGATTTTAACATATATTTAGAACAAAATCGATAGATATTTTTTCTAAAAAAAAATCATTATTGTTATATATTGGTATGAAATTGATTATTAACATTTAGAATCTTCAATATTTTTAAAAAAATACTCATTTATCTTCTGTTTAAATATATTTTTTACTAATATTCTGATAAATTAGTAATACAATTACACATTGTTTGTATAGCATGTGAATTATTTTGATGAGTATATAAATCTTACTGATTCAGGAAATGATTCTTGTATATCGGTCTCATTTATCACTTTTCAATGGCTAAGCAATTACAACAGCAAAATGTTTTGCATGCCTCAGTGATTTACACTTTCCAAAGCATGTAAATCTTTATCTCACTATGTATTGTGTATTTGTGTTCATCTCCAATGTGATACACAACCATGCACGTACGATATACAGGCATACCTATAGCAATGGTGAACTTGTTAATATTTCTGCATGCATATGTGCATGTATTTCAAAAGGTTTCTAGTCAGTGTGGAAATAATTTCTACGTTATGTCATACATTATTATTTTTTTAATCAGTCCTATTGATCGTTTTAAATTTGGTTTTGTTACGTTCCTTAAATATATTAATTATTACTTATTGTAATTCCGATAGGTTTCTGATCTATATACTCTTTTAACCTTCTTGCTTGTTATTCTCTATGCCCCAATTAATTTGGAATGAACATGTTAAATCTTGGGAGACTTGAGCATTATGTCTAAAAGTCTTAACAAAGTGACTATTACACGTCTTGGATTATGTTAAGTTCTATTATATATGAGTTGGAGAATGGGTCGAAGTTTGTGAACATTAAAGTCTGTGGGTTAATAGTTGATCATGATTTGTGATTTGGCCTAACAATTTATATCAAAGACTAAGGGTAAATTTTACTTACCTTAATTAAAATTAAAAACACTAGGGAAATTTCTTGGAGATATGTTTATTGCTTATTATGACAACTATTGTTGGCCAAGCAGATTAAATTAATTAAAAATGTTAATTAGTTATTCCATGCATAAACGGAAACAAAGCTTAATTAAGTGGCTTTGCCTCACATATTAGTTATTGAAACTTGTTCATTCAAGGCGAGTTTTGGTTTTGGATTAGGAGTTACATTTGCCAAGCAGAAAGGCATGCAGTGTTATCCATATCCATATATTAATTAATAGCATGGTAACTCGTAAGTATATTAATGTATATATAATATATATATTTTATTTAATATAAAAGCTTCTTAAAAGCACTCCACCTAATAATATCTGGCATAGAAGGATTATGAAACAAGTACGGAAGGGTGTTCCGAATGTCTTGGGACAAGGTTGTAGTAAGGACGTCAAAGTGCCAATAGCCATCAAAATAGACATCCTTAACGCGTAATTGCATGTCCCTTTCATGGACCTCATCTACCATGCCATATAATGGTCCCTCCTCTGACCAAGGATCAAACCAAAAGGAGCAATCCCCATCTCCAATCCTAAATGTGAAACCTTGCTTGAGATGAGATAAGGCTTTCATGATAGAGAACCAAACATACGAGCTGCTTGTGGAATTCTTAAGGTGAAGAATATTCTTTTGGCCAATATATTTTGCATATAGTAAGCGAACCTATAACTTATCCTTGCCGTGCAAAAGATCCCACACATGCTTGCCAAGTAAGGAAATGTTAGCCTGGCGACATCGACGAATGCCCAAACCTCCTTTGGCACGAGTTTTAGATATCGTAGACCAATCTACCCAATGATTGTGATTCCCTCTCCAGATGAAGCACCTTAACCTAGAGTCAATTTTATTGAAAATTCCCTCCAGGATCCATAGGTTTTGCATAGAGTAGGAGGGGATAACAGATATAACTGACATAGCCAAAGTTACTTTGCCAACACGGCTAAGGAGTTGGCCCTTCCAACCTGCAATGCGGCTATTGACACGGTCTGTGAGGGAGGCAAAATCTGCCTTAGTGATCCTACCTACCAAGAAAGGGAACCCCAAGTATCTGCCTGGATTATGAGTGTGTTGGAACTTTAATATAATGGCGAATTGCTGGATTTTGCTATGCGGAACATTCTTAGAGACGAAGAACTTAGATTTCTGACTATTGACTTTCAAGCCAAAAGCAAGACAAAATAGACGGATAACATCCTAGACCAACTGCACTTGATTTGCCAATGCCTTAGTGAACAACAGACAATCATCGGCAAAGAATAAATGTGATATCTTAGGGCCACCTCTAGAGACCGTAACTGGTTGCCAATCCTCACTACTCACTTTCTCTTGAATGAGAAGTGCTAGCTTCTCCATGCATAGAAGAAAGAGATAAGGTGACATTAGGTCTCCCTGACGAAGACCATGTTTCGGCGAGAAAGATGGCAATCTCTCATTGTTCCATTTTAAGGACAAGGACATAGTAGTAATGTAGTTCATAACCAAGTCTATTGTGCGGTCCGGGAAACCCAAATTCCTTCAGAGTCAATCTTAAGAAGCTTCAATCAACCCTATCATAGGCTTTTTCAAAATCGATCTTGAACATAACATATCCAGTCTTTCCAGTCTTCTTATGCATACTATGAACAATCTCTTGGGCGATGATGACATTATCACAAGTTCCCCTCTTGGGGATGAAGCTACTTTGAAAGGGACCAATGATAGAATCTAGGTGTGGCCGAAGGTGATTCACTAGGACCTTGGAGACCAATTTGAATAGAACATTACAAACACTGATCGGTCTGAAGTTCTGATGGACGTGGGATTCTCCGACTTAAGAATGAGAACTATCAAAGTTTTAGTCATTTGGGATGGGACAACAGTTGTGGCAGAAATCTCAACTACCATGCGCGTAATATCATCCTTGATATGTGGCTAAAAGGTTTTGAAAAATATAGGTTGAAATCCGTCTGACCCAGGGGCTTTGTAAGGGTTCATGCTAAAGAGGGCATCCTTCACTTCCTGCAATGTGACGGTAGCGGCTAGGCCGAGGGAGACATGATCCTCTAATCGAGGAACATGCACTAGCTGTAAGCAATTAGGAAGACATCTAGCAGTAGATTGGAAGAGACCTTGGTAGAACGATTGAGCTTCCTTCTGAATAAGGGATGCATCAGTGCACCAAATATTATCGATAAACAGGCCATAAATGTTATTCTTGCGTCTTCCGATAACCGTTTAAGTATGACAGAATTTGGTATTCTTGTTGCCAAATCTTACCCAATTCTCACGGGACTTCTGGAACCATAACATTTCTTTGCGAAAAAGGATTTGGTTGTATTGGTCCTGCAAGGCTTTCTCGAACTGAATCAAGTCAGAAGTAGCTCGAGTCTCTAGTTCTCGGTGGACTCCTTTGATACGGAATTCCAACTTCTTTTTGTCTTGAAAAATATTCCCAAAGACCTCTTTGTTAAAGGTGATAGAGCTGTCACGAACCTTATTAAGCTTATGGAAAGTGTCTCCAGTAGTTTGACCCCATGCTTGTGTTACAATATTTACATACTCCGGGTGGAAAAGCCAAGCTGCTTGAAAATGAAAGGAAGGGTTTATGCGGGATTCATCTTTTCGACAAGAAAGAAGGAGAGGATTGTGGTTCGAGTTGTGGGGGAGAAGAGTTTCCAACAACGCATTAGGATAGGCAAGACGCCAGTCAGCGTTAGCTACGCACTTATCGAGTTTTTTTTTTGTATGAACCCCCTTACTTGAATATTCCTGCGCCACGTGAAGAAGCTCCCTATGGCTTCCATATCAATAAGGCCACACTGGGTGAGAACGCCGTAAAGAGCATTGGCCCTAGCTTGGTGGAAGGCTCCTCCTGTGACCTCCGATGGTTGAGTAATCTCATGCCAATCACCAATGACTAGCCACGGTCCTTTCATGTCATTGTCAATCTCGATCAAGTGGTCCCAAAGAACAACCCTCACCGTAGGAATAGGGGAGGCATACAGCATAGAACAGTTCCACCTACTATTCGCCTTCTCTAGTCTGAAGATAATACATTGATTCGTGGAGTGTAGAAGAGTAAAGTTGACATCTAGCCTTTCTGACAAGACCCAAATACCTCCTGCATGTCCTCTAGCCTCCTGAATAAATACCTTCTCATACCCCAATGACTTCCAAAAATTTTCAACCTTATGGAATTGAACATGAGTTTCATAGATGAAGAAAAGGGAAGGTTTATGGGTTTTAATCATATGTTTGACGTGTCGTTTCGTACAACGGCCAACTGCTTCTCTTATGTTCCATGATATGATTGATATATCTTGTAAGCAATTCATGACAACATAATGAAAAGAGGAGGGGAACCTGAGCCATGGCCCTACGTTGGCATGGCTTGGCTTACAAGGACTAACTCTTGAGCCTCATTGGCTACCTTCTTACCTTGAGAATCTTCAACCATAACCACATCAATATTAAGGTTCGATGCAATAGCATCAACATGCACACCAAGTACCATGGTGTTAACCCCATTTTGATTTACATGATTATTCGCATGAATATTGAACATGGACGATGATGGCGTTGATGTGGGGTCCGGTGGAGTAGTATGAGCTGGAGGTAGTACCTTTTTATTTGTTTCACGTGAATTCATGTTGATCTTTGCAACATTTTGAATTAATTGTGCAATAGGGATAGAAAAATCTGAACGTGATCTTTTATGAGCAGGTAGGGCCACGTGGCTAGATTGATTTGCATGATTGCTTTTTAAATTTCTCACTTTCTCTTTCTTGCCATGAATATTGGGATTCTGTTGTGGGAGAGAAAATTTATTCTTATCCTTTTTAAAAATAAAATCCCGAGCCATCATATTCTCTTTCTTTTTTGAATTTGAATTATTGTTGTTCTGTTTCTTTCTTCGTTGCACAACAAGCCAATCACCATGAACAAGATCATAATTGGCATATGTTATTTTTGTTGCGGTTTCCACTTGCTCTCCTGAATTAATAGGGACATTAATTTCAATAATTGGAGACGTATCTACTGTTGTTGCGGTGGTTGCTGGAGCAATTGGCAGCATCGTTCCTTGCGAGGTTGATAGTGGGGTTTCCAACGGAGATTCTAGTTGCTTCTTAGTGCACTCCCTTGTAACATGGCCGTAACAACCACATGTGGAGCATATACGATGGAGACTTTCATACTCCACTCGGTACCAAAAACCTTTCAACCAGACCTTCCCAACAATGGTTTAGTAAGATCGATTTCAATGCAAACTCGTGCAAACTTGCCTCGCCTGATGTCTTTGGTATTGGAGTCCACCTTAACTGGTTTCCCAATGGCCGCTGCTAGTGCAAGCAAAATGCTTTCATCATAGTAAATAAGGTTGAGACTAGGTATGGCAGTGGGGCGGGGCGGGGGCGGGATTAGTCTCCCCAACCCCCGTCCCAGACATCCTAAATCATCCCCGTCCCCACCCCCATTCTCCATCGAAGTTTAAAAATTTGACCCACCCCCCGTCCCCATCGGGGATCGGGTTTTCCAACCCCACCCCGTCTCCCATACACATGACAATCCCAAATCATAAAATGATTTACATAATCGTCTCAAATGTTACTCATCACAATCTTGTATAACACGCTTTTATTTCTCATAATAAACTAAATTGTTTCATTTATTTTATCAATAGAAATATTATTTAACAATTTTTTTTTACATATAAAGTTATTATATAATGAGTTAAAAATATTATTTTATAATAAATATAATTAAATTAATGTTTAATATAAATTTTTAAACTTATGATTTATGTAATAAATAAATAGATTATTCTAAGGTATTCATATAATTTACTATATTAATAGTGGAGACGGGTGTGGGTGCGGGTGCGAGGTGGGGATCACAATTCCCAACCCCAACCCCGTCCCCGACTTTCTTAAGCGGGGAAAACCCAAACCCACACCCGTACCTGGTCAACTTGGGTTTTTCCTGTCAAAATCGGGGTTGAGATGGGGATATCCCTACAGATTCAGGTTCAATTGCCATGCGTAGTTGAGACCCAGAAAGCGATTCCACATCAGCGTTTTTTCAATCTTCGCAGATGGAGAGATAAACTCAAGAGACCAACGTTGCATTGTAAGGTAATGATCAAATAACATTCAGGGCCCTTCATCCATAACTTTTTGGCGATCATCGGTGTTGTCAAACTTCACCATGAAATAACCATTGCCAATGTCCATAATTTCAAAGCTCGCAACTAGCTTCCATAGTCTATGTAGCTTATCCCGCATCAAAGAGTAGCCTATACTTTTGCCCAAAAGCTTCACCACTAATGCATCTTGCCAAGGAGCACATAGCCCATCGAACACCTTGTCAGAGATATGAACCATTAGTTTGAGGGGATTACCGTCTTCATATTCAATTCTTGCCAATTGCTGTTGGATTAGGTCTACCCTAGGCCTGGGTGCCGGAATGAGTCTACCTCCCATGAACATATCATGGAAGGATGGTCGTGGAGGTGGAGTAGGAAAGGAATGACTGCCGCCGCCATTTGGTGGTTCGTTGTCGAAGCCAGAACTGTTCATCAAACCTGTAGAGAAAACAAAGTTCTGAACCATTAGGTTTTCAAATCAATTTTTTAAAAAGATACTTAAAGATCACTTTGACTCAAAATCTATAACTAATTTCTCAACATAGAATTAATATAAAAAAAATTACATCTAAAATCGTGATATATTCTCTTTATCATAATTATGGATAATTCAATTTTTTCGGTTCCATTTTAAAGTGTCCATATTTAATGATATTGCTTTAAAAATATTATTCATTTAATTGCAATTATATTTTCAGTGAGTATTTTTAGACATGACATCAAGTTTTAATAAAAGACATTTTATAAATATTTGTATTTTTATTTAAAATTAATAAAATTAAATGATGTAAACTT
The DNA here is from genome assembly GCA_014843725.1 of Amphicarpaea edgeworthii. Lineage (NCBI taxonomy): Eukaryota > Viridiplantae > Streptophyta > Magnoliopsida > Fabales > Fabaceae > Amphicarpaea > Amphicarpaea edgeworthii. Next base: position 24,475,584 of record CM026324.1, on the reverse strand, counting down.
TTATATATATAAAAGAGTCTACAGGATGAGTTTACAAATTTTTAACTCATTTTTTTTTTTATTATTATAAGAGCACTTTAGACAATTCCTGTTTACCTGTTTATTTATTTATTTAATGAATCATATTACTTTGTCATGCATTAAAAAAAAAGAAGTGAGTTCCAACGTATTTCTTATTAGGTTCGGAAGAAGGATAATAAATTTTAATAGGATAATTAAGTAGTATTTGAATGTGATTTATTCGACTTTTTATTTTTATTTTTATCAAAATTGGTCAAAATTAAAAATAATATAGTGTAGTATAAAACTATTTACCTGATATTAGTTGATAACGATTTGTATTTTCTTTCAATCTTTTCCCCTTTGCTTTTGGATGTGGATTTTCTTTAAATAATACTTAATCCAATCTTTAAATAATACTTATCCCCAGCCCATTCAGCAAATGCAGAAGATTTTAAGTAACTTTTTTACCCCTTTCGATAAAAAAATCCGATTCATTCATTAATTTTTTTTTTACAAGACTCATTCATTAATTATTATTCATTTATTTTGTTTTGTAGTACTTCTTTCAATAAATGATTGTATGAAAAATAATGAATAAAGACATAAATTCAAATACTCATTAATGATGCATTAAAACCCACTATATTTTTGTCCTAATGTCTAATAATAAATGTGCATCTAAAACTTACTATTTATTAAATGCTTCATTAATTAATATGATTCATTAAATAAATAAATAAAAAACTAAAGAAATTGTAAAAAATATCCTTACAAAAATGCGCTAAAACAAATGTTCTTGACTTATATACAGTATTTTATTTGAAAAAGAATTCTAATTTGACAGTGATTTACATCTAGAGAAAATCATGAGAACACTTTAGTCAGAGGGATGACGATTGATGATAAGTCATTCACTTTTTTTTTAATAAAATAACAATCACAATTTCAACACTATACAAATCAAACCAATCGATGCGATTTAGATTGTAATTTTGGAGTAGAATATAATTAACTTGCGGGGTAAGAAATTTACTGATTCAAATTTTCCAATTTATTTATTAAAATATTTAACCAATGTTTTGTTCTGCTGCATGCTGCAACTAGTAGAATTTGCTTCAGCTTTTGGTTGTAAAAGGTTCAATTGTTTTTGTTCTTTTTTTATTCTTCAAAATTTTAAAGCATAGTTCCAACTGTGGCACTTCCTCTCCACACTGATTCTCTCCACTGCTTGATGTAGTTTTTGTTGCTGCTAACTTCTGCTGATTTCTGAAGTAAATATTTTCAAAGGTTGACTCTTGATTTTCTCTGCTGAAGTATTTCTTGTGTTTGACTGAGTCTGAATACAGAACCCCATTAAAAAATTGGCATCATCTTCTTCACAAACTCACTTCACACACAACAATCCGAGAACAAAAAACAAAAAAAAAAGATGAGATTTCATTTCACCGAGGTTACACTTTGAAGAGCACAATCTTGTGTGTTACTAACTTGAACCTGTAATGCATTCCTGCAGGTGTTTTCCGTTTACAGTGATTACTAATTAGTAGAGGGCTGTGTAAAGTCTTTGATTAAGAAAAATGCCAGAGGATATTCACTTGAATGGAGATTCTGACATTAAGCAAGACTCAAACAAGAGTGAGGCCAAAGATGAACCCGCCAAAACAGTACCCTTATACAAGCTTTTCTCTTTTGCTGATCCTTTGGATCATTTGTTGATGTTTGTGGGGACTGTTGGTGCTATTGGGAATGGAATCTCCATGCCCTTAATGACTCTGATATTCGGAAATATGATCAATGCATTTGGAGGAACCAGCAACTCCAACCAAGTTGTTGATGAAGTTTCCAAGGTAATTCCTTTAACTAATACTAATCCATATTGGCAAAGCTTGAAAATTGGTTTAACATTCTCAGACTAAACATTCAAAACAAATTACTCTGTTCAGGTGTCTCTGAAATTTGTATACTTGGCCGTGGGTACCTTTTTTGCGTCATTTTTGCGTAAGTACATCGGATTATCTGTTATTTTTAAGTACAATTTCACTAATTAGTATGGCTCTATATGACCCCCAAAAATGAAAAACGTTGATTGCTGTGTATCAGAGTTGACATGCTGGATGATCACTGGGGATAGACAAGCTGCAAGAATTAGAGGCTTATACCTTCAAAATATTTTGAGGCAAGATGTCAGCTTCTTTGATAAAGAAACTAGAACTGGAGAGGTTATTGGAAGGATGTCAGGTGATACTGTTCTTATTCAAGATGCCATGGGTGAAAAGGTATTAACAAACCACTACACAAGTCTTAAATGAATCATTATCATCTTGTTTAAGCTAAATTTGTCTCTTCATTGTTTTCCACCCTTTCATTTCAGGTGGCACAGTTCATACAGTTGATGACAACTTTCGTTGGAGGTTTTGTAGTAGCATTCTCTAAGGGATGGCTTCTAACTGTTGTCATGTTATCTAGTATTCTACCTCTTGTTTTGTGTGGTTCTATGCTAGGCCTGGTTATTACGAAAGCCTCATCCAGGGGACAAGCAGCTTATTCTATAGCAGCAAGTGTAGTAGAGCAGACAATAGGTTCTATCAGAACTGTATGCACCCTCACAAACAAAATGACAAGAACTCCTCCTGACTTTTTTCTTTTTGATATTGCAGAAGAATATATAAATTACTTCTACTTGTCCAACGCAGGTTGCGTCATTCACTGGGGAAAAGCAAGCTATAGCTAAATATAATCAGTCCTTAATCAAAGCTTACAAGGCTGGAGTGCAAGAGGCACTAGCTACTGGATTGGGGTTTGGTACTCTGTTTTTTGTTTTTAACTGCAGTTATGGTTTGGCTACATGGTTTGGTGCAAAAATGATAATAGAGAAAGGATACACAGGAGGAAAGGTTGTGACAGTAATTATGGCTGTATTGACTGGCGCCATGTAAGTTGTGTGTGTTCCTCTTTCTTAGTGTGAGCCTATAATTTATAAAATTGATTCCCTCCCACTATCTGAAAACTCAGAAGATATGAATATTTATTATATTATCCTTCCTAACTATAATTCCAATCCCAGGTCTCTTGGGCAGGCATCTCCAAGCTTGAGTGCTTTTGCTGCAGGACAAGCTGCAGCCTTTAAGATGTTTGAAACAATTAAAAGGAAGTCAGAAATTGATGCTTATGATACTACTGGTCAGCAGCTTGATGACATTCGTGGCAATATAGACCTTAGGGAGGTTTGCTTTAGTTATCCTACAAGACCTGATGAGCTGATATTCAATGGATTTTCTCTTTCAATACCAAGTGGCACTACCACGGCTTTGGTAGGAGAAAGTGGGAGTGGCAAATCCACAGTTGTTAGTTTGATAGAGAGATTTTATGATCCACAGTCCGGTGATGTTCTCATTGACAGTATCAACCTCAAAGAATTTCAACTGAAATGTATCAGACAGAAAATAGGCCTAGTTAGCCAGGAACCAGTTCTCTTTACTTGCAGTATTAAAGACAATATTGCCTACGGCAAGGATGGTGCAACTGTTGAAGAAATCAGAACTGCAGCAGAACTAGCTAATGCTTCCAAATTTATAGATAAACTTCCTCAGGTCAGCCCTCAAATCTCCATTTAAATAAATAAAAAAATGCACAGTTTGAAATTTTCTCTTCCATAGTCAGGATTATCTTTATCTGCATAGTATATAAAAAAATTCTGCCTTTTACCTCGGTAATTTTGTATAATTATGAACCCAGGGACTAGACACAATGGTTGGTGAGCATGGAGCTCAGCTCTCTGGGGGTCAAAAACAAAGAGTAGCAATAGCAAGAGCAATTTTGAAAGACCCAAGAATCCTACTTCTGGATGAAGCTACAAGTGCCCTTGATGCCGAATCTGAGAAAATTGTACAGGAGGCACTGGACAGAATAATGATAAACCGAACAACTGTGATTGTAGCTCATCGCTTAAGTACTATAAGGAATGCTGATAGCATTGCTGTTATTCATCAAGGAAAAATAGTTGAAAGAGGTAAACATAACATACAGTAACAGAAATTTAATTTCTCATACTTTATTGCATTATTTTAATTATTCCATTGATCAGGTTCACATGCTGAGCTCACCAAGGATCCTAATGGAGCCTATAGCCAGCTCATTAGACTTCAAGAAATTAAAGGGTCAGAACAAGATGCTGCAGATGACACAGACAAGCTAGAAAGTATAGTTCAATCTGGAAGACAATCAAGTCAACGATCTTTCTTGCGATCTATAAGCCAAAGATCATCAGAAGTTGGAAGCAGTGGTCGTAACTCACTCTCAGATTCACATGTGGTTGGCTTGTTGGAACCTGCAAGTGTAGTACCTCAAACATCTAGAACAGTGTCTTCACCACCGGAAGTGCCACTCTATCGCCTGGCATATTTAAACAAGCCCGAGATTCCAGTCTTACTGGCAGGGAGTATAGCTGCAATAATAAATGGAATGTTATTACCCGTTGTCTCAATCTTTATGTCCAAAATGATCAGTATTTTCTATGAGCCAGTTGATGAACTTCGTAAAGATTCCAAACTTTGGGCACTATTATATGTTGCACTTGGCATGGTATCATTTATCATGCCTCCATGTAGATTCTACCTTTTTGGCGTTGCTGGTGCTAAGTTGATCAAAAGGATTCGGAAATTGTGTTTTGAGAAAGTAGTTCACATGGAAGTTAGTTGGTTTGATGAAGCTGAACATTCAAGTGGAGCAATTGGAGCAAGGCTTTCTTCTGATACAGCTGCTGTTCGAGCTTTGGTTGGGGATGCACTTGGTTTATTGGTTCAAAATATTGCTACAGCAGTAGGTGCCTTGGTAATTGCTTTTGTAGCAAGCTGGCAGCTTGCTTTAATAGTTCTTGCTTTGGCACCTCTATTGACACTAAATGGATACGTGCAATTTAAGTTCTTGATGGGATTCAGCGCAAATGCAAAGGTTTGTTTTTTTACTTCCTTGAAGCTTCCAACTAAAAATTGTGAATGAATATGGAAATATCCATGTTTTCAACTTCAGTGAAAGTGGAGAGATTTAGATCCATTTCTTTGTATATTTCATTTTTCATTTTTGGCATTACACTAAGATAGAAACATGGATCAAGAGTGTGGAAAACATGTGCTCTGAATTTGCTTTTGACTTATCTATATGTAATGAGTACTAACATTGTATTTACCTAACAGAAACTGTATGAGGAAGCAAGTCAAGTGGCAAATGATGCTGTTGGAAGTATAAGAACAGTTGCTTCTTTCTGTGCTGAAAAGAAGGTGATGGAATTATACCAGGAAAAATGTGAAGGACCAATTAGGACAGGCATAAGGAGAGGAATAATAAGTGGAATTAGTTATGGGGTATCATTCTTCTTGCTATATGCAGTTTATGCATGCAGTTTTTATGCTGGAGCTCGACTTGTAAAGGATGGAAAATCAACATTCTCAGATGTTTTCCGTGTAAGTTACTCTCCTAACCTATTCACCAAGTCAAAGTTTCAATCACTTTTCTTCTTGTTGTCACAGTCATTGCACTGAGTTAGGATGGACCTGTGCATGAGACTTCATTTTTCTTGATCCTGATTTGCAGGTCTTTTTTGCTCTCAGCATGGCCGCTGGGGGAATCTCTCAATCTGGATCTTTGGTCCCTGATACAACTAATTCAAAAAGAGCTGCCGCTTCTGTATTTGCTATTCTTGATCGAAAGTCAGAAATTGACCCAAGTGAAGACTCTGGATTGACATTGGAGGAAGTCAAGGGAGAGATTGAATTTAACCATGTTAGTTTCAAGTATCCCACCAGACCTGATGTTCAAATATTCAGAGATCTTTGCTTGACCATTCATAGTGGCAAGGTAACTTTCTAATTTGTGCATCTTCTCAGTTAGTCTACTCTAAATTGTTCTTACTGAAGTAATAGATTAACTATACTGATAAAAAAAACAGACAGTTGCACTTGTTGGAGAAAGTGGAAGTGGAAAATCAACAGTGATCTCACTATTACAAAGATTTTATGACCTAGACTCAGGTAACATTACACTGGAAGGGAAAGAAATCCAAAGGATGCAAATTAAATGGCTAAGACAACAGATGGGCCTGGTGAGCCAAGAGCCTGTGCTGTTTAATGACACTATCAGAGCCAATATTGCATATGGAAAGGGCGGTGATGCAACAGAGGCAGAAATTATAGCTGCAGCAGAACTGGCAAATGCTCATAACTTCACCAGTAGTTTGCAGAAGGTAAATTACATAATCAACTCAATCTCTCTTGAAGACTAGTCCAACTGGTGTATCTTCAAAATTTTGAATTAGTACGTGTTATTTAGACACCATATGATTCTATGAACACAGGTCTGATTGTCTTAATTATTGAGAGCAATATTTGATACATGCAGGGTTATGACACAATAGTAGGGGAGAGAGGGATTCAACTATCTGGAGGTCAGAAGCAGCGTGTGGCAATTGCAAGAGCTATAATGAAGAATCCAAAAATATTACTACTAGATGAGGCCACAAGTGCACTTGATGCTGAGTCTGAAAAAGTGGTTCAGGATGCACTAGACCGAGTTATGGTTGACCGAACCACAATAGTAGTGGCTCATAGGTTATCAACCATAAAGGGTGCAGATTTAATTGCAGTAGTTAAAAATGGGGTCATAGCAGAGAAGGGAAAGCATGAAGCATTGTTCAACAAAGGAGGTGACTATGCTTCCTTAGTAGCATTGCATACAACTGCTTCTACATCATAGTCCCCTGACCCTTACTCATTGCTGATTGTATAAGAAAAATTCACTTGCGGGGTTTTTTTGTCCGTTTCAATGATTAATCAAATTTAACTGTCACCCTGATGGCTTTATTTACTTATGTAATATTTTTTCTTGAAAGAAACAGCTAAAGAAAGTGTTTATACTGTTTCTTGTCTTCTTGATTTAGGAAATGATTCTTGAATATCATTCTCATTTACATAAAGATCTTTCACAAGAATTGGTTACTATGTAGAACTCGCAAACCTATGCATGAGCTTGATGTTTAAAAAATTGACGTGCAAATATTTCACTTCTTTTAAGTCGTTGTCGTACCAGTTAATTTCTCTCTGTCGAAAACTGATTCCTCGGAATCTTTTAAAGATATATATTAAGAATTACAATAGGTCTATTTCCTGCTGCCACTTGTTTTGTGATCAACGTTAACAATATTAATTTTGAATTAAATTGATGTTGTAAATTGGTTAAAATTAATTTTAAAGTGATATGATTTATATTTTAATATTTTTATTTTAAAAGTAAAATAATTGTGGAATTCGTCAATTTGTTTTTTCTAATTTTTTTTCTCTTTTCCTTATTTTCTTTCGCCTCTTTCAAAGGGTAAAACAAATGTTATTTCGAGTTATATGTTATTATTAGAAAATGATATAAAAAAAGTTGTTTTTTTGGGTGATCATGAGGGGCTACAGCTCCACAAAAGCAGAAAACTAACAAGCTCTAGAAATAGAGTAACAAGCAGCAGCATACTGAAAGACATGGTCCTTCAAAAACCTCAGAGAATGACAATTGATGATGAGTCATTTTTGTTTTTATAAAGTAGTAATAATCATAGTTTCAATACTACACAAATCAATTGATTCAGTCTAGACAGCTAAAATATAATCTACTTAACTTGCGGGCTAAGAAATTTGATGTTTACTTAATGAAACATTTAACTATCCGAGTTGGGACTTAAGTTCTACTTTCCAACTAAATATTTAGTTTCGCTGCTGCATGCTACAACTAGTTTTCCATCTTCTGTTAAGGTCGAAGTTACTTCTTTTGGTTTTGAATGCATACTAATCCCTCTTGTTGGTTTTTATTCTCCTAACTTCGACAGTTACACACCATCTTGACTCTGAGTCTCTCCATTGCTTGATGTAGTTTTTTGTTGTTGTTAACTTCTGCTCAAGTAAATTTGGTCAAAGTCTATTCATGGTTTTCTCTGAAGTATTTCTTGTGTTTGACTGAGTCAGAATACAGAACTCCATTAGTAAAAAAAATGACATCATCTTCTTCACAAACTCACTTCACACACATCAGTCCAAGAACAAAAAAAAAAAAAAAGATTTCATTTCACCGAGGTTACACTTTTTTTTTTAAGCAAAAGGGCAAGCGAATGCTAGCTAGAGCAACTATGATCCCAACTACGTTGGCACCACAATTGCCACTTTGTTGAGCACAGTCTTGTGTGTTACTAACTTGAACCTGTACCTGCAGGTGTTTTCCGTTTACAGTGATTGCTAACTAGTAGAAGGGTGTGTAAAGTCTTTCATCAAGAAAATGGCAGAGGAAATCGACTTGAATAGAAACTCTGACAGCAAAGAAGATTCCAAGAGCAAGGCCAAAGATGAAACTGCCAAAACAGTACCCTTATACAAGCTTTTCTCATTTGCTGATCCTTTGGATCATTTATTGATGTTTTTGGGGACTGTGGGTGCTATCGGGAATGGAGTCTCCATGCCCATAACGATTTTAATATTTGGAAATATGATCAATGCATTTGGGGGAACCAAAAACTCCAACGTTGTTGATGAAGTTTCCAAGGTAATTCTTCGTTAGTCCCTTTTACTAATACTAAGGAATATTAGTAACTTAACATACTCTCAGACTTAATGCTACTTCTGAATAAATTACTCTGTTCAGGTGTCTCTGAAATTTGTATACTTGGCTGTGGGTACCTTTTTTATGTCACTTTTGCGTAAGTACATCAGATTATCTGTTAATTCTTACAATCTAACCAATTTGTTTGGCTCATTTTGACCCAAAATGAAAACCTTGTTTGGTATGTACCAGAGTTGACTTGCTGGATGGTCACTGGGGAGAGACAAGCAGCAAGAATTAGAGGCTTATACCTTAAAACAATTTTGAGGCAAGATGTCACCTTCTTTGATAAGGAAACTAGAACTGGAGAGGTTGTTGGAAGGATGTCAGGTGATACTGTTCTTATTCAAGATGCCATGGGTGAAAAGGTATTAACAAACCACCATACAAGCTAGTCATCAATCATTATCATCTTGTTTAAGCTAAATTTTGATTATTCATTCCCCCCTTTCATTTCAGGTGGGACAATTCTTACAGTTCATAGCAATTTTCATCGGAGGTTCTGTAGTAGCATTCTCTAAGGGATGGCTTCTAACTGTTGTCATGCTATCTAGTATTCCACCTCTTGTTTTGTGTGCTGCTATGCTAGGCCTGATTATTAAAAAAACATCATCCGGGGGACAAGCAGCTTCTGCTATAGCAGCAACTGTGGTAGAGCAGACAATTGGTTCTATCAGAACTGTATGCACCCTCAAACAAAATGACATGAACTCCTGACTTTTTCCTTTTGATCTTGCAGAATATATAAATGACTTCTATTTGTCCAATGCAGGTTGCATCATTCACTGGGGAGAAGCAAGCTATAGCTAAATATAATCAGTCCTTAATCAAAGCTTACAAGGCTGGAGTGCAAGAGGCACTAGCTTCTGGTTTGGGGTTTGGTTCTCTCTATTTTGTTTTTACCTGCAGTTATGGTTTGGCTATATGGTTTGGAGCAAAAATGATAATAGAGAAAGGATATACAGGAGGAGACATTGTGACAGTAATTATCACTGTATTGAATGGATTCATGTAAGTTGTGTGTGTGTTCTTCTTTCTTAATGTGAGCCTATAATTTATAAAATTGATTCCCTCCCACTATCCGAAAACTCAGAAGATATGAATATTTATTATATTATCCTTCCTAACTATTATTCCTATCCCAGGTCTCTTGGGCAGGCATCTCCAAGCTTGAGTGCTTTTGCTGCAGGACAAGCTGCAGCCTTTAAGATGTTTGAAACAATTAAAAGGAAGTCAGAAATTGATGCTTATGACACTACTGGTCAGCAGCTTGATGACATTCGTGGCGATATAGACCTTAGGGAGGTTTGCTTTAGTTATCCTACAAGACCTGATGAGCTGATATTCAATGGATTTTCTCTTTCAATACCAAGCGGCACTACCACGGCTTTGGTAGGAGAAAGTGGGAGTGGCAAATCCACAGTTGTTAGTTTGATAGAGAGATTTTATGATCCACAGTCCGGTGATGTTCTCATTGACAGTATCAACCTCAAAGAATTTCAACTGAAATGGATCAGACAGAAAATAGGCCTAGTTAGCCAGGAACCAGTTCTCTTTACTTGCAGTATTAAAGACAATATTGCCTACGGCAAGGATGGTGCAACTGTCGAAGAAATCAGAACTGCAGCAGAACTAGCTAATGCTTCCAAATTTATAGATAAACTTCCTCAGGTCAACCCTCAAATCTCCATTTAAATAAATAAAAAAATACACAGTTTGAAATTTTCTCTTCCATAGTCAGGATTATCTTTATCTGCATAGTATATAAAAAAATTCTGCCTTCTATTACATTGAATGGTCCTTTTACCTCGGTAATTTTGTATAATTATGAACCTAGGGACTAGACACAATGGTTGGTGAGCATGGAACTCAGCTCTCTGGGGGTCAAAAGCAAAGAGTAGCAATAGCAAGAGCAATTTTGAAAGACCCAAGAATTCTACTTCTGGATGAAGCTACAAGTGCCCTTGATGCCGAATCTGAGAAAATTGTACAGGAGGCACTGGACAGAATAATGATAAACCGAACAACTGTGATTGTAGCTCATCGCTTAAGTACTATAAGGAATGCTGATAACATTGCTGTTATTCATCAAGGAAAAATAGTTGAAAGAGGTAAGCATAACATACAGTTATAGGAATCTAATTTCTCATACTCTAGTGCATTATTTTTATTTTTCCATTGATCAGGTTCACATGCTGAGCTCACCAAGGATCCTAATGGAGCCTATAGCCAGCTCATTAGACTGCAAGAAATTAAAGGGTCAGAACAAGATGCTGCAGATGACACAGAGAAGCTAGAAAGTATAGTGCATTCTGGAAGACAATCAAGCCAAAGGTCATCAGAAGTTGGAAGCAGTACTGGTCGTAACTCATTCTCAGAATCACATGGTGAACCTGCAGGCGGCAGACCTGAAGCTCAAGCTCCTCCTTCAACAGTTTCTTCATCACCGGAAGTGCCACTTTATCGCCTGGCATATTTAAACAGGCCCGAGATTCCAGTGTTACTGATAGGGATTATAGCTGCAGTAGTAACTGGGTTATTATTACCCATTCTTGCACTGTTTATTTCCAAAATGATAAGTATTTTCTATGAGCCAGTTGATGAACTTCGTAAAGATTCCAAACGTTGGGCATTACTATTTGTTGCATTTGGTGTTGTATCATTTGTCATGCATCCATGTAGATTCTACCTTTTTGGCATTGCTGGTGGTAAGTTAATCAAAAGGATCCGGAAAATGTGTTTTGAGAAAGTAGTTCACATGGAAGTTAGTTGGTTCGATGAAGCTAAACATTCAAGCGGAGCAATTGGAGCAAGGCTCTCTTCTGATGCAGCTGCTGTTCGAGCTTTGGTTGGGGATGCACTTGGTTTGCTGGTTCAAAATATTGCTACAGCAGTAGCTGGCTTGGTAATTGCTTTTGAAGCAAGCTGGCAGCTTGCTCTTATAGTTCTTGCTTTGGCACCTCTATTAACACTAAATGGATACGTGCAATTCAAGTTCTTGAAAGGATTCAGCGCAGATGCAAAGGTTTGTTCTTTACTTCCTCTAAGCAACCAACTAATATTTTGATTTTTGAATGAATATGGAAATATCTGTTTTCAACTACAGGGGAAGTGGAGTGATTTGGATCTATTTCTTTGTTCAATTTTGGTACCACACTAATAAGAAAGAAAAAAAAAATACTATATGAACATAGATCAACAGTTTGATAAGCATGTTCCCTTTAATGTCTTAGCTATATGCTACAAGTTTTAATATTCTACTTACCTATTAGAAAGTGTATGAGGAAGCAAGTCAAGTGGCGAATGATGCTGTAGGGAGCATAAGAACAGTTGCTTCTTTCTGTGCTGAAAAGAAGGTGATGGAATTATACCAGGAAAAATGTGAAGGGCCAATTAGGAAAGGCATAAGGCGAGGAATAATAAGCGGAATTAGTTTTGGGGTATCACTATTCATGGTGTATGCAGTTTATGCATGCAGTTTTTATGTTGGAGCTCGACTTGTAGAGGATGGAAAAGCAACATTCTCAGATGTTTTCCGTGTAAGTTACACTCCTAACTTGTCACAAGTCAAAATTTCTATCACTTATTTTCTTGTCATTACAGTTATTGTTAAGCTATTGATTCCTGATTTGCAGGTCTTTTTTGCTCTAAGCATGGCAGCTATGGGAATCTCTCAATCTGGATCTTTGGTCTCTGATTCAACTAAGTCAAAAATTGCTGCCGCTTCTGTATTTGCTATTCTTGATCGAAAGTCACAAATTGACCCAAGTGATGACTCTGGATTGACATTGGAAGAAGTCAAGGGAGTGATTGAATTTAACCATGTCAGTTTCAAGTATCCTACCAGACTCGACGTTCAAATATTCAGTGATCTTTGCTTGACCATTCTTAGTGGCAAGGTAACTTTTAATTTGTGAATCTTCTCTGGTAGACTACTCTAAATTGTTCTTCCTAGACTAATAGATTGACTATACTGATAAATTAAACAGACAGTTGCACTGGTTGGAGAAAGTGGAAGTGGAAAATCAACGGTGATCTCATTGTTACAAAGATTTTATGATCCAGACTCGGGTCAGATTACACTGGATGGAACAGAAATCCAAGTGCTACAACTTAAATGGTTTAGGCAGCAGATGGGTCTGGTAAGCCAGGAGCCAGTGTTGTTTAATGACACAATCAGAGCCAATATTGCATATGGAAAGGGAGGTGATGCAACAGAAGCAGAAATTATAGCTGCAGCAGAACTGGCAAATGCTCACAACTTCACTTGTAGTTTGCAGGAGGTAAATTACACTGTCTTATTTATTAAATCTATCTTAAAGACTTGAGCAACTGGTGTATCCTAAAAAATCTGAATTAGTGCATGTTATTTCGACACTATATGATTCTATGAACACAGGTTTGAATTGTTGAGAGCAGTATTTGATACATGCAGGGTTATGACACAATAGTTGGGGAGAGAGGGATTCAATTATCTGGGGGACAGAAGCAGCGTGTGGCAATTGCAAGAGCAATAGTGAAGAATCCAAAAATTTTACTATTAGATGAGGCCACAAGTGCACTTGATGCTGAGTCTGAAAAAGTGGTTCAGGATGCACTAGACCGTGTTATGGTGGACCGAACCACAATAGTAGTGGCTCATAGGCTATCAACTATAAAGGGTGTGGATTTAATTGCAGTAGTTAAAAATGGGGTCATAGCAGAGAAGGGAAAGCATCAAGCATTAATCAACAAAGGAGGTGACTATGCTTCCTTAGTAGCATTGCACACAATTTCTTCTTCTACATCTTAGTCCTCTTGCAGCTTATTGTTGATTTTATCAGAGTAAAGTTAGATGCTGGTGATTTTTGTCTTTCTCAATGATTAGGCGCAAGTTTAAATGCCACTCTCTATATGCACTCTGCAGCTTTGTTTTGTTCACATATACTATGTAATATTTTTTGTTGAAAGAAATAGTGTTATAAAATATATTTTCTCTGTTTAATCTCTTGTTGGTTTATATATCATTCTCATTTACCTCAAACTCTTGCAGAAGAATATGTTACTAATTTACCATGCAGAACCCACACACCTGTTAGTGAGCTTGTGTAGGAACCTGAATAGTGTAAAAGTGATGAAAATATCAAACTGATTCCTGAATGGGTCTCAGATGCTACATTTTTCATGAATGTAGTTCTTTAAGACTGAAACACCCGGACAAGATCTTAATCCTCACAATTTTCTTTTAAAAAAAGAGAGTTTTCTTACAATAATTCTAATATTGATAAACTCATAGTGTTTTTTAGTTACAAATCCAAAACAATATAACAAAGGACAAAATAGTATGACATAGACATGGGCACATGGCAAAGATTTGTTACCACATTAAACTTTGTATGATATGTTAGAAGAATTGTCTAAAATGTTGTTTGGATCAATATGGCCTCCTAGGCGGTGGCTAGGCTAGGGTTATTTTAAACCCTTGGATTATAGTATTGGTTTTTCTTTCTTTTCCCCTCTTCTCCCTGAAGGACCACATTCGATTTGATCTGTACGTTTTCTAATTATTTAATCTAACCATGAAATCATTTTATTCTTGTATAACTAGATGCTAAAATAACCTTTATATAAATGTAAATTAATCACCTTGTAGAGAAACAAATCTGTATCCAAATTAATTCCTGGGCCAAGATAATTAACTCGCAACTCTTCTCCTGTCATCGCTTGCGCAAATGCGCAGCATGGACCATCATCATAATGTTGACTAATATAAAACTCTTTGTTGTATTATTGCATTGCATTGCATCTATATTTTTATTGCACGGTTCTTGTGTTTTATTCTTTATGCATGAGCTTACTACACTACTTTTTAACCCTTTAAAGATGCTAGACGTAGCCATCCTAGCTACCCTTTAAATATATTAGTACGTACTAATACTATATTAACCAAACAAATATTTTTATATATATATAATATATATACTATTCCAGAACAAAGATTGTACGTTATATATATATATATATATATATATATATATATATGCATTTAGCCATGTATGATCAGGAAAATAGGTCCTTTTATTATTAGATAATTAATTAATGATATTTGGAAAAGACATCATGGAGATATATAATTAGTAAACGTACATCATGATTATGCGGTCCCAAAGTATCTCGACTGAAATTGGTACGTAGCAAAAGGACGAAAATAAAAACAAAAGAAGGAGGTGGAACTAGAGATTAAAATTTTTAGTTGTTTAACAAATAATGATTTTGTCCATTCGTTATTCAATTATATATATATAAACCTTAGGAAAATTAAGGAATAAGAAGTGGGCATTGAGGCAATATAGGTTAAACTGCAATTGTCTAGAGATGCTGTTTAGGTATGCATTCATAATGTGTATATATATATATATAGGTTTCATAGAAATATTACTACTAGATATAGAAAAAGATGGAAAACATTGGTCACGGAAAAAAAAAAATATCAATCTGAACTTTCAACTTAAATTTGGTGCACACACGAATATTTTAGCATAGAGGTCAACAAAGACTTTCATATTTCGTTCCAAGTTCAAATTTTGCATGATATATATAATCTTGCAGAGATGATTTATAGTTGATGAGATAGATAAATAAAGGCTTCTTGGTGTCCTTATTCTCCCATAATCAGCCATCATAATGGAATTGAATTTTGACAGTTATTGATGAATAATGATAACTTAATTTTGTATATGCCAACCCATATATCGTAGTGATACATGTCTTGAAGAAAAGTAAGCACTTCCGGTGGATAGCATATATAAAGTCAACGTTATTTTTTGGTTAATAATCCTAAATTCAAATTTAATGAAATATTCATTAGTTTTTTTGGGTAAAAAATATTATTTAGTTTAAACCCATTTCTAAAAAATAAATAAATTAAAACTTAAAGAGTACTTTGGCCATTTTTAACTTTCAAGTTTAACATTACACTACTCTTATTAACCATATTGATCAATTGCATGAAAAAAATAATTCTACCATATTGCTGCTTCACTAATACGACACTTATAAGTTAACCAATAAAGAGGCAAATATCAGAGGAAAAAATCTTGGATAATCTAGAGTAATACTATACTTCATATTTAATCTAAATTTTATTATATGTAATATTATTTAAGGCAAATGCTAACAACTACCCTTAAACACTTGTCAAGGAATCAAAATCTGAAAATAATCAAAATATTAACTTGAAAGCAACATTTATTTTTAAAAAATTTCAATACATTGTGCATCTAATCTAATCTAATAATGTGTATACACACACACACACACTTTTTTAATATGTGTTTTTACTTTTTAGAACATTGCTCAAAATTTAAATTTAATTCTGGGATGATTATAAACTCCAGTTGTAATGTTCATATGAAAGAGGTCTTGTTCCATGATGCATTTAAACCGTACATAAACTATTCTATATGTTTCGGTAATGGGCATCTAATTCTGTATTGTTCTTTTGCTTTATCTCGTGATTTAAGGAGGGGCCTGGCCTAGTTAACTTGCAATAGTAGTCTACTACTGCCAACTGGTTTTCATCAATCTTATAGTTTTTCTTCATTCTCCTCTGCTTTATAGTGTTACTTTGCATCATTCCGAGGACGCGGGAAGCATCTCTTTCTACCTCAAGTTTGCAAAAAGGTTCGTTTCTTCATTTTACTTACTTCTTTAAGAAAATAAAACAATCACAAGAACAAATGAATAAGACCTTTGCTTTTCTTTCATACATGTTTTTATGCTGAATGTGCTTTGATCACTCATGTTCCTTTGACTCTTCAATTTTCATTGGTTTCTATTATTGAGTTTGGTTAAGTCAACCAATTTCAAATATACGTGGCTTTTGCAGTTTTGGACATCTAAAGAATTGTAACGTACTTCAGTGGCGAATTTAATTCGATGGAAAAACTAAAAGGGTGTTGCTGACTCAAACCAGTGATCCTTCTTTGTAAACCAAGAGAGATTTTCCTTGGGAAAATGGAGGCTGAGGCCAGCTTGGAAGGAGATATTATGACTTCAAATGAGATGAGAGGTGGATCAACAACTGATCATCCACCAACACCAGTTCAAGCTCCTGAAAATACCCAACAAATGAATGGCAGCAGGGAGCAGGATTCCAAGAAGAACAAAGTGAAGAAGGATGAAAGCAATAAAACAGTACCCTTTTACAAACTTTTCTCTTTTGCAGACTCTTGGGATTGTCTTCTGATGGTTGTTGGGGCAATAGGTGCTGTTGGCAACGGAATCTCTATGCCTTTATTGACCATACTTATTGGTGATGCCATTGATGCTTTTGGAGGAAATGTTGATAATAAACAAGCAGTAGTTCATCAAGTTTCCAAGGTAATAATGCCTAGCGTAGCTAGCTAGCTCCCTTTCATTAATAATTAATCAATGTTGTGAATTAATATCTACAAAAAGGAAAATGTGAAAATAGTGAGATGGTATCTGATTCCATACGAATTATGTGTGAGATGAACAATTTGGATTCAAAATTCTCCTTATCAAGCTTTGTTTCTTTCTCAGGCATCTCTGAAGTTTGCATCCATAGGCACAGGTGCCTTTTTTGCAGCACTCTTGCGTAAGCATGCCAAATTCTCGGCTGATTATGTGTATTGTATGGAAATATAAGTTTTCTTAATATCACAATAAAAAGAGTTACTCATACATGTTTAATAATATCACCCAGAGGTGTCTTGTTGGGTGATCACTGGGGAGAGACAAGCTGCAAGAATAAGAGGGTTATACCTCAAAGCAATTTTGAGGCAAGATATCAGCTTCTTTGACAAGGAAACCAACAGTGGAGAGGTTGTTGGAAGGATGTCTGGTGACACAGTTCTTATTCAAGAAGCCATGGGAGAAAAGGTAGGTATTAATGGACCATCTCATCAAGAGTAAATATATGGTAAAACAATGATAAAAAGAAGTTAACTTTTTCTTTCTTATTGGGTGATATCTCAGGTAGGAAAATTCGTACAGTATGTGGCATGTTTTTTTGGAGGTATAGTCATAGCATTCATCAAGGGTTGGCTTCTAAGCCTTGTTCTTCTGTCTTCTCTGCCGCTTCTTGTCCTCTCTGGTTCCATAATGAGCTTTGCTTTTGCAAAGATGGCATCCCGAGGACAAGCAGCTTATTCTGAAGCAGCAACTGTAGTGGATCGCACAATTGGTTCAATTCGAACTGTATGCCAACCTTAAGAATGTACTTTCCATTGTTTTTATTTTTCTTGTTGCGAGAGAGTAGTATATAAAAAGATACACATTGCTCCAATGCAGGTTGCATCATTTACTGGTGAGAAGCAAGCTATAGCTCAATACAATCAATACTTAACTAAAGCTTACAGAGTTGGAGTGCAAGAGGGTGTGGCTGGTGGCTTTGGCTTTGGTTTTGTTCGTCTATTTGTTTACTGTACCTATGGTCTGGCAGTATGGTTTGGAGGAAAGATGGTACTAGAGAAAGGTTACACAGGAGGACAAGTCATTAGTATATTTTTTGCAGTTTTGACTGGTTCCATGTAAGTTAGCTTCTGCTTTACCATATATACATTGTGGATGAATAATCAATCCATATCTTACAACCTCTCTCAAGCTTGGCAGGATAATTTGATGCACTTTTCTGGGCTAATTTTATTTTGTAGGTCTCTGGGGCAGGCATCTCCAAGCTTAGCTGCATTTGCTGCAGGACAAGCTGCTGCCTTTAAAATGTTTGAAACAATAAAGAGGCATCCAGAAATTGATGCTTATGACTCTTCTGGTCTACAGATAGATGATATTTCTGGGGATATAGAACTTAGGGAGGTTTGCTTTAGTTATCCTTCAAGACCTGATGAACAGATATTCAATAGATTTTCAATTTCAATACCAAGTGGCACCACTGCAGCTTTGGTAGGGCAAAGTGGGAGTGGGAAGTCAACAGTTATTAGTTTGCTTGAGAGATTTTATGATCCCCAAGCTGGTGAAGTTCTCATTGACGGCATCAACCTCAGGGAATTTCGATTGAAATGGATCAGACAGAAAATAGGGCTTGTCAGCCAGGAGCCAGTTCTCTTTACTTGTAGTATTAAAGAGAACATTGCCTATGGTAAGGATGGGGCTACAGATGAAGAAATTAGAGCTGCAGCTGAACTTGCTAATGCTGCTAAGTTCATAGATAAATTCCCCCATGTGAGCTCACAATTCATCTTTCATATTTTGAAATTTTGCTGTCTATGTGTGTGTATTCAGTAAGAGGCCTTTTTATGTAAAATTATGAGTTTAGGGACTTGACACGATGGTTGGCGAGCATGGAACTCAGCTCTCTGGAGGTCAAAAACAAAGAATATCAATAGCAAGAGCAATTCTGAAGGACCCAAGAATTCTGCTTCTTGATGAAGCTACAAGTGCCCTTGATGCAGAATCAGAGAGAGTGGTGCAAGAGACACTAGACAGAATTATGATAAACCGAACTACTGTCATTGTAGCACACCGCCTAAGCACAATAAGGAATGCTGATGTTATTGCAGTTATTCATCAAGGAAAAGTAATAGAAAAAGGTATACATACTGTGACTGTGTTGTTGCCACAAAAATGAAACTCAGTATAATAACTATCCGCTGTCAAGTCATTCTCTA
Organism: Amphicarpaea edgeworthii; assembly: GCA_014843725.1. Lineage (NCBI taxonomy): Eukaryota > Viridiplantae > Streptophyta > Magnoliopsida > Fabales > Fabaceae > Amphicarpaea > Amphicarpaea edgeworthii. The sequence continues at coordinate 24,456,328 of CM026324.1, read as the reverse complement.
CTCACACACATGTACATTGTTGCTTTCTTATTTCTTTCAATTGATTAGGAACACATGCTGAGCTCATTAAAGACCTTGATGGAGCTTTTAGCCAGCTCATTAGATTGCAAGAAATTAAAAGAGAATCAGAACAGCATGATGCAAATGACTCGGGCGGGCCAGAAAACTTTGTAGATTCTGAACGACAATTAAGTCAACGGCTTTCTTTCCCTCAATCTTTAAGTCGGGGATCATCTGGAAGAGGAAACAGCAGCCAACACTCATTCAAAATATCAAATGCCATGCCTACCTCACCAGATATCTTTGAAACATCAGAAGGAAGGCCTGGAGTTCTTTCTTCAGCAGCATCACATAATAAACCTCAAGAAGTTTCACTTCTACGCATTGCTTATCTTAACAAGCCTGAAATCCCTTTGTTAATCATGGGGACTGTGGCAGCAGCAGCAACTGGGGCAATACTACCCACCGTGGGGCTTCTTCTCTCCCACATGATAAATACTTTCTTCGAGCCTGCAGATGAACTCCGAAAAGACTCGAGGTTTTGGGCATTAATATTTGTTGTGCTTAGTGTGGTTGCCTTCGTATTTCTTCCATTAAGGTCCTACCTTTTTGCTGTAGCTGGTTCTAAGTTGATAAAAAGGATCCGGCTAATGTGTTTTGAGAAAGTAATACACATGGAAATAGGCTGGTTTGATAAAGCTGAGAATTCAAGTGGAGCACTTGGAGCAAGGCTCTCAACTGATGCGGCTTCTATTCGAACCTTGGTTGGGGATGCTCTTGGTTTGATGGTTCAAGATATTTCTACCGCAATTACAGCCTTGGTAATTGCCTTTGATGCAAACTGGCAGCTTTCTCTCATCGTTCTTGTTTTGGTACCTCTAATATTACTAAATGGACATTTGCAAATGAAGTCCATGCAAGGATTCAGCACCAATGCAAAGGTTTGTACCTTACTGATATCAAACTATATACTTGTGTAAAGCCATTTTGATTGCATGTGTATTTTGCATTAGACTAGATCCAAAGGTAAATCCAATGGAAGGGATAAGTTTTGGTATGTTAAGTGGAATGTTTGTGTATGTTGCATTACTCTCTCTGCATATACTCAAATAAGGTAAAACTACTTCACGAGTACAAATCAACAGTGTTTCAATTGTGGTCTCAACTCTCTATACATCTTTGTCTATATTTAATTAGTACATCGTAGTACCATTTGACCAACTTGATTATACTCTATATGTTCCACAGATTCTATATGAGGAAGCAAGTCAAGTAGCGAATGATGCAGTAGGGAATATCAGAACAGTTGCAGCTTTCTGTGCTGAAGAGAAGGTGATGGAGTTATACCAGAAGAAATGTTTAGGACCAATTCAGACAGGTACAAGGCAAGGTTTAGTCAGCGGAACAGGTTTCGGGTTATCACTCTTTTTTCTGTTCTCTGTTTATGCATGTAGTTTTTATGCTGGGGCCAGACTTGTTGAGAGTGGCAAGACATCAATCTCTGATGTTTTCCGTGTAAGTTATTTTCCTATCTTTGTCTCAATATCCCATATGAAGGTTTTTACTTATCTGAATTGTTGATGACAAAGTGTAAGCTAATATCTCAGATAAATTAAAAAGGGTTCTTTTTTTTTTTTTAAATAAAACAACATAGATAATTTGAGAGCTTAGCTCATCACACTATTCTAGCTCTGAACAATTAATTTCTTAATTTTCAGGTATTTTTTGCTCTCTCTATGGCAGCTATAGCAATGTCACAATCTGGCTTTATGACCCCTGCTGCAAGTAAAGCAAAAAGTTCTGCTGCTTCTGTCTTTGCTATTCTTGATCAGAAATCAATAATAGATCCCAGTGATAAGTCTGGAATGACATTGGAAGAAGTGAACGGAGAGATCAGGTTCCACCATGTCACTTTCAAGTATCCAACAAGGCCTAATGTTCTTGTGTTCAAAGATCTTTCATTGAACATTCATGCAGGAGAGGTAACTAACTAAATAATCTAATGGTTTGATGCATTTCAGACAACCTTTCTTAAGGGAGAATCTAAGAGTTTTATTGCACTGATGGAAATCAGACAGTTGCTCTAGTAGGTGAAAGTGGAAGTGGAAAATCTACAGTGATCTCATTGTTACAAAGATTTTATGAGCCAGATTCAGGTCAGATTACACTGGATGGAACAGAAATCCAAAAGCTACAACTTAAATGGTTTAGACAGCAGATGGGTCTGGTAAGCCAGGAACCAGTGTTGTTTAATGACACCATCAGAGCCAATATCGCATATGGAAAAGGTGGTGATGCAACAGAGGCAGAAATTATAGCTGCAGCAGAACTGGCAAATGCCCACAACTTCATTAGCAGTTTGCAGCAGGTAAACCTACACACTATTCAAAAAAAAATTATATTGTAAAATTTTGAAAAACTAGCTTTCTAAACACCATACGTATAAGTACGCAGGGTTATGATACATTAGTAGGGGAGAGAGGGATTCAACTATCTGGAGGGCAGAAGCAGAGGGTGGCCATTGCAAGAGCCATAGTGAAGAGTCCAAAAATATTTCTGCTAGATGAAGCCACGAGTGCACTTGATGCTGAGTCTGAAAGAGTGGTTCAGGATGCACTTGACCGAGCGAGGGTGGATAGAACCACAATTGTGGTGGCTCACAGGTTATCCACCATAAAGGATGCAGATTCAATTGCAGTGGTTCAAAATGGAATCATTGCAGAGAAAGGAAAGCATGACACTTTGCTTAACAAAGGTGGTACATATGCTTCCTTAGTAGCACTGCACATTAGTAATGCTTCATCGTAGAGAGTTAGACCCTTTTAGTTCATTGCACCAATTATCTGATGGTTTCTTAATCTTTCCTTTAAGGCATTGTTCCTGTGTAATGAATCATTCTAAACACTTGATTACCCATTTTTAATGGATTCACGATTACACATCTTTTCAATACACAATTATTATTATCTCCGAAGAAACATTGTTTAGATTCTATGAAGCCAACAAAGACTGAACTTCTATCAAGCAGCACTAAGAATATGTTAGAAAAAGGCTAAATAGCCCACAAAGACTAAACTTCTATATTTATCTTTCGTATTACAAATGATCTGCGTTCTCTTTTTAAAGATAGTGTTTTCCCCCCAGTTTTTTTTTTTTTTTTGTTAACAAGCTCAGTCTTGGATCCGAATCCTCTTATTATTAATGATTTGAATGAACTAATAATATTTAAGCCTATTGAACAACACATTAACCCTTCCTATAATCACCTCCTGGCTCCAGTCTTAGAATCAATTTTGCATTCATCTAAAATTGAATAACAAAAGTAACAAATAACAATGTTTATGGCGTTTCCCAGACCAAATAATATTGTATTTAAGCTTAATATTAGTACTAATTATGAGTAATAAATTTATGATTTTGTAACAGTTTCATCACGTTTTCAAGTTTCCAAGGTGGAATTTCTCTATTGATAATAAATATTGACAGTTTTCAAATAAATGAATTATATAGGTAGCTATTGATGTTTATTTATTTGTATTTCTAAAAGGGCCTGTGTTTTCTTTATAAAAAACAATGGGGTGAAAATTGCATGAAAACACGGTTGAAGACAAAGAGGAAGGAACAAAGTAAAAAATCCTAACCGTCCCTGACACCAAATGCTCAATACATTGAATTTAAAGAGGGCCGCCGGCCTGTTTGATTATATGTGGCAGTGAGTCAATCAGAGTCAGAGAAGATTGTGAATGTGGACTTAAGTTTTTTTTAGGTACATTATTACAAACGATCTAATGAGTCCACATGGACTATTTTATTCGGTTGGATAAACGGTGAAAATGATTTGACAGTTGACAACATGTCTACTAAAATGAGACAGCACAGGTCCCAGTTCCAAGGCTCTCCAAAAAAAAACAAACACAGATTTTGTTGTCTCATTCTACACGTTGTTGTGAGCGAGTCTGGTTATTATATAAATAAATAATCAGCTTTTAGTAGCTTTGTTTCGACTCATGAAGCTCAGTGTCAGCTGCTTTCTGTTTCTTTCTTTTAATTTATATAAATATATAAAAGATTTCGCTTTCTGCAATTGGATCCCACGTGCCTTTCTTTTTCTTGTCATATGTCAAAGTGTTGTTGTCTGCATTTGGATCGTGTGGCTTCGCTACTGGCATCTTCATGGGAACTCAACTTCACAAACTTCTTCTTTAATCCTTCATCACTCTTTAAATCAAAGTAGCCGGTGCGGTGGTATTTGGAATTTGCAAAACATCCAAGGAAGGGTCTAGCACTAATTATCATTTTTTTTTTTTGTCCCTTCTTCCAATTTCACTTCTGGATCCAAAATCAGGTGGCCCCACAAAAATATGATCTTGTTTCATGTCTAAGTCGAACTAAAGAGTAGACTTTAACAACATAAATTTTAATGCATGTGCATGTATTAGTATTTTTTTTCAAACCACGGGAATAATTTGTCGAATTGGACAGAATTATCATGAAAGATAAAATTCCACACTTCTGATTAAACTAAAATAACATTTACCGCACTCAGTGATCATGTGCGTGTTTTAACACAACTTTAATGGTTCAAATTACAGCTCTTGTTCCATGGCATCAAATTCCAAGTTTAAACTATAAATAAATGGTTGGCTTTGGTAATGGGCATCTATTTCTGTTGTGTTCTTTTGCTTTACTTTATCTCGATTTAAAAATAACCCATGTAAGCAGATACCTTGCAATAGTAAGCTACTTCATCAACCTTATGCTTTTCCTTCATTCTCATATTGCTTTTTTAGTTTTTAGTGCTAGTTTGCCATCATTCTGAAACGTTCACTACTGGCTTTTACAACTTTTAGAAAATAACAACAACAATTGCAAGGAAGATCTTTGCTTTTCATTAATAATGCTTTGGCTTTGAATGTGCTTTATCACTCACTCATGTTGGTTTCGGAGGTGTACCTCACTACCTTGCATTATCTATCTTAGTCTCATCTCTTTCCTATTCTGATTCACTGCTAAATTTTGTTGTTCTCTTTCACTATCCGATCCTCATTATTCCTATCTATTGCTGGGTCGTGCAGTTTGAAATTTACGTTGCTTTTGTAGTTTTTGGCGTCTAAACAATCATAAAGTCACTTCAAGGGTGACTTTTTATGGAAATACTAAATAGAAGTTTCTAACTCAAACCAGTGATCCTTTTTCAGCAGCTACTTTTCCTTGGGATTGAGATATTACTTAAACTGAGATAACAGGATCAAGAATCAATCAACTAGTCATATCCACAAGTTCAAGGTCCTCAAAATACCCAAGAAATAATGGCCAGGCAGCAATATTCCAAGGAGAAGAAGGATGGAAGCAACAAAACAGTACCCTTTTACAAACTTTTTTCATTTGCAGACTCTTGGGATTATCTACTGATGTTTGTGGGGACCATAAGTGCTGCTGGGAATGGAATAACTAAGGCTTCAACGAATATAGTTATGGGAGAAGCAATTGAAGTTTTTAGAACAAATGGCCACACTAAACAAGTAGTTCATGAAATTTCCAAGGTAATGACTGAGCATAAGAATTAATTCAAGTTTTCGAGGAACAGTTTGGATTTCAAGTTCCCCTCATTTTTATGTTATAACCCATAATGGTTTGTTTAATACTCAGGTGTCTCTGAAGTTTGCACTACTAGGTGCAGCTTCCTTTCTGGCAGCATTTCTACGTAAGCATGCCAAACTCTCTGCTCACTATATATGCATACTGTATAACTAGAAATGAAATGAAATTCATTCTTATTCATACATGCACTATTACAGAGGTGGCTTGTTGGGTGTCCACTGGGGAGAGACAAGCAGCGAGAATTCGAGGCTTATACCTCAAAGCAGTTCTGAGGCAAGATATCAGCTTCTTTGACAAGGAAACCAGTACTGGTGAGGTTGTTGAAAGGATGTCAGGTGACACAATTCTCATTCAAGAAGCCATGGGAGAGAAGGTATATATTTCAAGCCCCAAATCATCACTATTTCATCTACTATCGACTATACAATGCAACTAAAAATAACTTTTTCTTTATCCTTTGTGTGATATACCAGGTAGGAAAGTTCACACAGTGTGTGGCATGTTTTTTAGGAGGTTTAGTCATAGCATTCATCAAGGGTTGGTTTCTAACCCTTGTCCTTCTATCTTGTATTCCACCTCTTGTCCTCTCTGGTTCCATCATGAGCTATGCTTTTGCAAAGTTGGCATCCCGTGGACAAGCAGCTTATTATGAAGCAGCAACTGTAGTAGATCGCACAATTGGTTCAATTCGAACTGTATGCCAATCTTCATTGTTGTTGTTTTTTACATCTTGCTAGCTAGAGAGTAGCATGCATATAAAAGATACACATTAATTCCTCCAATGCAGGTTGCATCTTTTACAGGCGAGAACCAAGCTATAGCTGAATACAATCAATCCTTAATCAAAGCTTACCGGACTGCAGTGCAAGATGGAGTGGCTGCTGGTTTCGGCCTGGGCTCAATGCGTTTCTTTATTACAAGCAGTTTTGCGTTGGCTTTATGGTTTGGAGCGAAGATGGTATTAGAGAAAGGCTATACAGCAGGTCAAGTCATGAGTATATTTCTGGCACTATTTTATGCCTCCATGTAAGTTAGTTTCTGCTTTAACATCTACTTTTGGGATTCATCAATCATATCTTACAACCTTTCTCCCAAGCTTGGCAGGAAAACTTGATACTCATTTCCATGTTAATTTTCTTTTCCAGGTCTTTGGGGCAGGTTTCTGTAAATTTGACAGCATTTGCTGCAGGACAGGCTGCCGCCGTTAAAATATTTGAAACAATAAATAGGCAGCCACATATTGATGCTTACGACTCTGCTGGTCGACAGGTAGATGATATTTCTGGAGATATAGAGCTTAGGGAGATCTGCTTTAGTTATCCTTCAAGACCAGATGCATTGATATTCAATGAACTTTCAATTTCAATATCAAGTGGCACTACTGCAGCTTTGGTTGGGAAAAGTGGGAGTGGGAAATCAACAGTTATTGGTTTGATTGAGAGATTTTATGATCCACAAGCTGGTGAAGTTCTCATTGATGGTATCAACCTCAGAGAGTTTCAATTGAAATGGATCAGACAGAAAATAGGCCTTGTCAGCCAGGAACCAGTTCTCTTCAACTGTAGCATTAAAGAAAATATTGCCTATGGTAAGGATGGTGCAACAGATGAAGAAATCAGAGCTGCCACTGAACTTGCTAATGCAGCTAAATTCATAGATAAATTTCCCCATGTGAGCTCGCAATTTCATCTTTTGGAATTTGCAATATTCTGCTTTTCAATTTTCGACATGCAGCTAAATTTTATATGTTTATTACCTCATTGGTTTTGTAAAATTATGATTATAGGGACTTGACACGAGAGTTGGTGAGCATGGTACACAGCTATCTGGGGGTCAAAAGCAAAGAATTGCCATAGCAAGGGCGATTCTGAAAGATCCAAAAATTCTACTACTTGATGAAGCTACTAGTGCCCTTGATGCAGAGTCTGAGAGAGTGGTGCAAGAGACACTAGACAAAATTATGATAAACCGAACAACTGTCATTGTAGCACACCGCCTAAACACAATAAGGAATGCTGATACCATTGCCGTTATTCATCAGGGAAGAGTAGTAGAAAATGGTAGATATATATTTTATGTTTCCACATAAATGAAACCGATTATGGCAATTTGCATTGAAGTTTTTCTCTCTAACAGACTCACACTCACATATTGCATTCTCTTATCTCTTTCAACTGATTAGGCACGCATGCTGAGCTCATTGAAGATTCAGATGGAGCTTATAGCTTGCTCATTAGATTGCAAGAAATTAACAGGCAGTCAGATGGTACAAATGACTCAGGAAGGCTAGAAAACTCTGTAGATTCTGAACAACAATCAAGCGAACGGTTTCCTTTCCCTCAATCTTTAAGCTTGGGATCATCTGGAGGAGGAAACAGAATATCAAATGCTACGCCTACTACTCTTGATCTCTTAAAAACATCAGAAGTTCTTCCTCCAGAGGTATCACATTCACCTACAGAAGTCTCATTCCTTCACCTTGCTTATCTTAACAAGCCTGAAATCTCAGAGTTAGTCCTAGGGACACTAGCAGCCACAGTAACTGGGGCAATACTACCGCTTATGGGGTTTCTTATCTCCAACATGATAAATACCTTCCTTGGGCCTGCAGATGAACTCCGTAAAGACTCAAAGTTTTGGGCATTAATATTTATTGCCCTTGGTGTAACTGGCTTCATATTTCAACCATTAAGGTCCTACTTTTTTGCTGTAGCTGGTTCTAAGTTGATAAAAAGGATCCGGCTAATGTGTTTTGAGAAAATTATTAACATGGAAGTAGGCTGGTTTGACAAATCTGAGACTTCGAGTGGAGTACTTGGAGCAAGGCTTTCAATCGATGTGGCCTCTATTCGAACTTTTGTTGGGGATGCACTTGGTTTGATGGTTCAAGATATTGCTACAGTAATCATAGGCTTGGTAATTGCCTTTGAGGCAAACTGGCAGCTTTCTCTTATCATTGTTGCTTTGCTACCTCTATTATTAGTAAATGGACAAGTGCAAATGGGGTCCATGCAAGGATTCGTCACTGATGCAAAGGTATGTATTATGCATGAAAGGGTGTGAAAATATCTGTTTAATTAGTACTAGTATCCGTTTGACCAATGTTTTGCTGCGATTTATATGTTGCACAGAAACTATATGAGGAAGCAAGTCAAATAGCGAATGAGGCTGTAGTGAATATTAGAACAGTGGCCGCTTTTTGCGCAGAAGAGAAAGTGGTGGAGTTATACCAGAAGAAATGTTTAGGACCCATCCAGACAGGTATAAAGCAAGGTTTAGTCAGCGGAACAAGTTTTGGGTTATCACTCTTCTTGGTGTTCTCAGTTAATGCATGCAGTTTTTATGCTGGAGCCCGACTTGTTGAGAATGGCAAAACATCAATCTCAGATGTTTTCCGTGTAAGTTAGTCCTATCCTTGTCACCATTTCAGATATACTACATCTTTTATACTTACATCATATGTTGCTGGCAAAGCATAAGCTGATAATGTCTCAAATAAGTATGTTCATCACATTCTTCAAGCATTGAACAATTCATTTTCTAATTTTTCAGGTGTTTTTCACTCTCACAATGGCAGCTATAGCGATTTCACAATCTGGCTTCATGGCCCCAGGTGCAAGCAAAGCAAAAAGTTCTGTTGCTTCTATATTTGCTATTCTTGACCAGAAATCAAGAATAGATCCCAGTGATGAGACCGGAATGACATTGCAAGAAGTGAAGGGAGAAATTGAGTTCCACCATGTCACTTTCAAGTATCCAACCAGGCCTAATGTTCTTGTATTCAGGGAACTTTTCTTGACCATTCATGCTGGAGAGGTAACTTACAAACCAACTGATACATTGGTTTGTTTTGATGCATAATGATCATAGAAATACAATACATGATTCTTTGAAACAATCTATCTGTCTTTTTTAAGGGAGAAACTAAGAGTTTGATTTTCCTGATGATGAAAATCAGACAGTTGCTCTAGCAGGGGAAAGTGGAAGTGGAAAGTCAACAGTGATTTCATTGTTGCAAAGATTTTATGAGCCAGATTCAGGTCAGATTACACTGGATGGAACAGAAATCCAAAAGCTACAACTTAAATGGTTTAGGCAGCAGATGGGTCTGGTAAGCCAGGAGCCAGTGTTGTTCAATGACACCATCAGAGCCAACATTGCATATGGAAAAGGTGGTGATGCAACAGAAGCTGAAATTGTAGCTGCAGCAGAACTGGCAAATGCCCACAACTTCATTAGCAGTTTGCAGCAGGTAAAAAAAAAATATATTGTAACATTTTGAATATTTAGGTATCTAAACATGATATGTATAAGTATGCAGGGTTATGAGACTGTAGTGGGGGAGAGAGGGATTCAATTGTCTGGAGGGCAGAAGCAGAGGGTAGCAATTGCAAGAGCCATAGTGAAGAGTCCAAAAATACTACTGCTAGATGAAGCCACGAGTGCACTTGATGCTGAGTCTGAAAGAGTGGTTCAGGATGCACTTGACCGAGTGATGGTGGATAGAACCACAGTTGTGGTGGCTCACAGGTTAACCACCATTAAGGATGCAGATTCAATTGCGGTGGTTCAAAATGGAGTGATTGCTGAGCAAGGAAAACATGACACTTTGTTTAACATGGGTGGTATCTATGCTTCATTAGTAGGCTTGCACACAAATCTTGCTTCATCTTAGACCTACTATAGCTAGTTTCTCAGTATCCTTTCTATTTTCTATGCAATGGAACTCAGTTTAAAACCTATTTTGATTGGAGATTATGAGCTTACCATATGCTAAAGGGCAGAGAGATTGAGCCAAGAACACTTGCTTGTGATGAACTCACAGCAGCAGCATCCAATTACATGTCTTTGTTTATCCAAAGAGAACTAGTTTGTAAAATATACAAAAAAAAAAAAAAAAAATTCGTTGCCACCCGCTCCTCACTCTTTTGGGAGGTGCAGAAAGCAAAACCCCCCTACCAAGTTACTTTCTTAAACTTTTTGTTTTTGGGTTGGGCCTAAAACCCGCTCTCCCATTGGATGAAATCAAACCTCCGAAGTTTCCATTCACACTCTATTTTTGTTCTTCCGCCTCCTCGCTCCTGCCAGTTTTTTCTTACAAAAAAAACTCTTCTCCAGAAATCAATTTTCGAAACGTATATTTCAAATTCTGACTCATCACTGCTAACGACTTTATATATAGATACTAATTTCCCTAACTTAAAAAAAAACTAGCTTCCATAACGTAGTGTTGAAATGTATAACAGAAACTGGAATTTAATTATTACTATTATTATAACATACTACTTGTAACGTATGCAGCTAAGATTGCATTTGCATCCTCGCTAGTCTCTAGTTGCATCGCACCATTCTTTCACATAGTAAGTCATCTATCTCCTTCTTTGTTTTACTTGTCACATATTTGATTATGTCCTCATTATCACATGGAGAAAGCAGTGGTGATGAATGATGATAATTAAGTGGGTAGAAAGCAGTTTTTTTTAAAGAAGAGGATGCAATCTTTGCAGAATCTTGGGAAAAGTTGTCGTTTAAGGTAGAGAAGAGTCGAAGTGCCATAAACCAAAGGGTAGAGCTTTTCATTGTTACATCACACTCCAACCCCACTAGTACAAACCTGAGTCAAACTTAACAATAACTCTTTTTGGATTTGTTTTAAGGATCCCACCAAGCTCGTGATTCGTGATTCGTGCTTCTTGTTGTTATTAGGAAACCATTTGTATTTTGTAGCAGTACAATGGTGTAAACTTGATGACTTCACATGATTCACGCATCAAACTGCTTATCAGAGTTGCATACTTAAACACAAATTAAATTTGTGGAATTAAATAAATAGCTATTACTGGACCGTTTTTTTAATTTCTTTCAAATAATAAAGATGCTAATTGACATGGGTCCCCTATGTTAAGCATCAAATCAACCACTAGTTTGTCACGAGCCTTTAAATCTACAATTTACATGGGAAAATGCCGGGCCCAACATATGACTGTTCAACCCCCTTATCTTCTTATAATTATTATAATAATTCAATAATAACAATTTACTAAAAATATAATTTAGTCAAACTCGCCATATCAAACGCTGAAGACCTAAGCTTTTGCTTGATGTACCAACTACCAACAATGTAGAAGATATGCTCCTAACAAAATGGCAACTGTATTCCTCAAGGAAGAAAGAGCAATGCAACATAACATGAAGAGTGTAGAATGAAAAATACCATATAAGTGGATGACTTTCTCACTGAGAAACCATAAGTTCTTAACATTACTACAAAAATTTGATACCTATGTTTTGCTATACTTGTACACTTGTACGTAGCAAAAATGATTGAGATTCCTGCTGCACCAACATTGCAAACTTCCAACAAGACAAACACACTACAATTAAGTACAAAAAACATTATAGTAATGATGGCATAATTAAGTAGTTTTTGTTATTATATTCTCACAACGGCCACGCTTGAAATGCAATTATATTATTCAGCCAATAAGCTGTGTTGGAAAGAGACAAAGAAAATTTGTAACAAAAGGGATATACTCAAAAGTTTGTTAAGAAACTAAGCACCGTTTGATAAGGACCTCAGCGATGTCTCACATCTTAAGATACTTCTAATTAGGCAGACGTACCAACCAGAAAAAAAAAATGGTGCCAAAGGAGATGGTATTTAATTAAGCACGTGTATTTATGAGGCAAATTACAAAAAGACAAGGGATTTTAAAGATAAAAATGACATTTCCATTACTTTAATTTAATCACAACTGCATTAACAAATGACACCTTATCTGATGTGAAGTGACAGCAAACTTGGAAGAAAAATGTTAAATATTTAAAGTATTACTTCAAAGGGAATATCACCTACTACTTATTTATATACTCAACCCCTTACCACCCTTTTCTCTGCTTTTTACATTTCCATCTCTTTCTTATCAATCATAATCAAGATCAACTGCCATAAAGAAACGTACATATGAGACAAGGCTAGCTAGCACCCTCCTCCACTGAGTGCTGAAAGCTAAGGCCCCTTCCTCACACACACCTGGTTTCTCTACGCACACTTTAGTCATAAATTCATAATCTATGGTTATATATCTATCCTCTATTCAGCTCTTACATTCAATTTATTTATCTTCATATTTCATTATAAATGATATGATGACATTAAGGAGATTTAGTTGTCAGGGGATGGAAAGGGCTTGAAGACTGTAATATTATCGTGGAGTGCATGTGAAATTCTTTGTTTTGGCAGGTATTTGATTATTTTTTAGCTTTCTCTAGAACTAATTTTAAATACTGTCATTAATTAAATAAATCACTTTTTATTATGTCTAAGAATCTTCATGATTAATTGTTTGTGATATAATACTTGATTTGGTTAGTTAACTAGTTCTATGTTAATCCCTCTTAAACAGTGAAAGCAAACTGCAGGCTCAAATGCCCCTTCTTCGTAACTAAAATTACATGTTATTTTACTTTTAAGTTGTGAAAAAAATAGCTAGTTGTGTTTGACGCTTGAAAACTTCCAAAACAAACTTATGAAAAGGTGACATTAATATTTAAAAAGAAGTAATTTGATGCAAAGCTATAAAATTGGCTAAGAAATAAGTAATCTATCCTGAAATTGGGTTTAGTGAGGACTGAGGACATATTCGTAGGCATCTAAGAGACTAAAACTATAGTATAGGGGGTGAAGTGAAAGTTATATATATATATATATATAATCAAAACGAGTCAAAGATGTGATTCAGTAAAAATGTCGTTTGCATTTCCATTGTGTGGTACCAAGGAATTGTGAGTACTGCGGTGGCTCTAAAATCTAGCTGTTGCATTGCACAATGCAGCAGCTGCTGCTATTATTCACTTCTCTCTCACTTTCATACACTGTCCACATGTGGATACCCCAGACAGACATAGTTCCTTCAGATTTCACGGGTTTCCCTTTTTCACTATATATGCCTTTTGTTTTGTCTGATGTGAATTTTTTTATACAACATTAAGCTGGACAAACACTCGGTTTCAAATTCAACCCATCTCAGAGATCCCCATCCCTATCTCTATCTCTCTATCTGCTACAAATTAGTAAAACTTGGTGCACAATTTGATGGGCCCATTGTGACATGACATTCATGGCAGATATAACTTACATGCATTTGCACCTTCACATTCATCATGCATATCTAACTTCATAACCAACCAAGGAGGGAATTATTTGTTACTTCTTAATTTCTATTATAGTCTCAACTAATATATGTTATAAATCAAAAAAACTTAAATACATGTTATTCAAAAAATGAACAGGACTATCTGCATGTCAAGAGAACAGGATTAGTATAGTGGATTTATATTGAATTCTCCAACTATATATGTTTATCCCAATCCCAATATATGTTACAACTAATGATCGAGCCTTTTTGTGAAAAGAAACATGCTATTTTAAGTAAGGAATTGAAGTCTATGGCTCATGATACCCACTTTGTGTTTGTGTCTTTTCACGCAAATTAAATATTGAGATTCCCTAACTGTCTTTTTCATTTAAAAGTAATCATAAGCTTAAACAACACGCACGAAAACAAACAAAGAGACTATATAGTGGATCGGTTTAGCGACGAGTTTGTTTTAACTTTATTATTGTCATTGTAAAAAATGTAATTTATTATTATTACTATCCTTGTAACCTCAGTTTGAACACCCATCCTAAATAGGGACGGATTTTGGGGGTTGCTCCCCTCCTCACCTTCCCTCTATAATATATATATATATATATATATATATATATAATAAAAAAATGTTAATATTTTAAGTTATCTTAGTTTTATATCTAATAAATATTTAATTTTATTATATTTTTATAAATTTTATTCTTAATAAATTAATTTGACACTTTTTATCTATAATTTTTAAAATTTTATTTTATTATTTTACTCTTATATTACATGATTACGGATTTTATTTTCAATTTTTAAAAAAATTGATCAATTTTATACCTATTATTTTTATCTTCTTTTTTTTTTTTATAAATTTTACACTAAATTTTTTTAAAAAAAATTTTATCTTCAATTTTTGTAAAAAATTTTTTTAACTCCTCCCTCTTTAAATTCTTAAATTCTTAAATCCGTCTTGTCCCAAAAGTACAGAAAAAGCACATATAGTATGTTCAACAAGTTTTTGGGACCGTGAAGATTTCCTTTACAAAGTGATGCACTTGGAATTGCGTGGCTGCTTTTTGGACCATAAATAACGTTTTGGGATATGCACACGTACTGTCCTCCATTACTTAGTATATCCAACCTGCATGAACCGCAATATATATTAATAATATGTCATTTTCTGCTTTAATTCATTGCACCAATAAATATCTTTTGCTTTCTTATTTATTTTCACCTTAACTTGATTCCCTTGTTTGCTTCATCTGTGGTGCATTACCCGTTGAAGATAAGCAAAAGAAGCCAATCTCTATAAATTGGATTTTGACACTTTAAAACATAAAATAGGGATCCATATACTTGTTCTTTAAGCTATAATGCAAAACAAAAGCCATAATTAATCAAATTGTCTTGAAATCAATTATGCATACTTAGTTTAACGATAACCTGCCATTGAAATTCACCAACCCATGTCAATCTATCTTGGAAGGTCGTCGTCTGTTCCCCGTTGAAACGTGACACCACTAACAATTTCACCTTAGAAGACAACTTCATACTTGATACTTGAAATAACACTAATATTCAATAACATAGTAAGTTCCTGCAGATTCATATTTGATTATACCTGCATGTGGTCTTACATACTAAGACACATAATAAAACAAAAGTGCTGACTTTCCTAGCTTTATATTACAATATAAGAAATAAAATTTAAAAAAACTTATATTAACAAGAGGGATATATAATATTTATTTATGTTAGAACTTAGAAGCATACTACTAAACTTATATAGGATCGGGATCATGTGGGCATGTAGAATAAGAGAAAAAGGGTCAAATTTTCTGACGTGGCAGCATGTAACCATATGTCTGGTTCACTTTGTCTGTGTCACGTTCTGTTCTGCAATTGTACAAAGAAAGAAGTTATTAATTCATGATTATTGTCAATTCAACACACGGTGTTGTTGATCGATCAATCATCAATGGCGACCCTGTTCTGTCTCGAGGTGGCACTCACACACACTCACACGAGTGTCTCATAATAAAGTTCCTCTGTCTTCAAACACTTCGTGGCAGGTTCCTGCTACAACCACCCCACCGTTTCACACTTCACAAACAAACACAAAAGGGTCTCCACATTCCTACTTTTCTTCTGTTACTCTTTTGATTTTTTTTTTCTTCTTCTCATCTCTCAGACCCCTTTGAGTCATGAAGCAAAAACCGCCATCATCACCACCAACCACTGCTAGAATTGCGTTGAAGAAGCAAGGTGACAAGTCCCTGCAGAGTCCTCCACCACCACGGTTCAGAGTCTCTCCTAAGGCTCCAAAGTCATCGCCAGAGGTTGTGAATAGGGAATCCATTTCATCAACGAGAGCTAAGTCGGTGCCTCCAGACTTGAAGAACATTTCAAAGGTCAAAAGGGGTGTTGTGGTGAACAAGCCTAAGTTGAATGAAGAGGTTTTGGGGTCTCAAAAGAGTAGAGAAGCTGAAGAGGCTAAGGTTGTTGTTGTTGCTAGGCCACGGCGAAGGGTGGGGGATTTTGGTCTGAGGAAGAGTGATGATGATGACCCTCATGGGAAGAAGAAGAAGAAGAAGGAGTTGCAAGAGAAGCTTCAGGTGAGTGAGAATTTGATCAAGAGTTTGCAATCTGAGGTGCTGGCATTGAGGGAGGATTTGGATAGAGTTAAGAGCTTGAATGTGGAGCTTGAGTCTCAGAACACAAAGCTCTCTCAGGACCTTGCTGCTGCTGCTGCTGCTGCTGAAGCTAAGATATCTACTGTTGGCATTGGCAAACGTGGAAAGGTTAGAATTTTAATGTGTTTGTCATGTTTTGCCCCAGAAAACATGAAATGTGCCAACTTTGAATGCCGTTAAAAAGATCCAATTAAGTGTTGTTTATTCTGTTTCTAATTCTAAGTGTGGTCAATTCATTTATTAGAGTCACCAATCACTGTTTGATTGGATTTTCCATGTTGATAGTTACTTAGTCTTGGAAATTATACATAAAAATGAGATCAAATATCCGTTTTATACATAAAAATTTATGTCACCAACTGTGCTTAGAAATTAATCTGATTTTTTTTCTTTCTTGGATGAAGAAGGAGCCAATTGGAGAACACCAGAGTCCCAAATTTAAAGATATACAGAAACTCATTGCTGAAAAATTGGAACGGTCTAGAGTAAAAAAGGAAGGTACCCCTGAAGTTATTTTTGCGAAAGCATCAATCTCAGCTCCAACACCAAGTTATGCCATTCCTGAAACTACAAGCATAGGAAGAAAATCTCCACCTAATACATGCCAGCAGCCACCTCCACCACCGCAACAGTTAATTACAAGTGCGGGAATTAAATCTCCATCCAACACATGCCTGCAGCCACCTCCACCACCGCCTCCACCACCAATTCCAACTCGGCCTTTGGCAAGATTAGCTAACACCCAAAAAGCCCCTGCCATTGTTGAACTATTTCACTCCTTAAAGAATAAGGATGGGAAGATAGAGTCAAAAGGATCAGTGAATCATCAGAGACCAGTAGTTATTAGTGCACACAGTAGCATTGTGGGGGAAATTCAGAAACGTTCAGCTCATCTTTTAGCAGTAAGCTTTTTTGCATTCAATGTGTTTCTTAATTTTAAAATATGCACTACTAATTAATTAATAAGATAGTAACAACTGACCATCCTTTCCAGATAAGGGCAGACATTGAAACAAAAGGAGAATTCATTAATGACCTAATAAAAAAAGTAGTAGATGCAGCCTTCACGGATATTGAAGAAGTCCTAAAGTTTGTTGATTGGCTTGATGGCAAATTATCATCATTGGTAAGTTTCTAACAAAGTCATTTATATGTATTGATTCTTTATCATTTAAGATATCAAATCTTATTCCACTTATAACACAGGTTAAGAAAAGTAATTAATCTCCTCATTGTTTTTAAATTTATTTGTAATTTTTTAGTCTCTTTCTTATTTGATACTTTGATATGTTATAGTTTATACACTATTATTTCTCTCTTTTGATAAGGGTATATTGGAGAAAATAATAATTAATGCCAAAATAACAGATAAATGGAAATGATTATTTTTCTTCAAAAGTGACATATAACAGGAAATGGAGGCAATACACTTTTTTATCTGGACACTGAAAGATAGGCTCATTGATTTAGCATTTAATGTCCCTCCCCCCTTCTAGTTCCCAAGACAAAAAATGGTATTATCTATCCATACTTTCCTGTTCATTGAGTTTTACTGGTGCATTTAGTTTAACCTTCATAAATGATCTAAGCCCTACAAGGAAAGGTGGTTGTGCAGAACTGCATAAGTTAAGATATTGAATGTAAATGTTTAGTTTAATAGTGTACTACATCTAATTAAGTTTCATCAATTAATGAGACGTAACTACAAGATTCATAAAAGTATGCAAGTGTTATGTAATGTCGTGATCAGATGGTACTGTACAACATAAATAATAATTGGTTTCTTATCTTGTACTCTGCAGGCAGATGAACGTGCCGTCTTGAAGCATTTTAAGTGGCCTGAGAAAAAAGCTGATGCAATGCGAGAGGCTGCAGTTGAGTATCATGAGCTTAAAATGTTAGAACATGAGATTTCCTCTTATAAAGATGACCCTGACATTCCATGTGGAACTGCCTTAAAAAAGATGGCCAGCCTATTAGACAAGTCAGATATATCAATCTTGATAATCTTTCCATTTAATAATAATTACTGATGTGGCTGCATACTACTCTGTCCCTCAATTCATCTCATTGTGATAGGTCTGAGCGGAGCATACAAAGGCTAGTCAATCTACGTAATTCAGTCATACATTCATATCAAATGTACAACATTCCAACTGCATGGATGCTTGATTCTGGAATAATGAGCATGGTATCATTTTTTATGCTTTTACTTTGAAATGAAAACATTGAATAAACATAGTATATAGCTCTGAAATGAGAACAATGTTCAACGTTCAAATTTTATTTGAATGATATAGTGATTGTTTAAGCTAGTCTGTTTAAATATATATTACTCTTGATGTGAACTGCTTTTTATAAGGTATAAATGAATCACTAAGCTACATGTAACAATTCCAATGAAGGGTGCATTTTGTTTGGGAGGTGTTAGTCTAGAGTCTGTTTCCTGCATCTTTACAAATAGAAAGGCCATTTCATATTCAAACCTGAGTGTAACATTGTCACTGAGTACCAACGGCTACGAGATGGTCATACATTTCCAATTGTCACAATCCAGGCTTTTTTTTATCATTAGTTGTTTGTATTTATATCACACAACTGTAAATTTTTTAGAAAAGCATGCTTGTTTCTTCGCTTACAATATTTTTTTTATCTTCCCTCGTGTTATCTTTTTGAATTAATAGGAAAGTGTACACTCATGCAAAATTTACATTGTAAAACTTGTGTTGATGAGTTGAGTAATATACCATATATGCAGATAAAGCAGGCTTCCATGACTCTGGTCAAGACGTACATGAAAAGAGTGACAATGGAGCTTGAATCCATTCGGAATTCAGACAGAGAATCTATTCAAGATTCTCTTCTGCTTCAGGGTGTGCATTTTGCGTATAGGGCTTATCAGGTAACTTTTTGGCAACTTTCTGCAGAGTTTTTTCTCATCAGTATTGATTTTCCTCAACTTTGAAGTTTGAAGCCTATAATTCTGTAACTAGTAGTAAATGTTAGAAATTAAGATCATAAATTGAAGCCCTGAACTCTCCCAATAAGTAACCATCAAAAGAACTAATCCTGTTTCATGTATTTAAAAATTGAGATTGCCAACTTACTACAATGATTGTGAACATTCATGATGTTATCAAAAGACCATTCTCACTGCATGAAATATTAGTTAGTTTAAAAAATGTACAATATTCAAATGCACCAATTCATCATTTACTAAGCTGTGACACTTATTTTGGCATGTTTTTGTAGTTTGCTGGAGGATTGGACTCAGAAACAATGTGTGCTTTTGAAGAGATAAGGCAACGTGTACCAGGACACCTAGCAGGGTCTCGAGAACTTTTGGCTGGCATACCATAATCATGATTCATGAGAAACCACTGATTTTTTTATGCTGGCTATTAAACATTCATTATTCTTTTTCTTATCTCCAATGTCAATGCTTGGTAGACACTGAAGAAACATGGAAAGAACATAAAGAGATTCTGAAGAAATTTCATATCATAACCTAGGAATAGGATCTTCAGCTCAGGCCTCAGGGTAGTTTAGTTTAATTTCAACAGTTAATTTTGTTAGGTGCTTCTTTTCCTACTAGTGCTGTAACAAACACCATAAGCAGCTTTGCCGTTTATAAGTACAATAAATAAATAAATTCTATCAATGAATATTTTACCTTCTTTTATAACCGGTACCAAACATACCGTAATTGTACAACATTAAATGATGAGCATTGATGGTAGTCAGAAAAAAAATAGAGAAAAAAAGTATGAAATTAATATTATCTATGTTTGTTTATACGATTTTTTTTTCTTAAGTTATTATTAATCAAGGATAAAAAGTATATTTATATTATTAATTTGTCTAATAAACTAAGAAAGTGTCAATGTTTATATATAAATTTAATTTTGATACATTGACGATAAAGATTTTTATATTATCAATTAAATAGAAATTATGACGAATATTTTTATGAAAATAATTACTATAAAAATATATATACACGCACACATTAATTATTAATGTATTTTACATAAGTTTTTTTTATAAATTAAGAAACTTCAATATATACACACGCACACATTAATTATTGATGTGTAAAAAAAATAAATGAAGAGGAAACGCATGTTCAAGTTGATAAAGTCCAAGTCCAGGTGTCGAACACGTGTCTCTTTAAACGGTGACACGTGAGCAAAATTCCTAACACGTGTCGACACTGTTGTCGCGCATCCACCGCAGGATGTTGGGCGGTTCATCAGACGGTCGATATCGAAGTAATTCGTACGCCTGACAGAAGAAAAAGCGTGGGAAACCATAACGGTCACACGCCCGCCAGATGAAAACCAAAGTGCGCGCCACGTCATTGAAACCCAATAAAAAGCAGACACGCACGCTGAAAAAAATTCAAAAAAAAAAAAGAAGCGATTGAGATTTGATTAGAGAGAGAAAAAGCAATCCATTGAGATAATAGCCACCAGAGTAGTTGGTTCCCAGCGTCGTGAAACATGGAGATCTCCGGCACCGTTCTCCGTCAGGTCAGCTCTGTCTCCGGCTATGGGACCCACACGCGCTCCCGTGGCGTGGTTACCGGTGGTGTTGGGGTGAGAATGGCCACGGGTTCTGGTTTCTGTGACGATGCCCATCTGCACTATTACCAAGATACCAAAAAGGTTCTCACCCCTAAGAAGAAGTTGAAATTGCTTAAGGGTTTCTCCAAATTAGGGCTTTCCCAGGATCCTCAGAAACTTGCCATGTTCTATGATCTTCAACAAAACCTCACCTCGGTACGTACAATTTTTTTTATATTTGTTGCTGCACAATGATTATGTTAAAAGGGATAAGAAAAATTGAACATTTTGGAGAAATTAGATTAGAGAATTCTATATAATAAGTTGATTTTGATGTGAGAAGCTTTTTTTTTTTACTATTAATATAATTCATAGAAAAGTTGTAATCTTGTGGAAGTTTTATCTTATCAAAGTTTTGCAATCCAACTAATGATTATAATTAATGTTTTTCTCTGCAAAAATAAAATTGAAGCTAAGTTTGTTGTTGATTTGTGTGCAGGATGCTGGAGAGGTATTACTGAGAGAGTTAGAAGCAGCAAGGGCAAAGGAGAAGGAAATGAAGAAAAAAAGGAAACAGGAGAAAAAGGCCAAACTCAAAGCCTCCAAGATGAATTGTGAATCTTCTTCATCTTCATCGTCCGAATCAAGTGACAGTGATTGTGATTCTAATCAAGTGGTTGACATGAACAGCTTAAGATGTGGTGTTGGTGTTGTTGCACCTGCACCTGCACCTGTGGAGGGATCCCCACTGCCCAAGACCTCCATTGTTGAGGACACGAGTGTGCATCGTGGTGCCATGGAATTGTGCTCTAAGAATGATATCTCTATCAGCAGTGTTAGAGGTGGTATCAAGAGCGTAAGTGCTGCTGTAGTTACCACTGCTCCTCAGAAAAGGATTGAGGTCTGCATGGGTAACAAGTGCAAAAAATCAGGGGCTGCTGCATTGTTGCAAGAGTTTGAGAGAGCGGTGGGTGTTGAAGGTGGTGCTGTTGTTGCTTGCAAGTGCATGGGCAAGTGCAAAACTGCTCCTAATGTCAAAGTTCAGAATTCTGTTGATCATAGCCTTGCTCAGGGACTTGATGATTCTGTCAAGATTCCAGCTAACCCTCTCTACATTGGGGTTGGTTTGGAAGATGTGGATGCCATTGTGGCTCGATTTTTAGGGGAGAATCACACGGATATAGGCATTGCAGGTGCAGCTACAGCTACTTGATGTTGTTGTGGAAATGACTAGTGTGCTATTTATAATTGTATATATACGTAGCCTGTATGCGGAAGAAAGATTATTTTGCAATGGTTTTTTTTAAGTGTGCACATTCCACATTGTATATAAACTAGTTGTTATTAAGTTTCATTTCCTTGTTTATTGGGTATTCGATTGTTTCACTCTTGTACAATAATTTGGAGGCAATTAGCCGATGCCACTTTGCCCTTAAATTTTTCAATTAACACCTTAACAGTTAGTTTGTCTAATATTAAATCTAGATCAATGTCAGTTAGTATGCAACCAAATTTGGTCATTTGAAGTGAACAATATCACGTTCATAGGACTAGACTCGTAAAGCACATACCATACATGAGATGGCAACAACATTAAGATTTATATGAGGTAAAGCAATTTACAAGTTACGTTCATATGATAAATGTACTCTGTACAAGTCCCACTGACAACTGAAGGGGACAAAATGTTAAAAGGAAACCTGAAGCCTAAAATCTGTTGGGAAACGTAATCACCATTTTCATCCCATACATATTCCCCAAAAACCGCTAAGTTCCTTCGGCATCAGTTGCATAGTTTAGAGTTATAAAACTGTGCTGACAAGCTACACCCTCCTGCTTTGGAAGTCCCTCTTCTCCACACTTTGAGCACCTGCTGTTAAATTTTCAAAGAAATATTTAAGGGGGATTTTTGGACAATGATATATATAGTAGTGACATGCTCAAGGATTTTAAGAGCCAATCCAAATTACAGTCAGCAGCCATGCATGCATGCGTGCTAGTAATGAGCAGGAATTGATTTGCCTACCGTTTCAAGGGTCAGTTTCGGGGACGTTTGGGGTTGGGCTCATATTCCAACCTATCCATGTTATCACATCTTCTAACAAACTGGTCTAGAGTTTTCTGATTTTGCTTTGAAGGGCTATTCACTAAACTATCCTTGTTGTCAGATCTTCTAACAAACTGGTCTAGAGTTTTCTGCTTTGAAGGACTATTAATCGGCAGAGCTGAGACCTCCAAGGCATTCTCATGGCCGTCTAACATCTGTTTCGATAACTTCAATTCAGAATGCTTCTTAAAAGAATCAATTCCAAGTTCAAACTACTAAAAATTACTTGAATATACAATAACTCTCATTTTGCATCACATACAAGAGTTCCAGAAAAAAAAAAGATGTACCTGCCCCAAATTGTCCAGTTTGCTTTGCACTACGTCCCTAAGAAGTGAACAAATTATAAGATTATCAATGCATCTAAGAAATCAAGTCAATACTAACCACCAAACCTAAGATAACGGCAGAAAAACACAACGTACCATATGATGTCATCAACGGTGTCATTTGCTAGCAAGTAGTATATATTTACTGAAGACATCTAAAACCAAGTAGCAAGTCAAAGAGTCATCAGAACATAGATTGTCCTTGGCTACTAAAATAATCAAAATAAGTTAAGCAATGGAAGACCTTTTCTATATGGAGATAATCATAATCTATCACAATTTTTCCAGAAATTTCCGTCTTAATGTTACCATGCTATTACTCTTGTACTGTTATCTGAGCTAAGGGATTTTAGATCTCTTTCTTTTTTTTCTTTCTCTTTCTACTAAACACACAAGTTTGAGAATACCTGGCCAATTCTATGAACACGGTCTTCAGCCTGAATTAGGTCACCAGGAGTCCAAGACAATTCGGCAAAGATTACTGTGCTGGCAGCAGTTAAAGTTAACCCAACACCTCCAGCTTTAATAGATAGCTGTGTGAACAGAAAATCATTAACTCAAAATTGAACCATATTTTACACCAGAATCATATTCCAAACTAGCAAAGAGCTCAATAGAGAAAACAAAAATGATTATAAGGATACATGAAAAAAATTACCATACCACTGCTGCCTTGATAGAATCTTTTTGCTGAAACTCTGTTACCAATTGTTGCCTGGATGCAGCAGGTGTACCTCCATCAATCCGGATGCAACCAACTTTTTTCTTCTGGAAAGTTTGAATAGTTCTCTTGAGAATTTATTATTTCATGATAACATGCATAAAATTTAAGTGGCCTTACAAGAAGAAACTCGTGTATTGAATCAATCATTGCCTGATGGTGTGCAAATATAAGAAACTTGCAACCTGCCTGCAACAATTATGACACAAAAAGCAATACAAAACACAAAAATTAACCAGCATTAAACATATTGAATAGTATGAGATTAGATGACAAATAAACACGCACACATGCAAGCACACCCACAAAAAAGAAAAAAGAGACACCAGAGAAAGCAGAAAACAGATCTTAGGGATCTTAGTGCATACACCTGCAGCAGTTGAAAGTATTAATCTTCAATTGCTGCAAAGAGGAGGAAAGGAGTACCTCAATGACAGTTCCAACATAATCAAGAATAGATGGAATCTTAGCTTCTGCAGAATCGGTATATATCTGGAATTGAATGAACCAAAATTTAGTGTTTAATCAGACAGTCCAAATATAAATTGCCCACATATACAAGGAGTATGAGCATTTGTTGCAGAAAATAAACTATAAACCTATTTTTTAGTTCTAGGAAATAGCGACAATTTGTCAAACAAATAGTGCAACCCAGAATTCTGTGCAGAGCTTCTTCCATCAATACCTTGTTTATAAGATTCTTTTGAGCAAACTTGAGTGATTCAGCCTCCTCTTGTGATTTAGCTGACTTAATTTTGGCTTTTACCATCTCCAACTGCAGAAGAAAAATCAATATTGGTCAGCTTTTACCACCCCCAAGTCTCCAACAGCACATGCAAGACAAAAAAAATTACCATTTTCAAGTAACCTATTTTTTAAAACAAATAAAAACTATCACCAGTCCACCACAGATCTAGATAAAACTTGCATCTTGCAGAGCATATTTCTAACTAATTTCATAAGTAAAAAGATATCAGTTTTTTTCTGTCTTCCCTGAAGGCCAGACTACAATTTATTTATTAGCAAAAGCAAGTTAAATAAAATACTCATAATATGGGCATTGAGCAACAAACAAACCGTCAAGCCAAAGATAGTCAAATTACTTGTTTGAATAGAAATTCAACAATCAAATTATATGCAATAAAATAAGCTAAATTCTTATTACCAAGACATGCACCAATTGTATTCCATAACTAGCTTGAATTACAACTATCAAAACTGAATGATGCTAAAAGCGGATATTTTGAATTACCTCTCGAAACAAAGCATTAATTTGCTTCATGTCCTTGTCAGCCAAATCTAGGAAGACCTGAGAATCAATTAGCAAACAAATACAATAATCAATTCTAAAGTACTATCAACAATGTGTGTACATAGAATGCAATAAACACTGTCAACAGTGTGCAGAACATAAAATGTTGCAGAGAACAAATGGTGATAAATATACCCACTTGTTGCCTGCGCTTTACAGGAAGTTCAGAAAGAACATCATTTTTAAGCCTTCGAATCATCACTGTTGCCTTCATCAAGTTGTGCAACTCTTCATGGTTACTTGCACCTTGATAAAGTCCAAAAAAACCCTGGAAGATCCATGTGACAATGACAGGATGGAAACTCATCCATTAACAGCAAAAGAAAAACTGGCTAATCAAAAGAAATTTATCAGTAATGAAGAGATGACTTACACCCTTGCAGTACCGGTTACCATATTCATGAACATTCCTATATACATCAGGATACAAAGCTTCCAGCTAGAGCACAATTTCAATCAGATTATTATAATGTAAATTCCAATAATGTCAAACAAAAATGAGGTATTAAACCTAAATAGACAGAAAAAAAAGGTTACCTGCTTGAATAGTTCAATTGGTCGGGATAAAGCAGGTGTTCCACTAAGCAATAATGCATATTGAGCTTTCTGACAATGTCACATTTTTAGTTTGTCAAAGAAAGCATGAGACAATTTGACAAAGAGAATACTCTACCACAGACAATCTATATACTGCAACTAAACTAATACTGAAGCCAACTGCCAACACAGAATTTACTTTAAATGTTTCACATGTGAAATCAGACTTCCTTTTGGGGAGGGGAACAAGGGTTTAGAGAGTACTAGACCCTTTGCAGATGCTTCTGTACACCCAATGGACTTCTTTTTTCCTTTTCTCTTTTGTTTAATTATCCTTTCAATTCTCAATTCTCTCCCTTCATCTTTTATTTTTTCCTTATATGTTTTCTATGTCTATTAAACATGAACTTTAGAAAGAGGTATACATGTGATTGTGGCTTTCAAGAGTGAATACCTTTATGACAGGAAGAGAAGCAGTTGTCCTCTTTGCCTGAGCATTTTTCAGATAATGCGATTCATCAGCAATCACAACCTGAATAAAAATAGTTCACAGCTAAAAGTGTGATTTATCAGCAGTAATTGGAACTACAATTACCATGCATACAGTTGAATAATTATAGTCCCAGTCATTACTTCAGGAAAAGCAATGATTATAAAAAGTACAAACACGATAAATAAAGAAAAGCTGAAATGTCAAAATAAATACTACATGACCACTTGCTCAAATCATTTTATTTTTTTAAGAGTATACTGAAAGGGCAAAAGACCATAGTTGAAACAAAAGAAAAAATTAAGTAGTTGTATCATAGTTATTTTAGATCATAATAGATACTATAGCTGCTGGATAATGATCAATTACCAATAAAAAATCCTTTGATCGCTATATAATATAAAGATGACTTCCATTCACTGTACTCACTCTGCCTTCAAGGAATGGTTAAAGGCAGATACTGACATGTGATTAAGATTACAGGAAGGTGCTAACCTTAAAGTCACATGTCATGAGCATATTCTGTAGCTTTGGCACCAAATCGTACGAGATAATGTTGAATAGTCCATCCAGACGAATGCTGCTTTTGGCACTTGGAGATACTATATTGAAACCTCCCCTATTTGATCCACCATTTTGAGATAAGACAATCTACTTCATCGGCAGAGAATTCATAATGCAAAATAAATTATATACTTTATCAGAAGAGAAACCTCAAGCAAAGACAAATATGTTCTCGAGTTTTCTATACAAACAAAACGGGAACAAACAATATATAAAATTTTATAAAGGGATCATGGATAACATACAAGTATATCTGATGAAGGAATATTCAGCCATTGTTGAATCATCTGAATTAAAGAAAAATGAGCAAACATTAGCTTACCAAATGTGTGTGCTATTAAATGATGAAAAATGTAGAAAAGCAACCCTTACAGAAGCCCATTGCAAGCGTAATGAAGATGGTGCAATTATGAGAACAGGCCACGAGTCCTGAATGCATGAAGCTACAGCAATGGCCTGTAAAATGAAACGCACTGCTCAAAATGAAACCTAATAAAGTCTAAGACCCTCACTTCCAATATCATCTCCTCTGTCTGCTACCTGCCTCCCTCTTATGTGTTGTTTTGCATCTTCCACTACAACAATAAACTTCCACAGCACTACCACATCATTCTTTTCATCCTATATAATATAACAGACTCAGTATCACTCTCTCCATAACGAACTCACTCTTTTACCTGCCTAGATGATTCTTAGTGGACCCTGAACATTTAGGCCTGTGGATATAAATCATAAGAGGCTTCCCCATAGAGGTCCGTAACCTATCATATTTTGATTATGTTGAATGGTGGGGTGGGTGGGGGGCAGGTAGACTGCCCTGGGAAAACCATAGGGACAATTGAGGGTGACCCAATATTGGATCTATGATATGCTTTGATTATTGATACCATCTTGAATTTGGGCTAAGCCTAACTAAACTCCAAAAGCTAGCTCATAAGATGCTACTGTGACTGATGTTATTTATGTGTACTACTGTTAATTAAGTTACATATTCTGTTGTATCATTCAGGGTGATTTCAATATTAAGTCAATTACTAAGACACTAAAATCCACATTTTTATTTGCTGAAGATAATTAACAAAATTTACAACCCAACAATAGATATTAGATAGAAAATCAGAAATCCTGACAAGATTTAACTTCTACCACAAATAATTGTATGTTTGTTTGTAAAGAAGCAAAACACTGCTATGCATAATGCATCATGATGCACAGTGAGCGTATAGAAATGATTTAATTTTGGTCAGTGAATTGCCTGCAAAGTTTTCCCAAGTCCCATTTCATCTGCTAAGAGAACACGTCCTCCATGCTGCAATATAAACCTGGAAACACATAAATAATAACTAAAATCAATGCATGGTACAAGAACAAATAAGAGAGGAAAAAACAAATAGACATGGAAGATAAAAGACAATAACTAATCCATATTTATGAGAGGGGTGAGGGAAAAAAAAGTGATCAGGTCACTACATACCTAACACCATCTCGCTGAAATGGCAATAGCTTTGATTCGATACAACTAGGGATCTTGTGGTATCGGTCTTTCAGTAAGGTGGCCAAAAATAGCTACTTCAGAATTTTTCAGAAAAGAGAGCACAAATATATACCTAAAGCATTTGCAGACCTGGAAAGGAGAGAACAAAAAAGTTGATAATCAAAATATTAAGTATATACCTTGAAGATCTGAAACTGCAGACGCTGCAGCAATGGATCGTTGCACTAAGGGATCTAAGTTTTCCACCTGTAAAATTATTTTAAAATATAACAGGTTTTTATTACTCAATGAATAAAACATGTACCGAACAAGTGATTTGTCTTATGATGGTAAATAGTAGCAAACTAACCTCAATTTCCTAACTAAGAAGAAAATGAAATATGGAAGAAGGTGTTACCTGAACATTATAACCAGGTATTTCTCCAAGAACCTTTTCCGCTTCTGACAAGGAAGATAGTGGGAATATCCATAACCTGCAGGCTCAAAGTTTTCATATGGCTAATGCAACAAAGTAGACAATCCAGAGAACTAATGCATGCCCACACTGGTGTGCACAAATTAAACGAAGGGTGGAGAAACATACCGTTCTTTTGCATTCCAAGAAGATCTAGGGATTTTTCGAAAAGCAGAAATTACTACCTGTTGCAATACAAAGTCCAAAGCATGAGCCTGGAGCTCTACATTGACAATCACTTTGTCTGTGAAAGTACAAAATCCGATTAAATAAATACTCTGTAAGTAGTATAGCCAATAAAACCTGGTCATATTGAAACTTTGCTGCAACATTTCCACTGGAATGAAGAAAAAGTCTGACCGAAAACTTTGGCAGCTCTTTAGAATGTTTATCTGCAACACATAAAGGCAGAGAAACAAAATAACAAATCAATCAGCATTTAATACCTTAGTAAATAGATTGATAGAAAGAGAAAGGGTGGAGAAGATAAGCACACCGTTATTTGTCCCCCCTGAACCTGATTTCAATGACGTGGGCAATGCTCCCTGAGGCAAAGCACCAACCTGGATTGAAACAATAAAAATATGACACTAAGCAATGCTCCTACCCAAAAATACTAATTAGTTTCACTGTCATTATAGTATCAAACAGCTGGTGCTTCTATTTCTAACTTGCTTGAGTTTAAATGGGAAATGAACAAACACTTTACAACAAAACGACTAAGTTAACCCTATAAACGATACAAAATAAACAGAAAGCCGTGAGAGTTGAAATAATGGGAAAGAATGGCGAATGAGAAAAGAGAAAAACTTTACAGTTTGGGGACGCGAATCGGGAATGGATTTTGGTGGGAAGTGGTTGGTTGTTGCAGTTGAAGAAGAAGGAGGAAGAGGAGGAGAGTTGCGCAGTTGAGCAATTTTCTGAAAAGCGTCTCTTTCGAGAGAATCGAGGTCCTCTGCGCTCAAATCCCAGTCGTCCTCCACTTCCATGGATGCTATTGCTATGCTTGATGCTTCCTCTCTCTCAATCTCAGAATTTAAAAAGTGAAAACTTTTCTTCCCTTCTTGACTAGGGTCCCTCGCCTCACCTGTATTCAAATGCCACTTTTTTTAATTTTAATATTAAGATTCAATTTTTTCTTCAATATAAATTTCAAATTTTATGACGTGAATTTAGACTTTATTATACTCTGTTTTAATGTCTGAACTTGTCTTATTTTTCAAATTAAAAGTTTCTAATTTTTTTAATCATTTAAATATGAATTCGTTAATATATAAAATTTAATAAATGAATATTTTTGTCCATGATTAAATGATTAATAATTTGTATAAAATGTAATCTTAAATTAATTTTAATATAACTTTTTCATTTTTTTTTATGTGTATGTATTTAAGAAAGGAAACTAATATTAAATATACTTAATAACATTATAACGTGATGAGAAAAGAAAAAAAGAAACTTGAAGCAAAATTTAATAGGAGTAGAAATAATTAATACGAGAGATTCTGTCACTATTGATATAATTAAATAAGATGACAGTTTTTATCATCAAATAATAAAGTCAAATTCACGTCACAAAATATCACAATTTACATGATATAAACATTAAACAATTCCCCTATGAAGAAAAGAAAATGTTTTTTTTTTATATTGTAATTGTTATTTAATCTAATTCTAATTCTAATTCTATTATAGTCTAGTTACAAAGCAAACATATGATAAATATGTAAATTTTAATAATAACTATTTTAAGAATTACATTGGAATTAAATTTGAATGTTTGAATTGATTTGTAGTGCAAAAGTATCCATTAATGAATCTCATGTCTCATGAATAAACATTTGGACTTTGTGTTCTTACTACGATTTAGAAAGGGAAAATGCAATAAATAGTGAGTGATGGCACTGCACTGCACTCTGCACACTGCACAGTGAATAATAATAACATAAGCCGGGGATTAAAACAAAAACCGTTGGTGTATGTAAAACTAAAAGCAGCGCTTAGTCGTTCCCACCATTTTCCTAATCCCACATTGATCTCTTTCTAGGGTTACCGTTGGAAACCACTCTCCAGCCACGTACGGACGGAGGCCGAGGCTCTCTCTCCACCATGAACTCACGGCAAGGCTCTCCGTCTCCGCCATGCGACATCTGCGGCGCGAGGCAAACCCTATCTCTGACCATCCACAACATCCGTTACCGCGCCCACACGTGCCGCTACTGCACGAACTGCGTCCTGAAGCAGCACCCAGGCCTCTTCTGCCCTATCTGCTTCGAACTCCACGACGACTCTCTCCTCCCACCGCACCACCGCCTCATCTGCATCCGCTGCCCCTCCATCGCACACCGATCCTGTGCATTCCCCTCCACCAATGCCTCCGTTACACCCGCGCCACCGTTTTTCTGCCCTACGTGTCTCGATTCTAACTTCACCTACTTCAAACTCCCCGACCGCAAGACCGGAGCCGTGGATGTTCAGTCCGCCAAGGTGCTTGTTACTGCTGCCCGGATCGCCGCCGTTTCGATGAGCAAGGCGGCCGCTGCGGCACGATTCGATGCCGAGAAACGTGCCAGGGAGGCCGTCGGGGCAAGGAAGAGGGCCAAGGAGGCGCTGGAGCACCTCGCCGAGATCCTCGCCAGGGAGCAGGACGATGAGGAGAACGGCGGCGGCGTTTCTGCTGGCCGGAGGCGTGGCGCGTAATACTGTACTTCTTCGAACAATCCATTGGCATTAAACCTTGCAATAAGATTTGGAATGTGGATTTGGTTGTTGGTATGCTGATGATGATAATGATGATGATGTTGTGGTTGGTTGGTTGCCCGGGTGCTGATTGTTGCAGGTTTTTGGTTAGGGCTAGTGGTTGCATTGTTGGAATACTGAAATGTCAAGCATTGTTACTTGTGTTTTAACTCATTCAAATGCAGTCGTTGCATGCCATGTTGTGATACTTATGATAATATGATGCACCTATTTATCATTTCAAATGTGAATTATGTGGTTGATAATTGGATATTGGATGTTGGCCTTGTGTTGTATGGAATGGAATGAATGTTGAATCATGATTTATCTATGTGTTTGTCAATCTGCTTCACCAGTAATTGTGTGTCTGGTTACCTCCAACTAATAGACCTGTTGCAGTTGGAGGTATAATTTTCAGCACAGTTATTTTTGCCTTGATTTCTTATTGAATAGAAGAGGATATCATCTTTCTTGTACCTTGTCTCAATTGGATTTGGAATTTCTGTGCCTTTTCCTTTTCCTCAACTATAAATTTAAATGAGAAAAGAATGTTAATTGGTTAGTTAGGAAGCTATTGTCTGTTAGGATTTTATAACTGTAACCTGTTGGATTTCTGCCTATAAATAATGAATGGCTGATGTATTTTAGACAAAGAAACTGTATTTTTTATTTTATTTCAGTAAGTGTCTCTTTTGATACTAGAGCTTATTTATCCATCTGCTTTCTTGTGGTTGTGGTAGACACTAGATAGTACTACCCCCTGTTGTTACTTAGGATGTATGATGAGAGTTGAATAAGGACAGTTGCTAGTCAGTTATTCCATTAATTAGTTGAACTAGTTAGCTAGCTAGTTTGATAGTTTGTGTAAGTGAAAGGAGAGATCATTTGTGAAAGACACCCTTGGGTGAAAATAGTGAAGGTCTTTGCCGAAAATGCAAGTGGTTAGGGAGGTGGGTGAAAATACAAGGTATTGAAGAGCTTGATGATGGGGACAACAACTCAGAATCTCGTGATGAGGAAAATCCTCGTAAGAGTAAAACAAAGCCCAAGAAAGAACAAAGAAGGTCAACTCAGATTCAAAATGGGTGGATGAAGTACAAAGAAGATTTTGGGCCATGAGAATGGGATTAGCCTGTTTTGATGGCACTGATCCATTGGGTTGGATATCCAATGTAGAGAAGTTTTTCAGGTTCATAGAATTATTGTCACTAAGAAAGTGCATATAGTGTTTGTCAGCATGGAGGGGATCACTATTCATGGGTTTCACTTCTGGTGCAAGAAGTCACCTAATCCTTCTTGGGGGAGCAACTAACAGAGGCCCTGCTACAGTGATTAAGAGGGTGAAGTCTTAGCAATGTTCATGAACAATAAGAGACCTACTTGATCATGAGTCTTCTATCTGTTGTAAATATGAAATTAGCATTAATTTAGGACAGAATATTTCCTGTGCATATCTCTAAACTTGATAGCTTGTAATGATTAGTATTTATATTATCATTAACCTATTTAAGTGGATTAGTTCTTATATTTCGAATCAATAAATATTATTCAAAACTTTATTCCTTTTCAACTTGGTATTAGAGCCTATGGCCCATTTTTCTCTCTTCTGTGGTTCGAGGGGATTTATTTTGTTTTCATAGTTTCCTTTGTGTATCTGGACCAACAGGCATCTGTGGAGGGATGTGGGAAAGTCCCACATTGCCTACTTAACTACTGAGGTGCACTTTATATACCTTTTTGGAAACTTCACTTAAAGCCAAATAATTTTAAGATAAAATCTAACACATTAAGTGCCTAATATTATCCCAAATCAGATGCTTACCCAAAGAAACCTTGAAAATTAGTATTATGGACCCATCAAACGCAATAGCAGTACATATTGCAAATTGCATATAAACCTAGACTCTTTACTACCACTCAAACAACTAAATGTAATAACAAAAAATTGCCAAGAATACTTAGCCTCTTTACTTCTAAGTTCTAACTAAATCAGTAATGCTATTAATGAAAATTTGATCCAAGCATACCTAGCATTTTTTATAAAAGCATAACAAATCGTTCATAAAGACTGTAGAGGGAAATAATTATGGTTATTTTTTTCATTTCAAGTTGGTTTACACTTTAGAACCATTTGCTCTAATTAATGTACTTGTGCCTGCCAATTATGAAAGGTATATGTTTTATACCTATGTCCTATTCCACAGCTTCAACCTGATCAATTGTGTTCAATGTTGGCAAACAAAATCCAGGACAAGACATATACCTATTTGCAATACATACAGCAACTTATGCTACAATGTTATTGAAGTGGTAGAGGAGATCTCAGTAGAAAGGGACATGCAGTTGATTGGGATCTTTAGATATTGTCTCTCAGTTGACTGTTATATGTGTTGCAATTCAATTAAACTGCACAGAATCATGAACAAGGTTCTTCCTTTTATCTTTTTTCTTCTTGTTCCAAATTTGTAGATTTTTTTTTAAACAAAAGAAATCATTAAGATTGAAAAGATAGGTACAAATGCTGTAGGATAAGAAACCCTTGAGAACTATACCACACAGGAACTGCTGGTGTTGAATCCTCTAAAATTAACATATGGGCACTGCTGGAGATTGTGTAAATTGTTTCTATGATTCTTCTGTTAACACCTGAACAGGTACAAATCTTTTTCATTCTTTCCTGACAATGGGTTTAGAAAGTTTCTTGTTATTAATACTCCTTGCTTATTGTGTTTTCAAAAATGATTTGTCCTAATGTTCAATGTCTGAGAAGATTCAATAAAGAACCAACCACCTTTGCATAACTTTTTGGCATTTGATTAACTCTAGCTCTTTAATCATTGTGGTGATTGATTAAGTTTTATATGCTTCAAATATGTTTTTACTTTGTACTGCCCATTCTCCATGAATTTGCTGAGATTACAAAGGAAGGATATTTGGCATTTTCAGCTCTTCACTTTGATTGGACTTGGATGCCTGGGTATTTCAATCAGGCCGGAGTGGTACCTTTGCAAATAATCCTAACCCTATAAATCTGTCTGTTTATTTACTTTTCTATGTTTGATTTTGATTTTTCCCTTCATAATGAGTGAATAAGGGTGCATGCTTAGTGCTGTGATTGTCTTTGGTGTTAATGGGGTAGAAGAAAAATCAAGCTCTCCCCACCCAATTTCTCGAGTTTTGATGTCTCAAAGGCAATGATTACTTGACATTTCAAACATTAGTATTCCTTTTTTCTTCTTAGTATATCCTAAGAGTTGAAGGCGGCTGCTCTTCTGTCTGGTGTCTGCTGTGGCAGTTTTGTAGCTCCGGAAGTGCCTCCTCCACAGGGTCTCTCTTGGTAATGAACCTGCTACATATTATTATTTTATTTTTTTATCATTATTATTCATTTATTATATAACGTAAATGTATGACAATTGTTGTATGGTTCGTTGCAGGGTTCTTTGGAGATTTTTTCTTGGAAGCATATGACTCGGATTTTGACTATGGCAGTCTGCCTGAAGGATTTACTGAAGCTGCGTATCATATTTTGTTGTTATTTCTATGTAAATTGTGTATAAAAAAAAAAAAAAGGTTTACATGATTCACAGCGATTAATCATTGCAGCCCCTCGAAATTTCTATGCCATTGGACCTCTTATAAATTGTAATTGGTATACTTTATTAACTTTTTAAGAGCGGGAGAAGGGTTAATTTTGCGTTATGAAAATGGATCGCATGTATCAAATTTTGAATAAATCTTGATATAGTGGATGGTATGGAGGGATCTTAATCCCTAAGAACTCTCAATTTCCATAAGATACTTTCAGGACGTCCTCTAACAAAAAAAAAATATAAAAAAATAAAAATAAATAATTAACCAATTTTTTTTTTACAGTAATATAACAACAGATTTAATAATAAATATAACAAATTTAAGAACATATTTGGACGTAACAAAACAATTTAAATTATCAATGTGTTTTTTTTTTCCAATATCAATGTTTATATTTTTTATCTATGTTATATATTAATGATATTTTAATTTTTAGTTATAAATAAATATTTATATTATTTTTTAAAATTTTTAATATTAATTGTTTTATAATTAAATCTTATATTATTAAATAATTAATTTCAATTTATAATAAATATAAAATAAAATTTTATAAAGTATGGTTCATAACGGAACTTATAAAAATATTAGACTAAAAAAAAACATTAAAAATTTTTTGAAACTCTTTCGACTAAAAATATTCTAGTATTGTTTATTGATCTTCAAGAAAGATAAGTGATTTAGTTCTATTAATTGTTGCAAATTAATGAGTCGTGAAGTTTAACTATAGTGGATTGTTTTTGTATATTTGTTCCTCGTGAACATGCTCTCATTTTTTATAAAATGATATATAATTAATATAAGATGAAAATGGGTGTAAAATTAAGGATTTAAAGAATAATAAAGAAAAATTTAGATATGATTCAAAATTATAAAATGAGATTTTAAATAGGATTTAAAATTAAAAAATAAGGTTTTAGATAAGATTTAAAAGTATGGTTTAAAGAAAGATAAAATGAAAATGAAAATAACACCTAACAAACCTGGGATGTAAGATAAGGATAATTTTGATATAAAAATCTAAAATAGATGAAGGGAGTGTTCTTAGTAAACATGGAGGTGTAAATAGCAAGTTCCTAGTTTAATAAACATTAAAAAAAATGTAAAGTTGTATGCAATTTCAAGAAACATAACGGGAGTTAGTGAAATTTAATAAACAAAATGTGAAGTTGTTTGCAATTTTTCTTATATAATGTATTTAAGAAAAATGATTGAAATGGTACAAGTTTCCTTATGTACAATTATTGTGTTTGAAATATCTAGTATATGCAAATATGAAAAATAAAATAAATTAATAATTTTTGAAATACTGCGTATTTGGAAAACAAATACCAGGTAAAGGGAAGTATTCAAAATAAATAAGAGGAAAATGTAAAAAAAAAAATTTAAACCAATTAATTCCAGTTGACTAACTTGCTCAATTCATATCATTTTATTGCATCATTTATTTGGCTCAACACAAACTTCTCAATCTAAGTCAGCATTATTAATTGGAGTTTGTGTCTTACTTAATCCATCCCGGTTAACTTCCTATACATCATAACAAACTCATACACATCCTTTTCATCAGAAACAGATTTGGACACACTATCTCTCTCAAAACATCTGTTTGCTCAAACAGTAAGTTTTGGATAATCCAGCTTGAAATTGCCTATTTTCTCATAACTAGAGAACCATTTGATAAAGGGAATCAAAGCAATGTCAACAAATCCAAATGTGTCACCCCCAAAATATGGTTTGTCCCCAATCAACTCCTCCAATTGCTTCACATTCTCTATTAACTCCTTTTCTGCCTCATGCTCACCTGTCTTACCAGTCCACATCCTCTTTGCAACTTCATGCACCTACAAACATGACAGGTGATACCATATGATTAGAAGGAAAAAAAAAGATATTAAAAATGACTGTTTTTTATGCATATCATTACTAAAAAAAAATTGAACTTACTTTGTGATCAACAAAATCAGCCCAGAACCTGGCTTGAGCCCTCTCGTATGGATCGGTGGGCAAAAGTGGAGCCTTGTCCTTCCAGAACTCATCAATGTACTCAACAATGATGAGGGATTTAGAGATGGGTTTGCCATTGTGGATAAAGACAGGAACTTGCTTATAAACTGAGTTCATTTGCAGAAGTAGTGGACTCTTGGTGTTCACCAAATCCTCATCCTTGATCTAATACTTGATCCCTTTCTCTTCCAATGCAATCCTAACTCTTCCACAAAACATACTCAGATTGAAATTCACCAACACAGCCTCATCTTCTGCCATTGTAACTCAATACTCAACCCAACAATGTAATCCGGGTTATATCTACTTTGAATTTATATCTACTTTGAATTTATAGGCAATAGCATTCAACTAAATTTGATTTTCTTGGAGAAAATTTCAATATTCTTAAAAATAATATTTATTATCATTTAATTGTAATAAATTATTTAATGGACTAGCATTTATTATCATTTAATCGAAAATCACTTAATGGAGTAAGATTTATTTAATAGTTTTGTTAACTAGTTTAAAGAATAAAATATTTATTGTATCAATCAAATAGTATAAAAAGTGGTCAAATATGTTTTTTTTTTCCTAAATTATTGATTTTTTTTTTATAGTTATGATATTTTATTTGAGTAGTCATGATTTCTAAGTTTTTTTTATTTATTTGTCAATTAGTTCCTCTGTTAATGAACTCCATTAATAAATAACGTGACTTTTATAAATATCACATATTTTATTTTAAATTTATTTTTTAATTTAAAAAATAATTTTCTCTTTAAAAAAAAATGTCAACATCAACAACATAACATACACGTGATACAACCTAATAAGTTACAAACCTAACAACCCAATGTAACCAAATATATTAAGTATAAAAATTTTACTATTCATCATATATGTTAATAATTAATTAAATAAAATTGAAAAATGTAATCCAAATTTTAATTGTACTCCTGAAAAATCACCATAGGGAACCAGATCCGGTGACAAGAGGGGAGGGATCCGGGATGTAGTTATTAATATTTTTTATTATTTTGGGGAAAGAGAAATATTATAGGAAGAAAATCTATTCTATTAAATAATTGAGAAAGAGATAATTATTGTTTTGAAGAAATCATTTATTAAAGATATATTTTTATGCTACTCATAAAAAAGTAATAATTTTTATGTTAATATATTGATTTTTAATTAAAAATGAGTAATTAATTATAAAATGATTAAGAAATATAAAATAATACTTTATCAAAATACACATTTTACATTGAATATATTTAACTCTAGTTAAATCATTATTTTTATGGTTCGTTTTGTGGACATATGTAATTGAATATGATCGTTATTTTATTATTTAATAATTTGTGTTTGACGCGTCAACGATACCCTACCCTGTTGATTATCATATACTTATGTTGCTGCAGTGGCGAGGCCGAGTTAGAATTAATATAATAAGATAAGTTTTGTTTTTATCAAGGAAATAGTAAATATAAGGATTACACTAATCATTTCAGCATTTTTTTTTTTTATATTTGTCTTGACATTTAAAATTAACAAATTTGAATTTAGAGTTAGTTAAATGATTAACATTGATTATCATGTTAGATAATTCTTTATCAACATAATTTAATTGGACAAACTTGAGTTTTAGTTTATACTATTTTTTTTTATAATTATGATATGAATATTCTCCTTCCAATGTAATTTTATTTATAACATAATTTTATTCATAACTAAACTAATCAGGATTCAAACCTTCTTAATTAAAAAGCACAACTTACTGATACTTGTGTTAATAGTTGTTGGTAATTTTTTTTCCATACCTTTTGATAGTTAATGTTATTAAAAATAACTTTTACGTTAAATCTAAAATTTTATATTAAATTTTATTCTAAATTTAATTTTATATTACAAACACTTAAAATTAATTTAATTCAAAATTAATTTTATTAACACTTTTTAAAACATAAAAACTAATAATTTTCAAATAAATCTTAATAAAGTTCTCTGGTTCTAGAAGTCAAGGAAAAACTGGTTAAAGTTTAGCAACAAGAATACACGGTTCTTCCATACTCAAGCAATAAGAAGGCAACAGAATTAAATCTCTGATCTATTTATTGATGGTATTTGGTGTTCTCAACAAGAAGTCTTAGAGAAGGAGGCTCATTTGTATTATAAGAAGTTGTTCCAAGCATCGGATTATTGTGACCCAACCAACCTCAAGCTTTCCCACATACCGTGTGTGTCTGTTGACCTTTTTGAGGACCTCATGAAATCGGTGGACATGGTAGAGGTCAAAGACGCAATTTTTTCCATGAGCCCCTATAAAGTCCTAGGACCAGATGGATTTCAACCCATTTTTTATAAATCGTTCTGGTTTGTTATAGGGGAGGATGTTTGGCACCTGGTCTCACAAGCTTTTGACACAGGAAACATCCCTTCCATTTGGCGGACACTTTCATTGTTCCAATCCCTAAGACAGACAACCCGACCTCTTTCAAGGAATTCAGGCCTATAAGCTTGTGCAATAAACTTTTCAAATTTATCTCCAAGGTCTTAGTGAACCGTATAAGGCCACATCTTAAGTACCTAATTGGTCCTTGTCAGAGCAGCTTCATACCTGATTGTTCAAGAGATTGTTCACTGCATGCATAAAAAAAAAGGGAAGACCGGTCAACTTTTATTTAAAATTGATTTTGAGAAGGCTTATGATCAGGTGAACTAGGATTTCCTTCAACTGACACTTGCGGAATTTGGGTTCCCCTCTCAAACTATCCAATTGATCATGAATTGCACCAAGGCCACCAAATTGGCTTTAAAGTGGAACAATGTTGTCTTGGAGAAGTTCACACCTCAACGCGGCCTGAGGCAAAGGGACCCTCTTTCTCCTTACATTTTCTTATTATGTATGGA
Source organism: Amphicarpaea edgeworthii (assembly GCA_014843725.1). Taxonomy (NCBI): domain Eukaryota; kingdom Viridiplantae; phylum Streptophyta; class Magnoliopsida; order Fabales; family Fabaceae; genus Amphicarpaea; species Amphicarpaea edgeworthii. Next base: position 24,416,084 of record CM026324.1, on the reverse strand, counting down.
GAAGCTAGCCATTCTTATCCAAGAAAAGGTTAGTGCTAGGGTGTGGGAACCTGTTCACATTGTTAAGAATGGCCCCGCTATTTCACACTTGTTTTTCGCCAATGACTGCTTACTCTATGTGAAGGCAAGTTGTGCCCAGGTATGCATGGTTAAAGAGGTCTTGGATCAGTTTTGTCTGGCATCCGACTTAAAGGTTAACACCCAAAAGTCTTGGTTCATTACTTCCAATAATGTCTTGAGACGTAAATAGGAGAGATTTTCTTCCATCATTGAATTCCAACACACCACTAGCATTGGAAAGTACCTCGGATTCCCACTACTCGTGGGGAGAGTCAGGAAGTTTGATTTTGCCTTTTTAATTCACAAAATCAATGGCAAGCTCGATGGCTAAAAAGCAAAGCTCTTGAATAGGGCGGGTCGGGTGACACTTGCTAGCTTAGTGTTAACGACCATTCCAACTTACACTATGCGGAACCTTTGGCTTCTGGAGGGAATTTGTGATGCCATTGACTCGCGAGTGAGGGCCTTCATATGGGGTAAACCGCACTGTCATTGGGTCCGTTGGGAGGAGGTGGTTCGTTCGAGGAACCAAGGAAGGCTTGGCATGCGCACGACAAGGGCATCTAATGTGGCCATGTTAGGGAAGAAAATTTGGGGTTTGTTGCAACATCCAAAGCACCTATAAGTGGATACTTTACGTAATAAGTACTTAGTGCACAACACCATCTTGCAGGCTCCTGCTAAACGGGGGGTGCTCATACACTTGGTCCTCTATTTTAAAGCATGTGAGGTGTTGCGTAAGGGGTTCTTTCACTGTTTAGGAACAGGGGATATCTCCCTTTTCTACGAGAGCTTCTTGGATAAGGGCCTTATAAATGGTATGTTAGACCATGTATACATCTCAGACACCGCACTACTTGTTAAAGATATTTTATTTGATGGTCATTGGCACTGGAACCTACTCTCCACTCCTATCTCTGAAGATGTGAAGTCTTTGGTACAAGGGATTATGCTTGAACCCACCATTATAGACTCCATCATATGGTGTCCTTCATCAAATGGGTTGTTTTTTGCTAGCTTGGCGTTCAAATGGATCACCAAAGAGTTGTCCGTTCATCTTGCCATTCAAGAGGGTTGGTCCTGGGTTTGGAAGCTGAGTTTACTTGAACAGATTAAACATTTTTTTTGGCTTGCCTTTCATGGTAAGCTACCCACTAACCAAGATTGTGCTTAGCGGCACATTTCTTTTGATATTTCTTGTTGTAGGTGTGGCGTGCTTGAGGAAAGCATTCTTCATGTTCTTCGTGACTGTTCTCTCAACAAAACGGTGTGGGAACAACTCAACTTCCCTCTGAGCATTCTTTACAACCATGGTAACCCACAAGATTGGCTTCACTCACTAGTGTCGGGAACAAATGGCCAGTTGTTTACACACACTTGTTGGTATATATGGAAAGCGCGGAATGTGAATATTTTCCAAGATAAAGTTTGGCTGTCTTGGTACGTGATCAACCAAATTGAGGCGAACATGGTGACCTTCAACAAGAATACACAATCAAAACCTCCACGTTAATCATCCTTGGTCTCTTGGAACCCACCAAGACCAGCGGCGATCAAACTCAATATAGATGGCAGCTCTATAGGGAATCCTGGTAACTCAGGTTTTAGAGGACTATTGCGCAATGATCTTGGAGAATGGCTTCTTGGGTTCATTGATTCCTATGGCTTCACAACTAACACGAATGCAGAGTTACATGCAATCTACAATGAGCTCTGGCTAGCCTAGGATGCTGGGTACCTCAACGTGGAGTATGAGTCGGACTCTCGAGTTGCACTTAAACTCATAACATTGACTATCAATTATTTGAAAAATTCAACGTTTCAAGTTGTTACCATGGAATCTCTCCTTCAATCATGTCTTCAGAGAAGCAAACCAATGTGTTGACTGGTTGGCAAAATTTGACTCCTCTACACAGAAACCCTTGCAAATTTTAAATTCATGTCCTACCTCTCTGCACCAGCAATTATTCGCTAATGCATCTAGGGTGTCCTTTCCCCACTCTTAATTTTATTTCCTACTAATAAAAAAAAATCTTAATAATTCATTTTTTTCTTAAATATAATTCATATTATATTTATTCATCATCTATTAACTACTAAAAAGATATTAGATATAATTAAAACTTATCATCTTATTATTACCTATCACCTTTTCATTATCTAGTACCTACTACTTAGAAATTATCATATCATTTATGGTCATATATTATATCTTAGCCTGCATATCTTATTCTACGTAGAAACGTAATCCAATGCTTATCTTGTTGCCGACTTGCCTTGGCGTATGTGTCAAATGTCAATTACCACCACCATACACGTGGCAAGCTTTTGTTCGTTCAGTTGTGGGTATTTTCATCGCAACCAAGCTATAAATACGACCCTTCCCTCTCTTCCTTCATTCATCTCTCTATAAGCATTTCCCAATAGCAAAACCTAATTTCGCAATTCTTGATCCTTCGGTTCGATTTTCCTTTTTAAGGTACGTCTTCGTTTTCACTCTCTTGCTCATTCTTTTCACCATAGCAACGTGATTAGCCTTCGATTGGATGATTATTGATTTAGCTTAGTTCTTCTACTATGGTCATCATATTTACGTTTCGATCTTTCGATTTGTGTTTGTTACTACGTTCATATAATACCGGTTTTGTCGTTTTAGGGTTCCGTAATTCGTTTGTCATGTGCAAAATCTTTCCCGATTATTAATTAGGCATGTGATTTAATTTTTTTTCTCGAGTAATCAGGGTTCGTGCCCTGATTGATTCTGCAATCTCCCGGTTTTTAATCACGGTTAGGTTTCGTTGTTTAATTGTGTATTCAGCTGTTATATTCAAAATCATTCCCGGTTTTATAATTAGGTTTCATAGTCTGTGATGTGAGGAATTAGGGGTTTGAAGTTTGTTGGATTGTGCAATCCTTTTATAATTAAGCAAAATCTTCCCGGTGATTAATCAGAGTTTGTGATTGTACAATCCTACTGTTTCTGATTGTTTTGTTTGTGATTTGTGATTGAACAGATGCAGATCTTCGTGAAAACTTTGACCGGCAAGACCATCACCCTTGAGGTGGAATCCTCCGATACCATTGACAACGTAAAAGCCAAGATTCAAGATAAGGAAGGGATCCCACCTGACCAGCAGAGACTCATCTTTGCTGGTAAACAACTTGAGGATGGTCGCACCCTTGCCGATTACAACATCCAAAAGGAATCCACACTCCACCTTGTGCTCCGCCTCAGGGGTGGCATGCAAATCTTCGTCAAAACTTTGACGGGCAAGACCATAACCCTTGAGGTAGAATCCTCTGACACCATTGACAACGTTAAAGCCAAAATCCAGGACAAAGAGGGTATCCCTCCAGATCAGCAGAGGCTGATTTTTGCTGGCAAACAACTTGAGGATGGCAGAACTCTTGCTGATTACAATATTCAGAAGGAATCCACCTTGCATCTTGTCCTTCGCCTTCGTGGTGGCTGCTAGGTGTTTCTGTATTTCATGTCTGTTATGCTCAATTTCGTGGTGGTTTAAAATGATGTATTGAACCCTTTTCGGCATAAGAATAAAATATCAATATCGTTTCACAACTATTTTTTTGCTCAATGTATTGTCTTTCTTTTTCAAAAATAGATTCTATTCATAACTTTACCAGCTTAACTAATACGTAGTAACTAATAAACACAAATATATCATAGCAGATAAGCTAACACCCATGACCCATCATAAGCAAAATAGATATTAGTTTGCATGATCATATATTATGACGGCTATTTTCTTACAAATTGCAAGTTCTTCGGCAGTTCGTCTTTGTCATTGTGCGAGTGTCCTTGAGTGTCTCCAGAATTAACTAAACCATACTTAATTGATTCTCCTGATGTTAATTCATAGAAAAATAATTCTTACAAATAGCTCATAGAACTCAACAGTCAATTACAGATTTTAAAAATTCAATTAAATCATCAGCACAAAAATTATTTTACATAGGGTGTGTTGGAGGTGAACAATCCAATAAGCCACATCTTAACAGAAGTTTAAGGATTTTCCGGGTCAAATTTTTATTTAGGAATAAAATATCTTAACAGTACTAGTTTATAAAATGTTTAAGAATAAAAAAAGTAGTTAATCTCTTTTTTAACAGAAATTGCTTAAAGTTATCTATTGACAAGAAAAGTAGAAGACTTAATCTATGGTAAATGAGGGATGAGTTGTTAGTTGTTAGGGGTTACCAACAACAATAACTAATTTTTTATCAATGCATTGTTGAATCAATAAGCAATCTAGAAAATTGTAACAGAAATTATATCTTAAGCTAAAGATCTATTTTTCTAATCTTAATTATCGTTTTAATTTAATTACAATTTCCTCTTAAGCTTTTGTGGCTGGAATGCGAAAATTGTTCCGAATTAAATTATAACAAAATGTTTAAACATTACCATTTTTATTTTATTTGTTATTTTCTGTATTTTATAAAACGTAACTAGTTCATTTAGATTTGACCTTCACACAAGAACAACAACTTGTCGGTAAAGAAGGGAGTAACTTAGGAGGCAACCATATCAGAAACGAATCGAATCCTCCGGAATTGTAGTTTTAGGAAACGTAATCCGTTGCGTATGCATTATGCAATGCGTTATGCTTATCTTTGCCGTGTCAGGTATCACGTGCCAAATCTGTATTCTTTAATCCATGGATATTTTCGTCATTCACTCATTACAACCAATCTATAAATACGACCCCTCCTACCGCCCTTTCAATCATTCATTGCTTTCTGCACTTCTCAATCGCATAGCCCCAAATTCTATTTCTTCATCTTTCGTTTATTTCCTCTCAAGGTATGTCTCTGATTTCGCACCTTTTTCATCACCATAAGGTCCATAATCTGGTGTATTTGCTTCAATAAATATATTTGATAATCATATTCGCGTTCCGATCTTTTACTTTATGTTGATATGGTTTTTGTTTTCGTTGAATCCAAATTCGTTCCCTTGTCTTTCAGATTCTTTGATCTGATTCTTTGTGCTTATATGTTTTCCGAATTTTTAGTAAGGGTTCGTTGTTAATTTTGTTCTCTTTTCGATGTATTAGGGATTATGTTTTAATTTCTTTTTTTGTTTCATGTTTTATGCATTAGGGTTTGTGTTTATTTTTTTAATTTCGAGGTTTGTAGTTTAATTTCCTTTTTCCCTTCATATTTGAGGTATTAGGGTTTGTGTATGTATCTGTTTCATGATGGTTTGGTTTGTGATTGAACAGATGCAGATCTTTGTGAAAACTTTGACTGGCAAGACCATCACCCTTGAGGTGGAAAGCTCAGACACCATTGACAACGTTAAAGCCAAAATCCAGGACAAAGAGGGTATTCCTCCAGATCAGCAGAGGCTGATTTTCGCTGGTAAACAACTCGAGGACGGAAGAACCCTAGCTGACTACAACATTCAGAAGGAATCCACCCTTCATTTGGTTCTTCGTTTGAGAGGTGGTATGCAAATTTTTGTCAAGACTTTGACAGGCAAAACCATCACCCTTGAGGTGGAATCCTCAGACACCATTGATAATGTCAAGGCTAAGATCCAGGACAAGGAGGGCATCCCTCCAGATCAGCAGAGGCTGATTTTTGCTGGTAAGCAACTAGAGGATGGAAGAACTCTCGCTGATTACAACATCCAAAAGGAATCTACCCTCCACTTGGTGCTTCGTCTGAGAGGTGGCATGCAGATTTTTGTCAAGACTTTAACAGGAAAGACCATAACTTTGGAAGTGGAAAGTTCAGATACAATCGATAATGTGAAAGCCAAGATTCAGGATAAAGAGGGTATCCCCCCAGATCAGCAGAGGCTTATCTTTGCTGGGAAACAGCTTGAAGATGGAAGAACCCTTGCTGATTACAACATCCAGAAGGAATCCACTTTGCACTTGGTGTTGCGGCTTCGCGGTGGCATGCAAATTTTTGTCAAGACTTTGACGGGAAAGACCATAACTTTGGAGGTTGAAAGTTCTGATACCATTGATAATGTGAAGGCAAAGATTCAGGACAAAGAGGGGATTCCACCAGATCAGCAGAGGCTTATCTTTGCAGGGAAGCAGCTGGAAGATGGGCGTACCCTTGCTGATTATAATATCCAGAAGGAATCAACTCTGCATTTGGTGTTGAGGCTGCGTGGCGGTATGCAGATATTTGTGAAGACTTTGACAGGGAAGACCATTACCTTGGAGGTGGAAAGCTCTGATACGATTGACAATGTGAAAGCAAAGATTCAGGACAAGGAGGGCATTCCACCAGATCAGCAGAGGCTTATTTTCGCTGGGAAGCAATTGGAAGATGGTCGTACCTTGGCAGATTACAATATACAGAAGGAATCCACACTGCATCTTGTTCTTCGTCTTCGTGGTGGTTTCTAAGTGTAGTAATGTCTCTGGTTTCTAGCTCTGTTTTAATCTTGTGTCTATGGCTACTCTGTTTAATTTGTGCTGTGCACGATCTTCAGAATAAAAAATCATTGTCATTTCTCATTTACTTTTTATGTTATTTTAATTTGTACTAATAAATATTTTATAGTGAATGTGAATTCTCAGACTTGCTTTCACCATATATTACAAAGAAGTTCGAAAATTCTCCCCAAAAAAACTTGCAAACCATATTTATTTAATTTTTTGGTGAATTTGCATATCATTTTGATCATGATGGATTCCAAGTTATCCAAAGAGAGACTTTGGCTGAACCGCTGAAGTGAGTAAAACATAAATTGGAATCTTATAACAAAATAGTTGTTCCTTAAATCCTACCAAGATATTGATGAGACATTAACGCAGGTGTTTTGAAAATTTCAAACAGTATCAAATATGAAAATGAACGAAAATTTAAATAATTTGAAATAACTGTTTACTAAAATGGATCATGTTAGTCCGCACAACTTAATTAAGTGAAATATTTAAATTAAAATTAAAAAGTATTTTAAAATATATTATTTTATTATAATTTTTTTTATATTTTATAATTAATGTCATAACTTTAAATGTATTTTTTTAAATTATGTAATATGAGTTATTTTTTTATGTAATTTTGTGTGTATTTGGTTTTAAAATGTTTTGTCGTAACATTTTCCTAAAACTTGAAAGAGAGTCATCATCAATTTTGTGTTTAAATATTTAGATTTAATTTAAGGTAAAATTTTTAGGATTTTAATAATGAAATCATACATAAATAAAAATTTTATTTATGAAATTTTAAATATTTATAATTTTATTTCAGTGAAAAAATATTAAATATTTAGGATTTTAATTTAATATTTATTTATGAAATTTTAAATATTTAATATTTTCATTTAAGAGATTTTAAATATTTAAGGTCTCACTTAAAAAATTATAAATATTTAAGTTTTAATTTAAGGATAAATTTTAAATTTAATTAATAAAATTAATAAATAAGATTTTATTTATAAAACTCTAAATATTTGAATTTAATTTAAGGTTTTATAAATGAAATATTAATATTTTATTTATGAAACTCTAAATATTTAGATTTTGATTTATTGTTTGAATTATAAAATTCTAAATATTTTGGTTTCAATTTAAGGTTATATTTATGAAATCCTAAATATTTAGGTTAACATTTTGGGTATTATTTATGAAACCTTAAATATTTAGAATTTTCATCTATGGTTTCATTTATGAGAATTTAAATATTTAATGTTTCATTATTATAACACAATATGTAAGTTTTAATTTAGGGTTTGATTAGTGAACCCTAAATAAATAAGATTTTATTTATAAAATCTAAATATTTAGAATTTCAATTTAAGGTTATATTTATGAATCTCTAAATATTTAAGATTTCATATATGAAATTTTAAATATTTAATATTTCATTTTTATAACTCTAAATATGTAAATTTTAATTTAGGATTTTATTATTGAAACTTAAATAAATAAGATTTCATTTATGAAACACTAAATATTTAGGGTTTTCATTTTTGATTTCATTTATGAGAACTTAAAAATTTAATGTTTTATTTTTATAACACTAAATATGTAAGTTTTAATTTAAGGTTTCATTATTGAAATCCTAAATAAACAAGATTTCATTTATGAAATCCTAAATATATAGGGTTTCAATTTAAGGTTATATTTATGAAACCTTAAATATTTAGAGTTTACATTTAGCGTTTCATTTATGAATCCTTAAATATTTAATGTTTCATTTTTATAACCTTAAATACATAGGTTTAAATTTAGGATTTCATTATTAGAACCTAAATAAATAAGATTTCATTTATAAAACCCTAAATATTTATGGTTTTAATTTAAAGTTATATTTACAAAACCTTAAATCTTTATGGTTTCAATTTTAGGTTATATTTATGAAACTATAAATATTTAGGATTTTCATTTAGGGTTTAATTTATGAAATCTTAAATATTTAATGTTTCAATTTTATAACCCTAAATATGTAGGTTTCAATTTAGGGTTTCATTATTAAAACCCTAAATAAATAAGATTCATTTATGAAACCCTAAATATATAGGGTTTCAATTTAAGGTTGTATTTTGAAACCTTAAATATTTAAGGTGAAATTTTGGGTTTTATTTATAAAATCATAAATATTTAAGATTTCATTTAGGGTTTCATTTATGAAACCTAAAATATTTAGAATTTTAGATACGAAACGCTAAACATAGAGTTTAATTTAGGATTACAAAAATGAAATATTTAAAGATACATTATTGAAACCCTAAATATGTAGGTTTTAATTTAGAGAAAAATTTAGGATTTCATTAATGAAACCCTTAATAAATAAGATTTCATTTGTGAAATCCTAAATATTTAGGGTTTTAATTTAAGTTATATATATGAAACCCAAAATATTTATGATTTTTATTTAGGGTTTTAGATGTGAGACCTTAAATATTTAATATTTCTTTTTTATAACACTAAGTATGTAGGTTTTAATTTAAAGTTTCATTATTGAAACCCTACATAAATAAGATTTCATTTATGAAATCATAAATATTTAGAGATTCAATTTAAGGTTATATTTATGAAATTCTAAATATTGAGGGTAAAATTTTGGGTTTTATTTATGAAACCTTAAATATTTATGGTTTTCATTTAAGGTTTTATTTATGAAACCTAAAATATTTAGAATTTTAGTTACAAAACCCTAAATATATAGGATTCAATTTAGGGTTTCAAAAATGAAACCCTAAATATTTTATGTTATATTATTGAAACCTTAAATATGTAGGTTTTAATTTATAGAGAAATTTAAGGTTTAATTATTGAAACCCCTTAATAAATAAGATTTTAATTATGAAATCCTAAAGATTTAAGTTTCAATTTATTGTTTCATTTATAAAACTCTAAATATTTAGAGTTTCAATTTAATGTTATATTTATGAAACTCTAAATATTTAGGTTTACATTTTGGATTTTAATGAAACCCTAAATATTAAGATCTTATTATTGAAACCCTAAATAAGTAAGATTTCATTTATAAAATCCTAAATATTTAGGATTTCAATTTAAGGCTATATTTATGAAACATTAAATATTTAGGGTTTTCATTTATGAAACCTTAAATATTTAATATTTTATTTTTATAACCCTAAATGTGTAAGCTTCAATTTAGGGTTTCATTATTGAAACCCTAAATAAATAAGATTTCATCTATGAAACCAAAAATATTTTAAGTTTTATTAATAAAACCATAAATATATAGGGTTTAATTTAAGGTTTCATTTATGAAACCCTAAATATGTTGATTTTAATTTAGGGAGAAATTTAAGGTTACATTAATGAAACCCTTAATAAATTAGATTTCATTTATGAAACTTTAAATATTTAGGGTTTCAATTTATTGTTTCATATATGAAACCTTATATATTAAGGATTTCAATTTAAGGTTATATTTATGAAATCGTAAATTTTGATGGTTAAATTTTTTGTTTTATATATAAAACTCTAAATATTTAGGGTTTCCATTTAAGGTTTCATTTATGTGACCTTAATTATTTAGCGTTTCATTTATAAAACCCTAAATATTTAGGGAGAAATTTAGGGTTTAATTTATGAAATTTTAAATATTTTGATTTTGAATATATTATTTTATTTATGAAAGCCTAAATATTAGGGTTTCATTAATGCTTATGGTTTAATTAATGATTTTGGATTTGGAGTTTCAATTTAAGGTTTCATAAATGAAAACATAATTATTTAGGGATTTGATTGATGGTTTCATTTATCAAACCCTAAGTATTTACGATTTTGTTTATGAAACCTTAAATATTTATGATTTTATTTATGAAACCATAAATATATAAGGTTTAATTTAGGGTTTTGATTTATAGTTTCATTTATCAAGCCCTAAGTATTTAGGATTTCATTTATGACACCTCAAATATTTAGGATTTTATTTATGAAACCCTAAATATTTAAAGCTTTACTATTGAACCATGTATATTTAGCTTTTAATTTAGGGTTTCATTAAATAAATAAATAATATTTCATTTATGAAACCCTGAATATTTAGGGTTTCAATTCATTGTTTCATTTATGAAACCCTAAATATTTAGGATTTTGATTTAAGATTTTTTTTATGAAGCCCTAAATATTTAGATTTTTAATTTATGATTTTATTTCTGAAACCCTACATATATATGGTTTCATTAATGCTTTTTCATTTAGGTTATATAAATGAAAGCATAATTATTTATGGTTTCATTTATCAAACCCTAAGAATTTAGAGTTTCATTTATCAAACCTCAAATATTTATAGTTTTATCTATGAAATCCTAAATATTTATTGTTTTATTTATATAATCTTAAATATTTAAGGTGAAATTTAAGGTTTCATTAATGAAACCCTAAATCCTAAATCTTAAACATTGAAACCCTCAAACCTAAACCATGAAATGACACCCCTAAATAATAAATTATGGAGCCCTAAATCCTAAGTTAAACCTTATATATTTAGGGTTTCATAAATAATAAACCATGAAATGACACCCTAAATAATAAACCATGAAACATTAAATCTTAAACCATGAAACCTTAAATTATAAAACATGAAACCATAATCCATGCAACACGAAAACGTAAAATCTTACAGCATAAACCATAAACCCTGAAACTCTAAACCCTAAACATGAAATCATAAAATCATAATTCATAAAATCTTAAATCAAAACCTCTATACAAACCCTTAACCATGAAAAAACATTAAACCTTAAACCCTTAAAGCTTAACACAATGAACCGAAACACTAAACTAGGAAACTCTAAGCATTGAAATCTTAAACCTTAAATATGAAAAACAATAGAAATATCTTAAAAATTTCAAAGCATTGAATGCAAATAAAATTTAAAAAATATGAAATAAAAACAAGATTAATGTCTTAGAAAAATGAAAGAATTGAATGAAAAAAAATGAAAAACCAACAATAATGACTTGGAAATTAGACATGTTTTTTAATATTTTTATTTTTTTTCAAATTTTCACTACATTACTATTGTTTTTTCATTTTTAAATTTTTTTTTTTCTAATTTTCAAGATATTAATCAAGGTAAACGAAAGAGTGAGACATAAAAAATAAACATACAATTTTTAGATCAACAATTTAATATATATGTTATGGAATACAAAAGTAGTACTAAAGATGTAATTGTACATTAAATGAGAGAGGAATGGAGAGTTTTAGTAGCATCATAATTTAAAATAGACGTTATTATGCATATTAAATTAATGATAGAAATTTCTCTTTTGAGAGAGATGAAGAAACTTGCAACGTAACTAGAATTGTCAAAATAGTCTGACCCTAGCCTGCACAAACCAAGGCAAAAAAGGCTCGCAAGGCTAAAAAGCCCGCATTAAAAGGCCCACAAGGCCCTACAGGCTAGGACTAGCTTGTGGGCCTTAAATTTATTAAACAATAAAATTTCAATAAAATTAAGAATTTATATAATTTCATTTTAAAAATTCCCTGTTTTTTATTTCATTATTATTCTTGTTTTTCAAAATTAAAAAATCCTCTTGCCAACTAGCTACTGGTTTTGGTTTTATTTATTTCGTACATTATTACCAAAAAAAACAAATACATTATTCTACTATGCACAAAGTTATTATAAACAAATATGAAGAAGAGTACCGTATTTTTAAAAAATTATTTATAAATTATTTCTTGTATAAAATAAAAATTATAATCTAAAAATATGCACGTGTTGATAGTCACACACATGTTCATTTGAAACGGTAACTAACTTATAAACTAATAATTTATTTTAATAGTAAAACGTAAAATAATAAAATAATATATAGTAGGTAAAATAATATAACGTAAAAACGTAAATTTTCTCAATGGATGGCACTACTAGGCACAAAGCGTGGGACTGATTTCGGAAAATGCAGCTAGAAGCCTAGAGTTGTTGGTATGTTGTTGTTAGCTAACCCACATTTGGCCCTGGCCCAACCCTTCATTTGTGGGGATGCTGAGGGTTGGGGTTTGTAATGGCCCCTAGGCTGTATGAGTTAGAAATTAAGGGCCTAATTTTTGGAATGATTGTGTCTGGCACTTTTCTCAAAACTGCTTTACCTTTGGAGCTAGCATAATGGTGTCTTTGATCGTGAGTTTCTATTCGAAATGAATGTTGGCATCCTTATGGGTAAACAAGATGTTTATGGCATTGTAGGAACGCGCGACCATGAGTCTTGCGCTGACATACATTGGATTTGGATCACATCTTGTGTAATTTTCTGCAGTGCCAGTTTCTCTGGGAGAACCTATTATTTTGCCATGATTCACAGATCGAAATCCCAAACCGTTTCTTTCACTGAGAGCCTGAAACATAAGGCTTTCAACGGTAATTTTTTAAAAATTCTATTTTTTCATTAATTACCAGCTTTTCATGCGAACTCAGGGTCATTTTATTTCACCTATCACCGGATTGTCTGAAAAGAAGTAAGGTTCTGCATACTTCTCAATGTGCATGCATGCATTAGTGCATACAAGATCCTTAAAAAATAGTTACATGGGAAACAGAAGAGGTTATCCAACAACGCACTGTTCCACACAGCTAAGGGATATCCTCATAATTAATATTAGTTCAAGGACCCAATTCATATATTACGTACTATGAACATGGATTTTCTCATTAAACTTATTATACACACTACACACAGATATTTTGGGTGTCTAGGCCAAAAACTCAAACACTATTCTTCCATACACATGGACTTGTGAATTGAACTCCATTAATAAGCGCATGGTTATTAATTTTCCAACCATTCATATTGATATTAAACTTAACCATATATATATATAACATGCTTATCTCCTCTTCTAGCAGGCAAGTCAAACTGGCTAACGTACTTGCTTGCTTAGTTTACTATATGATATATTGATCCGTAGTGTAGAGGCGTTGCTGTGAGCATGATACTGCAGACATCTTAGAAGAAGGGTCGTAATGATCACTCCTACTAAGTCGGGTGTGGTTATTCTCCAATGATGATTGAGGAAACGGCTGCTTCTAATGCTGCCTTAAGAAAAGGATCCTTGGTTATGGCAGCACTAACAACATCCACCAAGCCAAGGCTTTTCTCTACTGCTGCACCTGTTGGGATTAATTTAAGGTTGTTGATAGAGCTGGGGTGGGTTAAGTCCAATGTAACAGTAGGACATGTTGATGATGCAGATGGATAAGAATAAGTGGTTCCATATTGTGAAGTACTAGTGGTTGAACCGGAAAGGAACGTGCTGAGTGCTGCTGATGTTGTGGACGCCATGGACCTGGCTGGTGGTGGAAGTGAATGATTATGAATCCCTTCATAGGTTGTGATCACAATACTCTCATCCTCAACACACCTTTGAACCTGTTTGCGAACTGGACATGCTGTTCCCATGTTGCAACGATAGTATGCCCGTGGACAAGGATTTCCCTTTGATATCTTTTGTCCATATTTTCTCCATTGACACCCATCACCCATCTGAGAACATATAAGACAATTAGTTAGCAATGCATAATTAATTTGGGATAATGAGATTTCAAAACATTAATATCATTATATACAGTACGTAATAGATATATAACCATGCTTAATTACTTTATATTTGCAAATAATGTCATTTGATTTTCACTTCCAAAAGTGAAATTATATATATATATATATAAAAGTTGAAAGAAAATTCTCTTTACTTGTTTAAATTATTAAAAATAGAATAAAAATAAATAAATTTATATAAAAAATCAAATTTCTCTTTATAATACTGTTTAAATAAAATACATTTTAATATTTTTGAATTTTATATCACACAAATTAATATTATTAATATTAAAAATAAAAATATATCATTTGTCTTCCTTTGTAGAGAATTTTAATGGATCTCCCTCCATCCAATTTCCCCTCTTGAAGTTGAAACTAAACAACTAAAGTGGATTAATTAATTAGTTTACCACAATTTCTTGTGTGAATATGAGGAGAGATTATTTGTTTATAAAAATCTTTCTTATCTCATCACTTATATTATAACATATCAATTAAAATAAAATATTATTTAAAAATTTAAAAATAATAAATGATCTTTTTTATCTTAATGTATCTCAATATAAATGATGAGAAAGAAATCAATATAAATAGTAAAACAGAGATGGAAACATACTTTCATGTAACAAGTGATCTTCATTAGTGTGAGTACACCCCTACTTTCGAATGAAGTAAATAAATGCATAAAATTATAGATGTTATAAGAAAATCATTCGCAAACCAATTAATGTATAAAAGAAAAATCTACAAAAATAATATAGAAATCCATACCGAAGATGATTCTGATCGTGCTCTTACGGACACTCTAGCCTTCTTGCAAGAAGCCTCAAATGCTTGCTCTTCTATGATTTTTGCTTCTTGTGATGTTACTAATTGGTTATTATTCATTTTACCTTCAACATCGTAAGTATATATACATATATGCATGTCAGGTTTCTGTCTGTTTTTCTCACTATTTTCAACATATGTAATTAAGTAAATACTTCTGAAGGGTTAATTATTGTACCAGTATTTAAGAACTGCCTGCAGGAGGGTAACGCCGGTTTCTCCAAGTCATTTTCCTTGCTCTCCTTCTACAGACATATGGTTCATTTCATTTAATTAGTTTGTTTCAAACAAAAGTGAGAAGAGCATATAAATTTTAATTAACCGCAAGTAGGGATGGCAATGGACAAGATATTACAATACCCGTCCGCATACTCGTATTTAAAAAAAGTATCCGTCCTGTCCCCATATTTGTGCGGGTAGTAATTTCAATTCCCATCTTCATACCCTCTGGGTATTTATATACTCATACCCGCACCCGTGACTCGCATTTTTCATATATATAAAATTATAAATTATAAAAAAAAAAAACTTAAAGGGTGTATTGGACTAGGATTGTTTAAGATTTGAATGACTTTTTTTTGTACTAAAAATGTCAATTGAATCAGGATTGTTAAATGATAAAAGTTAATCTGATGGTATTTAATCAAAATTATCAAAAAAAATTTCAGAGGCAAGAAAATCTTGTAATATTCAATTGAGATTTTGAATAATGCAAAAAAAGTCATCTATTATTCAAAATTATAAAAATTTTATGGACATTTTTTTAATTGGATTTTGGTAAATACTAAACTTAGCAAACAATCACATTCAACACTTTTCTTTCTCATCACAAACTTTTTTATTTATTTATTTCATTCTCTTTGCTTTGGAAAGAGTGACATAATCTCTTACTCATACTTTTTTTTTTTTATTTCAAAGGTGAGACTTTTCATGTAATTCTAATAGTGATGTGTTCATACCTCCAAATCACTATGAATCAATTTGCAAGCCTACAGTGTAGTTCAGTGTCTCATTCATTTTAAGTTCATAAATTTTTAATGAAATGAAAATTTTCATAAGAGAAGTAGATATGAATTTAGAAGAAGTTTTAACTCGAGACAAATAATCAAGTTAAAGTTTTAAAAGACATTTCTAAACTATTACAGTCAATTTTTAAAAAAAAAATATAACTTAACTGAGAAAATAAAAAACAATGTTTGGGATACTATAAAACATACACAACTTTGGATATTCTTCAAGTTAGATAGATGATTAATGTTTTGATCATCATATATTTTTTTGTTGAATTATTTGATTTATATTTTGATGACATTATTGATTTTATGAGTTAAATGAAACATTTTATATTTGTGACTAATATTTTGTTATTACTTTTTACTATTATTTTATGAAAAATATATCTCAAAATACATTAATAACTTGTAACTTTGATTTTGAATTCATATACATTATTAGTAAGTGAGATGGTTCAACTTATGATAATTTGTGATTAGTATGTGTTCAATAATATTTCCAAGCAGACTCTTATTAACTTGTATTTAATAGTTTTGAATGTTTTTATTTTCTAAAAATCAATAAAATCTTTTCAAATCTTATCTTATAAATAGTTAAATCATTTCAAATCCTATATTCTAAATTTATTAAATCCAAATTATAAAATATTAATTACAAAAGTCTTCTTAAAAAAATCTTAACTGTTTTTAGTTTCCTACAAAATTTTAAAAATCTTCAAGACTTTTTTTATGCCAAAACAGTCTTTTAAAATCCCAAACCAATACACCCTTATATAATATTAAAATCAAACGAATATTGATTTATATAAATAAATAACATTGCAAAGATAATCATTCAACATAAATCTAAACAAAAACTTTAATTAAACAGGAAAAATTAATATATTTTTAAAACTAATTAGTTTATAATTATATATTAAAAATAAAACACAAATATATATAATATTTTAACTTCATCATCCGAATTAATTTCTCCATATTTTACAAATGCTTTAAAATTGAATCATAATAGAATATCAAAATTAACATATAAAAAGAATAATTAAAATAACAAATGGATAATTAAATAATTTTAATTGAATAATTTAAATAATAAAATTATAATATATTAATTAATATGTATATACAAAAGATAAGGTGTAGGGCG
Organism: Amphicarpaea edgeworthii; assembly: GCA_014843725.1. Classification (NCBI taxonomy): domain Eukaryota; kingdom Viridiplantae; phylum Streptophyta; class Magnoliopsida; order Fabales; family Fabaceae; genus Amphicarpaea; species Amphicarpaea edgeworthii. Next base: position 24,399,012 of record CM026324.1, on the reverse strand, counting down.
GGGCGGGTACTATAGTACCTGTACCCGCACCCATCCTCGTGAGATTTTGTAGGTAAATACTCGTCCCATCTCCATCCCATCCCTAAATATGCGGATTACTATCCTATCCGTATATAAATATTTTTACAAATATTCATAGAATCTGTTTCATATTGTCATCCCTAATAATGATAATCAAATCAGAATCCATGTGATGTTAATTATAAAAAAAATATAGAAAACTAATTAATTATTGTTCCGTATCGTTGTGCTACTGCTAGCTAGTATCAGTTATATATTCAGTGTAGTCTTAAGGTTGAGCAAGTAATTAATACTGATATATATATACATAGCCAGTGCAATAAAATAGAACAAAAATGAATTATTAACAACTAGTCAAATAATCAAGGATATATGAAGAAAATAAAAGAAAGAGAAAGTCAAACTTGCCTGCATGTCCTCATTATGTCGAGATAGTTTCTTGTGCTGCTGAATCGCCAGCAATAACTGATTCTGAAGAGAAGCGTAGTGTTGAGTGAACTCATTTAGCATTAACCTTAAAGTTTGATTCTCCTTCTTCACCTCCTCTATCTCAATTTGCAGCAAGCCCAACTAAAATCCAGTCACAAAAAAGGAATCAAAATTCATAGCAGAATAAAAATAGATTAGTTTGTGTAACCCTATTAATAATTTAACTCGATCGATCGATCGAGCGTACAAAGATTATTGATTACCCACTTGGTTCAGCTGAGGCTGTTGCTCATGATTTTGTGGAGGCTCCAAGTTATTCAAACTCAAACTGAGAAGAGTAGATCCTAGCTGCATATATAGATATATAATAATTCACAAACATATATATATAAATGATTCATCTAAAATATTTACGTACGTAATCTTGGATGGGAATAATGAACTTACAGTAGTATTTTGAATAATGGAGGGTTGTTCCTGAGTGGTAGTCCAGTTGAGTGCATCTGTAGTGTTATAATTAACATATGCCTTTTTCTGAACTTCCAATGCAACTTTTCCATCCATCGACTTTGTACGTAAGTACGTCGTTGTTTCACTTCCAGCTTAGAGATCACTGCTTAGAATCTAACTTCTGAAGCAAAACCATCAATATATATAGGCTCGGCCCCCTCTCCAGGTCGCAGTACAGTAGTCTTTGACTCTTTGTTATAAGTATTTTCCACACTTGTTTTTTTTTTTTTTTTTATGAATAAAAAAGAAAATCCACACTTATTTGTTTAAGTGGTGGAAACAAAAGATAGAGACTAGATGCTACCAAAGAAATACATTATTATTATTATTATTATAACTTAAAACATATTTTTACTTTTTTTTATTGATTCACAATAATTACTTCAAAAAATATCTATTTTTCGTTTTTTTTTCTATTACATCATTTATTATATTTTATAAATATTTTTTCATTCTTAGTTGTAATATTTGTTGTATAATTAAACAAATAAAATTTCTCTGACTAGAATAATACGGTATATATTAACTGTTTTATAGAAAATTAGTGCTGTCGCTAGAGTACAAGCAAGCTATTATTGACATGTCAGGGGATTTTTGCAAACTTTTTTCTTCCCGTGTGTTCACAAATAGCATGGTAGTATATATTTTGATTATTTCCTAGTAAAAACAACAGTTTATGAAGAAATTTTCATTTAAAATATCTCTGTTTGATTAAAAAAAAACGCGTTCCATTAAATTGGTTTTGGTTTGATTGGTTGAGCCAGATACATCAAATGTATCTAGAAAAGAATGCAGTAATGTAAGTCAACCAAAGAAGCATCCTCCTTGACCGACAAAAAATCAAAGGGGATTATGACTTCTTCATCGATCTATGGAAAAGACAATGCTAATGCTATAGACTATAGAGTATATATTCGATCTACGTGACCCTGTGTGCTAATAACCTTGACATGCACTAAGGAAAATGGAGTCTATATATATATTTAGCGTTCACTTTTAAGCTTTAATTAACTATCATTAGATATCTATATGTCAATCACTGCTATTATGGTAATTTTGGTCTTTTTAATTTTAAAAAATGATAATTTTAGTTTTTTTAATTAATTATTAATTAATAATTATGATTAATAAAATTAATTAAAAATTATTATAAAAACGATAATAATTTTTTTTACACCGAGAAAAAATAATTAAAAATGTAAAAAATCATTTTTAACATTAAAAAAAATTATTAATTATCAATCATTACAAAATTATTTTTAATATTAAAAAATAAAAAGAAAAAGAAAAATCATTTTTGAATAATTAATATTTTTTTTAGTGAATATATAATTAACTTAATAACTGTACTTATTACACTTATTAGTTAATAATTGATTTAGTGACTAAAATTATTAATTTTTAAAATTAGAAGGATCAAAATTATCAATTTTAAATTAGAAGATTAGAAGAAAAAAATAATGAATTTGAAAAACTATCAAATTAAAATTACAATTTATCCTTGACTCAATGATAAATTCCATTATTTTGTGTAGTTAATGTCATCTTGATGTCTCTAAGGAAGTCGTCGTTTCATTTTTCATCGTCTTGTTTATTCAACCAAAAGACATGGAGCCCAGCTGTTTTAATTATTAAAGTAATAAGGGGTCAGCATTTGGTCGTGAAACTTTATTTGAATGTCATCATATGTACATGGATAAATAAAAGTAGATCTATTCTTTCTGTTTTTTTTACTAATAAATTGCAGCTAATTAACTTGATAATAATTTCTGCTGTGTCTCTTTAATTCTTACAAATAATCTATAACAATAGTAGTAGGAGGTGATATCACTTTTTCCTCTCCACTCTTATTAAACAGATTTATTTTTAAATAATATTGAATTGTTTTTATTTGATATTTTTATCAAATCATAAAATAAAAATAATAATAAATAAAATAAAAATACATATACAAAAATTAATCCATTAACAAAATAACTATTCCATTAAATATAAATAAATATTTTTTTATAACTATTTACTATCTAATAATATGAAGAAGTTCCCTCCCCACCCACTAGTAATAATAAAGAACTTGATAATCAAAACTTTAGACAAATAAATCTTTATTTAGCATATATTTTTTAAGGATTAACATAGAAATTTAATCAGTCCAGAAAAGTATTTTTTTAATATATTTTATCTCCAAAGGTATTACCAAATAAACAATAGATTAAATTGAGAAATAATTACGCATTTTACGTGTGTGTGTGTGTGTAGTCAGGGTTTAATTCATATCTAGGTCTTCATATATAAAAAAAATATTTATTGAAAGATATATATATATCTCAATTTAAAGTAAGAAAAAAGAAAAAAAAAACTATATATATATATATATATACCAATCCCACCGTGTCATTATCAAATATCAATATATGTGCTTAATCAACACACAATTGGCCAATTGTTTGTGTATATATCAGCTAATATTATTATTTTTCATCACTTTCAAATTACTACGTATTAAAAATATCAAATTAGTAAATTAAGGTTGTTTTGACCATAGTTATTATATCTTTGCATGTAAAAGACGTTTATTATATATGCATGACCCTTTACGAGATAACATGTGGATCAGGGTAATGTTCCAAGATGATTAATCATATAGCACGGGGACACCAATAATATATTGAATCTTGAAATACTACTATATACTGTACTCCAATAAGAGAGAGGCCAATGAGAAGACTTGGAAAATCATTCTATGCGCGTCGTCTATCCCGTGTTTGATGAAAATTTTGACTATCAAATTTTTGAATCACTTTGTCGTTGTTCAGTAATGAATGAACTACGATCAGTCTCAGTCCACCAAGGGAAAAACCTGTTTACTTACGTCACTAGATAAACACTATACGTATATAACTATATATACACACTTAAATATGGATTTAACTATTTTAAAATATATAAAAAAAAAAGCACTTCATTTTTTAAAAAATAAAATACGTATATAAAAAAAATATTTCCTAATTTAATATTTGTGTGTGTATTTTATTTTAACACTAATAATTGTACGTTTTCTTGCAAAAATAAATAAATAAATTATACATCCATATTTTTTCTATAAAATTAAACCATTTACCTTCGAGGAAACATCATCAGACTCGCACAAAAAATAGGCACTCAAACGTAGTGTAACTGGTAAGGAATATCCTCAAGCTACGGCAATATAGATGGCTATAATTCCAGTCTTCAATTCTTTCTCTTGTTTTTTTAAAGCAAAGTCTTCAATTCCTTTTAATATTAAGAAGTAGTGGTTTTTCACATCTATTATACTTTATTTTTTTTTTATATTCAGTCAACGATTGTCTGAGTTTTGTTTTTTCTATCTTAATCAGTACTAATGTATTGTCCAATTTTTATTTATTATTTTAGTAGACCACAAGTATTTTTGTTTTACGAACTCATTCAGTATTGATATTGATGAGAATTTTATAGCAATGATTACCCAAAAATATCGTTACATGTGATTATAATATTATACAGTGAAATAGTATTGCCGTATTGGGATGTTTGTTGGCTACAATGGTTGGTTGACTAGTTCAAATGAAAGAATAAAAAAGCAGACTTGCTTTAAAGTCATATATATGGTAAAGGATAGCGGCGCTTGCCACCTCCACAATCCACGACACAAGACCAATTCAAATCTTGACTCTATGATTGTTTGGCGTTTTTCTCCATTACATTGACCCGCAATAACCGCTCAACATCCCAAAGTAAAATTATTCCTTCCTGTATTCATGCATTTAAATTAATACATTTAAATTTAACTTGATTGTCAAGAGGTCTAACTCTGGGTAAACAAAATATATAAGTATTATAAATTTATTATAATATTATGTTCGATTCTTATAAAATAAATAAGTTTCAACAAAGATAACATCAATTTTGATTACTTGGTCTTAACTCAGCTTCCTAAAAGTAGTCATCAACTACTTTAGAACTACTCTTAAGATCGGTCTTGGTGCATTAATGTCGGCTTTTATGCTACTACAAAGAGCACTCATTTGCTACATGTCACTACAATGCCTATAACACACTAAATGTGAATTTGATTTATCCCATTGATCCAAAAATTTATATTAAATTTTATTTTAAAATTAATTTTAAATAAAATTATCTAAATATAACTTATATCACTTTAAAATTAATTCTAAGCAAAATCAAATTTACAAAATTAATTCTACTCATAATTAATTTTTTCAACACTCATCCAAACACATATTAAATAAATGAATAAATCATTCCTTAGTTGTTGGAAAATTATACAAACTCTTTATTTTTTCTTCCCTTACACTAACCTCTAAAGTTTGTGTAATTTCATAAAACTTCAAAAGTGATCATGATAATTTACTCTAAATAAAAATAACATCTAACATACTCGGCAAAAACTAACACACGTAGTCATCCAAGTATTCAAGCCTGCATGGACTCCTAGCTTGTTAGACAAATCCAAATCCTCGGCTTTTAAGTCCTATATGGACTCATATTCACGCTTGGTGTTGTAGCCCTCAACCATTATGATCCCAACTAATCCTCATATGATACGTAATTAAGTGTTACTAGTACTAATTATTTATTATAATTAAAAAAACTTGATACAGTTATATAGAAATTGATTGACTATAGATACTTGGGTAGTTCAGAACTTAGTGCTTTTCCCAGATTGATGCATTTTGAATGTGCACAAACTCAAAATGATCCACCAAGTTTCTACCTAGGTTGGTGGTTTATATTATGGTGGCAGTAACTGAACCATAATTATTGAGTAATGAGTACAAATAATTTCCAGGAGTTTTGAAAGGTCTAGACTCTCCCACAACAATCTAATTTCCTCTTAAATCACACGATCATCCTCTCAGTAGTCTCTTTTCTTATTCATAGGCAACATGCCTTATTTCTCTAATTATCCTTGCCCCCAACCCCAAGTAACTAACTCTGGCTATTCTACTATCAATGGGGTTACGTATCATATGGACTCTCAAAAATACTGTTGTTGGAAGTAGAACTCCAATGTCAGTATTAGAATTTGGAAATACACAAACCACCCACTTTATTTCTACTCTTCCTAACAGAGAACATACCCAACAGAGAACATTTGTTTCTTTTCTTCTTTGCATTTAGAAACCCCTAAATCTATGCTATTAAGCCATGTTTGCACATGAAAACGTAGCTTCAGGAAATCTAAAAGTTTGATGTCAACATGAGCAGCAGCAATGACATGACATGATAAATGAGTAAATGAATGTATTAGATATCCTCCTGTGTGAAGATGCAAACTAGAATTGATTGACAATGACATAGTAATCCAAATTGTAGCATATAATTTGTTGTACTCAAATGAGTTCAATCCATTATCAACAGTTTCAATAATTTAAATGAAGGCAATCCTGAATAGCCAGTTAGTTGCCATCAGGTATGAAAAGAATGAGAGATCTAATACATTCGGAATTTTTCCTTTGTTTTCTCAAAAACCTCTTCAGCAATGATGGCCTCATTGCCATCAGCTCTTTTAATTTCCAATGTTGCCTTTTGATAGAATCCAGTACCTCGCAATGCATCAGCAATAAAATCATCAAACCCAATAGCAATTGCTGCCTCAGCCTTCGCTCCGTAAACCAACCTCTGTTAGAAAAAAGAACATTGTCATAAGTTAGCTCAAAACAGGATAAACTTGGTGTAAAAGAGACATAAAGGAAAAGTAGGCCATATTCAAACCTTAATTCGAGAAAGGTGGATTGCACCAAAGCACATGGGGCAAGGTTCACAAGAGGTATATATGTCACAATCTGCAAGTTCTATCTGCTTAAGCTTCTTACAAGCCTGTAAAATGAAAACACAGCATCAATCATTTTTTGTTTTAACATGAAAAAAAAAAAAAGGCATACAGCATACAGAGTCATATATAAAACGAGATTTAAGTTTTATTTGGATGTTAAGAGCCCACAAAGTCTGAGCTAGCCATTCTAAAACCAAGATAGAATGATACATTGATACTAGATGTCAAACTGTCTAATAATTAACCCGTTGTTCAAAAGTGTGGCAACTAATCTGGTAGCAAATTTTTTTTTTGAAGTTCTTCATAATGCTGCAATATTTTCAACTGAGACAGACATGATCTACATATTCAAATTTAAAGAGGCAACAGTTCCCTGAAGCATGCACAACCTTATACCATATGTATAAAGTATAATATCGTCAAATCTTTCAACAATATATCTAAAAATTCAATAACAAATATGAACAGGGATTTAACCACTTTCCAGCAGGTGTTCACTAAATGTCTGAAGCCGTAGGATAATGGTCACAAGATAATGATTATGTTCTACATGTATCATAGCTAAAAATTAGGGATTATAAAGTTAGCTTAGTGCTGAAGAGAGAAGAGAGGAGAAAAAAAATCGTGTGTTTGAACCCTCCTAACAAAAACTAATAACTACCATTTGTTGATAAAAAAAACAACTAAAAATTGGATGCTCAGGGCTCATTCCTTTAGCTTGTAAATTCTTAATCAGTAGATTCCTTTAGTCAGAATCATGAATAACCACCACAAACTAGATTTCTCTGTATCGAATTCTTTGGAAAACCAGGATATATGTGCACTGTGGATATTCCCAACCTAACAATTACAAGATTGCGTTTACAAAAACAAGAGAAATGTAAATTAACACACTCATGTTACCACATTATCTATTATTTGTAGTCATTCTTTAAAAAGCCAATACTTGATTTAAAAAGTGAACCATGTGAGAGACAGCGAGTTTACATATTAAAAAATAAACCAATAATAGAGAGCACTACAGAATGTATTACTAACATTGCTATAGAATAAATTATCCAATGGGGCAGGGCATATCCATCATGTGCAAGTTTCAGTCAGAAAAACACAGCAATACCATTATAATATCTGCTACAAGAAAATATGCATCTCATGCTGCATAAGAAAATCATTTGGTTATTGAAAATCTAACCTCTCTTATTGCTGTGACCTCAGCATGAGCAGTTGGGTCTGTGTTACACAGAACCATGTTGTGACAACTAGCAACTATTTCATCATTACGAACTATCACAGCACCAAAAGGGCCTCCATCTTTACAATCTACCCCTTTATATGCTTCTTCAACAGCTTTGCTTAAAAATTTGTGATCTCTATCGTGCACGGCTAATTAAGCAATGACCACACCAAAAGATAAGCAGCAATATTAAGCAGGCAAAACAAAAACTCCAAATGATTGTTTTCATTTAAAAAAAAAGTCATACTGATTTACATACATGGACTTTGAAAAAGATTAAATAGATGATATATATATCATTTGCTTTTCAAGCCTAATGTTTACCTATATAAACAATAAATTCAGGTTTCTGAAATGATAAGACATTCATAAGACTCTGAAATCCAAAAATAAATAAATCTGGCCTTAAATGTACAAATAAAAACCAGTCATGAATAACAAATAAGAAAACATTGCAACAAGAAATCTGAATGATGCAGAAGCATTACCTTCCTGGTGAGCAGCGAAAGCAGAAGCAACTGAGACAGTTCCATCCTTAGTTTCCACAACTGAAATATTGTAAAAGACAATGAAAACATAATAAATAAACACAATGAAGTAATTGAAAACATTGTGTTCTAAATATACAATACTTGTTGAGTTGGGTAGGGAATTTCAATATTCAAGGATGCATATAAACATAATCAATCATCAGAAACTTAATATTTTTTTTCTGGTGGCTTGAATACTTCATTACTTACAATACAAGTCCCTGAATATTTCTACAGTTGGCAAATATCAATAGACAACCTAAGATGTAGCAAGCAAGCATGTATTGCAAAAAAAAAAAAAAAAAAAAAAAAAAAAAACCGATAAGAAAAATCCATAATCGCAGAAATCTCAGAGCCCCAAAAGAATGGGAATTGGGAAAACAGAATGAAAGAAAAGAAAAGGGAAGAGGAGAGGTACCGTTAAGTTTGTCCATGACAGGAGTGTTGGATGTGATTAAGGAAGAAGTTGTCGAAAACGGTAAAACAGGTTGGTTGGGGTTAGAAGGACGAGGTGCCGTAGAAGAAAGAAGGAGAATGAACAATCGTGAAGGTGGTGAATGCGGTCCACGAAAAAACAAAGTATGGTTGGTACGTGTATATATTCCCATATGTAATGTAATGTAACGGAGGGCATGTGAATTTCTATGCAACTCTTATTATTTCATTATTTAATAATGCATTCACATTCACCCTTCAAATCAAGGATATATGCATCAATCACTTCAATACTTTATTATAATAATAATAATAAAGTAATATGCACTCCTCCTAAAAATTCCCAACTTTATGGAATATTTTAATAATTTCAAGTGTTAAAAGGTCTTGGTCAAAAAAAGTGTAATAAAAAGTCATAATTTGTTTTAAAAAAAAAGATAAAATAATAATATGTGTTTTTAATGTGCATTCATTCATCGTGAAGTAATAAAAAATCATTCAGTCATCATAAAATAATAAATGTGCATTCTCTCACTGTAAAGAAATAAATGTATTTTTAGGAACGGTGTATATTATTTTATATTATAAAAAAGATAGAAGATAAATCATAAGTATTTTTAATGATGAATGAGAATACACGTTTAAAATATATTTACTACTTTAAATTATTGGTTTGGAGGGATGCATGAATGGGATGGATCTGAGAGAAACCAAACAAAGCAGCAGTATAGCATGTATTGGGCATTCCAATTCTAAAAATATTTTAATTTTAATATGCACATTAAAATTATGAGGTTGTTTGTAAAAAATAATAAAGTAATTGATGTGATGTATCGTGCTAATGTATGACTACACGTTCCTCTACGATTCACCCAAATCCAATCTTATGCGTGTGCGTTATGATTATGAAAGTTCTCAGTTTCAAACAACTTTAACCAATCACGTTGGGATGATTTTTCATTTACATTTTTTCTTTAGTTTTTTTTTTCTTAGTAAAATAGCTTACAATATTCGATCAATTAAGTTATACTCTCTTAATTAAAAATAAATAAATTATACTTTGGTTTTTTAAGTCAATTTTTTAGTGTTTCTTCGCTTTCAATTTTTTTTTTCTGTTATAATTTTAATCTCTACTGTATATACGTATTTATTTATAACATTGTATATATACGGTTAACAAAAAATTATTTTTTAATCTTTTAAAATATATTTATATTAATATTTAAAAGCATACATTAAATAAATGTATATTATTTTGTTAGATATGCTATATATACTTATATAAGGAAATATATATATATTATATAAAAAGAGAGAGACGGATTTTAAAGGGGGCAAGCAAGGGTTTCAGCCCCTTCCTCCCCCTTTCCCTTTTTAATATATATATATATATATATATATATAAAATAAAAAAAAATATTAATAAAATAAATTATTAAAAAATAAATTTTTAAGTTAATATTTATTTAAATTTTTTTATTAATAGATCATATCTTAATTTTATATCTATTAAATATTTGGTTTCATTACATTATTTTTTTATTTATTTTTTTTGTAAGTTTTATTCTTAATAAATTAATTTTACACTTTTTATTTATAATTTTTTAAAATCTTATAAATTTTATTCTATTATTTTACTCTTATATTACATGATTGTAAATTTTATTCTCAATTTTTTAAAAATTAACAAATTTAATACCCACTTTTTGTCTTTTTTTTTATATAAATTTTACATTAAATATTTTTTTTAAAAAAAATTTATCTTCAATTTTTGTAAAAAAATTTTAGTCCCTCTATACTTAAGTTCCTGAATTCGTCCCTATATATATATATATATATTTAATAATACTATTAAATTAATTTTATATCATAATTAATAAATACAATAATTTTGTGTACATGATTTTTTGTTGGTACATTTATTTAATTATTGCAATCATACATTTAATAAATGCATATTATTTTGTTAGGTATGTTATACATTATATAACGATATATAATAGTTAGCGATATTTTAAAATTATTTGTAATCATAATTAATAAATAGAATAATTTTTTGGTAAGTTTTTTTTTTTGTACATTTATTTAATAAATACAATAATTAAGATTATATATAATTTTATATATTTATATGAATATTATATTAATACTTTTATAAATTAAGAAAACAATAATTTACATTTAATAATGTAAATTTTATTTAAAAATTACTACGTCAAAAATTTAAAAGAGCATTTAATATTTGTTAATTTATACTCTTAAATAATGCATAATGTGAAAAAAAAAAATACTTGTAATATTTTTAAACGAGAGAAAGTTATCACGTGATGTATCAAAACTCAAGAGTATAAAAATACTTGAAGTGATAAATCAAGAGTATAAAATATTCAAATAATTGTCAAAAAAAAAAATTCAAATAAACGATGAACTTCTACAATCTAATCTTCTTAACAAATCAATAATAATTAAGTGTCACCTGATTTTTCGAATATTTTTTTTTTATGAATAAAGAAATTAAAAAAAATGGCACTAAGGTCTACAAAAAAGAGTGTCTGAGGTATCAGCAGCAACTAAGTAATTTGAAACTGGACAAAAATTTAATAAAATAAACGGGAAGGAGGATTTGGCTCCTGACTTAGCAAGAATGTCTGTCACATTATTTCCTTGCCTAAGCGTATGTTTAAAGCTAATATTCCAAGGTAGTTGTACGTAATCACGAATAGCCGAAACCACACCTGCATAAGGATGAACAACGTCGAACCCCTCAATGATGAATTTCAGAGTGGTGGAATCCGTCTCATAAATAATATTAGAGAAACTTTTTGTGTGAGCAAGTTTAATGCCATGGAAAATAGCACACAGCTCAGCAGTGGTGTTTGAAGTAAAACCACAATTGCCCATATAACCCGTGATACAATTGCCTGCAAAATCTCGTAGAACACCACCAAAACCTGACAAGCCAGGATTACAAAAGGAACTACTGTCCGTATTGATCTTGATGTAGTTTTGCGGATGAGGTTTCCAGTTAACCAGTATCCTATCTATTGAGGATGAGCTAGTCAAACTGGTCGAGCTTGTCCCTTTGACTAAATGTAAAAGAGAACTTATCTGGTTATGCATATACCAGTCTGCTGGCCAAACTATATTGTTAAAAACCACCTCATTCCTTGCACGCCAAATCATCCAGCAAGTGATGCCGAATAAGAGCTGAAAATTTCCTTGAATGTTACTTCTGAGCCAGTATGCAGCATTATCAATGAAGAAATCAAGACCATACTGCGACCGGATGTATTGTCACACCTTACATGCATAGGGACAATCGCGAAGGATGTAAATCCATGTTTCATTGGCATCTCCACACCTGCAACAAGAAGAATCGGTAGTAATATGCCGCATGAAGCGAAAAGAGTTAGTAGGAAGACTCCTCTATAAAGTGAGCCAAATAAAGTGTTTAATATTCTCGGGTAGCTTGGACTTCCACACCTACGACTTAACTCAAAGACAAGTAAGATGAAAAGCAGGCTCTCGGCTCAACCACGCATAGGCGGACTTGGTATCATACCTTCCCGAGCTAGATGCACTCCACCTAATAATATCCGGCATAGAAGGATTAAGAAACAAGTACGGAAGGGTGTTCCGAATGTCTTGGGGCAAGGTTGTAGTAAGGACGTCAAAGTACCAATAGCCATCAAAATAGACATCCTTAATGCATAATTGCATGTCCCTTTCATGGACCTCATCTACCATGCCATACAATGGTCCCTCCTCTAACCAAGGATCAAACCAAAAGGAGAAATCCCCGTCTCCAATCCTAAACGTGAAACCTTGTTTGAGATGAGATAAGGCTTTCATGATAGAGGACCAAACATACGAGCTACTTGTGGAATTCTTAAGGTGAAGAATATTCTTTTGGCCAATATATTTCGCATATAGTAAGCGAACCCATAACTTATCCTTACCGAGCAAAAGATCCCACACATGCTTGCCAAGTAGGGAAATGTTAGCTTGGCGACATCGACGAATGCCCAAACCTCCTTTGGCACGAGTTTTAGAGATCGTAGACCAATCTACCCAATGATTGTGATTCCCTCCCCAGATGAAACACCTTAACCTAGAGTCAATTTTATTGCAAATTCTCTCTGGGATCCATAGGTTTTGCATAGAGTAGGAGGGGATAGCAGATATAACTGACATAGCCAAAGTTACTCTGCCAATACGGCTAAGGAGTTGGCCCTTCCAACCTGCAATGCGGCTATTGACACAGTCTGTGAGGAAGGCAAAATTCGCCTTAGTGGTCCTACCTACCAAGAGAGGGAACCCCAAGTATCTGCCTGGATTATGAGTGTGTTGGAACTCTAATATAGTGGCGAATTGCTGGATTTTGCTACGTGGAACATTCTTAGAGACGAAGAGCTTAGATTTCTGACTATTGACTTTCAAGCCAGAAGCAAGACAAAATAGACGGATAACATCTTGGACCAATCGCACTTGATTTGCGACGCCTTAGTGAACAACAAGAGGCAATCATCGGCAAAAAATAAATGTGATATCTTAGGGCCATCTCTGGAGACCGTAACTGTTGCCAATCCCCACTACTCACTTTCTCCTGAATGAGAAGTGCTAGCTTCTCCATGCATAGCAGAAAGAGATAAGGTGACATTGGGTCTCCTTGACGAAGACCACGTCTCGGCGAGAAAAAGGGCAATCTCTCATTATTCTATTTTAAGGACAAGGACGTAGTAGTAGTGCAGTTCATAACCAAATCTATTGTGCTGTCCGGAAACCCAAATTCCTTCAGAGTCAATCTCAAGAAGCTCCAATCAACCCTATTATAGGTTTTTTCAAAATCAATCTGGAACATAACATATCCAGTCTTTCCAGTCTTCTTATGCATACTATGAACAATTTCTTGGGCGATGATGACATTATCACAAGTTCCCTTCTTGGGGATGAAGCTACTTTGAAGGGGACCAATGATAGAATCTAGGTGTAGCCGAAGGCGATTCACTAGGACCTTGAAGACCAATTTGAATAGAACATACTGATCGGTCTGAAGTCCTTGATGGACGTGGGATTCTCCGACTTAGGAATGAGAACTATCAAAGTGTTAGTCATTTGGGATGGGACAACAGTTATGGCAAAGATCTCAACTACCATGCGTGTAATATCATCCTTGATATGTGGCCAGAAGGTTCTGAAAAATATAGGTTGAAATCCGTCTGACCCAGGGGCTTTGTAAGGGTTCATGCTAAAGAGGGCATCCTTCACTTCCCGTAACGTGACCCAGAACGGGGCTAGGCCGAGGGAGACATGATCCTCTAATTGAGGAACATGCACTAGTTGTAAGCAATTGGGAAGACATCTAGCAAAGTAGATTGGAAGAGACCTTGGTAGAACGATTGAGCTTCCTTCTTAATAAGGGATGCATCGATTGCACCAAATATTATCAATAAACAGGCCAGAAATGTTATTCTTGCGTCTTCTGATAACCGTTTGAGTATGAAAGAATTTGGTATTCTTGTTGCCAAATCTTACCCAATTCTCACGAGACTTCTGGAACCATAACATTTCTTCGCAAAAAAGAATCTGGTTGTACTGGTCCTGCAAGACTTTCTCGAACTGAATTAAGTCGGAAGTAGCCCGAGTCTCTAGTTCTCGGTAGACTCCTTTGATACGAACTTCCAACTTCTTTTTGTCCTGAAAAATATTCCCAAAGACCTCTTTGTTAAAGGTGATAGAACTGTCACGAACCTTATTAAGCTTATGAAAAGTGTCTCCAGTAGTTTGACCCCATGCTTATGTCACAATATTTGCATACTTCAGATGGGAAAGACAAGCTGCTTGAAAATGAAAGGAAGGGTTTATGCGAGAGTCAGCTTTTCGACAAGAAAGAAGGAGAGGATTGTGGTCCGAGTTGTGGGGGAGAAAAGTTTCCAACAACGCATTAAGGTAGGCAAGACACCAATCAGCGTTAGCCACGCACCTATCGAGTTTTTTTTGTATGAACCCCCTTGCTTGAATATTCCTGCGCCACGTGAAGAAGCTCCCTGTGGTTTCCATATCAATAAGGCCACACTGGGTGAGAACGTTGTAAAGAGCATTGGCCCTAGCTTGGTAGAAGGCTCCCCCTGTGACCTCCGATGGTTGAGTAATCTCATTCCAATCGCCAATGACTAGCCACGGTCTTTCCATGTCATTACCAATCTCGATCAAGTGGTCCCAAAGAATAGCCCTCACTGTAGGAATAGGGGAGGCATACAGCGCAGAGTAGTTCCACCTACTATTCGCCTTCTCTAGCCTGAAGGTAATACATTGATTCGTGGAGTGTAGAAGAGTAAAGTTGACATCTAGCCTTTCTAACAAGATCCAAATACCTCCTGCATGTCCTCTAGCCTCTTGAATAAATACCTTCTCATACCCCAATGACTTCCAAAAATTTTCAACCCTATGGAATTGAACATGAGTTTCGTAAATGAAGAAAATGGAAGGTTTATGAGTTTTAATCATATGTTTGACGTGTCGTTTCGTACAACGATCAACTGCTCCTCTTATATTCCATGATATGATTGATATATCTTGTAAAGAATTCATGACAACATAATGAAAAGAGGAGGGGAACCTGAGCCATGGCCCTACGTTGACATGGCTTGGCTTACAGGGACTAACTCTTGAGCCACATTGATCACCTTCTTACCTTCAGAATCTTCAACCATAACCACATCATTTGTTTTCTCATGACTTATTAATTACTGTGCGTTGCTGTAGGGCCTTAAAATCCCATGTGTGTTCGTTATTAAATTATTATTATTTTCTTATAGAAAAGGGATATTATTGAAACCAAACTTAGCACAAGTGTAATGCCAAAGTTGCTAAAAAGAGAGTACATATATTTACATTGCTCTAACCAACTATGACAGAGGAAATAAGAAAAAGAAAATAACCCCTTCAAAATGAAAACGTTTTTCTATTTTGGTTTGAAATTAACGCAAACAAGTTTTCGTATAAATATATCTTCATAAAAGAAAAAAGAAAAAAGGTTTAATGATAATTTTTATTCTCCTACTTTTTCAAATCCGTAATTTTTTTCCTTAGTTTAAAATTTATAATTTTGATCCTTTAATTTTATTTAAATAATTATTAATTATAATAAAAAAAAAGTCAACATTAAAAATAATCGTCAATACCTCTAAATTAACGAAATGACTATAAGTGTTTGATTTTGAAAGTAAGAAAATCAAAATTGTAAATTTTAAACTAAAGGAACTAAAATTGTGAATTTGAAAAAATAAAAGGATAAAAATTGTAATTATGCCAAGAAAAAAATATTAAATAATTTTTGGGTGTTATAAATTATTTTTTTTTATTTTAGATCCTTATAAAATTTTTATTATATTTTGAATTTTTATAATATTTTTTTTTTATTTCTAGCATCTATAAATGATGAACATCATCTTTATTGTTAATATATATTAAGATAGTGTCATATCATCGATAAGAACACAGAAAAAAAAATATTATAGAGATTCAAAATACAACAAAAATTTTTTTTATAAAGACAGTAAAAAATAAATTATAAGTTCCCAAAATTTATTTAATCAAACAAAAAATTAATGTAGAATGGTGTACTTAGAAAATAAGAGAATGCCTCTAATAATGCCCTGACATCTTTGAAAACTGGACAAGGATCAAGGCCCAAATTTCTAATGGTTTAGAATCAGTTGCAATGTGCATGCACCCAAGAAGCTACCAAATCAAATGAAATAGTTTTTTTTTGGTTAATTTTTTGTTTTTGATAGTGCCAATTGAATTCACGGATTCTCTCTCTTTCTATTACCTTAAACAATCAAAGCACCTTGTCACTCCACAGATCAAATGAAATATTTACATAATTTAGAAGATTATTTACTGTTTCATTACATCGTGAATTCAAATCAACTTGATCAAAGATGAATCTATTGGAGTAACCAGGCGCTTCGGTCCCTCCCTCTATCCATCTCTTTTAATATATATATATATATATATATAATTTAATTTAATTAAAAAATATATAATATATTAATCAATAAACATGATTATAAAATATTTTATGATTTTTCATTAATTATTATTATCTAGATTAGTTATATTTTATAACTTATTACTTTTCTATTTGTATATTGTAATTATTATAAAATTTAATGAGTTTACTTAATTTTTTAATTGTGAAATTATTATTGTTAAGGATTTGAGATCAAAAATATTTCAAAACATAAAAAAAAATAGTTTAAAATTATAAATGCATATATTTTTCTCTTCTATCATTTGAAATAAAAAAATAATTTTAATTTTATGAGTAAAACTAATAAATAATTTTATAAAATTTATCATGAATATTTTTTTAGGAATTATATATAAATAATTAAAAAAAAATCTAGCCTTTGGTTAGTTGTCTAGATCTGTGTCCTGGACCTGGACAAACACTTTCGTCTAGTTTTAATCTTATTCGAGTAAAACTTGATCTAATCCTCGTTTAAAATTGATGTCTTTCAATTTAGATAATGAGTTTTTAGTTTTAAACTTGTGAACCGGATGGCCACCAATACGTTCATACGACACTTTATTTTTTTTAATTATTATTTATATGTTTTCTATTTTCTTATATATTTATAATTATTATTTACATTAAAAAAAAACAATTTTAACATTTTGGACCCAATAACCATCCATAAGAAAATTGTAAATGGATGAATTGGATGTTTTTTTTATTAAATGGATCAAGATAAATTGATTTTTAATGAAATTTTAATGGTTATAATTTAAAATAAATCAATGAATTATTTTTAATCTATTCATTATAATATGAATCAAAATTTATCCATTCTATCTGTTTGCCACTCCTAATCACTTGGGGGAATGAAACACAGTATATCACTATCCATAAGTACATGTTTAATTAATGTACATTAATGAAGTATACAACATGTTTAATGTACAATAAAAATAATTAACATTTAAAGGATGAGAAGATGGATAAAATCACAATTCATGAAAACTTAAAGGCGAAATGCAAGCAAATTTATTGATGCATCAAATATTAATGTTAATTGAAAATTTTGAATAAATAAATAAATATTCTGTTACATAGCAATTCGCATGGTTGTGATTTTTTTGAATAAATATTTTTATAAAGAATAAACTAATCAAAATATGTTAATCTCGATCGTAGGTAATGGAAAGCCTGGATCAGTGGATCTAAAAAAGAGATCATAATCGCTTACCAAATCGCAAGTGGCTTTTTTCAAGGATTAGTATGTATTATTAATATCTTTCACCAAAAAAAAATAAAAATAATATATAGCTGTACGGCTAAGGGTATCCGACTTTTCCCTTTTCACACACGTAGATTAATAATAAAAATGATGATTAAAAAGAGAGAAAAAATATAGCACGCGTTTCAGAATCTTCAATTTTCGATTAAAATAGATTTTAAAAATTAATGTAATAAATGATTTTGTAGTTAGAAACTTTTATTGTCTTATCTAGTCAAGGTATTTCTCCCTTTTACTACTATTTTGTGTACAAAAATAAAATAACGATTTTGGTCAATATATTTTTAAAAATGGGTAAATATCGTCTCTCACCTTATTATTTTAAGTTCTATAAAAATAGATGGAATTTACCAATTATAATCAAATATGAGACTAAAATGATAATTTCAAAGTATAAGATATAAGAATTAAAACTAATGTTAATCGAAAACTACATTTTACCTTTATAATATTATTATATAGTTTTAATGTACAAATTAAAAGTTTATATAATAAAAATTAGAAATGAAAGAGATAAAAGTATGCACTAAGATACTAGTATATTATAACTCAAAAAAATTGTTCAACAAAAGATATGATTAATGATCGCATCCGAGAAAATAAGGCAAGATGAATATTAATGAGATTACAAAGGTAAGATGGAAAGAGCAAAGATATAATTGTACTCGATATAGAATTGTACACATACCACCTTTGATGAGGATCCCTTAAGAATTAAGATCTCATAAAGTTAGACAGCTTGATGGCACTCTCTTGGGAGAGCAAAGCTATACCTTCACCACTCACGGTTATGGCTAGCTAGATCAACAACAATTATATATATATATATATGTAAGGCTGCAAAGGAAGGCACACAAAACTTGCTTTCGAATTTTCTTTACTTCTAAATCTTCCCTTTATCCTTTTATGATAAATCTATACGTACAAAGTACGCGGTCCAACTTTACATGCATAAAATAACTGGTTTAATTATTGTACCCAATTTTTTTTAATACTTCTTGGCCATAGTTGCATTCCTATAGCTAACTAGGGATACAAATAACAAGGTTTAATTTTTTCCCCTATTCCAAACATATCGTGTGAACAGAATAATCGCAGGGTTGATGGAGGGCCGTACTCACCTCTCTTTTGACTGCAACGACAACCAATCATCTCATATGAGATCCGTAATTATATAAATTAGTAAGGCCTGTTCACATGCACTTCTCTATTACAATTCATATTCATACACACTCGTTTATTACTTATTTTTATCTCTCCATCATTTTATCTATCATACATCATACATGCACTTATATCTCTCTTTTTTATAAAAAAAAAAAAAATATATGGATGGTTATTCAAAATATTACCAATTCCAAAGAGACAGTCACAAAGTACTTATTCATGAGTTATTCCCCGGGTTCCGAGAAAGCATGCAGATGCAGTAAACAAAAAAAGAAAACCTAGCTAGGGAAATTATAAACGGGAGGGTGAGAGAGGTAAAGTGAATTCAACTGAGTTAGGAGTATACGCATTAATCGTAGGCATATTTATTTTATATTATAAGAAAAGAAAGAGAAGGCATCTTTTGTGTGGAGAAGCAAAGTTATAAGATATATTATAGGTGGTAGAAAAGCAAAGGTTGGTACTGTGTATATCACTATATCAGCGAAGGGAGAGGACAAGAGCGCTTATGCTTTTATTTTACAACCATGATCGATATCCATTCTTATTTGTCATTTCAGGGAATCCTCACCGTCCCTTTTGGCCGCATCATGAGAAGCTAGCTAGCTAGCTGTTGCATGTGACTTTCCTGTACTCTATAAATACAGCCACTGCTATTCCATGCCAAAACCAACCAACACATATTTACATATATACACTACTACTTTGCTTAGAGTTCAAGTAATTTCCTTGGAAAACCTCTCAAGCTATATATATAAGTGTTTAGTGAGTGACTGTTAGGTAGAGTGATCGATCACTCTCGAAAATCATCAGAAGAAGAGAAAGAAGTGACATATATACATAGATATATTATGGGAGCTAAGAAATCATTATCCAGCTTCTCCTTATGTGGTATGTTGAAGTCTTGTTTCTCAAGCAGCACCAAGGATCATGATTACTACTACAATTACGATGATGGTAGTAGAAGGCATTTTGCAAGTGATGAAGATAGAGGCCGTTGGGTTGCTGAGCCTGGTATTGACGGAAAAGCATCTGCTTTCATTGCTAGATTTTATGCCTCACGAGTCACTGACTCTGAGCACCAAATTGCATCTTGATGTTCTTCATCCATGACCTTAATGTCTTCGTACGTTGCTCTCCATTCATGCAATTAAGTAGTTGTTCTTTTCATAATAACTCATCAGACCAGTTACGTACACTTACTACTTGGTTCCTCTCTCTAGATCTCTTCCTACAAAAGTAATGTAATGAAATGCTTCCTTCATTCGTTTGGTTTTGTAGTTGGTTTTTACTAGAGGAGTGGATCCAAACTTGCTAGGTAGCTGCTAATAATGTGTGTAGTGGTCACTGGTCAACAATAATGTAAAAACACATTACAGTACTACTATTTGTTTTTCTCTCTTTCCATAATTGACATATATATATATATATATGATTTCGATTATATTTGAGACCTTCTGTCACGTACTATTGCATATATCATTCCTGTTTTGGCCATTGATAACAGCTATATATTATCACAATTCACAACTGTCTTGATTAAAACCATAAAATTAGCAATATTAAACAGCTATCTAGCCAAGTGCGTGATTTATAATTAATTTTCCAAGCAATAGATCGATCATGGGTATCATTTACTACTGTTGATCGAAGTAGTACTTTTCAACTTTATAGGCTCAATTTACATATACATACTATAGCAATTAGCAAAGGACTCAATTAAAGGAATAATAGAATTGTTATACGTACGAATGTATTGACAGAACAATAATCAATTAATTGAGCAAGCTAGCCAAATATCGAATACATGACCAGATCGTACGTTCGAGTGAGTAGTTGAATAAAGTTCATGTCGGCACGTGTTAATTAGTTTGGTTAGCTACATGTATATATATCCATAACTTGGGTTCGGTAACATTTCTGAACTAGCTATATCGTTTTAATGAGTGTGTGGTTGCCATGAAAATATTCAACGTTGTACGGTGGACGATGTATATATTAACTGTATTCTCTTTTTCCTCTGCACAAATTCAACAACTCAGGGTTGGACCAAATCCAGCTAGCTAGATATATAGAACCCCATCTACACTAGCCCAATTCTACTGGCTTACCCTTTAAGTAAATATCAATTATCCTATTGTTTTACCTGGTGGCCAATTAAGATCACATGCATACTGATACACTTCACTAACCAATATCTATTCGTTACATTTAATTTCTCCATTCTAGTAATTATTTGTAACTATTTCTTCAGATTTATGTATTTCAGTCTTTTTTTCTTTTTTTTGGCTCCTAGCTTTTTAAAATTAAGTTAAGTTAAAGGCATCTGGTACTGTAATTTTTAACATTTATATGTGGTTTAAACTCTGAATGAAGTCTTATTGCACAATGATTTGTTATCTAACTCATCTGTCTATAATAATATAAAAACTTTTTGTCGGTCGAACAGTTTTATAAGTATTTTTATTCATTTTATTTATTTTTGTTATTGTATTTTTCATGCTTTACACGGATTTCCGAATGCAAGTATATATCTATATAGCTACAGTTTTTATGCATTATAAACATAATTTTTTAACATAGTTAATTTACATGAAAGGTATTTTGAATCAATCGTTAAAGTACTTTTGGGACAAACCGTCACTGTTATCTAGTGTATCGAATTAACTGTTATATATGGAGCAGGACAAGCTTACTCTGAACACGTGCCAGGAGGAGGAGGAGGAGGAGGATGATGTTGTGGTGACATGCCATGAGTAAGCAATGTTAGTTTCTAGATAGATGAAGAAAAACATATCTTATTTCCATTTCTTTTCAACCAAACTCAAGTTTTAAAAATAAATAAATGAAGACTTTATACTTAAGAGATTTGAGCATAATTTCACTCAAAAACAGCTTATTGTAAGAAGATGGTAATTCGGATATGGCTCCGAATTACCAAATTAAAAGAATGAACTTGCTAGCTAGCTAGCATATTTATCAGAAAAAAACTAATCAATCCTGGATAAGAAATGCAAGTTAGGATGGAGAAATAGAAATCTTACTAATTGAAGAGAAAATTAATGTGGTAGGTATACAGTGAGTGCATATAAGGAAGCTTGTACGTACGTACTCTTGTTCTTAATTATTCTTTGGAAGACCATCGGCAAATTAAAGGTTAAAGGGAATCATCAGTAAATGCACGTCTCAAAATGACAAGATACCAGATTACCAGTGTACTTAAGGAATATCATTCCACCATCTTTTTTCATCAACCGATGTCTGTGTAATGTGTAATGTGTAAGGTTCTCACTTCCCACTTCCAAGTACACAACAATTTACTTTCCCTGTCGGGAATATATATCTTCGCTTCACTTCTTAATTAGTTTACTCTCACATCATCTCAATGAGTAACACGTAGCATTACTCAATTTAGTTCCTAAACTTATCATAATTAATTTTTAAAATTACTATTAAAATAACCGATTTTTGATCATTTTAAAAAACTCTTTAGGAGTGTATTGGAGTAGGATTCTTTAGAATTTTAATGATTTTTTTTTTTTTTTGGTAAAAATGTCTTTTGAAGTATTCAATTAGTATTGTTAAATAATAAAAAATAATATAATGGTATACACTCAAAATTATCAAGATTTTTTTTAAAGAGTAATGAAATTTTGTGGTATTTAATTGAGATTTTAAATAACTTAAAAAAAAAAAGTTATCTGTTATTCAAAATTATAGAGATTTTATAGACTTCTTTTTTTAATTGGATTTTATGGATTTTTTAATTAATCATATAAATATCAAACCTAGCAAACAATCTCATCCAATGAGAGATTTTTCTTTCTCATCACATATTTTTTTATTTCATTGTTTCTGTTTTGGACATAATTTCTCATGTGAGACTTTTCATATGATGTTAATATTGATGTGTTCATACCCAAATCACTACGAATCAACTTACATCCTAATATTAATGTGTTCATACTCAAATCACTATGAATCAACTTACAAGCCTATGTAGTCCACTATCTCATTCCCCTTTAAGTTCATAAATTTCTAATGAAATGAAAATTCATAAGAGAAGTAGATCTGAGTATGAAGGAAGTTTTAAAAGACTTTTTTAAATTATTGCAATTAATTTTGAAAAAATACACAACTTAATAGAGAAAACAGAAAACAATGTTTGGGATGCTATAAAAAGAATCTCAAATTTATTCATATATAACTGGAACAATGTTTATTTTGTATATTATTCAAGTTAGGTAAATGATTAATATCAGTTTGTAACTTTGATTTGGAATTCATGTACGTTATTAACAAGTGAAAATGTTTATCTCATGAACTTGTGATTAAGTTTGTATTCAATGATATTTTCAGATATACTTTTGTTGGCTTATACTTAGTAGTTTTGAAATTTTTTTTTCTATAAATCCATAAAATCTTTTTAAAATTTATAAATTCGTGAAATTCTTTCAAATTTTATATTCTAAATCCATTAAATCCAAACTACAAAATACTAATTACAAAAAAAATTTTAAAAAAAAATTTTAGTTTCTTACGAAATCTTAGAAATCTTTTAAAGACTTTTTTATGCTAAAAATGTCTCTTAAAATCCTAATCCAAATACACCTCCCTAATTAAAATGACTTTTTTTTTTTTATGATTATATGATTGAGATGCTAATTTAATTTGGTGTATCGAAAAATATACTGTATGTTGGGTACAGATAACCATCGCGTTCCACTTTTTACAACTTTTGGTGGAAACTTGAGAGATTCTAACTTAGCTTCATCTGTGGGTCTGAAACTAGAAAAGTCGTGCCCTTTTATATAAATCGGTGGAATCAGATTTGAAGTTATCTTTGCACAGGTTGACACAATCATATTGGGGGTAACACATGCATCAGTTAATTTGTAATGGAAAATATAGGCAGAGAGTATCTTTGATTTGTTTGATAGTTACTACTCCAGTGCTTCGAAGAGTCAAATTAAATGCATGGCATCTCGATCGGACATTGGAACAAACAACTGAACTGCATCATGAAAAGATTGTAAAGGCCATGCTTAAAAGTTTGGCTCTGTCTCTGTGTCCCATGTTTTGTACTGAATTTTTACTATAGTCCCTTTGTAAAGGATAACAGTAATAATAACTGAATTGTGATTAAACAGGATGAAAAGGGCATAGAAATCTGATCAGTAGAGGAAAACAAAGTAAGCACAACAAAAGGGGGGAATTGAAAGGAAGAAGAAAGTCCAAATCCCACACATGGCAATTTTGGTGTAACATAGAAGTGTTTTCATTCTTTTTACCCCTACTAGTCACTAATTTTCATCTATCAAGTGGAAAAAATCCATGCTAGCATAGCATGCGACGCTACGAGGAATTAGATACGAACTATCTTCTTTAGACTCTTCCATGTGAAGCCTCAATTGAAATAGTAATCATTCCATTTCATTCCACTACTTATAATTAAGTAGAATTTCTTGCCATTTTATTAGAGAACGTGTTAATAAATAGTGGATTGCTGAAATACATAGGATATTGAGAAGAAAAAAAAAGGTGGATGTGGGGATATAGCCCTCTTACTTTAAGAGACAATATAGACATAATCATGGGTTGTGTGACCCAGAAGAAGCCAAATAAATAATGCAAATCAAGTTTATTATTGGGTTGTTGAATCTAATCCTTGCATTGCATTCTAGTAATTTGCACTTTGCCGACCCTCCCTTTCAAACTCCGACTTCTTTGACCCACTTAGTAGTAGGTGTTACTTACTTACTTAAGACCACTTTTTAGTATCATTCAATTCAATAATTAATGGCCCATAAAGCGCACCCGACGTAGATATTATGCCTCACCAACCATCTTTTAATTTTAAGATTTATCGATTATTAGTATTTTAAATATAAACATTTATATAAATTCTTAATAAATGGCTCAAGACTTTGTTTTCTTTGTAAGTTTGATAAACAGCTCTGACTCCGGCAACGAACCACCAGATGACGGCGACGGTCATCCCTTTTTTACTTCACCTCCACGACCATCCTTCCGTGATATGTTCATGGGAGATAGACTCATTCCGGCACCCAGGCCTAGGATGGACCTAATCCAACAACAATTAGCAAGAATTGAATATGAAGACGATAATCCCTTCAAACCAATGGTTCATATCTCTGACAAGGTGTTCGATGGACTATGAGTTCCTTGGCAAGATGCATTAGTGGTGAAGCTTTTAGGCAAAAGTATAAGCTACTCTTTGATGCGGGATAAGTTACATAAACTATGGAAGCTAGTTGCGGGCTTTGAAATTATGGACATTGGCAATGGTTATTTCATGGTGAAGTTTGACAATGCAGGTGATCGCCAAAAGGTTATGGATGAAGGGCCCTAGATGTTATTTGATCATTACATTACAGTGCAACTCCATCTGCGAAGATTGAAAAAACGCTGGTGTGGATTCGCTTTCCGAGTCTCAACCTTATTTACTATGATGAAAGCATTTTGCTTGCACTAACAGCAGCCATTGGGAAACCAGTTAAGGTGGACTCCAATACCAAAGACATCAGGCGAGGCAGTTTTGCACGAGTTTGCATTGAAATCGATCTTATTAAACCAGTGTTGGGAAGGTCTGGTTGAAAGGTTTTTGGTACCGAGTGGAGTATGAAGGTCTCCATCGTATATGCTCCACATGTGGTTGTTACAGCCATGTTACAAGGGAGTGCACTAAGAAGCAACTAGAATCTCCGTTGGAAACCCCACTATCAACCTCGCAAGGAATGGTGCCGCCAATTGCTCCGGCAACCACCGCAACAACAGTAAATACGTCTCCAATTATTGAAATTAATGTCCCCATTAATTCAGGAGAGCAGGTGGAAACCACAACAAAATAACAGATGCCAATCATGATCCTGTTCATGGTGATTGACTTGTTGTGCAACGAAGGAAGAAACAGAACAACAATAATTCAAATTCAAAAAAGAAAGAGAATATGATGGCTCGAGATTTTATTTTTAAAAAGGATAAGAATAAATTCTCTTTCCCACAACAGAATCCCAATATTCGTGGCAAGAAAGAGAAAGTGGGAAATTTAAAAAACAATCATGCAAATCAATCTAGCCACGTGGCCCCACCTGCTCATAAAAGATCACATTCAAATTTTTCTACCCCTATTGCACAATTAATTCAAAATGCTGCAAAGATCAACATGAATTCACGTGAGACAAATAAAAAGGTACTACCTCCAGCTCATACTACTCCACCGGACCCCACATCAACGCCACCATCGTCCATGTTCAATATTCATGTGAATAATCATGTAAATCAAAATGGGGTTAACACCACGGTACACTGGTGTGCATGCTGATGCTATTGCATCAAACCTTAATATTGATGTGGTTATGGTTGAAGATTATCAAGGTAAGAAGGTGGGCAATGTGGCTTAAGAGTTAGTTCCTGTAAGCCAAGCCATGCCAACGTAAGGCCATGGCTCAAGTTCCCCTCCTCTTTTCATTATGTTATCATGAATTGTTTACAAGATATATCAATCATATCATGGAACATAAGAGAAGCGGTTGGCCATTGTACGAAACGGCACGTTAAACATATGATTAAAACTCATAAACATTCCCTTTTCTTCATCTACGAAACTCATGTTCAATTCCATAGGGTTGAAAATTTTTGGAAGTCATTGGGGTATGAGAAGGTATTTATTCAAGAGGCTAGAGGACATGCAGGAGGTATTTGGATCTTGTTAGAAAGGCTGGATGTCAACTTTACTCTTCTACACTCCACGAATCAATATATTACCTTCAGGCTAGAGAAGGCGAATAGTAGGTGGAACTGCTCTGCGCTGTATGCCTCCCTTATTCCTACGATGAGGGCTGTTCTTTGGGACCACTTGATCGAGATTGGCAATGACATGGAAGAACCGTGGCTAGTCATTGGCGATTGGAATGAGATTACTCAACCATTGGAGGTCGCAGAAGGAGCCTTCCACCAAGCTAAGGCCAATGCTTTTTACGGCGTTCTCACCCAGTGTGGCCTTATTAATATGGAAACCACAAGGAGCTTCTTCACGTGGCACAGGAATATTCAAACAAGGGGGTTCATATAAAAAAAACTCGATAGGTGCGTGGCTAACGCTGATTGGCGTCTTGCCTACCCTAATGAGTTGTTGGAAACTCTTCTCCCCCACAACTCAAACCACAATCCTCTCCTTCTTTCTTGTTGAAAAGCTGACTCCCGCATAAACCCTTCCTTTCATTTTCAAGCAGCTTGGCTTTCCCACTTGAAGTATGCAAATATTGTGACACAAGTATAGGGTCAAACTACTGGAGACACTTTCCATAAGCTTAATAAGGTTCGTGACAGCTCTATCACCTTTAACAAAGAGGTCTTTGGGAATATTTTTCAGGACAAAAAGAAGTTGGAAGTTCGTATCAAAGGAGTCCACCGAGAACTAGAGACTCAGGCTACTTCCGACTTGATTCAGTTCGAGAAAGCCTTGTAGGACCAGTACAACCAGATCCCTTTTCACGAAGAAATGTTATGGTTCCAAAAGTCCCGTGAGAATTGGGTAAGATTTGGCAACAAGAATACCAAATTCTTTCATACTTAAACGGTTATCAAAAGACGCAAGAATAACATTTCTGGCCTGTTTATCGATAATATTTGGTGCATTGATGCATCCCTTATTCAGAAGGAAGCTCAATCGTTCTACCAAGGTCTCTTCCAATCTACTGCTAGATGTCTTCTCAATTGCTTACAACTAATGCATATTCCTCGATTAGAGGATCATGTCTCCCTCAGCCTAGCTACTACCGTCACGTTGCGGGAAGTGAAGGATGCCCTCTTTAGCATGAACCCTTACAAAGCCCCTGGGCCAGACGGATTTCAACCTATATTTTTCAGAACCTTCTAGCCACATATTAAGGATGATATTACACGCATGGTAGCTGAGATTTTTGTCACAACTGTTGTCCCATCCCAAATGACTAAAACTTTGATAGTTCCCATTCCTAAGTTGGAGAATCCCACGTCCATCAGGGACTTCAGACCGATCAGTGTTTGTAATGTTCTATTTAAATTGGTCTCCAAGGTCCTAGTGAATCGCCTTCGGTCACACCTAGATTCTATCATTGGTCCCCTTCAAAGTAGCTTCATCCCCAAGAGGGGAACTTGTGATAATGTCATCATCGCCTAAGAGATTGTTCATAGTATGCATAAGAAGACTGGAAAAACTAGATATGTTATGTTCAAGATTGATTTTGAAAAAGCCTATGATAGGGTTGATTGGAGCTTCTTGAGATTGACTCTCAAGGAATTTGGGTTTTCGGACCGCAAAATAGACTTGGTTATGAACTGCACTACTACTACGTCCTTGTCCTTAAAATGGAACAATGAGAGATTATCCTCTTTCTCGCCGAGACGTGGTCTTCGTCAAGGAGACCCAATGTCACCTTATCTCTTTCTTCTATGCATGGAGAAGCTAGCACTTCTCATTCAAAAGAAAGTGAGTAGTGGGGATTGGCAACCAGTTACGGTCTCTAGAGGTGACCCTAAGATATCACATTTATTCTTTACCGATGATTGTTTGTTGTTCACTAAGGCGTCGACAAATCAAGTGCAGTTGGTCCAGGATGTTATCCGTCTATTTTGTCTTGCTTCTTGGCTTGAAAGTCAATAGTTAAAAATCTAAGTTCTTCGTCTCTAAGAATGTTCCGCGTAGCAAAATCCAGCAATTTGCTACTATATTAGAGTTCCAACACACTCATAATCCAGACAGATACTTGGGGTTCCCTCTGTTGGTAGGTAGGACCACTAAGGCGGATTTTGCCTCCCTCACAGACCGTGTCAATAGCTGCATTGTAGGTTGGAAATGCCAACTCCTTAGCCGTGCTGGCAGAGTAACTTTGGCTATGTCAGTTATATCTGCTATCCCCTCCTACTCTATGCAAAACCTATGGATCCCGGAGGGAATTTGCAATAAAATTGACTCTAGGTTAAGGTGCTTCATCTGGGGTGGGAATCACAATCATTGGGTAAATTGGTCTATGATCTCTAAAACTCGTGCCAAAGGAGGGTTAGGCATTCGTCGATGTCGCCAAGCTAACATTTCCCTACTTGGCAAGCATGTGTGGGATCTTTTGCACAGTAAGGATAAGTTATGGGTTCGTTTACTATATGCGAAATATATTGGCCAAAAGAATATTCTTCACCTTAAGAATTCCACAAGCAGCTCGTATGTTTGGTCCTCTATCATGAAATCTTTATCTCATCTCAAGCAAGGTTTCACATTTAGGATTGGAGACGGGGATTGCTCCTTTTGGTTTGATCCTTGGTTAGAGGAGGGACCATTGTATGGCATGGTAGATGAGGTCCATGAAAGGGACATGCAATTACGCGTTAAGGATGTCTATTTTGATGGCTATTGACACTTTGACGTCCTTACTACAACCTTGCCCCAAGACATTCGGGACACCCTTCCGTACTTGTTTCTTAATCCTTCTATGCCGAATATTATTAGGTAGAGTACATCTAGCTCGAGAAGGTATGATACCAAGTCCGCCTATGCGTGGTTGAGCCGAGAACCTGCTTTTCATCTTACCTGTGCCTTTGAGTTATGGTCGTGGGTGTGGAAGTTCAAGCTACCTGAGAATGTTAAACATTTTATTTGGCTCACCTATAGAGGGAGTCTTCCTACTAACTCTTTTCGTTTCATGCGACATATTACTACTGATTCTTCTTGTTGCAGGTGTGGAGATGCCAATGAAACATGGATTTACATCCTTCGCGATTGTCCCTATGCATGTAAGGTGTGGCAATACATCCAGTTGCAATATGGTCTTGATTTCTTCATTGATGATGCTGCATCCTGGCTTAGAAGTAACATTCAAGGAAATTTTCAGCTCTTATTCGGCATCACTTGCTGAATGATCGGGCATGTGAGGAATGAGGTGATTTTTAACGATATAGTTTGGCCAGACTGGTATATGCATAACCAGATAAGTTCTTTTCTACATCTAGCCAAAGGGACAAGCTCGACCAGCTCATCCTCAACAGATAGGATACTGGTTAACTGAGAACCTCCTCCGCAAAACTACATCAAGATTAATACGGACGGTAATTCCTTTGGTAATCCTGGCTTGTCAGGTTTTGGTGGCATTCTACGAGATTTTATAGGAAATTGTATCACGGGTTATATGGGCAATTGTGATTTTACTTCAAACACCACCGCTGAGCTATGTGCTATTTTCCATGGCATTAAACTTACCCACACAAAAGGTTTCTCTAATGTTATTTGTGAGACAGATTCCACCACTTCTCTGAAATTCATCATTGAGGGGCTCGACGCTGTTCATCCTCATGCAGGTGTGGTTTCGGCCATTCGTGATTACGTACAACTACCTTGGAATATTAGCTTCAAGCACATGCTTAGGCAAGGAAATAATGTGGCAGACATTCTTACTAAGCCAAGAGCCAAATCCTTCTCCCTGTTTATTTTATTAAATTCTTGTCAGCTTCAGCTTCGAATTACTTAGTTACTGATGCCTCAGGCACTCTCTTTTGTAGGCCTTAGTACCATTTTTTAATTTCTTTATTCATAAAAAAAATATAAACATTTATTTTATATATTTATTATTTTATAATATAAAATATCTTTGAATATATAAATTACATTATAATAAAAAGTTATTATTGAGAATGTCTCATTTAAAAGGTTGAGATACTAAGAGTCTCACTCTCCAAGTTGTATATTAAAATTTATAACATAAAATTATATTAACAATTTATTAAAAAAAAAACATTTTAGATATGATCTTAAAAAATTGTTATTAAGTTGTAACTTATATAAAACAAATGTGCATACAACATGATTGTAGAGAGGAAAAAGAAGGGCCCGGCATTTAATGGCCTAACATGTAGAGTGTCTACATGTGAAAACCATGCGCTAATTATCTCAACTCGATTCATCATCCTCAATCAAATGCCTTTTTTTTTTTTTTTTTTTTTTGCCAAAAGGACAAGACGGTTTTTTTGTCATTTACAAAACAATAATCTTTCCAACAGTATTTTGGCACTGTTCACTTGTCCCTTCACAGGTACACCGTTACAACATTGCATGTGAAAGGGAATAAATAAAAGTCTAATTGCTAGTAATTTGAAAATGAAAATAATAACTATTTGTATCAGGATCAAAGGATAATAGTATACCGTTACGACATTGATGGTTCCTCTGTATCATGACCTTTTTTTTTATTATCATTTCTACATTATGTCATTTAATTTGCATCGTACACAATGTCCTAAAAAATTAAAATACATCTCAGAGTATATGGGCTTTACGTCAGAGAAAATAATTGAATTAAATATGCAAACGTGGATATGACACTATCATAAGATTGCATTGTTTATGGGATTTCAGATACCCAAAGATATGGCAATATGTCGACGCTCAACATAAGTTAGTACTTTCAATGTACCCATAGTACTTAGTATTTGTTTGATTTGTGTTTGCAAGCAAATTAAGCTGCATTGGGAAGCTAACAACATATCATTAGTGATTACTTAGCATGTCTTTGTCAACTCATGATTAGAATCAATCAACGGCACCGTCGCTCTAATGTTCACATTCAATATGCAGATTTTTTTATACAGTACATGAAGACTATTTTTTTCTTTCCATGGCTAAACAATAATGTCAAAATTGGGTACTACACTAGATAGATAGATAGGGTTGAAAATGAATGGCATCCTGCATAAAGACCCCACAACAACACAAGGATTGTGGTTCGTTTCCTTTGGTTGGCTTGTGTTGCCCAATCTTCCACGTTCCCATTCCCCATATCATATCATTATCACATTCCAATGCCATGGAGTGGGGAACTGAGCCTTTGCCCAAAGCCTCTTTTTCATTACAATACCCTCAGAATTTACAGACCTGCATTGGAGGGTCCCTCTATATTCAAAATCACCGACATTAACATTGTTTTTCTAATATTGAAACTATTTTTGCATAATGAAACTTTGTTGGTTTAGGATTAAAAAATTGATTCTAGTTTAGAATGGGAGAAGAATTCAAAATCAATTTTGGGGTCAGAATTAATTTTAATCTGAAATAGTAAATTTAAAATTTTATATTGAATATTATTTCAAAATCAATTTTAACTAAAATTATTCAAACATTAATTCATATTATTTCAAAATTAATTTTATCAAAGTTTATTCAAACATACACTTAGTGTATCAAAAAATTATAATATACTGCAAATACAAATGAATAAAAAAAATAAAGAAAGAAATGTGAAACAAACATAAAATAAAATGGAATCAAAATAAATTCATATAAAATTTTGAATTAAAATAAAATTTTATTCTTGAAAAAGATCATATCTATAGATGAAGAAGACATAATCTAAAAACATCAAGTATATAAAAATAAAAATAAAAATTTAAATAAATAAGTAAAAAATTATTTATTAATATCTTTTTTTTTAAGGTAAAAGCTTTTTTAAAGTTAAAATATAATCAAGATTTTATTTAATTCCTCTTGCTAACAAAAATTAATAAATTAATTATTAATATTTTTAGATAAAAAAATATTAATTATTTAAGGACAAATTAAAAAGATAATAATAAATCCTTTTCTTATAAAGTGAAAATATAAGTTATTTAAAATATTTTTTTAAATCTAAAATTACATTTAAAATGACACTAGACACTCAACTCAAAATATGAGTACGACTTTTTGATTTTGAGATTAGTCAGAATATATCATGTAATAGAATCATTTAATGTATGACCTAGACAACGCTTAAGTCCGTTAATCTCAAATATAAAGACATGAAAATGCTAAGAAGATCAAATACCAATTTAATTGATTAAACATTATACATAAATATTATAAAATTTTCATGATATTGTATTTCACTCCTATATGGATTAAAAAAAATATATCAAATGTAAAAGTATAAATAAAAACATCTAAGTACAAATTTAACAATGTAAAGTGTATTTTATTTTACATATTAGTATTTATGTCTCTTTGAATGTAAACAAAGCGGGCTTAAACTAAGAACATGTGATGATGTGATATAACAGTAATAGAAGGATAGAAAGCATTAAAGACAGACTGTGAAGTGTGGTTTGAGGTGTCAAATCAAGGCTCAAAAAAGTAAGTAAAAACATATGGCATGAAATATGAATTAACAGCAATGACATAAAAGACAAGTATAGAATAGAGATTATCTATATCACAGTGGTCTTGCACCACAGAAAAAGCAGCAAAACACATAGGAAGGTTTAAAGAGCAAAACATTTATGGCGTGATGAAAGTAGAAAGGTTAATAATAATAATGATGAGTTGAGTGACAAGTGGAGATGATGCAGTTGGGCAATGAAGGTAAAGGGCATAGGTTAACTTATTAGACAGGGGGGGTCCATTTGGTACAATCAACTATCAAGTGGAAAAGGATATCACGTGTAAGGAGAAGAACAAGTGTGCAGCATGTGCTTTGGTGCAGTCGCCGACCCCTTTGGCTTAAGAGAAGATAACTCAACAATAAAAAGGACTCAGTCACTCATCTTCCTTCCCACCATTAAACCCTCATCTCACGGATCTTGCCCCTCTCTTCTCCTCTCTGTCTCTCTGTCTCTCTGTGTTTCTGTTTCTTTTTTCTGTTTTTTTTTCTATTTTCCATACACATATATCCTCTCTCTGCTTATACTACTTAGTACAGTACTATATATAGTAGAGACCACATTCATTATTATTGAAACTTGCTTGAAAGGCAAATGGCCTCTTGGAAGAAGACCATCACAACTCCATTCAAAAAGGCTTGCACTTTCTTTAACAACCCACCAACAACAGCAGCAACAAAGGATCAAAAGAAGTCTCAAACAGGTCTGTTCCTCCCTACACACACCAATTCATTCTTCAAATTAATCTTCTTTTTTTTCTAAAAAAAATAAAAATGAATTCTTTATGGAATGGGTATGCAGAGGAGCAAGAGAGGCGAGTAATGGATCTGCAGGGTGAAGTGATGGCATGTGGGTATGAAGATGTTCAAGTCATGTGGTCTATTCTCGACAAGTCGAAATCCACTAACTGCAATATAACATCTTCAACCTGACCCAACAACAACTCTTTCCCTTTCCTTCTACCAATGTGGCACTTCAGCAATTAGCGAATGTTTTTGTATGCTAATGTTTAAGGTCATAAATGCTGCATCATACTAGCATCTCTTTCAATCTGGTATGAATGTAGTAATTCCTTCGTAGAAAATGAAAAAAAAAAAAGAAAAAGAAAAAAGAATGGTGTGTAGTGTAGGTGTAGGATTTGAAGAGAAGACGGTGGCGGGGTACGTGTTGTAATTTGTAATTGTAATTTGTGAAGTCAAAATGTGATGGTGTAGGGAATCCCCATGATTGATTGATGAGAGAAAATCATGGCGAGATTATGATCGTAGTAGAAGAAGATTAGATTCTTTTTACTTCTCACTCTCTCTCTCTCCCTAGTCAACATCAATAGTCAATGTTAAAATCTCGAGACTTATTAGAAAATATCTTTGGCAGTAGTGGACAGGACACCGTCTTCGTTCGCTCCACTCATTGATTAATCGTACGTTAGCTCGCTAGTCATCATCACGATAAGAAAATTAAACACACCTGTACTTGTTTTTCCATTTTTAAATACTCAAATCTCAACATACGATTCGATTTTACCTATTTTAATATAATTAGTATATTATGTATTTACATTTTAAATTTATAAATTGTATTATATTAATTATTTATAATAAATAAATGATATTTAAATACACAAAATTATATTTTTAAATATATGATTTATATTTTAATATTTAATAATTTAATAAGTAAATTATAACACATTTTACTTTATTGCACAAAAAAAACATTTTACTTTTATTATTCAACATGAATACTAATTCTAAATAATAAATCATGCATTCCTACTATCATGATCTTAAATTATAGATCCAACACACTTTAAATCCTAAAATAATAAAATCATAAATTTTATCTTAAAATTATAAAAATTTTGTTTAACTTATTTTTATATACATTATTAACATCTACTTATATTAAATTTAAAAATAATTGACAAATATATTTAAAAATCTAATAATATAAAAAAAATATAGATGGTAAACTTAATACCTGTATAAACATCAATTATTATGCTAGTTAAATTGTAAGAGTGACTTTAACTATTGACAATCTTTTAAAAATAAAACTATTAAAAAATAATTTACAACTTAAATAAACGCAAATAAAAGGGTATTGAGAATATCTAATTATGAGGATAAGAAAAGTAAAAGTCTAACTTGTGTAATATTTTAATTTATAAGATAATATGCCAGTAGGTTCAATGAAATTTCTTCTGGGAGAAACTCTAATATAACTGCTTTTAACTTAATATATCCATCAGATCATATAGGCTAGATCCAGCATTCGGAACTCATTATTGACATTTAAGACTTTTTAGTTTCACAGAAAACCCACCTAATGAGAAATGGCTTCATTGTTTGTTGTTGCTGTTGCAAAGTTTGACAGAAAAAATATACAAAGAGGGTGCTATTTTTTCTCCCCTCTTCTGCTGAGGGTACAGAGAATAAATAAGAAACTCTACAAGATTACAACTAAAGAAATCAAACGATAACAATATTCTGAATCGTTGATTCCGGGTACTAAAAAACTAACTTGTATATACTACAATAACTTCGAACTCTAACCATCCGATATATGCTGTCATTGATGAACTATATACCCTTCTGATGTGCCATGGCTGACCACTGGGCGAATTCACCTGAAATTTCTCTCTTCCTTTGCTTCAAGGGCATCAACTTCCTCGTTGGATAGTAGGTCCACAATAGGTTCATATACGTCCCACTCCTTTCTTTTCCTGTTACATTCAAGCAAAACAGGCCAAGCCTGTGATGTTCTCATTTGAATTTCATATGCAAGACTATTCTATATGTTAGTTCCTGGTCCTGGCGCAACGAAGCCTTGTACTATGGGATAGATTTAGGAAGTCACAAGTCATAGAATTAGTGACAAATTGGTTTTAGTTGTAAGGGCAATGGCTTTAAGCTTAAATAGTAGGACTGTAGGAGGGATAGAAGGAAAAAAAAAACATTCAAATTTGTAAGCAGTTGGGAATTGAGCATTGCTCTGCTGAAGATAAGGGAATCCCTTTGTGAAGGGGAAACCCTAGCCCAGAGGAGAATTTGCTCCTTTTCTGTCATTCAATATTCAAGAACAGAAGCATTTTTTTCTCTTTTCACATCTCTCTCTAAATTCATATTCTGTTTCCGGATCATAATAGCATGTTCAAATTAGTTTTAAAAATTACACAAACAACAGATTTAGACCCGCATGTTATGTGGTTGATAAAAAAAACTATGTCATATTATGCCACTGCTTTTCCTAGCCTAGTTCTGAGGCATATGGATTAATTAATTCCACAAGCTACAATAATAAGGAAAAAGTCACATTATGGCATTTCAAGAACAATTTTAACTACATAAGCACCATAACTATGTGCAGCCTATAACGATTAAACAATGATATAAATGTGTATAAAATCATTGAATTTCAGCAAAAATGAGTGTTCAAATTTGAGAGACTTACCGAACTACACTAGATTTCGGACCAAACATCTTGACCAAGTCCACTGCTACAGCACCTCCTTTACTGTGTGACGAGAAAACAATGTGAATTAGGAACATAAATATTCACTTGGAGTTGTAATAAAATTGCAGTTACCATACCACGCAAACTTGAGACAAGTGTATAATAATAAAAAACCTGACTGGAGTGTATTCAGCCCCTCGACGACCCTTCTTGCTCATTCTGCTTTCTCTTGCTGAAACCACACTTTGAATAGCAATCTAAATATGAAAACACATTAAGATTATGGTAACTGAACCATAATAATTCCTGAAAATGATACATCAATCAACCAATAGAATGACTGACCTCATAAAGTTGCTCTCTGATAGCAAAGGCAATAGCTGGCTGCAAAGCAGAAGAATCATTTTACAGTTTAGCATGTTTGATTTTCCAAGAATGTCTGCGTGTGCTTGTGAATTTTAAAAGGGAAGCAAGAGAAAGAAAGATTATCCGATGATGAAAACAAAAATATAACTCCTACATTAGCACAATAAATTGTTTCTTACTACAACACAACCTAAAAGCCATTGCCAACACAATTTTGCTTATCTACAAAAAATCTTATTATGTTCCCAAGAAGAAAGATCATGGAAAATAATATAAAGTTGGCACTTAGCACAAGTTAAAATTTCAGTTGTCATTCTTTCTTGGGGAGCAAAGAGTTTTAACACTGCTCCTAACTTATTACTAGTGACAATTGGATTTACTTACTCCAACCTCGGGATCTTCAATGCCCATGTCCTTGCAGAAGATTCTAGCAAACTCTTCAGGATCACTCTCAAAGTTGTTCAAGTCCTAGAATTCAAAGATTTTAGACATATAAAACTCGAACCAACAAACAAGTGCAACAATCTTACCCATAAAAACTGGTCCTTCACAAGTGTATGATTAACACGAAGATCAAGCTGTGAAAAAGAAACAAGAAGACTGTTAATATGCAAAGCAAACAAGAGAAAACACAGAATGGCAACAAACAGAGACCTTGATTGGAACAATCTTCTCCCCAGCATACATATCCTGGCCTTCATAGGATCGAAACTCCGCAAGCTGTGACTGATAATACAACATAACATAAATTAGGTAAAATGAAGGTTGAATTAAACATTTGGTCCCTAAACATTAAAAAGGAAAAAAGCATTGGTGAAGTGTTTGTTTACTTGAATTGATTGAGCAATTTGTGTTACAAAAGCGGGAGGGAGCTTCAAGTCTTTAACAGTCCTTTTAGCAAAGACGACAACCTCGGAATCGGGATCTACAACGTTGGAATTCAATGAATTAACAGGAACAGGAACAGGAACGCGGGTTTGGTTTGAAATTAATTACCTGAAGGGTTCCAAGTGAAGGCGTCCTTGTATCTCTGCCCCTCGATTTCAATATCCAATCGAATGGGAACCAAGTTCTCCGCACTTGGCCTGTGCGTTTATCATTCATTACGTTATGCATTGCAAACACAAATTCAAACTCAAAACAGACAAAACGTTTGAACTTACATTCTGAACTTTACGGGGTTTCTGTAGAAACCTGAAATCGGGGTTTTCATGCTGTCTCAATACGAACGATTACAACGCCGTTTTGATGGGAAAAGCTACACAAATTAACTCACGCTGCGTCCCAGGCCAAAATCAAAACACTTGAACGGTCTTCTTCCCACACTTTACCACAGCAGTTTCTGCGCGTCTAATTTTTATTTTTCTTTCGGTGCAGTTCTCAGATTTTAGGAAACGAACGTGTTTTGTTTGGTTCCGGGCTTG
This sequence comes from Amphicarpaea edgeworthii, assembly GCA_014843725.1. NCBI lineage: Eukaryota > Viridiplantae > Streptophyta > Magnoliopsida > Fabales > Fabaceae > Amphicarpaea > Amphicarpaea edgeworthii. The sequence continues at coordinate 24,360,133 of CM026324.1, read as the reverse complement.
GGCCCAGGCCCATTATCATCCAAATCCTATTTAGTTTAAGCTCTTATTGCTAGATCTTTCAATAATGCTTTGAGAGAAGTCAAAGTCAACCAATATGAATTTGAGAGTTATTAAGGCCCATGTGATTTGGGTTCAGAGAAAGCCTACTGCACCAGCTCATGGATAAATTTTTAAATTCCTTATTTATTTCTTTTTACCAATTTCATCATCTTCTTACTGCTTACTATTTTAATTGTATTTTTGCTTCTTTTATTATACTCATTTCTTGAACTACATTTTAATGGAAGTGGTAACGTGCATAAATAATAAAATTTTCCAAGGCAGTGATAGAATATATTCAATTTGAAAGTATATTTGTTTTTTCCTACATGGCCATATCTCATCCCCTCTTATTACATTACTGGTATGAAGATTCGTTAAAGCACCATTTTGGCTAGACAAATACGGATCCAAACCCCTGGTTTATATGTCCTTTTTCCTGTCTCCTATGCAGACAACTTGACCTGCTTTACAATTTGGAAACTGGACTTTATTGGTTTTCTCCATAATAATAATACCATTAGAGTCATGAGTGGGGTAGCAGAAGTTGCATATATGTGAAAGGACTGCTGCATAACGATAAGTTTAATTTGTGAAAATAATCTATGCTTGTCATCGAATAAATGACAGTCATATATGTTGATTTTTTTTTTTATATAATAATTATTTTAAAAGTTATACTATCATGATTTTTGATTGATTGATAACAGAAAATGCATGCATGTATATGAAACTCTAGTTCGTCTATTTATGATATTCAAAGTACATCCTACACAAGATATGCCTTGTAAAAGTTTAATTTTTTTCCACCTTCTGCTGGAGTTCAAGCTTGAAAATGAAGGTCTATCAATGATTGTCAGTTGGTGGTGAATGTTTGATCAACAATCAAAATGAGCACACTTCTCTGGCAGACAGGTGTTTGTATGTTAATTGTTTAATTCATAGTTAGAATCTTTCCTTAAATCATGACAATGAAAGCAAAGCCACTGTTCTTGACACGAGGGGTGTGGACACCATAAGCATCATTATGTTGTACCCAACAAAGCCAAACACACCAAAGCAGAGACAGCAGAAGAAAGGCCCCTCTTGGGAAATTAGGAAAATCATACCTGCTTTTTATAGTTTACACTATTATTACCTTTGATACATTTTAAGCAACACACGGTTTTGAGTATTTCATTTTTTCAACTTTGTAGGTAAGAAGAATTCATGGAAGGAAGGTGCAATATCCCAAATCACTAGAAAAATAATAGAGCTACTTCAAGAACAAGCTTGAAATTTTTGGACTACTCCATCATAAAAGAGGCACCAAGAAACATCATGCATTATAGTAAGAAGACAAAAGGGGGATGCAATGTTCCAAATGGCTACAAAGTAATGGCACTAATTCCAAAACAAAGAGGAAAATTAAATGACTCCATCATCAAACAGAGAGACTAAGAAACACTGCAGCTATGCACCGAATTGACAATTAGGTAAGAAGTTATACATCTATATTTGTTTTTAGGTGTATAAAGCTATTAGATATGATAATCACGGGAACCATTCTTTTTGGTGAAATATCTCAACGGGTTTCACCCACCCACTAATTAATAACTAGATCTGCAACAAAAATTTATGAACAATGAAAATTGAGGAGGAGCATGTGTTGTGAGAGAGATTGTATACATTATTATTAAATTAAATTAATTAACTAGCATCTGTCAGCTCTTGTGATCTTCAGCCTCTTCACACTGTTCAAGAACATCCTGTATTAATTATCAAATACAAAAAGGGTTAAAAAAAAATACTGAAAAATGAGCTGATAAGATTTAAGAGTTCAATTTTGAGGCATAATATGTACATCACTTACTCCCACGGCACATCTCCAACCATCATCCAGTCCCCTTCTTGATCCTCATAAGTTAGCACGTGAAAATTCCCAGAATTAACTGGTTGAGAGTTAGGACCTGGAAAAAAAAAACCAAAAAAATTGATCTATAAATATGATGATGATCCAAAACAAGGTGCAAAAGGAAATGATTTTATGAGATTTTGAAATGCTTACACAGAATGGTGGTCCTAAACATATGGCCAAGAGTTTTCACAAGTCCATCATAGCTATAATGTGCCATCAGATTCAATTTTCTTCCTATGGGGATGCCTTCCATGTAGACTTTGACAAATAAAGAGGGTCTTTGGCTCAGATGGCTTTGTTTCCCCACAAGGGTGCTCCTCAATATGGATTTAATTGGTGGCCAGTCAAAACTTTCCTCCCTGAAAGGTACATAATATTTAGATTAACTGATTAACATGTTAATGCAATTAATCATACATGCATGAACATATTCAGCAAAAACAAATAGGATGAAGATTAAGGAACCAAAAAAAAAATCAAAGCTCTTAGCTTTAGCTTGAAAAAAGTGCAATTGAGAGCAATTTTGGTGTAACAAAATGTATAGGTGTGTATGCTGTACCTTGGTGTTGAATTGAAGGGTAATTCAGATTGAGAAGAAGGAGAGATGCTAAGACCAAGTCTGAGGTCAGTGCTCAAATCAGTTCTGTTTCTGCAGGCACTTGATGAAGGGGAAGAGGGTGGTGGTGGTGGAGTAGTCCTAGTCCTTGTCCTAGAAGGGTGGTTGTTGCTATCAATGGAAGAAGATGAAGAAGATGATGACTGGGTTTGAGGAGTAGCATCAATTTGTTCTAATGTTCCCATATCTTCCAATGAATGAAACTGAAAAGAAAAGCCGCCACCTTGGGGTCCTTATATATATATATATATACACAACAGAAGCTATATATACTTTAAACCAAAAAAGAAACAAAGAAAAAGAAAGAGAGAGAGTGTGTGATAAGCAAAAGCAAAGCCAATTCAGACATTCAGAAGACTCTTTGGTTTTGATTTGCCATGAGGGTGGGCGACATGTCCACAAGGCCTAAGTTACACGGTCTTCAATTTATTACTTTTTTTGAAGTTTTGGTTGGTTGGAACCTACAAAACTTGTTTATTTTAATCTGATCTTAATGATATTCCACCCCTCTTCATGTTTATTTTAATTTTGGAAGGTTGTTATTTTAATCAACTCTGCCTTCCATGGCAGATATGTCTTCACATGATTATGGGAGGACACCGGGTTTAGAATTTTAAATTGGAAAAAAGGGTAAAGGATTTGGCTCAATAACCATATGGTCATGGTCATGCACACCATGTACTATGATTAATAAAATATATCTTGTCTTTTCAATACTAATATACTGGTTATATGTATTATAATAATCCATTGTAGAATTTAGTGAGCTTTCATGTTTATTTGAGGATTCTCTAAAATATTTGACTACAGAACATTTTCTTTTTCTATCTAAACAAATAAATCAAAGGTATAGAGTGAAAAGTTTATTAATTTGTACTATCATTGATCCGGTGGAAAACCAAAACTTTCTAGTCTAAAAACAATAATAGTGTCAACTAATTTCTTACAAAAGGACATTTGAATAGAAAGAGTTCAAGTATCTAATTACACTGTTTTGGTGGGGGCCCATTTGAGTGCATCCTTGTTTGTTAATGGGAAATTAAAGTGGGATTGGCAGAGATCACAAATGGTTGAGCCAAATTTAACTATAATGTTGAACCAAAATCATGCCAGTGCATAAGTGTTGGAAGAGAATGTAGAAGGGCCATTGGATTGAAGTACCCATAGGCCATAGCAAATCCCCAAGCTAGTCATTATAAGTGGAAAAGAATTAAATTGACAGCTTGATCCACAGCATCACCAACCCAAGTTTGGCAACTTGAAGTAACTATGATGTTCAGCCTTATGTGGTAAACTGGGACGCATTAATTAATTCTAGCTAGACACTGATAGATTTGAAACATTGGACAATAGTACAAGAGTTGTTATTCTTGTTCATGTCTGGACTCTACATTATTCTGTGGAGTTTCAGCATTAGATCTCGAGTTATTATCACTTGTTCTTGTTTATGTATTTGATTAATTTGTTGCGGGAAATGTGTATGGAAGAATTAGACGTCGTGCAATAGAAAGGAAGTAAGTAGCTGATTTTGGAAAATAGTATGTGTAAAGATCCACAGTGCCAGTGCCACAATCACAACATCATCCAAAGGACTAATAAATATTTTGTTATTATTTGTCAAATATAAAAAGGACTAGAATATAAATGTAATTACATAATTTATTAAATATTTTCAAAACTCAAAAGAATTGTAAAGATTGGTTGGATAATTAGAAATTTGAACTTTCTTACCATCGTATAGTGTAGTAGTAGTTTTTAAATGCACTTTTTGAATTTAGACCGTGTTAAGCTTTTGGATTGGAATCTTCTGCAGTTAAAATTTTACTGCGCAGATTGCATATATATATATATATATATATATATATATATATATATATATTATATTTTTATCACAACCATAAATTATTTTTTTTAAATAAAAATAAAAATCGTTGGATTGTTAACTGCATACCACCATGCAGTTCAAATTGGACCGAAAGTAACGCTGAGCTAAATAATAATTTCATTTATCATGTTTATTTTCTTTGGTAAGTGCCAGATATCTATCCTTAATTTCATTTTATAATCAATTAAGCAATAAATTATTATCATTATTATATACGCTAATTTTGGTGTTATAATGATCACAACTCATTTAGTTTCTGTTTTGATTGGTTATACAAGTCAGTAATGATGTATGAATTTGAATATCTCTCTCTGTATATGATTCGAGTACTTGAAGCATTTTTTTTTTTTTATCTTTGAACTGGAAAATGAAAAGGACCAATTTAATTCAAAATCATAAATTACGAAGGGAATCTTAAATTTAATGATTTGAGAGAAGAAAAAACAAGTTATGTACATTGGCAAGATACTCCTATTATTTACGTGAAGTTTAACACTCCTCATGTATATTTTAAGTTGGTTAAATTTGATTGGATACCAAAATTATTGAAATTATTTTATAGTTGAAATTCCTATAATTTCGTGTGTATCTAATCTTCCTTAAACTTATAAACCACTGACAATCATTTCATTTCAAAACTTTATTTGCAATGACGAATATAAGGAGGAGGCATATTTGAATGAAAAGTATACTTTAATTTGTCTAATAATAATAAAATGTAATGTACTAATTGATAGCAATTAATGGCAATAGAGTACAGCCATAACTAAGAGCCCCAAATGGATTTATTATTCAATTCAATAGACCGAACGTGTGAGGGTGGGGCTAGCTATGAGGATCAAAGATGGAATAAAGAGATAAAAGAAATCCAGAGACAAAGAAACATGATTTAAAGGTCACAGTCTCCTCTTTGGAATTTGAAGAGTAGACAAACTTCATTCTCTCTGTTACATGTTTCTAGTTTTCTTCCTTTAATTGTCATTATTCCTATTTATAAAACTATATAGCTGGACCCTTTCACCTTTTTTTTTTTTTCCTTTCTTTTTTAAGAGACATATATTAACAAAAAAAGAAAATGGACCATGTGAGAAATTAATGAATGCTTGCAATTACATCATAATAATGTTTAATTTTTTTTTTTTATCATTAAACCTCTTTAGAGGCTCCTTAAAGACGTTGTAATTTAAATACGGTTCTACCAAACAAGCCCACGGAGCCATGTAACTATCAACAAAGCTTAATTAATCGGACAAATTATGCCTATGTGGCCATTTTAAGATGAGTCATCCCACTAACATCCTTTATTAATACAAGGGGACCACCATATATAATTAAATCATCATTCACTAATTTGAGATATTTTTAAATGGAAGCAACAAAAAATATTTACATTCACTGTTTTTCCATGACTCGACTCACAGAATTAACAGTGATGTTTTACCTAATCAATTATCATGACTTTAATTCTGTGGGTTGTTTTTACGGTTAGAGTTTTGGTATTAATAATAAGACCGTTTAAAAAAAAAGGTTAAAATAGGTATTTTTTTTTTATCAGTGTTAAAATAGGTACTGATTCCATACTTAAATAGTTGTTATATTCGAGAACCGCATGCAATCGAATTAAAGAAACTAATTAATAATGCTTTTTTTAATCATACCTTAAAGGATAAAAGTTAGTAAGGAAATTATTAAAAAATGGTTTTTTTTATTAAAATTTAAAATACAATAAAACTATATTAATAAGATTAAATATTACATTTTTAATAAAAAAAATATTTTTTGATTTTTATCTATTGTCTTAACTTAAGAGTTAAGAGTGGTGATTACAAAACTGTATTAATAAATCATCTATATAAAACTTAATTTTACAATTATCAAGACAATATTTACAGTTTATAATTTAGTGTTTAAAGTTTTAGATTTTGGTTGGTTTGTTTGTTGATTAAGGTTTTGAGATTTATAATTTAAGATTTAGAATATCAAGTGTTTTATGATATAAGGTTTCATAAGTTTAAGATTTTAGAATTTAAAATTTTAGGTTTTAGTGTTTATGATTTAAAGTTTTAGGATTTACTACTTATGACATTAGGATTTAAGGTAAGAGTTGATGATTTATGGTTACAAGGATTCAATGTTTAAAATTTTAAGAATTTATAATTTTAAGGTTTATAATTTATGCTTTTAAGTTTATGAATTTAGGATTTATATATGTTTTCACTCGTCTAATCCTTAAGCGTGTCAGTTGGGATAAAAGCTCAATATATGATTTATGCTTCACTTTCAAAGGCGTTGTTGTGGACTATATATATATATATATATATAGACTCATCTTTTTTTTTTGGTGAATATATATAGACTCATCTGGTCTCACTTCACTTAAGTAAATAAAAGCAAATATGTTGTTTGCCTAACATTGCAAGAGTCAGTTATCTATTTAGTCCAATGTCTCTTATTGATTTGAGGACCTTCCTTACTACGTACTAATATTTGTGAAAGTAAAAAGATTTGAATTAGAGATACAAGCTTAATGTTATAGTTAGCACTCAGCTCTCAACTCTTGTTTTTTTCTTTCTTTTATTAATCCAGACCCAAATGTACGTATAGAGAAGTAATAGTAATAATGACTAACAATGACAGGAAATAGAAAGGGATCACAGTATATTTTAACAAATTGTGAGATGAAGAAAATATTATATTATATTATATTTGGTGTGGGCGTGATGAAGTTGTTAGGGCAATAGTGATTATTAGGTAAAGAGGAAAAGAAACTCAAGTGGAAGTCGAGGGGGAAGGACACAAATTAAAATTTGAAGCTTGCAAGTAAGAAATATATAGTCTAGCATCTTATTTGGGCAAGTTTTGATACGTTGGATTCTTTTCACAACTTTTTTCTGAATTGAACTAAGCAATTCTTATCTCAAAAGCGAGGACATGAGCCCAACTTTAAGAAACATGCAATCACTTCTCTTTTATCTGTATATATAACACACAAGCATGTGCCTAGGCATGTGCGAAGCGTAACCCAATTTCCCTGCAATGGCAACTTCGACTCTCATCAAAACTTCAACCCTCAATTTTACATCCCACAAATAACCAACCCTTCTACTTTAAACCTAACTACAAAGATTCCTTTTTGCATGGTTAGAGTTTATTTAATTTGATCAATAATTATTATACTTCTTAACCAATTTGATTTCATATATTTTTTTTCGAATAGATACATTGCAGAAAACTAGCCCATGCTACTAGAGATAATTTGATTTCATATGTTAGTAGTTGTGAGTAGTTGGGTGTAATGAATCTTCCCTGAATTTCACTTTTCCTTTTGAGCGGGCAATATCAGCTATTCTGACAAACCCATTTGTGAGTTAGCATGCAGATTAAACAGTAGTACCTAGCTAGCTAGACCTAGAGAGAATGTATGTAATACATACTCGTAGATGAACACTTTCTTCTTTCATTTTTCTCTTTCCCCTTTTGGTACTTTTTTCATTACACCTATGTGAAGATGCCACTATAATGAGAATCTGTGTATAACTTTCTTGCTGCTTCCTATTGTGTATTTCTATAGCATGAATTTGGAGCACTTTTCTACTGGCACCACCATAATTGCATATGAAATATGCAAGAAGAGGGTGGGAATTAGAAGCCACAGGGAGCAGAATTATTCCTCAAGAAAGAGAGAGAGAGAGAGAGAGATTTAAGATTCGATCGGTTTTTTAAAAACAAGGGGTAAAAGAAAAGGTTGTTCCCCCAATGTTGCTTTAGTTGGACATCTCCCCCTTTTCTTTAATGGCCTATATATATGTTTATTTATTTCATCATTTTTTTGTCACATTGCACTTTGTGTGTGGCTTAAGCATATACAGTAGTAGATTTTATCTATCTATCTCAGTCCTTTCTTCTCTTTTCTTTCAAAACAATGTGTTGTGTATGTCAAAGGAAGAGTGGGCCTCGTGTGTTGAGCCCCAATAGTTGCACCTTTGTGTTGGCCCTAAAGATCAACCTACTTAACATCTAATCAAATTTGTTCCCCTTAATCACCAACATGGCCTTCTTTCCATACCAAACTGGTTTCCAACCCTTGGGATTTTATCAAACCCAATAAAGCTCACTTGCCACTTATGACTTAACTATCTTTCTCTCACTTTCTGCAGTTTATAATTTTCCAACCACAACAAACAGTGACTAATAATTCTTTACATTGCAAGAAAATAATATAAATAAATGTGATTATGTGACCTTAATATGTTGCAATTCGATTGCAAAAACTAACCCTAAAAAATCTTGATGTTATGGGGCTGAAATTGTGGTCGCGGACTAACTTTTAAAACATTCGCTTCTGTTGGTTTTTCTATGCCATGTGTCTTGTGGGAAATTAAACATTTGATTGCACCCATGTTAACTTGTCTTTTTGTCAATGAACTTGTCAATTTGAAAGAATTGCTTTTCGTGTGGGGGAAACATTGAGTGATCATTTTATGGAAATTGGTGAGTTCATGTCAACATTTCATTGGTGGACAGTGATTTCAGCCAACTGGTGACCTTTTTATAAACTATAATTTAATTAAAGGACAAATACTTCTTTAATTTTAGTGATCACATCTAAAAGTAATTTTCTAGTGATCGACTGCAGTATATATATATTGTCCACTTCATTAATATTTTCCTTACAGTCGTGGTTTATTAAATTTTGTCTTGTTTTTTCCGGTGTTATATCATTATTCTTATCCACGTAAGCGATTTGTTTTTCACTAAACAAACCATTTGTAGTTTACCTTAGAAGATAGTAATTGGTAATTCCATTTGCATTTTTATCATAGCAGAAATGGACACTTTCCTTTTATTATGTCTATTTAAAAAGAAAAAGTAGTATCATTCTAATGTACACTTTTTTTTTTTCTATATCTTTTTTACACGCACATTAATACAATAGAATACAATAAAATAAAAGCAGTTACGTTTATTTTTTGAAACAATGCAAAAATTAACTTGTTTTTATCTTAAATATTTTAAAAAACAGACTGTGAGGAAAAGAGTCATGATCAGCAAAAAGCAACGCAGATCCTTCACATACATGATTACGAAGAAGTGAATTCTTGAGTGATATGATTTTTACTTGGAATCACAAAGATTCATCCCTCCAGAGGGTATTAGAGATTCGTGTGGGACTCAATCTAAAACTCTCAAAAGCTATTTTTTAATATGATAAAATATTATGGAAAACGAAAACCTAATTGAGTGAATGTAATTAAAGCCTTTTGGTCCAAATGAAAATAAAAATAAAAATCTAAGGCCTTGAATAAACTGATTTCCTGTAATTATTTTTCAACCAGCTTGATTCACGTTATATATGTTAATTGTTAATTAGATCAGTTGAAAATGTGACCAAGATAATATATGTTGAGAGTGCAGACTGAGACATCAGAGGTGGAAGTCACCATAACAACCTCAAGCATACTAACGTTTTTGAAACTGGCTTAATTTGCTGGAACATGCATGCACACAATTAAATTAGCTAAATCTCAGATTTATATATCGCATTTCATTTCACATTTTTTTTCTTGGTTGAAGAAAAGAATACTCTGATTTGATTAGTACGTGAACGTATTGAAGGAGACGTGTGTAGTTATAATTTTAAGGTACCAATAAATAAAAGAAGGGGGCAGCTAGAACTAGGATAGGTATGTTTGCACATGGATAACACAAAAATGAAGTGTTTACGAGGTGTGTTCTGTACTAAATAAGGAGTTTTTTTTTTTTTTTTTTGAGAGAAAGAAGAATAGTTAAACATGTGCATTATTTGGTTGAGTTTTTAAAAACTATGCCACTAAGAAAGTAAGAAAGAATTGTATAGAATAAAGTGTCATCATGACATGCATAAGAAATTATAAACAATCATTTAAACAACTTGTAGTGATTTCACCATTAAAATTACTCTGATGCCCCAAATTTTTTATTTGTTATCTTTAAACACAAAAGTTGAGTGCTACTAGTAGTAAAACGCGGTACAAGTTCTTTAGGAAAACAAGTATCAATATTTTACAACTGAATAAATATAAAATGTAAAATGTAAAATTAGAAAATGGAAAAAAAAAGTTTGACAGAAAACAAAGATGTAGTCTGCTATGTACCATTTGAATCATCAATTCGTGAAATCACTTCATACTAACAAGCATTTTTCAAGCGTGCAGAAAAATATTGATGTGCTCTGAAAAAGAAAAGTTTCAATGGTTGAGATTTAATTGAAATTTATTATGTATTTTTTTAAAATTTAATCTAAAGCCTGAAGCATATGATTATTTTCCTTAAATGCTCTCAGTGAGAGACCTCGGATTCATTTCAATAAGCACATAGTTCCTAAGTGAAAGGACAGTACCTCTAGGACCATGCATGGTGTAGCACTAAGATGAATTGTAGTAGCAATGAACCATGCACTACATCTAATTTCATGCATGTCCAATATGTGAAGTAACATTGTCTCTGCTGTACTACTGAAGTTTTCACAAAGCTTGTATCACCACTTGCACTTGGCAACAACACTGATCTCAACAAAAGTAGTTTGAAGTTCCAGAGACAGGAACCTGAATCTACTTGCAAAAAATAATTAAATGAAGCTCAGACAACGTTTTACAAGAATGAATATTATAATTCTTATGGCAATAAACTGGTTCTGTGCATGTGCAATGTAGGAGCAGAAGAAAATTATTGAAAGAATGATGATACTCATTACTCTTTGCTATATTGTTGAGCGTTCTATTATCACTTAAATACCAAATTATGGCAGGTTTTGTCACAAGGGTAAGCACAGCCAATAGCCTGGACACTAACCCGGTCAAAATACCAGTTCCCAACAGACTCTGCGATCCCCTGCACAATCATTAGAAGGGTGAGATCATGAGCTAACTAATCAACTGTTGAAATTGTGATTAAGTATATGCATATGTGTAACATATTATGGCTCCAATGAACCAACTCAAGTGTAAGTCTTCCTCAAAATTGATAAAAGAAACATGAGTTATTTACAATGAATTAGTTAGAAAAGACGTACTCTATTTCCAATACGAGGGGAATCACGAGCAAACCATGTATCCTGTCTTTCTGATTGGCAATGGGCGAAACATGAATTTATGAATATCCCATTTTTATGAGACCGTGTGAAGGCTCTTGTAGATCTAAGCATCTGATTTCGAAAACCTGTTTTATTCAAAGTTGAAGATATTTCCACCAATTAGTAATACCATAATAATCAGAACAATTGACATCATGAAAATGCTACTCCAGAGGCAGAAAATTTCAAAAACTTCTAATTAATTTACCTTGAAGATACTGTATCTGTGGTGCACTGCAACGTGCATAATTTTTTCTGCATTCATACCAGTTCCAACGGTAGTCAGCAGATGGTGGAGCAAGACTGGCTTGAACCTGAAAAAAGTGGAACCAATCATCTATATTAGTCCTTCAAGCTATCAATCTGATGCATGTCCATCACATATAACAAGAAGGGTCAACAACATGCCACATGAAATTTCATGCTCTAAAGTCATAAGATGAGAACTTGCTATCAAATAAACACGAAAAACATAAGATGATGATTATTGACATATCATAAATTCTTATTTGATTTCTTTTAGCAAATCAGTAGCAGGTGAAATTTGAATATACTTCCTAAACCAGGTGAAATTAGAATTTAGCAGGATTCATTGATTTCAAAAAAATTATTGTTTTCATCTTCATAATGAACCAACTGTAAGGGAAATGGTGGAAGGAATTTACCTGCCAAGTATCATAAGCTGCATTGAGAAGAAATAGTGGTGTCCTGACACCGGCAATTAGGTGCTGAGGAAAATAGCACTGAGAATAGAATACCAAAAAATTAAAAAAGTAAAATATTATGAGATGCAGCTGCATTGAAAGCAAAAGATAATAATAACAATACTAGTATTACATCTACATATTATGCCCATTTTCACAAATATATCTCCTCTGAAGCAACAAAATTAGAATTGGAGTATTCAATTTGTATATAATTTTACAATCTTGAATGACAGTAATAGTAGTTACCAAAATTGGATTGAGGCGACTGGTACAACTCCTTGGAAGACTTCTTTGCACTCCCTGCCATGAAAAGATGCATCTATTAATTTTTTGTTGTTGCTGTAAAGGCATCAAAGATGTTTTCCAACATACAAGTAATTTGTGACAGCCTCTTAACCGCCGTTATAATTTGTGATTATTTGTGGTTCAAGCCTGAGGAAAATGATTGTTTGAGCCTACTTCACGACATTTTACAATATCTATTATGAAAAGAAATAGATGACAGCAACAAAAAATATTCAAATGAGAAAAGACCTGTAAGGCAACCACACTTCCAAACAAATTCCTTAAGCTGCGACGACCAGAAACATCCACACTGCAATAATACAATTCCAGAATATTATTTTGTCCCTAAAACTATATGAACTAATAATCAGAACCAAGATTTATAAACAGATCCAATAAATAATAGATTAGAATTGAAAGATCATTGGACGATATTTACGAATCAAGGAATAATCCAGCATCACTTAAGCATTTTACTCTTGTGGTTCTAGGAAACAATTCCCGAAATTCATCACAATGTATAATAGTAGCTAAACCTCCTGCAGAACATCCAGATAGAAGAGCCTGAAAAAGAAAAAAACATAGATGATATCGAAAAGAAATCAGGCAGCCAATTATTTTTTTCCTGAAATTATCAGAGGCAATAGGGAAACCTGTTTGGCATAGCGCATCCCTTTTGACATTAAATCTTCCATAGCAGCTTGCCAAATGCGTTGCCCTCTGAAATACAACCCTGCTCCCTGTGGAGCAACGATGAATTCAGTATTAGTTAAACCACATTCACCATCAACCAAAATAAACAGTGCTACTTAATAGATAAGAATTTTAGATAAATAATACAGAGTAGAGTGTATGACTTAAGGAGGAAGTTAATGTTGAAAAAGAGCTTGCATCCCCTCTTACCGCATTTTGACTGTTGCCACTAAATGAAGCACCGTCGCAATAACGGATTTTTATTCTATTCCAATTGAAAAAATCTGAAAATATAATAATCCAAAAGAAAGATGAAGTTGATTTCTATTTAAAATGAAGAGTAATAAGCATAAACAGGTGCAAACATGCGTTTAATGGAAAAGAGAATTAGCATGCTGAGCTGAGAGTTATAACCTGGATTCTCCTCAGCTTTGTTGCTCAATATCCCAATAAATGGTATTTGTTTTTCCATAAAATATGATGAACCATGACGTGTTTTCTTACTATAAAGACAATTTTTTATAGTTCCACACCAACCTCCTCCCTGTAACGAAAAGATTTAGTGAAATTATTATGGCTAAACAGATCTGCAGGATGTTACAAGAAAGTTGGAAATTCAATGCCCAAGGCTATATTCTCTTCTTTTTCACATTTTGGAAGTGTTTCAGATACATCATACCCATCCAATCAACATGGGAATGTTATATACCTTTTAATTTCCACATATTTATACCAAATTTTACTGCTCAAACCTAACATTGAAAATAAACCAAAATTTGCAGCAGCACAGTAAATGCTAAGGCTACCATTATGCATTACCAAAATTTCATTTCCTAGTAGGTTGTGTAGCCTTGTAGGTTAGAAGGAGTATTGGTTGAAATTTCTAATTCCAACTACAAATTATGTTAGGACTAGCGCCATAATCATGTCTAATACATCACCAAGGACAGTATCCAACAAGATTTAGAAAGGTAATCTGTATTGCTTATGCATTGATTATCAGGTGGATTGTCAATTGGTGCATAATTTACTTGCACGGAAAAATAAGTTGTATGTCATAAAATCAAACACCACTGAGGATCTTGACATCTCTAAACACTGTCTAAATACATTGTACTATATTTTAACAGAGCAACCTTGTTGTTTCCAACTTTACCAACCTATTTTAACAGCTGCCCTTATCATATGATAGGGAGCCTAGGGGATGTCACTTTGGGATCCCCTTGGTCCTTCCCTTGAGCTTTGGGTGGTCTGAGCCTTTAGTAAAAAAAAAAAAAACCTATGTTGGTTAAGAAAGAAGGGGAAGATTGGATGCAACTTGTCATTAACTTGAACTACAAAGAGTTAAGGTGCTTAGGTGTCAATTTCAGATTGCATTATCATAGCTATTCTAGCCAATCATTGCATCACACTCATCACAGTAACTTTGTCAGAAAACAAAAATTGAAAAGGATGATTGTAGTAGTTAGTAACAAGAAAACAACCATTCTGTCCAGTCATTGATGAACTTAGTTTAAAGTTCATGAGTCTCACATACCTCCAATTGTATGAGCCAACTGTTTGATCCTGAACCATATCCACGGTGGAAGTGGTACCCCGGCAAAGATCCATCCAGGCAGACTGCACAAAAGAACAAAAATCACGCTATGTAATAATGAGCAATTATCTGAGAACTTTTTTTGTGTGTTTTGCAGCTGTCATCTGCATAATAATGATCGTAAATTCTGAAAGGGCCCACCTCAAAAGCAATGTCAACCATGTAAACTGGAAAAGTTTGATTAGATATCAAATTATTCATATCTCCAGATCTCAATCGAAGCCAGTAAAAGTAACTAAAGAAACAAAGAACACATTTCTTCATCATTCTCAATGGTTAGTTCATGGAGGAGCAGAGTAGGCAAAATGCCACAAAAATTGGCATCCACATATATGCTTTGAAAAGTGAAAACAGACACCAAATGAACAAAGCAACTATTTCTATTTTCTAGCAAATCACAAAAGTGGCATTAAAATCAGAGTAAATGACTTGAACAAACTCCATTTGCAAGGTGAAATTAATGCCAAGAAATTAGGCATATGTGCAGAAGGAATGAATACTTACCAGCTCCTTTAGCAGCAGCACCATTAATAAGAGTAAGACCAACCATCAAAGGTCTGTAGAAACCTCTTCCACTGACATATTGCATGTCTAGGTCTGTCACATTAGTATCCTCAAAGCCTTCCACCCATTTCACAATGACCAACCCCACAAACACAAACACCCTAAGCAACTTCATGCCTCCACCACTCTTGCTTCCTCTTTGGCACATTGCCAACAGAAACACACAATGGCAACTAAAAAGGGTTGCAGAATCTTTAACTTAAAGCATGAAAAGGAAGAGTTCAAGAGAGTAGAGTTGGAGGGAAAGAAGAGATTGGAGAGGCAAGTATATTCCTTTGGGGGGCCAAAAAAACAAACTTTTTTTTCCAAAGGCTGTGAAATTGTCAAAGTTGAATCACAGAATCGCAATGATAAGATAAATAAGCAAGTTTTCTACTCAGGTAATAAATTTACTATTGAATGCTGCAATAATAATAGCTGTAACAAAACACGAGCTTAGAGGGAAGAGAGAACACAGAGAGAGGGGGGGGACACTTTTTTTGAGGACTAACAAAAATAAATGCAAATAATAAACAGCAAAGTCCAAGCAAGCAACAGAGGAATGTAATGTATTTACTATTTAAAGAGTAAATAAATAATGGCATCACATGAATGAAAAAGAAAGGATGGATAATGATAATGAATGAGTGGGGGAACTAATTAAACTTGGAATTTAGAAAGTGAAAGACAGTGGCAATGGTAATTGCAATAGCAAGTTAAATAATAATGTGGGAAAATAGAACTAGCACCGACATGAAACATGAGATGGCCAGAGCTGTACCTCACTCTCATCACTCTCACACTGTTGAAACTCTGGGCCCTCTGCCTCTCATGAGTTGTGCAAAATCCAACACCAAAATCACAACTTATAAAAATTAAATTATTCTATCTTCTACTTCTATATCATTTTTCTTTGTATTTTTTAATATGACCACGTACCATTTTTTAATGCAACTGTACTGTATATGTGACACTCAAACTCGACAGAACCTAACTGATGATTTTTAGTTAAATGAAATCTTCTTATTCAAACACAACTACATTTTTTGTTCTTCTTATATCTCTCTTTCTACTCAAATTTTACATTTATTCTTCCAAAACGTGACCTCCTAACGTAGCCATCACCTCGTTTTGTTCCTTTTATTCTGGTGGTACCATATAACACAGGTCTCCAGGACATTCTAAGGGTCTTTTTCAAATATTCAACGCTTTAGTATTTCATGAACTAAAACTTAAGAAATGTCTCTGATTAAATCAAAATATCATCTTCAATGCATAAGATAGTTTTGGTTGGTTTCGGGAGTGAGTGAATTATTTATAGGAAAAAAACAAATACGAGTTGTTTAGTCGTGTATCTGGGTGGATATTTACAATAATCTTTGTTTTAATTAATTTTGACATAAGATATCATAGTATGTATTATTGCATTTACACTTGGTATCCAAGATTTTAGAAAGGCACGTAACGTGCGTCTCCCACCCAACCAGTAACCACATAACAAAAACAGAAACTAGATGGGATTGGGAACAACTCGATCTCTTCAAGTTAAAGCTTTTAGGGTTATTAATTAATTTGCTTTTTCCCGTTAATATTTCACAAACATTGGTTAAACATATAAGCATCCAATAACATGAGTTCTGATGAGTGGGACAGAATGTCTTCATTCTTCACCGTCAATTTTCCATTTCCACGTCAAGTTCAACTACATTTTTAACTCAGCATACTCAGATTGATTGTGACCTCGTAACGAAAACTCTAATATGCAAGATTCTATTTTGTTCTACTCGATTAATTTCTTAGATAAAAAACAATCTAATTTTTCAAAAGTTAACAAATACTGTAGCTTTTAAAAAATCACAATAACTTTTTCTTAAAAAAATTCGGGTCAGCTTTAATTTGAAGTCACGTGAATATCATTAGCCAGACCGCCTTAGAACTAATTAATTAATGAACTAATCGGCGACGAATGCGGTGGGAGAAATACAAAAGGGCCCCCCTGTCGCTAAAAACATTACAAGGGCCCATACATTTTCCTCGTCTGCATTACAGAGCCCAAAAAAATTAAGGTAGGTCCACTAGAAAGCCCATAATAATTTGAAAAACTATATTTGTATAATTTTTTTTATTATAAAATAAAGAGATTTTTTTTTATTAATATGACAAAAAAATAACATACGAATTATATAACTCCAATAGTTTCAATTTCAATACTCCATCATACCACTAAATCGTGTTAAATTTTATTTTGGCAAGTTATCGTTATCATAATTAAAGTATAGAACACTGTCATGAGAACCCATCTACTTCTCCCCTGAATTCATCTGTGATCTGAACGCGGAAAAATATGAACCATTATTTTGGTATTACAAAATACATAATGCTTGACAAGAATATTTCCAAAAACACAGTTTCGAGAATCACGAAGAAATACAACAATAGGAAGATGGTGAGTGGGCATAGTCTATACTATACTACGTAGTCTTGACAACTCTTCACGTGACACATTATGAAGTCTAATAGACTGATGAAAATATAATTAAATGTCATGTATAGATCATGTGATTTTAGATCATATAATAATTTCTAGTCAATCAGAACTTTCTCGTTTATCTTCATTTGAAGGAATGTTTTCATCAATACGAGGTCGAGGAGGTGAATCTTTGAGCAACATTCCCTTATCAAATGGTACACCACTTTGGTATTTGTACCATTTTGCACACAAAAGATAAATGAAAAAGTTAAGCAAGCTGAGAACAGCCAAGAACCAGTAGAACAATTCAACATGGTTTCGGTTCAAGTCACGTCCCTCTAGCCACCCTTCTTTGCTCTTGGCAACCTTACCAGTCACCAAGTTAACGAGTTCAACAAAAGCAGTGCTCAAGTAGTAACCAATGGACAAGGAAAGAAAGGAAAAGGAAGTGGAAAGAGAACGCATGCCTTGAGGAGCTTCTTTGTAGAAAAACTCCAACAATCCCACGAATGTGAACATATCAGCTATCCCAAAGATTGCATAGTGGAAAGAGAGCCAGAAGAGGCTGATTTGGTGTTGATTGTGATCATTGAACTCGTGCTTCCTTTTCACCTCTATCACCCCTGCTATGACCATTGAGATTGATGACAAAACAAGGCCAATCCCAACTCTTTGTAGTTCTGTTATTCCATTGGGGTGGCCAGTGATTCTCCTCGCAAGTGGTACAAAAGCAAATTCGTAAACCGGTATCAAAAGGGTCATGAATACTAATGGAATTATGGGAATGGAAGCTGCTGGGATGTTCAGTTTTCCAATGTATGTGTTCATTAAGGTTCCTTGTTGGATGGAGAAGGTTTGCAATTGGGCTAAACACGTGTTCATGATTATGGTACTTAGAAGAATAGGCATCATCCTTGTCAGAGTCTTCACTTCTTCAACTTGTGTCACTGTGCACACTTTCCATCTCCTTGCCTCGTTGCCTTCACCTAGAACAGCAGCTTTGTCTAGAACCCTGTCCATGCACAAAACTACTAAGTAATGCTAATTGATTTGAAAAGCCAAATAACAAATATATATTTTGTTGACAACTAAAAATCTAAACAAGATCATATATATCTTTGGATAACTTCAAAAGGAACCAAGAGAAATCATTTAGAAAGTCCAACCTGAATTGGTTAGTGTGAGGGATGAGTTTTTGCTTTAAATTAGACTCATGGCTTTGTATTTCATACAACTCATCAGAATCCAATGGTACTTTGACCCTCCAATTCTTTACTGAGACCACCAGCACCTGCAAGAACAATCTAAAATGAATCTAGTATGAACTTGAATAGCAATGAAACATGGAGGGGAAATGTATGAGACCTGTAAAATCCTTAACAATGGACTCTCTCCCGGCACCCTGTCACGGTAGAATCTCTTTCCCAAGGTAATGAAAATAAGACCAGCAGCAGAACATGACATAGATATGATAAAACCTTTGTACCATTGGATTTCCGTGCTAACATAAACTACAAAGGTGACTCCTAAGCTGGCCCCAACTGTAATGCTAAACAGAAACCAATTGAAGAAACTGGCTAGTTGCTCACGCTCTTTCGGCTTCTTTTCATCGAATTGATCAGCTCCAAGAGCAGGTACACAGCCTCTGATTCCACCACCACCAAGTGCCAGCAAGTATATTGAAGCGTAAAACAGCAAGGCTTTTGTGCCATGCACACATTTTGATTCTAAACATGGATCAGGCTGAAGTGTCTTGTCATGGGATTGAATCACAAGTAGGGAATATCCCTGCAAATAGGAAGAATTACTTCCTCTTTTTTGTGTGTATGTGGTCTGTGTTTAAGTATCAGCAGCCATGAAGCACTGATACTTTCATTTGTTTCACGGATCAATATCTAATACTGATACTCTTAGATACTTCACCCATGAAGTATATCAAAGCCTTCAAAAAGTTGTGAAAATTTGAAAATCTAATGTGGCCACATATGATTCATAGAAGCATGCATAATATAAAAACATCGAAGCATCGTCCTTTAATGAACCAAAAATAAAATTTGTCTCTGTCCTATTTATGGATGATTTCAAGAAAAGGAATGAGATTGGTACTATTTGCAATTTTTATTTTGTTTTTAGTAATGTCCAAGAAGCATTTTGGCATGCTCTTAACTTGGATATGCAAAATTGCAATTATATATTTATTATGTTTTATGAATTTTTATACATACCTAGAAACGTATGTTACATGTATCATATATATTTTTAAACTTGTCGTATCTGATCATATCATAAATCAGCAAACATGTGCTAGTTATTTCAATTAGCAGAATTAAGTTTTTGGCCTTCAATTTCAATTAACATTAAGCAGCTCAGTTGTTTATACTTTACCAACAACTGAATTGTGCCAAAGAGGATGCAAGTGTTGAGACGACTCATGTAAGTATCAGAGATGAAGCCTCCAACGATCGTGAGCAAGAAAATAGTACCCAACAAGTTTGTTGTGGTGGTTGCAGAGCCAGAGTAGTCAAAATACATCACTTTCATGAAATATAAAACCAAGCTTACCATGTTGGCCACAAAGCCTATGTTATCCAACAACATCATCGCTGCAGTAAAAAATAACGAATTTGCCTTTGTTAAGCAAACTATTCCATTTATAAAAAAAAAAAAGGAAAATAATTGTGAATGAGGGTAATATGTATAGTTTACCCACCAAAGATGAAATATGTGGCTCTATATCCTCCTTGTCTCGGAGTCTTCACTGCTTGGTACTCCTCAACATCTCCAACGTTAGCCTCATCAGCTTTCAAATCCTACATTGTAAAACGATACATTTAAGCAAATGAATGAACCATGAACCATCTCACAATGGGAATATATGCAGAATCAGTTTTTAACTATTTGCATGCCCCAAAGATAAACAGATAATAATATGAACCATAGAATTGTGAATACTTTTATGGCTAATTAAAGTCTTAACACTGCAATCAATGTGAAGATAGTTACCATGGCTGAGGAATGCCACAGCCAGAAAGCAGCAACCTCTTTAAGAGAAGTTGGAAGGAGAGTTTTGGTTCAAGTACAAAATCAGTGTGAAAAGGTACACTACTACAGTACTTTATAGTAATGATCATCGAGTTGCTTTCATGACAAGGATGGCACGGAAAATGCATGTTAATAAATCATATCATATCATATCATGCATTGTTGTAACTTGTAAGAAGGGACGTTTCCATTGGCTCATAGTTGGCCAACTTGGTAAGCTAAACCGGTCGCAAAAATTAATAAAAATCCATAATTATGAGAAAGATGATGGGTAACTAGAGACGACAACACGTTCTATTGACTCTGTTGGTAAAGACAACCATATAAGGGAAATTCTCAAGCCTGTTTGTGAGGATTGATCGAAAATTTCGACCGTCCGTGAACTGCACGAAACTCTAGTCTCTAGATGACAAAACAAACCAAAGTTATCCAAGCACTTCGTTAATATCCAAGAACTTTGTTGGTGTCTTTGTGAAGGGAAGCTGTTGATTTGAAGGCACTTGATCCCTTTGTAGTAGTTTTATGAACTATGTACAGCTAGTATCTTTAAATCTTGCTTTTGTTTTGTAGTGGTAATACTATTTGTACTTAAGTTTTTACTCTAATGGGTTAGGCTTCATCTCAATTTCTTCTTTGTACCTTTTTTTTTTTTTTTTTTTTTTTCTAATAAGGTACATCTGATTGCTTATTTTTTGTTTTTAGGTGTCAAATTTAGTTAGGATGTTTGAACCTAAACTTGGTTTCTGGACTGAAATTTTAGTAAAAAATAATCTCTTCTCCCAATCTTCAATATTTTTTTTTTCATGTTTCATCCTTTCAATTATTAAACCGACAACAAATTTCAGGACTTCTTTGTCATTCTAAATATGGAGTATATCTTGTGTGTATAAGCGAATTCTCCTTCCCTATCATTATCATTCGTGTCTACAAACATCACACCTCACCGCTTAACAGCTAACACCTACAGCCGCCTCAAGCAGAGAATGGGATTAGAAGACCCTTCATAATAATGTGTTTTCTCAACCAAATAAATTCCCAAACGAAAACTACTATTGAGTTGGTCATATGACAAGAGTGGAAGTGAAAGGCATTCCACAACTCGAACTCCCTTTAAGTCCAAGCAACATAATTCTAATCACCGAACTCTGGGACGGCCTAACCCTTTAAACATAGCAACAATGCATATATTAAAATCGATTAAATGTATGATGACAAATGACAATCTTGCATACACATCCATCAGATAGCTCTAGTAACGATCTTGCACTTGATGGCAAACTAAAATTAACTTGGAATTAAAGGTTTAATGCGTGACATAATGGCAACCTTCGCGCCATGATTGGACCAATGGCAGCAGAATGCTAACCCGTGCCATTTTGCTTCATGTTGTCATGCTCAAATTTATCTCTTTTCCTTTTCTTTTTTTGAACAATTTTCTAATAACCCTTTTTAATATTTTACCATCATTACACCAACTTCTATACTTACTGCATACTTCTTCGCTTTTTTCCTCCAAAAAGTTGGTAACTAAACTTTCAACAAGGTTGTCTACCCAAATTATTATTCTCAAACATGGTACTGAATACGAATGAATATGCCATGCTTCACAAGTAATGATTGATAGTTAAATTCCTTCATGCTCCTAATTGCCGACAGTGCTAGTGTTGATGTCAATGTGTACCTGTTCCAGTCTAAAGTGTAATTGGCAGTTTGGCACCAGACAGATCAAAACCAATTGACAGCAGGACGGAGAATTTATTACTTATAATTGTATTAAAAAATGAAAAGGATACATCCAAACCTCAACCAGATTGCACCCCCTATATTATTATAGTAAAAGTCTGTACTCTGTAGAAATAATCAAGCTCGTGTATTGACTGTTGTGAGTTATTTTACTAGCTAGCGTCATCAAAGACCACAAAATATTGGTTGGTCGGATAAAAAAATCATTTGGAATTATGCCCCCATGTGCTTTCAGAGTTTCACTACGTTAAACACTAAACAGCAAAAGCCCAAATCATGAGAAAACTAAAAAACATAGGTTAAAAAAAAATAAAAATGTATCGATCATACATAGTATATATATATATATATATATATATATATATATATATGTTATTCAGCAACCTGATGATTTCAGTTCTGGGTCATCCTTCCCTTGATCAAAATAGTAAATTGAGGCCAAACAAATCAAGACATCCGTAAGAAGAAGATTGAACACATCGAAAACAAACTTCGGAGCAAATAAACCCCAAACCTGCAAAAATTAGTAAGCATTGAGTAAACTGTACTAGCATCAAATATAAAGAGATGGGTAGATGAAAAATATTTAAGTAAAAGATTGCAAGTTTACCATCAGATGCCGCCTTTGAATTGTCACACATAATATTGTGAAAGTGGTTGTAATTGCTGTTATGAGCCCATATGTTGTATACATCTATATAAAACATTGAGTGGATTATTGCATTAAACAAGCAATGCATTCAATGATCAACCAGTTAATCTACTAATAAATGGAGGAAACTCACTTGAGATAATTCTGTGAAAATAAAATGCTTTCCAAGATTAGCCTGGTACTTGGTTGCTACAAGAAGTGGGAGTCCAAATACTGGAAGGATGATAGAAAAACCAAATGTATCGATAGCAAGGAGGATTGCTTGGCGAACAAGCACAAATTCTTCAAACCTGAAAATTAATCAGTTTCTCAATGATTTGATTTACCAATTGAACAGTAATAGTACAGATAAAACCCCCTTTAAAAGCCAATAACTGATTATTTCAACAGAAAAAAATAATAATAATATTGGGCTGATTGTAATGGTCACACTTGTTTTAAGAGTCCCAATATCTGATCTAACTAATAGCTCAAAAGTTTGTTATATAAGCATGCTAATAATTATTTACCCTATAAATGCAGCACCATAGCGGAGACCATCAAATGCACACCTGAAATCAAATTTTCATAATCTATTATAAGACCAAGGGAATACAGGGCTGAGAAAGTTGCTAAGTCATACACAACCTATAAAAAATTATAATTATAACTCCAAAAATTAAACCTTGAAAGTTACATGCATACCAGTGACCACTGCAGAAAAAGAGACATGTAGCAAAGAGGCTCCATTGCATAATAGAAAAACTTCTCTGAGGTCCATCCTTACTACCTTCTAATTTAACAAACTTCATAATAAAATAACCTGGAATACATAGAAAATAAAATATTTATTCACTAAAGAGCATGCAGCTTCGTGCTCATGTAATTGACTAATAAATGGCAATACCCATTGCTAATCTACAAATATTAGCAGCATAAAGCCATGACAGAAATGTATTTGAAGAATTATGCAGCAAGATATAACCAATTTATAAGAGCACAAAAAGAAAGAGTACCTCCAACTATGGATGCAAAAGCAACCATGGGACCCTGTTTTCCTGAAAGAAGAATGACAGTTGAACTCCATGCAGATAATATGGCCGTTGTTTTTGCAACTAAAATTGTCTTGCAATCTAAACTGTTATTCTTAAATAATTGACCAAATGCCAATAATAACAACTGTCCCAAAGCAATAGCATAAATGATTCTAGGTATATAAGTTCTTCCAATGCTTTGAGGCATCAATGCGCCACCAAATCTATCACTGTCAGTGATCCAATGCACAATTATTAGCATATAACTCAGGATAGTCCCCAGTATGACATACTTCCATGGCCAATCAAAGAAGCTGCCACTAGTGGCCTTGTAAAGCCAAGCTGCCAACAGAATCAGAACTACCATTGGTATAACTTCAGCTGCATAGTCCCATACAGGTAAACCTGAGGCTATGTTGATGATCCATGAGGTATAATCTTTCATGAAAGCAGATGTGGCAGCCTGCTTGGACAGCCCAACTTCAATTGCAAATCGGCACAAAGTGCTCAAAATAAGGAATCCAATGCTCTACAGAAATGATAAACAAGTCCAAAAGCCATTTAATTAGAATTTTCAACAAAACTTCTATAGGCACACATGCCAATGTAAGGAAGTCCAGATATATGATACTAAGCTTTTAGACAAATAAAAAAAAACTAAAGTTAATACATACTTCTATTAGCAACTTCCCCTGGATAGCTGATTGGCGTAATGTCACAATTCCAGATGTGCTCAAAAGAAAATTTGCTACCTTCCCTTCCTCCACTGACAAATAAGATCGAGTGAAAAACACAATGACTATTTTAAAAATCCTTGATAATCGAAGTGGAATGAATGTGAAAAAAATACTTCACACTTACAGATAAAACTGTTTGAAAGGAAACTGCATGCACGAAGGCCCACTAAAAAAATTGTGAAAATTGAGCCAGTGATAATCCAAGAATCTCCAGATGATGAGAACATTACACCATGCTTCTTGTTTGCCCTTAAAATAGTAAAAACTTGAAATATAAGTGATATTAACATGATTCCAATGCCAGTTCCCATCATGTTCAAATCAAATTCAGTCCATTTAGACCGAGCTAACTCTGAGACTGTTGTTAGAAACTTGAAGTATGCATCAATTTGCCTCTTAAGGGTAGGCACTAATGTATCACTGTCATTTTGTCTATCAAGCAGAAGTTTTTTGGTGGAATGTGACCAATGATTCTCCGCTTGAGCATAAACACTTTCTATTTGTGATAAATCATCATGGGAAAATCCAACCGCTGATGAAGCTGAGTACGCATCTACATATCTCTTCACCTAGACAAGAAGAAAAACATCTTTGTCCTCACAATTTCAAATGAGAAAGAAAATAAGGGATATGTTTGTTTCAGTCTGGAAAATATTAACATTTTTTAAATAGTCATTGTCTACCTAGGCACTTGAGCAGCTTTGTGGTATAAGTGTATAACCATCAAACTCCAACAGAAAACCCTTTGTTAAAAAGTAAGCATGGGGTGTTCTCAAAAGTCAAAACAAGAATTTTGTTAAATAAGACAGGAAGAAGTAAAAGAGATTGCTGTGTTTTTGAAGTCAACAAATATCTCAGGAGAAATAAGAGCAAAAGCTTCATCAAGGAAAGGGAGGTATTCTAACTTTTGAAGTGCACCATCAAGGTCCATTTCACAACTTTATAGCCAAAATTTGAGTAGAAAAAATTGTAGAAACAGTAACTCGTAATTGAGAATATAAGATTCAACAAGTACCTGCCAAGAATTTATGCACAGTGCATTAGCATAATTCTGCATCCAGATATCTGATTCTGACAGCTTTTGAGAGACATCCAAATTCCAACTATCTGCTCCTAAAGCATATAATTCAGGATTGATGTGACCGATGCTGAGGAGCAAGAAAATGATATGGTGAGTACTTAACATAGTTCCCATCAAGAAAATTTTATTAGTGTGCTACAACACGATGGCATATAAGAAAATGCAAAACCAAACATCAAAATAGAAGCTTCCAGATTAAGGAAACGATTCGAGAATAGAACTCAGGGCATACAGACAGGGACAGCAAAGTGACCAATCAACAAGGCTTAACTCCACAAAAAGTTAGTGAGACTGAGAAATATAGAGCCAGTTGAATCAATACATTAAGCTAATTATATAGCTATACTAATATAAAACAAACGAAGACAGTAGAAACATAGACAGGATGCTTACACTGCACCTTCCGTAAGGGAAAGGTATGCCAAGCAATGCTGACACTGTTACTGCAAAGTCAAGCTGTAAAGGATGATAGGGGATTAGGGATAAATACAGGAATAGATATATAAAATTATATACAAGGTGTTCAAAAAAAAATTACAACAGAAAAGCTTTCCTAACCTGCTGCATGGTGCTGATACAGACATTCTTCCCATCCTGATATGAAATTTTGGAAAGAGATATAAAAGAAACTTAAAGACACCAACATGTTTATTGTCTATGTATGTATAAACATCAAAAGGAATAGTAAAATACCAGATCCAGTTGACAAGAACAAGAATCAAATTCTGGGGGTACAGAGGAAAGAGGCTTCTTAAAACTCATGGCAAAAATGGCAGTTTCCACCTGCATGATGAAATCACAAATATCCTAAGTCAAATTGGGAAAAAATATAAAAATGAAAAAAAAAAGCATATGAAAAGACACCATAGGTGTTGTACACACCTCTTCAGCACTCCCACCACCATGATCACCATTTAGGGTTTGTCCATGGTCACCCATGACCACAAGCATAGTATTTTCATGTGAGCTCCCAGGTCCAGACTGATTTTCCAGAACTTCAATAACACTCTAAAAGAATTTAGGTTAGTTTGTTTATTAACTCATGGAAATCAGCAAATACTAAACCAACTAAATCGGGTAAAAACATGAATACAACAAATTTTGTAAAATCAAGAATTACAGATTAAAGAAACTTACCTCTAAAATGGTATTATATTGCTCCAACTTTTCTATCATTGAGGTGGAGTCAACACCAAATATATGTCCTGCATGATCCTGAACCAAGCAGAATACCATACAGAAGATGGTGAAAATTAGTTATCATAATGATGCAGAATGGGAATAGGAATAACTGGGTATAGAATTCAGATTTTAGGATTATTGGGTGAATAGTATGAAATAATATCATAGTATCATACATACCACTCCAAGAAAATGTGCAATAAGAACATCCCAATCTTCTTCGTATAGGGATGGTAATAGGTGCTCTATGCAGCCATTGTCAACCTAGGAAATAAACAGCAATATGTCATAGAAATTGAATTGATGGACCAAACGAAAAGAGTAAAGCCAACCCTACTCAACATATATTGCAAGCATTAAAAGGCTACTCAAAAGTCGGGCTTAACAGAACATAAGGCCTACCGTATGAAGATCTTTGACATTAAAAGAAGGGTATGGATATGATTTTTCAAAATGGTGAGGAAATAACTGAGTCCATGTATCATCCCCCATCATAACAACTTTCTTCCCATTTTGAACCAACTGCAAGTGAACACATATATATTTGAATTAGCAGAAAGTTAACAAGAACCTGTTTCTATCTGGAAGCAAAGTAGTAAACCAATACTTCAAATGACAAACATTACAAGCTAAAAAGAAGACCTACCTGATTTATGAAGTTATCTTCCACAATTGCGGGTGCACCGAAGCTATTACCAACATCTACAAAAGTCGGAAGTCCACCAGTTGTCAAGCCCTATAAAATTTAAAGCTACCAGTTCAAGATATGAAACACCAAATCTAGTAACAGAGAAGGTTACAATAATAATTCATCATCACTGTGACATGATGCATTGATGAGAAAGAAATCGATTAGACCTTCAAGCGCTGCAAACTTGTGGTAGGCGGATCAGCAATTGCTTTGAAAATCCTAGCAGACAACGGTCGCGTAGACGCCGCGTTCTTCAAAACTTGCAGTTTATCCATCCACTGTTTGGATTCTGTCACACATAACATAACCAACTCAGTAACAAAAAAATAGAAGAAAAAAAAAACGTTTGCTAAGTGAAGAATAGATAACCTGCAAAGAAGGTGCTGGGAGCAACAAAATCAAACCTGAAACGCAAATCAAATAACACACATAATGAGATATGAACATCATTGATAGATGAACATGAATATATAGTGTGTACCTGAGAGCATCGAGAACGATGATGAGGAGACGGTTAGTGGCGGGTTTGGTCCAGCAAGATCCGTTGTTGGAAGAGAAGCAAGGAGAGTGGGAGACGTCGGAGCAATGGCTGTGGTAAGGAAGCTCGGTTCGGGTGAGGAGAAACCCGGTGGTGAAGAGGAGAATTCCGAACAGGTGGAGCAGCAGCGTTGTCCACATCGGCCATATGTATCCCCACTTTCCACACTTCCGAACCCCTCCTTCCGCCGCCGCCAACGACGTCGTTTCCGATTGCTGTTTCATTCCAGTGCTTTGTCTCGTCGCTGCTGCACCGGAAATTAATTAATTAATGAAGCTAGCCTAAAACCGTCATCAATTCATCTAACTTGACTTGCTTTGCGCCTTCTGTTTACGTCATTTTTCTTAAGATTTAGTATAATCTTTTTTAATTGATACAATAATAATTCAGAGTTTTTGCATATACTACTGTTTACTCTGAATTATTATTGTAGTTTATCCAAAATCACTCCATGGCTGATGTCACGCAGGATTAAAATTTAGAGAATTAATATTCAGTAGTAATTACAAAAAAGAAGAATTCATTAATAAAGTTTTTGCATGTGTTTGTGACTCGTGTAGTTTCACAAAATCAGTACTATTTTAACCAACACTTATTATCATAAAGGAAATCCATTGCATCCACATGTAAGTTTTTTCACGAGCGGGTACCGATTAAGTAACATTAGCCGTATTAGTCGTACTTGGGTGGAAGAGCATCCCAAATAGTCCACTTAATCGAACGTCTCCGACTCCGTTCCGTGTTTAATACTATGTTCCTAAGTGCTGAAGCTACTTCGTTTACCGTACTGGAAATTGCATTATCCTACGCGAAACTACGCAGTGGTTTCCATGCAAGGTTAATTAAAGTGAAAAATACCAAGGAGCCATACTTTGGTCTTTTTAGTTTTAAGTGAAAGTGTAGCAAAATGTTAATGCTTACTTCATACCCACTAGTTATATAATATGAATGGCATGTTACACCTCTGTGATTTAGTTATGTGCCTGCACTATTAACGTAACTCAAACTCATTCTCAAATCAATACCCTTGCTTTAAGAATCACTGCTATCAGGTTTCTGTTTTTTTCTTTTTCTTTTTCTTTTTCAAGTTTATCTAGATATCAGACTATATAGCTATAGACTAAGAATTTTATTAAACTATGTTGACTTCCTTTGTAGAACTAATGACTAATGACATAGGGAGTAGATAAATATTTCATGGTTGTTTATGATTATTATTATTATTATTATTAAGTAGCTTATGCTGTATTGCTTCTCTTTAACGTGTTGAATTACCAGATGAGTTGAAAACAATATGGGTTTCAAGTATTTGCTGGTTGTGACGTGTGTGTGTGCTTGGTTTGGATCCTTGGCTGCTACAACTTCTTCTGGTTCTGGTGATGGGTTAATGAGGGTTAGTCTGAAAAGGAGAAGTTTAGACATTAACAGACTTAACTCTGCAAGGATCAAGGAGGTTGTTAATCATTTAAAAGCAGATTCAGTCTATCTAAAGAATTATCTTGATGCACAGTACTTTGGGGAAATTGGTATAGGGTCACCTCCACAAAGCTTCAGGGTTTTGTTTGACACTGGAAGCTCCAATCTTTGGGTCCCTTCTTCCAAATGTGTCTTGTCTGTAAGTTATAGCTAGTTACCCTATGCCACTGAATACACCTTCAATTGGGTTTTCTTTGACTAAAAACAAGATATATATGACTACATGCAGATTGCTTGCTATTTTCATTCCAAGTATAGGTCCAAGCTATCTAACACCTATACCAAAATAGGTAAGTTCGAACTATATGAAGTTCTTCGATTTGTTACTTTTTCTCATTCGTTGAAATTCGTGTTGATCACACTAATTGGAGAACATGACTTTCCAAATGGGAAATGAAACATACATTTAGTGGACCTACATGAATTTCAGGGGATAAAAAAGTATATTAGACAATGTATTGCTAGCATTTCTCATGTTATACTTATAATGCATGTACTAAAGTTTTTGTTTGGAAAATGTCCAGGAACACCTTGCAAGATCCCTTATGACCGTGGACACATTCCTGGCTTCTTCAGCCAAGACAATTTAAGAGTTGGGGACATCATCATCAAAGATCAAGTCAGTATCATGACTCTAATTAGTATTGTGATTGGTTGGTTTTTATGTGCTTCAAATATGTTTGCACTTTTGATTGTTGATCTGATGTTTAATTAGTTACTTCCCATCCTCTCCAGCAATTTGCTGAGATTACAAAGGAAGGGCCTCTGGCGTTTTTAGCAATGCATTTTGATGGGATACTTGGACTTGGATTCCAGAATAAGTCGGTGGGACAAGTCACACCAGTGTGGTACTAAATTTGTTTATTATTATAGTATATACTTTACAGTATTGGATATTGATTAGCTTAGTGCTGTGATTGTTTTTGGTGGTTATAGAGCTTTTGATGCCTCAAATACAGTGATAAGTTTTGTGAATATTATACAGGTACAATATGATAGAACAAGGGCACGTGAGTCAAAAGATTTTCTCCCTTTGGCTAAACCAAGACCCACTGGCAAAGGTAGGGGGTGAGATCGTCTTT
The DNA here is from genome assembly GCA_014843725.1 of Amphicarpaea edgeworthii. Taxonomy (NCBI): domain Eukaryota; kingdom Viridiplantae; phylum Streptophyta; class Magnoliopsida; order Fabales; family Fabaceae; genus Amphicarpaea; species Amphicarpaea edgeworthii. The sequence continues at coordinate 24,329,053 of CM026324.1, read as the reverse complement.
GGTGGTATTGACTGGAAGCACTTTAAGGGTGAACACACTTATGTTCCACTTACTCAAGAGGATTATTGGCAGGTGTATTATATTTACTACTTTATTCACTTCTTAGTAGCTCTTAGCATCAACCATGTCAATATTAATATTTTGTGTTTTCATCTCCAGATTGACGTGGGAGATATTCTAATAGCAAACAAACCAACAGGTTATCTTTCATTTCTATTCTGCTTGATGTTTAATCTACATGCCTTGTTTTTTTGAAAATTCTAATCATTTTCACAGAATCAATGTGTTTTTGACTGCCAACTTACACCACTGTTTCTAGTTCATTTCTTCCATTTCCATAGACCTGACTTGTAATATAAAATTTGAATTTCTCCAGGGCTATGTGAGGGTGGTTGTTCTGCTATTATTGACTCAGGGACCTCTTTGATTGCCGGTCCAACAGTATGATCTCAAACATTATACATCTATCTTGGCACATTTTTTGGTTCCCTTTTCGTTTGGTGTCTCTTTTCTTATTAGTTATTGTTTGCAGAAAATTGTGGCTCAAATTAACCATGCCATTGGAGCAGAAGGATATGTGAGTTATGAATGTAAAAACATCATCCACAACTATGGCGATTCGATATGGGACTATATAATTTCTGGGGTTTGTTCTCTATACCTTTCCCCTTATATTCGCATTTCACACTGATTATCCAAAGCTCTACATGAATTTTAATCATTCTTTCTATATCTTCTTATTATGTCTGCAGTTAAAGCCTGAAATTATATGCGTTGACATTGGACTCTGCTCACGCAATAGATCATATATAAGGAAGTAAATTACTTTTCATTTTACTCCTGTTGTTTCTTTTGAAACACATTCCTTTTTTTTCAATTCTCTTAACCAAAGTCTACCTTAACATGCAGTGATGTTATTGAAACAGCGGCACATAATGAAAGTTGGGGTGAGTCACGAACAAAGGAGAGCCCCTTGTGCACGTTTTGTGATATGATTGTCTTTTGGATTCAAGTTCAGCTTAAGCAAAAGAATACAAAGGAAAGAATATTAAAATATGTGGATGAGGTAATGGTTGTACAATGGATTACATCTCAGAATTATTATCCTCTTTTTAACTCTATTTTTCTAATGAAGGACTAACCAACTTTTTTTTTTTTTTTTTTCTGTAAAAGCTGTGTGAGAAGCTTCCCAATCCCGTGGGACAAACATTTATAGACTGCGACGATATTGCAAACATGCCACAGATTACATTCACCATTGGAAACAAAGCATTTCCTCTCTCTCCAGAACAGGTCTGAGTTTTATGGACAATTTTTCTAGTCCTCACATAACTCTTCAGTTGGTTTTACACTAGTTTCTTTGCTCGATAAAAATGAGCATGCATACCGTATTTACATCAGCTACCTAGTTCAAGTTTCTGTTGGTTGTTTGAATTCATATTTGGTCACTATTACTTAACATTTCAGGAATTTAATACTATTCCTTTTTTTTTTTTCCTTCTCAGTACATGCTAAGAATTGAAGAAGGTTGCAACACTGTCTGTTATGGAGGTTTTGTTCCTCTGGATGTGCCAGCTCCACAAGGTCCCCTCTGGTAATGAATAATATTCGTATGATTACTGCTGCAAACTATTATTATTATAGTAATAATATATGACAGTTGTGTATGGTGATTGCAGGGTTCTTGGAGATCTTTTCTTGGGGGCTTATCACACAGTGTTTGATCATGGCAATCTCCGTATTGGATTTGCTGAAGCTGCGACGACATAATTTGGTGGTGTTATTACCATGCCAAATTGTTTCTAGGAAATAAATAAAGCTTATATAAATCTCTTGTAAATGTTGATTTAGTAATTTGGTATACTTTAGGAATATAATTTGTGGCATAAACAAACTAAGTTGCCGTGGTGATGCAATAGCAAAGACAAAGACAAAAAAAAAACACAAATGCACCAGCCGGGAATCGAACCCGGGTCTGTACCGTGGCAGGGTACTATTCTACCACTAGACCACTGGTGCTATTTATTTAGTATTCATTTTTATATATATATATCGTAATACACTAAATAAAGCTTAAAATAAAAAAAAAAATAAACACGTTTTATTTAAATTATTCATCCTTTCCAAGAACGATACATATTGATTTTTTTATATATATTATAATAATAATAATCGAACATGTAAATCCTCATGCATGTATTTTGACCCTCACCAGTCACCACCACTACACATAACGATTGGTAATGGATAGTATTTGTAGACAGATTGAAAAAATAGATATAAATAATTCAACTGTGGATAAAATAGTAGTATAATATTTTTATAAAGTAAGAAATTAAATAATTTTAGTTGATGCTTAAAAAAAAAAAAGGTTAAATTCTAATTTTGATTCCTTAATTTTTTAAATACATCGTTTTAGTCCCTTAGTTTAAAATTGGTAATTTTAATCCTCTAATTTTAAAAATTAACAATTTTAGTTCCCGAGTCAATTATTAATTAATAATTATAATTAGTAGAGTTATTGAGTTAACTATAAATTCATTAAAAATATTAATTATTCAAAGAGGTTAAAAATTATTTTTCTTTTAATTTTTATTATTTTTAAATATTAAAAATATTTTTTTATGGTTGGTAATTAAAAAAAATTAATGTTAAAAATAATTTTTTTATTTTTTAATTATTTTTTCTTTGTATAAAAAATTATTACAGTTTTTATAATAATTTTTAATTAACTCAATAACTCTATTAATCATAATTATCAATTAATAATTAATCAACATGACCAAAATTGTCATTTTTTAAAACTAGAGAGAATAAAATTATCATTTTAAAATTAAAGGAACTAAAATTATGAATTTGAGAAAGTAGGGGATAAAAATTACCCCTAATTTTCTGAAATGGTGATTTTCATCCCACATTCTTAAAAGTGAACAATTAGGTTCATTAGGTTTCAAAAACGCACAAATTTGGTCTCCCTATCTATTTTAAAGTGTTAACCGTTAGTTTTAACGTTGACTTTGTCTACTTAATTTTTTTGAATTAACAATAATGATTCATATTTTTTTGAATTAACAATAATGACCAAAAATTCTTTTCCTCCTTTCTAAAATCCTAAATTTTCTCTCTCACTTTTTTGAAAGCATCATCTACTCTTCTCTTACTCTTTGAGACCCAACAAATCCACCTCCTTTCTCCTCTCCTTTTATCTCGAGCAACTTTTGCGCAACCATCACATAACCTCTGTGAGACTTCCACAATGTACAACATTGTCTCATGCGACCTTTGCGATGTCTTCTCCTTCAACCTTGATGACTCAAGCAGTCAATATTAAAAGGGAGGAAAAGAAAAGAGTCATTGAGTCTGGGAGAAGAGGAGACTTCAAAATAATAAAGGAAAAAAATTTAGGATTTTGGAGAAAAGGAAAAGAGTGTATTATTATTAATTTTAAAAAATATGAGTCATTATTGTTAATTCAAAAATATTAAGTAGACAAAATCAATATTAAATTTATATATTTTTTAAATCAGAAAAATCCAATTATTCACTTTTAAAATTAGGGATGAAAATTTTCATTTCAATAATAAAAAAAAATAAAAAATAGTGGAAGTAATATAGATAAAAGATGAAGGAAAGATCTGGAATTTTCTTTCGCCAACGGCAATTCCACATATAAAATACGTTTCTTGCTTGGCAAGGCCTGGTTGGTTAAAGTGAAATAAAATCTGTTTGTAATTGTATTGTTGAATCGGAATCGGAATCGGAATGGCTAGTGAGTCTGGTGCGGCGAGCATGGAAGTGAGAATTGGGCAAAGGGTTTCTCGCGGAATGCTCCCTCTCCTCGCTCTCCACACCTTCAGCGAGTATTACCGCTCCGACCACAAACCTCCGGTCACCGCCGCCCTCATCGCCGCCAACACCCTCATCTACCTCCGCCCCTCCTTCTTGGACCCCCTCATTCCTCCCATCGAACAAGTCTGGTTCAACCCCCACCTCATCCTCAAGGTCACTTCTCCATTCCCTTATTTACTATTTTCATTTCATTTTAGGATTCTCAACTCTTAATTCTATTGTTACAGAACAAGGACTTGAAACGCTTCTTGCTGTCGCCGTTTTACCACATCGGGGAACCGCACCTTGTGTACAACATGCTATCCCTTCTCTGGAAAGGGTTTCAGTTGGAGACTTCAATGGGAACCGTGAATTACACTTCCATGGTTGCTTCCTTGCTCCTTCTCTCCCAGGGTGTTACCCTAATGCTATCAAAATCACTGTTTCTGTTCTTCGACTACGAGAAATCCTACTACAACGAATACGCTGTAGGATTCTCCGGCGTCCTATTTGCCATGAAAGTCGTTCTGAACTCCGAATCCGAGAACTACACTTCCGTCTACGGAGTGATAGTCCCGTCTCGCTACGCCGCGTGGGCGGAACTGGTCCTCGCTCAGCTTCTGGTGCCGGGTGTGTCGTTTATGGGGCATCTGGGTGGGATTCTGGCGGGGCTTCTTTATGTTAAACTGAGGAGTAGCTATTGGGGTGGTTCTAACCCTATAGCGGTTCTGATTAGAGGGATCGCTGATGCTGTTAAGTGGCCTTTCAAGTTCTTGCCGCGGCGGGGAAGGATAACCGGAAGGGGAACCGTTGGAGGAAGAAGTAACAGGGCGTGGAGATGCCTGACTTGTACATACGAGAACAACTCCGGTTTGCTGGGGGTGTGTGAGATGTGTGGGACCGCTAGGGGTGCAACTGGGGTCTCTTCTTTGCAGAGGACTTCCCGTTCTGATGCCCTTCCTTTGGATGAGTTGCGCCGCCGGAGAATCCACAGGTTTGGAGGGAGGTAGTAGAGCTAAATAATACATCCAATTGGGATATGGAGATTTCACACTTTTTCTTTCGACATATGTTACTTGTAGAATTATCATCAGCAATGGATGTTTACATGCTATATTGTTTTTTAATGAAAATTTGGATACTTTTATTGTAGATGTTTTGGTAACTAAAATCAACTGTGGAAATATTATTGCTGTTGTTTGAGAGGATAATTGGGTTGGTTGAGTGTGCAGTTTTGAATTCGAATTCCATAATGCATGATCGATGTAGCTGTATTTGAATAACTGGAATGGAGCTAACTAGATGACCCGTACCAGTAGTAGCAAGTTAAAGAACCTTTGAGCATAACAAATAATCAATCACATAACTGCAAGATCAATATTAAGATCAACATTTGTAAGTCGTGCAATGTTGTTTGGTCAGCTGACATAAAAGAATGTCCACTAAGATGCATCTGAGATCAAACCTTGGTTTCATTCATTCCTTTTCATGTTACAACTAGCATCTGGTTATTAATTATTATTATTCTCATAAAATACATGATGAAATGGGTCAATTTGGCCATTGGTAGAAGAATTCCCAGTACCCTGTTTGTCCATTTAAGCCATAAATACCTTCAGCCGATACTAGCCATGAACATCCAGCATCACATCGCACCCTGTCCCTGGCAAAAGAATAGGCGTCAAAATGGTACTCAACCACTTTTTCCCACCCCAAATCACAGAAAAAGAGTGTGGTTCCACTAACATTGTCAGAGAAGTCCCACCCAAATTCATCCCCATACGCTATGTCTTGCTTCCCTAGATCATTATCTTTGGACTGGCAGTGCAAGGTCATGTTCTTCCCTGATCCTACTCTGTTCTTGATGCTCACATGCTTGGTGCCTTCAACAGTGTTACTGCACAGTCCTATTACCAGCAACAGGGCCACCAGATTAATATGACTACTTATCTTAGCAGCTAAACCTTCCATATGTGCTCTCACTCTGTTCTTATATCTAATTTTAACCCAAAATTCAACATATATACATAGACACCTTCAACGAGAGGAACAGATTAATCTTGTCTTAATGCATATGGAATTTTACCATATGGCATTGTTTTTGCTGTGCATGCTCGTAAATTTCCAAGGGAACTCTGTTGTTTATTTATTTGACGGAGGAAGTTATATATATCTTTATAAATACAAGGAATGATGCAAACACATTGTTTAACACTATTTTTTTACTTTGATAAAAAAAAAAATACTAGTATTAATTACTAAAATTTATTCATTAAATAAGATATAAATGAACTTAAATAATATTGTACTTTACAAAAAAAAAATTAATATCTTCTCCAATATTTTTTACAAGTTTTTTTTTAATGCTTTTGAGACGTTACTTTAAGTAGTATTTTTTAAAATACTTTTGCGTTTAGCAAAAACTTATTAGAGAACATTTGTGAATTGTTTGATAATATAATGGAATACTCCAATAATTATTAACATAAGCTTAAATCAACCTCAAAAGTTAGATATAGTGATGAGAACTATTCTCACTTCTATATTCTATTTTATTCATACAACCCATTGTAATATTTATTTAAAACATATTAAAACGAAATTAATTATTTTTATATTAATAATTTGATTTATTATACTTGCTTGAAAGATATTAAATGACTCAATTAATAGGGGCAAAAATGTAAAGTTTCAAAGTTGAAAAGAAGATAAAATAAAAGTTAATTAATTTAGTTAATTTTTAATTGGAAAAAATAAAATAAAATAATTTCCAAATTAATTTTTATTATAAATTTTTCAGTTTAACTTTTATAATTCATTAATTCGAAATTCAAAAGTGTTTGTAGTTTGTACAATTCAATCATAAAAACTATTATACCAAAGTTAATTCTAATTTCAACAAAAAAAATGATTTAAAATTTTAATTTCATGCACAGAATGATCCTAAGATTTATTTGAATTATTTATTGATCATTTTATAAGAATTTTACTGTACTCGGATTAAAAATACAATTTATTAAAAAAATTATTATTGTCGATTAATGTTATTACTTGATTTTTTTTTTCTGAAGGTTAATGTTATTACTTGATGATAACAAGAGAAAAGTATAAGAACAAAAAATGTTTTTAAAAAAATTATTTAATAACTAAAAGTGACTTTTTACAAAGAATTTGAGGAAACATATATAATTAACTCTACAAATTTAATTTTGGTGTCCCTTGGAGTTAGGTTGGGCCGTTTATTGTGAATGTGGAAAATTGACTTTTCACATTATCCCGGTCATCATCTTCTCCTTCCTCTTAATTTTTTTTTTCTTTGGAAAAAAATCATCACATAAAGATAAATTTATTTACTACTATAATAAAGTATTGTAAAATTATCTCTAATATTTAATTAATTAACTATTTGAGTTATTAGTTATTTTTACAATAATGTTTTTCTAACTCTATATATGGATGGAAAAAAAAGAAGAAGATAAAAAGCTTAATCGAAATGAAAATTCAAATTTGAATTAAAAAAGCAGCTCACAGAAAATAATAACTTAAAAAGGTATGTGGAATAATCTAGTCAACATGTTATTAAAAAGTGTGTTGACGCAAGAAAGCACTACTGCACTCAAAATGGGATGGAGCACTTTTCCTACGTATAATCCCACTCACAAATACGTGACATCGCAACTACTCTCACTCCGTAGTCATAGACTCATAGTCACCTTTTTCTTTTAATTATTTAGTGAGGAATAGATCAACAATTTCACTCATATCATATTGTATGTATGCAATTTCTTTCATTTATCAGTTATTTGAACATAATAGTCTCTTCTACCCTATAAAGAATAGAGGAAACCAGGATTTCTTTTTGTTGATATCTTATATTAAGATTTTAAAATACTTTCCTTCATCCAAACCTTATTGTCTTTTATAATAATTTTGAATACTTTCTATAAATTTATAGATTGTCTTTCGGATCTTTTTTTTTTTTTTTATAAAGTCCTTTCATTTTTTTTAAATTCTTGCTATATTAATTCAATAAAAGTCAAACTATAAAATCTTAATCATATAATTCTTTTAAAAAATCTTATAGATCATAAAAGCTCTACCATAATCTTTGAAAATCCTTTTTTTTTTTTATATATATTTCAAAATCTGAATCTCAATCCAATACATACTTTAAGTTTTAACTTAAAAAATTATGCAAGCTATCCAAATCTTTCACCAATTTACTCACTCCAACGGATTTTGATGACTAATTCTAAACCATGTTTGCTTTATCAATATCCGTGTTCTTCTCCCCCTAATTATATTAGAGTCCGCAATTTGTAGTCATCGAACAAAAAAATAATCCGCAATTTGTGCTATTCGTACATGGGTTATTTGACTTACTCCAATATCCGTACATTAAAAAAATTGACCTTAAAAAAATATTATATTAATACATAATGAATTAATTATATTAATTAAAATACACTGATAAACTTGTTTTTTTACATTAATTAAACTAAACTCTAAAAATATTTACTTTCCAATTGCATAAAAGTTGATACATGAACACTTTACAGTTTACACATCTCGTCGTCATCCTCGTAAGAATAATAATACAAAAAAAAGAAAGAAAAGCTTGTTTCTTCTAGTGGTGGAAAATGACACATGATGAAGAGTACATACAAAACACGTTCACTAAAGCGACTTTCAGAAACAAAGATGAGAGAGTTCTTATCTAATTATATCATAAAGTAATTATTATTATATAGTTGATTCGGATATGGTCAATTACGAATTTATTTTTAAAAAAATGTAGGAATGAAAGGGTTGATAAGATAACAAATTAAGTTATAGAATGAAAGAAGTAAAACAGCGTTGTATAGTTGTGATTGGTCACATAGAGAGTTAAAAGGCGCGCTATATATAGAACAAATGGCGAAGGAGATCCGTATTCATATCTATGTTCTCCCTTTCGTCGAACAACATATAGGCACCATATAACAGTATATGCCAGCTTCAATTGAGATTTGAAACTTGTTCTTGTTACTTCTCCGCCTTAATGGGATTGTGTAAACAAACATTGTTTATAAAGTGAATGATTGGTATTGTGTGAGAGAAAAGCATTCACGCACGCACGCACGCACGATGGTGACGGGTAACGCTACAACGAACGCGTCGTCGTCGTTCATGAAGGCCACATCGAATGGAGCGTTCCAAAATGAAAACCCCCTCGATTATGCGCTTCCTCTGTTAATCCTTCAGATTTGTTTGGTCGTTGTTTTTACTAGACTTATTGCATTCATCTGCCGACCCCTACGTCAACCCAGAGTCATTGCTGAGATCATCGTAAGTTCTTTATAGCCTTTTTTCATTTTAGTATTATATAACAAATTAGTTCCAAATTACAGTGAGTGAGGATGTGTCATGCCACCATTTTATTATTATTTTAATTTCGGAATTGCTTCATCTTATTTTATTAGGAGAATATTCATCCACGTACATTTTCTTTTATCTATGTATAAAGTCAAAGGAAAAGAAAGATTGATATCAGTGACAAATAAAATACTTTTAGTGTAGAAGAAATGCAAAGTGTAATTACAAAGTTAATTGAAATTGCAGGGAGGAATACTGCTTGGGCCATCTGCAATTGGGCGAAATGATAAGTTTCTGAGCACGGTTTTCCCGAAGAAAAGCATAACGGTTCTTGACACACTGGGTAACATTGGTCTTTTGTTTTTCTTGTTTCTAGTTGGTCTTGAGCTTGACATGCGTGCTATTAGGCGCACTGGTCACAAGGCCTTAGGCATAGCCCTTTGTGGGATCACTGTGCCTTTTGTTCTTGGCATTGGCACTTCTTTTGCTCTTCGAGCCACAGTTTCCAAAGGTGCTGAGCCACTTCCCTTTCTTGTCTTCATGGGTGTTGCACTCTCCATCACTGCCTTTCCTGTCTTAGCCAGGATCCTCGCTGAGCTCAAACTCCTCACCACTGATGTTGGTCGCATAGCAATGTCTGCTGCTGCTGTCAATGATGTTGCAGCTTGGATTCTTCTTGCTCTTGCCATTGCCATTTCTGGTTCTAACACTTCCCCCTATGTTCCTCTTTGGGTCTTGCTATCTGGTACTGCTTTTGTTCTCTTTGCCATCTTTGCTATTAGGCCCTTGCTTGTAGCTATGGCTAACCATTCCCCTCAGGGTGAGCCAGTGAAGGAGCTCTACATATGCATCACATTGACACTGGTTTTGGCTTGTAGTTTTGTCACTGATACTATTGGAATTCATGCCCTCTTTGGGGCTTTTGTGCTTGGTACCATTATGCCCAAAGATGGTTCCTTTTCCGGGGTCTTGATTGAGAAGATAGAAGACCTTGTGTCTGGCCTTTTCCTCCCACTGTTTTTTGTGTCTAGTGGTTTGAAGACTGACGTGGCAACTATTAGTGGAGGACTTTCTTGGTTAATGTTAGTGCTTGTTATCTTCAATGCTTGCTTTGGGAAGATTGTTGGCACAATCGTTGTGTCGTTAATGTGCAAGGTGCCTTCTAGAGAAGCCGTGGCACTTGGATTTCTCATGAACACAAAGGGATTGGTAGAACTCATCGTTCTCAACATTGGGAAGGACCGTAAGGTATAACATAATAACTACAAACACTGGTTTTCTTGATATGTCTTTTAATTGTGTTGTTATAAAACTAAAAGACTTTTCCTTCTTCATAATTGCAATTGATGCAGGTGTTGAATGACCAAGCATTTGCCATTTGTGTTCTCATGGCATTGTTTACTACCTTCATCACCACCCCAATAGTGATGGCTGCATATAAACCAGCTCGCAGAGGAGCACCTTACAAGCACAGAACAATTCAGCGCAAAGATGCTGAGACTGAGCTCCGAATGCTAGCTTGCTTCCACACCAGCCACAACATTCCCACGCTAATCAATCTCATAGAGTCTTCCCGTGGAATTCGAAGGAAAGGAAAGCTCTGCATATATGCCATGCACCTTATGGAACTCTCAGAGCGATCTTCAGCAATCTCAATGGTCCACAAGGCACGCAGGAACGGCATGCCCTTCTGGAACAGGAAACTAGATGACAAAGATCAAATGATCATTGCTTTTCAGGCTTATGAGAAACTGAGCAGTGTCAATGTGCGCCCCATGACAGCAATCTCTGCTCTCAATAACATTCATGAGGATATTTGTACTAGTGCTCATCAGAAACGCGCAGCCACAATTATCCTTCCATTCCACAAACACCAACGTGTGGATGGAACAATGGAGTCACTAGGACATTCATTCCATGTGATGAATCAGCTTGTGCTAAGCCATGCTCCTTGCTCGGTGGCAATTTTGGTTGATCGGGGTCTTGGAGGGACAAGCCAAGTCCAAGCTAGTGATGTGTCTTATAAGGTAGTTGTACCCTTCTTTGGAGGACGTGATGATCGTGAAGCACTCTGTTATGGTATGAGAATGGCTGAGCACCCTGGGATTTTGCTCAATGTGGTCAAGTTTGTGCCTCCACCAGGGACATCATTCGCCTTTGGTGCTAAATTGGTTGGTGTGTCATCAAACATGGATAAGAAAGCAATGGACGTAGTCGGTGGCAGTTACTATGATGATAAACAACAGGATGAACAATTGTGGAGTGAGTTTTTAAGTGCATGCGACAACAACAACCAAGAGTCAATGAATTATGAGCAAAAACTGGTGGCAAGCAAAAGTGACATTGAGGCAGCATTGAAGGAAATGAATAGAAGCAATCTAATATTGGTTGGCAGAATGCCATCAGTAGCACCTTTGGTTAGCAAAAGTGATTGTCCAGAACTTGGACCTGTTGGAAGCTATATGGCTTCTTCAGATTTTTCCAATGTTACATCAGTTATGGTAATTCAGCAGTACAATCCTTCAACTGACATTCATCCCCTAGTGATGGAGGAAGCTGATTATCCAGATATGCCAGACACACCAAGAAGTTAACTAACGTGGTATTAAAGCTGGTTTTAACTTACAACAAACGAGTGAATCCTCATAATTGAGCTCTTAAACGCTGCTTATAGGCACAGATTCAATCTCCTTTTAGATGAATGATTTTTTTATGTTTTGCGCTAGCAGAAACATTTATAAATTCCTTGTACATGAATGTATCTTGGGAGATACTATCAAATTATTTATGACAAATACTTGTTTACGTCAAAATAAGAAACGAACACAAATTCAGTAACAACTTGATAAGTTTCATCCATTTCATTCCATCCCTTCTTTTAGCTCCTACGACGAAGATGAATATCTCCATAACTTGAAATCAAACTGAGTAACAACATAATGAACCTATAAGTAAGGCCTCAACCTGAGAATTACATAAAAGGTCGGTAAGACACACAAACTAAATTACAAACACAATTTATCATATGTACTAACTCTAATCATGCAAGATTTGTTAACTTGTACTTCAAAACATATTTAAAAAGTCTGTAATCACATATAAAGAAATGTGAGCTTGAATTTCTCATCTTTTTATTGATTGGATACAAATCTATATATTAGTCATATGTATTTTATAATATTCGTTTATCATATGTATTTTATTTTAATAATAATATTTAGTATAAAATTATTTTTTATTCAAATATAAAATCTAATAATATGATTTAAAAATAATTATCTATGCTAACATAAAAACTTATAATAAACATCAGCAATAAATAAAAATAACATATAATTATATTAATATTAAAGAATAAATAATTATAATTATAAAAAATGAAAAGAAATAATTATTCATATTTTTTTCTTTTATTTCATAGAAATTGTAAATCATTCACAATTTTGTTATGATTATATACTATAAAATATGAGTTATATATTCAATGATTATAGAGTTAACTACTTTCTATATTAATTATTATATGATTTACTATATGTATATTATTATATGAGTAAAAGAGACTTGAATAAATATGGATGGTTGATTCAAACTTCTTTTATAATAGTAATAGTGGTTGATTATATGTATTTTATTTTAATAATAGTATTTGATGTAAAATTAATATCAAACTAATTTTTTTTTAAAATATAAAACCACTGAGTAAAGGAATCATAACATATATACCAAACATTTTTGGGCATGACTTCACAAGTCATCATTTGCTTGTAATAAAACAGAGCAAGAAAAGGTAGAGAATGTAAGTGAATTCTTCTAGTTTGTTGTGATCATCTTAATTAAGTTCCAGGAAGTGACAAGTGACAGCAAACTCTCTTTATACACAATAATTTGGTACATCATATATCTTGGACCCTTAGTTTCCATGATGCTTAAGGAGTTTGCCTTTGTCATTAAGTCTCATTAGCATTTCATAACCATCACATACAAAATTTTTACTATTCATGTTCAAGCATATTAGGAAAAGCAAGGGAGAACAATTAGTAAAGAAAACTGATAATTTAATCCAAGATAACTGCACTTTATATTCTTTTCATTATACACACTTTCGCCTCAAGAATCCTATAACTTGACATACAAATACACAAACATTCTCCCATTACTCTTAAATAATTTAACTTATTTTTGTCTTTCGATTTCTACTAAATCATTTGGTAATGGGATCTCTGATAATTTCTTTCATTCAAATCTACTAAAATAATCATATAAAAGTTTCCTTTCCTTCAAATCAACTAAAATAATTATATAAAAATTATCATAGGATTCAACCAACCAATGAACTATCTCACTTAAGAATGACCCTTATCCTACTCTATCTTTATCCATATGATGTGGTCTATAAACAACCATACCCTCAATCGAGTACCATGAATTTGTTTTTAAGGAGAAACATTGAAGTATGTAAAGTAGTGAAAATGTTACCATTACCACCACATAGTGGCCAGTTAATGGATCATATCTAAAGTCACATAGATATTAATACTGTTGATACAATTTCATTTACCATTTGACACAAGTTAAATTGTTTTTGAAAATCTGTTGACGAATTTCATATGATAAAGTAAATCATGCAACAACCAGTAAATAGTAGCTAAGAGTAGAAATCTTATGCAAGAACCAACAACATATAACCTGTGTATCTATGATGGGGAACAAACCGTGAATCTGGAAAATTAAAGACTACTTTCGTTGCCTTTATGTCTACAGAATTAACATGTTATCACTACCATAAAATTTCAAGAGAAGTCGATCAATGGATGAAATACCTAACTCAAAATGTAATTTAGCAAATTGGGGATCAAAAATTAAAATAAATCAGGACTTACATACACATTTACAACACAATACAGATTTCACTGACAACTTTAACAAAATGTATTCTATCAACTTTTGGAGAGTTTCAAAAAAGTTATTCACCATCTTCTTTTTTACTAAGAGAAATGAACAACAAAAATTTTCTCACAAACAATTTTCTGCTGAGAGAAAAATGAACAGAAGAAGTTTTCTGATTGTCCAAAAAAATAAGAATAATGTGTAAGATAACAATTATTATCATCAACTTTTAACAAACCAATAAAATATGAGGAAATTGATTCTAAATGTAGTTACTTGTTAGAATTGTTTTGCATTTTGTATTTTTTAATTACTATTTTAAAATCTTCTTATTAATCCTTTTAAAGTAAATATTAAATGTATTTTACATTTCAAATATCAAATATATTTATTTTTATTTAATAAATTTTATATATATAAAGTAATAAAATTTTCTCTCGAGGAATCATTGCTCCTTATGATCATAGACTCCACATGCTCCTCAAGGTAATATGCTCTTTGAGGTGGTTCACGCAACCTACAATTAGATGTAGTAGGTATGACATGTTGGACAGGATAAACTTTAGCATTTTTTGTTCGGACCATCGGTAAACAAATATAAAATCGATTACAAATGTCAAAATATGGTTTTTTTTTTTATCAAATGTAAAAAAAAAAAAGCAACAAATAAAAAATAACAATTTCAAAATTGGCATTCGAGATAATGTTAGTCCGAGTTACAAGTTCCTTCCGGAATCATTTTTCTGGAAAAGACATGTAATTCAAATACCAGTTCCGGAACAGGTGTTTTGGAACATTGTAGAGAAGTTTCGGGAACATATATATATATATTTTTTATTTTTTTTTACATATATATATATTTTCTGGAATTGGTAATCGAGTAATAATTTCCTCATGCTATTATACCACTAACCTTCACCGTGAACTTGCCTTCTTCACTCACTCCACTTGACATGCTGAGTGATTAAAGAAGGGCAACTTTGTCAACACAAAAAAGGGAGGTGCAGGAAGCAAAAATCCGGAACAGAAGGTGTGCAAAGGGGGCGAAATCAAAAGCGAAACGAAATCGTAACAACGAAGAAGGTCAATGGCAGAGTGTGTGGCTGGGTTGGGTGTTTCAGGTTCAACTCTTGGCTCGTTCTCTCTTAGTACTCGTACTCGTACTCGCACTCCCACAATCAATAATACTATCCCTTTCTTTCGCTCTCAATCTCATTTCCCTTCTGCATTCGGTTACCTGACACGTTCCAATCCACACGTGTACGCCGCTGTCACTTCCGACTCCAAGGCCGCCACTTCTCTTGACCTAACTCAGCCCGATCTCGATAATAGCGGCGGCGGTTCCAACAGTAACAGCGGAGGAGGAGGCGGTGGAGGCGGAGACGGAGGCGGAGGCGGAGGAGGAGGTGATAACGGCAAGGGCGAGGAAGGATCGGGCGCTGACAAGAGGAAAATGGCTCTGTTAATGTCTCAGAAATTCACTCTAGCTTATGCTGCACTCGTCGGAGGTATCGACATAACATAAATTGTTACTAAACCCTAGAGATTGATTTATTTGCTTAATTATGTGAGGGGGTTTGATCTATTCAACCACAAACTTTTCGATTTCGGGCACTACTTGATGGATGAGAAATTTCCTCTTTCATTCGTTGTTACATTAATTTCTATTATTTGAGTTTCATCTTTAGCTGCGATTTTTCACGAATTGTAGCAATGTCAAACACTTGCATGTATCTGAGACTAGTATAATTTTTTTTATAACATTTTATTATGCTTATTAGCTGTATTGTGCCCTATGATTTGTAGAATTTACTGTATTCTCATGTTTGGCCATGTGATATCTGTGCTTTCTGGTTATAGGGGTTCTATACAGCTCCTCCTGCACTAGGTAGAAAGTGATTTTTAGAGTCTCAATCATGTATTTAGGTTGTTCATAATATAACATGTCCAATGGATTGGAGTATGATTTTGCAATATCTTCTTTATTTTTTGTCTTTCCCTGGTGACATCTGCATAACAATATTTTTCTATGGTTTTTGGCAGTGGGTGGTTTAATGGGTTATTTCAAGAGTGGCAGCAACAAGTCACTTTTGGCTGGGGGTTTGTCTGCATCACTACTGTATTATGTTTTTACTGAGCTACCTGGAAGGCCTGTTTTTGCTTCATCTGTTGGCCTTGGTAAGTGACTACTTTGTCAACATATCTGACTTACTTAGAGCATCTCCTTAAATTCTTAATTAGCTTAATTTTTGTTATTCAATCTTAAGCAACTCAAATAATTTTCTCTCCAATGGGGGTTTTTATTAACAAATTGCTTAATTCATAAATGTTTCATTTTTCACTCCTATATTTAATGCAAAGTTAAGCAACCCATGAGTAAGAGTTGTTTATCCAAGCAACTCCTTCCCATTTTAAGCAACACAAAATCCTATGTGCCACACTAAAATAAGTAACTTTCCATGTTAAGCATAATTTTTCTTTTAAGCAACTCCCCAAATACTCTTGTGGTTTAAGACATAACACCCATCTAAATAAACTGCTTGTGCATCTGATAATAGAAAGGATGCATTTCTTTTTGTGCTTTATTTTTATAATACTAAGGTGAAGAATTTTCTCTGTATCAAAAAACAAAAAAGGAAATTTCTTTAAGATGAATGCGTTAGTACTTTTGAAAAAAAAATTGTTGTGTATTTATTCTTGAGCTTCTTCCCACAGAGGAAGAAACATCTTCGTGTCTAAATTTGGAGTTCAAAAATATAAATAAAAAAATATCACTATTGTTTATAAAAATCACTTAATTTAGATCTCTTCATTGTGAATAGTTGTAATGGGAATTCTATTTTATTAAGTGATAAAAACTTTTGAAGTCGAAGAAATTTCTTAGAAATAAATCATGCAAATCAAGACACGTCATCTGTATCTAATAATTTAATTTGATATGATGTGTCAAAATTCAAATTGGGATTAACTAAATTTAAGGAACAGTATTCAAGAGGGAAGAAGTTTAAGAAAATGTGAAATAGTTGCTGTCAAGAGTGAATATACAAGGCTTCATCGTTTGGTTATCCCAGAGTTCTGAACATTCTTTTAAGAATTAAAAACTAAATTAGTTTGCCAACGAATTTTAGCACTCTTGTTCAGAGTTCTTTACATTTCAAAATGTTAATTTTGAAGTAGACATACATTTATCAGTTTTGGTCTACATTACATATACAGGTGTATGACTATGAGATACAGTTGAAATTTAGTGATGAGTTGCATGTGACTAACTTCAACTTGTGCTCTGATGTCTGATTTCGTTCGACACATAGGCCATGCACTTGATATTTAGTGATAAGTTTCATGTGACTAACTTCAACTTGTGCTCTGATGCTGATTTCGTTCGACACATAGGCATATCTGCTGCACTTCTTGGCGTGATGGGTTCTCGTTTCAAGAAATCAGGGAAGGTCTTTCCAGCAGGTGTTGTGTCACTTGTGTCGCTCATAATGACAGGTGGTTACTTGCATGGAATCATGCGTAGTGCACACTAAATAACAACGAAAGAGGTGCAACTTCGCTGAACCTGCTGTGCTGTTATGAACCTTTTGTTTTTGTCCTGTAGATCCGTGGTGCTTATCTTGTTAAATAAAAAACATCGGAGTTTGAACTTGCGATTTTTGCCACTATTTACAGTCGTTATCGTTATTTCTCTTTTCCACATGCAGTTTTAATTGCTCTTAATTTTTCAATACTTACTGCAGCAATGAAGTGAAAGACTGAAAAGATAAATATAACGAGAAACCTCTCCAACCTTCCTTCTTTCTTTTATTTTACGTTCTCAAACTGCATTCTTGCAACCTTAAAGAAAATAAATATTGTTCTATCTTGATTTCTTTTATTTTTTTTATCTGTAACAACTCGCACACACACGTTGTATAACTACTTGAATTAGACCCGTTTGATATTTCAGGGGTTAGAAATAAACACTAGTTTCAACATCTATTACTTTTTCTTAGAGAACTCAGTTACTTACCTTTTTATTGACAAAAGTAGAGTAATTTGTAAATAATTGTTTTTCAACGTGAACATTTTTAAGGATTCCTTTTAATTTATTATCTATTTTGATTAATTAATTTTATCTTTATTTTCAATTAAATTTTAATAGAACTATTCGTAGATAAAAATAACTTTATATTATAATATAGATTATTTATCCTAAATCTAAAATAATTTACAAGTTAAAAACATTCATTCAATACGAATTTTAATTATAATATAATCTATATATTTAAAGTTATTTAATTTGTTATAAATTGTAGTTATATATTATCCTATTGTACGTGCTAAAATACTTGTTTAGAAATAAAATAAAACTGATAAAATGCTAAAAAAATTGCATAAAAATACTCTCGTTGATTAAAAAAAACATACATAGGAAGTTGATTACAACAAAACAAGCATACATAGGAGAGAAAGAGAGATTATTTGTTGGCAGCCAACCAGCTTAGCTGGATTGTGTTGAGATGATGATGGGATTGAAGTTGAATATGATCCAACAAACCTCACCCAGATGATGCTCCTGCCTATGCTAGTTGGCTGTTATGAAGGGGAGAGAGTACACGATAGCCTAAGGAATCATAACATAAATTCTTCTAATAAAACAGAGAGCAAAACGGTAAAAAGTATTACATGAGGGAATTCTTCTAGTTTGTTATTGTGATCACATTCACTTCTTAATTTTTCCATGTTCCGGGAAGTGACAACAGACTCTCTTTATACACAACACAATTTGGCACATCATATATTTTGGATCCTTCATTTGCATGATGCTCAAGAAGTTTACCTTTGTCATCAAGTTTCATTAGCATTTCACAACCATCACATACAAAAATTTCACTATTCTTGTTCAAGCATATTGGAAAAAGCGGGGGAGAACAGTTAGCACAGAAAACAGGTAATTTAGTCCAAGATGACTGCACTTTATATTCTTTCATCATCCATACTTCTGCCTCAAGAGTCCTGTAACCTGACACACAGATACACAAACACCCTCCCATTACCCTCAAATAATTTAACTTATTTTTCTCTCCAATTGCTGCTAAATCATTTGGTAGTGGGATCTCTGATAGATTCCTTTTCATCAAATCAACTGAAATAATAACATAAAGATTATCATAGGATTCAACCAACCAATGTAAATGTCCATTTAAGAATGACCCTTGACCTACTCTACTTTTATCCATATGATTTGGTCTATAAAAAACCATACTCTGAGTCCAGCACCATGAGTTTGTCTTTAAGGAGAAACACTTGAGCGTGTGAAGTGGTGAAAATGTTACAATCACTACCACATAATCGTTGATTGATGGATCATATCCAAAGCCACATAGATATTGATACTGTTCATACACTATTTTATCTACTATTTGACATAGGTTAAATTCTTTTTGGAAACCTGTTGACGGATTCCATATGACAAAGTAAATCATGCAACCGTAGTAAACAGTAGCTAAGAGTAGAAATCCTCTACAAGAACCAACAACATATAACCTGTATTTATGATAGGGAGCAAATGGTGAATCTGGGAAGTTAAAGACTACTTTAGCAGAATCATCATGAACTGGCGTCTCTATGTCTATACAATTAACATGGTTATCATCACCATAGAATTTCAAGAGAAGTCGATTTGTGGATGAAATACCTAACTCAAAATGTAATTTAGCAAATCGGGGGTCAGAAATTAAAATAAACCAAGACTTACATACACATTTACAACGCAACACAAACTTCACTGGCAATTTCAACCAAATGTATTCTATCAGCTCATCGAGGAGAGTTTCAAAGGAGCTGTGCACCATCTTCTTCTTTGCTGAGAGAAATGAACAACAAAAGTTTTCTCACTGCTAAAAGAAAAATGAACAGAATAAATTTTCTGATCGTCCAAATAAATAAGGATAAATTTTGATTATCAACCTTAAACAAACCAATAAAATTTAAGCAAATAGATCCTGCTAAGATTTCTGATTGTCCAAGGAAATAAAGATAACATATAAGACAACAATTTTTATCATCAACTTTTAACAAACCAATAAAATTTAAGAAAGCAGATTCTGTTGCATTTTCTGATTGTTCAAGGAACTAAGGATAATATGTAAGGCAACAATTTTTATCATCAACTTTTAACAAACCAATAAAATTTAAGGAAGCAAGTTTTACTGCATTTTCTGATTGTCCAAAGAAAATAAGGATAACATGTAAGGCAACAATTTTTATCATCAACTTTTAACAAACCAATAAAATTTAAGGAAGTAGAATTTGATGCATAAAAAATAATTTGTAACCGATAATGTTAACCACAATTCTTTTAGAGTAAAAGGTTCTTACACGTTGTAATCATAAAAAATAATTTATAAAATTATTTTATATCGTCGATTATTCATAATAATGACTTTTAAAATAATTTTATAAAAGTTAATTCTTTTATCATAGATGGAGGATTGTGATTAACTTACGAGATAAAATGTAAAACCGTACATAAGTTTTTTAACTACAAGGAACCATATATCCAAAAAAATATTGTTAGTTGACATACCAATAAAATGTATGAGAACAATTTACCATTGTGAAAAAAAATTTCATGCAATTTGTTTTAGCTGTATACCAAAAAAATCCAAAATGTAATTACTTGACACATCAATAAAATGTATGGTAAGGTTGAACTATGGCATATCAAGTGAGAGGAGATGTTCATTATAAGAGATAAGAAGATTAAATAACACCCATTTATTAAATCTTAATAGTCCAGATGTAATTTTGAATTAAAATTAAATATGATCTTCATCATATACAATCATATCTCTTCTAATTATTATGCATGTACACACAGTTGCCCCTATCACCATGACCACTGCCGCCACCACCAACAGGGCCACCATTACCACTACCATTATAATCGTCGTCCCCATTGTTATCACCACCACCATCAAGGCCACCGTCACCACAACCACCACCGCCACCACCAATATGGTCACCGTCACCATCAACAAGGCCACCGTCACCACCATCATCATAGCCATCGCCACCACCAACAGGACCACCATCATGATTGTCGTCTCCCGTTGTTATTGCCACCACTACCACCATGGTGGTGGTGGCAACAACTATGATGGTGGTAATGGTGACCATGTTAGTAATGACGACAAAAATGACGGTAATGACCATGTTGGTGATGGGGGTGATAGGACAATAAATGCACAATAATTAAGAAAGATATGATTGTATAAGATAAATATTACATTTAATTTTAACTCAAAATTATTTAAACTTCTCATTGACTATTATTTAAACTTATTATCTCTCATAATAACATGTCTTCTCACTTGAAATGTCCTCAAAGTTAAAAATTAAATGAAAGAAACTGCGTGGATAATAACAAAACTACGTTACACGCAAAAAAAAATTTAACCACAAGATTCATAACCAACAATCCAAAATGTAATTATTTGTTTGCTTTGTATTTTTTTTAATGATTATTTTTAAATCTTCATACTAATCCTCTTATTTACATAGTAAAGTAAATATTAAATGTATTTTGTATTTTAAAATATTAATTATAATTATTTTTATTTCATAAATTTTTAAATATAAAGTAATGAAATCTATAAGAAAAATTAGTAGAATAATATAACAATACTGATGTAATTTGATTCTAAATGGTGATGTAATTTTTTTTTAATTATATATTTACTTTTTTTTTATTACGATGAACATATAGTTTTAATATCCCAATAACATTTACTATAATAAAACTTCTTTAAGTTTTTTTGAGAAAATAAAACTTACTAACTAAAAACATCTTATTATAGTTCTTCGTTAAGCAACCGCCAAATTAATAATTAATAATTTTAAAATGAGTCAGATAATTAATTCCGTGCATATGTGAGGCCTGGGCTTTGCAAAGGTGGAATAAAGATGGGCCCACCGGGACAAAACAAATCATTTTACTTTATGCAACTTCAATTTTCTTTTTCAACACTTCATAAACCTTCAATTTAGCGCTCAATAATGCTATTTTAGTTATATTTAAGGCTTAATACTTTTTTATTCCCCAAGTTTTATTTAATTGCTTGTTTTGGTTTAGTTTAAAAAATAAAAAAAATTTGATCCACAAGTTATTTAAAATGTTATAATTTGATTCATAACCGTTAATTTCTGTAACAATGTTAAATTTTATATGTGTGACATGTTATCTCACATTATTATCATCTTATTTTTGTTGGCTATTTATTTTTATTTATTATTATAATCTCAACCTAATATTTTGTAAATATAATGTAAAATTATTGACCACAAGAAAGATTAAATTAGAACATTATTAATAACTTGAGAATCAAATTGAAATTATAATAATAAGTCTAAATAAAGCGTCAGTAAAAATAAGATTATAATTACGTGGAGTGACACACCACACATACATAGGTATGGCATTGGGGTGAGGTTAGCTTCTCCACCCCATTCACATTTCCTGTCAGGATTAAAAAATTTGACCCACCTCTATTTCTGATATACATAACAATTTCAAATCATAGAAAAATATATATGACCGTCTTAAATACACACCTTCGTATAACACACTTCTATTTCTCATAATAAATTCAATTGTTTCATTTAGTTTATCAATAGAAATTTATTTCATAATAAACAATAAATATTTGTCAATCAAACAAAACACAAAAAAAAGTAAGATATCGAAGAAAAGATAATGAAAAAAAAAAATTGAAAGTGTTACATGTGTCAAAAGAAAAACTTAAAATATTATATAGATATAAATAGATAGATAAATTATTCTATGATATTTATATAATTTATTATATCAATAGCGACAATGGGGATGGATGTGGGTAACTCAATTCTATCCCCAACTTTTTTAAATGGAAAAAATCCAAACAGGCACGTGCACTTAGTCAACTCAATTTTTTTTCGTCAAAATCAAGATGGAGATAAGAATATTCCAACGGATTCAATTGTCATGGCAACACATATAAAATTTAACGTCATTATCGAAATTAATAGTTATGAATCAAATTGCAATATTTTAAATAATTTGAAACCAATTTACAAAATTTACACTTAAGTTTTAAATGAGTATTAAGTGCATGTATAATTATATATTGTCGTATTGTACAACTATCATACTTGTTTAGAAAGAAAATAAAATAAACGAGATAAAAATGTTAAAAAAATTACATAAAGATATCTCTTTGATTTAAAAAAAAAAAAAAATACATAGGGAGAGAGAGAGAGAGTATTTGTTTGGTGGATTGTGTTGGGATGATGAAGTTGAATATGATCGTAATGGAAGTGTTAGTATATTTGATGATGTGGGGCTCCCAATCCGAAGGGCGATTACTGTCGATCGCAACAAAACCTGACCCAAACGATGCTTCTGCCTCTGCTCGTTGGCTCGTCTCTTTCAATTTCTGGGGAGTCTTGAAGTATCTCTCTCAACTCCTTTTATTTATTTATTCTCTTAATTTACAAAAAATTGGATTAACAGTTCATAATTCATTTGTTTGCAGTACTATCTCAGCTGATTTGGGTGGAGCACCCTTTGGGTAACCCCCTTTCTTATTAATTTCTATCTAGTGAAGTGTGCCCTGTACATAATTGAACATTTGAATTTTGCAGGAATGTGGTTTCATATAGTGATGGACCACCTAATGAAAGCACGGGAGTCCCTTACTTTTACTTGACAGCTCTAGACCCAACGGCAAGAAATGCATTGAAAGATGACAAGGCTTCATTCACAGTCAGTGAATACTCTCTTGGGACCTGTGGCAGGACAGATCCAATGAACCCTACTTGTTCCAAAATTTCTCTTACTGGAAAGGTGTGCCAATAATTTAATTATATGATCATGTTGCCAGAGATAGCTTCCATGTTTAGGATATGATTTTCATAAACTGACGCAGAAATTATCACAAAAGTTGGGATGCAATTCAATTGTTATGGAATTTACTTCCTTCAAACATTGTACTTGTACCCTAGTTTATATAGATTTGTGCATACCTCGTACTTGTATCATGTTACTTGGTGGAAAATCATTAAGAAACCACTTTTGGGCTTTCTCTAATATTAAGTAGGTCTTAGGAATTTGATAACCCTCTTTCTTTGTGTTTCAGCTGAAATTGGTTGATGAAAAGTCCAAGGAGGCCGAATTTGCTAGAAATGCCTTGTTTTCCAAACATCCAGAGATGAAGGGTAAATTCCCTGATAATCAATGAATTAGAAGCATGCTTTATTTCTTTTGTTATATGTGACTGGTTGCTAAATTTCAATGCCACCTTTCTCCTTGTTATATACATATTGGTGGATAAAATTTGATTCAGACCTTTTTTGTTTTCAATACTGTTTCACAGGCTGGCCTGAGGATCACAACTTTCAAGTCTTCAAATTAGAAATTGAAAATATATTTCTAATTAATTGGTTTGGTGGTCCAAAACCGCTCACAGTCGACCAGTACTTACATCCCAACATGTGAGTATTTATTAGAACAGAAATACTATCCTTTCAAGGCAATGATATGACATGACATGAAATCCCCACCCCAAGATGATAAGAAAAAAAGAGAGGGAGGAAAGAAATTGTCACACTTGTAACCCCGAAAGCAATCACATGATTACATCTTATGGCATTTGTCTATTTCTTATTTTTATGTTTTGCTGATTTATTTTCCGTCCAATTATGGCTCTCAATCTACAGGAACAATGTTGGCCTCATTCTCTGAATGCTATTTGAATTGCTACTCCTTTTGTGGGCCGTAAATGTACACATGGTGTTCTTGGAGAAATTGTAAATAGATGTATACCCTGTTTCGAATTGTGTATTCCTTCCAAGATACTCTTGGGCCATGGTTATTTATTCCCATATATATGTTTGAAATCTGTACGTTTATGATGTAAAATACACACTGATCTTGGGTTCTTGCCCACTGTGGCTATTATGTATGAAAATATTGCAATCATTAAGTGAAACAAAAGGCAACAGAGAGCATTAATTAATTGCAAGCAGTTGCTAACTTGCTATGCTTATCACTATTAATTGGAGATGGTTGATTCAGCGAAAACATTTGTTCTGGTAACATAGAACTTTTAGACAGTGGTAATATTTGATGCTCCTCATCCTCACCATTGGTTTCTTTGAAATCTAATGCTTGATCCCTCCTTTTATATATATTTCCTTAACTAACAAGTCTAATATAATATTATAGCTCAGCAGTAGGTTGTTATTCTGGCCATGAATAATTGAATCTCATTGAGAAGGATTTATGGTAAGGGATGCTAAAACGGACTTAGGCTTGCGGGCTGGTCCATCAATTTGTTAAAAAATTGGTGAGATAGAAGTGTTCTTGGTTCGTTAACTTGTTTCGTCGATCCATACGGACCAAATTTTTTGGGTTAACCTACTTAAGTTTACTTCTTTTTTGTGATTTGGTAGTGTGATTTAAAATTATTTTGTAATTTAGTATTGTAGTTTAAGATAAAATTTTAAGGATATGAGTTTACTTTTTTGTGATTTAGTATTTGAGAAAGAATTTTTTAAAACTTTTGACTCTTGTTTTATTATGTTTCGAAAGCTAACTTTCATTTTTTTCCACAAATATAAAAATAATTAATGCAATTTTCTTTCGATTTGAGAAAATACTATGAAGGATAACATTTAATTCACGTAATTTATGTTTTATAGGTTGTTGATGGGAAACTTTCTCAAACTTTTTATCTTATGACCATTGATTCTTGATATATAGTGTTTATAATTATTTAATTAAGAGTGTCAATAGATAATAATAAAAACATTATATAGGGTTGAAGTTATACATGAATTATTAATAAAATAATAACATGGTAAAAAATTATCTAAAGAAATAAACGTGTTAATAATTTATCTTGTAAAAAGAAAAGGTAATTAATTAAAACTAAGTGAAAAATGACACAATCCTTCTAACAAAAAAATTACTTTATATTTACTATTTAATCTCTCTTGTTATTATAATAATTGAGAATTGAAAATAAAAAATATGTAGATACAATTTTTTTTTTAATAAAAAATCAAATTGAATAATTAAGAAAAAAAAATTAAAGTTGGTAGGTCAATCTGCCTTACTTATTGCTGGCCCAACCCATTTTATCATCCCTAATATATTTTATCATTAAATAATAGAATTTAATGTAGATATACTATAAATCATAACCACAATTTTAATGACTTTTAAATTTAAAATAATTTTATTAAAGTTAACCGCCTTATCATAAACTGAGAATCCTGATTGATTACGGTATAAAACTATTTTATGCCGCAAATATATCAACAATTTTATCTAAATAATATCCCTAATAAAGTTGTATTTTGGCCATGGGAGTTGGAAAATGCTTTGTATTCTGTATATCTCATTAAAAAACCATTATTTTAGACGCTAGTTTATAGCATGAATTCACGTTCCACCATAATGGCCGGGACTTTAATTTTGGTTTCACAATATATACTGTTCATATGATATGATGATGAACCAACCGACAGATAGTGGTGCGGTGTGTAGGACTTTTTTGTTTGGGTGGATGAGTGAATGGTTCAGATTTTCCTGATATGAGTGGTATGAATGCTTTAGCGGTTTAGCCAATTTGGTGTTCTAAAATCAGACAACAATTGGTAAAATATTACATAAGCGTTGTGCTGTGTATGTTTTATTACAAGTATTCTAGTTATCATTTTGAAACACGCTGTTTTTTATATATATATATATAAAAAACACATGTAAATACTAAATTTATGTCTCGTACATCCTTAAAAAAAGTCTCCAGTACATGAAAAATGACGCTTTTTGAATCATACGTATAATTTTCTTGAAATGTCTTATCCATGTTAAAAAAACAAAATCGAATTGTACATGGTAGAACAGCCAAAATACGAAGCAGCTATGATGTAACAACATTACCGATAATGGATTTGTCCACACACACACATTAAGGTCCTTCCACGAATAACATTTAAAAGGGGCAGGTTTTTGCGCATAATGAATATTTTCTACGCATTATCAACCAAACATGTCATACTTGACACATTCAAGTTCACTATTTAGGCATATAATATGGTCTCGAGAACATAACATAGTTATATTAGTTTTCTTTGGTTCTACTTCTACATGCATAAGACAGAACCAACACTAGTTTGCTTAAAGCAGCAACACGGGGCTGAAATCCCTTTTCTAATAGTTCATCAAGGAACCAAATTCTGGCGTGTTGTCTGTGTTGTGAACCACTTTTTTTGTTAAGGCATAAGGGTATTTGTTAGCCAACCTTTATTCAAGAATCAAAAACAAAGTCAATAATAACAGAACCAACATATGTAATATCAAGAGAAATGTTAGCAAAACACCCTGTAATAATCTTTCTAACACATATTTTACTATGGTTAAAAATTGTTAAAAATCACAAAATTGTGTGGGTCTGAATCCTGACTTATGAACCGTTCAAGGTTTTTAGTTTCAACAAATTTTTTTTGACATATATTAAAGAGTGTGATTCATGATATCAAATAAAACATTGGAAATTCTAAACTGAATAGAGACAGCACTAAACACGAGAGGTTGCTAGTACCTGTTTCTTCTCTTCTCAAGAAATCTTTGAAGTGATTGCCTTCGGGCTAGTGGAAATTCTGAGGAGGGACATCAAGTAAAAACCAAAAAAGACTTAAACTATTAGTGCATTAAAATAAAAGAGAAAGACTGAATAGTGAACACAGAATGCCACACAAGAAAGTAGTTAGATAATCATCTAATCTAAATCTAGTACAATATTAACAAGAGTGTTACCATCTTGCAGCCTGCGAATGGAACTCTTGACGGATTGGGGTGAAGCCAAATTAGTAGAAGAGTTTCCCTGTGAAGAAGAAGAAGTGCTTTTGGGAATGAGTGAAGTCAAGGGGATACCACTCTTCATTTCAGCAGACTTAGCAGAGACAGAAGCAATCAACATTATTTCGCGCACCTGTTGATAAATAAAATGAGTTGTCTCAAAATCATAATAGTTATACAATACATTCCATCATAGTCATAGACACAACCTTTGCAATATTCATTTATCACATCATCTTTCAACAAGCTAGCGATTACCTTTTCTGCAGGAATTCCTTCATAGATACACATTTTCCCCTTATAGAGGATGCTAAACTGAGTTGGACTAGGAATCACTTTATTCTGTCCAGATGATGGCACTGCCACTGGCCTGAATGGGAAAGCACACAGTATGAAATTATCCCTAAGTTTGATATTGATAGAGACTGTATTCAAGAATTATATTAGCTTTCCTACACTTTCTAGTTTGGAAAACTATGTATTCAAGAATTGATTGTGAAGTCTCAACAATTCAGTATAAGTAGGTTCTTCGTGATGTTGCTTGAGAGACCAAAATATATGTATCAAGATATTAGACTTGACAAGGCTGGTCAAATAAATGTGAAGTCAAAGGTTCAAAACTCGGATTTTTATTTTTTTTGCATTTAATTCCATCATAGGGAAGCTTATCTAATTATCTTCCCGGTAGCTGTATCCTTTATGCAGGAAAATCAATGCACAGAAGCTTTTATCTGAAAAACAAAAATGCAAACCTGAAGCACTGACTTCAAATGAGGACCAACAAGCACACTATAGTATAGTATGGCCCCACACTCAGCTCCTTATTTGGATTCATTTCCATATCACAGCTAATAACTTTCTTCTGTTCATAAAGGACATAATCCTAAAGATGGTTATAATTAGAAGGTTCTCAAATCTCAATGCTTATAACATTGTAAATTCAGAAACTTGTGTTAACCAAGTCTAATACATCTAACTCATGTTTTAAATAGTGACTTGGTTTGGATAATATTATCTTTAAGTATTTATAGAAAAATAAAATAAGTGTGTATTTGGATGTAAGTTGGGGGAACTCAATATCACTTTTATTTTTCAAGCAACAAATTCTTCCTTCTTTGTTTCTGCTTTGAATTTCGAGAATGTGTATTAAAGTTTCCTAAATCATGTTCTTAACTTTTATCTAACCATAACTTAAATCAAACTTCTCTTGTGATATAAAATCCGCTTATGCACCAATTTTTTTTTAGAAGATCTCTCGTCGAAGGTCGAACCTTCCATAACTTGAGGCACATGAGTTTGTTTAGTTTATAAGATAAATTTGATTTATTTTACCTCTTATTTTCTTCCATAAATATTTACCAAAATCCATTTTCAGACATAGATGATGTCTTCTTTTTCATGATCTAAATCCCCATAAAAACTGCTGAATCTAAAACGTCACAGGTTCTCATCCCACACCAAGTATAGTATCCACAGAAATTTGAAACCTTTAACCAAACAAGGAGCCACCCAGTTAGTTGGGGTAATTGCACATGAAGAGGGGTAAAAAAAGGACACAGGAAATAAGTGTATGAAATAAGGAAACACAACATGGGGTTATGGGTGTGGGAATATTATATACACAGAAATAGAGAAACAAACATGTTTTTAGTTAAGAAACACAAACAGACACAAACCTTGTAGCAGAGAAATGCATCACCGACCCATCAACACTATCAAGAGAAGTCTCCATAACAGAAGGATAAGTCCTCCACTCTCCTGCCTCGGGGTTCACACCAGCCATGGTTGAAAAACAAAAAAAGCAACTTTTTTTGTATCGTATGGCTTAGGAGCAAGTGGGGTGTGGATTAAGATTTGCAAGGTTTGTTACTAATTGTACTTTTTTTGTTTTAAGTTTTAACACTTGCTGCAAGAGGAAGAAGAGAGGCTCTCATTGATTCCATACGCTGTGCTGGTCCCACACTGCTCCAACTGCACCATTTCCTCATGCCCATTTTTCATATGAAGCACGAGCTTTTTATGCTTCAATTCATTTTCCACCTTTATATATGTACTACATGACTACATCATCAATTTAATTAAATGGTGAGTTGTCTGTTCTTGCACGTCATTTCCACAGCCTCAATTAAAATCTCATCTTTTGGCCTTTCAAACTTTTGTTGTACTGATTAATTTCATTAGACAGAAAAGAAAGCCTTTGAAGTTTTGAACTATAACTTTTTATAGAAACAAATTATTAAACACAAAACCAAATAACAAGCACAATTAACTGTTCCTTAAAGTTGTTTACCGGTGTCAAATCAAAAGTAAGCATTTGAAAATCCAATAATGAAGTTCTGTACACATATTTTTTAAACATATAATAATTTAGTTCTGTACGTGTCATCTTGAGAAAGACATAGACTCACTTAAATTTTCTTTTTAAATTTAGATTTAGATTATAATTATAATTATAATTTTCACTCTATTTTTCTAATTAATAAAAAAGGATTAGTATTCTTTAAATTAGTTGATGTGTGGTCAATTTTATCGTTAGATCTAGTGATGAACCTAAACCGAGGAGGGGAGGATATAAGTTGCAGTTCAATCAGACAAGTGCAGGTGCAGATTCTCGGGTTGCCGAATTTCTTGCAAATTTTTTTTTCAATTTTTTATATTATTTTCTTATCAATCTTTTTACTTTCTAAATAAAATATATGTTTTTGTAAAATATTAAATGCATTATTTTTATAAATAATGGTCACTTGTTTGTTTGTGAATATGTGATAATCTGATAAATGTTTGTATGCTGAGTCATAAGTCAAACACAAATGAGAAGACGTGTGTGCGTATATACAGTGATTTATCTCTTTTTCATCTTCATTGCATATAAAATTACAAATAAAAAAGATTTATCAAATATTTAAAAAAAAATTATTTTATCACATCCTAAAATATTAAAGACATATTATTACAAAGAGTTGTCTCATCACCATGACCACCGCCCGCCGCCGCCGCCACCACCACTATCATCACCACCATCATGGTCGTCGTTCTCGTTGTTGCCACTGTCACCGCCGCACCATCATCACTATCATTATGGTCGTCGTCCCCATTATTGACGCTACCACCACCACTATCATCACCACCATCATGGTCATTGTCTCTGTTGTTGCCACTGCTACCACGCGGTGGTAACAGTGGCAATAACAGGGACGACGACCATGATGGTGGCCCTAGCGGCGGTGACCATGTTGATAACGGTGGTGGTGACCTTAACGACAATAACGTAGACGATGATCATGACGGTAGTGATGATGGTGATGGTGGCGATGGTAGTAGCGGCCATGGTGATGGGGTAATTCTTGGTGGTGGTAATAATAAATCTTTAATATTTCAATATGTGATAAAATAATTCTTTTTTGAATATTTGGTAAAAAAAAATGTATTTTTAATTTTGGATGGAATGAAGATAGAAAAGAGATAGATCAAATAAAATAGATGCATGTTAATTTTTAAAATACTGTGTTTAATCTAATAAATAAGAATATATGTTATCGTTCTCCCATAAAAACACATTCTAATACAAATTGTCTCCTATATTTAGATAACTATGAAACACAGTGATCAACAATGTCTTGTCAGTTGTCTACAATCCGCGAGTAGATAGATACATTACAAAAGTAATAGATGTGATTAAACTATTGAAAGCTTCCTCAGCTTAATTTGTATAAATATTGGAATTATGGCAGTAGTAGGTATAAACATGTTTTCAGAAGGTTCCATCGGTGCATCTCAGTAGTTATGCAAGGGGCACGCAAAAACCTATTAAAAGGGGTGCAATGTGCAAAAAACCGAGTCACTTGGACCAAACTGAAAAGAAAAACACAAAACTGGTAATTATTCATTTCATTAATTTTTTTCTTCACATTAACAAATTGAATTGGTTTGGCTCATCAAATTTATATAACATATCTATAAGCTTTGCAAATAATGTTGACAGTACATTTGACAAAAAGGTTGTTGATGATGATGAGTGGCCAACCAAAATTCAACTACTAGAGTACGATAATCTACGTGAAACGTATGATTATGAACATTGAACATTGAACATTGAAGTTTGAACTGACTAGCGGTGCCATTGTAAATTCTTGGTTGAAGTTATTTTGCAGCTGGAGTGTCTTACGTGTTTTTTTCGTGGCCATAATGATTATTGATTCATCAATAATGAGCCTATGACATTCTAGTTGACTCCAGTGTAACCACTTTTTATGTGTGATGTATTTTTTCTGCCTTTTCTATTTATTATTCACTCTAAAAAGGACACTTAAATTAAAGCTTAATTATAGTTTTTTATTTTCTTAAATAATTTTAGTTTTTCTATTTTTAAAATAGAGCTTTAAAATAGAGGATTTTTGATAAATTTTGACAAAGTTAGAACTCAAACAAGCATCTTTTTAATTTTTAAATGTCAAAATAATCACTAATTATTTGATTAATAACTATTATATATTTCATAAAAAAATTATTTATTATTATATATGACTTAAATAAATTTTGGATCCCTATTAAGTATTTTTTTTTTTTTACCTTAGGTCCTTATAAAATTTTTGTTATGTTTTAGTTCTTATAATATATATTTTTTTGTTTTAGATTTTTATCAATGATATGACATCATCTTAATCGTTGATATATGTTAAAATTATGTCACATCATCACTTAACAAATTATTAAAATCATATCACGTTAAAATCAACAAAATTATATTATAAGGACCCAAAATATAACAAAAAATTTATAGGAACCTAATGTAAAAAAAAAAAAGTATTTTATAGGAATCCAAAACTTATTTAAACCTATATTTATTTATTTTTTATTGTGTTATCAATAAAAATTTAATAATTTAAATAAAAGTAAAATAAAATAAGTGAAATATATTAAAAAAAATTATAACTAGAGATGTTTAAAACTAAAGAGAGAATAATTTAAGTAATTTTTAATAATATTAAAGATTAATAAAATAAACTTATAAATTTAAAATTTGTATATGATAAATATTTTTAATTTTTGTAAATACAGGTTGGTGGGTCATGGGATCAAGTGCCATACTGGTTAGAACAATAACTAATTGATTTAGTATCTTGACCGGTTCGATCACCAACCCGATTTTAAAAACTATGACAAAAAGATATCAAGACACCGAAGTTATTTAAATTATTATTCTTTTATTTTTTAACATGTTCTATTATCAGTTGTAATATATATATATATTTCACTTTTTATTTTATAAATCACTCCATTTATTTTACTTTTATTCAAATTATTAAATTTTTATCGAAAATACAAGAAAAAAAATATGACAATAAATAAAATTTATATGAAAGTTATTATTGACTTAGTGATTATTGTGATATTTAAAAATTATAAAGGTATGGATTTGAATTTTAATTTTGACAAATTCACTTTACTTTTTATTTAAATTAACTAATTAGACCAAGAAAACCTAAGAATAAAAAAGAATAATGTTATCATAATTAAAAAAATTAACTAATTAATTTTAATTAAATAATTAATAATTATAGTAAAAAAAGTCAAAGTCAAATTTAATGATTGTACTAAAAGTATTTGATTTTGAAAATAAGAGATATAAAATACAAATTTAAAACTAGAAAAATTAAAATTACAAATTCAAAAAAATATGGAAGCAAAACTGCAATTAATTCAAAATATAATTAATATTTAAGAAATGTTAGTGATACTATTTTATATTTATTAATATATTAATAAAATAGTTAATTTTAATATATTAATATTAATAATGTTACAATTCCAAGAAGTTAGAACATAATATACAGAGAGAAAGGGTTAGGGTGGGAGGTTAAATTTGTAGTATCATAAATCAATGTGAAAATAGTAAACATAGAGGTGACAATAACAAGCCCTTCGCATGTAACATGTTATCCACTTTGGACCCAAAGATGAAAGATCCACGTTTTGTTTTGGACCTTTTCTTCATTGAATAATGAATAATAATCATAATCTTCAAATCAAAATGCTCTTCAACAAAAGAGTAATGTTATTCCTGATCCTCCATTTGGAGAAATGAATTGATTCTGATTATTGGGGCTCTGTGATTTGGTCAGCAGACACACCACACGCACACGCACAGAGAGAGATTGAAGATTTGCAACGAAAAGGGAAAGAGAAAGAGAAAATCATGTCAGCAGCAGAAGCTCCTTCTTTCCAAGAAGCAGCACGATGCGTTGTCTGCAGTTGCAGTTTCAACACCTTCAGGAGAAGGGTATCCTCCTCTCTCTTCCTCTGCATCTTTATTCCCAATTTCAGAATTTGCGATCTTCATCTTAACATCTTTGCTCTGTGTTTTGCGATTTCGGGATCTCCATAGACATTTTAGATGCAAGTACACGGTGTTTGAATCGGTTGGGCTGGTTAATGATTTCTTTAAGAAATGAATAACAACGAAACTTATTTAAGAATCACAATTGGGAAGTGACTATATAATTATATACTATTTATGCAGCATCACTGTCGATCCTGTGGGAGAACACTGTGCAGTGAACATTCATCGGATCAAATGGTACGGTGTTTTGCCTCTCTGGTTTATTTAGGATATTAATAATGTAAGTGTTTATTTATTCTTTATGAACTTCATATAGCGATATATTTCTATGTAGGCTTTACCACAATTTGGCATTTATTCCAATGTCCGAGTCTGTGCTGATTGTTTCAACAACTCGCGGTAAATTACTTTTACTTTCTCGCATCTGCTTGTTATTTTTCAATTATCATTTGGCTACAAGACATTTGTCTGTTTGTTTCTAATAACGCTTTAATTAAGCTAGGACAATGCATTCTACTCATTTTTCTTTTTTTATTAAATATGAGGTCATTCTTCATAAATCATCACCTTTTCTTCTAAATTGGTTACATAGAAGCATTACATACCTGGAAAAGTGATCAAATGCATAGAAACAAGCACATCTTAGCTTGTTCTATTAGACTGGGTTCAGTGCAATGTAAGCTATCATTAGCTCATTGACTATTTAACCTTAATATTCCGGGTCTTATTTTCTTTTTAAAAATCTCTCAAGCTCAAAGACAACAACCAAGAGAGAACAAAGAACAATCAATGAAACGAAGTTACCCAATCCTTCCTTCAACATATTTAATAGGGAAAACCCTTTATTAAGGGTTTGCTTGCACACACTACTCTAGAATGACTTTTAGGAGAATAATATATGAAGAAAAAATGAAATTAACTTCTTTAGAAGTTAAAATTATCTTCTCCAACAACTAATCAATAGAAGCTCTCCCATGTAGCTTCTTTTAAAAGATGTAAGAATTCTACAAATTAGCTATTAGAGAAGACAATTTTGATTTCTAGAGAAGTAAATTTCATTTTTCATCGTCATATTTTCCTGTCGTAGAAGTACTTCTAGAGTAGTGTATCCAAACAAGCTCTAAGACCATTTACTTTACACAAAAGAGAGACCGAAAGTTATATGGACTTGCTCTGCCACAAATCAAGGAGTAAGGCCATCTCACGACGAGTCGGAGGCATTCTCTTCTTGCAAAGCCGTTCTACAACACGAGAAGAAACAAATGATAAACAATCACAAAGAGGACATATTAGAAACATGAATCAAAAGAAGGCATACGGATGACAGGACCGATACTATATTTATAAATAATTCAGCATGAATACATGTCTCATGAGAAACTTTAAAGTTGTTATTTCACTTAGAATTTAGGAATTAGGGTTGAAAATACATATCCCCCACCCCCAAGGCAACATGAAGCAGTGTTATGTGATCCATGTAGTCGACCTCACATAGTGGGATAAGACTTCATTGTTGTTGTTGTTGTTTATGTTGAAGGGGCATTGGCTCAATAGGCTAAATGACAGGAAAGGGTGGGTCCTCTTCCTTTTTTTCTACCTTGTAAGTTGGGGTTGCTGGCAGACAAATTTTCACTTCCATTCGTTTATGTTTCTCCTTTTATTTGCCAATTTAGCCTTCCTTTTACTAGTTTTTTCTTTTTCCTTTTTTTGCAATAACATTGTTTTTTTCAACATGAGTTCAATACTATCTAGGAATTGTTTACATTACATCTTCCCTTTGGCACAGGTCTGGGAAGGATGAACCACAGACTTCTTCAGATGGAGTAAACAGTGTGACAGATACAATTTCTAAATTAGATATCAACACAAATGCGGATTCAAAATCCATACCAACTCCAGAGAATATGCTTATTAAAGAGTGTAAATGTGGAATGCCACTTTGCATTTGCGAAGCTCCAACTCCTTCCTCTAATGCACTCCCCCAGCAGGTAATAATTCTTAATACCATCTACTTTTTTTTATGCAATCCACAAACTCACACTGTTTTTCTGTTTATCCTTTGTGATGGAATGGAAGAAACCCAATCCAGTTATTGCAGCTCCATCAAATCCTAAACCTAAGAAGACAGATACTGCTCCAAAACATAGAAGCTCCAGCTCAACTAGCAAGTTTAGGTAAGGACTGATTAACTAATATCTGTTTTTGTTGGAAAATATTTATATTTTTAACCAGTCTTGTGCCTTGATGCATAGTTTCAACATGTAGTTGTTTCCATCTGAGGGTAATGACCATTCTCCAGCTTGTATTAACAAAAACCTGATAACGTAGAGTAAAAGAAAGGAATTTCTTGTGTTAATTACTTGATTTCCATTGGCATGTGTTGTTCCTATGACTAGTATGAAGTTTTAGAAGCTCATCAGCTTTAGGACTTAGGAGAATATGAGCCCTTGCTCTGAAGTGAAATTGAATTTCCAGTTGACCTGAAATTATATTTGTGTTGATTACTTGATTTCCGTTGTTGTGTCTTGTTCCTATACTAGTACAAAGTGTGCTCATCAGTGTTAGGAGAATAGGAGCCCTTCCTTTGACATGGAATTGAAGTTCCAGTTGACCTGAGATGGTAGCAGGGAAGCTATAGCATTTACCCCATCCTATCATCTGAAACCCGTAAGCTGAGAAAAAAGCAAGCAATTCCTACGAAATAAAGGAGTGGATTTCTGTCTAAATATTCTGGACTAGAATGATAATCCAGCCATAGACATCATGATGGTTGGTTGTTATTCTTCTATTCCTTCTTGTGAATATGAGAAATGAAGTGATACAATATCTTCATGTGGACAATTTGGTATATTTAGCATGCTGATATTTCTTCAAGATGTTGTACATTTATAGAGTAATCATGAGTCTCATTATGTCTAAGCTCATAAACTGTTCACTAGTTCATGACTTAATTTTGCTCTTGCATGCTTTATGATATCATTAATTTATAGTTTATGTTGCAAAATTTACAGTTCTATGTTTAACGCTGGTCATGTAACTAATGGTACCTCAGACAGTCCCCAGATTGATTATGAAGTTAGTGGAGAGGTAAATGTTTTTGTTGTTTAAATTTAAACAATTACTTGTATACATTGTACAAAGCTATCTTGGGTGTTGAAAATCGTATGTTGAACTGATTGTGACCTTTCAGGGTTTAAGAGAAGCAATAAAAAATGGTGACATTGCTGCTGTTAAGAAACTTCTTAATGAGGTTTGTCCTTTTCAATTTAGACATTCACCTTTATAGTTTGTTTGGTTTTGGAAGTAGTATTCATGGATTCTAAATTGGGCAGGGTGTGGATGCAAATTACAAGGACAAGCAAGGACTGTCTTTATTACATTTGGTACCTCTCACTCTTTGTTTTCTCATGACTGTGCATGCATAAACATAATTCTATTTTCTTAATCATATGGTGTTCACAAATTTAAATATTCTCTGTAGGCTGCAGTCTTCAATCAAACTGATATAGTTTTCATTCTCATGGATTCGGGGGCAAGCCTGGAGTACAAAAATGCACAAGGCAATTAATCTTTTCTCTTCCTAGAATTCAGCCACTTATAATATTGTTTTTGCTGTTACTCTATTGCAACTGCAAAGAGAGATCTTTAAAATATAACAATATGCAGCAAAGTTGTTGAATGCAAAACCTAACTGACTGTTTCTTATTCAGGAGAAACACCCTTAGATTGTGCGCCGGCTACATTGCAATACAAAATGCAACAGAAGATGGAAAAAGGTGGAGCAATGGACCAAAGCATTTGAACAATCTATTACTTTTATTCGTGATCGTTTTATGCAGTGCCCCCAAAGAGAGCTTCAGATATTACCTTACCGCACCGTCTGAAGGTTCTCTGTTACCAGAACAAAAAAAATCGGCTTCTGTATAATTGTGACAGATGAAAGTTCAATTCATCTTTCTAAAATGACAGACTAAGTATGAAGACCTATATATGACACATCTTTGTCAGCCACGCACGAAACTTAAGCAGTATTACTATTCAGTTGGTAAATTTATTTGGTCTATGACATAAGAGTATGCGCATCTCTGTATTGTTGAGTTGAGCCCTGTCTTTTACTTTCTTCCACCACATGCAGTCAAAAATGTGGAACTCTAAATTAAAAGGGGTTTAAGAATGATGTGGTATGAAAATCCCGTTTCACGTCTCGGCCATGTTTGCTCTCTTCTGTTGCAAGCAATTATGAGTCATAGTTGACTGTGATACTCTCCCTTTATGGCGTATTTCCGCACTTTCGCCCCTCCACTCAAACGCACCCTTTCATGTTTGTCATGTTCATCGTACTTCTTAATCTAATTGTGGTAATGAACTGTGCATAGGTTGGATCTGACTAGGATGTTAGGAATCTACACATGCAATGGGGCCATTGTGACGTTTCGTGATCATGTGAAAAAGCAACCTGGCTTGGTTGTACCCTTTATCTTTCACCTAACAAATTTCATTATTTTAACAACTGAATCAAATTAAGCCCGAGATTGATGGCAACGAAAAGTTCATTAAGCAAGAGTTTTAATGTTTAATCAAAATTACATTAGAGTGCACTGCACTCTATGTTTCAAGAGGCTTACACCTTGCAAGCGCGTTGATTCGCTACATTAAAATAAGTACTATTTGTATTTGATACGTGCTTTTTCCCTCACACCCTTTTTTAGTGCAGAAAGATCTAACCATTTAAAAAAAATAAATTGTACGCATCATTGGTATAAAATATTTACGCTATTAACAATTAACTAATCATAAATAATAATTATTAGAATATGTTTCTCTTAAAAAGGTGAGTCCATTGAAATTCATTGAGATAATAATTAATGGATATGAATAAAGAAAGTGTAATATCTGAAAATAGAGAAACAAAAGGATATGAATAATAATTAATGGAATATGAAGATCCATTATTATCATATATTCATATATAGCTGATGATGTAATGCAACTGATCCCATATGATAAAGAAAGAAAAATACTATGCGTTAACCCATCCCTCCCTCCCCCAACAGTGGCCCCTAATCACACGCTGAGTAGTCGGTGATGAGTGATGACCCTTTATTCCTAATCACAAAAGGACGGTGGATAATAATAATTTGAAAAAGCAAAGCAAAAAAGAAAGAACGTAGAAGAGAGTGAAAGTAAAAGGAAAGCTAAAAAAAGCATAGTAGCCTCCACTACACCCTGTGTTGGCTTGGCTTTATAAAGAAGCCATGGAACTCATTAGAACTTCCCCCCTTTCTTCTCTCTCTCTCTCTCTCTCTACAATGGGTTTCTACGCTGAAGACCCTCTCTCCGGCTTGACAATAGGGCAGGCCATATACGAAGTAGCTCTCATCATTGCAGTTCTGAGATGGGTCCTGTGTTTAGTCTTTAGAATGATCAACGACAGAACAACACAATCCGACGAGACCTCACCAGCAGAGCAGACGACAAGGGACAAGTACAACAACCCTCTGGTGCTGACCACGTTCGGGGAGATTAAGGAGAGGCTTCCGCAGACGACGGAGGAGGACACGTGCGCCGTGTGCCTGAGCCAGCTGAGCGTGCAGGACGAGGTTAGAGAGCTCATGAACTGCTGCCACGTGTTCCACAGAGAGTGCATAGACAGATGGTTGGAGCACGAGCAGGAGTACGAGAATCACAGCCCCACGTGTCCTCTCTGCAGGGCTCCGTTGCTTAGTTCTTGCTCTGCCACGTGTCTGCCTCCTCCTCCTCAGCCTAGTTGGGCTGTGGAGAGACTCCTCTATCTCTTTGGGGATGATCTCTTGCCTTGTTAGTTACTTAGTAGATTGTGCAGATAATTAGGTTAGGGGATTCATTATTTGTTACTATTTTTATCATCTTAGCTGAACCTGAAAATGAAAAATCATCCTATATGTATAACTAGGACACAAACTAGCTTCAAGTTTGTGTGTGTAAATATCATATTTTTTCACATTTCACTTCTATTGCCTCTATTCTCTTCGATTCTTTAGCTTTATGGTTATTTGTTTAAGGAACAAGGGCCTTCACGTTTAATTGAATCACAAATTAAGGTGGGTAAAGTGAAAATAATGTTATTGAAGTTGGATTGAATTGGCCAATTCAATTGGTGTGCCAGTCTCAAAAGTGAAAATTAAACATAACCGTTGACGCAGTATCTCGATTAGTTGAATGATCAGACAGAATTCAATTATACTATGTTAGTTTTCTCTCTTAATTGTATAATTCAAATAACATTTAAGTACACCCTCCCTTAACAGTGTCTTATCAGAACACATTCCTTTTCACAATTCTGATTTTCTCATATCTCTTTTTCTTACTGTCCTTTTACAATCGCTCTCTCTTTATATTTCTTTTTTCCCTTTCCATCACTTCTCTCTTCTTTTTCTTTCTTCCCCACATCTATGATCTATCTCTCACAAGTCACACCCCATAAAGGTGCATCATAGTTCTTCCTTTTAACACATTGTTTTATTTCTCAAGTGCTGCATCGCATGTAGTTCCACTAAATGTAGTAAGTAATGAAATTTAGGTGTAATTCACAAAACTAACAGAGAATGTAATTAAGTGTTAAAGAAGCATTCCTCTTTCTTTTGCAAAACATCAGTAGAGATAGGTATATGATAATAGTAGGTAATAGGTAACTCTTGTCGAGCTTTTGGAATAAAGCAAATGATTCATTTCTTCAATTATGGAGCAAGAGTACAACATAATGGCATAGGAAAAGAACAGTCGTTTTTATTTGTACTGTTAATTTACGTTTAATTAATAGTGATTTAGGTTATATTCTGATGACATTCGGCTTTCTAAAATGCAAGTGCAAGTGCAAGTGCTTGATGACATTTAAAAAAGTGAACGTCCAACAACAGCATAATAGAGTTCACTATGCTGGGATAATAACAAAAGTAAACAGATCAGACAGCCACTAAATCATATTTAATCAACGGCTTAGCAAAGCCATTCCATAAGCAAATCTTTATTACATTAGTGTTTGACAGGCCAACAAAATATAATAAAATGAAATATAATGGGTTATTGTTGTTTAATATAGTGCTGTATAATTCTTTTAGCTGTCCAATATATCCTAAGATCAAATTTAGGTGAGAAGATTCGTTTTTTTTAAGAAAGGTGAGAAGATTTATTTAAAGAATGGATATTTTTCAACAAATACCGTTTCATACATAACTAATCTAAATATTAAAAAAAAATTATCTTTAATTTAAAGGACATAGTTAATTCAGCATAAAAAAAAATGACATAATTAATTGTGAATCATATCACATCCTATTCTTTTTTTATTTTAACTATCATAATTAAAGTTCTTGGTTCTTGATGAGATATTAAAGTATT
This sequence comes from Amphicarpaea edgeworthii, assembly GCA_014843725.1. NCBI lineage: Eukaryota > Viridiplantae > Streptophyta > Magnoliopsida > Fabales > Fabaceae > Amphicarpaea > Amphicarpaea edgeworthii. The sequence continues at coordinate 24,287,372 of CM026324.1, read as the reverse complement.
TTTAATTGATTATAAGACAAACTTTAGTTTGAGACTTAATCACACTCGAAATTAGCTAGAGTTATATATATACACACGAGGTTTGACCTACTTCGTACATAAGATAGTTATAAAAAAAACATGTCATATTGGTTAATAGTACTATATGTTACATGACTTACATCAATAATTGAACGATAATCATAATTCTAATAGAGCCTTAAACGCCTTTACTAAACGTCAGATACCTAAACGCCTTTACTAATTCTCTCAGTACGTCATATTCAACTCTCACTCAATATTTATTTCTATCTATGATTTCAAATAATTAATTAATCAACTAACAAACTACGGCTAATGTAAGCCCCGCTGTATTTTTAGTGGTAGGTAAGTGGTATTTTTTGGGGAATGCAAAGGTCCAGAAAGTAATCGTAATGTTTTATACCAAAGTCCAAACATAGATCCAGAGCGAATCTGATCAATCCAATATAGGCATTGGAACTTGCTATTTACACCCTCCATTTTTGCTAAGAACACCCCCATCCCTTTTATTTCCTCTCATTCTCCTATAATGCCCTTTTTTAAATATTATTTTACATCTCCAAACATATCCTCATAATCTGGTACACCCCCTTCTTTTATTTTATTTTATTTTCTCTTCTCTTCTTTTTTCTTCTCTTTTGTGAATCCCACTTTTCTTTTCTTCCATAAACCCTTCTCCTCTTTTACGTTTTATCTTGCGTTTTGATTGCTCATTTGTGTCTTTTTTAATTATCACATGCGTCTTTAACCTCACTTATTTCTCACATTCCGTTCTTCCTTTTACTCATCGCTGAATGCATCATTACAATCAACAATATTATTTTTTCTCCATTAATTGATTTTTTAAACATCTTATTAACATAATAATTCATGTTTACATAAAAAAAAAGGTAAAACAAAATATACATATACAATAAATATGTTTCGAGAATGACATATACATACCAGAAATGTGTTTACAGAATAAGAAAATAAGAAATGTAATAACATATGTATATCGGAAATGTGTTTTCAGAATAAGAAAATAAGAAATGTAATAACATATACATACCGGAAATGTGTTTCCAAAATAATATATACATACTGGAAATATATTTCTGGAATAACATATACATATACTAAAAAGAACGTTTAACATATACATACCAAAAACGTGTTTCCGGAATAACATATACATATATCATACAAAAAAAGAACGTTTAACATATACATACCAGAAACATGTTTCCAAAATAACATATACATACTGAAAACATGTTTCTAGAATCACATATACATATACTATATAGAAAAAATGTTTAACATATACGTATTGAAAATATGTTTCTATAATAACATATACATACTGAAAACATATTTCCAAAATCACATATACATATAGCATACTAGAATAACATATATATACCGGAAACGTGTTTCCAGAATAATATATACATGTAATTTTGAATCATATATAAACTTTTATTTTTATTATTTTTTAAACCCCTAGTTTTGTATCAATCTTCATTTCATGTGGTTTATATAGTACTATGTTTTTCATTAGTATTGCATCTTTTTTTTTCCACTAATACTACGTTTTAAGGTACATACATTGATAATTAATTTCTTATATAGATGTTTTGATTTGATGGTGGATTCTTTTTTTTTTTTTTAAATGCATTCAAACAAATATTTTTTTTTCTACAACATCAATGGTTGTAGACTGTAACATCTCTTAAGGAATTGGTTTTAATGGTGATTTCGTTTCTTTAATTGCGATTCTAATAATTCTACCAGGTTAATGATTAGAGGTTACAACTCAGTGTGTTGAGAAACTCTTAAATAGAAAATTGACGACTCTTCTCAATGGTTTATTATTCTACAAACACGTTTCCAGTATGTAGATGTTAAATGTTTCTTTCTACTATATTATATGTATATGTTATTTCGAAAACATGTTTCTAATGTGTATATATTATTATGGAAACACCTTTTCGATATGTATATGTTATTCTGGAATATATATATATTATTTTGGAAACATCATATGTTATTCCAAAAACACGTTTCCGGTATGTATATGTCATTCTCGATACACATTTACTATATGTGTATATTTTGTTTTACCTTTTTTTATTTTTCTTTTTATGTAACTATGAATTATTATATTAATAACATGTCCCAAGAATCAATTGATGGGGAAAAAATATTGTTGATTATAGTGATGCATTAAATAATAAGCAAGAGGAAGAACGAAAAGTGAGGAAGTAGTGAGGTTGAGGACGCTTGTGATAAATAGAAGATACAAATGAGCAATCGAGACACAAGGTAGAACGCAAAGGAGGAGAGGGGTCCATGGAAGAGAAGAAAAGAGAAGAGAAGAGAAAAGAAAAGAAGGGGGGTAAATGAGGGAGTGTAACAGATTATGAGAATATATCTGGGGGTGTAAAATAATCTTTAAAAAAGGGCATTATAGGAGAAAATATAAGGGGTGGGGGTGTTTTTAGCAAAAATTGGGGAAGTGTAAATAGCAAGTGCCTCCAATATACTGTTGGCCCAAAATGAAAAAAAGAGAGACTAGGCCAAAAAAATGATAGGGGAGAAAACAAAAAGTGTATTGCACAGTAGTTCCCTGACTTCCAAAATATAGCTAGGAGCTATGTTCTACTAAATCTTCAACTTGGGGAAACATTGGAATAGTTTAGTTTTGTTTTGGCTCTGCTGTGACCAAAACAGACACAAAAACAATTTAAGACAGATCTACGCCCTTCTTTCTCTCCATTTCTCAGATCTCTCTCTCTCAGCTCCAATTCCTCCCACTCCGGCATCCAATTCCGTCGCCGCCGGACAACTCACATTCCCCGACACAAAAAAATGATCTCGTTTCCGATTTCCGATGATCTTCAATTTTGATTCTCCCGCATTCCGATTTTGAATTCCACGCCGCCCGTGATCTGTGGCGGTGCTGAACGCGCGTGCGTTCGTGGCCGTAGAGCAATTTCGTAGCCAGAGAGTGAGACAAAATGGCCGGAGGTGCCGCCGGAGGTTTCGTCACTCGAGCATTCGATTCTATGGTCAAGGAGTCCTCTGGCAAGAAGTTTCCCGAACTTCAGAAAGCTATTCAGAATTACATAGGTCCCAGCCTTAGATCCACTGCTTCCTTCTCTATCTCACGCTTTTCATTCTATTTGATGCTTTCTATTATCTATTGTGATGAGATAGTTATCCGCTTCAATGTTCGATTGGTGGCATTGATTACTTACTTCGTTTAGTTATGATGCTACTGGTAAATGGTGATGTCATCGATTATTTAGTTATGTTTCGCGTTACAGATATCTCGAAAGTGGTCAGCCAGAAAGAGCAGAGTGAGGTCAGTCAAGCTGCACCATCAGCTGAATCTGGGAGGTAAGATTTTTTAGAATAAGCAAAATAGTTAGGATGATGTTGCGTTTTGAAATTTTGTAGTCGGAAGTTTTGTAAATTTTGTAGTCGGAAGTTTTGTAAATTTGGTTATGGCAAATGAATAATGGATAGTCCTTAGTGGAATAGGATAGAGCTTTCTGTTAATTCAACGTTTGGATTATATTGGTTTGTACTAGCGCGAAAGAAACTGAAGATGGAGCGACAACTAGGACAGAAGCAGATCAGTCCCAGAAGAGTGGAAACATTAATATTGCCTTGGCTAGTGCTGGGAATACACTCGATGTAGCTGATGCAGAACTTGTTTTAAATCCTCTTCGTCTTGCATTTGAGACTAAGAACTTGAAAATCCTTGAATCTGCTCTGGATTGTCTTCATGTATGCATTCTTTCTTGACTCTGTCCAATAAGGTGTTGAATCAGTCCTTATGCCACTTGTTCATGCTAAATAGGTTACTTACTATGCCTGACTATTGTTAATACAGAAACTTATTGCGTATGACCATTTAGAGGGAGATCCTGGGTTAGAGGGTGGTAAAAATGTCCCATTGTTTACAGACATTCTAAACATGGTTTGCAGTTGTGTTGACAATTCATCACCTGACAGGTATGCAAACCACTACGGGTATTTAATGCTATTGCTTACTAGATATATATTTCCTGTTATACCTATTCATTTTTAAAAAACCAACATGCAGTACTACTCTCCAAGTGCTGAAAGTTCTTCTTACTGCTGTGGCTTCTACAAAATTCAGAGGTATGCTTATTGTAAAAGAAAAAAGAATCCATTGTTTTTTTTTATCTACGTCTTCTGATAACATGTGTCACAGACATAGAATCTGTAATTGTATAATATAAATTTTCTGTACAATGTATCTTTCAAATTCTAGTTTGATAAATAAAATTGAAATTCTTTACATGTAATTTAAATGATTAATGTAATGTTTATTTAAAGCTTAGACGGAGGTTTTAGCTAAAGGAGCTTAATATACATTTTATTCTCTTCTGTTAATGAGAATTTTGCACACATTTTGTGACCATAGCAGAGTTAGTTGGAAACAATGGTAAAAGTACAGGCTCAGCATTGCATGTAATTTATCTGAAGGGCTATTTTACTTTGGTTTGGCTGCCTTTTTATTTAAGGAGAAATGTCAGATCAATTTGCTCTTTTCCTTATATTTAATGTTATAGTAGTGTTTTTTTCTCTGAGAAAGTCATAAGGGCTTGTGTCTAGAATTTTGCCATTAATCTACTTTCTGTTCTGTCTTGGAAGTATATCTCTCAGGGATTCACTTCCTTTAGACCACATACTTCTCTACCTTTTGATGATGATTTTCTCTTTGGGTTGGGAAGGACGTTTGAGGGGAAGTGTCTTGTGTTTAGAGGCCTTTCTTTTCCTTTAGCATATGTTTCTGGGATATAAACATGGTTTATAGTTGCAAATGAAGATTGACAATAGTTATTATGACATCATGTTACTCAAGCAATTATTGATGGGTTGACTTGTTTGAAGAATGAGCTTGGATAATTTAACGAGCTAGGGCCCCTTTATGCTGCTAGCTTCAGGGTTCTGCTGCTTTCCTCTAGGTTTTTGCTTGACTTGATTCTCTTCATTTTATTGCACCTCTTTTTTTTTTTTTTTAATCAAAATTCAAGTACTATGAGATTGGAAGTTGAGACTTGCAAGTGCTCCAATTAGGCATGATAAGAAATCAGTTGGTGCTAAACTGCTTGTGTCAAGAAAAAAGGGAAAAAAAAACACTAATATAAAAAACAAGATTACTAATACATTCTTGCCTTCTTTCATGCATTATAGAAAATAGAAAAATGTGTACATTTGAGTCTTAGACCAATGTTTGTGTACAAATTATTTGTACTGCACTGCATACATTTTTGTGCTTTTCCTGTTTTCACTTTGCCAGCCTAATAATTTATATTGGTGCTGTGGTTAGAAAACCACCTGTTGCTACCAGAAGATGTTTATAGTATTCTAAGATGCTTTTCCTTTCTTTGTTTTTAATATGTTTATATATTTCTTTTCTTCTTCCATTTTGTATGATTTTTGAATTCTTATTTGCATCATTCAGTACATGGTGAACCTTTACTGGGAGTTATCAGAGTATGCTACAATATTGCTCTGAATAGGTATTAATCATTTCTATTCTGTCTTCAAGGGTTGTTATTGTTAATCTACAATACTGAGATTCATTGTTTTGGATTTGTAGCAAGAGTCCAATAAACCAAGCAACGTCGAAGGCAATGCTGACACAGATGATCAGCATCACTTTCAGGAGAATGGAAACTGATCTGGTGGGGCTTCTAAAATTCCTTAATATTAAGCATATTTGGCTTATGGCTTTTGTAGTAAATATTTTAAGTATTGCCTATCAAAATTTCCAGGTTGAAGCATCATCTGGTTCCAGTGGGCATACAATTTCAAAGGCAGCTTCAGCAGAGAATTTAAACACAAAATCTGATGAATCTTCAACAGGAGACTCAAATGAAAAAGAAATGACTCTAGGTGATGCACTTAGTCAAGCCAAGGATGCATCACCAACATCTCTTGAGGAACTTCAGAATCTTGCTGGAGGTGCTGATATAAAGGTAAATCAACTGTATAGTTATGCATTGAAGTATTAAACCCTAGCATGTCCTTGTTATGACAAGATTGTGATGTCTTGTATAGGGCTTAGAAGCAGTACTGGACAAGGCTGTGCATACTGAAGATGGTAAAAAGATAACACGGTATGAAATATGAATATATGATATAGTACTTTGGGATATCCATTGTATGATTTACTCTGAATAGTTGGTTAACTATTAATCTTACTTCTGTCAAGTGGGATTGATTTGGAGAGCATGAGTATAGTACAACGTGATGCTTTGTTGGTATTCCGCACTCTTTGCAAGGTTGGTTCTCTCACTTTAACAATAGCATTGTGGTTAGTTTCTTGTCAACACTTCATATACTTCTTAATTTATTTGGCAGATGGGTATGAAGGAAGATAATGATGAGGTTACAACAAAGACGAGGATATTGTCTCTTGAGCTTCTTCAGGTTATACAGTGATTTCAGCTTCTATTACTAGTTAGTTAATAGGTGCAGGTTAATGCATTCAAAAATAGATGACACTACTCGTTTTGTTTTTCTGATTAATATTATTTTCAGTTCTGCCCATTAGAAGGCTAGACTACATCATTAAGTGGGAGTAGATAGGATAGGAGCAAATATTCCATCCTTGTTCTTCACATTTATATTCAAGCTTTTCATTCTTTGACAGTTACTATTTTGACCGTTCACAATCACATGCTTGTTATGGTATTTTTCAGGGTTTGTTGGAGGGAGTCATCCACTCATTTACAAAGAACTTCCATTTTATTGATTCAGTGAAGGCATATCTTTCATATGCATTGTTACGAGCTTCAGTTTCACAATCCCCTGTCATATTTCAGGTTTTATTGAACTGCGTTATCTATCTTTGCATATCTGTGTGTAAATTTTGATATTGATATTCTTTCTTGGCAGTATGCAACTGGAATATTCTGGGTGCTGTTATTGCGATTCAGGGAGAGTCTCAAAGTATGCATATCATTCTGTAGATTTTGCAGAGAATTGATGTTCATTTGACGTCTCATGTATTTTATTCTATTTTGTTTCCAGGGTGAAATAGGCATCTTCTTTCCATTGATTGTTCTTAGACCACTGGACGGATTAGAATTTCCTGTCAACCAAAAACTTAGTGTTCTTCGGTATAATGTTCTTCCTGGTTGATTAGAAAATTGCTTGTATTATAAACTTTTGTTAATGGACTTTCTTGTGTTGTTTGCCATTCCTTTTCCTCATTATTAATTTGGTTTAGTGTGGGTTTGCAGGGTGTTAGAGAAAGTATGTAAGGATCCACAGATGCTTGTTGACATCTTTGTGAATTATGATTGTGATCTTGAGGCACCAAACTTGTTTGAACGAATGGTATTATCTAACTGAGCAATCTTTTATGGCATTATAGACAGCATGTAAATTAGTTATGTCTTCTTTGGTAAATATAATAATAATCTCTGTTATTTTCCAATTCAATGTGTAGGTTACTACTCTGTCCAAAATTGCTCAAGGAACTCAAAATACTGATCCAAATTCAGTCGCTATTTCTCAAACAGCTTCAATTAAAGGCTCATCACTTCAAGTAGGTTTAGTTGTTGCCTTTTTGTTTGAAATCTGTAATTCATTGAGTGAATTTTTTGATAAAGTTGCCCATTGATCCCATTTTCATTTATCCTTCCCAGGGTCTTGTGAGTGTGCTTAAATCACTAGTTGATTGGGAGCAATCGCATAGGGAGTTGCAAAAGTTAAAGAATAATCAGCAAGAAGGGATTTCAGCTGAAGATTCTTCTGAAATAAGACCCAGGGAAGATGTAACCAGTGATTTTGAGAGGGCTAAGGCTCATAAATCCACATTGGAGGCTGCCATTGCTGAGGTATTGATCATGTTTTCTTTAATCTTTTTGAACAGGGAAGGGAACTTTGTCTTAACTCTTAACCTCCTGTTGCATAATGATCAAGCTATGGTTGGGGGCTGACTTATGGTTTTAATAATCTTTTAGTTCAACAGAAAACCAATGAAGGGGGTGGAATATCTAATATCAAATAAGTTGGTGGAAAACACACCTGCTTCAGTTGCTCAATTTTTGAAAAACACTCCCAATTTGGACAAGGTTGTGACTCTTCTCTAGTAAAATTTAATTTTTGATCTACCATTGCATCCAAGTTTGGTCCGGAATATATAACTGTTGGTTGCTTTCAGGCTACAATTGGTGACTATTTAGGTCAACATGAAGAGTTTCCCCTTGCTGTGATGCATGCTTATGTAGATTCCATGAAATTTTCTGGATTTAAATTTGATAGTGCAATCAGGGAGTTTCTTAAAGGGTTCCGACTTCCTGGGGAAGCACAAAAGATAGATCGAATCATGGAAAAGTTTGCAGAGAGGTAATGGCTTTTTTGTACATGCAAGTTGCCTCCATTTCCCCTCGCCTGAGTGGCAACTGGTTGCCTGTCTGTAGAACTGTGATTGGATAGTTAGATGTATTCATTTGTGCAACTGTATTGGAATCTCCTTTAGTGTTGAATTTTGATAGATGATTATGTTCCCAAAAATTATGCATCATCATTCTTGCTTTTAAGAATTTTATGCTCTATCGACAGATATAATTTGTTTAACCATTGTGCAAGTCAGTTATTAATTTCCTTGAACCTAGTGGGAAGAAAGGAAAACTGACAGTCCTAATTATTCTGCTTCAAGTGGACTGAGATTAAGATGTCTCAGTGTTGTTTTATAAGGTGTCAAATCTTGGTTGATTGTCATGTCATAATGTGTACTTTATACTTTATATTTCGTGGGCATGATACCTTGTACCTGTACTGATAATAAATTTATATCTTTTGTACTAATAGCAGTGTCTTTGTGCATGTTCTCTATGACAGATACTGTGCAGACAATCCTGGCCTTTTTAAAAATGCAGATACAGCTTATGTTCTAGCTTATGCTGTTATTATGTTGAATACTGATGCTCATAACCCAATGGTGTGGCCCAAGATGTCCAAGTCAGATTTTGTTCGCATGAATGCCAGGGATGATACAGATGAATGTGCTCCTAAAGAACTACTAGAAGCGATCTATGATTCCATTGTCAAAGAGGAAATTAAAATGAAAGATGATGCAAGATTAATTGGAAAAAGCAGCAGACAGAAGCCAGAGGGTGAAGAAGGGCGCCTTGTCAGTATTCTTAACCTGGCACTCCCAAAAAGAACGTCATCCGAAGATGCCAAGGCTGAAAGTGAGGCCATCATTAAGAAAACACAAGCTATATTCAGGAATAAAGGGGTGAAAAGAGGGGTTTTCTACACTGCCCAGCAGATTGAACTTGTAAGGCCCATGGTTGAAGCGGTTGGGTGGCCTTTGCTTGCTACTTTTTCTGTAACTATGGAGGAAGGTGATAATAAGCCTCGTGTTGTTTTGTTGATGGAGGGATTTAAAGCTGGCATACATATTACGTTTGTGCTTGGAATGGACACCATGCGTTATGCATTTCTAACATCTCTGGTCAGGTATATGTTCCTGTATCCCCCCCCATCCCACATCCCACATCCCTGAAAAAACTGTTGCTTTGATTATTGTAAGTTATATTCTTTTTCTTTATTTTGACATGTTAGAGAAGTATCATGCTTTGTGCATGAGAATACAGGATGGCAACTTTGATGTTTGGTACAGTTGACAATGTTCATTTAGTTTCTTTGTTGACACCTCAGGTTTACTTTCTTGCATGCCCCGAAGGAAATGCGCAGTAAAAATGTGGAAGCTTTGCGGACACTGTTGGTTCTATGTGACTCAGACATGAACTCTCTTCAAGACACATGGAATGCAGTTCTGGAATGTGTTTCTCGCCTTGAATTTATAACATCAACTCCTTCAATTTCTGCCACTGTTATGCATGGGTCAAACCAAATCTCCAAGGATGCTGTTGTTCATTCTCTGAAAGAATTAGCTGGGAAGCCTGCTGAACAAGTTTTCATGAATAGTGTTAAACTACCTAGCGAATCAGTTGTGGAATTCTTCACTGCTCTCTGTGGTGTATCAGCTGAAGAGCTAAAACAAACTCCAGCTCGTGTCTTCAGCTTGCAGAAGCTTGTTGAAATTAGTTATTACAATATGGCTCGTATAAGAATGGTATATATTTTATCAACTGACAAGTGCATATTTTTTCTTCATCATTTTGATATTTCATATCTTATAAATTGCTTTTGGTTAGGGTTTTCTGCTTACTTTATTTTTTGAGCTATTGGAGTTGTATTATTGTTAAATTTTTTTTTTCCAATGTATTGGCTGAAATGTATTGTTTTCCTCTTGGAGAAATGATTTTAAATGTAATTTTGCAATCTATCTGTTAACACTTAGCATTATCAATTATCATCAGTAAGCTTTGGTTTCATTGCAATAATCGTTTATTGTGTGCTTCCATCTCTTGTAATAATACTGTCTCTTGATGCTGCTCTGGATGCATTTCTAAGCTCTAACTGTTATGTTTTTCAGGTCTGGGCTAGAATCTGGATTGTTCTTGCAAATCACTTTATATCAGCAGGGAGTCATCATGATGAGAAAATTGCTATGTATGCCATAGATTCTCTAAGACAACTTAGTATGAAGTATTTAGAGCGTGCTGAACTGGCCAATTTCTCTTTCCAAAATGATATTCTTAAACCATTCGTTGTTCTTATGCGCAATAGTCAAAGTGAATCCAAAAGGAGGCTAATTGTTGACTGCATTGTCCAGGTGTAGTGAGCATAAGTTCTGAATTCTGATTATTGCATTTGAGCTTAATATAATTGGATATATTTACTTAAATTTAGCTGGTACTGTTGCCTATTGCAGATGATAAAATCTAAGGTTGGAAGCATAAAGTCTGGGTGGCGTAGTGTATTTATGATTTTTACAGCTTCTGCAGATGATGAATTGGAGTCAATTGTTGAGAGTGCATTTGAAAATGTTGAGCAGGGTAAGAATAATTTTCTTTGTCTGTCTCATTGCAGTCTAAGTCTTCTATTGCATTTGTGGTGTATCTAACACATGGACATTTTACAGTCATCTTAGAACACTTTGATCAAGTAGTGGGAGACTGTTTCATGGATTGCGTGAATTGTCTGATCAGGTTTGCCAACAATAAAACTTCACATCGTATTAGCTTGAAGGCTATTGCACTCCTGCGGATCTGTGAGGACCGTCTTGCAGAGGTTTGTTGGGTTATCTGTAGGAAATTACTTTTCTGAATAGGAAGATTACATACATGCATTTGTGCGCACACACATCAATAGAATGAAACTGGGTAGATGTTTATATCAAAATCCATCCACTACCCTCATCTAGGATCTATTTCTATGGTATGTTTTCCCCTAGGGGTATGATTTCTCAACGTACATAGATGATACAATGTTCTAATATTATTTTTCCAAATCCTCTATCTTTTCATAAGATGAGGCATTTCATTGATAGTCTATATGCTGTAGTATAGGTCCTATTGTAAGTAGTATAGACCTGCGAGTAGCGAAGCGCTACTCCTTAGTTAGTTATGACAGCTGTTGAGTTTGTTGCAACAGCTATCAGTCTGTTAGAGCCAGGGCTCTACCTATGTACTTTATAAATACCTTTCTGTAAACATAGATCAATAACAATGAAAACATTCAGATTACTCTCTATCTAAATTCTCTGAACTTCTACATGGTATCAGAGTTTAAAAAATAAAAAGAAGCTCAGGCTTGATATTGCATGGATATCTACCATTGTTCGAAACAGATTTTTATGGGAAAACTAAAGGGAGCATGCTAGCTTAGCTCCTGATTTTGTGCAATGTATGCTGAAATGTAAATTGTTTCAGGATTTGGAATTTTTTTTACTCTCAATTATTGGTTCCTTCCCTTGCTTTGATGCCCCTCTTTTAAGTGGTTTTAATTGTTTGTCTGCTTAAGGGTCTTATTCCTGGAGGTGCTTTAATGCCTATTGATGCTAGTTTGGAATCAGCTTTCGATGTAACTGAGCATTATTGGTTCCCAATGCTGGCTGGTTTATCTGATCTAACATCAGATCGAAGGCCAGAGGTCAGAAGTTGTGCACTTGAAGTCTTGTTTGATTTACTGAATGAAAGAGGTAGCAAGTTCTCCACGTCATTTTGGGAGAGTATTTTCCATCGAGTTCTATTTCCAATTTTTGATCATGTGAGACATGCTGGGAAAGAGGGCTTTATTTCTCCTGATGATGATTTGTTTCGTGAAACAAGCATACATTCGCTTCAGCTGCTATGCAACCTTTTCAACACATTCTATAAGGTAAAGAACTAAAACAGTATTGTTTTCTATTCTTGTAACTTTATCATGCATACATTTGAAATTTTTGTTTAGAAAAAAGTTGGCAGACATGGTCAGATGGTCTTACAGTTTTAATTGGAAAATTGCCTGTGTTGACTTTGTTAGTTTCTTGTATTAGACACTTTTGTTATCTTATAAATTATGTATGAAATTTGGGGCATTATGTTCAGCATTTATCTATTTGCTGTTAAATTTTAAAAACATTACTCATTAGGAATCTTGTTTCCAGGAGGTTTGTTTTATGTTGCCTCCACTACTGGGTCTGCTGTTAGATTGTGCCAAAAAGACAGATCAAACGGTGGTCTCAATATCTCTTGGTGCTTTGGTGCATCTCATTGAAGTTGGTGGACACCAATTCAGTGAAAATGACTGGGACACGCTACTTAAAAGCATAAGGTGCAAAAAATTTCCTACTTTCTGAAGATTCATTTTTGTTATTCTAATATCAACTGTCAAACATTTATTTAATCTTGATCTCCAGAGATGCTTCATACACTACACAACCTCTAGAGCTGCTTAATGTGTTAAGTTTTGAAAATCTGAGAAACCATGGAAGCATTATTAGTGAGTCTGAAGGCAGCGCAGGTGACAGTGGGACCACAAGGTCTACAGACATTGAGGTAATTGGTGACCGTCAACTGGATGTCAATAGTAATGGTAAATTGTCCCCACTGGCATCCTCAAATACAAATGCTGATGGAGTGGAAGATTCTGTATCACAGACAAATGTAGACCAGTCTGAAGGTTAGTTTTTTTTATTTTAACTTTTGGTTGTGTCCGTGTTTATACATGGACATGTCTTCAGTCAGATAAGTGAGAAGTGATATCAATTATCAAATAGATTAGTCTCACAAAAAATAGCTTATTGAAAAAAAAGAGTGAAATATCTCATTCAAAATCACCACATCTCATGGTGGGGCCTCGAAGACTACTTTAAATAGAAAATTAAGTGTGGATTGGGCATTAATTGAAACTCAAGAACAAATGAATTTGATTGATGGTATTAAGGAATTGTCTATTATTGTAGGCCTTCCATCTCCATCAGGAAGAAGTCCCAAAGTTGCAGATGGAGGAGGTTTCCAGCGGAGCCAAACCTTAGGTCAACGGATTATGGGAAATATGGAAAATCTCTTCCTTCGAAATCTTACAAAATCTAAAAGCCCTATATCTGATGCTTCTCAACCATCTTCTCCAGTTAAGGTATCTTGATATCTATAGTGACAATGTAGCATTGACTTTTATTATCACATGAATACATCTCTTATTTTACTCCATTTTAGGTTGCTGATGCTGTAGAGCCTGATACCAAGAACGAGGAGAGTCCTTTGCTGGTAACTGTCAGGGGAAAGTGCATTACACAGTTATTGCTTCTTGGTGCAATTGATGGTATTCAGGTTTGTATGTTTATTTCTTTTCTTTGTTCAGATCTCACATTTTCAGGTTCCCCTAAATTTGTTTGCGTGTTAAAAAAGGTTGGTAACCTGAAAAGTTTTCAAGGTTTTTGCATTTGAAATAGATGTGAAATTTTTGGTTGACTTGCTGCCAACTATTTGATTGCTCAAAAGTAGTCAGTATAGGGTGAGGGGGAATTTTTTTCCCTCTTTTTCTTTCTCTTTCATAAAAGGTATTAGAAAAATGTTAGTATGAGGAAGTACCTCTTCACACTGCATGTGAGGAAAAGAGGGAGAATGTAATGAGACCCATCTGTTTAAATAGACTTGGTGGTGGAGGAAGCTTTGGAATCTATCTCCTAGCCTAGCAAAAAATTTCTTGATGGGGATTTTTGATAGTCAGATGAAATTTTTGTCTTTAACCTGGTTGCGATGGTCAATGTCAGTTTTGGAGAGAAGCTTTGATATCTTCTTCCAACTATGTTTTTCTAATTATTTGCAGAAGAGATACTGGCCAAAATTAAAAGCACCACAGAAGGTTTCTATAATGGACATTTTGCTGTCTTTGTTGGAGTTTGCTTCTTCATATAACTCATCCACCAATCTTAGAACTCGTATGCACCAAATTCCTGATGAAAGGTAATACAATACTCAGTATCTAATTGTCTTAATTTTGTTCCGGTGGAATTTCTTTACAACTGGAATGCAGGACTTAAGGACCACTAAATTATTCTTGGACAGGCCACCAATAAATCTTCTTCGTCAGGAATTAGCTGGTACTGGCATATATCTGGACATCTTACAAAAAGCAACTTACGGTTTTGAAACAAAAAAAGAAAAAAGTTCAGAGTCTGATGGATTTCAAGATGTGGACTCTACAGAAGTTAATGGCTTGAGTATTACTCAAGATTCTGATGCAGAAGTGAAATTTGAAAGGTTAGCTGAGGAGAAACTGGTGTCTTTCTGTGAACAGGTGCTCAGGGAGGCATCTGACCTTCAGTCAATTACTGGAGAAACCACTAACATGGATATTCATCGTGTCTTGGAACTGCGTGCTCCCATCATTATTAAGGTTCAAAGTTTATTCTCCATGATAATATGTGAAAGTTCAACTGTCTTCTATTCAGTATCATAGTGTTGCCTGTTGTTTAATTGATTAATGCATATTGTAAATATTGCAGCTTAATGTGTAAATAAAATTTATTACAAGAGTTTTATTTATGTGTGTAAAGGTTTTTACACTACCTGTGAACCAGATTATGCCACCTGTTTAGAAACTGTTTTAAGCTTCTATTGTTGTCTTGTTGATGAAAAGCCTTTATTATTACCATGATGTGGCACTTGCTTGCTTGTAGATTGCATAAACTGATAGTGGATCACAGATCACCTTTAATCTCAAAATAATATGTATAGAAATAATGTATTCGTAGGCTGATTTTGGTTTTAGATCTCAAAAAAATGCTAAATCTTCCTTCCATACCATGGGAAGCATAATCTCTCAAGTCTCTAGTTGTCTGTCTTGATTGGCATGTGTTGCGGCCTTAAAAAAATGCTGCCTTATAATCAATGATGCTCTGCCCGTGGCTGTTTTAAGGTAGTTGCCATGTCCTATATATAAAAAGATTGGTTGGATCCAACTTCTACATTTTTAGTTTTCTTCTCATTTCTTTCAGATTTTTTTTTTCATTTTATTATTATTTTCAAATGCATTGGATACTTTACCTTACCTGTCTTTATTTCTTTTTCTATAACAAATCCATTAAAAGGGTACTCGGCTTGAGTTTTTATCTGCTTGTTTTCAATCTAATTGGATGAAATTCATAGCAGCTTAAGTTTATGTGTTCATTTTTGTGCTAATAAAGTAATATTTATCAACCTTGCTCTTTCAGGTGCTTCAAAGCATGTGTTTTATGAACAATAAGATTTTCAGAAGACACCTAAGAGAATTCTACCCCTTGCTAACAAAACTTGTTTGCTGTGACCAGGTAATTTCTTGTTTCTACAATTATTTAAGACTGCATTTAATTGCATTTAATTGATAGTTTGCTTTGTGTGTAATCTGTAATGTAAGGATGAGATTTAAGGGAATGGATACTCACTGTATAAAACGGAAGTTATTTTCTATTCCATCAGAAGCAGTATTGAGACAGGGACAGTTGAAAGAAAAGGAACTTTGATATTTTCAGTATTTTCTTGTACAAGCTCTAATCTCCCTTTTATAGGGTAAACAACTAAGCCTAAAAAGGGGAATAAGGAAACAATATATATAAAAAAAAACAGATAAAATATCAAGATACAAAGATCTTTTTCACATCCTAAAATATCTATGGTATTTACAATAGGGACAAACCTAACCAAAATTCTAATTGATTTTCACCAGTTGATTCTTCAACTTACTTTTTGGAAAGAAAAATAATTATTACTTTGGATGGATAAGTAATTTTTGGGATTCCTCGACTGCTGCTATATGTATGCCTCTCCTAGGTCATTATTTGATTGTGTTTGATATATGCTTGTGTCAATAAAAATAGAATAACTGAATAGGATTTCATTAAATGCTTTAAATATCCTTTACCTATGAGGAAAACAGATATCAGAATTGGCCTGAAATTTAAAGATGGAAAGGTAAGTTTGGCTCCTTTAGGTGTATGTCTTTTTGATCATTATTTTGTTGCAATTGCTAATGATAGTATGGTTTAATTATAAATTTGGCCCCTATACTTGACATCATTTTTGGTTCTAGTCCTTACACATAAAAACCATAGTTTGATCTTTATAACTGATTACAAATCAGTCCTTGCCAAGTTATAACGGTGTTATATTTGGTGTATACTTGATATAATTTTTTTGTTTAAATCCTAGTACAGAAAAAAATTACTCCACATTTTGGTCCCTCCATGAAAATACTCTACATTTTGGTTTCTACACATGATATGCCATTTTTCGTGTTAGTCCATACAAGAAAAATACACTAACAAGTAACACAGTTATAACTTCAATAAATGTTGGGGACCAGTTTGTAAAAACAAAAATTGTATAAGGACCAAAATGTAGGATTCTTCTATGTAGGGACTAAAACTAAAAGTTAGGTATAGAGATCGAAATTATAATTTAACCTAATAAGACTTTTACATGTGTCTATATTTTTGTAAGAGAAATGCTAACGACACTCTTCATGATTGGTTAAAATTTAATCAAACCAATTTTGGGAGATTTTACATATCATTTAAGGATATTATTTTCTAATTTAGCTGATATCTACCTAAATTAATTTTTCAATAAAATTCAACCAATCACGTAAGGAGTATGAGATAGAGAGTGCTAGAGAGAGTGTCGTTAGTATTCCTCTTTTTGTAATGTGCCTTCCCTTACTATTTAGAGGCAATTCTGCAATGTGAGTATTTTGGGTGGCATGAATTCCACTTGTAACTAATTCACATTTAACTTAAATTAACCAAAATTGATTTCTTGTTAACTGCATTAAAACTAATCTCTAGCACTTCTCATTTTAAATACAGCAAACATCCATTTTGATCTTCCAAAGATATCATTGTCATTACTCATTAGTTGGTCCTTTAATGATAAATACCCAAAAAATGTTCAACTTAATGTAAAAAAAAAGACAAATTATTTGATATTAAACTTGAATCTTGTTAAAGTCAAAGGTGGCACCAATATTTCGATTTTACCACTGCTAGCCCTCTAGCATCATCTTGTTAACTTCCTTTTGTAAACTGATAATCCTTTGTTTTGATCAGATGGATGTTCGGGGAGCTCTTGGTGATTTATTCCAAGCACAACTGAAACCTCTTTTACCATAACCATGCCGCTGTTAGGATTCTCAGATATAAACTTCAGGGCATTGTCGATGTCAGTTTTAGCTGGCTTGGAAAGAAGAAATATGGTAGCATTTTTTTGTATTAATCTTTTTATGGAAATTTTGTGATTGTACTAACAGTTTTGTAGAAAGGCAATAGAAATGTAATTTTGGTTTCATCTGACCTTCCAATATTCGTTTGCACTTAACTCAATTTGTTTGTGCAGTATTTGGACAGTAGGTGAAAGCTCTGATTGAGGTTTCGATTTCGAATCAGTCTTTTGTTGTATGATAATAGATGTATACCATGTGAAACCCTTGCGTCTTTCATGAGAAGGAATATCAAATATTTGCTATTCATAATGTATACTAGAAAGAAAGAAAAAAAGGTAGCAGTTATCCCACTTTTACCGTTTCTTCGTTTTTTTTTTCTTTTTTTTTTTGACATGTTTAGACTTCAGGCCTTTATTTTGGATCTTACCCCTTTACAGGTCGATTTGATTTCTCACTGCCAGTTTTTGATATTTTATCTTTTTGTGCGTGTCATATAAGTTGAGTTGGATTGGAACTTCTTAATCCATAAACGTCAATAAAACAAGGCAGATTATACGTTGTAGGAGAAGAAAAAAAAACACAGCTTGCCTTCGGCATAACAGATTTATTGAGCACGATTAGCCGCTTTTCGTTTTTGTATTTTTAAAATGACTTAAATAACCTTTTGATTCTTATAAAATTGGGAGTTTTGATTTTAGTCCTTTAAATTATTTTTTTTGACAAAAAAAATATTTAAAGAAATAAAATAAATAAACAAATAAAGCCCTATAGGGACCAAAAAGCTATTTAAGTCTTTTAAAATTAAGTAAACTGTCTTTCATTTATTTTATTTATTTATTCTTGAATTATTATTTCTTAATCAAATTTTTAGAGGTTTATAATGATTTGAGATGACATCATTTAAAAGTTTGGAAATTACATATTTTATTGAAAATTCGAAAAGATTTTATAAGCTATGACATTAGAATTTAAAGAGTGGAAAGTTAAGTATCTATTTATTAATTTTATGGTGAAAAATGATGCTTTGGATGGAGGATTTAAAATAAAAAGGTTGAAAGTGATTCATTTTATATAAAAAAAAGAGAGTAAAAAATTAAGATATTTTTTTAAGTAGAGTATAATTTATTACAGAAATGATCTTATATTTTAAAAAAAATGCATGAGCTTATTTAACTCTATCTTACAAGATTAAAATGGCTAAATTTTCTTTTTCTACTGTATAAAAAAGATTAAAATTCAAAATTTAAATTAAAAGCAAAACAAATGTAATTAAGTCATTATTTTATTTTCAGTATTTGCACTTTTGTTCCTTCCAATGACCATGACAAATTTAATATAAATTGTTACATTTATGATAGAACTTTACAAAATTTGGTAAGAGTGTTACGCAAGTGTATTTGACTGTTTTTATTCACTTTCAGAATCTGTTTGATTTTTATTTTTAAAACTAAAGAAAAAACTATTTTATGGGTGTAAATTGTTTCTCTACTCTGAAGATGATTGGTCCTACCCACTTCTAATCTTCTACATTATTCCTACACATAGCAAAGCAGCTACACATTGTTCCTTGGATGTCAATTAGAAGATTGAAACGGAATAAATTAAACTTTCTAGGAAAAGTGAAAAAGACTATTAAATGAAGCTATCGCCTTTTGTTATGGGCGTGATGGAAAATTAGCAGTTTTCTCTTTCAACATATCTGTATAAGGAAATTCGATTCGATACTAGTAGGTATAAATTATTAAATTAAAATAAGCACGATAATAAATAAAATAAGTAGACGACATAGAAATTGGAAAACAGCAAGATAAAGTTCGACTGTTCTTGGACGATCAAATAAAAACCGTTGTTAAAAGTTTGGTTTCTCAGTTTGGAATGAAGCTTGATTCTGCCAAGATCCATAGACAATCAGTAGGAAATAATTGGAATTAAAAAAAATAAAATAAAGGTTTGGCTTACCCTTATAGTTTACATTTGAATTTTCGTTTGCCTTTTAGTCTGATTCTACCTTTCTTTGCTAGATTGTTCTCCCTCAATAAAAAAAAATAAAATGTTATGCCTTGGCTTGGTGTCACCCAACAGGTTTAGGAATCCAGTGCTTTGTTGAGTCTAAACTCTAAATGCAATGCTTTACGTAACTTTCTACTGAATAAAAGTACATAATTTTTTCCCACTTTGACAACAATTATCTTCATATAGGTGACAGAGGGGACTCATGAGAAACATAGGTAAGTCGAGACAACATGGGACTCCAACATTTGACTACGTGTGTTTTGTTGGCTGTTTGCATTCTAAGCCAAGGTGCTGATGGGTTTGCTTGCAACTGGGGAACGCGTTTAACGCATCCTCTTCCACCTCAAATAACAGTGAAACTGATGAAGGACAATGGATTCAAGCAAGTGAAACTCTTTGAGGCTGATCCCGCAGCACTGAAGGCTCTAGGAAATTCTGGCATTCAGGTCATGGTTGGCATACCAAATGACCTCTTGGCAACCCTTGCTGCCAATGTTGATGCTGCCATTGCATGGGTCAACCAAAACGTCTCCTCTTACATTTCCAAGATTGGGGTTGATATAAGGTAATAGTAATACGAGAAACGTTAACAACACTTTTTCTAACATTCTTTTTTAAACATTCTCTATGTTTGAAATTTAGCTGATATGTATTGATAATTTCCAATAAATTTCAACTATCAGAAAAAAAAGTGTTATACAGAGTCACTCCAGTAATATAGTACTACCCTGTGTTTGAGTAGGTATATCCAAGTTGCAAATGAAAAATTGCATATTTTAACTAGTGTACGTTTGCAAAATGAATTGCTAGGTATGTTGCTGTGGGAAATGAGGCTTTTCTCAAAACATACAATGGTAGGTTTGTGAATTCAACTTTTCCAGCCATCCAAAACATCCAAGCAGCCCTTATAAAAGCAGGATTAGGGAGGCAAGTGAAGGTGACAACCCCTCTAAATGCTGATGTGTACCAAAGTGACAGTGGTCTTCCATCAGGTGGTAACTTCAGGTCTGACATTCATGGCCAAATGATGTCCATAATCAAGTTCCTAGGCCAAAATGGTGGCCCTCTAACCTTCAACATCTACCCATTCCTCAGCCTTGATGCTGATCCTCACTTCCCAAAAGAGTTTGCCTTTTTTGATGGCTCAGCTGCACCTGTTGTTGATGGCTCCATAACCTACACAAATGTGTTTGATGCAAACTATGACACGCTCATCACAGCCCTTGAGAAGAATGGTTTTGGCCAAATGCCTGTGATCATTGGAGAGGTTGGATGGCCAACTGATGGAACAGCCAATGCCAACATCAAGAATGCTCAAAGGTTCAACCAAGGCCTAATTGACAGAATTGTGAAAAGACAAGGAAGTCCCAAAAGACCTTCCTCACCAGATATCTACTTGTTTGGATTCTTAGATGAGGATGCCAAGAGCATTGAGCCTGGCCCTTTTGAGAGGCATTGGGGTGTCTTCAACTTTGATGGATCCTTGAAATACCCTTTGAATTTGGGTGGGGGAAAACAACTGGTTGGTGCAAAAGGGGTGAGGTATTTACCAAAGCAATGGTGTGTGATGTCAACTCAGGCAAATGTTGACCCTAATGCTTTGGCTGAGAGCATGAGCAAGGCATGCACATATGCTGATTGCACAAGTCTCTCTCCTGGAGCATCTTGCAGTGGATTAGACACAAGAGGCAATGCTTCATATGCATTCAACATGTACTTTCAGACCATGAATCAGCAAAAAGATGCATGCCAATTCAATGGTCTCTCTGTCATCACCAACATAAACCCTTCACCACCTCAAAGCTCTTGCCAGTTTAAGATCATGATCGATCTGGGGAAGCATGAAAAGAAATCCACTCCTTCTTCGGATGCACCACAAAGGAAACTACACTCAATGGTCATGCTGGTGTCAAGCTTCATTTTCACTGTCATGTTATTTCTTTGTGTTTAGTCCTTTTTTTTTTTAATTTGTGTTATGCAGAGTATCACAAATCACAACTTGACGCCATTTTTTTATTCATTTATTTATTTTTCTTTGTTTGTTTGTATTCTCACTAATGAGTAGATTTTCAATCCCATACATGGCCAAATGAATGAATAATTGGTCTTATTCTTCAAGCTGATTCAATTTTTAATCCCCGACCCTGTTATTATCTCTCTTTATTAAGAGAGTATCTTGCAACTCACACAAATACGTGTATATATATATATATATAACAATGAAAAATCCACAAAAATACTCTGTTAATAAAATCCAAAAAAATAAAAACTTTATTTTTCCACTTAAATAAAATAATGACATGCACAAACAATCATGAGACTACTTTCCGACACGCATCCTCGAGCCCACAATCACAAATCACTTGCAGGGCCCAGAATGAGAGGCCAACGAAAATAAAATAAAACACGAAAAATGGGAACTGACACAATCTTTTTTCACAAAAATAATTCTAAATAGAAAAAAAAAAGTTGGCAAGCCGTAAGCAAAAAAAGTAATGAGCAATAGTAGTACCAAAATTTTGTTGTACATACAAGAAAGAGAAAGAGACAAAGGAAAATCGAAAATGATGCCTTAATTTCCGTATTAAATTCTCCCTTTTTTCAACCAAAGATCAATAATCTATTATTGAAGTAGATTCAGTGCATGTCGTCTATTGTTCTGCACACCGAATGATTCTATATAACGAAGAAAACCTCAAATTTGAATCTAACTCTTAAACACTACGGAGATATTAGAACCAATCAAATCACCCATATACAAATGTTCTTCTCATTGTCCATGTTTTCGTGCATATTCGGTTTTGAGGTTCCAGCATCGTCTTGAAATTCTTCTCAAGCTCGACGAAAATTTCTCAGCTTTTACCTCATTACCGTTACCCATAAAAATTTCCTCTTCTGGGTGTTTGTTTATTGGATCCGGTGCATTGTAAGATTTGATCTGTTCAAGAATCATATCATTAGCGGACACTCCCATTTTCTGGGTACTTGGGATTGGTTGCCATTTCGCACTCCCATTTTTAGGGTTTATGTCGGTTGTGTTTGGTGGTTACCCTTTTGACTCTGAATGAGCTTGACCACGAAAAGATTGGTCCTTGGTGATCGCAGTGTTCAATTCAATAACTTCTGGGATTGATTCTTTTAAAAAGGGAATATTGCCTTTTTTTTTCCTGTGAGATTTATCCGTTCAATTTTTTTATTCCTCTTCTTTTAATGGTGATGCTTGAATATCAGAGCAAGATTCTGGTGTTATTATGTTTAGATTAAAGACTAGTGAAGGCCCTGTGCGCCTCTTGTATCAGCGAACTCGGCTTAACCTTCACCATAACAATATTATGGCTTATTTAGTTGGTTATGATCCTTGTTCCCACTTGAGCATGGCCTTTTCTCAGTACCCTTCTCTTTCTTCTTCTAATCGTGGTAGCTACTTGTCTTTCCCATTTCTCCATAATCTTGTTTATGCTAATGTTTTTGGGGTTAGCAGAAGCATTCGTTTTGGTCCTAAAGGTTGTAGCTTTGACACTGGTGGCAGTTCTAGTAGCAATAGTGATAGGATCTTTGTGAGGGCAAAGGCAAGGCAACGTGGCTTTGCATCGAATCGCCGCCAGCCGATGTTAGCTGATTTGGAGCAAAGGAATTCTGTTAGGAGTGATGAGAGTGATGCTACTTTGGCTAAGGTTGATAATGGATCTATAAATGGAAGTCCTGCTAAGCCTCCTTGTTTCAGTTATCACCGGTTGACCCAGAAACTTGTTGTTGCTGTTGATGTTGACGAGGGTATGTATGCAAATGCATATGCATGTGCCACTCTTTTTATTATATTTTGGTGTTTCTTCAGAGTTTTATATATTTTGTCATTTAACTTCATAGTTTATGAGTTATGTAGACCTCGTGCTGAATCTTCACTATGTTCCAAGGAGAATTGCTTTACTTGATATCTTTCCAGTTTGTTTGTTTTTTAATTCGTTTCAAACTTAAACATACAATTGAAAAATTAAGAAACTAAAGTCAAAGTCCCCTCTCTGGGTCCATGAAACGGACAGATTATATCTTACTTTATTCTAAGTTTCATGCATGTTACATGTGTATTTGCTTGAATCTTACCTGGTCAATATCTGGGTTGAAGCTTTCTTCTTCAGAATTCTCTTCAGCATGCGGCTGAGATCCCTTTTGAATTTCGTTTATTAAATAGGAACTCATGAAGTTGTTGGAAATTCTTAGAATTGTGTAGTGACTATAGATTTCTAAAATAGAATACAAGGAAATTCTTTTGCCATTGATACATTGACACCCCCCCCTCCCCTGGTTGTGTGATGATTGCTGCAATATTCTTGGCTGGCTCAGAGCATGCTGTGTGAATAAACTCCTCATCTTTATTTTACTGGATAAAGGTCAACTCCAGGATTGTATAAGTAATAAATAGTCCACTACAGTTTGCAGTGTAATGTGTTGCCTAGAGTTAGTAATGTTTCTTTCTTCACAATTGAATCCATTGTAAATGACTAATACTAATTTAATTTTTGGATTAACCACTTTTGTTCTTCTTCTGATGTTTTCCCCTCATATAAACAGTATTAGGAAACTTTGTGTCAGCTCTCAACAAGTTCATTGCAGATCGATATTCATCAAATTATTCAGTTTCTGAATATCACGTGTACGAGTTCTGCAAGGTATTATTTGTCTGCTTTGGTGTTTCTGTATTTTGTATCACTAATTGAAATTTACCATTTTTTTTTTGTGGATAATTTAATATAAATAATGTCCAAGATTGGCAACATGAGTGTTCTTTCAGATGCTCATTTTTTGCCTCCTATTCTTTTGTATAATATGGTAGCATTAGAAGTGATTGCCACTTTTTGAGATTTGTCTTATTTGTGTTGAATTAATTTTGTTTGGCTTGTGCACTAGTGGTGCTATGAAATAAAATATCATTGATAAAAAGATAATCAACACTTCTTACAACCCATTTAGCCCATTGTATTGCTGTGAATTTGTGCATGTTTGTATGTGTAGTCTGATGCACCCTTCATTTCTGTTGCAGATATGGAATTGTTCACGCGATGAAGGTAACTGTGCATCTGTCAGATTTTCAGATCACATTTTGTGAATGGTTTTGCTATTCATTTCTTATGGAAATTTGCTGCATATAAGTTATTGCCTTTCTCTTTTGATTTTTCACCAAACCCTTATATCTTATTATGCAGCTGATATCCGTGTTCATGAGTTTTTTAAGACACCATATTTCAAGTCAGGGATCCACCCTCTTCCAGGTGCTCAGACAGCTCTTCAAAAGTTATCAAGATTTTGCAGCCTATCAGTTGTAACGTATGCTTTTGGTATTGAACTTGCTTCAACCTGTAAAGGAATCTTGTCAGCATTGACTAACTGGAGGTTTTATTGTATGATTGATCAGGTCACGGCAGAATGCAATTAAGAACCACACAATTGAGTGGCTAGAGAAGAATTATCCAGGACTGTTTCATGAGATTCACTTTGGTAACCACTTTGCTCTTGATGGTGTGTCAAGACCAAAGTCAGAAATTTGTAGGTGAGTCTCTTAATGCTTTTTAATGTACTGCGTGTTTCAGATTTGGATGCCTTTCTTTTGTACTTTCTTTTTCAGTATTAAATGTTATAGAACTGCATAAACAGAATAGAATTCCAACTCTGCCTCACTTAAAGCACAGGAAACATGCTGTTTCAAATGTTTTATTACTGATAGATTCCTGGTGTAATGCCATTGACAGGTCTTTAAATGCCAAGGTTCTTATTGATGATAACCCACGATATGCCAAAGAGTGTGCTGATGTTGGAATTAGAGTCTTACTTTTTGATTATGAAAACTCATATCCTTGGTGCAAGAACGAGTCTGTTGATCAGCACCCTCTGGTGACCAAAGTTAAGAACTGGGAAGAGGTGGAACAACAATTAATGTCACTGATAGCTTCGTAGTTGTCAAAACTTGTAACAAGGATTTGTGGAAAACCATCCTTTCTACATGAATGTGTTTGAAATAATCTATATAATATATATATTCTTGAAGACTTGAACTCACTTGAAGTGGCTGTAAGGACCCCCCAGAGGCCAAAGAACAATAAATGACAGGATTATATTCTTTTTCCCATTTTGAGCAACACCAAGGAAGATTGGAATTTGAAGTTGTTCATTATGGTCAAAATTATGGTGATTTTACCATATGGATAACTAGGCACAGATTTGTTTACACCCTCAATGAATAATGTAGGAGTGAAATCTAAATCATATTGGCTATACCATCCTACATTCAATCTTAACCATCAAATTGTATGATCTCTGATGTTGAACAATGATTATTATACATGAAATGAAAGTGCAAAACCATCAGGGGTTATTGGACTTCTACTGTTGTTTTATCTATCTATCTATCTGTTTTGATCTAGTTAATTATTGGTTATCTGCTTGGATTCGTGGGAGTTCAAGACCAAAATTGGTACAAGGTATAAATGGATGGATATAATATTACTTCTATCTTGCTTTGTCGAAAACATAAAAAGTTATGTAGTAGTTCTACCTTGGTATAAATTCGAAATGCTAATAAGTTATAAATTGTCTGAGGTTATAAATTGCTGAGGTTAGTTTAGTCTAATTTATTTTTAATTTATAAGTTACTTTTTTAAGTAAAAATTGGGTCAAACATCAATTAACAAAAGTTACTTAAAATAAAAATTACTTATTTTTAATAAAAAAAAATAGAAATAATGAATTTTATGATAAGATACCCATTTCTATGTTCTTTCCTCATTTTAGAATAATTAGTATTTTTTTATCGAAAAATATTAGTGATTAATTTGTTAATTTTTGTCAGTAAGAAGAATTAAATTCAAAACCTCTCTATCTTATTATATTTTAATTTTAAAGAATTTTTAAGTTAAAAAAAAAAAATATTAACAAATAATTATTTATTTATTTTTTTAAACTCTATTTTTTTTATTTTTAACTGGCTTATAAGTTAAAAATAAACTGTCCAAACAGAAGTTAAAACATTGTATTTTGGATAAATATAATAAGACCTAAATTAAAAGTTGTGATCTTTTTTTTTTAAGACTTAGTTAATCCATAATGCTTCTTTAATTAATTACTTTTAAATTAAAATATTTCAAATTAATTGTATTGACAAACATTTTAAAAAAGAGTATTAATGATAAGAGTAATTTTAAAATAAAGAAAAATATAAATTTGAAATATATTTATTGTTATCAATTAAATTAATTATTTTTTTAATCATGTAAAGAACGGAACGGAGAGAGTGGTTCGATTTCGATCCATCACCAATTAACAATTTTTTTTCTAAAACCACACATCACGACTGCTTGAATTGTACAGCTGCAATTGAAATTGGCATCGGTTTAAACTTTAAACTATGACGGTACCTTGTGGTCCATTTCTGACACTGGTATAAAATGGTAGTTGCAATTCCATAAATGCAGTAATTATTTTATTTTATCTTATTCACATCAAACATTTCATGGTGTACATTAATGTAAACCTATGCATCAATTAACAGATGCAAATTACTCGGTCTTCTCTATCAACTTGATGCCATAAGCTTCTATAATCTCCAGTGCTGCAAAAACCACACAGCTCACAAATTAGCATTGTAAAGTACATACCACAATATACAATTTAATGATATTATAAAAAAACAAGATTCAACAAATGGATGGACAACAAACCAATAATGTAATGTATCATGCTCTCACCTGGAGTGTATACTTCAGGTTCGATAGGCCTTAAGATTCCTCTTGTCTGAATTTTGTTTGTCAATAAGAGCTGCATAAACAGACATCATTCAACAACACCATTTTCTTGGAATACAACATAAAAGAACAGAAAGACGGAAAATACCAAAGCTCCAACAGCAGCTGGAATACCAACAGTAAGGGCCATGGCAGTTGTGGTTTTTCCATTAAGAGTCTTCCCAAATTCAAGTAAAGTAGCTCTATGCTTCTCTGTAATTTGGCTATCTGGGTATTCTATTTCCACTTCATGGTGCAAAAGCACCATATCCTGCTTACAAACCAGGTTTTAGTAAACTTCAACATATAATAGTGTGTTGCTAGTATTTCTCATTAATAGAAATATACCTTTTCAGTGCTGGTGTATGATAACCTCTCCTCCATGCGGAAACAAACAACATCAAAAGCACTTTTGCACAAAGCAGGGATTTCCAATTTGTCAAGAAGTCCCAAGAATCTACATGACAAAAACACAAAAGATAGTCAGGTAGGTTAAGATATTAATTTTCCAAATGAAATTAGTGTAAGAGAAGGGTAAGTGGTCTACATGATTGTTTTGGCTGTCTTGATTGCAGTACTTTGATCTTTGCAGTGCCCTTGTGTTAATATTTGTTCCATGATGTCATTCTCTCCTATCAATTGTTCATCTGGATCTTCACTAACAACTTTGAGAAGTTCAAATAAGAATTTTCTGAAAGTTGGTCTCTGTTCATTCATCAGCAACGAATGAGCTTCATTGTTAAATAATCCAATCCTAGACAGTGTCCCCATGATCTCACCAAATCCTGTACGCCAAGTTACAAGTTTCAGAAAGATTAAATACACCCTTTATACTCAAACACACCGTATGTATATTGCTTAACTTTAACATGATTGAAAGAATGGTGCAACTTCATCAAATATTGATAAATATAGTTTAACATGTTGTATACAACAGTATTAATCAATGTCATATGTTGGCCTGAAAATAGAAACATATATACACGTGCCTTCATAGCGGAGGGTTCCCCGGAAGATGGTCGATGCTTCAGTTATTCCATACACATCCCTATAAAGTAATGAATTGCGATTTGGGAGACATTCCAAAGCAAAAGCAGGAAGGTCCGGTAGCCTTAGTCTTGTAGCTGAATCATAAAGACCGTCCCCTGTTCAAAAAATAAGAGTGATGCAGTGAACTTATGAACAATGCCAAACAAGTGATAGAAAGGACTGTGGGGGATGAGACTTATTCAAAATGAAAAAAAAAAAAAAATGAAGTAATCTTTTTCAAAATGAAGCAAGAATCCTCTAGAGGTCAAATCAAGAAAATTACATGAATGTTTTAGACCTTAAAAGTGGATGCATGCATGCATATTATGGAAGCATGTTAGAATTTGTTGCTTAAAAGCTTACCATCAATATGTACAGTTTCACCACCCCATTTGTAGGTGGCAGGATTGCGCCCAGCTCGGATGGCTCCTGCAGGATTCCAACTGAAATAATGGGTCACCAATGAGTTCTTATAGCCACAATCATCTAACTTTTTACCACATAAGCAAAATGAATGGTTAGCCAGATGAAAACACTACAAAATAGTGAGATTTTAAAAGCATTGAGTTTCGGAAACTTACACTAAGATTTATCAATGTTTTATAAATCATATCCAATTAAATACATAATTCAGTATGCTTACTCTTGAGTTTGACAAAGACATTCCAAGAAGTACCTGAATTTATATGCTAAGGGATTGTTAGCAGCTTCAGGAGATGGAAGTCCACCACAATAAGAGGTGAAAGACTTTACTTTCCCCTTCCTCACATGTGCTTTGTTGATCATCTTCATTGCCATCATATGATCTGGACCATCAAACAAGTACAATCTTATTGTAAGACCATCAAACCGATCATTGATTATAATTTATCAGACTAGCTCTTACCAATCCCAGGGTCCAAGCCCATCTCTCCAAGAATTGTTATACCAGCATCTTTAGCCTTATCATCTAGCATTGACATGGAGCTATCAACATAGCTAGCAGTGACAAGATGTTTTTTCAGCTGCATTAAGAAACATATTCATTACTAAGATAGAACATAGAAAGAATTGTTATGTACCAATACCACCCTTGCAATTTTTTCCTAGATTACTTTGATCATCTCTTCTTCTTTTCCCCACAGGATTACCAATCTATAACTTGATTTATGTCTAAATCTACATCATTTCAGTTCAATATTGAACAATAACATCAAATAATGAGAAGCACCTCAATGCAAGCATTTGCTATGATAATATGACAACTTGGGGGCAGCAAACTTATGACAACGTCAACCTGCAGATAAGGAAAAGAAAAACTGTCAAGATAAGGCCGCTAATGCTATCAGAACCTGAGAACACAAAGCATAGATCATATGCTGCATGATGTTTCAAGATGGAAAAATCATAGTCAGCATTAACGATGATGGAAAATTAAAAATTATTAGTACGCTGTATGTTAATAATACTCAAAATGCTTTTGCCAGCCAAATCCCATATCAATTTCTTTTAGGGGTTAATTAAGGTCATTTTGAGATGCTTTCTAAAGATTCAATTAAGACAATTGGAGAAGTTATTTCCCAAGAGACAAACGTACCTGTGAAATGTACTTACACAAATTGGCACGATCCATCACATCGAGCTGAATTCCGGTTACATTTGGAATTCCCTCAACAATCTGCATCGATTATCTAATGTCAAATCTAGAACCCCTAGTAAAAAAAACCATCACTTCTTCCATTGAAGAAATCAAGAAATTATTATGTGAAAGCAAAATATCAGTCAAAATACCTGCTCTGCATCCTTCAGGTACAGAGATCCCACAAAGACTTCTACTTCAGTTTGGCATTCAAAATCATCTTCCAACAATGTTTTATGCCATTGGCTCGATGATGGCTTTCTGAATGACGATAACATTTCAGCAGCTGGTTGACAGACCCGACCAGCACCAAGAATTAAAACTGCAGCCTTCTTTCTGGGATCAGATTCCTTCTCTATGCCATTCTCTTCGACTTTACCAAGCTTAAGTGAAATTTTACTTGAATCTTGATTTGAAAATCTCTCATTTTCAATTGGATTAGCAATAGCAGTTAAAGAATCAATGATTTGATCTAGAACAGCCCTATCATCTGCACCAACCTGTTGAAAACTCAGCATGTTAAGACATCATTGATTAATATAAGTTTATTGGGTAGGTACAAAAGTCATAGTTTAAAATGCAATTTCAATAATAATAAACGAGTTAGAACACCACTCAGAGCAAGAAAGATATTAGAAGAAGAAACAGACTGGAATGATGAGTGAGAAAACTAGACTTTCTTATCTTGAATTCCTTAGGATCTAATATGATTCCTGTTAAGAAATCTTCATGACCTTGGATCAAAAACAATGAAAAACCTCCCATCTTTCAAGTATATGGAAGAGAAATAGACCATTGATGAAAGTAAACATTGCAGTTGGAAATAGATGAGTACTTACTTCAAGTTCAGAGAATGATACAGCTTCAGCACTTTGACCCACATGGCAGTTGACTAAGTGGAAGGAGCCTCCTGCAGCTTCAATAATATCTAAGGCCTCATTTATCAGAAACTGATCAAATAAGTGACCACTTAGAGATACCTGTAAGTTATATTCAGCAATCACAATCAGAAGATTAACTAGCAACTAGAGGGATTATCATGAATATCTATTACTCAAGTTAATATTGGCATGTTGTAGGGTTCAATCAATGGAGAATAGTATATGAAACTGAAGAACGCACCGATATATTATACTTCCTTTTGTTAGATAGAGAATTTTCTGAGTTTTCTGATGCTTCCCTGCAAGCCAAAAAAGACAGTGTGTGGCTGTTATAAGCGGGAAAATAAAGGGAACTGTAAATGAAAAGGGTTGCTATCACAAATTAACA
Organism: Amphicarpaea edgeworthii; assembly: GCA_014843725.1. Classification (NCBI taxonomy): domain Eukaryota; kingdom Viridiplantae; phylum Streptophyta; class Magnoliopsida; order Fabales; family Fabaceae; genus Amphicarpaea; species Amphicarpaea edgeworthii. The sequence continues at coordinate 24,256,079 of CM026324.1, read as the reverse complement.
GTTAAGGATACAGACAACCAAGAATGAAATATAGATGAGACACATACTCTGAATCAGAATTGCGCATGCGTGGGATATAATCATACAAGGAGGTTAGCACTCCTCTATGGACTATGCAAGCTCTCCTTAAGTGAGCAGGCAATTCTGTAATGTCTGTTGCAGAAGCCAAATTTGTGACAAATTGGGAAAGTATGTTTCCAAAATGTTGGGAAGCCTAGCCAAAATGAAATTGCATATTCGATCATTCTATAAATATATGCCTTTCTCTTATCAATTGGAAGTATAGAAAGTAACAAATTCGAAGGCACCTACCTCTTTTGCAAATTCTGTTGGAAGTGTGTCAACAGCTAAACTTATCACACCATTCCCCTCCATATCATCATGGTACGAATTTGTTACAGGATCATATCTAAAAACAATGTTTAAACATTATTACATCATACTAGAAATTAAAAAAAAAAAATGTAACATAAATGTTTGCAATTGAACTGAAAGTTACAGTGTAATGTATAAGCCAAGATAATATTTCAGCATAAGTATCACCTACACAAATCTTATAGCTTCTAATACATTCCATGATAGAATAGTGTAGATGAGAGTAAAATGAATGACTTCCCCAAACTAGAGACATGGCATACCTGAAGAAGGGTGAATCAATTGATGTACTGCGGTCAACAAACTCAATTGAACCACCTATATCACAGGTTATGTCAGCTATTCCAACAAGGGGGCACCCTCGGCTCATTAAGTCTTGCATCTGCTTATAGCTCACCAATTGAGGAAATCTTTTCTCCCAATACATGCAATTGACTAAGATAAGAAAATGTGAGTAATGGTGCTTAACAAGAAAAATCAGTTTATCAAAAAACATATCATACCAAATGTAACAAAAACAGAATTACTAATATATGCTGAGCTAACTTGACAACTATCACAATTCTACTTCTTTTTTTTTTACAGAACTATTACAATTCTTCTTGATCTAGTAACATATGAACTAGATATCTTCACCCATGGAAAAACACAAGAATTGGGAAGGATATAATTTTATCAAGAAACATTTCAGGTCAGGGTATCAAAAAAGCAGAATTGTTAAGATATAGTGATTGGCGAGTTAACTTAAGACTTGTTAAAAATCCACTTTATCTGAATTACTATATACATTTTCAACAATGAAAAAGCATTTTGAGACTTGGTTTTTGTTTAATATTTCTTTTGACAGATGAGAAAGAAAAATTCAAATTTCTGGAACTAGAAATTTAAGTTACTTCAAATCATTTTAGTATTTCATGATAAACAAGGTCAAGACAAAACAAAATTATTAGCTACCCATAACACTGCAGCGTGACAAATAATAGAATATAATTTGCTCCATTATCAGTAGCACGGATGAAGGGACCTACCAATAACAGATGCATATGGTGCAATTTTGTCATGGAAAGTGGGATTGTAATGCTCAGGATGTGCATAGTAGTCTGCCTGAAATTACCAGATCATGTTAGTATATATTATTATTTATATATCTCAACCCCTGCTTGACATATTTTTTGCATATCCAATAACAGGTTTTATTTCAAATGATAATAGCAGGTTTCAGATCCAAAATAACATGCCATTTTTTTGCAACTTAGCAAAGAGACATTTTTAGCAGATAAATAGATATGAGGAGGTCTCAAAACTCAAGATCAAGATCAACTAACTTTTTCAAACAGTTTTGTGGGATCTTTAGGTTCAACCATGTCTTGGGCAGTCACAACACAACCATAAACTTGGAAAACTCTTTTTGAAGCATGCCTCGGTTGATCCATGTCCTGTTAAACAAAGTACATTCGGAGAAAAGTATAAGACATTTGTTACACGTCTCAAAAGCAACAATAGCATAGCTGATAACATTTCAATATGCTATAATTTTATCCTGATATGAGACTGAGACAGACCTACTACTAATGGTCTTTTTATCCTGATAATCTAGATAAAAAAAAAAAAAAAAAAAAACAAGTATAGTACAAGTTGTACAACTAACACAAGCTTAACCTAAAAACACTGTTAACTTAATAAGACTACTAAGTCAATAATAATTCTAATGAAAAATTACCGTTCTATGTAGGTCCGGTAGTTTAGATGGATCTACAAAGGTATGAGGAAGAAGCTTAAATATCTCTTGTGCACCAGAACAAACTACAGGAAAAGAAGAATTCAAAAGTCAGCATAAGCCTTAGTTTTCAACACTCATTAGACAAAAGAAAATGGGATATCAGAAATATTAGTTCATGAATAGATTAGTTTAACTTCACTTTTGTCATTGTCTACTTAAGAAAGGATACGACATATAAAAAGTGAGTGTCATTTCCTAACACCATACCATTTCCTGAACCAGTAAATACAAAAACCAGGGGACAAATCCCCAATGGCAATCCCTGTGTTGCAATTTCTTCACCAACAGAAATCACAGCAGCCTTAGCAGCAGCCAGGGAAGGGTACATGTAGGATGATCCAAGTGACAAGAAAGGTGTTGAATATCCTAGACTCAAAAAACCTGGAACAATAAGCAGATAAGATGCGAAGTTTCAAAATCACTCACTTGACTTGACAAAGCCATTCAACAATGTGCTATTAGAAACTTACGCTGTCCTAATCCACGCAAAAAGTCAATCATTCCAGCTCTACCAGCAAATTTTCCAAATGCAAGTAACCTTTTCCCATTGTCCCCAACAATTAATTCATAGTCATATAACGATGCCCTCTCAGCTAGAATCTAAGGTTGCGGAAAATAACAAAAACAAGTTAGAAGTTGCAAGAAACCACCACAAAAATTGAAGTCAAGTTTCAAATATGAAGAATTCATTAACACCTTATCCAGCAAAGGCATGTTTTCTTTCTGTGCTTTATGTGTATGTGAGAAGAAGGCATAAGCTCTATCTGGTAATATCATCTCCAGCTGCATAAAATAATTTCTGGTCAACTAATTAACAAAATCTAGCAGGAACATGATTGATATTAATTTAAACAACGAAATAAGAACCTTTGGTTGCTTAATGCCAAGGATGAGACCACATTGTGACAAGTCTTGTGATATTTCAGCGCCAACTTCTTCATAGAGAGCATCATGGTGAATTCTCTTAGTGGAAGGCTGCACAATGATTCTAGAAACACCTGTTCCACCATGGAGCAATCGAGCGCAGTGTGATGGTGTCAAAGGTGCTCTTCTCTCCCATTTGTTCACAGATTCTGCCAAGATCCCAACAACCCCATTCCCAAGCATGATCCTTTTACCTGTTTCAACCCACCCAATTGTCCCAACTCTTCATTCATTCACAGCATAACTCAAAAACAACTCATACACCACTCAAACTCCATGAAAAAAAGAATGCTTACCTCCAATATCAGTATAGTTGAACACGTTTATGTGATGGATTATTATTGAAATTGCATGAGAGAAGAGAAGAGGAGGAGTGATTTCTGACAGGATATAAGTTCGTTCTTGGTTGCGGTAATGTCAGCATATAATAACAAAAACAATGTTGTAATAATACTATATTTAAAAAGGTTGAAGTGTGACACGTGACGTGTACTATGGCTATATTGTTATTTGTTAGGCACACGACATTGGAGGAATGGGAAATGGATCCTACAACATTTTTCTAAGTTGTCATTTTCTGTTTGTATTTTAATATGAAAAATGAGTAGTGCCTTATCTTAGTTTACAAATAACATTTTCATATTAACCACGTGATCGACGGGAACACTCATCAATCAAATTCAGAGAAAAGAAGTAATATACTAATAGTTGGTGTTGGGGTGCCATGTTGACGCCACGTCTATATCGAAAATACATACGTAACGTAAGTTATCATATATTGTATACAACGGGAAATGGGATAAGCTTAATGTCCCACTTTAAGTATCGTGACTCGTGACGTGACGTAATCATTCACCAAACTTGAAAATAGATACGCTGGATAGAGACGAGACTAGACCAGACGTGTATTTTCATTTATTTTCATTTATTTTATTTCTTATTTAATGTATTTTTTAAAAATATTAATATTTATTTTCTATATATTAATTCATTTCTTTAATTGTATTTTTATCACATGTTTCAATTACACTATTTAGATCGATCTACTTTTTTTTATTATTATTTACAATCAAACCTCTATCGAAATTTAACAACTTTAGCTGATTTATGCCATGATTTTTTAATTCATTATCGGTATTACTTTATTAATAACTACACATTTTTAGTAATTTAAACCCTGGTTTCAATTTCTATAAATAAATAAAAACATTCAAGTTGAAAATTTATTACATTTTACAAGGAGAGAATAAACACATAATTGGTGTAAAAAAAAAGAATAAACACATAATTAGATACTGATTCTAATTTACATCTCGTGTCGCATCATCTAACGTGGATGGCCTTTTTGTTTATTAATTGTCATTTGTCAGTCTGCTTTCTAGAGAATGTTTTGGGGATATCATTTGTGAACTTGTTTCTTTGTCTACTTCTTCATCGTCATAATATTTTATTTTATTTTTTGTCGAAATGTGTTAATCCTAGGAACAGTGAAAATTAGGATACTTTCTATATTTAATTAAGTTTATTGACGTTATGAAATATTATTCATAGATTTTTTTTTGCTGGTTAATATAATATTATTCATAAACACTCATGCTATATGGAAATTTTATATTTTCGATACTTTAATTTTCTTAAAAGAAATTAAATTTAAAGATGGACTAACCTGACATAAATTTATTTTAATGATTTTATGCACGCATTCTTCGAGTTATTTTTATTTAACTATGTTTAATACTTACAATGCTTGTGTTTATAATAAGTTAATAACTAATTGCGATATTTTATTTCATTTGACCATTTTTTTTAATCATAAAAATAAATATGGGATGTTAGTCGTTTTTTTATTTTTTTTCGTCCAAACACTTCACTGCTATCAGCATATCCCTGAACTTAGGTTGTAAAGGGCCCAAGTATGATAAGAAGCCTAGGCAACGGCCCAATTGACTTCATGCTCATGACTAGTGTGGGCTTATTAAATCCACTAAAATCATGCATGGGCTGTGGAAAAGACTTAACAATGATTACTTGCTTTGAAAAAACAGTTCTTTCAAACATATATTTATCCTCTTCCCTTTTTTCACTGCTCAAGAAAAGAACACCAGCAATATTAATCATCATTGGACGAAAACAAAAGAAATAACATCGTCAACCCACAATAAAAGAACGGTGATTCTTATATTTTGTTACGTTATTATATTAAAAATATTAACAAAATATAATAACGGTATTCACAATCAAACTACATAAAAGCAGACAACCTAACATTATATATAATAATATTAAAAAAATTGTCCTGAAATCAATGTAGGTTGTTGTCCTTGCATGAAATACAACAATATATAGTCGCAATCCGTTAAGTACTTTTCTCAGATTGTTTAGAGGCGTCGGTGCTACAAAAGTGGATAGTCATGACAAACATGATTTGGTGATATTTCTCTTTCGTATTGTGAAAAGCATGCAACAGAATGAACAGATACATGCATCATACATGCATGTCCCCATATGCAATCTTTCATATCGTGGAAACTTATTGAGAATGGTTAAAAAACAATTTAGAAGGTGTCTTGAATAGCATGGTGCATTGACATTCATTCAATTTATATATAATATTTACGTTCTATCAAGTTAGTTAATACAGCTTGACAGGTTGTAAATTTGTTAATAGCAGTATCTAAAAAGGTATCAATTTCATGGTTTGCCACACACATGTCATATATAATAATATAAAAAATGTTTAGTCTATCAAATATATATCAATACATCCTAATTAAATTGTGGAGAGTTGTGCCTACTCTATCGTTCGATATTGAAATTGGAATATATCCCAAAAATTGGGATTGCTATAAATGTTCGTGAATGGCCAGAATAAGCCCGAAAGTTTATTTCTTTAAAATTACAGACACAGCATCTTCCAAATCCAAAGGCAAATCAAATTGTTCTATTGATTTTGATTTTTGAGAGATTCTTGAGTATGTGGTGTATATAATGGAGCCAGCCTTAGCCACAACACGTGCCAGATCCACGAATAGACCATTGATAGCTCAAATTCCGCGTTTTTATCTTTCCTTCCATCTTTTCTCTTTTTCCTTTACCATATTATTTATTTTTATTTATTAGTGTAGTGTTGTAGAATAATAATATACGGAGACCTAAAGCAAAACGGCACGAGAGCAAGCTGTAAACGCGTTTTGTTTTAGCAGCATTAGAATTAGAACTTCTTCTCCAAAGCAGGTCGCTTTTGGCTTTATTGCTTTTGAGAATGACACATTTGGGATCTTTTCCTTTCATTTTGATTTAGAGTTTAACCGTCATGCACATGCACCCTGATATTCAATCATAAATAACTACATTTATGTCATTTTTAAAATTATTTTTAAAAATTAATAAAATTATCATAATGGTATAAACTATATTAGGGTATGATTATTTTTCTCTTTAATTAATTTATTACTTTTGTGTTCACAAACAAATCTCCATCGACGTTTCTTTAATGTACAGATCATAGATAGACTTGAGACTTGAGAGTTGAGATAACGCTTTCTATACACAACCTTAACTCTTAAGTTTTGCATAAACTTGAGTTTAGTTAATTTCATTTAAATATTAATTTCTATAACTGAAAAAAAAACGTCATTATATTTATGCATAAACTTATATGTGACTGTTTTTTTTTTTTTTTGTTAGAGAAGGTAAGAGAAAGACAAAATATGAAACATTTTATCCTGATTATATATAAATCAAATTTCTTATACAAATAAAACTATAAATATAGATTATTAGGTTGTATTTATTTTTAAGTAATTATTTATGTATGTATAAATATATGACCGAAATTTAAGGTTTTTACATTTTTAAAAGAAAAATTATTCTTAGTTAATATATTCTTCACAAGATAACCAATCATGTTTTCCAACATAAATTAATTAGTCAGCTGATAAATATATATACTTCCTACTAGTAACATGATAATAATAAAAAATAATGTTCTATTTGGTTATTATTTATTGATTATTATGAGAAATATTATTTACAAATCTATAAATACTGTACAGTATACAATTATACAAAAGTAACATTATTATTTTGAATGTGTATTTTTTTTTTTAATTTTAACTATTTAAATATGATCATATAGTCTAAATTTATAGTTTTCATCTCTTATTACATATAGCATTAATTAAGTATGATCACGTGAATCTCTTTTACCATGCACACTGGAAGCTGTTGAGGTTGACTGTTTTCACGATGGTGATTATGGTCACCCTAAAATTAACGTAAAAGTTCTTATATTTTTGGATGCAATTAATTTTCATTAAATCATTTTATCTTCTTAGTTAGCTAAAATTTGACTGCATAATCTGCAATCCTGTTTTAGTCCCCAGAATAATAACTAGATTTGTTGTCATTATTTCATTGACAATAATGTAAAAGTACCCCCCGGAAAACCTGCATGTGAAAAAAGAAAACTCTCTACGAGCATTGAACGCCAACATCTAACTTGATGATTGACTTCAGGCATGTTAGAGCATCTAGCATATTGGAATGTTTAGATGAATTTTGTGAAAATTTGAGTTTCATTTAAATTTAAATCTTTTATTAAAAATCTACTTTAATGATAATTAATGTTGTTTAAAAAATTATTTAATTTAATTTTACAGATCCTACGATATTTAGAAAAATGTTATTTATGATAATAATTTTTAAGCTACAATACTTAAATAAACAGAGATGGGATTGCTCACCATTACTTAAAAATTATTACCATAAATAATTTTTTTTTTCAAATATTCTAATATCCACAAAATTAAATTAAGCAATTTTTTAAATAATCTTAGCATTAAAATGAATTATTGAATAAAAAATTTAAATTTATGTGAAACTTGAAAATCCACAAAATTCATCTAAATAACTATGCATTGTAGATACTCTTCTGTCTTTTGTTCCAATAATAAAAAACGATTCAACAACTTATTTAGCCTTTTAATTGGAGATGCCTTGATGATTTGAAAATAAAAATTAGAGTGGAATGTGACTATTAAAAATTTTAATAAAAATTTACATGATTCAATAATGTTTGACATATTCAATTATTATTCTGTTTTGGACGGCAGGCATTTTCCAAGAACCAAATTGAGAATTCACTATGAAATCTTACAAATTAATCTAATGCTAAAAAAAGGTAATAATATTATTATACTCATCTAAATGTACACTTCATTCCTCTTTTTCTTAAGGGTTTATTTATTTTTTTGGTGAAAAATCTTAAGGGTTTATTTAATTCACCATATTTTTATGGGTTAAATAATACCATTTTTTATATGAAATCAAATAGACATGCAAACCCTTTTTATAACAATGTCAATATATATCTTTAAAGTAATTAAAAATCAATATTTAACTGAGTATTATATACCTATTCAAGGGAAATGTTGCCAATACTTTTTCATATGTATTTTTTAACATGTTCACATTCTCTGCTGATAAAAAAAAATGTTCTCATCCCTTTTTACTGATATAGCCTTTATATATAGGCTTTATTTAATGGGAATTAAATTGTTCAAAATTAATGTTGTTGAGAGACATATTCATAATTATTAAAAGTCAGTTTATATAAAAATTATAAAATAAATAATTTAAACATTTATTAAAAAAAAGAGAATGTAATTTAGTAGTTTACTCAATATATTTTGTATTGTTTTAGTTTTGAATGGTCAGTGCATGTCAGCATCTTCTATTACTAAACGTATTGAAACCGTGTAATTAGAAAAGGTTTGGATGTCTATAGTGAAAGAAAACAACATTAATTCATGAGCCTTCCCCCCAACCCATACTACTTTGTCTAATTACGAGGGAAAAAGACAAGCGTGCTTTAATTTGCATAGGAAACGATAACAATATTTTTCGATCGTTTCATACGGTTTTCTTTCTTTTATTTGGTGACGGTGGTAGAGGAAAAACGAAAAAGAAAAACAGACAAGAGTCGATGTCAATACTCAATGGGCGCAACAAATTGATTCGGTGGAAGCTGTAGTAGTCACTAGTCACAGTGATTGCCAATATCTCACTTGGATTTCGTTCGGTTTCGTTCAGCACTTGTAATTATATGTGACACACCCCTCTTTTTAAGCTGCGTAGCCCCTCCTCTCCTCTCCTCTCCTCTCCTCTCTCTCTCTCTTGACTCAGACACTTGTTCTTCTAGGTCTGAGGTTGTTGACTATATTCAGTGAAGAGTTAGAAAAAAGAATGGAGGGGTAAAAATAATATGATGACATTTTAAAAAATAATTTATTTTAAAACATAAAAAAAGCATTAAAGTGAATAACACCAAATATTGTTAGCAATATAATACTCCACGGCTGGCTAAGACTAAGACAGAGACTAAATTCCAATCGATCTCTTCTCTCCTCCTCCCTTTAAATATGGATGGTCTCTCACTCGTTATTCGCCAGTTGTTCCAGATGGCTGTTCCACGGAGATATTCCTCTTACTCTCTCTGCCTCTGCTTTCTCCTCTTTCTCGCACTCTGCACTCCATTATTGGCTGCTTCCACTCCCAGTACCGATTTCGCGGGTTCAGCCTGTCTCAAAGTTTCTCCCAACCAATTCGCTGGCTCTGTCACCCAAGTCATTACTGTCATACGAGAAGTCGCTTCCATTCTCTCACGCTTCGGCTCTCCCTTTTCCAACTTCCGCCTCGCCACAGCCGTCGCCGACTGCCTCGACTTGCTCGACCTCTCCTCCGACATTCTCTCCTGGTCCCTCTCCGCCATCAACAACTCCAAAGGTACCGTACCAAATTAATCAATTACACACCTGACACCTACATATATATATATATACGACTAAAATTGTACATGATGTGGCAGGGAAACATAACAGCACGGGGGACCTGAGCTCCGATTTGAGAACATGGCTAAGTGCGGTACTTGCGCATCCGGAGACGTGCATGGAGGGTTTGGAAGGCACAAATGGCATTGTCAAGGGTTTGGTCTCGGCTGGCATCGGCCAACTGGTGTCGTTGGTGGAGCAGCTTCTTGCGCAGGTCCTGCCCGTACAGAATCAATTTGACGAGGGTCAATTTCCTCCCTGGGTTAAACCCAATGAAAGGAAGCTTCTACAAGCGAGTGGAGTGACTCCTGATGCTGTTGTAGCGTTAGATGGGAGTGGGAACTATGCTAAGATCATGGATGCGCTGCTTGCCGCACCGGATTACAGCATGAAGCGCTTTGTCATTTACATTAAGAAGGGTCTTTACATTGAGAACGTCGAGATCAAGAAGAAGAAGTGGAATCTTATGATTATTGGAGATGGGATCGATGCCACCATTATTTCCGGTAACCGTAGTGTCGTCGACGGTTGGACCACCTTCCGCTCAGCTACATTCGGTAACTATATGCCTGCCTTCCACCGCTAGCTCTTTCTTTCATAACATAACATAACATTAAAGAAAAACCAAACCATATATATGATTTGAAAAAGATTGCATTGGGTTTTGATATGAATCTTCTATTTTGAAGCCTCAACGTTGATTGCCATAGGGTGATAGCTAGCGTGATAACAGGAACTTTAGTTTTTACCATGCTTTTTTTAACGTTGCTGCATGATCATTAACCTTCATTTTTTAAATCTATAAATTATGAAATATCCATGATGTTTCTTTTTTTTTAAAAAGTGTGTAATAAAACCAAATTATATTAATATTTAAATTTTTTAAAGACCAACTATAATAACATGAAATATTAGTATTATGAAGGACACGTGTGTCGTCCGAAAATTATCCGTCACGAATTTAGAGTTTCAATTTTCTTTATGTGTGTTTATACATTTAGCAGACAATAACTAATTACTGTTGAGTTGGGTTATTGGTTTTATTGTTTCATACTGTAAATAAATAACTGAACATTCACTTGGAATGACAATAATTAATAATTAATGAGCTTTACACTGTTCATGAAAGCCGAAAGGTGCTGGCCTAAAAAAGAAGCAACTGCTATTTGCCACGCGATACCGATATATAGGACCCGGTTGTCTAATAAACATCTTTCTACTTTTTAATCTGTAGCATACCTCAACCTTTAAAAAAGTTTTCTCTGATTGAGAATAATTTTATGCTGTTCAAAATAAAATGTTTTCTCTGACAAAATCGTAGCAGAAAATATGATTAAATATGTTATTTTGAAACGCAGATGGTCAAAATTAATATGATATCTTAATTTATTTTCAAGGTTTTGGTACAGCAAAAAATAATGTTTTTAATATTAGATACGTGTTCATCACTACATATTTATTTCAAATATTTGTATGTATTTCATAACCAACCAAGATAACGGTATTTATAAATTAAATTTGATCATGGAAGTAATCCATGACAGAATAAATGAAACTATAAAGTATATATAAGGTAGGTCAGCAAGCTATCTAGTGTAAAGAGAAGATTCCATTCCGGGAAATCCAGGCTCATTACCAACATCATGTCTGCACGCTAACTAACTCCTGATGTATCAGCACAAGAACATGAATGCATTGGGACAAAGCTGTTCTGATTAGGAACAATCACAATATTGCAAGGAAGTGATTAAAGCATACAAATTCGACTTATAACAACTTTCAACAGTAAGTAGGGCCTTAATATTTAATCACACTATTAATTAGCTAGTACTAACTAATTAACAGATTCCACGTTAGTTAACATTAAATGAGCACGTGCATGCAATTAAAAATCTCAAAACCATCTTATTCAGTGGACTGAAATGTTTAACCAGATGATCATTTGTGTATGCGTGCGTGCGTGCAGCTGTGAGTGGCAGAGGGTTCATAGCAAAGGACATATCCTTTCAGAATACTGCAGGGCCCGCGAAGCACCAAGCAGTGGCACTAAGATCAGACTCTGACCTCTCTGTGTTCTACCGATGTGGGGTCTTCGGATACCAAGACAGTCTCTACACACACACCATGCGCCAATTCTTCAGAGAATGCAGAATCAGTGGCACAGTTGATTTCATCTTCGGTGACGCCACTGCCATGTTCCAAGACTCCTTCATACGAGTCAAGAAAGGGTTGCCAAATCAAAAGAACACAATCACAGCTCACGGTAGAAAAGACCCAAATGAACCAACCGGTTTCTCATTCCAATTCTGCAACATAACCGCAGATTCTGACCTTCTACCTTCGGTTAGCACCACACAAACGTACCTGGGCAGACCCTGGAAGACATATTCAAGAACCGTTTTCATGCAATCGTACATGAGTGAGGTGATAAGGCCAGAAGGGTGGTTGGAGTGGAATGGAAACTTTGCATTGGACACATTGTACTATGCTGAGTACATGAACACTGGGGCAGGTGCTGGAGTGGCTAACCGTGTGAAATGGCCAGGGTACCATGCATTGAATGATTCAAGCCAGGCTAGTAACTTCACAGTGGCTCAATTTATTGAGGGGAATCTATGGTTGCCTTCAACGGGAGTAACCTACACTGCGGGACTCACAGTTTAACATAAACTGCCACGCCTTATATATGGCATTCTTGTACTTATACAAAGTTATTATTTATATCATACAAGAAAAAAAAAAGAGGTGATCAGTGGGTGTCTGTGTTCACTTTAATTAGTTAATTGGTACTTGATTGTTAAAGATTTTCCTTTTTATGGTTTGGGAGTACTTGGGTAGTTGGGTCATGGGTATTTTTCGTTTCGAAGAAAATGGAGGCAATACTAGCTGTGTTGTTGCATTGCACGGTGCAGCTTCACCTAAGTTTTAAGGGAGGTGTCATGTTGATAATGAAGATTGATAAGAATCATTTACATACTTAGTAAAACTGGCGCAAATTCATACTTAGTTATTTAATAGATAAAAATATTTTAAAAAATAAATATATTTTTGTTAATTAAGTATGGATTAAATATAGGTTCAATTATCATTCCTAAATTTGTTTCGATTAATTAGGCTTCACATGCATGATGCCCAATATGGAGGGGTGTTTAATCCAAACACGTTGCGGTTGGCATTAATTAATGAGTTTCAACAACAATCCATTGGTTTGGCGAAATTTTCTTTGTGGGGGTGACTTTATTTGGTGTGGTGGCAAATCACTGCATGAGAAATACTACTAGTATTTTACAACGAGCCAGTACTGCTAATGAAGTCCCAACAAACTACCATTGTTTTGGACTTAATTTTCACAGTATCTCACTATATTTCATTTTCTTCCTGTGTTTGGGCCATTCCAGCCCCACGGAGCCTTGTGCAACTTACCATTCTTTGTCCCTCTTCCTCTAATCACTGCAAAGTACTGTAAATGCAACTATATATACTTGATGGCAATTGTTCTATGAGCCTTCCTTTCTCTTTAATTTTTAAATTTTTCCCAAACTATCCTCTCATGCTCTGTACTTGTTCATACCCCTTTTCTGCATCCTCGTTAAATTTGCACGGACATGGATGGACTATGAGTTCTCCGTTCTGTGACAACTATCATCACTTATATAGTTATATTACATTATTTATATCAAGTTCACCCTAATCAGAACTAAAATAAAAAAAATCTTCTCCCAACACCAAACACAGATACCCTCATCCTGAACCCTCCAAAGTTACCTCATTTGTGAGAATTTTATAATACCCATCAATAAAATATTCAATTAAAATATGTGTGATTAACTTTCGTCAATGCGATATTTTGGCTGGCAGACTTTGTGGACCAAGTGACCTGCATATTTTGACTCGACTCGTGACTTCAGGGTTACCTAGCTCAAATTGCAACTATATAATTTCTGATTATGATTTTATTTACTTCCATGCACATACGTCTATACATACCTGGGGAATGGGGGATGGTTTTTTTTTTCTTACAATAGGCATGAGTCGTAGGTTCTGAGTTTCGAGTCACTATTATTATACATAAAAAATCAAAATGTCTAGCTACATGCCTACTTTAATTAAATAGCGGAATTACAATAAGTCTGCAGAATTACTTCAGCAGTGTGTGTTTCTCTAACAAGTTGCTCAATCTTAATCCTCAATGAACTCGATCATGAACAAGTGAAGCAATACAAGTAACTTTTAGAGGAAACCCATTGGCCTATCTAGGGGTTGCATATGATAAAGGTAAGCCGCGAAATAAATCATGAATGAAGGTGTCATACTCATTCCATAATTTACCAATCACCATCAAATGCTCTAACAGCAGTACTTGACTAGTAGCTAGTGACCCACCCTTGGTTTGTTTGTGACTAATCTGGGAATTGGAAGGTGTCAGTTTAACCTAAACTCAGCAATTAAAGCATTGAAATACTGTTGAGCTCGAAGTGGAACTCTCAAGTACAAAGGTCCCTTCAATTAGTAATTGTTGCGCACAAAAAAACAAAACAGAATGACCCAAAGCAAAGGCAATGTCTTCCTGTTTTAGATTATTCTCTTTCAGTTTTTCACCGACGTATATTGCAATATCTTCTAAAAGCAACCTCAACCACCAAACTTTGCGAACTCATACTTCCCTTTATTTGATATTTCTCAGTCTCAGCTTCTCAATTTGCTTGCCAATGCCAATAATACGAACTTGGTCTTCGAGTAAAACAAAACATGTGACCCACCCAAAGCAGAAATATAGGAAAATTAATATGGCACACGTTAATTTTTGTGCACCACATGCACCCCCTTAATTTGGCCATTAGCTGATTTTCATGTTTCCAAGTTCAAAAGGTTGTGCAATTGTCGCCCTCTTTATTTTAAAAAAAAAAAATCTAATCCCGTGCTGTTTTTTATTAATTTTAAATTTCTAATCCATGTTCACCAACTGCCTTATTTATCACGAGTCAAATACTGAAATTCTTCATCTCCTGACTCCAAATCACATTTTAACAGTCTCTTTCTTCTTATTGTTCATGTAATAATAATTTCATGGCTATTCCATCTCCTAAAATTTCCCTCCTTCTCATAACAGTACTCTTCTTCTCACATACTATAGCTACCACCAAGTCCTCCAATGCTTCCACAACATTGCATGCAGGCAGAACCAACCCATCTCCTAAAGTTAGCTTCAATTCATCTAAGCTTTCCATTTCAATAATCATAAATCCAAACATCATCAACAACCTTCTTCAGTCCCTCGAAGCAGCAATATCTGAAGCGACAAAACTATCTGATCTACTAAACAGTGCTGGTGGACACTCAAGCATCATAGAGAACAAAAAAGGAGCAGTTCAAGACTGTAGAGAACTTCAACAATCCACCTTAACTTCCTTAAAACGATCACTATCAGGAATCCGTTCCCAAGACTCAAGAAAGGTAATTGATGCAAGAACCTACCTCAGTGCAGCACTCACCAACAAGGACACGTGTCTAGAGAGCTTAGATTCTGCTTCGGGTACCCTTAAGCCGGTTCTAGTGAACTCTGTCATCAACTCTTACAAAGATGTCAGTGAGTCTCTCTCAATGCTTCCTAAGCTTCAGAGGAAGAAGGCTTCCAAAGGAAATAAGAACCGGCGTTTGTTGTGGTTGTTAAGGAAAAACCGTCGCCGCCACTTGCAAAGCAATAATGATGGAGAGGTTGTTGTGGCTGCAGATGGAACGGGAAACTTTAGCACCATCACTGAGGCTATCAACTTTGCTCCAAATAACAGCCTTGGTAGGATAGTGATCTATGTCAAAGAAGGGACTTACGAGGAAAATGTTGAAATCCCAAGTTATAAGACCAACATTGTTCTGATTGGTGATGGAAAGGATGTCACTTTTATTACTGGCAACAGAAGTGTCGTTGATGGCTGGACCACTTTCAGATCTGCAACTCTAGGTAAACAAACCCCTTTATGGATGGAACTATCAGTGAATGTGCCTGATATGCCTCATGTTATAACTTTATGAATTTGACTACTCTGGTTATGTGTACTGAATAGGCCAAATGTCTTTGCTTTGTGTCGGTGGCACTTACTAATTTATGTTATAGTTTCAGCTTGGATTAGCTTTTAGCTTTTAGCTTATGAGAACATTTTTTATTGTAAGAATGTTGAACTTTGTTGAGTTTATTGGTACCTGTAGAGAAGTGGGAACTTATGACAATGGTTGAGGTGCATAGGTTTATTTTAATTATAAAGGAAAAAAAACTTCTTAGTTCTTTAGGTGTTTTTCATGCAGTTGTCCAATCAGAATTAAAGTCTTATGTATAATAAAGATTTACATTAAAAATGGCAATTGCATGACCATTGTCTCTTTTTATTTTGTCAGCTGTGTCTGGTGAGGGGTTTCTGGCACGTGATATGGCATTTGAGAACAAGGCAGGGCCAGAGAAACATCAAGCAGTGGCCTTGAGAGTGAATGCAGACTTCACTGCTTTCTACAGGTGTGCCATGTATGGTTACCAAGACACTCTTTATGTTCACTCATTTAGACAATTCTACAGGGAGTGTGACATTTTTGGCACCATAGATTACATATTTGGTAATGCAGCAGTGGTTTTACAAGCATCCAACATTATCTCTAGAATGCCAATGCCTGGTCAATTCACTGTCATAACTGCACAGTCCAGGGATTCCCCAGATGAGGACACTGGCATTTCAATCCAAAACTGCTCAATTCTAGCCACCACAGATTTGTACTCCAATTCTGGTAGTAGTCTCAAGAGCTACCTTGGGAGGCCTTGGAGGGTTTATTCTCGCACTGTGTTCCTTGAGTCCTACATTGATCAATTTATTGACCCATTGGGGTGGAAAGAGTGGTCTGATGATCATCAAGGCTTGGACACTTTGTATTATGGAGAGTATGCCAATTATGGGCCTGGTTCTGGGACTAATAACCGAGTCAATTGGGCTGGTTACCATGTAATGGATTATGACAGTGCGTATAACTTCACAGTTTCGGAGTTTATTATTGGTGATGCTTGGCTTGGGTCTACTTCCTTCCCTTATGATGATGGGATTTAATTATAAAAAAGAAAGGAAAAAAGATTGAGACACATTATATGGCTTTAGTTTGTTCCACTAGGCCTTTGCTACTGTAAAATAAAAAAGGTGAGTGGCTAATTTTAGATGATAAGTACCGTATAAAGTTGAAAAGATGCCAAGGAATGTTTTGAACCAATCAGTTGTTTTGACAAATCAAAATATGTGAGAGAACAATTAAATATTTCCAAATGATGACTTATATTGTTCGTGCAACTTTAGTGGTAAATAGTTTCGAGCTGCCAGGTGTGGATTCTCTGCTGCCACTGTGCCAAACAACTAAAATCAATAAAATTGAGTGATTCTTAACATGAGTATTTACTCCACATAAAATGGTTCAGCCAAGCCAAACCCATCACATATTAAACCCGTAGTCCAGCCCTTGTTCTATTAATGCCAGTGATTACAAATTTGCAATTGTACTCCTTAGTCAGTGAGATGTATTGCTCACATTTGGACGTTTTTACCGAAATTTAGGATCAGTTATAAGACAAAACATAATCCTAGATTGGAGAAACAACAATTGTTGAGGAGGAAGAGCGAATCAAAATAATCAAGATATAAATAAATAAACGAAGAGCTACTTTTCAATTATAGCTTCTCCCTAGGATTACTGGTGTGAATTTACAAGTTTGAAACAGACGTGGCATGCCAATAATCATTACTTCCATTATTCTACTTTTGGCCATAGAGAGAGAGGAGAGAAGGAGAATCAAGTTGGTCTGAAAGGGTATGAAAAGTTGGCGGTAAATAAGGTAGAAATTGCAATAGTCACACGTTGGTTACTAAAATAGAAACACCTGAAATGTCTCTCGTCCACTCTGCATGCAAAGAAAACAACGTTAAAGTTGTAAAAAGAAATATCAAAGGACTAACCTCCCTTGGATCTCTTTCTACCTCTCTTCTCCGCAACTTAGTTTCATTTGAAACTAAGGCAGAGAGAGATTTCCTCTGCCTTAGAGAAACAACAACTCTCAAAATGGCGTTTCAGGACTTTGACCTCATCTCAGAGCGGCGAAGGAACGAGAAGAAACAAAAGATGCGGAAGAGGATCATGATCGGCGTGGCCACTTCCGTTGTCCTCATTGCCATGGTAGGCGCCGTTCTCTTCGTCGTCGTTAAAAACGACGACGCTGGCGATAACAAAGGCAAAACCAGCAACAGCAACAAGTCACATAATACCCATGAAGCACATGAACCATTATCATCATCATCACCATCATCATCTTCACCATCTTCCGAGCCCAAGGAAACTGTGGCACATTCTGAGAAGCTGGTGACATTGGTGTGCAGCTCCGCAGATTACAAGGAGAAATGTGAAGAACCTCTTAACAAGGCGATGGAGAATGACACCAAAATCACAGAACCAAAAGACCTTCTCAAGGCATACGTAATGTTTGTTGAGGATGAGGTTAGCAAGGCCTTCGACAAAACCTCCTCCATGAAGTTTGAAACTGAGGAAGAGAAAGGAGCCTTTGAGGATTGCAAGAAGCTCTTCGAGGATGCGAAGGAGGACATTGCAACCTCCATCTCCGAACTTGGGAATGCCGCGATGAAGAATATTTCTGAGAGGACTCCTGATCTCAACAGCTGGCTCAGTGCTGTCATCTCCTTCCAACAGAATTGCATTGATGGCTTTCCCGAGGGAAATAAAAGGACCGAGCTTCAGACTCTCTTCAACGATTCCAAGGAATTCGTTAGCAACTCCCTTGCCATTCTGTCTCAGGTGGCATCGGCTGTTTCTTCAATCCAGTCAACACTTGCAGAAGCAGCAACAGCAGCAGGACACGGCCGTTCCTTGCTATCTGATGATAATAACTCCAACTCCCCACTTTCTTCTCTCGACCCAACTGATGGCCTTCCTTCTTGGATGAACCATGAGGACCGAAGGGTCTTGAAGGCTATGGATAACAAACCTACACCTAATGTCACTGTCGCTAAAGATGGCAGTGGAGACTTCAAAACCATCACCGAATGTTTAAATGCTGTCCCTCAAAAATTTGAAGGACGGTAATTAACTAATTATTTATCTCCTCTCACTCTCTGTAGTCTCTACATTCCTAGACTTAATTCATATATATACCGTTTATGTTTGATATTTGATATGAATGCAGGTATGTGATCTTTGTCAAAGAAGGAATATACGACGAGACAGTGATAGTAACGAAGAAAATGCAAAATATAACCATTTATGGTGATGGATCCCAAAAGAGCATCGTCACTGGCAACAAGAACTTCAGGGACGGTGTCAGGACTTTCCTAACTGCAACTTTTGGTATGTCTAAACTCCATTCATAAAAAGCAAGCACGAGTAGTACGTGTATGTATGTATTGACTCTGCTGCTATATATATGATGCAGCGGTAGAGGGAGAGGGATTCATAGGCATGGCAATGGGATTCAGAAACACTGCAGGACCTGATGGACACCAGGCAGTGGCTGCAAGAGTGCAGGCAGATCGTGCAGTGTTTGCCAACTGTCGGTTTGAGGGGTACCAAGACACACTATACACCCAAGCCCACAGACAATTCTACAGGAGCTGCATCGTTACAGGAACAATCGACTTCATCTTTGGGGACGCAGCCGTGGTGTTCCAGAACTGCATCTTGACTGTTAGGAAGCCAATGGATAACCAGCAGAACTTGGTGACAGCTCAAGGGAGAATGGACAAGCAACAGACAACTGGAATTGTGCTGCAGAAGTGCACAATCAAACCTGATGACTCACTTGTCCCAGAGAAGGACAAGATCAAGAGCTACCTTGGGAGGCCATGGAAGGAGTTCTCAAGAACCATTGTCATAGAATCAGAAATAGGTGACTTCATTCACCCTGATGGGTGGGCACCTTGGCAGGGAGACTTTGCTCTCAAGACATTGTACTATGCTGAGTATGGCAACACAGGACCTGGTGCCAGCACCAGTGCTAGGGTCAAGTGGCCTGGTTACAAAGTCATTAACAAGGATGAGGCTGCACAGTTCACTGTCAGCTCTTTCTTGACAGGCTCATGGATCCAGAATACTGGCGTCCCCGCCACGCAAGGCTTGTACAACAATTGATCACACCCTTCAGCTACTGCTGCTACACGTTCGTTGTTAATCAGCCACACTGGAAAATAAACTTGATCATGGTGTTGCTCATTTTGATGATTTATACTTTTTTTCTTTCTTTCTTTCTTTTTCCATAAGTTCTTAAAGACATTTAATCTTGAATCGTAATCATGCACAAACTACTGTGGGGTGGAACATACTTGCATAGAATTGTGTCACCAAATGTTAAAAGTAAATAGAAGAATCATTATACAAGAGATTTTCTGTTCTTGCCGATCAAAATTATGTTTGAGTCTCAATTTTGTGTTTTAATTAGCCCTTCAATAGATTTACAATCTATTTTAACTAGCATTGTTGCATAACAAAGTGGATTCAAACCTCAAACAGAAAACAAAGAACCTAAAGATAAAGAAACAAGTAGACAGTTTAACGTTCCATGGATAAAGAAACAACTTGAGCCAACGCTCCATGGAGTAGCGGAGTATGGAGCATCGCGTGCGTTTCTCATCGAACTTGAGGTTTAATGTTTGAATAGGATCGGGGTGTCTCTGCGAGATCTTCCAAGGTGCAGTTTCACGAAAAAAGGATCAAAGATCAAGGACTTCCACCGGAAGCCATGACAGAATTTCTACTATCATCTCGCCAAGGAGAACTGCGCCATCATCATATTCATAGGGATTAACAACACCATCCATTCACAGGAGACACGAATGCCTGCGTCCCGAACCCTACCAACAACACTATATATTTGTACTTCATGTTCATGGGCCTTGTTCCACTATTAAAAAAATTAAATGTGGAGAAAAAATAGAGTTTGATGGACAAGCTGGTGACTTCACTTGCATTTAATTAAGTAACAAAATATACTCTATAAATAAAAAGTGTTGAGTAGGTGTTTAAAATAAAAAAGATATTTAAATATCATCACCTCTTGGCTGTCTTTAACAAGTGTACGTTCTTTTGAAACAACATGAGGCAAGTACTTGCGGCTGATTGGCTATTCCTATTTTATTCCTCAAGACAAAACAAAAGCAAAGAGCTGCACCATACAGCAAGTTCCGACAACCAGAAACAAAGGAACGCAGCCAAATAATTCAAAAGTCACTTGCACATGTTATTCTATGCACATGGTCCTCGGGATTGAAAATCTGACCACATATTTAAGAAATATAACTATTTGTTAACCATATCACACTGTGTTAATATACATCAATTAATTTGATTACAACATTATATACTATCACAGCCCCTAAACAATCAGAGTCAGAGATGGCATCAAGGAAAGCTTTTAACCAATACTTGGTTCTGCCAATCCTACTGATGAATTGCTTTGTTTTGGTGGGTCAATGTGCCAGGCCACTGAACAGAGAAGGAGAGGATTTGGTCACAGCAACCTGCAAGCATACCCTCCATTTCCAATTATGCATTTCCACCTTGAGATCAGTCCCTGGTAGCAAGACATCAGATCTGAAAGTGCTTTCTGTGATTGCACTGAATCTCAGCACAACATATGCTGCAGACACTTTGTCCCATGTCTATGAGCTGCAGTTCAATTCTTCTGTTGCCAATGGATCCAACAACAGCAATATTTACACGTCGCGTTGCTTAAGTGACTGTGCAGAGGAATACTCGGAAGCCATAGAGAATTTGAAGGACTCAAAACAAGCACTTGCTGATGAAAATTGTGACCAACTGGATGTTTTGGTTTCTGCTGCTATGTCTGATGCTGTGACATGTCAGGATGGTTTCAAGGACATGCAAAGTGAGAACAGTGATTCCACATCTCCTCTTACTGAGTGGAATTGTTACTTTTCTGAACTTTGTAGTAATGCTCTTGCCATTACAAAACTATTAGTTTAATTTAGTAAATCTTGTTCATCCAATGTGCTGTTAATGTTATACTATACGGTAACAAAGCAATTCATTAATAAGATTGGCAGAAGTATGTGTATTTTTAAGTGTTCAGTTAGCAACTTAGATCAGTATAGATCAGTATGAGGTAAATAAAGAATTCAAATTAACAGTGTTACTGTTAAGAATTTTTTAATGAGCAAATAATTAACTTATACATGTAATCAAAGACATGTGCTTTGCTTTAAAAAGAGTATTAAATAATATTTGTAAATTGTAAATATTTTTATTTAATTAAATACATTTTACCTTGATTTTTTTAATTATCATTTTAAGGTCCTTTGTTGTTTTTTTAAACATCAAACTTCAAACCTCTTCAAAATATATAGGGCCTTTTTTTAATTTATATATCACTGTTTTTATTTTCTTTTTTAAAATTATTTCACTAAAAAAAATATCAAAGAAAAAAAGTTAAATCATTTTTATTATGGAAACTGTTAACTGAAGAGAGAGAAATAGTAAGTTGAATGAAATTTAACCTTTTTGATTATTTAGTTTAAACTTAAAAATAAAAGAGAGTTTAAGTAATTGAAGTCAACTATGACAACTTTATATTTAAATAATGAAAACATATAATTTAGAAAAGTAAATAAGGGGGTGAAAAGTTTAACTGATTTTAGTCTTTTAGGTTAAGGGGTAGAAGTGTAAGAGGGTGAACTTAGTAAAAAAACAAGACTGAAAATAACAACTTGTCAAAAGAAGGCTACTTATTTGTGTATTGGGCCATATGAAGAAAAAACTGACCTCTCCTTGTGTAGGCGTTTTAATTAAATATTGTTAAGCTTCTGGTGTAAGCTTCTTGGGATCGTGAGAAGAATTTATTTTGGCGCCCCTCCCACGCTTTTGAATCCTCAGTCACACAATTTTCGTTCTCCGCCCCTTCACTTCACTTCACCCATCTCAATTCTCAACTATTGAATAATCACTTTGAGGGAGAATCAGGATGTCGGCAACCGTGGAGCAGCAACGCCACCAGAAAACGCCCCAACAACAGGACGAAGCCGAAGAGGTGCAACATGGCCCTTTACCCGTCGAGCAACTTCAGGTTTCATCTTCAACACCCCCTTTCATTTCTTTTCTTCAAAAACCCTGTCTTTTTCACTCTTTCTCCCACCCCATTCTATCCAATTTCCTCGATATCACTTTTCTGCATCGATTTTACACTCGTCATTTTTAGGGCAAAAAAAATCCTCTCTTTTCGTGTTTTTTTTTTTTTTGGTGATACCCTAATGCTTAATTATAATCTCAGGCATCGGGCATAGCCGCCACGGACGTTAAGAAGCTTAAAGATTCTGGAATTTGCACTGTTGAATCCGTTGCTTACACTCCCAGGAAAGATCTTTTGCAAATCAAAGGTATCAGTGAAGCTAAAGTTGACAAGATCATTGAAGCAGGTAAACAAACACCTTCCCCTTTATTTCCCTATTGCCCTTTTTTCTTACAATTGTGATGTTCTGTTATCTGTTGTTTATTATTGACAGCTTCTAAGCTGGTGCCTATGGGTTTCACCAGTGCTAGTGAACTCCATGCCCAGCGTGATGCGATCATTCAGATAACCACAGGATCGAGAGAGCTTGACAAGATATTGGAGGGTCAGAATCGGAAACAATTAAGACCTTTTTAATGTTTATTATGTGTGGATTTGAAACAAATCATGACTCATGAATGTTGGAGTGTCTAACTTGATATGGTTGCTTCTCTACCAGGTGGAGTTGAGACTGGTTCTATCACTGAGTTATATGGTGAATTTCGGTGTGGAAAGACTCAGTTGTGTCACACTCTCTGTGTCACTTGCCAAGTAAGTAGTTTAGTTTCCTTACATGTTCATGCTCACTAACAGTTGCTCTAGTGCACTCAGTTTTAAAATTTGAGTTTCTGAAACTTTTGGTTCATATCCATCTGTATTCTGTATTTGTCACACCTTTACCAAAAGTTTCGATTTATTGTTCATGTTGTAGTTGCCACTAGACCAAGGAGGTGGGGAGGGTAAAGCTATGTACATAGATGCTGAGGGCACATTTAGACCCCAGCGACTCTTACAGATAGCAGATAGGTATAACGAATGACTGTTGATATGGCTTTGCTGCTACCCTGTATGTGATCTGTGCAATGCATTCAGTATTAATGTTTCTTAGTGCTGCAGGTTTGGATTGAATGGTGCTGATGTATTGGAGAATGTTGCTTATGCTAGAGCATACAATACTGATCATCAATCACGGCTTCTGCTTGAAGCAGCTTCAATGATGGTGGAAACAAGGTGTGACTTACAATGGTTTCCTTTGCTCAATATTTTTAAGATCTGCCAACTTCTATATAACTTACCTTTAAATATGCACAAGTGCATAATACCATAATTGTTTGTTCTCGTCTTGGTTTACCACTTACCAGCTTAAGTGTTTTGTTCCTTCATATTTTTTTTCTTAGGCTAGAGCTGTAAGATTTTCCTTAACTAGCAGTATTTGATTGCGGAAACTCTTTTTGTTTGGCTAGCAAAAAAAAAATGCTTTTTAATCTTACATTTTGATTGTATATACACAGGTTTGCCGTAATGATAGTAGACAGTGCTACTGCCCTCTATAGGACAGATTTCTCTGGAAGGGGGGAGCTTTCAGCTCGGCAAATGCATCTAGCAAAGTTCCTGAGAAGCCTTCAGAAATTAGCAGATGAGGTAAAACTCCTAGCTGGGCTGGCAGTGCACCTAACCTTTTAGGTTAAACTAATACAAGATTCTGGCTTAGGATGTTGAATTATAGAACATACCATGTTTGACTTTTCTTGGTAAATATACATAATCAGTTTGGACTTTGGAGTTAATAAAACTTTCTGATTCTCTTATTGTAGTTTGGTGTGGCTATTGTCATAACAAACCAAGTAGTTTCACAAGTAGATGGTTCTGCAGTCTTTGCTGGACCTCAAACCAAGCCTATTGGAGGCAACATTATGGCTCATGCTACAACAACGAGGTATGAACTGCAAAATGAAATGTTTTGGTTTGGTTATTCTTTGAGCTCGTTCTTACCCTGGATGTTAATTAACTTCTTGATAACAGGCTAGCTCTCAGGAAAGGGAGAGGGGAAGAGCGAATATGTAAAGTAATAAGTTCTCCTTGCTTGGCCGAAGCCGAAGCAAGGTTTCAGATTTGTGCAGAGGGAGTTTCTGATGTTAAAGACTAACTGATTTTAGAATGTTTGAATTTTTTGTTCTCCCGTTTGCATAGAATTTTTGTAAGGTATGCAAAATTTTGCAATATCTGAGTTTGATGCCCCTATCAAGTATGCCAGAAGATATTTGTCAGTTCGTTTCTTTGCATTTTGTGATATCGATATTAATAATAAATTTGTAGTTATGATTGTAGAGTTCAGTGAGCTAGAGATGCACTTACTCTAAGTTTTACGCTGGCTTTTGATTCTTTGAACTACATATCAGTTCTAGTGAAAATATAGAATCAGCAAAGTATGTCCTAGTATGTCAAAGGCATTAAACTGAGGAACTGTTATGCTGTTTAAATCATGGTTGACTCGCTAGTTATTACCACGAAACAAGCAAGCTTCACGGTAATTGTGATTGTTTTAGGCTGAAATTTTGTTCTGAAAAGCAAGAGGTTATAAATACCTCGTTCTTCCTACATAAAAATAAAAATAAAAATCAATAATGTATAATGTATAATTTAAACTGACTTGACTTTGGTTATTTGAATTTATCGATTTAATGTGTGAAAATGATAGTCTTTTGTGGTTAAAAACAGTGTTAATTATCTTGGATTAGAGCGGCTTTTTTTTTTTTTTTTTTGTTAACTAAAGACTAAAGCGACTGATTTAACCTATAAATTAAAATAAAGTTCTTGTGTAAAAACTAAAAAGTGAAAGAAAGGAGATAAATGTTTATCTAAAATTAAGAAATGAGTTTTAAAAAACTATTTTTAATTTTACTTCACCAAATCTACTCAAATAAAATATTAAAATCAATTTTAAAATTTTAAAATAAATGAAAGCTTGTGGTTGTGGGCAACAAATTTAGTAAATTGTAATTATAATTATAATATTTCAATAGATGAATAAATTTTTGAAGAACATATTTATAATTTTTAAAAGATATAAAGTTATAAAGTGAATTAATTAAATTAAATTAATTAAACTGTAATAAGAAGACAAACCTTGCAAATTGCAACGCACACTAGACTGAGAAACAAAACGCAGCGTTTGGTGCGGAAGACTTAAACTGGGTGCTGTGTACGTATGTATGTAAGGAAGCAGGGACAGAGAAGGAAGAAGCAGAGCGAAGCGGTGACAGAGGAAAATGGGAAGCAGAGGTCCACCTCAATCCCATCCAAATTCCGCTGCCATTTCCAAGGGTTACAACTTCGCTTCCACTTGGGAACAGGTTTCCTTCTATGACAATTCTCCTATCGTATCCAAATCACGCACGCTTCCCTTTCTGTCTGGTTACCTCGATTTGCAGATCTCGTATTATCCAACTGCATTTGCATTCAATTGCTATCATATCATATCTTAATTCATCTTTTTGTTTATAATTAAATCTCACTCCTCCACGGATCAGATCTGCGATGTTCTTTGCAGCGATTCGATTTGACTTTTTAAGTGATTTCTGTTTTGCAGAATGCTCCTTTGACAGAGCAACAACAAACCGCGATTGCATCGCTTTCTCACGCAGTTTCTGAGCGACCGTTGCCTCTCAAGTTGGTAAGCTCTTTTGTACTTGTTCTATTGCCATTTTCATTTATTTAATTGCTATTCTATTGAAACAGTTTTAATATTATTCGCAATTGTAGGCTCAAGAGAATGCGTCGGTGCAAGACAATTCCTTGTCTGTTAAAACGAAGGATAGTTCCTTTGATGACGCCGGTGCTATTGAGACTGTTATGGTCAATACCAATCAGGTAAGTTGTCTGCGCAATCTGCTTTGTGGCTTTGAATGCTTGACGTGACCTTTATTTACGCTGAATTTAATGCAGTTCTACAAATGGTTTACGGATCTTGAATCTGCCATGAAATCTGAGGTTAGTAGTTAGTAGTCTTGTTACGCCTCCACTGTATATTACTCTGTTTATTTTGATTGTGAACTCTTAACTCAGTCTTCAATTGTAGACAGAAGAGAAATATCAACATTACGTGAACACTCTGACAGACCGCATACAGACATGTGATGAAATTCTCGAACAGGTCATTTTCATTCTAGTTCTACTGGGTTAGTTGCGGCTATCTAATTTGATGACCATTATTTTCTCATTCGGTTTTCCATTTGGACAACTTAATCTCGTGCAGGTTGATGACACCCTAGACTTGTTCAACGAGCTACAGTTGCAGCATCAAGCAGTAGCTACAAAGACTAAAACGCTCCATGATGCATGTGACAGACTGGTATGCTTTTGTTACCTATCACATAAAAATTCCTTTTCAGTTGTTTGAAGTGTTGGCTGGAATGATTGCAAAACTTATAACTGTAGGTAATGTTTTCCAGTGATCTCTTGTTCCATTAATAATAATGGACCACGTAGGTTAATGTATAGGTTAAACTAATAACTCAGGAAAACAAGTTAATGGAACTGGAGATTTTAGGTTAACTGGTTGGCTTCATTTTCCTTTATGCATGGTGGTAAAAAAATTGGTTTAGTATGAATGAGTTACAACTTACACACCACATTTTTGTGGATCTATTATTCCTCTTTGGAAGCAGAAAGTCTATGATATTTTCTTAGGTTTACTTAGCTGTCGTAGCTTTATTCTTTGGCTAAAATGATTGTTTTGCTCACTATTTTTTTCTTCCTATTACAGCTACAAGAGAAACAAAGACTAATTGATTTTGCAGAAGCACTTCGTAGTAAACTCAATTACTTTGATGAACTGGAGAATGTAAGGTTTGACTGCTGGCTTGACTGAATCTTTATTGGTTTAATGATCTAATGGCATGTTACATCTTGAAGAATGTGAACATGCTAATAGGACAAACAAAATTTATATGCTCCTAATACCTAATAATATCTGCCACTGAAAGATGCCATTTTCTTGGACTTCAGGAGAGTGTAACAATGAGTGCTAAGACTAGTTGTTTGTTGGGGAACAATAATAAAGACAATACCTCATTCGAGATTCCATTTTTTACCTCTTAACTGTATCCTATACTTATTTTATTTTTTCATTTTTTATTTAATCTTTATTCTCTCTTCTTTTTCTTTTAACTTCCCATTTATCAAAACTAACATTTCTATTATCATACATAATTTACATTTGTGTAAATACATTTATTTTGTATTCTATCTTTCTTTCTTCCTCTTTTTTCCAATATTTCTTTATGATATCATTGTCTTGCACTAGTTTAATAAAAGAGGGATCATTTTCATATGTTTTCTGACATTGTGAAACTGAAAAACTCAGACTTGCATCAAATTGATGATATTTTAGTACTTTTTTAATGAATTAAGTTTTGAGGTATACTGAAACTTTTACTATGAATTTCAGAGATGTTATATGCTAATAATTTTCACTCTTTAGCTTTGAAATTTCTATTATCATACATAATTTACATTTGTATTTTGGTTTTTTTGAAGATTGTATTTTTTTTTTGGTGTGTAAAGACATTATGTACTACAAGCACTTAATTGATATACTTACCACCTCTTCAGTGTTACTGTTGTAAAATAAAGTATTTGTTGCTGCTGCTTCAATCTTTCGAAATATGAATTGTTATATTTATTCAACATGCCTCTGCTTGTTGATCTGGAAGAATATTTTTTAACTTAAAAAGTGAAGTTATATATATATATTCTTTACACAGGGTTTGAGGGTCTTTGATTTTAAAGGAGTTGCACAAAAGTGCAAGTAGTTATTATTTTACAAGTGAAGTATATGGTTTGTTTAAATTCTTCTGTACAGGTTGCTACCAATTTTTATTCTCCAAACATGAATGTTGGAAATGAAAACTTTCTCCCACTGCTCAAACGACTTGATGAATGCATCTCGTGAGTAAAAATCCAGTCTTAATTCCAGTGCTTTGTACCTTTGGCATGTTCAGTGTATAGAATGCCATTTAAACGATTTACCTTTAGCTTTATCTGCTTTGTAGTTGAACAATAAATGTGATCATTGATTTTTTTTTTTTCTTTTAATTTAGGTATGTTGAAAACAGTCCACAGTATGCAGAATCTAGTGTTTACTTGCTTAAATTTAGGCAACTCCAGGTATATAAATTTTACTACCAAGAATTGTTAATTAATTTTAGCAAACTGTTTGTTCTATTTTTGATTTTCTGTCTATGGCTAGAAGTCTGTCCCCTGATATTTCTCTCTATGTTTAATAAATATTAAAACTTGAGTAATTTGGAAATATTGTTCTTTTTTATAGTCTCGTGCATTGGGCATGATGCGTTCTCATGTACTTGCTGTCCTTAAAGGTGCCTCTTCTCAGGTGAAGTTAATTTAACAGTTGAGTGGATAATATGTCTGCATATATGTATTCTACTAGGATACGAGTATTTAGCGTCCCGTGATAATGTAATTTGGTATATATCTCAACATTAGGTCCAGGAAGCAATCCGTGGAAGTGGGGGTGGCAAAGCATCTATCTCTGAGGGAGTAGAGGCATCCGTGATATATGTTCGGTTCCAGGCAGCAGCAAGTGAGGTAAGCCTTTCCATTTGACATAAATATTTGGATTTGAAGGTTTATTGTGGACAGAAAAGACAATGGTCAGTTTTAATGAATAAGCTTTTCTCCAGCATATCTTTTCTTATCCTTTGTGCAGCTGATTAAGAATGTAACTTTTGCAGCTTAAACCACTACTTGAAGAGATAGAAAGCAGGTCTTCAAGGAAAGAATATGGTCAAATTCTTGCAGAATGCCACAGACTGTACTGTGAGCAACGCCTCTCTTTGGTGAGAATTTACATGCTTGATCATTGTATGTTGTTTGTAATATTTTTTTCAATATTAGTTAGTCAACTGATTGCAAGATTCTTTGTTTCATCCCATGAAGATAAGAGGTATAGTTCAACGGCGAATATCTGAGTTTGCCAAGAAAGAGTCATTGCCATCGTTAACTAGATCAGGATGTGCATATCTCATACAGGTACTGTAATTTTTTTAACATCATGATGTCTTTTTATTGATTTTGATCATTGGTTTCTTTTTTTTAATATGCAATGAAGGCAATTTTCACTTTGATATTTATGTGTTCATATTGGCTTTAGAGTTTAGACTATGCTAGAAGTGGCACACACTCGTACAGCTGTAATGAAATGCAGAAATTGGCTATAAGTGTGGGGAAAAAAATAAATAATGTCATGGAGAGATGCATTGTGGTTGTGGCTATCTAGAAAAGTGATATTCTGCAATGAACATGCACTAGTAAGATTCTCTAAGAGTTATTAGCCTTGTTCAAAGCTTACATTTAGGGTTTTTAACTTAAATCTCAGCCACCCTTTTTACACATTCAAATCCTAGCCAATTTTATATCCATGTTTTTAATTTGGTATATAGTTATATGCAATATTATACATTATACATTAGGTCCTTGATATGAAGTATATTGTAATTATATTGCCCGTGTCCTTGATATTAAATATGTCACTATTTGTTACTATAAATTATTCTAAACCTCTAATTGGGGACAAAATATTTTTTTTTGTATTATTAAAATTCAACCATTTTTGGTTTCTAAGTTTTTGCTAATGATGTCACAGTGATGACAACAACAACCAGGTCTTATATATCATTGTGAGTCTAATGATATGGATAAATTGATGCCATTGGGTTCTATCAAAATTCAATAACCAAAATTTCAATAAATCATTAGAGCAAGTATTTTTTAATTGTTTCTCCTAAAGTTTTTTAGATCTTTCTCTACCATTTTAATTAAACTATCTTCCAATTTGATCCCCTTTTCTTATTGGTATTTCTTTTGAAGTTTATCTTTTTTGGAAGGATGGATTCATTAAAATGTCTTTACATACAAGTATAATCATATTTTAGGTTTAGCTTAAATATTTCGCAGTGCTTAGTGTTTTATATTTACCTAATAGTTGTGTTAATTCCTTTTGTTTTAAAAAAGTTAAGTTATACAAAATAATTTAAATCCTCTAAATCATTTAGTTAATTATCATTTTGCTTAATGAATAGGAAGAAAAAGTATATAGTCTTTCTCAACTTAGGGACCAATATACTCTGGCTTAGAATTCCATGAGTTAATGCCCTTGATTATTTGTTTTTGTTGGTTCATCTTTGTTTTCAACAAACCATGTGTTAGGATCCAATTGCAAGGTATGTGACTTGAGTCTCGCATTGGAAGTATAAGATTCTTGTGTGGGATTTATAAGGCCTTAGGCTCTCTAACTATGATGACTAGTTTCTGTGTAATCCTCCCAAGGTTATTATCACTGTGAGGCCAGCCTATTCTTTGATTGCCTTTGTAGATTTTCCAAAACTGAAAGTTATGTGGTTTATTGACTGAAGCCCAAAAGCTGGTGGGGTCCAGGGAGTTTAATTTATTTTTTTCCTTACAGATTGCAATATTATGCAAAGCATACAGATTTCAACAGAAGAACAAATGTTAAACTCCTTGTAATTATTCTATTTGTTTTTATGCTAGATGTGAACTTTTAAGTTTTAATGATATTACTTGCTTCATATCTTTATGGAAGGAAGTCTCGTTGATTCTAATTTGAAGTGCAGGTCTGTCAACTTGAACAGCAACTTTTTGATCATTTTTTCCCAGTTTCTTCAAAGGATATTTCAAGTTTAGCGCCATTAATGGATCCTCTGTAAGTTTGTATTCCTGTTAAAAGAATACTTGGTTTATTCTTCTTTGAACAGAAGAAGCATTCATATATGATCCAGATAGTGTTTGACAAGGGAAGTGAAGGAGCATTAGTGCTTGATGCATGCCCAACTTGCAATGGGGGCTCCTTCCTTGGGTTTTTGATTCTTCCTGACTTCCAAGTCCATCTTTCTCATTATCTATTGTTTATTGCTTAATGTGAATGCTATTGTTCAAAAGCAAAATTTCCATACACTCAGTATGTGTATAGCATCTGCAACTCATGATTTCATCAACTTTTCTTGCAGGTCAACATATTTGTATGATACATTGCGTCCCAAACTTGTTCATGAAACAAATATTGATTTTCTTTGTGAACTTGTTGATATACTTAAAGTGGAAGTCTTGGGGGAACAACATAGTAGGAGGAGTGAATCACTAGCTGGTCTTCGTCCTACATTTGAGAGAATTTTAGCAGATGTTCACGAGCGGTTGACATTTCGTGCTCGGACTCATATACAAGATGAGGTAGGTTACTTATTTGTTTCTCATTTTTATTATTATATTTTGATGTTCTGACTTAGTTATTTGTTTTAACAGTTGAAGGTATTTCTTTTTTGTTGGGTTTTTGTCCTGGTTGTTTGTTTTCCACCTTATTACTAGAGGAAAAAAATACCATCCCCTATATATATTAACGTCTAAGACTATCTGCTTCTTCAGGCCTCCATTCTTTCCACTCTCCCTCACATCCACTTTCATTTGAATACTCTCCTCTCATGAAGTGGAGAACGTCACTATTAAATAACTAGAATAGACAACATTATAGAGAAATAGGCAATAAACTGTGTGTCTAAATACACCACGGAGCATAGTTTATATAGGCTTATTTGCATTTATTACACAATATATTGTTCCCTCTAAATGAGATATTGTTGCCTATAAACTATAATTATGAATAGAATCGAATATTAATTCCGATTTTCAACATTCCCCCTCAAGCTGAAGCATATAAATCATATGCACCAAGCTTGTTACATATACAGAGTTTACCCGTGGACCCCTCAAAGCTTTGGTGAACACATATGCTAGTTGATCACTAGAGTTAACAAATCTAGTGATGATATCTCCTTATTCAATCTTCTCTCTAACAAAATGACAGTCCACTTCAATGTGTTTGGTCCTTTCATGAAACACTGGGTTAGATGCAATATGTAGAGTTGCCTGATTATCACAAATCAGAGTCATTTTGGTATCCTCTTCAAACTTGAGCTCTTTAATAAGTTGCTTTAACCAAACAAGTTCACAAGTTGCTACAGTAGTAGCTTTATATTCTCGCTCAAAGACTAGACCTTGCCACCACACTTTGCTTCTTGCTCTTCCAGGATATAAGGTTTCCACCAATCATTATACAATATCCTCAAGTAGATTGTCTGTCACTAGGAGAACCAAATCAACTCGCATCTCGAATATCCAACAATTTGGACATGTCCTTTGTCATTATAGACAAGTCCTTTTCCAGGAGCACCTTTGATGTATTTGAAAATCCGCATAACCGCCTCCCAATGATCTTGACAAGGAGAATTCAAGAACTGACTCACCACACTAACTGCGAAAGCAATGTCAGGACAAGTGATAGTAAAGTAATTTAGTTTCCCAACTAACCTTCGATATCTTCCTGGGTCTCTAAAAAGAACCCCTTGGTTAGGTAGCAGTTTGACACTGGGGTCCATAGGAGTGTCCATTGGCTTAGCATTCATTAGGCCAATTTCCTCAAGGATGTCAAGAGCATACTTCCTTTGAGAGATCACCACACCATCCTTGGATTGGGCCACTTCAATACCTAAGAAATATCGAAGTTTCCCAAGGTCCTTAGTTTGGAACTGGCGAGAGAGGTATTGCTTTAGTTGGGCTATGCCATGCTCATCTCCTCCAGTGATAACAATGTCATCCACATACACAACAAGGTAGATACATCCCTGTGGTGAATGGCGGTAAAAGACCGAATGGTCAGTTTCACTGCGAATCAAGCCAAACTATTGTACAACAGTACTAAATCTGCCAAACCATGCTCTCAGAGACTGTTTGAGTCCATAAAGGGATCTCCGAAGTCAACAAACCATGGTAGATGATTCCCCTTGAGCAACAAAGCAAGGTGATTGCTCCATGTAGACTTCTTCCTCAAGATCTCCATGTAGAAAAGCATTTTTTATATCAAGTTGGAAAAGGGGCCAGTGGCAAATGGTCACAGCAGAAAAGTAATAGCTGAGACGGATGTCATTTTTGCCACAGGGGAGAATGTGTCAGTATAGTCCTGGCCAAACACCTGAATGTAGCCCTTTGCCACTAATTGGGCTTTGAATCAATCAATCTTGCCAGTGGGTCCTACTTTAAGGGAGTACAGCCACCGACACCTAACGGCAGACCTCCCAAGAGGAAGAGGAACCAGATCCCAAGTACCACTACTTTGTAGGGCACACATCTCGTCAATCATTGCCTGTCTCCATTCTAGGTGGGATAAAGCTTCACCTGGAGAGTTAGGAATAGACACAGAAGACAAAGACGAAAGACAAGTATAAAGTAAGGGAGAAAGACGGTGATAACTCAACGTAACATAGTGAGGGGATGGGTTACGAGTTGTACGTATACCTTTCCTAAGAGCAATGGGTAGGCCGGGGGTCGACGAAGGACCTGAATTCGGGAAAGAGATTGGAGCTGGAGGTGGGTCGATCATGGTCTCATCCTCAACTGTAGGGATAGGCATCTGAGCGACTAGGGGCCTTGGTCGTCTATGATATGTCTGAATAGGTTGTGGTTGGAGAGAATGTACCGGTGACCGTTCCTCTAAAACAACGGGAAGAGGAGCAAGAGAAGGACTTTCCAGTGGGAGAGAATGATGAGAGTCAAAAGGAGCGGAAGCAGACTCAAAGTAGGGCACAGACTCAAAGAAAGATATATCAATAGAGATGAAATAACGTTTAAGGGTAGGGGAAAAACATCTATACCCTTTCTGGGATCGATGGTAGCCAAGGAAAACACACTTGATGGACCGAACTGATAATTTGTCAAGCCCTGGCGAAAGGTTATGAACAAAACATGTGGAACCAAAGACACAGGGAGACACGGGATGAAGTGGTGTATGGGGAAACAAAATTGAGTAGGGGGTTTGACCTTTAAGAACAAAGGATGGCATATGATTGATAAGATAACAAGCTGTAAGAACAGCATCACCCCAAAAGTGAGAAGGGACATTGCCATGAAGGAGAAAGGTCCTAGTGGTTTCGACAAGGTGCCGATTTTTACGTTCGGCGACTCCATTTTGTTGAGGCGTATGAGCACAAGAAGTTTGGTGAAGGATACCTTTTGATGCCATAAACTGTTGGAACAGGTTGGATAGGTATTCACAAGCATTGTCACTACAAAGGGTTCGGATAGGAACACCAAATTGAGTTTGAATTTCAGTATAGAATTTTTCAAATAGGGAAAATAATTCAGATATATTTTTCATTAAGAATAACCATGTGCAACGACTAAAATCATCAATGAATGTAACAAAATATTTAAAACCAAAAGAGGTAAGGACCCGAGACGGACCCCAAACATCAGAATGGATTAAAGCAAAGGGAGACGCAGCTTGTTTATTCATACGATTAGGAAAAAATTGACGCGTGTGTTTTCCTAACTGACACGACTCACAATTTAAAACAGACAATTTGGACAAACTAGGAACCAACTTCTGAAGGATCGGAAGGCTGGGATGACCCAACTGAGCATGGATGGTAAGGGGAGAGGATGCGGTAGAACATGCTGGTGATGGGATAGAGAGGTAATAAAGACCATGAGACGCACATCCAGTGCCAATCATCTTTCCCATACTCCGGTCCTGCAAGATAACAATATCCTTAGTGAATGTGATCAAACAATCATGTGATTGGGTCAAACAATGGAATGCATGCGAAGGTTAAAGGGACAATCAGGTACAAATAAAACAGACTCGACAATTAAAGTGGGTAAGGGATGGGTGGTGTCAATTCCTTGTGACTCGTGTTTGGGAACCATTGGCAGGGGTAATAATAGGTAGAAGACTAGAGGTAGAAAGAGAAGAGAAAATAGAGCAATTACCAGAGATGTGATTGGAGGCACCAGAGTCAAGCACCCAAGGGCCCATAGAAGGAGACTGAGAGACAGGCAAAAGAATTACCAGATTGTGCTATCGAAGCAGTGGTACCCAAGTTCTGACGACTTCCAAACCATTGAAGAAAATCCTCATACATCGTAGGGGTGGGTCGAGGCTGATCAATGGTTGAAGAAGTGGTGGCTGGTGAGGAATTGGTCACCTTTGGCAAGGGAACAGTGCAAAACCGAAACCCTAGAGAAAGAGGAAAACAAATCTTGTCAGATGAAGATGGCACAAGGGGGGGTAGGTTCGCACGAGAGAGACGACGCCGGCGTTCAAGTTGCCGCTGGGAAGGGAGCTCCACGCGCCGGAGACGCACACCAGAAAATGGTGTTTGGCACGTACAGATGACGCACGTGTGGGCGCGTCGGAGTGCTGGTGGAGATTCCGTCAACAGCAGTGGACAGAGGGGGCTGGTGCGATTTGGATGGCAGGGAAATTAGCCGAAGGAGGTTGTCGGGAAATTTTCCAACACGCCGGTCGGCAGAGGTTTTCAGAAAAAAAAAAATGGAGACAGCAGCAGTAAGGTTGCAAACCAATAGGAAAACGTGTTTACAACAAAACTATGTCGAAGGACAGTGGGTCCTCCGAAAAAAAAAAAACCGGTTTTAAGTACTACCCAACCTAGCTCTAGATACCATGTTAAATAACTAGAATAGACAACATTATAGAGAAATAGGCAATAAACCGTTTATCTGAATACACCACGGAGCATAGTTTATATAGGCTTATTTGCATTTATTACACAATATATTGTTTCCTTTAAATGAGATATTATTGCCTATAAACTATAATTATGAATAGAATCAGAATATTAATTCTGATTTTCAACAGTCACTATCCTAACATAACATGTATATGGTATATCCTCTTATGTTTTTAAATTTTAATATTAACTGAATGATTTAACAATTGGTAGCGGAATATCAGAAACCAATTTCATATATATTTTATATATCATCTTATATTTTTAATAACAATCGAACGATTTAACTTCTTATCTCTTTCAATCTATCATTTTCAACATTTTAGTTCTAACTTGAATTTGAATATTTTCTTAAAAGAAATGATCAATAATTAAAAATAACAATATATCACAACATAAATTATTTATCATAAATCTAATATATAATTTTTATGTTAATTATTACAGATTTTAATTATAATATAATTTATATATTAAGAAATATTTATTCATTATAAATTATAACTTTTAGTTGTATAAAATAAATATTTATTTTGTGCAATGCACAGGCTAGTATACTAGTTATCTGTAGAAGTGTGTCAATTTTGTTCATGCTCCAATTTGCTTACCTATTTTTTTCTGCCTCTTCTTGGTAGCCCTCTACTCTTCCCCAAGTCCCCTTCTCTCTCTCTCTCAAGTCTCAACCCTCTTCCTCAATTCATCCTTCCCCCTTCTCTAGCTCAACTGCTTGTTCTTTGCATAACCCACCAAACAGAATACTGAACAAAAATTTGTGCCATGACTTACCACCTACCTGTACCGTGCTGCTTGTTTTGTCCCCTATGTGCATCAAACACACTCATCAACTCCTTTCAATATATTTAGATGATTGAAGTAAATGATTTTCAGTCTAAAGAATCATACTGTCAGATGAAATGTACTGTTTAGATTTTATTGGGGGTTGACAATTTTTTGGCCCACCATATTTAGTTCCTTGCAGTGATCGTTATAATAATTTAAATTATTTTGTTATATCTTGATTTCTTGGAACCTTATTTCTTTATCTTATTACAGATAGCGAATTACATTCCAACTAATGAAGACTTGGACTACCCTGAAAAGCTGAAGAGATCTACTGAAAGTACTTCTGAGATCAATCCTGTAAAGTTGTCTTTCTTTGCAACTTTTTTTTTGCTTATATAATTCAGCTGTGACTGCTTTTCACTAATAATGATTGATGGCTATTACATGCATGCTGATTTTCCTATGATAATGCTCATTACATTTATTTCATAATTTGAGTTCTGTTTTTTTGCTAACTGCGTTAGTTTCTTGTTGAGTAATGTGGAACTAGGTCACAACTACGAGTTATTCTTCTCTGTTCTTGATTATGTCACCTTCCAAAAATTACATTTTTTGAGCTGGAATCTGACATGGCTTACAGGATGTTGAAATATGATGCCTGAGGAATATTGAAATATTGATGATACCATGTGATGAATTGATTATTCGTCCCAATCCCATCTTGGTTTTCTCACAATTTTGTCAAGAGAGCAAATTTGTGAACTAATTAATGAATATTTCAAATGTTTGTTGCACACATTCATGCATGGGGCACTGTGTGATTGTAGCATATTTCTTCTTTGTTCACATGCTGGATACCTCTACCAGACTTGTATTTGTTGTGGTTATCACTGGATATTTTCATGTACTGACAATTTGATTTATGTAATTTGGAAAATTATTTTTCTCCCATCTTGCTTAATTTGCAAATTGCTTTAAATTTGCAGGCTGATGACAACCCATTTATATTTAAAACATGGTATCCGCCCCTGGAGAAAACTCTATCATGTCTTTCAAAGTTGTATCGTTGTTTAGAGTCTGCAGTTTTCACGGGTTTAGCACAGGTATTAGAGGTTTCACTTTAATTATTTTTACCCCCCAGTATTCTCTTCCTAATATTTTATTAACGATCGGCTTTTGTTATTTCAATCAGGAAGCAGTGGAAGTTTGTTCAACATCTATTCAGGTAAGGCAAAAATAAGCTATCTGGTCTATATCATGATCATATTAATGTAATATTTAAGGAGTAAATATCTGATTACCTTTATTTGGCCATATTCTCTTCGTTTTTGTTCAGCATGGTTATTTAAGTTTGACAACTTTGCTGAATATTTTGTTTTGACTGGCTTGTTTTATGTTTGCTGCTTCATCTTTCTGCCACAGAAAGCAAGCAAATTAATTGCAAAGAGATCATCACAAATGGACGGACAGCTCTTCCTTATAAAGCATCTTTTAATTTTAAGGGAGCAGGTCAGACTTTCTCGTGTAACTATTTAGTAGATTTCATATAATTTGTGAGTAATCATTTTTTGGTCTTCCAGATTGCACCTTTCAATATTGAATTTTCAGTCACACAAAAGGAGCTTGATTTCTCTCATTTGCTGGTTAGTATTTCTTAGCCCAGTAATATATTTTTGTGAGCCGAGTTCAATATACTGCTGTTCTGATTTCAAACACTTGTCAAATTTGCGCTGCCCTCATTTCATTGTTTGTTACCATCTTATTGTCATGTAATGTGAGGGAAAAGAAAGAACCTGGCAAATAAGTCTCAAATAAGAAGCACATGAATTCTCATCAGTTTGTTTCACATAATTCATAATTCAACTTCATTGTAATGAAAAAGTGTCTGGAATTGTGGGAATTCTTTCTACTGTTATGTGAAGGACTCTGAGATGATGCTGCTTCTTGTATGGTCATGATTCTTAATTTCTTATCAAAGGAAGCCTATAACTTAGCATAAAAGACTGGGTATTATTGTAATTTTGCCTGTGCCTGGAACCATTGACTAAATGTACTAATTACTAAGAAGAGGGTGCTTTTTTAGGAGAAATAGTATTTTATGAAACAGATAGTAAGTATGCCAGGGTAAGGATAAGATCTCTTAAAGGGCTGAAAAAAGAAAAATAATTAGAACAAAGGAAAAGAAACTAAGGAGACTCAGGAAGCAGTAGGGCAGCCCAATCCCTCTGCCAATTGGATGACCCTATCCCAAATCAAATTTAGTGAGGGGATTCACTTAAAAATGCATAGTTTTTGCTCTGTAAGAGAAAAATTATGTGTCAGTGTGCACCAAATAGATATCATAAAACAAACACAGGAAACTCAGGAAGTAAAATTACCAATGATGCAATAAACTACAAGAACCACTTGTTCTTAATCTATTTAATTTGCATATCCTTAGATCTAATATGTCAAAGTTCTCAATGAGTATGTGGATGCTATGTTAAGAGTTTTTTAATCTTGTACTTTACCTACTAATCATCATGTCATGATTAGGATTTAATTTTTTTATTTTGCTGATTTAGCTTTAGTATCACTAATATTTTATGTCTCTATCAATATTGGAATATGGTTCAGGAGCATCTTCGAAGACTTCTAAGAGGTCAAGCCTCTCTATTTGAATGGTCAAGATCAACTTCATTGGCAAGGACATTGTCTCCAAGAGTTTTGGAAAATCAAATTGACACAAAGAAGGTTTGTTACTTTGTGGATTAATATGGTTTTGGTCAAATGACTTCTAAAACAAGTCTTGATGTTTGGGTTGTACGTACTCAGTTTGTTCATCCATATGCAAAATTAGATTAGAAACATTGGTTAACACCTCTCAAAGTTGAAGAGTAAATTTGGCATTCGGTCATTTGAAAGTTTTAAATTCAAAGTTAATTTGATTGTGATTGCATGTATAATCAGTCACCAAATATGTGATCAAATTTTCCTTGTCTTTTCAGTGATTCTCCTTTAATCATTTTATTCCGTATGTTGCATATCAATTTTAGACCATTATCTAGTGCCTTTGACAAAAAAAATTTCAGGAGCTGGAAAAGAGCCTCAAAGCCACTTGTGAGGAGTTCATCATGTCAGTTACTAAGCTTGTTGTCGATCCTTTGCTTTCATTTGTTACAAAGGTTTGTGTCTGTAAACAACTTATTTGTTACTTTGCCAGCTGGTGAAACAAAAACAGATCCTTGGCTTTAAAGCGAAAGCACTTGTAAATATATAATCCGTTCTTAGTACAATTTTTTTGTTACTTGGATGCTGCAAATCTCGTGTAATATTTCATTTTTTGACAACAGTTGCTATGAAGATTTAAATTTGTCTATCATCTTCATAAAGAGAAATCTTTACCACACTTTTCATGTTGTTTTTGTAGGTTCCAGTTGCATTACCATCGGGTGGTCAGAATCAAAAGCTAGAGTCAGTTATGGCCAAACCTCAGAAGCTGAAGGATCATGCTTTTGCTACTCCAGATAAGGTGGCTGAACTTGTTCAAAAGGTAGGTCATTTACTAATTAGAAATTTAGAATTATTCACATTATTTTTTTCTGTGAACTACAGAATATCTGTCTAATAGGAGAATTTTTACTATTGGTTGATCTCATGTTTAAAATAAGTAAGCATGGTGGCTTTAGATAAAGCAGAGGTGCCGAATGTCTGTTTCAGGGGTATTATATTGTTCATCACTAGCCAATAAAATTGTCCTTGTTCATAGAACTTGTGGTCTTGCAGAAACTCATCTACATTAGTGATGTCATGTCTAAATGAGAGCACAAATTAAAATAAAAAACAATATTCCTTGCATTATCTTGATTTGTGGAATCTCTTTTATTTAACTAGTCATATATGGATGGATGAGCTTTTTAAAATTAGGTTTGTGAATCTCTTTCTTTTGTCAAGCTAAATTGATGATTTGTGGTCTAATAGGTCGGGACTGCTATTCAGGAGCAACTGCCGGTGGTGATAGAAAAGATGAAGCTTTATTTACAGAATTCATCAACAAGAACAATACTTTTCAAACCAATAAAGTAAGTTTATATGTAAAATATAGGATTACCGTTTAAACATTTTTCTGTATAGGGTATACCTGTGCTGTGACAAGTACATCTTGATTATCATTTCCTTTGGTTTGATGTCAAAAAACTTGGACAGATTTCTAAAATCTAAACTGTGTAGTTCACTTGGAGATCTTTTATTGATAGAAATGCCAATCAGACTTTGTCTGTTGTGCATTGACGCTGTTTGGTCAGAACCAACTTATTAATGTTGGTTTATATCAAGTTATGCAGAATTGTACCAATCTTAAAATGCTGTTTCTGCCTGTGTTTATGCAGGACAAATATTGTTGAAGCCTATGTGCAAATTCAATCCCTACTACAATCAGAATATACGGATGAAGAGATCAAGATCATTAATCTGAAATCCGTACAGCATCTGCAAAATGAGCTTGATAGTTTTATCTAATTTGTATGTAAAGGCCATTGGATAATTTCATGTCCATTTTTTCCCTGCTGGAGGATCATCAAATACATTCTAGATAATTTTGTAGAATTATTAGCA
Source organism: Amphicarpaea edgeworthii (assembly GCA_014843725.1). Classification (NCBI taxonomy): domain Eukaryota; kingdom Viridiplantae; phylum Streptophyta; class Magnoliopsida; order Fabales; family Fabaceae; genus Amphicarpaea; species Amphicarpaea edgeworthii. The sequence continues at coordinate 24,214,088 of CM026324.1, read as the reverse complement.
AGAGATAGCAGAGTTGTGGTTTTACTGCGGACAATCTATATACTTTTTTTTTTTTCTAACATTGGTGGATATTTTTGTCATACATCTTTTCATTAGTCACCAACAAACCCTATATTTACACAGTCTTCTGCAGGTATTTTTTTGTTATAAGATTCATTTCACGGCACATGACATAGTGTAATTTTTCCTTCAAGACCATTTCATTGCTCCCCATTCCTTAGAAACAAGGAATTTGGATTTTAGTTTATGGTTTATTTATTGTGCAAAGTTTGGAGTTTTAGGGTTTTTGAATAACAATTTAAGGGTTCAAGGTTTGAGGTTTGGGTATCCAAGTTTTAATGTTAATGGTTTAGTGTTTCATGTTCATTGTTTTAAACATTTAATGTTTAATTTTTTTTCAAGATAATCGTTGGTGTTTAGGATTTATGATTTATGAGTTTAGGATTTTTGGTTTCATGCTTCAAAGTATAAGATTTTAGGGTTTAAAGTTTTATGATTCAATGTTTTAGGATTTAGTGTTTAGGGTTTTATGTTGCATGATTTATGGTTTATGATTTTACAATTTAAGATTTATGGTTTAGGATTTAGGGATTCATTTCATTTCATGGCTTATGATTTATGGTTGCATTAGGCTTTATGATTTCATTTTAGGGTTTAGGATTTAAGGGTTCATTAGTGAAACCCCAAATGATTTAGGATTTCATTATTGAAATACTGAGTATAAATTATTTAGGGTTTCATAAATATAAATGATTTAGGATTTTATTAATAAAATCTTAAAAATATATTTAGGACTTCAATAATGAAACCTTAAATCCTTTGGGTTTTACTAATGAAATCCTAAAAATATAGGATTTTTAATAATGAAATCCTAATTTATTTGGGATTTCACTAATGAAATTCTAAATCATTTAGAGTTTTACTAATGAAATCCTAAATAATTTGTGGTTTCACTATTGAAATCCTAAAACTTTTATATTTACTAATTCATAATGAAACACTAAATAATTTATATTTAGGGTTTCATGATTTAAGTTTTATAATTTCTTGATTTAGAATTTAAGGTTTTAGTTCATGGCTTATGCTTTATGGTTGCATTAGGTTTTATGATTTTATTTTATGGTATATGATTTAAGGTTTCATTAGTGAAACCTCAAATGATTTAAGATTTCATTATTGAAACCTTGAATATAAATTATTTAGGTTTCATTCGAAAATCCCAAATATAAATGATAGGTTTCATTAATGAAGCCTTGAAAATATATTTAAGGTTTAAAAAATGAAACCCTAAATCCTTTAGGTTTCAGTAATAAAACCTTAAAAATATAGGGTTTTAATAATGAAACTTGAATTCATTTGGGGATTCACTAATGAAATCCTAAATCATTTAGGGTTTCAATAATGAAACCTTAAATTAGTTGAGGTTTCATGGTTAAGATTTTAGGTTTCATTTCATGGCTTATGATTTATGGTTGCATTAGGTTTTATGATTTTATTTCATGGTTTATGATTTAGGGTTTCATTTATGAAATCACAGAGTATTTAGGGTTTCATTAGTTAAACCGCAAATGATTTATGGTTTCATTATTGAAAAAACCCTAAATATAAATTAATTGGGGTTTCATTATGAAACCCCAAATGTAAATAATTTAGGATTTTACTAATGAAACCTTGAAAATATATTTAAGGTTTAAATAATGAAACCTTAAATTCTTTGGATTTCACTAATGAAACACTGAAAATATAGGGTTTTCATAATGAAACCCGAATTCATTTAGGGTTTCACAAATGAAATCCTAAATCATTTAGGGTTTCAATAATAAAACTTTAAATAATTTGTGGTTTTAGTAATGAGACCCTAATTCATTAAGGTTTTCATTAATTAAACCTTAAAACTTTTATATTTAGTAATTGATAATGAAACCCTAAATATAATTTATTTAGGGTTTCAACCCTAAATTAATTGGGATTTCATGGTTTAAGATTTATGATTTCTTAGTTTAGGATTTAGAGTTTCATTCTATTACATATGATTTATGGTTGCATTAGGTTTTATGATTTCATTTCATGGTTTAGGGTTTAGTATTCCATGGTTTAAGATTTAAGATTTCGTCAAGATTTAGGGTTTTATTATTGAAACCTCGAATATAAATTATTTGGAATTTCATTATGAAACCTTAAATATAAATGATTAAGGGTTTCATTAATGAAACCTTGAAAATATATTTAAGCTTTCAATAATGAAACTCTAAATCTTTTATGTTTCATTAATAAAATTGTTGAATATAGGGTTTTAATAATGAAACCCAATTTTGGGTTTCATTAATAAAATTTTAAATTATTTAGGATTTTAATAATAAATCCTTAAATCAAGTTTCACTAATGAAACCATAAATCATTTGGGGTATCACTAATGAAACCCTAAAACTTTTATATTTAGTAATTATTAATGAAAACCTAAATAAATTATATTTAGGATTTCATTTCATGATTTAAGATTTACAATTTTATGGTTTCATTAATGAAATCACAAATTATTTAGGATTTCATTATGAAATCCCAAATATAAATTATTTAGGGTTTTGTTAATGAAACCTTGAAAATATATTTAAGGTTTCAATAATAAAACCTTAAATCCTTTGGGTTTCACTAATAAAGTCTTAAATATAAGGTTTTAATAATGAAACCTTAAATCATTTAGGGCTTCATTAATGAAATCTTAAATAATTTAGGATTTCAATAATAAAAGTTTAAATCATTTGGACTTTCACTAATAAAATCATAAATCATTTGGGATTTCACTAATAAAACCTTAAAACGTTTATATTTAATAATTTATAATGAAACCCTAAATAAATTATATTTAGGGTTTCAATTATAGTTTCATAATTTAGGATTTAGATTTTTATTTTATGGTTTAAGATTTACGATTTTATGGTTTCATTAATATTTAGGGTTTCATTAGTGAAATCACAAATTATTTAGGGTTTCACTAGTGAAACCCCAAATGATATAGGGTTTCATTATTGAAACCATAAATATAAATTATTTGGGGGTTTCATTATGAAACCCTAAATATAAATTATTTAGTGTTTCATTAATGAAACCTTGAAAATATACTTTAAGGTTTCAATAATGAAACTTTAAATCCTTTGGATTTCACTAATAAAGCCTTAAATTTAGGGTTTTAATAATGAAACCCTAAATCATTTGGGATTTCACTAATAAAACCTTAAATCCTTTAGGTTTCACTAATAAGCCTTATATATATGATTTTAATAATGAAATCTTAAATCATTTAGGATTTCAACAATAAAAGTTTAAATCATTTGGAATTTCACTAATGAAATCATAAATTATCTGGGATTTCATTAATGAAACCCTAAATCATTTTATTTAGTAATTCCTAATGAAATCCTAAATAAATTATATTTAAGTTTTCAATAATGAAACCCTAAATTAGTTGGAGTTTCATGGTTTAAGATTTACAGTTTCTTGGTTTAGGATGTAGGATTTGATTTTATGGCTTATGATTTATGGTTGCATTAGGTTTTATGATTTCATTTCATGGTTTGGAGTTTTGTGTTTAATGGTTTAGGATTTATGATTTCATAAATATTTAGGGTTTCATTGTTGAAATCATGAATATAAATTATTTATGGTTTCATTATGAAACCTCAAATATAAATGATTTAAGGTTTCATTAATGCATCATTGAAATCATATTTAATGTTTCAATAATGAAACTCTAAATTATTTATATTTGAGGTTTCATAATGAAACCATAAATAATTTATATTCATGATTTCAACCATGAAACCCTAAATCATTTAGGATTTCATTATTGAAACTTTAAATCCTTTGTGATTTCATTAATGAAACCCTAAACCATTTGGGGTTTCATTAATGAAACCCTAAAACTTTTATATTTAGTAATTCATAATGAAACCTAAATAATTTATGTTTAGGATTTCAATAATAAAACCTTAAATCAATTAGGGTTTCACTATTGAAACCTAAAATCATCTAGTATTTAATTAATGAAACCTTAAATAATTTATATTAATGATTTCATTAAAGAAATTATAAATCATATAGGATTTCACTAGTGAAATCCTAAATAATTTATATTGATGGTTTCAATAATGAAATCCTAAATCATTTGAGATTTCATTAATGAAATCCTAAATTATTTTAGGGTTGCAATAATAAAACTCAAAATTATTTATATTTATGGTTTCAATCATGAAACCTTGAGTTCAATAATGAAACTTTAAATCATGTGGGTTGCATTAATGAAACCCTTAATCATTTGGGGTTCCATTTATGAATCCCTAAATAACTTATTGGTTAATTAATGAAATCCTAAATAATTTATATTTAGGGTTTCATTAATGAAACCCTAAATCCCATAACATGAAATATAGCCACAAATCCTAAACCATAAATAAAACCTTATCTTAAACCATGAAATGAAATCCCAAATCATAAGCAATGAAACCCTAAATTTTAAACAATGAAACATTAAATCATAATCCATGAAACTTTAAACTCTAAACTATGAAATGAAACCATAAAACCCAATGCAACCATAAATCCTAAATCACAAAACCTTAAATCATGAAAACATACAACATGAAACCCTAGACCTTAAACATTAAATGTTAAACACCAAGGTTTTAGTGTTTAAGGTTTTAGGTTATAGGTTAGAGGTCTACAATTTTATAGGTCTAAGATGTATGATTTAAGATTTTATGGTTTGTGCTTAAGGTTTATGGTTTAATATTTTACAATGTATGATTTATGATTTTGAGATTTTAGGTTTGTGATTTATCATTCAAGGTTTAGTGTGTATGGTTTAGGCTATTATGTTTATAGGGTTATGATTAAGGGTTTTATTGTTAAGGGTTTATAGTTTTAGGGTTTAAAGTTCATCATTTATGGTTCAAGGTTTATGGTTAGGGTTTTAAGATTCTAATATGGTTTCATAGTTTATGTTTTAAGGTTTCAATATTTTAGGGCTCCACAATTTAGGATTTAATGTTCATTGTTTCAAGGTTTTAAGATTTATGGTGTTTTGTTCTTGGTTTAGGGTTACGATCTAAGGTTTATGAGTTTATGATTATGGGGTTTAAGATCTATGATTTATGATGTAGGGTTTATGGTTCAATGTTTAGAGTATATAATTTAGTGTTTAAGGTTATAAGATTTATGATTTTAGGATTTAAGTTTTATGGTTTATGATTTTAGGGTTTTAGATTAACTCGTAAATCATGAACCCTTAAATCTTAAGCAATAAAACCATAAAACCTAAAAACATACACCTTAAACCTTGAATAATAAAATCGTGAAACATAAAACTTAAACCAATAAATCATAAACCATAAACCCTAACATTATAAATCATAAACCTAGAAACCAGAAACCTTAAACATTCAACCATAAATCCATAATCATGAATCATAAACTTAATAATTAACTACCACATTAAATAACATATACTCAATTCTAATGACCTAAATTACTATATTTAAAATAATCAAGAAGAAAATAAATTAAAAAAACTAAAGAAAATCAATGAAAATGAATATGGTAATGATACATTTATCCATGTAACAAAACCTTCTTTTATAATAAATAGATAATAAATTAGTAAATATTACTTAAGATGTTACGATGATAAGGCCCAGTGTTGTGAAATTCGATTCGATCCGATCGGTCGAATCGGTCCAATCAGTACCCAACCATAGGAACCGGTTTGGCCCGTGCGACCCAACCAAAATCGGTCAAAACTAGATATTTTTAAAAATATATATATATATTGGACCAATAGGTAACCCACCAATTGGTTTTCGCAACATTGGTAAGGCCATAGTGTGCATCAAAAATTTATCAACGCCTTTCACATGCGTAGAAAAAAGAAACGCAGTGTGCAATTCAAACACCATTCAATAGGTCGTGAACTTTAAATCAAAATTACGACAGGTTATGAAAGCAAGAGATTAAATACATGATATAAAAAATGAAAAAAAAAAAAAAAAAAAATGGGGTGGAATCGCTGTACAGTTAGTTACCCTTGATGGATATATATGCTCCAGCATACCCTTTCAACAATCTCCAATGTTCAGCTGCATTATGATGCAGAGCAGACAAACATCAATTAAATGGATGATGCTGGAATGGTACAGTAACATTTACAAGATTCAAATTTTGACCACATCAATGAAATGGGTCCCACCTCATGCATTTTCTTCACAAATGTCGGATTGGGACTCACTGGGGTGCAACTCTGGAGGGGACCATTGATCCGGCACCATAAGAAAATACAAACTCATGGCTTTCCTAAACCGTTTCTTGTACTGCTGAGGTGATATCACAGTTGGAGAAGTGTTTTTGGGTCCACCAAGGATGCCTGAGGTCTTCACCCAAGTTTCAAGGTGTTTATCCCATGTATACTGCCTCATAAAATCAATGATACCTAAAACCAGCTCATGCTTTTCTTCATCCACGCCAACCAGCAATGAGTAGTCCATCACATATATTGACTGCAACAATATGTACAATATTAATGGATGTTTACAGTCTTATACACTCTAACTATGCATTTGGATGCTAATATACTCCAACATGTTTTTTAGGAAAAGGAAGCGGCAAGAAAATCGATGAATGTACACCTAAGTGCTAGACTTACTGCAAGGAAGGCAGTATCATTCCACACGGCCCTCTCGAGCAACCGTTTTGCCTTGTTCCCAACAAATATTGGAGAGGTTGGCATAGCTTCAATGAGATTCTGATCCAGCAGCACTTTATTGCTCCCACTTGTATCTGGATTGTACCGTGATCGAGAAGAACCTTTGAGATCATAAAGCCGTCTAATGTTACGCCTGTAAAGAAGATTTTCCATAACCAGAACATCCATCTTTGTTTCCTTCCCTCCTTTGAGGTGCTTTGATGTTACCTTCACAGAGAAGAGACACAACCACAACCAATGAGAACAGAAAAACATCAATGGTTTGCACCAAGAAAAACAATGGCTGTTCACAAGAAATATTCAAGCCAACTCTTAATTAACAAAAAGTACCTGATAAATGCCCAAGATCTTCGCAAGACAAGTTGGACTTCCTGTACTGATTGACTCTGATAAATATTTAAAATAAGCTGGTGCAAACTTGGTAAATGACTCAAGCTCTGTTTTTGTAACCTGCTTGATGATAAATCTGTCGTCCAGGGTTTTTGCAAAGAAAACATTGCTCTTTCCTCCCTGAGCTCCCCACTTCTTACAACGACTAAGGGACCGCACAAAATCTAACTCAGAAGGGCAACAAGTTCTTCTTAAAGCCTCAAATCTCTTTGCATAGTAGCAAGTTACAGTATATTTCACTTTTCCAAGGGAGCTATCATCGGTAAAAGAAACCCTTGCATGCAAATCCTTTGTGTATGAGAGTGGATCCCCAGCCGGCAGACTCCGAGACCCAGAAGTGGATAACACATTCTCATCAAAAGCACCAAGACTTCTGTAGGTATTAGTGATTGTCTCATCAAAAGAGTTAAGAGAAAGTAGACTTGTTGAATCGAAGAGTGGCAATGAAATTGAACTGTCTCCACTGTCTTTAGGTCTATCATATTCTGACATCTGCATATGATAATCCATTGACACAAGCACATACGCTATAACACTAGTGGGTTCATCATCATAGACAGGCACTATGGTATCATTAGTGCCGAATGGCAGAAGCAGCCTAGCACCAGTCTGGCGTTCCAACTCTCGAAATGATAAAATGTGAACCGGGTTGTACTCAACAAGCTTCTCTGTATTGAAGGAAGAAGTTTTGTTGACTGAACCAAAGACTTTTGCAAAAGGCATTCCTTTCCATTTAGTATCAAGTCCTTTGGGAAGCAATTTAGAGTAATTAGTGCATCCTGCCTCAATCCCACCTTTATTAGCAGTATAAATATCAGAAGTTGATTTTGATGTAACTATATTTGCCACAGGTGAATGAACAGCAGCCACAGCTGCTGCATCAGGAGGTAGACAACCATTTTCTTTGAGTGATGAATTTGTAGGGTGACTTTCGCCTGTCCATGCAGCATCAAGGGTATCAGATAAATTAGCCACAACCAGAGATTCCCCATCAGACAAAGCTCTCCGTGCAGCCCCTCCAAACTCCAAAGAATCAGATTTATCATTGATACTTGCACCACCAGAAAGAGAAAGGTCAACCTTATCATGATTTGTGTCTTTACGCTTGTCCTCACTTATAACCACAGGGTGGTTAAGGTGGCTAGTGTTTTCTAAATTTAGGCTTCCATCAGGTTTTGTTTCCAAAAGAAAGGAATCACAACTACTATGACCTCTTGCTGGCCTAGTGGCAACATCTGCTTCGACAACCTTTTCCCTAGAACCAAGCAACTTCTCTCTATGATTTAAGCTCTTTGAGTTTTCTTGAAGAATAATTCTACTTAGATTGGATGAATATATCAAGCGCTGGTCCCACACATAAGAATGGATAAGGATATGCCTGCGCAACTTATTGAGCTCTAGAATATCAATCACAGGCTGACCAGCTTTTCCATCTTTATGCAGCAAAGTTTGTAATGAGTCCTAAGAAATTCAGCATTATACTAGGAATAAGTCAAGCAAGGAAAATCCAAAAATCAACAAAATTTAAATGAACCTTGTCAACTTTTCAGGGATTTGTCAAAAGAACAAAAGTGTAAAAAAAATTCTAACCATTTGGAAACTTTTTTTTAAAAGAGGGGAGGGATGGAGAATAATTAAAAAGGGGAAATGAATCTCAGTCTCAAACCACCTACCTCAAATTCTTCTTTCTCATACTGCAGCATCCCTTTAAGTTCAGCAATTAGATTCCTAAAATCTGACACCCTATTTCCACCCTCCTGCAACACAGGACCTGAAACCTTTTCTGAAATTTGATGCAGAGCATTGCACACTTCACTAAACAGTATTTCAGCCTTGTCATGCAGCTGGTGGACAAGATCAACAATCTCATAAATACAGAAGGATTCAGAAGGGGATTATATATTTCAACTAAGAATAGCTACCAACCTCATCTGCTTCTTTTTGTACCCAGTCCTGACTATCATAGTTGAATTCAAGTTTAGGTGGGGGAAGATAAACAGAATGAAGGTGAATTGAAGCATAACGAAAGCAGGCAATCATCTTTCCGAAACTGCACACAGAAAACTACTATTCAAGAAGACAACCAAAAGTTGAATATAAATTATTTTTATTTGACAGTTGGACATGAGTATTTCCAGTGCTTCAATATCCCAACTGATACACTGTCAAGCCTTATTGATACTGGACATAAAAGAACTAAAGAAAGATGGTCCTATTTCCAATATAAAATTATGCATGATTCAACTGGACTGGGCCCGATACCCACACAAAATATAATAAAACTGATTGACCCCCCTCCTAATACACTGTTTCTGAGAAGCAAGACAACCACTCTTTCCTGTTTCTTCTTTCATTATTTTTGCATCTTTTTTTCTATATCAGGAGAATGTCATGCCTCACTTCTCTGATTAAACATTGCAAATATCGGATATATGTCATTTCTCTTATTTATAAATAGTCCTCTCTATCTAAGTAACTGTTCTTAAATATTCCTAATTACTTTGCAAGCATTCGTTTCAAGGTATAATATTGTATTGCAAGGAATACTATAACCATGAATGTTATTCATGACCACATTCAAATATCCGTTTGGCTAAATTTAGACAATCCCAGAAATACTATTTTAAATTCAAAATAATTATAATAAAATAATAGAGTAGAAATGGAAGTTATAATTGGATTAGAAAATACCTTCCCACATATTCTCATGGTAATATATATTACCCACCCTTCATCATGGGAATAAAAGCAAAGTATTGTTGCTTTCCTTGGCATAAACAGTACCTAGGAATAACTTTTTAAGGCTTGTAACAAACATGAAAATATTAAATTAAGTTCACATTCCCAAGAATAAGGGCTGTTTGTTTTCAGTTTTTGAAAACAGTTTTTAGTTTTTAAAAATTATAAAACTAAAAAACTTGTTTGGTTAATCAATTTTTAAAAACAGGTCTTAAAAATTATTTTCTATTTTGGTTTTTAAAAAACAGTTTTTAGGTGTTTTTCTTTTTTATTTTCTCCCTTCATAGGGTCCCACATCTTTTATATCAAGAATAAGATGCAAGATGCTTATAATTTTTACACATAGGTCCCACATCTCCTATTTTATCTTTCTCACATAAAAGTCTTACATCTTCTATTTTATCTTTCTCACACTTAGAAGTAGTTTTTAAATATCAAACAAACCTTCTCTTTTTAAAAATTGTTTTAAAAATAGTTTTTAAAAACTAAAACTAAAAAGCCTTTCAAACAGGCCCAAGTGTTAAAACTTCATACAAACACACTCTTTGACTCCCCTTTATTCTTCCAAACACATATTCCACCACACCCCAATTTATCATAGATTCAATTTAGGAGGGGAAGAGTGTACCCATAGAATCTTAAACAATCTCTATGGAGAGAATGACCACAACTTGCAACCCTGCTTGCTGCTGCATGATTTGAAAAACTCAGCTCCAAAAATTTCCCAAAGGATAAGCCCCAGGCAGCATCAGACATAACTACTCTTTGTGTAGCAGGAGGAAAACCATTTTCGCGAGGACATTTCAGGCACCTATGCCACATCCAAATTTTACCTTCTCGCTCCCCTGGTAAAGCAAACTCCAATTTCTTAACGAAAATTGTCAGGCTGCCTTGCCGATGAGTATAACAATGAACATGAGCTTCTGATGGCAACTCACATGAGCAGCAAGTGTAACTCTAATAAAGAAACGTTATCAGTTGTGAGGTCATAAGGTAGCCATTGTTGATAAAATTTATTTAATGAAAGAAATAATTTGGAAGAACAAATACCGGATCAAGTAGTTGATCTCTCAAAAACCGTCCCAAAGGCTTATCAGAACTTCCATAGTATTTAATTCTTACAAGATGGGGCCTTTCACAAACAGTTACTTTCCACACACAACGTGTTGATAAAAAGACCAAAATACTCTGATGGTCAGAAGTTGACGGAGGAAAATCTTCTTTTGAATGTATCATGTCATCATGACCATTATTGTTATTATTATTATTAGTATCATGATTTACATAAGGTGGCTCAGGGTTAGCTCCTTGATTAGCAGACAATGCTGCAGCTCTGAGGTGGCTATCGCCATCTTGACGTGAAGACTCGAAGGTACCAAAAGAATCTGAAATAAGATCATTGTTCAACATAGTTTCCCTTCTCTCATCTGGTCTATATTGAAAAAATTCCTTGAGAAATTTCTTATCATCCTCCTTAGAACAAGTATTTGAAAGGAAACTATTGCAGTTGGAAGATAGCATATCCTGAGCTGATTGGATGATATCTCCAGACACTTCATGCAAATAGATTGAGTCACCCACCAATGATCTTTCAGTGGACTCACTGCAGCTAGATGGGGTTCTTTCTGTCTTGAAGATGTCAATAGATTTTGGTACTTCTTTAAAAGGTTTTGCTCCGTGAGACTCTCTAGGAGTGAGAACAGAAAATCCAGGGATAGTGGAAATGGATCTCACAATACTAGATGGTTTATCAGGTAATGCAACGGTAATGGGAGATTTCAAGGGAAACTCTAGAGGTGAAGCACCTTCATCAGCCAGAAAAGATGTCTCCAGCGCCAGATGATAGGCTGCAAAGATTCCATATTGGATCACATGTTTTACCTTCTTCAACTCATCCCCATTAGCACCCTTCAGCAAGATCTTCAAAGTAATGCAAAAAAGTGCACATAATAAATAAATAAATTAATAGAAATATAGAGGGGGAGAAATAGTAAAGCAACAAACAACTCAACTTTTCTTTACAACTTACTATTCCCTGCTAATTATGATAATGTGAAGTCCTTGTTAGGTTAATTAAGAATGGAAAATTACATATATGTTTAATTTCAACCAGTAGTAAAAAAAGGCAAACAATCAGCTAGAAACAGCTGCACAAGAGACAGCAACTCCTACAAGTTCAGAGAGAATAACAGCCTGTTTAAATAGCATAGTTTTCATGGTAGAGGGGAAAGAACTTTTGGCTACTGTGGGATTGATTTTAAGACAACTGAAAAGTTTTAGCTTTTCTGTTGAATAGAATTGATGTTAGAAGAGTTGAATGAATCCTTCTGAGTGTGGGGCCCACAAATATAACTATATTTACACTTCAAACAATAATTTTACTTTACCATGCAAAAAACAATTCTTCTCAACTCACTTTCAAAATATCATTTCCAAACAATTATAATCTAAAACTATATTTACACTAGAAAAAATTTAACCTCACTTCTTTCAAAATCAATTATATTTCAAGTTTCAACATTGATTCTTTCACAATTAATTCAATCAAAATCTAAAACAAATTCTAAAAATTTTGAACCAAGTTTTAGTTAACATGATTTAATTTACTAGTACATAATGTTATGTAATGAATTTCAAAAGTTACAATTCGTGGATTTTTTAGCTAATTTTAATGATTTTTGGTTCCCTTTTCGATCATCAGTGTCTGCTGTGGTTATACAACATAATATTTAATCAGTTGTTTGAAAGAGCACGATTCAGACCTAAATAGCTACATAAATTATACAAAATTTTCCTTCTTGGTAGTTGTCACCTGTCTTTTATTTAGCCTATGATCATGTGAAAGTATCAGTAAAGGATCCATAAAAAATTTGGGATAACAGATAACTAATAAACTATCAAGATAACAAAGACACAAGACTAATAGAGTAATTCAAAGACTGTAATAATGTGTATGTACTGACACTGAATTTTGTGTCCCAGAATATGTAAAGTTATTGAACTTACAGTGCAACCTAAAGGTTTCGGGCAACCCTCAAAGAACATCAAAGTCTTTGTTGATTTTTTCCCACCTTGCCCAGCACTACCATGCTCCTCAAAATATTTGTCTACATGGAATGTTTCGCAATATCCCAGCTTTTGAGAGGTCAGATGATCAATTGAAGGGACAATCTGTGCACCAGTACAACGGGCAATACGCTCTAAAAGTGGCTTTTTAATATTCAGAACAAGTGATATGTCTTTAGCAAGAAGGTATTCTTGAGCACAACGAGATACTGACTTCTCCACCAAAAGAACATTGGGGTGATGAGCATCAATCCTTGCTACTGCCATTTTCAAATGGTCCATCTCCTGGCAATGAGTAAAACAATAATGAAATTCAGCAAAATTATTATCGGAAACAAGACTATGACAACCAAGTCTTATCCTACAAGATGAGGTCAGGTATAGAAGTCAGATCCAAGGAGATACCATTTTAGAATGTAGATTTGGGCCTAACTCAACCCCAAAAGCTAGCTCATAGGGTGAGGGTTGCCTCACACTTATATATTCTATCTTGGCCTTAACTCTAGCAGATGTGGCACTTGGGTTTTTCCCAATACACTCCCTCACGCCCAGCACTTTTTGGGCTTGGTATGTGGATAACATAGTGGGTGGCCCTTTTTAATGGACTAGGATAGGCTCTGATACCATTTTAAAATAGGAAAAACATAGGGAATCAGGCAATAAACCGTGTGTCTGAATACACCATGGAGCATAGTTTATATAGGGTTATTTGCATTAATTACAAAAGATTAGGAAATATATTGTTTCCTCTAAATCACTTATTCTGTTGCCTTATTTAAATGAAGATATCATAATCTGATTTCCAACAGGGAGATTATTCAGGTGTAAGGCCAGTAAAAGCATGCATATTTGGCATAAAATTATCAAGTTTTAAGGGCTGGTAGGGTGGAGAGAACCTGCTGTAACAAAGTATCAACACTTGACAACTGGTTAGAAACACGCTGATACTCCAAAGCACCTCCAAGTATTAGAAAACGTGGTTTATCAATTTTTGATGTCATTCGCCGATGAGCCACATTCTTTTTACATACAACTCCTTTAACCACCATGCTGGAAATAGAAAATTAAAACATCAAAACTATACAGAGACAGATAGAAAAAATATTGAACAACCTTATAAAGACTTCCCCCAAAAGGCCAAAACGACAATCATATGGAACAGATAACAAACTTTTCCATACACCAGCCTGCTCATGCAGCATGCATCTTTTATTATTAAGACTAGTAAGAAAAAAGGTCCATACCAGTATACTCTCTAACTTGAAAGAAGAATTTCTGAATATTATTATTGATAGTTTTACAGTACAAAGGTATTTATGTTATACAGACTTAGGCTTGTAATTTATTTCCCAGAACAAGGCCATATTACAGGAAACAAATTAATCCAACTAAAAAGGGAAATAAGACAAAAAAAAAATTGCACAGAGAAATGAAAGGAAACAACAATAAAATAAAGAAATATAATACTGTACCATCCTTAGATTGCCCCAGGTCCCGTAGCTCATCCCCCGAACAAGCACAATGAATTTAAACACTTCAGCAGACAAAAGATGCACACAATTCACTGTACTAGCAATTATATGAACTTCTTTTCAATAATTTTTTAGGAGGGGTGGCGATCCTTTCCATCAGAATTCATATGACAAACAATTAAGGGAAGAAAAGGATTAACAAGAGGAGAAGACATCAACTGTCCTTCAACATAATGGAATTATCCATCTACTCCATAAAATGGATTTCACCAGCATAGCTTTGCAGTCCATATAGAATACGAAAAGGGGAAAAGAAAAAGTAAGCAATGCACGTTTTGTTTATACTATTATTACAATTTTTTTCTCTGTTTATTTTTCTTTCTGGTACAGGGAAAACCCTGAAATAATTAGAAGCATAGTTGTCAGCAGCACAAAGCTAAAAATTGGATAAAATTCTACCAAAATACTGAAACAAAATAACAAAATAAAAGTTCGGGCTGCATGTAGGTCAGTACATTAATCAATTAATATTTTTTTCTCCACTATCATTACTGTATGAAATATAATATATACATATATTAATATAACCATTTGTATCTTCAGCTAAGTGCTTAAACTTTTGGGATAGTTGGTTGATGACAATTACCTTTCATTTCGATGTCCACAAGCTATGCATTTAACTTTTACATACCCACCAGGATCCATACCTCCACCTCTGCTCATATCAGGCTTCAGAAGTGTAGCAGCTTCCCAAGACAAAGCAGTAATTATATCCAACCAACTCTCTTTTCCATCATCATCACAAATAGTTAGGTTTTCCACTTGTAAGAGCTGACCTACCAGAGCTCTAAAATGCCCTTCCACTACAGTCTTCATGGCCTTCCTATGATCGTCACTTGTTTTATCTCTGCTACGACATTCTCCAGAGCCAAAACTAGTGGAGGATCGTAGATATCCCCATTCCCCACCTCCAGTAGTACCTTCATCTTCGTCATCATCAAGAAGAACAGCTTCTCTATCATCCTCTTCATCTTCAGGCTTAGGAGGTATCCACAGTAGTACATTGCTTTCAAAATCCACAAACTCTGCATTATTGCTCTCATGATAAGGAGAAGTTTCACATCCATCGGCATGATCATGCTCATCGTCTTCTTTCCCAGGTGCTTGAATTCCACCTACACCTTCTAGATCAAGATTCTGTGGTTGGGTTAGGCAACTAAAGCTTTTTTCCTGAATGATATCTTCATCAGGATGCATTTGATGTGGCCCATAGACATGGTCGACCCCATGAATGTTAACTGGATCATCGTAGTCATGGGAATGAGAATAATGCCTTGATTCTGTATCAGAATGATAAACACCATAATCATCATCCTCGTCATCACTCCTGGTTCAGAAGAATAAACATTAAATAACAGTAAGAACAGAAAAGCAAAAAATCAAATCTGCCTTTCTACTACAAATGATATTAAGAACTAATGTGAAACAAGATCCTATCTAGACACCCTCTTTTTCAGTACCAAAAAAAACACCCTATATCAGCACCATTAGGTTCATCTCTGGATCAGCACATGATTACATCAAAACTTTGTAGCACACTAGCACAGCCTTATAAAATCCACATCTTAGCACAGCCATACAAAACACATTTTTGCTAGACTAGCATTCATCCATGTACAACCAAATTCTCAAGAAGCAAAAACTCTAGCTCATTTTCAGCCTTATTTTATCTTTACTTGATGTGAATGTTTTCAACAGCTTCAGAAATGTGAGCACATACATGACTCCAAATATTTGCAGGGAATGGAAAGACAATTACATTCAACAATCTGAAAATAAAAGAAAGAGTACCTGCTGAAGCAATATCCAAATTGGTTAGAAGTCAAATTCTCAACAGCCTCGGAGGGATTTGTACTCCTCCCAGAATTTAAATTTTCTTGCTCATCTGTTATCTGATTCATTTGCGAAGATTGACGGGGACTATATGGCACGCGCTGATAAGGCCCAGTTGTATACGGAACTGAACCAGCAGTGCTGCTGCTACTATGACAGGTGCAACTGGACTTAGTGCTGACCAAGCTTGTTGTAGAAGGTGAAGGGCTGAGACAAGGGGTGGCCGAAGGATCTGCACTGCCATTATGAATATTATCAACTGTTGCTACTTGCTCCCATTGTTTAAAACAATAGTTACAGACCCTTATCCTCTCGCAATCTTCATGGCCAGTATTTGGCTCATCCGACGGCACAGGAACAGAGTTGGCAGTGCATTTTGCACAGAAAACTCGACCACAGATTCGACAGTGATGCCTGCGGTTGAATATTGTGAACTGTGAATCACACTCATAGCATACCCTACAACTCTGATCGGGCATCCAGAAGTCCCTCGACACATTTGGTGATTCTGCCCTTCGAGGGATCCATGACCTAACTACATCAACAAAGTCAGATATTTTCTTGTCCGGGGTGTCCATGGACTGTGATTCAACCCAAGCCCTCTCATTATGAGTCCCTCATTGACCAGCCTTGTTAACATTCCATCCGATCTATGATGCTGGTGGGAAGCATACCCTGGTAAACAAATAAATATTCTTCAAAAATCGAAATCAAGGAAAAGTGGAAAGCCAACACATCCTTGCACTAGTATATCCAGCAATCACCATTTTTTTTTCCTTTAAAAATATAATAATTTGATAGACAAAAACAATATTCACTATATACTACTACAGAAGTCGAGAGGAAATCAATTCAATGAGTCTCAATAACTGGACAACCAAGTCAAACCTAAATCAACAGTTACATAAACTATAAGTAATAATAATAAACACACTTGTAAGGGGTTAAAATTTAAAGTTGATCAAGGAACAACGAAATAGTAAACATAAAATCAAGTAATATTACTATTGCAACTTGTCCACAAACTGAAAACAAAACTGGAAAGCCAATAACAGCTAGCAGTAAAACAGATAGTACATATATGGTTACCAGATGAAATTGTTCAGACTAAGTTCCAGACCAAAGGAAGAGGCCGTCATTGGCCACCGCCATGAGAAGCAAAACCCCATCATCTAAGTTCATAGGATCCTAGTCAACCCAGCTCAATGCCTCAGTTCCCAGCATACCCAGAAAGCAAATTCAATCCAAAACAATGACCCAGATGCAAAAACACCAACCACTCAAGCAAACAAGCACAGAATCAGCGTCACCCTAAGCTAGTTTTCTCAAAATTTATCCACTATGCCACCGACCCACAAAGCAATCAACCGTTAAGCTCTGAGCATGCATGTAAAGACAGTAACTTTTGGGGAACTGAAACCACAAACAACCGAAGTCAGATCTCACAGCCCCCTCCAGAAACACCCAGCAGAGTATAATAATTACAAACAGTGAGTGAGCAAATAAAATAATAATAAAATTTTTATTTTATTTTTTTACAAAACAAAAACAAAATAAAAAACAGATTTTGAATGAAGGGGAGAAAAAGAGTCTGAGAGAGAGTGACACACCAAACCATAAGCAAATAGAAAAATCCTCGTCCGCTTGGCGCCACACCTTATCACGTGCGTATCCGACATTTACTACCTCATGTTATCTTTCATTCATTTATTTTCTGATGTTTATTTTTCAGGTTAATTTATTATTCTTATTTTTTTATACATTATTGTTATTATTATTTTGTTTAAAGTTGTTAGAAGAAATACCAACCAACCTCCACGCGCTTGGTGTATCTGTAAATCTACCAGCTTCTATAATTACACGTGGTTTCTGTAATTATTATTATAAATACGTAGTGTCATTATCTCTTTTTTGTGAATATTATTATTTTCTTTTCTCAGGATCACGATTATTTGTTTTATTTTTCCCCTTTTATAGTCACGAGAAATTTGACCAACTTTCGCTAAAATGACGTGTGACTAAAACTATCCATTGCTATAGTTTTCAAAAGTAGAACTGCAATAAATTTATTGACATCAATTCTAACAATTCTATACCTATAAAATGAATCTATTTTTGTCTAAAGTTAAAGAAAATTAAATGAGATAAAACTGAAAATTGGAAAGGGAAAATGAAATGAAGCAAAAAATAGATTTTTAACTCACATACTAATTTTTTGCTGACTTTACAAGGAAAGAAAATAATAATATTAATTTATATCCTTTTTAAATCATTGTATTTTTTTAATAAAAAAATCACGGAAAAATGTTTTTTTTCTTGCGGAAAAGTCTCTGTCACATGATAAATCATGCAGTTTCAAAAGGTGAGTATTATTACTGTAATGAGAATTGGATTTGCCAACGATACGATCAAACTTGGTAGTTGAGTTGACGATATATGCTCGATTTGACGATTTCCAGCTTTATTCAATATACACATGAAAGAGTGTGATAAAGGGAACCAAAGCTTTCAAGTAAATTTTGCATTATTTAGGAATGTTACAAATCAAAAACAGAGAAAAGGAAAAAATGATCGCGTATTGAATCAGAAAAAATGATAACTTATGTATAAATGTGAAAATGAAATCATTGATGATAAAATATTTATAAAAGTAAAAATATTAAAAACATCGTTTTATCATAAATGAAAAGTGATGGTCAATACATGTCATTTTTCTATTTTTTTAAAAATATTTCTATTAAAAATGTTTTCAAAAATTAAAACGTACTTTTTCAATCTGCTTTTTTTATTTTTTTTATTTTTTATGAAAATGAAAACAATAAAACCAAACACCACCTAATTGTTAAGTTATGAGGGGCAAAAATAGTTTCTAAGTTTGAACCTTCAAAAACGGTGATATTAACTACCATTAGTGTCTATCTAATTAAAAACTTAATGTAATATTATTAAAATATATCTAAAATAATCTTAACTGCAAATTTTATATTAAAAACTTAAAATAGATGTCACGGAGTGTAAAATTAAATTCTAAATGCCAACCAAACAAGCTCTTAAACAAGTTTGACAATTAAGAATTAATGCACTTGTAATATCGGTGATTCAAACTCTGGAGAAAGCATCTGTAGGTTGCAACATCCTCAACCAAATTAATTAACCTCATGCAAACAAAGACATAAAAATAAAAGGAATCTCATTTATAAAAGCATAAAAAGTCCGATTTTCATGCAATATTCATAAATCTTAAACAAACAGTAAATAAAAGAAATTGACTGTCCCCTCAAGCATGGGTTGTCTATGTACAATTAGTCTAAATATTCACATAATAAATTCATGTATTGGATATGTGCATCATTTGTAATAAATTTATGATATGATGTATAACTGAATTATGAGGAGATCCCTCATCCATATGAACCAAATATAGAGGACTTCTGCAAATCCATGCCCGAACTAGAACTGTGAATACATCAAGCACTATTTATCACACCTGCAACTGGAACCAGGGACCAGCTTAGAGTCGTAAACATGAATATAGTTCTTGAAGACTTCCATACAAGGGTTGAGCAGCCTTTGGTCTGTCCACCATTCCCAGTAGAATGTCAGATGTGGTGAGGTAAGGATCACCATAAAAGCGCAAATTGGCATCCATCCTGGTTGCAACTATATTTCCTTCCAAAGACACTCCCACAAATGCACCTACAGTTTAGAAACATTCCGTGTTGTTAGCTATACTTTCAAACATTAATCATGGAAATAAAATAAGAAACAATGATAACTAACGGCCCAAATATGCTCGTGCATTTAAATGAAATTCAAAAATGTCAGTGGCATTACATGCAAAAACATTCAGCAGTATGCGAAAAAAAATCACCATAATTACCTTTACTGCAACTGTAAGTGTAACACATGCCAGAGCCTCTGTCACCAGCACGAATATCTGCTTCAAGCACTCTTCCAACAGGCCCTGCTGCAGCACTACAACCAGCACCAAGAGAAAAATGCATACGACTGCAGAATGTCTTCACAGCTTTCATATCACGAAGAATAACTATAAAATCCAAAAGTTCACCACCAATCTGGGAATACAGGATGAACACATACAATCCATTAGCCAAAACGAATTCATAACCAAATCAACACAATCGTGTATGACCAGAGAGATTTTTTATATTCTCTATTGACTTCCTTCCTATTATATGGGTAGTGTTTAATTAATTGATACTCTAGCTTGGAAATGGTTACCAGTTACCACCAATCTAAGAGTACAAGAACGACAAAAACTTGTCCCAATATGTGAGGTCAGTTACACTACCATTCCAAGAGTGTTTATAAATAAGTCACAAAAAATATTCATGTCAATCAAAATTGAGGAATGAAGGACATTCTAAACACAAGCAAATAAACTAATATCAGTGACCATAACCACAGTGACAAAAGTATACAAATAAACTAAGCTCGCATATATTCTCCTTACTTGAGCACCCCATCCTAAACCCATGGAGAATATAGCTGATGGTGCAGACCATGATCCATCTGATCTTCGAGCAACAACCAAGCCAGTACCCAGTTTATAAGAGACCAGTGCACCAGCTTTAGCAACTGTTAAAATTGCCAAGCCCTTGGCACTTTTAAGAACAGTTAAAGGGATGGACTTCTCAGGATTGGATTTGGCCACCTGACAACAGAAAAGTATTTCACATAAGATAAAAGCAGTAAAGGCTCATATCCTGGAATATCTTACCTAGATACTTGATGGGTATATTAGTAAGGCAGTCAGTGCATAAATTTTAATCCAAAACAATACTAACAGTATAATGGTAATCAAATATTACATTTTATCATTGGAAAAACAGCATAAAAAGTTATTTGCTTAATGAAAACTTCTTCGGTGAAATAAAAAAAAAATTGGAACTAACCTGACAGTAGTTTCTTAATGTATTAGATGCTTTATATATCTCATGCTCCATAGATAAACCAATAGGAAGATTAATCCATCCTCTAGCACAAGTCCAGTCTGTGACATCATGCTTAGCCACCTGCACAGCATTGCTTATGGTGTTGATAAGAACACCCTGTAAAGGATCAAGCCGATCATAGCAAGCATCACAAACCCTTTGAGGACTCCTTTCCCTGAACCCAACAGGCATTAAACACCGACCATTCGTACAATTTCGACAGAAAATCCCCCCACAAAACCGGCAATGATGTCTACCACGGGTAAGCACAGTAAAAGGAGCACTACACTGCATACAAACAGTGGTAGAACTATCAGGGAGCCACTCAGGGGGTTCAGCTTCCAAGACCTCTTTGTAAGAACTATAATCACTTCCATTTGGCAGACAAAGTGGCGGTGCACTTGGTGTGTACACCGAAGAGTCAAGGAAAACATCCCCATTCTTTCCAGAGTCAAGAAATGACACATTTGAACTTGGGAGTTGCTGGTTTGCAGTAACCCTCAGACTCAGAGCCTTGTTCCTTCCAGTCAAAATAGCAAAGATCCCAGAAAGCACATTCTTCAAGTTTACCTCTGCTGGCCTGTTAGAGGGTACGATACCATGTGCATCATCACCTGATTCATAACCTCCCTCAAACAAGTCATCATCCTCAGAGGGAAACTGATACAAGGTCTCTTTGTTAAAGAACGTTGGGTCTAATTGGCCACACGGGGTGCCAGGCATAGGCTCAGACCACACAGATTCACCATGATGATTCACAGCATCGTAACCAAAATGGGTATTCTCCTTTTCTAGCTTAGATAGTGAAGAATACGTAACTCTACCATCAGAGGATGCCATTTACCAATCAAACTACGCTACATCTACTCAAATATAGCAATCCGAAACTGCAATAGAAAGTTCCAAAGTTACAAACTTTATTGAAGATGCACAGGGAAGAGATAGCGAATCAGTAAAGGGAAATATATCTTCCAGTGCAAAAATAAAATTGAACAGGGGCAATATGAGTTAAGGAAAAGCATCAACTTAGCATCGAATTTCTTGCAGAAAAAACAATCGCGAAAATAAATATACCAGAACTTGTCAATAAATAAGCACTCGAGGGATGTGAAATTAGGGTTTTGCTGCATAAGATAACCCAAGGAAGAAGTACGAGAATTACATGGATTATAAATAAGAATGATAAAAATCACCTTTAATGGATTGAGGCTGCGAGGCTTAACTGAGTTGAAACAAATTGGGAATCGAAAGGGTGATTTACCTAATTGAAGCGAAAAAGGGGCAGAAGAAGAAGAGTTTAACGAAGCGACAGAACCTCAAAGAAAGTTAGTTTATGGGGAATTGAATTTAATTGGATTATCCGATAAATTGGACGACGTCGTTGAGACGGAAAGTATGTACTTGCGTGAGTATTACACTATTATTACTTACTTACTTTGTTGAGATGTTTTAAATATGCCTTTAGTAAGTTAAAGTTTATATATTTTTTATATAATTTAATTTAATTTAATTTTTTAAATAATGATTATAAAACTTAATAATATTATCGTATATAGTAATTTATAATAATTTAATTTTTTATTTTTTATTTTGTTTCTAGAAAATTGAAATCATATTAATTGTCTGATTAATTCGAGTTAAATTATAAATGCAATAAAAATTAAATTGTTAGTAATTTTATTTTATTTTTAAAGTATGTTAGGAATTTAGTATTTGTTTCGCATAATCGTTTTGTATTCCTGTAAAATAATACGAAATAAAATTTTGAAAAACCTTATATAAATAAGTTCACAATTAATTTATTTTAATTTATTTTTTTATGTATTATTATTATTTAATTAGATAGAATCGCACTTTAATCTTTAAATATTTTTTCAATACATTTCATACCAATTAACAAAGTTATTAACGCTATGTTGATGGTTGAAAATAAAATGAATGAAAAAAAATAAAAATGAAATGAAATGAAAGTTTAATTATTTGATACGAATGAAATATGTATAAAAAATAATAAAAGATTTAAATGATTTTGTAAATAATAAAAAATTATTAAATTTTTTTTATAATTTCAATTTTACCCTTCGATATGAAAAGCATGGTTAGGTTGTTGTTGCTTAAAAAAGAACAATTAATTAAAGCAAATACATAATCGAGTATGTGTAATTATATATACACAAAGAGATACTATCACACTATATTCAATTAAGATGGATGATGTTAGGATAAAATATGTTTTTAGTCCCTATAAATATGATAAAGTATATTTTTAATTCTGTCAAATTTTTAGTTTATTTTTTATTATTATAAATTTGAAATGTGTTAATTTTTTTATTTGGAATTAGGTTTAATTATCCGAACTTATGTATTTGATACTTTTTTTTTTTAGCATCTTCCATTTTATTTTTTACACTCTCACTTTGCTTTTTGCACCTCCACATTTTTTTTTTTTTTTTTAATTTCTAATTTTTTTTGGCTTAAATAAATTATAGATCACTATAAAATACCTCATTTTTACTTTGGATCCCTATAAAAAAATTTAATATGTTTTAGGTACTTATAATATATTTTTTTTGTTATGAGTCTCTACCAATAAAGTATATCATCTTAATCATTTATATATGTTGAGATGATGTCACATCATTACTTAAATAATAATTAAAATGATGTCACGTCATTGGTAATGATCCAAAACCAAAATAAAAAAAAATTATAGGAACCCAAAACATAACAAAAAAATTGTATAGATACCTAAAGTAAAAAAGAGTATTGTATAAGGATCCAAAACTTATTTAAGCCCTAATTGATTTTAGTGTTCTTTACTTTATTATTTGGGGTTATAACAATTTTTTTTCACCAAAACTGAATAGATTAGGATATATTATCAAAATTGTTAAATTCGTTTATATACCATTTTATTCTTAATGTAATATATATATATATAAACAAATTTAACAATCTTGACAATATATACTAGTTTATTCAATTTTGACAAAAAGAAAGAGTTTTGGGTACTTATAAAATATATATTTTTTTTTTACTTTGAATCCCTATAAAATTTTTATTATGTTTTGGGTTTCTATAATTTTTTATTTTGGTTTTAGGTCCCTACAGATGACATGACATCATTTCAATTGTTAGTTAAGTGATAATGTGATACCATTTCAATACATATAAAAGATTGAGACAATACCACATCATTAGTAGGGACTCAAAATTAAAAAAAATAAAAAAATAAAAAAAAAATAAAATATATATATATATATATATATATATATTATAAGGACCAAAATATATTAAAATTTTTATAGGGATACAAAGTAAAAAAGAGGTATTTTATAGGGACAAAAAACTTATTTAAACCAAAAAATAAAAATTAGAAATGAAAAAAAAATAAAAATTTGAGGTACAAAAAGCAAAGTGTGGATAGGAATAAACAAAGTGAGAGTGTAGAAAATAAAATGGAAGGTACTAAAAAAAAATATATCAAAATTTCGGATAGTCAAACCTAACTCCGAGCCAAAAATCAATACATTTCAAATTTATAGGATTAATAAAAAGATTAAAAATTTTAAAAAACTAAAAACATACATTATTATATTTATAAGGATTAAAAATATATTTTATTCTTCACGTTATATTCCATTATATAACTATTACATATTAAATAATAGATATTAGATATTCTATTATGTAATAGACATATTCGTTTATGATGAGCACTTAACTAATAGTCTCGCGGAAGGTTGTAAATATAAAAAAAAAAAAAAAAAAACAAACAAAACTGATATTATCAATCCATGAGACTCACACAGTATGGATTGGTAAAAAATAAAATAAAATAAAAATTGTACCATTGGCTTTCTCTTTCCCCCCTTTTCCGTCTAGTTTTAATATGAAACTGTGACTCCAATTTTTTAAACTTTCATCTTACCATTGACAATGAATAACTGAAATAACAAGTGTTATCTTCTTTCACTTCAACTCCTGACTTCTTTTATCTGCTACTTTCACTTTAACTAAACGTAGCATAAAATAACTTCTTTTTTTTTTTACATATTAAAAACGTATGATACGCATCACATGCATCACAGCCCTCAGACGTATCATAGCTTTGCTTTATAAACCATCTTCCCTCCATCCATGATAAATGATGTCTAGTCATCTTTCTCTTATTATATAAATTTATAATATTCACATATCAACTCAATTATTACTATCACAACAAAAAAAAAATTGTGTAGTATCCATAGAAGAATTTAGGAATTTAAGTAAGGAGGGTTAGAATTTATTTTAAAAAATTGAATATAAAATTTTGAAAAAAAAATATTTAATGTAAAATTTATATAAAAAAAAAGAAAAAATGGTATGAAATTTGCCATGTTTTTAAAAAAATTGAAAGTAAAATTTGTAATAATGTGATGTAAGAGTAAAATAATAGAGTAAAATTTATAAGATTTTAAAAAATTATAAATGAAAAGTGTCAAATTAATTTATTAAGAGTAAAACTTGTCAAAAATAAAAATAAAAATATAATAAAATCAAATATTTATTATATATAAAATTAAAATATGATCTACTAATAAAAAAAAATTAAATACATATTAACTTAAAAATCTTTTTTTTTCCCTTATAAATCCATCCTTACTTATAATCATATCTATTAATTAATATATTATATAATTTTAAGTTAGATTATATTTTTTTATACAAATAAGTTAGATTATATATCAATATATATTATTTAAAATATCATTAATATATATATATAAAATGGTGTTAGGGAGGGGCTTTCAGCCCCTGCTTCCCCCCCCCCCCCAAGATCCGTCTCTGGGGTGGTACCGTAGAGTATTTTTATCTCACTAGTTTTATTATCCCACAAAATCACAAATAGAGTAGAATTGGAAACAAAGACCTCTCGTGTAACCGTAATCTTTATTACTTTGACACTCTGTAGTCTCACCAGTTTTTCACACTTTTTTTTTTCACGCTTTTCTTGCCGTGTGTATGTTTTTTGCATTCCTTCCGTGTAACATATTACGTGTTTATCGTATGTTAGACTAAGCTTTTCAATAGCAAATTTAAGAATAAGAATTTATTTATATTCTCTCCCAAATTCTCGGTCTACGCAAATCGCATTTTATATCAGTATATAAGGGTTTGGTGCGAGTTTTCAGAGAATAATTGAATGGATTCTGGGGAGATAAAAAATTTCTCCCTTTAAGTTGTATTCATCAAATTATTACATTCGTCTAGAAGAATCACATGACACATGGTGTTTTGTGGCATTCTATTATAAACTCGTTAACTTTTTTATCAGCACATCTTGTTGCTTTGGTTCAATCAATGTTCCCATTCTCATCAATTAGGCCCCATGTCCATGTTCATAACTTCATGTGGTGCAAAATCACCTTGTAACGAATAATAAAACCATATGACGAACAAATAAATTTAAAAATATACAATTATTGGTTATGGTCTTATGAAGATTAAGCATACGATTGTGCAGAGACACCTATATTCTTAAAACATATATAAATAATATATACTATTGCATTTTTTTCGTATTGTTAAATTGAATCTCCAATCTCAGAAGAATTTGACTGATAAAAGGGAAAGAGTTTTTATAAAAAAAAAACAATATTTCAACCTTATGGTTTTCGAGTTTCAACCCTTCCTTAAAAAAAAAGTTTCAAAATCAGCCACTTAATCTGGCACCATTACAATGTGATCAACGAGTTAATTCAATTCCTTCCTTTTTGCTTAGTCAAGTGTGTAAAATATATTAACTTTACTTTTGTATTCATCTAGCAATCCTTTCTAGCTTACTGGTCGAATATGATGTGTTTCACATCTCGTTGATTTTCACTTTTGTTACTGAGTAGTTTTATATCAGCCATGTGGATTGATAACTTAATAATACTATTTTTTTTTATATCAACTTAATAATAATAATAATAATCAAACATTGAAAATTTCTATGAAACAATATCCTAATTCCACGTGATAAGAAGTTCTGGATGACTTGACTTCCTCGTTATACATATGCATTAAATCAATCATTGAATATTATGAAAACTTGACTAACAATAAAATAAATAAATTTATCACGGCTTCAAAGTGTAAAAAGATAAAGATATTTTAATATGAGTTAAATTATCATCATAACATTTAATTTACTAAGTTCTATACAATTAATACAAAATATTTGTTTGACAGATATACAATACATAATATATAATAATACACCACCACTGTTAGTATTAATACATGGAGTTTTTTTTTTTTTTAAACCAATACATGGAGTTTGTATATATAAAAATAAAATAATTTAGTTTAAAATTAACTAGGAATATTTTATTGGTTGAAATGAATGACGTATGTGAGTTTGAAAAAGTGTCGTATTCGATGGTTGAGGACGATGATTGAAAGTTGAAACTTGAAAAGGAATTCGAAACCCTATCAATGTGTTAAATTAAAGTTTAAGAAAAAAATTAAAAATAAAAACTGTATCAGGGTAGATAAGAAAAGACACTAAGTGGAATATGTACGATACTATAAAGATATTTTATAATGTCATTAAATTATAAATTATATATAAATTCTTTAAGTATACTGATAAGACTCGGATCTGTAAAAAAAAAAAAAAATCTCGATAAGAGAGAATATAATGGTAATATGAGAAAAATACTAATAATTTGTCAATAATCATTTTTAGAGTAACAGCTAAATAATTAAGAGTAAAATAAAAAAAGAAAATAATATTTAATGTTCCAGATATATTTTTCATTGTAATCAATTTTGGATAAGGAAACTGGAAAAGTGACTACATAAGAGCACCATTATTGTATTGCCGTCCCTGCACAATAATTATACTCGTAATTTGTAAATTCATTTTCTTCTACATCTTCTCGAGTGGCCTGTAGCCATCACGAACTGATTCATATGACACGTTTCACATCTACGTCGGTCGATGAATAAGAAATTAAATTGATTTTGAAAGAAAAACAAAGGAAAAAGATACTGTAAGAGATATGTGACTAGTTACGTATTTAATTACTTATTTACGTTTGCAATACACATGATTCTTCATATCAATAATTAAGAGTAATAATTTTAACACTGCTATTCCAGATATACGCGTTTCTTTTATTTTTATTTTCAAATTTCAATATGTGGACGTAGAATTCACACATCAAATTTAAATTTATTTATTTAATTTTGACGCTGTGGTTTTGATTTGTTATTTGGATCTGAGCCTTCATCTTCATCTTCACTTCACCCTCTCCCTTTCATTGAGAGAGCAATAAGATTTCAGATTCTTTAAATAAAAATCAAAACTATATATCCATCTTTTTATATAAAAAATAAAAATTGAATCAATAATTAGCAGCTCTCTTTCCTGCACCCGTGGTTCCTACCTTTTTGTTCTCGAACCTCCCAAATCTTCTTTCTCCTCTTCAATTTTCGCCCAGTTTTCTCTGCTCGATCTTCTCATCGTGTCTAGTTCGTGAAAAGATTCCATTTTCAAAATACTCACCTGCTGTGATCCCCTGTGCTGTGCGCAAGTGTGCAATCATATATTCCGTTAAAAAAAAAAATCAATTTTTGTTTGTGGGGTGGCGATTTTTCGATCTGGGTGTGTGGAGGATGGAGTAAGGAATAGTGGGTCGTTGTTGGGTTATAGCAGAGAGAGAGAGAGAGAGAGAGAGGTGAAGACAGTGATGGTGGTTGTGGGTGGAGCTGAGAGGATGAGGATAGATCAATAATTTGGAATAGTTTTGGGAAATAATGCTGTATCTGAAGCAGCCTAGAGTTCAGGATATGGTTTTGGATTTTTGGGTTGTGGGCTTTTTGCATTGTGCTGATTCTGAATATTTGTGATTTGTGTTACTTTCTGCATGCCATTTTGGTGGTTTCCCTGAGCCTGAGGCTCGGGGGATCTGAGTGTTACAGAGAAAATCATGACATCGTTAGAGAATGAACCTTGTGACTCTCCTTCTGCCTCTGACCAAACCCCTCCTTCTTCTCCTCCCCCTCCTCCTCCTCCTTCCAATGTCTGTATGCAGAAATTTAGGCTATATGAGACTCGATCGGTAATGCCCTTCTATTCTTCTTTCCACTGTTTTCCAACTGTTGTTTTAGTTTGCTCCCTGCCAGAGGATCTCTTTGATTTTGTCATGTGATTTGATCTTTCTGTGTTGTAGAAATTAGAAAATATTTGTGAATAATTTTAATCTTCTATGTAGATCAAAACTATTATCAATGCACTTTTTTCTTGTTCATATTCATATATATATATATATAAAATATGTTTTAGTGCATTTATTATCCTAGTTATGCACCATTGTCTCAAAGCTGGTTACTTGGCTTTTATTTTTGAATGTTTTTAGAAGAGACTTGACCAGCAGTCATCCAATGTGTTGGATTCTTGCATGATGATAGACTTCAATGTGTGTTTTAAACTTCCTTAGATTCATTATTTAACTTCTGCATTTTTTTCCACAGAACTTTTACATGATAGGAAGGGACAAGAGCAGGACATATTGGAGAATACTAAAGATTGACCGTCTTGATCCTTCTGAGCTAAATTTGCGTGAAGATTCCACCACATATACAGAAAGTGAATGTTCTGATCTCTTGAGACGGATACACGAGGGTAACAAGTCCACAGGTGGACTAAAATTTGTTACAACTTGCTATGGAATTGTAGGTATGTAAATCTATGATGTCTTGTCTACCTGCCTGTTGACCAATTATGAGTTGTTGTCTTGATATACTATTCTGGTTTTAGGGTTCATCAAATTTTTGGGGCCTTACTACATGCTGCTTATCACAAAGAGAAGGCAAATTGGTGCAATCTGTGGTCATACAGTATATGCTGTCTCAAAGAGCGAGATGATTCCATTGCCAAATTCTTCAGTTCGGTCTAACATCAATTCTAAAAATGAAAACAGGTCTTTTCAATCTTGCATATTATGTTAATTCTACTGATCATGGAAAACCTGAATTTTAGCCCAAGTGATGCTAAGTATGTATTTGCATGTTATACATTATATATGAATATTTATTTGTTTCTTTTTGTTTCAAATGCTCATTTCTCCCCACTGTTTCCTGTAACAATGTAAAACAAGAAAATATTTGGTTTTGTTTTAATTTACTTGGATTTCTAATGCTTTCTCTATTTCTACCCTTTATCCAGTTTTAAACTTATTTCAGTTCTCCTCTGTTTATAAACATTTGAAATTAATATAGAAGTTAGTGGTTAAAATTACATGATTACAGCCCTTCTGTTTGACTCAAATGTAAATATTACATGCTAAAGAAGCACACTGATTTGTTGAGGAGAACCTAGTTTTGATTAGACTTTGTTTATGATATTTTGGTGTAATATAGAAATGCTACATTGTTCCTATTATTAATGCCATTTTTGAAATTAAACAGTTTTTGGAATTATGTCAAATTTTATTGTTCTTTCTACATACATTAACAGGTTTTGTATTAATTATATCATTTTTTCCATTGATATTTAGGTACAAGAAGCTCCTATGCATGGTTGACCTTACAAAGGACTTCTTTTTCAGCTACTCATACCACATTATGCGTAGTCTTCAAAGAAACATGTGTGATAATGAGATAGGCCATGTTCTTTATGAGACCATGTTTGTTTGGAATGAGTTCTTAACTCGAGGAATTAGGAATCACCTCCAGAATACATTCTGGACAGTTGCACTAGTGTATGGTTTTTTTAAACAGGTGAAGATAGGTTACTCTCAAAGTTCCATTGGCTACTGTATTCATTGATTGATTAATGCAAGCAGTTTTGTCTTCCTGATCTTGAATATCTGACATCTATCTGGTGTCTTCATTAGGAAACGCTTATGATATCCAGACGGGAGTTCACACTTACACTCATTGCAAGACGATCACGTCATTATGCGGGCACTAGGTCTGTAAATTTCATCATATCTTATTTCCAAAACTAAATCCATTGAATAGTTTTCTAATGTGATTATGTGCTGCATATCGACCAATTGGTAATGGTATCTGGTTCTATAATTTGACTATGTGCAAACTTAGCTAGTCAATCTATCAAGTGCCTCCTCTGATGATTTTGTCCTTCTTATGCTGGGGATTTTATCTGTATATGGTTATACTCCAGTCTTTTTGTGTGTTTAAATTTGTCACTGTGTCTTTGCAGTTTGAAAATAAAATGAGTATAGTATAGGGAATGATGTGGCATGGAATAATCTGTCTTTCATGTTCTTATGGTGGTATGCATCTCCATTTTTCATTTGGGTGTTGAAATTATTGACGGGCCTCTGTCCAAGTATTGCAATGTGGAGAGTGGGCCGGTTTTCCTGTAGGATTGTGCTTGGTTGCTACTGTGACTTGCATTCATTAAAAAGAAAAGTGAGGTGGGAGACTAAACATAATATGAGTGAAAACTTGAAAGCAATCATCATGCAAGATTTTCTGGCACAGTAAGAAAATATAATAATATATATTAAAAAGAAGAAGCAGAGTGCAAGCAGTAAAATCTTGAATTTTGAAGGATTGAAGTGGTAGAAAGGATGTCTATATATTTGCAATAATTATGTGTACAATTCACCCCTTCACTTACTTGATTATTTTGTCTAGGTATTTGAGGCGTGGTGTTAATGAGAAAGGCAGAGTAGCAAATGATGTTGAGACAGAACAAATAGTCTTTGAGGATGCTGCAGAAGGTCTTCCCATCCAAATAAGCTCTATCATCCAGAACCGTGGTTCAATCCCTCTTTTCTGGTCACAAGAAACTTCAAAACTAAATATTAAACCAGATATTATATGTATGTCCTCCCATTTCACAAATATTGTAGTGTGAGCAGAGTTATTTTTCTCTTAATTTCTTTACTTTTATGTGGAGATGTATATATGTTTGCTTATGTAGTCACTTATTTTTCTCCAGTGTCAAAAAAGGATCAGAATTATCAAGCCACTAGACTTCACTTTGAGAACCTTGTCAAAAGATATGGGAATCCCATAATTATTTTGAATTTAATAAAGGTAGTCCTTTTCCCCCTCATTTATTACATATCATCGTCTAAATTCCTGAATATTCAATTTTCTTATATCTTGGGTGTTTTGACATGCCTTGATGTTGTAATTGATTATTATTTTACTAGTTTTATGCTATATTTTTGTTTTAAAATAATATAAAGGTGATAAAGTAATGACTAATTGATAATTATGTTGATGGACTGTACTATCTTATGTTGATTTGTTAGAATATCTACATAATATTTAGAGGAAGAGAATCATGCATGATGGATAGAATAAATATGTTGTTTTTTAAGTTGTTTGTTTTCCCCTATTTAATTTAATTAGGATTAGGAGTTCAGTATTAGTATAAATAGGACTATTGAATTGGTCTCCACAAAAAAAAAAAACTCCATAAAAAAAAAGGATTATTGAATTGGTAATAAGAGAAATGCTAGAAACATACTTCCTAACAACTTTCTCTGATTGATTAAAATTTATCAAAAATCACAAAATTGGGTGGTCCCCACATCAAATTAGGTGGATCTCACATCCTATTTAATGACTCTTGATTTTGTAATTTTCAATGAATTTTGACCAATTAGAGAGAATGTGTTCAAAAGAGTGTGTTTGAGAGTGTGATCATAGCACTCCTCTTGGTAATAATACACCTTAGCAATTCAATATTGTATTATTTTGTGTCTATATTCTCTCCTTTACTCCTTCCTTACCTAAACCTTATGATTTCAACTGTATCGTATTTGTACAAGGTTCTTGTGTGGTTGATAAGTTTTATTTATTTATTTATTTTTATTATTATTAAACCAACAGACCCATGAGAAGAAGCCTCGTGAGTCCATACTTCGTCAAGAGTTTGCTAATGCCATAGATTTCATTAATAAAGATTTATCTGAGGAGAACAGGCTTAGGTTCCTTCATTGGGATCTGCACAAACATTTTCAGAGGTTGATTTTTTATTATGTAACTCTATCCTTTTGGCAAATTACAATTATTTTCTGATTAAGCTGATTTGCCTTATATTCACTTCCAGCAAAACTACAAATGTCTTGCAGCTTCTTGGCAAAGTGGCTGCATATGCATTGACATTAACAGGTTTTTTCTATTGCCAAACAACACCAACCTTGAGACCAGAAGAATGTATGAAATGGCCAAGTACAGAGTAAGTTTATCATTTGTTTCAAATCTTCAATTACCTTTTTCAACATTTCTTGGATAAGAACAATGATATAAACTTTTCCGAAGAATAAACCAGTGTTTATTAAAAATCAGTTGATGCTTGCTTGATGGACAGATGAAATACCTAAAGTTTTTCCCCAGACATTTTTGGTTTACCTAATCTTAAGTTTTACATGCAGCAATGTTGGTAAGGGAATCTTTTCACCTACTAGACATGTCAATGATGACAACAAGGATGCTAATAATTTAGAGAGGAAACCAAGTGAAGGAAACAACGATGCCAATGAAAATCATTCTGTCAAATCACCCATGTTGCAGAGGGGGGTGCTCAGGACCAACTGCATAGACTGCTTGGATCGCACAAATGTTGCACAATATGCATATGGGTTGGCTGCTCTTGGCCACCAGCTCCATGCTTTAGGAGTTATTGACCACCCAAAAATTGATCTTGATGACCCTGTAGCTGATGATTTGATGGGGTTTTATGAGCAGATGGGTGATACACTTGCACATCAGTATGGTGGTTCTGCTGCGCACAACAAGGTGATTTGCACTCTGCAGCTTGTCACAATTGCTTTAATTACCTATGCAGCCAGTTGGGTAGATTTTTTTTAATAAATATTATCATTGGGTTTAAACTTTGTGATGGTAAAGATAATGATCAAACTTTTTTTTTGGGGGGTGGGTGTGGATGGTGAAAGTAGACCTCTTTATTTATCTCCCTATCAAAATTATTTAAGGGTCAACTACAGTTTGTAGCTTTCTAATTATGTTGTTTGAGCTGGATGGTGTACAATAGCCTTGTTAGCTTTCTTGTTGGTACTGGAGAATGGACCGATATCCTGTATTGATTCCATGCATCATTTAAGAGAACACTAACACATGGCTTTGTGACTATCAATAACTATCTAAAATAATGTAGGAAATTAGAGTTAATTTGACTTTATTGAGAATGTGTCCACTATTGGGCTGGTCAATCTTTAGATCATTATGTATTTCTTGCCTGTTATATTCCACTTTACCGTTAAATTGGCAGAGTAGCAGTGGTCATAGGATTTTCTTTCCTGTTATATCTTTGCTATACATTGGTATAACGTGCTTTTTACCCTTTTCTGATGATCTTGTGTTTCTGTATAGATCTTCTCTGAGAGGAGGGGCCAGTGGAGAGCTGCAACGCAGTCTCAGGAGTTTTTTAGGACTCTTCAACGCTATTATAGCAATGCATACATGGATGCTATGAAACAGGATGTAATCAATATGTATGTGCCACAGTTATGCATTTTCTTATTTTTCTACATGCCTCCAAGTTATATACGTATATTATTTCCAGTGGTTGGATTATAGTATGTCTGCCATCTGGTTTGTTTGTTATTTTCTATTGTCTCTAACTCTCTTATACAGAGTTTTTGTTTTGGACGAAATTTCATTAAAATGTAAAGAAGGATAATACAGTAGGATTATCCTCCTCAAATATTGCAAAAACAAATAAAACAGCAACAATGCTGCAGACTTTTCCAACCCCTCTGCATGTCTTTCTGTCTAGCATAGTAGCAACTTCTGTGATTTTTTATTGGCAGCTTGTACTTTTGGGAAAGGATTCTCTCCAGTGACATTTTCACTGGATGAGATCTTGACCCTTGATTTTTTTTTTTTTGTTAATAAAATATAAAATTATTTTTTATGAAATTAATGTTTAGATTGTCCAGTGCATACTCTCATATTATTTTTTCAACATGAGAGGATTCTGATCCGTACTTTTGTGATATATACTCTGTTGTAAAGGTTCATTTGCAATATTAACTTATTATTCTCTTCTAATCGTGAGATTATCTTTCTGTTTATTGGGGCAGATTCCTGGGGCATTTTCAGCCACAGCAGGGTAAGCCTGCTCTGTGGGAGTTGGGTTCAGATCAGCTCTATGATACAGGAAGACATGGAGATGACGATGCAAGGTATTGAATATAATTTATGGAATACAACACCTTTTGTTTCCTAACCTTCTATGAATTGGTCCTTGCTTGAATATAAAGTCATCATTTACAAAGATTAATGAAATTTAATTTAATTTTATATGCTCCCCTATTCTAACATGCACTTTAGGTCTGCCCTAGTTTCATAATCATTTGGGCTTGTTGCAAATATGATGATAACTAGAAGCATGCACGTTGAGAATGCCTGTCTATGCAGCTAATATGGTAACTATGAAATGGGTTTTTTAGGTCATTTTTCAAAAGATCCTTCTCAGACGGAAACATTCTTAATGAAAGTTCTACACCAATGTCAGACCCAAAGCCCAAGCACGAAAAATTCCCAAGCCAAGGTGGCATACCATTACCATATCGATCAGAAGAAGGAAGCAAGGGTCTTTGTGAGTCATCACCAGAAATATCTACTACTGAGAGTGACATCTCATTTTCAAGGTTTGGGTCGTATATTAATGTGAACTTAAGTGTAATCTGTTTTAAGCTATACAGGAGGAAATAGATAATCAGTATACCATTTTATACACTGTCTCTTTTCTACTGTCTTTATTAGTCGCCTTAATCTAGAATTTTTTTATGTCTTTTTATAGCAGGTCATTCTGTTTAAATTTTTTTTATATAATAAATATTTTCTAGAAGATGGTAAAAAAGTTATTCTATTTGAGATTGTCCCCTCTTTCTTTTATCCTTGGCTGTGTTTGTATCATTGTATGTTGAAATGTCCAATTACAGGGTGTCAATTTATAATCTAGAATGTTCAATGAACTCATATTGTCTGATACAAATTGAACTTGTGTTGCCTGCTTGCATGATGGTGTATTCTGCCATTTGCTGCTTAATTTTCTCCATTGAGTCTGTATGTGTATGATATACAATTCATTTTGTATGTGTAGATACACTCCCTCGATGCCTCGGAGACAGCTCTTTGGAGATATGCAAAGAGAGCGCTGCCTTGAAAGTGAACATATTTACTATTCTGACCATGGGGATTCCTTCAGCTGCTCTAACTTTGTTGACCTGGATTGGCTATCGTCTTCAGGAAATTCATGCGAAGAAGAGCCATTTGAGAGGTAATACTTTTTATAGTAACGGAATTTGTTATGCAAGTAATAGGTAAATATGACTGTCTTGGTTATATCCTGTTCTTTTTTTTCTGGTGGTTTACAAAATTTACCCATGTTTCTTTCGTTCTTTCTGGTGTTAAATATCTGTTTTATCCGAAATCAATTTTGTTCAGTTTAGAAGCAAATTTATACTGAATGCAGGTCATCAATTACAAACTCTCCAATTGCTGGAGATTCTTCAGAAAATGTTGCCAATGGAATAATGATAGGAGAATCAACTGCCTCCACTAGTGATTGGGGGGCCTCCAGCCTAAAGGTAAACACCCTTTCTGATACCGTATAATATCACATTCAGAACTTCCTCATTCCTATAGATTCATTGTACTTCCATACCAATTAACATGATGTAATTAATATATTGAATCCTGAATCCTTTAATTATACATATAATAAAAGTTTTGGTTATTCTCGGTCTACCAAGGGTATGTTTTGCTCTGATATGATAAAAGATGATCTATTCTATGCACACTGCACAATAATCTTTTACCATTCATTTATGTCAGTCCGAACTTGTAACAAGTTTACTGTGTTTTACTTCTTAAATTACTTGGTCTGTCAGAATTCACATACTAATTCTATGTAAAATTCTCAGGGAAGGGAACAAACTGAATCCGAGTTATCCTATGGTAATGAACGGTCCAACACACCAGAGGAATTTCCAGATACTTTTGTAAACTGGGTGTCTTATGGACAAACACTTTGCCATTGAACTTTGCATATGATCTCTTGCACTAATATACTTGACATTTTTTTTGGCTTGTTGGTCTAAAGATGCTGATTAGAAGAGAGTAGAGAGAAAGAAAGAACGGAGTAAAGGAAAGAATCAGGCATTTGGGTAGGCTTCTGTGTATGTGGTGCTAATCCAAGAATCATCTTGGGGCCAGTCTTGGTATTGGCATGCAGCATTAATTCTGTAGTGAAAATCTCAATCAAATCCTCAAGGCTAGTAGAAAATAGTGCATAGCAAGTGCTTGTAAAATTCTTCGCTGTCTTTTCCTTTATTTTATTATTATTACTATTATTATTATTTTTATTTTCCTGTTGTTTCTTGAGTTCAATGTTTTCATTTTTCTTTCAGCAGTTATAGTAGGTGCACTTTTTGTAAATATTATTACCTAGCTGCTTCTGGGAGCTTCACTTTTAGAATTGTAGATAATTGATTCTTTTAAATAACTTTTACTTGTTGTAATGTACAATGTAGAACTCATGCATATGATCATACTACTCTGGCGTTTAGAAAAAAAATGCGGCTCTTTACGAGTTATTGCTCAAGAGTTCTTACGAGACTCCGAAATTTCTTTTCTATTTTAAAATTGTTTTGCATGCCCTTTGGTCTTTGGATTAGTTTTAGGCAAAAAAAAAAAAAAAAATTAATGTGATTTTTTTGTGGTTATCTTGTATTTAAAAATTAAAGAGATGTGAGTTTAAATTCTAGTTTTGTCATTATTTTTTTAATTTTTTATTTAAATTAACTAATTAAATCAAAGGATAATTTAGGAATAAAAAAAAGGGTATGATGTTATTAGTAAAAAAATTAATTAATTAATTTTATTTAAATAATTATTAATTATAATAAAAATAAAGATAATGGTTAACGATTTTAAATTAATAAATGAATAAAAAAATTTTATTTTAAAAGTAAGAAAATCAAAATTGTTAGATTTTAAATTAGGAGAATAAAATTTTAGTTAAACTTTTTTTTTATTATACGGACAACACATGTAAAATAAGATGTTAATATTAATATAATTTTTTAAATCTAAAATTTTAATATAAGTTCTATATCACTATTTTAAATAATAGCTTGAATAAGAATATTTTTGAGTTATTCATAAGTAAGTTAATTGCAATCTGGCGCATGTATTAAAGGTTTCCTATTAATTTTGTAAAGATGAGATAAGATGTATGATTGCCCTTGCAAATTTTTCTTAAAAGCAAAATAATTGATACTGAACTTTAAAGTGCCATAATCGTTGCAAGAACAAAACCACATGAAAAGCCATTCAAAAATCAATATATGGTAGGTAAACAATTGCATTTGAATTAGCTTATAAAAAACGCTTATATATATTTAGTACATTGAGTGTTTATTTTTTTAGTCCTAAAATTTATTTTTTTAATTATTAAAAATATGATAAATATTATTTTTTAGACCTTCAAAATTGTAAAATTTCATAAATTATCATAAATTATCATAAATTACAAAAACTTACATACTTTGACATTTTTTGTTTTTTTTTACAAAATGATTAAAAACAATATTCATCATATTTTAAAAGACTAACAAAAATAATACATTCAAAAAATTAAAATCATATTTAAACCTAAAAAATACATTTAAAATCTTAGAATATAAACACATACTTTCTTTATATAAAAAATAATTAAATTGTTTAACTATTAAACTAAGATTTACATCTTAATAAAATATAAAAAAATTATAACAATAAAATCTTATTTATATTAAATACTTTTCGTTATCATGAAAGAACATCTTTTTTATTTTATTTTCTAGTTTTCTTCAATGTATAATCATTTCGATTCTATTCATTCATTAAATAAATAAATAAAAACAGGGAACGTATAGGCGCAGTAAAGGAAAAAGGCAATCTGTTAAACGAATAACAAAGCATAGCAAAGCAAATTAATTTTCAGACAGGAATGCAACATGAGTAAAACTACAATAGCTGTCCACTAATTCTCAAATTGAAGCATCCAAAGGGGAAGGGAAGATGTTGCTCCGACTGATCTCATATTCGCAAAATCTCCTTCAGAAAAGAAAATTAACAGCCTACCATAGAAAAATCAACTAAGAATGGGGAAGATGCGGGTAATGTGCTCCAATGGTACACTGTCTGCGGAATTTTTCTTCAAAGCTGGGTCATTAAATTCATTTCTAGGAAGGACAATGAGTTGACCCCTGCCTTGGCTTTTCTCAATAACCCAACCACTGTTGGCTACTTGGTGTTCAAGGAATTTGTCCAAGGATAAACCTTCTATGTTAATAGCCTGTTAAAGATTTTAACAGAGAATAAATTATCATATATTTCAAAAGCAATATGAGAAACTAACTTCCTGTCTTACTCATAAAGGTTAATAATGAAAGTCATAAAAACAAAAACAAATTTCACAGAACCAACCGCTCCTAAAAGACTCCAGAAGACCAGTCAATAGTTTGACTCATTTGTTTCTGACAAACAGTGAGAAAAATGCAAATAACAAGGTGCCGAAGTTTTCAAGAAGAACCATTTAACATCTAAACAATAAATAGAGGATTATAGTGGTGAGTCTTGGGAAGTGTTGTATTCTTAATGTATGAGTCATATTAAACATGAGTTGAACTAGGAATTAGGGAATAAATGCACTGGATTTTGGGCTAGCAGCTATTAGCTGGAGATGAAACAATGTTCAACCAAGTAATGAATCAATGCTTCAAATGGACAAAACAAACATACCTCAGCAAGCACAGTTCTAGGAATCCTTTGGTAAGTCAAGGAAAGGACATGGATTGCATAGTTTTGGATTGTCTGCTCAAATCCTGCAATTGAAAAGCAATATTATCAGCTACAAGATACAGTGGCAGCACATTATAGAGAATGCATTAGTTCAAAAAAGGTTAATAGATTAATAATATATGATTACCTGGCACAGCTTCAACTATATGACGACTTTTTGCTGCTTCATCCCAGAACTGCCGAAACCTTCCTGTCTGAAGAGACATATATTAATTTCTAATTTCAAATGATTGCTTAGTCCTCTAGCAACTAAAGCTGATACTTACCTCTAAATAGTGAGACAGAACAATCAAAGTCTTGAACTGCTCCTCCATTTGCTAAGATTCATAAAAATAAAAACATCAAAAAAGAAATCAAAATGCCACACAACAAAAAAAGAAAAGAAAATGCATTGATCAATGGTATGGCTAGGCTGAGTGCTAAACTGATATTGAAAACCAAAAGGAGAGATTTAAGGTTGAACTGGAACATGAAACGATCTCCCAACTTAAATGATTTTCTCATCTCACTTAAGGAAAGGGGCCCAATTGGGTCTTCTTGAAGGAGAAGGAAAACTCATTTAGAAGACTGAAGCTACTCTCTCCAACAACCAACCTTGATTGGCTAATTTAGTGGATTGCATGTGAAGGAATTGACGAAATCAATATTCTAATGCCTCTTCTCTTGAATTTTTATTCCTATACTAATTCAATAACCACATTCACTCAATTATACCTAAATTTGTATTGTCATCACAAATCCCAAAAATAGTCCGCATTCACGATTATTAAAACACGCATAACATGCTGACATGAGTGACCACACTATTGAAACATCTAGTTATTTGCGAATGAAAGCAACAGAAATTACCAGAGAAAAGAATAATCATACCACGCGTTCTGGAATCAAAAAGAGACAAAGGCTGAAATCTGGCGCCGGCATTGCCATGAGAGCCTTAACCAATATGCGTGCCACAATCTGGGAACTCATTTTCTCTGGTTCAAACTGCAGTAATAATAGATGATCAAACTTGTTACTAATGAATGAATTAACAAGTTCCATCGATATCAAAACCAATGAAATACCTGGTAGAGACGGAGAAGGCACAGATTGGCGTCCAGGCTGTATGTCTGCGATGAAACCTAACAGGAGACAAAAATTGGCTTACACGTGCGGTGCGTGGTTCCAAACCTAGGTTTAGGATTTAGGAAAAAGAACAAGATATAGAGAAAAGAGAAAAAGAGAAAGAACCTGGTCGTTGACATAGTTTTCGAGATCTGGAAGAATATCGGGATTGTAACGATTGAAGGCTACAAGCTGCTCCACTGTGTAAGCCACCTTCGTTGCCTCTTTCTCTCTTCCCATCTCTTTCTCTTTCTCGATGCGCAACGCAAACCCTACTTAGCCTCCCAAACAACACACTTCGATTCGACCTCGTATGCAATGCTGTGACATAACTCGACACTATGCTTAAACCCTTCCCCTTTTATTTATGTTTTTAATTATATTTCTTATGAAAAAGTTTAAATTAGAAAAATATTAGTTAATTAAAATTTCTATTTAAAATATAAATAAATAAATAAAAATTATATTGGTTTGTTAAAATTGGCTTGACTACAATAATAAGTAAATTAAGTAAACTGAGAAAGTAACTTATGTATTAATGGTATAAAAAATTACATTTTTATTCATTCATAAAATCACATGTATATAAGTTAGTTAACTTTTAAAATCATTATCTTAAAAAAAAATTTAATCATGAACTTTGATTTGTTGATAGTGTAAAAAATTTATACTAACTCATTAAAAATTATAAAATATTATTAGAAATTATAAATTTATTATTGAATATGTGATCTAATTTAGAACACATAATCAATTAATATTGTGATGATAATAAGTAAATATATTTTTTTAATCAATCAGTTTCATACATATTAAATTGAAAAATAAAAATAACTT
Source organism: Amphicarpaea edgeworthii (assembly GCA_014843725.1). NCBI lineage: Eukaryota > Viridiplantae > Streptophyta > Magnoliopsida > Fabales > Fabaceae > Amphicarpaea > Amphicarpaea edgeworthii. The sequence goes on along the minus strand of CM026324.1, from coordinate 24,172,047 downwards.
AAATAAGTTTAGAAATTTCATATTATGATGATAATAAGTAAATTGATAGAACTTAAATAACATTTAAAAAATAAAAGAACTTAATAACTTTTTTTTTTCATTCTTCGCAAACATGGCACTTGTACACCAATCATCAAATCAAATAATATATATATTTGATAGTTCTTTACTTCTCTCAACTATAAAGGAAGTACAACCCTACAACAATTTTTGTTTACAAGTTTAGAAGATTTGATATAAAGTTCCAGCCCGCCCATGTTTTCTTATTAAAAGGGCTTGAAAAGTTTAATTCAAACATCTCCTTGCTGTTTTCATCAGATACGCTGAAATCAATGAGCTTTGCTACAATTTCAGCACTTTCTTGCACATGTTTCAGCTCATGAGGGTCAGTCCACAATTTATTGACAAATTGCAGCCTCCTTTGTTTTCCAATCGGAGGAACTTCCCATTTTGCATAAAGCAGTTCCCTCTCCTCTGCTGTAAATTTAGTGTTCACCTTCCTAGCTAGATGTTCCCTTTCTTGCTTCAGAGCTCTGATGCTGCATTTTTTTACATCAATCAAATCAATAGCAAAAGATTAATCATATTCTCTGTTCCCTTTTTATTAAAATTTTCTAAATAAACCTTTTTCAAAAACACGTGCTTTATCAAAGACAATACACAAAGCTTTTCATTTAAGGAATTATCAAAGACACCTGCTGCATACCTTGCTGAAACAGAGTCTGCAGGCTCATCACCTAGAAGTGCAGGACTAGCATTCCCAAGCTCTGCCAGGTGCTGTTCTAACCGAGTCAATCTTCTAAGTTCAACTTCCATATATATCTGATCAGAAGGGTCTCCCCCTAACAGAAGAAAAAACTGCGTCCGGTGCACAAGAGAAATGTGGCATAAATGCCATAACATGATAATTTGCTTTCTCTGCTGATCAAATAGTGTATGCCATGTCAAGGGAGACCGATCAGGCATATCCTTTACTTCATCTAATGACTTGTTTGCTTCCAGTTCCAAAACCTAAACACGTGCAGGGATAAAAAAGTATCAGCATATTATATGCTATGATTAATGACTTACTATTACACTGAACAAGAACTATCTGCAATAGGTTTAACCTGAAAGAAATGCTGACATGATTCAATGCCAGAAAGAGTTTTCCTAAAATGAAAAAATGAGCATGCACCACACACTATTACTATATCATAGTAGTGGAAATCAAAGAATCTTACCTGGCAAACCAGTAGCTGCTTCTGGTAATGCAGTTTTGCCACTAGCTCTTTTAACTCGGTAACATAAACTCTGAAGCTCCGAATGTTCTCCTCCGCAGCATTCTTGAACATTTTTTGAATCTTCTTGACATTCACTGATTTTGATTGCCGGGTAGCTGGGCTTCCTTCCCGTGATAAAATAGAACCACAACTTTGATCACCCTTTCGTGGAGTATCTTTATGTAACTTAGCAAAAGAATCACTGGCAGGGACGCCAATGTTGTTTTCCGGAACCCTGTTCTCAATTTCATGTTCCATTGCTTTACATGAAGAGGAGAGAGGCGAGCAAGGAGCACGTATTATATGTTGCATGTTGGGACTGTTGCTTAAGGTGAAAGGAAGAATTTTCTTCCTTCTCAGTGGGGTCTTGTTTTCTGGAGTCTCCTCTGCACTAAAAGCAGAGACAAGCTTGTCAATAGATTTTTGAACATTCTCCAGCTTTTTTTCTAAAGATGCAATGGTGTTCCCTTGATTTTTCAACTGTGTGATCTTTTCCATTAGGTCAGCCTTATCTGCTGTTACAATTTCTTCTGGAGTAGAGCTGGCAGCTACCAAGTCTTTTATTTCAGATAGTACTTTCGACATGGTGTCAGCAGTTTCTTGATTTCCAAGATTGTGAGTTGCAAAATCCTTGTGCAGAACTTCAAGTGCTCGATTTGCATCCTCACAGAGCTGCAGCTGCCGATTCTCAAGCTTTCGAATTTCACCGACCAGTATGGATGGATCAGGAGAAGCCAATAAATTCTTCAGCATTGCCTGCCTGCCTACTGCCTCTCTTCGCTCTGGAGTACGCTTAGCATTAGCTGATTCATTCTCTTCAGGAAAAGAAAGACATCTAGCAACTTGACTAGAGGGCCCACAATCGTTTGATTCCTGCAAGAATTATATAATTTGAGTCAGAACTATAAATCAGGGTTACACTAATGTGATATGACCCATTCCAAATACCTTTTGAACTTTCGCTCTCCTTTCCAGATCAAGTTGAGTTTGTGCAAGGTCTCTCTGTCGCCTCAGGTCTTCCATATCCCTCTCCATCTGCAAATGTGTGTTTAACAATTCAGTTCATCCAAAAGAGTTTCTCTTTCACATAAAAGCTCAAGAAAAGTCAGTTTGTTAAGTGTTAATAATAAATTAGTCATTCACAGTTTATGCAACAAGAAAAGCAGCCAATGGGACTTCACGGGATTTTGATCGATTATGGAATGGGAAAGTTAGACTTAAACGCATTGAATAATCAATATTTTACTTAAATATTGGAACATATAGCTAGCTATATAGAAATTATTGACCACATTTTGAGGCAAGAGATAATGTAAGAACTCCAAAGAATACCATTATAATATCCACTAGAGGACTCGAAGAGAAGAGGATAGTTCAAAACTTTTAACACAGCAAAGTTAACATGAAAGTTGAGACCAAGAAAAGAAGTCCGTACCTGCTGAATTTTCAACTCCTTTTCAGCTAGCATTGACTTTAGACATGAATTCACAAAAAGGTCAGGGCTTTGTAACTCCCCTTCAAGCCTGGCAACTTCCTTTTGCAGCTGTCTAACTAGTGTCTTATTTGAAACAACCTGTTAAATGATCATCACCATCTATCTTAGTATGATACTTTTCTTTTCCGTGGAAAATATTGAAAGCTTCTAAACAATGAGGTGGCTTCTTGAAATAAAAAAATGAATATCACTTGGTGAGTACAGGGGAAAACAAGTCCTCTAGAATTGTCGCTAGAAATAAAAGATAAGGTGATTTTTATGAAAGTTGTGCATCCATCACTTTTTCAATAATTTCAAATACTTCTATCAAACAAATACCCTTTGCTGCTAGTCAAGGTGGGCTAGGTTATGAACTAGGTATCAGAAACCTAGGGGAGCTACTAAAAAAAATTACGCTTGTCAATAAGATTGAAAGATACCAAACTTCTGCAAGTTCTGTTTGGAAACGAATTTAGAAAAAAATAATGTAGTAATATAAGAACAAGAGGAGAAAAGACTTTCATTCTAATCTACTCTACAATAAAACAAATCATATTTAGACATTTAATCATACCATATTCACTCGGGCAGTATTAATGACTTCCTTTGCACTGGTAGCAAATGCTAGTGTATTTCTTGTTTGCTCCACATGACTTAAGGAAGGACTTATGGTACATATAATTGCTGTTCGAGCATTCCCCCCTAATGAAGACTGCAATATTCGTGTCAATTTTGAGTCTCTATAAGGTATGTGACCACGTTTTCCGCCACTGCAAAGAAAAACAAAGTTTAAAAGCTGAACCCGACTCCTGTGTATTGAGCAAATTACACGGCTCTACAGATCTTTTACTTTACCATAATAATCAATGCCAATTTCAAATTAACCAACTTCTACAGTAAACAACTTCTAGTCATCAAATTAACCAACTTGTAATCGTGCTCTTTTGTAGAAGAACAATAACAAAGTAGCCACATGCATTTTGATATTTAAAGTTGTTGGACCTTAGCTTCCTGATGACTGATGCAAGTGTCAACAAACTTCGGTTGATGTGGCTGCCTTCCTTCATTCTTGCTCCACATGTATTCGTTTGAGAGATGCGTTCACTTCCAGCAAGATCCACAAAATTCTACGAGGTTATAATAATTACTCATCAGTAAGACTAGTTTGTTATCAAGACTTATCATGTCAATCTATGAAGATGAAACATACCAAACTGGCTATGTAAGACTTTACGTGACCTGAACTGTCACGAAGGCTGCTCTCTACAGTCTGAAAATATTAGTATAAAAATGGTGATTACTGAGAGCAGTAAGCATAATGTCTTACTCCAATCTCCACATAAAGTAGCCAGAGAAAATAAATGGGAAAATTAACCAATCTGAATTATGCATGCATTATCATCTTACAAGATGATGATGAATACTTATATTTCCTCAGCTGAGCTTACCAGCCTGATTATTTGATGCGATCTTGAGCTTTTATCATTTAAAGCAGTTTCTCCCACTTGCCTTTGTGCTGCAGATACAATATTTACATGAACAATAGTACTATGCTGATAACCTAAGTGCAAAATGCCCACAACTTCTATATTTTCTACCACTATGGTTTCTATACAAAGAGAACATCAGAAATAGTGAGATATAAAAGCATTAGCTAAATAACATGGTGATACTGTGTGCTCTTGAGAAACCTATATATGTTTGATGTTTCACATGACAAACCATGCCAGATTTCAGATTTCTAAATTACCTTCACAGATGCCAATTAAATGCCTTAGATGTTGACCATCCTTAGCTACTTCTTCATTCAGCTTTTCCACAATAGTCCCTTTCTGTATCCAAAGAAAAAATACACCTCGGGATTTGTGACAAATCAAGGAAATGTTAAAGCATCCGTTGACAAATTTCAGTTGAGGTTTTAAAGCATTCGTTTACCTCAGGATCATCCAAGAGCCGAAGAGGACCAGATTCACGTTTTAGAAGGTCTATGACTGACTCATTATAGATTTCCAAAGCAGAGATTCTCAAAATAAAATCCCTTTCTGGTGTCTGAAAATTGAAAAAATAAAAAATCACAATTGCAGGCAATTACCATCAAATCCCACAATTAGACGTGATAAATACTAATAGGATTCAACTCATTAATAGCTTTCTACTTTCTACTCAATGGAAGACAATTGACATAGTGGGTATCAACAGTAAACTAGTAACTCACATTCTTAATGTACTCGTAGATGTCTTTAATAGCACTTTCAGTGACGCCTCTCATCGTGAATGTCTTACCACTATTAGTCTGCCCATACGCAAAAATTGTTGCTGAAAAAATAAATGAAATTGTTGAATGAATCTAAAACTGCCCATAATCTAAAAGAGAGAAGTTCTAATACAACATTAGCTGAGAACAAGTTACCATTGATTCCAGAAAGTGCAGATAAAGCAACATCCTTTGCCCCTTCTTCATAAACCTTCTGAGTTGAGCACGTAGGTGAAAAAACTTCATCTGCAACATAGAGAATAATAATAAAAAAAAAATGAAACAAATAACAAGATAAATACTATATAAAAGGAAATAGAAACTTAAACAATAAATAATGCGCTAGAAAGTCAATCAACATCTCTTCCTCTTAAATTTTTTTTGAAGAAACATACCAAAGGTGTATGGTGTTAGAGGTCTCTCTTGGTTAGGATTCTTGAATACAATAGTGTGCTCATCCAAACAATCCCAGGCAATTAGATCGTACATAGCTTGTTCCTTTCTACTGAGTGGCCTCATTCGAACCGTAACTCGGATTTTCTCCTCCCGAAGTTTTTGGCCACCCGGCGTAGTTGACGGATTCCTCTGAATCTTAGACAGCGGCGTTGTCGCCACAGACGCAGCCGGTGTTCCCGTCATCTTGCTCCCACGTTAAATTTCTGCAGATCAATCAGCAGCAGCAATTTACAACACTTCATTTCTAAAGAGAAAATAGCCGGAACAAATAACTTTATAAATAATAAATGTGCCGTGTTCTTCCGAAAACCCGTTGCATTTCTGGAGCTCACTGATTTGGATGAAAACAGATCATAATAACGGTAATAGAAAAAGAAAAACGGAAATCCAAGCTTCGTTGAAGTCGAAATTCAAAATCTGATACCAGAATCAGAATCAGAATAAGCTATACTGCAGAGAGCGAATGAAGATTAAGATAAAACCTAGCATGATATGAAGCTTCTAAAATTGCAGAATCAAGCAACAAATCATTTATCAGAACACCTCCGAAGAAAACAAAATATCAACTACTTATCTATAGGGCGATTTAACATCTGTTTCATATGATACTTTACTAAATCTTATTTTTCTTGATCTTCACTTCGCATATTCGAGCACATTTCTGCAAAAAGAAAATGATTCTTTGTGGAATGAAAGAAGGAAGTACTTGCAAGTGAAGAACGGAGGCTCGGTCGCCGGTGGAAATGCTGAACGCCGAAGTTTGAAGTTCCGAAATCAAATTCTGCAATCTATTGAAGTTAAGTTTTCGAAAGAGAAAAACGCTCTGAAATTCAATGTTCCAGAGATAGCAAGAGGTATAGTAACGGCTACTTCAATGGTGGCCCTTTCCGTTCAGTGCGCGCATCGGCACGGGAAACAATAAACTGATGTGTTAAATTCCTGGGTCCCACATGTTCCATTTTCATGGGACTTCCATCATGGGCTTCATGAGCTTTTTGGGCCTCTCTTTAGTGGACCGAAAGATTCAGGGGTTTGAATAGCAAATGCTTTGTTGACCAAATAATAATACTAGTAATAAAATGCTTTGCCGCATGCACTGTGCATTCTGCATCAGTCATTTTGTTACAGAGTGTTACATTTCTCCTATTTAAAGAATCATCATCATGAGCAATTTTTCTTAAAATTCTACTATCATGCAGAACTATCCTTGTTTTGAGGGTTGTTAAAAAACGATTTTAATCTCTATTGAAAAATATGTGGCGTGCATGGCTCGTCACTTGTCATGCTTATTCGTCAGTCGTCACCATACGTAATATCCTTCGTCACCTTTTTTCTAGTGCGTGGCACTAAGGTTGAATTTTTTTATACCAATGTCTTTTTCATGAGGTGGATTATGAGAATTTTGTGTACAATAATCTTCAATATACATATATATAACTCTTTTCTTATAAAGATTATCCATTGGCATCTCTCGATCGTAAATGATAACTCACTTTCATAAAATATAACTTTATACTCGATGTCAAGATGTCTGTCTCTAATGTTCCGAAAATTGTGAAATTTATTATTGACAGTATCTTTTTTAAGTTAAATAAGTGTTTTTTTCAGACAACTCAGATATTAACCTGATTATACAACGAGTCATCATTGCCCTGATTCCGATTTGATTCGGTTTTAAACATTCAACTTTTTCTTTTTCAACTTTCCAAAACATAATTAACTTTGGCGAAGTAAAAAGAAACCAATGACTACGAGTCCTTTCTTATGGGCCAACACACTTTTTAATGAAAAATAAGAAACGAAAGACAGTATGGATCGAAGCCAAGCAACTTGGTTGTACTCAATATTCCCCAATATTTATTCATTTTAACGTTGTAAAACAAACGAGTCTTTACTTTCACTTTTTTTCTTAAGCTGTTTTGCAACAGAGAAATAAAATGAGGGAGGGTGGTTTGTAGAATCCATCTTACTTTTTATCATTTATTTTCATTCTTCTCTCTATTTCTCTCTTCGTCTCTTATTATTTATCTTCAACCAATTATACATAATTATCATTTTAATTTTTATTTATTTTCACTTTTTCATTTTTATTTCTCTCTACTTTATTTTTTCCTCTAAAGCAAACACACCTTAAAGTTGTTAGTCTCTTGCATTTATTTTTTATTTCATCTCATTTTCTTTTCTACTTTTCTCTTTGTTTTTATTACATCTGTCACTTTCTTCATTTTTTTTTCTTTTTATTTTACTCTTTCTTTTCGGTTTTCACACATATACACTTCAAAAAAAAATGTATATTAATAATTTTTCTTTTTAAGTAGTTATTAATTTATTATTATACACTTATTTTCCTTTTCATCTTAAATTCAAATTATTTTTTCTTTGTACTCTCAAAATTACATCACATATCATTGCCTATCAATTTTTCTCTTTTATTTATTTTTCTATTTTTCTTTGCTTTCCACTCATACACCCCTAAAATAAAATGTATGTTAATCATTTCCCTTTTTTCTATTTTATTATTATCATTATTTTCAATATACCTCGTTCATCACATCGTTCATTTCTTCCTCCATCTTCTTTCTCTATTGCTCGATGATGTTATTAATATACACAACTCAAATGATTGTCAAAATTAAATATAATTTCCCCAATACAAATTTACAATACAAAGGGGTCAAAGTCTGAGTAGGTGTGAATGTGTGATTGTGAGTAAAGTTTAGAAAAAAAATTCTTTATTTTTAAATTAAGAGAATTATATATTTTTACAAAAAAATATAAGATAATAAATTTATGCTAATTTTGTTTTCTAGTTTAAAAATATATATTAAATAATATATTTTTTCTACCAAAAGAGAACAAAAAATAGCTTCTTATCTTTAATTTTATGAACAAATACATACCGAACATCTTGTTGGGTTTCATGTCAGAGTTATGGAAACAATAAAGGAAAGGTTACAGAAAGTGAGGAGTAGTTTTCGAAGTTGTCAAAAATAGATCACAATTCGCAGCATATAAAGATGACAACCTCACAATCAGAGATGATCATGCAAATTTGGTCACTGGTTAGGCATCTGATGAAATATGCCTATGTTACACAGAGACTAATTAAAATTGAACAAATTCGTTTTGAAGATATGTCTAAGTTGTCACGTTATCAATAAATAACGATCGATAGAGACTAAAATTACAAAACAAAACTTTATAGAAACTAAAACCGACAAAAGAAAACTAGAGAAATAATTAACAAAATAGCAGAAACAAAAACATATGTAAAACTAAAATTAAAGATCTCGAAATACAAAATGAAGAAGCATGGTTGACAGCTGCAATGCGAAAAACTCATTACTAACTTGACTATGAAAATGAAAGGGAGAGCAGTTCTTGTTTGGGTTGGTAACTATCAATGCACACTAAACCCCACTTTATTTATGTTAGGCAGAACAAATCAAGAAAGCTTATCATGTTGCCTTTATATTGAAACTATATACAGTGAAATGTGAAAATTAAATTGTTTTATGCCCAAGTAAATTATTAGGAGTTGGTTGAGTTGAACCATCCAATTACTCCGAATAGAAGGGGAATGAATTATTATTTTTCTAATCTAATTAACCAGTGACGCTTTGAGTGTAAGAAAAGTCGTTTTGAACAACCAGCAAATGAAAAGCCATTACATGAGTTCTGAGTCCCTACAAAACCATGTAAGCAGGCACCCACTGATTTGATTTTCTTTGTGATGTACTGAGGCTTATTGCAACTTGTTGGTCAACGACCCCACATGTTCTACATTATCCAATCATCGCAGGTTTGAGAATTTATTTTTGGATTTATGTTCTTTTTCACATATTATAATTTATCATTCCCCCTTGCTTGAAATGCACGCAGAAACATGTGTTCTTCGTTCAAGTGCTCTCCTTTTTTCTCTTTTGAAAGAAAAAGAATAAGTATAAATGATAAATCAGTTTTTATTGCTACATTTATTTTTTTAATAGTGTTATTAATTTAAACTGATTCGAAGAGGTCAAATATATTATCTGGCCAGGTGGGGTTGGAATCCTTTCTTTTTCTAAATAACTCTTAAGCTTGGTGGGAGAAATTAAACTTAATTTCATGCAAACAATTAAAGTAAAGACAAGTCGTCCAAATTTTAAACAATCTTTTATTATTATTATTATTATTTTTTTTTTGGTGAATAACAATCGTTTATTTTTGTTCTTTCAAAATGTTCACTTTTCATTAATAAAGAAACATGCACCGTATATGTACGTCTAGAAAAAGACGAAAATACTATGCAAAAATATGCCCCACCTTCGATTTGAAGTTGATGACAATGCAGGAGAAATGCGCTTCTTTTTTTTTTTGGCGAACATGAGAAATGCGCATATAGTTCAAGGTAAGTAAAATAGGTTATTCTATAGAGCAGTTTTGTATTTTTATCCAAGATAATAACCAAACTAATAAACTCCTACTTTAAATTTTACTATAATTTAAGAAAGTATATATGCATAATGCATGATGGGTTGGTTTGGTTATGCAAATTTTACAATTGATAAATATGGCAAATTAAATGACTCCAAGCTTTGGGTATAGGTTTGTTAATCAAAGACTTGTCTTATCAGTTAGGTGTTAATTAGGACAGCCAAACCACCTATTACTACTTTATTAGTAGATATTTTGCATGGTGTGCAGATTGTTTGGGATAATTACCTATATGCTTGAATTATAGGCCTAATTAAACTTGTATTAAATATCGCTTTCGCAAAACGAACTACTGCTAGTTTGGTTAATGAAACCAAAAAACACAAAAAGGGAGCTAGTTTATTTTTTATTTTTTTGACATTTACTAAAATGTTTGATCGGGATCCACCTGTCCAAACTGATTTGTTTCTAAGTTTGGAATTGGGGCAAGTAGGATTGAGTTTAATATAATTTTGGAAAGTTGACCTATCATATACATGAATTGAACGAGATCATTACAAATTATTGATTAAAATTACATTAGAGAAAAAATAGAGGCACTGTGACACCTAACTATCCTTATTCATTATGTTTGATTCATAGTTGGTGCCATCGCATTTGTTTCAGTGTCTTGCATTTTACTCCACTGTATCCTAATATCCAATACACTTTTACCTCATAAATAAATTGTTAGATCAACACCTTTTTTTTATAATTAGTAAAATCTTAATCAGTTAATATAAACTAATAAATTATTGACAATAAAGTTAGCGATAGTACCTTTAAAAAGGGAACAATCTCACTTGTCACTTTATAAATGCATAAAGAAATACAATAAAGTTAAATTGTATTTGTTAAAATATTTTGCAAAAAGACAAATGAAGGATATCATCCTCCAAACAAAGTTAAATAATTTATTTACCTTCTGATTAGAATGTAATATTTTTTTCTCTTAACTGGATTCATGAACTAAATGGGGTTTTTATTGGTGTATCTTAGGGTTTGCCAAGTGATGTAATACAAAGCATAATAAATTCAGTGAGGTAAATAACTAATAAGAATAATTGAAAATACAAGCCAATTTGCTATCATCATCCCAAAACCCAAACCCAAATGCAAGCTAGCTGTGTAAAACTGTAAAAAAAACAAAGAGGTGAAGGAGCAGGATAGATTTGACGGCATGAGAATTGACCGTAGTGCCACGTTGGCAAGGAATATCCAATAAGCGTATATCACGTGCAGAAAATATGACAGTGCAAGTAGTAAGTACATACCAAAAGTCATTTATTAAAGTCACTTCATTGACAAAACAACCGGGGCAAAGCAATTGAGAAATGCAAAACCGCAGCAGACACACAGTAACATAGAAACTGGACGACACAAACTAAATTAAAGAACACTCATTCAAATACACTTTTATGGTTTTATTTATTGATTAAAATTTATGTATTATACTATCATTACATTGATCCTAAAAATAATTGGTAGAGTCTCGAATTCTAATGGTTCAACCCGTAACACAATATATTAATTATCTATGGTTGAGGAGTAATAACAAGGATAATTTTTTATAAAAAATTATTGTCATAAATTAAATTAATATATTATTTGTTTTGACAAATTAGATAATTAAATCTTATAAATATAAACAAAAGAAATACAGCTTATCGCTTTAGGATGTAAAATCTAGCTGCAAAATAAAGAAAACAACAAGTTTGGAAAGTGAAAAAATAAATAGCAATAATCTATCTAGTTTTATTTAAAGTTACACGAAAAAACATAAGTAATGTGATTAATTTTAATATAAATCCAACGTCTTAGTCCGTGTTTGATGGTCGATAAACAAATTTAAATTAAATTTTTGAAACTCTCGGTAAACCAAACAAATTCTTAATATAGTATGCAAATTAATGTTTGTATCCTTTGGGACAGACCGGACACAACCCAGGTGAGATTCAACGTCTTAACCCCACCGGCCACCACCACAAAATTATCCACACCACCCACATGTTATTTCTCTACTGTCTATCAAACATGTAGCAGTATGAGTATGTAGTATTTATTGTACGGTGCGCGCGTATACAAAGTACTTAAAAACATAGGAAAATGTTAACATCATCAAATTTAAGACTTCAGACTGGTCAATTTTATTGAAAAGATATCATTTTGTGCGATACAAAGCTTTTCTGGCAGACACCGTAAGCTTCTTCTGATGGGAGTGCTCGATCAGTCAAAAACCATGTTCTCCGTTGGTATTTAGTATTTACTACCAAGTAACGCTGATAGGAAAAATAGATCAAAGTCACCAAACATTAAATAATTGAACGAAATGAAAGTAAAATTCCATGTCGGGATGGTTAGTGCCAAATCAGATATCGGAAACTCAGCCATGACACCAGACTCTCTAATTCTATCATCTATGGCCTGTTTAATTAAAACATATTAGACATTTTAAAAAACAAAACTTATCTGCTTCTTTAAAAAAATGTTTTTTTTGAAAAACATTTTTACTTTTAAAATTTAAGCAGTGACCTATCTCTTTCTAGAAGGAGAAAGAAAAACTGATCAACGAGGACGTGGACTCCACCGGCTACACGTCTACCCAAGAAAGGACACGTGTCAGATGGGACCATGCAAAATTATAAAAAATAAATAAAATCCCACTCTAAATCATGTAATGTTGTTCCTCCGGTGAGAGATCTTGATAATGTTGATGTGACACGGAACCATCAAAAACACCTCTTCAAAATCTTTCTCAATGAAAATGCTCTAATACACTTTACTTTTTCGACTATCACCCTCTCCTCTCCACCGCACCCGCCCTATAAGCACCGTAACCAGCGCTGCCGCGACTTTCAGCTTATCTCTCTTTCTATAACTAACGGCCAAATCCATAATTTTTTAAGTCACCGTTACATAGATACAAAATATTTACAAACTTTATTGATGGATACTCTTTTTGTTAAAAAAAAGAAGAAGTCATTTTTAGTGTAATTTTCCTTTTTAATAACATTTATTCTATCCACCGTATAGGTTTGAAATTTGATATCTATATGATTTTTATATGTAAATTCAAACTTTCAAACACAATAAAGTATAAGAAAATATAAGGATTAAATGAATAATTAAATAAAAAAAATAAGATTAATCTATTTTTTTTTAATTTAAATGAATTTGAACTAATAATGAAAATAGTTTTTTAAGAAAAATATATCAGTAGCAGTAGTACTATTCACGAGACTTGTTTAATATTGTAATAGAAACAGACAATCCCATCAGCATTGTAGAGGTTGAGACAACAGCATCGAGGCAAATACTAGGGGAACCACGAAATACTAAGGCTGCTTAAACAAATGCATTGTTTAAAAGGCAGCAAAAATAATTAATGAGTTTGGGGTTAGTACTCAGTATAGTAAGAGTAAGAACAAAATATAATAGAGGTACGAATCGAGTGGGAGAGGAAAATGGATAAGGATATGAGTTAAAAAACACTGATGATGAGTCAGAGAGAGGGGAACGGTAGCTGTGTTGTGACTTGTGACATACAAAAGTGGTTTGTGAAAACAACAAATAAACCACAGCAACTCAGCAAGGTTGCCAGTAATAATGAATGGGTCTTTTCGAGGAAAATTATTAAATCTTAAATTCATATCTTCGACTATTATACACAGTAAGTTTGGGTATCTTCACAACACTGTAATAAAGGACTTCTGTTAATCCATTTTTTTCTACATCATTCCTATTAAGTTTTGTTTGTTTGTCTTCACTCTCTTTCTGTATCGATCGGCCTCTTCCCTTAATTTGTTTATTGACTCCTTCTTCGATCAAATTGCTTTGTTTACTCCTCCGGGTTCTGGCATTTCAAATTCAAGGTGATCAGCAAGTTGAATTTTAAAAATAGAAAAAAATACACATATTATTTACAACGTCAAATCTTTGGTATTTTCGATATTTGCATGGGGTAAATTGTCATATTGTCATCATCACTGACTACTTATCTAACTTATTTAATTTGGAGCATATTCTTCATAAGGTCCCTCTCACTCTCACGCCCAATATCTAATTATTATTCATCATACAGCTCTTGTTTTCTAGTGCTGCTTATGCTTATAATAATATTAATATTATCTACATTATATGGTGTACTGCAACTACTATATAGTAGCACTCCATAAACTAGCAACGGTTGGGGCCAGGTTTTTCTTAATGCAGACACCAATAACTAGGCATTTAGTAGGTAATAATATAAATATAACACAAAAAAAGTTTTTGCTTGTGACGAACATCGCAATGCATTCACCAGTGATGTCACGACAGGTATTTAAAAAAAAAAAAACAATTCAAAATACTTGCAACTCACGTGATAGTAATATCTTGTAATTAATGTCACGTGATCCGAGCACAAGGTTTCAATTTTTGTATATGCACGGTATATAAATAATATTTCAAATCATATTTTCATTTTATAGTAAAACATAATGGCATTTTCAAATATAAATTTTGAAAATGAAATATTAATATTATTATTAATAAGGTTACCACAAATCATGTTATAAACGAAACAAAGAGTTTGAATAGAGTAAAATGTATACAACACTCCCCATATAGGCATATATACATGATTTATTCAGGGATCATACACATTCTCTCATGATTAAAATAGTTTTCTTTCTTCATGTCTAACCAGATAATGGAGTAATTAAATAACTATTTTTTGGTCCACAAGGTAAAACTTATCATTCACTCGTTTTAATTAATTCCTTGAGCATCAAGCACTAAAATAATTAAACTTCCTCATTATCAGGTGATTCGGGATTTTTTTATAGCAAATTTTAAATTTTGTAGTAACATGATTGTACTTGTACTACTGCATTTTTTTTTTTTTCTTCATTTTAACGGATGGATGTATCGAGCATCGAGAAATCTATTTTCCAGGCCATATTACATTGATTTCATGCATTACTAATAAGATGGATTATTACATTTATATCTGCTTAACACAGAACGTCGTCAATCCATTTCTTGCGGACAAAGTTTTTTGAAACATTAATTATTTTTTTCTAAATATTTGTGAGATCAATTTGACCCTAAAATAAGTAATAGTAAAGCTTTAACGTGGAATCACATCAATTGTGCCATAATAAATAGAATATTTAAAACAACAGTTAAAACTGTGTTCAATTAATGCAATAACTTTTAAATAAATACTACTACTACTATCAAAACAAAATTTATCTGATCTCCGTTAAAGAGATGCCTTATTGCACGGAAAAAAAGCCACATTCTTATTTAGTACAGTAAATGTTTATAATTATTGTTTCAAAAATACCATTTTCACGGTAGGAAATTTGATCCAGCTCTAGAGATCATATTTTCATTGTACAATAATATAATAAAAATATTCATCTGTAGGAAATATCATTTTCATTGTACAATAATATAAATTTAAATATATACCAGAAAAGAAAAAGGAATTGATATGGGCATAGGTACAGCACAATGTATTATTCACAGGAAGAATGCATATTCTATTTCAATTTTCAAGCAACACTAAAGATTAAAGAATATACTTTTACTACACTGTGCATTTACTTAACCACCCTCGGTGGAGTAAGAAAGAAGATAGATAAAGTTTTTTTTGACCTTTGGTGAATCTCTTACTTAATTAAAACAAAAAATAATCCATCATCTTTATTTAATTTGTTTTTTTCCATCTGTGAAATTCCCATTCTGGTTCGCGCTCCTCTCTATAAATTGACTAATCCACCACCTCAGTTTCCATTCATTCACTTCTTCTCTTTATACCCCTCTCTATTTTGCGTTCATTCTGTTTTCGTAAGTACTTTTTTTTTCTTTCTTTCTTTCTGTTTGTGTTGTTTTTTCTTCTTTGTTTTCCTTCTTCCTTATCGTTGTTCTGTCTCTCCTCTGTTTTGGTGCTCTGTTCATCACTGCCATGTCAGAATGATCTTCCTTCTCTGCATGTTCATTCTCTCATGAACACTGGATCAGACTCCAAGTGCTGATCCAGGGTCTCTAATGCCTTTACTTTATCCATGACCACCTTAAAAATAACGCGGGGTGGTGCTGTTACACTAACTCTGTTCTGGGTGCTGTCTTTGTTCAATTTTACTAAGAAACATTTTATCTTAGGTTCTATTCAGTGTGTGGGAACATCACCCTGTCGGTCGGTCGGTTTTTTTTTTTTTTTTGTTGTTTTGTCAATCCTTAAACTGGGTACAAGGATCTAACGCTTGAATGCATGTTCCGAGTTAAAAAAAAAAAAAAAAAGAAGAAAAAACTTAGTACAGCCTGGCCTCGGACCAAGAACTTCTTTGTTGGTTTCTCATTACTAAAAACAAAAAAGTATACGTTTTCTTTTTCTTTGGGATGAACGGTTGAGACTTACGAGAGGTTTAAGCTAAGCATGCAGTGGAATTGGAATGTTCAATTTATTTTAAAGCAATAATAGCTCAAGCACTAAACTTCGTTGGTAGCCCGCTAATTGCTATTGTTGTTCTAATTAACTAATGTAATTATTGCTTAAAAAGAAAAGTTGGTGACACTGGAAAAATAAAGTGTACCTGGCAATTATTCTTCTGCAGCACTGTTTAAGGTTGAAATCTTAGTAGAACAAAGTAGAAGATATGGTATTATATTTTCTGTAGACAGGAGGGTGTTGGGTCTTGAAATCCAATCCAGTTATGTAGAATAATTTTATGTTTTTTTTTTTTTGCTTTTGTTTTGAAGTATTGACTTTGTGATGACTCAATTAATGACTTACCTTCATTTTTCGTGGCGACAAGTTATGTATATTCTTGATCTGTTTCTTAGTTCTTACACTGCTTTTTTGTTGTTGTAGTTGAAGTCTTTCCTAGTCAATGGCCGCCGATCGTTTGACCCGTGTTCACAGTCTCCGTGAGAGGTTTGATGAAACCCTCACTGCCAACAGGAACGAAATTTTGGCCCTTCTGTCAAGGTAACTCACTCATCATTCTTGTTTTCGGTTTAGGAGTTTTTTAAAGTCACCGTGGCTTACACGGTGACTTTGTTTAAGATAGCTGAATTTGTGTATTATGTGTATTCTCTCACTTCAAAGGTAGTGAAGTTCTGCTTAACAATGTTTACATGTTTGGACAGTGAATTGGTTTAAGTTAATTCAATTTGTGCTTATGTGTGCTCTTTATTTAAAGGTTGTGAAAGTTCTACTAACTACTAAGTATGTGTTGTGGAAGCATGTAAGTGAAACACTAAAAAATGTTATTGAATTTTGACAGGATCGAAGCGAAGGGCAAGGGGATCCTGCAACACCATCAGGTGATATCTGAGTTTGAAGAAATCCCTGAGGAGAGCAGACAGAAGCTTACTGATGGAGCCTTTGGAGAAGTCTTGAGATCTACACAGGTAATTAACTATTTCTGAGCTTTGAATAAGGAGGTTTTAGGTATGATTCGTGGTGTTGGTTTGTTTTATTTTCTTATTTTGTTATTTGTATGTTGTAGGAAGCCATAGTTTTGCCACCATGGGTTGCTCTGGCTGTTCGTCCAAGGCCTGGTGTGTGGGAGTACCTGAAAGTGAATGTGCACGCTCTTGTTGTTGAGGCGTTGCAACCTGCTGAGTACCTTCACTTCAAGGAAGAACTTGTTGATGGAAGGTAAACAAGAGCGTTTGAGTTTGTGTCAAGTGGTACTTGTTATGTTGCATGCACAAAATTATAAAGTATAAACGTTTGTCTCTCACTCTTGTTGCAGTTCTAATGGCAACTTTGTGCTTGAGTTGGACTTTGAACCATTCTCTGCATCCTTCCCTCGCCCGACTCTTAACAAGTCAATTGGTAATGGTGTGCAGTTTCTCAACCGCCACTTATCTGCGAAGCTCTTCCACGACAAGGAGAGCTTGCTCCCACTTTTGGAATTCCTGAGGCTTCACAGCGTCAAGGGAAAGGTATGCTATGCAATATTATATGCATGTTTAAATTAAGACACATTCATTCTTCACTTGAGTAGTTGAATTGACTTGAATATGAATATGGTGCAGACTTTGATGTTGAATGACAGAATTCAAAACCCAGATGCTCTGCAACATGTTCTGAGGAAAGCAGAGGAGTATCTGAGCACAGTGGCTCCTGAGACTCCCTACTCAGAATTTGAGCACAAGTTCCAGGAGATTGGTTTGGAGAGAGGGTGGGGTGACAACGCAGTGCGTGTTCTGGAGTCAATTCAGCTTCTGTTGGATCTTCTTGAGGCCCCCGACCCGTTCACCCTCGAGACTTTCCTTGGAAGAATCCCTATGGTCTTCAATGTCGTTATTCTTTCTCCCCATGGTTACTTCGCTCAAGATGATGTCTTGGGATACCCTGACACCGGTGGCCAGGTTGTTTACATCTTGGATCAAGTTCGTGCTTTGGAGAATGAGATGATCCATCGCATTAAGCAACAGGGATTGGACATTGTTCCTCGCATTCTCATTGTAAGTCCAATTCATAGTTTTTATTTTATTTTATTTCAAGTGTTGTTAGCAGCAATGTTGTTCTAATGAGATGCTGTTACATGCAGATCACTCGTCTTCTCCCCGATGCAGTAGGAACTACTTGTGGGCAACGTCTTGAGAAGGTGTACGGAACAGAGCACTCCCACATTCTTCGAGTTCCCTTTAGAAACGAGAAGGGAATTGTTCGCCCCTGGATCTCAAGATTCGAAGTCTGGCCCTACTTGGAAACTTACACTGAGGTATAATATTATATGGCACTCTTGAAGAAGCGTTTTGATGTGTTTTCAGTTTTCAGTTATCTGATCCAATTTTGTGTTTTTAACAGGACGTTGTTCATGAGCTGGCGAAAGAGTTGCAAGGCAAGCCAGATCTGATCGTTGGAAACTACAGTGATGGAAACATTGTGGCCTCTTTGTTGGCACATAAATTGGGTGTGACTCAGTGTACCATTGCTCACGCACTGGAGAAGACGAAATACCCAGAATCCGACATATACTGGAAGAAATTGGAAGAGAGATACCACTTCTCTTGCCAATTCACAGCTGATCTATTTGCCATGAACCACACAGATTTCATTATCACCAGTACCTTCCAGGAGATTGCTGGAAGCAAGGACACAGTTGGACAGTACGAGTCTCACACAGCCTTCACCCTTCCTGGACTCTACCGTGTCGTGCATGGTATCGATGTGTTTGATCCTAAATTCAACATTGTCTCCCCTGGCGCTGATCAAACCATTTACTTCCCACCCACCGAAACCAGCCGTAGGCTCACCGCCTTCCACCCTGAGATCGAAGAGCTTCTCTACAGCTCAGTCGAGAATGAAGAACACATGTACGTTAGTTAGTTAATACTTAATAGTTGATTGATAGAACAGAACATATACATTTGTCTAATTGGTTTATATGACAGATGTGTGCTGAAGGACCGGAACAAGCCAATAATCTTCACGATGGCTAGGTTGGACCGTGTGAAGAACATCACGGGACTAGTGGAGTGGTACGGTAAGAACGCGAAGCTGAGGGAGTTGGTGAACCTGGTGGTGGTTGCCGGAGACAGGAGGAAGGAGTCGAAGGAC
The DNA here is from genome assembly GCA_014843725.1 of Amphicarpaea edgeworthii. Classification (NCBI taxonomy): domain Eukaryota; kingdom Viridiplantae; phylum Streptophyta; class Magnoliopsida; order Fabales; family Fabaceae; genus Amphicarpaea; species Amphicarpaea edgeworthii. The sequence goes on along the minus strand of CM026324.1, from coordinate 24,152,581 downwards.
TTGGAGGAGAAGGCGGAGATGAAGAAGATGTACGGACTGATCGAGACCTACAAGCTGAACGGGCAATTCAGGTGGATATCATCACAGATGAACCGTGTGAGGAACGGAGAGCTGTACCGTGTGATCTGTGACACCAAGGGAGCGTTCGTGCAGCCAGCAATATACGAAGCATTTGGATTAACAGTGGTTGAGGCCATGACTTGTGGGCTTCCAACATTCGCAACATGCAACGGTGGTCCTGCTGAGATCATTGTGCACGGCAAGTCTGGCTTCCACATCGATCCTTACCATGGTGACCGTGCTGCTGACCTCCTTGTTGACTTCTTTGAGAAGTCCAAGGTTGACCCATCCCACTGGGAAACTATCTCACAGGCTGGTCTTCTGCGTATTGAAGAGAAGTAAGCACCAATGTTATACTTATATATCTTCTTATTTTGCTAATTAACAAGATTAAGCTTTATATATGTTTTTCTTTTTGTTTCTTCGACAGGTACACATGGCAAATTTACTCTCAGAGGCTTCTCACCCTCACTGGTGTCTATGGCTTCTGGAAGCATGTGTCTAACCTTGACCGCCGTGAGAGCCGCCGCTATCTTGAGATGTTCTATGCTCTCAAGTACCGCAAATTGGTATGTATCTTCATGTTTTTACCTTCAACTATAATATGTTATGTCTGTTAACTAATTACTATTGTTTTTGTACCTTAGGCTGAGTCTGTGCCCCTTGCTGTTGAGGAGTAAACTGAGGATGAAGAAATGGAGGAACCGGCTTTTTCTTTCTCATTTCGAGTTTGTCGTATTTGAGTTTTATAAATAATGTTCATCATTTTAATTTTTGTGATTAAGCTTTCGATAAGAGGAGGGAGAGAGAGAGAGAAAAAAAAAAGGGAAAAAAAAGCCTTTTACTTTTTTTCTTTTGCTTGATTTGGATCTTGATTGGAATAGCTTCGAGTTGTGGGGGTGTTTTACCCATCAATTCAATTTTAAGCCGTGCCTTCTTCACTTTGCTGAGTCCATATATTATCGATCCTTTCCCAACTTTACTTTTATATACTGTAGTTCTTTTTATCTTAAAACAAAGCCATGAAAAAGCATCAACATCGTAATAATAAACTAGAGACTAGATAGTATTGTGGGAAGAAAGTGAAAATTGACTGACGTTGGAATTTAAAGATTTAATTGTCGTTGTCAAATCTCATTGTAGCAATTGGCAAAGCAACTCCTTTTCAAGCGGGCTTATGTGTTGGGTCACGAATATTTTCGCGTCTGGTATGTATGGTATCTACCAATTTAAAGAATAAAATCCTACGATAGAGTTATGTTGGGAAGTTAAAAAACTCATCCATCCAATGGTTGGGCCTGGGGCAAAAAGAAAACTCATCCATCCACTTTCACTTCAGTCAAAATCAGACACATACAACATACAGTAGGTGAAGCATTTTCTTGTGAACTGTTTATCAAATTGGATCTATCTGGAGAATATTATTTAACAAAAGAACCCAAAGATACCACGTTCAGATACTAACAAAGAATGAAAATGCCATACCAACAATTTGCGATTTTGTATAAATCTTAAAATAGAATAAAATACTAGTAAGAAACATAAAATTTGAAGGTGTGTAATATCTAATTAGGATCTCATGATATGCTTCAGAATCTTGGCTTATGAGTTATGATTTACCCGTAGGTCTCCTGAGCATTGGTTCTTTCACTTTTCTTTTCTCTTGTCATTTTCTAAATTCAGGACAGAAAAGATTACAATATTGAATTTTTTCTCGTGATTCCACTGGCACCGTTGGACGTTGGTTGCCAGTATCATAATTCATTCACAGGTCTGGTGGGCGGTGGCAATGAAAACAAAGTCCAAAACCACACCAGTTTTTATTGTGGGCGCCCGCATGTTTCTCAACAGCTGCTGTGCTGTAATCAAAACAACTGTTCACATATTGGATCTTTCTCTCTCATCATTGCCAAATCAAAACATGTTTAGGCTTGAAAATCAACAAGGAAAAAAACAAAAGCTTGAAACATCTCAAATTCTCAATATCCCCATCCATTACTTATTCACAGTGAGATTAACCAACCTTCACGTTCTAGCTTCTCTCTGTGTTGCAATTTATCCTGTAATTTCCCTTTTTTTTTTTTAAATATTCTTCATTTTCTTTTTAGTTGATGTTATAATATAAACTTAAAAATTATAATCTCAGCCTTTAAAATAATTTTGTAATCTTCGTAAAAAAAGGCTTTTTGGAATTTGCCCGTGGATGCCGTTTGGAACTTTGGATTCTGGTGGGGAGAAACGGGAGTACTTATTGCTTTGCTTTCGCCGCCTCGCCACTGCGGTACTCCATTTTAGGGAATTTGCAGCAGCAAAACACGAGTATAAAGTATAAACAACAACTTATACAAGAACGAAGCTTCTGTTGTGGATTATTTATCATCCACATATGTTCAGTAATACTATTACTACTATTATTCCGAGAAAGGCAGCTAAAGCTCCTTTCGACACATTTTCCTTAGTTAAAATTTTTTGAAAATTATAAAATGATCACACACCAAATTGCATGACACATCCTATTATTTAATGACTCTTTATTTTAATTTTGTATTTTTCAATTAATGGTTAAAGTCTTACTATTATATTCCTCTTATTTTAAAGTCAAAATATACATAGATGAATTTATAAATCAAAATATAATTTAAAGCATCAAAAGTAACTTTAATAATTATGTTTTAGTGCTTCCAAATTCATTTAAATATAACTTAAAGTATAAAAATGTGATTAAAACATAATTAAAAATAATAAAATTATGTTTTTTAAATATTATATATTAAAATATAACTTAAAAATACTAAAATAAAAATTTTAAAATATTATGTATCAATGTAAAACATGTAAAATTTAATAGATTAAAAGTGATATTAAATCTTATTAACAAGAAAGAATAATTTATAGGTATTTGGTAAAATGTGGGAAGTGAAAGAATCATGTTCAATATTGATTTATAAACTCAATAAGGTGCCAAACAAGTCCTAACTGAGGCAATTGCTTCCTGCACCTTTATAATTACTTTCTACACTTTTGTAAGCATTGAAAAGGTTATTTCAAAAGATAAAATAAAAATTTATAAATATTACTAAAATGTAATATATTTATGCCCACCGCTATCAAATATAGTACAACATAAATACATGAATCTTTTAAGTGCATGTTTAGACTGTGTTAGACAAATCCAACCCCAATTCAATTTTCAAAAGCATCCTCCTCCTTACTTATGTGGTGAAAATGCATGGAACCTCGTACTTTCAGATTTTAAACGGTACAAACACGTTCTGAATCAAAAGAAAGAATTGATGTCATAAAAGTAAGCACGAGTCATCATTGAAGACATTTTTAGTGTTACAATATAAATATGCCTCTGGAAGTGGCAAATTTAAGAGAAAGAAAAGGAGTAAAACAAAACTAATACCCATGGTTCTATATCCTAGCTCCTCTGCATCATATTGTGTTCTGATAAATAGTGATACAACGAGTAAAATTTACAGTAACCCTACTGTACACTTTGATTGGCTAATGAAGTACAAAATAAAACACAAAAATCTCTGTACAAACTTGTAGCTTTTCTATTTTCAAAATCAACCTTGCGCACCATACCTATAATCTATTATCTAAAACTTACAACATGATTGGTGCCTGCCTCTAGGTTCCACATGAAAAATTTACAAGATACTCAGAATTGAAGCCTTTAATGTTCCTAAGTTTCACCTTTCTTTGTATGCCCCTCGATTGCTGTCTTCTCATTCTTTACTCCTCAATTAACTGTACAAGAAAAACTTGTACTGTGTATAGTAGAATCAAAATGCCCCATTGACAGCATCACCAAATTCATAACTATAATGATATTACTAACAATTTTTTCTACTTATTCCCGAGCTTCCTTTCTTTGTAAAGTCTGCCTGGGGTAGAGAAGTATTGCCAATGACAAAGAAAACACCAAACCAACTAAACCACTAAATGGTTGAAAAGGATGCCTCCCGATTATCCAGAGAGGAAGGTTGCCCTTATTATGATATGTTAAAAAACCACCCTTTTGCAACATAAAAGTGGATGCCATCATTCCTGTGCGTAGCCCAATAGGGATGAACAGGCTACCTCCATTTCTCTGTCGGGTACCTGACAAAGACAAAGACAAAAGCCAAAGTCCTGGTATTGCTTGCAGAGACCTGAAAACCCCACCAAAAGAGAAGATAAGATTTTGACTCGGAAGAAGGAGAGTGGATTATAAAAGTGTATGAACCTTTTATAACAAATTAGGTAGAGTTACTGTGTGGCTGGAAATGAATCAGGCCATACCTATTTACAAGGTGTAATTTATTAATACAAAACGCAAAAAAATTGATTCCAGAAGAGAAGACAAACCTCTGCAAGAAAGAAAATGCCAGTCCTGAAATGATAATTCCCTGATGATATCCAAGATCAACTTCAATTTCCTGGGGCAACCATGACCTAAAAAGCAATTCTTCCACCACTGCAATAGCACTTGCCATCACGGTTCCTTGAACAACTATCAGACCCATATGTCCATACACTTTTAGCCAAGTTATGGCATCTAAAGAAGTTGGAATAAGAGGCCAAGAGAAACTTGCACAACCAAGAAATGCATTCACAGCATGGATTGAAAAAATGAAGATGACCCCACCAACCAAGCCTTTCAAGAACTCAAATAGCTGCAGCAAGGATCCAAAATTAGCTTGTTCTAAGAATCAAGTAGACAAGTAATGCTAAGGAACAATACATACAATAAAAAATTCATATTCTCCCGAAGCTCTCCTCATCCTTTCCCAAACAAAAATTGGAGCAAAAAGAATGTCCCAAAGGGAAACATTAATTCCAACCAGAGACAAGCAACACATAGCAAGATTTATAATCACTTGCATACTCAGTAAATTCTAAAGTAAATGATAGTGCATGTTCAGGAAAAATAAGAAAGCTAAAATTGACATTTATAGTAGGGAAGAATGTCTTTTACCAGTCTCTTATACATTATGTTTCTCTTCATTGTTACCTCTTCTTTTGCAATTCAAAGTATAATGTAAATGTTGTGCATTAATTGCATCTAAATTAGTGCAGATGAGAAATCACTATTAATGAGTGTATCATCTTAATTCTATTAAACACAAACCACAGGAATGGATGGGTCCCCTGTATGTCTTTCAAACACTATAAAATTATAGCTAAAAGAAAATACTATGATTCAAAAACAAAATAGCCCATGTTGAGAAAAATGCTCTAGCACACCCTTCATGCAAATGACCAGTGGCTTCGAGGCAATAGGGGTCGATTTCTTTTCCATTGGAGAACAAAGCTTTAACACTGATGTACTCAACATATAGAGGAAGGAATTGATGCTTAAAACAGATCTCAAACCCAGCCAAAAGAAGATTAATCCTTCTGGTTAATATTTACCTTTTGTGGTGATGTCAAGTCCAGCCCATACTGTTGAAATGCATTTTTGTATCCACGGATTCTTTTCCCCCATAACATAACAAGTATCACTATAGCAATGTACAGGCCAACAATGCAAGCAAACTCGGCCATTTTGGAAGAAGTCTTTGTTGTCCAGCTCTGAACAATTGCTGGAAGCAATGGAATGGCAACAGGAGACCATAGAACAAGGGTCATGCCAACAAACCCACAAATCCTATAAGATAAAAAGTAGTGAAGTTTGAGAGTTATATAAAGATATAAATCACACTCTCTCGGCCATTAAGCATATAGATAGTAAAACCTAGGAAGATATACATACATTCACACTTGAGTGAATATGTTAGAAAAAGCTACATTAGATGTGTTAGATAGCATATTTAATACATGTTAAATATGAAATGTGGAAATAACTGTCACTAGAAATTAGGGATGCAGTTACTAAAAATTAGGGATTTAATTTATTCTTATGCATTTATGACTGATTTTACTGTACCCTAATATATGATTATAAATAAGATGCATTTGTTGACATATAACACACAACATCGCCAGTTCAAGTTACCTCTGAAACAAAGGGCGTTCAGCAATACGTAAGAATGAGATAAGCCTGTCCGTCAAACTCATTGCACCACGTATACCACCCCATAGCAAAGCAATCTTTCCAACTAGCCTCAACAAGCCACCTCTCTGTCCTAAATCAGCTAGCATTGCAACCAGTCTGTTCATGGAGGGAAGTCGTGTTAAATCATTAGAGAAAAAGAAAACCAGTTGAGCGCTTTGTATATTGTAAAATGTGTTCTGACCTTTCTTGATCCACTTCACCATCTTCTTTAGTAGGTACAACTGGACCAGCAACTGACATGGCTTTCTCAGCAAGGCTTGTGACTATGTTATTCTGGTTCTTCTCAGAGACCTCCTCCTGAAGCTGTTCATGCTCTTTTTTATGGCGGTTTTTCATTTTCAAAGATGTGGGTGGGCTTTCAGCAGTTTCATTTTTTTGTTGGGGAACCTGGAACAGAGCAATTTTAACTTTAAAACTCAGACAACTCTGCTTACATGCAATTTTAAAGTAGTAAACTGTTATTCATCCCATCCCCATCTTTCGAGATTGAACTAATACCTTCTGTTGCATGAGTAAAGCAGAAGCCCCAAGAGCAGCTGTAACAGCGCCAACCATGACACTACTTTTGCCTGTATCTTTTGATGCACTTTCTACTGTCTCTGTCTGAATAGGATGGCCCAAACTAGTTTTCTCGTCAGGTACTTGATCTATCTCTGTTACACCTCCAGTGCCATAATTCTTTTTGCTAGGTTTTTCCTCCTCATCATGGATCAGAGATCTTCTTTGATCATCTTGAAGTGTAGTTACATTGAAATCTTTCCTCAAGGAGGCTAAGATGGACCCAACAATAACACCAACAGGAACCACTTTTCTCAGGCAGTCTGTTTGCTGAACAGAGGAAGAAATTACACTAATGAGCAGCTCCCCTTCAAGAGTCTCTACCTTTTCTGTAGCACCCTCAACATTATGACCTTGACTTTCAGTATATAGTTGTTGCACCTTGCTATGTACAACAGCCTGTGAAATTGCATTTGCCACATGTTCCAGATCTTCGGCAAGCTTTGATTTCATTTCTATCATTTCTGCAGCATTCAGCTTGCGACCAACTTCCATCTTCAAAGAATGTAACACTCTCTTTTTCACAAATTGCACCAATTCATCTGACCAGTCATCACTGGTATCAGTCATTCTGTTCTCAGTGTCTGTTGTAATGAACTCTTTGACAGGTTCTTGTTGCTTTTCAGTATCTAATATTACATATGGTGGTTCAATATATTGCTCTGCATTAGAAGGTTTTGCGGATGAGGGAGCCTTCATTTTGGGCCCAGCCTCTTCACAAGTTTCAGTATGAGAAGAAGCAATTTCCATGTTTTGTGGTTGTTCAAAGAGTTTCCATTGACCTTCTTCTGGGAAATAGTCAAGCAATAATGCAGTTGTTGTGTCTAAATCAAGTGGCTTGATAGGAATCTTTGAAAAAAGATATTTATGGAAATTTTCACTGTAAGGAGAGCCCCTGCATGAACCAGCAGCTATGAACTGTGGCATCCTATCCATGTGTCTGTGTCCATCCCATTTATCAACGAGAAATCTTTTGTCAATCAGTTGAATATTTGTACTGTTTTCCTTCTGATCTAGGTGATCATTAGAGTTACAACTTTGAGCATTGAATATACCGTTCCCATTAATTTCACTAAGACTTTGAGCTGATTGTTCTTCTGTATGACAAGAACCATTATTCACATAGATGCCATTATGGTGATCATCTACTGAAGGATCGGCAGAAGTGTTGGAATCCTTCCTTTGGCTATTAGTTTTTTGTTTTTCTTCTATCTTTTGTTCAACATCATTTCCATCCTTGACTTCTTCATCCTCTGAGCTCTGCTCAAGCTGAGATATCATATTTTCTATCACACTAAAAACACTATTAACAGCCACTTGGGTGGAATCATCCATCCCTGCCAAGGCATCCAATGCTTGAGAAACACTGAAGGCCGGGGCACTGGAATCTAAATTATTAGAGTTGGTCTGGTGTGAAACATGCTGCATATTCTTGTTATCTTTTTTCTCATTATCACTACCTTCCCTTTCTATTGTTTGGTGCTCAGGGGACAAAGAAGGTGCAGAGGGTTCTTTTACATCAGTTGAAGTATTTTTACTATGATCGCTAGATAAATCCTGACTTTTCTGTTCATCCTTCAGGATATTATTTTCCTCCTTTGGGTCTGCTTGAGCTATTCCACTGTTTTGGCTTTTCTGCACACCCTCAGCTGCTGATTCAAAGCCACCTGCTCCATCAGGATGGCTAGAAGTGTATGGTTTAGAACCTGTTTCCAATCCATTCTTGCTATGATCAATATCAGGAACAGCTTTTCCTTTTGATTCATCATTTGTGTCATTAGACTTGTCAGTTTCCTTCCTGAAAGAACCAGAAGAACCAACTTCATCATTTGATTCTTGAGACTGGGATAAATTTGTAGAATTTGGTGATTTCTCTCCGGGAATAACTTCTGTTTCTGTTCCTTCAGCAAGCTCGCCAATGCTACTAGGAGTATTATCAGAGCCATCTACCGGACCACTAGTCTTTTTCATCTGATTCACAGAGGGCTGGTCTTCAACCATAACTTCTGCACCTGATACTCTGAATTTTTCTTGGTTCTTTTGCCCTGATAATGATTCAGGAGCCTGAGAAATATTAAGTATCCTATCTACCTTCAACTTAGACCCCCTTGCATGCAAAATTCCAGTCACTGCATCTGTTAGCTTTCCACGGACATCTTCTGGAACAGCATCTTGTAAAGCTTTCATGAGTGTCTCTCCTTGACCCACAGCAGTTAATACCTGCAATTTTATTACAATTGTCACTGTAATTACAAGATTCTAAAACTGAGCGAAAATCTAGATAAACCAAGTGACCGCATGCCAAAATTGAAGGACAAATAAAGAGTAAAGACAACTTGTTCTAACAAAACTTCCAGTAAACAAGAATGTGTTTCTTGAGAAATCGACACATAAAGAAGAAAAAAGAAGACACAAGACCTCCAAACCCAAAAATATGACACCTAGCAATAAAACTTTATACTCTACCTCTTTCTTCCTCTCTTCTGTTAGAGTACCGGGCATGGTAACATCTAGCATATTTATTACCACTTGTGCTGTCTGTAGAACAACTTGACCATGTTCACTATCTACCGAGACAAGATTCTCCTCTTCAATCAAATCTGCATCACTGGGGCTAGTATGCTGTAATGGACCATCTTTTACCTTTAAGCTCATATCATCCTGCTCAAAGTTCCCTTGTAGACCTTGTTGGAACCTAAATTGGAGGCCAGTGTTATTCTTATTTTCTTCAAGCAAATCTTTACTGGGATCAATAGAGTATCCATTAAATGCATCTGACTGAGTAAGATCCAACAGTTTGCCAACTTTAGAATCCTTATTTGATCTTACTTCCTCTACAACAACTAATCCTTTAGAAGGATTTATGGTAACATCTATATCTGTCAGAAGAGGATGACGGCCCTTCAAGAGTCCCAGCTCCACTGCCGTGAGCCACTGCATATAGAACTTGTCCAATTATCACTTGCAAAAATAGACTAGAAAACCTCACATTCAACAAAGGGAAAAAATAAATTAATTATGATAAGAGCATTTTTTACCTCACATATCTACTGTCACACAAATAAGACATACTCGTCCATAACTAGATAGAGAGAAATAGTTACCTCAATTGTTAGAATCTGACACCATGATAAAGCAGACATGTCAGTATCAGTAACACTAGATGGCAAACAAGAGCATAGGAGCAGACTTGTGAACGGATTTTCTGCAATCAGGTTCTGTGGAACTGAGAATATGGGAACCATCCCATTGCCACTCTGATGAAATATACAGCTAATAAGACCTTTTTGCATTTGCATGCATGCATAAAGGAATTAATACTTAGCAAACAACAAATAATATGAAAATGCCATTGTTTAATAGAACAATGGAGCCATATAGAGAACATTTATCCATGTTAAACAGTTAAAACAGGAGTATACTACTTTCTCCCCCCAAAAAATAATACAGCACTTAATAAATTAATATTTAGCAAAATGCAAAAGATGTGATTAATCAATCAAGTGGAGATTTAAGTGAGATAGTGGCATGTGTGTACCTGTATAAAAAGAACAGGAATTTTAACATCCCTAATCATATTTCTTGAGCTGGATTTTGAATAAAAATCTTCTATATCCCCAAACCCATAAGATACCATAGATATTGCTTCTTCAAAATCACGTACAGATTTTGCCAACAGAGCTTTTTCCACATCAAAACCTTTGGTTTTGCCTTGGAATAGTGCCTACAGAATTAGTGTGTAGCTATTAGCTAAGTCATAATTGCAGGCATTAGGAGATAGTAATTTGAAGTATAACAAATAAAAATATACATGTCCACAAAAACAGATTGCAGGGTAGTTGAAAGGGGTGAAGATTGAAAGTAACAATTCTACCTTATTGGTTTGTAGAATATCTATGAGTCCAGCAGTGAGTTTCTGATCGGTAAGAACGTGATAAGGAGAGGAGCTTGTAGCTTGATCTAAATCAAAAGGATTGTCTATACATGTGGCAGCTGTGAGTGGTGTTCTTTCCCCAACCTCAGCGAGGTATTTTGTGAGCATGTTTGCACCATATCCCCAGCCAACAGCCATCAAGGTTGTCCATGGTCTTGCATTGTTGATATACGTTGTAGCTGTGCAGATATCATCGCTGTCAGCAGCTGTAAATAACCTACAGAAAAATGAACTATTTGACAAGTCCTTACCATTGTCTTATCTTTGCCACAAGTAGTCTGTAAAGAGCGAAGAGTGTTGTTAATGTACGTTACCGGGGAGTGGTGAGAGGTGAAGCGGCGCATCCTCTGGGGTTCATGACAACAGGGAAGAAGCCTCTATTGAGAGCTTCGACCACAAACAACCTGACGTTGGCGTCCATGCTCCCCTGCGGCGTGCCCGGAACAAGCAAGAGAGTAGTGTCCAATCCATGCTCCTCTTCCAACTCCAAGTTATCAGGCCAATCCAACGAAACAACGCCTCCATCCGCAGCGCTCACGCACACTCTTTGATAACGCAGCTCCTCCAACTCACTCTCTTTTCCTCTCCGCACCTGAATCCTCCCTCTCAAGTATTGCCTCTCGCTCGCGTCGTCCTCGCTCCCCTCCAACGATATCGAAGGACACCGCAGCAGCACGAAGCGGTTAAACGGCGTCGGACTCGCGAACAGGATCAACTCCCCGACGTCGGAGACGGATGAGGAAGAGGAGGCAGAGAAGAAGAGAGCAGCGCCTGAAGCGAAGCCAAGAGCGGGAGTAATCAAATCGAGTGAGTTCACGGATGGATACTGAGCAATTAAGCTGTGGAAGAGATTCTCGAAAGGAGCGCCTGGCATAGAGGCTTTCATTTTCAGCCTTCGCCTCCGGTAGGCGCGAAACGCGCCACGTCGAAGGGGTTTCGCTGCTACAAAGGAAGTTACGGTCAGTACCATCATCATTACTGATTCTGAGATGCTGGTTCTGGTTCTGGTTCTTCAAAAATTGTTCCGGTTAACGGCGCCGCAACTAGGACGCTCCAAAATTCATTGTACATTAGTCAGTCTATGATTATTATTGGCGAACGTCGACGACGTGTGTCACGCCACCGCCTGTGCCTGTCAATTGCTATCGCCTAGATTGTTCCACTTTGTTTCTGTTTTTCTTCTTAATTTGGATTCGAGTGTGAAAACAAAATTAATTCATAATAATAATTAAATATTCTGACGTTTTTTAATCAACCGCCATGCGCGCGCATTTGGTACTCATAATGTCATGTGCGAACTGCGAACTCTCCATTATTCTAGAAAGGCCATTACTTTCTAATAGTGTGGTATCAACGATAACAGTCAAATTCTTGAGTAACTTTTAAGTAAATCTTCGTATTTTAAGATATCAGTATTAATTCTTGATCTAGAAATATTTGGGACACACAAAGTTAGTTATTTTATTCGTTATACCCCTCATCAATCATATATTCTTACATTCTACATTAACATTTTTCCTTTCTTTGTGTCATTCATAAATATTTTAAAGAATATGGATAGTGTCTTTTAGAACTTGGAAGGGGAGAAGACTTTTTTTTTTAAGAAAAGGGGAGAAGACTTAACACTATGTATGGAAGGAAAGAAAGTACAAATACAATGTTTTTTTTTTTTCTTTATTTGATTGATGAGAAGGTGAAAGAAAAATGAGAGTCGTTTGATTTCATCTATAATTTTTTTTTTCAGTCAATAGACGAGTAAGGTATGAGGTATGAGAAATAAAAAAAAGATACTAAAAATAAAGCCCAATAGTTAAAATTTGTAAGAATGTAACTGAAAGGCCCATTTCCATCTTCAATGCTGAGCCTGTTGGTTATGGTCCATCTTATATTTTATGATGTTCAAATTTGTGAAATATTGTTCCACGGAAACCTCTCTTTGACACCCCTTATGAATGGGGCCTAGCAAAACACCTGCCACGATTGCTAGTTACTTTGGTTGATTTGTTCATTACCAAGGAATAAAAATAAGATAAAACAAAATAATTAGGCCAAGTTATGCTAATCAATCAATCAAATCAATTTGAATGCTTATTCATCTGAATTGATGGATTAAACTAATTAAGCCCATGGGAAATATATAATTTAGCTGTGATCCATAGGTGGATTTCCATTTATGTCTAAATCAAGCACATGCCCTGTTTCACTCACAATCAGGTATAAAACCCATACTTTGATATCCATATTGTCTTGTTTTTCTAATACGCATTCCTTGTCTTGTTTCGCAAATGCAATGTTTGTTTTTTACCGCAAAGTTGATACACCACGTACGCTAAAACCATTTTCTTGAAAATTAACAAGAATATATGGTAGAAGCTCCTCACAAACAAACAAACAAAAAAGAAGGGTATAAGCTAGAAGGAGCATATCTAGATTGCTACGTTGATATGATCGTAGCACATGATGCATTAGATATTGTGCGGCTCGATCCACTTGGAATCAAATTGCATCGATCACAGTCGAAATTAAATTGATAATCATTTTGGTTTTTGACCATATCCTCCGCTTTCATTTTCAGCCTTATATAGGACTATACCATAGCATTCTTTTATCTAGCTAAGTAAAGTAATTTTAAGAACTAAACTAGCTAAAATTAAAAGTCAAAGAAGAAATATATATATTTCATAAGTGGAGACTGTATCCATATTTTTCACTTACATACCGAGTCTAATATGTTTTATTTGAATTAATTAAGAAGCATTTTAAGTAGTTATTTTTACATTTATCCTCAAATCGGATGCCTAATTTCAATTAAAAATGCAAAACAAGGCATAATAATACATCGTATAAACATGGTACATGCAGTTGTATGGAGATGTACAGTAGTTATTGGCCCATTTGCAAACAATATCATGCTGCTTTATATCTTCACTTTGATATGTTTTTCTCCCACAAAAATACAAAATGAAAACATTAAAGAAAAATAATAATTACTTTCTTGCCGCAAAGAGGCAGCAGATTTGACAACACTTCCCCCACAAAAAAAAAAGAAGAGAAAAATCAAATCATATATACAAGTATATATATCTTATCTTATTATCTTCGTGATATATAGTTCTAAAGTGGGCAACTTGTTTGAAAGAGTAAGAGTAAATAATTTCACTCTTAATACCCTTCCCCTTAGCAATGCTGTCTACTTTTAACTAAACGTGCAGTCTACAAGTCTCAATTATCGAGGTCCAAAAGCATATAATTAAGAAATATGCTGATTTTTCATTATTAAAAGCTAGTTAATAATAATTAATCTTTGTCTACAACTCGTTATTAAAATAATAATGAGGAATAATAACAAAATAAAAGATATATGTACATGAAACCACAAATCTATCGCCTCAAAACCTAGATTATTGTGATTTTAATTATTAATAAAGCAAAATGTGTGCAACCAAGTTCAGTAGCATCAGGCACATGGGAAAGAGATTGCTAATCCAACAATGATCCCATACCATACCTATGTAGTATATGAAATTAAGCATCCAAAATTTTCAGCATATATATCATAGAAATAGCCGCCTATAAAACTAGTCCTGCCTAATTAATGGGTTCGATCCTAATTAATAATGCTAAATTAAATGTATATAGTATGCTATCAGCTGTTGGGGTGTTGATTGATGATCAACATCTAATTCAACAGCAACATCAAGCACATGGGAAAGAGACTTCTAATCCAACAACATCAATCCCCTTCCCCGTTCAGATTTTTGTTTAAACTTTAAAATCATGCATGCACATGCTCCCCTCACTTGTCTTCTTTCTATTTTCTTCACTCTAGTTCTCTTGTCTCTTTATACAAATACAATGTTCTTAATCTTTTGAGAGAGAGCATAATACAAACTAGAAGTAGCTTATAGTATTTAATAGTTAAAAGCTAGATTGCTATATCTCCAATGGGAGCATCAAACTGCAATACGTCCAAATTAATTGATTGGGTTCTCTTTACTGACTCTGATTTTGACGAAAACCAACCCTATACAACTAATTATATTGTATTTAGATAATAATTATGTTTAGGTTTTTTGACACATAATTATGTGGAGTCTCGATAATTCATGACATGGAGAATCTACCTAGCTATAATAATATGTACATTCAGAAACTTCACTCAACGTGCGCATGATTTTCTTCTTCTTAGAGATGCTAAGTACCTATATCTGACTTTGAACTTTGCGCCACGCTTAGTTTTCTTTCATTGGCATAATTTTGTTTTTGATAAGCAAGAAAATATAAGCTACCGTATTCATCAGTTATTTGTTATTTCCTTAATCAATCATTACTTGGAGCTTATTTGTTCGGCGTCTCCGCGATTGATGAGATTATTATTACTATTACTATAATAATATAATAATAATATTCTCTTTAACATACTTCTTTTAATATATTCTTTATTATTGATCAGAATTTATTAAAAAAAATAAAATTATGAACGAAACTCAACAATAAAAAGTTAAACTCCATAATTTTTTATGAATTTTAATTGATATATTAAAAAATACGTCGCTGATATAATAACAATAACAATAGTAACACGATTTAAGAGTAACACATAACATAGGTTTGGTACCTGAAGTTGTATGGAGAAAATCTGTTGAGAAGGTTATGTTTCTTTCAGGCAGCAGTTACAAATTGTACGAAATTCACATGGCCATGAATATGGGCACCATATATAATTTAATTTCATCGATACATATAAATATAAATGACGGTCAACCATATATGGAAGATGGCGCAGTCCATGTGTTGCTCACATGGCCCTGCCCCCCGAATGCCGCGTGTCTCTATCAAACATTATTAATTATAACAAAGACTGTCATTTTTTTTTATTGACAGAAGAGTATAAATTCTTTTCTCAACTAAGAAATATAGTATATATATTATTTGGTAGTAATTATATAAGAACTTCATTTACCGCGCGCTAAAACAAACTTAGTCAAATTCCTTAGTGTACGTGTATAATATATCCCCTTTAAACAAATCTGAGTGCTTTGTTTCATTACACTCACAATAATCCGAGCAGAAGTTCATAAATCTACAAGCACACATATGCATGCACCAAAATTTGTATTGCTAGACTCATTCCAAAATAAGTTAATCAATCTCAGTTCCAACTACGTACATTTTACAAGATTCCTTAATTACAAGAAAGGCGTAAGAATGCAAGATCATTTCACTAATGGCCAATTAGCTATCATAAAGCATTAAGGGAATATCACTCAATCTAAAGAAAAAAAACTTCATGGTATAAAAGAGGGTTCAATTTATTACATAGGATTCTTATATAGTGTTCATTATTCTTCCTAGCTAGCCTAAGGAAATCTAGCAAAATATGATAAAATAATGATTGCATTGAATCTTCAAGAATCCTTTTGTCAAGGCTTGAATTTTTAATGGATAGGATAGAAAGCTAGGTTTTCATGAATGGGAAACCATCAAATCTCAAGTTTGATAATGCCCAGAAACTTGATATCAATGTTCCCAGCATTTATTGCAATGTTTAAGTTATTCCTTGTCGGTAACTAATGTTGAGCTCAACATGTTAAGCGTTGGCCATGAAATAACATGCATGTATCATGTATGTATGATGTATGATGACGATCTACATTTCAAGCATCAGTCACATGCATTCCAACACTACGAGAGAGAGGTGTTAATGTTGAATCCAGTGTTTTCCCATTTTTAAGTGCTTCCAAGCCAGTGAGACACACATATACGACATTGCAACATTTTTCATAACATTTCTTCCTTATATATAAGATTTCAAAAAGTGTAGGTTGCCAATGCATGCATGCTAGGCTTCTACAATTGCAAAATTCAGCGTTGCTTATAGCATTTTAAATGATGGGACCAATTTCTCAATTTGTCTTCTTTTTCCTCTGAAAAGTTAACAGAGAGATATCAATTAAAATTCAATATTTGCAAAAGATTTAGACAAAACAAAATTTATACTAATTCTATCTATTTTTCCCTGAAGTTTCAACGTTTTCTTTTTTTTTCCTTTTCTTCTGATTTTGCAATCAAAATCATGCACATAAAATCATCAAATGTGAATTTATTAGTGGTTGAGTGATTGAATGCCCTTCTTTGCTTTAGGTTTTGGAATGATTTGAGATGATGTCTAAATGTCCCAATGCTATCAAGTGCGAAAAATATAATGTATATATATGATCATTTGCTACTTGCTGGGAAAATATAGGTTGGAGTAGTCTGGACCAAACCATACATGTGATTATGTGAAGAATGTGTCAACTTCAGATAATTAGGATAGAGAATCAAGAGTAGTGAATTTGCTAATGCATATACCTACTTGACAAGCCATAACTTTTATGTTTCTTCTAGTTACAACACAAAGTGACTCTTAATTTGAATATTGGACCTCGATCTTAATTAGCATCTGGTGTACGTAGTTACTAACTTTGCTCAACTGTAGAAGGCCGTGGTGGCTAGTGCTACTTTGTAGGCTATTCTTGCTCCTGTTAATATTGTTGTGGTTCCTCTGGTAGTGGTGATGATCTCACACTAGTTTATTTGGTCGGGTGTTGATTTAGGTATGTATGATAAAATCTCAAATTCTTGAGTTCGAGTGCTAAATATACAGTTAAATATTTGTAAGAAGAATTTTCATAAAGCCACTGGCTTGAGCAAAATTGCTAGAATATATATATAGTTTGGGAAAAAAATGATTAAACTTAATCGAGTCAGTGGTAAGTACTAACAACCCCCAAGGTTTATAAAACCAGAAGCAGAAGCAATAGGTTGAGAAATTTGTTAGCTCATCTCCATCAAGTATGTACGATAACACTATTAATTAGCATGGTAGATATTGATAGTCCATAATAGGGCAACGTACTTTGAAATATTTAAATAGCTTACCTGTTGAATATTTCGAATATAAATGCGCTTCCCTTTTCAACAGCAAAAAAAGGTGCTTCCTTTGGTACTGTTGCTAATTTTAAATGGAGAGGGTAGTTAGCACCGTTTGGTTGTTGGCAATTCTAAATAGAGCAAGGTATTGTCTCTGTCTTTGTGTTTGTTTTCCCAATTTATAAAACTAAAAAAAAAAGAGGAGGAAGAAAACAAACGATATATGGTCTTACATACTTGGAAATATATATTCGAGAGTGAGATGAAATTAATTAGAAATGCGAATATATAGTTAGTTGATTAGAAAAGATAATATAGGTTAATAGGTTGGAGACCTTGGCAACATATTTGCACATGTCTGTTGCTTTCAGTGCCAAAAGGGATAGTAGACTATTTGTAGTTGGAGGTTCAGTGTGACCGATAATCAATAAAAGACAATAAGTTATTAAACTATGACATCAACCTCAAGGATTCCGAGACCCAAATGCCTTAAAAATTGTTGCATTTGATCTAATTACTAGCTATTAAATTTAGAATGATTCAAATATTATTTATAACTTTCAGAGTATAATAATATGATATGGGGAAGACACATTATATTGTTAATTTATAACTAGCTATTATTAATAAAGACGATACCTTGATTTTATCATCTATTTGGTGGAAATAATTAACGCTTTTCAAATTCAATATATTCATATATTATATATGCAGCCATCAGATCAGGGATGGTCTTTTCCTCTCTTTGGTGGTAAATGGTAATAGGTTCAATGTGTTTGGAAATCTAAAGTAAATCATTTATATGAGCCTTTGATGATAAGTTCTAATCGTGCTTTTGGTTTTGCTTCAATTTCGGACTCTTCTTTAAACTTTTGTTTCAAGTTGCACGTGTGTGGGCCTATCAGGTAAAGGCGATAATAAACAAGAGTAAAATGTATTTTTATCTTTTATTTTTATAATATTATTGTTTATTTTAGTTCTTCCTTTTTTTTTTCATTTCTTGATCCGTTTGTTTTATTTGTTGATTGCTTGTGTGACTCTAAAATATGTATATTATGATATGTAGATGGATTAAATAAAAAAAAATGATGTATTTAACAGAAAAAAGATAAACAAAAATTAATATTTATAGATAAAACTAGGAAAACTAATGTAGAAATTAAATTATTTAAAATAAAAAATTATAAAGACGAAATTATAACCTTTTTAAAATGTGAATAAAAAATCGTACTATTTTGAAAGAAGAAGAAATAAATGAGAGGTCAAAAGAAGTTGATTTATTTTTAAGGGATTAAAAACATGTTTCACTTTTTTTAAAATTAATTATAAATAAAAGTGTTTATTTACATGAAAATAAAATTATTTAATTTTTTTATAACATAAAAATAAAAGTTGTCGATAAAAATGTAAAAAACAAAAATTAAAAAAAAGCATGAGAAAAATATTTATTTTAACTAATAAACAAATGAGTAAGGAGCTAAGGAAGCGAATATTGCAACGCAATTAATGTTACTGTTCCGAATATTGCTAGCAATGGTAGATTGTACCAGATGGGGATGGCTTCCATGTTCCATCGAAAAATTCCACGTTTAAAATTAAAAGTGAACAAACTAGTTTGCACCCTCAAACGTAAGTTTAATAGCATTGCTAATTGGTTTTATGTTCATGACTTGACAAATAAAATGTTAATTTTTATGTTATAAATTAAAATATATAATTTATAGAATAAAGTTCTTATTTTTTGACACACTTTTAATTAAATATTTTTTTTGTAAATGTGTATTTTATAATATTCTCGCAACTACAATTACTGGCTTACTATTTCTATCATAAAGGAAAAAAAAAAAAAAACTTTTAGGTGGAACCCGAAAGAATTTTTGCCAGTTCTGTTCCGATTATAACCCGTTTCAGAGAATTTAAATCACAACACACATATCTCCTTAATTAATTTACTTCATCCTATCACTCCCTTTCATTTCAATCTTTCTCAAGTCAACAAACTATAACAAAGCATAAAGGAAATCAGTACACTCCATCTGTCAAAAAGCCAATTGTAATAAAGGTGTTTTACCTGCAGCTACTACGTAAGTTGACTTACATTCTCTCCAATTTCTTTTTATATTTAATATCCGTTTTTCAAAAATCCTGATAATATATTTGTTTAAAATTTAATTATCATTTAGAAAAAAATTATTATTTTTTATATTATTTTAACTATGGTTATATTTTTTTATATAAATAACTAAAACATATAACAAATCATGACTAAAAAATGGATAAATTAGTTATTTTTAACTAATACTAACATAAATTCAAATATTATTTTAGAAATATCTTTAAGATTAATTGATTTAATTGGGAATTAGATATAATGACACTACTTGTAATCTAAAAAATACTTTTTAAACGAGTGATATCTCATTAAGTAAGACTTTATAATAAATTAAGAATATAAAAAAAAAAGTTAGTCATATATTTGTTATAATTTGAAGAATAAAATAGTAAATTTAATTTATTTATTGTATATATAAAAAACCGAAGGTATAGTATAAAATAATTATAGGTTATTATACGTGAATTCGTGGAAATACTTTTTTTTCTTTCTTTTTTTTTTTTTTAAGCGAAAGAAACTCAGTGATCTTTGTTGAGTTACCAATTAGGTTAACACCTCCGCAAATAACAGCATGATGAACATTAGTATTTATAATTTATCTTTCTTTTTCTATATTACTTTAGACTACATTTTTTTTTAAAAAAATTTTTTCCGGCAAATGAACGTTAGCTTGTACAAGGTTTGTATAATAATATATAAAAACTAATTAAATAATTAGGATTTTACCGGCAATGAAAATGTGTTTTTTACTATAATGCCAATAGTATTTTTACTCACGCTTGATACTATAATTAACAATAAATTAATTAGCAGTAAATATTCTGAGGATCTTTTATATTGCCGTCGTCGTTAAAGAAACATAATAATTACTGCCCAAAAAATAATAATTCTTCATATTAACAACAAAATTAATGCATTATGCACGAGTTACTCACAGTAACTGATGGTAGAACAGAGTAAGTTCATCTGCATATCTCCTATTTCTACATTACACTTCACTTCTGCTAATGTCATCGAACACTTTAATGACTTCTTTCAACTTTGACCGGCCCCATTGGAAACGAGTACCAGGGACATGTTGAATGACAATGACAGTGACAGTGTTAGTGTTGCGTGATAAAATTATTTGTATACTATAATTTTCACATTAGAGAGACAAAAAATAATAATAAAAAAAAGAAGTCTGATAAATAGTAGCATTTGTATTTAGAAATGAAAAAAAAAAATACTGTATAACATAACGCAAGAGGCGGATAAGTGAAGTTAATTTTAGTTACATGTGAGGAAGCTCTTGAATATTCGAAAAGACACAAAGGCATAAGAAAAATACAGAAAAAGAAGTAAACGAAAATGAAAGTACTTGTGAGGCTCGTGACTGAAGCCAATGTTGAGTGCCAAAATTAAGACACATCGAAATCGATCCTTTCCTTTTGACCCTTATCTTACACACACACAGGAGAATTTCTCTAAATATTAAACCGGGTCCCACACCAATGGATTCTCTGACTATTTTACCCCCTCCCTGACTCCTTTATATACGCGCCTTCCTCGTTCCTTCCCTCTCCCACATGCACTCACCCTCACTCTTTCCTTTTCTTTTATTTTTCTGATCATCTTCATTTTCAATTTTCATAATATTAAATAATAATGGCAAAAGGTGGAAAACTAATGAAGCTAAAGTCAGTGCTGAAGAAATGGAACTCATTCGGCGGCAGCGGTAGGCATAGCCGGCACAGCATCAGCGCGGTGGCGGACGACGTGGACGAGTCCTCCTCCAGATCGGACCTCCACGCCGTCTACGTCGGAAAGTCCCGGCGCCTCTACCGCGTCTCTTCCGACGTTGTCGACCACCCCGTCTTCCGGGAACTCGTCGAGAGATCCCGCGACTCCGACCAACATCAAAACGAAGACACTGTCAATGTCGTCGCATGTGAGGTTGTCCTTTTCGAACACTTGCTCTGGATGCTCGAAAACGCCGACCCACAACCCGAGTCACTCAACGAACTCGTCGACTTCTATGCTTGCTAATGCTACCAGCTACCCCATCATTTCAACCCTTCCACGTGTCACTATCACCCTACATTATTATTATTATAAACACGTATGATTATTATCACCGTCCCTATATTTCTACGTATAAATACTTGCTGTGTCTATTTGTGACTGTAATTTACTAACATTCATCCATAAATGTTGTCAATAATTATATATATTTAGTAAGTAGTCGATTTAGTAAATATATATATGGTTTAGATTTTACAATGGTGGGGATGGATGTTGAGTTGGTTGTAGTGGTTAATTTGGTTGAGTTGATGGAGCGTTGGAGGCTCCAAATTAACCAATCAATGTAATGAAAGGGATCGAAATTGTTGTACGCAATGTAACCGGTTGTTCAATTCTTCTTGTTAAATTTTACCTCGAAACGAATGTGTTAATTTGTCGATGGATGAGCCTTGTTTTTTTTTTTTAAGATAAAATGTTCAGTGCTGGTGTGTCAGAGTAGAATGTGACTGGGATGACACCAAAACTTATTTTGTCCAAGAATCATCATATGTCGCATTGAAAGCTTCAATTTTGGAAGTTCTTTATCAGATTCCCGAAGTGGGTGTTTGGTTATAACAAAAGAGCATTATTGGAATTGCTTACAAATTGTTCGAGAGGGACTTATTTTGCTAATTAAAGAAAATGGAAGCTGACATGGTGACTACCATTCCCTCCATTAACTAAGAAGATGCCATGAGATGAGACTCTACTCTAGATAATAGATATTGATTGATATATATATTGACCCCTCATGGGGTGATCAGTACTTGTAGTGTTACTAGTGTATGATGCTACACTTTTCCTCTCGCTGTGTATTCATTCATATTAGTACTGAAACAGGATCAACATGCAGTTTCGATCAAATCTAACGATGTAAATTCAATGTATAAAATTTATTTTCAATGATTATGATTTATGCAGTTGAAAATTCAACTACATAAAACCTGATCCCTTCACTAGTTACATCATCTACAGTTATCTGGGACAAGGTAACATGCGCTGAGCACAAAGTACAAACAGTGCCAACAAGTATTTATGAGAAATGATTTTATATATGACTTTTTTTTTATAAGTAAAATTTCATATAAAATTATATTATCAGCTAATTATAATTTTTTGTTTTTAATAATTTTTAAAATAATTTTATAAAAATTAATTGTATTATCATAAATAAAAAATTATGATTAATTATAATTTGTTATTATCATAAATAAATGATTATGATTAATTATAATTGATTATTGTAATAACTTTTAATATAATTTTATAAAAGTTAATTGTCTTATTATAAAATAAAAAATTATGATTAATTGAGATAAAATAATTTTACATTACATAAAATTTTTTTTTATCTTTTTTTTATATACAAATAAAAAAAACTATTATCGGCACAATTTAATGATTTATGCTAGATTAAACTTGCAATCGAGTCTATTTCTCTTTCAGCGAGAGTGATTTAGCTAATGATTACCCCACAATTAAAAATAGACTACTTCTCACAAGTGCTAACAAATTCGTAGTTCATAGTTCATAGGTCATATATAGTTTGAATTAAAATGTATATAGTTTCCTTGTTAAAAAATAATGCATGAATATTCCTGGTCCTGGAGAATGGAGATACTATATATAGTTAGAGAATTACTACCGCCTCTAGGTAGGTCCACCATTAATTAAATTGTTACCAAAGAGTTGATATGAGACATAAGTGACTTTGCCCTTTGCGTCATCATTTTCTATTTGACAACGAAGAACCTACGTCCTCTCTTGCTGAAAAATCTGAAATTGGCATTAATTACTAGCCACTACACCAAAACATTCATGGGTTGGTCAAGGAAATAAATTTCTGTATCTTGGTTGTTGGCTGGGGTAGAGAATATGCTGATTATTTATTTATCTAGAAAGAAGAAATATATATAAATAATAATTAAAAAAAACATTTTATAAAATATAGCAAAGCTGCAAGCAGAGGTTGTTGCAGAAAAAAGAGTTCATATTCTGGGACAGCAGTGAAGTCAACTGCTTTTAAGGATTCAGACACACCAGAATGCAAAGCTTCTGCATTGAAAAAGTTGATAGTATTATTATAAAAATAAAGGAGCATCTAATTAAAATGTTGTTAAATGATTGTAAGGAAGAGATACATTAGTGTCTGCCAGAGATACGCATATATACTTTTGAATGCTAATAATTGGGTAGTTAGAGATGCCTTTGTTTTGCTATCAATACGCTCCCTGTATAGGAAATTGCTGACCATTAGTGAACGAACGAACAAAAAACAAAGAGCTTTTTTTGTTAACCTGATTGAGGACTTTAAATTGAGCATTAAGTGGATGACACGAAATCGTTAATTTGGTGCACGCATGAGTGTCTGTATATGAAATTAAACGCGTTGCCAAGCTGCCATTGCCACCCCATAAAAGACGATCTTCAATTACTTCCTCACCACAACATTAATATTAGTAATTGGTATGGTGTTTGAGGAAATTAAAAAATTCTTTTAAATGTGAGTATTCTAAGATAACAATCTGAGTCATCGTTATAGGATAACTAAAGATTTATTTAAAATAGGTTTTTTCTTTAAAATAAGTAAATAGTATGATATCTTCTTGTAATAGATGATAATTTTTAGGATACGGATTTGAGATATAAATTCAAACATTCTATTAATGTATTTGAGGTGGAGACTACTTGTGTGTCGAATTTTTCTTTCTTTGGTTGGGATCTTGTCTTGAATTGGCATGTGGTTTCTCTTTACTAGGATGTTTAGATCTCCGAATCTATTCAATTAAATGTGGTGCTGAGCCAAAAGGGAGGGATACCTACACAAATACTCCAACGTCTAAGTAAGGTTTGTCTTAATATATGTAAAAATATGCGTCAAATCAAGAATGATTGTTCACATATTTATACAGGTACCTTTGGGGCCAAATCCATGGGCCAAATGTCTAATTACCATTGCTTTAACCTTAGTTAACCCTCCATACCTTTTTTAGGCTAAGTTAATTGTTCACTAACCTTTCGTGCCTAAGACAATCTCTGTCCTTCCCTCATCACTTACAGTGGTGCACAAAGTTCGGATACTTGACTCTCGGCCTAGGATGCTTGACTCTCAACCTAGGTAGCAGTGATTCAGCTTTCAACAATGGTTCTTAGGTTCAGCCTTCAATCATGGTCTCAAGGTTCGGCCTCAGCCATGGTCCTTGGGTTTGGCCTTCGGCCATGGTCTTAGGGTTCGACCCCAGTTGTGGTCCTTGGATTTGGTCCTTAGACATGGTCTCAGTGTTCAGCCCTTAGTCAAAACCCCTAAATTCGGTTTGTTATACATACATTAGTTGTGTTTGGAGTTATATATTTGAATGAGACATAGTTTTTTTTTTTTTTTTAATTGTGTGAAATATTTTATCCTGTCTTAAATATAAAAAATAAAGATTTTAATATAAGTAATTTTAACTACCTACTTTGATCTTATTTAATGATACCATTTAAAAAATATTTTTCAATTATTTGTGATTCTAGTTCTAATAATTTATTTTTATTCTTATATCAAGTTTTAACGAGAAATACTTTTAAAAGGAATATTTTAAAATGTAATTATTAAAATTAAATGGCACTAATTAACTTTTTTTTAATAGGTATGTATATCGCAATACAACATCAATAGTTGGCATTTGGCATAGTCTTTGTTTGTCTTGAAAGGGTGGGGTTTGAACTTTGCACTTTTGAGCTTTGAACACGAAGGAGTTAGCAGCCTGCCAGCTATGGTGTTTCTTTTGTGTCTAGAAACTTTAAAATTAACCACCCACCATTAGAATACTCTAGAAGGAAAAGAAAAAAAAAAAAAAAAGGACGAAGAATAAAAAGGAAGATAACATAAAAACAAAGGGAAAAACAGAGTTGGAAGACAATGGAAGAGGGGACGGAAGGAAATAGTTTAATTAATGGAACGAAGACATGTTTCCTTGAGTGGGGTCAAGTTTGAACATGGTATACAAAAATACTGTAGCTTTTAATTAGGATAGGGTTTACTTTCATTTATTTATCAGTATATGATTATTCTTTTCATATCACCGTATTCGCATTTATCAGCAAGTCTCTCAAAGTGCTTTTGGAATAAGAGATATTTCTTGCATGCCATCAAATGTACACCACGATATATATGAAAAAATAAATTTAATCTGAAAAACAGTAAGAATCAAACAGCTTATATATATGACGCACTTTAATCGTACTAATGCAGTGATTGCCAGTTTTTTTAAACTTCTCTTTAAAAATAATGTTGAATCGAATACAATTTTATAAAATTTTAAGAATTAAAAAAGGTTTTTCAACGAAGAAAACATTAAAAGAAAGTTTTTAGACAAGTTAATTAGACTACTATTTACATTAATCAGGCTCTACTAATTAAAGTTCTATAGCAGTTTTTTTTTCCCCACTATTACGTACCTTGTGTATTTCTAATTTCAATACCCACTAAACTAACGCATCATATATTCATTTGAATATCTTCTTTCTGTTATTTTATTAATTAAAAAAGTAAAGTAATATAAAAATAATTAATGTGATAGAAGTGGTAGTGAAAAAGTTACTTTTCTTTAAAGTTTATACAGTGAAATTAAAACATTAATATACAGTAGACTTATCCTAGCAAACTGCTGAAAGTCGAATGAATGCAAGGTCATGCAATTCATGCTTTCAACTTTTATGTGCTACTCATGATCCATAAGGGACAACTCACATAATTTTGACGAAACCATGCACTCGTGTACGTGTCTTGACCAACGCTAGTGCTAGATCATTGGTGCTGTTATACTTTCGTGAATCATGCACAAAATAATGATTGGAAGGAACCACACTAAAAGTTAACTGAAAAAAGAGCATTGCTAAATGGTAAGGAAAATGTTAGGAATAAGGGAAGGATCCAAGTGTTTCAATTTTATTGGTTAATTCATAAAATTAAAACAAGAAAGAAAGCATTCGACGGAAATCATGCGTAAGTAATGGTGTTAACGTACAGTTGTCGAATTTTGTCTCATATTATCTGGTTTTTTCTTCATAAATTAGACCTGATCAAATGGAATAATGCATAAGGATCGATACTTGTTTAATTTAGGGAAATCTTCAACAGATGTCATAAGAGTATTTGACAACATTGAATTGGTTTAAGAAGCCAGTGATATATGTACGAATAACTGATTTGTTCGAGTAGTGATATATATATAGCTAGGTTTAGACTTCTTAAGTAAGTTGTCAAATGTTTGAATTACATATTCAGAGAAAATCTTATAGGAGGAACACTTTACTTTTGAATGTCTTCAAATTTGCTAAAGAAGATTAATCTTAGTGAGACGGGAGATACTCTTGTAACTAGCTATACAGTGTATTAAAAAAAGTTAGTGATGTTTACTTTCTTGTGCATTATAGAGTATTTTTTTAATTTAGATAAATATTACAATATAAATTAAAGAAAATATATTTAATATAAAACAAAAAAAATTACAAAAAATCATGATATAAAATATAAATAAGTAAAAATTTATTTAACTCATGTTTAAGAGAAAAATGAAAAACATTTTATTTTATTAGTATGGATATACATCCCTTACATCACTTTTTTTAGGTAATAAAATAAGAGTCATTGTCTATCTCTCTTTCCTTTTTAGCTGTCAAGTATTGCGGCAACAAAAAGATGTATAACAATGGTTAGCAAAAATGTACATGTTATCTTCAAATTATTTCCAAACAATTAATCACGCAAACCATGTATATAGAATGAAAACGGGTAACATCACCATCTAATTAACCATCAATTATCAATATCTGTAGTTGATTGTGAAACCAGATAGAATAATACGACTAAACCCTGCCCTTGGCGCCGTTAATTAATTCCTAATTATAATAATATAGTAATTCCCACAATCCTTGGATATTGCTTTGTTTGAAGGACACAAGTCTTAAACTCATCTTATATATATACACAAGAATAACGATATTTTATACGTTCTTATACTAATATACATTTTAAAAGAGAAAAAAAGAAGAAAAATAAATATAAATATAATAAGTGAGATTTAATAAGTGTTTTTGAAATGTAAAAATATCTAACTTTCTATATATAAATAATTAGGTTATTATTCTATTTTATAATATATATGAATTGATGTTGATGTGATGGATGAAAAAAATATTAATTTTCTTTAGTAGACTTATTATACTAAGAATGTTAATATTTTTACATTTTAATATTATAAATACTTATTAAATATTTTATTTTTTTTTTATCTCCCTTTTTCTATTAAATTATATACTTATATTTATTTATTTATTAGTATACGGATGTCCAAGTAACTTTATTCTTATATGAATGGGTAATCTCCAGGTATATGGAGTGACAATTGGCTTCTGATATTGATAACAAAAAATTGCTGAAAACAATATACAGAATAAAATATATTGGTGGTAGAAATGGAGTCGAATGAGAAAGAGACTTGTGAGAAGCGAAAACGACGAAATAGGAGAGAGGGCCGCATTTTACGGGGTTTGGTGGAGATGCTCCCTACCACGAACAAAAATGATGCATGAGGGTATTTGTGTCTTTTTATTACAAGACTGTCCTCTGACAAAACGAGGCCACATGGGTAATCGGATTTAGCGAGGGGCCTTTCGCACGAGTGAAGTGATGAGCCCATGTTAGTTCAGGAATTTTTGTCTCTAAACACACCACACGCCGCCATGCTTATTTCTTTTTTCATGCATCAATTCTTCGCCACTCTTGTCATCTAAACAATCAATAATCATCTTTCAAGAGACAAACAACAAATATCATAAATCATAAATAATTAATATACTATAAGAAATATATTTTTATTTTTATTTTGGTGAGCTTAAAATAACTTGAGATTAAGTTGTTTAATTTTATCCTGACATTGCATTCAACGAGTGAGTCGTGGGTAACATCATTTCTAAACTTAATTATGGGGCAATTAGATTCCTTCAACGAGTCTTATTATTTTCTTGTTTCTCAATAATTGATTTATTTGCCATGGCTCAAAAGATTTATTGGATGATCTTGACGCGTATTATTAGGGACTGAGATTTTTGGTTTGATCATGTTGGATCTTTGTCCAATAGTTCGTTAATTATTGCCGTGGCTATTAAAAGGAAACTTTACCAATCTCATATATATAGCTTTGTGAACCGATACTATCATTGCATAGATTGAAAAAAAATATATCCGTTGCAATGAAAACATATACATTAATTAATTAACAGGCTAGCTGACTCGGCTGGAAGGCATAAAGCCCTAAGTCCTATCCTTCTTCTGCTAAAATACTGTTCTATGGATTATGGACCGTGTAGAAACATAATATTGAAATTAAAACTACTAGTTACCAAGAATCTAAATCGTTGGTCAGACTCTACAATTAAAATGAACATTTTTATGTTTGGCCGCGCGCGGAGTAAAAGGATGATGAATTTACAACAACTTTTTTATGCATGGCCCCGGAGCAGAAGGATGAGGTTATAAGACACGTCAATACTCGAGTCATTTAGGACATGTTTGGATCAATAGGGTACGTGATTAGAGAGGAGAGTGTATCAATAATGGAGGGCCTCTCTCTCTCTGTAGATTGTGTCGCGTGTAACTTATTAGAGAATCATGAGACATGTTGAACATGTAAACAGTATAAACTCAAATATACATTAAAAAATACTTAATTTGACATAGATTATATAGATGGTAGTTAGTTCATTTTTTTTTTTTATATGTAAAAAATAAGTACATTTCGTAAACTATTATTAATCATATCTATTGGCTGATGGTGCACATATTTGAATTAATTAATTAAATTAAAGATGTTTTTGAAATAATAACATTATATAGGGTTGAATTAACTAAAATTTGTTTATATTTCAGTTTAGTAAACTTCAAATTTTCAAAAAAAATAAATTCTTATATTTGAATTCGAAAAGAGTACGTGCTTGAAGGTACAGAGCATATACACTCGTTGTTTAACTTATACAATATTTAGCAGTGGGAGGGGGTGGTCCTTTAGGTTACTTAATATTTTCACACGTGGTATGTCAAATATGGTGTAACTTTTAAGGTCATGTAGTACATTGGTTTGTATGATAACGAAAATAAGTTTTTTTTTATTGATAAATATTAATTTATTAATTTTTGTTAAAATTGTCAATAGAAGAACTCAAATTCATGATCAACTCTATTTGATAACGATCACGATAATGAAACTAAGTTGTATTTGGTTGTTGGGTATATTTGATTCCCAGTCAATCAGTCAATTCTGTCCAATGATATTTTTTTTTTCTTAAAAAAAAAAAAAAAGGGACTTTTGAGGTTGGATCCCTATTATTCAGTGTCCAAAATGGAAAGAGAATTGTTAGGTGTCAGAAATTTGAACTACGCACAAAGCTGCATATGAATTAAGAGTCCTCTTGATCTTGGAAAGTCAAACTCTCATTTATAGAGTGTATTGTTGTCTTGCACGTACACTATGCATGTATTGTTTGGAAATTTCAAAGTAAAATTAATGTTATCTTTTAAATTTGACTAGAGTGTGGACCACGTACGAATGAATTGAAGTTTGGGGAGAGTAATTATTTGCATGTATTAAACTATATTAAGATCTTTATATTGTTGTAAGAAGATCCCACATAAATTAAAATTTCTGCTTTGATGCACTTAATTTGCATATATGACTAAAGAGTAACATCATTTTAACTATGCTCTTCTTTAGAGTTTGTATATTGTCATTTAAAAGAGCGCAAAAAACTTGCATACAGTATTATGTTTAATATACTTTTAAAATTATTTAAAAAATAGTGTAAATATTTATTAAATAAGAAATGAGAGTCATAATTTATTCTGTTTTCCAGTAAATATAAGCTGATGTATAAAGTGTAATCAAATGAGTGTTAGAGAATATGTAATTATAACCATATATTTTACTTTTAATTGACACAATTCCACAGAAATATTTATAGGCTAGCAGCTAAATGCCAACCAAGACACACACACACTTGAGTCATGACAGAGTGATGAGAAAATGCGTCCTTGGCAAAGCTAGAGAAGTTTCGGTTCTGCACAGTGAATTAAAGTAAGAATTGACATGCAAACAAACTGAACATGACATATATTTATATGGTGCATGGCTGCATGACATTGACTGTGTTGTCTCTGTTTTGAAAGGAATATTGCTTTGAATTTCACAATATATGTATAAGGGTCCTAATGATTGTGTCACAAAAACAATTGTCTTATTAATCCGTGCATTTGGCATATATCCAAATATTGACATTGCCTTGGATACCTACATTCCACAGAAAGCAAAAAAAAAAAAAAACTAAAACACAGTTTATATGAAGAAGATTAATAAATTCTTTCATCACCTCTCATTCTTTCAAATCCTGGTAGGGTACACTGTAATTACTCGATTGCGTACCATTGTATGGAAAAGAAGCTAGGGAAGAGATGCATATAATATAATCAGCGACTTTAAAGAAAAATAAAACGAGAGGAAAATGATTTGTTCCTTTCATCTAACGACGACATTATATACTGACCCCCCCTCAAAGAAAAAATTCTAAAAGGTTAGTAAGCACTAAATTCCAAAAGGCGTTCAAACCAATAGACAATTCCATGTGCAGCCTGAGATTCAAGTACATTTTCACCATCCAAATTGAAGATACATGTTCATTTATCTTCTGGAGTTATCATGTAGTGGGAATTAATTAAGATCGTAAAAATTGAAGGAGAAACAGTGGTCGGAGATAAGAATTAAGAAAGCTGCCAAGAGAACATGTGAATTGTGGAACACTTACGGGACCATATACGTTCGTGAATGTTTGATGAGATAGAATATTGCCGACAATGCATGCATAGTAACAAAGATCCGGTCTAATATATTCGGAGAAAATTCTATTTGTATATAAATTTCATACAATCTGTTGTCTTAAATTAATGTATTTTTAGGACTTATTTTTTAACGATATGTTTTTTAAAAGTTTTTCTTCAACAAAAATGTTTTTTCTTAACATATTATTTCTCTCAATCTACTATATTTATATTTATTTTTATATTAAATTTCATTTTTTTTTATTTATAAAAATACCAGTAATTAAAAATAATACTATATAATATTATAAATCTAAAATATAATTTACTAAGAATATTGATTATTATATAACTTATATACTCGAGTATTTTCTATTATATAAATATAAAAGAAATATTTATTTTATTAAGATGGGCCATCGAAAACCCGATATACTAAGTGGGCCTCCTAAGTTTATAGCCCATGAAGTTGAGCCCAATAGTCCATTTCAATTTTGAACGTTACCACGTACTAAAATTATTATTCTTTAATATATATATAAATACGACACACTCTTGAGAGTTGAGAGTTTAGTACACTGAAATGATGGGTCACGTTGAAAGTGGAGCTACAATTTTGGGTGCACTTGCACTCGCACTCCACCTTGTCCAAGCAACCACCATCGTTATTCTTCCTAGTTCCTCTTCCTTGGAGATCGTGAGGGTTCGGAAAGACGGCGGGGGAGACTTCAAGACGGTGACAGACGCCGTGAACAGCATTCCGTTGGGGAACAAGCGGCAAGTGGTGGTGTGGATCGCCATGGGCGAGTACCGTGAGAAGGTCACTGTCGATAGGTCGAAGCCCTTCGTTACGTTTTATGGAGAGAGGAAAGGGAACACCATGCCGGTCATAACGTACGACGCCACGGCCTTACGCTATGGGACTGTGGACAGCGCCACCGTCGCTGTCGATTCCGACTACTTCGTCGCTGTCAATGTCGCATTTGTGGTGCGTGTGTTTTTCCTATCTATCTATTCGTCACGACCCATACATATTCGTTAACGGATTAGGAAAGTATAGTGCAACGTAAACTCCTCTTTGTCTACTGCCCTTTCCACTCAATTATCATTCACTGTACGTGCATGACTCTTTATATTTCATACTTCTATTTTTACAATATATCTTACTTAAAAATGATAAGGAAATTAAGGCTGAAATGCTACCTAGAAGAGAAATAATTAATGTGTAAATAAGTAAGTTCAATTCAAATAATTTAATAAACAAAGCTTAAGTTATAATTTTTTTTAACAAATAGTAGTGGGTAGGTAGGTACCAAATTGATGATAAAATTTGAAACTAGTAATTATGTGTGATAATGCCAGAAATTAAATGCTTGAGTATGGTTGCTGTTTTTTTTTTTTTTTTTACGATCGATCGTGTCCAAAGTAGTCTTGGTGTATATATATAC
Source organism: Amphicarpaea edgeworthii (assembly GCA_014843725.1). Classification (NCBI taxonomy): domain Eukaryota; kingdom Viridiplantae; phylum Streptophyta; class Magnoliopsida; order Fabales; family Fabaceae; genus Amphicarpaea; species Amphicarpaea edgeworthii. The sequence continues at coordinate 24,119,608 of CM026324.1, read as the reverse complement.
ATGCAGAACTCGTCTCCTATGCCAGGAGAAAATAGTGTTGGAGCACAAGCAGTAGCCATGAGGATATCAGGGGACAAGGCTGCGTTCTACAACTGCAAGTTCGTTGGTTTTCAGGACACTCTATGCGATGATAAAGGCAGGCATTTTTTCAAGGATTGCTACATCCAAGGCACCTACGATTTCATCTTTGGAAATGGAAAATCCATCTACTTGGTTGGTATATATATATTATTAATTAGTTAGATCATGGATCACCTATATGATGTACATGTGTGCGTGTTTAATTCCAATGTGTACTATGTGCGTAGAGAAGTACCATAAAATCGGTGGCGCCAAATAAGGGGTTGAGTGTTATAACAGCACAAGGAAGGGAAAACATGGCACAAGACACTGGATTCACATTCTTGCACTGCAACATAACGGGGAGTGGTAACGGAAACACTTACCTTGGGCGTGCCTGGAAAAAGAGCCCTAGGGTGGTATTTGCTTATACTTACATGGGTTCCCTCATCAATACCCGAGGATGGTTCAACAACCAACTTCCTCAATCCATATCCAACCAGTAGGTTCCGTTTTACATATTAATTTATTCAAATAGTGTTCAAGTATAATATACATAACTTTAGTCTATGCATTCATGTGATTTTTTTGTAGTACAACCCATTCAATTATTGCTAACTAACTAATTTACTTATTATAGGACAATCTACTATGGAGAATATAAGTGCATGGGACCAGGAGCTGTTTCCTCTGGCCGCGTAAAATATCGGAAGATACTTTCTAACAAAGAAGCAAAGCACTTCTTGAGCATGGCTTATATTCATGGAGGAAAGTGGGTTGTCCCACCTCCCAAGCTGTGATATGATACATGCAAATAACTACCCATGTGCCAATTAATTCTCATACATACGATGATTGTTCTGTGCTAGCTAGTGTTGACAAAGTACGTAGTGTTACGTGAAACTTTGTTGGTGTAGTACTTGATTGTTGTAAGAAAGCATTTATATAAGTAATGTGATGTAAGATGCGCTGTACACGCGAATTTCCTTTAATATCATCAAAGTATGGCCATAAGTTTATTCTTACAAAAAGAACAAAGTAGGAAGATAGATATGGAGACAGCTAGATAAAACCACCATTCTCAGTGACATCATAATTATTTACTTACCATATATACTTTGATATGCATCGTTATGAGTAGGTTAGCCAAAAAAATAGAAGTATCTACTGTGCAAAATTTTCCGAAAGACAAAAATCCAAATATTAAGCAGAGCATGTTACATGATACTGTATGTCTTCGGAGTTGGATGGAAAGAAAAAGGAAAAGAGCTAACTTTTCAATTTTTAATTAAGAAAGTGTACTTACAAATAAAATGAAATAAAAATTAAGCATAAAAAAATGAAAGAAAAATAAAATTCATTGGATCTTTCAATTTCTCTCTAATTAATGAAATGCATATACGCCTAAGACAAGTCCCTGCGCTCAGTGGATAACCTGAAACTATAAAAACACAAAACAAAGTATGCGATTAACAATAACGATAATAATTAAAAATAGCAGTAGCAGATAAGTATATATGCGATTAATAATAATGTACAATTAACTTGCTTTGTCATGGTTCATTATACCAGCAAGTGAATCAGGAATCAAAATGGAATCTATATTTCAAAATATATATATGCTCATAGGCTCATAGCTCAAGATCTGTAAATCAATTATCCTCTTGGAATTATTAAAGAATATTAGGCATTTTGTTTAGGAGAAAAGTTTTAACGGAGCTGCTCCTAGACCAGGCATGAAAATTTAGGAATTTACCATGCAACTGTAGATAGATGATGCAGCTATTCGGAATTTTGAATTTTCCTCTCCAAATAATAGGTTGATGATCGATTTGAGTCTCATAACATTATTTAAAATAAACTTTGAAAGACTTTATTGTTCAAAGCTAATTTTAAAACTGATTTATAATTCAAAATTAGTTTTAAAACATAAACCAGTTTACCGTTTAATGTTTTGGCTTACATTTGTTTTTTGCTTCTTTTTTTTTTTTTAACTCAGACCATAGTCACCCCCTACGGGACTGTGTAAATGTTTCTATTGCCACATTGTTCATTAATATTAACCCATATTCCCCTAATAATTCTTTTTGACAGGAAAGAGACATATCGTATTGCTTAATTTGAAAATACATATTCCACTATGTCTATTAGCTCTATTTTCAAAACTGTTTCAAAAGATTGAACTTTTTAGGATATTTTACCGATATATTATTTCTTTAATGATTTATGTATCATCTTTAATGAAAATAAAAGGAAAAATTTCAAAAAAAATAAATTAATTTTGACACTTGACAATAACAATAAAAAATATTTGTATAGTACTATAAATATATATTTTTTTCTCTTTTGTGGCCCATAAATAAAAAAATATATAATTGGAAGGCACTTGCTATATGCACCTCCTTTTTGTCAAGTACACTCCCTTCACCCATTTTAGATTTTATACCATATTTATTCTTATCTTACACTCCCATGTTTTTTAGGTGTTATTTTCATTTTATCTTTATCTTTCTTTAAACCATACTTTTGAATTCTATCTAGAATCTTATTCCTTAATTTTGAACTCTATCTAAAATTTTATTTTATAATTTTGAATCCCTTCTCTGGAATTTTGTCTTTATTATTCTTTAATCCCTTAATTTTGCATTCATTTTCATCTCATGTACTTTATATAATATTGTGTTTTTCATCAGGATTATGTGTAATATTGTGCATTTTTTTTTTACTAACATTATGTTTTAAAGTATATATATTGGTCATTAACATCTTATATAGGGTTTTTGATGGTCGTTTCTTTTCTTTAAATGTGTTCAACTAATTGTTTTCTTTCTATAACGTCAATAGTTATAGGTTACAACATCTCTTAAGTGAATTAATTTTATTGGTTTTAATGATGATTTTATTTCTTTAATTACGTTCCTAATAGCTTTATCACATTAATGATTGAAGATTACGACTCGGTATGTTAAAAGACTCTTGAATACAAAACCAATGAAAAGGCATGACTCAAAGGTATGATTTATTATTATCGAAAATGTGTTTTCAGACTCACATATACATATATTGGAAATGTGTTTCCAGAACCATGTCATGATTCCGGAAAGACATTTCCTGTATACATATATGTTATTTCAAAAATATGTTTTTGATATATGTTTATCTTATTCTAGAAACACATTTTTGGTATATGTATATGTCATTTTTGAAACATACATTTATTGTATAATGATATTGACACTCTCAATCTAAAGACTTATTAGGTTCACCATTTTATTGGGATTTAGTGATTGTGAGAGTACCGTGTAGCAGTTAAGGAAGAGAGACCATCACAAATCCAATAGAATAAAATACCAATTAAAAATAATATTATAAAGGATGAGTACTTGCAAAAAGTTATATTTGAAAACATACCCATCCCTACAAGTAAGAGGAAGAACAACGAAATGCTGTTAACAAAATTGTGGAATCATGTTTTTGGAAAGAATGGGTGTGGAATAAGTGAGATTGAGAACAACCCGTGATAAATAAAGAAGTAAAAAATGAACAATCATAAGGCACATGCATAAAATAGAACGTGAGTGTAAAAGATGAGAGGGGTGAAGGAGGGGTTTAACATATTATGAGGGATATACCTAGGATGCAAAATAATGTTTAAAAAAGGGATTATAGAAAAAATAAAAGGAAATAAAAGAGATATAGGTGTACTTAGAAATATGGAGGTGTAAATAGCAAGTGCCTAATGGGAATGATCATGAGCATTGAGAACCGTAAGCCCATTTAAAAGCGATGAATCCAAGAAGTAGTGTACAGAGACAATGTTTGTTGATTCATGGCCTTAAATCAAGGACATGTTTCTTCAACATCATCGATAAATACATAAATAACGAATATAAAAATATTTAAATATCAGATCTCTTTAGCAATCACATTCATGCTGTCTCCCCTCCATCATGTGCGCATATGATGATATGAGGAGCAAAAGAGACTAACGGATTGCTTTATTTTCAGGACATCAAGAATAAATTCAATTATTGGCACTGCTTACTAAATAATAAATTGCAATATGGTCTGAATGGAACTGGGACAGCTCAAAACGGGATTTGATTCAAGATTATGTTACAGAAGCACATGATGATCACATTTTTTATTTTATTTTCCTTTTGGTACAAGAAAAGAAACAATTTTTCTGGTGTATGAAAATGTGTATACGGAAGTCTCCAGCATCTCATAATGAAGTCGCATTAGAGGTGCATGAACAAATCCTTAATCACAAGAATGATGGTTCAGAATCACACAATTGAAAATCAACTACCTTTAACCCAAAAAGAGAAACCACTCATTTTCACATCCCTTAGCAGAGAATGAATGGTTCATTAGATTAGATGTCAAAAAATTTCTATTTGAATATGTTGGCAAAGTACATGTATTAGGAGAACAACATATTGGATACAAAGTACATAGATGTTTAACAACTGTTCTACAAGAAAATAAGCCATCAGAAATCTTTCTAACTGTGGTATTCTATCATTGTTCACGAAAGAAATCAAAACCAAGAAGATGGAAGAATGGTAAGCCTCCCTTACACTTGAAACCAACACTATGATTGTCCTCCCTCTACATAGATCAGAGTAACTACTTATTCTTCCACAGCTCCTGTGTTTCCAGCTGCAATTCCACCAAGAGTCTGAAAGTTAGTTAAAAAGGAAAGGGTTACTAATACCACATTGCATATCATTTTTCACACTTGCTTTGCAAAAAGAAAAGTAGACAGAATGCCTTTGAATTAATGGTGTAGAATTATTATTATTGGAAAAGGTGAAAAGAACAAACAACAAAGACAAATATACTTCCTCTCTTTTCTTCCTCCTTTACCATGATCAAGTGAGCAGTATGATAATGGTGAAAATAAAGAAAAATAAATTGGATCCATTAAGATACTATATGAAATAATGCAATTGACTTACTGGAGGTGTCATCATGGTTCTGGATGCAATTCAAGAGGTATTTAAAGGTCTCAATTTCACATGGAATGGTGAGTCCACCACTCTGATCAAACCCAAATTCTTCAGCAGTCTTTTCAAGCAAAACCTTGAACAAAGAGTGGCTAAGGTAGCTTGTGGGAATGATAAACCTCCGAAGCTCAGGCCCAACATAGACGGCTAAGTACCCTTTTGGAACATCATGTGGTGGCTGAGGGCTGTGGCAGCTATCCTCATCAGAGTCACAATACACAACATTATTTGTTAGCCTTTTGTTTATCATTGGTGATATTCCCCCATGGCCATGATGATGATGAGTAGTCACATTCACATCAGAATTATTGTTGGAATCTTTTGATCCCAGAGTCACAGTTTGCCACTTCTGAAACATTTCCTTTAATCTCACTATCTGCTTAATTCCATTCAATTTTGAACCTCCTGCATCTTCCATTGATACAATCTCTTCAAATGTCACACTAAATGCAGAGAAATACCTGAAACAGCAAGCCAACTTTTAAATTCTTCAAAAGAGAACTAAAATATAGACTGAGAAGCAAAACATTCATTGATCATCTCAGCACAAAAAAGAAGAAGAAAACAAGCACATTCAATTGAAGGTATAGATTTAATTCATGTTCTTAATGGAATATGAAGTTTACCAATTGCCTAATGAATGCAGAGATTGATACCTGATACAGAAGAAGAGGTCGATCATTAGCTGGAGATAAGAGATGTTATGTTAGTTTTAGAGAGCTGAATTTGAAACTGGTGTCTATAGTTGGTAGGAAAAAAAACTATATCTATGGTTGGGAAAACAAAATCATTAGTTGTGTTGGCAATTGGTGTTGTTGGGTTGTATATTTCTGTTCCCTGACGCGACACTCTCGCCGTATCTGTTTTTTCAGTTTCCTCCGGAAACCAACCCAACCGTTATATATCTAGTTTCAGCCTCATACATTCTTTAAATAATAATATAAGTTTGCTTTTATTTTTGCTTCTTTCATTATAGTGTTAATGAAATAACAATTATATCGATTTCAATTTCTCACGGAAAATATATGCAATATATATATATATATATATACTATCAAATGCAAGTGTAATTTCATTAATCTTCTAACTATTTTTTTTTTAAATATGTCGGTGATTCCATTTCGTTGGCTTTGATTGTAATGATATATTGTTGTCCAGTTTAATTGAACGGTAAGCGTCTTATTTTCTTATAAACTAGGTTGTTTAGGATAATACTAACCAAGGAGCAATGGAATGCATGTTGTTTAGAATTTAGTCCCTTGTCGTGCACATCAATATACAAGCTTAATTATAATTTTAGTTTTAAACATACATGGTTTTAGTCTTTTAATTTATTTTTCAAAAATATCTAATTATCTTGTGTTACTAGTACTTTTTTTTGAGAAATCAGAAATCAAAATTAAGTAACGTCATGAATAAGTTGTGTAACGTAGTATGGAAGACTACTTGGTAAAAAAAAGTCAGCGGTCAGCCTCTTGAACAAGTTTTGCATAATTTCATGGTTGGGCTTTTGGGCTTGGAGAGATTGGGCTTTAGAAGTGTAAGATCGCTATGTTCCCCCTGGTTTTACAACTCAAATCTTTCTCTCCTACTCTTCCTTCCTCGCTCGCCTCCACGGCTTTTATAACAACATCATTACATAAGTGGTGCCTCGTTTGGCTTCTCCTGCCAGTGCTAATTTCTCAAATTGCAATTTTATTTATTATTATTATTATTATTTTTTTAGCATATCAAATTATACTTTTCCTCTGCAAATTTAGGGTTTCTTACACCCCTAAAATCACAATGCTAAATCCCAGAGTAGCTAGAGTCGGAGCTTCGATCGCTAAACAGCTCTGCACAAGTACTTCTACTTGTTAATATTCTCTTATTTACCTCCCATATTGCATAGCATGACGATAACGTCTAATTGTATTCAACTAACTTTTTCTTCTTCTTGAACAGGGAATTCTACATCCTTGTGTGGAGTTGGATATATTCGAAGCGCAAGATATCATTACAAGCAACCTCCGGTTAGTCTTTTTTTTTTTTTTTCCTGCGATTATAATTTACGCATTCAATAATCTGTACCTGCTACATTAGTTTTGAATCGTTGAATTAAATTATTAATTGCTATTTCCACTTGGTATGGCTTTTTGCGATCTCAATAAATAGAAACAAATAAGTTTAGCTTACTTTCTTATGGCATTGGTTTATGATTATCTCTGTTTCTTATGGGTAACTATTTTGTGCTTGTTTTAAAAATAGTTTCAACAGCATTCATTTACTAAGTTATACAAGGGAGCCATGGTAGACAAGCACAATTTCCTTTCAACAATAACTACTAACAAGCCTACTGAGGAAGGGAGTGAACAAGAAGAAACGTAAGTTCTTTTTATTTGAGATGACAGATTTGTGGGAGTATGCAATCCTTTTATAAATATGTCATAGCATTCAAAAACTTACTATTGATTGTGTTTGTGTTATAATTTTGGATGCAGAAATGTTGATTATATATATAGATCGTTTCTCCTTTGTTTTGTTAAGATTATGGGCTCAATAAACCATTGAGAAGTATAAAACACCCATGCAAAATTTGGTAATTTTCTTAGTGTTGATGTTATATTTTGACAGACAACACGTGTACACTTTGCAGACTAATTGTTAACTGCTGATTTCTTGTCTCTAGCTAAGCATGATTAGGTCATTGAACAAGGACTCTCAAATGTTATCAAGTGGCCTTTTTTCTTCTTGTCTATTTTTTACATAAATAAGTGGTTGTTGAGAGTACAATCTATTAGTTCAGTGGCTATGTAGCTACTTTATCATACAGCATATGCAATATTGTGATCCGTCCCAAAATGGAGAAGGCACTTTACATCAGTACTGTATCATACTTGAGCTTGTTGGAAATTTACTTCTATATATTTTTCTTCTAATCATTAAATTTTTTAAGGCATTTGAAAACTTCAAAATGCGGAGAATGTGAATATTGAGGTTTAGCCCTCTTCTCTAACTAATAATCATGTTGTCTACCATGGGGGTATGATATGATGTCTGAGCAGGAGTTAGGTCTGCTCGATTCTGATAGTTTAACCAAAATGGCAAGAATAGCACCTTACTCAGATATCTAAATATATAGTTCATATGCAGGATATCTGTAACTTTTATTGATAAGGATGGCGAGGAGCAGCTTATCAAAGTCCCTGTTGGAATGTCTATGTTGGAAGCTGCTCATGAAAATGACATTGAACTAGAAGGCAAGAGCTTTGATTTTAGAATTCTATTATTTTGCCTCAAGATTTTAGTCTTCTGAGTGTTACCCTTTTTTCTTCTTTTTAATTAATGTTTGACATAGCACATTGGTTTTATTTGATCCATCTAGCCACCTCACCTATTGGGATAATGGTTTTTTTTTTTTCTGTTAGTTTTCCTAGAATCACTTTTCATTCTGGTATTTTGGTGTTTGCCTTTACTTGGGAAAAAGCTCCCTTAAAATGAGTTTGTCTTTAATGGGTTTAGACACACTACACCTTTAAATCAAATGAAGGCTGAATACACCGCCTATTAAATTCACTTTAGAACTCTTCTCGTAGCATATTCATTATTGATTTAGCTTACTTTTCCTTTTGCCTACGCTGATTTCTTACTTGATGTTATTGCAGGAGCATGCGAGGGCTCACTTGCTTGTTCAACTTGTCATGTTATAGTCATGGTAGTCAAATATTGCTTGAAATTAATTTTATTTTTTTGAAATACCGTTTTCCATTTACAAGGGTTTCGGTCGAATTACTGAACTTTGTGCAGGACGTAGAACAATACAACAAGTTGGAAGATCCAACTGATGAGGAAAATGACATGTTGGATCTAGCTTTTGGGCTTACTGAAACGTGAGTTTGAAATATTCGTTTTCCATTTTTGTCCCCCAGAAATTCGACCTTGACTAATTTTGGAAAGTATGCAGATCACGTCTGGGTTGCCAAGTGATTGCAAAACCTGAACTAGATGGAATTCGTTTAGCTATTCCTGCGGCCACTCGGAACTTCGCTGTTGATGGTTTTGTGCCGAAACCACACTGACCCATTATTTTTGGGATCAATGCAAAAGAGTGCAGCTTTCTCAGTTTTGTACCCTCACCGATTTAGATAAATTAGCATTGATTGATCGATAATAGGCATTATTTTTGTATTTTCTGTGTTCACGGAGCACATCTATATAATATCAATTTAGAGATCATGATGTAATTTTCGACAGGCTACAATTTGCATGTCAATAAATTACTTGTACTGTATTACTGCTATTTTTTGGTACCAATAACGTCCAAAATATTTAATTTAAATATATAAAAGGCAGAATGGAGAACAAGAGTATTTGGGCATTCTTGGGTTCGAGAGTATTGATATTTGATTCCCCGTGTATGTATGTTGCCACCCGATTTCGCTATTTATCTTCTACATATGTCTATCACGGGCAGATTTTAATTTCAAGTGATTATTTTTTTTGCTGAATAATTTCAAGTGATTTTCAAGCATGAAAAACTGAGTAAAATTAATCGGGAAATATTAATATAAATTATCATCATTTTCATTTTCTTTATTTTAAGAGTTGTGTGAGATCCTTGGAAAAGATGCCTAAAAGGAGAAATGTAGGGCTGAGGAAACATGCCTCCAGAACATTGAACATTTTTTTCTTACGATTTCTTTTAAAATAAAATGACGTGAAAACAAAATGATATTTTTATAATTTAGTGGAAATATGATATCTGACAGGTATAATCCAACTCAATTTGCCTAGACAGGAGAGCATTTTGAACTTGGATTGCTTGGGATACTAATTTTCTAAACCAACGCAAGGAATCAATCAAACCTTGACCAGGAATGCATGATCATAATTCAAATATGAAGTAATGGCAAAGTGAGAAAAATAAAGTTGAAAAACCATAAGATTGATTGTAAAAACATGTTGAGCAATGGAACAAAACCAGGCTGAGTTCCAGATAGAATAGAAAAAGCTGTTGACATAAATCATAAATTGTGCCAAATGGCTTGAAAGAAGTCGGCGTTGTGTACGTAAGTAATTGAATTCATTCCAAAATCCGTGATGCCATCTAAGAATTTCACAAAATTGATATGAAACCAAATCACTAACTCATTCACAGCATTGAATAATGTTTGTTTTAGCTGAGCTTCCTGAGCATCTTGGAAGCCCAACGCTTAACTCGTCCCCTGAGGGAGTAACCGAAAACCGCTCCAGCAACAAAACAAATTGCACAAAGCTTTGAGCATGTCCAATACGACACCGTTTGTCTGCGCCACAAAACACACAAGTTTGTTAAGAACCCAAACCCTAATCTTAAACAACAGAGAGATAGAGAGAGATATGCCTGGGAGGTCTGGTAGCTAGAAAAAGGGAGGAATCAGGAGGCGGCGGCGCTGGTCGGACACGATCGAAGCTAGACGACTGGAGTTCGCCGGAAACCTTACTGACAGCACTAGCCATCGATACAATTTGCAATTAGGCGCTCAAACTATGCCGCTTTAACCACAATCCCTTTTTCATTTTTCATTTTCCATTCTTTACCATTAAACGACGCCGTATTAAACACGTACCCCGCATATAATTTATTTATGTGTAACAGAAATTGTTCACCAAAAAAAAAAGTAGGTGTAAGTGTGTAACAGTTCTATACTTTTACCTAATTATAAATTACTATGTAATTTTTTGTAAATAATAATAATAAAATGATAAAACAAAGAAATAACATAAATGATAAAAATAAATAAAATTAAGCCAACATATAAAAGTATATAAATTTCTGTTGTTTTGCAATTTAAATTTTAAACTAAGAAAGTCAAATATTTTGAATTCCTTTTTATTGTATTTGGTTTCTCCATTGCAGAAGTAACATTCCTTCCTTGAAAGTACTAATCCTGTCATCTGTGTACGGTGCACCGTGTAACCGACGGTTAAGATAAGGTAAGTGGTTTTAAGAGTTAAAAAGAGAGAGAGTCAATGGTTGGGGTCAGAAATTGTCCACGGCAGAAAGCCAATCCTCTCTTATCTCTCTCACTCGCTCGAATCTTCCTATACCAATGGCTTCCCTCACTGTCCCAAACCACTATCTTCCCACCTTGCTTCGCGCTCACTCTCCCAACAACCCATCTTCCCAAAACCTCCAACTTCCTTCCACGCCATCAAATTCTCAATTTTTCGGCCTCAAGTTATCACGTTCTTCTTTTTCCACTATCCCTTCTTCTTCTTCACTCAAAGGCTCCATTTTCGCAAAGGTACATTTTTTTTATGATAAGCTTTTCTGTGCCTCTTTTATCGTGCATGCAAGTAAGTCGTAACTTCTTAGTTCTTACAACCCGCTAGCTTCCCTGTTTTTTTTTTTTTCTTTTGTATGTGTTCCTTGACTGACAGGTGTCTAAAGGTTCAAAGCCACCGAATTTTTCGCTGAAAGATCAGAATGGGAAGAATGTGAGCCTCGCCAATTTCAAGGGAAAACCAGTAGTTGTGTATTTCTACCCTGCTGATGAGACCCCTGGCTGTACCAAACAGGTTAATACAATAAACCATTGCTATTGTTTTGTACCATTGATACAGTCATGATGGTGCCTATTTATTAGTATTTTACTTTGATTGCAGGCTTGTGCTTTCAGGGATTCATATGAGAAGTTCAAGAAAGCAGGAGCGGTGGTTGTTGGGATAAGTGGCGATGATGCTGCCTCTCACAAGGTAAAAAAAAAATCAAAACTTTCACTGTTTTTTTTTTATTAATTTGCCATGTTGTTTGTTTTTATACTGATGAATGCATTGCATGGAATGTAGGCATTTGCCAACAAGTACAAACTTCCATATACTTTGTTGAGTGATGAGGGTAATAAGGTGAGGAAAGAATGGGGAGTGCCTGGTGATTTCTTTGGATCATTGCCTGGAAGAGAGACTTATGTTCTTGACAAAAATGGGGTGGTTCAGCTCGTCTACAACAATCAGTTCCAACCAGAAAAGCATATTGATGAGACCCTCAAAATACTTCAGAGTCTTTGATTCAGATTGAGGCTTCTCATTCTTTTGTTTGCTATCTCAGCTGGCCCGATTCAGAGTCAAACAAGTATGTATGTAACTATGTAGCTGATTTTGGAGCCTTTGATTTGATCACATTCACATTCAAATGGGGTGATGATATGTATTCTCCTATAGAGAGCAAACATTTATAACCTCTCCGGATGGAAATAATGCCTTCATTTGCCACAAATACAGTCAGATTATATCTCTGTGTATCTTTTGCTCATCGTAAGTTTTTAGCTTCAATTGGCAAAGTGACCATCCATTATAATTTCTATATCATTTGAATTTGCTATATTTGAAACAAGGTTCAGCAATACATATGATTTATTTTAACAACGTTGCTGTAACCTTCCTTGAAGGAGTTACCTACATTTATGGAACATGACTCTTGACCATATAAAACTTATCCTTAAATATTAATTTCATCCCTCATTTTTAACTACTGAGACATTTCTTTCTCAGAGAACAAACAGTTATTTTTTCATATTATACTAAGAGAATGGTTGTAAGCATATTCAATCTTCCTTGGCATACTCTTCAATACTATAGGGGCCAAATACTTCGGATATCCAGTTCTTCTTCCTCCAGGAACTCCACCCCAAATCTTTACAAATTTCATCACTATGGTTGATGCTATAAGTTGAAATGCAGTGCCTCTTATAGAACCTAGTTGACCTTTTCATCACTTCTATCTCCTTGAGTGTTTGTGAAAGCATGCTCTCAACACTTGGGAGCTCGAATTTGTCATCTACCAGTCCAGAAAGCCACATTGAGCGTATCTCTGATGAGTGAAGATTTGAGACACTCTCAACGAAACCCACAAAGGCCATGTTTGGAATCAATGGATGGATAGTTCCCCTGTCATGAATCAGCTGTTAGTTCTCACATATGACAACTGATAGCAATACATTCTCTATCACAATATTTTAGCACACTCTATTATTAGTTAAAATTTATTATAAACTACAAAATTTTGTAATTTCAATAAATTTCAGTTTTTAATAAAAAGTGTGTATGATTTCTCCTCACTTATTTTTGTATGGAAGCAAGCATAATGAATTGTAGAGTCCCTATTACCTGTATAAAGGCATAATACCAGAAGGGTACTCCAACAGGCTACAAAAAGGTTCAGGTAAAATGGATTTTAGCTTTTTCTTTCCATCAAAACCAGTTGCGAGAACCACTACATCAGCATCCAGCTTAGTATTGTCTTCAAATTCAATCCCTCCATTCCAGAACCACCACTTTGATGCCTTCTTGAAGACAATTTTACCCTTTTCGGCCTCAGAGAATAAATTTTCTGGCATGATGGCCATTTGACAGGATGCATAATCTTCCACAAAGGGGTGTTCTGGTTTCAACCCATACTTCTCCAATGGAAGTTTCCATAGAAGGTAGGACTCAATAAACTTTGAAATCCCACGCCTCTGCAATAGCTCATTGCATTACATAACAAACAAAGCATTAGCAATGCTTGTAACAACCATAACATGTATTATGTGATCCAGGAAGTGAAAAAACGTTTATGGTAATTTACCAGTGGGGAACACATGAGGCATAGAAGGGTTCTGAGTAAGCCCTGGTTTGGTCTTTCATGGATAAACTGAGAAGATCTTGTTGAGAAGAACAAGAAAAAAGGCAATCCCCAAATCCAGTAATGGGGAACTGTCCAATGCAAAGTCCTTACAACCATGGTGCAAGGTTGTCCTTCAGGTCCTTCAGAACAAGACACCAACCAACAACTTTGTTATACATGCATGTTGAAATTTAAGAAACAAAAAGGGATGTGATTGTACAACACTGCAATATACGCATAGTAAAAATACTGTAATTAATTACATAATCTTTGTCTTTTAATCTTCAGGTTATCCATAACTCTTATATAATTATTTTTTTTTTTGGATATTCTCTTAATTAATATGTTATTATAAGTAAGAAATATCTAAAACTAAAATTAATAAATACCACACTGATAATAATAATAAGTGATATTATAATTATTTATGTCTTTTTCTTTTGTAAAGGGATAAAAATTAAACTATGAAACAATCAAATTCCAATCAAAGTAGGAAAAAATAAGTTTCTTATTACTTATTATAGGGGAAAACAATAGAGAAATTATAGCTTTTAATACTTATTAAAGTTGATCGAAGGCATGAGGTGTTGAAATTTCAGTGGACTTATCATACGTGGCTTTCATATATGTGGGCGAAGTGAAGGTTGGAATCCGTCGTTGAAAGGCATTCCCAACATTTATGAAAGTCAAAACTGATGTGTGGAATTCTATTTTATATGACTTATGGCCTATAAATTCGTCCCATATCGGTTTCTCGTAAAGTATGATTATTATTATTATTATATTAAATGAAAAGAACAGTACGCAAGTCAAAACGTCCTGATACGTAGTAGTATAAAATAAAAAGAACAGTAGTGTGCAATCAAACCATGCAAGTACCAACTTGGAAAATAAAGCGCCAACTTAGTATTAACATTCAATAACAACCAAAAAATCTTATGGAAAATTAATGTCGTAGTCGTTGGTGCTTATATTGGCTTATATAAACACAAGAACTAAAAACGACATTGAGACAGAAAATAAAAAGGGAGCGGAAAACAACAACAAAAATTGTCGATTTTCCACGGCACATGAGCGATAGATGATAAATAAAAGGCAGCATGTTCAATTGGAGCCATTGAACAACTTTTTGACAAGCCGAAACAGGAAATAAGTTAGAAGAAGTGCACAGGAAAATCGAGTTATACACACATGCATCAAATAAGTGAGAGAAACATGAGATGTCATAAATGATGGGATAAAAAGAAATAAACATAAATAATAATATTATTGTATAAAATGTTATATGAATAATACAACTCTAAAATAATTGTTTTCACATCGATTCATCATCATCAGCAATGTGTTTATATGTGTTATTTTTCAAAAAGAACCATAATATATAATAAATATCAGTTCGTAGTCAAAGAAAAATAATTTTTTAAATATAATAATAATATTTGACCTGGACATCTTTATTACAAATATTTCTTAACAAATCATAATTTGAGGGGAACAAAAAAATTAAACAATAAAAAAGTAGCTCTTAAAACATAACATATTTTTTCATATGATATCTTCTTCTCAAAATCGTTTCACAAAAATATTATATTTTTCATACACACAACCAATCGTCAATTTGTGCAACTTTTACCTAATGTTTTCTTTTCAAACATTTTTTTTTTTTGTTTTCAAATTTAAAACATCAACTATTTGAATTATTTTTAATTATTCTTGGCCATAGTGATAAGCTTAGGTTGAATAATGAATATTGTGAAATGTCACGTTTATTATTCATTCAAATCTCTTGGAAGTGGATTATTAATAATTATTACCTTGGTTTGCCTGTGCACACTCCATGGCTAAATCAAGACCTGACTTTTTGAAACCAACCACGACAACCTTTTTCCCTTTGAGAAGTTGAGTAGCAGCTTCCTCGTCAAGTTTACAATAATCTAACGTATGCATCACCTTTCCCTTGAATACCTCTGCCCCTTTCTTCTGTGGAAACGTTGGAATCCGAGGTATGTCCCCATATTTTCCAACGCAAACCACAACCAATTCGAACCCATACCACTGAAATAAATATATTTATATATATAAATTCATGGATTACGGAAAAAGGAAATAATCATCACTACTGCACACAATCATGCACTCAAAATTAACGTACGTAAGTTCATATATATTATTCGGAATTCAACCTTTATTTTGATAGGTTATAAAATATTTACTTTTTAATTATTTTGTGAACAAAACTTTCTTCTCCACACGTATATAATATTAATATATATATATAACCAATAAATGTTTATTATTCATATGATTCATTAATTGGTTGAGTTATGATGAAGACCTGAATGGTGTCTGAGTGATTGGTCTGCACAGCAACTTCCCACACAGGCTTACCGGGAAGCAGGGTTCCAAAGCCAGTAACTTCCCGGTTGCCGGTGAAGCGGATTTCCACCACCTTGGAGTTGAACCTTATGTTCTTGAGCACATCAAAGTGCACAGCATAAGAGTGCAAGTAATTGAGAATCTCAAAATGGGTGGGAAAATCGGGATTGTCTCTTTGAGGCCATGGGAAATCGGTGAATTCATAGTCACGACGATGAGACTGAAGCTTGGTGGAGTTATAGGAGCAATGACTCCAAACTCCACCAATTGAATCTGAGGCCTCAAAAACAATAGGGTTGTGATGTGATAACTGTTTCGCAGCAGCTATGCCGCTTACTCCACCTCCTATGATTCCGATTTTTGAATTCACTATGGGATGGTTTTTGGCCATAGTTTCAAATGTAATAACGATCGTGTGTGTGTGTACTACTACTGTTTATGATGATTAATATTTGTCGAGTTTGTGTGTGCAAGAACCGGTATATATAGATGCCTCGTGCTGCACCAGTCGTCAATGTGACATCACCATGAGTAGACTTTTACACTAAATAATGACGAAAATTTTTTAAAAAATAAGGAAGAAAAATATGCATGCATGGTTGACACTTTGACAAAATAAATAAAGAAAAATTAATATATATCATATATGATTATGTGGTATGTTGTAAATTTTTTAATATTTCAAAAGCTTGTTTTCTCAAGATTTTCAAAGATAATATATATACTTGCATCTTTTAAGAGAGTTAAAAAACAAGCTATAAAATATGCACACTCATGTATAAAATTATCAGTTCAATGCAGTTTGGGCAATAATGATCGAGAATACAGCCTTTTATTTCTTTATAATATATCATTATTCATAAAAAAAAATCACTTTTTTTCATTCTTGAAAGTGTATGCTAAAAGAAATGTAAAAGGGGAGAAATTGTAGTTGAAAGAAAGACAAAATGATAAAAAAAAAATAAAAATGGAAAGCAATGGAAGATGAATTAAATTAATATGAAATGTAGTGTGAAAAGAGATTGCGTGTTCATATAATAAAATAATGCATGTATAATATTATTTGTTTTCTCTATTTCTTTATATTATATATCAATCATCTTATTTTAATCTCTTTTCTCTTTCTATTGCCTTTGAAAAATTAGGATTACAAGAAGATTAACAATATACATAGGGAGCTATTAATTCCTAAAGTCACCTTTTATTTTTATAATAAAAAGGGTTTAAATACAGCATGAAAAATCAGTACTCTCTAGAACAACTTTATTCATTTTTAAATGCCTATTTCTATATTGGCTGGCTATTCACTGTTTTAATATATAGGTCTTACTGAGGAAAATTCATTTCGTTGAACAAGTTGTAACAAGTAAATAATGGAGCTTCTCGTCTATGTATTGCCATGGAAAATGTTTGGAAGATTAAGAGACTTCTGAGGTGTGATGTACTGATCCTTCTCAAACTGAATTTAGCTTATAAGGGTACCGTTACTATGAAGACGCACAAGGATATATCTAACATTTCCAAGATAGAAAGTCTATTTATTAGCAATATGGAAACACTGTTTATAACACTGGCATGCGAGTAAGTCACATTAATTATGTTATTTGAGCGTAATAATTATGAGGTAATTAATTCTATTAGAAAGTGAACTACTCTAAGTTAAATATTTTTTAACATAAAGTACTCTGCATGCGGTGCAAATTTTAAGTGATGTATTGGAACTCATATTAATCTCTCAATTACCCTAAAAAGGATTTGTGTAATTAAAACCATTCTTCAACTATATTACATTTAGGCCTATATAATTGATTTAGAAACTTCAACTTGAAAAGGAGGCTATTGAGTTCAAAGTTAAAGCATTCATTATACGAGGAATGTGAACAATAAGACTATGACTCCCTTGCATTAATGACTATATAAATTAAAAAAAAAAAAAAAAACAGTTCAAACACAAATAAAGTTGGTAGAACCAACCAACGCGGCCATAGAAAGCACCTTGCGTGTTTTACATGCACTTCAATTAATCAACTTCATTGTAACTATATTAACTCATTAGAAATTAGATTTTTTTTTTTTTTTTTTTTTACATGTACTACGGAATACTGATTATACAGTTTGCTATCGCTAATTTCCAATGCGGCAAATTCATTTAAGAAAATGATAATATGCCATATTAACTGAAATAGACGAAAAAACTGGTTGTTATGATCATTCGAAAGCAAATGTTAATTGATTAAATACGTACATGTTGTACATATTAATAATAATAATAATGTAATTAAAACAATGGGTATATAGGGAAGTAGTTTCTTTTGTGTTGACAATGCAAAACTTTCAACTCCAGTTCAAGTTTAGGGACTTCAATTCTAGCTACCTAACAAGACAATTCACCTGTAGCGATGAAGTCAAACCAAAGCAGTGTTTGCGTCGCGTGCGTATTAACACTAAACAATCATATTTTTTGAGAACCTGTACATACCCACAATTCTGCACAAAATTAATTTCCTACTTTTATATTAGTAAACAATATAATTAAAATCAGAAGAAAAAAATAAGGATTAATTATTTTCTAAATTAAAAAGTAAAAACAGGAAATAAAAATAGAAGTAATTAAAGAGATGATAAATATGATATGATGATATTTCCTGTCACATCTGGAATCTATCTCAACAGAGATATATCTAGAAAGACCAAAGGGAAGCCATATAATTAATATGCATGCATCTCTCACATTCAAGCATTGCTTGGAATTTGACATTATTTTTGGAAAACTCATGGAGGCTGGGTGGGAAATAACTAGGAACCTGGCTAAGAAGGAAGTTCGGGAGGAACCAGGCACTTGGAATTTTAGTAATTATTCACTTTGTGCATCGATCATGCATGAAAAATTGGAAACGACTCTCTTAATAATTGATCATATACTACTAATCCATATATGATTCTCATTTTTGCATGCTACCAATATTTCCTGCCCATATATATCTTTTATAATTAATTTATCGGTCATTTTTTTTTTTTGTGTGTGTGTGAACTTTAATTAATACAGTATAAGTTTTTTCCCTTCAAATTAAATCCTATTATTATCATTGCTTAACATAATTATATATATCCCATTCGGACTACAACTTGACTAATTTATTCGCAATTGGATCATATTATTTTTTATTGACAATCTTTTGATTCAACAACGGCGTAAAAGTCTAATATCAGTTTCAAAACACCACAAAACTCAGAAATGTGGCAAACAATATATTTTATGGTTTTCTGATTAGAGTTAAAGAAAGTATGCATAAATTAATATACACCGCGTCATTGGTAGCTTGTATTAGCAGTTTGTATTATTATAATATGGAAATATTGCAGATATAGAATATAGATAGAATATTGTTCAGTCTTTGGATGTTTCTTCCTGTGCTTTTGTACATGCTTTTCCATCCGAATCCCAAGTCAATTTCAATGAGATTATTTATATATAGGGTTTATTTCCGTTTTTCTTTTTCTCTACATATAAAAAGGAAGTACAATATAATGCTAGCTGTGGATTTTATACTAAAAATTACAGTTGAAGCAGAAGCAAAAATATATATAGGCAAGCAATAAACATATAGTACGAAAAAAACCATTATATATAGGGCTGGTATTTGGTAAAGAACACATTACTAACAATGATTTATAATGGAATTTGTGTTCATTTAATTGTTTACAATATTCTTTTGCTTATCACAATAACTATTAGAAAAAAAAATTATTTTATGATTGAAAGTTTATAATAAAAATGAAAAAAAAATTGAAAGTTGAATCATTCTAATGTCACACATGTAACAAATACCGACTATGACTTATATCGATGCTTATAAATTACTAACAACTTACGAACAAGAAATTACTAACAACATATTCAAATGTAACCAAATTACCTATGTACCCAAAAAAAATATAAACAACTTACCCACCACAAGCACCATAAACAAAATTAAAATAAAAAAAAACAGCCACAATAAAAGTCTAACAATAACCAAATTTAATAATTTCGAATCCACGTGGTTTAATATGTAAAAGAATCATCAACTATTCTTAGTTGACGGAATTTTGTTTTTGTGGAACAATTATGCAGCTTAATTAAATTTCATAATATAACAATAAATAATTCAATAATATTATAAAATTTAATAATGTAAAAAAGTATAGTTAGAATTTTATAAGAATGCACTATCAGTGTAAATCAAATATTTTTATGTGATTATTTAATTAAAAATTATTATATAGTATAGGAGTAATAAAAAAAAATTGACTAATTATAATAGTTATTTTTATAAAAAAAAATAGTATAGATCATATTTTATTTTCCGACAATTTAGATTGGTGGATGAATAAACTAAAAATCTTTATTCAGATTAAATAATTAATTATTGATCCTATACCGAACATAGACATATGTAAATACAAAATTATGGAAAACAACTGAATTTGAGATGAGATGAGATGAGACACTTTTATTAATAGATGGACAAAAAAATTAAACAAGGACAGACACTACATGTCCATGTCCACGTCCACTCCTCCTAACTTTCTATCTAATTAAATGGATTTTTATTTTATTTTAAGAAATTAAATTTCATCTATATTCAGCAATACGTAGTAGTGTAGCTGTGTAGTACTACTCCATTGGGTATCAACTTTCTAATTAAATGCTGTTAAAAAAAAAAAAAAAACTTTAGTTAAATGCTACTCACTTGATTCCCACGTACACAATTCACATACACAGTACAGACAAATTAAACTCTACAATAACTAACACCTAGCCAGTGGTTTTGATTTGAGAAAACTCCATTAATTACAACAACATAATAGTTGGATCATCATTTGTTTCAGTTTCAATTCAAGTACCAGTAGTAATGACATGGATTTCTAATTTATTCATTTACCTGCAACTAAATCATACACAGGAGATTGTCTATTCTATGATTTACATTTTACAGTATGCTTGATAGATTATTCTTAAAACTTAAAAGTGTAGTAATAGAAGTCTCGCACTTTCCCTGTCTTCGATCAAAAGTAACGGTTTGAGCTAGTAGGATCAAATGGTTTTATCAACAGCATAGCATGGATTTTGAATGGTCTAGTGTGGACTGTGGAGACTCAGACTAAGGAAGTTGGAAGGAAATTAAACAATATTGATAGCATTGGTATCAGTCTTGATTAATTAGGACAGTGTATACCTACTTTCCCTTGTCCCTTTACTTTTCTTTGATACAATTATTTTTTGAGTGTAGAGAAAGTTAGCATATGTCAATAATAAAGAAAGTTAAATTAATGAAGGAATAAAAACAAAAAAACTGGATATATGGTTCACACTTCACAGATACATCCAACTTTCTTAATAGCTAGCATAATGTTTTGATGCTCACCGTCTATCTTTTTATCTTAGAAAAAAAAAAAATACCAACAGAAAAATACTAACTCACTAAAGCTCTAATTCTCTTGTTTTATCATCTAAAAATAAAAACATAAAAAAACTTAAATAAAGTTCAGAAAATCAAATAATTCGTATTTCATTATAATATTTTAAATATCTATTTGAAAATAAAATATGATAAAGTTTAAAATAATTGAAAAAATGGATAAGTTGAAGAGATTATAAAGTTTTATGTGAGATTAAAGAGTGAGAGAAAAAGTGTCTCTTGCAATGGGTACTCTAGTCTAGCTAATTGATTGGTCTGACATTCTTGCCATGGAAAGGCAAATAAATGTGTTCGTTAGTGTCAATGCTTCACAAAATTTGAACACTAAAATATATATATATAGTCATAAACTCAAAAGTACAATGCAGTTCTAGTCAATGCTAGTTGCCATAATCTACTTCACTGATTGACTTCCACATGTTATACACAATTGTTGCATGTTACTTCATCACCAATTCACCACGCACGTTATATATCTATATATTCAATGTCAATAACAAAGCCCTGCTTGATGAGGGGAACACATGTGAATACATATATGTAGTTTTAATGGAAAAAAAAACTGAGGATACAATTTTCTTAAGAATATATATAACACATTCAGACCCTTTCCTATACTGCTGCACGACGTTAAAAAGGGGAAACAAACCAACACTGGTTAGAGGGAGCAGAAGAGAATAGGACATAGTTTTAGTGAAATCACCTATTTCACTAAAAAGTATTTCATTTTATACCACATCAATAAAAATTTGATACCTTATTAAAAATATTTTTTTTTATTCTTATATTTTTTATACATTTTCAATAATATTCTTAATTTAAATGAATTGACAGACTTTTTATTTGTAAAATACCAAACAAGTCACAAGAGTCGTCAGACGGGTAATTTCACTCCATAATTTCATGTGTTGGGGGCGGTGAGTGAGGATTTGTGTGTGAAATTTAATTGTTGTTATGTGGAATGAAATTATGCAAACAAAGCAACCAAACGGAGGCAGTAATGGACATTGGACAATAACCCATGTTGCCTGTTGAGCAACTGAAATAAAAGTATAGAATTATAGGGTCCTGTGTTTTGGGCTAGTTAAGGGTTTGCGATTGGTGGCTTAGAGTTTTTACTCATAAAATCCCATCCTACTACTGTATCGCTTGGTGGGCTTTGGAAACTGATTTTTTCCAAAGCTCTTGCTAAATACACTTCAAAGTTTCCTAAGTTCACCTTTTTGTTTTTTTTAATATCCATTATACCCATTACATACCTCCACTTATATTTCTTTAAATATCTATTACATAAAAGGGGGTGAGTTTAAATCCTTCCTATCATCACTTTTTTCTATTGCTAAAATGACAAGATCCGAATGTGAATTTACATCAATTTCATCTTCAATTTTAAATCTTATTCCATTTCAAAATTTAAATTTTGAATAAAAAATTACACAATTTATATTTTGATCTCAAAATAAGAACATTAATATTATAAAATCTATTTAGTATCATCAAGAGAATTCTAATAAAGAAG
Source organism: Amphicarpaea edgeworthii (assembly GCA_014843725.1). NCBI lineage: Eukaryota > Viridiplantae > Streptophyta > Magnoliopsida > Fabales > Fabaceae > Amphicarpaea > Amphicarpaea edgeworthii. Next base: position 24,096,553 of record CM026324.1, on the reverse strand, counting down.
ATCATATTTTGCTAATATTTTAAAAATAATAACATTTTTTTAGATTTGATTTTGTTTTCCCATATTGACGCTCCCTCTCATAACAACTCATTCGCTGCCATCATTGCCCATGACCTCCCTACCATCACCTCTTTTCCTTTTCTTTATCAATAACAAAAACATAAGTCAAAACAAACAAACACACCAAAATTCACAAAAAGGAAAAGAAAATCTCAAATTTTAGATCTAGAATCTCATGCGGTTCTTATTATTAGATCTCATGGTGGCAAGTGGTGGTGGTCCTTTAGGTGCTCGTAGTTTTGGATCCATCAAGGAGGAAAACAACTTGTCATTTTGATGTTGTTTGAAGATTCTTGAAAGTTATCGGAAAAGTTCATTTGTAGTGATGATGAGAATGAGAGGTTCCTTTTCATTGACACTTTAAATAGTGATGACAAAGGCGATGGGCCTTTAAGCAATAACAATGATTCTTTAAACAATCGTGAGGATGACGTTGAAGATGGAGAGTTGGTTGGAGATGAATGGGAAAGAAGGGAATGAAGCAAGAAGAAGAAGAAAAAAATTAATAAAGTCATACTAGATGTATAGAATTAGATTTTAAATTATATAATTAAAAATGATAAAATTTAATTTGAAGAATGGAGGTGAAATTATCAAATATTACTATTAATAAAGTTTTGATGGATGAGTGTGAGTCTAAGAGAGGCATAGTGCTCTCGTAGCATAGGCAAAATAGTAACATTTCCATGTAAATTTGTGTACTCCATTAAAAATTCACAATTTTAAATTGCCAATCATATATAATGACGATTGCTATTTGGGCATGATGGGTTCAACTGAATATATGTTGTTGATACTGGAAATCCATAATAGAATTTGGCGTCAATTATACATCAAGTAACACCAACCAACCACGTCTTTTACCTAACCATCGTTAAAAATTCAATTGATATCCATGTTGCATAAAATAATGAGTACTAGGAAAATCTTCTCGGGCAGGTGAGACTTACGTAACTCACATATATATAGTCACATTAATAAGGGAAAAGAAGAAGAAGAAGAAGAATTGAAATAGTTAATAAAAATGATGTGAAGAAACTTGACGTGATAACAACATTAACCGTAGCAGTTTTTTACAGATGTGTTCATAGACCTTACTTAAAATTGGCGCCACCGCAATTGCAGTTTGCAACGTCAATACAGCCATCATCAGCCATGCTATTTGTCTTTCAGTTTCAGGCATCACAAAATGTGAAGCATAAGACGCACGTACGTCAGCATCTGAGTCCAACATGTGATTATTTTAATGATTAATTTGGGGATGTGGAATGGGCCAGGATAATTGAAGAGGCATCTTAGGTGTCAATTCGGAGCATCTTATGCGAGATCCCATATTCTCCAACCTTATAATAATACTCTTCACCTTTTTTCTCTATCGTATTCAATTCAACTCCACCAACACACACACACAGAGACATCATGAACGCTGTTTCTCCTTTAGAGGCCCAAGCCTTCAACTACCTGAGCTTCGGTTTTCTCACCCTCCTCAACAATTTCTGGACCTGGCTCGCTCTCACTTTTTGGAGGACCCGAACCCCCACCTCCGAATTGCTCCCACCACCTGATGATGCCCCGGTTCGGGTGGACGAGTCGGATCCTGTTGCCGTGACGACGCCGCATGTTCCAATTCCAACCGCGCTTGACGTTGACGGAGCGAGGAAGGGAAAGTTCACCTTGTATTACGAGGATGATGAGGTTGAGAGGGAATGCGAGACGGTAACGGAGGAGGAGATAGTTGACGGAACTGCGGAGTGGTGGGAGAGTTGGGAAACGTTTTTGAGGATGAGGCGTGGAGAGAACCACAACGGCTGGTACACGTCCCAGGATTTAACGGCGCTTAACGGCAGTGTTGTAAGGTTATGGGATGCTGCTGCGGCCTTCACCACACAACCCTGCAGTCTGCAGAGACACCACAACCTGCCTTCTCGTATGGTAAATTAATTCGTAATAGCTACATTAGATCAGATGTCTGCTACGTACTGTTCGATTACTGTTGAAAATTTGTGTATAGATGGTAATTTCCTAGTACTAGCTACTAGTTTGGACTTTGAATGATGATTATCATCGTGTATGGTAATTTGAAACGCAAAATATTCAAACAAAGCTTAATTTGCGTATCTACTTCATAGATCCTTTATCTCTACATCCCGATTAATTTGTTTATGGTTTAGACAATTTTTTTTAGTTAATTCCAACCTTAGAAAATAAAAAAGGTAATGGAAGAATGTAAGGTTTAATTAAAAATGTTGATTATGTCAAACGGCTTATTAACGCTGTTTGTTTTGTTGAGTTTGTTCATTATTGTTAATGTATGTTAACTGGGAATCACTGTCATATTTGGTGGTCACGTACACCTTTCAATTGCACTGTCAACTGAACGGTGCTACTGCCACCATTTTATTTCCACGCCGAAAATAAAATTAATTTTAAGCTATATGAAACTGTGAAAACTATTTTTATCTAAAAAAGCCCGAAACCAAACAAAGCATATATTCACATGCTGCCAAATACATCACAGTGCTAGCAGAAGTTTGTTGCTGCTTGCTGGAAATAGGATTCCACAACAGTACTGTGGTTGTGGCAAAGGATAACAAATTGAGTATTATTCTCTACCATTGAGAATATACCAGTATATACAATAATTACACTTAAGTTTTTCAAATTTTTTAATCTAGTTAATTTAGACAACACACAAACAAAATCCCAAGCCTTAAATTGGTGTCACATCTTCAACGCGTGACATTTGAAGACTTGTTTGATTACGGGCTTGTGGCCTGTCCAAAACTGTTCGCATATTTTTATTTTTAATTCAAATTTGTTAAATGTTATAACTCCATTTATTCAAAACGAAATTAGTTTTTCTCATCGTGAAAAAAAAATGAACACAGCACACTTGAATAAGACACTTATTTTTTCTTATATAGAGAGAGAGAACAAAGACTATACCAAATAATTTATATCACTGATGCATCTAACTCAGTATTAAAACACTTATTTTTCTTTATAAAATATAAATTGTATTAATTTAATTGTATTTATATTCATATATGTGTATAAACTAGTGATCATATTAACTTTTTAAGTGTAGTCGTGTAACTATTAAGTATATTTAATTTTCATTATCAATATATATATCCATATTTATAATTCTTATTTCTTAGAATTAATAGTATTTGAGTGACTTTCGGAGGTAATGGTTATGGTCACCGCCCCTCTCAAGTCCCGCCGCGTCCATGAAAACGATGAGAAAAGGGAAGACAGATAATCTTCGGGAGTTATAACAATAACCAATGAGAAATTCCACGATATACCAAACAACAATAACAATGAATAGTTTAATATACCACGTACGTCAGTACGTGTAGGTGATTAACATAGAACCATTTCGTGCATGTATAGTGTTCAGCAAACGAGATAAATGATAAACTATAAATTAAGACAAATAATATTCTTTTGGTTTTAAGCAGTGAGTGTGATTGCCACAACTCATCACAAGCCACCAAAAAAGGGTAAGGGAATGAGTGGCTCAACATTCAGTAATCATTATGCATGAAAGCACTGCCCGGTGGCTCATCCTCACGACAACGTATCCAGCCTTCTTTAATGTTTTATGTTTATGATAATGTACACGTGGCACACTCTGTCTCTACAAGAAAAAGCATGCTAGCTAGCTAGTGCTTAATGCTTATGCTTACATTACATGCGATTTTCAACAACCAGGCATCAGGCATATGGGACTAACACCCTTGTATGTATTAGGAACTGTTCTTCGAAATATACAAACATCTTCAAGTTTAGTAAAGTAACTCAATTATTATTCAAGACTTTAATTATTATATATTATTAGTATGTTATCAATCAATTAAAATTTCCTATCAATATTATTTTTAAGATAATTTTTATAAAAAAATAACAAACTCGATAGGTGAGTTTGTTTAAACTAGTTATTACAAAAAAAAAAAAGTGTTTCTTTAAAATAAAATAAGCATTTTTCATGTGTTCTACTTTATAAAATTAATATAAAGTTAATCTTAACAAAAAAATCATATAATTTTTAAAAAAAAGTCTAAGGCCCGTTTGGACGAGCTCATGAACAGTTTATTAGAATTTATCTGATGCTAAACACTTATGAACATGTTTGAAGGAGCTTACGAAAATATCTTATGAAGATTCATATGTTTTAGAGCTTATTTTAATAAGCTCATTCATACAGTTTAGTGTCTCTCGCTTAAGCGCTACTTTTAAATATGTACAGTACTAGATTCCCATCAAAGCCATTTTGAACACAACATGTATATATATATATTTTTTCTAGTTGTTCGGCATTGCTTTTTAATTTCCTTTCCTTTCTTTCATTTCCATCTGTCTTAACGGTATTGCTATTATGAGTTTCCATGCTTTTCTTGTAGAATTTATTGTATGATAATTTTATTTTATTTTTTTTAGATTTTTATGATTCTTACTTTTTTTTGTTTTTATGAAAAAAATATATATATATAAATGATAATTAGTGACCTTTTTTTAATCATATATTCTTATTTTTTTAATTTATAAAATCAAACAACATATCACAAATACTTATATAATAACATACATCTAAATATTATAAAATTATGTAATCATCACTTTTTAAAATGTATATCCAAACACAAACAATTTAATAAATATTAAGAATTTATAACATAAATTCTTACACAATAATAAGATCTTAATTAAGTTGCTTTTTCAAACTCACCCAAGCCTCTAGTGACCTTCTCCCCACTTGATAACTGGACTGTCTTCTAGCTGCCAGTGCATTTCTTTCGTAAGACTCGATCAAAAATCGTTGACCTTCGATCTTTTTGTTTTTGTCACGCAAAAATGCCAATGAAAACAAGCAAGTGGTAGCTTTTTTTTTTTTTTTTTATCAATTTAAATAACATTATATCTATATAATTTTTATTATTGATCATATTAATTTTATATCAAATTAATTAAATTAAAATCGAACAAGCTTAATGCTTTTAAAATATAAAATATTTATTTTTGTTTATTTAGTAACTAAAATATTAATAAATATATTATAAAAACATTTTTTTAAAATATGGGTTTTCGATCGGGTTAAAATGTTGGATATTCATTTAAGATTATTTTTAATTAACAGAGTGCTGATGAGACACTTCTTTTAGGTTTTGTTTGTTTTTGGAATAATGCCTCGTGCCCTCGTTTGAGGAAACAATACTTTATTTCACTAATGTTTTATAATTTAATGTTCGTTGCACGTATGCCACCTATTTAAAAACCCAAGTTGAAGGGTGTCTGAACATTTCATTTTCTAATAAGTACGCAGCTAGGACCCTTTTAGAAAATACATCTAGTGCGTTTTAAATTTTTATAACTTTTATTACGTATATTGAAAAACTTCTTAAAATTTTGTGCGTATTGACAAATTAAATCTCTTGTAAATTAGTTTTTAAAAACCTTAATCAACGCGTTTAAGTACATAGGTGCTTTGATGTGTATTTTTATTTCTTGTTATGATTTTTAATTTTTTACAGAACAATTAATTGAAAATATTTTTTATATTATTATTATTATCAAAATGAAAATCAATTTATATACAATAAACTAATATAAAAGCTAGCATAAGTAGAATATCTCTTTTAGGCATCAATTGTTAGTCAATAAACTATTTTGTTAATCTTATTAATTAGGTAAGATATAGAAATATTATTGAGCAAATAACAAATTTTTTTGGAGAAATAATACATGGTTATGACATTGCAATTTTTTTTTACATTATCATCCAACCACGAACCATCATATATGATTTAAAATTGATAAAATTGCCTTAAAAATATGAAGCAAAAAAATAATTTCCTTAAACATTATACCAAAAATTATTATAATTAATTACCAGTATAAAAAACTTCACACCAATATATAATATATACCTATTAAACTCAATTATGTCCCCCTAATCTTGAAGTTTACGATAAACCGGCACCGACCTACGTTAGCCACTTGACGGCAAATGTCCCAACTGATTAAAGAAAACAGAGTTGATATTATCAAGAGACTAACATGCGTTTGCGTTGTGTTTAGGAAAATGTTTTGTTTACAAGTAAAATAAAAAAATGAAAAATATAGAAGATGTTTCCTTTGAGTTGTTAGAGTATTTTACAATACGTGTTTATAAAAAGTTGAAAAAAAAAATTCTGATCGACTTGAGTCGTCGAACTAACAAGTTTAATTTGAATGAAGTTGAAGTTGAAAACAAATATTTATATATGCATGTGAAACTTAAACCTTGAAAGTCAAATTTGAAACTGAATTGATCCTTATCTATCGAAATTTGGACCCTAATGCAGTAGAATGTATAAAAATATGGTTCAACTTGCATTCACTAGCTTATAGACCACTACTCCGATCCAATTTGCCCTATAAAGGCTTACCCAACCAACACTACCATACCACTAATCTTCTATTCATTTCTTTCTCATATATTATACTACGTGTTAACAATGCAAACACAACGTGTTAATTACACTCTCTCATTCACGCTCTTGCTCTTGTTATTGCTGTCTCCGCCACGCGCCGCCGCAGCAAGGCCACCGCAAGATCCCCTCTGGTCATCGTGCGCAAAGGCCAGGTACCCAACTCTCTGCGTCCAAACCCTATCCAACTTCTCCAACCTCGCCACCAAGCCCCTGGACCTAGCCCAAGCCGCGGTTAAGGTTAGCCTGGCCAGCACGCGCACCCTCTCCGTTTACTTCAAGACGCTGAAGGCCACGCCATCAGGTTTCGGGCAGAGGCAGCGAGTTGCGGTTAGCGACTGCGTGCAGCAGATATCCGACTCGGTTACTCAGTTGAGCAACACGCTTAACGAGTTGCAGCACCTCCGAACCGGAACCTTCCAGTGGCAGATGAGCAACGCCCAGACATGGACCAGCGCCGCCCTCACCAACGGCGACACCTGCCTCACCGGCTTCAACGACGGCGCCTCCGCTGGCGGTGGCGGTGGCGGTGGTAAAATAAAATTGGAGGTGAAGCGAAGGATCACCGACATATCCATGCTCACCAGTAACGCGCTCTACCTCATCAATTGCCTCGGGGATAGCGTCAATACTGGGAAGCCTCGCACTGATTTCAGAAACTGATCCTGTTACGACTTACGACAGTGTTTGGAAAGCCGTTAGAAAGTAAAAACCACGTTCAAACGCTTTTTTATCTTTGACGATCTGTTTGCAGTGTGTGTGAGCTTTCGGTATTGGTTTTTTTGCTACGAGGACGTGATGTATGTAAATCAACGTTTTACGTTTGTATCATACTACTTCTAATATGTGATGGCTTACCTCTGTTTTTGGTTAATGAATATGTACATGTAATTATTTTGTTATTACATATGGTTTTTTTGCAACTCTCGTTTCTTTAATTTGTATCAACACACAAGTTGTTAGGAAAGAAAGAAGTGAGAATGCATGCATTAACTCATCATGCATATATCTATCTAGCTACGTTCTCGATTTTTATTTTGTTTTTCTTGTTGACAAATCTATGAAAGTAATTCAGTCGACATGCATGTGACATTGTGACTTGTACGAATGAGATCTATATCTCTTAATAATGGTCGCACATGACACTGTTGACTATTCTCGATCGTGACTAATTGCATGTCATGGGGCTTGCCATGTGAAGTATGGAACAAGCTAGAACTCAAGTATAGCCCTCTTTACCAATATGGGGTCGATCTAAAAGATTTTGATGTAAGTACACCTTATATTATATTAGTGAACACCTAGAAGAGAAATAAATAAAAGAAAGATAGGTCAATAAACTATTTGCACTATACACGTGTTCAAAAATCACAAGTCAATTAAAAAACATTTATCAAACAGTGGTTGATTCAAAACTACTCTAAGGTGTTGGTTTTGAATAATGTTATGTTATTTATATAACTATTTGTTGGTTATCTTCTTTTTTATATTTTCAAGTTGAAATGCATTTGTATCCTAACATTTATTACATGTTTTTTTTGAACAAAAACATTTATTACATGTTATAACCATATTTCACTCCTTGTACCAACATTATGCTCGAAGTTAGAAGCATTAAGTCTCTTGTGTCCCGTTTGTCAGGAATAAGAACATTTCTTATACAAATGTTTTGATGAATTGTGAATTTGTGCAGAAATAAAATAAAAATTTACATAAAAAATGAATTTTACAAACAACTAAAAAATAATTTTAATATTGATTTTTTCCGACTGCTCCCTAATTTTGATATGCAAAATGATTTTTTTTATCCTTATCTTTTTTTTTCAGTTTGATTATTTATCTTATGAAAAATTTATTTTAATACTTTATATTTTAAAAATATTTCAAAATAGTCATTTGTCAATATAATTTTAATGTTTTTATGCTAGGAGGATTGTTTGTGACAATGTTGTAGACGACAATCTTCTTCTTGATAAGACATACACAGCCATTTTATAATGACATGCTTGTTGTATCTCCCAAACAAATTCTTGTTCAATGAATATTGCCTCTAATTGGGTTTTATTTATTTAGTTGAGTTCTATGATTAGTCTTCTGGTTTTTACCATCCTTTAGTCTTGAAGACCTAATATTTACTAGCCATGTTTTAAACTGCATCAAAACCAATAGTATAATTATATTAGATATTTAAAATTTTGGCAGACTTTCATTGATTTTTTTTTCTATGCTTGTGACTCTCGTGGCATCAGTTGTACACATGATCGTCGGCTTTATTTGTTTTTATTTTATTTTCAAACCGTGATCATTACATTCTCCTGAAGCCCTCCTCACAAACTCTGTCAGACAAAGGACATAATTGACTATGTATTTTTATTATATAAAAAAAAAAGAGTTTTGAGTAGAATAGTCAATAATATGTCTTTTTTATATATATAAAAAGTTCCGAGAGGCATATAATCAATTACGCCTTACGGTTATATGGATTTTGTTTTTATTTTAAAAAAATATTTTGTAGAAAAATTAGTTGGAGACTTGGAGGTAAAATGAGAATTAGATTAATGCTAGGTTTTTCTTTTCCTATTTACCTGACTATTTTAGTTCGGATATAAAAAATTATTTTCATTTAAATACTTTTATTCTATCCAAACATTATTTATATATAAGAGCTGATCATATTTTTATCCCTTATTTTTAGGTGATAAATATATGATTTTATTTTATTTGTACCAAAAAAAAGATTTTTATCATACAAAATATAATAAATTTAATCTAATGATAAATATATATTCTTTATTTTTTTTACAATTATCTCCTAAAATGATATTCATATCTTCTATTTATCTTTATTGACCGATGAATAATAGAAAGGAAGGGATCGATTGGTCGAATCGATCAGACGGTACAATTTTATATGTAAATAAATACTTTTCTTTCTTACCATTATCATTGTTTAAATCAATCAACTTAACTTTTCATTTTTTTTACATTTCCGTTCCTTTTCTTTTCTATCTATCAAACCTAGGTCGACAGAAATCGGTGGATAAAATGGACTAGACCTAGAGGCCCAATATTTCCTGCATAATAATATAAGTAGGGCAATTGCTTGATGCATTCACTTTTTACTTCTTGCACCTCCGAAAAATTCAAAAGGACAAAAATACTCCTCCACCCAACTACACACAAGTCGGGAGGGGTATTTTTGTCTGTTAGGAGGTACAGGATAGAAAAAGAGATTGCAGGAAGCAATTACCTAAAAGTATTTAAACACACCAAATCGGTTTAGGTATTTTTGCTTTTGCTCCCCGTGCGTAAACTGATAAACCTTTGGAGCTAGGGTTTTTCATCTCATCGACCATGGAAGGCATTGAAATGGAGGAAACAGCATTCGGCGTAGACGAAACCAACGATGATTTGTGCGTTTCAATCCTCTCTCGCTTCGCCAAATCCGCCGACGAAAGCCACCAGCACCTCTGCGCCGTCATCGGCGCCATGTCTCAGGAGCTCAAAGACAACAGCAAACCCTCCACTCCCTTCGCCTACTTCTGCGCCGCACGCATCTCTCTCGACAAATTCACCTCCGAACCCAATCCCCCGAGCCACGTCATCGACGCGCTTCTCACCATTCTCTCTCTCTCCATCCCTAGAGTACCCCTCGCGCTGCTGAAGAAGCTGAATTTGCAGGGAGAGTCCTTGTCGGAGCTCCTTTTGCGAGTTATCCGTTCTCCGTCGGCGTCGGAGACTTCGCTCGTTTCTGGATTGAAGTGTCTCTCGCATCTGTTGATCGCCAGGGAAAGTGTAGACTGGTCTGACATATCTCCTTTGTTTAATGTCTTGTTAGGGTTCCTTACTGATTTACGACCTAAGGTACTTCCTTACCTGTGTGTGAATTCTGAATTCTGAACCTGAATTTTCTGCGTGCTTTGCATTTCGTTTTATATTTTGACTTTGGAGTGTCTTATAGAAGGTTTTTGTAATTATAATTATAACATGAATCTTAACAAGTCGTAAATAGAATACTGTGTCTTCACGTTTTGTTTGTGGCCTGAAAATTGGTAACTTAAGAAAGAAAAATAGGTTGTGTCTAGTTGGATGTACTGTCCAACATCCTGTTAAGGGCTGTTTGAGTGACGAACGACAAAAGAAAGATAGGTTGTATCCCGTGAGATGTCCATTGAAGAGCTTTGCCTGATTAGATAAATTGCCATCATGATAGTTAATTATAATGGCTGATTTGTTGTTGGAATAATTCATCAAAAAAGAAATTTGTAATTCTTTAGTACATTTCATGATGAACATGTACAAGAACTAAATAATATGGTTATTTGATGGACAAAACATACAGATACATCTGGACTCCCACCTTATATGGTCCTTGTCAGTTAACAATTATCAGTAGTTTTTTTTAAATTTTTTTTTTTTATATCAGCAACAATTATAAGTAGTATAATGCGCTACTCCTTTTCTTTTGAGCAATATATATCTGAAGATTTTTCCAAGTCGGTAAAACAACTAATATGTAGCAGTTTGATGCAGCAAATCTGTCTCCATTCATGATGAATGAAACTGCAAACTTATCTATAAGTGTGATTTTGATAATCTTCTCTGAGGGGATAACGAACCTCCTTTAAAAAGACTAATCGCAAATAGGCTCTTGTTTGAGGCACCTGAAATGGCTCTTCAGGTTTTTGGGTTTCCTCCCATTTTGTTATGACATCTTAATTAGAGCTCAAGACAGCTGATAATAGTTTGTTTTGGCAAGTTGTTCTGTTTTAATTTGTTGAGATGCGGTTATGATTTTACACTCATATACATGGGAAGATTGGGGACTGATGGGTATGGTATCGTATTTTTGTAGGAATGTTACATGACTTCAATTGGTTTTCTATATGACTTCTTATGGTCCTGACTAAGGAAGCAGGATGTTTACTGTACTGTGGTACATGCTTGAATGTTGTGTGCTAATAATATTTTTTAACAGGTCAGAAGGCAATCCCATTTATGTCATCGTGATGTCTTGTTAAACTTTAAAAATTCATCTCTACTGGCATCTGCGAGCGAGGGAGTCACAAGCCTACTTGAAAGGTTTATTCTACTTGTTGGTGGAGCAAATGCAAATGCTGGTGAAGGAGCTAAGGAAGCTCAGCAGATTCTGTATATTCTTGATGCCTTGAAAGAATGTCTTCCTTTTTTGTCAAGGAAATCTAATACCAGTGTTCTTAATTACTTCAAATATCTCTTGGATCTGCATCAACCCCTAGTCACAAGGCGTATAACAGATGGTTTGGGTTTTCTCTGTCAGTATCCAATATCAGAAGTTTCCCCTGAAGCACTACTTGAGTTGTTAAACTCGTTGGCTCGTTCTTTAGAATCAAATAAGATGTCTGGAGACAGATTGACATTTACTGCTCGCTTGCTTGATGCTGGAATGAATAAAGTTTATTCTCTTAACCGGCAAATATGTGTTGTTAAGCTTCCCATTGTCTTTAATGCTCTCAAAGGTAAGATGTCCTAAATTCTGTTGTGTTATTGGATATTGTTACATGTTGTCAAAAGGCAATTACTAAAGTGATATACTTTTTGTTTCTAATTATGCAGATATCTTGGCATCTGAACATGAAGAGGCTATACATGCAGCCACTGATGCACTCAAGAGCATGATAAATTCTTGTATTGATGAAAGCTTGATTAAACAGGGAGTGGATCAGATCAGTTTGAGTGAAAACAAAGAATCAAGGAAGTCAGCGCCAACCATCATTGAAAAAATTTGCGCAACTATTGAGAGCTTACTTGATTATCATTATACTGCTGTCTGGGATAGAGTATTTCAAGTTGTTTCAGCCATGTTTCATAAATTAGGTGCGTGTTTGGATGAGATTATTTTGGGGAGGTAAAGGACTTTCTTAAGGTGAAAAGTCCCCCTCCCCCAAAATATTGTATATTTTATAAAGTAATCAAATAGATGTTAAAAAAAATCCTATGGGGAAAAACTACTTTTTCATAATCAAAATTTTGGAGCTTAAGAATAAAATCTATTAGACCATTTTCTAGCCAACTATTTGTTTTCCCATTATATTCCCAACACTTGATTATTTCAAATACAAACCGACCACAACAAATATTTTAAAATAATCTTTTTTTAACAGTTAATTCAAACACACTAGGTATTTTGATTGTTTAACTATTAAAAAAGTAGAACAAGTCTTGTTTTACTTTCTTGTTGTGGCTTATTAATTTATTGGTTGGTCAGTGGTAAACTGTATTATTTTTAGCAGTTTGATTAACTTATTTAAAACTTGATGTGGTCTCATTTCATGATTTCTATATTAGCTTCTAACTTACAGTCTCTTTGTAGTATTACTCTATAATGGAAAGGTTGGTCTAAATGCTCATTACTAATATCTGAGATTATGCTATTATCAACACAGGAAATCATTCTCCTTATTTTATGAGAGGCATTCTCAAAAACATGGAAGATGTGCAGAAGCTTCCAGATGAAGATTTTCAATTTAGGAAACAGGTCTCATCTTTTTGCTTTTCCTCCCTAAGCTGTGTTAATGTAGAGCTTAAGATTTTGTGCAATAGCTTGGACATGTTCCATTTTCCTTGCCACGACTTTATGTCCCAATTTTGAACAGTTTCTAATTATCTGGCCTGTGAAATAGCTTGGACATGTTCGATTTTCCTATCCAGGACTGTGTCCCAATTTTGTCAACATTGTTTTTCTAGTCTTCTAGATGACAAATCTGGGTTTATACCATTTAAAATGCAATATGTATTCATAGGAGCATTTAATGTTGTTGATGAATGATGCATGTGTTTAGCCCATAACAAAGTATAGCTGTTTAAAACTGTACAATTGAAAATGAGTGTATTGCTTTTTCTTGTTGGTACATTTATTGGTCAATGTTATATTGATAAGTTGGTCTTTATTTGAGGATCTGGGAATTTGTCTGATATTTATTTTTGTTGTGAAATAAATTTTTGATTTTTAGTACATTTTACAATGTGCAGCTGCATGAATGCTTCGGATCAGCTCTTGTTGCAATGGGGCCTGAAACTCTGTTGTCCCTTATACCTCTAAATTTGGAAGCTGAAGATTTATCTGATGCAAATGTCTGGCTTTTTCCAATTCTAAAACATTATATTGTTGGTGCACCTTTAAATTATTTTTCAGAAGAAATTCTGCCTATGATTAAGCGTGCTAGGGAGAAGGCTCAAAAGGTATAAAACATTTTTTAAAAGGTGCAGTATCATATTAAATCACAGTATTAATTTCTTTGTGCATTTTGCAGCTTGAGAAGCAAGGATTGATGGTGTCATCAAGGAATGCAGATGCGCTTGCATACTCTTTGTGGTCTTTGCTGCCTTCCTTTTGCAACTATCCTTCAGACACTGCTAAAAGCTTCATGAATCTGGAGAAACATTTACTCAGTAAGCTGAAAGAAGAACCTGATATTCGTGGAATAATATGCACTAGTTTGCAACTTCTGATTCAACAAAATAATATTGTGGATTCAAAAGGCAAGGGTTATATTGGTGAAAATATGGCCAAAGAACAAGTTCTGGTTCATTATTCACAGCAGATTGCAAGAGACAATTTATATGTTCTGAAGTCATCTGCAAAGCACTGGTTAAAAGATCTTTCAGAAGTATTCCTTAAATCTACAAAAGATGATGGTGGTTGTTTGCAGGTACTAAAACTAAAAAACTTGGGAATAGTTCTTCAATGTACTGTAGTTTAAGAGAATGCATGTCTTTCCTAACACAATATAAAACTAGAATTTTGTGTTCTGTATGTGTTTGTATTCTATACTCTTTTTTCATGATTTGATAGCCTAGATATGTCTTATTTATCCTTTATTATCTACAGGATATTTTTCAGCAATCATTTTGATTCCATATTTGTTACAGCTTTTGCTATGTAATTCCTATCTGATTTCCTTGCTATCTGTAAATTGGTTGAGACTCTTAATGTCCTATGCCAATTACTATATTGAAGCAACAAAAATGTAGACAATTTATGCAGATCATTTTCTGAGTTGCTTCATTTGATGTGACTAGGCAGTAGGCACTAAGAATTAGTCATGGTTTAAGTGCACACCTTTCTTTTAATTGTAGTCATTTTTAATTAGCAAATTGAAGAGTGGTCACAACTCACAAGGGCTTGAAGTGCTTATCAAGTTGTATTAATAATTAGTTCTCCATGACGAAAACAATAAACTCTAAAAGTGCTTTCTCATGTTTCAACTCTTCAATTGTGAGTGTATTAAGGAGACAGAGCAATTCTTGCATGAGCCAGTCAATCAAAAGCTCAAGATCTATTAAAATAATAATAAAGCTTTCTCAAGTTTTTTTATTTGTTTTGCCTATAGACAAGTTCTGGGACAGGTTAATATTTCATGATTTACTGTATCCTTTTCATGAACTGGCTAATTTTAGTTGGCTTCTCAAGAGTTGAGAATTGGTCCTCTCTGTTACATTTAACCTGTACAAGAAGTTAATATTGATTCTCTTTCTTCATGTACAGCGTACGATTAGTGATGTTGCTTTGATAGCAGATAAAGCAGATGTACGCAAATTATTCCAGGAGAAAATGTTGAAACTTTATAAATGCACTCGAAAGGCCGGCAAAGTTGGAAGTTCCAAAAGTTCTAATTCTATGCAAATTGATGATGCGTCACACGATTTGTCACTATCTATTTTAAGGTGATTTTAATCATCTATTTCTCTCCACTTTGTCTAAATGATTTTTCATGAAGTTGTAGATTTTAATTTTGTCTGTCACTCAGCATTTTACTTAAATTTCTGTATTTTCGTGTGTTTTCTGCATTTATTTCATAGAATTTCTTTTCATCCCAGGGCACAGCTTCTTGATTTGTCAGTTTCATTGTTGCCTGGTTTAGATGCCGAAGATATTGCTCTATTATTTGAAGCAATAAAGCCAGCATTGCAGGTTTGACTGATATAAAAAAGTTCTGTTAGGAATTTTTCAAATTCCTTTTTCTAGCAGGAAAGTTGGGGTGATTGTAGTGATTATTATTTGCAGGATGTTGAAGGTATCATGCAGAAGAAGGCATACAAAGTACTTTCGATCATTCTGAGGGTATTTCTCTATTTCATTTTATTTTATTTTCCAGTCAACGTAAAGTTTCAGATTAATTTCATTTTCATGCAATGTTTTCATTTAAAAATTCTTGTTGCTTTTTCCTAGCTAAAATGCTTCCATCACTGTTATTGTCATGTATATGCACATTGTCAGGAAATATAGTTGATTGGCTTTTATTAATTGGCTTCTCTGCCTGGTGGTTAAGTTGAAGTGATCATCAAAGATGTCATTAATTTAGAGTTTTTTGGAGCACCACAAATTAACATTTAAAAATGATGATTTTACAGCTGAGCCAGTTTCATGTTGATAAAATATTTCAGCTTACAGTTTTCTCTTTGGGTTATTCTTGACAGAGCTCAGATGGTTTTGTTTCATCAAAGTTTGAGGAGCTGCGTCAAACTATGGTTGAAATTCTTCCATGTCATTTTTCTGCCAAACATCATAGACTTGATTGCCTTTACTTCTTAATAGTTCATGTCTCAAAGTCAAAGGTATTCAATGCTGGGCTATTTACTTCTACGTTTTTGGTAGACTATTGACATGTAATCTTGTATGAGTATGAATAATCTGAAATTATGCACTGCCTGCAGGATAACCTGGAGCACTGGCGAGACATTTTCCTAACTGAAATTATACTTGCTCTTAAAGAGGTAATGTCCTATTAATTGTGGGAAGTTTTTAGTTGTACAGTGAGACTGGCAAGAGTGTGCCAATAAATGTTGTCCATTAATGACTATGTGATATATTTGATAATGCATTCGCATTTGTAGGTTGATTTTCCCTGGTTTGCATAATCATAATGTATTCACATTGTGCCAATTTTAAAACACCCCCGTGCTTTAGTTTATATCGTACTAGTGCACTACAATTAGTATTTTATGATCGGATATTGTCTCAGGCATTATAATGCACATACATCACAGTGAAACTTGTTTGATTGTCATCATGACTCATGGGCCATTGATGCAATAGTGTGCCAATAAATGTTGTCCATTAATGACTGTGGTTCCTTTCTTGATGTTAAAAATTACTAAAAGTACTGTTCATTGCTAATATTGTTTAAAATTCCTACTTTAAATATCTACTTGTATGTTTTGTTAATTTCTGTGGTTACTTTTTTTAGTATCTCTGCTGTGATCCTGACATATACTCATAAAAAAAAATTCCTTCAACTTTATTTATGTGGTGGGATGACTTTTCTTGTGTGCATATAGATGTGATCTTGACATTACTTTTGCTCTTCAATAGCTTCTAAGCTTACTTCTTGTGGTTACTTTGTTGCTAAATTTGAAAGAGTGCCCTTGCAGGCTAATAAAAAAACCAGGAACAGGGCTTATGATATTCTCATTGAAATTGCCCATGCATTTGGGGATGCAGAGAGAGGTGGGAACAGAGAAAGCTTGAATAATTTTTTTCAGATGGTAAATGTCCAATATAAAGTTGTTCTTTTATCATTAATGTAAAACAATGAATATCATTCCACTTCTTATATTTGGTCTGACATGATATCATCCTTAACTTAATTGTTGAATAATGTATGATATATATGTCGCCCATATAGAGTAATTTGACTTTGTGCTGTTTTTTGAGCTCAGGTTGCTGGACACTTTACTGGGGAAACTCCACATATGATAAGTGCAGCAGCCAAAGGTTTAGCCCGTTTGGCTTATGAGTTCTCTGATCTTGTTTTAACTGCCTTCAAATTGCTACCAGGCACACTTACTCTCCTGCGGAGTGATAATAAAGAGATAATCAAGGTTTATTTTCTTGTCTATTTTATTGGTCAAATGCATTGCTGACTGAGGTAATGTTACTTCCTAGAGATGCTAATTAAATGTGCACTGTCACATCATTCTGCAGGCCAATCTTGGTTTTTTAAAGGTACTAGTAGCCAAATCACAAGCAGAAGGGTTGCAAATGCACTTGAAAAGCATGGTGGAGGGTTTGTTGAAGTGGCAAGACAACTCAAGAAATCATTTTAAGGCTAAGGTTGTTTTGCTTGTCTCACATGATCTTTTTTTCTAGATACATTTTTTCATTGACTTATAGTGGATGACTGCTGTTTCAGAAGCTACTACACCTAGTGAAAACTGTGAGATTCATTTTTTTTTTTCCAGGTTAAACTTCTACTGGGAATGCTCGTCACAAAGTGTGGACTTGAGTCTGTTAAAGCTGTCATGCCTGAAGACCACATGAAACTTCTTTCCAACATACGCAAGGTCTGTTGAATGTCATTCTAACGAGTATTTCACATAGAAGTCTTTCAGGAAATTTCAATCCATTTTTTTTTTTTTTAGTTATACTGAAAAAAGATCATTTTTTAAATAGATCAAGGAGCGGAAAGAGAAGAATCGAAGTGCTAAATCGGAAGAAACTAGATCTCATTTTTCAAAAGCAACCACATCCAGGTTACAACTATGTATTTATTTGCATTAGTAAATAATTAGACACAAAGACAGTGGTTTAAATCCCACAAACCTTACTCTGACACAATATATCAACATTCTAACCCCTTGCACTTCTAGCATTTTACACCCATATATATACTGAAATCCCTAATGGTGCCCAAAACCACTAGACAGGAATAGTGGGTAGTGGGATGGACACTACTAAAATTTAGAGGCGAATTAAATAATTTATATGGTTTTTTGGTTTGGTCCACCAGCAATCTTTTTGACATACACAGCCATTTTATAATGACATGCTTGTTGTTTCTCCCAAAAAAATTCTTGTTCAATGAATATTGGCTATAATTGGCTTTTATTTATTTAGTTGAATTCTTCAGGTTTTTAACATCATTCACTCTTGAAGACATAATTATTTTTTAGTGAATTTTGTGCCATGTTGAAATTGCAAGCCATGTTTTAAGCTGCATCAAAACCAATAATGTAATTATTTTTCAGGCAAAGCATGTGGAATCATACAAAAGTTTTTTCGGATTTTGATGGGGATAGTGGCAATAGCGATGCAGAATACATGATTTCTAGAGGGAGCAAGGCTTCCTTACATCCCAAATCAGCAGCACCTTCATTTAGGTAAGCTGTCACTGTAACTTTTAACTTGTCTATTCTTCTAATGACTGGCTGCATTGCTGCTTCATTGAGTTTCAAAATAGTCCAAGTGAAAAGAGACCCTATTCTTGGATTTATATATGTTTAGGGCCTGTTTAGTTATACTTATCCACAAGCACATCTAAGAAGGAAAAAAAAATGAAATGAGTTTCTTCATATACTAAAATCAACTTTGCACAAGTTAAAATCATCTAGGAATATAATATATGAGAGCTTCTACGAACTTGCTTATGGATGAACTCATTTCAGTTTACATTAAAGCTCATTTCATTTTTTTTGTATTTTCTTTTTTGGAAGTACTTTTGGAGATGTTTATCCAAATAGGCTCCATGACAACATATTTTGAAATGTTTGATCTATGGACACCACACCATCCAATGATCTGTAATATAGAACCTATTGTACCAAGAAGCTTTGGTTCTGAAAATCAATTTTGACTGAGTGATCTGTATGTAGGTCCAACATCAGACTGAAGAAGAATTTGCCAGAGCACTTGTCTGACCAATCTGATGACGAGCCACTTGATTTGCTTGATCAGCAGAGAACAAGGTCAGCTCTTAAAACGTCTGAGCATCTGAAAAGAAAGTCAAGGTTAGACGATGAGGTGGAGTTGGATTCAGAAGGACGCCTGATTATTCGTGAGGAAGGAGAATGGAGGAAGGAAAAACATGCAGCAGATGATGATTTTGATTCTAGGAGTGAGCGTGATAGTCACATATCTGCCAAGTCTGGAACTAAGGGCCAGAAGCGGAGAAAAATGATGTCAGATTCTGGTTGGGCTTACACCGGTAAGGAATATGCTAGCAAAAAGGCAAGTGGAGATTTGAAGAGGAAGGACAAACTTGAACCGTATGCATATTGGCCACTTGATCGGAAAATGATGAGTCGGCGACCACAACAGCGGGCTGCTGCAAGAAAAGGTATGGCTAGTGTTGTAAAGATGACGAAAAGACTTGAAGGAAAAAGTGCGTCTGGTGTGCTGTCCATAAACAGGTTGAAACTAAAAAGGAGTCACATGAAAGGCAAAGGCAGCAAGGAAAATAAATAAGCAGTGCGAGCGTAGAGGTTTATGACAATTTTGATAATCATAATGCATTCGCATTATGACAATTTTGAAACTCCCGTGTTGTATATCCAAGTTAAATTAAATCAAATGCTGTTTTGTTTTTCCATTGTTTATTTGATGCGAAGCAGGCTTTTGGGTTGGAGTTTTCTTTGTGAAATCAATTGTAGTGTATGATATTAATATTAACATTATGAAAAGCAATGGGAGCCTAGAGGTTTATTTGCAGTCTTTTTTATTTTATTTTATTTCATTTCATATATTCACTTAATTATCTTAAATATAATAATTTAGATAATTATAATAAATATATATTCTAACTTAATTAATCAATAAAATTAAATCATTCATTCTTAAATTTTTTATTTTATATATATCATTTATATATGATTTATGATTTTATGATTTAGAGTTTCATTCATAATTTAAGGTTTTATTTATGAAATTAATGAAACCTTCATGTTTCATTCTATGAATTATGGTTTGGTTTTATGATTTATGATTTAGTTTAAGATTTATAGTTGGGATTTTGTAATTTATGATTTAAGGTTTCAATCCATGTTTTAGGATTTAAGGTTTTATATTTTAGAGTTTAGGGTTTCATTTCATACATGAAATCTAAATGATTTGAAGGTTTAGAATTTCATAAACGAAACTTAAATGATTTAACTATTGATAAATAGTATTTTAGGGTTTCATAAATACAATTTAGGATTTCATAAATGAAATATAAAATAATTAGAGTTTCGTAAACAAAATCTTAAATGATTAGAGTTTTATAAACCAAACACTAAATGATTTAATGTTTGTATAAACAAAGTCCTAAATGATTAAAAGTTACCTAATTGAAACCTTAAATAATTTAAGGTTTCACAAATGATTTTGGATTTCATAAATAGGATTTAAATGATTAGAAGGTTTGTTTATGAATCTTTAAATGATTTAGAGTTTCAAAAAAAAAAAATCTTAAATGATTAGAGTTCCACAAACAAAACTTTAAATTATTAAAGTTTCATAAATACGATCTAAGCTTTTACTAACGAAACTTTAAATTATTTATGGTTTCAAAAATAAAATCCTGAATTATTAGGATTTCATAAACGACACCCTAAATAAATAAGGTTTCATAAACGAAATCCCAAAGGATAAGGTTTCACAAACAAATTCTTAAATAACGAGGGTTTCACAAATGATATCATAATTGCTTGAGGGTTTTATAAATAAAATAAAAAATAGTTAGAGTTTTAAAAAAGAAATACTAAATGATTTAGGGTTTGTATAAACAAAAACCTAAAGGATTAAAGGATGTATAAACATAACATTAAATTATTTATGATTTTATAAATGAAACCTTAAATTATTTAAATTTTCATAAACGAAACCCTAAATGAGTTAGGATTTAATAAATAAGATTTATTTTTTATTTAAGAATCTTTAAATGATTTAAGGTTTCTTAAATAAAACCTTTAATGATTATGGTTGATAAACAAAACCTTAAAAGATTAGGGTTTGTATACACAAAACACCAAATGATTAAAGGATGCATAAATGAAATCCTAAATTATTTAAGATTTCATGAATAGGATTTACAGTTTTGTTTACGAAACCCTAAATAATTTAGGGTTTCATAAACAAACCATTAATAATTAGGGATTCATAAATAAAACTCCATATGGTTAGGATTTCATAAGTGAAATCCCAAATGGTTAGGGTTTCATAAGTGAAACCCCAAATGGTTAGGACTTTATAAATGAAACCTTAAATGATTAAGGTTGATAAATAACACCCTAAATGAATTAGAATTTCATAAATATCATTTAGGGTATTTTATAAATGATTTATAGTTTCATAAACGAATCCCCAAATGATTAAGGCTTCATAAGAAAACACCTTAAATGATGGGAGTTTAATAAATAAAATCATAAATGATTAAGGTTAATAAATGAAACCCTATTTGAATTAGAATTTCATAATAATGATTTGAGTTTTTATTAATGAAACTCTGTATAATTTATGGTTATATAAAATGACACCTTAAATAATTAGAGTTTCATAAACGAAACCCCAAATAATTAAGGTTTCATAAATAAAATTCTAAATAATTAGGGTTTCATAAACGAAACCCCACACAATT
The DNA here is from genome assembly GCA_014843725.1 of Amphicarpaea edgeworthii. Taxonomy (NCBI): domain Eukaryota; kingdom Viridiplantae; phylum Streptophyta; class Magnoliopsida; order Fabales; family Fabaceae; genus Amphicarpaea; species Amphicarpaea edgeworthii. The sequence continues at coordinate 24,074,643 of CM026324.1, read as the reverse complement.
AGAGTTTCATAAACAAAACCCTAAAAGATTTAGGATTTCACAAACAAAACTCTAAATGATTTAAGATTTAATAAATATGCTCTTAAGATTTCATAAACGAAACCTTAATGATTTAGGATTTCACTAATGAAATCTTAATTGATTGAGGGTTTTATAAAAAAAAAAAAAACACCCTAAATTATTAGAGTTTCATAAAAAGAATTAAAGGTTGCATAAACAAAATACTAAAGGATTAAAGGTTGCATAAACGAAACATTAAATTATTTAATGCTTCGTAAGTGAAATCCTAAATGATTAAGATTTCATAAGCAAAGCCCTAAATCATTAAGGTTTGTATAAACAAAACACAAAATGATTAAAGGTTGTATATCAAAACCCTAAATTATTTAAGGTTTTATAAATAAGATTTACAGTTTTGTTTACGAAACCTTAAATGATTTATGGTTTCATTAATAAAGCATTAAATGTTAAGGGTTTCATAAACAAAACCTTAAATGATTAGGATTTCATAAAAAATCGTAAATGAATAAGGATTCATAAATGAAACCCTAAATAAATAAGAATTTCCTAAATATAATTTATGTTTTATTATAAATGATTTATGGTTTCATAAACAAAACCCTAAAATATTAGGATTTCATAAATGACACCTTAAGTGATTAGGGTTTCATAAATAAACCTTCAAATTATTAAGGTTTCATAAGCAAACACCTTAAATGATTAAGGTTTAATAAATAAAACCCTAACTAATTAAGGTTAATAAACAAAATCCTATTTGAATTAGAATTTCATGAAAATGATTTGAGGTTTTATTGACAATACTATAAATGATTTATGGTTTTATATACGATATCCTAAATAATTAGGGTTTCATAAACGAAATCCTAAATGATTAAGATTTTATAAACGAAGTCTTAAAAGATTTAAAGTTTCATAAACAAAACCCTAAATGATTTTAAATTTGGTAAATATGCTTTAAGGTTTCATTAACAAACCATAAGGATTTAGGGTTTTACTGATGAAATCCTAATTGATTAAGGGTTTTGTAAACTATACCTTAAATGATTAGAGTTTCATAAAAAAAAATACCAAATGATTTAGGATTTGTATAAACAAAACCCTAAAGGATTAAATGTTGCATGAACAAAACATTATGTTATTTAGGTTTCACAAACGAAACACTAAATTGTTTAAGATTTCATAAATGAAATACTAAATAATTTAATATTTTATAAATAAGATTAAAGGTTTTATTTAAGAATCTCTAAATGATTTAAGGATTCTTAAATAAAACCCTTAATGATTAAGGTTTCATAAACAAAACTCTTAATGATTAAGGTTTCATAACTGAAACCTTAAATTATTAGGGTTTCATAAATCAAACCCTAAATGATTAGAGTTTCACAAAAAAAACTTTAAATGATTTGGGTTTCATAAATGAAACTTAAATGATTTAGCCTTAAATGATTAGGGTTGATAAACAAAAGCTTAAATGATTAGGGTTTGTATAAACAAAATACCAAATGATTAAAGGTTGTATAAATAAAATCCTAAATTATTTAAGGTTTCATAAATAGGATTTACGATTTTGTTTATGAAACCCTAAATGGTTGGGGATTCATAAACAAAATCTTAAATGATTAGGGTTTCATAAATGAAACCTTAAGTATTAAGGTTGATACACAAAACCCTAAATAAATTAAAATTTCATAAATATCATTTAGGGTTTTATTATAAATGATTTATGGTTTCATAAACGAAATCTTAAATGATTAGGATTTTATAAACAAAACCATAAATGATTATGGTTTCATTAATGAACCCCTAAATTATTAAGATTTCATAAGCAAATAATTTAATAAATAAAACCCTAAATGATTAAGTTTGATAAACAAAACCCTATTTGAATTAAAATTTCATAAAATTATTTTGGATTTTATTAACGAAACTATAAATGATTTATGGTTTTATAAACGAAACCCTAAAATTATTAAGGTTTCATAATCAACCTCTAAATAATTATGATTTAAAAAGGAAACCCCAAATTATTAGGTTTTCATGAAGGAAACCTTACAAGATTTAGGGTTTCACAAATGAAACCCTAAATGGTTGAAGATTTCATAAATAACCTTTAAGGATTGATAAACAAAACCCTATTTGAAATATAATTTCATAAAAATGATTTAAGGTTTTATTAACTAAACTCTAAATCATTTATGGTTTAATAAAAGAAACACTAAAATTATTAAGGTTTCAAAAATGATACCCTAAATAATTAAAGTTTCATAAATGAAACCCCAAATGATTAGGGTTTTATAAACGAAACCCTAAACGATTTAAGATTTCATAAATATGCTTTAAGGTTTCTTAAATGAAACCCTAAATGATTAAAGGTTTTATGAATATTATTTAGGATTTTTTTAAATAAAACCCTAAATATTCAAGGTTTCATAAACGAAACCTTAAATGATTATGATTTCTTAAACAAAACCCTAAATAATCAAGATTTCATAAACAAAACCTTAAATGATTAGAGTTTCATAAATTAAACTATAAGTATTATGGTTGATAAACAAAACCCTTAATGAATTAAAATTTCATAAATATAATTTAAGGTTTCCTTATAAATGATTTATGGTTTGATAGTGGAAACCTTAAATGATTATGGTTTCACAACTGAAACTCAAATATTAATGTTTCATAAATGAAATCCTAAATATTAATGTTTCATAAACGAACCCATAAATGATTTGATGTTTCATAAGAAAACACCTTAAATGATTAATTTAATAAATAAAATTGTAAATGATTAGTGTTGATAAACAAAACCTTATATGAATTAAAATTTCATAAAAATGATTTGGAATTTTATAAACGAAACCTTAAAATTATTAAGGTTTCATAAACGACACCATAAATAATTAGGGTTCCATAAGCGAAACCACATATAATTAGGATTTCATAAACAAAACTCTAAATGATTTAAGATTTCACAAACAAACTCATAAATGATTGATGGTTTCGTAAATGAAATCCTAAATGTTTTAAGATTTCATAAATACAATTTAAGGTTTCCTAGACAAAACCTTAAAATAATTTAAGGTTTCATAAATATTATTTAGGATTTCTTAAACGAAACCCTAAATGTTTAAGGTTTCACTAACCATTAAATTATAAATCTTAAACCATGAAATCTTACATCGTAAATGAAACCCTTAATCTTAAATAATAAAATGAAACTCTAAATCTTAAACCATAAAATGAAATTCTAAATCTGAACTATGAAACCTTCCATCTTACCCTTGAAATCATAAATCTTGAACCATGCAACACGAAACTTTCTAATATAAATCCTAGACCTTAAACTCAAACTCATAAAGCATTGAACCTTAAAACTTTAAATCATGAAACCCTTAATCCATCAACCATAAACCATAAAATCATAAATCATAAATCCTGGAATCCAACCTTTAACCATGAAAAACACAAAAACTTAAAACCTTAGAAGCTTAAAACAATGAACCTAGAACAATAAACCATGAAACCCATAATTATTGAAACCTTAAAACCTAAATCATGAAACCAACAACCATGAAGTCATATACATTAAAACTCAGATCTCTAAGACCTTAAACCCCGAACCTTAAACTCTAAAATTGTGAATCATAAATCCCAAAACTCTAAACCATACACGGTAAATATATCACAATCCTAAAACCTTATCCCATAAACTCTAAACCATAAGCAATGAAACTTTAACCTATGAGCCATGAACCTAAAACCAGAAATCCTAAACTTTAAAACAATAAATCCCTAATTGCTAAAATCATAAACCCTAAGGTATAAAACATAAACTATAAACCTCAAAAAACCTTGAATCCTTGGATTATAAACACTAGACCCCTACACTTAACCATTAACCACAAACACTAAACCTTAAATCTTGTAACTTTAAACTAATGAACATGAAACCTTAAAATGTGAAGTCATAAGCATTAAAACCTTATATCTTAGAACCTAAACCTTGAAATCCAAAACACTAAACATTAAACCTTAAAATAATGAATCTAAAACACTAAACAATAAACCCTTAAACCTAAAAACCTAACACATGAAATCATAAATATTGAAACTCATAATCTTAAAATCTTAAATCCTAAACCTTAGTTCCAAAACGATAAACATTTAATCCTAAAATTTTGAATCCAAAACTCTAAACCATGCATGATACCCTAAAACCTTTCCCATTAGAGCAACAAACTAGAACATCCAAAATTGCAAATCTATTTATATGAAGGTAAAAAATTTAGAATCCCAAAGATGGGAGTTTCATGAGATTTGCATGTGACTTATTCTTCAAAGGTTCATTAAAGAAAACATAAAAAGAAAAGAAAAGAAAGATGACAAAGTTGAAGGTTGTTTCATTTTGCAATGAAGGATGGATGGAAGAGAAAGCGTGCCTCTGAAGCTCTGAAGGAGGTCAGGTTGTTGTTTCCTCTGATGCTGTGGATTTGGGTGATGGAGATGCTAGGCTGGGAGGACAGAGGGCAGATTGTGAAACAGAATAAAGACAAAAAATGAATAATATTTAACCTTTGATTTAAAAGTAACAAATCTAACGGTTGAAAAAGCCTTTCCCACCGTGGGTCCCACGCTAGAAGGTGCCTAATGTCTACAACTACGGGGAGCAGCTGGTAAGCTTATTTTGGTCGAGAATTTTATCGTACTATGATCTCAGCATCAGATAATAGATTTTGTCTTCTAGTTCTGGTTCTAGCTGCATTGTCCACTAATAAAACTTAAAATTTATTTATTTTTCCTCTTCTTTAAATTCTAATTTCACATTTTGTTAAATCATTTAAGTTAAATTCAAACACATATTCTTGTTTCTTTTTTCGATATTACTCTTTAAGGGATTACGCTTGGCAAGCATGATAGAAAAATATGATTAAATTTTTTTTTATAAAACATTTCATAAAATTTAATACATTGATTACAACATTAAAACTCATTTAATAGTTTAATTTATTAATTTAATTAAAATATATATACTCATTAAAATAATAATTTGTTTTATGAATTAAAACAAAAAAAAATGATAAAATTTAAGTAGAAAAATAATAAATATAGTAATGTTAAACATATGAAATAAATAAATAAAAAATAACATGTGATGCCATATGTTAGAATCTCTTGAACATAGTACGTGAATATTATAAATCCACTACTACGATACTGTGTTCAATTCCTTTGCATAAATATATATATATATATATATATATATATATATATATATGTTGGAAACTCTTCAACATATGAATTCTAATTCTAATTATTGTTGCCGGAGATATAATCAAATAAAATGTCTTTGGATGACATAAGCCCTATCTATAGACTATAGCCACTAGTTCCACTTTGCAAAATTGAAAATCCTGATAAAATTGAAATCACCCTCCAGGGTATAAATTTCAGAGAAAAGCATAATTCTATTCGACGAGTCCGCTAAATAATCACTGAAATTGGTTATTGCCCAATGCCCAGCCAAGAGGGTCTATTTGTACATGGGAATAAAACAAAAGACTGTATCTCATCAAAATGGTTGTTAAAACGGTTACATCAAAAGTGGGTCAACTCCTACTCTAGCCATTCATGGTAAAGATAGGATTTTATAGCAGTGGATAGATAGAGACTCACTCAGTCTCTCCCACCAGGAGCACCAGATAATCTATATCAACATTCTGATTCTGTAGGCACACAACCCCATCCCATCCCCCAACAAACAGTTCAGTTACTGATCCACACCGCATATATTCTCACCCAACCAAACACTGGAGTTAGTATGCAATAACATTGTCTGGGTACTCAGTAACTGCAACATAAAAACAAACTTGAGAGAATGGAGTGGAAAAAAAAGAGGAAAATGTAACCTCCTTTTTAACTGATATATATACCTTACCTTTATAATAATAAGAAAGTAGTGCTCTGAAATATGTTTCACTTGTATGGTGCAAATATGATTGAAGAATTGTGACCCCCAAAACCAAATGAATTCGACAAGGCTGCCTTCACATCTAGTCTCTCTTTCTTTGAGCCAACAAGCACTTTAGCATCCTTTTTTTTTTTTTTTTTTTCAATTGACCAAATTAGTTAGATAATTTTACAATTTATAAATAATGTGACAACACAATTTTAAACAAAACGGATGTTGCAACAAGTAACATACCACTCCTTGATCTGGGTTTTCTAGGTTGATATTGGGATGAACCCACCCTGTCCTAATTGCCTGCATTAAGGAATAATAAAGCTTGGAAATACGTAGTTATGAAACTTTAGCTACTATACAAATTTCATAAACAAGCGATTATTAGTTTTAACCTGTATTGTGGCCACAGCTTCCACACCGCCAGCTGCCCCTAGTAGATGACCAATCATAGATTTTGTAGAATTCACTCGTAACTGTATTATGATAAGCAATAGCATTAACCAAGACAGTTAAAAATAAATAAAAACTGGAAATCATAATCACCTTTCAAGTGGCTAGTAAGAGAACAATAGCAATAATATCATGTAAGGAAATTTACCTCAGGGTTTTGACCAAAACAATGCATTAGAGCTTGGTACTCCTTAAGATCTCCAGCTGGTGTGGATGTGGCATGTGCGTTTATGTAATTCACATCCTCTTTTGATACTCCAGACTGAAGTAATGCCTTTTCAATGCAAAGTATAACACCAGCCCCTGTTTGAGATGGAATAAAGAAAACATAAGTGCAAGCGTAAGCTTCAAATGATCTGCAGCAACACAAAACTATATTTTAAAAAGCTATTATCAACATGACCCAGAGAAAAAATCTCACTATATATATATAGTTAATCTCTTTCACTATACTGAAATTGTCATGAAAAAAGTGTGTAATTACATTCCAATGCCTTTTTTAAGATGATAGGAAGACAATGGTTATTGACCGTCTAAATCACACTGAGAATTTATAACATTACAAAGGAATAAAGCAGGTTATAAAAGACGAATATGAAGACAGAAACTCCACATTCACATTAAAGTGAAGAGAAAATCATACATACACTTCTTTTCATTCAAAACATGCCTTAGCAGAATTTAGATACGACAGTCACTGCAGACTGTAATTATGCACCAAATGACAAATTATAGCCACTTTCAATCAGCTATCTATACAAACTTCAGTTACGCAGTTCACAGACTAATTAATAAAAAAAAGCCCTTGCAAAGAGAAGCAGCAGTGAGGAAGGGAAAACTGCTTCCATGGGCAGCAAACTATGTTCATTTCCACTTCCACTTCCTCCATTTTCTAGGATATGACAAGCACAAGCACAAATACAAGATGCACTTGCATATCCAGACAGAGCATCATGTTCACATTTAAAGCACTCATTTATCAGAATTCAAACTGATGTGCTACAGAAATAGAAGCTTGGGAATCCATATGAATGAGAGAGCTGAAACATAGCATGAATCAATGAAAGCTAGACTAATGATATGCAGCTTTAACCTTTTATAATATTATTATCATAAAATAAATAAATAAGCAAGAAAAACACCAATTAAAATTTAATTTTTTTTATCTGTAATTAAAATTAAAATTATATAAACTCATCATGAAAAAATAAAACACATGTGCAAACATGTCTTCACATTTTAGACCTAGATCAAGATCGAGATATGTTTATACAAAGGGCTTTAAACATTTAACATTTACCATCAGGACGCGGCTCAGTCACATGATATGCATCACAGGTGAAACTTCCACCAAGGAATTCAGCATATATGGTTGCACCTCTTTTCTGCAATGTAAAAATTTGAAATATAACAAGTTACTTGAATATATCACCAAAAAGTGATAGATGCATTTAATTTTGTGATAATGTACACATCAAAAAAAAAAAGATTGGGTGAAAATGAGTAGTAGGAAGCGGCAATGACAAGTTTGAAGAACAATCCTAACACAAGATAGAATAGATGCATTAAGTGTTCTAATATTGTTGAAAGGAACAGAAGGATGGAAGTAAATCATAACACAAGGTATGACTCGTTTTATTCTCAAATTATTAGATCAAATTAAAAGTACCTTAGCATGCTCTAGTTCTTCTAAAAGCAAAACTCCAGCCCCTTCTCCCATGACAAATCCATCACGGTTCTGTAATATCATAACCACAAGTGGATGGTTGGTAACACAATTGAACACAAGTGCACAACAAGATGAAGGAAAGCATAAGCATTCAAACCAAAACTGCAAACACTGCAGTTTTTTTTGAAAAGGAAAGGATATTCAAGTCACTCTGTATATATCACAATTAGAAAAAAGTAAGCAGGTAAAAAATATGGAGGATAAGGAATCCCCACACCAAATTAAAGATTAAAAACTAGAAAGAATTCAAAGTCCATGCCTAACATGGCTTCGACACAACTCAGCTATTGTTTAGACATGTCAGAGCTTCATAGGTACTGAACACCATTTGATTGGGTTGATGGACTAATGAACACTCACCATGTTACAACAGTTTTAGTCAAGTTATATCCCTAAATTACTAGGAAATACTAGTCCAATTGGCGGGGGGGAGTAAAAGTGTTTTTAAAGTATTACAGTGTCCCAAGGGCGTGAAGCTTTGGTAGGATCAGTATTCCTTTGTGAGAGTGCCCTGCACGCCACAAAGCCTCCCAAACCTGCACCAATGATTGCTGGATTAATATTGTATTCATGGCATGATAACTTTGCGCAAGCCACAAAGAATGAGTAACAAAAGGATACCGATTGGTATAATAGCAGAATCTGAGCCACCACAAAGCATCACATCCTGCAGACAAATTTCATGTTTACTAAATTTGTTAACACATTTTGACAAAATGAGAATATCATTAAACCAAATTTTGTCCAAAAGAGAACAGGTTGAGGAAAATATGAGAAATCTAAGATCCTAAGAGCACGTAACAAAGCAAGATACTTACAGCTTCACCTCTAATGATATGGTTTGCTGCATTCAATATACAAAAGTTACTTGTAGCACAAGCTGTAGAGATAGAATAATTAGGGCCCATCCATCCCTGCAATCCATAAAAGAAATCATTCATTGAAAATTTTAGATAACATAGCCAGGAAAAGGAGAACAAGCATATGACAAAAAATCATTGTGCCCCAAGATCCTTTAAACAGACCAGATCCATTGCAAGCATGGCAGAACCCATATTTGTTGTTGCAAAAGGTACACAAAAAGGATTCATCTTCTTGTATGAGATTCGTAAAGCTTCAATGGCATCATTGAAAACCTGTTTAATACAGAAAAGAACAACAAAACAGTCAACAAATCAATACCATTAAATTGAAGAAAATAATATGATTCTGGCTCCTTTCTGATTGCATTTAACAGCAAGTTTAATACACATGGACCAGCAGGTGTCACAACTTCTTAAAGATGTTATGGTGCTTCTACATATAAAATCAAACTACTGAATGTTGCCAAAGTCAAATTTTCTCAAGTATTGAATCTGAACATGCAAGAGAGTCAAAGATAAGTTACCTTCATGCCACCCATTGCTGAGCCAATCAGAACTCCACACTTTTCTTTATTTAACTCATGCATTACATCATCGGTAATTCCACCATCAGCCAAGGCTTTTTTGCCAGCTGTCAGCATATAAAGCATAAACTTATCCATTCTCTTTGAAAGTTTTGGTGCTACCCACCCATCAGTTGAGAAAGACTTGATTTCACCAGCAATTCTCTGGAGACACATAATATTTGAGAACAAAATCTACAGCGGGCATCAACTGAATATACAATTTGAAATAAATACAACGTACTGTTGGATATTCTGCACAATCAAATGTTTCAATCTCGCTTATGCCACTAACACCATCGAGCAAATTATTGTAGAAGATATCTGGCTCATGCCCAAGTGGTGTAACCACACCCAATCCTGTCACAACTACTCGCCTTTGCTTCGTATGGGGTTTTTTTATTGTTGTGATCTCTTGGGCAGGTTGCAAAGCTACAGCCATTGTTTTACCTTGAAATTCACAATTCCAAAGGCATAGGTCAGCACTCAATAATTATAAGATGAACTATGAAGAATCATGGGGTTTAAAAATTGGCTTCCTTCTACATCAGCACAACTTTGGAGTTCAAAATCACTGGCAAATACCCATCATTCATGAGAGTAAATGTCTACCACTTGAAAATTTGTATCTTTTAATTTTCTAGGAACCATAATCCTAAAGGTGCACATTAATATTAGGCAGGGAATTTGACAGCCAGATATGAATATGCTTTTCAGGGAATTTTCAAGAATAAATATGCTTGGGTTTAAGTAAATTATGTTACAAAAATGTTGTTAAACCTCATCATATAGAAGCATTCCTAAATTTGCATCCACCGTTTTGAATTTTTAAATAATAATAATAGAGATCGCTGAGCCAGACACTCCCAAGCAGCTACATGAATCAGCATAGACATAACATGTCCAAACTCCAGAGAGTTTACGATACTAAAGAACAAGAAGTCAAACCATTTGCCATGTATCCTCCCCTTGTGTTTTAACATACCACCACAACACCAATATTATAAAGGCATTAAACACGCCACAGAATTTCAGTCAAAGAAGCATGGGAAGAACCCATAGAGTGGCGCCAATACGTGGGGCGATATTTTCAATTTTTGGCACATGAACAACACATACCCGCTGGCTACTGATATTTCAGGAAAAAATAAAAAAGGAATAAGAAGAACTCATAACTGCCTTATCATAGTTAAGGTAATTCTCCGTACACACACACGATGAACAACCTCCATGAATTTTCAATGACAGCAAAACCGAAAATTAAATAAATTAATCAATAGTTAATGAAAAACTTAAGAATGATTTTCATGTGAGTCCGTACGAAAAAAATACTAGAAAGGCAAATTAGTGAAGTGACGCACGAGTATCCAGTGCTAACCTAACCTAACCAAATAATTTTCCTCAACCAACGAAGCAGCAGAGCAGGTACCAGACAAGCTTCAAAAATTAAACCAGAATCAATAAACCAACAACCCCCACTTAATTAATAAAACCAAACACAAAGATCCGAACTGAAAACACTGACTCTAGCATACAACTCAAAACATTGAAAGAAAAAATAATAAATAAAATAAAATAAACACATCCTTGAGTTCCAGAAAGCAGAGGCAGATTCAAGGATCAACATAGAGGGGATAATTAAGAAAGTGAGAAATCGCGAAAGTAGATATTTGGAAAAAAGAGAGGAATACCAGAATGAGTGGATCCAGCGAGAGAGGAAACGTTGAATTGAGACCTGCGAGACCTTCTGGAGGAGCGGAACATTGCGTGAGGGGTTCTAGTGCGGTCGGCGTCGCACGTGACTGACATGCAGGCCGCGACGAGCCACGTGCAGAGGGAGGAGGTGGTGGTCGAAGCCATGAATGATTGAAATCCAACGGTGTGTGCTTGCGAGTTGCGAGTGAGTCACTCAGTGAGTCTAATCAACAATAACAACAACAGCAGCAGCAGTAGCAAGTAGAAACGACGAGACACGCAGATACATCCAAGTGAAGTGAGGCGTCGTTTTGGTTTCAACTTGCAAGGGGGGATTGTTGAGATTTTCAGAAACTCAGTCCTTCCTCAGTCTTCACAAATGCATTCCGTCTCTCTATATACTCTCCAACACGATGCTGCGTTTCTGCAATCTGAGTCCTTCGTTACTGCGCTACCTCCCTCCCCCCCCCCCACCTCTCTCTCTCTCTCTCTAATGAGACACAGACAAAAAAAAAAAAAATCAGAATAATAAGATTCACATTTTAAAATAGCCTCTATTTTACTTTATTAGTCTTACCATAAAATTAGAGAAAATGAGGTATGGACAGAAACTGTACGTACAATATTTTATTATTATTATTATTATATATAATAAGCTTGTTAATATTTATGAAATATTTGCTCGGATGCGGAAGCTATAAATAATTATTATATTTAAAAATTATATCCAAAATGTGAAAAATAACATTTCAAAGTTAAAACTGAAACCAAATAGTAACTTTGATAGATTGAGAATATATGGTTAACATTCCAAACATCTTAAAAAAAAATTTACTGATAAAGTGTATAAATTGAATTTAAAAGAAAATTTCGTAATATTTAACCTCTTTCTGATGGGTGCTGGTTAAGATGTGATGGGGGATTCCTCTCTGTTTTGGAATATGCTGGGGAGAGTCGAACGAACTGGCGTGATTTACTTTGTTTTGCCAAAAGGAAAACGAAATCTGTTGTTTGATTTGAAATGAAAAATCAGAAATCAGAAATCAGAAGTGGGAGTGAATGATTTTACAAAGCAAGCAAGGATGCGATGGGATAAATAAAACACATACAGCCATAAAATTATTTGGCTTCTGTTTCTTTTTCTTTCTTTTTTTTTTAATTATTATTATTATTTGTGTACTGTGGTCCAGTGGGATTCATGACCTAAATGTGTATGGACAAAGACGCCTTAGACTCTTGGCCGCGTCCTTTACCGTCCCAAGTGAGGGGTTTCCGTAGAATATTACATTCCATCACTTTAAAATAAAATAAATAAAATATCAAACTTCCTAAAATTCACTCAATGGCTGACATTCTTCGATCTAGTGTAAATTTAATTTTAGTTAAAATTAATTTGAAGTGATATGATTTAATATAAGTCTTTGAATTTACAATCTTAACACGTTCTTTTAGTTACTCTAACACATAATTTTATCAAACATTTAAAAATTAATAAGTTAACTTAAAAAATTTCTACTATCAGCTAATTTTTTCGTATACAGACTGAATCTTTAAGCTTTTTAGTCAAATCGATTTTAATAACTTTTTTTTGCTGAATATTTTAATACTCAATTTGAATAAAAAAAATATATTAGTTCACCAGAATTCAAAAAACACATTTTTAGTTCCTAGACTAGATGACATTAGCAAAAGGAGTGAAGTAGCGCTCAAGTATATATATTTTGATATTTGAGGAACAAAAAAATCAATTTGGAAAATTAAAGATAGAATTACCGTAAATTTTAGAGACTAAGGAGATAATTAACCCTATTCTCTGTTATCGTTTCCCTTAGCCGCTTGATAATTTTCTTAAGTAATGAATACATGAAATAAATAACACAACCACATGGTCTTTCTTGCTGTAAAAAAAAAAAATACACAGGATCTTTCTCTAATTAAATAAGTAAAAAAATACATTTTTATATAATTAATTAAATTGTAATTTAATGTCCAAACGTGTTATATTAAAAATACTTTTTAATTTTTATTTTATTGTTACCTAAAAAAAACATTGTAAATATAAAATCATGTTTGAACTTATCTCTTCCCCTCCATTGTGTGTGAAATGTGAATGGTGTGTATCATGCGTGTAAAATTCATAAGCAAATATAATTATTTTAATTATACAATATACTTTACATCCAAAAATATCGGAGGTGGAAAATTTATTATTTAATTTTAATTTTAATTATAACATAGTAGTACTTTGCAGCTAAATGTCGCATCACAGAATTCCGCCTTCAGCTTTTTATCTTTTCTTCTTATATCTCTCTCAACACGAGACTTCTGTTGTGTTTCTGTTTCTATATTTCCCTTACCGTGGTACAACTTTTTTTATTATTTTATTCACTACTAATATGGTATTATTAATTTTAATGCCTGACATTTTTATATAATTAAATAATATGATTATTTTCGTAAGGCTTGCACTTGTTCTTTTTTCAAATTATGTTAGCCATGTTATGTGTTCTGATCTGGGTATGTCACAAGATGATGCATTAATGATAATATGAAATGATCGTAAAAAAAAAAAAAACAAGATTTCTCTTAATTTCTAATTTATGATTCGTTATCAATATTTGTTTTATATAGTTTATTAATTTCTCATTTAATTAATAATTTATCCATACTTTTTTTGTTGTAGAAACACTGTTTTTTTTTTTTTTTTGCCAGAGATGCTGGACGACAAAAACTGTTATTAATATTCTTCGCGGTAAAGATCTATTGTCGAGTGTGGACACACAAATTTTATAACCATGGTTTAACATTTTATGGGACGTTTGACTCATTTTGTTATTTCTTATGTTTTGTCAATTGAGTCGCACTCATTAAGTATATAGCTGGACATGATACTACAATAATTTTCTATATAGAAGAAAATAGAATATTTATCTTGAATAAAGATATTTTTAGGATTTTTTTTTTAAGGGGAGTATGTTTTCAAGGATTTCTCCTTAACTTTTATTTGTTCTCCTTTAATTATTCTTTTCAATAATTTAAAACAATTGCATGTCACGATATAAATTATATATTATAAATTTTAAATATAACCTATATGTTTAAAAATAATAATATGATTGTACAATTAACAATATTTTCTTTTACTTTTTTTTTTTACGTTAAGCTTCAGGTTTTCCATATAATATAGAAATTTTATGTTTAATATTGTCTAGTAATTCCAATCTTAGTCAATTGTGTGAGAGATTCATTTTATATTATATATAAATGTAAAAACTTAATTATATTATTTTTTTTTCCTGACAGCATATTAAGTTCTCTTTAATAATCTCTACTGCATTATTAAATTGAAGGTTCAAAATTAAATGACAGGAGTAGTTGTTATGTTTGAAAAAAAAAAGTTGAAATGTCAAATTTTATATTTAAACGCATTTTAATATTTTATATATGAAACAAACAAAGTCGCGTTTACATCTTTTCAGGGGGTTACAAAAGCAATAAAGCATCATAATTATATGATTCACAGGTAGGTATTAAATTAATCACCAACTATGATATCACAAAATAGTACAGAAATAAACAATTGAGTTATTATAAATAAATAAATATAAAGCTTTCTGCCTGGCTTGCCCATCTCGATTTGAACGTGTAATCTACATACTCAACACGTGACATATAACGACAAGAATTTAAATATTTGAAAAGGTCAAATGATTTTTATTGTTATCTTAATTAATTAATAATACTATGTTTTAATGAAATGTACCATTTATCCACTTTTAATATTATTCATTAAAAAACATGGTAGATAAATAAATAAAAATAAAAACTTACAATAACCAGTCTCTCGTCTTATTTTTTAATTATTTAATATATATATATATATATTATTTTATTTTTGTGTAATTCTTTTAAAATTTAAATATTTGTTAGGCGCTTGTTAAAAATATGATTATAATTTTTTCAAGGATAAATCACTTTAGATTTAGTGAAATTATATTTTATATCTTTCATTATTTTATTCAGCAAAAAAATTAAAATTATTTCGTGATCGTATAATTACATAAGATATAACATTATGTTAATTTTGTATGCTATTATATAAATTCTGAAAGAAAAAATGTATAAATTTAAAAATAAAGATGTTAAATGAATTTTGTTAAATTTTAAGAGTATGTGAAGGTAACTTATCGTGATTTTGATGTATGATTTTAATTAATTTAAAATGCTCTTATATCAAAGTTTATTTAGAGCTTTAATATACATTGTTGCAATCTTGAACTATATATTAACTAAAACAATAATTAAATGATAGACTAAAATGGATAATAAATTTTTTAAATACATTGTTGTTTAGAAGAAGAAAAAACAATTTTTTTTTTCATTGATGATGGAGTATCAATGTATCATTAGTTTTACTGATAACTAATTTGGGTCAAAAAATATTATTAATCATCATTAATGAAATTTGTTCACTTGATTATATATATTTTTTCGAACTCCAGACTTTCATTATATTTTTTCTTTCGAACTCGAGAGTTACTTTAAGTAATATCATTCAAATCAACAGTTTATTGAAACTTTTAATTGATTAAGTATACTCTGCTCAGTAATATATAATTAATAAATAAATAAAATACTTGCAATATTAATCTATATACTACTAATACTATTGATATATTAGACAGTAAAAAGTAAAATGCGATGATTTTGATTTTGGTAGAAAAAGTTACACTGCCTTAAAATGCATTCTCTTAAATGTAAACTATCAAAACATCAATAGGGTACTTAATCAATTATTGGACAAATTTCACCATAGAAGATTACTCAAGATTTACCTCGTCCTGTGTTGAAGTATAAATGTACCCAAGCGAAATTTCAATAGAGGAAACAAAAATAAAAAATAAAAAAATAAACCAAAGGGATTGTTTCATTTTTTGTTTTGTTTTGTTTTTCTTATGGAGTGAGAAAATGTAATGAGAAGAATGGGGTTGGTCGGTTGAAATGCACAAGTCAGAACAGGTAAGCCAAACTTGAATTCTAGTAAACAAAATCTCCTTATTTCCGATATCACACAAACAACACTCACTATTTTAAGGTTGCAACCAACATCCCAAATGTCTAAGAAAAGAACATACAACCACTCACTCTACCCACATAACTTTATCACACCCAATTTTAAGGTTGTTACGAAGTCGTTCGTTACTTCAATATGTCAATGTTTCTTTTTCTCTGTGTTGGGAAACGAACTATGAACCTAATATAGAAGCAGACCTTTCGTGTATATGCACTCTGCGAGCTAGAAGCATAGTTTCTTTTTTTTTTTTTAGAGCATAGTTTTATTAACAAGATAATTTATATACTATGCAAGTTTCACTCTGTGTGACATTCATACAACTTATTGGGCTGGACTGACCCATGTTGTTTGGACATATATGAATTAGTTGGATTGCATGCCTTTTGCTTCCTGCACCCCGTGAGTGTAAACATTTGTGATCCCAAATGGACCCTCCCTTTTCCTTTGTGTGCCGCCACCAGACACCTGCGCACCTCCTTTCCCATTTCCATTTGTGGCATGATTCCATTTCCATACCCCTTTCTAGAATACATTTCCGGATTATGTGTTGCATTCCGAAATGGTTAGAGTTTGTAGTTTAAGGTTTTATTCCTTTATGAATTTATTATTTATGTTGTTGTTAGTTTAGCTGTTGCCAAATATACATACAGGTTCTATTTTTGGTTTTAGCAGCAGCTTTGCAGTCTCTAAACGTGTAGCATGGTGACATCTTTGCTTGTGTATGTGTATGTATTATAGGCGAGTACATTTTTTTAGTAACTTATAAACTGTGTAATATGGCTTTTTGACTCAACTCAGACACCACTTGTGCTTAGAGTTGGTTTTATTTATAAAACTAATTAACTATTTGCATTTTTTCAATATGTTCCAATTTAGGGGAAATAGACGTCAGAGGAAAGAAGGGTAATGTTGAATATTTAAAAGTAAGGAGTAAAACATGAGGTGCAGGGAGCAATGCTCCTTCCAACCTCACCCTAACAAATGTTGGGCCCAAAATTAATGGCGAATTGTTATGGTTACCGCCATTTCTGATACCGCAAACTCTGATGGAACGTTTCACTTTTAATTTCCTCCTTCTCCGTCACATGGACGGCTCCAATGCCAGTAGACAATACTACAAAGATACAAAGATAGTACTATATATGAATCTATGATCCACTCAATATACCGATTCAGTTCATGAAATTAATTTCGTCAAAAACACACATATATAAGATGCCAGCGCTAAGGCATTGCAGTATAATGACTGACTTGCGATTCTTCTGTAACACAGTAACACACGTCATCAATTGGTTTACGATTCTACTTCATGTTTTTTCATATAATCATGATGCTTCTTAATAGTTGGTAAATTTTGATGACATCCAATGGGGTCCTACCTAGTTAATTAAGGCATTTAAATTTTTTATAAGAGAACTTCATTTCCCTGTTTCCACACGACAAGGTTTAGCCACTTGTTGCACTTCAATATACGTGCCAATAATGTGGTGCTGGATGAGGAGTTTGCTGAGTACTGATCGATGCACGAGAGGGGAAAGTGATGGCAGGTGGAATGAGTGGTGGTTTCCACAGACCACAGTGTTGGTGTCTTACTACTTGCAAACAGTTTAGTGATGTATGTCTATTCCACTCAGTCAGCAGCATGTCCCATTATGTCATCAGTTGCAATGTTTGTCGAGTCACCTTTAAAGTAATAATTAATAGCTGGTTAGCAATGATCGAGGATATTAATTTTGGTTGAGTCCGTGCACAGTTTTACACTGCCAATCGCGATCGTGGTGACCTGAAAATTATGTTGATGATCGAGAGACGCTTCTCGTGAGACCAGATTATTGTCCCCACGGAATGGATTATGCCATCAATCGATGCCTTTTCCGTTGTGTCTCTCTTTTCATTTCTAGCATCTTGAGTTGAGACTGAAAATATTGGTTGTTTTAGTCCTTAATTTTGCCAAATTTCGATAGAATAAGTTTAATGCCATCTTAATTAGAATTTAAGTTTAAACTTAATTCAACTCCAAAAACTAATTCCTAACGCAAAGATTATTTCTATTTCCAAATTCATCATTACTATATACTAATCTCTTTTACTTTGGGTTTTATTGTCATGACCAAACAAGTAAAGCATTCTGAAAAGAAAGAATATGACTTGGGATATTGTTCCAAATTTATTAGAACTTAGAAGACACGGGAGATCGTCCATATCGTGGTGTATATATTCCTATGACATGTGGGTGGAAATTAAGGAGTTGGCACAACACAGGGGATTTCAGAAAATGACTTTATGGCAACCTGACCTTGTTTGCTTCACCCCACGATCTTAATAGAAAGAACATATTATGTGTCATTGCCCTATTAATTTCTCATTCATTGCTTGGACATCCGTACACGAAAGCAATATTGGTGCAGACCAGTCATTTATTATTTAACCAAGCGATCGATCGAGAAAGGGGCTAGAACCTAAAAAGATATGGATTTGTGAATCCAAATAATTTATTGAAGCTGTCCTTAAAAAGTTAATTCTACGTTATTCTTGCACTTCAAGATTTTGAGAGCACACATTATTGCCACATCTTTTAGTACTGATAACCTAACTCTTTGTCTCCATAGCACATGGTTTTGTTGGCAATGATTAAGCACTCATCTTATCATTCTAAGCCACCCATTTTCTTGATTATTTATGACCCCCATTGCCTTTTTCAATATTGATATGACAGATGTCATTCGAATGAAATTCATTAACAAAATCTTGTAAACAATAGCATGAAGAAGACGAAGGTCTGCATCGAAAATAGGTAAGAATCACGGTACAGATCTATCTTAAACAGGATAAATTACAGTAATTAAAAAATCATGCATGTTTTAAAAGTCTTATCTATAGCGTAAAAACTAAAAAGTATAAACTACTATATAGTATTTATTTGATTATGGGTAGGTCAATGTTCAACGTAGAATGGAATTTACCATAAAGGCATAAACAGTACTGTGATGACTAATGACTAATGAGGCCGCGTCTATGCTATGCTATATCTTCACGTCAGGTGGTATTCTCAAATGGGCCCAGTTCCGGACCGAATCTTAGGCCCATTCATGGCCACTTCACGATGTAGATTGAGATCCCTTCCGTCCATTTTCTCTCCCACTTTCTTTTCCTTTTAGATGGAGACTTAGCTTTCTCATAAGTCATATCCAACTCTTGTTTAGTTTTTTTCTTCGAGGTAGAGACACTGAGACATCACCTAAAGTAGCATTAGCAAGACCAACCATCTCTTTTTAAAAAAAAGGCTTCAAATTATTAAAGTTTTGTTAGTCTTGATGATGTTAAAACAGTAGGATATTTACCTTACTGTGCTACACAGCTTGATAATTCATTGTCACTTAAATCAGAATCTAATATTAATTTAATTGTCGCAAATTTATTTGTTTTACTGAGATGTAATAATCCTCTATTTATGTGGACATTTTCAGTGGCTTGTCCCTGAATAAAGATTCCAGGATAACTAATGTTCATTCATGATGTTACTCATAATTGCTAATGATTTAGTGTGCTTTTCCATCGCAACGAATGTTAATTAACAGTATTAATAAATTAATGTCTTTGTGGACATTATAATTGCAGGAAATAATTGACCCGAAAGGGATACGAAAGCAAAACAACGACCTCATACCCAAAAAAGAAGTGTTATAATTTATAAATAAATGACCCGTGTAAGTTGTAACGGATATAAAGGAGTTATCACTGTTAGTTAATACACAGCACACAGGGGAGTAATATAATATCATTATCTCAATCAATAAGCACCGGTTTTTAAATACTACGACAATTGAACAACGTGAAGTCATAATGGATAGGGGAGTGTGGCCTTAGAAACAACCATGAGGAGGATGACATGACACATGATCATGTTATTATTATTATTGAAGTTTGATGCGCACACACCACAAAGACCAAATTAGTCAACGTCATGTTCAACAGTGAGAAATGAATTGAGTAAATGCCTAGGTACATTGACTCTCATCTTATTGCATGGTTTTTGAATTCCAAAATTTAATCCTTTATCGCTGTATCAGTGAAAACCCGGTATAGAATTCATTGATTTATGTTTCGGGTATCCATACATTTCTTTGCTCAAATTTCAAAAAACAGGATATATATACTAATAATAATTTGATTATACATACTCCTCCATTGAATTGTATGTCCAAGCTTTCTGATATCTTCACGTGAATGCAAGACCTATCATATCATGATGAATAATTTAAGTGAAGCCGCCAAAAATCAGTAAATTATCGATGTTATTTTTTAGTTAAAATTAGCTTCTGAACCCTTGGATAATAGATAGATGACATTGACCGCACTAGTAGTAACTTTTATAGTTCAGCTCCTTTAATAGATAAATACAAGTGTAGAGGGGACCAATGCTCCTTCAAGGAGGGAAAATCTGCAAAAGAGGGATACATTATACATATATAACTATTATACTTGTGGCTGGGATTTAATTTATGGAAGTATTCACATTATTGTAGTTTTGGCAGCTATAACAATGTAATGATAATAAGGCAACTTTGAATATGACAAACTATTACAATTGCATTATACTATTGTTATTTCAATAATCCTACTTTAAAACTCTCATTACTGCATCAACATTATATTACGTATGATGATGAAATGCGTTATAGTAAAAAAGATATATGTTCAAAGAATTGGAAAGCATGATAATTAGAGTAAGATGTGTTGATCTAATGATGTATCCCGCAACAACACCGCAGACAATAGTAGTTTAGAAGTATTCCATAGATGGTGAGTTTTAAGAAAATAAGCACACACACCAATCATCACAAATCCACGTGAAAGTCAATAATAGCATTAGCATGGAATTGGTTTAATGAGGAAGTGGAGATAAGGAAAGCAAAAACAGTTGCACTATGTCTATGATTATTCTTGTGTAGCTTGCCTGGTGTCGGTGAGCCTAACTCTTTATGTGGATTTTGAGAATTTTAAAGAAAAGAAGCGTGGGAGTGTGTCAAATGCAGGGGACATATTATTACGGTCATCTAAGAATTTCTTAATTCCTAAGAAGTATCAAGGGAAGGTTCCCTCCAACACTTGTTCGTGCCGTGAATCTGGCTTCTAAGGGCTCCATATATAACTGAATTTGTATTCCAAGTTCACTGCACAATTTTTTAGCTACTTTAGATTGATTGTCAAAACAAAATTGGCATTGTCAGGCTCTGTTATGGTCTAGGATCTTCGATCCATCAACCTAACCCGTTAGATCTAAAATTATTATAATTAATTGATTTTTTTAAATTAAAAGATTAAATTCATTATTACTCACTGGAGCGTCCAAATCCTTTCACATGTACGACGTCTCATACTGACTCATAGTTACGGCACTAGGACCAGTTAACATCATACCAGTTTTGCTCGAAACCAAGTAATCCTTAACTCTTAAGTCCCAAACGAAACACTGAACAGGCTTCATTTGTTATGTTCTGCTCTGCTTCTGCTGCACACGAGATGGCATGGCAGGATATATAATTATTATGGCAGTTTATTATTCATTGATTATAGAATAAAACTTTTGAAACTACATATGAGTGAATATATATATATGATTAGATTATGCTTAAACCACAAGTAAAAAACGTAAAGTTGGTTGATTTATAGCCTAAAAAAAAGAAAAGAACTTAATGGGAATGCAGTTTCAGCTCATATTATTATTTTCCTTTTTAATTATTGTACACAACACAAGCGTTTTAAAGATATATAGAATACAAGGCATTGGAGTGTGACATTGCAAAACCTTGTGGCTCTCACACGCACAATTGCGAGAGAATTATGGCATCCAAATCTAGTCTTTATCTTCAAGTTGTTGGATGTAGCAAAGGAAATTGATTGATTGAACCCCACCTTTGTAATGTTGCCATTAAAGTGCCTAGTGAAATTGGACCCACGAGAGAGAAAAAAATATTGTGGATAATAATACCAAGGCAATTGAATTGGTGTTGCCCTTTCAAGATATTGTTCATTGTTCAATCACCTGGATGCTGACCTTAGTGCCTCCTTCTTACTTCAACTCACCCTTCTTCACTTCTCTGTGTTTTTTCCTACTTGTGACTCTGGGAATGTATGTCAAAATTATCTCAAGACTTAAAGAGTGTTTTATAGGATGAAAATAAAAAGAGAGTGAAAGAGAATTGAATGAAAGTGGAATTTAGAATCATCAAAAGAGTTTATTTTTTTTTCAAGAATTATTATATCACTTGTTATGTCTAAACTTTCTCTTTTTTCTTTTCTACTGCTACACCCAAAAACGGGGTATCCAAATACCATTTTAAATAAAGACTCGTGTTTAACGGTGGTTGAGTGAGTGGATCCATCAAAAGGATATGCATGTCATGTCATTGTCTACAGAAATACTAACATCTCATGCATATAACTTTTTCATGAGAAATTACATTAATACAACGATACAGAATATATATACAACAGTTTTATATAAGAAATTTTTTAGAATAAAATAATGTAATAAAAAGAGATAATACGGAGAGAAAGATATTATATAGACAGATTAGTATATAATTCTGTTGTCTATATACTTGCATATAGATTGATATGGGTATCTCCTTTTTTTTAGTGGTGTTGCGAAAACTTGGTGGTTAATGAATCTTGATCAAAGACATTCATTAATTAAGAAATTAACATCACTTTTAATTAATTAATTAACTTTGCAGTCATAGATGACATCTGCTATGTGGGCACTATGCGTATGGACACACCCATGTGCATATGGATCATTCCATTGGCGTGTCGAGTGGCTGAAACAGAGAGGGTGATGATCGAAGAAGGCTAAATATTACAGTTACAGCTATAAGCACAATATGCATATCATATGTCATCAAGGATCTTGTACTCTGTCACAAATTACAAACAACGTTGATCGTAATACTGTGCGAGACGGAGCCCACAAGTTTGTTTCTCTTTAAAACTTATCAAGCTTAAACTTTCAAACAAGTTTTAATAAATAAAAAAACCAAGCTATGTATATACAATATACCTAGAAATAAAAAGTGAAGAGGTATTAGTTGGATATATGCTGCAAGTACATATATATTTGATATTCCCCAATTGAAAAGAATATAGACTAAGTTCATGAATTTGGAATGAAAGTTTTAAGATAACAAGATTTGCCCTCCTTTTTCATTATTTGTATTGATATAATCTTCTTATTATCTTGTTTGTGGATAGACTAGATTCTTAATTACTTTTTGTCATTCTACCAGTCATATTTGAATCCAATCTGATCAATTCGGCCCCAAACGAGATAATGTTAAATCGATTATTTGAACTGGAATCAGATTCTTTGCTTGTCGTTTATAATCATATTTAATACAAAATTAAGGACGAAATTGTGATATAGAAATTTGACCAGAATTTTAAAATGTTTAAATATAAAAAAAAGAAAAAAAAAGAATGATGTTGTGTTGTACTTACAAAGTGGAGACGTAATTAAGCAATTCCCACTATCTAAAGGCACATAGTACAACAAATAGAGAAAGAATTTCACTTAAATTACAGAGGAGATTCATGCCATAAAAATCGACAAAGCTTTTAGCATCCTATTTTTATTTTTCGGAAAATCATCAAATGTTTAGATTAATTAAGGTATAATGATCTCTCAAGTAGGAATCAAACCTTTGACATGTGAATCTCCTGCTTTTGTGATTAGTGGCTGCCGTAGGCTTGTATATAATAATAATCTTTCCTATTATTTTTCGGATACTTTTTCATTGGTCAAGAACAAATTCTAATTATCCATGACATGAAGTAAGATGGAAAGCCTTCCTTTTTTTTTACTATGAGTTTTTAAGACATCAACAAAGGTGGAGTGGACCTTACAGATTGGAAGCCGGGTGGGAATGATTATAGCATTGGAATAATTTATCATGAACAATCCAAAGTAATAATGAGAGAAGAACAATTGATTTTTGCAAACAAGGATTTACTCAACTTGTAACATTTAAGTTATCCATCTCTGAAATTCTCGTTTTTGATCTGCGTATCTGATGCTATTTTCATAGTCACCCTTTGGTAGTTTGAAAAGATATCTGAAGCCACAAAATATGGAGGATTTTTTTTTTTTGCTGAATTAAAATATGGAGGAATTCACCACCCAAATTATTGTATTTACTTAATTCTTACGCTTATTAAACAAAAGTTCTGACATCAACGATAGTCTCTTGCATAGTAAAAATAAAATCCTACATTAATTATACACCTATATATCGAACTTATAAAACTCTGACACACCTAAAACAGAACAACTGAATTACAAAAATACTAGTACACTATCAACAACAAGTCACAAATACGGTAGTAAATATGCGTGTTTAGTCAAAGGTTTAGAGAGTGGGAAATTAATATTTTTTACCATTAGAGGGAAGTTAATATGATTACTATTACTATAAGCAAAGTTTTGAAGAGTTTGGGCCTGGAGAATCATCATATATCAAAATTCATAAATTTCTTTTTTAGTCTAGTCTCGTGGGTCCAATCATCCACGAAGAATCTCAAAAGAGGCGATACAGCAATATTAAAAAATTCTATAAAATAGTGAAAAAAATTATGACCCAAATAATCTACACACAGTTCAACAATCACAAGTGGAGAGACACGTTACCGGCTATAATTTAAAATATTAAAACCTTATTAATAATCTATAGGATTTTTGCACAGAAAAGGTTAATTTCTTCTTGAATCCAAAATTTCAAATAATCATCCTCCTTACATCACATGGACACCAATTTTTATTTTATTTTTCTGAGTTCAGCTACTTTACACAATTCATCCTCCCACCGTAAAAAATAAAATAAAATTTTGACACAAATATATATATTTTTTAACAATTTACTTGAACCATGATAATAAAAAGAAAAACATCACAAAAATGATTAAATTTCGGTGAAATCTAAGTTCTGAACTCTTAAGTGCCACCGTAAAAAATAAAATAAAATTTTGACACAAATATATATTTTATTAATAATTTATTTGAACCATGATAATAAAAAGAAAAACATCACAAAAATGACTAAATTTAAGTGGAATCTAAGTTCTGAGTAAATATCGTCTTCAGGTTTTATAAACATAAATAATAATAATAATACTATTGTGAAAAATAAAGTATTAAATGGAGACAAAGACTTATCTTATATATTTTATTTTTTTACATCATTCAAAATTTTATTTTGTTGGGTAGATAAATTTGGTAGAGAAAGTTATTTGAAAGTGTTTGTGATTTAAGTTTGTACAGTAACTCTTATGCTATGTTTGATTGATTAGAAAGAAAGGGAGTTAACATACAATAAATAAATAAAATTAATAAACAGCAGTATCAGTGTGTAAAGTGAGCGTTTTTAACCATGTGTGTCTGTGATTGACTGGTTTGGTCTATATTTGATGTCGGCTCGTTGAGTTCACATTCGCATACACAGAAATAAAGCTGTCTTGCTTGTGTTCTGTTGTGCTGCCTCCTCTGTTTTTCTCGGGACAAGCAAGCCTTTCTCTTTCCACTTTCATCTCTCTGCTGCTGTGCCACCTCAATCCCCAGAAACAACAGTGCTTACCCATTTCATGCTTTTCCATTTTCGTCATTTCTTCTTCTCTCTGTTCTTTTGTCCACACTAATGAATATGGTCGCTGGAACTGGAAGGTGATTCTTTGTGTCATACTTGGATATATCATATATATTATCTGGGGCTTCATTTCATCACTTTTTTTTTTCCTCCCTTTCTTCTCAAAGTTTCCTTTTTTGTGTTTTTTTTGTTTTTCTTTCTGTTGTTGTGATTGAAAGGGTTCTCCTCTGCTGCGCAGATTTTGGCCTCTTGGACATCATCTGCTTCACTTGTTTTCCATTCTTTGCTGATGCGGATGGTTTCAGCAGCTCAAAGTGTTGGTTTTGGCGTTTTGATTTGTGCAAGCAGAAGGATTCCTATTTGTTTGAGATTTGGCACTGGCATGTGTGGCTTGAATCCTCGGATGTTAAGTTGTTGAATTTGGAGTGTTTGTGCTGTGTGGAAGTTAGAGTTAGAAATTAGTTGCATTTGAGGGAACAGGGTCAGTTTTTTTTTTTTTTTTTTTGTTGATCCTACTATTCTATATTCCTGGGCAGTGCTGGATGAAGTGAAGTTTGAATTGTCTTGTTATGAAAATCCTGTGGAACAAGGGCATATCTTGTTGCTAGAAAAGGCCATGTGGTGATTGTTTTTTACTAGGTCGTAATGAAGGCTCCATCCAATGGTTACTTGCCTAATTCTGGCGAAGGTGGGTTTTTTTTCCTAGGCTTACTGCCTCATTACTTCTCTCTCTGCTTGTGTTGTGTTTCCTATTTCATCAAACATAATCCTGGTCAGTGACTCGGATGGTTGTTTTTGAAAGAAAATGCGTGTTTTGTGTTGTTAAATGAATTTAATAGCGTTTTAGGGATGGAATAAATATGAGCATTTGGCATGTTTGAGTCCCAAAATTGGGTGCCTGTCAAATGGTGATATGCAATAACTGGCCATTTTTTCTCCTGAAAAATGATGAAGAGAACTGTTTTTCATCTTGCTGTGTAGTTAGATGATCTTGTACTTAAACTTTATGGAGTTTTTTACTTAGTTTGGTTTGTGATGGGGTGTAGTGAAATACTGCAAAGGGTAAAAGGGTCAATTGTTACTTCTGAAGTTTCATTTCATTACAAGAAGGGAAATGGTGAATATGTTTGCGTGATAGTCTTCAGAGAGAATATGATTCCTGTGTAATAAAAAATTTTAAATAAAGAAAAGGGTTTTCACCTGAATTTAATTACATAAAGTATATTCTTTATGTGTAATGGGTCTACTGATATCAATACAAGAGGAATATGCAAGATCTGTTCCTTTGCCTTTTGCACTAAAAATGCATTTTGGCAATTGCAAATGTGTGATTAAGCTACTGCCCCCCCCCCCCAAAGAAAAATATCGATTGAAGAAAACTGTTAGAGATGTAATATAAAATCATCAATGTTCTTCACTTCTTCATCAAACAACTTAAAGAAAAACTTAAAATTATATATTTTGTACAAAGGAGTAACATGATGTTTGTTTTGTTAACAGGGGAAGGGAAGACAATCAATTCAGAGTTATGGCATGCTTGTGCTGGACCTTTGGTTTCTTTGCCTCCTGTTGGAAGTCTTGTTGTTTACTTCCCCCAAGGACACAGTGAACAAGTATTTTTCATATGCCATGACTATGATTCTATTAAATAAGCGTGACTGCATGATCTTTCTGTAGATGTAAATTCCTTTTGATTACTATAATTTTCAGGTTGCAGCTTCCATGCAAAAGCAGACTGACTTCATACCAAGTTACCCTAACCTTCCATCCAAGTTGATTTGCATGCTTCACAATGTTGCCTTGCATGTACGTGCACTTCCCACATGTGACATTCCTGTTCTATGATTTGATACAATGATATAATACTGTTATGTATTTTGGAGCAGGCTGATCCTGAAACTGACGAAGTGTATGCACAGATGACCCTTCAACCTGTAAACAAAGTATGTTAGCTGTTCAATCTGAGAATTTGTTTATTGCATGTGGGATTTGTTTAAGGCCCTCTCAAGCAAATGACAAAGATTGTTTGATTTGGCTCTTAACAGTATGAGAAAGAAGCAATACTGGCATCAGACATGGGTCTCAAACAAAACCGTCAACCCACTGAGTTCTTTTGCAAAACTCTTACAGCTAGTGACACTAGCACTCATGGTGGATTTTCTGTGCCCCGTAGAGCAGCTGAGAAAATATTCCCACCTTTGGTATGAGGATAACATTTTCACTTCTTTGTAGCTAGAGATAGAATCGAATCACAAGAAGTTTGCATGCTGACCATAAGTGTGTTCATTTTGATAGGATTATTCAATGCAACCTCCAGCTCAGGAGCTTGTGGCCAAGGATTTGCATGACAATACATGGGCATTTAGACATATTTATCGGGGTATTGGCCCTTTAACATATTCTTTATTCATTGACTTCTTTCTCTTATATATTGTCCTTAGTATGGTATAGGTCACCATTGAAATCTGATGCTTTCTAAACTAAAAACCCTTACTTTTAGAATAATCTTATACTAGTAAGTGGTTTTTACCAAATTGTGAACATAGAAGCTGTGTAATTGATTTTTACAGAGTTTGAATGCTAATTGCTAAACTTGGTTGCACATCGGCTACAGGACAACCAAAGAGGCATCTATTGACTACTGGATGGAGTGTATTTGTTAGCACAAAAAGACTGTTTGCCGGAGATTCTGTTCTTTTTATCAGGTAAGATATGTTGTTATGTTTTGCATGTGGAAATTTCTGGAATATTTTGACCCCTTGTTGCTGAGCAAAATTGTTTTTGGTTATTTTTAGAGATGAAAAACAGCATCTTCTTTTAGGTATAAGGCATGCTAATAGACAGCAACAAGCACTCTCTTCGTCGGTGATATCCAGTGACAGCATGCATATTGGTATTCTTGCTGCTGCGGCTCATGCTGCTGCAAATAACAGCCCATTCACTATATTTTACAATCCAAGGTACTATTCTATTTGGCATGTGTATTATCATGACATGGCATGGCATCCATTGAACAATGCTCCTTTGAATTTGATAGGGCTAGCCCCTCTGAATTTGTTGTTCCATTGGCCAAGTATAACAAAGCCATGTACACTCAAGTTTCTCTTGGAATGAGATTTAGAATGATGTTTGAAACTGAGGAGTCTGGAGTACGCAGATATATGGGTACAATCACTGGGATCAGTGATTTGGATCCTGTCCGATGGAAAAACTCTCAGTGGCGCAATATTCAGGTATTATATATTTTTTTATGAATAAATAGATGCATTATTTGGATAGCTTGGTATGATTGTAGATAAATTTATGACTAAATAATATGTTCTTTTTGTTTCCTTAGTTTTGAGTGCCTTATAAGTAATAATATCCATTATGGTCTATACATATGTTTGGTCCCGTGTTTCTGTCCCTCATGGTAATAGTATGTGCCTTACTGTAGTAGTAATACTGAACCTTCTTATTGGCTTATTGAGAAAGTCATCTTTTGAACTATTGATAGGTTGGATGGGATGAATCAACAGCTGGTGAACGCCCCAGTAGAGTTTCAATATGGGAAATGGAACCAGTGGTGACTCCTTTCTACATTTGTCCACCTCCTTTTTTTAGGCCCAAGTTCCCCAGGCAACCAGGAATGCCGGGTAGCAACACTTCACCCCTTTCATTTTGAAGATTTCCTTTTGTTTTTCATTGATTCATGTGGTTCACTTGTTACCTTAACTGAAACATTCTTTAATTATTTTCTTGTGAACAATTCAAATATCTATCTTCACTTCAACTCGAGTATCATTTTAATGGTCATTTCTCGCAAAACAAATGCTGGCAATAGATGTGTTAGTTAAGTTGCCAATTATCTTTATAATTTTACTGTTCATAGAGTCAGCTCACATTACGAAAAAGAAATAAAATTGCTTCTGTGTTGAATATACAGCCTTGTGCATAGTAAGTGGTGACAGATATCCTTGCACTTGATTTTGCAGATGATGCGTCAAATATGGAAAATGCTTTCAACAGGGCTATGCCATGGATTGGAGATGACTTTGGCGGCATGAAGGATGCCTCAAGTTCAATCTTTCCTGGTTTCAGTTTAATGCAGTGGATGAGCATGCAGCCAAATAATGCTGCTCAATCAGGATGTTTCCCATCCATGCTTCCATCTAACACCCTTCAGGGTAACCTTAGCACTGATGACCCTTCCAAGTTATTGAGCTTTCAAGCTCCCGTCCTCTCTACCCCAAGTCTTCAATTAAACAAACCTAATCTACCAAATCAAATCAACCAGTTGCAACAGTCCCCGGTGTCATGGCCTCAGCAGCAACAACAACAGCTGCAGCAGCAGCAGCAACAACATCTGCAGCAGCAGCAGCAACAACAGCAACAGCAGCAGCTACAGTCATTGTTGCAAATACCAATGAACCAGCTCCAGCAGCAGAGGCAACAGCAGTTGTCTGAACCACAAAATCTGCCATTGCTGCAGCAACTGCCTCAGCAGATAGGACAGCAGCCTCAGAAACAACAACAGTCAAGTCAACATGCTACTATTATGAATAATGGGGTAGTTGCCTCTAACCAGATTACAAATCAGTTTGCACAACAACCAATGGCATATGGTCAGGTTCAGCAACAACAGTTACTCTCGGGAGGTATCCAACCCCAGCAAGGTATCCAGTCAGCTACTAAGAATGCATTCCCATTGACATCCTTATCACAAGACTCACAATTTCAGCAACAGATAGACCAGCAAGCTAACCTCTTACAGAAGCAGCAGCAACAACAACAGACACAATTGCAACAATCTCCACTGCAGTTGTTGCAACAAAACCTGCCACAGCGAGCACCACAACAACCGCCAGCCACTCAAATGTTACAGCAAAATCCCTCAGAGCAACAACTCCACCTACAGTTACTACAGAAATTGCAGCAGCAGCAACAACTTCTTTCCACGTCTGCCCCACTTTTGCAGTCTCAGTTTCTACAACAACAAAATACTCACCAGCAATTACCGCAGCCCCCGCCGCCTATATCTCAGCATCAGCCTCAACAACTTGGCAATAATGCATTCTCAACAGAGAAGCTTCTCAACAGCAACAACTTCTCTTCATCTCTTATGCAGTCACAACAGCTTTCAATGAACCAGCCCCAGAATACACAGAAATCACTTACCATCACTAGAGCTCCCTCTACACTAACTGACGGAGATGCCCCATCATGCTCAACCTCTCCATCTACTAATAACTTCCAGGTGTCTCCTCCAAACCTCCTGAAAAGAAATCAGACACTACCAGCCACATTAGGGGGGAGTTTGATAGTTGAGCCCAATAGCACTAGTAATCTGATACAAGAGCTTCACAGTAAGCCTGACACACAGATCAAACACGAGTTGCTCAATGTAAAAGGACCTAACCAGTTGAAGTATAAAGGAACAATTACTGATCAGCTGGAAGCTTCTTCTTCTGGAACATCTTACTGTCTTGATCCTGGTAATGTCCAGCAGAACTTGCCACTTTCCAACTTCTGCATGGAAGGGGATGTCCAATCACACCCAAGAAACAGTTTACCGTTTGACTCTAATCTGGATGGTCTAACCCCTGATACTATGCTTCTAAGGGGGTATGATTCTCAAAAAGATCTTCAAAATTTTTTGTCTAACTATGGTGGTGCTCCAAGAGACATTGAAACTGAGCTGTCAACTGCTGACATCAGCTCACAGTCGTTTGGAGTGCCAAACTTGCCTTTCAAGCCAGGTTGCTCAAGTGATGTTGGCATCAGTGATGTTGGTATCAATGATACTGGGGTTTTAAATAATAATAATGGCTTGCGGGCTAACCAAACTCCGCGAATGCGAACATATACTAAGGTTTGTTATTCTTTGAAAATTGCAAATAAATCTATTTGGTATATTCAATGGTCGTATTGTGTGCGCACCTCAAAGTTAAATGTTTTATTAGATTAGATGGTGTATTAAAATTCAAATGATGTACAAATTTTGTAGGTTCAAAAGCGTGGCTCTGTTGGAAGATGTATTGATGTTACCCGTTACAAGGGATATGATGAACTCCGGCATGATTTAGCTAGAATGTTTGGGATCGAAGGGCAGCTAGAAGATCCTCTAAGGACTGATTGGAAATTAGTATATGTGGATCATGAAAATGACATGCTTCTTGTTGGTGATGACCCTTGGGAGTAAGTAGCCAAGTCCTTAATAATTTGTAAGCCTACTATTTCTACAATTCTGGTTTGTTTTTGTTGACCACCAACTTATGATTCTTTGCAGTGAATTTGTAAGCTGTGTCCAGAGCATAAAGATATTGTCATCTACAGAAGTGCAGCAAATGAGCTTGGATGGGGATTTAGGTGGTAATGTTCCAATCCTCAATCAAGCTTGTAGTGAGACAGACAGTGGCAATGCATGGAGAGGACAGTATGAAGATAACTCGGCTGCCTCGTTTAATAGATGAGGATGTCAAACGCTGACACTTGAGAGAGAGATCAACGTGTGCATTTCAAGTGGTGAAGAACCAACTTAACCTAGTAAAACTTCTGGTTGGTGCTTCACAAATGGAAAGTACACGTTCATCACAAATGATGCAGTTGATTGGGGTATTGTAGAAGAGGTGGAATGGACACAAACGGACATAACTGCATCCTAGTTCACTTCACCACACCGCTTTTGATGGTGAGAAAGTTTAGATCCTCAAATGTAGCAAAAGAGCAGTTTCCTTTGCTACTAATGCCACTGATCCTATACCTATACCTTTGGAATCAGCTTTTCTTGTGGGTGTTGGATTAGGATTTCTTTTTCATTTTTTGCAAGGTACAGCAGAATAGGGCAGCTAGTGTATAATATGATCATTCTTATATAAACATTAATTTCTACTTATCTCTTGTAAATCTTGGTATGATTAAAGTTGTATACGGAAGTTTGGTGATGGCTCAGAGC
Source organism: Amphicarpaea edgeworthii (assembly GCA_014843725.1). Lineage (NCBI taxonomy): Eukaryota > Viridiplantae > Streptophyta > Magnoliopsida > Fabales > Fabaceae > Amphicarpaea > Amphicarpaea edgeworthii. The sequence goes on along the minus strand of CM026324.1, from coordinate 24,041,714 downwards.
CTTGTACAATGAAGAATGCAAGCCAAATTCTAGCTCTTGTATAAAGAGCCTACAATGTTTCCACGGTAGCCATTATGGATGAGGAAAAGAAAAACTCTGTTTCTTTTTGAACTCTTCAATTTTGGAATTAGTGTGCTTCAATTCCAATTAACTTTCTCCGTATCCAAGAGAGACAGCTTTGACAAATAGGGTGCGTTTGAAAGGGCAAAGAAAATAATATATTTCAAGCGTTTCAATTTAATGCAAAATTGTCTAAGGAACAGAGTTGCAATCAACTACATTTCAAGCTGTCTCCCAACAGAAATATCCATTTCCCTCGACATCAACACAAAATTTGGTTACAGAACAAAAAAATGTTACTACTACTAATAGTAACTAGGACAGGATAGCCATGACATCTGAGGCCCTCAAGACAATGTAGTTAGAACTATCTTTTCCCTTGAAGTCATTCCCCGCATATTTGGAGTACAGAACTGTATTCCCAGGCGTGGCGGACAATGGCTTTCTATTACCTTCCTCATCCAGATGCCCCGGACCAACCGCTATCACCTGTAACATTAAAGAGTAGAGCAAAAATATTATGAACTAATCTCAGAAAATAAACGAGCAAGATTTATTAGAAAGTATTATTCTAGCAATGTATTGTTACTCCATAGCACAGGCACCAATCTAGGACAAGGAAATGCAATACTGGCGGCAACTGGCAAGTATCAATTAAATTGTTCTAAAACATATTCTTCTGACCACTCCAGCAATTTCTTCAGAAGTATTTTTTTTATGTAACTACACTATCTTTTGAACACGAGAACTCAAGAAGAACATGAAAGCTCACAGTCCCAACAGATGGTTTCTCCTTGGTTGCCTCTGTGAGCAAAAAACCTCCAGCAGTTTTTTCCTCAGCATCTGCAACCTGGAGTAAATATTTAAACAAATCAGCAAATACCACATTGATTCATTGCCACAGACATGTAAAAATAAGCAGAAATCATAATCGGTAAATGACACAGCCTTAAAGCAAACAAGAACAAATTACAAAATGGGCAGAACAACAGTACACCTTCTGTATTAAATGATTAAGGAGGGAAATTGGAAGAGTTCACGGGGAATAAGGGCTTAATTAAGTTGTTTAGCCAAAAACACCCTAAATAAATGATTGACAAACTATCCAATGCAATTCTAATCCTAAGATCCAAGATCAAAATAAACAAAGCTCAAAAGAGTAACACACCTTTATCAAGACTCTATCGTTCAAGGGTTTAAGATCCTTGACCTCATCAGTTTCAAGGATACCAATGATGTCATCGTCCTTGAGTATAAGATGTTTTGAACCATTGAACTCCACCTCAGTCCCTGCATACTTTGAATACAAAACTTGTGCACCTGTCTGTACAAACAAACAAACAACTGCATCACATAAGTTCACAATTAAGAGGAAAACACCCCCATAGTTTGAAGAGTGAAGGATTTACGAACATAGTTAGTAACATCACCTTGACACTAACATCCACTTTGGTCTTCCCAACCGACTTCCCTTCTCCAACAGCAACCACTTCACCCCCTTGAGACTTGCCTTGAGCAGCTGCTGGCAGCAAAATCCCACCTGCAGTCTTCTCCTCTGCATCCTTAATTTTCACCAGTACTCTATCACCCACAGGCTTAACAGTGGTGTGCTGCATTGCATTGTGAAATACAATCAGAAACATGCAATCATAGAGTAAAAACCAAACTACTGAAAACAATCCCAGAGTCCAATCAATCACAAAGTCGACCTAAGAATGAATCATTCGAACATATAACGAAATGGATTAATAACAATGACAACAAATACCTTGGGGGCGACAACAGTGGCGGCTCTGACAACGAAAGAGGGAAACGAGGTTTGTGTGAGTGTGCCAATTCTGACGTGCCCAACAGAAGGAAATCGAAGCGTTGAAGGTTGAAACCTTTCAAATGCAGGCAAGTTCCTCAATGATGCAGTGAGCTGAGAGGCTGCCATTGGAGCTGCCCAAGAAAATGAAAATTAACCTTCGACAATAGAATCGTGCATTGCATTCTCCTCCGATAACACCACAAATTTGAGATTTTCGTTCAGGTTATCCAATTGAATTTTATTAGATTTCCCGATAACAAACAAAAGATAAGAGAGTGTACCTTATCAAAAGTGTGCTACGAAGCTTGGAAAGTGGGAGGAAGCGGAACAGTGGAGTGAAAATAAAGATAAATATAAACCCTAGGCAAATTTATAGCACCTTCTAGAATTCTACAGTGCAGTGCACGGTGCACCACTCCCCAATCTCGTCTTCTTCTTGTTCTTACGAGTGTGTAACCAACCAAAATTATGATCAAACCAAATAACTAACCATTATTTTATAGAGTAATGATATACTACGGGTTTTTTTGTTTTTTTTTTAAATATTTATTATACAAAATAAGTAGAAGATTAACAAGGAAATTATGTTTTTTTTTTTACAAAATAATAAATAAATGTTATAAAAAGATTTAAAATTATTCTATTTTTTAACCATAGCCTCGACTGGAGGTTTAACAGGACAGAGAAAGAAACCAAGATACAGCGGAAACAGAAGTCCAAAATACTAGTACTAGGAAGTAAGAACAAGCCCAAAACAACTCCTGGGGCTGGGATGAGAACCCAAGTGGAATCGAGGTTTAGCGATTCCAATTTCCAAGCAATACAAATTGTAGTACAATAACAAAACTTTTTTTTTTACATCTCTGTCTCTTTCTCGTAACTCACGGAATAGAACTATCTCCCAATGTTTATAAGGATGATTTTGATGAAGTTGGGATTGTCTTATTTCATGGAAACATTTCATGGGGCTATGAATAAAAATTGTTTTCCTCGTGAAAAAAAAGAAGTAAATATGTTAGGCGTTAGCCCCTTAACACACCTCAACTATCTAGCCATAGTTTAATCCTCACAAGGGCTGTTCAAGAATTTTCCTATCCTCCATCAAGACTCATACAGGTGTGAAAACTTATTTACACAGTACCCTTCATGGATCAGATTATGACAATGGGAGAACATAATCTCACGCATACACGCTTAGCTTTTTAGATCATGCATGACGTTAAGTAATACACGTGGGGCATATGTGTTGACGTTAAGTAATGCATGTGGGGCATGTCTCCAACCCTGTCTGTTTTTCTTTTAGAATGTTTATTATACGGTAATTAATTTGGTTTGTTTAATAAGTAAAATAGGTAGAGAAAAACATGGTCAAACATCATCGAGATAAACCATTTGAGCGAGAGCTTATAAAAAAAAATCAATTCAAAAAAGGTGTGTTTTGATCAATTTTCAATACTTTTATGTTAGTTAGCTAGGAATTCTTGTAAAAAAGATGTTAGTTAAGAATTTTATATTGGTTTTATTAAATATTATGTGTTTGCACACTTTATTAGTAGGATTAAAATAAAAAATACTTCATAGTAAAAATCAATTCAAAAAAGGTATGTTTTGATAAAAAGTGGTAATTCTCGTATCATTTAGTAGAGGAAGAATCCACTTACTTAAAAAAAATAAGTATATGAAAGTTATTTTTCATTTTCACCCTTCAATTGAAGTAAGTAGGGAGTCAAAATTAAAATCCAAAAAAATTGTTTATTTATTTTAGTGACTGATGAGAACATGATTCTTAATAAAAATTACCATATTATGCTTTTAGTAAAGATGATAAAAGTTGAAGTTAAAGAAATCAGTAGTTCCCAATGCAGAAAGCAGTGATGGGCGATGGCTTTCCTTATCGAAACAAAAAAAAATGAATGTAAAGAAGTCTTCCCAGTTCCCATATTGTATTAAGTTCACGTGGATTACAATACACACGTGGTCCAAGATTGTCTTCCTCTACCTAAAATTCACAAAACAACGCGTAACGCGAACATTGGGTGCCGGTGCCACGTAGACAGCAAGTCACAATAGGTCTCTTGTGTTCCCCCAGGGACGCGCCTCGCCGAGCGAGTCAATATTCTCCACTCGCTTCTTCCATCAATTCAAGCATTCAACACTCTCTTACACAGTACGGTCAACCTCATCCTCGCAAATATATATAGGCCGCAAACAAACACTCCCACAACACAACACCAACACCGCATCTACTACGTTTTCAGTTCTCGCAAATTAAAAAAAAAAAAACAAAAAACAAAAACATTCTCTTTGTGTGACTGTGACCGTCGGGAAAAAGAAAAACAATACTTAAAAAAACATAGTACTATGATGGTGAAGCCTAGAAGCAGCGAAAAGCCAGAGGAGGAGCATAGCGATTCCAAGTACAAAGGAGTCCGAAAGAGAAAATGGGGCAAATGGGTATCTGAAATAAGACTTCCCAACAGTCGTCAGAGGATTTGGTTGGGTTCCTACGACACTGCCGAGAAAGCCGCACGTGCCTTCGACGCGGCAATGTTTTGCTTACGTGGCCGCAACGCCAAGTTCAATTTCCCCGACAACCCCCCCGACATCGCCGCTGGGGAGTCCATGACCCCGTCGCAAATTCGGGCCGCCGCCGCCCAATTCGCCAACGCGGGGCCCCACGAGGGCCATTCGGGTCGACCCGAACATTCGCCGCCGATAGAGTCTCCGTCGCCTTCTATTTCGGAAGGGACTGTTCAAACGGACAGTGACGTCACCACACTTAACGGTTCGATAACGGATTTGTTCACGCCCGTGGGGTCCAGTGGTTACGCATCCGATTACGGGATTTTCCCGGGCTTTGATGATTTCAATGGTGACTTTTATGTGCCGGAAATGCAGAATGTTAATTACGGAGAAGGAAACGGGGATGGCTACATAGTTGATGAGTCTTTCTTATGGAATTTTTGAGGGGGCAATCGAATCAAATTCAGTATTCACCGGCAAAACGGGATACGGTTGCGGATAGTTTTATTGTTTCCGGAGCCGGGTTTGGATTTGGTTATTTTTTAGACAACCAAACATATGCTTAATTAGTTGCTGGATAAGATAACCAAGGAACTATAATATAATATCCATGCTACTGTAGTGCCAATGTCAAGATAGTTATAATTTGTAAAGCTCTTATAACAGATATTGTCATTTTTTGTGATTCATAATTCAATCAAAATATTTTTTAGTTTCTCCGTTGCCAAATACTAATTGTTATTTTTTAATTTTGATTCTATGATCACTTTTGTAAAGCTCTCAAAGTATGACTAGTCATAATCATACTCATGTCAGTGAGGGTTATGGAATTGATAGCAATTAGCAAGTATAAAAGAAAGGAAGAAATGCAGTGAGGGTTTTGCAGGATAACTAATGCTGCTTGATCAGAAATTACATCATGTTTGCTATGTAAAATGTAAATGGCAATTGACAAAAGTTTGTAAACCTGTTATCAAGTGCACTCTTTTGTTTATTTTGATTTTGAAGTACCTTGATAAAGACATTCAAGAAATTGGTCAAATATCTCAAAAGTAGGAATATGACGCGACAAACAAGACAAATATAAAAAATAATTATATATAAAAGAGATGTTTAAAACTTTTGTTAGATGGAGATTTTAAAATTAGATAAGTTTTAGGTTATAGAAAAATATTTTTGAATGTGTTGTAGTTCATTTTTATTTTTATTTTAAGTCTTTATTATTAATGTGATATCATTTCAATTACATGTTAAGTGATATAATAACATTGTCTTAACGGTTAAGATAAGAATGTGTGATGATTAATAAAGTTTCAAAATAAAAATAAAAAATTATCAAAATAATGTAAAAAAAAATCTTATTTAAGTTAAAATTTTAACTTATTTATCTTGAAGTTAGTTAATAATAGTTTACATAATCCTTTTAATTGTTTGCTTACACTTTTTAATTATGGAGATCTTAATGAATTACAAAAGCAAAAATAAACATAACCACAACAACTATGCAAAAAGGCTTATTTTCAATTTTAATAAATCATAAATACTCATACCAACCTAGATAATACTAGGCCTCCTCCTAATAGCTTTATTCTAACCAAAATACCTACAAGGACCTAAACCTAAGATATATATATATATATAAATTGGCATTTGATTTATTATCTAGACTCTAGACTAAACAACAAAAGTCCTAACTGATTGCCTCCACCGCAAGCCTCTTAACAACATTTTTACAAGTTGATGAACCAAATGTTTTCTCCGAAACATCAATTGAACATGCTTCTTTGCCAACGCAGGCCTGGAGAATGAAATATTAAGTTATCAACTCAAACTGTTATCATGCTAATAATAATAACAATCTTAGATGAAATAAAACAAACACTTAGAGAGAGTCTTACTCTTTGCACAATGGACAATGCATCTCTCTTGCTCTCGCAACTGCCCTTTGTGAATGCTCCGCACACTCCTTCTGGATCATCAAAACTTATCTAGCCCAAAGCAAGATAACCAGCACCCACCAGAATGGCACTCAACCATGTCAGTTCCATCTAATAAGATTGATTGATCCAATGTTTTAGGGTTTCAGAGGAAGAAGGTTAAGAAAATGAGAAGAATACCGCTTACTCATTCAACTTCTACCTTAGGAAGTAGCCCAACACTCACCGGACAAAATGGTAAATGGTCAATAATTATATTATAACTCACCATATTTTTTTGGTTAAATGTCAATTTGGATAAGGTGTATTTTAGATTTCTTTTTTTAACTTTGGTATTTTATATTTTTACAAAGTTTTAATTTTGGTATTTTATATTTTTAAAAGAGTAACATGCTCGTATAAAATCGTTTTACACCTTCGATTAATTATAACCCACTGTTATAATGACTTTTGAAATAATTTTATAAAAGTAAATTGTCTTACCACCATAAATAAAGAGAGTTATGATTAATGCATAAATCTTTTTCTCTTTTAAAATAAGTCAAAATAATTTTTTTTGTAATGAACATTATTTTCAATTTTGTAACTTGATTTGGAATTATTTTTTACGAATTTGAAACGTAAAAATTATTTTATTAGATTTTTTTAAAATAATTTAATGTCTTAAATTTGTCATCAAATTATTTATTAATTCTTTAAAAAAATCTTGAAATTAACAAGTTTTTTCATTTTTATTTATGAAAAAATAGATTATGTTTTGATTTTGTAAACCAATTTTACATTACCATTTTATCACAACTTATCATATATACTAAATTGGTTAACTTTTATAAATACTTAAAAAAAAATTATATTAATGATGATGTGTAACTAAATGACAATATAAATGATTTTACAATATAGTATATAACCATGAAACTCTTAATTTATATTTTAAGAACTTAAATAATAATAATAAAATATAGACTAGAGTTTACTTTCTATTTAAAAAACAATAAAATAGCATATCAATTCAACATTGTAATCAATGGTTTGACGTTGTTTGAGGCAAGTGTTCTTTGATTCAAGAACAACACAAAAAATGAAAGTATTTTGTATATTGACAACCCAAAACGACTTCTGGTTTGATCTAATTTTTTCAATGATGCAAACTTATTATGAGTTTAGGGGTCTACTAGAAAATTGAATTTGTATTGAGTCAACCAACAATCCTACAAACAACCTCTAGTGGGCTCCCAAAAGATAGTTGCAGGTCAACAAGGATATAAGACGCATATTCTTCCACTGAAAATTGAGATCAATGCACCCCATATGGGATAAAGTTTTCCATTTCCATGTAGTGAAAATTCAAACAAAAATTATCGTGACACTGGCTTGTCCGATTGTCTGCTAGGCAAGGCTAGTTGCAGAGACAGAGATTGCAAGTTAAAACAACAGTAAATGTTGAAGTTCTGTTACCATGTGAACTTAATCTGTTAGTCCAAGTAAATGAGAAAGAACTTTACCAACAAGGATTTCAGTATTTCAACATGGGGGTTTGTTTGATCATGAACACTTGTTAAGGCCATGGAAAAAGCGGTGTTTTCTCCTCTTCAAGTGCCTCCGAGATTCTTTTGTCATGACATAGGATACAAATTGAACCTGCAGAGGAATAAAATACCATTAAATTACACTCTGTTAAAGAGGTCATTCAATAATTGGACAATGCAAGAAAAACTAAAGAACACTCATCCAAGAAATACCAATACACAAAAATAGAAATTTCTTGAACTCAAATTCTAGATTTCATTATAAGAATAGGTAAGCATACTAAGCAATAAAATTCTATTTGAAATGACATGCCCTATTTGCTAACATAATGTAACAAATTAAGATGTAAACAAACCATATCATTTTTCAGAAAAAAAAAAGGGGGTTATCAAAGCTATTTTTGATACTTGTTTGAACATAAATATGAGAATGAGTATAATAAAACAATGCCATAGGAAGAACGATTATTTTAAGGATATGTGAAGCTTAAAATTCCAATATTGGAAAAAGAGAATAATATAAAGAAAGTGAATTAGCAAAGAGATACAAAATCCATTTGAACGCAGAACATAAAAGGCAAACCTGAGAATTATTTCGCACACCAAAGTTTTGAAGTGCATCATTATCATCTAGGAGCTTGTTGTTATGGCATGACAAACAATAATTTGCCCATACGTGCTTCCTGCTATTACAATGAACTATTGCTATCATATCAAATATCAAATATTATACCATTGACATAAGTGCTATTGCAATGAGCACTGGCCTCTGGAACACAGCAAAGTAGTTCACCAACTTCTTTCTCATTTTGAGAAGGAGAAATGGCCATGGAATAAACAGAAAAAGGAAACTGTAACTCACCAGGAAATTTGGCGGTGACCCATGCTGGATTGTTCCATGTCATTTACCCTCTTCTTGATGGCAAGTTTCAAATCCTTGACTGCCGCTGAATTCATCACAGTCACATCTTACACCACCAAAATAATTAGTGAATCAGATCAAAGCTTTAAATTTTCCATTTGCAAAAAGTGAATAGTAATGTGAGTATTACCAAATGTAGTTCCATCCAATTTCAAAACAGAAATACGCATGGCACTACCCAATTCAAGGTTGATGAGAGTGTCAACATCTGCAAAAGTTGGGTTCTGGGGGACATGAGAAAGTATAGGATCATCTAGCAAGGTTGTCGGCAACGAGTTCAACCTTGCCTTCTTCACGCTGCTCTTGTGATATTCTTCCATGTTTATGCTCCCAAGCTTTCCAAAACAACCAACTTTCTGGCCAGCCTGCATACAATTGTGGCAAGGAACATTATTCTCTTATATCCAAATCTACAGACGCGGAATGCACCTGAAAAGAGTCTTATCAGCTTATCGATGATTGTTGTTGTTGTTGTGTGCGTGCGTGGCATGACAGAGAAAGCGGTGACAACTCAGGAATGGGAAAACCAAGGACTTCCTCAACAGTTTACACCACCTAAAATGGTTTTAATTTATTAGTTTTTTTAATATTTAATTTTCCTTTTACTAAAATTACTAATGTTCAAAGTTATTTTAAACAGGTTAAGAAAAATAAATATTTTAATAAAATAGTATTTATTAGGAAACAATTTTACTAAAATACCCATGTCTCTTTGTTAGTGAATTTTAATGTAAATATATTACTAAAATGTCATTAAATTTTCTTAAAATATTAAATTGACCACCTTCTAATTTTTTTATCAACTAACTTAAAAGTTAATAAAATAATTCCCTAAAAGAAAAGATTAATAAAATAATAAAGTATGATTGTATCAAATAAAGAGTATTATATGTATATAATTATTCATCCATTATTAAAATATAATATTAATCAACTATCAATGTGTTGTCATTCATTCTCATAGAAAAATGAGAATAAATAATATAATTATAACTTAATAACATTTTTTTTTAATAAACATGTATTGCAGTTAAATATACTTGTGAAATATTTGCAGTTTAATGATTAGTTTCTAGTCTCCACCATAAACTTAGATGGTCAAACACCTTTAATGGTATTTTGTTGATAGAAAAAAAAAATTAAGGGTGTTTTGTTTATCAGCCTTTACTTTAGAATTTTGAATTTAATTTCAATTAGATAAACATATTAGTATTATATCTACATTGGAAAGGTATATATGTTTGAGCATTTAAATTACTTTATCATTCCATTGTCATTTATCAAGCAATGCAAATATGCATTAGTCGTTCATGCAAAGTATAAGGTTATTTTGTTTTTACAAGTTACAAATTGTGTGACAAACTATAAATGTTTTGTTTTTACAAACTAAAACAAGATAATTAGTAACAAGTGTTTTAAATATTGTGATATATAATGCCTTTTTAATTATTTAGTTACTTTTTACGTTTTTATTATTATTATAATAATCATAAAATGAGACAAAATATTTTATAAGTACTAATATAACAATGTATCTAAACTTCAAGTTTGTGCAAGTATTTCAACATGTCCAAACGCATAATTAAATTTTAACTACTTATTAAATAAAATTTTAATTAAGTTGATTATCCAAATAAAATCCTACATTTTTATTTACATGAGATTAGGAAATGACATGTGACTCAGCAATAAGAATGATAATAATTCCTTAAAATGCTCTAATTCAATATATATAAAATTCAAATTTATAACATATAGTGATTTTTTAAAATATTAGAAATAGAAATAAAAGAGAGTAGATAGAAAAGGATTAATTGTAAGATGGAGTAACTCGTACAAAAACTGCGCTTTTATGTAAGAATGAAAATTTTCATTTGTTGGATTAAATTAAACAGTAAGGATTAACGCAGTCATTTAAAAATTAACATACACCTATTTTATTTGATTTTTCTACTTCACTTCTTCACTACATCCAAAATTAAAAAAAAAAAAAAGATTTACCAAATAATCAAAATAATTATTTTATCACATCATAAAATATTAAAAATTTATTATTACCGCTACCAAGAGTTGTCCCCATCACTATAATCACCACCGCCGCCACCACCACCAACATGGTTACCATTGCTGCTAGGGAGACTACTATCACCACTATCATCATGATTGTCATCCTCATAGTTGTCACCAAAATCATCGTCATTATCAGTTATTAAAAATTTAACATAGACTTAGTTTACATAAAATATCCTGTTACCGAAAAACACATAATTAATTCTAATTGTTAGCCAATTCCTATAAAAGGAATATCATTATGTGACTTTTTTTTTTTTTATTATAACAACGATAATAAAATTATAAGCTAAATATTTTTTTGTGTAAGCTATATCAATCTTCGCATTATTAGGTTGGTTCAAATGGATTAAATTTTGTCTATTTTGATAAAGGTTTTATCTATCGTTAAAAAATAAACTTCAATAAATTCTTCAAAGAAGATAATTATTAATTTATCAACTTTATTAGACTTTTGTTGATATTAAAATTTATTATCACATATACATATATATATATATATATAATAATAATAAAATTTAAGTAATTATATATTAAAATTGATATATTATTACACCTGATTTTTAGTGTGAGTTACAGATGATAATTCTTTTTTTAGTTAAATAATAAAATAAAAGATATTTAAAAATTACAACTTTTTTTTAGAGGTAAAGAATTTAAGCTAAGTGTTATTTTATTAAAAATGAAAAAATGTTTTTTTAGAGGGATCAAATAAAAAAAATATGTTAAAGAATATATCATTAACGTTTCTTTAAATGACATAAGAATGTCCTTGACTTTAAAATCAAATTTATACTGAAGAGTGTCGCATGTCCAAATTCATTGGGTCCAATTCATCTTTACGACAGTCGTGCACAAAAAGGACTTGGACTTGGAGCGCTAAATAAGCTCCAAAAGTGTTATACCTAATTATCATTTCCCGTCAATCCTTTTGTATAATTTATTTTTAAAATTATCCCTTTTCATAATCTCAAAGACTCACACCTCCTTCAGTCTCTTTCCTAAATACATTCTGAAAATTATTTTCAGGAAGATTTATTTAATTTTAAAAATATGTTCCAGATTTGGAAGGGGATGTTTTTGAAAAAAAAAAACAAAATATCAAAGCTACAAAAGAGAGGTTCTTTTAACAATTAAGGGAGGTGCCATATGAAGAGGTTGGTCGCTTATCTGTTGCTAGTACCTTTCTTTTCTTCTTACTCTTAATGCTTTAGATTGAGATATCGATTAGTTATAATTTATGACTTGTGGCTTTTAGTTTCTAACTTACTAGTGTGTTGCGTGTTCATTATCCACACTTTACACTTTAGTATATATGACTATTTTTAGCAACTATATGGTCAAATTATTATGTATCGTCCAAAGTACAGTATATATATTACTGTATCGGATTTGATATCTCATTTTATATTTATTTAACACTATTGAGCAGTTTGGTAGTGCCAATGGGAATTGATTAAAAACTCCGCGATCTTATAAAATCTATTTGAGAGAGAGGCGAAGAAGGGGTGCATTATAAAACTGGTAGAAAGAGGGGTAATTTTGAAAAGAAAAATATAAAGGGGATATATTTAATAGTTTAGGAAAGTATATTTAACAACTGCTTAGAAACGCATTTGCAAAAAGCCCCGGATGGTATTAGAGCCGTTACATTGTATATCGTAAAGGTGTAATTGTTTTGAATTGGGTTAAATTTAGTCAGTTTTTAACCCAACTAATCTCTCAATTAAATTTAATTGGGTTTAGTCTAATTAGCTTGATACTAATTTCTAGACTTTAATTGTTATTGTTTCCATTTGTCATTTAATTTTCTTAAAAAATAAAATAAATTATTCATCCTTCAAATTTAATATTCTATTCTATTCTATTCTATTATTTTATTTTATTTAAATTTCATCATCTAACTTTTACTCATATTGGTATGATCCTTAAAAGTTAATTAATAAAATAATAGTGTGATTGTATCACAGAAAGCGATACATGTAATTATGTCCCTTTGTTATGGATCTCTTAAGATTTGTTTTGATTTAAAAAATAACCAATTGCATATACTTTGAATCCCAAAAGAAATGTTGTGTTGATAAATTATAATATCAATGCTCTGAATGAAAGGAGCACTTGCTTAACAAAGCTGATAAAACTCAAATAGAATTGCACATAATTGTATAAAAGCAATATAATTATTGTCAAGTTGGATTCCCAGATAAATTATTTGGGTAAGATCATGTCGTTTTGCTTCCTGTTCAAAATAAGTTAGAATTATAAATGGATCATGACATATGACAAGAATTTGTGACTTCCTTGAACTACATTTTAGAATAAATACATTTCTCTTTAAAATAATGTCATACAATATTTGTGGACGGTAAAATTGGCTGGTCTTGCTATTTGTTATATTCCTTTCTATTTGAACATATACTTTATATTGAAAAAATTGCATTTAACAGTTATGCTAAATAATTTATTGGCAATATGTAGGTATAACTAATTAAAAAAAAAGGGAATGTAATATAAATTTTTTTTTAAAAAAAGTTAATGATACGTACAAAATCATGACAACGTTATAGTTAAGAAACGAGACATTTTTTTTATGAGTCAACAGAAACGAGTCATGTTGATAAATAAAACAATTAATATTAAAGAATGTAACTAAAACCAGCTATATATAATTTTTTTTATATGTATTAAAAAGAAAAACTAAAACCAGTTACTTATATAACGATAATAGTGTATTTCTACATCAAAAGGGTAAACAAATTAAATAAACAGTGTAAAGTGTCAGTTCAATATTAATTAAGCTTAACGATGAGCACGCACATACACAAGTATATATTTACCTATATTTTATATATTTTGGGTTGATTTGCATGCTGCACCATGAGAAAATCACGTAAGAGAACTCATGGGTACTGTGTAAATGAGGTTGTTGAATCTTATTATTTTAATGTTTTGTAACTCGGAACATGCAAAATATCTTGAGTTGTTGAAACACATCATTAGTAAAGTAATATTTGCCTATTAAAAAAAGTGCCAAAAAAATATGCTGGTGTTTTAATTATTGGTGTCACAAGTTTCTTTTATTTATCATTTTTTTTTATATAATCCTCACAGCATTACTAGCCCGGAAGATGTTGAAGTTGCTTGATATCATTCACATAGTATTGTGAGGGATGAATGGAATTACGAAAGGTTGTGGGTTTGATTTATTTTGACTAACAAAAATTAATATATTTTTTGATAAAAAAAAAAAATCTAATATTGCCTTTAGTAATACCAGACCAGACCATGATAACATTCGTGTCTTCGACCGAAACTATTCAGGATCCTTGTTGTGTGTGGTGTGGCTTAATTTTATGAATCACGATAACATTGGGGTTAACATACATTTTCTGGCTACATTTCATGGGATTGAGCAAGCCATGGAATAAAGGACACTAGGAGAAAGTGATTTGACCTTAATCTCATTGAATATGTTGCCACTATTTTTTCATGTTGCATCACAGTCATTCGCATTTCGCAACACCTAAGCATGTTGTGTGTGTTGCATGATGGATTGATGGGGTAGATATATTTTTTTTAACAAAATAAGGATATACTTGAAAAATAGTAATCAATATTGATATCAACTAAAATTAATTTGAATTATATATATATATAAATAAATAAATCAAACCGTCAAAATTGTTATTTTTTAATTCATATTCTCATTATTACTTGTGGACACATCCTTCACGTCTATATATAATAAAAGGTAAAAAATTGTTCTCTTATTGTACTTTTTTTTTAATTACATATACTGAAGATTTTTTTAATGAAACTGATTTTTAGTTTATGAAAATTAACAAAATTGTAATTAAATTCGTTGTGAAGAGTTTTCAATATGTTTTCTCGTTGTAAGCCAGCCAGTGCAAGAAGAACACGTATGCACTGACACGTGATGTGGGCCCCTTGCATTAATAAAATCTGTTCCGTTCTGTTTTGAACGCTCCTTTTCTTTTTTTGTCAAGAAAGCTCCTTTATTTCAGCTGTCTCACTGTATGTGGGCCACCCTCTTTATTGCTTCCACCTCATTATTGATATTCCCTAACACTTCAATCGCCAAACTACCCTTTTCTTTTCCACTCAATCAATTTCATTCTATCCTTATAATCAAAAAAGAATTCCTTCAAAAATTATTAAATTAATGAGACTTTATTTTTAGTACAGATATAATATAATAAATGGGTTAGCTGAATTGGATAACAACATAAATAACTCAGATATTATAGTAGAGCATATGTTATTTAAAATTGTACAATAATATATTTTTGTTAAAAATGTTAGCTAGATTTATTTAATTCAATTAATTTTGTAAACATCGTCATCCTTTTGTAGATGCATCAATGGACGACGTAGCTTATGTGAGGCTTGATCAACTCATATCACTAACCAACCATCACCCATGTTTTCCTTGTCATTTTTGTAGTTACACAAAATTGTTCATACTAATAGCATACTGACAATTCATTAAGTCATCCTAAAAAATGAGACATTCTTGCGGGGATGGAGCCAGCCCTATATATTAGGGGGACCAAAAATTAAAGTGCATTTACACATTGAATTTTAGGTGAAATCTTCTTATAATCTAAAATATTAATTATATTATTATTTATCAAAAGATTAATTACAAATATATTTAAGTAAAAAAGAAACTAAGATTCTTTTCTTAAAAAAATCATAATTATAAATATCAATTATCAATTTCACATATAAAAAAAAAGTCATGAATTTGTAATAAAAAATTGATACTTGTGTTAATAAATTTGATAATGTGTCTCAACTTTCAATTTTATATATAGTGTTTATTATTAAACTTATTCCATCTCTAAAAAAAACATAAGTTTATTTTTTTGCAAATATTAAATTTTAATTATTAAATTAATATAAATGGAAAATTAATAAAATAGTATAAATGTAATTATTGGTAGGGTTTAACATATGTATAACAAGTCCCTAGAAAAAAAAATGAATATAAACCTTTATTAAATGATATTCAAATATTTAATCAATTAAAGAAAAAAGAGTATAATTAATTGTATAAAAGATTATAAAAAATGGAATATTTATCTAAAAAATACAAAAATATTATTATCTTTACAATAAAAGTGATATATATTATTACAAAAGTTAGAAAATTTATACTTAAATACTATTATTTAATAGTTTTAAAATAAAATAATTATTTTAATTTAAAAAATATATATATATAAATTAAAGCATAAAAAAATCAAGCGGCCAAGCCCCAAGGCACAACGTGCCTCCGTCCCTACATTCTTATTAGAGTTTCGTTGTAATTTCGGCAAGCTACTATAGTCAAGTTTTTTTCAAAGATGTAATCCCACATTAATTAACCAAGTGTAGAAAAATGTTGGGATGCCTTAGTAGTAACTATTAGATATTTAAATCCTTTGACAAATATTTAGTTAAGTGATTATGATTATCGACTTTCACATGTTAAAGTTGAGGTTGTTAGGTCAACTATATATCTCAATCAAGATAAGATCAAGTAAATTAAATCATAATTGAGATAAAATATGTATGAGTTCTATGGACTATTAGTGACTTGGAGATTAGTTCAGAATAATATTTAATTGCAACACATTTATGTATACTTGCTATAAATGTGATGTGAAAAAATGTAAGTGTACAATTCTCCTCAAGTAATAATTATTAAATCCATAAATATTATGTATTGATATTTAATAGGACTAAACGAGGAAGAACAATTGATTGGGAGTAAAAATAAAGATTAAGAGCAAACAAGAAGGCAAAAATACAAGTTAAGATTGTAACAATATATGGCCAATAAACTTGCATAAAGGAGTATAATGGGGAAAAAAATACAATATATTGGATTATTGGTAAAAGAGGTTATTGTTTTTAATTATAAATTACAATTTAAATTCCTTGCGGGAGTGTTTCTTACATAGAAGTACATACTTCTTCGTACTTATTTTAAATTACAATTTATATGTCTACTTTAATATCATAATTTCTTCATCGTAACTTTTAGTTTTAAGCTTATTTTAGTAATTACAAGTTTGCAAAATGAAATAATTATTGTGGGGACTCTTTTTTCACCAATTGAAAACAATAAACACAGAACAAAAACAGTTAGTTACAAAATTGCAATGAGTGTTTTTTTTTTTCTTTTAGGTTGCAATGAGTGTTTTGTTGAAAGAGAGAGTGGGGTATATTTCTTTTTTGTGCTGGGATGTTTTTGCACAGTTTTAAAGTGGTGGGAAATATTTACAAGAAAACGATAGATTATCTCAGGGATATAAATGTAATTTTTTGCAATAAGTACACTTGTGTTTGAAGTGGGCTCAACCAGGTCGCTTTCGACATCTCATAATCAATGGGCCCAGTGATGTGTGGTTCCAGTAGTAATCATTGTCCCAATACACAGTACACGTTGCTTTCATCCAACGGTTCAAATTTCATGGAATCCATATCAACGAGAGAGGTAACGACACTTGAGCATTTCTTTGGTCGGACCAAAACTTGCTGAGAAAACAATAAAAACAAATAGAAATTATGTTTATTATTCAATTGAAAAGAAAAAATATTTTTTTTTCTTCAAAATCAAAGTCTTCAAAATTTTATCTCCTGAAATAAAGCGAAAATATCAAAATGGTTGAAATGACATATTTAAGGCCTAGTTATCATTATATAATTTTTTTTATACAGTTCTATAATTTTCATCTTAAATAAAACGAAACAAAATTAATATTTTTCCTTCTAATTAGACCATTAATTACCCAACAATCGGTTTATGATAATAAATACAATTGAAATCAATACAGTAACTATTGAGCCTAATAATATACAAATATTTTTACTTTAAACCACATGATTATTTCAATTAACTATTCTACATTATTAGTTATAATAATTAATATATCAAACCTCAACATCTTCTACTTATTTGTTCTATATATTTGACCGTGCAATCACATAGCCTCTATTAAATTAAACTAATGTGTATATTTCCTATACCGTATCTCAATAATTGAAAATAACAAAATTTTCAACAACCTGGCCCACTGACAAGCGACCTAGATAGTAGTACTACATTATTAAGGTAAAATATTAATCACAAGAAAAGAATCGGCTTAAGTTGAGAATAAAATAAAATAAAATAGATTATGACACCAGCTGTTGAATAAAATAATAGAGCATGAAATAAAAAAATAACTGTTGGGTATTTCTCTAGCAATGATCACCCACAAAATTCCAAACAAAACCAGGGGCTTAGGCCCAACCACTCTATGAATTAATTGATAATTAATAATAATACCCCTAGGAAAGCTTTATAGTTGGTCTTATAAATACCAACCCCTTTTTTCCCTTTACATTCTTCATTTCTGATCATGTTGGGGAAGAGGCCCCGGCCAATGATCGGAAAGTTGTCGGAGTTGCTGGTCTCAAGAGGCCGTGCGCTGGCACTTTTGGACACAAGCACCACCATAAGCAGCAGCCCAAGAGACATGAAGACGATGATGCAATCACCAAGTCCAAGAGGCTTAAAGAACTATGATCTCGGTGGTGTTGGTCTTGGAATTGTGGTGGCTCTTGATAGTAAATCAAACGAGCCTGCTGCCCGTCATACCGTTTGCACCTCCAATTTGAATTTGCACCGATCTGGCCCAGTCCCGGTTTACTATGCCAAAAACAACAACCCAGCAGTTGATGATGATTTTGATGTGGAGGAATACACCTATGTCACCTGCTACGTTCCTAACAAAACATTCACTAAGGTATACTATGATGGCGGTGAAGGTGAAATTCGGAGACATAACAACAACAACGTTGGAGTTCTCAAAAGAACCATACCACAACCTTTGATTGAGGCCGAATCATCATCATTATATCCCACATCGAATTTTCTTAGTTCATGCCACTTATGCGGAAAGAAACTCCACGGCAAAGACATATACATGTACAGGTATTGTATTAATTCAACAACAACTTTGATTATTAACTACAATTAAATTATGCATTTTGCTTTAAATTTATGGAAGTAAATATTTGTGTCGGTTTGTTTATAATACAGAGGAGAAAAAGCCTTTTGTAGCACAGAGTGTCGTTCCAGTCAAATAATGATGGACGAGAGGAAGGAACGTTGTAGGTCAGAGGCTTCAAGGTCTGTGGAAATGTCAAGTTCACCATACACAAGGGAACAGATATTTTCAACTGGGATTCTTGCGCTTTAGCTTTACTCTTGGGGTGGGTGCGGACATGAATTAATTAACCAGAGATTGATGATATCATGCCACGACTATGAGTCTAAACCATGAATATACCTACTACTACTACGTACATACATGATAATAATAAGAAGAATATACGGCTATACTATTATTGACTACTATCTAGAATTAATATATGAGAGAGTTAATTAAGACAGCTTGATCGGAAACAAAAAGAAAAGTTTTGATCAGCTACAGGGGTAGATATTCATTCTGATGATGTATTTCTGTGTTACCAAGAAGGCAAAGACTTATGAATTTTCAGATCTCAGTTGCACAGATTAAGTTTTTCCTGATCCTGAGTTCTGAGTCAAAGATAGTTTTTTTTTATAACTCGACTGTTTCTGAGTTCTCCTTTTAATTTTAATTTTAATTTTTTATTTGGTTAAAATAAAAGAATAAAGCTCCAATTTTGTAATAAAAAATTACATGAATAATTGTATTAATCATTCCAGGAATTGGACCATCAAATTAGAAATTCAAATGTTTGAAACTTTAAATAGTGTCTTAAATTATAGCACATGAGCGAGATTTTATTTTCAAAAACCCTATTTAAAAGTCTCATTTTTAATTTTATCCCTAGCTATTTTTAAAAAAAATAGTTATTCTTTAGTTCTCTCTTTTGGAATTTACAATTTGGATATTGTATTTTTATGATAAGTTGGTTTGGTTTATTTTTAATATATAAAATCATATTTATTTCCCCTGAAAAAATCATGTCTATTTAACTTCTCACAAAAAAAAAAAAAAGAACTAGTGTTTGTATGAGTTTTTGTGGAAAAAAAATAAAAATCTGAAAAGTCAGATTTTAGATAATTTTAAAAACTATTTTAGGTTTTTTTTTTTTTTTTGTAAAACGCTAGAAATATAATGAACTTTCAATTTTTTTTATTTATAATTACAATCAAATAATAAAAAAAAACTTTTACCTCATAATATAAAATTTCTAAAAAAACAAATCACTTTTTTTAAGTTTACAAAGAGTTTCAATATCGGCCAGTTGAGTATAAAGTATAAATTGAATTCAAAGCCCAACACGTATAGAATAGAATAAAAACAAAATTATAGTACTTTTTTATTACATTATCGTGACACGTTTGACAATAATTTGAATGCGAATCCCATAGTTATTTAACAAGAAATAACGAAGGCAGAGTTGAAAATATGATTATACAAAGAGATTAAATTGATAAATGTTTACATACGATCAAAATAAAAAGTAAAGTTAATATCCAAATTTGTTCACCCATCTCTATATTTCTTCCCCTGTTTTGTAGTGTAGCGGATTGCTTTCATTGCAGCCCATAAAATGACAAAAGGAGAGGACTTGAGGGAGGAGAAAAGAAAAGGGTGCATGCAATGCAATGCATTGGGACTTTTTTTTGAAGCTGTCTCATAAATGTGTTATTTCGTCGTTTAAGTGGATGCCATTTCAGTGGGGCCCTTTTGAAAATGAACCCACCAGGCCACCACCAATGCCAATGGAATGAATATGACAAGGGAGGGAATCCAACTATCATCCCATCCCCACTAACAAAAAAGAAAATCATCAAATCTTAAATTAAAGAGAAGAATCATATCATTGCTTTATGCTTCGGGAACCCCCTTTTTATTATTCGTGACCATATTCCCCCACTACCAATTTTTATTTATTTCTCTTCCAAATATTTATTTCCCTAAAAGTGAACATCATTGTGCTCCCTACTCTCAAGAGATATGTCGACATACTTGGATCATAGATCTGTTACTTTTGCTAGTTTTATTCAAGCATTGTTAACGTGTCTGAATTTCAATTTATGTGCTCTTTCCGCCTCATATCATAATTTCAATTGCATAGTTTAGACTTTAGAAGAAAAGGGGGGAAGGGGGTGTAAGTGGAATTTTACTAGTGAACATTAACAAATTAAGGGTAGAGCTTTAAAAAATTTGGGTGAGGCACTAAAATTATTAATTTTAAAAAACTAGATATCTTAAATTTTAAAATAAAAGACTAATATTACGAATTGTGAAAAATAAAAGAACCAAAATAATATTTTAACTTAATTTTTAATCAACCTATAAAATACGCCTCACTTTAAATTT
This sequence comes from Amphicarpaea edgeworthii, assembly GCA_014843725.1. Classification (NCBI taxonomy): domain Eukaryota; kingdom Viridiplantae; phylum Streptophyta; class Magnoliopsida; order Fabales; family Fabaceae; genus Amphicarpaea; species Amphicarpaea edgeworthii. The sequence goes on along the minus strand of CM026324.1, from coordinate 24,020,490 downwards.
AAAACTTTTATTAGTATAAGTTGAAATTACCCTTACAAAATATATTTTTGACAAGCCTCAGCTTAAATTTGAGACTTATATTAGTATAAGTTGAAATGACCATTTTAAAATAATTTTGTTAAAAATATAAAAAATAATAATCTTTGCACGAGGAATGCATACTTCATCTTAAACGATAATGATTAATAACTAATCCACTAATCGATCATTCTTATCTTCATCTTAAAAGATGACGAGCTTTATCACAGCATAAGTTTAACACTTGAAACGGAATTACATAATTAAGCAATGTTTGGTAGCTCCCAAGCTGCACAAAGGTTAATATTTGATACAATCATCCAATGATTGTCATTAGAAAATACCAAGACACCATTCATGCACGCAACGGCTAAGACACTGTAGTGTTACAAATGTATCAACCATAAATAAGCAGACAGAAGAGAGAAAAAAAGAAAAGAAAGGAGTATAAAGTTAACAGAGCAGATGGGAAGGGGAAGGAAGAAATAAACAGTATTGTAGAACCGTCCTTGCGGTTCAAAAGACTTTAATCCTCCCTTGTTTTATCGTAGGGAGTGGCACAGCACATTTTTTTTTACTGATAATACATTAGGTGCTGGGTTGACGCAACATTCTGAAATCTTGCATCATAACCAGCCCCAGGAGCACCCATTCCCATGGCTACCTGCTTCAGGGCATGTTGACCTTGCTGATGCATGAGGGCGTGTGCACCACCCATTTTACTCAAAGCCATTTGGCGTTCATACGCTGCAAGACCAGCAAGAGAAAAGCCTGACACATTCGCAGAGGTAGGTGGGGGAAGAGGAGTTGAGGAAGTTCCCGGAGGAGTAGGCTTGCTACCCCATGAACACTGTCAAATATCAATTGACAGGATTAGATTCCAGAGCCTTCAGATCAGAGTTCGAAAGGTCAAATTGTATATGGTCAGAATACGATGTAAGATCTCTGTGAACATGGGGTTTGACTTCTTTGATTTTACGACAAATAAATAGTTGGCATTTTACTTCAAAAATTAAGAAAAAAACAAACAGAATTACCAAGTAAATGGGTAAATGGCACCACGACCATCTCCATACAAACAGCCATATAAATAATAAACGGCTACAAGCACACAACATACTAGAATTACCAACATATAAATATACTGCAAATTAGCAACATACCTTGATAGGTTTGCCAAATAGAAATCGAGCATTACCCATCTGTATAGCAAGAGCTGCTTCAGCATGGGTACTGTATCTCACAAACCCAAAACCTTTGTCTCGTTGCACCCTAACATCTTCAATAGTTCCGGTATTAAGAGAATGAAAATGCTGATGGAGGTCAACAGAAGTAACCTGCAATTCACAGCCTATGAGAGCTGCCACAGCAATTTTACAACAAACAATTTACAGGACTTGGCTATGCATATTTAATATTCCTCACAAGTTGCAAATCTGATTGCCTAATATAGCACTGAAGCACTCTATATCTATGCACAAAGCTATAAGATCAGTTTATACTACCCAAGCACAAATTTATATAGCCAGAAGGAGTATTTAAGATAGATATGAAGAACTAAAAAGGTAAAAGCTCAAAGAAAAATATTATCCTTGCCTCTGGAGCAAGATTGCCAACATAAACAGTGGTATATTGAGGATTCTTCTCGGGAGTGTCATCATTGGCTATTTCCTGGCCTTCTTCTACAAAAGTAAATAAATAAATAACCACCTTAAGTAAAGAACTAAAGATCATTCACCAAGCAAAATCGACAATCATGGCACAATGATCAATTGATGGAAAAATATCAATTTAACTGCAAAAAGATAAATATTTAAAAAATGCCAATCACTGATGCACATGAAACACAAACCAAAATATTATATCAGCTGCTTTAAAAGCTAATATTTAGAAATCTCCCATTAAAACAAAAATTTTATTTGAAATGAACTTTCCTGTCCCATTAAAACTAAAATATTATTTGAAATTTACTTTCAATTCAAATAATAGAAGAAAAAAAATGAATCAGTAATTGTTTCCATCAGAAAATATTCTAGACTTCATATGCAAACAGGAAATGGAAATTAGAATCCAATCATCTCTAAAGTAACTGCAAACCACAGTAAATAAACTCGATCTCACCAGATGTTCCACTGGTCAACTCCACGACACTTTTCGAATCCGAAATCTGCTTTTCATCACCAGTATTGGCCCCTTTGGTTGCCCAATTACAACGAATCTGTCTACTTCCAAGCCATTTTCCTGAGTGTTGGGGGAAAACATTAAAAGATTAAAAAAATTAGATACAATTGAAGTATCCAATGCACAACAAACAAATTAACGAAGCAGTAATTTAGTTATCCAAATATCCCATGGATATTTTTCACTGCCAATGGTGAGGACGTCATACCAAAAAAATTTGTTCAAGGAACAAATAACAAATCAAAATGGTTATTTGATTTTCAAAATAAAAATAACATCCAATTACTACGTCCCATTATCAGATCCCCCCCATATAGTATTGAGGATTCAATTATCTTATACATAATTTACAACATTCATTCATGCATGTTAAAAATGAAAACTAGCATTTACAAAATGAATTTATCTTACCAGTCAATTCATTTATAGCACTTTGGGCCTCCTGGTAATTTGAATCAGAGAATCAAAACATCCTACCATTAGAATGGAAAACACAGAAAACACAAAAATCTGTAAGAAAACAAATGTAGAAATGAAGTGACGATTTCATGCCTGCTGATTTCGGAAAGAAACAAATCCAAATCCCCTGGAGCGGCCCGTCTTCTGGTCCCACATTACCCTTGCATCACTGTAACCAACATACCAAAATTGTCATATCAATCATCAATCATGATACTGCAAATATGATTTGATTTCACAGACATTCAGGAATCTGCTCTTCCAACAAAATATCTCTAGTAAACCACAAGACAAAATAGCAATGAGAAAGAAAAACACAAAGGGTATATAAAAACTTACGAACAAGTTGGATATACAGAGAAGCAAGCATACAATGTTGCATCTGTAACCTCAGGACTAAGGTCACCGACAAAAATATTAAAGTGACCTGAATCCAAAAGAAGAGAAAAAGGTAAAATTCCCTTTCCATAAAACAAAGCACAATAAAATGACCTCAAAGAGTACATGGTCAGCAAGAATATAACCTGAGGTATCCTCTCTCTGGCTGCTAGCATAAGCCCAATTAACCTTAATAGGCTGCCCAAAACTGCAGACGATGTGTTGTTGTGTTAAAATATTAAATTATTAAAAGTTGTGCCATAACTCAATATTAAGATTCCACTTACATATTCCTCCCATTGAGAGTTACAATAGCAAATGCAGCAGAACTTCGATCAAAGTAGTCCACAAAGCCATAGGATGACTGCAGATGACAACATAAGGCAGATCATCATGATTGAGATGACACAAGAAGAGACATAATATGCCTATCATCTAGCCAAAGATCTTTTGGTGAAGAATCATCACTCTATCATACATTATCAAATATCAATCATTCATTTTATTCACTGTTTGAAGATATGGTTATAAAGTATAATAAAGCTGACCTTCTCTTTCCTAATAAGCTTGCATCCCTCAAGGGCGCCTGCAGTTGAAAAAAGCTCTTGAAGAAGGGAATCCGTAACCTGGGGATGAATGTTGCCGACATAACTGCATATCCACCGCAAAGGTGATTAGATATTTCAAATGAAATATACAAATGAAATGGGTAATTTAATAACCCCGGGGACAAAAAGAATTGGATTCACTTACTATAAAAAACAGAGACCAACAGATAAAATTAAAAATATTTCAAGCTAAGGATTATATTAGAGACAATGAAGTCAACAAATCACTTAAGGTAGCTAAACTGGAAAGAAAAAATGACTAAATCAAAATAAACAAAGAACAGTTGAAGATATAAATTTTAAAAAAATGAAAATAAAATGTCTATTAACACTCACACACTGCGGCATGAACTCGAATCAAAGCCAGGTGGCAGATTTCCACTCAAGATAGGCTCTATCTGCAAAATAAAAATGTAAAAAAGACAGAAAAAAAGGAAAAAGGAAAAAAAAAAGAGTTCCTAAAAGAAAAATTATCCACTCTCCTCTCAACTAATCTAATCAAATAAACCACATTCACAAAACCATAGAAATACCTAAAGTCTCAACAAGTAAAACCAAAAACACTAAAACGACAAGACGAATTCGCACCACTAAAATAACACATGTATCTAACAGAAATTAAAAAACTGCGAGTTGATCAATTAGCAGGAAATTTAAGTAAAAACAGTAATCACGAATATAAGAAGACAAATATTGGGAATAATTAAGCTGAAAATATCAATAATAAGTACTAAGGAGAGAAAAAAAAAACTATAAATGAGAAAACAACAGGAAGTAGAGGAGAGAAACCTGGGGAGGAGTAAGGAGAGCAGGGTGGTGGTAGAGAGAGGGTTGCATCATGGCATGTTGCCTTATCCTCTGTGGCTGCATCTTCAATTCTAGGGTTAGGGTTGCAGAGGAAGAAGAAATGGGGATTCAAAGGAAATTGAAGCAAAACCAGAGAAAGAAAGAAAAAAAAAAACAAAATAAAAGGAAAAAAAAAAAGGAGAAAAAAAAAAGAAAAAGAAAAACCCTCGAAAGAGAGGGGAAAGGGAAGGAAGAGAGACAAATGAAAGACGAAGAAGATGATACTGGTTTGTGTTTTGGAGGGACCTAGTCTCAGACAGACTCCCCCTTTAAAACTTAAGTTAAAAGAAGAAGGGTCCTCAAAAATCAATAAATAATTATAAATATATATTAATATTAATTGAGAGAGAACGAAAGGGATAAGCTATAACGAGTGGACAACTGATAGATTTTGTCTCCGAACTACGGTCATGGGCTTCTTTTCCTATGTGCAGAAGAAGAACAAGGGAATTGCTATTCTCACCTTCAATATTAACACTTGTTATTAATTTAAGACGTTATTTTATTAAATTCACGAAAATTATAGAATTCCAATAGCGTTCAAAGAAAGAGAACGATAAACAAGATAGAAATTTTGTGAGAACTGAGTTTCATGAAATTTGTTATTGTTCGTGAGACTCACTTATAGAAATGTAAGAAATATGATTTAACAACAAATGAAAGAAATATGATTTGACAAAAATTAAAAAAAAAACATGATTTGACAAAAATGAAAGAAAGATGATTTAACTATATAGTTTCTTACAAAAATTAGGAAGAAGTTTTCAATAGAAGTTTTCTCCTTCCATCAAGGTATCAAATACTTTTTTAATGATAGGTTTGAGTTTTTCGTCACATTCTGGAATCCAATTGTTTGATCTGTAGAATCATTTAATTCTTCTGATGCAATAATTGTCTCCATGTTCATATTCCTATAAATAAAAAATTGAAAAAAATGAGAAATTAAACAACAAATATAATTACATACTAAGAAATCATCATATTTAAAAAACGAATATGAAAATAGAAAATTTTATTGTATTGAGAAAATACCATTATCACAAAAGGTGAAACAAGACGTGTGATTTAAAGTATAAGGTTTAGGATGTAGGGTTTAAAGTAGCTATGAAACAGGTTTACGAAAAAGAGAGAAATAATGTTTTTTTTTTTAAATTTTGGGTGTAGTAAAGAGGGAAAGGAGATTTTTTATTTTTTATTTTAATTTTGAAGGTAGAGAAATTAAATGAAGTAGGTGCATGCTAATTTTTAAAAGACTACATTAATCCTTACCGTCTAATTTAATATAATAGATGAGAATGTATTCTCATTCTCACATAAAAATGCAGTACTCATATGAGTCGCCTATATATATATATATTAAAATTTCATACTAAAAATAAAAAAATGACAACACAAATTAATCTAATTTTCATAAATTCATTATTAAAATTTATTTATTTACGTATAAAATTTATTTTGTTGATTTCTATAATAATATTAATAATATTTAAAAAAATACCTCTATTTTTAATAATTTACTACAATATTTATATTAATATATTAAATTTTATTATATAGTATACAATATACATATAATATATCTATAATGGTTATAATAATTAATAATTAATTAACTTTGGTTTGGTAATAAGATATACTATAAAATTTATTTTTATTATAAATATCCATAAATTGTCCATTGATTCAATAAATTGAAAATGTTTATATGTCTTTAAGCTTTTATGTTCTACTCTTAAGACTAATTTTTTTCACAATTTTCTTTTTTTAAACATTAGTTTTCATTGAAATTCTAATCAATTTGTATATCAAATTTCTTTATATATTTATAAAAGGTTCTTAATGATTAAAAAAATGATAAGCGTTGTAATTTTGAGCCTGTAAAAAATATTTTCTATGTAAATATATTTTTGAATCATTTTAAAACATATAATTAAGAATATTTTAATTATTTTTTTATTCAATAAAATTTATTTATTTTATTGTTGATCCTTCTTGATTAAAATCTTGTCTGTCTTTGCATATAAGATCATTTGTAAGCGTCAAAACTTTGATTTCGAAAACTTCACGAAACTATATTTCACTTTATTTTTTTGTAAATCTTAAACTAAGTGATAGTTTAGAACTTCTTTATGCTTTTATTAGCCGTCTAAATATATAAACTGATCAAGTAAGAAAAATATATTTTTTAAGAAAGTTTTGACACATGTCATTATCATATTCTTCCTGGGTAAACCATGTTTAATTTTTAGTTTATGAACCTTTTGAACAAAAAATACTATTACATTAGTCTGAACATTTTGAAAAAAAAATATTATTATTTTAGTTTAAACTTTTTATTGCCTGGACTTAGATTAAAAAAAAAATTGATTTGGATTTTAATTCGTCCATCTTTATTGACGGTTAAATAAATTTTGATTTAAAAAAATGTGATGATAAAATATTTTTAATAATTATTTTATTTTATTTTATTTTTAAATTTATATAAACAGAAGATTATATTTAATTAAATCAAGGAGGAATGCAGGAATGGAATGTGATGTCTTGATTTTTAATTTAATATTAGCTGTCAAATTAAGTGGACACGAAACATTCAAATGTTAAAATTTGGTTAGTTTTGTTATCTCAAAGGTTTTGTGAACATAATTCTCCCAATTACTTCAAATTTAGGTTGTGGTTATTTACCTTAATATTGATTCTCCTTGGTATCAAAAAAAAAAAAAAAAAGGGAGAGGGGAAAAACACAAATGAAGGAAGGTAACAAACAAAAGAAGTTAGAAGAATGAATACAAGAATTTGAAATTTGAAAGACTAATTAAAGGAAATATTTGCAATCACACTAATCGAAGCCTTCACCTAAATACGACTAGTGTCACAAGTAGAGTAGTATTTAAAACAGCTAGCAAGTGGAATACCAAAATGAACAACACAAAAATGTTAAAACTACTTAAAAAGTACAAATGTACTCAGTAGTTTTGTGTTGATTGAGCACCTAATCCAAGGCAGAAATGCTCAAAATTTTATTATTTTAATAATCATAAGCAAAAATAACTAGTCTATAAATAATTATTATAACTATAGTTATAACTAGTTTCGTAAAACTAGTTATAATTTAGAATAATTAGTTATTATTTTTAAAAAATGATTATAAATATATAACCACTTATTGTATTTAAAATAAATTATAAATTAGTTATTGACAAATAATTAATTATAATTAACTTTTTTTTAATATTTGATAAATAAATTATTAAAAAATAATCATAATTAATTTTTAAATAAAGACAAATTATTTAAAATACCTGTAACTATAAAACTAGTTATAGTTTTATAATCACTTTTATACGACTAGTTATTTTGAGCACCCGATCCAAGCCCTGACATGGATTCAGCCAGCTTCTTTGAAGCAGAGTTGGGAGTGTTTATTTGATAAGGCGCTTTGGAAGAAATTCTGCAAACACAACATCAACAAAATAATAATTACAATTAATCAATTAGGCCAAAACAACATTGTTTTCTTCTTTACTAAGAAAATAGCATGATGCAACAATTTCCATGACAAAAGGGTCAGACATTCACTACACAAACTGTTGGTATTGACATTGTTTCAAATGATCAAGGGTAAAAGCAGATCTTTGAAAAGGAAAAAAAAATGAAAGATGCATGTTTCCTTGTTTGAGAGGCTTACCTATCTTTTCTCTTCTCAAGGAACCGATGAAGTGAAGCTTTTCTAGCAATTGGCATATCTGTATATAAATAAAATGAAATTTATGATCAGAAAAAACATGATCCATAATAGGAAAGTATTCATATCAAAAGGGTAGGGATCAAAAGAAAGTACCACCAACAATTGGTCTGGATGGTGCTTGAGAGGGGATATGAGTGTGAGCATTTGCTGATGAGTTTTGGCTTTGGGATATTCCCTTGCTGGCTAATGACATCATCTCCTCCACTTTTTCAGAAGGAAAATCATCAAACACAACAACTTGCCCAGCATAAAAGATTGTCAACTGGGCAGCTTTAGGCTCCTTCTCCATAGAGTTAAATGCACTATAGAACATTCAAAAGGAACACTTACTAATGCTGAGCAGATCTCACCCTTAAGCTCTTAAGGCTCAATTCTAAAATAGAAATGTATCATCAGTGTTAGGAATTTTATTTATTTTTAATTAATTAATATAAAATAAATATTAATTTATAACATAAAAAATATGAAATTAATTAATAGATTACCAATTTTATCATTGGAGTATAATGAGAACTTGAGTTAAAAATATAAAAGTGATCCCTAACACACCAAATAATAAACAGTTAAATTATTGAAATTAAAGTATAAATTATATTTTTACCTAAATCCTTATTTTAATTTTATGAACCCTAAGCCATTTTTGTTTATAATTCGTGATTTATATGCAACGTGTCATTCTTTGCATATGTACAGTGATTTTATTGCGTACTTTGTTCGATTTTTCTTTCTTTTTTCAGATACTTTGGTGAGTAGCCATGCATGGCTTATACATATTGATTTGAACAATGCGTATAAGGTATTCGAAAGAAGAAGAAGAAAAAAATTGATTTTCGTGTAACCATATTGATTACTTTACGTGCAATTTTTATTGTATGCTTAATCATTACCATATCTGCCTATATGCCTTTTACCGTGCCCTTTTTATTTTGCTTTGAAACACATAGCACAAACTTATTTGCGCATTGATAAATTGTTTCATGTTAATTTTTGTAATCCGCGTTGCATTGCTTAATTTGGGTATAAATTTTATAAACTCTTTCTATTTATTGTATATTTGGTAATTTTTAATTAAATTAGTTGAAATAATATATTGTCAAAGTAATTTTTATTATGTAAATTAATTTAATTAAAATTGCACAGATGTTTATATGTGTGAATTGTACTCGTGATGATAAATATGTGACAATCATAAAATAATTTTTATGTGAATAATAGTCGATCCAAATAAAGACTATTATTTGACATAGCTAATTGTTAATATTTGAGTAGAGAGTACCATTTACAAATTAATTTTTTTGTCCAAAGACTATGAATTAATGTTATGTTATCTTATGATGAGTTCATTATTTGAAATATTTGCACTTATTTTTATATAACTTACTTAATTATATGTGAAAGTTATGTAATTTTAAGATTTTCCATTTATTATATTAAATTATCTTGTATTTTTGGTTAAATTGATTAAAATAACATGTTGCCAAAGTAATCTCTATTGTATAAGTCGGTTTAATTGAATTTACATAGATGTTATATGAAATTATTTATGCGAATTGTGCTCGGCCCAAAGGAAAACACAATTTGACTGAATAGTTACATGTCTTCCATGGTAAACATGTAGTGATTATAAATCATTTGATTTTTCATATGAATAATGAAATGTCCAAAGACAATTATTATTTAACAAGAGTTATTATCATATTGATTTTCATGTGAATGATGAAATGTTCAAAAACAATCATTATTTCACCAAATAATCATCATATAAGTTTTTCATGTGAGCAATGAAGTGTTCAAAGATAAGCTTTGTTTGACAAGACTTATTACCAATGTTTGATCATTGCGTTAAGAGTACCACTTACAATTAGTCTTTGCCAATCCAAAGATTAAGGATTAATGGCGTGCTACATATCTTGTTTGGGTCTTGAAATTTACCATAAAAATTAATTGTGCATTGTATGTTTATTATTCTCTTCTTTAATTGTTGTTGCTACTGCTACTACTCTTGTTTAAATTACTTATATTATTGAAATTCCAAAGTTGCATGTATAAAATTTAGAGTTTGAAAGGAGTCAATTGGAAACTTCCACAATTGCATATAATTAGACATATTACACATTGATCAATTATAATTACAGAAAACTCTAATGGGGCTTTATTTATCATAATGCATGCTAGATCAAGTAAATTGTTCTTCATTATGACTATAGGTAAAATCAAGGTATTCTTAAGAATAAGAATAGGAAGATATATGAGGATGTTGCATAAAGTTTTTTTTTTTCTCAACTAGAGAAAAAATAGGAGAACAAGAAAATGAATTTACTTGTTACTTTTGTAAGATGAGACATATAAAGTAAAAATGTTTGAAGTACATTATTTAATGTGTGAAGAAGGGTAAACTTCTCACCTTTTATTTGTTTTAAAGTTAATTTAGTTTTTGTACCAAAGGACGTTTGGTTGGTAGATTTTGGTTCTACTACTCACATAAGCATGTCTATACAATGCTACTTATGGAGTCATCCACCAAGTAATGATCAGAGATTCATTTATGTGAGAGATGACATAAAGTTGCACTTGAAGTTATAGAAACTTTTAGGTTACTTTAAAAGACTTAATTTCATTTGAATTTGATTGAGACATGTGTTGTATTGTTTATATAATAAGACTTATATTTCTATTTTGGACAAATTTAGTTATTATTGTTCAATTAGAAATAGTAAAGCTAGTCTCTCTTGTGATTCAAATGTTATAAGTTATGAGTTCTTTTATAGATATTGAGTGTTTATATTGCAAACAATTTTGGGTGATATAAAACATGAAATTAAATGAGAATTTTATCACTTTATGACATAAACACTTAAGTCATATCTCTTAATAAAGAATTTAAATGCTTGTGTTAGATGAAATTCTTGATCCCTTACATTGGTTGAACCTTAAAGTCTACATTGAATATATAAAGGAAAAATAAACAAACAAAAAGGAATTTAGGTGCCGAAAGAGCTAAGGATGTCTTATAACTAATACATACATATATTTATAGATTCATGGGATAGACAAATGTATTTTATTATGTTCAAAGACGATTACTCTTTATTTAAATTATGAGAAGTTTTGGTTTTTAGACATTTAGTCTTTCAAAGCTAAAGTTGAACTTCAACTAGGAAAAAAATTAAGGTTGTCAAATCTGACCGTGGGGAATACTATGGTAGATATGACATGTTAAAATAGTTGTTTGTTTATCTTTCTAGTATACTCTAAATATGTCTCTAGTAGTATACTTTAGAAGTCTCTACTCTAAAAGTGATCTTATCCTTTTTTTTTTTGTACTCTGTTTCACACATATATAAATATAAGTGTTGTTAATGCTATGAGTGACTTTACACTCTAGCATTATTATCCAAAATCTCATTCTCAACTTGGTATTAGAGCAAGAAAGGTTCCGTTCTATAGTCTTGCTGTCGGCTACCGTTGTCCGCCGCCGTCCACGTCGTTGATTGCCGAAAATTTCGTCAGCGTTCTCCTGACTTTATTTAGACATTGGGTCATTCGTACCTCATTGGACAAATAGTAAGTCCTTATATTTTTCCTTTCGTTGTTTGTCTAGGGAACATCTGTGTCTTCGCAAACATGGCATCCATGAGTCCAACACCTTCTATTTTTTCAACACTCCTTATTCTTGCTAAGAAGCTTAACGAAAAAATTACCTTTCTTAGTCTCATTTGTTGAGCTTTGGTTTCTTGGCCAAAGACACCATGAGCACTTGGAAAAGGATGTTAATGATTTACTAGTAGAGGACCGTGAATAATGGAAGAAGCTTGATTTTTAACTTTGTGTTCTGTTATGGTAGTCAATAGAAACAAAAATCTTGGTGAATGTAAGAGCATTCAAGACCTGCTATTCTTTTTAGAAGAAAGTTCAAAAAATCTATGCCAATTATATTCAACGTTTATATGATTCTACTAAAAAACTAGCCCTTCTTAAGCAAACTGAATATGGTATGATTTCATATGTTGTTGAAGCCTAAGTTGTTGTGGAAGAGTTAAAAATGTTTTTAGAGGCTGATTCTTTAGAAGAGGTAAAAAGGAAGCATGATAATCTGTATGTGGTTATGATCCTGCGAGGGATGAACCCAGCCTTTAATCACATTCATGATCAAGTTATGACTGCACATGATGTTCCCTCAATAGAAGATTTAGTCACTCGACTTCTTCATGTTCCTACTCTAAAAAAAATAATAGTGCTCTTGAAGTTGCAAAATCATTTGTTATGGTATCCTCTAAAGGAAGAGAAGGTTGTGGAAATCAAGGGGGAAGATGTGGAAGAGGTGGTTGTCTTCAATGCACCTATTGCAAAAGAATGGGCCATACACAAGATACTTATTATTCCTTACATAAGTTTCCTCAAAAGACAAACAATGTATCTAAATCTAATAAAAAAATTCCTAAGAAAATTTATAAGGAAGAATATCAAGAGTACTTACAGTTGAAGGCAAATAGCAAAGTTCATACATCTTCCATACCTGGTGTCTCAATAGTTTGCATCTCTTAATCTGTGAAAAGTCAAGGTCCATAGGTAATTGATTCAAGTGCTTTTGATCATATTGCTGGTAAGGATTCTTTATTCACTTCAATATCTTGTCCCAAATTTCCTCATTTAATTACCCTAGCAAATGGTGTTAAAGTAGCTGTCAAAGGTGTTGGTCAAGTTTCTCTTTCTTCTTCTCTAAACCTAAAAATTGTCCTATATATTCCTAATTGTCCTTTCAATTTAATTTCTCTAAGTCAATTAACTAAGTCTTTAAATTGCATAGTACCGGTTGATGCTCAATCTTTTACAATATAGGAACGTGGTATGGGTCACTTGATTGGTGTAAGAAATAAATCAAGAGGTCTTTATCATCTTGAAACAAATTCACTTGTGTTTTGTTTTGCAACCTACTCTTCAAAGTTTTTGCATGACTGTCTAGGCCACCTAAGTTTAGCAAAATTGAGGATAATGGTTTCTAGTCTCAATAAACTACAAACGTTAGATTATAAATCATGTCAATTAGGCAAACATGTTCAGTCTTCTTTTCTTAAACAAATTGGAAAAAAAAAATGTAACTCAATTTTTTCTATCATTCACTTAGATATTTGAGGACCAAGTCGAGTAACATCTTTTGGATTCAAATATTTTGTTACATTTATTGATGAATATTTTGGATTAATGAAAGATCGATAAGAACTTGTCTATTTTCATGTTTTTTTTTAATGAGATTAAGAACCAATTTAGAAAAATCGTTAAAATCCTTCGAAGTGATAATACCAAAGAATATTTCTCTTTGGATTTTTCTTGCTTTTTATCCTCACAGGGCATTTTACATCAATCTACATGTCCCCACACACCACAACAAAATAGAATAGTTGAAAAGGAAAAATATGCATTTAGTTGAGACTACATGAACCTTATTGTTTAATGCAAATGTCCCAATTCATCATTGGGATGATGTAGTTCTCACTACCTGTCTTTTAATAAATAGGATGTCCTTATCATCTCTTAAAAACAAGATTCTTCACTCAATCATTTTCCCAATGAACCCTTATATCATATTTCTCTCAAGATTTTTGGTTGTACTTGTTTCGTTCATTATGTCTCTTCAGGTCTTGATAAACTTTCTACAAGAACAATTAAATGTGTGTTTCTTGGATATTCTCGTCTTAAAAAAGGGTACACATGCTACTCTCCAACCATTAGAAGATACTACATATATGTTGATGTTACATTTTTTAAAGAAACTCCTTTTTTTTCTTCTTTTGTGCAAGATCTTAATTTTGTACAACAAATATTGCCCATTCCATCCTCTAGTCCAAGTGATTTCCCTTATTTGTGAGAATCCCAACCAAGAAGAAACTCAACTTCATTCTTCAACTAACAATCCACTTGAGTTTTCACCACCTCCTTTTATCACAAAGCTACATAGGACACAAAAAGCAAACCATGTATTGCAAGAAGATTCTCCTAATTCATGTCCTCCCTCAGTAGCCCCTACTACGGATCCTTCTCCATCCTCACCTTCTCATGATGGAAACTTAGGCCCTTCTCCATCCTCATATTCTCATGATGAAAACTTAAGTTGGCCCATTGCTCTTAAAAAAGGAATTTGTTCCACTTAAAACCTTCCTCCCATATATTTGAGTTATCACTGTTTATCTCCTTCATATTTCTCTTTTGTTTCCTCCTTGTCTCCCCTTACTATTCTCATAACTGTTCGTGAAACATTTGATTACCCAAGATGGTGACAAGCCATGATTGATGAAATGCAGGCTTTTGAGCATAATGATTGTTGGTGGGTATATGCTATCAAAGTTGACCCTAATGGTGAAATTGTCTATCTAAAGGCCCAATTAGTAGCCAAGGAATACACTCAAATATGTCTTGATTATGAAGATACTTTTTCTCCAGTGGCCAAAATTATTATTGTTCACCTATTTCTTGCTATGGCTATTATTCGTCACTAGCCACTGTACCAACTAAACATTAAAAGTGTCTTTCTTCATGGTAAGTTAGAAGAAGAAATTTACATGGAGCAACCTTTTGGGTTTGTTGCTTGGGAGGAGTCTAGTTTAGTCTGTAAACTTCATCAGTCTCTTTATGGATTAAAATAGTCTTTAAGAATTTGGTTTGAGAAATTTAGTTATGTTGTGTAGAATTTTGGAATGAAACGTAGTGAAGCCGATCACTCCATTTTTTATCACACTTCTCCTGACAAATGTGTTTATCTGGTTGTTTATGTTGATGATATAGTCATTACAGGTAATGATGTTACTAGAATCTCTCAACTAAAACGACATTTATTCAACCAATTTTAGACCAAGGATCTTGGCCACCTAAAACACTTCCTTGGTATAGAGGTGGCTCAATCCAGGGAAGATATTGTTATCTCACAAAGAAAGTATGCCTTGGATATTCTAGTAGAGATGGGCATGACTGATTGTAGGCCTACTGATAGTCTCATGGATCCAAATCATAAGCTAATGGCAGAAGGTGAACAATATTCAGATCTAGAGAGGTATAAAAGATTCATTGGAAAACTTATCTACCTTACCATTACCAAGCCTGATATTTCCTTTGTAGTAAGAGTTGTCAGTCAATTCATGTAGGCCCCTTATGTTGACTATTGGAATGCTGTGATTCATATTCTTAGGTATATAAAAAAATCTCCAAGATAGGGTCTATTGTATGAGGATAAATGAGATGCTCAAATTTATGGATATTGTGATGTTGATTAGGTAGGATCGCTTATAAACAGACGCTCTACTACAGGATATTGTATGTCTATTGGAGAAAATATTATTTCTTGAAAAAGCAAGAAATAGAATAATGTCACTCGATCTAATGCAGAAGCTAAATACAGGGTTATGGCCTCAACCACGTGTGAATTGGTGTAGATCAAACAACTTATTCAAGAATTAAAGTTCTGTGAAATTCAGTCAATGAAACTATATTGTGATAACTAAGCAGCTCTCCACATTGCTTCTAACCCATTCATGAAAGAACTAAGCATATGGAGATTGACTGTCACTTTGTTAGGGAGAAAGTGTTGTCTAAGGCGATTAGTACTGAATTTGTCAGCTCAAATAATCAACTTGCAAATATTTTAACTAAATCCTTAAAAGGTCCTCGAATTCATTTTATATGTTCCAAGCTTAGAGTATACAATTTATATGCTCCAACTTGAGGGGGAGTGTTAGAATAGTTGTTTGTTTATCTTTCTAGTATATTCTAAACATATCTCTAGTAGTATACTCTAGAAGTCTCTACTCTAGAAGTTACCTTATCCTTCTTTTTTTGTACTGTTTCACATATATATAAATATAAGTGTTGCTAATGCTATGAGTGACTTTACACTCTAGCACTATTATCCAAAATCTCATTCTCAACTACATAAGGTGCAACATCTAAAGTTTCCCATATATTTTCTTCAATAATTGTGAAATTATTCTATAACATACAATGTTATGCAAGCTTAGCATGAACAAAGTTGCAGAATGATGAAACTAGACTTGTAGGTTGAGCTAGGGAAATCCCAATATTAGGCACATGCACATTTGGGGATTCAACCAAAGCAATGCCTTATAGGTTGCATGAAGGTAAGTTAGACTTAAAGACAATTAGTTACTATTTTTTTTGTTATATTTAAAGTTCTCGCATGTATAAGTTTTACAATCCCACTTTAAGATCATGTCTGAGACGAGAATGCAAGATTCCTTGAGGAAATTGAGTTTGGAGGGAAAAAAAAAACATAAGGAATGTTGTCTTTAAAAAATAACTTGTTATTGACAATGAATAAGTTTTTGTACTTACCATTGTTCAAGAAACGGATATGGTAATTAAATAATAATGTTACTCCTAACATTATTAAAAGATAAGACAACACTAAGATTTTCTCTCAAGTACCACCTAAAATTCAAACTCAATAGCCTCAAAAAGTTTCATTGAGAAGATCCACTAGAGAAAGGAAAAATGCAATTTGATATGATTATGTTATATTTATTAAAGAACATGAATATGACATTAGGTTGAATGAAAAAATCTAATCGACTTTAGTCAAGTCATGTTGCACTTTAACTCTCAAGTGGATTAATGCCATAAATGATGTAATAAAATCGTTGGTTCAACATGACATTTGAAATATCATCAAATTGCTTGAAAATGTGAAATCCATGAGTTGTAAATGAATATTTATAGTCGAAAGGGATTCAATGGATAATATTGAAATATATAAAGCTTGTCTTGTCGCCAAAAGTTTTACAACAAGGAAGACATTGATCATAAAGAGAACTTCTCTGTGATTTTTTAGAAAGACTCTATTAGAACTATAATGACACTATAGATCATTTTGATAATTATTTTGCATAGATAAATGTAAAGATTACGTTTCTAAATGAAAACATTAGGAAAAAATTTATATGGTGAAACAATTTATATCGCGAGTTAAACGGATTAAATCCTCGAACACGCGAATTACCCGTTTAATCCACCTAAATCCTAAAAAGAAATATTTATTGTAAGTATGTAACTTTGTTAATATTTTTATTTGTTAATTTCCTATTTAATATTTGAATATTTATTGTTAAAAATATTGGTACATAATATTTATACTTTGATTAGTTTCATAGCATAAAAAATTAAATGAAAGTGAAATAAATAATTTTTCTTAATTTTTCATATTTTTTAATTTTTAAAAAAATGCTTAAACATACCAGCCCAATTAGTTCGCGATCTTTACTAATTGAATACAAACTTCATAAAAAAAATTATTTAAAAAACAAATTTTATAGACTGGAGTTAAACAGACCATAGTAATCCTTATACCCACCCCTACTATGAATACACATTTTTCTAATAATCTCACTTAATATACTCTTACCCAACTCCTTTTATTATTTTATTTAGTTAATTCAAAATATCCCACGTATAACACTAACTATATAAATTTTATTGAAGGACTAAGATCTCATGCAATGCAGGGAATCCATTCCCCTCAATAATTTTCTTCCACACAAATGAAAATCTGTTAACTAACTTAACTTCAAAGCTAATTAAGAACAACAACACACCTTGATTTAACCATGGTGGGAACCTCTGACTCTGAGTGGTGAGAATAAGCAGTCCGGGGAGATAGGAAATCCACAGTAACTGGGTTCCGTGGTGTGATGATGGTGGGAAACAACTCCATGGTTGTTGCTGAGTGACACGATGTCTCGGGTGAACCTGTATTACATTGAGGAGGTTCAGGAAAACTCATACAGAAAAACACATGGCAACTTAGAACCACATCTGTTACACTTGGTGTTATTATACAGCAATCCTCCACACAAATTTAAAGAGAAAATTCCGTAACATTTGAAGGAGAAAGTTCTGGACAGTTAGAACACGTATCCAAATGCAAAACACGTTTTTTTTTTTATCTCCTCGTGTTCCACATCGTGGTTGAAATATTTTTTCTTTTCTTGCTCCCCGAATAAGAAGGAAGGGAAATTTGAAAACTATGCGTACGATAAGATCCGTTTTTAATTACATAAATTAGGGATAATTGAGAAATAAAATAAAATGAATACCGTTAGTTTCGGAGGTGCAAGTCATCCCGAGGGTAAGATCTCCGAAGGTGCCCTTTTCCTTGATGTATTGGCTCAATCGACTACGAGTCTGAGAGAAAGTGAACTTTTCCGGCGACGACTTCACAGGGCGGTGGCCGGAAAATACGGAATATTCCGATGAGCTCGACATTCTTGTTCCTAAACAGAAATCGTTGTTCACGAGAAGATTTGTTTGTTGTTAATGTTGTTGGTGCGGAAGGGGTTTGTGTTATATATATAATACAATGTTGACGAGAGGAGGAGGGAAAACGAAATTGAAGCACGAGGAATATGTGGGTATTTTTAATTTAATGTTTACTTCTTCGTTGCCTCCTAGACCCACTACTACTAGCTAGTACCTTGCACTTGCACTTGCACAGGTTCACTTTTTTAACGTTACTTTATCAGTATTTGATATTGATGGTAGTCCTTCGTTGTTAAGAGAAGTTTCGAGTTTCGACCACGTGTTGTTTGCATTGGGTAAACGGAAGTGGCAAAGTTTTGTCGTTGCCTTTTGTTGTGTTCGGTGCGCACCGCAAGCAAGAAAGCGATTACGTGGGTTTGCTTCCTTTCGAGACTGCGTTCGTCAGTGTCAATGTCATTAATGTGGATACTTTATTGTTTTCTGACATTGTCAAACACCTCACATCAGAGGCAAGGATCACATGAACATACCGTGTCTATTCAATTAATAAATTATAATAAACAACGGGGAGTAAAATTGAAACTTATTTTAATCTAAATCAAAACGGATAAAGGAAAAAATAAGATCCTGATTTTTTGCAAAAGTACTTTTGCATTCCCGTACCTAAAAATCAAACATCTTCTAACACATTGACAGACCAAAGAGCTTCTTATAAGGCATAGCTCACTTTTAAAAAATAAACAAAAAAGAAAGCTATTTGTAGAACTATATTAGTAGTATAAGTGAACTTGATTATTTGTTCATTGATAATACTTTTTTATTTTTTGAAATAATAATAAAATGTTAGAATATAGGAAACTACTGTATAGTAAAATAGTATTATAATAAATTAACAAAGCTCGGTAACCGGTTGGTCTGTTTAAAGTCAAAATTAAAAAAAAAAAAAAAAAAGGGTAGTTGGTTGGGTTGGGACATGTGGTTTGTAAGGAGGTATTGAATTTTATAAGCAATCGAAAAGCAGTTATTCATTTGATTGAGGGAGGTGTCACGGGCGAAGACTGAGTCTTAAGGGAGTGGTTCACTTTGTTGTTGGTTTTTCCTTTTGGACACACCTACTACTATCCATGCATTCATTGTTTTTACTTGTACACATCTACGTGATTTTCTGGTTCATCACCACACCACCACACACTCTACTATTGTCTATTGATGCTCCTTTACGAAACACCCTTCATTTTTTCAACAATTACAAGCCCCAAATCTGCATCACCCAGACACCCACCTTGCCCATTGAGTTTATTGGACCCACCACCAGCCCAGTCTGAGCTGAGGATCAAATCCATTTGGCTGCATAGTTTTTGGACTAACGTGTATTTAATGTAAAGTATAATTAATTTATACTAGAAAAAAATTGGTTAGTTTCTTTTAATAGGTCTCCTTTCTCGATCCTTTTTTCGTCTATAAAACTTTAACCTTATTTAAGAATCTGAGTTTAATTTCATGTAGTATGTGGGTAGTTAAGTGTGTATGCTTCACACATTACAACTAGAGATAGAAAATTATAGAAATAGAAATACATTAATACACACTGCAAAGTGAGAGTGTAAACACGATATGCATCTTCTTCTTTTTTTCTTTCTACCCATAAAGTTCGAAGGAATTTTCCCATTAGGGATTAGTCTTGCATAGGTGGCTTTTTCAACATATATGCCCATTTTTAGAAACTAATTATCAACATACTGTCAATTTTTTTTCCTTGTTTTAATTAGGGCAAGTAAGAAGCAATAAGGTTGTTGGGGGAATATTAAATGGAAATATCCTCCAGTTATTGGAGACCTAGCAGGTAAATTTTTTGTATTTAACTATGACATTAGAAGAAAATCACAGTTTTAAGCAGTATTAATAACTCTCATATCACAAATAACTAAATAACTATTTATCGGATGTTTTTATCTTAAAACAAACTATTAAGTTGCTCATGTAGTTTCTTTCAGAGCCCCTTAGGCGGGTGTTTTCTTTTATCAATCATTAAAAAAAAACTATTAAATTACAACTTTTTATTATACAAATCATATTTATAAAATCTTATGTTAATCTAGAATGATTTAATAACTCACTATACGCATTAAAATTGATCAAATATATGAAAGTAAAAATCCTTTGACTATAATTTTACAGTTGTTTACTTTTGACAAAAATTAACATAAATAATTAAGAAAATATATATATTTATGATGGTATATATAAAGTTGGATTGGCAAATTACATTTTATATAAAGTTGACAGTGTAAGTTGATAAACAACTGTTACAAACACTTAAACCGTGAAACAACCATTGAATGTGTGGTGGTTGAGGATTGAGGAATACCCACCCTACATGGTCTGTACTTTCTACCGCTTCTTCAGGTAGAAAATACCTCGAACGAGGTTAAGAAATTCCACATTTGAAGAATGTGACAAATAATCATTAACCATGGACTTTAGAAGATCTTAAAAGTGATAGGTTTGTAGCAGTTAAGTTGTAGTAGGACAATGTTAAGCTTAGCTTACCTACCAACCGAACTAACATTATTTGGTTCAAGGAGTTACAAAATGGATAGAGTAGTAAAAGAAAAAGTGAAGGAAGAGAGGGGATGGATAAGTCCTTGATTGGGACGGATCCAGGTTTAAGCCTTAAGGGGGTCATGGATCTCGTGATTTTTTTGAATTTATTTTTTTTTAAGGATATATTTAATAATTTTGAAAGTGTATTTAATAATTTTTAGGTACATTTAATAATTTAATATTTTTTTATAAAGATTAAACAACTTGTGATTTGTACATTTTTTTCAAATATTTCATAATAACTTGTAATTTGTTACGTTTTTTTTCAAATACTCTACGACATAATATTTTTTTTGAGAAATCGTATATGAAGATAATATTTTATTAAATTTAATTATTATATAATTGATTTTAATTTTTAAATTTATTTTCTAAACTATAAAATTAATAACAATGTTATCATTTTTTTAATGCTATAACTTATCAAATTTCAATTATTATTTAATCAATTTTTAACTCTTTTTTTTTTGTTATAAAATTAATAGTAATTTATTTTATTTTGTAAATAAATCTTATCTAAATATTATATTTTATAAATTTTGTTATTATATATAATTAATTTTTTCTTGAACTAATATTATCTTTAAAAAATATGTTCCATATTTAATTATAAATAATTTTTATGACATGAAAAAAAAATATTATACATTTTGATAGATTATTAACATAATTAACCTTTAGATGAATTTAAGAATATTTTATATACAATTAATTATATATTTTTTTGTTAGATAAATTTTTACAGTCGTGGATTCAAATCTCTTCATTGACATTTCTAATAAATATTAACAAACTAACATTTGTCGATAAAAAAAAAAAAAAAAAAAAAAACATTATTTGGTTCTACTATAAGGGTCACGTGTTGACACAATTAAATCGCTTGCATTACTAGGCTTTGCAGTTCTTTTTTATATGGACGCCACATACATGTATTAACCTCAGTTCTGGGGGAATGCTCTAATATTCCTCAGATAATGACAGATTCACATGTTTACTAAAGTAGTGATTCTCTTGCTTGCAAATTGCAATAAATCCCTCTAAAGCATGAGGGCGCACGCACTATGCAATTGTGTAATCTAGAAAACTTACGTAAGAATAAGAAAATATTCTGTATTTACAACTCCACTTCAGAAAGCTATAAAATGGAGTAGGCAAGTGAAATTACAAAATTAGGGGGAAAAAATAGTGTGCTCCACAAAAATGACCTAATACAGACATAGTTTGAAGCCCGAGTAAAAGGAACAAGGCCCGGAATTAGTGAACATGAAACCTCAAAAATCATAATCAATATCTGTTACATTCTGGAACGCAGAATGCTTAACCAACTGTCCTTGCTCATTGTATCGATCAAGGTTCTCACAGGGAGCAGGATAGATGGTACCTATTACACGGCCTTGAACAAATGCACACTGAAAGATATGCTTCTTCTTGTAGGTTAGACCAACTGACATGTCTTGAAAAGTCACATTTCTAACAGGAATCTCTTCACTACCGTGTATACGTACTGGCACCCGAACTCCTTGGCCATGGACTGTGGTAAAGCTTATGTCTCTGAGAATTGGGAGTGCCGCAGGGTCATACCCATCATCAGGGTGTTCATTGTAATCTGTCTTCATAACAATTCCAACACGAACATTCTCAAGTGTTATATTCCGATAAGTTATTTGGCGCACATATGCTCCTCGTCCAGGGGCTGTCTTGATCCTCACACCACGCCTAGAATCCCATATAACAAGATTCTCAACTGTGACGTTGGATACCCCGCCAGACATCTCACTTCCTATTGAGATGCCAGCACTGTTCCATTTGAGGAAAAAAACATTAAGATATGAAGACCCCAAAACATGAGACAGACACAAACTGATACGAAGCTGTCAAAATTTAACTAAGATTGGTTTATGCAAAGAAAAGTTAACTAGAAATATTATCTAATTATATCCAGGACCATCAATTGGAAAAGTTGCCATCAGTCAGACAAAGCCGTTGATTTACCTGGAGCCTGTGAACTACATATGTAGACTATTGAGATTTAACGAGTGAGGTTATTTAATTAGAGATAGAAAGGAAAAGAGAGGCTCCAAAGATGGTTTCAAACAAAAGCACAAATTACACATGGTATCATGTTGGTGGTAGGAAAACCAAATCAGGTATGGCATAATGGTAAACATGTACACGCTGGTTTCTTGAAAATGTGTAGAACTGCATAGCTTAGAGTGCTGTTAAAAATTCAGGTTATGGATAAAGCAAAATAAGACATAAAACCCGTGTTTCCTGGGTATATATACATATTGTGCTGACATAGTCAGAAATACATGGCACGATATAGTCAGAAATAATTTATTTACACTCAGGCTCTTAAATTTATGCAGGAATACTAAAAGCAGTTACTTTGTGTGTTTGGGAAAGCTTAAATTAGGGGGAAATAACCCTTTTTTTACAAAGCTGCCTAAAGAAAATGATTACTTTCCGAAATAAAAAAATGCTGAAAGACATTCAGAATATTACAAATTGGTTGAGTTAGGGATTCACCTGACCATAGAGCGAACAACAAGGTTTCGGATCATTATATTCGTGGAAGGCCTTCCATAAGCAATTCCATACTGATCCCAGCCACTTTTTATTGCAATTGCATCATCTCCCACACTTATGTAACAGTCCTCTATCAACATATCCTCACAAGAGTCTGTTCATACCATAGAAATTAGTGTTTATTAAAATTCTTAATACAAACAATAAAATTAGATGAAAATTCCAGTAAAAGTTAGATACTTCTCAGGCTGATAATTGAAACCAAATCAAACAAAGTATAACAGGTGCCAGGTTAAATTTAGTGTATCTTGTTTGTGCACAACAGACAAACATCTCGCACAAGTTATGCAACACTAAATTCAAAAATTAATCACCCACAGGCTAGAAGCACATTTCCCAAAAATTTGACACCTCACACAAGCTTACCCAACAAAAAGACAAAGGAAAAAGGATAAATTAACCTATTCCTGCTTGGTTTTGCCTGAATCAATTAGCATACAGCCATATACATATAATCATATACTGAGAAATGGTTGTTCAGTTGGGCAGAAAAAACAAAATATTTACAGGATTAAGCTTCCACCCTTGTTCCACCATACATAACTCTCTTCAAGTTGGTTTCTTTGTGATTGCTACCTATCAAGGTGAAGCTGTCCTCACCTCATCTATTTCCTTAACAATTGGCATATAACTAATGAGCAAATTATAGACCATACATTAAGATATGACATAAAGTTTAGTATTCAGTAGAAGATACTTGCCAGGATCTATGCCATCAGTATTTGGAGCATCCAACACAGGAGCCAATATAGTAACACCTTTTATTGTAATGTTTTTGCAGTCATATGGATGAAGTGTCCAGAAAGGAGAGTCGCGCAAAGTAATATTAGTGAACACAATGTCACTAGAAAACATGATCTGAACAAGTGGCCCCCTAGTGTGGTTGAGACGCTTCTGGCGATATTTTTTCCACCATGCTTGTCCCTGTCCATTTATGGTACCGTTATGTCCTGTCAGTTATGACAATAGATGGAATCAGATAAAGTTGTAAATTAAGCATCACATGAAACAAGGGGGAAGGGGGGATAAAAAAGGAGAACAGTGCTGTGCTAGCATTGCTTATCCTGATAATGATTGCTCCTAATCAGTGCACTTTTTATATCTTGGTCAAAGGTTTCTCCCTACTAGTGCATTATCATTCAAGGTGGTTGTTTATATAATAAGTCTAAGTTGCATGAGAATTGATGTGAATAAATAAAGATTTTTGTTATGCCAAGCCTTTTCCCTTTAATGAGGTATAGGATGCGAGACAATTCCCCAAACTAAAATACACCAAGGAAATATTAGTAAATGCTAAAGCAACTGATTTCTCAACAAATATGGAAACATTATTGATTCAAATCGATATAAACAATTGAAAAATTAACTTCACAAAATATTAGTCAATAAGGAACTATACCAATTGTTGTTCAACATAAGCTTAAGCCTTTAAAAATATATCAAGTCAACTATAAAGGCAAGTTTGGACAGTATTATTTTCTTTTCGAGACTCTAAAAGCCAATTTTCCTTCTTGCTCCTCAAAATGCAAACAATTAGATTGCATTTCAAGGTAAAGAATTGAATGTGCTTACAATGACATTGGATACTAAGTAAAGACCTCTGTCATGAAGAATGATGACTTTTGTATTCTTCACATACATTGGAAGCAGGATGAAAAATCCTCACCTGTTATCACAATATCTTTAAGATGTTGACCATGAATCAAACTGCCATATCGAGGCCCAGGATGCTCCCTCCCATACCCATATGAAGGCAATGGAGGCATAAGTGGCCAGTATTTTTCATCCTGTTAGCCATCACGTAAGATGACAAATATAGTGTCAGTAAAATGTTTAATTTTATGAGTAGAAGAGATATGTAATGAAAGAAATAGATTTATCAAAGAGAAAGATAAAATTACAAATGTAAGTAATGATAAGATTTAGCAGAATGGGAAACTCTAACAAATACACTTTCTAACATACTCTTTTGATCACACTTTTTATTATTGGTTGGAATTTATTGGAAATCACAATAATTTAAAAATCAACTAGCCTTGAAGAAAAATTGTGCCAAACAACTGCAGTCACAATAGCCAAAGTGCCAAACTACAATCAACTAGCCATGAAGAAATGCTATAATTGATACTGCAGTTCTACTCTCAATACAACATTCATTTACCTTTTCCAACATTAAACAGGTTAGCGCACTATGTCTTCAACTCAGAACATAAGATATCCAACATAGAAAGATATATATGGTATAATTAAGGCAATGTGTGAATGAAACTACATCAGACCAACTACTGTAGTCTGTAGGCATGCTTCAACGTATCATAACAGTAATATTGCATTATCCGAAGACATTTTATTGGTTGCTAATTGCTATGGGTTGTTTAACCCCCTCTAAGTTTCTGAAATTATACAAAGGCAAGTAGGATATGACTGCTTTTGTTTGACACACAGAACAGACAACCATTCCATTTAAACACAAGAATTCGTTTCACAAGAAAACAAAATGTAAGACAGTGATAATATTCAAAAATGAAACAGTACAGAAATTATTACTCTCTCGGGGGCCTCATTTCGATTTTAATTACGCCTTCACATGTCGTGGAAGGAAAATTTACCATATCTTTCCACTGAGCCGTAAAATTGTTTTGTTACTAAGAAAGAACAACCAAATCCTTCATAGCATGATTACAACAGCAACTAAAAAAGGCCTTATCCCACAAGGTAAGATTGGCTAGATAGATCAAACAATGCTATTCGACTCGGTTAAAGATCAGCTTTTCAGAGAAATTATTTACTATGAGATCCTCTTTAACAACTTACTCTAAAGTTAATCATACAATCTACTCCCTTCACTAGTTTTTCTTCTGTATATCATTCATGATTATTATAATTATAATTATAATTATAATTAAAATAAATGATAAAACACATAGACACGACACAAAATGAACAGTGAGTAAAGGGGAAGACAGAAAACTGACATCAATGCCAAGTATAACAGCATCTTGAGCTAGAAAGAGAGTCATGTGGCTGGTGAGATTAAACGGCGCCGTGAGCCAGCGTCCAGGAGGCACATTTAACTGCGCACCGCCTTTCTTCCCGAACTTAGAAATGGCAGAAACGGCCCTCTCGAAAGCCTGGGTGTTGAGAGTAACGCCGTCACCGACGCCTCCGAAATCCGTCAAATTGAAGGCCATGGGGCGGAGCTTGGGCATGGGGCTGGCCGGAATTCCACTGTAGACCAGAAAGCCACCGACTATGTTCCTCTGCCACACAAAAACGGAGGCGAAGGCGGCGATCCATAGAACGGTTAAGAGGGTCTTGTGGGAGGTTAAAAACGTGGGGAGCCAGCGGCGAAGGTCGAGCCTTTGCTGCTGGAACCGCCCTAGCGTTGAGGTCTCCACCATTTTTGAGAAATGGGGTTCGTTCGATTTGGAAGCTGATGACGTGGCTTACTCGGAGCTCATGTTGTAGCAGCGAGTGAGTGAGGTGAGAATGGGGAAGAAGAAGGGTCTGTTTGGGGAAAACAAAATATAAATAAAGAAGATGGAGTGAATTCAAAGGGAAGGTGGGAGAGTGGAAGTGGAAGTTGGTTTCAGAGACAGTGATGGGGTAACAGTGGGTCCAAAATGAAAATGAAAAAGAAAAAGAAAAAAATATGGATCCTTGAATTGAACGGGTCCTTTTCTCCTTCCTGTGTCTGTGTGTGTGGCTCTGGGTTGAGATGTTTCGTTTCGTCTCGTCAGACAAGGTAAGGTAGGGATGGTAATTGGTAAATCACCATTGACTGGATCCACCGGATTTAAACCTTTAAGTGCTATGCAGTTAGTAAAAAGACTAGTTTTTACTTTTCATATATAGGTATATAAGAATTAAAAACAGTCGATGTCCCATCTAAAATAAATAAGTAAATAACTCCATAGACGGTTAGGTAGGACTTTTTTTGTTGTTGTTGTTTATTTTAATTTGTAATATAAAGGTTTATTTTAAATACTTTTTTATAATTTTAATAAATTCATAGTTTTAAAATGTGAAAATGAATATTTTTAAATTTATTATAATGAAAAAATGATAATAAATATTTTTTTAATATACAAATTATATTTTAAATTTATAATGAATAATGAAAATTTAAATTATGAATGTATGGTATCGTATAATGTATTATAATCATATATTTATTTAGTAAAAAAATAGCAATGTCACACAACCTGACGAATTCAGATTGAAAATTTATGTTAAAAAGTGTTTATATTTGTAAAAATATTAAGAACACATACTTTAATTATTCAAATATATCTCAAACATATTTATCATGAAAAAAATAATTGTTAAAATATAAAAATTAATAGTCATATATTAATAATATAAAATAAATTTATACCGTGAACTATTCAAAAATTACTTTTGGTATAATTTTTTTAGAATGTTGATATAATTTTTTTAATACATGATAGAACTAAAATAAAAATAAAAATAGAAGAGTGGATATGCTATGACTTAAGAGACGACAATAGAAAAAAAATGTAATAAATATATATATATATATATATATATATATATATATATATATATTTTTTTTTTTAGTAAGTTACAACAAATGAGATTTGTGATCCTATTTTATTAGGTATTTGAGTTTATTTTTTTCATATATTTGATCTAATTAATTAGTGTTTTTTAATCTTTTGTCAAGAACTTGAAGGGGTTTGATTTTAGTGTAGGTTTCTTCTTTGTTATAAAAAGGTAAAATGTGCTGCGCATAAGGTGAGATTCAGTGTTTGTTTAAAAAAAATTATTTGTTGATTTTTTTATGGGGATCCAGCCATCTGGGGTCATGACAATTCACTGTGGGGGACCTGTTCATAGATTTTCCTACCTTGCTATTTGGTTTCCAGTCTATTTGTCATTTTTGTTGTTGTATTGTAGGACTAGATTCTGTTTTGTTATGTGATAAAACACATTCTAGGACAAAATTAATAACAACATATGTTAAATTAATTCATCTCATGTTGGATATTGATCCCCATTAGGAATGATAAAATTGACCAATCTATTTGGTCAATTCACCAAAAATGGTGAGGTGAGTGATGGGATGGTGGTATCATCTTATCCTCAATCCACAGTCCATACCGATTAATCCGTTAGTTTCTCTAGAGTAAATTTTTCCAAATTTTTTTTAATGTTTATTTATTTTATATAAATTAAGAAGTTTTAATGCTTATGAATT
Source organism: Amphicarpaea edgeworthii (assembly GCA_014843725.1). NCBI lineage: Eukaryota > Viridiplantae > Streptophyta > Magnoliopsida > Fabales > Fabaceae > Amphicarpaea > Amphicarpaea edgeworthii. The sequence continues at coordinate 23,991,581 of CM026324.1, read as the reverse complement.
TTTTGTTTTTAAATACTTAGATTACGTGATTGTGAGGAAAAAAAATATTCATGTAATTCTATTTTTATTAATATTTTTAAATTTTATTATGTTTACAATTGTAATATTTTTTTTAATTAAATAAACATTCAAGGCAACTATCATTCACCTATATTCATATCTATGATAGATTATATTTTTACAAATTGTAAGATTAAAATTAAACTATAAAGACGAACTAGAACCTCTAACTCATTTTTGCTATAGATAGACTAGACGTGGACCAGACCAAACCCATTTTTTCACCTTTAATCCCAACAACATGAATGAAAAGACAAGTGCTTGACTCGTAAGACATAGTAGAACCTTTGAAAGAGCACCGGTCAAGAAGAAGAAATAGGCAAGTCTACGTGATTTTATATATGAATTCTAATTGTTCAAAGTGATTATGCGACTGTTTGTTTATCTTTACCTGTATGCCTTTTTATCTATCATTCATTCTAAATATGATCGAATATAGTTAATTTATTTTTGAATAAACATTTAATTTGATCTTTCAATAAAAGTTACAATTTGAAACATCTAATTATTTTTTACCTGTTTTTTTTTTAACCGTCTTCTGTCTACTTGTGTTAGTCATGATTTATGCTAATCTTAAAGCTTTTGACACTGATCGTCGTCTTTTTCACACCACTCAAAGAAATTACATCCTACAGAGCATAGCACATATAATAACACAGTCGTTTTGAATTGGCATCGCGGTTTCACTAGATTTTATTTCAACGAGTCTTCTACAGTAACAACAATATCTTCTTTGGTGTCTTAGCCTTACTCCAATGTTACTAATATTAGAAGATGTTGCTCTTTAATGTGGCATTTCAACCAATGCTCGCCAAGCATAAAAGTTTAACTATAATTGACAACAACAGAATAAAAAAAAGCATTAAGTTAAAAAATATCAATTAAGCTAATTAGATTTAAATTAATTTTTAGATTAAAAAATTTAACTTCATATTGTAATTATTGTTTAACAAAATACTCATATACAAAATTATTTAAAATTATTTTATACTATTTCTTTTAGTAAGAATAATTTTATAGAATTTTAAAGTAAAAAAAAAATTGTTAAAACAAAAAAAAATGTAAAAAGAAAAGAAAAAAAAGGAAATGAGTAAAATGAAAAAGAAAACAAATAAAAAACATAACACTGAAAAGTGAAAAGATAAATGTAAAAAAAGAAAAACATAAATATAAAAATTGGTGAGAAAAATAATTATAAATATATTTTTGAACTAAGTTATAAATATTAAATAAATAATTTATCATAATTAACACATGTCACGGTCTAATATATATTTCTTCATTGAGCTTTTAACACCATCAATCATATATGTATTTTTTGAAAATTTAAATTTATCACATACATGTCTTTAAGATTTTAAACTCATCAAATAAATAAATAAATATATATATATATATATATATATATATATATATATTTATATATAATGTTTTAAAAAATTTATTTTGATACTTTTAAATTATATTTTAACCATATTTTTGACATATAATGTTTTAAATATTTTATTTTGATACTTTAAATTATGTTTTAGTTATATTTTGATACATTTTAAGATTGTTAATTTGTTTTTGTTTATGTTTGTGACTAAAATATCATGTACAAAATATAATTAAAATATAATTTAAAGTACCAAAATGAAACTTTTAAAACATTATGTACCAAAATATGACTAAAATATAATTTAAAACACTAAAATAAATTTTTTAAAATATTATATACTAAAATATAAAAAATATGAAAATTAATAAACTAAATATAACATTAAACCAACTTTTAAATTCATTTTATATATATATATATATATATATATATATATATATTCGAACTTTAAAATTTATTATACATATACTCTTATTTTTACACACATGACACACACATCCCTTTTAGAAATATTATATGAGAAACAAATCTCACTCAATGAACCACTAACAAACACAAGAAACAACAAAATGATTCTTCAACATTTAACAAAAACAAAAATATAAAATGAGTGAACTAAGCGAACACATAAAAATTAATATTAATAATGTTGAATTGAGCGAAGAGGGTGAAGTGACCTTCAATGATCTTGAGCTTGCGCAAAATGAGCTAAATTGAGTTATTTGCTACTTTGAACAATGAAGAATGAACAAAGTTAACCAAAAGTCACATACTTGTTACATGTCATTAAAAAATAATCAAGATTAACTTCGTTTTTTAATTTTTGAAAGGGTGCAAAATAATATAATTCCAAAATTTATGAAGTTTTGAGACTTGAAAAAAAGAATGCACCTATAATTAAGTAAATTACTTTGAGTTGTTGGTGTAATTTATTAACATTTTTTAGGTTTAATAACACTTTTGTTCTCCCTATTTTTATAATTCACAATTTTGATTCTTTTAATTTTTAATTTGTAATTTTTGTCTTTTTACTTTTAAAATCTTGTAATTTTTATTCAATCATTAAATTGTAATGGTTGAATTCAAATTTAATATTGGTTTTTATTTTATTTAAAAAAATATTTTTTATACTAGTTACAATTTTTTTAATTTAAATTTTACTTAGTTATTATAATTTTTTATTTTGTAATTAGTATAAAATTAGATAGTTAAATTTAATTAAGTTAATTTTTTGATTAATAAAAAATAGGTAAAAAAATTTTCTTTTTTGAAAAAAGAATTATCTACTTTTTTTTACTAATCACAAAATTAATTTTTTAATTTAAAAGTGACTATTTTTTTCTGATTAGTAAAAAAACAAGGTAATTAAATTAAATTTCATGATTATTCAAAAAAATAGATAATTTTAAAAATTAAAAAAATCTACATTTATTTGTTGATTCAGAATTGTAAAATTTTAAAAATAGTATACTAAAATTATAAATTATAAATTAAATAAATTAAAATCATGAATTTGTGAAAGTTAAATATTCTATTAAACTTATTTTTTATTGTTTCAATACACTAATATTTTAAGAAATTTTTATTTCTCAACTTGAGCACTTGAAGTGTAGAACAAAATAAAAAAAAAATGGTTATTCAAAATGTTCTCATGTTCTAAATTAAATGATATTTTAAAAATAAAACTTAAATTTATCTTATAAGATGTAATCATTATTTTTATGAGTCAAGTCATATATACTTTGAAAGTAAGAAGCACGGAAGCTGAGGTTAACATTAGAACTACACCGTGATATATGTCATAGATGAATGCGTGTTATGGAATGTTACTTTGAAATTAAGGTTAGTTCTCTACTCTAAAAGTCTAAACGAATTCATGGATGTTTTATATGGACAGTTATAATGTATTACGTGTATATCATTATGTCATATTAAATAATAGAAAAAATACTGTATAAAAGACAAAAATGTGAGAGATAATATTGCGCATGACCTTATATGGATAGACGAGAGAAATAGCAATAGCAATAGCAATGCATGCATTGATTGATGGGTGTAAAAGCAAAGGGTCCCTGAAATGGAGCTGACAGGGTCAACAGTCCAGCAAATGAATGGGAAGCAATGGAAGAAGAGATTGCAATTGCTATTCTTAGAAATGGTTTGGTAGTTCCATGACCATTGACCAATAATATCCATCTTTGAAACCAAGCTAGCTAGCTAGCTTTCCCATTCCCGTACGCGGGATCCAACAAAACAAAAAAAAATAAAAATAAGGCAAATCCAAAACACACAATCAGAGAGAGAACCTCTCAATTATCTCTCCGAAGCAGCGGTCCATTTCTCTCCCGGAACACGCATAAGATTTCCGGCACGGCGATGGCCGCTGTTCTCCTCCCTCTCCTCCTCCTCCTCCAATTCCCTCTCTCTTCCTCCCTCCTCCCCGAAAACGAAGCCCTCCTAAACCTAAAAAAATCATTCTCCAACGCGGAACGCCTCTCCTCCTGGGTCCCCGACCAGAAGCCTTGCTCCTCCAAGTGGCTCGGCGTCATGTGCATCAAAGACATCATCACCAACATTCACCTCAACGACCTCTCCCTCTCCGGCAACATCGACGTCGACGCCCTAACGCAAATCCCCACTCTCCGCTCCATCAGCTTCTCCAACAACAACTTCACCGGCCCGATTCCTCCCTTCAACAAACTCGGTGCCCTCAAGGCTCTCTACATATCCCACAACCAGTTCTCAGGCCCAATCCCCTCCGATTTCTTCTCCCAGTTAGCCTCCCTCAAAAAAGTATGGATCTCCAACAACAAGTTCTCCGGCCCCATCCCCGCTTCCGTCGCCAACCTCCGCTTCCTCATCGAGCTCCACCTCGAGAACAACGAGTTCTCCGGCCCCGTCCCGGACTTCAAGCAAGACATAAAAAACTTGGACATGTCCAGCAACAAGCTCGAGGGCGAAATCCCCGCCTCCATGTCCCAGTTCGAAGCTAAGATCTTCTCCAACAATGAAGGCCTCTGCGGGAAGCCGCTGGATAAAGAGTGTGAGGGTTCGGAAGCGGGGATTAATAGCGGTGCAGAAGGCTCTTCGTCGTCGGGGGGCTTGGGGATGAAGGTGGTGGTTCTCATTATAATCGCTGCTATTTTGGCGGCAATATTTCTGTTGGTGCAGTCGAAGAAGGGTCGACGCGACGATGACTTCAGCGTGATGAGCAGGGACAGGGAAAGTGTGAACGAGCAGGTGGTGCAAGTGCACGTGCCGAGCTCCAAACACAGTGGCAAGGGCGGAACCGAGGGCGGGATCACCAAGAAGGAGTCGAAGAAAGGGTCGTCGAGGGGCGGTGTTGGTGACCTTGTAATGGTGAACGATGAGAAGGGTGCATTTGGTATGCCCGATTTGATGAAGGCTTCCGCGGAGGTTCTCGGGAACGGTGGTCTGGGTTCGGCCTACAAAGCTGCCATGTCTAATGGCCTTTCTGTGGTCGTCAAGCGCATGCGCGAGATGAACAAAGTCAGCAGAGACATCTTTGACGCCGAGATGAGACGCTTTGGAAGACTCAGAAACACTAACATCATTACCCCTCTCGCTTACCATTATCGCAAGGAGGAAAAACTCTTTGTCACCGAATACATGTCCAAAGGAAGCTTGTTATACGTCTTGCATGGTACATCATAATATAAACTTCATTTTATTAATTCTGAGATAATTAATTAATATTTATATATGCAGGTGACAGAGGATCTAGTCATGCGGACCTGAACTGGCCAATCCGTTTGAACATTGTGAAGGGAATAGCACGAGGGTTGGGGTTTATTTATTCTGAATTTCCTAACGAAGATCTGCCACATGGAAACCTGAAATCAAGCAATGTCCTACTAAATCAAAATTATGAGCCTCTCCTAAGCGACTTTGCTTTTCATCCACTCATAAACCAAAACTACGCCATACAAACAATGTTTGCCTACAAAACACCCGATTATGTATCGTACCAGCGTGTTTCACAGAAGACGGACGTTTACTGCCTTGGAATCATCGTTCTGGAGATAATAACTGGGAAATTCCCCTCTCAGTATCACAGCAATAATAAGGGTGGGACTGACGTGGTGCACTGGGTGTTGACTGCGATTTCTGAGAGAAGAGAGGCGGAATTGATTGATCCAGAGTTAATGAGTAATCACTCAAGCTCCCTCAATCAAATGCTGCAACTTCTCCAAGTAGGGGCTGCTTGCACAGAGAGCAACCCGGAACAACGACTTAACATGAAGGAAGCCATTAGAAGGATAGAGGAGGTTCAGGTTTAAAGCCTTGTACTTGTACGTGTCAATATGCTAGCTTAGTACAAAGTTGCTTTTGTAGGGCCTAGGAAAAAATATTATTGCTTTCAGCATCTGTCTTCATCATCCAACAATGACACACACACGCGGGGAAATGAAAAACTAGAGAGTTAATTATTAATCATCTGATGAGGGAGAAAAATCGGAGGCATGCAGGCCATGTTGTTTCAGGAACTTTATGTCATATATCGATCGATCTCAATCCAAAAAATTATGAAATTGAGAGATGCTGAAGCTTGGAGTATTTGGTCCTTCAGAAAGAGAAGAGAAAAATGTGTCAATGTCCAAGCTAATTAATTAATTAGACGACGATGGGCGTGCCTCTTTCTACTGATGGCATGGCAGCCCTTGTAAATTGTGTGTAATTCTTGTAAAATTATACCATTTTTTAGACAGCATTCCCTAATTTTACTACTGACAAGTTTGTATTGTACCATGGGATTTACCCACTTTTCCTTTTATTCCTATCAAATCCAAGGGATTGCTTTTTATTTCTCCAAACCTCCCTCCCCCTTTCATTTGTAAAGTATTTCTTCTTTTAAAGTTAGCTAATACAAGTTGCTATGAGAAATGCCCAATGTCCTATGTTTTTTTACCCCCGCCTTGCTTTTTTTTTGTTTGTTTGTTTGTTTTGGCATTCTTTAACATTAAGTTATGCTAATTTATAAAACTACTAGGTAATCTAACTGAAAGCTTGAAAGCCAGTTATTTGTTAAAATTAAAGTTGATAGGTTGAAAGCTAACTTAATTGCTTTCTCAAACACTTTCTAATTGGACTTTGTTTACAAAAAGCTAATATTTTTAAGTATTTTTTTTAAGTAAAATTAAAATTTAACTTAAAAAAGGAGTCGGTATTTTGAAAACTATAAGAAAAAAAAACTCTCACTATATACATTTTCAATGAATCATTTTTTTTTTAATTACCACAATCAATTGGTACAAAAAAAAATAAAATTACCACATTCAATTAGACGTGTTACATGACTTAGATGGAAAATTTTATTATTGTTCCGTGGAAAAAAAAGTTTTATTATTCTTGGCAGATGGTCCAACACGTGGCAAAATATTTCTATGCTACGTGGAACTTAAAACTATATATTTTTTTCCTTTAGTCTCCTCTTCCTAAGTCCTGCTGCGTTTCCCAGAGGCAGTGGAAGTAGCGAAATGTATCGAACGGCGGCGAAGCGGTTGTTGTGCGGTGCAAGTTACTACTATAATAATGGCAAGGTTGGGCTCCGATTCCGGCCTCCTCAGATTTTGATACCCTCTTCTCGCTTTTCCACATCCGACACTCAACCATTTCCCATTCCACACGCTACGGATCGTACCCTTCCCGTCGTCACCACCACCGAAACCGAAACCCCTAACTCTTCAGATTCCTCCGCTTCTTCTTCATCTTCGTCAGAATCTGAGGATGCCGCAAAACCCAGAGCCAAGTACGAGGATCAACAAACTCGCGTGCTTCAGGCCTCGCTCCCTTACGTCGTTCGTTCATTTTATCCTCTCTTGATTCTTCTACTATACGTTGATTATTATTCAATTACAATCCACACAGTTGTTTTTATTGCATCTCTGATTGTGTTTTTTCAGAAAAAGTTGGGGTGGACAGAAGCGGCACTAATTGCAGGAGCAATGGATGTTGGTCTTTCCCCTTCCATCGTTGGATCTTTGCCCAGGAAGGAAGCAGCACTGGTCGAGGTGCATTTTCACATCTCAGTCATTTTTGTGTTTGTTAAACTTTCATGTTTAGTCATTGAGGCTATTCCATGGCATGGTTAGTCTTAGTTTGCTTAATAACTAGATGAATTTCTTCATGATAGATTGCATTGAGTTTATTCACAAGCTAAAATTATCTTATGCTTCTTAACTTTTTGAGAAGTTAAATGAAAAGGGCTTCTATAAAAGTCAAGTGCATAAGTTGATTTTAGCTGAGCACAGATCCTTAAAAGAGGATTATTATTGCTCGTGTTAGGCTATGTCGGGTAGAATGCAGGATGGTACTCTCTGTCAGTTGCTTCACAATGTTCTATATTATGATTATGATGTAATTGTTAGTATTTGCTAACAATTTATACTATATTCCAATTTCATTTTGAATGCAATAATGGAAGGAGAAAAATGTTTTTCTATTTCTTATATGAAATAAGTGACTCAGAAGTCAGAACACTTACTCTTTTTCTTCCTGGCATTGTGTGTGTGCGCTCGCGTGTGCATGTATTCTCACTAGCATTCCATCTTTGTAAGATGTCACCATTGGCTAGCTAGCAACAAATTCAGGAGTTGTTAATGGCGTTTATCAGTATTTTTGGGTTGCTTTATTCAGTTGTAGGTTTCCAATGCATGAATTCTCTTCCACTTTTATATTATCTTGTTAGTTTAATCTAGTACAATCAGTTTAATGGGTTGCCATTATTTGGAACATTGTTTTCTTGTTGTGCTTATTAGTTTATATGAATTGACCATTTTGTCTGTCATGTCATAAAACTCTTTTCAGTATTTCATGGATGACTGCTTACAAAGACTTGTCGATAAAATTGAATCAGATGAGAGTTTGAGAAATTTGATACCAAGTGACTGTATCTCTAAGCTTATCCGTTTTCGTTTAGAAATGCAAGCTCCATATATATCAACATGGCCTCAAGCTCTTAGCATCCAGGTCCCTGCCTATGTCCTTTTTCCTAGTTAGAAGCTTAGCTCTCTGAATTATAGATCTGAAAGAGTTTTTTGGAAATAATTTATTGACAGGCACAACCTGTAAATGTTCCTACAAGTTTTAAGCAGAGGGCAGTACTTGTGGATGAAATCTGGCATGCTGTTGGTGATGATGCCTCTGACATTGATTGGTATGCCAAACGCACTATCCTTGGAGGAATATACTCAACAACTGAGGTTTATATGCTGACAGATAAGTCTCCTGGTTTGTTTTTCTTCCCCTCCTCTTTAAAGACACAAGCAGTCATAGAATTTGCTTGATTCTCTTTCAACCATTCACCATTTATGGTGTTTTTGTGCCTTTTTTTTTTATGATAATCATTCATTTGTTAGTCAACTTCTGGTTCTATGATTGTAGTGACCATGTTCTTTTGACTTTGTTTTCTTTAAAATATTAACTGGATTCAATTTTGTTATATTTAAATCATTTTATTTTCTTGAATCAAGCCGTGATTTGTGAGGACTTTTGTCAATTCTTCTGTGGTTTGTGTTCTGGCAGATTTCTGCGATACATGGGCTTTCTTGGATGCTCGAGTGAAAGATGCTTTTGATATAAAGAAAACCATTCAAGAGGTAATCCTTATGTTGTTACTGTGATTGGTCGCTCAAGTTTTTCATATTTCAATTATTTCGAATTATAATGGTGCATTCCAAAATTCTCAGCCATCAAAATTTTCAGGCACAGCATTTGGCAAAAGCTGTCCGTGCCGGGCTGGGAAATTCCTTTCAAGGGTTTGTCGGGAAAGTTTTCCAGAGATGAGTGCGGGGTGGCAGTGGTAGGCACTTGTCCCTTGATTTTATGTTTTGTTGTTTCAAACAATGTTTCTTAGAGACATTGATTATCACTTGAAGGGGTTGCTACATTTCACTGTAATTTACTACACACGAGTAGTAATTAGTTATCTTTTGTTTACTTCATCACTTCACTCAAAGGCTTGAGGAGTTCCACGGTCATGAGTGCAAATTAATAATTTTAAGCTTGTAAATAATTCCATTGTCATTTTGTGATGAAAAACTTACTCTTTTTCCCCTCTCTTCCCCCAAAGAGCTTTGTTTATTCATTATATTGTAACTGAAATTTCTCTCTTTTCAAAAGTGACGTGCTGTACTTGCAGAATTAAATACTTTCAGAGTTGAGTTTTATTTTAAAAATGTTTTATAAAATAAAATAAATATTTTAATAAATAAAAGTTTAAAAGCGTATTTAAATGAATAAAATTTCTAAAAAATCCTTTTAGTGCGTAAAACAAAATTTAAAAAGAATCCTTTTACATACTTCATTAAATTAATTTTTTTAATGATCTAAAAACTAAATTAGATTAGTCCCCCGAATTCTTCTTTCAAATATTTAATTTATTAGCATCAAATTATTATCTAGTGATTCTGATACATTTTGTAATCACTATCAGTTGATTAGTCACTATATTAATTTATTTCAAGTTCTCGCTTTTAACAGTTATTTTCTGAACTTATCAAATTGTTAAAGCATTTTATTTCAAGTTGTCAGCTTGTTGTAATATGTAAAAATTTTAAAAATTAATATGACTGTTTTAAGATTTTAAGAAAATAATTTTAGAGAACTAGTTTCAGAATTGAGTTTTATTTTAAAATGTTTTGTAAAATAAAAATTAATTAATATTTGAATACATAAAAGTTTAAAACGTATTTAAATGAATATTTTTTTTAAAAAAAATCCTTAAATGATAAAAACCAAAATATAAATAAATAAAAAGCTGATACCTAAAATGATTTTAAATGGAAACAGGTAAAAAAATGAATTTTAGGTACAAAAGTATTAACTAAGGGGAACTAAAATATTATTATTTAAATTTAATTGGGCATGGAAAATAAAATAAAGAGACGGTTGGTGGGTGGGTTTGCAAATTGCAATCCAATTTGGCTTTTGATTTCATTCTTCAGCTACCGACTACCGTTGTCCCATCAGGAAAATGAGTTTGACGGCATCGGAGATCGTGAAGAAATTGAATCTGCAGGCTCACGCAGAAGGTGGGTTCTATGTGGAGACATTCCGAGACCACTCAGTTGAACTTTCCACCTCTCAGCTGCCCCCTGAATACAAAGTGGATCGCCCTGTCTCTACTTCCATCTATTTCCTTGTTCCGTCTGGGAGCGTCTCTCGCCTCCATCGCATACCCTGCGCCGAAACCTGGCATCATTACATCGGCGACCCTCTCACCGTATGTATGCCTTTCTTTTATTTATTTATTTATTTAATTAACCTAATAATAATATTCCCCAGGTAGTGGAATTGAATGAGAAAGATGGGAGTGCGAAGTTCACTTGCCTTGGACCCGATCTGAGTGAGAATGAGGTGCCGCAGTACTCGGTGCCTCCCAACGTCTGGTTTGGCTCTTTCCCTACTAAGGATTTTATCTACTCTCCCGATGGGGTTTTCCAAACTGCTGAACCCAGAGATAGTGAGAGGAACTACTCTCTTGTAGGATGCACTTGCGCACCTGCGTTTCAGTACCAGGACTTTGAGCTCGCCAAACCCTCTTACCTCCTCCCCCTCTTTCCCAAACTCCACTCTCTCGTCACTTCTCTCACATTCCCAGAGTGACTAACTCACTGCTTTTCGACAATCAAATAATTAATGAATAAATATAGACGCCTTCCTTCTATGCTTTCTATTTCAACATTACATTGCAAGTCTTTCTTAATTACTACTTGTTAATTGTCCTGGCCTCTTTAGAGCGCTGAAATGTTATGTCAACTTTTCTGTTTCCAGAGGAAGACAAATGTGTAATTACTATTACTTATTCCATTCACTCAGAATTTGCATATTTAACAAGCGTTTTCTTGCCGCTGTGACTGCTCTTTGGATCGCAAAATGTATCATTTTCCTTTCCTTCAATGTTGATTGATCTGATCTTAAGGTGTTTTCATTCTGTTCTGTTATTCCAGAAATATATGTTCAATTCATTCTCAACATTATTAAGTGTCAAGTGAACTTCACCACACAATCTTTAATAGAAGAATCCCCTGCCATAGCGTACTTCAAGGTTCACCCCTTTTCATCTTCACTTTTTTATGATTAAGAGATAACTAGTTTTTAAGTAAATATATATGATATATTTTAGTGAAATTAAAATAAATAAGTCATTAATATCACATTAAATTATGAAGATATAAGATATGAAATATTTGTTTCGAAATTTATGAATTGAGAATTAACTTGAATATATTTTTGGTTTTTATAATTTAGATCATTTTATTTTTTTTGTTTGAATTTGTTTTTTAGTCTCTTAATTTAGAAAAATATTTATTATTTATCTTTTATCTAATAAAAAAATATCACAAATTGACCATCCAAATCGACAATAATTAGTCAAGAAAACTATAAATAACATTTTTAAAAATTTACTAAAAAATAAAATTTAAATTTAATGATCAAAATAAATAAATAAATAAAAATTTAAATTTAAGAGATTAAAAATATATTTAAACATTAAAAATTATCTAATACAATTATAATTTAAAATTATAAAAGGAACTTTTGCATAATTTTCTTTTGGCCAAAAGAAATTCTAGTAGAATCTTTAAAAAAAAAACAATTTTTGGGCAAAATTTTAATTTGATCAAGTTTGATTAATAAATTATACTTACATATTAATTTTTCTAAAAAACAAATTAAAATAAAAAATATGAAACTTACATTGATATTACAATTTTTAAAAGCATAATATTTTGTAGGCTTATATGTTTGGTCTATAAGTGACCAAATTCTACATTTGGTCTCTATTAATTACAAATTAATAATATATAAATACTAATTAAATGTATTTTCAATTTAATGGGCCACTCAATACAAATTATGTAACATTATAATTTTTTTTGACCAAATTAACAATACATTTCATGTGGCTTATAATTAATGATAATTATATAATATTTATTATTTTTTATAATTGACATTTTAATCTTAATTATTACATATTACTACTAATTAAATATATTTATAAATATTCAATTACTTAAATGATACAGAGTCTGTTTAGAAAACTACTTAATTAAGATCTTATTTAATAAATTCTTATTATGTAAGAGCTTGTGTTATAAGTACTTAAAATCTATTAAATTGTTTGCGTTTGGATATACATATTAAAAGTATATTAAAGGTGCTTACCCAATTTTATAACATTTGGTTGTACATTTGCGTAACAGAAATGTAAGTATTTACCAAAAAGGCAGGGTAAAGGCGTAACAGAAATCCTCAAAAAGTTAGGTCCAGTTGTTTGATCTATCCCATTGTAACACAAAAAAAAAAAAACGTAGAGCAAACATCTGGGACGATAGAAAAATCACCGTAAAGTACCTGAGAAAAATGTTTCTTCGACGGCACATAAAACTTGATATAGTTCACTTTCTTCTTTGTTAATACAATGATATAATTTGATATCTATTGCAAGTTTAAACTTGCACCACTATCATCAGAAAAAAACTATACATTACATGATGACAACTATATAAACAGTGATTTCTATATGCAGCAAAATACAATAATCATACAACAAAATTGAGATTTCAGCCTTCGTTTCCACAACATATTTCTGAACAACATGTGAGGCAGCCAAAGCATCCTAGACCAATGCAGAGTTGTGTCAATGCAGTTGCACATTGGTTGTTCATCCGGGTACAGCACTGGATGCAGCATATGCAACAGCAGTAACTGCACAAGGTTTCACAACAATTTGTCGCTGCCTTAAAGATTTCAGGCACTTCAGCAGGCAATTTTGATTCACATCCTGGAGGAGTATTTTCAACAGTTGCAGTTAAGTTGCCGAAGCCGATACCCAAAGATGGTAGTAAAATCATTCTCTGGCCTTTGACGGATGCCTCACTCTGAGGATGGCTCTTTTTTGACGTCTGTTTGGGATGAATGAAAAAACAACCGATTAGAACAGTTTCGAGGTGAGATTTTATCGATGTTTGATAACAACATAAGCAAACCTCAATAAAGAAGCATGCTTGATTAAATAGACATTATAGTTGTTCTTAGATATTTAAATTCTATATCACCATGTAGCTAATTGCCGAAGGATTCAATGACAGAAAATAAGTTTCAAATGAATGCACTATTTATAAGACAAAAACAAAATCCTCAAATTTTGTTACATACTTCTTTTGTTCCGGCTGATTCCTTGACTTTCTTTAGATGATCGGTCTCAAGTATTATCATTTGTGTACACTCAGACATAAAGCCAGTCTGCAGACTCAGCTTTGCCACCTGCCACCATTTAATGAATTGACATACAATTTCTTTTTAATATACGAAGATTGATTTAATAATAAAAAGAAACTGAAAATCCTGTTTACACATTGAGTGAATTGATAGCATATAGAGTATAGACCATAGAGTATTAACAAACCTTCTGTTTTAGTTGTTTATTTTCCAAAAGCCATGCTTCAGCAGTAAGATGCTCTATTTGATCTCTTGCAGAAATCTGTTAACAGAGAAAACAGCAACATAATGAATAATCAAATAAATGAAATGAAACAGAATTGTAAAAATTATGGACATTTATTAATAAACCAGCATCTAATCGAAAGATGTCAGGACCATGTCTGCAAGGATAAGATGAAGCTAACATATATTTTTGTTTCACAGGCATATCAAATAAAGACCAATAAACCATGACTCTTTATGTACCCATTTCAATGGATATTATTATAATTATGGTAAAATTTGACTTAACTATTAGCTTGCTATATGAAAAAACATATTTTTCATAGAGGTTCACGAAAGCACTTAATAGCTCAAATCCACAAACAAAACTCTAACCTCCTCTCAGAAATTGTAGACATAATTTCAAATACAAGAAAACTTGAATTGCAAGTATGCTAAGTAGTAGAGTACTTTACCCTTTGTACAGGTATGTCCTTAGCATTTTGTATCTTCATATCTACTACAAAATTACTGAAATCAGCCAAGATACCTTCGACTTTAAGAGTTTTGGGAAAATTTCCCCTGTATCTTCCAGATAAAATCAATGGACCCTCTGATGAAAGATCTGGAATAAGAGAAGGCCATACCTATAACAAATATTGCAGATAATCCCATAAGAGAGAGCCACAAGTTCAGGGAAAGTTGGACAAAGTTCAGCATATAACAGGAAATAAACCATCATAAAGGTCAGGACATGTAGAATCACCAAGGCATCACATATCAATCTTCCTTTTTTGAATGCCATTAAACAGAAAAGGCATGATGAAAATTATACGTAAAAGCATAATTCACCACAAATCACCAAAGGTATTAGGGAACTACAGTATTAAGAAGGATGGGAGGAGAAGAATAAAAATCAAATGGAGCACCATGGCACATTTTATCATGTCAAAATGATAAATTTAGCATTAGTCATAATTCAAAGGCAGGGCTATTGCAGATGAACTGAAGGAAACGAATCAAAATCTTCAAATATGTTTGGTAATGATCATGGGAAAGAATGAAAAGCAGGTAGTAAAATGTTATTTTTTTCCAATTCATTAGAGCAAGGTACGAAGTAAAATTTTACCTCAAGTTCATCAAGATCATCCAATGTGTCCATTTTGATATTTGCAAGAATGAGAGATGAAGCTTTGTCAAACAATGTCAGCATTCCAGTCTCAATCAAATCTGGCAATTCAAGGAAGTTCTCAAATTACTTTTTAATGCAGAAAGTGTTAGCATCCTTCTCAAACTAGCCAAGTGAACCTAATTTGGTTAAATTTCAACAATCCCATTATATTCCAACCAAGGGAATCATCACTAATTCCCCAACCAGGTGCCGATGCAAAAGCTCTAGCTCATTTAACATTGTACGTGAGCCATACAACAGTTAGGGGTGTTCACAAAGACAAAACTAAATTGAATTGTTTAATAACTGAACTAAACTAGAAAAGCAGTTTTAGCAAACTGATTTGAACTGGAAGAGATTTAAGCAAACTGGACTGAACTGTTTGTCAGTTCAGTGCATTACATTTTTAAAGTTTAAACTGAAATGAAACTAAACTCTTTTTAGCGCTTCTGCAGTTGACCAAGCACGAGTTGGTGTACCCGTAGTACCAGGGGCTGCTTCTTTCTCAAGCATTAATTAGGTGCCCACTGGGCACTAGATCAATTGAGAGTGGTTAGACGCATAACTGTTATGCATTGAATTAAAACAAAAAAATCTTAATTCTTATGTTATAAGTATTGGAAGAATGGAAATTGATAGCTCAGTTTAATAATAGTTAACTTAACTACTAATAAGTATAGAAGTTCAGTTTTATAAAACTGATCTTAATAAAAAGTTCAATTCAGTTTTCATGAAACCAGTTCAGTTTTTTTTGGTCTAAAGCCGTGCAGTTTTCAAATATTTCAGTTCAATTAAGTTTTTGTGAACACCCCTAACAACAGTAACTAGCCTTGGCACATAGAATTTGTCTTGAATAATGCATTGTTTGGTATATCAATAAGTTTTATGTTGACTGTCAACGGCCTAACACAACCCTTTTCCTTTACCTAGGCTTTTGAATAAACATTGTGAATGTAAAATAAGTACACTACTCCCTGAATTTCAGATAACTCAAAAGTTCATGCTGAAGTCAATAACTAGGTGCCCCAAATAGAATTTTTAGACTATGCAACCAACCTCGTGTAATTGTATTGTTCGGTAGGCACATATTTAGTGACATGGTTTGATGAATAAAATTTGACTTATAACATAAAAGAAAGATAAATAACGACAATGCTATTTTTTAAGTTAAATTTAGAAACTTACCTACATCCAATGCAGCATCATATTGGCCCCTACCAATCATTGCAAGCATCCGCAAGAAATAATGATTGCAGAACGAACCTGAGGTTTAATGGATTTTACATAAGTGAGTGGTAAAATGAAGAATTTTTTTACCAATACAGGCAATGAATTATAATGACCTAGAGCAAGATCTTAAACAGGTTTTATTAAATATAAAGAATGTCAGTTAAAATTTATGACAAGTGATAAGTTTTGATCAAGGTTCAAAATACTGGGAACCATACCAATGCCAAAAGTGTAAATTCGAGGGCATATTGACTCTGTGTTGATCATACGATTCTTTACGGTGGAACAAATTTGTCTCTCATCTTCAACAGTTCCATCTGTTACTAGGAAAATTATTGGAACTGAACTTTGAGCATTGGATAGCATCTCTATTGCCTGAAAAGAAAAGGCAACAAGTAAATAAACTGCATTCTAGTCAATGACAGAGAGCAGAAAACAGTTAAAATGATAATAATACATCAAAAGCAAGTCTTCAACCACATAAAGATGAAACAGAATTTGAGGAATGGGTTTTATAGGTACCATGTTTAATGGATGCAAGATATTTGTACCGCCCCCAGCAACAAAGTTCCTGTTAATCCACTCAGTGGCCCTTTCAACAGCATCCCCAGAAGCCAATTCCATTGATTTGGAAAATATGTAAGTCTCCCCATTAAAGGCTATAATATTAAATGAATCATCATGATTAAGCTTAGAAAGAGCAGCTAGTAGTGCATTCTTTGTGTCTTCAATTAGCTTTCCCCGCATGCTACCGCTGATGTCCATAATGAATATTATATCCTTTTTGAATACCTACAAATTAAGTAATATCAAAAGTAAGAATAATAGGACACTAAAAACATATTAAACATGGCATGTACACCTACTAAGTTTGCAGTTATAGTACAAACCTTCCCACTCTGAATATCTCCAGGAGAAAGATACATGTAGAACATCTCTCTTTGATCAAAATCATGCCCAGATGCAGATTCCAAAAGAAAACCACCGTTTATATGACTTGAAGAAACCTAAATACATATAGTGAGCCAATAAGATAACTTTTCAACTTCTCAATCTAAGAAAAAGAAGAAGAAAATAATGGCCATGACTCATGAGTCTTACAGCATATGAAAAGCTAAAACCAACTTTAGACCACGCGAGAACATCGGATTCATATAAGAAGCCCATACTCCCCACACGACGCTTCACTTCCTGGACAGTTACGAAAAAAAAAAAACTCAATCAGTTATAACTTACATCACAAGCAAAATTTCAACAGTGGTGCAAAATAAAAACCAAACCAAACCAAACACGAACCTTAAGTGGGTGGCTCATTGTCTTGCACAGAAGCTCTCCTCCAGTAACAGCATCCACATTAATTTGTATCTTTTCTCTTTTAGGAATTTTCTTCGCAGCAGGGTTAACATAATCAGGAAAGTTAAACGGCACATCCAAAGAGAACTGGCCATTGGAGTACACTATTTTCTGAGACCAACGAACTTTAATCGACAAATTAGAACCTCCATCAATCTATCACAAAAGTTAGAATCCAATCACAATCACAATCACAATCACAACAAGAAATCAAAAGCCACGTATTAAGATATTAATTAACCTGCGGTATAGTTAAAGTAAATATACTAGGGGTGATAAACCCTCCGTTTTGAGGTGGTCCAGCTTTTTTGTTCCCGTTGTCATCTTCCATGACAACCAGTTGAGTAGAATATGATTTTCTAGAAACGCTAACCTCGACACCTAGAATTGAACCCTGTTAAATAAAATCTGCAACACATTAAAGCATTACTAAAATTAAGTAAAATAAAAGTTTCATAACTATTAGATGAGTGAATGAAATCCTTAAAAAGGAAGGAATATCAGTACCTGGTGGCCCATGGGAATTGCGATACGACAATCGCAGGAGCGGCTTCCCATGACGCAGTGGAGTCTCCAAGTGCCGGAGACGGTGACGAACGCAGTGTCGTGGTAACAATCAGCTTCCATGACAATCGCGTTCATCTGAAGCGGAATCAGTGCCGGAGGATCACACCTTCCGTACACGTGCGGTTGGTAGCTCGGGATGTCAGGGTTGTCCACGATCTTTGGATCGTAGATCACGGCGTAAACCATCGGCGCCGAGGGGAGGAACGCGGTGGCCGAGCGAGCCATCGCTGGTGGCGGCTTCGGCGGTGCCACCGCCCTGTCCTTCCCGAAGTATATGCGCTTTGAGAGCTTGAGTCCGTCGTCTACCGCTTTCGAGAAATCCTCGGCCATCGCAGAAGAAAGAAGAAAATGAGCTTTGAGCTTTGGAATGTGAAGCAGAGGGTCGTTTGCACTTGGATTTATATGTAAAAAGGAAAGGTGGAGGTCAGTGTGGGTGTGGGACCCTCTTGAAGTACCATGGCTGGTTTTCCGTTGGAACTGCGTGTAGCCTTTTATCTCTGGACACGTGTTTTGATACCCTGTCGGCAAGTGGAACACTGATTCGGATTTCTTTCTGGTTTGAAAACTTTTTTTATTACGATTTACGAGTGACTAGTGATGTAATTGTGATTATGATTGGTTTACTTGTTTTATTTGATTGATTAACTTGTTGTTATAAGGTTTAACATTGAAAAGGAAGTTATAAGAGTAAAATAAAATAAAAAATGTTAGACATAGATTATAGATGAACTAATGGCATGCATGCATGCACTGTTGCATTCGCATTGGAAGTCCCTGTCACATATAGTAAGATGGGCCAGTTGTGCTGCTTTGCTTATCAATTAATAAATCTCCCTGCTCTGTCTTCATCCTCCGGACTTGACCGTTGGGATGGCCATTTTAATGAAATTTCAAAAAAATAATGAAATTATTATATCTTCGGACGGTGATTCTGCGGCATAGTCAACTCGCGTGACTTTCGGATGCCAATCTCCTTCATGTTCTTTTAATTACATTCAACTTGTTGAATTTTCCTTCAGAAAATATTTTATGTTATCATCTACAGTTAGTATCATATAATAATTGTATTTAAAAATTAAGGCAAACTTTCTAAGTTGGATGGGCTAGCATTTAACAAGCCCAACTACATCCGGCGAAGGAAACATACAGAGCAGCTAAGAAGTTCAAGGATTAGAGTTAGAGGTAGTACTATCATCGGTCACAAGTTGTGGTATAGATAAGATGCGCATACATTATTAACAGACAAACCAACATCACGCTATTAAACACGGTTGCAACGTATCATCGTGCGTGTCAGTAAATCGTTGTGCACATAAATAATAGAGTAGTCAACCTAACTATTGCACTCAGAGACCCCACTGGTAACTGTATATATAAACTTTGAAACTCCATGATAGTAAATGAAAAATCCAAGACTAATAACTCACTCTTCTGTTCCACACACCCTGCCCGATTTGTTTATAAAAAGAGAGCACGGGTGTTTTCCTGTTCTACAATTACATTATACATTATGAAGAACTCACTTTCAGTAACAATCTTCGAATGATCCTATTCTGCAGTTTTGGTTTTGCCTATGAACCCTCTTTTCAGCTGACCACTCGCTATGTGTAGGCCATATGAAGGAGTAATTAATTTACATGGCAAGTGAGTAGTTATACTACAGAAGACCGACCTCAAAATCTAAGTAAGTAGTCAAAGTTAATTCAAGACAATGTGACATAACAAATCTCTCTGCACCGTACGACTTCAACTATCTCACCAGGTCGATCAGCTCTCATGTACAAACTCGGCTTAGGACATATTGCAACCTCCATGACTGCGTCCTCTGCAAAACTATGGTTTTGAAAGTGAGTGACCCTTTCCAAGCCAAGGAATGGTTGTAACCCTTTCAATGCTAACAAAATACTCTCCGACCACCATAATGTGCAAACTATATTTGAGCAAAGAGTAATTCATTCCATGTATCAGGAACACCAGGCAAACACCAGTGTAAGCAATCCTGCACCCCAGACTTCGCTGTAAGACTGAACCGTGATATGTGAGCCTCATCCCTAAGCTGAGAAACAGCTGTTATGTCCAAGAGCTTAACCCTTGTTCCCTTTACTGCACTTGCAGCACCTTCATCACTGGACTCCTCTCCCAATATTTCCTTTCCAACCGACATCGGTTTGGTATTGTCGCAACTGCCTCCTGTGTTCCAGTCCCCACCAAAAAAATGCCTAGGAGAGATGGAACGGAAGAATGCCTTCAAACCTGGATATTTTGGAAGCTCTGAATTCACCCAACTAACAATGCTGTGAATTGTAAGATTCTTGGCACCCCAAATCACTGCTATCTTCCTATCAGTATTTGGCACACCGCCAACATGCATTACCCATCGATTAGCCGTGAGCTTTCCCCGATTCCAGTGGTGACCTGTGTTGAGGACCAGGACATTGAACTTGTGGATATATTGGCGCAAGAATGCTGGTGGCCGATCAAGGTGCATTGCATAATCTGTGTTTGGGTTGTTTACATCAATAGGTTCAACATCACAGAGGCTTGCCGACCAGTAGTACAGGATGGTAGTATTAGTGCTTGAGAAACGGAATGCCCACCCATTAGGACGGGCAGAGCCCTCAGCTACAACCAATCCATACTCGCTCCCCACATCTTCAATCGCAAGTTTATCCTCACCACCAGTGATCATGCACATTAAAGACTGGAACTGCTGCCGGCCCAACGAGTCTCCAACAAATGCTAGAGTTTTGTTTTGCATCCTGAATGCACAAAGATTATTATCAATTGAACATATGTTTATTGACTTTTCTGTTGAATCCAAAAACAGGCCAATAAAAGGAACTGAAAATGTAGATGGGATGTTGGGGGAATTTGTTTTCTAAATCAGAGGATATCCACAAGAGTAAAAAAGGCATCTCAAAAAGCATTCATCTGAACAAAAATAGAGTAAATTGAGTAACATGACTACCATGCTAATACATGACGACCTCAACCAAAGCTGACCTATGCCTCAATCATTTTAAATGAGTCTACGGGTAAACAGGATTGGATTGAAAAAACACAATGTTCAGCACCAAATTGTACACAATTACATAAAAAAAAAAAAAAAAATCAATCTATATATGGACCAAGAGAATGAAATACCTTCTCAAGAATTTAGAACCTTCAAATTCTTCCATTTGACAATCCTTGGGTTGCCACCGAAGCTTCTCATATTCAAAATCAGTACGTTGCATCAAGCGGCAAGCCCACATCCCTGATAGCCACTGTTGGCAACCAGAACCTGAATACAGAGGCCGGTTGTTGTCTGGGACCCATTTTCCTTTAGCATAGTTACAGACTGGATAAAGAGTCAACAAGGGAACATACATTAGTTATCAATACTTGCAAATATTGTTCATGATAGATAGTCCAACAAATGTGCATGGTGCATTGCTCCTTTCGAAGAATAATGATTTTTTTATGGATGATGGAGCAAACAGGTTGTCTAATATGAGAACTTTGTTTTCCACCAAAATCAATTCTACTCAACTTTGAAACAAATGGACATAATGTTTCAAGTTTTATTTAGAAAGTAGAAACTTAAAAAATAACTAAGTTACTAAGAAAAATCCAGAGATATTCTTTAAAAGGAAGCTCATTCTTATAAAACAAGTTTAAAAAAGCATGTATCAACTTCCTTTCAACTTATCCCAAGGAGAGAAACTCGGCAATTGAGTATGCAAAAAGACTTGTACCTTTACTTTCTGTAGCATTATTCCTATTGTTGTCTCTTCCACCGGAGAAAGAGCTTATTTGAGGAGAGTTTGTCACAAAATCATTTCTATGCTTATCTTCTTCTTGTTTCAAACTTTTCTCTCCCTCAGCTTCCTTTCTTTTAGCCCCAGATGTTGTTGGGCTGGAAAAAGTTTGTACATCATGATTTTTCTCACCTTCCAAAATTCTTTTGTGTTTTGCTTCATCATCTGACACACTTGAAGGAATTTCTACAACCCATCACAACAAAATTTAAGATTTAGCCCCAAGAAGACAACGTGAAATTAACAGAGGGAAAGTAAACACGAAGACCACATGGTAATGGTTTTATTTCTAAAAGGATGATGGCATCTAATAGATGTATTTTTGGAAGAAGTTGTCTAAATCTAACAATACTTTTAACTTAACCCTATCACTCTGGCTTAGCACAATGTTAAGTGCAGAATTCTGACCACTACAGCAAACAACAGGATAAGTGAATAAATAAGGCACCATATATAAAGGTCACATATGTTCACATGCTCCTTTGATACAGGGCATGGTACCACATCATGAGGCAGTGTAAACCATTTAAAACCATAGAGAATTAAAGAAAGCAATATCTTACGTTCAGTATCTGAAGTTGTTCCAGTATTACTTTCACCCATTTTCTTTCCAGAAGAGCTTTGTGCAGGAACTGTCCACGATGATTCGTCGAGATGTAGTTCTTCTGGCTCATTGGCGGTCTTCTTCTTTGCCAATGATGAGCCATCTTCACCCATGTTCTTTTCAAAAGAGCTTTGTGCAGGAACCGTCTGTGATGCTCCTTCGAGATGTAGTTCTTCTGCTTCATTGACGATCTTTTCATTTGCCAATGATGAGCCATCTTCACCCAAACGTGGATCTGGTTCTAGCACCTGATCTGAACGACGACTAGCTACATGATCTGCAAACATGTAAAACAACCCCCCTTAAAAATCAGTACTCAGAACAATGCAAGGGGAATTATTCAGCATGAACTTTCAAATCTTGGGTACAAAATCTATTCCAGACAGTTGTTCAGTCTGTAAATATTATTTTGTAAGGAACATTAACAAGTCAAATACTTTTACCTTCATATAAATAATATTTGTCATATTGACAGGATATAATATCAATATTTTTCAAAGAAAACAGTTATATAAATGGAAGTAAACCTGAAGACAGCTGCAGTGGCAGTGTTTGAGGAGGAAGAGAGGAACTAAGACCAGGCATTTTCTCCCATGACCATAAAATGATAGTTGTGGACATGAGAACAATGGAAATAAGCGAAATTTCTTTACCCCTTAATCCATTAAAGCCTACCTTCATCCTGCATAAACATAAACATTAAATTACAAATAAAAAACAAGTGAAGAAGAGAAGGACAAGCTCTCATTTTTCAAAATGAGTTGAATCTCAAGCTCTTAGTGGCCTAGAATCTAAAAAATAAGAATTAAGCAATGTTCTAACAAGAAAGAACAAATAACCTCACTTTCAGCCAACAGAAGAAACTAGACAATAAAAGCACATTCATGTTATAAAGGTAAGAAAATCCTCCCAAACTGACAACTGTTAACAACACACTACAAAGCAACAACAAACATTTATTTGACAGTTTAACCTTAACCCTGTGTTTTTATTAGTTTGATAATCCCAATTCCCTAATAAATAGTTTTCACCCTGTGCAATTGAATTCGCTTCTGCTCCAACATATAAAAAAAGAACCCAATCCAAATTAACACTTGCCAGCGCAAAAATGGCTATTTTCCTCTTCTGTCATACGCCATTCACCCTCTCAATTGTGAAAGTCGCATAGTCACCGTGATCTATATCCAGCTCTTACTTCATATTGATCAGAGACACACAAATTTACAAAATCACCAGGAAAAAAAAAAAGGAGAAAAAAAACCAACGATTTATGTCGTGTTGGACAATTTGCGGAATCAAGCAACTACGACGCATGCAGAGAACCCTAAAAAGTAAATAAACCCAAAAAAACTGACGAGCTAGCTAGCAATCTATCCGAAACACAGAAAAATTAACAATGGATCTGGCAGGTTCATAAAACATGCAGATAAGAATTTGCACCTGTTTCGGGTGAACATGGAAAGTCTGAATTTGCAACTTTGCTGAATCTCGGAGAAATCAGATGCCAAACAGATAACAATGACAGGAAGATGATTAAATAGTTAGGAGAATGAGAATGAGAATTTTGGGTGAAGATAAAAAAATAATCTCTGGATAATTAAACAAATCGATCGAAACAGAAAGAACAGCGGGGATCGCGGCCAGACATGAACTTATATTAATTAATTAAGTAAACTAGATATATTATATTATTAATTAAATTAAGCCAGATTTGTTTATTAATTAATTAATTAAACTAGATACATTATATTATTATTATGGGATTCATTCCATTCTCCGTGGACTCCTTATTGATTCATATGATAATTAACTACTAATAAAAAATATGATTTCCTAAAAAAAAAATTGGTAATCAACGTTTATTTGGGCATTATGGATTTATGGCCTTACTTCGTCACATTGCAATTCAATTTATTGAATAATAATGATCAAATTTCGTAGTACGTGTTTTTCTTTTTCGCATCCACCACTAATAATTTTTTTAACTACTTGTTTTTTCAATCATATTTTTTATTATCAGTCAAAATTGAATATAGGTACAACAACTTATTTCTTTCAATCTATTATCTTTTTTTATATATATTTTAAAATGATTTTTCAACCACTTTTTATAAAGAAAATGTTAATATTTAATTTTTTTTATAATTTAAATTATCTTTTATGAATTCAAAAAATAATTTATTTATCAAAAATATTTATTTATTATAAATTTTAATTATATAAAATAAATATTTATCTTATGCAAACATGCATGGGTTAATGGCTCACCTTGATTGGAGATAAGATTTAATCGTTCACCTCTTTTCTAAACTTTTTGAAGACAAAGCTGTTCTACAAATATTTTTAGTTACCTTGTTTAATAAAGCAACTATTAACCGTTTTTATATAGTTTTTTTTTTTTTAAAGATTGCATCTTAATTTGAATCTAGTTAAAAAAGTACTAAATAGTTTAAATTTTTTATAAAAAAGTTATAACTCTCAAACTATTTAATAAGGACTTTTCTCTTTAAAAAATAAAATAAATAAGAACATTTAATTTCATGATTGTATTTATAAATTTTTAACATATGTAAAGAATTATTTAAAGTAGTTTTTTTTTTATATATAATAGTTGACCATGTGTAAAAAAATGACCTCGTTACATACTACACATGATCAATTCGACAAAATCTTAATTTAATATATGAGCTGAATTTTATATAAGAATCATGTTTAATTTTTTCTTCTTGTCTCACTTTCTCTTAACCGGATCTGCATCTGCTGTCACTTACTGCATTAGATTTTCTGTCACCTTCGCTATTGCGTGTTATTGTTGTTGAATCCCATTAATGTTACATGTGAAAGTTAGCAAACCTTAATTGTAATGACAGTAATGTGTGGCTATCAATCCTTCACGGATTTCTAAGAACAAATTCTCCTCAATTCATTTTGTGGGAATGCATATTATGGGGAATTGGCAGGTATGTTATGGGGATAATACTTCACTGCTTAACTTATATTATCTCGTCTCTCTTGTTACAATGAGAAGTATGAGGTGATGGAGCCAAATCAGCCAATTGATTAAGGTTGTCTTTCTAGGGACTCTAAAAAGTAAAAACTCTTTTTCATTACCGGAACTGACTTATAGGAAAAAATGGACACCAATAAATAATTAAAATATCAGGGGGGACAGTACTGTATACATGCATTTTTCATATCAGAAGATGCCTGATACAAAGTGTAGACACACATTTATTCAATGAAAAGCAGAAGCTGTCAGTTACCAATTCTATGTACACTGCAATGTTTTTTGTTTTTGTTTTCTTAAAGGAAGTTGAAAACCTGAAGTCATAGTAAAACATCACTTTCCCATATGATCATCAATCTTTGCAATCAGTCGCCACATTTTCCAGCTTACTTAATTAGCCTTAGCCTTGCAAATGAAGTACTAGGTGTTGAAGAAAACCAATTCAACCGTGGAATTGATATTGGAGAAAACCAATTTAACAATATCATGCCTTATGCTAACAATTCATACTAATATTACCTGAAGTAAAGTGAACAGAAAGACCCCCAATCAGGAGCATAAAAAGTCAGAAAGCTTGATGGGCTGCTTATCAATATAGAATAACACAAAAAAGTAGCACTGCTTTTAAGGTGTCAGGCAACAGGAGAATCTCATCAAGAAATGAGCTTACTTCCAAACTTCATAGACCACAATTAGATAGTATTAATGTGTGTTTGAAAATCTGTTTAAAAGTAAAAAAAAAAATATAAAAAATGGCGTCTGATATATGTAGAACATATAGTATTTATTTATTAGTTTCTCACTAAACTTTGAAAAATCAGATGTAGGATCGATGTGGAACCAAATGTGCTAATAATCTTCAAGCATGTTGAAACTACATCCCATTATTCCATATATATGCGTAGTACGTGCGTGCAAGTAGTAGTGGAGACCAAGTTTAGTGGTAAAAACACTACGAGTAAACATCCACTGAATGCTAGCTTCTATCACATCATCCCTAAACCCGGTTGAACCATTTGAAAGATTCAAGTAAAACCTGAACAATCTATGTGCACTATAATTTGAACCCTTTGGCTTTGGATATGATGAGTACTGTTGCAGTCATTCATGGGACCAATTCCACATGGACCAGGAGTTGCTCGGCCTTCAATTTTATGAATATTGGCTAACAAATCACTAACTCCAGATTTTGACTCTTCCTAAAATACCATGTTGATGGAGACCAGTGCAGGCTGCTCACGAATCGCGACAGACACACTACTTCAATATTTTGTCTCCAACCAGGTACAAAAAAGTCTTGAAAGTAATATTTATGCATGCATCTCAAAAGGCACCACTCCTTGATGTATCATTTGTAGCCACTCACTGGTCCCAATAGGAAAAAAAGATTCCTTCCCTTATTATTATAGATTACATTACACCCTTACTCTTGTGTGTTATGATGCAATTTTATTTTTTGTTTCTCACATATATATATTTTCTTTCCGAGACAATTCTGTTTGAGGCATTATGGGGGCATTAAATGTAAGTATGGAAATTGAACCTTGATTTGTCACATTATGGGAACTAGCCCTTTGCACCAGTGTTCTGTTTTAGAGATAGAAGAAGCAGCCTCACCTCAATATCACTAATTAATGTCTACGTCACTCTAGAAGAAATGGCAAAACTTGCACATGGCTAATTTTTAAGTCATTCAAATGTCATTTTCATACAATGAATGAGATAGGAATTAAGGAACCGTCTGAATCCCGCGCTTCAAAGGCCATCTACCACTTGGTTAGGGCATGTTTAACGTATTGTCACATTTAACAGCCTCTTGGTATGAATTAACTGAAAGAAAAGCACTTAATAAAATTGTCAAAACATGAAAGGACTCTGCTCTTAAATTATCTGGCAGGCCATGCAACCTTAGCTATGAAACGAAAAATAGCGATACCATCTGCTGTAACCTTGAGCAAACCCTGCATTTTAGAATTGTGATCTTTAATTAATCTTGTTGTACACTACTTCATCTTAAACTTTCGAGCATTTTAGCCTTTGTAACAAGTAGTAGTATCCTATAGATACAGCGGTTCTGTTGTTACAATTCAATTTCATATGCCCTAATGTCTTATAAAATCATGTTCTCAAGATACGGTTCACTTTCTGCCTGTGTAAGAATTTTATGTCAACTTTTCGGAACCACATACAATGAGAACGCCTTATCTTGTTGTAGTGCTTCCTTGGAAAGATGGAGACAATATAATATGCGTGAACGTTTCCCTTTGCAATTGGTAGTTTTTGCTTTTTGGTGAGCTAAAGATAAAAGTGGATGTGGCATCTCCGGTAAACTTGGATTGTTGGGTGAGAAGCCGAAGATTTGAAATGTGAAAGCAAATAAAACTTCCAGAACCAAACTTGAGCACGATGTCACATAACTTTATTTTCTTTTTGAGACTTTAGTTAGCAATCATTGAGGTTGAAATCCATTCTCATTTGGGTGGGTCCTTTGCCACATAATGGAGTTCTACCTTGAGGAAGGTTAACACATACTAGTCATTAGCTAGTCCATTTTTTTCCTATCTCGTAATCTACTGATGAACAGTTCAACACATGGAAACTAGTACCAAGTTTTAGCAGAAAAATACACCTAATCTTACCAGGGACAAACTGTTTTCCTCTAATCATTAGATGGGTTGTTCATACCTATATTAAATGAGCATTGTGACACTTATAAAGCACGTAGATATACCAGAAAAGAATGGCGGGTGCAGTTGAAAAATAACTACATCAAGTGCAGTTTGAAGTTTGAACATTTAATGACACTAATTTTTTGCATGACATGTCATGCGAATCTGATGCACCAAATTACAGGAACAGCTTCCACAATCCAATACATGGATAGTGGATGTATACATGCATACATATATATATATATGTATGTAATGTTTGATCGCACACCTACATCAGTCTTGAAGAGACATAAAACACATTAAGACAACAAGCTGCTTTTCACATGTCAAAATAATTGACAATGAATGCCTACAAGTTAGCAAATAACAATGAATACGATCACGGATTCAAATAAAAGAAATTTCCTTAGCATATACTATTCGTACAAGTAACTTAGGAATGATGCTAGATTGTAATTGACGACAAAGTGAAACGAATTAAGATCAAAATTGAGTCAAACTCATATCCACGTCCAAAAAAAGTGAAATATACCTAATTACACTCTAGTTTCCAATTAACACTGGCAATAACCAAAAATGTGAGAGACACAGAGGAGTGAGATGTCACAAGTTTGGAGGCTGCGAAGCAACGATCCCGTTTTATTGCATTATTCTTCTTCTTTTACTTACACAGCTGTTCTGTTTATCGGATTAATAAGATAAACTTAAACGGTTGAAAATGATATGCTACTATGGGCTGAGTGACACGTGGCAGTGGCAGTGTGAAGCACCAAAATGACAGGTTAAAAGCTCATAAGTGACTCATGTCTAATCCATTTCAAGGACCCTGAAATACCATATGCTTAAATTGATATTTATACTAAAACTAATAAATAACTTATTATGTGACACATTTTTCTAACACTAGTTTTTAGCATAGGATAGGACAACATAAATTTGTGTTGACTCCCTGCCCCTCCCTATATTATTACTACCGAGAGAGAGAGAGAGTGATCTTGCAAGTTCTGTTTCTGTTCCTGTGTCCAGCATAGCAACCCATGGCAATTTCAGGGTCAGAATCTCAGAGTGCTTCAGTGAAAAGCGGTTCTCAGGTGGAAGTTGAGTGTGTGAAATGCGACTCGTGCGGGTTCACAGAGGAATGCACCCCTGCGTACATCACGAGGGTGCGTCAGAGGTACCAGGGTCGCTGGCTCTGTGGGCTGTGCGTGGAGGCTGTGAAGCATGAGGTGGTAAGATCAGACAGTCTCATCACCACTGAAGAAGCTCTCGACCGCCACATCACTTTCTGCAGAGACTTCAGATCATCTGCGGTTACCAATAAAACAGAGCATCCCATCTTCGCCATGGGACGCGTTCTCCGGAAGAGCCTCGACTCTCCTAGGCCTCTCCGATCCAACTCGAGTACGGCACTCCCGTCCGTCGATGGGATTCGTGCCCCACACTTGCTTCGATCGGAGAGTTGCTTCTCTTCTATCTCGGGTTAATTAAAAAAGCTCTCTTGCAGTTGCAGGTGTGTGTAACAAAGGCTCTCTAACATTGGCCCTTTCTGTTTAGATTGATTCAGGGACTTCACTACTAGCTAGCACTTTTTTTTCCATCATCTTCAATGTATATACAGACTGATTAGCAAAATTCTAAAGTTTACTTCTTCTACTAATCTCTTTGCATTTTTTTTACTTTAGTATCTTCTTCTTCAGAACATACAGTAAAGAATAAGACAAAAACTAGATACAGTTTCTTATGTGCTTTTAATACTTTTTCCCATTAAAATTAGTGTTTTGTTTATGTTGTCATGTTAACCTTTATTATCAAGATCTAATTCTGATTCTGATTCGAAAATGGTACTGAAAGCTCATCGAAGCATAAAACTTCATTCTGGTTCAGTGCTTTTCCGTATGTTGTTTTGGTATTGAGGTTGTTAAGGAAATCTGCTTTAAGGAAATAGTAAAGCTGAAAACTATTGTAATTAAGTAATAAATTTGAGTGAATCAAAACAAAAAGACAGCGCAAAGTTGCGATTATGATGGCTGGCTCAAGGCTCAAGCAAAGCACTCCTTAAAAGAAACAATTTTGCGTTCATTGGCTATAGCTGTATTGTATTGTATGCAAAAAGGAATAGTATGAGAATCTTAAACCTTTTCCAAACTAATAATTCCGGGTGTGCTTAGCTGTTTATTTCAATTTTCAGCATGGGCATTTAACAATAATGACTTTATTAAGTGGCAATAAAAAAGGAAATTAAGGAAAGTCGATTTTGCATTTTGCATTTTGCATGCGAGATATTGACACGAGACGAAGGTGCAGCGAAATTTCCCTCAAGTGAAAGTACCATCGCTTTTGTTGGAAAAGTTTAGCATTTCCATGCTCCAGTTAGTATTTGTATGCCAGACAAATTTTAGATTAGAAGATGGTTCACAGTAAGAATGCACTGGACTGGACTGGAATGGAATGAAGCTGCAAGTAGCACGTTTTCATTTTTTGTAACTTTTCTAACGCTCATAACTGAATGTCTTGTTGCGATTTCATATATACCTGAATTGCATTGCATTCTTGCGTTACAGTATATAAAGTTTTAGAACTTTTACTATATGATGATCATCCACTTGGAACCTTTATCAATTCACGTTTTGTCGCCAAGGATACGTAGTGTTGACATAAATAAGACGAACATGGCTGTGTTGTGACTTGAGCGGTGCTTGATGTGAACCTTCGGGATGCATCTACTCCAGGAGTTTTCTGCAAATTGTAACATAATATACATCGAAACCGACAAAGACAGAAAGTGGGGACCGTATATATACACATCCAACAAATCCGATCATTATTAATTATATTATATGTCGTTTTATTGCTATTTGCGTGTTTTTGTTGAAGACTTGGACCTCATTATTCACTTGAAGATCATAAAGATAAATAAGAGCTCATTCACTCTACGTTTCTTCCAACCAGTTAAGTTTGCTACTTACAGATTTTCAAAGTTCGAGTTTACGTGTTTTTGTTAGAGTAAAATATCAAAATCATCTAGTATATACTATTTTAATTACTACATACAAGTTCATTAAAAGATTAAGAGAGTCAACAACTTATATACGACACGTATTGTGGTGTGGTGTCTAACAATAATATCTGAAACGAATGTTAGAAGCAAAGAAGCATTGAGATGAGTTTCATATGGCTCAAAAGAAACCAAGTCAAAATATTATTCTTTAAATGGGAACAGACTACAGAGTTTGAAGTGGTAGTATTCTTCGAGTAAAACAAGATTGAAAAAATATGCACCTATGTAAAGTCACTGATTTTTCATGTGAAGAAGAGTAATTTTTTTCTAATAACAATGCGGTATGTTAAACTTGTCCTCATTGCTATTGTATTGACTATTGACTCATAAATTAGCTCCAATTCTCAATCAACAGAATAGTCAAGTGTTTCACTCGATGGAATCCATCATTTCATGGGTCACCGAAATAATTTCCAATTATGCACTTTTGTTTAAAAGGTAGTTTACCTAACCCCTCTTGTAGTGCTCATGAAATCAATCTGCGTTCTATTCCTCGTGCAAGTCCGCCCTCAATGAAAAATGGCCTAGTGAATCAAGTAAAGCAGAGCTTTTTTAAGAGCATTGCCAACTTCTGTCCCCATTTTTCTACTAGTATCCCAGATACTAAACAGGGTCTAAACGTGCCAATCATCATGAGTTTTCTATTACGTGATTTCTGTGACCCTACATTGACCACAAAGATCAATAAACATATAAAGAGCTTCGAAATAAGAGACACTTCTTATTTTTTTCAATTCAGATACTTGAGTCCACACCTCTATAAACAGTACAACGACATTGTCAGTAGTATTATAAAAGGATATTCAATTCTTTATTTAACATTCAGGAAAGGAAAAAGACATGTTTAAAATATACTAATATAAAAATATATTGAAATAGTGACTTTTTAACATTTTCTCTTGTGAGGCTCATTGTTTAGATAAGAAAATGAATCTTAGCAAATTGTTTTGAAAAGGTGAACATATCTTTTTTCAAAGGTATATTCATCTAATTTTGTGATATTTTTATGAGCAGATAAAGTGATTATGTCGTGAAATAATGGCTCTTAAATATTTGGACATTAACCGTGTCAAGGCAATAGTGTCTATATGGTGTTGGTGTGTCAGTATCTTTGCCAAAATTCATGGTTAATACTTACTCCAATAGATAAAGAGTGATCATTAATGCAAGGTGCAAGCCCAAGAACTTCATAGCTGCTGTAGCATATGATCAGGGTGCATGAAACATGAGACATACTTCAGTACTGGTCATTCACAGATACTATTTAGGATCTAAAGAGCATGATGAAGAATTTGACTTTTCAATACCTTCATTTTCATTGTAAAATCAGCATCAAAGCCCAATTTTCAGCGCACAAACAGTGTTGGAAAAGAAGCTTTTGAAGAACAGCATATTAAGTCCAACATATCTTATGATCAATTTTAACTTCTAAAGAAGTTAATTTTATTTTATTTTTATATTTTCTTCTCCCTTTCCTAGAAGTCTCTAGAGTATTGTATTCAAACAGATCCTGGATGATAGTAACAATTGTAAAGTTGGCATGTTGGTCATGTGTTCGAAACCGGAATCAACCTCTTTGCATGTGTACAATATAGTAGTCCCGAATAGGTGTAGAAAGTAGTTGCTGGAAAGATGGCCTTTCGTGGGCTATTAATGTCACAGCCCACATTGCTTGAACTCAGACCAATCTCCGTCAGAAAGCCCAATTTCTTTGTTGTCGAAACTCGGAACCCATTTCCCTGCAAGCAATCCAATTCATCGATTTTACACTCCCCTTTTTCTGTGACATGGAAAGAAGAGAGAGAAAAACTGTCAAAATGTTGCAACAACTGATGAATTCCATGCATACGAATAAAACGTATGAGGCTTGAACTTGAAGCAAGTAAAATAACGATTCTTAACCCTCGTCTTCTTTACTTGCAAAGAGCATATTTATAAGAATAAAGATTATAACATCATATATCCAGAAAATCTCTTTAATTAATTAGTAACTCCGTGTGTGATAAACCAAATTATTTACGCAATCAACACTTAGCAGCCACTGTTTGAAAGATAAATAAAGAGAATATTTCATTCAACACGAAAATAATGATGTAGCAATACCTTACTAGTATCAAAATAAGTACACGCAATGAAGTACATAAAGAGAATATTTCATTCAACATGAAAACAGTGATGTAACAGTTCATTACTAGCATCAAATTAAGTACACGCATGTCCAAACCAACTTTCGTCAAATCCGTGCGTAATAATAAATTAAGCCGTACTTCATTTTCAAGCCGTTTACTAGCAGCTATCATTCTTCACCAATCCAACTTCACAAATATAAATTCAGTCTCTCACATATACTATTTGATATCGGTCTATAAGAATGAATAGTATAGTAAAAGTTAACGTTTAATTGAAAAAAAGAGGGGCTAGAATAAACGGTTGAGTGAAAACACTTGAATGATTTTATTTTTATAGGTAATAAATCACATTGATAATTGTTATACATTTATACAAGACAAATACAGTGTAAGAACCAGCCCCTTTAATAATACAAGGAAAATTGCCTTAATTAATAACCACATTTCTTCGTAATATACTAGACAAGTTGATGATCCTTTTCTTCTTTAGAAAATCTTTAATCTCCATTTGTATGCCTCTCTGTGATAGGAGAAAGAGTGATCGAATTCGATCCTACACACAAAAAAAGAAAATTTACAAAACTCAGAGCATGCCTGATGAAGAGTTTTGGATTTAGCAGCGGGTAGATTCGCCATAAATATAATCAAGGACAGCAATGACACCAAAAACAAAAGCTTGATCCATCCCAGGATTCACCACCACATGGTACAGATCCTTGCTTTCCATCAATTCCTCCACTTCCTTCATCACCCCCACCTAATTAATAAATAGACCATCATCAATCAACCAACACAAACACAAACACAATATCTAAGTAACAACTTAATTAATGTTACTTTTTATATATAATTCTCGTACCTGGGCTACCTCGTTTCCTTTAGAATCAAGAATGCTACAACACTTATCCGGGAAATAGCCATTGATTTTAAAGTCAGAGGAGTCTCGGTTGTTCCTAGTGGAGATTCTGATTGCATTGTTCTTAACCAAACATGAATTGGGTTCTCTCAAGCTGAAAACCAGTTTCCTTGATCCTTCGTAGTCTAAGCTGTAACCTTTCCAGTTCTTGTAAATGCTCAGGGCCTCAACAATTCCTCCCTGCATGCATTTACATTTTCAAAATGTTCAATTAATCAAACACTTAACCTCATATTAAAGATTATACCTTTCGACGCATGAGAAGCAAAGCTTCTCCATCTCCTTCTCTTAGAATCAAGTCACCCTTTTTGCCACGAACACCACAACCATCGACTCTGAACACAACCCTCTGGGCACTACAATCCATGACTACAAAACCCCCACCATTCACTACGTGTGGCCTCTTTCTCACCACAAGCACCGTCTCAGACGACGAACAGTACAATTTGCCAATAATAGGCATCATCGTGTTTGTCTTCGCAATCATCAGTGATTTTTCTCTGTACTTACAAACTTTCAAACTTTGTCTTTGCCCTCTCTCCTCGAATGTTATTATTAACTATATCAAGTTGTTTCTACAAAACAAAAACGATCAAGTTTTCTCTCCCTTATCTGACTTTGTTAAAAAAGGGTTTCGCAAGTTTAGAGGTAGGAGGTGGAAGAATCTCTACGAGTCATGGATTGAGATTGCTTGTGGAGTCAGGAGATGCAAAGTTTGGCTTTATGTATGCCAAGATGATTTGCAATTTCTTAACCACTTGTTGTGATCACCAATATGAAAACAATTTTGTTGCACTTCTTAATTTTAATGACAAATCACAGTAACAATATATTTATTAAATTATACATATCATATTTTAATGCTTTTTGTTTTTATTTTTTATTTTTTATTTAATTGTTTATATTTTATGATCTTATAGGAGAAAGTGAAATTAACTTTTTTATGTATAAGAAAATATGAAGGATTGTACTACGATAGTAACTCTAGCTACTAGGTTTGATCATTCTTTATGGAATAATTAATGTTGAACCATGCATCTGTGTGATTCTTGCACACGGTTGTCTAATTCTAATGCATTGGGCTGACGGGATTCCTCCGTATGTGCTTTTTTTTTTCTTTTCTTTTAGGGTAGTTAGTTGCTTTTTGCCTTTTTCAGTTATCTTATCCTCCACTCTTTTTTTTTAAGGAATTATTATCTAATTCTATACCTAAGATCACGTGTATAATTAAAACACCTATAGCTTAATTCTAAACCGTGGACCACATGTACAACAAAACACCTATAGTTTCATTTTATTGGATAAGGACATGTGTCTTTATCATAACATATTGATTGGGGATCTATAGCACCAGAAGACATTGCTTTCTGTCATTAAATATTTATCGTTTTAGTTATGTCATCATTATTTATTGTCAATTTTTTTTAAATTTTTATTATAAAAGGAGACAAATAATAGACAATAATGTCAAATAACATCAAATTTCCTTTTTAAAGAGTACATAAATTCTTTTTTATCATTGAATTAAAGTTAAACTAGAAAGTACGCAATCCGTGTATGCTCATGATAAATTTTGGGATAGTAGCCGTTATACTTGAAATATAACTGTTATCTAACGGATAATTTGTTAGGATAAACCTTGTAAGTCTATTATTTAAAATAAAAAAAAAAAGTAACTGTATATGGATATCAAAGGAAGCGTGCATTATTATTATAATATTATTATTATATGAATTTTAAAATAATTTTATAAAATTTAATTAAATTATTATAAATAAAAAGGTTGTGATTGTTTTATGATGTTAAATTAAATTATTCTAAAAATAATTATAAAATTATAAATCATTTACGAACTAATAAATTAAACACTAATGAAAGAATGATCGTAAGTTCAACTCTATCTATCTGTTAATAAAAATTAACAATACTAATAACTAACATTTGTCTATAAAAAAAATTAATCATTAATATTTAAAAAAAAATACTATATAAACCATTCACTTGATTGTTCATTCTTTTTTTAAATTTAGTAATTAAGATTAATTGTTCATTATAATTATTAAATTTTTTTAAAAATATAATGAGAATTGAAAGTATTTTTTAAAAATATTCTTAAAATTGAAATAACATGGTTCTTTTCCATGTATTTTTACACCTGACAAAACCTCACATTTCTTAACTTATTTTCAGCAATTTTCTTTTGGTATGTGTTTTTTTTGTCTTATCTTATTCCATCTTTCAATATCATCTTCTGTACTATTTGTTTTTTCCCCTGATATGTTTTGAGTACTTGGTTGATTTTTTCGGACCTGGTATCAATTTTCACGGGCATGCATATTATACTGCACATTTGCATACAAATAGTGGGACAAAG
The DNA here is from genome assembly GCA_014843725.1 of Amphicarpaea edgeworthii. Taxonomy (NCBI): domain Eukaryota; kingdom Viridiplantae; phylum Streptophyta; class Magnoliopsida; order Fabales; family Fabaceae; genus Amphicarpaea; species Amphicarpaea edgeworthii. Next base: position 23,954,806 of record CM026324.1, on the reverse strand, counting down.
TGTTTAGCATTTCTCCGTGTTCACACTTCATTCATGATTCATCCAACTTCCGTATTTGTGGTTGCATATTTTCGTTTCAAATTTCTCATTGCAATCTAACAATTTTCTCCAATGTCTCTATAGTTTCGCTGAAGAAGTTTAAAAACGGAACCACACAGCATAATAAAAGATTTGGAGTATTATACATGAAACTATATATGGGCTTGTTCGAAATAATTGAACAAATTAAATTATTTTAATAATTAATTATGTATATAATTGATTATAATTATAATTTATTTTTGTTTGGATATGTTTATTTAAAAGTGATTTAAAAATAATTAATTTTGTTTGGATGTAAAAAAAAAACAGGTTTTATATAGTAAAAGAGGGTAAAAATAATTAAATATTTAAAAAATAAGTTGTTGAAAAATAATCATAAATTATAAAATTTTCAAATTACAAGAAATAGTTTATTTAAATAAAAAATTTGTAGATTTAAGCTATGTTGCCAAAAATAAATACTTTATTTAAAACAATTAGATTATGTATAAAACTTCAATTGTAGAACCCCAAAACATGTTCTAATTAAGAAAAAAGTTTACAAATGGCTAAATTATATTATTCATGACATTGTTATATCATCCAGTAATATTATATATTCATATACATAATTATGTAAGTTATATGATCAAATCTTAATTTTTTTCTACTAATAGATAAGATATTTATCGTAAAAAAAAATATATTGTTGACATTTTTATTTTAGGATGAAAATGCATTCTAAATTGGATTAAAAAAAAAAGTAGTTAAATTATCAACCATGCATCACGAGCATTTAAGAAAACAATAGCAATGAAAGTTGTACTACACTAATTTTGATAGTAAATTAAAAGCCCATCATTATACACTTTTAAAGTGAGAGATTCACTTTAGACAAATTAAATAAAATATTATAACTATTGATTACAAAATTTAAAAAATTTTAATAGTAAAAACTTAATACGTATATTATGAAGCCTAAATTATATATTTTTTAATTTAATTTAAAATTTCAGTTTAATACTTATTTTTTGTATTTTAATTTAGTTTTTTCTACTGTGCTAGTGTTTTATTGTCAAAATACTTTTTAAAACTTTACTGAAATCAACTAAATATAACACATCAAAATAAGATAGACAAATGATCAGATTAAAAAAAATATAGAAATTAAGGAATGTATTATATTATGATTTTATAAGACTATTTTGGTATAAATACCAAAAAAAGTTTGTTGGTTTTAAAATTTTTTGTAGAAATGTAAAATTTTTTATAATTTATTTTAAAAAAAATTGTGATTAAGAACATATAATTTGGCTTTTTTTTAATGATTTTATAATATATAAACTCACGAGATTTGAAAAGACTAAGTAGATTTATAACATTTTAAAGTTTATTATGGATTTTTATAAATAAAAAAAATTCAAAATCAATGTTTTTGAAAAAAATGTGTTTGAAAAAAATAGATAAACACATGCCTAGAACAGCATATCTAAAAAAGAATTATTAAATATAAATTAGTCATAAGTTATTTAAATACCTAGTCAAATAATAAAATAAAAAAAATTTAATAACATAAAAAATTTATGATTATAAATTTTATGTATAATTATAAAATATAAAAATTTAAAGATTTTTCTTATATAACATTTTTTACATATTTAAAGTTATACCAAATCTTCCTGCATTAACGTCTTTTATTCATCTTCTTGAATTTAAAGATTCGTTTAATGATTTAATTTAAAATTAATCAAAATGACATTCTTTATAAAAAAAAAATGTTATGAAATAATGTAATGTTAACATAAACTTTATCTATGCACTAAATGAAAACAAAAAAGTTAACTTAAAAAAAAAAAAACGAAAACTGGAATTTAAAAATATCAAATATTCTAGTAAGAAGTAAAATTTTATATATTATATTACACACTTCAGAATCAAACTAAAAATTGACGTCTATAATTAATTAATAATTAAAAAAAATTGTATATTAATTCAATTGTAAAATCATGGTATCCAACGTTTTTTTTTCAAATAAACTTATAACTCAATAAAAGAAAGTTTAGTCAAATTTTAAGGGTTTGGAGAAGATTATTGGATGAATATGATATTTATATTTTTTACTTATAAGTTTAATGAAATACATTAAAATTTATTGTTAAAAAAAATCATCAAAATTTAAGTATTTTGAATAAAATAAAACTTGTTATCAAACGTAAAAGTTTTAATCAATATTAAAAAAAATTATATTATTTAAGTAAAAATTATATAATTATTCGATATATTTTTAATAAAAAAAAGTTGTAATTAACTACCTAATGATTCACAAATTAATTTGAGTATTAACAATTTTTATTTAGTAAAAAATTAAAAGATAGCGGTAAGAAGCGATGGTGTCAGGTTGGTGCACGTGGCGCGTTGTACGCAGTCTCCAGAAGCTGTCGAGGTCACCGGACAATGATTGATTGCTGGACTTCCAAAATTCACCGCTTTCACTCTGAGGACACCAGGTTCACGTTAGATTCAAGTTGCTTCTGGGATTCTACCATGCGCCGGAAAATAGTGAGACACGTCATCATCACTTTAACTTTTTAACCCTTTTTGCCGCATAAGTAACAACTTTGGGAAAGAGCGGCAAGTGCTTGGATGACATGTCTGTTTCATCCGGGCCCACCCCTCCCTCGTTCTACGCGCTACTCCCCTTCTCTGCGCGTGGGCCTTCTTTCTGCAAATTTCAAAATAATAATAATAATGTTTCCTTAAATTTATGAATTTAATTAAAATATATACTTTTACATTATTTTCAATTCTTTAAACTGTGATGTATATTTTTTATTTTATTTTAGAACTATTATTATTTTAAAAATCATATTAAAATTAATTTTTATTTAATTAAAAGATTAAAAAAACTACACAGAGAATACATAACAATTAAATTCTAAATTTAACCCTTCTATTACAAAAAAAAATTGAACGCATTCTAATATGGTCTATTAGATAAATCATACTCCTATAAGTTAACTTATACTAGTATCTTTTAATTAAAATATATGTTATTGATAGATGAATTTTGATGAAATTTAAACTGTAATTTACTTTAAATCTTATTATTATTATTTTAATAATTACTTTATTTATTAATTTTGAATAATATACTATTCATATTATTATTTTTTATTTTGTTAGCATATTTTATTTTCAAGGCATAAATATTTTTAAACAATATCTATAAAATTAAAAATTATATGCTCTGTTATGACATTTTATATTTGTCGGATAGTTTATTTATTGTATTTATTAAATATTTACAATTCCTTCGGTTGATGTCTTTTAAATTTCAATAAATAATCTCTTGTGTTTCTTAGTTTTTAAATAATTTAATAATTATTTCCAAAAAACACAATTTAAGACAAAAATTAAATGATCAAATTCGGAATAAAATAATAATATCTTCATTAAATTTTATCGAATTTGGAAAACTCATCTCACTTTTTTTTGTTGTTTATATACTTTAAATAAATTTTAGATTATCCAATTAATTACATTTTAATTCAAATAATAAATATTATTCAGAAAGAATAAATAATACAAAAAGTATTTTCTTATTTGAAACGAATCGTATATGATCATTTTTTTATATAACTATTAATATAATTATTCTATATTTTTACATGTAATTTCCACTTCTACAATATATATACATTTATTAATTAACAGATTATCCGTTTAACCTGCGTAAACTCAAAATATTTGTTAATTTTTTATGTCAAATGTTTAAATATTTTTTTTACAAATATTGTTACATAATATTTATATTTTGATTAATTTCATAATTTAAAAAATTAAATCAAAAGTAAAAAAAAAAACCTTTATTAATTTTATATTTTTTATATTTTTTTTTCAAAATTATTTAAACAGAATAATTCGATTAGTCTGCTATCTTTATTTATTAACCGAATAAAGACTTTATATAAAATTTAATTTATTTTCATTTAAAATATGAATTTTACACACCAGACTTAAATGGATCGAATCGGTATGAATATCCGTCCAATCTATAATATCTCTCAAATAACTTTCCTATTTGATATCTTACTTTACTTTAAAAAAAAAATAAAAAAATCTTAAACCAAACATGTTATAATTCTCAAAATATGGTAGAAATTAAAAGAAAATAATAGCTCTCAGCCCTGAAGCATAGTTTGAGATTCGTATGGAAAAATATCGCACGATTTGGGGAATTTTCTTGAATGACAGCTGATTGATTACAAGTATACGCATTCACTTGTTCGTTCGTTTCCATTTTCTCAACAATGTTAGAACGACGATACTCTGCGGTTATATTATATGCTATACGGATTATTGTACAGCCAAATCGGATTTTGGGTTGTTTTGTCGTAGATTTAACTTTTTTTCAAGTTAGGATTGTATTCTGAAAATAAAAAATATAAAGTTATAATTATTAATTAATAATCCTTTTGTTCACCACACAGAGCTGAAATAGGTTTAAGACATGTCGCATTCGTGATTGTATAGAAAACAATTAAAGCTATTCTACTTAATATGGAATCATCCAAAGACCAAGCTGTGCAGATGGGATAGAACAACAACAATATAGAAGATAAGAAGTTATCATGCATTGATGATGTATCTAAGCTGCATGGCCCAATCATCAATTATTGATGTCACTTCGGTCCAAATATGATTTTTGGACCTGTGGTATCAAAAAACCAAACGTACTTTGACAATTTAAACAAAATAATGGTTTTGCCTTTCATAAGTTGCTATGTGAGGTTCTCCGAAGAATTTTATTTCTCCAAAAGAGTGAGAAAACGAGTTGAAATTGAATAGTTTATGCGAGTATTATAGTTTGTGCAAAAATATGAAGAAGAATTCAAATAAATCCAATATTAAGTTTTGTTCATTACGAAATGTAATGTATTGTTTTTTTTTAAATGAAATGAGTTTAAGTTAGTTATAAGGGAAAATAAAAGATGCACCGATAATAATTTAAAAAAGTTTTACACCATTATCAAATCCATTATACAGGAAGAGTGTGTTGACTTTCAATCACCACCTTAAATCATATCATGATAATTTAGGATTGATTAATCATATAAAATAATTTTATATTATTAATATATCTCCATTCAATTTTAATTACAGAGGTTATCGTTATAACGAGGGTTAGGTTGTTTTGATGGAGCAATACATTATTTGAGAGAGAAAACTTTCATGATTTTAGGTAATTATTATTAGTTTTATAACCAATAATAACAACTTAATTTTCACTTTGTAACAAGGTGAATTGATCTTATAATTAATTCTAATAACTTGTCTACCTAAAGAAATGACTTGTTAAGTGTGTGGTCATGGACTGTTTTTTTTTAAATTTATTTGATTAAATAAATATTCATTTAATAAAATAAATAATTTTTTTATATTTATCTAAATCATTTATATTAAAATGAATGATTTATTTATTTATTTAAATAAACAAATTTTATTTACATATAAAATACTAAATTATTTTATAAACATTTATTTTAATTTTAAACAAATCCATCCTATGTGTCTTTATCCTACATGTCTTTCATCTACTTAGTATTCGTTTGTATTGAGACTTGATAATAAAATTCGGGTTTTAGAAGGGAAAAAAAACTATCGGAAAAAAGATTGGAATTTTGTCCTTTTCAAAGTGTTGGTTAAATAATTTTTAATTCTAAAATATAAAAAGAATGACAATACTTAGTTATATTTATTTTAGTTTATTTTTAATTTATAAATTATTTATAAGTAAAAATTGAATTAAATATCAATTAATAAAATTTATTAAAATATAAATTATTTATTTTTAATAAAAAAATATTTTTTTTTATAATAAATCACCAAAACTGAACTTATTTTCGTATTTTCTCTTTTAAACAATAAGCTTAAGCTTAGCCTTGTTTCAACCATTCTCTTCTGCCACCCAAGTTCGAACCATGCGTAACGAAGGAATTAAAGGCGCGACATCGTGAAGTCAGTTTTTTTTTTTTCCCTACATAATACTCGATCCCTCTCGTTTTAATTTTAATTACATTTTAATATTTTTACTCAAAGATTAAGAAGAAAAATAAATGTAATATTTTTTAAATCAATTTATTAAAATAATTATTTATCTAAATAAATGTATTATATTTATCTGATATACACGATCATTATCTGCAAACAAATTAAGAAAATAATAATGAATATTATTTTGAAAAATGAGAACATCAGTTTTGAGACATTTTTTTAAGTATAAGACTGTGTTTGGTAGAAGTGAATAAAAAAAAATGAAATTATAGAATGAAAAGAGATAAAAATAAATAAAAATAATATGAAAAAAAAATGAAAATGAAATTGTTTGATATAAATAAAAGAGATGAAAATTTTAAATTAAAGGAATTAAGCTAATAATTAAAAAAAATGAGATAAAAAGACAAAAAAATTTTATTTAAGTGATTTTTACTCATTTTTTTCACACCTTTAAAATAAAAACATTTCATATTAAATTTATCAACTTTTATCAAATTTCACTTCTCTCTCACTTATTTCAAACACTCATATATTTGATATGAAACAAACATATTTTAAAATGAAACAGAGGGGCTATGAGGAAGGACGACTCCCTTAATCGCACTTCTCTAATGTTAGGAAGACCATCCTTGCAATAACAAAAACTAATTTTATTTTTCTAAATATACCACGATTTTTTTTCCAATTAGATAAATCAAATTGTTTTAGGTAAAAAAAAAAAACTACATTATTTTCTTTATTGGTTGAGAAGTGACAGACAAACAACGACATTTTAAAGTTTAAATTACAAATGAAATCTAATAAAAAAATATTATTTTAATTGATGAAAAAAACTTACATTATTAAAATGTTATCATTAAATTAAAAATAAAATCTTATATTGAGATATAGAGTAGTAGTATTTATTGGAAATCTAATAAAACGTCTTGTTTATGATTTATGATGAAAAATGTTAACATCTTGACCACAAGACTGGCAGGTGACACAGACAGTCTTATTTGAGTGAAAAATGGTAAAATTTAAAAATATTATTGTGCGCAGTGTTGTGGATGGTTGGCGGTAGCTTTATATTTTGTGTTCTCAAAATCAGGGCAAATTCGTCGTGTGGCCGAAGAGTGGCGCCTAAAACTACAATCAATTTCTCTTTCCTACGCAGCGGTCACGTGCGGTCTGAGGTATTCCCATCGTGCTTTTCGCTTGCTCTCTGCAACACCAGCCCACACTACTCAGTGCTCACTGCCCTCTGCCTCTGCCTCTGCCTGCACCACTGCACCACCACCCACCACAAACAAATTACTACTATAACTCAAAAAATATTATCAAAACAGACAAACAATGCTTTTTATTTTCAAATCAAAGAGGCATTACAATTACATTTAGCTAAACAAAACCTCAATCCCCTAAATAGGCTCGTACAGAAGCTTGCAGTCGCAGGCTTTCCTCAGCCGTCTTTACTATTTATAATTAATACCCTTTTTCATTATTATTTCCTTTCCTTACACCATCACCATGCAATGCACAAAACAAAAGATGTGCCTTCCTCCCTCACACTCTTACTCACTCACTCAGATTCTTCTCCCTCATATTTTATTATTACTTCCCCACTCGTGCCCTGTGTACTCTACACTACAATAATGAGCCTCTTTCTACCCTCATTATCACACTTTTTTTTTTTTTCAGTTACACAACTTTTTCCTTTTCTTGAATTGAATTGAAGACTTCCATTGAATAAAAAATAATGGTATCGGGGTTTCTGGGTGTTTCTTAAATATCCCTTGTCAGATGGCCTATTTACTGCCCTGCCACAGTCTTTTCGTATGGTATTCACACCTAACCTCATTTGCCGCTTCTTCTTTGTCACTTACCATTACTGTTACTTGTGCCCCCTTCCTTAGTGCATCAACAAGGACTTCTGCTATTACTGCCTGCTACTCCTGCCATTTCTTGTTCTGTCCATTTCACCCTCTCTCTTTCTCTCTCTCTTTCTCTTTCTCACTCTCTTCAATGGCCGCCACCACCACTACCACCATCATGCGTTCTTCTTCCGTCCCCTCTCTGCCTCCACCCTCCCCCAAGTCCCCGCCGGAGTACCCAGATTTGTATGGCAAGCGCCGTGAAACCGCCAGGGTTCACATGCTCGAGCGGGAAATCACTTTTCTCGAGGTGGGTTTCTTTTTTGCTTCCTTTTCAATTCCACTTCCCTCTTTTACACCATTTTTATGAAACTTCCCCTCTCGGTTTCAAAATGGAGGGAATGTGACAGTAACATGCCTTTCGTAATGGGCAAATTGGAGTCGCATTTTCGTGATCACTACTTAGCTTTCACAACGAAACAGAGTAATTAATGAGATTATCTCTGCCAGGGTTCCTCAGTAGTTAGTTAGTTAGGTTATCTATGAGTGTCACTTTTTTTAAAATAAAAAATAAAAACAAATTAGAGAGAAGGGTGGTTTGAAACTCTTATAACTAATTCATGAACTCTTCCAGTGATCTTCTGCCTTTTTTTTTTGTGGAGTTTTTCTAACGGTTTGATCAATAATTTATTCATTTACTGTGGTTAATGCAAGGTGGTAACTCACCCTTACTGCTAAAAATGCTGTTTTCATTGTATATGTGGATGCTGATTGATGAATAGTGAAGGATGCCATGGGTGGTTTTTCACTCACATTTTTGCCTATTTGTTCCCCCTCCCCTCTTGGTAATTAGATGTGGTGTTAGAAGTAACATGATGGCTCCATAATTGTTCAATCAAACCTGCCAATTTGGATTAAGTTTGTGCAGTTTCTTTCTGGCATCTTTTTTGGAAATCAAATCAAGTTTACTGACAGGTTTGCATCTAGCAGGAAGAATTGAAATCTGTTGAGGGTCTTCAACCAGCTTCAAGATGCTGCAAAGAGTATGTTTGTATATGCCTTTTAGATTGTGAAACTAGAGAAATTCCTTCTGATGTTTGGATTATAGCTATCTAAATGTACTTTGCTGATTGAATGCCACAACATTTCAGGATTGCTGATTATGTGATGGCAAACGCAGATCCTCTGTTACCTTCGTAAGAATTGTTCTCATCATTTCATCATTTGTTAGTGTTTAAAAGAGATCATGATTCTTATGCCTTCTTCTCTTTCAAGCAGAACCAAGAAGAACCGCCGGTCATGTCGCTTCTGGAAGTGGCTCTGGTACCACTTGTTTATCCCGTTAATTATCTGTTTATACCAACTGTATATGCATATGTATGAAAATTTGGTTTTAATGCAAATTGATTAAACAAGTTTATTCAAATTTAACAATGATATTACACAATTTTTTTTATTAAATAGTAAATACAAATTTTCATTTCCTGAAATCTATCTGATGTAATCTATTACTACTATGTAGTCTGTTTTCACACACATGCAGTTATTTGTTGATAGCTATGACATGAAAGAGGTTAAGCATCAATCTCAAGCAAATTAGTTTATTTTCCACTGTTACCGCTTTTTTATTTGAGTATTTTCTTGTATAAAGAAAACGACTAATGACTAATGAGAGGGACCCTTTTTGCGAAGACTATGGATTAGCTTTAAGGAACAATACTCTTGAGCTATGCATAATTTTAAAGATTATGTCATGTTATCATGTCATTATTTTTTTCTGCAACAAACAAGCACGTTGGAGTGTTGCTGAATGATGCATTCAGTTAACAGTAGTGTGTGTATATCTGAGATAAACCGGAGTTGCCATCAGACAATGATTGATAAGCCTGTTAAATTTCATTTATTGAAGCCGCACCTCCATTCATAGTAAGCCATATTTAATAACTAGCATGATTCATGAATAACGCTAGTAACTTTTTTTTTTTTATGTGCAGTGGCATGCCCTGTTTTAACCTCTCTTGGATCTGCTGCTGCTGTTGTTGCTGTGAGGGGTTATCTTTACAACTAAAATTGCCACGCTGCTGTTGTGACTGCAAACCATGCAGTTGCAGTTGCAGTTGTCTTCCATCCATCAAATGCTGCTCCTTACCAAAGTGGCGCTGTTGTTGCTCTTGCCCCAAATCGAATTGCTGTAAAGAGGGTTGTGGTTTTGGAAATTGTTGTACTTTCCCACGTAGTTGCAATTTTGGGTGTCCAACTTGTCCCTCTTGCCCCTCTTGCTGCAGTTGCAAATGCACCTGCACTTGCTCTTGTCCAAGCTGTCCAAAGGTTAGCTCATGTTGCTGTTGGACAAAGTCATGTTGGAGACCTTGCTGTTGTTTACCTTGCTAGTATATTTTTTCCAAAAGGAAAAGCAAAAAAAAAAAAAAAAAAAAAAAAAATCTGAAGCTTTTGTTATCAAAATTGCATTCATAATAGCTAGAGTATAAATTTTGGAAATATAAAGGGTTATAAATGTTGTAAGTTATATTGTGCACTACATGGATACTTGAAGCAAATGTAGTAGCTCCGCTTGTAATTGTGGATCAGATAAGTTGGATCCTTTGTTGTCTCAATCTCCAATGTTGCAAATGAAATGAAAGACGCAATAGTAGAAAATAGCTATTGATTACGATTGCATGGTTTGATCAGCTGAGTGTTATATTATTAATTAAATCTTTCGTGTTAATTTTATGGAGCTTGATAGCCCCAAAAGGCAGTTAGTTGGGTTATTTATACATGTTGTAACCCCTGTCAGGATAAAGCGTTTTATCTCCGAAAACAGAAAAGGAAAAGTGTTTTCTTTTTTGTCTTATTGATTAATTTTCCTCCAAGTTTCAAACCCTGTGGTCCTACCAGAAAGTTGATGATCGAGGAAATAATAAAATGGCACGGCAGGAAAATAAGTGAGTGCTGTGAACTACCTTTTTCTGCATAACTGACACAGGACACAGGACACAGGACACAGGAAATGTCTTTTCATTTGGTACACCGATTAGTAGCCATTCATGGCCAAGATCGTTTGGAATAAGACCCTTCGAAATAACCAGTAATTAGTAATTCAGAGGAATTGTTAAGTTTGAAATGACCGTGTGTAGTATGTACTGCGGTAGAACATGCCACCACCACCTTTTACTGCATCCATCCATCCATTGCACATGGGGTGTTCAGAAGCGCTAAATTGTCCGTGATCTGTTTCCATTTTTGTAAAATTCGCCACCTGATCCCGGGATCGGTGAAAAACTCATTTCGCTCAGTTTTAGTAAAATGTAATACTCATGCATGATCTGGAGAAAAACATCATTTGATGCATTATTCGACACCAAAATTAGATTCTTGATACATAATACTAGCATTATGCCCACGTGATACACACACTGTGATGTTGCTTTTACAATTTCAGTCTGGACTGATGCATGGCAAACACCAATGTGCCTAAAGAGTAAAGACTAAAGTCATGCGGCTTTAAATATTTCAGTACAGCCTCAAAAAAATGTCCATGTAAAAGCCACGGGGCTCCTAACTTGGTGTTGTTCATTGCTCCACATAATGCTCCCAAAATCAGACGTAACAGAATCATTAACACCCCTATTAGACACAAACGTGACCGTGTACGTTTGCCTTTCTCCTACTTCTCCAAACTGAAGCCTATTAGGATTCACCGTTGTATCCACCGTGGACGGCGTGTTCACTGACACGTCATACACAGACTCCGGTTCCCCCACGTTGGTTAACGTGCGCGTGTATCTAACAACCTTGTTGTTGGTTCCGAAAACAACCGAGAAGGAGGGATAGTTGAGGTCGCCTGGGTTAGAAAATTGTTTAGAACAATTGGCATCAGGGTGCTTGACAACGAGTCTGAGATGGTCGAGGGTGTAGTTCAATGAGCACAAAAACGCAATGTAGTCTTGGGTTGAAGCGTTGTAAACAAGGCCAGGAGATAGTGCCTTTTGTGGGTTGACATGACCAGCCCCATAGGCCCATGGTGTTGAGAGGGATTCTTCACCCGCTGCAGCATCGCGAAGTGGAGACTCTGTGTTGTCATGGGTGTAGGCCGTTGTCATCAGTGCAGATTTTATAGCACTTGGACTCCATTCTGGATGAGCTGATTTCAACAGAGCAGCCAACCCACTTATGTGGGGACATGACATGGAAGTGCCAGACATGATGTTGAACCCAGTCTTCCTTGTGTCTTCAGACCCTGATGGCCCAACGGCCCCTGACCATCCCGCTAAGATGTTCACTCCAGGCCCAATAACATCGGGTTTTAGTATTTGGCTCGTCACTCCATTCGGCCCGCGAGAGCTGAAACCTGCCACTACTGGCGAGGGCCTCACGTTCAACACGGTCCCACCGAAGCTAAGAACAGCGGTTGGATTAGGATCCAACGACGCGTACTCTCTTATATCGTCACCCGCGGATTCTCCCACCGCCACGGCGGCAACCAAGTGGCTATCCGCCACCAGTCCCTCGCCGCTCGCCGCCGTGTTCGCGAGTATCATTCCAACACCGCCGGCCTCGCGCACCACCGTACCCTTCTCCACGCGCGAGTTCAGTCCCCTGTCACAAACCACTACCTTCCCGCGCACGCTCTCCGGGTCTAGCGAGCCAGGCATGCAAATGCTACCCGACGAGTTCGACCGGTCGCTGAAATAAACCAATCCAACAGGTTCGTCTCCCATCCCCTCTCCACTGTAAAGTGACACTCCGGAGAAGCGTTTCCCGTTCCCGAGAGTAGCATACGCCGGAAAATCTCGGTCCAGCGTGCCGGCACCGACGGTCATGATCCACGGAGCGACATTCGCCACAGAACCGCTGCGAGGTCCGGTATTCCCCGCCGAGCAAGCGACGAAGATGCCTCTCTCCACCGCCGCGAAGGCTCCGATAGCGATGTTGTCGAAGTAGTAGGGTACTGAGGAGGAGCCCCCGAGGGAGAGCGAGAGGACATCGACGCCGTCCTGGATTGCCTGATCCATTCCGGCGAGTATGTCGGAGGCAAAGCAGCCGTCGGTCCAGCAGACCTTGTAGGCCGCCACGCGCGCCTGAGGCGCCATTCCGCGGGCTGTTCCGTTGGCGTAGCCGAGGAGCGTGGCGTTGGCGACGGAGGAGCCAGCGGCGGTAGAGGCAGTGTGCGTGCCGTGGCCCTCGAGGTCACGCGGGGTGGCAGGGTCTCTGGTTTTTCTAGCGTTAGAAGATGCCATGTGGTAGCCCTTGGAGAAGCTTCGAGCTCCGATGAGTTTGTTATTACAAAGAGAAGGATCAAAGTCAGGCGCGGATTCGCAGTTACCGCGCCAGCGCGTGGGGATTTGAGGCATTTGAGAATCGTCGAAGCTTTGGGATTCGGGCCAGACGCCAGTGTCAAGGACCCCTATGACGACGTCGTGTGAGGCCTGGTGGAGGTCTTCCCAGAAGTCGGGATGGGCCTGAAGGCCCAGGAACTCGGGGGTGCGAGTGGTGTGAAGCGTGTAGCGCGTGTCTTCGTAGACGGCCAAGACAGAATCGGAAGCTCGAAGTGCTTGGGCTTGTTGAGGGTCGAGTGTGGCAGCGAAGCCGTTGTAAGCGGCGGTGTAGGCATAAAGGAGAGAGTGTTCTGGAGAATAAGAATCTAGTGTGGCGGCGTACCAGTCACGGTGCGTGGGGTGCACGGATGAATCGTGGCTGTGTTTCATGTGCACTATGTAAGTCTTCTTGGCAGCGGATAGCAGTGTCAGTTGGAGAAGGAAGAAGAAGAAGTAGAAGGAAAGGCGAATTGATGAGTCCATGGATTGCTGATGTTTAATCACAACATTACATTACAATGCAACGGTGATGTGGTGAACAAGTGTAGTAGTGCGAGACAGTCACAGTGTTGTTGTTTCGTCGTCATCTTGGCTCTTATAATTATAAAAACAAGAAATTGGGAAATAACCAGCAACTTGGTGTTTCCTAATGCTAAACCATAAACAACCATGAGTTCCACTACGTACGTCACTTGTGACTTGTGACTTGTGACATTCTTCCTGTTCAAAAATCCCGGGCTTTTCAGTTTGCGCAACGGCTTTGCCCCTTCCAGTTTTCCACTCCTGCTCCAAACATCATAAAACTCATTTTTTAACTCTCCGCGATTCTGCGCACCTCATTTTATATTACCGTTACTCTCTCTTTTATTCATTTATTTAATTTTCTCATATTTTTTTAGTACACGGGAGTTTAGTTTAAGGCATGTATGTGAGTGAGTTTTTATTTTTTAAAGAGAGAAGATTTAGAGTTTAAAGGTAGTGTCAGTGTATTTTAAATTCAAAGATTTATTGTTTATTTTTAAATGAAAACCGATATGAGTTTATTTAAGGTAAAATAAATATACAAGATTATAACATTAAGTTTATATTAGTTTAACAAATTTATGTATTATCGTAAAAAAAATATAAAATTAGAAAATAATTATTAAAACTTTACTTATATTTTCTAAAAAGTCTATTTTCAGACTTACCATAAATACAGCCACGGGAAAAGATGGATAATTAAACGTTGAATATCAACATCACACGCTTTCCCAATCTTACTATACCAAGCACTTGAGTTGATTACTAGCAGAGCAATGTCATTTGCCAATTTTGGTTGATATCAGTTGAGTTTCTGAAGGATAGATTGCGGGGGATGTTTTTGTTTTCAATAAACACACATGGAGACACTAAACAGCTGGAAACGCGTCACGGAGGAGGGTCCACCATTCTTTGTTCATGCAAGAGGGTGTTTTAGTGGAAATTTAAATCTCTGCCTATTCTTTTTGTACTATATATGCTCGATCTCGTTAAGTTCACTCATCCATCAAATCTTCTCTTGATTCGACCATGAGCAATTCAGCATGTTGCATTCAGCTATTTATCTTTAGCTAAACTTCTTCATTTGTGTTGGTTCCCAAAATACAGTATTGTTAGTATATTTCAGATGTTATACAACATTAATTATGGTGTTAGGAAGAAATCAATGAATCATTAGATGTGTAGAGGATGAATAAAACGCCTTTTTTCCCTTTGTCTGAAAATATAATTTGACGTTTCATTAACAAGTAATTTTTAATTAAAGGTTCCCTTGTTTTTCTGCAGATAACTTAATATATATATATATATATATTTCTTGATTTCCTATCCACTCACGGACTTCATAATGAAATCAACAATATACTCACAAAGAAACAGTTACAAAAAGTAGCACAACGACAAGGATGATCATTGATGTATGCGTGCATATATATGCTTTGTTAATTTTCTCCAATGACAAGTTTTCCTTGTTAGACAATGGACACCCCCCACTCATGTGCCGAACAGTGTCTAGTGTCTAGAGCTGGATTCAGTTTGAATAATTTTTTTCACAAGTATTCATATGAGAAAATAAATCATTTTCAAGTTATATATTTTAATTTTTGCAAAAGTGAGATGAGAAATTTCAAAAACTTATAATTCAATTGTATACATTTTTATTTTATTTATATATAGTTTGAGATTGTCAATGAAAAAAAAATCATGATTAATTTATTTATTTTCAAAGTAGAACAAAGAAGATTTCAGAGAAATGGACATAGAAGATTAGTCATTATTTACATTTTAGTAATGTGATTGGGAGTGTCTATAAAAGTTCAAGGAAAGGATCGATGTCTAAATCTCATTCAGAGATTAAGATCAGATTCAATGTGGATAAGCCTTGAAGTTGTTGGTTTGTCCAGACAAACTTGGCATATATAAGACCAATGCCAAAATTGGAAGGACAAATCTATTTACATCTTTAATGAAGATAACTAAAGTCAGTTTAGCCTGTTGCTTGGCCAGTGTAGTAAAAAACTCTTTACTACTGTAAGGAACGCACTCAACTTGCTATCATTACAATCAACATGCTACAACAGTACTATTCATATAAACAATGCACCCAACGTGACAAGAGAGCCAGTGTTTAGCCCAACTTCTGCTACCAATGCCGCATATATAGTTATTTGTGAAAATAGGTGAAAGAATACAGAGATATTGCATATCTTACACAATACCATCACATACTGCAAGTAGAATATATATTGTAGAAACATAAAAACATAACTTTATATATGCTAGCTATAGCATTAGCATATCGACACAATTCAGGTGTCTTTTCATAATTTCATTGAGTAAATCATACCGTTCAAAACCCAGCTTAATTACAAGTTACAACGGCTACTATTTAATTCCTAATATTTGTACCCATAAAATTAAAAAGGTGCTGGAATGGGAGACTACTAAAAAAAAAAAATATATATATATATATATATATATGATATATGATATATCCCTTGATTCGATTCCCTTGATCTTATGGGGTGATCGATGCATGCATCAGTACTGGGTAACAGTGTGCCTCTATATATGATCGATTCGAGGGTAGACGAGACGTACGTACAAATCGATCAGAAAGTTTCCGTGTCTGCATGCGTAGTTGCTGTTGCCTGCACATGCATTCGCAGTTACTATAGCAACTGTGCAACGCGTCTTTCATTTATATATAAAGAGACCAACATATCACGACAACCTTTGTTATAACATCATCAGGATGTAATCTATATATATTTTAAGTGAAGAAAAATGTATCTTGGCAGCTTCACATTCACGTGTGCCCTCGCAATAAGTTCAATTTCATACTAAGCTCTATACTTTACATGTCTTAATATATGGATATAAAAACCATTTTAAGTGAAGTAGTACCACATTAGATACCTTACTGCATTTTAATCTCATCTCCCCCTTTCAATGTTTTGTCCCCTTGTACAAATATTACAAAATTCATGGGGATCTTTTCGTCTGACACATGGTCACGGACGGGTTTATATGAACAAATCAAATGCATGGCCCATATTTACAGAAGAAAAAAAAAAGCGCGATTGGTGATCACTTCTTTATTGTGGTTCCATAATTAAACCCTTTTATTTATTACAACCTGCAAATATTATATTCCTATTTGTTAATACTACTTTATGGCAAAATAAGTAAATAATTTTCAAACCAAAGATTAAGTAAATCAAATGACACTTCAGTTCCAAGAGTGAATTTTGAATAAAACGGAAATGATTAGCAAGCCAACCCAACATGACGGAGGGATATAATTAAAATGTTTTTCGGTCCAACCCGTGCAGTTTAATGGTTATGTGAACAAATTTATAAGTATTATAGAACACGATAATTAATCAGTCGCTTTGGCCGAGTGGTTAAGGCGTGTGCCTGCTAAGTACATGGGGTTTCCCCGCGAGAGTTCGAATCTCTCAGGCGACGTCGTTTTTTTTTAATTATTTGTATAATTTATTTTATAACAAAACAAATTGGGCCCAAACACTTGTCGTGCGAACTGGAAGGGGTGGTCGTTCACAGATTTTAACACGTTGGGCCACAGATTTTCTTAAAAGAGTAATCAAACATGTTCTTTTAAAAAACAAAAACATCAAAGCAGGAAGAAAGGCCCCGATTTGTCACCGTTATAAGTAGGATTGCTATGAGTAAATGAGCAAGTAGTAAGTACATCAGTACTGAGTCCAAATCCGAGTAAAGTTAATGCAGGAAGTGCTTGTGCGAGTTGATAAGTATATACGTATATATAGCAAAAGCACAACTTGGAATATAAATTTTGATTTATTTCCTTTCCTTTCTATTAAAACCATCACATCAAACAGCCAACGTGTATTTTTGTAGGAACTAGATATCGTCACATTTAAGAAAATTAAGTTTATTAAAGACAGATATTAATTAAAAGTCACGGATAACACTTATTAAAGAATAAGATAAAAAGAGAAAAAAAGGATAATTATGCAAATATTAACAATATTAATTTTAAGTGAATTTATTTAAAATGAATAAGTAAAATTTAATTAAATTAAAGTATAACATAATTTTACAATTTTAGAGAGAATACATTTTTCTATTTATGTTTTGAAGAAAATTAATCTCGTTTTTGTTCGTACAGAGGTTCACAACATATCTTATAAAAAAATAATAGGGAGAATATAATAATAATAATAATAAAAAGCACATATGGTAATAGATTGAATTCACCCTGTCACAACTTGAACCTCTAAAAACTCAAAAAAAAAACTAATTGTGTCCTTTTTATATGACATCTGCATATTCCTATCAAATGATGGAGAGACTATAAATAATTGATTTCTGAACTTAGATTGAGATATTATACATGATACATGATGCTCCATATTTAATTTTATATTGAGGACAGCTTATTACATTTGTAAAAGTTCAATTCTGAATATACTAGTATATCATTCTTCTTTATTATATTATTTCATAAAAAATACTATTCCTAATGATGAACAAACATATTCAGGTTTGAACCCCCTTTTTCTCCGCGGGTGATATTATTAATACCTGTTGATGGTTGAATAAAATAGTAAACAGAGTACAAACTTATATAAATCCCCACATCTATAATGCTTCTAATTAACTTACCAATTCTTAAAATAAAATAAAAATAGTAGTGGATCAAGGTCCTTACACCATCACCCCAAATTGACGTTATGATGAATTTAATCCTAACTGAGCCCTCCGGCTCCATCTCCTGACAAATATAGAAAGTGTATGGAACTTGATCCACCGAGTCCAATGACTATAAATATTTTTATTCTTACTGCGTGCCCTTTTTTTTGCTTAACCAAAAATGAAATGAAAGAAAAGAAACAAAACCAAGGACAACACGATGACCCCGAAAAGAAAGCGACATAGACCTAACACCGTACTATGGTTGCCGCCACGGCCACCCCCACCATTGCGTCTTGGTCTTGGCCTTAGCGGCTTCATTGCTTTATCTATTCTTTTGTCCCGGTTCATGATTTCCTCCACACAAAGATTTATTAGATTTAGAGGGAATTGGCACAGGATTTTACTCACTAAACTCTGAGCACATCCCTTTTAGACGCATATACAATAAGAATTAAGAACAAAGAAAGAAGTAGAAGATGAACATAGTGAGAAAGGGTTAGCCGTTAGCCAGTGTATATAGTAGTTTCTGTAAACCACTTACTGGGAAATAACTAGGGTATTTTGGGGGCATGGACACAGCAAGTTCTAGGAAAACTCCCTAAGTAACATTTATTACTTTGCCGTATGTTTGGTTTCGTGAAGGAATCACTTTAGCTACAAATCATAGTCGCGGTGGACTTGGTATGTGACGACGCTAGCTTTGTCATAGAAGACCAATTTCACATTTTGACCATCACTTTTAGATTATATATATTGTTAATTTGTTTGTCAATGAATTTATATTATTATTATTATTTACTTTCCAGAACCAGAAGGATCACTCTTGTTATTTAACCTTTGTAGTTAACTACATTATATAAGTACAAAAATGTTGAATTCCATTATTTTTATCTATATAAGGGAAAATAGAAAAAAAAATATAGTGTAAATCTTATATGAATCTCACACCTCTTAACTTAGTATGAAACTATCACAATATATATCTCGCAACACAGAAAAGTGAAAAGGAGGGAACGCCAAAGATGGATATCAAAACCGGGTCCAGAACATAAGTGGTTTGATTATGTCCTGTGCATGCATGCATTCAGTTTGATCGAGTTCAGACAAAAAAACCGTTACTATAGCAATAGCAACCTTGAGCTTACCTATGATCGTAGGATGGTGTGTCGGTAAATTTTCTGGAGACGCCAGCCTGTCCAGCTTCTTTCTTTATCGACAAATTAGAGTTTCATGCCAACCAGAAAAAAGTGTGTATATAACTTGTAGAGAAATTAAATAAGAAAAAGCTAAACCGTTTGCAACCACTAATTAAGAGTGTGAGACAGAAAAAACAAATCTATTCATCAACTTGCTTTTATCTGATACAGTAGTTTGCTGGCTTACATCATTGACTAATATATAGAAAATCGGAGTTAATTACTCGATCGGGATGTTGAGATGTCCACCAAAAAAATTCGGTCTGTCACGTTTTAAAATTTAAATGCAGTAACAAATTAAAATGGGGTCATGTATAGATCAGTTTGTGGTATATATGTACAACTTGTTATTCTTATTAGTTTATTCCCTGGCCTAAAGCATTATCTTGCGTGGGTTTCTTATAACTGTGTTGGGGTAGATATTTCCAGCTTTAGTCGATCTTCACAAAATGGATTTGGTTGTGATCTGAAGTCTGAACACAAACGTCCTTAAGTATATATATGGATTAACAAAAACAGCTGCATGAGGAAATTACGTTACTATATATCTTTATATAAAAATGAGAGATTAGGGATATATATGTGATATGTCATATGAGAGTATGTGTGTGCTGTACGTACGAACCAGCGACAAGAAATGCATCAGTACTCAACAGTCAACAGCGAATCCAGATTATCATATAGTCTGTACGTTCAAACACCAAACACAGATTTTGCAAAAGCAGCCATTATTTTTTTTCAACACTACCACTTTTTCGCTCTCTTACATATACTTTGCAAAAGCACAACTCTTTGTCCAGATTTATTGGTCAGCAACTGTCAACTACTAATCAGCTTCAACGGAAGAGGAAGGAGGTTCAAAATTTATTTGAGATTGAGTTTTTTTTTAGCCTATGCGGGCTTTTATGTTTATGTATATTTTGGGCTTTATTTGGCCCTTGGGCTTGCTAATTATTAGCACTTGGAAATGTTAGATTTAGTACCCAATAAGTGGAAGTTTGCAACACATTGTATTTGTAGGGGAGAATCTCACTTGATTCTCACATAATAATATATCTTTAGGGAGAGAGAAAGAGCTTTAAACCTTGGCCTACCTCACGATTAATATCATAGTCTATTCAAAGAACCAAAGTTTGTAAAGATATCTCAGGGTCCATCAAGAAACCAAAGAACTTGATTATCTACAGCAGTTATAAAAAAAAATGTTAGTTTTAGTTAGTTAAAAGGAAGAATAGTTTTCTTTAACTCATTGGAAAATAAAAACTTTTGATAAAAATAATTGAGATTGGCTTTGCTAATCAAGAGTGAATTACTTTCTCTTAGATTTTGGAACCCTAGATTCTTATAAAAAAAATATTCTTAATTTGTAACAAATTCTCTCCAACTTACCAATTTTTATTAATTGTGTTTTCTTTTCATCTTTTCTTGAAATTTTCATCTATAAGCTTTTATAATTGGTGTTTTTTTTTTTTTTTTTATCAGTGTAATTGGTGTTGAATTTGATCTATATATAGGAGGGGTTTTCATCACAATCACAAAAGGCTTAAAAACTTCAAAAGTTACAAATTAAAAGATCGTTAACATTATAGATAGATTGTACATTTGTACTAAGAAACAATCTAGAATATTCTACAGAAAATGATATAAAATTATCATTCCAATATTACAAAAATGTCATCCTCGCATATATTTAATCATTTTTTTGAAAATGAATATAAATTTTGTTATGAAAAGATATTTTTTGTAATAACGTTAAATGATTATTCATCTCAAACCCAATAAGCATAAACCGAAGACCATGTCTAATATGATCTTAGCAAAAGATGGAGAGAATTTTCAACCTATAATAACAAATTTTCGGGTCATCAGTTCATTAATTCCTTTTCTGCTAAATTAGATCTACCGCGTGGGAATCCAGTCGATCTTATCAATGTGACAAATTTCTGTAGGAGAGTGAGAGGAGTATTGCCATAAATAGCCGCATAAGATTTATAGCGTTCCCAAAACTTTTCAGCCACCAAGACTTCTTGAATCGGATTAACTGGCAACAAAAGATTCTTTAAATCTGAATGCAAATCTTCCTTCCGAGTAAAAGACTAATTAAGGATAGTATAAAATCAATCATTATATTGTTTAGAATCAAAATAATACTGTTTATTTTAAAAGAAAATTAATAATTGTTTTCTTATAATAAGCCAAGTACTAAAATAAAGGAATTAATGAACTAATAAAGGAATTAATTCCTTTACAATTATTAAGCCAAGTACTCCATCATATTTGCAAAGTACGTATCTCTTCTAACAACATAGGTTAATGCAAACACAAGACTGTTACACCAATAAAAAAAAAAGTATATAATTAGGAAGAAATAAGATCCATTCTTAAAAGATGTTCTATATAAGTAGGTAGCAACTAAATGACCGCGTGTAAACTTATTTTATCTTTTTACCTGGAAAGAGTCACGGTGCTGCAGATAATGTTGACCAATAATATTAACTGGTATGTTATCAGGAAAGAAAAAAAGGAGCTCTATGAATTTTTGTCCCTTCTTTTTTTAAACACAATTTCTTTAGTTTAGTAAGTATTATTCTATAATTTTGCCTCAATAATACACTGTCTTCATTTCAGATTCATGACCACTTGCTCTCTTATAATAATTTAAAAGTACGAGTATTTAGTTGATGCTAACGTACTACACTACGCCTAAATATTTTGACAATCAGCAGCACTCTAATGTGGACATTTTTGGCAAATAGTACCCAATTATTGTTTGTCATCTTAATTGATGATGAGTAAAATTATATATTCTCTGTCATGTAAGTTTTAACCTACATAATTTGCAGAAGCAGCTCATATTGTCGTCAAATCTACCAAGGTTATTGCATACATTCATATATTATATAATATGTCCTGCATTATTTTGTCTTGTTCATTTTGGCAAATCTGATCTGATCAAGAAAATATCAACATATATAGTTATCTGTACTGTGTTTAGTTTCTGTGGACGGGATATCGGGCTCATTGCTTTTATTCTGAGTCGAAAACATCTGATTTCTTGGCTCATGCGCACTACGGTGAAGTTGTCAAGTTGGTGACATTTTCTGTCATCTTGTATAATTGATATAATGATATTCCCTCATATGAGAGGACCACATAATTTGAAAATAATTTTCTCAGTGGTAGAGAGACCCTGTTCACACTTCAAAATTTAATCAGCGCTATAATAATAAAAAAAAAAAATGCTGTCAATCAAGGTCATAATGATGATAAAACTTCGGTCTATATATTTCCATATTTTGTGTTTTTGTCTATTAATTATTTGAATAGTTTTGACAAAATATATATAAATGAAAATTTGAAAGTATATATAATAGTCCAATGGCTTACCATTACTTAATCCTATGATTAATTTATTGATCAGTTGATCACCAATTAAATAACACCTAGCTGCCCCGCATAGTCTCCGTATGATACAAAGACATCCAGTTGCTAATTGCGATTATTTGTTGGTCCTTTAATATTTCAACTATGTTGCTGTTTCATACAGAGTTGTTTAGTTGTTTATTTATTTCATAATTGTCATTGATCATCAAAGAACAATAAAATAAATATTTTCATATGCCATGACTACAAAACAATTTTATTTTATTTTGAAAGGCCGAACTATATATAAAACAATTATGAGGGCGGCGTTCATGCTGTCTTGCACTTTGACCAAATTAACTACTAGTATCATATGGAATTGGCAATATTGGGTTTTTTAACATGTCATTCGGTCAAACCGCTTAGCTGTACTCTCTTTTTTTGCAGTTTAAAATTCATTCAACTCGTAGTTGGAAAATGTCTATTTATCGAACTAGTCGTTTGATTCATCAAGGAAAAGTAAATTCATGATTGTATACACAATTCAAAATAATTAACTTCCTCCGGAAACAAATAAACAAATAATAATAATAGTAAAAAAAAAAACTCAAGCATGCATGTTTTCCATGCAAGGACCATTACAATAGCACTCTCTTCTCGTTTTCCTTTTCATATTTTTTCTGCCTTTTATTATTACTAGTACGTGGCCCACTATGTAACTCTAATAAATAATAATTCACTATTTACAGTAAGATCTCTATGTCTACGAAGTACTAACCCATGCTTCCTTGCGGTTCTGATGTATTAATGGATGTGTCAGGCGAATTAGAGCCACTTCTTCTACCATCATTTTGTGATGACCGATCTGATGACATTGGTGTCTTGGGTGATTTAAGTGGATGATGCCTATGGCCATTATTGTGGCGGTGATGATGGCGGTGATGACCATTTTCCCTTTTCCTCTCCCTAGGTGTTTCAGTAGTCTCTTTTGGCACTTCATTGTGTTGTTGTTCAGTTGGAACAGTGTAAACAAAGGGTCCAATTGGAACATCATGAAAGTCCTGAAGTGGCTCGAGAACATTAACCACTGCGCTCATCAAGGGTCTACTCCTTGGCCTGTGGCTGAGGCATTGGTAAGCCAATGCAGCTGCTTTTCTTGCGCCTACCTCGGAATACTGACCCTCAAGTCTTGGATCCATTATTCTGCCTAGTTTCCGGGAATCATTCAAAGCAGGCCTGGCCCATTCCACCAAGTTCTGTTCTCTTGGTGGCCGTCCTTTGTCCACCGACCTTCTTCCTGTTAGAAGCTCCAATAGTACCACTCCAAAGCTATACACATCACTCATTGCTGTCAAGTGTCCTATACGATGATAATTAACACATGTGAGAATTTTTTTAGCTACCAATTAATTAAAAGTCCAAGTTAACACATGTGAGTGAAATTATTTACCTGTCATGATGTATTCTGGGGCCGCATACCCTTGTGTGCCCATCACTCTAGTTGAAACGTGTGTGTCGTCTCCCTCGGGACCATCTTTTGCCAACCCAAAATCAGAGAGTTTTGCATTATAATCCTGCAAGAATAAATAAAAAAGTGTGCGAGTTAATAATTGATTAATTAAGGAGTTCAATTGTTCAAACGGAGCATTAATTAGAGTATGCTAGAGAAAGTGATTAATTGATGATACTCACCGAATCTAGCAAGATGTTTGAAGCTTTGAAATCTCTATAGATTACTGGTTTCTTCGCTTCATGTAGAAAGGTTAGACCCTTTGCAGCTCCAGCTGCAATTTTCATCCTTGTTGACCATGGTAACGATGCGGTATATCCTGTAATCCAGAAAAATTCAACTTTAGTCCTTCAACGCTATGCAAAGTGAAAATAACAGTAACAAGCTAGTGTTATTAATTACTCTACGATTATGTAAATCTTACTTCTAAATAGTTGGTTCTCTAAGCTGCCTCGTGGTAAATACTCATATACCAGAAGCCTGTGTTCCTCTTCACAGCAATATCCAATCAATTTCACCAGATGGGGATGCCTCAGTTGACCCAGAAACACAACTTCAGTCTGCATCAAAAAACAGAAGGGAAGGTCAGAACTCAGAAGACAGAAGCACTTATTGCGAAAAGGAAATCATAAAGCAATAAATGTAATTAAACCATGGTGATGGTACCATGCACATTATTAATACTAGTCTATATTATTAATTAAGAAATTTTTTGTTATGAGCAGTTGATGGCAATTGTGTTAGGTGAAAAAGGTACTGACCAACCACTCTTTATGGCCCTGAGAACCGTCCAAGTCCAAGAGCTTGACGGCCACCGTCTGAGGCTCGAGACCGGGCCTAAGCTTGTCATCAATGAAGCCCTTATGCACGGGTCCGAACCCTCCTTCTCCGAGAAAGTTACTAGAAGAGAAGCTCTGCGTGATGATCTTGAGCTCCGCGAGTGAAAAAACATGAAGGTTAGACCCCACTAGAGAAACAGAGAGGTCCTCTGAAAGCGTTGAGCCAGGAAAACTCAAGTCCGTTATAGAGACCCTGTTGGAAGAAGAACCGGTACCCTTTATAGCTACCACTTTGGTAGTAGGCTTTGGAGAAGGTGACACAGATTCACCCTCAAAACAACAAGAGAAGGTAGATCCCATGTCGTCAATTATCTACAATGATGATTAGGCAGAGAGATATGTTTGATCAAAGTTTAGGAAGAGAGATGTATGGTGTGGTAGAAAAAATGGATAAAGGATGAAGATTTTAAAGGGAGTAGCATAGATTTATAATCTTCTACTCATCGGCGTTGCAGCTTCTTTTCTACTCTCTAGCCGTGTTGATTTTCCTCTGCTTTCTTTTTTTATTAGTAGTTGTCTTGGTTGTTTAATAAATGGAAATTATTTATATAACTTTGTTTAGACCAAAGATTTTAACTAGTATATTTGATTAATGTGTGGAACCGAGTATCCCAGGTCTAAGTTGGGCAAAGAAAATGACGCGGTTACCCCTCCTTGACTTTGCACAATTTTGTGCTGATAAATTTGGAAAAGGAACTTCAGCTTGAGCACCTTAGTGGCTTCCAGAATGCTTTCTTTGACTTCTTTCGTTTTCTGCAAAGACAGAAGTACACCTCCAACAATATAATTGCTCTTAATTTCAGAACAATTAATGTACTACGTCAATTATTGTTAATCTTTCTATTAATAAATAAAATAATAAAACAACATTATAACATTTCTTTAAAAAATTATTTAAAATTCAATAATTTTCTAAATCTTTATATAAAACTTTAGATAGTAATTATCATAAAACAAGTGTAGTGTATTGCAAACTCTGCTACTTCCTTTAAAAAAAATAAAAATCTAACAATACATTCTTTATTAATGGTTTAAATTGATTGAAAAATATAAAATTTTGTAAGTATTATTACTTGAATTAGTTTTGAATGTGATTTTGTATTTTTTTAATGAATTTTGATTAATGACCAAAAAGTATTAGAGAATGTGTTTTGTGATGGAGATATAATGAAGGGATAGTCTTTAATTTGTCATTCCCTAGCTTAACTTGTAAGGTTGAGTGAACATAAATCCATATTCGAAAAACTATCACCCCTCCCCTCGTTATTTCGTTGACTTTTTTCTTTCAAGTTTCTGTTTGTTCACGTTATATCTGAAACTAAAACACAAATGATCGAAACACACGCAAACAAATAACAAGGTCACTCCATACCCCAGTTGTTTAACTTCAGATTCGTTAATTTGTTTCTTCTGTGCGTTGTCGGTGTTCATACTTCGGATTATAGAAAGGAAATAGAAAACTCCGTTGATGTTCTTGTACATTTGCATGTTTAACAATTTTATTTTATTTCTCTTTGGAAAAAATATTCACACAGAATATGTGACCACGTCACAAAATAGTGAAAATACATTATAAGCATAAATTTAAAATGAATTGATGCGTTTTACTTGCATCTTCGAAAATGATTTAATGCGTTTTACTTGGATCTTGAATGATTTATAACCACTTCACCTGTTTTAATTATTCAATACTTGTTTTATTTAATATTTTATTCAACACATTGAAAGACGCGTTTTATTTGTCAGAAATTCTGAAGCAAGAATGAGAGTGAACACTCTACAGTCTACAGTCCCTAGTGACACAATCACGATGATTGGGTATAAAAAGTATAATTTGTTTATTTTGTATGCAAAGACATCATTTAAGTGGTATATAACATAAAAGTATTTAAATTTTGAAATAATTCTAAAAAAGACAGGATAAAATAATAAAAAAAGAAAAAACTTAAATACGGGGGAACAAGTTTTTATTCATATGCTTAATTAAACATAGGCATTATTTTGGTGACTTGAGCATTGAACGACAATGTAGGCGCTTGGATCCTTGGATGCGTTATTGCGCGTGCTGACCTGTAATATACTACTTCTATGAGATTGGATTTGATTTGATCAAACGAAGGTAAACGAACGAACTAGGTCGTGTCAACGTACTCCATGCAATGGGAACGCCAATGCCCATTGGAGTTGTCTTTCTTAGACCACATCCTTGCATTACTTACTCCAAGCAAAATTAAAAACTCTCAGCCCATGACACCAAATTAATTGTGGAATAGTTTAGTGCCTAATTCCTATGACTAAATCACCATTCAATTCAACCAAATTAACAATTTAAAAATTATGCATATGCTGGGTCTCCGGGTGTTATGAGATTTTAATTAATACAATGTAGTGGGGACTTCTTGGCAAAATGGGATCCACCAACATTATGGTCAATCCTATCTGCTGAACTCTAATTGGAAGTGAACCGAATATAGGAATGGATGGATTGCTGCAGAATAAATTAACTAAAGTGCATGGACACGGTTGACGAATCAATCTGGTTAACACATTAGGCATATTGAAAATGCATGGAGGCTTTGTTATGAATATGATGATGACAGACCTAATTAATCACGTCAGATTAATTTCAAGCAACATTATGAATTGTGTTAACCCAAGCATTTGACATTATTCGGTATATATTAACTACTCCCAACCTGTAAAAGAAAGAGACTCTACCAGACAAACTAATGCATGTATACCAAAACAAAGACTCAGTATATATACAGGACGTACATGAAGTGTAACCTTTTCTAATACTGTAATACTTTTCTTCAAACACACAAAGCTTAAATTTGAACACAGGTATATGTTGTCATTTGTCAACCAACATGAGGAAAATTTTGGATATATATATGAAGAGTTTTGGTTGGGTTGTTGTTCATGCCATTAGCCATAGGATTAATCACTATAATCCTCTTTGGTGGGTGCTACCTTTTGTTTACATAGGATCTTCGTAGTCCTTTTTGAACTCGCATTAGGACCACATTAGTTGAATTGGTTGTGATATATATGGAACACCTTTGTTACAAATCATGAATTTGTTGGGGGTAGAAGATAGGACTTTTTGTAAGGATTTATACCCCCTGTAAATCAAAACATAGGTAAAGCGTTACCATATCACTATGGTCATGAATCATTATTAAACCCCACCCACCTAAATCATAGCTCTCTTGTCTTATCTATTTTGTTTGGTTACAATCACACACAAAATATAGAATAATGAATCAAAATTACGATGGTCATGTATGTATACCGATCCATCCATCAAAACAAGTCATCACTCATCCGAGATAAAAAGCTAAACATTTGACTTTTCAGGTAGTCGACAAGCAACACCACTGTTTTGTTGCGGAAAACGTATTCCTTATCGAATTTGATTAGGGTCCCAAGATCCACTATATATGGTTCACAAGCTATGCGCATTCAGCTGATCGATGTGGCTGTTTTAGAAATAGAATATGAATTGGTTTCAGGCACAAGATGTTAGTTAATTAATTAATTAATTGTGGGTTAGATATTCAAGACTTAATGTTTCGGCTGTTTCACCATATTACACGACCATGAGTAACAACTTTACGACCTTGCTTACCCTCTCCTCTTATCTATTCGAAAGCCACCAAGTGGATGATAACAGTTACAGTATGCTAACGAAAAAAAAAGGGGGCTTTAAACAGGTGGAAGACAACAAAAAATACAACAAAATTAAACAATAAAAAAAAGGGGGATAAGGTGTTTATCTCTTCTTTTTTTTTAACGTGAGGTGTTTCTAGGAGGTAGTTGAATTAAAATGGCTAGGTGCGATAGTTGCTTGCAAGTTCATTCTTACGGCCCAAAGAGACATGGAAAAACAAATTTGGGTCAAACTAACCAGATCTTGGATAGGCTCGACAGGCTTATTGAGTTGATCCCGGGGAATTCCTCCGATGATAATGACAACCATTACATATCCAATAAGATAATCTACCATCAATGTTGATGTGGAAATGTGTTCTTAAGATTTACTTTTCAAGCAGTTTTATTATGTTTATGATTTATTTTATTCTAAAATTAGTTAGGTTATATATTTTTATATAAATAAATTAAATGTGATGAAATTTACATCTTTAATAAGTTAAAAAAGGAGTTTAAAATCATATAAAAAAATCAAAAATATTAAATAAAAAATAAATATATTTAATATATTCAAAATATAAACATTTAATATTTACCATATAAAATTTATTAGGAAAATTAGTTGATATACATTTGCCAAAAGAATGTTATTGCATCTTTCTATCTTTTTTTAATAATTTATAAATAAAATTATGAAATGTTTTTTTTTTCAATACTCTCTTGGTCTTTTATATAAGAAATAAATAAATTATTTTTTTAATTATAACAAATGTAGATCCACTTTCAGATTATTAATTATCGTCTCTCTTGTATGCCCTTAATTTATCGTAAAATATACTTGGATGCCTACTTATTTTTTATGCAAGTGGATGTATTTTTTTGTCTATCAACAATATAAGACACGTATATTGGTAAAAAATATATATTCTTTGAATCATGTGTAGTACTATTAAATATTATCATTACTTAAATATTATTAATTAAAATTAACCCACATATTTAATCTTACAAGTCTTGACAAATTAATTGTTTTTTCCTGTATATAAAGGATGAAATAAGGTATCTTAGAAAAAAAATATATGTAATATTTACTATATACTGGTATGGCAGCTAGTTATAGACATTCTCAAGAGAAAGTTATAGCAGTATTTTTATTTTTTTTTATCAATCTTATAAGTAATTTATAAGGAAATTATTAAATAAAAAAAAACATATGTAATATTTTAAAAAATATTATCTGTTTAACTCGTAGCCTATTAAGTTAATATTAACTATTATTGAATCCAAACGAACAATTCCATATACATTTAATAATAACGCATTTAACTCGAGTACAATAAATTTATACACTTGCGTCTTGAGTCTTGACCATGTGAGATATGGGAGGACGTAGCTCACGTGGGGAAGGCCGAAAATAAGGGGAGGAGAATTCGGTCGTTTCGCATAGAAGTAGTGGCCAATCCTTGTCGTCTTTAAAACCAGCCAATAGCGTTAGCTAAATAAATATTACATTGAACAGTTGTGGGAGAAAGATGGTACGGTTGTCACTGCTCATTTTTGCGTTCTGCGTCGCCGGCGTCGCTGTCGCCGTCGCGGGCTCGACCTTCGACGACGCTAATCCTATCCGGTTGGCGACGGACTTGGAGTCGAAGGTGCTGAACGTGATCGGACAGAGCCGCCACGCTCTCTCCTTCGCCCGCTTCGCTCGCCGGCACGGCAAGCGCTACCACTCCGTCGACGAGATCCAGCACCGCTTCCGGATCTTCTCCGATAATCTTAAACTCATCAGATCCACAAACAAGAGGTCTCTCACCTACACGCTCGGCGTTAACCGTATGTGCTCTCACTCACTCACTGATTCTCATTCACTATTTCACTCTCTTCGATTTTGACTTTACTTGATGTGAGATTCTGAATTTCTCAACTCGCAGATTTTGCTGACTGGACTTGGGAGGAGTTCACCAGACACAGACTCGGCGCTCCTCAGAATTGCTCCGCCACGCTCGAAGGCAACCACAGGCTCACGGATGCTGTTCTTCCTGACGAGGTACGTAGTTTAGCCAACTGTATCGGTTACTGCTTCATTTCGTGCGATTAATGAACGAATCAATCGTATGAACCTCAATTGTCAATCAAGTAATACGCATTTTGGAAAATGGGAACCAGTGCAAGGGAATTGTGATTGCAATGTAGTACGTACTAGATGATCATGTAGATAGAGACTGTGCATAGAAGTAGAATGTGGCATACTTGTTGTATGTGTTAGTCTTTCCTGCTATGCTATATGCTACACAACTGGCTTTTCATATCTCACTAAACCACTACTTTAGTGATTCCTTGATTTTTTATGCATTGGTCATTTTAGTCTTTAAATTTACTAAGATTTCACTTTGCTCCATACTTTGGATAAAGTTATTCATGTTAGTCACGCGTGTGACTTAGGTCTGTTTGTATATATTTTTAGTAAGCAAGAAGAAAATAAAAATGTCAAATAAACTAAGTTTATTCTTTAAAGTTAAAATTAGCTTTTGTATAAGCTAAATATAGAAACTCTCTTATGTAATTTCTCCAAAAATTAATTTTAGACTATGAAAAAAGTTAAATTCATTTTATATTTTTATTTTTTCTTATAAGTGCTCACGAGAAATTTATCCAAACACAAGCTTGGTGAAAAAAAGAGTAAATATTGTAAAAGATATAACGTGAGTAATTTTTTTTCAAGTTAGGAAGATGAAGTTACAGTACAGTTAATATACAATTAATACAATATCAGACATTACAGTGGAATTCACTCTTTCATATCCATTTCCCTAATCCCTATTAGACTGAAAAAACTTTCGATCTGATTCTGAGGAGCCTACTGTGTATGAATTTGTTTTTCTTTTGTTCTTGTGTGCATGCAGAAAGACTGGAGAAAAGAAGGTATAGTCAGTGAAGTTAAAGATCAAGGCAGCTGCGGATCTTGCTGGACATTCAGGTGGCTTATAGACCCCAAGAAACTGTTTGGAATGAGTAAAATATTATAGCTTATCATTTTTCTAACCGCAGCGCTTCTCATGTGCAGCACAACTGGTTCACTAGAGGCAGCTTACGCACAGGCCTTTGGGAAGAATATCAGTCTTTCTGAGCAGCAGCTAGTGGACTGTGCCGGTGCTTTCAATAACTTTGGCTGTAATGGTGGGTTGCCGTCCCAAGCCTTTGAATACATTAAATACAATGGTGGCCTTGACACAGAGGAAGCATATCCCTACACTGGAAAAGATGGTGTCTGCAAATTTACATCTGAAAACATTGCTGTTCGAGTCATTGACTCTGTCAATATCACTTTGGTAATATACTGATAGATAGGTTTCTGCTTGTGCTTGATGTGTGGATAACTGTAACATTACTGTTGAGTGTCAACTCTTTCTTTGGACACATGGCAGAATCAGATCATTCGTACTTCAACTGCTTCTATATGTGATTTTCTAATGGTTTTAGTTTTGTCTCGGGTGTAGGGTGCTGAGGATGAATTGAAACATGCAGTTGCTTTTGTTCGGCCAGTTAGTGTGGCATTTGAGGTGGCGAAGGACTTTCGATTCTACACAAATGGAGTTTACACTAGTACCATTTGTGGCAGCACGCCCATGGTGAGTATTCTGCAAGAGAATACCTTTCCTTCTCAATCTAGTGTGTAATGCAAGTTTCAGAACAAAATGTTTAGCTACAAGTTCAATTCATCGGTTGTTTGTGTTGAACTTATGGTTATCTCGAAACAAAGTTGCTGTTCTCAATGCATATTTATAACTGTTGGCATCATGAATCCTAACAGTTCGCATCTTGATAGATGCATTTTGCATGTCGATAATTCAAACTTATGGTCATTCATTGTACATTAATAAATATGAAATTGTGTGGCAGGATGTAAATCATGCTGTTCTTGCTGTTGGGTATGGAGTTGAAGCTGGCGTTCCATATTGGATCATTAAAAATTCATGGGGAAACAGCTGGGGTGACAATGGCTACTTCAAGATGGAATTGGGGAAGAATATGTGCGGTAAGGATCCACAGGACATAAATTCTTAAAGAATAGTTAAAGTTGATTAGGTATTTTGTATGCATTTCAAAAGTTTTAAAGGGAACTACTAGTCACACACTAATTAAACAAGGAACAACAAACCTTTTTTAAAAAAAAAAAAATCAGAAAATTTATCGTCTAAAACTTCTGTGCAATGGATTTTTACTTGATAGGAACTTTATCTATTGCAATAGATCACTACTCCCATTTTCTGAAGCACTCTTCTCCCTCTTTTCTTACACATGATTTGTTTTCTCTGCACCTAGTATTATTCATAGAAGAACGTGTTAAATCCTGAGAGTTATTAAATTCATTTGCTTAGCAAAATGAAAACAGTGTCCTTGACACATCTCAGACTACCAATTTTATCCGAAGTTTTTCAACAGAAGTGGCCTCGAGTCATTTTCTGACTGAATGGTTGCCGTAGTGTGGCAAAGGCCTTTAGATCGTGATACCGAAAGCAATTACAAAAAAATCGAAATCTTTATGTGCTGGTGATAATCCTACAGTTGTTGATACGTAATGTTATAATTCTGATTTTAATAAAGCTGAGGTTAGTCATTTTTCAGTATTAGATTTTGCTAACCCCTTTGATTTAATTTCAGGTGTTGCAACTTGTGCATCTTATCCTGTTGTGGCTCAAGTTGTATGAAGAGAGATGTGGTACCCGATAAGTCCGTATGTAACTGCAACTTGCACGTCACGCTTCGTATCGTCCATCTTAAAGGGTGAAATGTCATTGTAATTCGTACTTCGTTGATAATTTGTAGTATATGCTGATGTTTATCTGTAAAATAAGTTGGGAATTGAGATGTCCATTCTCATTGAGCTGAATAACATTACAAAAATCGTACTGTAAATCATTTATCAAATAGAGGTATTATAGAGATTATAAATTCTGTTCTCCCCAATCTCTAGCAATGTAAGGATAGCATGCTGTGTAAAATCTGGGCTCACGAAGTTATCATCAGTCCCAATGGAATAAATTTTGGTTGGTTACTCCATCCCGATATTATTCAATCCTTCAGTGTTACTCTTCGCTTATTTCAACCCAAACAAAGTATTTACAGTGTAACTACAATTCAAAGACCAGATTAATCCTAATTGCAGGAGATATGTACACGCTGGATCGGATCCGCTTAATTCGTGCAAAGGAGATTCGTACCAAATAGCATAGCTTATAAAAAATTGGAGGGTGTGAAAAGCAAAAAGGGAGTGTGCGAATAAAATGAGCCCAACTAATCTGCAACAATATAGTTCACCGAACCTATAGTATGTTCATATTTTATCGTCCTTTTCAATGTTTCATTTTGAATCAGTTTCAAACTTAGAAGAACATTTGTTATTTGATTCCTATCTTACCCAAAAAATCTTTATAAATTCATAGATGCTTATAGAAAAGTTAGATAAGAGAACTTTTAGAAATGGGTATATAGTTTCGGTCAAAAAAAGAAAAAAGAAATGGGTATATAGATTAGTTTTAACTAATGCCTATACCTTAATTCATTTTATTTTCTGCCAAGTGCTTATTAATAAATGAAAAAAAAAAAAGGTGATGCTATCACGATTTAAAACTATTAACCCTTCATCATTTATACTAAAATAGTTAATTGTTATAAAATTATTTCAAAACTCATTAAAATTATAGATTATGATTATTTGAGGATACTTACCAAAACAAAACAGTTACGGATTATACATGAACCTGAAGGGCCAAAGTGTTGATATTATATGTCGAGTTCTCAACTGTAAGGGAGTATAACATAAATATTTCTTCAAAAGACTGAGTTAGAATAAAATGCTGAAGAATTCCATTCAACAAGCTAACTGTCATTTCTTTCAAAAACACTTCAATGCAATCTTGAGTAAAAATACACTTTAAAATCATAAAACAAGTCAATAATAACTTTATCTCATTAGCTGAGGTCTCGGGTACATAAATTACACGGCGTCATTGACCTCTGCTAAAAAAACAAATGCTTAGGGATAGGGATATTATTTACTATGAGCTCTCTTTCAATAATTTCCTCCAGTGTCTTTGATCTCCCGGTGCTTCTTTTCACAAGCCTAAAAATCATGTGATCTACTCTTCTAACCAGTGCCTCTAGATTGTATGCGTCTAAATTACCTAAATCAATTTTCTATTTTTTTCCCTCCTTGATAGGTGTCATACCAATATCTTGTATAACCAATTTAACATAAGAAACAAAATTCAACTTTAGTGGAACAACTTAGGAAAAAAACAAACAAACAAACAAACAAGGGGAGAGCATACCTACCTGTTCCAAAAAAAAAATCAGCAGAACATTGGAGGGACACATTGCCTGATGAATGCATTCCCCAAAGCAAAACAGTGGAAGACAGTGTTTAAGACTAACCACTGATTTGCAGTAAACTTCAATGAACAGAAATTGCCTTATTTGCATTTATACCTTCATGATAAGATTTTTTAAGTAAGGTGCGCTGGTTCTCAAATAGAGTTTCCTTAATGCGAGCGGCCTCACCAGGCATCCCAGACTTCAAAAGACAGGAACTTAAAGTTCTAACAGTGATGTCATCTGGTGTACAACCAGCTTCCAACATCTTGTAGAAGATACCAATTGCTTCAGGTGTTCTTCCTTTCATACAATGCCCAATAATAAGAATGGTATATGTCAACTTATCAGGCTTGCACTTGTCCTCCATTTCTGCTACAATTGCATTAGCCTCATCAATGTTCCCAGATTTACAATATCCATCAATGACAGGATTGTAGACAAAAGCCTGTGGAACAATGTCACTCTGTTTCAATAGTCTCAAAAGGTCACGAGCTTCTTGCAATCTATTGCTCTTGCACAAAGCGCTGATAAGGACAGAGAAAGTGTGCAAATTTGCAGGAAAATTCCTGGCATTCATTGCACGCCATAGGTCCAAGCCATGGTTCACCCATCCAACTCGGCAATAGCCATCAATTAGTGAAGTTAAAGTAACGATATTGGGAGCACAACCGTCGAAGAGCATCTTCTTGTGCATACCTAGTGCAGAAGCCATGTCACCAGCCTTGAAAAAGCCATCAACAAGGGCACTAAAGGTAAACACATTAGGCTTGGTTCCGGATTTAAGCATTTCATGAAAAAGAGAGGAGGCCTCCTTCATCTCACTCAATCTGCAATAACCCGATATGACCGTTGTATAGCTCACAACATTAGGGGTAAACTCACATTTTAAACCAACTTCTTTCAGTAAATCCCGTGCTCTATCAACCTGATCAATTCTACACAAACCATGTAATAGAGTGTTATATGTAACTATGTCAGGGGAACAACCACAACTTTTCATATCACTGAGAAGCTCAAAAGCTTCATCAACTTCTCCAGCCGTGCACAAACCCCGGATTAAAATGTTGAATGTCAAAGTTTCTAGACTAGAATGTGATCTCATAAGCTCCCTAAATAAACAAATGGCATCACCTAATCTATTATGTTTTATCAATATGTTCAAAAAGTTATTATAAACAATCACATTTACTTGAACAACCCCACTGCACTGAGCTTCGGCAAGTAATTCCTTTGAAACATCAAACCTGTCTGCCAGTGCAAAAGAAGAAACCAAAAATCCCAAAAGCCTAGAATCAGAAAATTGCCCATCAGACCTCATAGAATCATATAACAGTTTTGCTGAATTGTGGAAACCTGCTTGACAAAGGGACCTCAAAAGCATATTATAAGTCCAAAATGAGTGAGACATGCTCAACCTCTTCCTAGTGAACTGAAAGAACTTGAAACCCAAGTTGGGATTGTTAAGCCTTTTAACAACCTCCAACACATGAGAAGGAGTTAAGTGCTCACGAAAATAACCCAAAAACTTATCATCCAACGAGTTAGAGCATAGAAAGAGGGTAGAAACAATCTTGACAAACCAGGAATCAGGTTTTGTTGTGACTAACCCTTTGTGAGAAGCTCTTACCTGAGTAAGAGTACGGTAATGGGAAGCTCGAATAGCGGTGAAGAACGAGAAAGTGAAAGTCATCTGCTTCTGTACGCCATAAGGAAATGCAAGCATGAGCCTCGTCAGAGGTTAATGGAAGTGTAGTGTTGTTTGAAAGAGGAATTCATGGCATGAAGGAAAAACTTTAAGGTTGATTGAAATCAGGAATACATATATATTCCTCGAAATCAAAACACCCATTCTCCCAACATCAAAGAAAAAGAATCTATCTTTAACGTTGTCGAAGGAAATTGATTCGCAAAGATATGATTTTATGCTGTGTGTATAGTTGCTGGGTTTGACAGCGATACACGGAGGAGGGACGTTTAGGGGTTTGTTTCGGTAGGGATAACTCGGTCTGTCATGAATACAAAACAGTTTATTTTATTTCAAATCAAATACTTTTAAGCAAATTTAAATATTCTTTAGATTTTTTAAGATAAATATATAGTTTTAATATTGATAATATGTAATTTAAATGTTTTTAAATATGTATTCGATGTAAAATATAATTTCTAAAATGACATTCATAAATAACATATTAATTACTTTCACGTTTTATATTTTATTATCTAAATATGTTTTTACTGGATTTTGTATGATTTCATAATTGTGAATAATGAAATAGAAAATTAAATTATCATCATTGATTTCATTTTATATTTTATATTAGTAATTAGTAGCATGGCGTTTTTTTTTTTTAAAGTCTTCAAACGAAAAGGGATCTCCTGCGATTGAAACAAGACTGCTGGGTGTCCAATAAATACTATCCCCACAAATTTTTATAATTAATTTAATAAAAATAAAATAAGTATATGATAAGAAATTAAGACGGCAGCCCCTGTAGTTGAAAAAAACTGTAGAGGATTCACTCCGTCTTCTTCAAAAGATAAATATTTAACTTTTAGAAGGACATCAAAACTCAATGGGAGTTTTAGTTGTACTGGTTAAATAGTATTGTGTTTGAGTTGTTGTAATTTGTAAACTTTCTTATATTTGAATTTAATTTATTTAAAAAAAAAAAACTGGCAGCAACTTAGAGTTTAGACACAAATCTGGTGTTTATTTATGAGTGATTTTGGTTTATTTGGCCAATTCCCTCAAACATTAGTGATTAACTCTCTTAAGTCTTTTCCCTTGAAGTTAAAACTTAAAACAAAGCAACTCATTGCCATAATAAAGAGACAATGAGTATAGAGAAGAAAAACTCTCTCTGACCTTTTTAATGTGTTGCACACCATATGCCATACTGGGCTTTATGACAGTGAGGCCCAAAACGCCGTGCCATTGTGCCCAGCTGGTGTTATTCACAATGCTGCAAAGCACGAATATTCTTTTAACATGACACATTTATATTCCATTTTAAACAAAGGAGATCAGATAGAGATAGGAAAAAGAAAAAAAAAAAAAGCAAGTGACGTAAGAGGAAAAACTAAAGATATATATAAAAAATATTACACTAAATTACATTAACACTCCTTAAAATTTCCTTCAATTACACATGAATTTCTTTATTTTTTTTATTATTATTTTGATACCCTTTACTTTAACGGTATTAAGTTACTGTTAGTTTTTTTTAAATAAAGTTATATTTAATTTTAATTGATTTATTTAAAATACATCATAATTATCCTTACATTTAAGTG
The DNA here is from genome assembly GCA_014843725.1 of Amphicarpaea edgeworthii. Classification (NCBI taxonomy): domain Eukaryota; kingdom Viridiplantae; phylum Streptophyta; class Magnoliopsida; order Fabales; family Fabaceae; genus Amphicarpaea; species Amphicarpaea edgeworthii. The sequence goes on along the minus strand of CM026324.1, from coordinate 23,916,124 downwards.
ACTCAAACATAAAACGGTTCGTCTTTTTTGTTTCATGCTATTGTTCTTTCAAGGGAGAAAATTATTGGAGAATATTATTTCTCTTATTTTTTATGTTACTATTCTTTCAAATGAGATAGAATTATTTTTCTTTTTCTGTTTCGTGCTACTATTCTTTCAAATGGGAGAACACTGTTCCTCTTCATTTATTTTGTACTACTATTTTTTTAAAGGAGAGAGAACTATTTTTCTTCCTCTTATGTTTAAAAAAAGAAGATAAAAACATTTAAAAAAAATATATATTATAAAAGTCATGTGTTAATCACATGACATAAAAAATTAACTGACTTAACTCAGTTTTCAATGAAAGAGGTGCAAGTATGAGATATTAAAAATTAAGAATCTTATGTAGGGATAAAAATAGAATTGAATAATGTATAATTAAAACAAATATAAGATATTGTAATTTACTCGAAATAATATTATAAAATTGGTATACGAATTTTAATCGATAAAATACTTTTTAAAAAAGTAATAAAAAAATGTTAAACTCGCTGTCAAAAAAAGAAACATTAAACTCACTAATTTGCTTTTATTGTGCTGATTTGGCATGTTATTCCCGAAAGAAGTGCATTCAGCAAATAGATAAATAAATATAAACGACAAAAGAGAGGATCCGGGCGTCCGGCATTTTTTACGAAGTTTGGTTTAGCATTTCCATGTCTGATCTTCAGGACATAAGGGCGGAAATTGAGTATGTCTGGTTTATTTAAGTTAAATAAATCATTTTATATTTATCAATAAAATACATTTTATGGTTTATAAAACTTTTTCCAAACCATTTCGGATACTATTAATTATTTATTATAAATATTTTTTGTAGTGAAGATTTATTAATTAATTAAATGAAAAAACAAGAAAATAAACTAATACTATACAAGTTCATAATACTAATAAATATATTTCATGAAATTAATTAATTATAGTACTATTACATAAAAATAAAATAGAACAAGTGCAGAAAAGGCGAGACAAAGGCTGAAAGTGAAATGGGGAGAAAACAGTCGATATCTGTCATGAGCGACGTTAGACAGAAGTAGTTGCAGGCAGGCCTTATCTTATCTTGTGATACACGTGTCAAAATCCCTGTTTCTGTAGACACGTGGCGTAATCCCTATGTTTCTTGTCTCGGGACAAGTTCCCGCCGGCCACTCCTCTGTCAGCAACGTGCGACCCCTCCTCGTTCTTGATGTTTTCCACATTAGTGTTTATTTATTTATGATTTATAGAATGAGATTAACATCAGCCACAATAAATTACTAGATGCCGCCAATCACACTACTCCTAATTTATTTTTTTAGATTTTACTATAAAAAAAAAAGAATAAAATTAGTTTCACACACATCCAGCTCAAGATTATTATCAAGATTATCTCAAATATTAGTATTAATGATTTTTAAATTGAAGACCACATAAAATGCTTTTTGTATTTGAAAGTCTAAATAATTATTTATGATACTTAGATGTTAAATGAAAATGTAATGTCGAATCTTCCTGATTCATCTTTTTTCAAAGCCTACTATCATTTTAAACTTCTATTTGATATTTACAAAATATTAATTAACTTATTTTTTATTCGATACTTACATAATGTTGTTGGAGAATTTATAGGTGAATGAGATTGGAGATATACCATTACTCTAAATGAAATATAGATTTTATTTGAATATATAAGGTGAAGTTTTTTCAAGATAAAAGTTGAAGGAGTTTACCGAGATTCTTAATAATTTTTCAACATTTAAATAAGGCGAAATATGTTCATTTATATGAGAAAGCCAATTATAATCAGTGAGAAGGGCAAATTGCATATGGCTCAAGAGAATATGTTCTATAATTATTCATCATTAATTAAATTAAATAAATATTAAATAAAAGGTAAAGCAGAAAGGAAGGAATAAACACGAAATGGTGGGTGAGAAATGTGGGTTCCACTTCGAAGATCATATCCAATCCCCAATCAAATGGTCCACAGTCAACCATTTCTCTCCCCTCACTAGAAGCATCCAATTTAAAAACCACCAAAGAAGAAAAAAAATGTGCGCCTTATTATTTTACAAACGGATAATCTTCTATCTTTAATGCACTAATCTTAATAGAAGAACTAAAAAATATAGTTTAGATTTATTTATTTATTTTATTATATTTAAAACAAAATCTTAAATAGTATTTTTTTTATTTTATAATTTTAACACATGGTGTGAAGAGACTTGTTATGTTGGCTATGTTGTTGTTGTTATTATTATTCAACTCAATGAGGATAAGATGTCACCGTCCTACACGCGTTGTTTATTCTTTATTTAATTTTTACGGAAATTCTCGTAAGTTTAATTGAAACACTTTTGATTAAAAAAATGATTTATCAATCACTGTTCTCTTTTTATGTGTGATCGACAACGGCGAGAAAAATCTGATACCCATGTGCTACGCACCGAGTATTTATACCCCACAAACTCAATTTATCCTCTCTGCTGTTGTTGCGTGGCGTCTTTCATCTCATCTCATTTCACACAGACAGAACAGAACCCTTTCTTCTTCGTTCTACTAACGTCTCTGCCGAAACGATGCCGTTTGCTCTGGAAAATATCGGAGGAGTTACGATCGGACGGTCCTCCTTCGCCCACTGCGTCGCGATCTGCGATCGGGATTTTCCCGCGGACGATTCCGACTCCGATTCCGACTCCTCCATCGGAAGGAACAGCACCTCGTTAGAAGATTCCTCCGACCGGGAAGACGCCGGCGAAGTTGAGGTTCAGAGCTCCTTCAAAGGCCCTTTGGATACCATCAACGATCTAGAGGAAGATTTACCTATCAAGTAAGCTTTTTTGTGTGTTTTTCTTTACTGGGTGTTCCAAAAGCTTCAAACTTTTCGCTTAGGTAATAGAGTATCGTTGATTTGGGGTCTTGAGCTTCAAACTTTACTCGGTTTCTATTTGGAGCAAGAACCAAAAAACATGTTTTTCTTTTAGCGGATTTAGAATAATTACTGTTTTACCCCTGAAGGGTTCGGACTATTAACCAGTGAAAGGACCATCTAGGTCGTGGGATTGTGGCTGTTATTTATCTTGAGAAAAAATCCACAGTTGTATACCATTTTCTTTCACTTAAGATAAGATAATCCATTAATTAATTTAGTGATCTGCTTTTGGTGGTTGGGGTAAGTGGTTTACAGAATATATCTAGTTCCAGGCGTTTACTTTAAAGAGTGTGTTGAAATTGATTAGCATATAATGGATCTCCACCACCAAAAGATTGTTCGTTCGTGCGTTAGTTGAGATGGAGCATCTTTCTATAATGTTCGTGCGTTAAAGAGAAAAGGGCAAAGTTCGTGTTTAAATATTATAGGGCCTCCTTATCTCTAATTATAGTAAATGGATGGATTTGTAAAATAAAATTGATGCATTGGACATTTCTGAAATAAATGCATCTAGAGTCTCTTGTCCAAATACATTTCACTCTTTGACTTTGTTTGTACCTTGCGGATATCCAATAAATAATCACTACATTTTGCCTAAGAGTAATTGATCTATTAATATGAATCCAAAATACTACTACTGGTGTTTAACATAATCTTTTGTGTGATGTGTAATTATTCAGGAAAGGCATATCACAGTTCTACAGCGGGAAATCAAAGTCCTTCACAAGCTTAGCAGATGCTGCAGGTGCAAGTTGCATGGAAGAGATAGTGAAGCCAGAGGATCCTTATGCGAAGAAACGCAAGAATTTAATAATAGCTCGCAACTCCTCCTCGATTGAGAGGAGTCGAAGCTGCGCAAACATTGGTGGAATATATAAGCGAGGCACAAACATAGGTGGTAGAGCTGGAGCATCTTGTCTCGCTCTGAACAACAGCACTGAAGAAGAGGGTAATAGCTCCACTTCAATATCTCCTCCATGCCCTCTTCCTCCTCTTCATCCACGTGCTATTAATAATAATAATAATAGGTCATCGCTGCTGCCTCAACAATCTTCTCCTTCTACTTCCACAACTCAAAATTCTCCTTGGAGGTCATATTCTTGGTCTGATCTGCACTCTGTCGCCGAGGCTCATGATTTATCTGGTTTGGCTATTTGTAGTGGAAACTAAATGCACTTATTTTTTTGACACCAATCGCATGTACTTTGTGAACTCACCCCCCACCCACAGGACTAGAGTGTTGTATATTATTATATCTCAATATCTCAGCTTTTGGTTATCTTTTAGAACTCGTCTTAATCGCATGCAATTGCGGAGATGGCATGCTTAACAGGTTGAGAATAATCACAATTGGAGATTATCTCAGATTTCATCATTGGATTTGTTTGCAACTGATAGACATTGTCTGCAGTCGACAAATATAAAAAAGGATCCGAAGATAATAGGAACATGACAAACTTGTATCTTAAATTCTGTCTTTTCTAAAATTCTTCTCCGTATTTAATTAATGCGCAATGAAATTTTTGCTATTACCTATTGATATAAATCTTAAATTATTAGATCTAAAACTCTTTTTTTAAATTTTTTACTCAATTATGATGTTTGTCTTTATTTTTATCTTGATTAATATTTTAAAAATTAAAAAAAAGGAAATTTTACTAAGTGTTGAAAATATGAAAAATAAGTTTAATGTCTTAAAAAATTGAAAACAAATAATTTTTTTTAAAAATAAGTTTAATTTTCAAGTCATCATTTTGATTTTTAAAATTTTCATCCAATTCTTTTACCTTTCTAAAATATTACTTTTGTTTCTTCTTCTTCCTTTATACGATTTATTATTTTTGTTTATTATTTTAAGGTTTAAAGACTTAAGATTTAGGTTTTTTTACGGTTAAGGGTAGGATTGCTTATAATTTAGTTATTTTAATAACCACAATCATAATAGAAAGGATTATTATAATTATAACTAGTTTTGTAAATCTAGTTATAATTTAGAATAACTAATTATTATTTTTAAAAATTGGTTATAAATATATAATCACTTATTATATTTAAAATAAGTTATATATTTAGTTATAGACAAATAATTGATAATAACTAATTATTTTTTTTTTGAGTATTTAATAAATTAATTATTAAAAAATAATCATAAGTAGTTTTTAAAAACTACTTATTTGAAATAACTATAACTTATAAAACTAGTTATAGTTTTATAATATTTTTATATAACTAGTTATGATTAGTTATAATTATTTTTTTATAATTGGTTTTTTTTAGTATCGTTAATTAAGGGTTTGTGTCTATAGATTTTGATTTAAGATTTTATAAATTATGATTTTATAATATCATGTTTAAGGTTTTAGGATTTAGAATTTAAGGATTTATGGTTTATGCTGTAAGATTTTATGTTTTTGTATTGCATAAGTTATAATTTTATGTTTTAGGATTTAAAATTTTATTTTTATAATTTAAGGTTTCATGGTTTAAGATTTAAAGTTTTATGGTTTAAAATTTAGGATGTAGGGTTTCATGATTTATTATTTAGGGTCTCATTTCATGGTTTAGGTTTGAGGGTGTTGTGGTTTAGGATTTAGGGTTTTCTAGTATATGATTTAAGGTTTCATTTCATGGTTTAAGATTTACGGCTTCATTAAGATGTATTTTCTCATTTCATGTTTCAGGATTTAGTGTTTTATGGTTTAGGATTTAAGACTTTATTTCATGGCTTAAGATTTAGGGAAACCATAAATAACACCTTAAATATTTAGAATTTTATAAATAAAATCATAAATTAAAATATTAAATATTTAGGATTTTATAAATAAAATCATAAATTAAAACCTTCAATATTAAAGGTTTCATTAACGAAACCCCAAATGTCACAATTAATATTAAAGGTGATATTTAAGGTTTCATGAAACCTTAAATATTTATGATTTCATAAATATAATCCTAAATATTTAACGTTTTATAAATGAAATTCTAAATTAAAAAATTAAATATTTAGGATTTTATAAATAAAATTATAAATTGAAACCATAACATTAAATGTTTCATAAATAAAATCATAAATCGAAACTTTAAATATTTAGGCTTTCATAAATTAAACAATATTTATTTAGGGTTTCATTATTAAAACACTAAATAAATCCCTAAATCAAAATCACATATATTTAGTTAGGGTTTCAATAATAAAACCCTAAATACTTCTAATTTTATTAAAGAAATACTGAATTTCATCCTAAATATTTATGGTTTAAAAAATAACATTAAATCAAAATCTTAAATATTTTAGATTTCATAATCGAAATAATAAATCAAAACTCTAATATTTATGATTTCATAAATAAAATCCTAAATTGAAACCTTAAATATTTAAGGTTTCATTATGAAAAATTAAATATTTAGGGTTTTATAAATGAAATTAAAAATCATAACCCTAAATAATTATGTTTTCATTTATGAAACCCTAAATTTTATCTTAACTATTTAGGATTTGATAAATGAAATCCCAAATTGAAATCTTAAATTATAAATCACTAATGAAACTCTAAATTTCACCTTAAATTAAAACCTTACATATTTAATGTTTCATAAATAAATTCCTAAGTTAAAAACTTAATTATTTAGGATTTTATAAATGAAACCCAAAATTTTATGCTAAATATTTATGGTTTCATAAGTGAAATCTTAAATATTTAGGGTCCTATAAATGAAACCCTAAATTGAAATTCTAATTATTTAGGATTCATTAATGAAACCTTAAATTTCACCATAAATATTTAGGATTTCATTAATAAAACTTTAAATTGAAAGTCTAAATATTTAAGGTTTCATAATTGAAACAATAAATCAAAATCCTAAATATTTAAGTTAATAAAACCCTATATTTCACCATAAATTGAAACTTAAATATTTAGGGTTTAAATAATAAAAATTTAAACATTTAAGGTTTCCTTAATGAAACCCTAAATTAAGCCTTAAATATTTAGGATTTTATAAATAAAACCTAAATTGAAACCCAACATATTTGAGGTTTCATAAATGAAATCATAAATAAAAATCCTAAATAATTATGCTTTCATTCATGAAACCCTATATTGAAACCTTAAAACTCAAACCATTAATGAACCCCTAAATTCAAAACCTGAATATTTAGGATTTCATAAATGAAATCCTAAATTTCACCATAAATATTTAGGGTTTTATAAATGAAATCATCAATAAAAAAAATTTAAATAATTATGTCTTTATTTATGAAACCTTAAATTTCACCAAAAATATTTAGAATTTCGTAAATGAAATCACAAATTGAAACCCTAAATCCTAAACCAACAATGAAACCTCAAATTTCACCTTAAATTGAAACCCTACATATTTAGAGTTTTAGAAATAAAAACCTAGATTAAAAACTTAATTATTTAGGATTTCATAAATGAAACTCAAAATTTCCCTTTAAATATTAAGGATTTCATAAGTGAAATCTTAAATATTTAGAGTTAGATAAATGAAACTTTAAATATTTACGGTTTCATAAATAAAACCTTAAATTGAAACCCTAAAATATTTAAGGTTTCATAATTGAACCAATAAATTGAAATCTTATTTATTTAGGATTTTATTACTGAAATCCTAAATTTCAGCGTTTAATTATTTGAGGTTATATAAATGAAACCCTAAATATTTTAGGGTTTGATAAATGAAATCATAAATAAAAACCCTAAATAATTATGGTTTCATTTATAAAATCCTAAACTGAAAACATAAATCCAAAAACATTAATGAAACCCTTTACATTTAGGGTTTCATATATAAAATCCTAAACTAAAAATCTAAATATTTAGGGTGTCATAAATGAAACCTTAAATATTAGGGATTCCTCAATGAAACCACAAATGAATACTCTAAATAATTATGTTTTTGTTTATGAATCCCTAAATTAAAACCTTAAATCCTAAACTATTAATGAAAGCTTAAATTCTTAAGAGTTTTATAAATAAAAACCTAAATTCATAGCCTAAATATTTAAGATTTCATAAATGAAACCCTCAATTTCACTTTAAATATTTAAGGTTTATAATCAAGTCATAAATTAAAACCCTTTATGAAACCTTAAATTTCACAAAAATATATAGAATTTCATAAATAAAATTAGAAATTGAAACCTTAAATTCTAAACCATCAATGAAATTCTAAATTAAAATCCTACATATTTAGAGTTTCATAAGTAAAATTATAAATTAAAAACCTAATTATTTAGGATTTCATTTAATTTCACCCTAAATATTTAGGGTTTCATAACTAAAATTTTAAATATTTAGTGTCATATAAATAAAACCCTAAATTTCACCCTCAATATTAAGTGTTTCATAAATAAAACATTAAATATAAACCATACATATTTATGGTTTTATAATTAAAACCCTAAATATTTAGGGTTTCGTAAATTTATTTATTTAGGGTTTCATTAATGAAACTCTATATTTCAATCTAAAACCTAAATATTTAGAGTTTCATAAATAAAATGTTAAATTGAAACCTGAAATATTTGAGGTTTCATAAATGAAAGCCTAAATATTTAAGATTTGATAAATAAAACCATTAATTAAAACCCTGAATAAGTATGTTTTAATATATGGAAAATTAAATCATAAAGCATTAGTGAAATCTTAAATTATAACCCTAAATAATTAGAATTTCATAAATAAAATCATAAATTAAATATTCAGGGTCTCATAAATCAAATCCTAAATATTTTGGGTTTCCTAAATGAAACCATGAATCGAAACCTTAAATATTTAGGGTTTCATAAATGAAATCTTGATTTTCATATATTAAAATTTTAAGTTGATGTTTTAAAAAAAATAAAATACTTTTTAATACTATTATTTTTTCATATTTTTTTTAATAATTTTCAACACATTTATCTTTTTTTTTATATATATTTAGGGTTTTATTAATACAACCTTAAATTGAAACACTAAATATTTAGGGTTTTATAATTAAAATCTTATTTATTTAGGATTTCATTAATGACATCTAAAATTTAACCCTAACTTAAAACTTAGATATTTAAGATTTCAATAATAAAACTTTAAATATTTAGGGTTTCATCAATGAAACCCTAAATTAAACCCTATATATTTAAGGTTACATAAATAAAACCCTACATATTTAGGGTTTCATATATAAACTCATAAACTTAAAATCTAAATATTTTGAATTTCATAAATAAAATCTTAAATTTCATCAAAAATATTTAGGGTTTTCGAAGTGAAACCTTAAAGATTTAGGGTGTCATAAATGAAACTTTAAATATTTAGAGATTTATCAATGAAACCATAAATGAATATCCAAAATAATTATGTTTTCATTTATGAAACCCTAAATTGAAACCTTAAATCCTAAATTATTAATGAAACTCTAAATATTTAGATTTTTATAAATAAAAACCTAAATATTTAGGATTTTGTAAATGAAACCCTCAACTTCTTGTTAAATATTTAGGGTTTTATAAATCAAATCATAAATCAAAATCCTAAATAATTATGTTTTTATTTATGAAACCTTAAATTTCACAAAAATATATAGAATTTCATCAATGAAATCACAAATTAAAATCCTAAATCGTAAACCATTAATGAAACCTTGCATATTTAGTGTTTCATAAATAAAATTCTAAATTAAAAACCTAATTATTTAACATTTCATAAATGAAAAGTTAAATTTCACCCTAAATAATTAGGGTTTCACAAGTGAATCTTAAATATTTAGTGTCATATAAATGAAACCATAAATTTCATCCTAAATATTTACGATTTCATAAATAAAATATTAAATATAAAACTTACATATTAAGGGTTTTAAAATTGAAATAATAAATTAAAACTCTAGATATTTTGGATTTCGTAAATGAAATCTTATTTATTTAGGGTTTCATTAATAAAACTCTATATTTCCTCCAAAAACTTTAATATTTAGGATTTCATAAATAAAATACTAAATTGAAACTCGATATATTTGAATTTTCATAAATGAAATCCTACAAACATAAGATTTGATAAATAAAATCATAAATTAAAATACTAAATAATTATGTTTAAATTTATGAAACCCTAAATCCTAAAGTATTAATGAAACTTTAAATTAAATTCCTAAATAATTTGGGTTTCATACATAAAATAATAAATTAAAAATCTAAGTAGTTTAGGTTCTCTTAAATGATAAACTAAAATCCTAAATATTCAGGATTTCATAAATTAGAGTGTTAAATGAGTTGTTTAACTTTAAGCAACGTTGCTTAATCATTTTTTACTATTGGAACAAATGACATGAAGGTACTTATTTAGGCATCGTTGCTTATATAAGAAATCATTACTTAAAAATTATTACCATAAATAACATTTGTTCAAATATTATAAGACCTGTAAAATTAAATTAAGGACCTCTGAGCAACCTTACCATTAGAGTGAATTTTTTAATAGAGTGTTTAAATCTATGTGGAACCCATAAAACTTATTTAAGCAACTCATCTAAAAGCATCCACGGTGTCACTAATTTGAGTTGTTTCCCGTGGATCCACAACTACACATGAACTCATTTTTACTTTACCCAATACAAGCATCATTAACCTCTAAATCTCTCCAATAGTACAACTTATTAAAAGTTTTTTCTAATATATTTTACAAAATAAACTTAAATCATTATTTTTTGATAGAATCATTATAATTTTTTTTAATTTTTTTTAATAACTTGTTTTTGTAAACTAGAAATATGTAAAATATTTTTTGACGCAATAAAAAAAATATACACATAACTAAAATATATTTAGTTAAAATGATAAAATCACTAATCTCACACAAATAACGAAACATAGAAGATATTAATTTAAATATTAAAAGTTACATAATTAAAACAATAATTAATTTAGTTGATTATCGCGTCCAAAATGTTTTCAAATATGTTTTATTAGATCTGTTTGAAATTGATAATGACGTCTCCAATCACAAGATGAGAATTAATATTTATGTCTGTTGTCAAGATATCATTATTGGGATGTTTATAATGGTGATCAAAATTGTCATTATATATGTGTTGTTCATTTAACAATCATATTATACAATTTGATGCATGCATGAGAAGAATTTAAAAAATTTTAATTATGTAAAAAATATTTAAGTATATCCTATTTATAGCAAATAACTCAACAACGAATAAAAGTTATAAATTCAACTGATCTTTTATTAAATATTATTTTAATATTAAAAATTTCACATCATGACAATTGAGCTCATTGTTTGTCCAAGCAATGCTGGTGAAGCTGCCTTTTCTATTTGGCACAATGGACGGTGCTTTGGGAAGCAACGTTACTTCGTATTTTTGTTACTTGTGAGATTATTCGCTGCAGATACTCTTATTTATTTTTATCTCTCACTTCTTATCAAATTACGTAATCAATCAAATTAATCATTTATCTTTCCTCTCTTGCTTACTCTAAGTGTATACATTGAAGGGGTGTCTAATGATCATTTTTCTATTTTAATATGTTCAAATTTAACTAGGATGGATCTAACCGAGGCGAAGGGTGGGCGTTCCGCGTAACCCTCCTCATCTTTTCTTCAAATTTTGTATATATAGTTTAATTTATTATATAAAATAAATTTTTGTATATTATATTAAAATACATTTGAATTTTATTTGTAAAATATATTTTATAAATTACTTTTAATATTATATATATATATATATATATATATATATATATATATTAAAAATTAGACTTAATTAATTTTTAATCTCATACTTTCACAAGGCCTTTTCGAAAACCGTAATTTTAATATCTCTAATTTCTAATTCACAATTTTGATCCTTTATTTTTGAAATCTTACCATTTTAATTCAACTATTAAATTATAACTGAGCATCAAATTAAATATTGTTTTTTTTTATTTTTAAAGTTTACCTATTTCTTTTAGTAATCACAATAATTAAATTTAATTATTTAATTTTTTTACTAATTGAAAAAAAACCGAATCATTTTTAAATTAAAAATAATAATTTTGTGATTAGTAAAAAAAATATAATTTTTTTTTTCAAAAAAGAAAATTTACCTATTTTTTTACTAATAAAAAAATTAATTTAATTAAATTTAACTACCTAATTTTAAACTAATTATAAAATGAAAAATTATAATAACTGAGTAAATTTTAAATTAAAAAAACAAATTGTGTCTAGTTAAAAAAATATACAATTTTTTTTAAATGAAAAAAAGTCAACTTTAAATTTGATATTAAATTAACGGTTAAACAAAAATTTTAAAATTTTAAAAATATGGGACCAAAATTATAAATTAAAAACTAAGAAACTAAAAATTTGTGAAAGTAAAAGAAATAAAAGTGAAATGCCTAGATATTATTAATAACATTAAAAGTTATATTAATATGTTTTTCAAATGTAATTGACTTATATTATATTATATTGTGTTATTATACATTTGAACTTTTTTCCTTTTCTAAAACATGTTTTATGATTTATTTTTCAGAAAAAAAAATAATAAAATTGCATTATATTATGTAAGAAAATATTTATTTACATATTTACATAAAAGAGTTGTTAATGTCCACTCTAATTGAAAGATGTTAACAACTAACACCAAAATATTTTGAATTAAAATATCTCATTTATTTTATTTTGATTATTAGGTAGGAGTATTTTAATAATTTAATATTTAATTATTTTTTTATTTTGATAATTAAGTAAGGATATTTTAATAATTTAATATTTAATTAAACATAAATGAGTTCTCTCTCCTATCAAAATAAGTTATCTCTTTAAAAATAAATTATCATAAATGAAGAGAGAGAAGATATATTTTTTTAAAATTGTATTAAAATACTTTAATATCTTTAAAAATAATTTATTTTAAATAAAAATATTAATTTTTTTATCTAAAATATTTTTGTGTTGATTACTAACATCCTCTAATTAGGTGAACGTTAGCCACCCCCTTACATAAATATTACATTAATAATATTAATTAATATATATATATATATTAATAATTTATTTATTATTTTCTATATATGTTTTCTCAATATAATTTTGAACTATTTTTAGAATAATCTTATAAGCTATTTTTTTTTATAAAAAAAATTAAGTAACAATAATGTGTCATACTGTATAAGGAAAACTATTAATTTAAATAATTTATATAAATATTACATTAATGACATTAAATATTACATTAATACTTTTTTCAAATCTATTGTATTTATATATAATACAGATGTATATCAACAAATGATTAATCTGAGTAATACAGGATACAGGTCCTTTTCCCTATAAAAAAAAATAATAATAACAAAGGATACAGGTCCTTTAAACATGTAGTAAAAAGTTTTTATATTTTCAAAAAATTTAAAATTGGTTTGAGCAATATCATACTCAACTATTTTAATCATACAATTTTAAAAAATAAGTCCAATGGCTTCCTACATTTTCTTTATAAAGTACTAAGAAAAATAATTAAGAATTTAAGGTAATGCATCGATAATGTAAAAGTATAAAATAGTTTTATTTTGAAATTATAATCCTCGATAATTAATAACTTTAAACTCAATAATTAATAGAATGATATGCAGCAGGATTAATTTGTGGGGGAGTGACTAGATAAGTACTCCAAATGCAGTATATATTAATGTGGCTGAAACTGCAATATGATTACTATGAATAAAATTAAAAGGTTCACTTGACCAATGTATTGACCAAATTCACTTGCTTTGTGCTTGAAACCATCGAAAACCGTCTGAGCTTGCGTACATCTGGATACTGAGATATGAATCCGTTTAATTTGATTGTTTAGTGCCACTCTGTATAGTCTCGACACTGCCCCAGAAACTATCGGTTTCTGACTCATGTTTCCTTGTTCTTACGTAGTACTTCACAATCTTCTCGCTACCTGAGTTGGCGAATACCTTCATTCGGTTTTTTTGAAACTGATGAGAGTAAACAACCAAAGAGTTTTTTAAGTGTCATAACTCACACACCCCACTCACGAAACATGCATGTTGACACATGCTTTATGTCCAATGGTCACACCTTTTCAAAGGGACTAGCTAGTATTTATATAGGTGTGGATTTTCAGTAATAAGAGACTAAAACTTAATTAGGATCATACAGAGTGGTGCTAGTTTTGATGGATTTAGGGTCTTGTTTCATGGTGAGCCAAGAGGAATTCAATCTGTTCCACAGAATTGACAGAGAACTCTTCACTATTCTTGTGATGAGGCTTTTCCGTGACCCAGCCGAGTCCATGCAAGTCTATGCCATGTGGCTGTGGTTGGAGAGGGTTGGATTTCGCAACGTTGTGAAGAGTATATTGGCCTTGCCCAATATCTTGATCAACGACGTTGCAGACGAAACCGTCACGTGCCTGAATTGCATTAACAACAGCAATAGCTTAATGGTGATGACTGCTTTATTCTCTTCTGAGAGCAGTGAGATTCCTCTTCTCCAGAGCCTGGTGGACAAGGAGATCTCTCTTCAGTTCATGTACGAAAACCGAAGCAGCGCGCTTCAGGGAGTGGCCAAAGTGATGCAAGACGTGTGTGTCAGGGCTTTCACTGACATCATGCAACAAGCCATGATAAGGAACGCTAACGAGAGAGCAGCAATGGATATTCAATCATCAGTGCAACAGGCGGTAGCGGTGAAGAATAATGGACCTGGGCCTGGGACTGGGACTGGGACGGGGCCTGTGTGGTTTGGGTCGATTGGGCCGGCGAATCTCCGGGCCGAAGTGCCAGCGGATGACAGGACTCTGTTTGTGACGTTCTCGAAGGGGTATCGCGTTGAAGAGTGGGAAGTGAGAGAGTTTTTTGCAATGGCGTATGGGGATTGCATAGAAGCGTTGTTCATGCAGGAAGTGCAGCAGCCGAATGAACAAGCACTGTTCGCTCGCATTGTTTTCCGCAACGTTTCGACCATTGACATGATACTCAGAGGGGCTTCCAAAGCCAAATTCACCATCAATGGGAAGCACGTGTGGGCCCGGAAGTTCGTGCCCAAACGAAACGCCACAACCACCACAAGGACTACTACTAGTACTTTGCATGCTGCAACAACAACAACAACTCCTAACAGCAACAACTTTCCCGGGGAATCCTCCTCTACCTCTAGACCTTAGCTATAGCTAGAGACAAGTTTATTGTTAGTGATTTGCATTTTATGTCTGTTTTAAATTTTAATTAGTTTTTTTAAGGTTGTCCCAGAACTAGTGTCCGCATGTGGATTTCTATGTTGTTCGGATTTTTTATTTTTATTTTATCAAATTTGTCTTAGCTTTTTTTTTTTTTTTGCCCAAGCTCTTGAAATATATGCATGTATCTCCAGAGATTTTTAATGGCAAGAAAATTATGTTGTCTGAAGTTTTACATTCAAATGATGTTGTGTTTTGCGATCGAGCTCGAGGACTGAAAACAAAATACATACTGTGTATTACAGAGATTCATTTAGGCTGTGAGTCACATGTTGAACTTATACCTTTTACACTCTATTTATTTTATTTATTTTTCTATTTTTATCTTCTAAACGTTAAATATGTAATATTTTTTTCCGTAAAAAAAAATAATCGTAATACTTTTTATAATTTTTTTTTGGCAAGAATATTTTTTTTTTTATAAGAAGTCAAATTTAATTAATAATATATTAATTATTTAGAATATAATATTTGTGCTAATATATTATATATCCATGAAAAATAAGTTATTTGACTAATTTAAAATATAATAATGATGTAATCAATTTTTATTATTTTGAGTAATTAAGATGTATTATTGGCATTGAAATATTTTTTGACTTAATTTATATATTATTTAATTATTAAATTAATATACATCATTTTAACTTAAATAATTTATTAGCCTAAATAATTATTTGACTACTCAATAAAAGTATATATTTTTAGTTAAATCAAATAATTATTAGGTTTGGAGAAAAATGAAAAGTAGCAATTTTGGTCCCGCCGTTAATTTAAATAAAAAATTAAGTAAATTTTGACAAAGCTAAAATTCAAACTTATATCTATTTAATTTTCAAATATTAGAATAATCAACAAGTCTTGGTAATTATTGCGAAACATCTATATATATAAATTTTTTACATAAATTTTATTTATTGTCATATATTTATGACTTAAATAAGTTTTTGATCCTTATAAAATATCTATTTTTTTACTTTCGTTTCCTATAAAATATTTACTATGATTTGAGTACCTATAATACATATTTTTTTTTATTTTAGGTCTCTACCAATTATGTGACATCATTTCAACCATTGATATACGTTGAAATAGTATCACATCATCACTTAACTGACGATTGAGATAATGTAACAAAAAATATATATATATATATATATATATTATAAGACCCAAAACATGACAACAATTTTATGCGACCCAAAGTAAAAAAAAAAAGAGTATTTTATAAGACCAAAAACTTATTTAAGTCTATATTTATTTATTATTTTTTGTATTATCAACAAAAATTTAATACTTTGAATAAAAGTAAAATAAAGGCAATGAAATGTATGTAAAAAAAAATTACAACTAATATTAGAAGATGTTAAAAAATAAATGAAGAATAATTTAAATAACTTTTAATAATATTAAAGATTAATAAAATAAATTTTTATAAATTTAAAATTTATATATAATAAATATTTTTATTTTTGTTAAATATGCTAGATCATGGGATCAATTAATGACCCACTATTTTGAACAATGATTCAGTAACCCAGTGTTTGACCGGTTCAGAGGTGGACCCCCCGTTAAGCTTGAGGGGGCCATGGCCTTCCCGACTTTTTCCATTTTTTTTAACATAAGCATGTAAGGTGCATTTAATAATTATAGGGGTGCTTTTAGTAACTAGAGAGGTGTGTTTAGCAATTTCATAGTATATTTAACTTTTTTTTCTTTTTTCAACCGTTGTGTTATTGTTTTTTTTGGTTACTTTTTAATTGTATAAAAAAAACTTATATAAATATTATATTTGACTAAATTTATTATTAATATTATGTAATTTATTTTTTTCGTAATTATTTTTTTTCTAAATTATGAAATCAATATCAATTTTTTTTTATAGAAAATCTTATTTAAATATTAAATTTTAATTATTATACAATCAGTTTTATCTTTAATTTTTTAAAATAATAAAATTAATAATAATTTTATCATTTTTAAAAAATATATATACGATGATTATAATAATATTTTATTAACTCTAGCTATTATATAATTGTTTTTATCTTTTAATTTTTTTAACTATAAAATCATCGTATTATCCTTTTTTAATATTATCCCTTTTTAATATTATAAATTATCAAAATTTAGTTATTATAGAAACAATTTTAACTACTTTTTAAATTATAAGATCAATAATAATTTTATTTGTCTTGCAGGACAAATAAATGAGTTGTTTTTGTTTCTTAAATTGCACATCGATACAAGACGTCATAACGTTAACATCGTTGACAAGAGGCAAAGATTAAAAGATTTCGCCGATGATTAATCTCTGTTGATGAACTTGGTTGACCACCTTTAATGGAGTTTTCCCTTCCCAATCATGTTTTTTCATTCACAAGCTCAAATTTAAAACCTTGTTTAAGAGGAGCAAATCAGTTATCATTCGAATCAACAACTTGATATTATATTACATTTATATATATTATATAATAAATATAATTGACTAATTTATATTAATTATTTTTTTCCATATAATAGAATTTGAATTATAAAATTTACTTATTATTAAACATGAAATACTTAAATGATTTATTTAATTATACATTTTTTTTTGTTAAATAATTTTTTATTTTTATAATTGGCCCCCCCATCGTTCAAGTCTAGGTTCGTCCCTGGACTGATTCAATCATCAGTCCGAATTTTAAAACTATGACAGAAATCGAGAAAGATGTCGAGTGAAGTTATTTAAATTATTTTTTATTTATTTTTTAACATATCCTATTATTAGTTATAATTCTTTTTTTATATATTTCACTTTTTATTTTATAAATCATTCAATTTATTTTAATTTTATTCAAATTATTAAATTCTACAAGAAACAATAAATAAATATATGATAATAAATAAAATTTATGTGAATATTATTAGTTTAGTAGTTATTATAACATAGAGTTAGGTTTAAATCCTAATTTTACTAAAATTCACTCAACTAATACTTGTAATAAAAAAAAGTTCATGTTAACTTTAACACTTCTAAATTGAAGACTGAATCAAAAATATTTAATTTTAAGAATAGGAGAATCAAAATCATTTGATTTTGAAAATAGATGATTAAAATTGTAGATTTAAAACCATGGGACTAAAAATACAATTAAACATCATTTTTTTTAACAAATTTCACAAAAGGCATTTTATTTCGGACATTAAATGAAACAATTTTTTATATAAAATTCTCTGGACAAAAAATTGAACAATAAGTAATTTCTTGTTTTACTAAAACCAACCCACCTTATGAAAAAAAGGCAAAATTCAGTATTGTTAACAAAATTGAAGGGTGGAGATGAGCAGGGGTATTTTTGGGAGCAATTAGGGTGAGTTAGTAGTTAGTAGTGAAACCATAGCATAGCAGTGCGAGTGCGAGTGCGAGTTCGGGAGTGGTTTGCGAAAGAAATTAGTTATCTTCCATATCTCCATCTCGGTGATATTTGCAGGTTTGTCAAAAATTATGGAATCGGTGCCAAACGGGGAGGAACCCACTTCGTGGGATGAGCTTTACAACATCAATTTGATGCCTTCCGAATTATTTTTCAAGTTCCGTAAAGAACTTCAGGGCATTCGAGTTGGTCTCAACATGGAGGTTCTTTTCTTTTCCATTTCATCGCTACCCCATTCATATATAACTCTCTTTTTAATTTGGTTGCATCTAAGTTAAGGTTTCCACCAATTAGAGAGATACGTGCTCTAAGTTAAACCCACTGTGCTATAAAATTAGTAGGATTTCTGCTCTATGAAATTTAACTATTTGTATTCATATGATATGATGAAACTACTAGTCAATTGAAAGGATAATGTTATGGTGTTTTTGTTAATAGTCAGTTATGTACATATGATGACTACTTAATTAGAAAATCCTTTTCTTGTGGTGCAGTTCTATAATGCCCCAGTCAATGAATATCAAGCAAAGCTTGTTTTTAAGCCTTTAACGCCTGAATGGAAGTGGAAGATTATATATGAGCCCCTTCATCATGATGTTCGCGTTCTCTCCAAAAAGATCCCCATCACCAAATTTCTTAATCTTCAGGTTTGGTGCTGTCTATCATAGGATTGTTATATTTATTTATACCATTGCTGAATATGGTGGTATTAAATGTGGCATTTTTCATTTGCTTGCATATATTAGTTCTCACATTGTAATTAGAGTTTAATCATGATGCATTGACGGTGTAAAATAATTCTACACTGGCAGTCTATCACAATCCACCATTTGTATGATTTTTAAGAAGGTTTTATAAAAGTCAATTAACTTAACATCAATAAAAGATTGTGATTGACTCACCGGATAAAATTATTGATGCCATGATAAGTTTATTTCCCACTTTCTGTAAAATTTCATTTGAAATGATTCATGCTGACATAAACAGTGCAGGTTGGTGTAGGACACAATTTTCAAATGCATGCTACTGGTTGGAAATGGAAGCTCACCACATGTTTGGGTGGAGATGGTGTATCCCGGATCCGAAATAAGACATCACTTGGCTTGTTTCCTGGTTTTGATTTACGGTTTGGATGGAGGGCAGACTATGTTCTTCCTGAAATTACTGGGCAAGTTTTGTAATTTTGTAATTTTGTCATTTAGTGAAGAAATAATTAGAGAATTATAGCTTTGAAACTAAAAATACATTTACAAGTGTTTAGAAAGTATACTCTGATCAATTATTTTTTGATGAGCTA
This sequence comes from Amphicarpaea edgeworthii, assembly GCA_014843725.1. Lineage (NCBI taxonomy): Eukaryota > Viridiplantae > Streptophyta > Magnoliopsida > Fabales > Fabaceae > Amphicarpaea > Amphicarpaea edgeworthii. The sequence continues at coordinate 23,896,200 of CM026324.1, read as the reverse complement.
TTCTATTACCTTTCTGATTTCTTATTCCTTTTTAGTTACATGTAACTTTTGTTCTGTATCGTGAATGAATGACTAATTTAAACTGTAAACCTTAACAGGGCTCTGGGTACTGATGAACCATTGTTCAACATGCACTCAGGACGACTACAAGCATCATTAGATAGAGTCGAGGCCATCTTAACCCACAGTGATGCTTCTTGATTTGGGGAAAAAGATAACGTTCACGAGGTATGACCCCATTCCCTTATGAATTCCAAGTAGTGGTTGGAGACAGTAACATCAGCAAACATGACACTGGAATAAATGTATGGTGAAAGATGAAAATACCATTCCTTATTTCAATTTTGTTGCTCTTATGCTGTGGACACTGAATCTAAAACTGTACTTGAGAAAGAAAAAAAGAAATACATATTGTTATTAAGAATTAAACCTCTTTTCCAAGTTTATGCAGATTATGCTTTTGCTGTACTTTTTTTTTTTTTTTCAGATTATTTTTGTAACAAAAAATCGCAGAGAACACTGTGCAATGAAAAATTGCACTGGTTGTTTTGGTGACACAAAACTAATAGGTTCATGATAAGTTCACAACTAGTTGAGATTGACGGATTTCCTAATCTGAGTATAGTTTGTGCAGGGTGTGTAAGTCAAATTTTGAAGCATGTCCTACCTGCTTGAAATGCATTGCTGCCTCAAAAGGGAGTCAAGGTGACACCGCAAAAGTTATTCAAAAATTATGACATCCCCCTCCCAAGTTTAAAATTATGGAGCGTCTGATAGGGGAGTGAAACTACTCTTGTATTCAAAGGGCTATCTGTCTTGTGCATACATTGTTTCAACAGAGACGAGTTGTTAACTTGTTTTGCCGGTGCAATAATTTATTAATTTGTACATGTGGCTGTAATTAGTAGTATTTGTTTCAGAGATGTTGCAAATTGCTTGATTACTTCCCCAAATATCTCCGATTTGCCATGAGAAGAAGGATGTGTGGAAATTTGAGTGCATAAATATAATACTGAATCGATTGTTTTCTAACTTAAACCGAAGACTGAAGATGGCCATGCGTCAAGGCAAGGAAGGACACAGAAGGAATAATCTTTTATTCTTTGGCAATGTTAACTCATTACTCATGGAATGGCAAACTAATAATACCCCGATACTTGTAAATGCTGAATAACATATCAATAATCCCATTTTCTTTATGCGTTGAAATAGAACCCCCACTTCTTCCCCTTTGCTGTAATAAGTTGAAGCTAACATCTGATGAGTCTTTAGATTGACTTTTTTTATTTTTATGAAGATTTCACATTTACTAATAATATGATCAAGTTAAAATATATAAATATAAGTAGAGAATAATTCTCACTTTAAAAGCCAGCTTTGTAAGATTATGTTAGACCCAAATAATTTTTCTAAAATAGTATGAGAGCTTATATTATCTTAATGATTATTGTTGGATTTATCGGGTTACTCGCATATGTTTGGTTCTGCATCAGTAGATGTGTATTCATCAGTACTTGAGAGCTGAAAACACATGATATTGATCTCCTTAACAAGCTTTACATAGCGTTTTGTTATTATTCCTGCGTCACATGAGCCCATCAGTTAATATTAATATTTAATACCATTAATTTGTCATTTTTTATTTAGTTTCGGCAAGGCAACATTCTCCAGGTCCGCTCATCAAACCACATAAACGGTAACAACTCTCGAACCGAACCGAACTTGAGGAAGAAGGAGGAGGGGTATTCTGGGAAAAAGAAAGAAAGAAAGAAAGAATAAGAATAGGAAAAGTGAAAAAATCTGTGGTAAATCTAGTGGCTTATGATTTAGTCTCCCACTCTAACAGCCAGATCCTACTTTTCATGACATTGATCCGCATCAGGAGCTATGCTATGAGTAATATATACCACGTTATTGTAACATTGGTATTGTACGAAACTAAAGTAGTACCAGGTACTCTTTATTACAACATAGCATAGCATAGGTCCTCCAAGTGCAGCACAGTTCTAGAGACACTTTGAACTTGTTGCACTTGCACCGGTGCAGTGGGGCTGGGGCCGTTATAAATAAACAAGAACATGGGAAAATCAAAGGTTAGAAGGGGATGTTCCTTCTTCGTCTGCCTCCTTAGCAGTTTGAATATGATTCTGTTTATCCTTTCAGCAGCCTCATTTGTACCCACTATTATCCTAAAGAAGCCCCCGACATCATTTGGGATTGCTCTCCTAATAGTCTCTGGCATCTCACTTGTCTCATCTTTTGTGGGGTTCTACCATCTCACAAGCTGCTGTTACCACACCCACGTTTCACTTCTACTAGCCTCGTTAGTAGGACAAGCGCTCGCCATATTGTCATTGTTTACAAAAGAGAAAGCAAGCATGGAGATGCTCAAATCACAAAGGGACCCCAAAGAAGCAAAACTTCTGATGAGGGCGGAATGTGGGGCATTCATGGCAATGTTCGTGTTGCAGTGTGTGGTACTCATTCTCTCTTGTGCAGTGCATACCTGCGGGAGGAAGGATTATGAGGAACTCGAAGCAGAGAAAGCAGAAGCCGCAGAAAGGAAGCAGAAGAAGACTAGTAGTAAAAAGATTCCAGAGGTTAAAAAGGAATCCACGGAAAATGCTACCAAGATTGCAGATATCAAAGCTAAGTATGGCCGCGCAGCCGGTGAACCCTGAGCGTGGTTGCTTCCTCAACAATATGCACACCCTACAAAATATATAGTATTATTAATTATCAACTATAACATTGAGATTTTTGAGAATGAATATCCAGTAGAAATACACCTTCTTTACAATTTTATATTTTGTTACACTGCATGCATTCTGTTAGATGATGCAAATACATGTGCATGTCCTTGATATACCAATGTTCTCCTTGTAACGTTTAAGTAATCAATTAATTAACAAATATTAGTTTTAAACAAGTATTAACTGGGAAGTAAAAACAACAAACTAAAACTATTTACCGCTTGAACTGAGTTCAGTTACGCAAAGAAATGCGAGACTCAAAATCATTCATTCAATGCGGTGAACGAAACGTATAACTATACTATATTTGCCTTTGATTTTGCAAAATTATTTTGAATTGGAACAAACTTTAAAAAAAAATCAACAAAATATTAAAGTATAGTATTTAAACACAATTTTGCAAAACACCGTATAGTAACTTCTTCAGAAATAAAGTTAAATGATGAGAGGAAATTGCCAAATGACCGCACAATTTCGAACTTGTAAAGAAATATTCTTGTATTTTTCTTTTTAATCTCTATTCCATAGAAACAATTCACAGTAGACAGACTGGGTTGAAGTTCTCTTCCTTCTTTCAGGAAGAAACTTTATTATCTGCCTCAACCAGCTTACGAATTTGCATTTGCTATACATACATATCCACTGTACATAATGAATATGAAAACTCTAATAAAATCAAAATAGTCTGTATGTTTGGCTTTGAATGCTGCTTGCAACAACAATGGCATCAGTAAAATAAAAGGTAAAACAAGCAACACAGTGGTTTCCTTGCCTCTTCAGTTAGCACCATGTTAGCAGAAAATTATGTCTGCTTTTACTAAAAGTGTCCATAAGTAATGCCATTGTCATCCATATGTTTCATTTCATATCAAATCTACTGAAACTGGTGAATAACGCAAAGGACCTGGATAGGGATCAGGCACTTTTACAGTTTGCAATAAAGGAGACATCTTCAATCCAAGAATCTGAATCTCTGGGTTCGAGTGCCCATTCAGAAAAACATCTGTCACCTACAAAAATATGTAACCATTTAAACCTTTATCTACAAAACCACAACAGATTCAGCACAGAATGCCTTTGAGGTTGGTTTAATGATAGATATTTACCAGAGAACATCCAAACAGTTTAAGCAACCTCAGTGAGAAGCAGCTATCTACGATGAAACCCAACTCATTGTCTGTCAAATTCCGGCACCAAGATAGATCTAGAGTATGCAAATTTTTTGCATGCCTAGAAAGTGATAAGGTTGTGTGCAGGCCAACCTGGATTAAACCAAATGTGTCATCCAGTCAGAAAATAAAATATATTATAAAAAAGATTCCGTTAATGTTTTTCTCCAATTGGGGGCAGAGCTTTGTTTCACATTAGGCCACACAAAAGAACCAGGTAAGTAATACACATCATCATTTCACATTAAAGAACTTTCATATTTTGTTTATAATTATCATAAAAGTTACTTCATCATTTATGAATTTAATTTTTGAAGAAAATAAATTGCAGCATACAATGCATGTTGAAATGTCTGCTTGAGTAAAATTATGACCAATCAAAGAATAGATAATAGAGAAGCAGATGCACTTTGAACAAATAATCTACTAATTTAATTAATCCTTTTATGAGCACAGATAATAAGCCTTTCCAACATGTCACTGTTCTAAGGGACCCATGTGTTTAAAATTGGTGTATAGCATATGCATCCACAAACGCACGAGCCATGGAGAGCAAGTCAGCAAGGAAGTATAGCAATGTACCTTCTTAATATTATTAAGTGAAAGTTCTTTCAAGGAATCTCCAGAAATATCCAAGAAGGCAGCAATTGCTTCATCACTATAGTGCAGAAAAAGTTGTGTTAAATATACTCATCAATGAGAATTTACAAGAGATCAAGAATACAAGCACTATTCCAGGACAACACTGATTGTATCATGTATAAATGGCGATAATAAGAGATAAATAGAAGGATGACCACAAATCCCCGAACATATTTGACTATTGATAGTCCAAGACTTCAAGAGGAATGTGTCAATAAGATGAAACATTCCTGACATTCCAAATGCTACAAAATCAATACCAATTCATACAAGAAATAACAATACCCTACAGATAGGTTATGGTGAAATATGATCCCCTCTATCCCTGGCTACAGAATTCGATCCATCTTAAGGAAGATGGGGACAACAGAAATCTAACATACAGAGTCTTGGAAGCCATCAGAGCAATGTTCAAAAAGGATCAGAAATTGATCATTAACCTTTCCTACAGAGAATTCATATCATTGCAAAAACAAAGATAACCATCTTATTTAAAAGCTATAAACTCCTATTATGAACAAGTGTCTAGAAAAGGCAATATGCAAGTGTATGATGAGACAGAAGAAATAGCAGAAAACAAGAAAAAACCTGAATGGATTGCGGCAGAGCTTCAATGTATGAAGTGCTCGACAACTATTTGTAAGATATCCTAAGGTTAAATCCGTCAATTTCTCCAAGTGCATAAGATCAAGTGCACACAACCCAGGACAGTGTTCAGCAATGACTTTTATTGATGCATCAGTCAATCCTCTGCATGTTAAGAAACATAAACCAACAAGCAATGAAAAAATCAGAGTCTCAGATTTCCTGTCAAACATAATTCCACATTAGGAAGAATTAACAAAGCCATAATAATTGTTGTCATTCTCAAAGTGTGATTAACAGTCACCCAGAGTTAGAAATAATGATTAAGCCATGCTCAAAGAGTGGTCAATGGTTAACCAAACATTAATTGGATCAACCATACAGTACTTTGATAAAAGCATCAGTTCTCAGGAAAATTACATACAGACCTCAATGAACACTTCATAGAGTAATCACTGTACTTACCTACAGTCTTTTAGAATAAGCTCCTTCATGTTGTGACCACATGCAATGATATAATCCTTGATAAATTCATCAGAGACAGTTTGAATGCCAGCCAATGACAACACCTCTAAATGTTCAAGTTTCTTCAGTCCTGGCACAATTTGTGCAGCATCAATCATTAGGCAATCATCAAGATATAACTCTTTCAGTAAGATTCCCAATGAATCAGCCAAAATATTAATACTGGCAGATGAGAGAAGGGAGCACTGGCTTAGATTAATGGATCTCAGTGCTGGGGCAGAAGAAACTAGCACATGCAATCCTTTATCTGACAGACGGCATGCACCACTGAGAGACAGAGTAACCAATTTCGGCAACCACCTTGGTGACTGTCTCAAAGTAACAAGTAATGCATAATCAGGTATACACCTTCCACACTGGTCAAGTTGCAGCACCTACTTCACAAGTAAATATACAACCTGAAGTCAGATCGTACCCGGAAGAAATTTCTAGTCAAATCTTCAAAAAAACAAGTAGGGCATACAAAAGAAAATTGAAGAACAGAACAGACCAACAAAAACAAACACTGATGTTATATGGAATTCAACATTGAACAAAAAGTAAAATCTGTCATGTCATAGTAATAGAATAGAAGTATCAAATTGATTTGACAACACACCTCCAATCTTGTAGTGTCACACATTTGAAAAGATTTGGCAAACTGTTCCTCCGTCAACCAAGAACAGTCTTTTAAGCGAATCTCCGTGGGAGACCCACTGAGAAGAAGCTCGAGAAATCGAATGTTCATCTTTCTGGAGTCGCAGAGCAGCTTGGAAAGCTTGCGTCTCAGCTCATCGGGGACACCCTCAACCGAAACCATTGCATCAGCATTATCCGCGAGAATTTCGAGGCACAGTTCTTGAAGAGAGGGCACCGGAACCGAAAACCTCTTCTCCCCTTGTTGATTACTCTTCTTCGCCTTCGGAACCCAGGTTTCACACACCACTTTCTTCTTCATTGCCCGATCCTTGATCGCTTTCATTGCGATCGCAAATGGAGTTGCGGAATCGTCAATTCCTTGAGGAGTAAGAGATGACGACGGGCCTTCAACGCCACCCTCGGAGTCGAATCGAGCATAGTGAATGGCGTTTTCCTTCGCTATGACACGGAAACGCTCCATGTTCCTAATCCTTCTGTTAAAGCTCATCGGCACATACTGTACTTCAACATTATCAGGTTCCATGAGGTCGTCGAAGTTGGCGTAATCGTCTGAATTCTGCGGCAAACCTAATTCAAGTTCAGGTTCAGGTTCAGCTTGAGCTTGAGCTTCACGAAAGGCTAATTCAGCTTGAGCTGCAGCTTCAGCTTCACGAAGGGCGTTAGATATAAAATCTATTTCAAAGACGGGGCGTTTCCTCTGCTGCTGTTCTCCTCCTCCTACGGCGCGATTATTATTATAGTTATTATCATAATTATTATTATTAATAAAATGATCAGCGTGTATCTCTCCTCCTCGATGATCCTGGGGGGGAGAGAAAGTAGGGTTTTGAATTTCAAAGGTGGCGTGTTGTTGATCGGCGGCGACATTGTTAATCCTGCCGCGCTTGATGGACGCGGCGTTGTCGAAATGATCAACGGCAGTGTCGAATCCTCTCTTGATGGCGGCGTTGCTGTTGCTGGTGGATCCGGAGTGAGGGAGAGAGGGCAACAATTGAGGGCTGGGTTGGTCGAAGAAACTGCCGATGAGGGCATCAATGTCGGAATCGGGATCCATGAAGGAGTTATCGAGTGGTGAATTGAGATTTGGGATTGGATTGGCGGTGGTCACGAGTGGGGGAAGCGAATCCATTGAAGAAGAAGGTTGGTTTTGATTGGGATGAAGGGTGTTTGGGTTTGGGTTGTCGAAAGGTAGCATTGCGCACTATGGTTGGTGGCCACGCGAGCAAGAAAGCGTTGGGGAATGAATTTAAAGGCTTGGTTGGTGGGCCTTGCCTTTGCATCAACTTGTGTGTGAGTGAGTGAGTGAGTGAGTGAGACTCAGAGCGATGACAAGTCCCAACAGATTTGGAAAAAACAAAAGAAATTAAGTATAGCGAGAAAGAACCAGAGGTGTTAAGTATTTTATTGGTGACGGAGAATGGAAACTTCTCCAGTACACCTTCTTTCCCTGTGCTCTGCCCTGTTATTTTATTCATCATCTTTTCTTTCGTACTTGCCTTCCACTTTCAGTTTCACACGACCCCTTCATCATTTCCATGTGTCAAATTCAAATTAAGCAAACAACACCTTTTAGCTAGTCAAATTAATCCACACGCTCCAGATATAGTTTTCATATGCTATTTATTTATGTTTTTTTCTTCTTACTTTTTCTACGATTTCTTGATAAAACTCTTTGAAAAACAAACAATAATTTCACTTTCATACATGAGAGCTTCGTTTGTGTAATGTATTATTTAAATAAATAAACAAAAGACTTAAAAGACCAGATAAAACATAATATACGGAATGAATTTAAATGTAACGTATTGACGGTGTATATCGAATAAGTTTAAATGCGATGTAAAAGATAATTTACATGTAAAATGAATCAAATGTTTATGTTGATGATTATTTATATACCATTTCGTTTTTTTCCCCTCAAATTTGATTTATAAATAAAAATATTCGAATATTTCACTTTTGCTGTGATTTAGGAGCTGTTGATTCAAAGAACAAGCATACATAACAGCGGGTATTTAATAAAGAAAAATACATTTAACAATTGAAGGTGTTTAATACAATACGTGAAAGTATTTAATGGTTACTACTTTTTAACAATAAATTATAAATGAAATCCATTAACATTTTTTAATTAATATTCTCTAAACATTCTATTAAAAAATAACAGTCAACACAGTAATACATACAACAAAAAGTCAACACAATAATACCAGAATATGAGTCTAATATTTTTATTGATAAATATTTAAATACCATATATGTTCTTTTTATCTCAATTTGAATTTTCAAACCTATTTTCATTTGATTTTGTATTATGCTATGAAGACTAAAATTTCGAGGTTACCCTTTTATACACATCCTATGGCTATCACAAAAGATCACGATCGTTAGGATAAATACTAGCTTAGTAAAAATGAGGTCATTTTGGATGACCAAGTGTATATAAATGGGTACAATGTTTATCTTTCCATCAATTTTATAAAATTAAATTAGACTTAACAAATTTTCAATATTATTCATGTATCAATAAATAAATAAAAAAACAAGTATCATATGTTGCACTTATCATATCATCTGTTATCGGACCATTTAAATATGTTCATTCCTACTTATTTTATACATATAGTAGTTATTTATTAACAAAATTTGATGGGAATACACTAGTATATTTGATAATTCATTATAATAACTTATATTTTGATGAACTTATAAACTAGTTTAATCAAATTAAATTTACTTAATATATGAGTTTATTTAGTAGTTTCAGACTATTTTATTATAAAAAAAAAATGTATACTGGAATTTTGGGTTGGGTTTCATGTAATGTAATATTCCGTCAAACAGCATTTGGAGGAGTTTGTTTGTAATGTTTTTTTTTTGTGAGATACTTGTGTTAATAACCAATTTTATTAATAAAATTCATTTTTTCCTTTTAAAATAATACAATGTTTATCTTGGGAAACAAAACCATTGCATATGATATATTAAAAATATTCAGAGCTAATGAATTGAATATAAAGATAATACATTAAACTAAAGTTTAAGTTTTAGGCCTACTTTCCTGAAGAAAAAAAAAGTCTTAGGCCTACTTATCTAAAAAAAGAAGTTTTAGGCCTACTAATAAAAAAATATTTATGGTTCATTTTTACAAAATAAAAAATACTATATATGGTTGTAAAAAAAAATCGGAACGTTTAACTCTTTTATATTAAAAGCACATATATGCTATTTCAATATTAAAATGCGAGAATATTAAAAGCACATATGCTATGTATGTTCTTTCTAGATTTGACTGTTTAAATCAGATATATAATATATGTTCGTTATTCTTAATATTTTTTTAGAATAATTATATTTTTTACCCAAATCACTCTCTCTAATGTCCCCAAAATTCCTTTTCGAATATGGATCAATACACATTAGCACTCTTTTGTGGTGCATTCATCTTGAAAGGAAAGAGAAAAAAAAAATAAAAATTAAAAGAAGCACAAAATAGGTATAAAAAAAATGGGTGTAAATTTTTTAAAATTGCTTTGAACTCGATGGCTTAAGTCAGTGTCTGGTCTGTAGTCAAAATACATGTCCATTATTCCACACCCACCAATCATTTTTGTGTGCGTGAAAGCTTTATCCAGCTAACAACGCGATATAATTTCAGTATCAGATTAACAATCCATTAATGGTTGTCAATACCAAATAGCAATTATAGGTTTGATAGTTTCAAGCTCTGCTTCCCGGTTCCAAATTCTTACTTTTTTATATTATTTTTATTATTATTCATTCATTCATTCACCGACATTATTAACGACATGTTTAAAAAATAAATAAAAAATACCATCTAATATTAGAAAACTATATCAATCAACATCTTAATAAATCACTATAACTAGTGAAATTGTGCGTTGTTGTAACCATGATCATGTAGCTTCCTATCAAAGATTTCTTTCTCTTATTTTTTTTCTTATCAAATAATCTAAAAATGATGATCATGTAACTTCCTATTCATTTTTCTTTTCTAAATTAATTATAACATAAAATTTAAAAATACTTATAAGTGCTGTACTAGTATGATTTTTCTTACCAAAAAAAAGTATGATTTTTCTTACCGGATTCTTTTGTGTGAAAGATTATTTTTTTTACCAATTGAATCGATCTAGGTTGATTATTTACAAGTACTCGTCTTTACAAACTCAAATTATTACATGAATTACATTAAAAAAAAAAAAAACAGAGACAAGCAGCACAACTACCACCTTTCCTTAATTACAAGTAGCAGTCATGTCAATTTTCACAGACACGAATCATTAGATCCTCAAGTTTGAGGTATTTTAATTTTAATTTTTCTTTTCCAATGAGAAAAGAAAGGACTAGGAACAATCTTTGAAGCAGTGAATATGTCCCAAATTTGGGACGCGTAATAAAGAAGAGAGTGAAGAAAATGAAAATGAATTAGTAGTAGAAAATACATACTAAGTACAAATACAAAAGTGCAGAAAAGCTTGGGTGTAACTCTAATGGCGATATTCTCTGAATCGAATCACCATCACAACAGTTCCGATGTGGTCTCCCAGCGAGTCAACAGCCCGCGTTTCTCGGGTCCAATGACTCGCCGCGCCCACTCCTTCAAACGTAACCCCAACAACACCAACACCGCCACCACCTCCCACGACGGCGCCGGTGGAAGTGGCAGCGGAGAGGTTGAGCTTCAAATCAACTCGCCCAGATCGGAGGAAGTGTCGGAGGGTGTGCCGGTAGGGAAGCAGCACAGTCACCATCATGTGACCCAGAGAGTGCACGTGAGGGGTTTGCTGAAGAAGCCACTTGCATCTATCGTTGAGGATTTGGGGTTGAGGGAAAGGAAGAAAATTGGGCACTGGATGTTCTTAGTGTTCTGTGGGGTGTGCTTGTTCATGGGTGTTCTCAAGATATGTGCCACTGGCTGGCTTGGATCTGCTATTGAAAGAGCTCAATCCAATAAGGTTAGCATATCTATTTTATTATGCTTCTCGTGGATCTATTTTAGTTGCTGCAGTTCCTTAAACTAGATTTAGTTTCATCTGATCTAGACATCCGTTGTTGAAATTTTGGCATTATTTACAACAAGTCTTCAATTTTCAGGTGCGAAAGATGTAATTTTGCAAAATGTGAGATTTCTTATTCGGCTTTTAATTTGTGAGTGAACATGCTAGTACTAATGCTCTGTTCTAAAACTGGGAACTTGTGCCTTTTATTTGCGTCTTTTTGTGATTATTGGTAATTTATTTTTGTGTTTGGAACTATCTGGTTTTATTTCCGCAACTGGGTTGTGTGGAATAGCAGCGGGAATGCCCCACTTTCTAAACCGTTACAGAATATTGTATCATTTATGTGCCACATTTAAGTGAACTGGAGAGAACTCAATTGAGTTTAGTTTTAATTTTTTTATGTACTGCTGTTTATCCACTTGGTGGAAGCCTCGTTTTGTGCACTAGGTTGTGAATTTATTGCTGTTTACTGAAGACAGTGAGTTACTCATATTTTATTAATAACCTATGTAGATATCTGTGGTGGAATAAGAAGTAGATATATCATGATCTGATTTGAAAACTATGTGCATGCATTATTTTGTGTTAATATATTATTTTGGGGGTGTGGGGGGTGGTGTTTGCGTCTCTTATCTTACCTAGTAAATTATTTTACCATTTTTTTATCAGGAACTATCTGACTCCATTGCTAGTCTAAATCTAATGGACAAAAGCTCCCTTGGTTATGCATATAGGGGGGGAGCAAATGATGTTGAACGAACATTAAAAACAGTAGCATCAGGAGTAGATGGAAGCCATACTGCCATGGCTGAAGTAAGTCTCAAATCTGTATCTCAGGTTTATGGACTTAATTTTGTCTGGTTCTCAAATAAAACAAGGAAATACATTGCATAAAAAGAAAATGGTTGTTTCTATGCCTATTCAGATATGTCTTTGCCTCTTTGTTTATGAAAGTTTGCTTTCTATTCAGGATTCAGGGATCTGGTCTAAACCCAACAGTGACAATTTCACCAAATGCATAGATCTTCCAAGTAATCATAAAAGTATGAAGTTTTATTATCAAATTCCTTTCTCTTGTCATGCAATGGGTTATTCCAAGATTTGTCTCTTCTCACTTTCAAAATTCTTTTTTGGCAGAACTAGATGCAAAGACCCATGGCTACATTCTTGTAAATGCAAATGGTGGCCTGAATCAGATGAGATTTGGGGTCTGGCTGCGTTTGTATCTGATGGTAAATTATAGAAAGTTAGGCGGCAAGCATAACCTAATTTCACAATATACATTTGATTGCAGATATGCGATATGGTTGCTGTTGCTAAAATTATGAAGGCTACACTTGTTCTTCCTTCTCTTGATCACACTTCCTACTGGGCTGATGACAGGTTTTTTCCCCTTTCCCAATATGTAATTAGATAATCGGATCTCTTAACAAATGTACAGTCTCCTTGTTTCTAGCTAGCCTAAAACAATATTCAGTTTCAATTAGTGGTGATTATCTCTATGAATTGATATAAGATACAGTGTTATTCTTGTTCAAATCACAGCATAGCATAGAACTGCAGGTGATTAATTATGTGCAAGAGATGAATATAGCTTTATTCATTTAGTACTTTTGTTTTGCAACATCTTTTTAGGAGTATGCCATCAATTGCAATCCTACAATCAACATTTTTTCTAGACAATTATCACAAATTTTTCTTTAATTTAAAGGGTACTGTTGTTTGTTGGCAGAAAGATCTGACTGGTTTTCCTAATCTCTCATTTACCTATTCCACCTTTTGCTATCAATTTTTCAAATTATCAGTGTTATCAAGTGATGAGTTTCCATTCTCCTGTTGAATACTTTTTGTGGTCTACAACTTAATTTGTTTTAATATACTTGCAGTGGCTTCAAGGATTTGTTTGATTGGAAGCATTTTATTAATATGCTGAAGGATGATGTCCACATAGTTGAGAAATTACCTCCGGCCTATGCTAGAATTGAGCCTTTCCCCAAAACTCCAATATCTTGGTCAAAGGTCAACATAACTTGTCTACTCAAATGACTTCTTTTTCAAATCTGGAAAGATATGTTTGATTAATTGATTTTTGCATTCTTATTGAAGTCAGTCCATCCATCCAACTGGTCTTTTAGGTAGCCAGTTGAGTTTTTAAGAACATGAAAGTATCACTATCAAATGATAGCCTTATATGTGCCATCATATTTGTTTTGAATCGCATTGTTGAATTTTATGCACACCATATCATTGTGTGTCTTTTGCATAATGTTTCTAAAAACCATAATTATATATGTAATGCTTATTTACAGGTTCCTTATTATAAGACTGAAGTTCTTCCCCTCCTAAAGCAGCACAAAGTGATGTATTTCACTCATACTGATTCCAGGCTTGATAACAATGACATTCCACGTTCCATACAAAAACTAAGATGCCATGTAAATTACAGAGCATTGAAATATTCAGCTCCAGTTGAAGAATTTGGAGACACACTGGTATCTAGAATGCAACAGAATGGAAATCCTTATCTTGCCCTTCATTTGAGGCAAGTTACAATTTAATATTTTGATACAAATAACAAAGCTGGATCTTATTTCTGCCTCTCTCTCTCTATTACTTTTTGTTGTTATGCATACAAATGAGTTTGTTGTAGATAATCTAAGATGAAAAAAAAGGGTTGGGGGTGGGGGCTAGGATCTATTTGGAAGACATGGGATTTGATCCCACATTGGAAGTACAAGATTTTGCTGTGGGATTTATAAGGCCCTGGGTTCTCTAACTGCAAAGGTTGGCTTTTGTGGTATGGTTTCTCCAAGATTCTTATCAATTAGTAGTAGACCCTTTCACCATATCTATTAGTTGCAAACGAGCATGGATGGGGATATTGGCATAGCAATGCTTGCCTAGGACTAGTCAAATGGTTAGTGCTAGAATATTAGGATCCAATTGCTAGGTATGGACTTGAGCCCCACATTGGAACTATGAAAGTCTAGTGTGGGGTTTACAAGGCCTTAGGCTCTCCAATTACAAATGCTAGCCTTTGTTGTGGGGTTTTCCCTAGCTTGATCCAATGTTATGAACCTATGGAATTATCTATTGTTTCTTTGAAAAGTGATCTCTCAATAATAAGATCAAAGTAAAATAACATGTTTCTTGGTAAAGGACCCACTGGCATGAAAGTTTTCTTCATTTTGATCATGAAAATTTTGGACATGGCTAGATTTTGAATTTTAGAACTGCTTCTATATTGAACTTCTTTTTTATTGAAAGTCAAAGATTTGGACCCTACAGTGCTTTTGCTGCTTTTTGGCTGTTTGATTAAATTGTCATCAATGTCCATTTCAGATTGAATCAGATGTTTTGAACTGCTTCTATATTTTTTGCATAGGATATGCACTTTAGTTTATGTAACTGTCAGATTGAATCAGATTCTATAAGTTGTCTCGTGGAATAATAGTGCCAAGCATTACCCTAGTTTTGGACTCAATCGAGGACCTCAACTTCTCAACTCAAAAGATATTCATATTCCTGTCAAGAAGTTTAAATAAATATTATGCCTCTAACCTTATGCTATCGCAATTTGTTATAGATATGAGAAGGATATGCTTGCATTTACAGGCTGCAGTCACAATTTGACTGCAGAAGAAGATGAAGAACTGAGACAGATGCGATATGAAGTCAGTCACTGGAAGGAAAAGGAGATTAATGGGACTGAGAGGAGATTGCTTGGAGGTTGTCCATTAACTCCAAGGGAAACTTCCCTATTACTTAGAGCACTGGGTTTTCCATCACACACCAGGATTTATCTGGTAGCTGGAGAAGCATATGGAAGAGGAAGTATGAAATATCTTGAGGATGATTTCCCCAACATTTTTTCTCATTCCTCTCTGTCCTCTGAAGAAGAGTTGAATCCTTTCAAGAATCATCAGAACATGTTGGCTGGTATAGACTATGTTGTTGCCCTTAAGAGTGATGTATTTCTTTACACTTATGATGGAAATATGGCAAAGGCTGTACAAGGTCATAGGCGCTTTGAAAACTTCAAGAAGACCATCAATCCAGACAAGTAACATATTCCTAACCTATGATGATTTTATTTCTTCTTCATTACTTCAAGCATGATGATTTAGTTATATGCATTTTAGATCTGTGTTAACTAATTCTTGTTTATTCTCACTATAGTTGGTTTAAATGGTTGATGCAGGATGAATTTTGTTAAACTTGTTGATCAGTTGGATGAAGGAAAATTTTCATGGAAAAAGTTCAGCTCCAAGGTAAAAAAGCTTCACACAGACCGAATTGGTGCTCCATATCCAAGGGAGCCTGGAGAATTCCCAAAACTGGAGGAAAGTTTTTATGCAAATCCTCAGCCTGGATGTATTTGTGAAACAAGATAGCAGTAGAGACTCCCCTGAAGGTTGTCTGTCTTATGATGGCATGGCAGAGCTGCAATCAAAAGACATTGTGGTTATGCTGTGATATTCTTTTAATCCTTCTGTCTTGAGGAGATAGCAATGTGCTATTCATTGTCTGGCTGTTTGGACAAGATTACAAATGGCCAAGGTGGGGGCAAGAAACTGAGATTCCTAGCTACATTATTAAAATTAAGGATCAAGCGCAGAGTATACCACTGTCAATACAATAGAGATTAAACACCATACCTTTATAAGCCAACCTCGTCTCTAACCACACTTTTGAATCATTTTTTTTTCTTCCTTGATTATATTTTATTCAATACTTGTATTGATAGCAAGGGATGGGACTGAATAAATTGTATTCTTATTGTACAATAAGATTAAAAAATAGAAATGTAGTTTTTATTTATCTGAAGTTCTTTTAAACAGGTTTCTTTAGAATAGCAATGTACTCTTTAATATATTTCTTCTAATATAGTTTTTTTTAAAAGTAATATATATTGTTTATTATTGTGTGGAATTCATTGAATGGTATAGTCTATGTAAATTTTATCAAATAATAATATGTTGAAAATACCGGTTAGAGACATTTAATAGGCCGTATATAAATTTTACTAAATAATAAAAAGTGCATAAAATATTTCTAGAATTTGTTTGAAAGTCACATTGTATATCTCAATTCTTTAGGTACAACTTATATATCTATCTCTTGGGCAACTTGGCTTGATGTTGATTGGTTTTAAAGTAAAATTTAACAAGATCTACTTAATAAGAAGTGGGATTCGAGATTTTGTTTTTTAAAAGCAAGTTTATATTTTTAGATTGTTGGATTGCAACAGCAAGTAGGTTAGAAAAAATGTTTTACAGTCATTACTCATAAAAATATTCACGAGAAAAAGCCACATAATAATAAATTCATCTCACAGCTCAATTTTCTCAAGTACGAAATCATCTGCCTTCAACTGAAACTTGATAACGATAACATCACAACAACAACCAAATCACCTTAACTTTTATTACTCAACTACATAGCCTGCTGAAAGAAAGAGTCCTACTTACACATGCATACTAAATCTAAAATGTAGACCAAGGAAATAAATAAACTTAAAGCAAGGTACTAGACAATAATATGCTTGAGTTCAGTCTCTTTCATGGATAACTTCCCATGCATGGTTTAGCCTGAACCTCCAAGAACACCCTTAAGCTTCTTCACAAGAGCAGCATCAAGGAAAGTGGTTTGCACTATCAATGGTGTGGGGAAACTACTTTTGAACAAAGCAAAGTCCAGAATTTGCAGACCAGGATTGGAGCTACTGAAGCTTACAATTGCCAGGGCTGGAGTTTTACCTGCATTGATTTGGAAGTGAAGCAAGCCTTGAGGGAATACCATAACATCTCCCTTCTTGAGAGTTTTGAGGTAAACAGTGTTAGCAGAAGAAATGAATCCAGCCAAGATGCTCCCTTCTATTACAACCAGTAATTCTGAAGCTCCAGGATGAGTGTGAAGTGGTATGACTCCACCTGGTGCCAAGTCCAAGCGTGCCGCGGAAATTCCGAGGCCGTTGAGACCAGCAAACTGAGCATCAAATGCAGGAGTCACTGCAGCTTTGATAATGTTTGCGGTGTTGCCAGCAATGCCAAGGCCACTGTAAGCAAAATCATCTGCTGTGACCTTTGCAGGCTTCTTGCATGAATATCCTGCAGGGCCAATTGGACCTGCATAATCTGCAACACAGAAATCTAGGACAGAAGCATGGGAGAATGAGAGAAGAGAAAAAATGAGGGAGATAATGAGAATCATAGCTTCTTGTAGATTGGTATGTTCTCAACTTAACGCTGAAGTAGAATTGTAAGGGGTTTGGTTACATTATATAGTATTAGAGGGGAGGGCATGGACCTCTTTTTTTACCATTACCATTTTCAATATGGTTTAACATGGATAGATATTTTCTCACCTATAGCTATAAACGACAGAATTTGAGCTAGGATTGATGCATGTGAATGTCAACTTTTTCATTAGATAACAACAAGAACCTACTTTTTGTTTGAATGTAAAGGAAAACAGGCATCTTTCGAGTATCTTCTTTTACTGTAAAAGATATTATTTCTTCAAGTGCTCTAATTTGCATGCGTGATTATTGGTACTGATCTAAACTCAAATCTCTTTCTGGTCAATGTGGTTCCTTTTAAATTCTGATTCAATATGTCGTAAGTGAACACTAAACAACCATTCTCATGGTGATGATGTGATATTGATATTTATTCAGAACTTAGCAACGGAGAAATAGCGATAACAGTAACAGCACTGGAGGTTAAGTGAATTTGATATTTAATATTTGTACACTTCCTATTTATGTTATCTAAATGAGCCTACTCAAGAATGAACATTCATTCATTTTTTACTTTTCTACTTACCAAACCGGAGTGTAAATGTAATGTTATTATAGTAAGAATGGGAAAAAAAAAAATGTTATCCATATGCATATGAATTGGTCCACATTGCAAAAGAAAGAAAGGGCATAAAAAGACATTTTGACAGCTATCCCTTCTGCAAGTCTTGTTTGCGTGGATATTAAGCAAGGACATGGTATATATTTATATGCGGTTGCCTTAAATTCCCCATATTGTAGGGAACTTGGTAAAAAGTCTAGTTGTTAGTGTCCCCTGACATGCAACTGAAAAATGAAGGAAGATCTTCATATAATTTCCATTGCAAAGTTAGCTAGTCCGTCCTAGATGCTACTTACAAATAATAAGGATAAGGTTCTGATTGACGAATCAACAGTGGCCACTCACTCCCCCAAATTCAAGAAAAGGGTTGGGCTTTGATATCACTTTCATTGTCATAACGTGAATGTCCATGTCGATTGTGTCTATGAGATATTGCCAAAAGAACCATTGCATGTCTGCTAAATTGTCAGAAGATATATATAGACGTCTCAAGATAAAGGTGTACTAATGAGCTGCCATGCACGTTCCTTTAAACTCTTCTTCAAATCCATTGAATTTTTTTAATGATTCTACAGCCTAGCAGAAAGAAAATCATCATGCGGTAACTCATAATAGAAATTGATTGAATAGGCAAATAAAATATAAGGATATATATAGATTTTGTCTATATATAGAGACATAATATTAAGAATAAGCTTAAGTAATAAGAAAGTCGCTTTGGCCGAGTGGTTAAGGCGTGTGCCTGCTAAGTACATGGGGTTTCCCCGCGAGAGTTCGAATCTCTCAGGCGACGTTACAATTTTTTATTAGAAAAATGTTGGATTTAATTTCTATCCTTTAACATTTTAATACCACATGTCCTAAATATAAACAACAACAGATTCTACTTTTTTTTTTTTTCTACGATTTCCTCGTTTTAAAGTTTGAAAGAAGATAACAGGAATTGAAAGGTAAATAATAGTCTAGTAAAATAAGAGTAATCCCATTATTATTAATTTTTTTTGAAGGCAAATAACTTGAATTATTCAATTCAAAATGAAAAACTGAATACAAATTGGACTGAAAAATTAAACTCTTTTTATTGTTAATGGCTCAAGACTTTATTTTCTCTGCAGGTTTGATGAACAGTTCTGACTCCGGCAACGAACCACCAGATGGCGACAGTGGTCATCCCTTTCCTACTCCACCTCCACGACCATCCTTTCGTGATATGTTCATGGGAGATAGACTCATTCCAGCACCCAGGCCTAGGGTGGATCTAATCCAACAACAATTGACAAGAATTGAATATAAAGATGATAATCCCCTCAAACCAATGGTTCATATCTCTGACAAGGTGTTTGATGGACTATGTGCTCCTTGGCAAGATGCATTAGTGGTGAAGCTTTTGGGCAAAAGTATAGGCTACTCTTTGATGTGGGATAAGCTACATAGACTATGGAAGCTAGTTGCGGGTTTTGAAATTATGGACATTGGCAATGGTTATTTCATGGTGAAGTTTGACAACGTAGGTAATCGCCAAAAGGTTATGGATGAAGGGCCCTGGATGTTATTTGATCATTACCTTATAGTGCAACATTGGTCTCCTGAGTTTATCTCTCCATCTGTGAAGATTGAAAAAACGTTGGTGTGGATTCGCTTTCCGGGTCTCAACCTTATTTACTATGATGAAAACATTTTGCTTGTACTAGCAGCAGCCATTGGGAAACCAGTTAAAGTGGACTCCAATACCAAAGACATAAGGCGAGGCAGGTTTGCACGAGTTTGCATTGAAATTGATCTTACTAAACCAGTTGTTGGGAAGGTCTGGTTGAAAGGTTTTTGGTATTGAGTGGAGTATGAAAGTCTCCATCGTATATGCTCCACATGTGGTTGTTACGGCCATGTTACAAGGGAGTGCACTAAGAAACAACTAGAATTTCCGTTGGAAACTCCACTATCAACCTCGCAAGGAACAATGCCACCAATTGCTCTGGTAACCACCGCAACAACAGTAGATCCGTCTCCAATTATTGAAATTAATGTCCCCATTAATTCAGGAGAGCAAGTGGAAACCACAACAAAAATAACAGATGTCAATCATGATCCTGTTCATGGTGATTGACTTGTTGTGCAACGAAGGAAGAAACATAATAACAATAATTCAAATTCAAAAAAGAAAGAGAATATGATGGCTCGGGATTTTATTCTTAAAAAGGATAAGAATAAATTCTCTCTCCCACAACAGAATCCCAATATTCGTGGCAAGAAAGAGAAAGTGAGAAATTTAAAAAGCAATCATGCAAATCAATCTAGTCACGTGGCTCCACTTGCTCATAAAAGATCACGTTTAGATTTTTCTACCCCTATTGCACAATTAATTCAAAATGCTGCAAAGACCAACATGAATTCGCATGAGACAAATAAAAAGGTACTACCTCCAGCTCATATTACTCCACCGGACCCCACATCAACGCCATCATCGTCCATGTTCAATATTCATGCGAATAATCATGTAAATCAAAATGGGGTTAACACCACGGTACCTGGTGTGCATGCTGATGCTATTGCATCGAATCTTAATATTGATGTGGTTATGGTTAAAGATTCTCAAGGTAAGAAGGTGGCCAATGTGGCTCAAGAGTTAGTCCCTATAAGCCAAGCCATGCCAACGTAGGGCCATGGCTCAGATTCCCCTCCTCTTTTCATTATGTTGTCATAAATTGTTTACAAGATATATCAATCATATCATGGAACATAAGAGGAGCAGTTGGCCATTGTACGAAACGGCACGTCAAACATATGATTAAAACCCATAAACCTTCCATTTTCTTCATCTACGAAACTCATGTTCAATTCCATAGGGTTGAAAATTTTTGGAAGTCATTGGGGTATGAGAAGGTATTTATTCAAGAGGCTAGAGGACATGCAGGAGGTATTTGGGTCTTGTCAGAAAGGTTAAATGTCAACTTTACTCTTCTACACTCCACAAATCAATGTATTACCTTCAGGTTAGAGAAGGCGAATAGTAGGTGGAACTGCTCTGCGCTGTATGCCTCCCTTATTCCTACAGTGAGGGCTATTCTTTGGGACCACTTGATCGAGATTGGTAATGACATGGAAGGACCGTGGCTAGTCATTGACGATTGGAATGAGATTACTCAACCATCGGAGGTCACAGGGGGAGCCTTCCACCAAGCTAGGGCCAATGCTCTTTACAACGTTCTCACCCAGTGTGGCCTTATTGATATGGAAACCACAGGGAGCTTCTTCACGTGGCGCAGAAATATTCAAGCAAGGGGGTTCATACAAAAAAAACTCGATAGGTGCGTGGCTAACGCTAACTGGCATCTTGCCTACCCTAATGCGTTGTTGGAAACTCTTCTCTCCCACAACTTGGACCACAATCCTCTCCTTCTTTCTTGTCGAAAAGCTGACTATCGCATAAATCCTTCTTTTCATTTTCAAGCAGCTTGGCTTTCTCACCCGGAGTATGCAAATATTGTGACACAAGCATGGGGTCAAACTATCGGAGACACTTTCCATAAGCTTAATAAGGTTCGTGACAGCTCTATCACCTTTAACAAAGAGGTCTTTGGGAATATTTTTCAGGACAAAAAGAAGTTGGAAGTTCGTATCAAAGGAGTCCACCGAGAACTAGAGACTCGGGTTACTTCTGACTTGATTCAGTTCGAGGAAGCCTTGTAGGACCAGTACAACCAGATCCTTTTTCGCGAAGAAATGTTATGGTTCCAGAAGTCTCGTGAGAATTGGGTAAGATTTGGCAATAAGAATACCAAATTCTTTCATACTCAAACGGTTATCAGAAGACGCAAGAATAACATTTCTGGCATGTTTATCGATAATATTTGGTGCACTGATGCATCCCTTATTAAGAAAGAAGCTCAATTGTTCTACCAAGGTTTCTTCCAATCTACTGCTAGATGTCTTCCCAATTGCTTACAGCTAGTACATGTTCTTCGATTAGAGGATCATGCTCCTTCGGCCTAGCCGCTACCGTCACGTTACGGGAAGTGAAGGATGCCCTCTTTAGCATGAACCCTTACAAAGCCCTAGGCGAGATGGATTTCAACCTATATTTTTCAGAACCTTCTGGCCATATATCAATGATGATATTACACGCATGGTAGCTGAGATCTTTGCCACAACTGTTGTCCCATCCCAAATGACTAACACTTTGATAGTTCTCATTCCTAAGTCGGAGAATCCCACGTCCATCAGGGACTTCAGACCGATCAGTGTTTGTAATGTTCTATTCAAATTGGTCTCCAAGGTCCTAGTGAATCGCCTTCGGCCACACCTAGATTCTATCATTGGTCCCCTTCAAAGTAGCTTCATCCCCAAGAGGGGAACTTGTGATAATGTCATCATCGCCCAAAAGATTGTTCATAGTATGCATAAGAAGACTGGAAAGACTGGATATGTTATGTTCAAGATTGATTTTGAAAAAGCCTATGATAGGGTTGATTGGAGCTTCTTGAGATTGACTCTGAAGGAATTTGGGTTTCCGGACCGCATAATAAATTTGGTTATGAACTGCATTACTACTACATCCTTGTCCTTAAAATGGAATAATGAGAGATTGCCCTCTTTCTCGCCGAGACATGGTCTTCGTTAGGGAGACCCAATGTCACCTTATCTCTTTCTACTATGCATGGAGAAGCTAACACTTCTCATTCAGGAGAAAGTGAGTAGTGAGGATTGGCAACCAGTTACGGTCTCCAGAGGTGGCCCTAAGATATCACATTTATTTTTTGCCGATGATTGCTTGTTGTTCACTAAGGCGTCGAAGAAATCAAGTGCAGTTGGTCCAAGATGTTATCCGTCTATTTTGTCTTGCTTCGGCTTGAAAGTCAATAGTCGAAATTTAAGTTCTTCGTCTCTAAGAATGTTCCACGTAAGCAAAATCCAAGCAATTCGCCACTATATTGTAGAGTTCCAACACACTCATAATCCAGCAGATACTTGGGGTTCCCTCTCTTGGTAGGTAGGACCACTAAGGCAGATTTTTCCTCCCTCATAGACCGTGTCAATAGCCGCATTGCAGGTTGGAAGGGCCAACTCCTTAGCCGTGCTGGTAGAGTAACTTTGGCTATGTCAGTTATATCTGCTATCCCCTCTTACTCTATGCAAAACCTATGGATCCTGAAGGGAATTTGCAATAAAATTGACTCTAGGTTAAGGTGCTTCATCTGGGGAGGGAATCACAATCATTGGGTAGATTGGTTTACGATCTCTAAAACTCGTGCCAAAGGAGGTTTGGGCATTCGTCGATGTCGCCAAGCTAACATTTCTCTACTTGGCAAGCATGTGTGGGATCTTTTGCATGGCAAGGATAAGTTATGGGTTCGCTTACTATATGCGAAATATATTGGCCAAAAGAATATTCTTCACCTTAAGAATTCCACAAACAGCTCGTATGTTTGGTCCTCTATCATGAAAGCCTTATCTCATCTCAAACAAGGTTTCACGTTTAGGATTGGAGATGGGGATTGCTCCTTTTGGTTTGATCCTTGGTTAGAGGAGGGACCATTGTATGGCATGATAGATGAGGTCCATGAAAGAGACATGCAATTACGCGTTAAGGATGTCTATTTTGATGGCTATTGACACTTTGACGTCCTTACTACAACCTTGCCCCAAGACATATTCGGAACACCCTTCCGTACTTGTTTCTTAATCCTTCTATGCCGGATATTATTAGGTGGAGTGCATCTAGCTCGGGAAGGTATGATACCAAGTCTGCCTATGCATGGTTGAGCCGAGAGCCTGCTTTTCATCTTACCTGTCTTTGAGTTACGTGTCGTGGGTGTGGAAGTCCAAGCTACCCGAGAATGTTAAACACTTTATTTGGCTCACCCATGTAGGAGTCTTCCTACTAACTCTTTCCGCTTCATGCGGCATATTACTACTGATTCTTCTTGTTGCAGGTGTGGAGATGCCAATGAAACATGGATTCACATCCTTCGCGATTATCCCTATGCATGTAAGGTGTGGCAATACATCCGGTTGCAGTATGGTCTTGATTTCTTCATTGATGATGCTGCATACTGGCTCAGAAGTAACATCCAAGGAAATTTTCAGCTCTTATTCGGCATCACTTGCTAGATGATTTAGCGTGCGAGGAATGAGGTGGTTTTTAACGATATAGTTTGGCCAGACTAGTATATGCATAACCAGATAAATTCTCTTTTACATCTAGCCAAAGAGACAAGCTCGACCAGTTCGACTAGCTCATCCTCAATAGATAGGATACTGGTTAACTGGGAACCTCCTCCGCAAAACTACATCAAGATCAATACGGACGGTAGTTCCTTTAGTAATCCTGGCTTGTCAGGTTTTGGTGGCGTTCTACGAGATTTTGCAGGCAATTGGATCACGGGTTATATGGGCAATTGTGGTTTTACTTCAAACACCACCGCTGAGTTGTGTGCTATTTTCCATGACATTAAACTTGCCCACACAAAAGGTTTTTCTAATGTTATTTGTGAGACGGATTCCACCACTTCTCTGAAATTCATCATTGAGGGGTTCGACGTTGTTCATTGTCATGCAGGTGTGGTTTCGGCCATTCGTGATTACGTACAACTACCTTAAAATATTAGCTTCAAGCATATGCTTAGGCAAGGAAATAATGTGGCAGACATTCTTGCTAAGTCAAGAGCCAAATCTTCATCCCCGTTTATTTTATTAAATTCTTGTCCAACTTTAACTTCGAATTACTTAATTGCTAATACCTCAAACACTCTCTTTTGTAGGCCTTAGTGTCATTTTTTTAATTTCTTTATTCATAAAAAAAAAATTAGACTGAAATGAGAATGCTGCATAGTGCAGACTAACACAAGATATAGACACCCTAACAAGTGGAATGAACGACTAATTTATTAATTTGTCTCCCAATAAACTCAACCAACGAGTTTTGAATGTTGTGAGCATTATTAGTATTTAAAAAAAGCCATAGCTAGATTTGTCAGGATCAGTTGTTGTGTTGATTCAGGAAAGGATAATCTGTGTATCCTATGACAGGATCTTTTGTGTAGAACGTGTTCCTGTTATACTTTGTCAAAGGTGCATTAATCTTGAGCCTTAAAACCAAATCTGGATTAGAGATGAAAAGACGACCATAGGATACCAAGTCAGCACGGCCTTCAGCAACAGCTTCCATTCCCGAGTCCCTAGTAAAGCCACCACTGCACATCAATGTTCCCTCATAAGCCTCTCTCCATTTCTGCATAAAATGATCTTCTTCACTCGCTGACTCGCTACTCTTCTCCAATAGTGTGAACCGAGGCTCGGTGATATGAAGATAAGTGAGTTTTGTTCCCACTTGTTTCTGCAAACTGTTGAGCCTCTCAACCACTGCTAGGCCTAGCCCAAGTGGGTCGGAGTCAAAAGCATCGTTGAAATCAATTGCTGGTGAAATTCTGAGAGCAACTCTCTCCGCTCCGATGGCAGAAACAACAGCTTGAAGAACCTGCATTAGGAGCCTGCAGCGGTTCTCTACTGATCCACCGTATTCGTCAGTTCGATCATTGATTCCATCCTTTAAGAATTGGTCAATGAGGTAACCATGTGCGGCATGAATCTCGATACCATCAAATCCTGCTCGAATTGCATTGATTGCTGCCTGGCGATAGTGGTGAAGTATTTCAGGTATCTCAGAGGTGGCAAGTGCACGTGGCTCTTGGTACAAGCCAAAGGAGCCATCGGGCATGAAAATTTTCCACTTGTCTGATATGGGTTTGGTTGTGGACGAAATTGGTGCAGCCCCAGCAGGCTGATATACTGAATGTGATGCACGGCCAACATGCCAAAGTTGACAGAAGATGAAGCTTCCTTTGGCATGCACGGCATCCACAACATTTCTCCAAGCCTCCACTTGTTCATCTGAGTATATTCCAGGCACATGAGGAAACCCTGAAGAAGTCGGAGAGATCAAGGTGCCTTCAGTGATGAGAAATCCACCGGGTGTTGATCGTTCAGCATAGTACTTAACATGCGCTGCCAGTGGAATCCCATTAATCGCTCTGCATCTCGTCATGGGAGCCAACACTACCCTATGGGACAGCTTGAATTTTCCCATCTTGTATGCAGAAAATAAGGTGCCTAATTGCATTGATGACTCGTTATCTGCCATTATTGATTGAATTATGCAATGAGGATCGACCAACTCTGTTATATAGTATATAATTGGGAACGTGGTTAGACTTTCCACCTCGTGTGGTCGGTTTACACGTTCCAAATTATGAATGAATGAAAGCCAAAATTGGCTTTGCATTCTTTTTGCGCCTCATGTCATGTTTACGTCTATTGATTCCTTCTTTTGTCTACCATGCCATCTTGCATGATGTAACTTGCTGTTTCCCCCTCCATTTCATATAATACTATAATACAGTATTTGACTTCACTTTTTCCTTTTCTTTTTTATCCTTGACCACAATTTTCTCTGTTCGGCGCCTCTATTAAATGTGTTTTCATACACAACTAACAATCAAATGTGTTTTCATACACAATGAATTCGTAAAGACCCTCATCTCATTATTCTGGTCTAATGCGATTATTCTGGCAACTCGTGAGTCGTGACGCAATGGCTCACCGAATTGTTATAACAAGTCACTCAAAACTTAATTTCTAACTTTGAATTGCAGTGCATTCTTATATCATTATAAAATTTACAATAATCTGTCAAATATATAAATTATATTTTTTATTCTTAAACTTTTCAATATTTATTATTTTTAAAAACATTTTTTAGTCTTTCTTTTTATCTATTTAAATGATGATGACATTTATTTTATTACGATTCATTTTCTAACCGTTAAAAACTCATTTAAATAACTTGAAAGATCTTTAACAAAAATTGATATATCTCAAAAATGAATAGTCGTAATCCAAATTCTACCTATGCACAATTCCAAATTCATATTCAAACTCCAAAATAACTATTTTTAATGTAAAAATTATATTTAATTAAAATCTAAAATAAATAAATATTTTTGATTATATAAATAATATTTTTAATTTATAATAAACAATTTAAATTGTGAAATGAAATATTTTTTATTTATTAAAATTTAAAGAAAAACCATTGAAATTTAAGGTTGAGATAAAGATAAAAAAAAAAATGTAGGTTAAAAATTATATGTAATTAAAAAGATTAAGTATATAAATAAAAATAAAAACATGCTAGCTTAGTTTGAGATTATTGATTTTTTTTTTACTAATTGCAGAAATAGTGTATGAAATGCACATTTTAAAAATAGTAAGAAAAGTGAAAGATTTACTTTCTAAATAGTATATTTTGATGTATAATACAAGGATAAATTCCAAAGATCTTTTACAAAGAAAAAAACTACACTTCAGATTTCCTACAAAAAATTCACATTACTGCATCGAGCTATTACTGAGACAGAAGCTATATAGCATTGTAATTTTACCAGGTTCCATTGGTTAAATCATTAATCTCTTGCTGAAAAAAAGAAAAAAGAAAGATAGTTCGTAAAAAAAAGTGATTCAAAAAAAGTACAAAGATATATGCAGCTTGCAGGCAATATAGATAACTATACAGGCCGAAGAAAATTATGTCAGGCAACTTTTGGGGGTAATGTATATAACATCTTCATAATTGGGATACTCTAATTATACATATGACAATATAAAAAATTCAAAAAGCCAAAGAACATTACAGTTAATTAAAGGCGTGCCCTTGGCTCCTTTGTCTCAATTTCTTTGCTCAGGAAAGGATAATCTGTGTATCCTATAACAGGATCCTGAGTGTAAAATGTCTTCCTGTTATACCTGGCTAGAGGTGCATTAAGCTTAAGCCTTAGAACCAAGTCTGGATTGGAGATGAAAAGACGACCATAGGATACCAAGTCAGCATGGCCTTCAGCTACAGCTTCCATTCCTAATTTCCTAGTAAAGCCACCACTACACATGAATGTTCCCTCATAAGCCTTTCTCAAGTTCTGCATCAAATGAGCCTCCTCCTCTTCACTCCCAGGTCTACCCGACTCGGTTTGGCCATATGCTGTGTATCGAGGCTGAGTAACATGAAGATAAGTGAGCTTTCTGCCCAGTTCTTTCTGGAAATTGTTGAGTCTCTCCACCACTGCTAAGCCTAGCTTAAGTGGGTCAGAGTCAATGGCATCAAGGTGATCAATTGCTGGTGAAATTCTGACAGCAACTCTTTCCGCCCCAATAGCAGAAACAACAGCTTCAACCACCTGCATTAGGAACCTGCACCGGTTTGCTAGTGATCCACCATATTCATCAGTTCGATCATTGATTCCATCCTTTAAGAATTGATCAATGAGATACCCATGTGCCCCATGAATCTCGATTCCATCAAAACCTGTATATATGTCACATTTCATCACATGCCTTAATAATAATAGCCAAATAACAACCAATGATGATAAAGGTTGTTTGCCTTCAGCTTCTGAAAACTAAATGTTAAATACTGATTTGAATTGTGTTCCACTTAACAAACCCACAAACACAAGCTAGTAATCTAAAGAACTCCCTGCATTATATGTGCCTAGAACATGACACTAAGATGCATTGCCTTACCAGTTTACCATCATTGTACAAAAAGAAAAATGGATAGGCCAACTTTACTTTTCTTACACTTGGAATTGGAATCTATTATAAAGTCCTTAAAAAATGAGACGAAAAAAGAATTAAAAACACAGCATATCATATTCGTCGTGTTTTTTCCTTCTATTTTCTTGGGAATTGCAAGAAAAATAGATCAGGTAAGGGAAGCAGATCATGTAAACATTACACAATGTCATAATGACCATCTAAATAGAGACACTTGCACTTCAACACATACATTAACATAATCTTAATTGATAGTACTACTCAGTATTGAAGACATTGATTAATGTTTGATTTTAAGAACCTAATAGTAAGAATTGAAGAAACTAACCTGCTCGAATTGCATTAATTGCGGCTTGGCGATAATGCTGCACTATTTCAGGTATCTCAGAAGTAGCAAGTGCACGGGGCTCTGGGTACACACCATAAGACCCATCGGGCAGGAGAATCCTCCACCTCGCCGATATGGGCTTACTCGTGGAAGAAATGGGAGGAGCCCCACCAGGCTGATACACTGTTTCACAAGTAGCATTAAAAGTCAACTTAAATTGTTGATTGACATTAAAAATACTAAAAGAACTGCACCTCAATTTTATCTTTAGAAAAGTTGTTGATGGTCAATTTTTATTTTTTTTTTATCAGCTATCAAAGTTATTTATTTAAGTCTTAAAAAGGAATGGTTAACTCTAGAGGAGTAGGAGTAGGACCAGCATGAGAATGCAATGCAAGTTAGTAGTTACCTGGATGAGAGGCACGGCCAACATGCCAAAGTTGACAGAAGATAATGCTGCCTTTGGCATGCACGGCATCCACTATATTTCTCCACGCCTCCACTTGTTCATCTGAATATATCCCCGGAACATGGGGAAACCTGCACATCAATTATCAAACCACCACTCACATCTAAACACTCCCACCAAACTAATCACACCTTATATACTAAATGAACAAAATTAGTTACAAAGAAATACAGTAAGTATTACTCCATAATGTTTGGTTTCGAATTAATAGAGGGATACTATTTGCATACATTCAATTTCAATTTCACTTCTATTACATTTCTACCTTGGTACACTTCATCCACCCCATTACCCAACAACAAAAGTCCGTTAATTGTCGAAGTCAATACAGTATTATAAACACGAGCAGCACCCACGTGGAACTCGTTCCACCGTAGGATGAGTTATTTGACCGTTCAATTTCATTTAATTAAGGATAAGTACTTGGGACATAAAAAATGAACATTTATTTAGACTTAGTACAAAAACAAACAGCTTTGCGTTGAGGCACAAGGAATAAATGTTTTAACAATTGACTAATCTTACTCAGTCTTAGAATCAATAATATTTTTAACATTTAAATATATATTTAACATTATAAAATATCAAGTGATTTCTTATTTAATAATTAAGTATCATTAAAAAAATATTCCCACCAACTATATATCACGTGCGTGGCAGCTCCGTTGTTGTTGTTATTATTATTATTATTATATTAGTGTACAATTAAAAAAATATACAAACATGAAATGAAGGTGTTTATGAAAATAGTAGTATTTTTTATAACACTGTTAAAAAGAAGAAAAAAAAAAAGTAAAAATGGGAAGAGATGAGTAAAGTAAGTACCCAGGAGCAGTGGGGGAGATCAAGGTTCCTTCACTGATGAGAAATCCAGCAGGAGTTGATCTTTGAGCGTAGTATTCAGCAAGTGCTTCTTGTGGAATCCAATTCAACGCTCTGCATCTTGTCATGGGAGCCAACACAACCCTGCACACCCACAAATCAGTCATGTTTTGGTTGTGGGTAAAAATTAAATAGATTTAAGAAAAGAGAGAGAGAGAGAGGCAAACAGAGAAGTAACGAAAAGTGTAGTGTGTGACCGACCTATGTGAGAGGTTGAATTTGCCCATCTTGTAAGGAGAAAATAGGGTTGATGAGTTATCTGCCATTGTTGGGATGAATAGAAGAAAGTTAAGAAGAGGGAGTCGGATGTTCAATTATTGAATCAAGGATCAACTTTGTTATATGCTTTTGCTTTAACTGCTCCACTTCCACGTGATTAATACTATTTCCGCACGTGCTTCAATCCTCTCTATGGACGGTCATCCGTTATTGCATGAATTAAATGGAACCGGTAGTGGAATCTTTTAATGGCTTCAGTGCTTCACCATCGTATTCGCGTGCTTGCTTTTCACCTCGTCAATTCTCTTTTTCTTGCTCCCATCACTTTCTTCTAACACTCTCTCTTTTAAATCTTTCCATATCCTAATCCAATACCAACACTCTCTACTCTCTACTTATTGCCCACTTTACCCTAATTAGATTTTGCCTGTCATAAGCTTTCACGGTAAAGGTAAATTTAATCACCATTCAAAATGAAATACTATTAATTACTATTAAAAAGTGCAAGTATTTATTTGAGACAATGAAAATATTCTTCGAATTTGAAGAATTCGAAAATTTCAATTTTTATTTGGGATTAAAAAACCCTAATTTAATATATTTAAAACAT
This sequence comes from Amphicarpaea edgeworthii, assembly GCA_014843725.1. Taxonomy (NCBI): domain Eukaryota; kingdom Viridiplantae; phylum Streptophyta; class Magnoliopsida; order Fabales; family Fabaceae; genus Amphicarpaea; species Amphicarpaea edgeworthii. Next base: position 23,864,887 of record CM026324.1, on the reverse strand, counting down.
AATTATACAAGTAGACAAATTAATATTGAAAGATAATTAATATTTAGACCTCCCTCAATTTATTAATGTAGCTCCCTTTTGTGTTTTTTTTTTTTTCAAATATATCCTCTTTTCTGAAAATTTGATCCGGGATTGTAACACTTCCGGAATCGAATTTGTGGCATCAACATGATGACTGCGTTGTATTGAATCTGATGTAGTGCTAGAGCCTAGATGTTCTGGCATACTCCAGTTAGCGGTGAAAAATTCTGGAAACTAACAGTTTTATAAAATAGGATATTTTGGGGAATTTTTTTCCAACGGGCAGTACATTAGTAATACGAGGTGTAAATAACATAGGTAATACTGAAAATAAGCATACTGAGTGGGCTTGGGCTTTAGTTACTGGTTTCTACTCCAACCACCTGTGAACCCAAATAAAGTGCAATAGATAGCAACGGACAATCTATGATTCGAATATTAATATTAAATATGAAATAAATTATATGGAGAGTAAATACATGTTATAGTGGTTGTTTTCACTACTATCTACCATTATCTTATTATTGAGTGGAGATCACCTGTTATACTATTTATACTGTGAAACATCAATTGAAATAAATATATTATATTTTGATATTTAAATAATTTTTTATTTTAATTAATATATCATAATATAAGAAGTAAGATAAGGATCAAACAAGAGATATTTACTTTATTTTATTTATGTAAAATATAAAACATGATAACAATGCTATTTGGTGTGAATCAATTAAACATATGGTAAAATCAAAACTTATTATGTTATTGTACTATAATGTTTTTATTCTATTTTTATATCCTATCTTATCTTGCTACTACAAAAAAAATCCTAAAACATATGTGAAAAGGTAAAAACGGCTGGTCAGAAACACAAGGATTAATGTTAGGAATTTTCAAGAAGGTAAAAAAGGTTAATTCAAAAACAGATATGTTTTTTTTTTTTACAAAAAAGATTGTTAGGAATATTTTGTTTGTTTAATTTTGATACACTATCAATATAGTTTTTATACTGCTAACCTAATAGACAACACCTTATAACTATAAAGAACATATCATGAAATTCAATCATTTTTAATGACATGGTAATCTATGATTTGTTGAAAGTGTATTTTCTTTTCTATATTGTAATAAAATTCTTATTTTACTATCATTGAGAATTTAGAGATGCTTGTATAATATTTTAGATTTTTTTAGTTAAAAATTAAAACGTATAAAAAAATTGTGAAAACGATTTTTGTTTACATTTAGGTAAATTCATTAGTCATTTTCCTTTTAGAAAAAAAAAACAGTTTTCGAAAATCATATATATTGGTGTAAAATTTAACTGATCTTTGCAATATTTGTATGGACGGGGTTGCTTGCCGCTTTGTACGATGATAACATTGACGAGGCTAAACTAAAGTGATTTTTTTCTACTACTTATATTTTATTGATAGAGCCAAAGAGTATTGTTAATTGGTTTTCACTTTCCATTTGGCTCTCAACCTTTGCTACATGCATCGATTAATGCTTTAATTAAATATCATTTTCCCGTTGATGATATTAATCAACATCCAAACATGCTTTTCTCTGAAGTTTTGATGATTACACATATCACTAGTGCTCCCATCAACACGTGTATTTAGCACATTCCGAAGCTAGCACACTGGTCAAAATCCAATTTGAGTGTAACTAACTTGGTTTACAGAAGCTCCTTCTCATTCTAGCGTAGTAAGTTGGAACCATATATGTAGAATGGGGAAATTAAGTTCGAATTCAATGTAACTAACATGCCTAACAATTTGTACGGTACATGTGGTTTCTATTTGGATTTTTCATTCCATATAATAAAAAGAGAATGTTAAATGCCCACTTTAAAAAGGGTGTATGAATGAAAAATGAGCAGATAAGACATATGATGTAATGAAAAGTAAAGAAATAAAAAAAAATGGGTTAGAGTGAAAAGTTACTAAAGTTATGTGCTTGATATCAAGGGGATTTGGATCGGATAGGATGAATTAATCTTTACCGATGTATCGAATCAATGGAACAAAAATAATTTTGAAGGATTTTATTATATATCAATCATATTTAAACATTTAATTTTTCTTAAATATTTTACCTATACCTCTTAATATGATTGTATATTGTGATTATTACAAAGTTAAGTTTCACGTTTCTTAGAATATCTTGAGCATCTAATTTATATAATTATTTGTGATATTGACTATCAAAATGAAAAACAAGAGACAAAAGTTTCACGCACATGAGACTAATTTTTTTTTTTTATTGATAAAAATCAAATACGGTACTATAAGATTGGATTATGTGAGATTGATGTAGTGTAAACCCACTTATTACATCTTGTGGGATTAATATATTTTGTTTCTATTTTTTCCTATGTTACTTAGTATTTTCTCTTCATCTTTTTTCTCAATCATTAAATGTGGAATAACATATTTTTCATCAAACATTTTCCTAAAATATAATGATTTATATATTCTATTTTTAAATAAAAGATTTTTTTTTTTGTATTTGAAGGATGACAAAAATAAATAAAGAATGACTTCCTTTTGTTTTTCCTTTCAAATTCGGAATCAAATAATATTTCCTTTCACCTTTTAACCTTTTTACTTTGTCTCCTCCTCCGACTAAATTTGTGAATAATTTATTTTTTCTTGTGTTTTCCCTTTATTCAACAAATCACTGAAGCGAAGAGGTATAAAAACAGAGCAAGCTCAAGCAGCACAGTACAAGTACAAAGGAAAGCAGGGTTTTTCTTAACATTTGTTTGTCAGGTCATGCAAATTATGTGTTGTCATCAGCCATATAGAAGAAGATAATCCCCATGGACCCCACTGCAAATAAAAGTCCACATAGTTTGGTCACTTTCATCATATTCAACTCATTCATCTTTTTATTATTCATTAACCCTAACTAAATTGGACTTTGTGCTTTTCGGCAATTTCTAAGCTTGCAATTAAAAAGTAATCCTCCTCGCCCTTGTTCATTAATAGTCCCGTATTATGGTTTTCAATAATAATGAAATTCAGAAACATCTTGTATTGTACTAAAATTGAATAAAGAGAAAGAAAAACGAGACATTTATTTGCTAAATCTTACACGTTTGACCAAAGATTATCTGGTGTAGTTGGGGAGATCAAAGTCTTCGCATTTAACATTACCCATTGAATTACAACTACCTCTAATTTCCCAGTTGTTTTTCAAGGTGTCAGAATTAGGATTAAAAAAATACTTTAAAGTTTTCCAATTCTATGAAAACAGCATTACTATCATCCCCGTCCTCATTGCATGTGCCGAAATTATTAATTATAATAAAAGTGGTTTTTTTATATATATAAAAAATGAACCAATTAGGCTTTTGATAATCTAAGATAATTCTAAAACATTTATGAAATGTGTCCCATAAATTACTACCTCACATTATTGGGTCCACTTTTTCCCACATGAAACACTAGTCAAGATGCAATTCCTTAATTTCTTTACTATTTATATTTACATAAGTTGAAAAGTGTTTTACAGTATGAAATTCCTATTAGAGTTTGTTTGTGAACATATTAGGAAGATAGAGCAGTAATAATAGACATTAAATAGTAAAAAACATAACAGGCAAACAGAACAGTTATGATAGGAGTATATTTTTAGAAAATAGAAAAGGAAAGAGAGGAAGCATTGATTGGATGGTGTTGTTACCAATACCAACCAAAGAGAATCTTATTAGAGTGAAGAAGAGAGGAGAGGCAGTAAACACTAAACAAGCAGCAGCTGCAGCAGCGGCTAATACTACAAAAACAAAACAAACAAAGGCGTGCAAAATAAGAAACTGACCTTCTTCTCTTCCTCTTTGCGTTGCGTTCCATCACTTTCTCAACTTGTCTGTCCTTTCGTTCCACCATTCCACCACTTCTTAATTTCCTCTTTTTTTTTTTTTTTCCTTTTTTCTTCTTTCTGTTCCATCGATCACCTCTAAATCGAACATAATTTTTTAATATATAGTATTTTTCATCCCGCAACCCAACACAACACTACCTGAGCCAGTTCATGAACTAATTCACCCTAAAGCTTCGCTAACAGCCGCAACAACTCTCTGCTTTTGAGCTTCTTCTCTTCTTGTGCTATTTCGAGGTGAATTTTCCTTTTCTGTTTTTCAATTTTATTCGTATGCTTGGATGGGGGTGGGGGATTGTTTTACTGATTAGTAGTAGTATACTATGTTGTGCTTCTATTCAATTACTATTTATTACATGTTTTGTTTAGTGGTGATTTCTTTCTCCATGTTTCTTAGTTAGTGTAACAGACTCAGCAGAACATGAAAATTGAAATAGAAAACCATGAGTGATTGAGTGTGTAATCGGATAGTATTATTGTATGTTCCTTGAGTTTTTTTTTTTTTTTAATTAATTTTGTAACTACTGAAGCTTCTTTGTTGTGTCATGTGTGGAAGCTTTTGCTTGTATGAGAGACATGGGAAAAATGGATCAGTTGTGGACCCAGTAATAGCATAAGCTATTTTCTTTGTTTATTTGCTCTCGTATATTCAGTTGGTGCAGTTACTAGCAAGAAAATGGGTTGCTAACGTCACTTTTAATCAGTTAAGTATGTCTTTTAAGAGTTGTTGGCTTTATTTGGTGAGTGTCACCCCCCTACTGTTTGAGAGACTTAACATCCCAACCTACCTATAATGGGGGCAGGACTTTAAACTAGATGCAGCTTTGTGAATTATTAAGGAATTAAAGTTCCACTCTTGCCATTAGCTATAGCTTCGGACCTAGTGGCAATCACTTGATCGGTTGATACTACAAGAGTAGTAACTAGTAATTGATACTAATAGCAATAAATTTGAAGTTTTTTTTTTACTTTTACCACACGATGCCTTGTTTGTGAGTTAGCATACTATAACTGGTGCTCAAGAGTTTCAGCTTTTGGTGGCTTATGTCAGTATAGTTGTTCTTAGCTGTAATTATGCTCCTCCATTTTCATCTTTCAGAATGGATTGTAGACTTATTGTAGCTCTATTTTTGAAAGATACTTTATTTGAGTTCATGTTGCTTACATGAAATTCTTATTTATTTGCGTCTTTGGATGCCATGTTTATGAAGGCACAGATGGCTGGAATGTCAAAGGAAGAAGGATCAGCTAGTCCTAGTTGGGGTGCTTCTTTTTTCATGCAGACAAGAGAGGATGTGGTTAGAGCTGTTGCTGCTGCTGTTAATTCTCCAATGTCATCAAAAGATGATAATAGTGGTAGTCAACTTCAAAGGCTGCAGTATCAAGTTGCAAGAATGTTAAAAGGGTTTTCACACCCTCCTGATGTTGAAAACACAAATTACAATCCTGAAATCCTGACTAGTCTGAAGCGTCAATGGGCTGCAAATTTTCAGTTGCAGTACATGGTATGGTACAATGTCCAGCTTCAATGTACCAGATTCACATGTTCCTTCTAGTACTTTGTGTATGCACTATAAAGGAAGTTTAAGATGCTTGTTATTATAGTATCTTGAAACACTTGGTTTTGAATGTTCCTCTTCCTTGGAAGTTCAGCCCTTGCATCTGATACTTATTTGAACTTTCAGCTCTTCACTCTGTTTGAGTGCTTGCCATTATCAGCTTTTAGTTCTTGCCTTAGGGCTCATCTCATGAACTACTGTCCCTTGACTGTTCTCATACACTCCATCTTATCTGATTCCGCAGGATCATAGGTCTTGGAAGGAGCCCTCACAACTGTTTGAGAGCATGGTGGTTGTTGGACTTCATCCTAATTGTGACGTTCAAGCACTGCAAAGGCAATATGTTGATAGGAAGTTTGAAGGCTCTGGTAAATTGAGAAGTGCACTTGGTTATCAGAATCAATCTCGAGTAGAACCCAATATTGAACCTCAGGTTGTGATCTTCGATAGCAGATACTGAACTTTTATGATTATTATTCTTATTGTCAAATGGTACAAGTACTAATGCTAATTGTATTTGTATTACCATTCAAGTTTTACTACAACAACTACTAGAACTTTATTGATTACTGTCTTTAGTATTACTTTTGTCTTCAAATATATATATGGATCAAGAGCAGTATTCAATTTTTGCAGGTCTTATTTGTCTACCCTCCAGAAAAACAGCTGCCTCTTAAATGCAAGGATCTTCTTTCTTTCTGCTTCCCTGGAGGCCTAGAGGTTAGGTTATGCTTAATGAACTTCAGTCTTTTCTGCCATCATTTTCTATATCAAAATATTATCGTATGTGTAGATGAAAACAGAAATGACCTCAAACATTGAGTTTTTTTTTAACCCTTAAATTGAGAAAAAAAAAAGATGTCCATGAGCTTGTAGCTTCATTGGCACCGGCCCCACCTGTAAGACCGGGGTCTGATGAAGATGTTGGAGGTTCCATCTTCTACTCACTTGGGGTGTAGCATAAGATATAAGTGGCATTGGGTAGGGTGAGTAAGAGAGCATCATTTGTGTTTGTGTAATATAATGATTTTTCCATTTACCTAGAGTAGGTGTATCCACTGTTGATAAAGCATAGTAACTGAAAAATTGGAGTGATCAATAGTTGACAGTATTGCTTGTATTTAAATTCTTTGCATTAATAGTAGTTTATGTATTTATACAGTGACTAATCTAGGGAGTCAGGCATCTGTTTGTCTGTCTTGTCTTACATTTATTTATTTTTTCATATGTGAATAAGTTATGTGGAGCTTCTAACTAGGTTTCAATTTTTGTTGGATGTAATTTTAGGTTTGTGCTGTTGAGAGAACCCCCTCCATGAGTGAGTTGAATGAAATTCTTTTTGGGCAGGTATCTTGTTCCATCTTCTTATCACTTTTAGACAAGGGCCTGCACACAAATTCTAATATTAGCATACCATCCAAATTGGTTTACCCATCTTTGAAAATCTGGTTGCCCTGTACATGCAACTTTAGTTTTCATAAATCTAGCATATAAATAGACAGTGATGGAAACTTGGACATCATCAGGCATTTGTTCTAGCAGAATGTTTATCTCTGGAAGATTTTTCATGTTTACTGTTTACATGAAGTTTTCATATTGCAGTTATTTGAATTGAAATGGTTATCAGTTGTCTTTCAGATCCTTGTTTCCCCAATATAGTCATCGTGATTTTTTTTGGATTTCCTTTATCTGCTGATACATGTTTTTGATTCTGTTTTTTGAGTCATTTGTTTGTGCTTTCAGTCAGGAAAGGCTGTCTTCTGCATACCTATAAGGCTATAACTTTCGATGTTAATGGATAACAAACTTTTTTGGGATTGTGACCTTGTACTTTTTGTTTTATGTTAACTATGTCAAATCTTTATAATCAATTTTTTGTTTACTCCTTAGTGTTGTCAACCTTTTTATTTGACACAGTTGCAGAATATCTGATAGAATCAGATAGATCCTGGTATTTATACTAGGATTAAAGAGAAATGTATACTTCTATAGAGCAGTGTTCTATTTACCGTGACTGAAACAATATGAATAACTGATAAAATAGAAAAAATAAATGAGATAACTCAGAAGCAAGAATGCTACTCAACCCATAGGCAAAAGCCTACAAGAATTCCCTTCAGATTTGATGCCTTATCTGGTCCCATTGCATCCCTCATATTCCTTCCACTCTGTATGCTTCCCACACTCCCTTCACCAGTCACCACTAATCTGCTGCCACATGTCCATTCTGTTAGGATCGTCTCTAACAGACTCCTCCACCTCAATTCCCCCCATCCTGCCCTTGTCATTTCTGCCCCTCTTCTTTGGTGCACCTGAACTGGGGGTCCATCAGGACCATCTATGGGGTGCTTATCAATCTAAGTTGTTAAATATTGGTAACTGAAGGTCTGTTTATGTATTGCAGGAACACCTTAAACAACAGGATCTGTCATTTGTATTCAGGTTACAGGTATCTGAAGCAATCTTATTGTTACTTTGTTGCCACTGTTGCATTTTCTTATTTTGGACATTATGTGAGCGTTTGCTATTTTTCTTGATATGAAAATATTCTAGGGATGGTATTTGGATTACATGCAACTTATTCAAATTGTATTCTGAAACTGGATGGATATTTCCTTATTACTATATTATACTCTTAAGAGTAGTTGAGCACTATTTGATAGAAAGCCATCCGAAGAGATTTTTTTGCTGGAGCAGTGTTAGCTTGGATTCTTTCATAGTAGTTTTGGACCTATTTCCCTTGATCAACATTGAATGATGGTTATGATGTCTACCTCCTTATATGATGCAAAAACCAGCCACACATTTTCTAGTGCTTATTGTGTTTTCATTAGGTTATCCAAGATGTAAAACCTCAAATTCTCACTAATGTAATTTGTTGGTTTTCTTGCATATGAGAACCTAGGCATCTAATTATTTACAATAATGCATGCACTGTTTAGTGGAGTGGATTTGGAAAGATAGGAAAGGATATGGTTGATGTGTTTGGACTTTGGAGTATAGCCTTTTTTCTTGATGTGCAATGGAGGTGGAAGACCTAGTGTGGGTAGGTATGCTAAAGTGCAGGCCAAAAAGTAACCTAGGATAATTCCTAGGAGGCTAGGATCAAGTAGTTCCTGAAGGAACTTGTTGTCAATCGTGCTAGAGTGTACTTTGTATGCATAAACAACTTCCTTTGTTTTCTTTCCAAATCTACCCTACCAAACAAAGCCTTGTTTATTTTTTATATTGAAATTGTACTAGTTACCTCACAATGTTACTTTGTTTTTTTGTTTGTTATTTTAACTTCGAAGGGTGCTGACAACTCAACACTTTATGGGTGTTGTGTCTTAGTTGAAGAACTAGTGCACAAGCCCTCTGGATTGCTTTCTCTGATTTCTGATAAGCAGCCTTCTTGCTCGTCTTTGAGACGACATATATTAACCACTCAGAGATGTTACTGCATTCTTTCAAGGCTTCCAGCTTTTGAATTGCACTTTGGTGTATTGAATAGGTAGGCTTTCAAATGAAGCAGGTTTCTACATTGGAAGATTAAGTTCTGTATGTTAATATATTATTGGAAGTTGAAATGAAATATTTTTTCCTTTTCTTTTATGTGATTGACATGCTGCTTATTAACTGTATTTGGCTGAAATATTTGAATTATGGATAGTATATGGTTTTGTGATTTTTGCTCATTTATTGTGCTAATATATTTGTAGCATTTTCACACAAGAAAGGCTAGAGCGGTTGACAAAAAGTGTTGGAGATTTAAATTTAGAATTTGATGAAGGTAATAAGGAAGAAAACCTAGAGGGCTACACAGAGAATGCTTTGGTGAGTGATGTACCAATAGAAGACAGGCTTGGTGAAAATACAATAATTTCTCAATCAAAGTCTACACCTGAAAACATCGGGGATGATGGTCAACCAGATCACCTAATTGTTGATGGTGAGCTGCAGCCATATAAGGAGAGACTCAATTATGATGATGTTTTGCTTACTGATCCTGCAACTGATAGGAAGATAGCCAAAGAAGATTCTGGCCCTACGAATTCTGAAAATAGTGATCAGTATGGCGATGCTTTTGCAACCAACAAACAATCTGAAGACAAACATTTACCTAATGCTATTTTGCCCCTCCTGCGCTATTGCCAGTATGAAAGCTCTGAATCTTCCTGCAGGTTCATGTCTCTGGAGCTTAGTTGTTTTGTTAAGAAATATATTTTGTTATAATTTTGGTGTGCTACTCTCTTTACCTAGTAGATATAGTGTGTTTGATCTTTTTTTGGATTGAAATGCTCTCTCTTTTATTAAGGAGAACATTTGAATCCAAAGCTTGCTTTCATACCCACCCCCCAGGGTTTTGTTCATACTTTCTTTGTAGAGCCTCCTTGACAGACATGTACAGGGATTGGGATTGGAGTGCTGTTTTTTTTATAAATGTCCTTGCTTTGTCTTTATATGTGTTCTTGTGATTTTTTTTTGTGCCTGTATCATTTGGTTGCTTTTTCTGCAGAGAATAATTTATTCTCCTTTTTCCTTTTATTCCTTTCTTATTTCCTTCCAATAGTTTTCTAAATTTATTAAAAACAATTATGGTGATTTTGCACAGTTATCTATAGGACAATTTTTTTTGTCCTCAATGAAATAATTGTCCCTTTCTTCTTGGTGATTCATCTCAAACTATCTTCTGCCTTATTATGCAGTTTTCAAGGTTCACCTTGTGACGACAGAAATTTTAGGAGTGATGTTGATGATAATGAGACGGAAGAAGCATCTTTCTCTGGCCAAGAGGATTTAAATGACTTAAATGATATTCTTGAATGGGCTAAGGTTTGTAGTTTGACAAGCACTTTTAGCTTTTGCCTCATCAATCGTCATTCAAGGTGATATTTTGTAGCTGATGGTAATTTATCAATTCCCAGGAAAATAACAATGGACCACTACAAATTATAAGCAAGTATTACCGTTTAAGTTTCCCTGCCAGGGGCTCATCACTTACATTTCATCCTTTGGAGCACTTGCATCCCTTGGAATATCACAGATCATCTGAGACAATTCTACATCTTGCTGGTTCAACAGTTGATTTGAAAACGTCCAGTACTGGTCTGGAATTAGTTGATGTATGTTGTCATAATAAATTTTAGTGAATAAGTTTGCTTTCATCGCACTTTAGATTTGTTGTTTGAGTATTCTGGTAAGCATTTTGTGTGAGTCTCATGTTTATGGTAAATACAGTACTTCATTGTTGTTTGTTAATCTCAGGGACATATTGCTCTTCTGGTGGAAGAGGCAAATGCATTATCTTTATGGGCTGTGGCTTGCTTGTGTGGTACATTGAGACTTGAAAATGTATGTTTTATGCTTTTGTCTAAGACTTTATGAAATCTGTTTTGTTCCCATATATTTTTAATATCATCATGCTTGATCTTCCAATGGATTATTATTTTTTTCTGCAATAGATTTCGTGGCATCATTTCAAGCTTGAGCTTATATGCAGGTGGAATCATTATGGTTTTACTGGGACAAGGTTTTTTGCAGATGGATTCATTTCAGGGTTTTTTTTTTTTTGTTGGGAAAGTAGGGGTGGAGGGGGAGGACTTCTGCTCTAGTAAAATGAGTGCTAAGTTTGTCATGATTTCAGCATTTATGGAATTTTGGATACATCTTTTATAAGTAACATCTGTTATCTGTGGAGTTACTTCTTTATTAATAGCTATTGCTTCTATATTCAAAATAAAGATCTTGTATGAACTGTTAACTTGATCACCTCTACTGTAAGCTAAATTAGAGGCATAATAATGTGTTTTCTTAAGTTGAACTGCAGTGATCAAAGTGTAATAATTTCATAATGCTTGTATATTGAGTTTTATAATTATGAGTTGGTTTAATTGATTGTGTGTCCCTTCTGCACTTTGCAGGTGTTAACATTCTTTGCAGGAGTTCTACTAGAGAAGCAAATAGTTGTTGTCTGTTCTAATTTGGTATGTCTTCTACCTATAATTAAGTTTGTAATGATCTTGTGAAAGTGATTAATCTATTCTATTTTTGTTAGTACATATTAGAAATAATTTTGTTGGCTTGATTTATAACTCTTAAAATTGTGTTTCATGATCAGGGAATCCTATCTGCTTCAGTTTTATCAGTTATTCCGCTAATCCAGCCTTACCGGTGGCAAAGCCTGCTAATGCCAGTTTGATTTCTTTCTCTTTTCACTATTAAAGTGAATGAGCTTTTACATGTTTTTAATTTGTATATTTCACCTTATGGTATTTGATGAGAACATGTTCTTCCAGGTTTTACCAAATGATATGCTTGAGTTTTTAGATGCACCTGTCCCTTATGTAGTGAGTATTCAGTTCTTGGATATATTGCTTTGAAGCTGGTCAAACTTTAAGTATTACCTTAAATTTGGTTTCAAGTTCAACTGTTTTTTTTTTTTTATCTTAATCTTTCAATTGATAATACTATTTGTGATGTCTCTGACTGCCTGCAAAATTAATTTCTAGGTTGGTATCAAGAACAAGACCAGTGAAGTTCAGTCAAAGTTTACCAATGTTGTTCTGGTTGATGCCAATAAAAACCAGGTAAAATTCAAATCCTTTTTTTCTACAATTTATGAAACACTAGTATGCATGACCTTTTCTTTTTTGTAAAGTTGTTGCTTCAAATGAAGAAAAGCATTGCTCTGCATATTGTTAAAATTTTGTGCTCTTTGTATTGTATTTCTTTTCCCCTGCTTGCTTGTGAAATACACTCTAGTTTTATGTTTTTTATCCCTTTTTTTTACATTCGAAGTTTTATAAATCTGTTAGCAAAAAAAATGACATTTTGGGTAATAATGTAAATAGGGGAGAATTATATGTTAAATAGAGAACAGTATATAGTATATTCTTGTAACAGGTTTGAAGATCACAAAAAGAGCTGCCTTCTAATTGCTGTTATGCGTTTCTATGATTCTGAGATTACTATTACTAGCTATTTATTTTCAAATACAGCAAAATTATTTGCTTTTCATGTGTTTATCTGCTAACATCAGTGTAGACACACATGGTTTCTTATCACACTGCTATTATGTTGCAATAGGTGAAATCACTAACAATACCACAACTGCCAAGACAGAAAGAGCTAGTCTCTTCTTTACGTCCTTATCATGCAACTCTTGTGGGAGAAAGTTACTTGGGTAGGAGAAGGCCAGTATATGAATGCACAGATGTGCAGGTGTGCCCATTTTAACAAAATCATCATCATCCATTATTACTGTTCCTGATTTCCTCTTTATTGCTCTATCTCTCTCATTCTCCACTTTTGGTCTCCTTTGTTATCTTGATTAATGATTATTACAGACACTAGTCATGCTTACATGTATTTTGTCAAAACGACTTAATATTAATTTTGCAATAAATATTTATCCAGATTTTTAGTAGTTCATTGTTATATTGTGCATCCTCGGATATTTCTGATTTTCCAATTGTTTCTATGTCACACTTGGCAATGTCAAACTGTCTCAACATCATAGCCTGTTCTCATGTGTGTCAGTTTCCCTACAGATTGAAGCTGCGAAGGGTTTCCTTTCGGTGTTAAGATCTTACTTGGATTCTCTTTGCTGTAACATCCGTTCTCACACAATCACCAATGTACAATCCAATGATGATAAGGTCTGTATTTTAATCTAACCAACAAGTTGGACACGTTGATATTTATCTCAATTGTTTTAACCTCTCTGAAGATAAGGATTTGGTTGAGAATTGTAATCTAGAAACAACTTGGACCCGGTCTTATTTTTACCCTGAAAAATGTATTAATTATATATTATGTAGTTAATCCCTGTCATGGGATGGTTGATTTTTATATGTAATTATTGAGGAAAATTCAAGTCCCGCACCAGCTAGAGACAATGCCAAGATAGAATATAGAAGTGGGGGACAACCCTCACCTTAAAAAGGCGGCTTTGTAGGGTTGAGTTAGGTCTTAATTGAAATTCTGAGTAATATTTAAGTCAGTTCTTACTTAGAAAGCATAGTTTGTTCAGCATGAAATTGTTTGCAGTAACCTTCTTATTAGGAAGATCTGAGATGGTGGTTTGTACCTTCAGGTATCATTGCTTCTGAAGGAGAGTTTCATTGACTCATTCCCTTATCGTGATCAGTCTTTTATGAAGGTTTGTTTCTTCTTGAGCTTCCAATCACACCTTATGCTAACTATATAATATATATACAAATTTAGTCAAATTTGCTTGTAGAAGTTCAAAATGATCAGAATTGACTTCCAAATTATCTTCTTCTAGTAGTTGAGTGCTACTCCAAAGTCTGCACTTAGTATGTAAATGTTATTCAAACTTCCAGATTATATATTCTTGGATCACAACTATTGCACTGTCTAAGTGGTATTTTGCTAAAATTCACCCGGTTAAATTGAGCAGACAGTAATCAATGTGGAATTTGTTAAGTGAGTTTAACTGGAATAATCAATGTAAGGGACTAGCTAGGTCTCCCTAATTAGCTGCAGTGTTGCAGAGGCTTGGGAGTGGTTGTATTGCACGCATGGTTTGACTTTATTTTCACATTTTGACCCTGCTTGTTAGTTGATATTTATTTTCAATCATTTGTTTTTCTGGTGCTTCAAAATCATGGTGCATCGGCAATCTTTCATGTACTGGTGCACCAAGTGAAGTTTGGACACTAGAATGTTTTTTCTAAACCTTGAGTACAAATCTAAGGGACCATTTGGCTAGCATTTCAAGTGCACAAAGTTTTTACTTGGGGAATTGGGTTTCGCTAGTCTCCAGCAATGACAAACCTGATTCTATTGTTATTAGATGCATCAACCTATAAATGTGTGAGAACACAAGTGAATGTGTTTAATGAGAAGCAGTTTTTTCAAAGTCAATTGAACATATGAATCTTTTTGATGTTGCATGCTCAAATCAACTTTTGATGTTGCATGCTCAAATCAACTTAAGCTTGTTTGTCTTATATGCGTTATTTAGATGATAAACATTTCTATATGAACGAAGCTTTCTGTTTTGGTATTGTATAATTTGTATTCATACTAATGCAGTTTTTGCATTTTTTCCCCGTTTGCTGCCTTGTGCTATACAGCTTTTCGTGGACACACAGCTTTTTTCTGTACATACAGACATTGTTCTCTCTGTCTTACAAAAGGAATAGATCAGCTGCAATGCAAAACATCATGGGAATATTATATTATATTATTGTTTTGTTTGAAGGTTGAACGCAAGTTCAGTGTTGTATAATTTTCATATATTGAGTTAAAATTTTCTCCCTTTACCCATCCCCTGCCCCCAAAACGGTCCCCCCCGGCCCTATTTTCTTAGGCTTTCTGCGTCTGCGGCGCTGGTAAATATTTATTTGAACTAGCTATGAAACTCGTGCGACACAATTAAATTAACAAATTGTTTAAATTGATATTAAATTAACAAATTGTTTAAATTGATTATTATTAAGAAATATGTTTGAAATATTATTTTATCAATTGATTAAGTTTTATAAGTGATTTATTTAAATTGTTAAATGTAAACTTAATTATTAAAACAATTATTTTAGTCTTTACATTATATTGAAACAATATTTAATTTTTATGTATCATAATTAATTCAAGTCCATAAATATCTTATTTATAGATATTTTATATCCTTCAATAATAGGAATAACTAATTTTATAAAAATTAAAAACATAAAAATTTACCTTAATGTCATTTTGTTAAGTGATTTTTTTATTCATGGAACATTTTGTCCAAAGAGAATTCATTTTACTCATTTTTCAAAGAAATGTGAAAAGGTTTAGAATCTGCATAATCATATGCAAGCTCCAATCTTTACAAAAATATATTAAGACAAATCATTAATTTCATGTTATGTAAAATAATTTTCTTACATGTCATCACCAAATGTGTCATATCAACTATTTTAATATAAAAAATTATTAGTGTATGTATAGTAGAAAACAATAGTTATTTATAAAATTGATAAGACTATAAGAGACATGTTAGAAGATTATTTTATGCTTAGTGTAATTAAGAATATGGTTATATCTAAATCATTCATTGAAGCATTGTAAATTCATAACAAAATTCACACTCAAGTCTCAAAGTTTTTTCATTTCTCCTAATGTTAAGTAGGCCAAATGATCAAATTGTCCCCTTATCTTATTTTATTTGTTCATTTTGGTCCTTTATCTTTTAAAAAATTAATTTTGGTCATTTATCTTTTTAAAATGATTCAAAATGGTCATTTCGTTAATTTAAATTTAACATTGTTAATAATATTTATATAGTGACAACTTTTAGTTGTCATAAATTGTATTTTTTTAAGGTTTTGTGTATACAACAATAAGTATTAAGGGTTTTGTGTATACAACCCTAAGAATTTATGGTTCCATGAATGCAATCCTAATGATTTATGGTTTTATGGATGCAACCCTAAGTATTTAGGATTTTGTAGATGCAATCCTAAGGATTTTAAAGTTTTGTTTATGTAACCCTAAGGATTTAGGGTTTCTTTGAAACAATCCTAAAGAATTAGGGTTTCGTAGATGCAACTCTAAGGATTTAGGGTTTTGTGAATGCAACCATAAGAATTTAGGGGTTCGTGGATGCAACCTTAAGGATTTAGGGTTTCATAGATGCAATCCTAAGAATTTAGGATTTTGTAGATGTAACCCTAAGGATTTATGATTTCATGGATGCAACTTGAAGATTTAGGATTTCGTGGATGAAACCCCAAATACTTAGGGTTGCATGAATGTAACTCTAAATCCTTAGGATCGCATCAACGAAACCTTAAATTGTTAAGGTTTAAGGCTTCATAGATGCATCACTTAGGATTTAGGATTTTGTGGATGATATTGTAAGGATTTTGAGGTTTCATTGATGCAACCCTAAGTATTTAGGGTTTCATGAATGAAACCTTATGATTTAGGGTTTCGTTGATGCAGGCTCAATGATTTAGGGTCTCTTTGATGCAACCCTAAGGATTTGAGATTTCGTAGATGCAACCTAAAAGATTTAAGGTTTTATGGATGCAACCCTAAGGATTTAAGATTTCTTGGATGCATCCCTAAGAATTTAAGGTTTCGTGGATGCAACCCTAAGGATTTTAAAGTTTCGTTGAGGAAATCCTTAGCATTTAGGGTTTTATTCACGAAACCCCAAATACATAGGATTGCATCAACGACACCCTAAATCCTAAGAGTTACATCCACAAAACCTAAAAAAATTAGGATTGCATTAACAAAACCCAAAATCCTTAGGGTTGTATTTATGAAACCCTAAATCCTAAGGTTTTCATCCACGATACCCCAAAACCTTTATGTTGCATAAACGAAACCTTAAATCCTTAAGTTTTAAGGTTTAGGGTTCCGTGGATAAAATCATAAGGATGTATGATTTTGTATATGCATCCCTAAGGATGTAAGGTTTCATGGAGACAAGCCTGGGGATTTTAGGGTTTCATGGATGAAACCAACATGTATTAGGGTTTCTTTGATGTAACCCTAAAAATTTAAGGTTTCATTGATATTCTCTTAAGGATTTGGGGTTTCGTGGATACAACTCTAAAGGTATAGGGCTTCATGGATCCAACCTTAAGGATTTAGGAATTCGTGGATGCAACCCTAAAGATTTAAAGTTTCGTGGATAAAACCCTAAGGATTTAGAGTTTTTTGGATGAAATCATAAGGATTTATGATTTCATGGAAGCAACCCTATGTATTTAGGGTTTCATAGATGTAACTCTACGGATTTAGGGTATCATGGATGCTACCCTAAGGATTTAAGGTTACGTGGATACAATGCTAAGAATTTAGGGTTTCGTGGATTCAACCCTGAGGATTTAGGGTTTCATTAATGCAACCCTAACGATTTATGGTTTCATGGATGCATCCCTAAGGATTTAAGGTTTCGTGGATGTAACCCAAAACATTTCAGGGTTTTGTTGATACATCCCTTAGGATTTAGGGTTTTGTAGATGAACCCATGATGATTTAAAGTTGTATCAACAAAATCCTAAATCATTAAGTTTTAGGATTTAGGATTTGATGGATAAAATCATAACGATGTAGAGGTTTTAGATGAATTTCATAAGATTTAAGGTTTTTTAAAGCCAACCCTAAGGATTTTATAATTTTATTTATGGAACCCTACAAATTCAGGTTTTCATGAATGAAACCGATAGGAATTAGGGTTTCATTGACACAACTCTAAAGATTTAGGGTTTTCTTGATGTAACCCAAAGGATTTGAGGTTTCGTGGATGCAAATCTAAGGATTTTAGAATTTCGTTGATGAAATCGTTAGGATTTAGGGTTTCATTCATGAAACCCCAAATACTTAAGATTGCATCAAAGAAACCCTAAATCGTAAGGGTTTCATCCACCATACGACAAATCCTTAAGGTTGCATAAAAAAAATCCTAAATTCTAAGGGTTTCATCAACAAAACCCCTAATCCTTAAGGTTTCATTAACGAAACCATAAATCTTAAAGGTTAATGGTTTATGGTTTTGTGGATAAAACTCTAAGGATATAGGGGTTTGTAGATGCATCCCTTAGAATTTAGAGTTTCATGAATGCAATCTTAAGGATTTTAGGGTTTCGTTGTTGCAACCGTGATAATTTAGGATTTCATGGATGAAACCCTTATGATTAAAGGTTTCATTAATGCAAACCTAAGGATTTAATGTTTCGTAGATGCAACTTTATGGATTTAAGGTTTTTTGGATGCAATCCTAAAAATTTAGAGTTTCGTAGATACAATCTTAAGAATTTATGGTTCATGGATGAAACCCTAAGTATTTAAGGTTTCGTGGATGCAACCCTAAGGATTTTAGGATTTCGTTGATGCATTTCTAAGGATTTAGGGTTTCGTGGATGAAACCCTTATGATTTAGGGTTTTGTTGTTATAACCTTAAGGATTTAGGGTTTCCTTAATGCAACCTCAAGGATTTGGGGTTTCATGGATGCAACTCAAAGGATTTATGATTTCATGGATGCAACCTTAAGGATTTATGCTTCATGGATGAAATCCTAAGTATTTAAGGTTTCATGGATGTAACCCTAAGGATTTTATGGTTTCGTTGATGCATTCCTAAGGATTTAGGGTTTTGTGGATGAAACTTTTAGGATTTAAGGTTTCGTTGATGCAACCCTAAGAATTTAGGGTTTCATTAATGCAACCTCAAGGATTTAGGGTTTCATGAATGCAATTGACGGAGCATGTCGAACATGCCGTCAAAAGCAACTAAGTTCCCCAATAAATTTTGCAATATAGGGCTAACTCAGGTTATTTTCTCAAAGATACAATTCATCAAACACCTTGCATTTAATTCAAAATAGGGGGGGATTTTGTGTGATTTTAAAAAATTAAAGCAACAAAACAACTTTCTAAACAATAAACGAAAATAGAATTAAAGAGATGTAACTCAAGAACCTATGCTTATGGAGAAATAATCATAGTTCCAACAAGGATAAGTCAAATTCATACTCATGAAATTCCCAACAATATGAAATTTAAGGCAATCACCTTACATTCATTTGGAAAAATCTTAATTACTATCACATTCCTAGTTTTCCCAAATTCAAGCACATATCGTATTAAATCACAATCAATCGATTGTAATTGACCCAAATTCAGATTTCAATTATCTAATCTAATCATTATCATACATTAAACAAGAAAATTGAAAATTAGAATAAGGGGGAAAAGGATTTTCATGAGCAAAATTCAAAATTGAGAATAGAGGAACTCATATTTACCCACAAGCACATGATTCTTGGGTTGCAAAGGGAATTTAACCCTCCATGAAGATCCTCATGGTGGCTGCAAGGGGCTGCACGAAATTTTTGATGGAGAAATGGAAAAGAAGAGAAGAGAGGAGAGAGAAAAAGTGAAATTTTTATTTAATGTAGTGTTGTGTTATGTAAATTGTTATCTTGCAAAAGGGAAAAAGCTTAAAATAAAAAGTCAAAATAATGGTCCCCCCCACAAGGACTGAACCAACTAAATAAAAGTTACCTTGACCAAATACAATTACCAAATGATCCCTAATTACAAACTAAAACGCGGAATTATTACAAGCGTAGAACCATAACATTGAATCTCAAATTTGACCCCTTAAACGTCCGAATTAGCCAATCCTTGTGAGACACAAAATTGTAGATCTCCTCCTTAGCTATTAAATAAGACAAGAATCATAAAAATAAGAGATCTGTGTCAAAAGTTATGGGCTGCACAAGGAATAGTGTCAAAAGCATCAATAAAATGTAATAAATAGCAATTTTCGACACTTGGACCCAAAACAACCCAATCTCACAAAACTCAACTAAAATGGTCAAAATGAGGTATAAAACATGTCTAGATTATGCTAAATGCAACTCTAGACTATGCTAAAATACACTCTATCAGCAACCTTAAGGATTTATGATTTCTTGGATGTAACCTTAAGGATTTAAGATTTCATGGATGCAACCATAAGGATTTTAAAGTTTCATTGATGAAACCCTTAGGATTTAAGGTTTCATGGATGAAACCCTAAAAATTTAAGGTTCGTTGATGTAGCTTTAAGGATTTTAAAGTTTTGTTGATGCAACCCTTAATATTTAGGATTTCATACACAAAACCTCAAATCCTTAGGGTTTTATGACTAAAACTCTAAATCTAAAGGATTTCATTCATGAAAACCTAAATTCTTAGTGTTGCATCAAAGAAACCTTAAAATCCTTAAGATTACAACAACGAAACCATAAAATCCTTAAGATTGCATCAACAAAACTCTGAAATCCTTTGGCTTACATGTAAAAAACATTAAATCCTTAGGCTTTCATTCAGGGACAGATCTAGGAATTTAAGTAGGGATGGGCTAGAATTTTTTTTGTAAAAATTAAAGATAAAATTTTGAAAAAAAAAGTATTTAATGTAAAATTTATATAAAAAAAACAAAAAATGATTATAAAATTTGTCATTTTTAAAAAAAAATTGAGAGTAAAATCTGTAATAATGTGATGTAAGAGTAATATAATAGAATAAAATTTATAAGATTTTAAAAAATTGTAGATGAAAAGTGTCAAATTAATTTATTAAGAGTAAAACTTGTCAAAAAAAAAAATATAATGAAACCAAATATTTATTAAGTATAAAACTAAGATATCATCTATTAATAAATTTTTTTTTAAATACATACTAACTTAAAAACTTATTTTTTTTTATTCCCTATAAATCCATCCTACTTGTAATCATATCTATTAATTAGTATATTATATATTTTTAAGTTAGATTATATTTTTTTTGTACAAATAAGTTAGATTATATACCAACATATATTATTTAAAATATTATTAATATTATTATTATTATTATTATTATTATAATAATATATTTATTATTTGTTTATTTTTTTTACTAAAAATAATTATATATATATATATATATATATATATATATATATATATATATAAAGGAGGACTGAAGGAAGGGGGGGCTGAAGCCCCTGCTTGCCCCCCCAAAATCCGTCTCTACTTTCATTCACTAAATCCTAAATCATAAAAGTTTCATCCACAAAATCATAAACCCCTAATCAATTAAGTTTTATTCACGAAATCCTAAATAATTAGGGTTACATTCACAAAACATTAAATCTTTAGGATTGCATGCACGAAATTTTACATGCTTAGGGTTGCATTCATGAAATCCTTAATCCTTATGGTTGCATTCACAAAATATTTAATCATGTGAATTTCATGCACGAAATGCTACATTTTTAGGGTTTCATCTACGAAGTCTCGTGGGTTGCATTCACAAGACGCTAAATTCTTAGGGTTGCATCCACAAAATCTTACATCCTTAGGATTTTATCAACGAAATGATAAATCTTAAGGTTAAATCCACAAAACCCTAAATCCTTAGGGTTGAATCCACAAAACCTTAAATCTTAGGCTTTCATGCACGAAACCTTAAATCTTTGGGCTTTCATCCATTAAATCCAAAATTCTTAATGAAACCTTAAACTCTAAATCCTTACAATTTTATCCATGAAATCCTAAATTTTATGTTTGAATCCAAGAAAGCCAAAATCCTTAGGGATGTATCTACGAAACCTTAAATCCTTAAGGTTGCATTCATGAAACCCTAAATCCCTTGGATTTTATGCATGAAACCTTAAACTCTTAAGATTTAATCCACTAAATGTTAAATCCTTAAAGTTTCATTCACGAAAACCTAAACCTTAATTTCTTAGGATTTTATCCATGAAACCCTAAATCCTTTAGATTTTATGCACAAAATCGTAAATTCTAAGGATTTAATCTACTAAATACTTAGGGTTTTATCCAAGAAACCTTAAATTTGTAAGGTTTCATTCATGAAAGCTTAAATTCATAGGTTTTCAACCACAAAACCATAAATCCTTAGGGTTTTATTCATGAAAACCTAAATCCTTAGAGTTTCATTCATGTAACCGCAAATCATTGAGTTTCATTTACAAAACCTTAAATACTTAGTTTTTCATTTACGAAACCTTAAATTCTTAGGTTTTCATTTATGAAATCCTAAATCCTTAGAGTTTCATTTACATCACCCTCATTTCTTAAGCTTTAATTTACAAAACTTTATCTTAAACCATGAAACCCTACATTTATATTTAATGTGTAGAGTTTTAGGGTTTTAAAGTTTATGATTTATAATTTTAAGATTTAAAGTTTGAAGGTTCAATGTTTTAGTATTTAGTATTTATTGTCTAGAGTTTATGTTTTAAAAATCATAAATTCAAATAAAAAAAATATTAAACTTACTTGAAACCCCAAAATAATAAATAAAATAAAAAACGTTGATAAAGATGTCATAAATTTAAATATCAAGAATATTAAAATCAATTAATCATTTGCTGGTACATGGTTCATAGAAACATAATTAGTATGTTTTCTTTGGTTCATTATTTTTCTTACTATACTTGTTTCAAATAATAAAATAATAACTTTGTTCTATTTTATTTCATTATTAAGAAATAAATTTTGTAAAAAGTTTCCATGAATTATAAAAAAATGTATTTCACTAATATGACAAATCAAGAAAGTAGAAATCAAAAAGTATGAACAAATTTTAATGTCAATTTAATAGTTTAGTAACTGATTAAAGACATTCATTAGCTTGGAGAATGATGGATGAAATATAAATTTTCTAAGGTATGTTTTAAAGTAATGAGTGAATGTTTGATAATTGAGTGAAAATATGAGATTAAACAGTGAAATAATACCTAACCAATTAAGTTGATGTATAAGAAATTAATAAATTGACATGACGACGTATGATTTTGCATTTCTCTGCCCATTATTTTTTTACCATACTTGTTACAAATAATAAAATAATAACCTTGTTCTATTTTATTTCACTATTAAGAAAGATTTTGTAAAAAGCTTCTCAAAGATATTAATCATTTCAGCTAACAAATAAAATGTTAACTATACTTTACTCTTGAATATGTCATTGTTAATTGCGTGGGAAGCATGAATTATCAAAAAATACATTTCACTAATATGAAAAATAAAAAAATAGAAATCCAAAACGTATGAACAAATTTTAATGTCAATTTAATAGTTTAATGATTAAATACATTCATTAGCTTGAAAAATGACAGCTGGAACATACATTTTCTAGAGTGTATTTTAGGGTAATGAGTGAAATGATACCTCACCAATTAAGTAGATGTGTCAAAAATCAGTAAACTAACATGGCAACGTATGGTTTTACATCTCATGATTTATATTATATATGATTAACAAATAGAATACTAAGTATAATTTACTTTTAAATATATCATTGTTAATTACGTGAAAAGCTTTCATGAACTAAAAAATATATATTTTACTAATATGACAAATTAAAAAAATAAAATGCCAAAAAACGTATAAATAAATTTTAATATCAATTTAATAATTTAGTGATTAATTAAGTTAACGCGTGAAAAATCAATAAAATAAACTAATGTGACTCCATATGACTTTTCATCCGGATATATTATATATAGATGTTGTATTCAAGCCTAAAAGGGTCACGAGGGTTTCATTCCATGTAATTTTTTGTTTCTTTTCATGCACCAAGACCAAGAGATGATTAATCTTATGCTAAATTTAAATCTATTGCGATCAATGTTTTATGCTCGTAAGTTTATCATCCCGATTCCTTTTTCGTTTATTTAAAAGATTTGGTTGCTATTTATTTTTGTGAGTTCATTCCAGACAATCCGTCTTTGTGCATTATAGCAAAAGAGATGACAATTTATTCATTCCCTTCCCCTTCCCCTAAATATGCTCGAGTTTCATGCTGTCGTCTTAGGAGAAATAATGATCTTCATTGTCTAGTAAAGATGCCACTAAAAAATTGTTACAAGTGTTCACTCGATTTGAATATAAAATTAAGGCGTGGGTTCTGCAAGTTAATAATTACTACTGTATACCTAACAATATTTTTTTTAAAATTGTTAATTTAGAGTATTAAATTTCTCAACAATTTATTTAGCTCTCAAAATTATTAAAATTTTATTTTCTTAATTTCTTTTTACCTAATTAGTTAATAGTTAATACATTTTCATTCAACAAAATAAGAAATTGATTTATTATATCCATTATTTTTTATCAGGAGAAATTGTTAAACAATCAAGGATTTTTTTTGTAAACAGAAATTAATACAATAAACAATTGAATGAAATCTTATAAAATGAACCAGAGTAAAATTCTCAAAATATTTCTATAAAATTGACCAGAAATGTCAACAATAACGCTTACTAACACCTAATCATAGTAATTGAAGAGGAACAAACAAGTAAATGGGTAGCTTATATAACCTTTTTTTAACTTGTTCATTTTCATAAATATATTTTCGTATGAACATAATTCTCAAATTAAAATAAGGTTTGTATTTAAATTTAACGAGTTGAATTTGCACTTCAGTACGTTGTTGTTGTTGACATTACACAAAGATAGAAATTGCAAATTACAAGTTGGGGACATGATCACTATTGAGTATTGAGTATTGAATATTCATTCACTATTCACTATATAAGCGAAGCGAGAGTGGGTTGTGTCATGTGTGGACTGTGGTCCAAGATGTGGCAGTTCAGTTCTTATTCAAAACCAGAATTCTACAGCAAAGATGCCGGGATTTGCCCTTCTGGCTGTTACATTAATGGAAACATTTGATGTGTCCCTGCTTCGGACCTTTTACTTCTTTAATGTGTCACCGTTTTAAGTAACTTGGTTGTTTTGTTTTGTGGAGCTTTGCTTTGCTTTGATATTAAACCATTTGTACTTTAATGAGTGCAAAATATAAAGTACATCGCATGCTTATGCTTATACATACACCCCAGCCTCTGTGTTTTCATAAAGTGAAACAGATAATGGAACCAGTACAGTGCAGGTGTTACTAGCTACCACTTTTAATTTTTCTCTCGTTGTTTAAAATACTATTTCAATAAAAATCAAAATGGACAGAAACAAAGAAAACAAATATATAGCATTAAAATTTTCTAAATTGTTCACTCTTCCTTTCAAATTAGTAATTGGTTATCACCTGTCACAAATAACTAACAAACAAGAAAAGCTTCACTTACGTTCGCCAGGTTGGTAGATAGAGTCAAACATTCAACAACCTAATAAATTTTGATTTGTATTTTTTTTTTTCTGACGCATATATATATGATTTACACATGTATTGGTTGATTAGTTGAAGTGGGGTTTGGGTTTACTTTCTTTTTCTTGTTTGTTTTTACAAAAGAAAAAAAAAAAACATTTCCAACCAAAAGGGTAGCAACTTACATTAATATTTGCTAATAAATGTTATGATCGAATCATCTAGCTGACAGCATCAATTTCAAATTTCAATATTTATCAGTTCTTCAACTGTTGGTGAAGATAATGAATGCTGTTGCTAATATATGATGGTATAAATAATCAAAGGATATTCTACCTCTTTACAACATTGATGGTATGAATAATACAGTACTGTATCAGAACAGAAAATTAAAATAAAATTACCTGACATTTATAGTTTAGCAATGACCTCACAATTTTCACTTTGCAAGCTTCAATGCGCATAAAATACAGTATTTTGTTTTGTGCAATATCACCTTTTTTATTCCAACGGTGCTCAATGTTGAGAGGGTGTGTTTATGTCAGTTAATTAACCAGTGATATGTACTTAAATTTGTGAGCAATATTGACGTTGACAAAAAGTTCAAGTACTTAAAGGAAGTAAAGGTAAAAGAGTTAAATGCTATATTAAGGTATGGAGTAAAATTGAGTATTAATAGAGACGTCCAAGAAAGAGAAAAGTAGATACACATACACGTACACAAATGCAGATATTTATTTATTTTTCTTTTGGCTGGTTGAAGTTGAGTGTTGTACAAAGATAGAGACAATGTGTTTAGGCAATTGTGTTTACTAGGGGTATAAAAATCGTGCTGAAGAGTGAAGACCGCACACTTGTACTACAAAACTTACAACACAAGAATAGCTCCAAAGGTTTTAATGCAACCAAACAACATAAATGGTCATGCCAATCTGTGTCTCTCGTTTTACTTGCGTAGTTATGTGTCCCCTTTTTGGTTGAATTGGTTTTGCTCCATCAAACCTTCTGACTTGGACCATGTTTGTTTGGCTACTCTAAAACTACTATTGACCTGCTTTTCGTTGCAATCTATATTCATTTTGTAGTGTTGTGTTCTGCTATTGTAAATAAGTGACTATCAGGAAACAGTGGTACTTATTAGCTTAGATTAGATGAGCCAAATAGTTAGCACGTGTTTTCTACAATTTCCCATTGATTAATTTATATACTATATACTATATACTATACTATTGGTTATATATGAAACTCAAACAAACAACAATCCTCCTTTCTGCCATTTTCTTCTGTCTTACATAAAACAGAAAAAAAAAGGTGGCATATCGCATATTTAAGCATGTGAGGGCCGTTTCATTTTGAGTACGAATCTATATAAAGTTTGGTGTTTTGTTTTCTGTGTAAATTTTCTATGGGAATGATCTTCAACTTCCAGGGTAAACGGAGGATCAAGTTCTAATACCAACTCACTGAATAAAGTTCACAGTATCTGAGTACTAAGTACAAATAAATATTTGAAACTTGGATTACCTTAGTACCCTTGCTTTAACAGAACAGAACAGACCGTCCAACTTGTTTCAACGGAACTAGCAAAAGGACAACACAATAAAATAACCCCAGTATCCATACACCTGTAAACTTGGTAAGAATTTTTTAAAAAAATTATGTGTGCATCTTCCATTTTCTACATTTCTCAAAAGGAAAAAAGGTCAAATTGTAAGTGGGAGGGGGTCTGAGTCTGAGGTAAAGGAACAGAAAAAGTAAATGAGTTAGTAGCAGTAAAAGCTCTAACCGTACAATCTTCTCAGACAGGCATTGGCTTCAGACACCAACTCTTAAATAGTTTCATATACAATAATACCAATAATAACTATTTCCTCTTTTGTCTTTAGGAGCTTTTCTTTCTCTCTCCTTTAGTTTATGGATTTCCGTAAAGATGTCAGAGACAAGGGCTGCCAGAGAGGCAGCTTAGTCGCAGAAGCGGCAGTAGCAACAGAGAGGTGCAGTCATAATAGGAGCTGTGTGAGAGAGAGAGAGTGTGCATTTGTGCATTGGCATGCAGCTATGTAATCAGAACCATTAGTTTATTACTGTAACGCAATGGTCCCTGAAATAAATATACCTACTCTACTCAAGGGGTCCAAACAAGAAGCAATAACACACTCAAAACTCTTCTCCTCTCCTCACATTTTCATTTCTCCCTGATGAACCTGTCCTCTCTTTAACTTACTGCACTGTTGAGGTGTCTGAAATAGCTTCTGTTTCATTTGTTACTATCACCCACCAGCCCCAGCCCCAGCACCAGCCTTTTTGTGCTCTTTGATTCCTTTTTCGTTTTCCCTCTGCTCGATGATGAATGGAAGGAACAACAGGTTCCCCTTCACTCCTTCCCAGTGGCAAGAGCTTGAACACCAAGCTCTCATCTACAAATACATGGCTTCAGGTATCTCCATTCCCCCTGACCTTCTCTTCACCATCAAAAGAACCCACTTGGACTCTCCTCTCTCCTCAAGACTCTTGCCTCACCAGCCTCAACACTGTAAGTCCATCCATCTACTTCTCTTGCATATACAATAAAAGTAACAAACTTTATTCTTAGAATCTCATACAAACTATTGTGTTTTTCTTACAATAATATCAATATCAAGTTTTGAGTATTTTTGTGCATGCATAGTTGGGTGGAACTATTTGCCAATGGGATTGGGGAGGAAAATAGACCCTGAGCCAGGGAGGTGCAGAAGAACAGATGGGAAGAAGTGGAGGTGCTCAAAGGAGGCGTATCCAGATTCAAAGTACTGCGAGAGGCACATGCACAGAGGGAAAAACCGTTCAAGAAAGCCTGTGGAAGTTTTGAAAACAACACCAACGACAATAGCAGCAACAACAAATACAGATGCCTCAACCCCAACAATCTTATCAATCACCAAAAACAGTCCTGCTGCTGCACTATCCCCAACCACTCATTCTCTCTCCGTGTCCTCTCATGACACTTACTATCATCATCATCATCACCACCAACCTCACCCTCACCCTCAACAACATTCCTCCCACTCCTTCCTCTATCATCATTCTAGACCCTCTTCCGGTGTTGCTTTGTCATTTCAAGACAACAGTGCCCCCTTGTTTCTCGACACTGCTTCTTGCTCTCAGAATAACAACACTGACTGCAGGTTCTTTTTCTCTTCTGATTACAAAAAGCTGTACTCTACACACACTTACATAACATAGGTCTTCTTTACATACATATATAGCTTCTCAACAAGTACTTGAAGCAGATCGAAAATAATAAAATGCAAAATAAATCAATCATCTAGCATGTTTGCTTGCTTACATTTTTTCTAGTACTTCATTTTCCAAGTTTAATAAGAAAAACTAATAGTCGTAACTTTCACATTTTTTACCTAAATTTACATGATTCTTTGTTTTGTGTTGAGTTGTAAGTACTTATTGAGAAGTTTATATTAACGAATTAAGCCTGCTTGGCTTGAAGTTGAGTGTTTTGTGAGTGATAGATTCTGTTTTTGTTGTTGTTCTTGGAAAAGGAACAGGTATGTGTATGGACTGAAAGAGGAGGTGGATGAGCATGCCTTCTTCACAGAACCTTCTGGAACCATGAGAAGCTTCTCTGCTTCCTCGATGGAAGATTCATGGCAACTCACACCACTGACAATAAGCTCATCTTCCTCTTCGAAACAGAGGAGTTGCTCTGGTATATCCAATGACAACAACGAATACTCCTACTTGCAACTTCAGAGCCTCAGTGGCAACAACAACTCAAAACAGCCACAGCCACAGCAAGATCAGGGTTGCTATATATCAGGCAATGATGTGAAGTGCGAAACATTCATGAAACTTGGGAAAGAAGAACCTCAGAAAACCGTTCATCGCTTCTTCGATGAATGGCCCCCCAAAAGCAGAGGATCGTGGCTTGATTTGGATGATAAATCATCCACCACCCAGCTTTCAATTTCCATTCCCACGTCTACTCATGATTTTGCAACTTTCAGTTCAACAACCCAACGAGGTAATGTTGTGCCTTTTCTTTTTCTTTTTCTTTTTTCATTATGGAGTCATCAATGGCTGGGGAATTGTGGATGAGTTGCATTTTTGTTTTTGCAGATGGTTGAGTTTAGCTTTCAATAGTGGGGTCCTTCAGTCCTTGTACTTGAATCAAAGGCCAATAATGTACTTACATGGTGGGGTTCACATTATGTTGTGATTTGTGAGATCTCTCTTTAATTGCTCCCCCCTTTTCAATCTGTTGTTCAAGTTGATTTGTGTTTCCATGGAGGGATCCAATATGTTGTTTGTGTGCTAGTATTTGCTTTCAATGTTGTGTTCTTTGTGGTTTGGGCTAACACTCAAAGACACGTCCTTTTTTGCTTGTTCATCATTCTCTTCTGCTGAGCACAATATTTTCATTTTGGATGCTTTTAATGGTCCTAGGGGTTTGCTTGTTTGTCACTTCTGAACTCTTTGAATTTTATTCAAGTTAAAACCAAAACTAACTAATAAATGAGGGAAGACACACATGAACATGATTAAGGAACAAGGTTTGACTGTACCTAGAAAAATAAAAAGGGTTTTTGTTATCGTCGTTTTATTCAATTGGGTTGCTGTTTTGTTGCGCAGAACTGGGCCTCAATGATTTAGGTCGGGTGCATGTGCCTCAGTTCTGTGGACAAACATCCAAATGAAATAGTAAGATCAGAGATGATGTTCACACAAAGATTTTCTGTTACGTAAAAAACTACATTGGGGAAATCGTGTCGTGTCCCCCTCATGCTCACTATAAATGTTCGCTCTACTTTGTGCACTAACAAATATAATTTCGTACTAGTATGTTTTGGTTCCCTCGAAAATGTTGTTACAACTTACATGTACTCATTGCGTTTTTTTTCAATTTAACTAGAGTTAATACTAACCGTATAAAGCTTTTTTTTATACTAATAATACTATACGCACCGTACAACTTAGTTATCACTCATTTTTATCATTACAGACTATTTTCATCTCTCAAAGCAAACATAATGTTAATGTATGTGAATTTGAGTGTTGAGGTATATATAAATTAATATAAAAATAAGAATACGATGAGCACAATGCGTAAAGTGTAATTTAAATATTCTTATTCTATTTTCCATTTCTCGTACACATTATTACAGATAAATAAGAGAAAATAGGAGAATATTCTACTTTCCCCCTTTCCAAATCTAATTATTATTTTATTTCTAAAAAATAAATATCTAAGGAAAGTCCTACCACATGGGTTGGGTCAGAGGAAGAAGTGGAGGGTTTGACAGTGCCAGCTCCTTACCAATATTCACCTGCCTAACCAAAAGGGCTAACTCTATAAGACTTCTGTTATCACTTTTTCTTTTTAGAATTTACAGTGATTAAACTATATATCTTTTACGGAAGAAGATGATCATATTTGAGCTACATAAGAACAACTTTAACTATATATTTAAAGTTTGAAATTTGAAATGATTAAATTAAACGTAAAATTTCTCATAGCTTATAGTCTGATACATATATTACCGATTCTTAATTACTATACACCTTTGAAGTGAGGTAAAACTCAAATTGACCTTAAACCATAATCCAAGTATGACATATATTCCCAGCAAGTGCAAGCACACATTAATTTGATCTTTTAATAATGCCGTGGAAAGGTGGGGAAGAAAAATGGAATAGCAGTCCATCCCACGACAAATATAATTTCCATAGTACTATAGTAGTATGAGATTAGATTACCATGTGTTGTTATTATAATTTGGTAGCATGAGTTTGATGATGATTAGTGGGTCAGAAAAATGAAAGAAGCAAGTATGAAGCGAAGCCATGATCTCTGGACAGCAGGGTCAGCTTTAAGAAAAAAGAGTTTGTGAGTGAGTGAGTGGGAGTGTTGTTGTATTGGTCCAAATAAAGGGGTAAGTAGTGCTTGCAGGTTTTCAGACCTGGAAGGACTTGAGCACTAATCAGTAGGGACACAACACAACTAAACGTACTACACTTATTATCCTTTCCTTTCCTTTGAACAACCATCTCATCTGACTTCCTCAGTTACCAGTCACTACCCGACATTCAAATCAATTTTGATATTCATATTCATTCCTCACGCTTACTGTTTCAAACCTTTAAATATTTTTACACTACTCAAATCAAACACACATTTAGGCTTGACAAATATTGAATTCAGGGGTCTTACACGTCAGGGATGAATATATCAGTTTATTTATCACTGGGCCATCACGAAATCGTGATCTGTTCTTGAAAAAATTCTCAAGATGGTCCCTACAAATTTACGACACCCTCTCACCAATGGACCAATCTTTTTTTTACAAGAAAATACCCCGAGGGTAAAAATTTTACGATGGCCGTGCACTATATGCCATTACTAAGGCCCAAACTTATAAATCAATTTTTATTGAGATTCATATGATGAAGATCACTATCATGAATTTAGGACCCGGATAACAAACACTCTTCTCCCACCCATTTTATTTGTTGTTATGGGGAAGAATCTATATATTTGATGTCCACATTATACATTTTTTTTTAGAAGGGATGAAAATTTGTAAGCATGACTAAATTCTGGATCGATGATTAATCTTATAACTACTAATTCAAAGATCGAAATTTCGGAAGATAATTTGGGATCTCATTAGAGTGGTTAAAAAATTTTCATTTTTATAGCTAGGCTACTTCACCAATTGTTATTAGCTTTATTAGGAAAAAAAATAGTAATCAAACATAGTAAAAATGAATGATTTTTAAATATCTAATAATAATGATTTTTTGAATTAGTAGTTACTCAAATTTTATTTTGTTTTCAGTCTTTTAATGATGGATAAAAAGAAAATATTTGTATGAAATGTAAAATTAAAAATAAATAAAACTGAAATACAGAGTAACTCTAACAAAACGATCTAACTTGAAATCCCGTAAACGACATGCGTACAAGGTCTTTTAAAAAATAAAATTGAAAAGAAGCGGAGGAGGGTATCACACAACACAGTCGTCACTTCCGGCGTGAAAGGAGAAGCGAGGATGCCCATCAGATGGTAAGAGCAAAACCAATGCCCAAAATCGTTTGTTATTTATTGTTTTAATTTTAGTTTGAAAAGTGATTTTGGTTTGGTTAGTATTCTGCATTGGCAACCGAACCAAGGAACCGTTGTGAACAGCCAAGTCCTGAATGAGATCTCGCAGTGCGTCGAAAGCCTCAACGGCGTCAAAGAAGGAAGATGCAAAGCTTCCCTCACTTTCTACAGACCCAATTTACGAGGTTAGTTAGGTTAGGTTAGGCTACCTGACTTTTTCGTTTTCAATGAAATGAAACCCTATGTTCTGTTTGGTTTGGCAGACCAGTCGGTGACGATCGAATTCCCGCGCGATTTTCTGGGGATATCGATGCTGGAGCAGCCGAACAAATACTACTTCATAATTCGCGGGCAGAAGATTGTTCTTGAGGCCGATTCTTCCATCTTGCTCATCATGGAGAAACTCCAATCCTACAAATCAAAAGTCGCCCTTCATTTCGAGGGTGTCCTCTACAAATTCGGTGACTTTCAGATGAGACTCATTAAAGTTGTTCCCAATCAAGCCGAGAATCTCCGAGGAATCATGATTGAGGTCTGCTCTCATTCCTCCCATCTTGCTGCTTTCGTTCTTCTACTAAATTGAAACATTTTTTCTGCAGATTGAGTATCTCCCTATTTCATCAGTTGAAAAATCGAAGCAAATTATGGAAGAGTTCATTGATATTTGGAAAGAAGTGGTGTCTAAAAAATCATTAGCCGGTCAGTTCATGCATACCGAACCAAATTATGCAGAATATGGCCTTTCTGACAATTATACTTCTCAGCATACAGCTGTTCAGTATGCTGCTGCATTGGCCCAACTAATTCAATCTGCACAGTTACGCAACTAGGAGAATGTCTGGTTGCAGGTATCTACCTCAATCATATTTTGCTGTTTCAAGCCAAATTATCAACTTGTCTGCTTCATACAAGGCGTTGATGCTGTATTGTATTATGGTTATCAAAGCCAACATATACGTTTTGCTTCTCTAGAATCTAGATACTCAGTATCAGAATGTAAAATGTAATCGTTTGTGTTTTATTTTTTTTGTCCCTTTTTGTTACCTAAATGATCTGGAGAAAATGGTTGTTAGTAGGTATTTTAGTTTAGTGTTTGAATTATGTCTTACAATTGCAAGAAATATTGGGCATATTACTTAAGTGAAAGATGGAATTGGTTTAAGGTATGGGGTTAGGATCTATTTAAGAATGCATTCTTAACTTTTTGAATTCTAGTCCAGAAATTAATTACTTTTGATTTGGTGCATTTGCCTCTATAGCTACTAAAGTCTTATTTTATAATTAGAGAAAAATGATAAAAAAAAAAAATACATGTGATAAAAGTTTGAAGGGAGTGTAAAAAGATTTATATTGCATAATAAATTGATGTGTACTATATAATATTGTTCATGTTTGTAATTAGCAATAGAATAATACTGGTATGTAAAAATTATAAATATCAGATTGAGTGCCAATAATTATAAGATATTTGTTATATAATGTAAAATGATAAATGTTCATTTTTATAATAACTATTTTGGTCTAAATATCATTGGGTGCAACGTGCAAGAATGTCTAGTCTGAACATAAAAGAGTTTTCTACTTGGGTTTGGAGTGAGTCGGGCAAAGTTTCTATTGTTTCATACCTTAGTCCGATCATGGAGGAATAAGATATGATAGGTATAAAAGATAGAGATATATTCTATATCCTTCCCTCATTTGTGAGTGATTCTGTTGCGGAAATAAGATAGAGCTTTCTAGACTAATCGTTAGATATTATGGATTTTATTCATGGTTTAATTTTTATTTTTATTTTTATCTTTGCTCGATTTAAATCCGATTGGATGGATCCAGGTCGGTATATATCGGATAATAACTAATATTCTAGTCTTTGAATTGTACAAGATAAATATTTATTTTATATTATTAAAATTCATAATAAATATTTACAATCACATCCCTTAATTTTATAATTAATTATTATTATTGTATTTTATTTTCTTTACTTTCCTTTTAGAGGAGTATTTCCAATATATATATATATATATATATATAATAAAAAATAAAAATAAAAATTATTCATAAGAATAAATTGAAGCAAA
The DNA here is from genome assembly GCA_014843725.1 of Amphicarpaea edgeworthii. Classification (NCBI taxonomy): domain Eukaryota; kingdom Viridiplantae; phylum Streptophyta; class Magnoliopsida; order Fabales; family Fabaceae; genus Amphicarpaea; species Amphicarpaea edgeworthii. The sequence continues at coordinate 23,830,620 of CM026324.1, read as the reverse complement.
CATAATCAGCCGTATAATATATTTCACATATTATTAGAATATTTTGTGATTCTTTTGTAATAAATATAACTTAATGTAATTTCAAGCTATGATAAATAAATAAAAAATTGATGTCAAAGATATGATAATTAAGATAAGGCATGTTAAAAGTGTATTGATATTTGATAGAGTTTATATTCTCCACAAGCATAATATTTTGTTTATAATCACAAAATAAGAAAAAATCAGTTTCATTGTGGAACCTAAAAAAAAAAAACCTAAACCTTAGGTAGGTTTTAGTAGTGGGGTAGGGCGAAGGAAGGAAACCAGCGGCTTATTATTTGAGTTGGTACTGATCTCCCTTCTTTTCACAACTGCTCATTGCTTTCAAACGTGCTTTTGCTTCCTCTCTCTCTCTCTCTCGTTTGTTTTGTTTCTTTTTGTTCCACGTTCCGTTTTACGTGTCTTTCACCCTTTACTGACCTTCCTCCAATCCAATCGCTGCAACATTCTCTGTTTTTTTCTTTCTCAGTTTAGTTTTCTGGGATCAACACTATGGATTCACAGTCTGGAAAGGACGCTCCAGGCGTCCCAAGGAAGGTTTGCTTTCAATTCAATCTCTTCATTATACATTATTATCAATACAACTTTTTATAGTGTAAGTGTTAGTGTTCCTCGACCCACCGTCTCTGCAATCCATAGCTGAAAATGCCTTTCACGTTATAGCTTCAAATTTTTGTTATGAATTTGCTTAGATCAAGAGGGCAGTGGTTGTAAGGCAAGAGCTTGCTAATCTGAAAAGGAGCGCTTAGGCATAACTTCACAGTATAGTCTTCAAGTTTTTGTTATGAATTTGCTTACCTTGGTTGTTATGAGATTTCATGTATCATTGAGACACTTGGTTAAATGTTAGAGATTTATGTCAGTACCCAATACTTTGCATTTGCTTGCAGATTTTATAATATATTATTTTTAAGATTAAAAAAAAAATACAACTTTTTTTCATCACAAAGGAATATTATTTAATCCACTGTTGTTATTTAATCTGTGCCATTGCAGCTTAAATTTCAACCAAGAGGTCCACCTCGTCGAGTGATAAAGCAAGAAGTTAAAACGTATGTAGTATTATTTTGGTTTGACAACAATGCAGATTAATTTAATCCTCATCTAATTTGTTCTGCTTCTTAGTTCTTACTTTTCTGTTTCTGCAGTGAAGTGGATGATGAGGTTGATGCTGATGCAGAACAGGCTGCTAAGGAGAATCTGCTGAAGCGTTTCCATGTATGTGTATATATATATATATATATGTGGTTTTAACTTTTAATTTTATTGGTATCCCTTATTCAACTTTTCTCTGACTTTATATTCCCTAATGTAGGAGAGGGAGAGCGCGATGAGGGCAAAGTACAAGGTTGAGAAAAAAGGTTTACTTACTGAAAATTCTCTGATCCAATCTTCTTTGACTTTTATATCTTGGCCATTGGTTTTCTGATTTCATCATCTTAAGGGGCGTTTGATCTGTTTGTTCTTGTTAACTGAATCATGAAAACAGTAATAAATCTTCAAAATGAATGTGCACACAAATTTCTATAAAGTTTATGTGACTGCGTTAAATAGAGAAGCACAATAAGGGAATTGTTAAGAATACTTGTGTGGGTAACTTGTGCTACAATATTTAGATTGTCAAACATAGGGATACTTGCAGATATTCAATATCACGGTCTTGGTACATAGTTATTGGACAAATGCTCTTACTAGTAAGTTGTAATTCACCCGAGCATGTATTTTTCTTATTTTATAGAGTTTAATGCTCATGCACTGAAGGTGTAAAATAGTTTTATACTGTCAGTGCATCACCCTTTTTTTTTTCTATTTTATAACCTCCCATAATTATGGGTTGTCATTAGTTTTTTAAGTTTGTTTAGATTTCAAAAGCAATAAAATGGGAGCTGACTAAGTCTGTTGTTCAGCTTATCTATTTCTGATTTTTAGGAGATTTACTAGCTTCTTTAGTTTTCTATTTTATATAGATCATGATAACTGTTCTTAGTATGTAGTCTGTCTATGTAGAGATCTCAGAATGAAGCTTGACATGACTCCCTTTTCACTAAAGCAAGAGTAGCATCATTCTTTCTGTTTTCTAAAATGGCATAGTTTTATTTTATGGTATGCAGTGTTAGCTTCACAAGTTGCTTTCGGTTATGGTGGCGAATCAACTTCTATCAAATCATATGGTATTCCCAGGGGTGGGACCAGTGCCAACATCAATAAGAATTCAGCATCTAGTGGTATGCCACCATCAATACAATTTCATTTTATAGACTGCTATAAGATGTTGTACTCTTTGCTGCACGATCCTTCCTCCTATTAAAAATATTTCCTGATGCTTTAATTGCAGGTAGGAAAGAGAAAGAATACCAAGAACCATGGGTAAGTATACTGAATGAAACAAATATGTTGTCTAATTTGTGTAATGTTTTTACCTTTTTTTGTTTGTCTTTAATTGGAGATGTAATTGTTCATGATTATTTTATTCTGAAGTATTGGTTGTTGGATTTTGCTATAGGACTATTACAGTAATTATCCAGTAACTGTTCCCTTGAGGAGGCCTTATTCCGGAAACCCAGGTATATTCCAAGAACTATCTTGGACAAAACAAAAGAAGAAAAATAATAAAGTATAATTGATGGAACGCTAATATCAGACTAATTGTGTAATTTCATGAGTAACAAAACTTGTTATGCTCCTTTGAAGAATTGTAACAGTTTTAGTTACATTCATTGAGTCTAAGCTGTTCACCTTTTTTTCCCCAGCTAGTAACTTTAACTTAACATGTTTTTTTTTCTGATAGCTCTTCTTGATGAGGAAGAATTTGGGGAGGCTGCAGAGTCCAGAAGTTACGATGAAGATGCATCAAATTCAGCAATGGACCTTGGACTTTTGGTGAGTAAACTGAAACTTAAGAAATAAAATTTATCAATTCAACTTATTTTAATTATTATAACAGTGGTTGAACTAATTGTTGGTAGGAGGAAAACCTAGAGGCAAGTATATTCTTGATTAATATGCCTACAAAATTGCCTATGATTAAAGAATCAGCAGCTACTGGTGGAGGCAAAGATGTTAATGTGAAGTCTAAACCTCATGGGGGTTCAAAAAAGGTGGAGGAGCTCTACGAATTGAACGAGTTACCATCTGGCTTCATGGGTAAAATGCTTGTATACAAAAGTGGTGCAGTCAAGCTGAAGCTTGGCGATACCCTTTATGATGTAAGTATTGCATTCACAAGTTAAACTACAGGATTCAGATCCGAGCTTTATTCTTTCATGAAAATAAAATTTAAACATCTTCAAAAGTCATACCGCAAGAGTGATCTTATGTGAGATGCTCAGTGACAGAGAAAATCAACTTTACTTGACTACTTTTGGAAATTTCACCAACTCATCACCCTTTTGTACGTTAAATGAGTTAATAGAAGGTTTGATGATTTCTTATTTTAAAAATATGTTGTTGCAGGTTTCCTCGGGTATGGATTGTGCCTTTGCCCAAGATTTGGTTGCTGTCAATACTGCTCAAAAACAAAGTTGCACAATTGGGGAGATCAGCAAGCATGTTACTATAACCCCGGATGTAGATGCCATAATTGATAATTTGTCTGATTTTTGATTAACTTACTGCATTTTTTTTGTTTTCGGATAGTTTACATTATTTATATTTATGAAACTTTTTTTTTCTTGATTGAAACGGGAACCGAGATTAGATGAATCCCAGAAGTTATTGACTCTTTCATTACTTGACGAAAAAATAGAATATATATATATATATATGTCAATAGAGATTTTTGTGTGCACAACAAAAACATCGAATTTTCCTAACTAGACAACCTTCTATATTAATTTCATAACTAGCCACATTGACTGTGCATGGTGTGAATTCAGGGATGCCAATCCCGAATTCACACCTTCCCCTTCTAATTTTTTATTATAAAACAACATATGAATTTGTGCTTTCCATGCCGAATTCTGATTTTTTTTTTTTTGAATTAAACTATATTATTATTAAAATAAACAATATTAAATTAGTATATTAAAAAAAATTATTTTTTGTTAAATTAAAATAATTTATTTATTTTAAATATATATATATATATATATATATATATTATTTACATTGATTTTAGTGATAAGAAGTTTTGCATCAAAAGTGATTTTTTAAAATTTTTGAATAATTTTTTCATATAATTTTAAATTGATTAAAGTCTTAACAACTGTACTACGAAAAATTGAGAATAAATCATTATTTGAACTAAAATATTTTATATAGATAACTATTTACATTTCAAAAGTTATCCTTATGAATTTTTGCATTAAAAGTGATTTTTTTCAAGTCATACGGATCAATTTATTTAAAATTAAAATAAATATATAAAATAAGTAATTATCATATAATTGATTATTTTATAAACAAATAAAATTTATTTTTTTAAATAAGTTTTTTAAACAAGCATAAATCTATTTATTTTAAGCAGAAATAGTTTTTTTTAATAAAAATAAATAGACAAACACACTACAAAAATATTTTTTTAAAAAAATACACACTACAAAAATAGATAATTATTTATTTCATTAAATAAGTTTAAACAAACCACCTGATCATATTATTCAAGTGCAATCAAATAAACAAATTGAAGTACTCATCATAGAAATGTGAAAAAGTGGGACAGTTGTTTAAGCAAACGCAATGTATATAATAGAACCTATACTTGTTTAAGCTAAAAATGAGGAAAAGTGGGATAGTTGTTTGTCTGATAATTTAATGCATTTCATTAGTGAAATGATTTTGATTGAAGAGTTAAGGTAAGGCATGAAAAAGGATAGGGAAAATTAGGTTTAACAAAAAAATGTATTATTTTTTTCATTTTAATGTTCCAAATGAGAAGGTGATTGGCACTGAATAGGTAAATCAACTGCAAAACCATTGTTTTAACTTAATAATTAATTAATACTTTCAAAAGTCTTTAGAAGTGCAATTATGTTAAAAAAATAGTAGTAAATTTTGAAATGAGCTAATACTATTGTTAGTGATTTTTCCGTCTTAGTTTAAATTAGTAGTCATATACTCAATGAAATGAATTTGTAAAATATAAAATGTTTGATAGGATGAGTCGTTTTCAAATTTTCTTTTTATATCTCTCGACTTTATTATGAAGCAAGTTAGTGTACTCAATTAATTTATGTGATCGAACTCTCACAATCAGTCCTTTAATTAACTTATAATGTTGTTATCAAGTACACCCAATGTGCATTTCCATTACACAAAAGTGTTTTGCGTAAGAAAATGTACATCTACTTCGGGGATGATAGGTTGATATATATGTAGAATTCCCAATTAGCTATGTACGTGAACATGATATAGTGTTCATCATGATAAACCCAGATTAGAAATGAACATGCTTACTTGCATGCATGGTATTCGTGGAAAAACCTAGCCTAGCCTTGAAGCCAGGTCAATGGCCTACTCTGTTGTAAGTTGTAGTTTTCAGATTCTATATGTAGAGCATCCAATCACGTGCCACAACCACAAATCCGTATCTCAGTAGTCATTAATGTTAGTTAAAGAACCTAGGCCCATGCAACAGATTCTATACAACGAAAAATAGGCCCACGGGATTTGCTTGTTCGTACTTCGATACTTTAGTTTTCATGATTAATTTGTTAATTGTTATACCTAGACATCGAGTTACTGATTAATGTGAGATTTGAACCTACACATTTTCATTATTAATTAGTACGGGAAAATAAAATGATAAAAGAAGAAAAGTAAAATAAAAAGTGAGATAATTTTTCAGATTATTTAAGAAAGAGAAAGGAGTTTCTGGGCGGCCACTGTGCTTTTATTTATTTGTTTTGTTTGGCAGCCACGTACAATGCTATTATATATAAAAATTACATATACTACAGAAAGAAAAAGAAAAAAGAGCGATCGAATTGGTGGTAAATGCATGCAAGATTTATGTTGGCATTCTAGGTAGCTAGTGATTGAATTCCTCCTGAGTGGAGTCAAGGAACTGAATGAAAGAATGAAGGTTGTTGGAAGCATTGAGAGGTTCATCGGCCGAAGAAGGCGATAACTGGTCGTGGTCGTGGTCGACAATATGAGTGCAGGTGGTGAAGTTGTAGGCGTTTGAGAAATCTGAGTTGAGAAGATCAGACAAGCAGATATCCCCCAGCCCCAGCTGGTTGAAATCTATCAGCTGCAAATCCGACGACGACAGGAACCCGTTGTCGTATGTAGTACTGTGTTCCACTGCAGGCAATATTGCTTCTGTCTCTGTCTCTGTCTGCATTATTGATGGGTTTAGGAATAATACCTGCTTCGTGCACTTGGTAGCCTTTGTACGGACAACATGGGAATCTAGTAATTTAGTATTAGGAGATAGTAGCATCGGATTCGCTGCTGCTGCTGCTGCTTCTTGGTGGCCATCATCTTTCACCACTTTTTTTCCTAAATTGGTGTTCCAATAATTCTTTATTTCATTGTCTGTTCGTCCTGGAAGCCTCCCCGCTATTAAAGACCATCTACACAAAATCATACGCCGGACCCGTGAATTAATGTTATATTCGACCTCGTCCTACCAAAAAATAAGAATACTAAACATATATATTACGAAGGATTTAGAGACGGACCTGTTTCCCAGGAGCTTGTGGAGCCTGATGATGAGGTCTTCTTCATCGGGGGATATATTGCCTCTCTTAATATCTGGTCTCAGATAATTCAACCATCGAAGTCTGCAACTTTTCCCACATCTTTTCAAACCTGCATATCTCATGGCAATTAGTTAGTTAATTAAGCCGCCATATATGTACTTAAAAATTATCGACTTGTATATATATATATATATATATATAATATATACCTGCTCTTTTGGGAAGGTTTCTCCATCTTCCTTCACCATGGAGCCTAATGTATTCTCTCAGGATTTTATCTTCATGAGCTGTCCAAGCACCTCTATTCAAGCCCTCCTTTGAACAACAAGGGCTTCTCCCCATCTCTCTCTCACACCGCTAGCTATAGCTGTGGGGTGGTTGGCAGTGTGGATATATACTTATATATAGCAATTACGTATACGTACTTTATTATTATTTTTGCTGTGGTCCACACTTAATATGCTCGCAACTCTTACACTAATATATGTTTCTAAGTGTCAAGAGATCATTCACATTATTTTAAAAACTAAGATTATACATCATTCAGGTTGAATGTGCAACTGGGCTCATTAATTTGTCCTAGCTCGCGGAACAATGTTAGAATTCGACCCAATGATTCCTTCAAATCATTAATTACGAGAATCTGCTACTCTTTTGTCAAAATCATCATAGTGAGATGAAAATTACATTTACTATTTTCATGATCGATCTATTACTATTGATTTTCTATTGATTTTAGTTAGACATATTATAGCATTATGAATTGTGTGTTGTTTTTTAAGAGTAATTCTTGCGTGAACACACTGTCTATCAGCAATTAAACAAAAGTTACTATTATTTATTATTATTATAATAATAACAATAATAAAGTAAGACAATCTTTTTAGCTAACAACTAACATGCACAGACGACAACACTTTGGCTTACATCATCTTCAAACTATTCATGGATCAAAACATGATCTTTCCTAGTTTTTGCTTTGGTTGATTTTTTCGAAAAATCTGCACTTTTTCACGTCACAGGTAATTAATCTGCATGATTAAAAGAAAAGCCAAAATGGAACAACCATTTATGATGATTTTCTTCTCTCCCTCTACCTAATTAGGTATTGTAAATTGACACTCAAACTGACTTTCTCACCGAGCTTTGGGTGTTGGAAAGTTTGTTGTAGCAGCATCCTCGAATCTGTGAAGCGCGCATGACCGCAGCCATCACAAATATTGAGGGTACAGAGTGACCACATTTCAGATTTTCAACAATTTTTTTTTTTTTTTTTATCGAGACCAATATGGCCCTTTCAACATTTATTTTCGATCACGTTTTCTTTCTTTCTTTTTATTTAGCACGTCACACTGCATTATGCATTGTACACTTTCAAGAGTTATTATTCCACTGTTTGTCGTATGAGTTTGTTAAGCAAATAGCAGTCAAAAGTAAATTAATTTTATTATGTTTATCTTGACTAACTTTTTTTTTTTTTTGCATTATCATTAAATTAAAAATCACCTAAAATATGATAATTTTTTTTTAAAAAAAAATCTCTTTATTTAGTTGCACCTGCAGGTAACTTAATGTGTGAACCATCTGGATGCAAGGAATTCCCGGTCGTTGGTTATGTATACCAATGATTTACCTAGTATAGTACAAGGAACTCAAGTCTCGTCAAGGGTCCACTGTTGGTGATTGTTTGTTTTAATATAATGTGACCCATGAGTATATATGGATAAAAATCGCAATATATTGTTACACGACGAGGACATAAATGATAATAAAATAAAAATAAATTGTTGCATATACAACACGTATGTGCATGAAAAGAGACGCGTATAAATTACGGTGCAAGTGTGGCAGTGTCATGTATTTTCATCGGAACAACGTGCTGAGGAAAACTTACGTTAAATTAAGAGGGTCCCCCCCGAGTACGTACATTAGTAGTTCCTAGCTTAATTGGTACGGTTGCTTTCAAACTGTAAAACACTAAACTCTTCTGCTCCTAATTCTGGTAACTCAACTGCCATTCATTAAGGATTTGAGATTGAAAGTTAGATATGGCCCCCTACCGTATTGCATGCACTTCTGGTGAAAGTTACTAACTTACTCTTTAATTTTTATTATTATTTATTATCATCCTAGTGGAATTATTTTATAGGTTTTCTCAGAGGGTTTATTGATCACGAGATGATTATATAATGCCTGATCAATAATTAACTACTATATTATATATGAAGTTTATTCTTGAAATAAATTGTCTTATTTTAGGATTGAAAAGTACTTGAGATTATGTCATTTTCACCAAAAGTTAAAATAAAGATTAGTTAATTATTTAAATTGACAATATATATTAGTAGAAAATCAAATAATCATTTCTTAAAAAACAATACACTAACCTCATCAAATATACACACTTAGCCTACTCACTCACACTCAGAGAAGTCTAGTTTTGTTGGCTAAACAATCCTATGTGTGAATTGTTGTAAACTTTTTTTATACTGGAATTCGATTCATAAGAATAAAAGCAAAAGCAACATTTTCTGAACATTCGGACCATTCAAACATTAACCACAGCAGTTATTGGGCTCACCCATTACACGTACTCTTAGCCCAACATTTTCTTTCAAACAAAAGCAAACACTAATAACATAAAGTTGAAGATTATGAGATAGATAATCAATGTTTGCTTAAGAGGAAAGAAAAGGAGATCAATATGGCACGAGTTATACATAACTTTCTTTTAAAGTATGTGGTGAGGGATTTAATCTTTTCTGTTAAAAAAAAAGAGATTTAATCTTTTCTATTTGTGTATGAACATTATTTATTATTAGAAAATACTAAACCCTTAAATAAATCTCAGTATCTTGAGAGATTTGTAAAGATTTTCCAAATGTTCAAAACCACCTTAATCGATCTTTTATCTTTTCATCAATAAGTTTAACACCAATATCTTCTCGTATGCAAAAATTCCATATGTTGTCATTTATGTGACACATATCCATCTTAACATTCTAATTTCAAGTACTACTCTTTTCTCGTGTTATCCCTCTAAAACCCCAAACATTCACAACCATAGAATATAGCTAGTAGTATATAGTCATATAGTAAAACACCCAATAAGCTTTGTAGTCACAGATAACTCTCAATTTCTTTTTTCTATTTTATCCATCCAGTTTGTATACTGTGTGTGCATTTTGTTAATTTCTCCATCTTTGATCCCAAATACTTAAAAACCTATGATATGGTCTCCTGTTTATACTTCCAAAAATTATTTTCCTACTGTTTCTTGCTAAAGTGCAATGCATGTACGCACTCTATCAGTCTATCTTACTCCTGCTCCCAAAGCTCAAATATAAAACTAACCTCTTCCCTTAATTTTTCAATCAAAACTATATCACCCACACAAAGCATGCATCAAACAACAGATTAAAATTGATAGTAAATATACATTATTAAGGTTGATGCTGTTTAATTCGATGTCTAAGATGCCTAGCCCGTTACAACCAAATACATAGGCCATACTGGGTTTAGGTTGAATCTACAAGAAAAGACCAAATAACTAAACAATGTCACAAATTGAGTGAATCATAACAACAACAACAACAACAGTCAAAGCATAACAGAGCATCAAGGGCATGGCAATAACCTCATCATCAAAGGCTCGCGCTCTGAGCACTCGGAGGTGACGGCACCACATAATCAACGACGACTGCACTCTCGATTTGATCCCTAACCTTATCCTTCTGGAAATTCACCAACTCCTCGTTAGAATCCACCGCCTCCAGCTCCCTCGGTCCGGGAAAAACCGCGAGCGAAGCAATCGAGAAACCCTTGGCTCTCCCCGGCGAGAAATTCTCCCCGAAACTGAACTCGCTAATCTGCTTGAAACTCTCGGGAATTCCTCTGACCACACCCAACACCTTATCCTTATCAGCGTCCTCCTTCAATTTCAAGAAGCTGACCCGAACAGCGGAACCGGGTGGCGGAACGAGGTTGGCGCCGAGGTCGTCGGCAATCCAATCGACGGCCATGATGTCGTCGATGATGGGGAGGATGTTCCCCTTGACGACGCTGACGTGGCTAGGATGTGCGGAATATGCTTCGAGATCCTCCTTGGACTTGTAGCGAGTGTGGAGCATGTGAGTGAAGGTTAGAGAGGAGGATCGGCTGCGGAGGAGTGGGCCCACGCTCAGGTGGAGCACCGGGTCCAGCGACACCAGCGAGCCCAGCCCGTTTACCATCTCACTCACTTTCGATGCCTCCGTTTCCTCTTTCACCTTGAACAGAACTATGTGCTCCACCGTTTTACTTGACGCCATCTTTATGCTAGATCTCAACGCCCACCGCGCCTGGAGGTGTTTCGTGGCCGATAAACTCAGAGATAACGGATGTGACGACGCCGTTCTCAGACACAGCATTGTAACTGTTTGTTTGTAAGCACCAACTATGCTATTGCTTGACGCTGACGCTCAGGGCTCAGGGCTCAGGTTTTTGTCGTACAAAGGATCTGATCTGAGGCCCGTTTATTTTATATGGGCCGAATAAATTTACTTATAGTGCTAGGCCTGCTCATACTGCGTGCGTTTATCCGAGTTGCCGGTGAAGTCTCTTATTTGTTTAAAACGTGTGTGTAAGTCACATGGCTCTGATCCCCAGTTCGCAAAATCACATTTTGAATTATCTTCATTGCGCCCTCTCAGTCTCATCCTGAAATTCGATCTATAGACTTCAATGCATCACTTTACGATGATTATGCCCCAGCTTCTCTTTTTTCAGTAAATAAATAAAGATTGAAGTCGCTCTTTCACTTTATTTTAAATGTTATGCTTATCAATTTAATTAGTTATTTTATACCAGCATCAGGATTTTGTTTATAAAACGCCGTGCACAAGTTTTCCATACAAGAGACAGCTCATTTTAAACTTTCAAGGGAAATTTTTGTATCCAACGAAGTGGTTCTAAACTATAATCACTACCAGATTCCCATAGCCCGTTGGCTTTATTATATGATGCATATTTGGATAATCTAACTATTATTTTCAGAGTATATATAATAGTAAGAATTTTGAAGTAATATTAGTTCTAGACCCTCCTCTACCGAATATGTATATATATGTAAATATATAACTTGTAATCATGCTTTTAGTGATAATGTATAACTTGTAATCATGTTTTTTCTTTCAAATAAAAAGTTATTTTTCTTTAATTCTTTAAAATTATAAATTATTTTCTTAATCTTTCATATAACATATAACATATAACATATAAAAAAATAAAAAATAAAAAAATTTATAATTTATGACAATTTTTTGATCACAATAGTTCATAAATATATAAAAATCTACAAATCAAATATAATAGAAAGACTAGAAAGTGTGTAAATGGAAAGATGATCATAAAAGGACAAACAATGTCCCAATTTTTCTTCCCTTCTAAATTTGCATGATCATTACTTACACAACATTACGTTATCGATATCATTTTCTGGGTTACGTTTAGCCTAACATCAAACATCAATGACGAAATTTCTTGTTCCATCGTATTAGTGAGACTTTTTTTATAGCGAGTCAAAACATAAATTATTCACCTAAATGACTATATGTATTTTATTAGTCTAAGTAACCTTATTTATTATTTATGGTGTGAATTCGTTTTTGGAGGAACCTAATTCATACCACTGATATTGTTATTATTTTCACTTTTCGTTTAGAATTCGGTTTCCCTAACCCGAATTCTAAATGTTTTTTTTTTCTATTTTGTTTTTAGTTTTTAATTGAAATTATCATTTAAATAAATTTTTTTTTACATTTAAATAACATATTTTAATAATATAATCAATAATTGTTATTGTACAAAATTTAACCAATAACATAATCAATTTTTTAACTCAATTAAATAACTTTAAGATTTTTAATTTTTGTTTAACTATTTTTTAAAATAAATTAAATGAATATACTTTTTAAAATTGAATTACATTTTTTAAAATATTTCATATTTAAATAAAATGTGATTACTATTTAATATTTATACGTATTTTTGAATTATTAGTATATTTATTTATTCAGACAATCAAAAAATAACGTATAAAATTGTGTTGAACCATGACAATGATATAAACCATATAAAAATATAATTAATGTGATATTATTATTTCAGAATTAATCATTATAACAATAAATATAAATTATTTTTCATTACAACTTTAAAAATTTAATAATTAAAACAACACATTATAATTATTATAATCATCTAAATTAATTAAAACAAAAAAAGGAAAAAATATATATTTAGACTTCATATTGATAAAATACGAATTTACATAAAAATAAAAATAAAAATTATATTTAGAATATGAATTTGGTTCTTGTAAACCTGAATTTACACCTTGAACAGAGAATAATGTTATTTATGTTAATAAAATATAAAGATGATTATTCATGTACTTATTTATTTTTTACATGCTTAAGTAAAAAATATATATTAATGACCACAATAAGTCAATGTATCATTCAAATCTTGCTACCTATGCCTCTTATCTGTTTTTACGAAAATTAATAAAAACGATTCTACAAATTAAATGATCTATAATTATTAATCACGGTCAATCAGAAAAAAAAAATAATGCTATTAAAATTTATTTGAAATTACAAATTTATATTAACAAATACGATAAAGAATGTATTATTGCTTTATTAGCCTTCCTAAAAGGTAAATAACTAGCCGAGAAGAATGTGGTTGAACTTCTTACTAACTAGCAATCTAATGAGCAAAAATTAAAACAAGACTTCATTAACGTTTTTTCACGTCCAGTTGGAAACTCCCCGTTGTAGCTTTCGTGCCTGTTTGCTTGTTCGTTAAAAACGTAAGTATTGATCTATTTTCACATCTAAAATATACAAAGACACATAAGCTACAAATGGAAGCGTTGGATTGGAAGCTACAAATCTAACACTTTTCCAAACACTCTCTTCGTATTTCTTTTCACCGAACGCGATTTCATGACCCCATCTCCAAATATGCAGTAAATATTTCTCCAAAATTTAAAGTTTAGAGGAAGATATAAAGTTGCCCAGCTCCCAAGAAGTATACTTGCAAGTTGCAACAACCAAAGGAACTGAAGAAAGGTTTTAGATATACTTATTTGAAATTTTATTATTTAAAGTTTATTAATTTATCAATGTTTATTATTTTTAAAAGATTATTATATTTGAAATAAAGTAAACTAAAAAGGTGTTTGATAATCAAGATATGACACCGAAGCGTTATCCTATCATAAAAAAAACTAATAAGGGTCCGTATATTTCTTATCGTAAGAAGAAGTTGGATTAAAATTAATATAACATTATAAGTTCTCTCTCATCCTCTTTCATTAATATTTTTATTTAAATAAATAATAAGTAATATTTTTATTTTTTTATTTTTTGATGAATAAGAAATTTTAAAAATGATACTAAGGCTTACAAAAGAGAGTGTCTGAGACATTAGCAACTAAGTAATTCGAAACTGAAGCTGGACAAGAATTTAATAAAATAAACGGAGAGGAAGATTTAACTCCTGACTTAACAAGAATGTATGCCAAATTATTTTCTTGCCTAAGCGTATGCTTGAAGCTAATATTTTAAGGTAGTTGTACGTAATCATGAATGGGACTTTTGTATTTTTTAAACATGCATAGATTTAACTCACATCTGCATAGCGTCGAGCCCCCCTTAATAATATATTTTAGAGAAGTGGTGGAATCCGTCTCATAAATAACATTAAAAAAACCTTTTGTGTGAACAAGTTTAATATCATGAAAAATAACACATAACTCAGCAATGATGTTTGAAGTAATAAGTGGATTGATTTAACTTTACAATTTAAACAAAAAAATGTAATATTCCGATTTATACGTAAAAGGCTTCTCATATATTATGACTATAAGTATTTTTTTCATTTATAATATATATCAAAGTTAAAATCAAACATAATATTCATTTATTTTTAATTTATTATTTAGTATACACCAAATATCATATATTATTAAAATTTATTATATTATTATTTTTAAAATATGATATTAAATTATTTTATAGGATTTTCAGTAACAAATTATTTAAAAAAAGATTGAATTTTAATAATTTTATAATTGAATCACAACGGAATCTTATTAAATTACTATAAATATAAATATATAACATTAAAATGAAAGGTGGCGTTTTATTTTAGAAAATGGAAACATGAAAATGCATGAGTGTTGGGGAGCGTGTCCAGTCCCTCTCCATGTACGAGAAATCCCATTTAGTTTAGCACCACCGTGCTTCTGAGTTGTGAGCGTGACACACTTCTCCGACTATGATGGGATGGGACCCACCTTCTTCCACATTTCAACACAATCACATCCAATCACTACACGTAGTTTCGCTTTGGTTTGGAGGATGCTCATCACCCTACGTGTCCTCTTCTCATTGGCCACGAACAGTTGCCCCCAGATTTCCTCTCTCTCTTTTTTTTATTAAATTAAAATCCTCTTATTTGCCTTTGCCAGACGTCGCCGTTCCGTAGTGAGAATCACGTTCGTGTTGTGTTGACTCAACTCTCAAGCCCCGACCCCGTTTGTTATCCTCATCTTTTTTCTCGTACAATTATATACGGTATCCAATTATTAAAGACAACGTTTTTTTATGGGAATTATTACACACAACTTAACCATAAAATATCCCCGTCCCTGCGCCCACCACACCAATCAATTATTTTAATTCAATGACTTTACTAACTATATTTCAAATTACTTCTCTCTCGTATTAGATATTTTTTCATGTATTTTTCATTTTTTATTATTTTAATAATTAAATTATATTCTCATTTGTTAATATTATTTTTGAATATCTAAATAAATTTACAACTATATTAATACTTCAAACATTACCTCCAAGAAAATGAAACGGAATATATATGTAATATATATCATTGTCAAATTATGTAAATTGGTGCTATCAGTATTTATTACTCCTAAAAAGACTTATCACGTTAATTAAAGAACTCTCCAGAATTCAGTAGTAATGGTTCATTTCTTTCATTTTTTCTTCCATTTACATTTCAAACGTTTATGATCTTTTTATCTTCTTTTCAAGAAATTAAACATAGTATCAGGGTTTATTTGGTTGGATTGAAGACAAATAATAAGAAGAATTTGAAATTTGAATTTAAGAGAAACCGAAAAGGAAAAAAAAATGTTTTTTAGAAATTTGCTCCTAAATGTGGAAATTTAGACTTGGCTAAAAAATAATCGATTCCTTGTCAGAGAGAGAGACATTGTATGTTGGAATGCTATGATTTTCGCTGGACTCTACTGCCTTCTTCCCCGGCGAAGCCGATCATGGGAAAGTGAGGGAGCAGATCTTACTTTAATTATTTGTTTTTATTTTTTGTTTCATTTCTGAATTCCATGTCTTTTTAAAAAGTAAGGGAAAACTGAATAGAAAAAATAAAACAAAAAATAGAAGAATGATTATGATTATGATTCTTCTTATAGATGTAGAATCGATTTTTATTTTTAGGCTCTGAATCCAAATTTAATAGATGGATTTCTTGAAAACGGTTCAAGTTTTAAAGATTGATTGACCTAAAATTAAAATTTAAAGTATTTATTTGCAAACCAGACAACTTCATGATGATTGCATATGTTTTTCCGTAAGTTTGTTTGAAATAAATATTTTCTATAATTTGCGGTATTAGTATATATTTAGAATAATTAATTTTATTAATTATCATCTTTAAGATAATGGTTAAAAAATTAAAAATAATTTTTAAAATATTATAACATTTTCTAGTATAAATGTGTTTTTCCATGATTTTTAATACAAATATTTATTAATTTGCTTTTATGTTATTTTAAGAGAAGTAGATAACAAAAACAAAACCATCTTTTATTTTTAATTTGTTAGCCACTATTTTAGTTGATCACCCTTTCTTCTTATTTATTTTTCCTTAAGCCAAGAACAATGATTTACTTCAACCAGGTATTTACAATTTATACCTTAATAAAATAATCTGTGGTAGAAAGAAAATAGATAATAAAAAAGTATGAATAATGTTGTATCTTCTTCTATTTAATTCAAAAGAAAAAGAATTGAAATTAGATAGTTGGTGTCGAGATGTTGAGGTAAGACACTATTACTTTACACATGTAAAAAAATCTATTTAACAAAAAAAAAATTGTATTTAATTTTAATTATGTAAATTTTTCATGACCGAACAACAATTATATATTACGAGAGATATTAATTTTATGGACCAAGAACAATCACATACATTGAATATTGAACGAAATTAGTTTATGTTTAAGAAAATCCGTACCTACAACAAAGAAGAAATAAGAATTAACCTTTAGGAAAAAAAATACCTTTTTCTAATTTCTTTTCAGTTTTGAATATATATTTTTTTATGGTTTGAGTTACTCTACCCAAAACATAAAAGGGTGTTCTAATGTGTCTCCTCCACCTGGTTTCAGGAAACTTTATATAAGAACTCCAATAAACAATCATATAAAAACTTATTTTTAAGATTACGAGAAAATATGACAGAATTTTTTCAATATATAACAATATTTAACACTATATTATAGGATATGTTCAATACATAATAACAAGATTGTCACTAACAAGATTTTACGCTATATAATAGGATTTATTCAGTACTGCTATATAACAAGATTACCACTAATTGGTGTGAAAATATTTTAAATTAGTACTTTTGAGTTCGAGTTAAAGAGTGTGTTGCTGTATTAAATACTCAAATATAAGGAATTAAGGACTTTCTTCAACTTAAATAATAAATTAATAATAATTTTTTACTAAGATTTTTAATTAACTTCTTTAGTTAATATATTAAGAATGCATGGTAGTAATTAGCAATAGCATTCAATTAAAAAAAAAAAAAAAAACAAACGCCCGACACAATTTTATGAACTCCTGTCATCTGCCATCATAATATGTTTGATTCTCAATATTAACGAAAGAATTGGTACATGGTTTGCTGGCAAAAGTAGGGCCCTTTCATCATTCATTATGGAAATCTTGACATCATGAACCAGCCACGTGTCGTCGTGAACAGATAAAATATCGTCTGAGTGTTTTCTTCCGTAGGACGAAGACTTTTTTCCGATACTTCTTAATTACTAATAGAAAATCAACTGAAGTTTCTTTCAAATAAAAAGAAATTCGTATTTTTAAAAAAGTTTGTTTTTGATGTGTTGTTATTTTTTTTTCAATTTGATAATTTATCTTTTAAAAAAAAATTATTCTATTTTTAAAAATGTTTAAAATAATTATTTTATTAATATTATTTTAACGTTGTTAATATAACTTCGTTTGTTAACTCGATATATTTAATTAAAAGTACAACTTCATTTTTTATCATTATATCTATATTGTTAATCATGATCATTTTTCGATGTACTTTCTTCATGTTCTTGCGTCCATAAAGATTTACTTAATATAATGCAAACTTTGTGAATTAATATCACAAAAATTCTTTTCAATACAAAATGTTAAATTTATATGGAGAGAAACACTAATTTTAATTTTTTTAAAATATGAATGGTCAACAATAATTTTTTTAAAAGATAAATTATTAAATTTGAAGAAAATAAATAAGATAAATGAAGAAATTTTACCATGAAAATATTATAAAACTTTTTATATTGTTACTTTAGAGATAATTTATTTTTCAAAAGATTAAAAAAATTATCTTTTTGATTGCCAAAAGTATCCCAACTTATATAGACTATTTCCTCTTTTAACAAATGATATTAGTTTTGTGGTCATGTCACTTGGTAAAAAATATCAGCAACTAATCTTTTAAGGAATTGAATTTTCTCAGCAGAAGACAATCTTCTATAGTTCTATATATGAACTTATCGTTCAATTTATTTTTTGTTAAAGTTCAAATTTCAGATATTCTTCTATATACGTGAATTTATAGTTCAAAATTATTTGACCACATAGGTAAAAGAGCATAATTATTTGCTTATCATATCTCATGACGTTGTTGGTGAGAGAGTAATTAACCTAACAACCATTTTAGAATCAAAAGTGAATACGTGGGGATAATTTTATTTATACTTACTTTAATAAACTCTAACAATTTAATTTTAATACAAGGTTATCCAAACAATAAATGATCGAAAAAATAAATAAAATATTTGATTTTTCATAATACTTATTTTAAGAATCACAATTACGAAAATTCTTTATATTAAAAAATGTATGGAACTAAAACTCAAATGATTGGGATTCAATTTTTTTTTAGAAAAAAAAAACTGAAACTAAATTAACATATTGAACAGTGAAGTTATAAATCATAATTAACTAGATATGATGATAAATGAAATTTAAAATATTAAATGAGGGGTTCGCTCTTCGTCCAAGTAAACAAAAAAGGCGTATCAAAATGAATACTATATCTGATATCTTGTAGAAATAAAAAGAAAAGAAAAGAAAAAACAGGTGGATATTCATTATAGAATAGTGCTAAATATTAAGACACAAAGGGGTCCGAGCGTGACTGTCAAATCTACATATTCTCTGTTCTCTCTCTCTCTCTCTTTCTTTCTTCTTTCTTTCTTTCTCTCTGAATTCACAGGACAGCCACTTTGCTCCGCAGATTCGATTCAATCGCCGATCTTTATTACTCACTGCTCCTCGGGAATCCCTCGTCTCTCCCCTTTCAATCTCTGTCTCTTCTCCCTCAATATAATGCTCCAGATTTTCAAGGTACGATTTTCCGTTCATTCATTCATTCCAATTATTATTAATATTATTATATTATTATTAACAACAACAACACCACCTTTCGAATCATTTATTTAATTTAACTTTTTATATGAATTTGGCAAAACAAACAAATAAATAAATACTACACATGCCATGGTTTCATAAAATGTGAATTTTGTTCTCTAGTCTTTGTTTCTATCTGACAACGTTTCCTCCACTGTTTCTTGATGAGTTCCTTCCTTGATCTCTGTTTCACCCAGACATTGGTTTTAGCTACTTTTCTTTCTCTTTCTTCTCCTTCTTCTTAGCGCTCCACTCAAATATTCCTTGGAGATCTCAGCAATTACTACAATTTACTTGATTTTTAGATGGTTGGATTCAACGAACTCAAATAGGTTCTTTTGTTTTTATTTTACCAAATTCAGTTTCCCACTCAAAGGAGGAATTTATGCTGTTACAAGTTTTCCAAGTACGTACGGTTGGAACATTTTAATCACTGAGGTATCAACGCGTTAATTCGGATTTTGCTGAGTTTTAACTAATGCCAATCTGATATTATTAAATGAGGTTTTGTTTTTCTTCCAAGATTTGGACGGTTACTTCTTTTATTTTTGTTTTTCGTAATCTTGCTTGAAAAAGGGTTAATGATACTGTCTCTGCTATAGTACTTCATAAAATCACCTCCTCTACATCATTGACTGTTTTTTTTTTTTTTTTTTAATGGGTGGGGGTGGCTTTTAGATTCTTCTTTGGAACTCTGTGCTTTAGGTAGGTATTTCCTGAGTACATTAAAAAAAGGTTCCTTTTATGGAAATGGGATCTGCTTTTTACTGTTGCAATAATAATAATAATAATAATAATAATAATAATAATAATAATTATTATTATTATTATTATTATTATTATTATTGCAACAGTAAAAAAAAATAATTATTATTATTATTGATGTTTATAATCTTATTCCTCTGGAAAAGGAACTCATGGTGGTCATGATTTCTACTACAGAGCTTGTCTCATCTGCCCAATGCCTTAAACAATTCCAAAACTGCTTATGTTTTGTCTCTCTGTTTAGGTTAGTGCAGGCAGGTACACATAGGAGGATATGATTATGGATAAATTAAAAAATATATATATCTCCAAACGCTTTCAATATTTCACATCTTTTTGTTTGTTCTTTCTTCTCATCATCTTCTTTTCGACCATGATGCAGGGCTGCTGGTACTGACTCCATCAAGCTTTTGGCTCCAAAAAAATAAAGAGTATAAAAGAAAAAAAAATATGGAGGGTGACACATTCTCTGGCCTCGGCAACGGTACCCAGATTGATGGCAAGATCTTGCAGACATTCAAGAAAAGCTTTGTTCAAGTCCAGAACATCTTGGATCAGAACCGGTTACTCATCAATGAGATAAACCAGAATCACGAGTCCAAGGCCCCCGACAACCTCAGCAGAAACGTTGGACTTATTAGGGAGCTCAACAACAACATCAGAAGAGTGGTTGACCTTTATGCGGATCTTTCAAGTTCTTTCACCAAATCCATGGAAGTTTCTTCTGAAGGGGATTCAAGTGGTGCTGTGAAATCTGATGGCAAAGCTGGTCACAAACGACACAGGCCTCTTTAGGGAGCTTTTTTTTCTTTTTCTTTTTTCTTCTTTTCTTTTTTGCTTGGTGGAGATGCACGACATAACAATTGTGTTGAGGGGTAGAACAAGATTAGGTTCTGTAGCAAAAACCCTCTTGTATTACAGAACTTTTTCTAGCTCATCACTTACTGCTTACTACATTTCAAATAAAAAGAAATGATTTTCAGGAATTCCTCTCAATAACCCTTTTGTGACTGTGGATCTAATACTAATAGTAATGTAACATGTTTGTGTGCTAACTTAATCATGCTGCTGTCTATTCAACGTTATAGCTTTTCCCTTTGGATTTGAACATGTGATGAATTATAATGAGAGATGGACCTTTTCTTGTTTATATGTTTTTTTGCTATGATATGATGAGGTGTTGTTGCAAGAGATAAGGGCTTTTTTAGCTTTGATAAACTTTTCTTGAGTTTCTGCTTGTCAAAAGGGGCTAAAGGCCAAAGGGTCTCGATAATTTTTTTTTTTGTCCCTCATTCTTTTTCACGAGGACTAACTATCTCTTATCTAGTTTTGATGGAAACTCGTCATATAATAATAATACCTTTATTCTCTTTGTATCTTGAACCACCAAAATGTTGTTCCCAGCTAGCTAGTGGTATTACTTTAGCTAAGAACTGAAAGTTAGAAGGGGTTACAGATACTGTTTTGGGCCTATGCACATGTAGGCAGAGTTTCCTTACCAAGAAAACTACACCTGGTTTTTCCTGTTCATGTGTTTCCCTGTGGGAGTGACAACTGAGAACTGAAAAACTGCATACATATGTGTGAAGATGCTCTGAAACAGATGGAGTAAAGCAGCTTTAGAATATAAGATAAAATCTTTTTGGTTCCCTATCACACACCACCACAGGAACAGAATCTCAGATAAGCGATGAGAGGAGCTTTTGACTAATATTTTTAATTTTATTTTCTCATGCACAATGGATGGTATTGGCCTGGCCTGGCCAAGAAATTAAAAGTATTATACTATTCTACTATATGAGCTTAAAACAAAGCATAGCAAAAATGTGTAAACAGTGACCCCCAACAACATGACAATCAATTGACAAGGGACCCAAAGGTTCTCTTTTGGGATGGAACTGAACTTCTCCATGCTTATCCCTTCCTACTCACTCAGGTTTACTTTCCAATTTCCCCCCTACTTTTTATTCTCTTGTAGATGTCCTATATGACATCCTTCTAATTCCCTGGTTTGTATTATTTCTCACTCTCCCTGATTGCGCAGATGTCTTTATTGGTGGACCCATTTCGTGGCAGCCTAATTTCCTGATCTTAGAATAGAGGCCCACATCAGTGATTGCTGACGATGACGAATTGACGATGGCCTCTTTCTGGTTTTGCATTTTGAAGGAGTGGACCTTTTCCTCTGAGTAGATTCATACCTTTGTCATTTGTCAATACTCTCTATTCATTCATAATTATCTCACTCAGCTATCATTTCTTGGTGATAATTGTTGCACTATCATTAGTCCATTTTTCTTTTATTACATATTCATGTACAAGATGATGCTTTAGTTACTCAAGCGTGTAAAATACAATGTGACATTTGATTTTATTACATATACAATTAGGAAAAATAATCCCTGGCTAGTACTTGTAGCAGATAACAAGTATGTTAGTATGTTTGAGGAAATGATCAAGGGCTAGAAAGAATATTTGATATAAAAATGGATTTGGTCTCTAACCAAGCGAAGACAAAATAGACATTGTGTAGTACATAACATGTGCGGGGGGAATCTACTTTTGCTTTTATTTTTCCCTTTGTTCCTTGCATTTCCAGCAAATAGGTTGGAAAGGAGCTCAACTCTAGTTTGCCCAATGAAAGCTATTTTTATTTTTTTTATAATAATGGAACTTGTAGATATCTCCATCATTGGTTGCACCCAATTACAGCAATCCAACTATAATAATCCACGCCCCATGCCGGAAATGTTTAATTATGGCCTAATGACACCTTTTTAATTATTTGACGATAATTTTTAATATGTGATCATCCTTTTATTATTCCCTCTCTCTCTCTCTCTTGCACTTTTTTAAAACTAAACTCCATTGGGTCGTGGCTTCAGAAAGACACTCATACGCACCTTTGAAAATTGCACACTTTAAGAAAATCAACTTTACAATGTTGACATCACTTCTGTTAGGTGACCCGTAAACGTTACAAAGTAGCGTTTCACTGATTCTATATTGGATTGTTTGGTACAAAGATCATGTCTCATTGAAGTTTCACCTGCCAACAGCTAACGAAACTTATCCGTAATTTTATTTCCCCTTCACAAAAGTACATCACTATCACTTATTCACTTCATGTGTCTAATTGTTAGTGAATGCTGGCTTAAATATTCAAAACCACTAATAATTAGTACTAAGTACTGTAATAATTTAATTAATTTATGTAATTTTGAATGACTAATAACATTCACAATAGATTATTTATAAAGCATTTGTATTAGAAAAATATCATATTGGTAAAACATTTATCTTTTATAAAATAATAAATGTTTAAATTTACATAATATATATATATATATATATTTTTTATTCTTTTATAAAAAAAAATAAAAATTTAATAAACTTTTTTTTACCTAACTATTCGTTGAACTTTTTTAATTTTAATAAAAATTTTTTTGCATAAAAATATTATTAAAATCAATTATTATTTTAATGATATAACTTTTAATATTTAAATTAATATCTTTTATTTCGTTATTTGTGTGAGATTAATAAATTTTATTATTTTAAATAAATAAATATATTTTAGTTATATATATATATATATATATATATTTTATTGTATCAAAAAATATTTTTTATATTTTTAGTTTGAAAAAATAAATTATTAAAAATTTATAATAATTTTTTTTAAAAAAATAATAATTTAAATTTATTTTATAAAATTTATTAATAACAACTCTTAAAAAGTTATATTATGAAAAAGATTCATGGAATAATGATACTTTTAAATAAAATAAAAACAAGTAATATATACAAATATGTGATAAAAACCATTTAAATTATTTACATCACATAAATTATAAATTACAGTAGTACTAGTACTTATTCAGTTGGTCGGCGATACCTTAATTATAACGACAATTAACAGCCTCAACTCCTATTCTATTCGCTAGGTTGTGGGTGAGATTTTTAATACTACTAATAACAACGAGAGATAATAATTCAAACCCCTATGCCACTTGCATCGAGTAGCTTCATCAGTATCAATAAATGGGTTTGGGAGAGTTTAATCACTTTTGAGAGCTTCATGCCCATCATCGATAACGACGGATAGTCTACCAATACGTTCAAGGCAATGGCATTACCAAAATCCAAAAGTTCCTAAATAAAAGTGAAAATCCCCATCTGGGCCAGAACTGTAGGTCCATTTGAAACATACGTCTAACACACTATTATTTGAATATTAATTGTTCTTCATATTTCAACAATTGAATCAATGACATTTAACATAGATTCATAATTATTTCTTTTGATTCTCTGTAGATTGCGTTTTGCTTGATCCTTTCATGTTGTTCTAATTCATATCAACTTGACAATAATCATAATTGAGAATTTCCGACCAACGGCAAGGGTTGTCAATGCTTGGGGACATGGGAAGGTCTTCTCACTTGAACTAAACTTTACCGACATTGTGATATTTGTGAATTAAAAGACTGTTCTGGCAGAAGTTGAAAAGTTGCAAGACATGGTCGATTCTGAATTAAAAAGGTAATATAGCTTGCGTGGTGAAATGGAGACAGTGACATATTACACGTACACAAGAGATCGAGAGTAGAAGTAGAGATTACATATTATGCATGAATGGATCTCAGCTTCGCTTGACGGGATCGAAATTGGAAACACCAATGACGGCACCGACAATTGCTACTGCGACAACTCCACCAGCGGCGATGCTGAGCAAGAAGTTCTTCAGAGAAGGCGAAACAGAAGCTGCTTCAGCCACGTCAGGAACTACCATTGAAGCTGTCAATGCGGCCGCCGTCAAACCCGTCACAACTTTGTCCTTCATGGAAGCCCTCACTTCAAACCTTCTGTTGCCTTTTGATGCTGTCAATGCCTTTGAAGGCCGCAGAGAGGTGGGCGCCACCACCCTCTTCTGGCCGGCGTAAGTTAGTGGCACCGCCATTGAAACTGCCCAAGTTGAAGCCATTGCTTTCTCTCCTGCTCAAATGAAATGAAATGAAATGCAATGCCTATGGTTTGTCTGTGTTTTGAGAGAGACGCCACTGGAATCGGTGGTAGAACGAGAGGTGGAAATTTTTTGCATATTTCCTTCTGTCTGACGTGGCAGCTTCTCCATTCGAATTCCATAGATAACGTTATCTTATTTCTCCACCTTATAATGCTGCTTCGGCCTTTGCTCCATCATCGATTGGGCTGAAATTTTAAGTGTTAGGCCCAAATTTGATTGCTCTTCTGGGCTCTATCTCCAGAACCTATCCTAGACAGAAAAACTCATTGCACCAGCATTTTCGGCACGTTGAAAATGTTTTCAATTCAAGCATGAGACAAGTGAATTTAATCAACAATGTACTAACTTCTTTTGATAAATTATATATTGGTTAAATAAATTTTTCACTTTTTTTTGTGCTACTCCATAAAATGCCATGCTCCGCCGTTCCCTGGTGAAGGAAGGGATTGGTCTGATGAACAAAATTTCTAATTGAAAAAAATTCAGAACATCTAATTCGACTTTGGGCCCGATCCAATGAATATAATATTTTAAAAAATTATCTATCTTTGGATATTTAGAAAAATAGAAACATGATTATTTTTCCAATTATGGTATGATGCTGAAAATAAAATACATGCCCACTTCTGTTGACTTTGCACTGCCTTCTAACTTTTCATTGAAAACAAAAGATAAAACTGAAAAGAAAAAGAGAAACAACAGAGAAAGAATTTCCCTCCATATATTTATCAAAACGTCCCTATTGAAAATAGTAGAAGGATAGTTCAGTGGTGAATAAATACAATTCTACTTTCTCAATGGATACAAAACTGGTTATTATATATTAAGTATTAACTACAGAGTATTTGTATTACCATACCCGCAGGCAACGGGAAAAAAATGGTTCAGACTTATCTAGACTTCTGGTCGTTCTCACCCACTCTGTTCACTATACCTGTAGTCATTATATTATATATTTACTGCATTTCTTATCTTCTCCTATCTCTCAAAACAATAGAATAAATATTGTTCCATGACATATTTTATGATATCTTGAAGAAAAAAAAAAATCATTTTCTCTTCTTCCATGACAACATAACCACCACGGCATTTAGATTAACCACTTTAAACTAATTTAATTTGATAAAGAAAAAGAAGAAGAAAGAAAAGTAATGTCTATAATTGTATGAGCAGCCAGGCCAGGTCCCTAGCTAATAGATGAGATTTACTTTGATTGATGTCTAGTTGTCAACAACAACATATTCTGATTACTCCCCCAACTTGTTCTTGTCCCAAAATGGGTGATTTCCAAGGCCCCTTCATAGTGTCACCCCCTCCTTCACCTTCTTCTTCGGATAAGTCGAGCACAACCATGTTATACTATGGGCTAGTGGTGGTGGGGGTTGCAGCCATGGCATTAGCCCTATACAACTTCATCATCGTGAAGCGAGGTAGGAGGCGCCATATGCAGGGTGAAGGAGGGGCAAATGGGTTGGTGGAAGTGGTGATGGAAACTAGTAGAATTGATCAGAACTGCCAAAGGAACAGCAACTTCAACTTGCTCTCAAGCTTCAGGTTCAAGAAAGAAGGAGATAATGATTATGATTATGATGATGAGTGCCCAGTTTGCTTATCGGGTTTTGAAGAAGGGGAAGAAGTGAGGAAGCTGCCACGGTGCAAGCACTGGTTCCACGCACCATGCATAGACATGTGGCTATACTCTCATTTCGATTGCCCAATTTGTCGAACACCTGTTCTGCAATTCTGTCACCGTTTTCATTCCGGTGCTGCTGCTGGCGGCGGCGGCGTTTCGGTATGATTTATGGGAGCTGTGGGACCTGCGATTGCGCTGGAATTGTGACCACTCAGTCCTTCACAACTCAACTTTCTCCACAAGGAACAACAGAGAGAGAGAGAGAGAGAGAGAGAGAGAGAGAGAGAGAGAGAGAGAGAGAGAACTAACTTTGGATACCTTGTTTCTGATGTTACGTGACAAAAACAAAAGAGGTCGAGTACTACACCTCACTTTAATTCTTGTTAGTGCTCTAGTTTATTCATTCATACCTTAATATTACGGACCTCAAACTATATTTAATTAATACTATCAAGACTTTGATAATGATTCGTTACCATTATTGTCAATTTATAGTTTCATACTACTATCATTTACTAATATACTACTGTATCTAATTTGAATTTTATTAAATTTAGATTATCATTCGCTTTATTTATTCAGTTTAAAGGAATTTTCTTATTTATTTATAACTTGTCACATTTTATCACGATGACAATTAAAAGAAAAAAAAATAATCCACCTCATAGTTCTTATTTCAGTTATATTATTCAACTTACACTAAATTATGTTCATTTTTCTCTTATACATATATTCTGCAATTCATTGGTTGAACATAGGCCATTCATTTGATTCAATACGTCTCCATACCTTTCTCTCTCTTTTTTGTTTTTCTGTTTTATTTATTATCTGGCTTTGTCCATCGATTCTGATTGGTACGATACCATTCTTGTTTGTTGGATTGTAGCTTTTGAGGTGTATTTAAATTATAAATCATCGTGTTTATCCCTTGAAAAAAGAAAAAGAAAAAAACAAAGAGAAAATTTGAGATGTAGTAAAATCCGAAGGGCACAAGCCTCAAGTACCAAAATTATCTGGTCAGAATTCAGAAAGAAAGCGAAATTATGTAAAATTGTAAACGGAATAAATAGCAAACGCCAAATGTCAATTTTGGATTAAAACATTAATAAATAGCAACTCGTGAAGGACTCACTTATACTACTTTGGATTGCTTTATGAAAATACGACGTCATGTGGTATATTTTTTTAGGATAAAATAATATAATATTATTTTTAATTAGTTGTTAATATGTGCACACAGTATATATATGTAATGTAACGTTGCTATTACAACTATTTGTATCTGTCACCGGTTGCACCTTTCAATGGTGCATGACCACATCTCACACAGTACATGTGGCGGTGCATCTCTTTCATATTATTAAAAATTGTAGTAAATCAATCAATTCCTATACATAAATTCCTTTTGTTAGAGACCAAGGACGAGCAACTGAGCATAAAATAGCAGGTTACTGCTACAGAAAGCCTTGAAGCGCGAACGAACGACCACGACAACCATGATTAAGGCATCTATTCTTACTCACATCACAGGACAGTAGGACACACCTCCAATTTTTTCATAAATAAAATTGACCTACATTACGAAAATGATTTCGGTACACCATTTCTCCAGCAGTAAATTTAGTTAATGACAAATTAAGCACTCCATTATTGCTTGACAATTTATATAAACAGATTAATGGACTTGACTGATAACATTTTTCAATATTATTTAGCTACAAAGTATGTAGAACAGGATAATCAAGCGTGTTACAAAGTTTTCCCAGTATAACTGAAGTCCCTATATCCTATACCAGAATGAATAAAGATTACATTTTTCTTAAATTGTCTAACCTTGCCTGCAAATCGCTATCTATATCATTGCCAACAGTTTCAACTTGAGACACCTTGGTCTTTGCAGCTGAGGCAGCAACAGCCGTTGATGGTGCATTCAAAAGCTGCATATCAAATCATAACTTGTTAGTTAGGTAACATTATAGCTAGTGACTAGTTCATATACTTACAGCTGTCACGGACAAGGAATTAATATACTTAATTACCTCTTGGTTTATGTCAATTCCAATTTCATCAAGAACCTGGTTCACTAGGTCATCTGTTTCTTCTTCTTCCTCATCCCCTTCCAAAGCATCATCTATTGTGTCTCCCATCACCTCTGAAATCATTTCCATCCTCTCATTCTGTGTCTCAAATTCTTGCAAGATTTTATGCAATGATGGCAAGTTCATCTGCCTATTCATCTGTCTCATTGCCTTAGTCACACCTTTCATTGCCTCACCCATTGCTTGTGTTGATTTCAAAGTCTGAACAATTGTGATACATTAGAAACAAACAAATCAGTTACACCATATGATACGATCATATGATACTACAAACCAATAGATCAGTTACACCATCATGCACATACTTGAATTCTGAGGGATACACCCTGGAGCTGTGATTTGAGCTTATAAAACTTTTCAATCTGATGCCTTGTTCTAACAAGATCTTTTGCCATCACCTTGACAGCTCCCTGGAAAACATTACATGAAATAAAATATGGCATCAGCAAAGTGTTTATCAAGAATTATATGCATAAATGTGAATTGCTGACAAAAACAGGTTTGTCATGGAAATCAGTTCATTGGTCAAAACATTTATCAAACCACATTACTAGAATAAAACAGCATGCATATATCCAAAAATGAGAAGAATTTATCATTTGTAAACTAGTTTCAATCGCCCCTCAAGAATCACATGTGGTCAAATTTCACGTTTTAACATTATGGTAATTTCCAATACATCCCAAAGAGACAAGTGGAGAGCCACTGTAATAAAATGACAATTTTATGTGCTTGTAAGTCGTTTAAATAAGTGAAAACTAAACAGCACACTTTTTGAATAATGAGAACAGAACTTAAGTATCAAACACATTACAACAGAAGTATATCAATTCCACAGCAATGTAAAGTTGAACACTTCTCACCCATTGCTTTTCTAATTGAGGCTCACACTTCAACTTTTTAATACACAGAAGTCTAATCCTCATTATTAATGTGAATAAATGAGACAACAAATATTAGCAAAGCTCAAAACACCATCACCATACCATCTGGCCTTGTTTGGCACTTTTCTTTATCTCCAAAATCAGTTTCTTCTCCTGTGACTGCAAACCTTGTCTCTCTCGTTCTATTTCTCTAATTGATTTGTCCAGCATTCTCTTGTTTTCCCGCAAAATTTCTGAAAGTCACAGCTTTATTACAATCATTCACGTATAATGATATCAACAGAGAGTGCATCAGCTTACAAACACAAAATTTTGAACACCATCATGTCAACCTAAAGGTGTACACTCTCAAGTAGCTATGTAAAGGTGTGTTCATCATTTGCATAAAATGGACAGTATTGTCATTTAGAATAAATAGCTCAATAAAATTCTGACTGTGATAGCTACAAAAATTATAACACAAACTCCTCAGTGTTATTTTTCTTATGTCAAAAATAGGTTGCATTTACATGTCAAAAACTTTAATGACACAAGTAAAATATGAGCAACAGAATCGAAAGCAAAACCCGGAAAATTTATAAATTTTTATTTTTCTGAAACGAAATAGTTGAATTATAGGAGGAAACAAAAAAACCTGCCGGAGTTTTCCTCTTTCCAAAGATGAAACTCATGATGCCGTAATCAACAGAACCGAATTAAAAAAATATAAATAAAAAATGAATGTTAATTGCGTTGAAACGGAGTAGATGAGATTGAGAGCTTCTGTTCTGCGTTTGGGATTTGATGTATACGCTTTCCAATTTCATCGTCCAGCTTTCTTGCGCTCTAAGCGATAAGCCACGGAATCATAAGCATTAGCAATCAGTCTTCCATGAGCCTCTTTTCTATCATATACAAATTTGGGCCTAAAAAATCCATTGGGCCTTGTTATCATTTTCTTTTAATCACTGTTACGGACTTACGGTTTAGTCAAAGTTCTTTTTGTCAGGATTGTAAATATATAGCTTCTAAATTTGTATTAAATATGTATTTTTAGAACATAGGTTTTCTTAGTATTTTTCATATTCTTTTTTTTTTGGTTCAAAGAGTAATTTTCATATTCAAATAATTATATAATTATTTTATTCTCAGTATTTGTAGTTCGTCTAGTTGTTTCTACAATTCACGGTGCAAATAGGAAAAAAGAGAATCCTAAATTTTTTTTCTCTTTCTTGAAAATTGATAAAAATAAAACAGATGAGTAACGATTGGATCTTTGTTCTTTATATATAGAGAGAGAAAAGTAAGAAGGATTTTTCTGAAATTTATCTTTTTCTTTTTTTCAATCTATTTAAAAAGGAAAAAGTAAAAATGGTTGAAAAGATAACTTTGAAAACATTAAATAGTAGTAATTTTTATTTTTTTAAAACTGAACGTGGGACAACGTTGTCTTAAGAAAGGAGCTACTTCTAGGTGTTCAGATTTGTATATTAATCGGGTATGAGCCATAAAAAGCAGGAATAAGAAATAAGAATCACACGCACGTGAACACGTGGCTGAACCATGGGATGTACGGATATTCATAAAATAGGTTAGGAAAAGTTTACTTTATTCTTTGTTGCACTTCATTTTTTTTTATTTATTTTTTTGTTGGATTTGGAATTTTTATGTAACCTTAATTCAATAGCATCAAACGTTAACAATAAATTATTATATAGAGTTTTCACCTCATTTTGTTTTTATGTCTCCCTCTTTTATATCTCTCTCTTCAATTTATCTCCTACAGGGTACACCACAGAAATGAAGTGCACACTCGACATTTTCTCAATGCAACCAGGTCCAGGACTGCTCGCTCACACTGATCACAGCCACAGCCAAGTTGCCGTGCTGTACCAACTAATTATTATTTTGTTTTTTA
This sequence comes from Amphicarpaea edgeworthii, assembly GCA_014843725.1. Classification (NCBI taxonomy): domain Eukaryota; kingdom Viridiplantae; phylum Streptophyta; class Magnoliopsida; order Fabales; family Fabaceae; genus Amphicarpaea; species Amphicarpaea edgeworthii. Next base: position 23,798,821 of record CM026324.1, on the reverse strand, counting down.
TGTCTAAATCCCTTTCACTTAATATTGGATTGGATTGTTCTAGCATACTTGATCTGATACCATTCCAATAATATTCACATGTCAAATCATATAAATGTCACTCTTAATAATTGTACACCAAACAGATATTAAGAATTTAATTGCTAATAGTATATGATGAATATTTCTTAAAATTCAATTTTTAAATTTGAAGATATATATAATATCTCAATTATCCTGAATAGTTTTTTCTTTCTTTCAAAATAAGGTAAAATTAAAGTGCCAGAAACAATAGTAATTAGTAGTATATGGAAAGCAGGCGTAGACAAAGTTGCTAAAGTATGCACCCGTTTTTAGCAACAAAATGCCAAAAGAATCATATATATGTGTATGGCTGGTGTGTGGTCCTTGGCTTAAGCGATAATGTGATTTCACATGCACTTGCATAGCATTTAATTTATAATCTTCGTATAGTACGTACCACAGGTTGTGCTTGGTTGGTGAGTAACATAACATCCCAACTCTGCTTACTGGCACTTCGTGTTGTGTTATTGGTTGGTTGCACCGTTTGAACTTGATTACTCACTACTCACCCTCAATTGCTCATCTCTTTAATGAAGAAGCTTTCATAATATTGCAAGATTTACAAGGACCATGGCAATGATGGCATGTACATAAAGGACTCAATTAATATATTATTCACTTCTATCTCGTCGGTTTTCTCATGTTTTGGCACTTGGCAGTAAATAAAATCATGAGTTTCTTTTTTCTTAGTCTGCTTTTCCATTTTTAATCTTTTTACATCAAAAGGGTCATTGAGGGGGTGGTGTTTTGGTCAACTAAGGTGGCCATGGTGTCTCATATATGTATTATTCATCTTTGGAGCTAGATTAGGTTTATCACTTCCCTAGCTTTTATTAATTTTTCTCCTACATACGGTGTGAAAAGTAGGTTTGGATTCATGCTACTATTATGCTTGATCATATCCTCCTACCATATATTATGTTGACTTCCCCAGTTTCTAATCAGAGGCCCTACCTTGTCTGCTATATATGTATACAAATGTTTCCTTTCTCGCTATGCATGTTTGAAAGTTTGCTCTGATCAGATTAGCTTCAATTTTGGCTTTACAACCAAGAATATCAGTTCAAAATCACCCTGTAATCGCGAATTTCAAACGCTCAAAAAGTTGTGAGTTGTAATCATTTATTTAAATCTTCTAGGACGTTAAAGTGGTGGGGATTTTTACCATGTCTCACTGAGGCCATGTGCTAAGCCAGTGGAAAAGTGTTAAGCTTTTTTAACTTTTCTTTACTCATGCATCGGGTAGGAAAAAAAAATGAATCTGCTTTTACTTTTTCTCTTTTCAGTTTGTCTTAGTTTGCTTTGACAAGTTGTGCTAGTGAACATGAGGTTACTAGTTACTATTACTGCACTACTGCTTCCAGCTACCTATCTATTTCATTTCTCTCTAACACATAGGCATCAATTATCCAACTCAATCCAAAATTTGTTAGCATTAACGCCTACCACATGCATAAAGCCTACTATATCTTAATCTCAATAATACTAGGAAGCAAAGATGAAATTAATGCTAGCTAGCTTACATTAAAAAAAAAAGAAGAAGAAAAAAGAGACAGAACAATTAATTGTTTTAAATTCAGGAGTTCCATAAACTATGGAAATAATTACAATTTAATGGTTGTTTGTTTTTTTGAAGAACTAAACTACAAACATAGACCGCTAGCAATGGCTTTATTTGTTTCCAAATTTGTAGTTTCATAGACAGGAAGCTCTTGTTGGTACCTTGCAGCTCCAATAAGATGATCCAGCTCAAACAAATCTGAACTTGAACAACTCACTTCATCATCATCATCTTCATCTTCTTCATCACCATTACCATATAAACCTCTAAAATCAAATTCACCCAGCTTACCAGAATTTCGACAACCTTTTACAAAACCACGCGCTGCTGCTTCTTCAGTTCCGATTTCTTTTCCCCGAACAGTGTTCTTCTTCTTCAGCTCCTTTATGGAAGAAGTAGAACTTCTGGTAATCTTTCTGACACTGAGACTAGGTTCACTCTCATCATAAATGTTGTTGTTACATTTATGATGATGATGAGTACTAGATTGTGGTTGAGAATCCTCACCTAGGATTACGCTAACGGGGTAAAACCTCACGGATCTTTTGACTCCGTTGTTGGATTTTTGAGCCGAAGAGGGTGTTTTGGTCATGCAAGACCTTCTAGAAAACGAAGAAGGCGTGGAAGAGAAGCACGGAGACTTGGATTTGTGCTCGAAGCTAACATCTTCAACAGCCCCAACGTAACACATTTTGGCTTTCTTCACGTTCTGAGAGTTGAAGATGGAGCTGAGGAAGCTCGCTATTCTACTCCCTGGTGAAATGGGTTGCTTCACTCTTTGATTCAATTCGCCGTATATTTTCAAAGCTCTCAACTTGGTCCTTGCAAAACCACCTTCTTTGTTCTTCTTTTCCGATGTGGGCCTTGTTGGTACTCTTTGCTTCTTCAACATTGTTGTTGTTGTGTCTGTTTCCGAGGAGGAAAATATCCCCCCGGAGCTGCATTCCGAGGAGCTTGAACTCGAGTTTAGCAACTGAGAATTCAGGGTATTATAATGGGGACCGTGCTTCTCCATCCAATCTTCCAACATCACTGCACGGCGAAGATTCATTCTCTCTTTTCTGCTACCTTTTTCAGAGCTGCTGCTGATGAAATCATGTGTGGTAAATGGATTTTGATTGTGGAGACCACCCAGCTGCTGATCGTCGTGAAGGTTGGATTTTGATTCGTCGATGGAGCGGTAAATGGCGTCGAGAAGGGAAGAGGAGAAGGAAGGGGTTCTTCTCCTTTGTGGGCACGTGCCTTCTTGCTGCATCGATCTCTCGTGCATTTTTTGGTGTGTTGGCTACAGGGTCTTTGAGAATGGGAGAAGTTATACTAGTGGAAATAAGACGAGAAGAGAAGACAAAGGAGTTTAGTTTAAGGGGGTAAAGTGAAAAAAGGCTGTGGCAATGTCCGCGCAGAGAATGTCAAGGGGGAATAGGAAAATAAAAATAGTGCAAGTTGAATGAAGAGAAGAGAGAATTTTAATGACAAATGACAGGGTTGGTTGGGATTGTGTTTGTACAAGACCATGTGTAGGCGTTGGCACTACAATTAAGTTTAGTGTACGTACAGCTTTCGGTGAACATATCAATAATCAAAGATTGTTTGTTGTGGGAAATACGAGACTGTGACAGCGATGAGCGATAGGGAATATGGATTGAAAATACTAATCTGTTACATCAGATTTGAAGTGGTTAAGGATTGATAGGGAATGGGATTGAAATAACTCATAGAGAGTAATGCTTTTTATCTTTTCATTTTTTACCTATACACAAAAAATAAATAGAGTATACATACATTGATAATTATCCTTCCTTGAGTTAAAAAATTGATGGTTGGAATTTGAGGCAAAAAGACGCACTAGGAGGTAGCAGGAAGCTGGGTGTAAAAAGTTACAAGGGACTCCCGCGCGTGCGGCTGATCTTTTCAGACTTCAGATCACACTCCAACAGACTTTTTTGCTTTTTAAATATTTTTAAAGACAAAACACATTTCTGATTTACTTTACCTCTTTTTTTTTTTTATGTTAGCAATAAAAAATTACGATTAGCATTTTCTTCTTTTTTTTCTTTTCCTTCTCTATAACGTGACACTTCGAATAGAAATTTATTTTTAATTAAGTTATTATTTTTAAATAAATGAAATTCTTATTTCTTAACAATATTTTCTTATAAGAACTTGTAAATTAATTAATTATTCATCAGATTTCTTAAAGAATGACCATATGATGCACTCCTCTATGAACATTATCAAGTCAGCATTCCTTTGTGCTAGTAATAAAACTTTCAATTTCTTTTCACGTCTAATTTTCCTACATCATTTTAATTCTTGATTTTTTTTTTCTTCCAAATTCCGCTCCTTCACGTATATCTTTTAAAGTATGAAATGATTATTTTTCAAATAATAGTTTGATTATCTCTTAGCAACATTTAATACAGCATTTATGAATGTCAGCAGAAACCAAAACAGCGTTGAAATCTAATTAAAGTAATGATTCTAAATTGGGTAAATTTTGTTTTCATGAAACCGGATGTCTCACTATAAAACAGGGAGAGTGGAGGGAAAAGCTTCAAATAAACTAATTTTGTATTTTTGGCGTTGGCATAAACGAAATAAGCTTTGGGCTCCCTAAAGTATATATTTCGTCCAAAAATATCCATATAAACCATCAATATAGAAGGGCTATGAAACATTGAAGCCCATGGGAGTTTTGGGTTGCATGAGGCTACTTATGACCCCAAAGGCAGTTCATTAATCACTTGTGGCTTTTTTATTATTGTCGGGTTTGTCAACTATAAGTAGTTAAAAAATCAACAAATAATTTGTTATTACTAACAATAAATATTATATTTTTAATAATTTTTATCACATCTTTTAATTATTGATCTTAGAATAATGGTTAGTAAAACTATTTTATTAACTAATGCTTGCAACTTGCATACACAAGATCATAAAACTTAACAAAACCAAAATAAACACCTAAAGGGGGAATCTGACTCTCAAGTCTCAATCAACTGTTCTAAAATTTGATAATAGCGTGAAAGGAGGTAGGATGAAAATATTCATGTTATTTTAATAAAGGATAATAATTATTTTTTTTCATTTTCCTGTGAAGGTTTTACTACACATTTAGCTATCTTAATTTTAATTGTATCAATTTTTTTTTTAAAATTCTTACCACATTTTTCACTAACTCAATTACACAAACAGTCATACAACCAAGGACTTGGAAATTAGAGACCAAGTAACGAGCTCAGTATCGTGTACCAGATAAAATTCAGTACCACCGGGAGCGTGGAGCTTATGTTTATATTTCCTCAGAATTATTTCTGTCTACAAGACGAAAACAATACAATGATATTTATTTCGAGTAACAGAATCAAGAATGGAAAGAGCAGAGATATGCAAAAAAGAAGAAGTAAATAAACAAATAAAGAGTAACTAAGGAGTAATGGCAGACAATAAACCTGGTGACATGCATTTTCATATGTTTGTGCATCATAACTGATGCGTGCTGGACCTAGAAGTGTAGAAACAAAATAATGAAAGTAGATTCATCTTCTGTATCCAATTTGAATAGTAATAGAATTTACACCCACCGGAGACTTCTTAAGCTTTTGAAGTAAATCATTGCTGCTCATGATCCACCAGTATCTTGAACTACTAGAAACTATATTTACCACCCACATTCAAGAGAATATAACCCGAACCGATCGCATGTAAATAGCCCAAAAAAAAAGGCAAGGGTGCAAGTAGCACCTCATCTGACACTTTCACCTATAGAGAGACTTAGCAGTAGTAAAACAAAACAAAGATTGAACAATTTAATAAGCAACACCAGCTCCACACTTTGTAAAGCATCAGCAGCCACCCCCCTTTGTAAAATCTCACAGCTCACAAGTATTGTTCATGTATTCTGGCACGGTTCTCTTCCCACCATAATCTAGCATGCATCTCCCCAAATTTTTCTCGGCTGTGTAACACATGAGAACACCAAGAAATAAATTCCATAGACTTCTACATCAAAATTCAACCATGAAAAACAAGCACAATATATATACTCTTAATGTATGTATCTTCATGCCTAGATTTACATCATCCATACACAATTGAGACACAATGGTCTATCGGAACAAAATGGGAGGCAGTAATAGACAAATCAGCACAAAAAATTGAGCATTGACTATTTCCTAATTCTTATACTATAGGCCAATTAAGTTGTAATGTACTAAAAGATTAGATATTTGACATAGTAATGAACTGCTAAAGAGCATTTTCCAGTCATAAAAATGGCAGCAAGTGTACCTGAACCTGACTCGTTTGAGCTCTCTTGCGCCACCTGGCAATGCTCTAATCGTAATGTAAACCCCAGGTTCATCCTGTTCAACCCATTCAGTCTCCAGATCACTAGCATTGCTGATTGAAAAATCACCCGAGCGATCAGCCTCTCTGGATGAGCTACTTCTGATAGAAGCATCCATTGATGATATCTCCGTCTTGGCCGCACTAATGGTGGACACTTTTGGTGTTGAGTTCATACCATTTGAGTCATAGAAATGCCGAGATTGCATTGATTGGTGATCAAAGGAATCTGAGGATGAGTATCCCATTCCCATCCCTGTTGGACGATACATATTACGAGGTAACCTTTCCTTGTTCAGTGGAGGTGTTACAGGACTTTCTTCTGCTGATTCAAGCTTTGAGCTCTGTAATGAGTCCAAGTAAAATGAACAAATTAGGGCCTACATATATGAATTGAACGGCATAAGCATTGCCCTAAGTAACATAACATGCAGCAGCAGCCAATTAATAAATTACCTCATCTTCAGATCTTGGTGGCGTTGGAAGAGGGAATGCTTGGCGGTTAAACCTTTGAACATTGTAAAGTTCCATAACCCTGTCGTAGTTCTCTGCCCACCACCTTTGAGCTTGCCATTTATTGAACATCTCTCGACTATACATAATAGAAAATAAACCAAAATTCAATTGACTTCTCTCTAGTCCTGATGTCATCATGTGAACTATATGCATTAGAACAAAGCACCATGGCATTTGGCATCTGAATTTTGGAAAGGAGCAATTCAACAGTTAAAACTAAATTGTCCCTTTCGTCCTTCCCATCCCATCCTGTTTTCCATTAATTTATTTTTCCTTTTTCATATGTGTGATGTTGGGTAGACTGGTGGAATAATGATTCTTTCAAGCAAAACGATAATCAAGTTTTTTTAACATATTCTGTATGAGTGGTGTCCGCGTGACTATAGCTTAAAACCTCAACTAATTTTAGTTTGTTGCTGTTATTATGATGTTATTTTGTTGACCAAATAGCTTTCTTAGATGAATTGTAAGTTATTATAGTGGTTTCTGACACTAATCCATCATGCTAAATTACTCAATTGATTACTTTTTGACAAAGAATTCTATATCAATATAAATAATTAAAAGCAAAACCGGTCATTCGGTGCGTGGAATAATGTTGTTCTACAGCCAAATTTGACCTTACATTTGGGGTTTGTCTAGACAATCGAAAGCAGGTGGGTCCAAACGTAATTAGTGACAAATCGATAACTAAAACTCACCAAAACATGAATTGATTTAGATGGTTGAATAGGTTTTAAATTTGATTTTAGCTTGAAATAAATAAATGTCTTAAGTTCCTGCGTTGAGGTTGTGGAAAAGACAAAACATAAGAGACAGAAAATCATGTGTACATAGACCCACCCACTAATTGCACATTGGTTAGGATTGCATCACAAGTCACCAAGTAGGACCAACATACCCAAGTGTCATTCATTTTTCTATCCTACAATAATTTAAGAAAAAATGTGACAAAAGAATATCTACAAGACTTTCACCTATACTACCTATCTTTAACATTATGTCGTGCCCACGAGTAGAGGCTCATATTTTTGTCTTGTATATATTTCCGGAGTGGATGATGATGGGAGCATTCTCCAGACAAAAAATACTGGTAATAGACGAAGACAAAGTCACGAAGAATCAGGCATGACACAACGAAATTTGAAAAAAAAAAAAAGTAAGCAGGAGAGTTTCCTCCGACCACTCGACAAAACTCGGTTTAAAGGTACCAACACAATCAACAACGACCCACCAGGCCACCACCACTTACAGGCCACAATAAGTTCTCTTTTTGACACCTTTTTTGATTGCTTTTGGCAAGGGCGTGAAATTTTACTGAGGAATGTGGGGCCCAAACCTACTCTCTCATATTTAACGGAGGGGGAAACGAATCATGCTTTCATTTATTTGGACTTTGGATACTTGGATTGGCAGCGACAACTGAGCATAAATGCGTAATTGTGATCAAGCTCAAGCTCAAACCCGTTCCCACTTATCCAAGTTCCAGTTCTGAGTTATGACCAATAACAAAAGACAATTACCGTGTGAATGACATGAAGTTCCACAAATTGGATGATTTTCTGGAAACCGCAATTACCAATTATAATTATAGCATCATTACTCACTACATTCAAAACTAATGAAAAATCATCCATGTTTATCCAGATTTTTATTTGTTTTGTGAGCAAAAGGAGCTAAATGCCCCCCAAACTATAAACCTCTATAGAAAGAAACCCCAACAAAATCTGCTGAGACAAGACAACCAAAGAAAGGAAGTCTGGAACAAAATCTAAAATTTTCCCTGTATTGTCCAGATTAAGAATGAAAGAAAATGAAGTTTTAATATCTCTCTACATATTGTAATTAATTTATTTAAAATACTATACATTACACTTTAGGCAATGCAATGCGAAACATAAAACCAGATGAATAAAACTTTATTTATAGAATTTAACTTTACACAAAAAAAATTGCACAAATAAATCCACCGACAATTTAATAATATAAACTCTGACAATTAAAAAAATTAGTTGTATTTATATTTTTCTAAAATCATCTCTATTACTCTCCAAATCGTACAACATGAATAGGAAGTTTTAACAATGTCGTATGACATGATTAAAACTTCCTATTTATCTCACAATGCAGTATCTCTCGGAGTAAAAAACAATGTAGTATCTCACATGATTCTTAATAAATACTTAGCTATTTTAATTACACCTTTGCTATATTAATGTTTAAGATTACAATAAATCTGATTGTTAATCTTTTATGTTTTGAAAGAATTAATGAGTATAACATCTTAAAATACTGGCATGACAAATGATTATTACTTAAAAAATGCATTTGTTTGGTATAGTGAAGTTTAAAGGGAGAGGATGCAAAGAAAACTTCCAGGCTCAAGATGGAGTTTATGAGTCTTATCATAAGAAAACGAATTGGAATTTGTAAGTTGTCGGATCCCCTGACCCTATGTTGTTTTACTCGATCAAACATTTGAGATTCTTAGAAAATGCATTTAATTAAAAATGGGAAAGATGTTGCCAAAAAGATCAGTTAACAATCCCCCAACTTCAAGTGAGAAGCCGTTTCAGTCTTTCAGATATGCCAAAGAAGTAGGCTAAACCCGAGAGGTGAAAGCGACCCTACAAATGAGGTGTGCGAAATTGACTATCCACCGTAGCGAAAGCCACTCATTGTCATCATCACTGTCTAGACGATTCAAACAGCGACCAATCATCACACAGCACGTACACTCACCGTCCGATCAAAGCCCCCAACGGCAACGAAAACAACCACACCGCGGGTACTGTCGCCCCCATTACAAACACAGCACGACACCAGACGCGCAACGAAACACAACATAACATAACGCAGTAGTGTATTAGTATAGTACGTACCTGAACCGTATGCGCTTCAGATCGTTCCCGCCACGTGGCAACGACACGAACGTGATCAAAACGCCAGGCTCTACCTGCGCCACCCACTCTTTCGGCTCGTTCTCTTCAACGAAAAGCACCACCGGCTCCGCCCTCCGTCCGCTGGCGGAGTTCGGCGTTCCCTCCCCGCTCGAAATCCCCTTCAGCCGCGCCTCCATCTCCTTCCCCCACGTCCGAGTCGTCGTCGAGCTCGAGCTTCCCGTCCTCCGGTACGACCACCGGAACCGGTCGGAATCGGCGTCCGACTCGGTGGCGTTGCTCCGAACTCGCCCCTGCGTCGCTGGCCCCGTGCACGGTGCGCAATGCTTGTACGCTCCCGAAGCCTTCAGCGCCATGTCCCTTATCTATATTCACAGTTTAAAAAAAAAAAAACTGCAAAATTAACAATCGTTTTCAAATTTGAATTTCGTCGCTTCTACTTGTACACTACCTGAGAAGTGAGGGATTTGATGGCTTGCGATTTAGCGGCGCTTGTCGCGTTGTTCGGATCCGACTCATCATCTGGTTTCTTTGGACGAGTTATGCACGTAAGCATTTTTGCTTCAAATTAATTAAATTAAATCTCTGCGAACAAAATAAAAAGGATAATTAAAAAACTGGATTCCACTACGCTCGCATTGCAGACTCTCGGATATAGACAGTATGAAATCGAAACCTGAGCGTGAAGCCGTGAGTGAGTAAAGAAAGAAAAAGGAGGCTTAATAGAGCGCGAAAACCGAGGTGCTGCTGCCGCTGCAAGTAGGAGGCTGCGCAGCAAATTTAATTAATTAATGTGCGACTTCAATTACGAGATCAGAGAATATCTGGAGGAGAGTGGAGACAGGAATGGAATGTTATTATAATAATAATGGATTATGGAAAATGGAATTCAGAAAGAGTGAAGAGGGGCCATGGTGCCGGAGTCAATGGTGGATTCTCCGGTGGCGGCAGAATAGGCGTGTGATTTTATTGGTTTTTTGGTTTGCTTGGTTCGGTAGAAGCTATAATGGTGCAAGAGGAGTGCTGTCTGTTACTGTGGATTTCACTTTTTTTTTGCCTTCCGGGCTTACCGGTTACCGGATGTTAACTAGATGTGGCACCTCTCGCGCTTGCTGTGTTTTCAAGTTTTGTATACTTGTTTGCCCGGTGTTCAAGGAACTTAGTCCTATCTTTCCTACGTTTGGGTTCGGCCCATGAAGCGTCTTGCAATCAAGGCCCAATTACAACCCAGTAGATTCAGAATGCTGTTTAGGGAAGGGCAATGGTCCGAAATTGTCAATTGTGTGCCTATGCTTGTCGTAAATAGTGTGAACCCATTGTACAATTTTTTATTAAGTAGATAATGGGAATCAAATTCGTATTCGTGGATATTATTTCGATTTTCTCTTGATATTGATGGATTTTTAACTGGGTATAAGTACGAGTAATATCCGATTACAAAAAATAGATAGATGGGAATGGGAATGTGCATACCTGTTTCATATTCGTATCCGTATCTATATCCGATATATATATTTATTAAATTATTTTTATTTTACATTATATATTTTACTTAATAATTTTTAAGTATTTACACTTGTTTTTGTTTTATTTATGATTTAAAATTTATACTTATTAAATTATTATTTTAATTTATTTTTATATAATTTAGACAAAAATTATATAATTTTATTAAATAATAAATAATTTTAAGGTTGTTATTAATATATTATTAGTTTGTTATGAAGTTTCTTTTTGTTATAAGACTTTTAACTTATTATTAGCTTGTTACGAATTTAAGTAATTATAAAAAATAATTTTTTTTTAAGTTTATTATGATTTAAAATTATTTTTTATGTTTTTTTTTTAAAATTATAAATAAGTACGGATATGGATTAGGTATATTTGATACTTAACAAATATGAGAATAAGGATAAAAATTCATATCCAACAAAAAAAAAAAAAAAAAAAATGAGAATTGGTATGCGGAACAAGAATAGTAACCACAAACCTATCCCTGCTGATTACCATGTCCTACGTGAACCAACCATACTATACATATATGTAATCAATGTCACGTTCCAGTATGATATGGAATGGATTCTCATTAATTATACTATAGTAATTTCCCTATAAAAAAAAAGTATATTGTAATTAAGATAGTACCAATTTTATTGAAAATATTATAGTACAATTAAGGCACTTTTCATTGAATGTGTTTTATGGAAATATGACTTTTCAAATTTTCATAACAAACAAAAAGAGTAAGTACATCTATACTTGAGATAGCAGTATCTCAACATTATTGGGTTATACACTTATACCAGAAATAGTTTAAATGCATCAAATGGATGGATTCGGAACTTCCCTTGCATTAGCACCTCTTCAACTCTTAATTTCTTCATCGTCTCTTCTTTTTTATTCATCAAAATATCTTTAATTACTCTTCAATAAACGCCAAAAATTAGGTAGAAAGATAAATTCATTCCCTCTCTTATGATAATTAAAAAAAATGTTAATAAGTGATAATTGGAGAATATGACCAATACATGTTAGTTAATTAGGTGGAACGTGATTAAGTGAAAAGAATTAAATAAAATTAATGTTTCTAATTAAACTAGTTAACTCTTTTAGAAGGTGTGAATCAATTAAAATAGTTTTTTTTTTGGAACATAAAGAGTCTTACATTGAAGAATAAATGTGGTATTTTATTTACCATTTTTCTTGAATTTAAGCCTAATTAATAGTTTATGAAGTAATGTAGGAAAAAAACTTTAAATTTGACAAGATTGTTATTAATTCCATGAGGTAGCGTAATTTTATTGACAATTACAACACTAAATATATATCTGACTGTGTCAAATTATTATATTACACGGTTAGTGTGTTAGTAAAGTATCTGGTTCTCTAATTCTATTTGATAGTATAATTAATTAGTTTTAATTTTGAACTTAGCCAACTTTTTATATTTGTTTCATTTGCAATGAAGATAAAAAAAAATAGTTAAATAATTTCTTAATCATGTTGAAATTATCTTAATATATATTTTTATGGCCAATTATACGTTACAATTTTGATGTTCACTTAACGTAGATGTTTGAGACTTTTATAATCAAGGATTTGATTGGTTGTTTATACATTCCAAAATGATTTTGCACATGTAAATTACATGAACATATAATGTGGACTCTACGAATATTCTAATATGCTCAACACTCCACGTTCGGTTAAAATTAATAAAAAAAAAAAGAGTTAGCAGCTGGACTTATATAGCGAATAGAATACTACATATATTAATTGATTTTGTTTTTCATGGTTAAATCCAGGAGCTATCGTGACAACTAGTATCAAATTTGAAGGAAAGATTTATCTTATTTTTTATCGATAAAAAGATTTGTCTATAAATCTATAATCTAAGTACAGTATGTATGTTTTTTGGGACCACGCATAAATATAGCATAAGATACTGTGCCGCAGGAGTATCAAACAGATTCATAATAAGACTGGAAAAGTCGAAATAGTGAGGCTTTGAGGTTGGTAGCAGTTCGAGCAGAAAGCAAGAAAACCTTCCCCACAAAAGCCAAAGTACCATTAATCAATATTTTGAAGGTTGAGTACCGTACTTGTTCTCGCTCTCGTTCATGGCCCGTTGCGTCACCCCTCGAATCGCTAAATAACGTTGCTGTTGCTAATGCTATCTATCTATCTATCTATCCACAGCATTGTTGGACTTGTAGAAGCAGCTAACCTAGCAGCGTCAACAGTTCACCCCGCATCCTCAAGATCGCGCCACGTGTCCCAATCTGAAAACCCCTTTTTCCTCACACTCTCAAACCCCCCACGCATTGCACGCACAGCACACAACTTAAAACAAAATATACGCAGGACGACGGGCAATCAATCTTCCCCTTCCACGGCGATTCGGCGATTCTCCATCTCCGATCACAGGCGGCTAGGGTTCAGACAAGTATCCGTCGAAGCCTCTAAGCTCAAACGTCGTTGTCACAGAATCCGCCAGCTCAGACTTAGAGCCTCACTCACTTTCCATTAATGCACTTTCGGAATTTTCAAACCATTTAAAGTTTCTTTTGACGCCTTTATACTATGTCGTTTGTACGACGGAGAAAGGCCCCTGCGAATCCCGTGCGAAACGAGGAGGAGAAGGATAAAAAAAAGGTTAAGCCGAAGATTATCGAAGGACAAAAGATAATAAAGAGATGGTCTTGCGTCGATAGCTGTTGTTGGTTCGTGGGACTCATTTGTTCAATTTGGTGGTTTTTGCTGTTTCTTTACAATGCAATGCCGGCGTCGTTTCCTCAGTATGTTGCGGAGGCCATAACGGGGCCGTTGCCGGATCCTCCCGGCGTGAAGCTCAGGAAGGAGGGCTTGACGGTCAAGCATCCCGTGGTTTTCGTGCCCGGAATCGTCACCGGCGGGTTGGAACTCTGGGAGGGTCGCCAGTGTGCTGATGGTTTGTTCAGGAAGAGGTTGTGGGGTGGCACGTTCGGGGAATTGTACAAAAGGTACTTTTTCTGGATTATAGGCATTTTAATGTGTTTCAGTCCGTGTTTGTTTGAATTATTAGTTCTTAAAGAACAAGTGCTTGCATTGTTTTTTCCACTTTCTATAATTATAAAATCTGTTTCAAAAATGTTGTATTACTTGAGTGGGAAGTAAGCAAGTGGCGTTTTACTACAACGGGTAAGTCCATCATAGCACTTCCAACATTTGTCTTACTGCGCATTTCTCTGTCATTTTTTTTAATTGACAAATATATTTACATCAAGTTTTATGGGTGTTTAATGACTACTATAGAATATATATATATAATGGTATATGATTTTTACTTTATCTTCCGCAGACCATTGTGCTGGGTTGAGCACATGTCACTAGATAATGAAACAGGACTAGACCCTCCAGGCATTAGAGTTAGGCCTGTGTCTGGACTTGTGGCAGCTGATTATTTTGCACCTGGTTATTTTGTCTGGGCAGTTCTAATTGCTAATTTAGCTCGCATTGGGTATGAGGAGAAAAACATGTATATGGCTGCTTATGATTGGAGACTCTCATTTCAGGATACAGAGGTAGTTCTCTGTTACTTACAAAGATTTATGATTCTCTGCCCTAAGCTGTGTTTTATTTTTGTATTCATTTATGGTAAACCCACAGATGGGCTTCTTTTCCCCTTCTTAAATTGACCAGGTCAGGGATCGAACTTTGAGCAGGATGAAAAGTAACATAGAGCTCATGGTGGCTACAAATGATGGTAATAAGGTAGTTGTTATTCCACATTCAATGGGTGTTTTGTACTTTTTGCATTTTATGAAATGGGTTGAGGCACCAGCACCAATGGGTGGAGGGGGTGGGTCAGATTGGTGTGCCAAACATATTAAAGCAGTGATGAACATTGGGGGACCTTTTCTTGGTGTTCCAAAATCCGTTGCAGTACTTTTCTCTATAGAAGCCAGGGATATTGCTGTTGCCAGGTTTTTTTTTACCACTATAATTTGAATGCTTGGTTCTGTATATATTTTTCTGAAACCCAAAGTTTCTTCTATGTCTCTTGACAAGTAGGTTTTGGAATGTGTTTTACAGATTATATACATCTGTAGGAAGTGGTCGTGTAATTTTTTCCCCCTTTGAATGAACAATAAGTTTCTATTTTAGTCTCTGTATTCTGTTACCCCTTGGAAGCACAAGTTTTGATCAATATTCTTAATAAGTCAATCATCTGTTCATTTTATACAAACTTCTTTTACTTCTCCAAAAACTATTTTATAATGCTGCTGATCTGTTTCTAAGATCTCCAAAATTGTGTTTCCTTGATGATATAGGGATTTTCTCAAGTTTTGTTACAACTGATGATTTGTTATAAAATGAATCATGTTAGCTGTGAAACCATACATAATCTATATAAATGAAGTCCTTATTCATGAATCTCTAAACCACATGCAGGACTTTCGCACCAGGTTTTTTGGATAAGGATGTTTTTGGTCTTCAAACTTTACAACATCTAATGCGGATGACCCGAACATGGGATTCAACCATGTCAATGATACCCAAAGGTGGGGATACTATATGGGGTAGCCTTGATTGGTCAGCTGATGTATCCCCTAACTGCAGTGCGAAGAAGCTCAAGAACAACGACACTTACGGTGCTTTTCAAAATGGCAAGGAGAATCTTCAGCTTATGAAAAATATAAATTATGGGAGACTCATATCATTTGGGAAAGATATAACTGAGTTACACTCCTCCAAGCTTGAGAGGTTGGATTTTAGGGTAATGTTCCTAATATATACATTGAGCATTTTGTTTATAATCTCCATCCTTCTTTTTAATGTTGGAACAATTGTGTTTGCAGAATTACTGTCAGTCTGCATAGTAGACCATAGATATACTTGATTTGTCATTTTGAATATCAAGAATTCAGATATTTAACTTAAGTATTTAGTTGAAAAGCTGAGATTTCAGTATGCATATGATTATTCATGGCTTCATAACTTTCTATCATTTGTCAATTTCTAATTTAAAAATTGTTCTCTTTCTGGCCTTTCATTTACCCTCAAGTTGAAGTGAAATTTGCTCCTTTATCAATTAATTTCCTTTACAGATGGAAGTTCCTCTGTATTTGTCTCCCAATATTTTCAAACTGTGGATTCTTGCTAACCATGTGCAGTGAGCATCAATTGTTTTTCTGAATGGCATTGTTATGAGTTTCATGTATTGTTTGTTGTTGAAATTGACAGGGTGCTCTTAAGGGTAGGAACCTTGCAAACACATCTAACTGTGATGTGTGGACAGAGTACCATGAAATGGGTGTTGAAGGAATCAAAGCTGTTACAGATTACAAAGCTTACACAGCTGATTCAATTTTGGATCTGCTTCATTTTGTTGCCCCCAAGATGATGAAGCGTGGGGATGCTCATTTTTCTTATGGGATTGCTGATAATTTGGATGATCAGAAATACAAACATTACAAATATTGGTCTAACCCCTTGGAAACAATGTGAGGTTCTTTACTTTGATTTTGTTGTTATGGTTCACTCCTTATAAAAGATGAAGCTGTGCTGATTGTTATTTATTTTTCCTTCATCAAAAGCCTTTCTGACTGTTTTTAATGTTATACAAAGCAAGCACAGCAATATAGTTCAATTGGGTCCCTGGGGCTGGGGGTATCGAATTCTACTATTGCGTTGCACTTTGCTACTGTGTAATTATTTTGTTTCCTGGATTTTGTGGAACTAATGAATTGTTGATTTAATTATATTATCTGTAACTTCATATCATGCTATGTTTGAAAATATGTTGCTTCTGTTATTCCTACCTGTGGTTTGTGTTATTTTTAATACTCTGTCCTGCTGCTACAGATTGCCAAATGCTCCAGATATGGAGATTTACTCTATGTATGGGGTTGGGATCCCTACAGAAAGAGCCTATGTCTACAAGTTAACTCCTCAATCTGATTGCCACATTCCATTTCAGATTGACACCTCAGCAAATGGTGGAAATGAGTACGCATGTCTAAGGGATGGAGTTTACAGTTCTGATGGTGATGAAACTGTTCCTGTTTTAAGTGCCGGTTTCATGTGTGCAAAAGGTTGGCGGGGAAGGACCCGCTTTAATCCTTCAGGAATCCGTACTTTCATAAGGGAGTATGATCATGCCCCGCCAGCTAATCTTCTAGAAGGTAGGGGATCCCAGAGTGGCGCTCATGTTGATATATTGGGTAACTTTGCCTTATTGGAAGATATTATACGAGTAGCAGCTGGAGCCTCTGGTGAGGACTTGGGTGGAGATAGAGTGCACTCCGATATTTTCAAATGGTCTGAAAAGATCAATTTGGAGCTCTAGATTCACATGGTAACTGGTAAGTTCACTCCTGGGCCTTTTGGCAATTAATTGTGGTCCTCAGCCCAAGTATACTCTAACTTGCCCAACTTCTTTGTCCTGTCTTAAGTGAAAAATTAGGTCATAAATGTTAGAATCAGGGTAAATATTTTGATGCTTTTTGTTTTCACTTAGGGTGTTTGTATTCCGTCTCATGTTGCTAGATTACTAGTCCAAACAAGGCTTTCGATTAATGTTTATAAAATAAAATGTACTGGAGATTGAATTGGTTGTGGTTCAAATGGGTGGGTGAATTTGTAGTTGAACCACGATTGAACTGGAAACACATAGCCTATCCAAACAAGGCTTTCGATTAATATTTATACAGAAGTTTATCTAAATAAAAACAGTAAGTACTCTACTTGAAGAGCTTTTCCCCTGAAACAGGTTCACTTGGCTTGATTTGAATTAGTTGAGTCCAGTGTGTCAATGTGACTTTCAGATAACGAGGGTCTAAGATAAAAAAAAAAATATATTTTAGCTTTAACTTATGGTGTTGGCCAGTTGGCTACTTGACTTGTTTTCAGTGTTAACATTTCTCTAAGAAACTTTCTGTTGCTATTTTGCTGACCAGATTACTATCTTCACATCATCACTTCAGTACTTGATAGAATCCTATCTGCTTCAACTGTTGTGCTTTATGATGGAACTGATGATATAAGACCTGGAGCTGATAGACCAGTCGCAGTGACAGTGGCAGCTTGCTTCTTACTCGGATTTTATCGATAGAACTTCATCATTTCGGGGAAGTGTTGAATCAGTTTACGACCCCCATCCCCAAGAAAAAAAAAACCACATCCCAATTACCAAGCTCTTAGTTTAGGTGCATGATTCATGCTTGACGAGAATTTTGTTGATTCCATTCATTGATTTGATTATTGTCTAGTGCATTAGACCATTAGTGTTAGTCAGCTTCAATTACCAGTCTACTAATTTTTTATGTGCTGCACGGACTACATTGTCTTTTCGGTCAAAAGTTTGAAAAGATTATGAGCCCAAGCCTCAAGTATAGGAATAACAGTGGCGTAGTAGTAGTAGTATATCCTAACTGGTGTTAGTTAGGTATATTGTTTGTTAGTTCACGTTGTACCTTCCATTTTCCATTATGATGGGTTTATAAATGCATGATTTTATTTTGAAACCATAGCTTATTGTTGATGAAGTTAGTGGCAAGATTTTCAGATGATCTTATATCTCATTAGAATAGTATAAACCTTTTCTTCTTTTTTTTTATTGATTTCCTTTGGTCATATATAATTCCATTAGTCCGAAACTCTGAAGTTTGTTCACCCACATACTACAACTTACTCATTGTGTTAGATGCCAATAATGTAATAAATAACTTCTTTAAGGACCAGAAACTAATTTCGCATCTTCCTTTCCTTACTATCATCGATATATTCGATGTTGTGTGACAATGATTCTTACACGTATGTTTAGTTGTTTACTGACTATTCTTATATTCTTATAACTGGTATGGCATGTTTGACACCATGTAGTGCAACTACTATATTGTTGCAGAAAAATATTGCATTTTATTTTAGCTAAATTTTAGATGAATAATTTTTTAGTTACTAAAATCTCTTCCTAAAAGTGGTAAGGATTTTTTTTATTTTATTTCAGAATATATTAGTCTAATCACACAATTAATTTAGTAGATAATGTGCTCGAAATCAATAGATAAAACTTTACAACTCATAGATTAAGAAAAGATATCATATTCCACCAAAAATCATCTAAAATGAAATCTCTTTCTCCTTTTTCCGTTAGATGGCCTTCCCATCACAACGATATCAGTCTTTGTCCAGTTATTATGGCTAACCAAGGCCGGATCAAGTACGGAAAAGGATCACATCACTTATCCCCGCTCTGTTTTACTTTTTTATTACCTCATTCTTTCTTTATACGTGTGGTTTATATCTTTGGATTCTCTTGTATTTATCCTTTATTATATATAAAAACAAAAGAACGTTAACTTTACTTTTGCAACAAGAAAATACAAATGAAAATGATTCGCAACCTTGCATGATATTTTGCTCGTAGGTTGTTGGTCTAAATTATTTAATTTCCATTCTACCGACATTTCAGCACTTAGTCTTTCTTTCTTCTTCTTTTTTTTTTTTTTTAAAGAATAGAAACTTTAGTATAGGTTCTCTTTTAATATAGTGAAACCTTATCCACAACCAACTCAAATTGATATAATATTTAAAAAGTCAATGAGAAGTGAAAGCGTGGAAAAGGTGACGTTACCAAACGTTAATGTTAACTTATTAAAATTATAAATATCATTAGAATCGTATGATGATAGACTTGATCGGACTAATATAACATTTCTTTGTCCTTTTTAAGATAAGTGGTTTTTTTTTTTTTTGAAGGATTTTAAGATAAGAGCTTAATCCACCATATATTAATTAATAAATTACCATATGTTTTTCAAGTTTCAACAAGAAATAATAAATTACCATGTGGCGTCCAATAATGATCCCTTTGATCATTAACCAAGTATAATAAATGAAAAACACGAAAAAGACCTGTTTGGGTCACTCCCTTACCCACAATCTTTTTAGGCCCCGGTTACCCACAATTTTTGTTCGAGATTCCGAGGAGTAGCTGAATTAGTGAGTTAAAGAATAGTGTGTAGACAGAGGGAAATATGACACGTACTAAAATTATGTTTGGTAAAAATTAGCTGAAATTTTTTCTGAAAATGTGTTAAAACTTATGACTATATATGTCAATTTAAATCAATAATATATGGCTTTTTTTTTATCTTACACATATATTAACTTTCATTTAAAAGAGCAAATCCTTATATAAAATGTATATTTATTTTTTATCAAATTCATGACAATTTGTTTATATATTGTCGCAAAAACATAATATACAAGTCTACATCTACATATATTATTTGTTGAATAGATTTTAAAGATTCAATTTTATGTATAAACGACCGGAATCATTTAAGTAAACAATAATAAATAATTAATACTAATTTTCATGAAATTAATCTAATAAATTGCTGTTATATACTGAGTAAATATTTTATTTTTTTTGTAAATATTATTTCGTGCAGTGAACGATTGTTAAGTAGTCTGGTTAAGAAACTTGGAATACACTCCCTCTCTGGATGACGCGCGGTTGTAAAGCGTGGAATGAATTGTTGGTTTGATAATTAATATTAGGCTTAATTGCATTTTTGGTCATTCTATTTTATCAAATCTATAATTTTGGTCTCTTATTTTCAAAATCAAGTATAGATAATTGATATTAAGTTTAATTGCATTTTTGATTCTCCTATTTTATCAAATCCGTAATTTTGATCATTTACTTTCAAAATCAAGCACTTTTGATTATAAATAAAAAATTAAATAAATTTTAACTCTTTAAGCTTTAAAAATGAGCATAACCACTGAGTAAATAATTTAATCAATAATTACTGTGAAACATTTATATATATAAATATTTCACATAAATTTTATTTATTATTATATATTTATTTATTATTTATTGTGTTTTTAACCAGAGTTTAATATTTTGAATAAAAGTAAAATAAATGAAGTGATTTATAAAATAAAAAGTAAAATATATAAAAAAAATTATAACTAATAATCAGGAATGTTAAAATATAAAGAAAAAATAAATTAAATAATTTGTAATCATATTAAAAATTAATTAAATAAAATTTTATAAATTTAAAATTTATATATAATAAATATTTTTAATTTTTTTAATATAGATTGGTCATGCAAACTAATTAATCAATAAATTGATTCTCATATAATCGGACTATGAAAAAAGTTAAAAACATTTATTATATATAAATTATAAATTTAGCCTTGATATTAGTGTGTGATGGGAGTTTGAGAAAGCGCGTGGAATATGGGCGCGTGAGGAAAGGTGTGAACAGTGAAGGGCGGCGGGGAGGTGAGTGCTGAAGAAGAAGAAGAAGAAGAAGGCCCAAGGCCCAAGGGTTGAGGAGTGGGCCACTCAGAAAACGACACTAATTGGAAAACATAAGCAAATTAAGGTTATTTATGGACTCTGTCTGCTTCTTCTTCTTCTTCAACAAAGAGGTGAAGAATTAGAGAGTTATATATATAGGAATAGGAAGAACATTCTAGAGTGAGAAACATTACTCAATCAAGTGTGTGAGTGTGAGGTACTGGAAGTGGAGAGAGAGGAGACATGCCCGAGTTGAACCGACAATTCTATTACAACTCTTTGGTTATTTGTTGATGCCTCACCGGATCCCAAAGGCACGATACTGTAACTGTGTTCTTCTCTTTCTTTCTCTCCTTCTGCCTTATCCTATCCCCATTCCCCGCTAACCTTACTACCGTTTCGTGTTTGTTTGTGGGATGTGATCCTCTTCCTGAGTTTTAAGTTTGCTGTTTAGTGTTTTACCTTTTGCATGTCGACTTTGACCTCACCTTATCCTCATGTTAAGCTCACTGATGGTATATTTGGAAACTAGTTACTTCTTTCTGTTCTTCTTATTATCACCTTCTCTTCTCTCTCTGTTTCTTTTGTCATGGGCATTGTGTTTTCTGATTGAGTTTTTTCAACCAACTCAGGATTGGTATTCTCTGGATTATAATGTGATCCAACTATTTTTGACTTTCTTAATAAACATGCTACTTCGATTTGGTTTCGGGTGAGTTGGGTTTATACATTCTTAATCTATCAATGACAAGTTGGGTTGGATCGGTGGGTAAACAGCCATTTCTGAAAGTGCTGGTTGGTGCCGTGCTGTGACATCAATCACTGAAATTAAGAATATGTCAAATAAGTTCTTATACTTAACTTACACTCGATATTATTACTTAAGTTATTCGTTTTTTTGAGTTTTGGACTAATATAATTGTTGATTTGCACTTCTAGAGACTTCAAAAATTTTTTCCTTCTATCTAGGGAATAATGTGACAGCACCTTTTAATTGCAGGGACTAGTGTCTGCTCACTCAAAAAACTATAAAACTTAAATATTGTTTTAGATTTTCTAAAAAATTGTAAATAATAATAAATAAACCTAAATCTAATGGGTTTGATCGTCGGGTTCACGGGTTTAAAAATATATATTAAAAAAAAACCATTACCCGATCCAAAACTCTTGAAAGGGAGATCAGAAATTCTATTTGGGGCTTGTTGTCATAACAAACTTCTATATTTTCCTAAAGGCTTATTTTTTTCTTACCTTTTTTGTCCAAGATCCAGACAGAATATATTAAATTCGATTTAAGAGGTGGAGATTGAAAGTTTTGAAAGTTGTCTATGCTTTATATATCCGAGTCATTTTGTGGCTCCTTATATATGACTCACTAAAGAAGAATGTCCTTTGAGCACTTCTTAAATTGTTTGCTTAATGAGATGCTCATTTTGTAGGATATAATCGAAGGTTTTGAGACCTAAGGCTGCAATACTGTATACATTCTACTCAAGGGATGGTATGCTATATTTCATCCTAGAATACTTTTTGTTTTGAATTATCCAATTTTAATAGTCTGATATACATTCTAAATTACCTACCATAGCTGTAATAGTATTATTGATCACTGTGATTTAAGTAGATTTAGGAAAAATGTAGCTATGACAATGGTATAGTGTAATGATTTATTTGGGAGTCGACCACTGTGGCTTAGAGGTGTTTGTAGTGGCAGTGATGATAAAAAGTGAGAGAATGTTAAATGCAAATTAACCTTGGTAGAGCTGGGAATCCCTATTCCCACGTGTTTTGATATATTGTTAAAAGTGCTGTTGTTCCTCTTTTGTATATCTTGCATTACATTTGCACATTCTTTTAGGAATTTGATATTCTTTTCCTTTCAGGTCAAGATCTGGAAATTTACTATGTGGAAAGGTTAAATGAAACCATTATTGCCGAATCATCCTCATACTATGTACAATTATTCACAAGTTGATTCTAGTCATCCAATGGTTTGTAAAGCTGCTATTTATGGATTTGTTGCATGCAGTTTTAGTTATTAACTAGTTATTGTCATCCCATTTCAGGCTCATACTACTTATCCCTGTGGTGATCCTTATTTTGGTAGTTCAATGGTTGCTTATGGACCACAGGCTATTGTAAGTTTTGTCAAGTACATTCTGTAGGACATGGTGTTTGTATTTGAATGAAATTTTAGTACAGTTTCATTTCATAGAATAATAATTTAATATGTACTCCGTCTTTTTAAATGAATAGAATCAACAAATGGTGCCCCAGATGCTGGGATTAGCATCCACCAGAATTGCATTACCAGTTGAGCTTGCAGAAGATGGGCCCATTTATGTCAATGCAAAACAATACCATGGCATACTGAGAAGGCGGCAGTCACGAGCAAAGCTTGAGGCTCAAAACAAACTCATCAAAAGTCGTAAGGTATGCTTCACAAGTACAGTTATACATTATTTTGATTCACCCTGTTTATCCCACTGGTTTTCCCTATTCATGTATGGCCATATGTTATTTTTTGTGGTTTTTGGGGGTGGGAGGTGGGGGTTGTCATCGGAGAGAATGTTGGTGTGGAGGAAGAGTTTTTAATTGGATATGAGTTTGGTTGTATATGTATATGAGTTTAATGGTGATGCATTGATAGTGTAAATAGTTTTATGCTTTTAGTCAATCACAATTCACAGCCTTCCATTTATTATAAGTCACTTGATTTTTATAAAATTATCTTAAAAGTCATTTGGTGATGCATTGACAGTACAAAATAGTTTTATGTTGTCAGTTAATGAGTGTTGTTTATCATTGCAAGGGAGTATTGGAGGAATCACTCTGAAGTCTGAATATTGAATTTAGTAATGAACCGTGATGCGGTAGAGTTACTATACATGTTGCATTATTCAGTGAAATGTTATTATTCCATATAGTCATGTCGCAAAGAGCTGTACAGATTGCTTTCTTGGGTCTGTTTTGGGCTAAAAGAAATTATCTTACTCCACTGTTTTCCTGCCTTTTCTAATTGACTGCAGCCATATCTTCATGAGTCTCGGCACCGCCATGCATTGAATAGGGTTAGGGGGTCCGGGGGACGCTTTCTTAGCGCGAAACAGCTGCAAGAGTCTAACGCAGAACTTGTCACTGATTCCCATTCGGGCCCTGGTCCTGTCAATGTTTATCAAAAGAACGATGCATCAGAGGCAGAAAGTGATCCCTCAAGAACTGGAGAAGATGCATCTATCACATTCACAGCCATCTCAGGCTTGACAAGTATGTCCAGTAACGGTGTCAATTTCAGGCAGCAGCCCGAGCACAACTTCTTGGGGAACTCCCCAAACATGGGTGGATCATCACAATGCAGCGGGGGAGGACTTGCCTTTGGCGGTGGAGCTCGGCATTGTACTTCAGTTGGAAGGTGAGAGGTGGAACCAATGAAAACCAAGTTCACTCACTGGTCTGGCAAATCATCCTTGGCTTAGTCACTTTACTTTCTGTGTTTCGTGTGCTACAGAAATGTTGTCTTTTGGAAGACTCTGCATTAGCAGCACTCAGACCTTTGCTAGTGTTTTCCCATGTATTTTAATGTTGCTCTTGTTTCTGTTGTTAAACTGGACCAGTAAGTTTGTGCTTGAAAATTTAACTTTTTATCCGCCCGTGCATGGTCCTTGCTACTATCTACTATAGAAGAAAAATGGAGAGAAAAAATAAATAAATTTGCACATTACTGGCATCAGCATGTTACTGGATGAAGTAAACACAAAACTTTCAAGTAGTTTTTACTGTACAAATACACGGAGATGTATATTTTATATTTCCCCTTCAAGCAAAATTTTAATATGCCAACATAGTTTTTAGAGTAACCAAACATGTCGTGAAACTTGTTAAAAAATTGTTTGTATGTTTTATATTTCCCATTATGCACAAAATGTTTGTATATATAACTTGTTAAAAACATGTAGTTGTTTAATTAATCATACCAAGTACAGTGTAGTTTAGCGTGATAAAATGCATAATTTACAATTTATACATAAAAAAAATTAAACGTGAAAAAAAAAAACTAACGCTGATATTTAAATGTGTTAAAAAAGAAGAAAAAACGAGACAAAGAGAGAGAGAGGAACCATGAACCATCCCATAACATACATACATACATACACATGACATGATCTTGGGTAAAAAAGTATGTAAAGCTAATGGCATTGGATGTATGTATGGAGATATAAATAAAAATCCCATGGGCATGTATGCGATGTGGAAAGTGATTGGTATCGATTCCGATTGGCTCGGTGTTTCCCGAGAAAGAGAAAGCGGCCCCAAATTTGAAACTCAAATCCCAATCAATCCGGCGAGGGAGGCCACTTCATCTTTCAGTCTCACTCAATCACTTCAACTCTCTTCTGTTCTGTGATGCGAGTTGAAATTGGGAATTGAAATTGAATTGAGGCAAGAGCAAAGCAAAGCGAAGAATATAATGGTTTCGTATGTGAACATCTTGATGTACGGCGTGGGAGGGTTGGTGGTGGCGGGGATGGCATTGCTGGTGGCGTTTCAGGAGAAGCTGGTTTACGTTCCGGTGTTGCCAGGGTTGACCAAGTCCTACGCCATCAACCCTTCTCGCCTCAGACTCACCTACGAGGACATCTGGCTCCAATCCTCCGATGGCGTTCGCCTTCACGCTTGGTTCATCAAACTCTTCCCTGATTGCCGAGGTCCCCACCCCCTTTCTCTTCTCTCTCTCCGATTTCCTTTCATTATTTCGATTACTTTCTTTCCATTTTAAGTTAACCTGCCATGCCAGAAATATAGATCATAAAAAACAATAGAGGTATTATTTGCCATGGAACCAAATTATCTTTAGTACGATGCTGATGATCCAATTCCCTGTGTTTAGCTTAGTGAAGTTCTTGTCTTGATA
The DNA here is from genome assembly GCA_014843725.1 of Amphicarpaea edgeworthii. Classification (NCBI taxonomy): domain Eukaryota; kingdom Viridiplantae; phylum Streptophyta; class Magnoliopsida; order Fabales; family Fabaceae; genus Amphicarpaea; species Amphicarpaea edgeworthii. The sequence continues at coordinate 23,772,713 of CM026324.1, read as the reverse complement.
CTATTTCTCTTGATTTCTACTAGCATTGTTTTAGTTGATAAGCGGACCGTAGTGATTTCAAACACTAGGATTTGTCTCTTCTAAAGTGAATGCATGCACTTTACAAGAGCCAACTCTGAAGTAAAGTTGTTACAAATTTACAATCTCTACTGCTGATTTTCTAATTGATGTGTGTATGCACTTTATTTTCCTAAAATGCAACCCTCAATTTAAAGGAGCCAAATCATCAAGGCACGTTATTTGAGAATTCAGAGTACAATATCTTCTTCATTAAGGTTGCTATAAATGAACTTTCACTTTAACATATGCTCTGTTGCTCTTTGTATTCAGTGTTTTTCTGTACTCTAATGCAGTTCTTCTTTCTTATGTTCCATTGCCAGGTCCGACCATTTTGTTTTTTCAGGAAAATGCTGGAAGTATCCTGATTGTAGATATTAGGGATTAGGGATAAGTTGTGATCATTATTATTTCACATATTTTTACTTGATCAGGTTCAGTGTGTTTTTAAAGGCCTTGACTGCTGACTTCTAGATATTGCTCATCGTCTTGAAATGGTCCGAATAATGTTGCAGCAGTTACGTTGCAATGTTTTCATGCTTTCTTACCGAGGGTATGTATCAGCCTTGGCTCATTAATCATGAATTTTCCTTGTAGCTCTATGCCTGCTGATTCATGTTTTTAAAATGCACATGCCACCTGACTGATTTGGTACTAATGTATAATTCATTTATGTAGTTATGGAGAAAGTGATGGCTATCCTTCTCAGCATGGAATAACCAAGGATGCCCAGGTATGCATTTTGATTAATAGTTATTCCTTTATTTTGGTGGTCAAACTTTTTGCTAAAAAAAATTCCCTCCTTGTGCCCAGGCTGCGTTGGATCATCTTTCCCAAAGGTCTGATATTGATACATCTAGAATATTTGTGTTTGGACGATCACTTGGGGGTGCAGTTGGAGCTGTACTAACAAAAAATAACCCCGACAAGGTACCCCTCTGAAACTATATATTTCAATGTTCATGATTTTCTTGGCAAAAAATTTGAGTTTTTGATTCAGTTGTTGCCATGGATTATATAGTTTGCTAGTTTTCAGTTGTCAGCAGATAAATGTTTCTTTAGAATGTTAGTACTTAATACTGTATGTATATGTATATGTATTACTATGTTTTGTAGCTTGCTAGATTCACAAGATATATAGCACAACCACATATAGTTTGCTAAAGTTTCTTTTGTCGTAGATAGTTTCATTGCTTATTTCATGATTATCAACATTATGTGAGAAAAGAATGTTGAATTTCTTGACTCAATCTTGTTTTAGATGATTGAGTCAATTTTATTGCTCTTCCATGTGGTACACACACCAGGAAAATATGCATCTTACTAATAGGATTGTAAATTCATGGCTATAGTAGTGCTTTTCAAGTGCTCCTATCAGCCATTTCCTTGAATAGGTTTATAGGAGTATGGAATTTTTTTAGGAATCCCATCCTTTGGTATTGTTATGGAATATTTATCATGACACATTTTACTCACTAGCATTATTGCTCCTCAAGCATGAATAAGATTCTTTTGGAGAAATATCTTTTTTAAATTTAATTTTTGAAATAAAAATTTGGCTTCAATTGTTTTTTTTTTAATAAAATTAAGTGAAATGGAACAGCTATACCTTTTTTTTCTTTCAAAATAACTTCAGATTTTTTTAGTTCATGCATGAAGATTTTCGCTTTTATTGCTTTGGTGTGTATTTACTAATTAATTTAAGTGAGATTTCAAGCAGAGGCTTTGCCCTGCAATATGTTAATAGCTTTCTTCAGACATATCTTTTATGTAGAAATAATTTTGCAATTAATGGTCTAAAGAAAGACTAGTGCAATCTTCTATTCAGATATTTAGCCAAGCATCTCCATCTTGTTATTCTCAGCAAATTTTGTTTGCGCACCTTTAATCTACATTCTTCGTTGACCTTCTTTCTGTGTTCTAGGTTGCTGCATTGATACTTGAAAATACATTCACATCTATATTGGATATGGCTGGAGTTTTGTTACCCTTTTTGAAGTGGTTTATTGGAGGAAGCACTTCAAAAGGTCTTAAAGTACTCAATTTTCTTGTGCGTTCTCCATGGAGTACTATTGATGTTGTTGGTCAGGTGAGGGATGCTGGAAATTTAAGTTTTGCCTTCTATTTTTCCACCGATTAGAATTAGGCATAAATAATGACTTGTTTTTTCACAATTAATACTTGAATAGTTGACGACAGGCTTAATCCTTTGTCTTTTAAGAGGGATGTTAGTTTTAAACTATTAAGATCTGTCACCGGGTCTTGTTTGTGAGTGTCAATATGTGTAGAAAGGGAGATTGTATTTGTTTTTGCTTCGTACCCATTCTTGTATATGTGTCTGGCTGGATTAATGTGTTTGTGCATCACCTTTTATGAACATATTCATTGCAGATCAAACAACCTATCCTTTTCCTCTCTGGATTGCAAGATGAGATGGTTCCCCCGTCACATATGCAAATGCTTTATGCCAAGGCAGCTACTCGTAATAATCAGTGTCTCTTTGTGGACTTTCCTACTGGCATGCATATGGATACTTGGCTGGCTGGTGGTGATCAATACTGGAGAACAATTCAGCAATTTCTTGAACAGCACGCCCCACAGCAAAAGGAAGACAGATCATCCCAAAGTGCAAATGGTAAAGTTTTCCTCTTCATGCTGTTTTTAAAACTAGGATGGATGATTTAAGAATGTGGGATAGCTTTTGCTTACTTGATTGTATGAATAATATGCAATTTAGTACTTTGAGATGTGGAAGTTTTCTTGTTCTTGTTTATTTTTTTTTTTTTTGTCTTTCCCTCGCCCACCCACACACCTAGCACTACTGCTAGCAATTTCCTTTGTTGCTCTTGCTTACTTGTTGTTTTAATACTGCTGCCAGATATTGGGGCGAGGTGATCGGCTGGCATTAAATTATTTCAATGATACTAATTGGCTAACTAAGGATTCAAACAGTTTCTGCCCTTTGAAGTTGCAGTCCGTAAGAGCACCCTGTGAGAAGATGCTTCCTACTGGGACATGCTGCACCACGTCAGGTATATCATTGAACAATTTTGGTTGGGTTGTGGTTTCCAGAACTTTGGAAGATGCGCAGACAATTTGTGCTACCTTTTTCCTATACTGTCCGGCACCTACATTTTGGGTGCCTGATTGAATTTGACAAATGATATGTAGAATAATATTTGTTTACGTAAGCAATATTATATGTACATGTAGTGTATGTACTATACGTATGTTCTTAGTGAATGGGTTCATGTCTTTCTACTATGCACGCTGAGACTGTGTGTCAGTTGATTCCTATTTTCTTTAATGTTATCTTTTATTGATTCTTTATATGGAAAGTTTGAATGTCTAATGTTAGAGTAAGGATCATGATTAGTTTTTCCATGCGAGTTTAAAGCTTGCTGAGAAATTTTCAACATTTGGAAGAGACGAGTTTTGGTTAGAACTTAGAACCATAGGACTTAATAAATTAGATTGACGATTACTCGATATATAATGGCCCGTGCTGTTAGGAAATGTGAAGAGGAATAGGTGTTCCATGCTTTTTGAAGTCACGTTTCATTTACACGGGTAAGTGTGCTATGAAGTCATTCGACATATATCCATTATTTCAGGGGAAATTAGTGGAAGGAAATAGAAAGCAAGTTTTTTTTTTCTTTTTTGAGACTTATTGGAGATTCCCCCCAAATTGGTGCGAAATTATGGGAAAATGAATATATATTTTTTATTTAATAAGCAAAAAGTTTATCGTTTTGATTTTTTTTTTTTATCAATGTAGGAATATTTTTCAATATAGTTTATTTATTTATTTTCATTTCTCACTCATCCAAATAAGTGAAAAAAGTCATTTGTTTATCCTTATAATAATGTTTTTTTATTCTATTTTTCTCTTTTTATTTTATTTTTAATTCAAATAAAATAATAAAGTGAGTATTAAAAATAATGTTAAAATACCTGAGTGCCGCGTCACTCAGAAATCAGGCAGGCAGCCAACCTGGCAGTGGCACAACAAAAGTGTGTTTTAAATATTTTTATATTCAGCGTCAATTTTCTTTGCATCTCTTGCTCTAATCCTCACTTACGTTAGTTTAAAAAAAAAAAGAAAAAAACTTTGTCTGTAAGAAAGAATTGTGTATTCTAAACGTTGATTGTAAAGTAGAGAAACCATGGCATTAACAATACAATAATCTCGACCATATTTTGTCTCTTTTCTATTAGTTAAAATTTATTAAAAATATATAATTAAAAAAGGACCAATTAAATAAAAAGCAGGATAATCAAAATCTGTAATTTCTAATAATAAAAAGTGTGTTAGAAAAATAGTGTTAAAAGAGTACCGAAGGAATCACAACTTAAATTAGGACTGCTGAAGAAATATTGGTAACGCTTTATAACTTTTTTGTTCTGCTTTCGTTTTCATGCTCACCCACAAATGAAAGGAGAGACAACACCACAAAGAAAAGGAACCATGGCATTGGCATGCATGCAGTGATATTTTAGTATTGAGAATTGACCCGACCACACCACTGTATGCATAATGAATTGGTTCTCCTTACGCCACCGCAGCACCATTCTTTCATTTTATGAGAATGAGAGTATATTTTTGTACCATAGCAGTCAGTACTTGTTAAAAATTTAATATCAGAAAAATTATATATTATTTTATCCTAGAAAAGGAAAACACAAACGAACAAAAAACAAGGATGTTAATCTTATCTTGTCTGTACACATTTAATCCAAAATTGAATAGTTTAGTGCCTATTTGAATTTAATAATGAGTGGGTCAATTGATTATCATATTCATATCCACACACACTACACTAACTATTCGCTTTTCTCCGTCTTCCTTCATTCCCTCTCTTTTACTAGAAAAAAAATGCTGATGTCTTCTTCTCACGGTTACCTTCACTAACAACTTCTCTCTCTCAATTTCTCAAATTACGTTGCTCTCTGTGCATTTTCCATTGTTGAAGAAGGAGAAAGGTTTTCACTTGCGGGGTCGGTGATGGACGGTGGAGCGAACTACAACCCTCGCACCGTGGAAGAGGTTTTTCGGGACTTCAAGGGTCGTCGAGCCGGCATGATCAAGGCTCTCACCACTGGTCTCTCTCTCTCCTCCTTTTCTTCTTACTAACACTCGCTCTCGCAGTCAGTGTGTCTCACTCGCCTTTATTCATTCTCTTGGTTTCAGTTTTAGTGTTTCCTGCAAAATTAACTATTCCCATTCTTAATACATTCTAATGTTCAACTTTCCTTTTCCTTTCTTCCAGATGTTGATGAATTTTTCCAGCAGTGCGATCCTGGTTAGGGTTTATCTTGTTTGCCTTTGCAATCTCTTTTCCTTGTTCTCTGTTTTTGCATGTGTTGGAGACGGTAACTGTAACTAAAATTTATCGCCTTCCATGTCTTGGGTATTCTGTTCTTGAATTTTTTTGTTTCTTTTCCTTGCATTGTATGATAGGAATAGGATAATTAACAATTATTTTGTGCACGTCACTTGAAACTTAATTTGACTATAAATACCGTGTTTTGTTAAACAAAATTGTTCTTTCTTAAAAAAAAAAAAAAAAAAAAAAAAAAATCTTTTTTCCATGTTTACTATGCTCAAATTCTTGTGTTATGTCATTAATTGCCGGGAGTAGAGCACGTTAACAGTGCAAGTGAGCTGCACTATGATAAAATATCCTGATGCTTCATTTGTTTAACTGTTGTGTTTATTGTGCACCAGAAAAGGATAATCTTTGTCTGTATGGGTTCCCAAATGAGCAATGGGAAGTTAACTTACCGGCGGAAGAAGTTCCTCCAGAGCTGCCTGAGCCTGCATTGGGCATAAACTTTGCTAGGGATGGAATGCAAGATAAGGACTGGCTGTCTTTAGTTGCTGTTCACAGTGATGCATGGTTACTTGCAGTGGCTTTCTACTTTGGGGCACGATTTGGTTTTGATAAAGCTGACAGGTATAATTCTGTTTTCTGACTCTGTTTTTTTCTTGCAATCCATCTCTAGGTTGGACAAGGAAGTTTTTTTGGATGCTTGTCGTTTTTCATTTACTAATGAACTTTTGTCTTATTTTATGGCAATGCTGTTTTGATTTAGTTAATGGAACAACATTATAATTTTATCTTGGTACACATACAATGTTGTTTGGAGGAGAAAATTAAGCAGTTGTTTTGTTTCACAGCTATTTGGATTTCTCCTGAGTTGCTTTGTTGGTAGTGGTAGGCTAGAATATCTAAATATTTGTTATGCAAAGGGGTAAAGTGGATTTGAAAAACATAAGGCAATATTCTTATGCCAAAGTCTTTCTTATTCATCCTTTTTTTTATGCTGGATCAACATGTATTCCACTAATGGTAAATTTAATAAATAGTTCAGATGATCATACTTATTCATGTAATTATTAAGGGTGTAAATGGGTCCAAGAACTCTGTAAGGTTTGAACTGTTGGTTTGGTTCGGTTTCAAGGTGATCATATGGGTCTTGTTCGATTCAGGTATTGTGTTCTGAAATTTTCAGTCCAATGAACCCAAGCTGTACTAATCTTCAGAAGAGCTTGGGGATTTATCCCACTCTTATTCCCATGGCTTCTCTAGATACGCATCCATGACTTGAGCCAACCAATAGAGACCCAGTTGGTTCGGTTCAGGTTGTCTGTCCAAAAAATTCATAACCCAAACCAACATAACCTGATATTATTTAATTGGTTTGGACTTCTAAACACCCCAAATAATTATATAGAAGGAACAACGTTGTCTTATACAGAATTTGCATTTTGGATTCTAAGTTTTTCTCTCTCTATGGGTTAAAAAGGGAGTTAAAGCCTTTACATTGATTAGTTGAGTCTATACAATGAGCTGTTAGGCATAAAATTTCCCTTTATATCAACCCCTCATATTTTTTGGATATGGCTAACAAGTATAACTGTATAAATGTTTTGGTATGGTTTTTAGGTTTCCAGATGATAATGGTGAACAAGTTGGTGGAATACAAAATTTGTTAAATAAATGCCAAACAAATTGATTCATACGGAGAGTAAAAGGTTCACTGTGGCCTGTGTTGTATTATGGCCTATGATAATGTGCAATTCTCTTTGCAGGAAACGCCTGTTCACTATGGTTAATGATTTACCAACAATATTTGAAGTTGTGACTGGAAGCGCAAAAAAACAGACTAAGGAAAAGTCATCCATTTCAAACCACACCAGCAACAAATCAAAATCTAGTTCAAAAGGGGTAAAAATATCTTAGTACCTTGACTCTTCCCTGTATAATATTTTTCTCTCTATTTTTTATTGTCATAATTGCTCTATTAGAAAATATTTGGACTCTAGTAATGCATCATCTTCTCTAGCCTTTCACATTTGAATCTATAAATATTTGTTTTGCTTTTTACGTAGAGTTTTGGTGCCATATTATAATTGTATTTCCTTATTGGAACATGTCATTTCTGCATTATTGTTTCCTTATTGGAACAAAATAGCGAGGACCTGAATCAGGGAAGTATCCAAAGCAAACAAAGGACGAGGAGGATGAGGTAGTTGACGAAGAAGATGAGGAGGAGCATGGCGACACATTGTGTGGTGCATGTGGGGAGAACTATGCATCTGATGAGTTCTGGATTTGTTGCGACTTATGTGAAAAGTGGTTCCATGGTAAGTGTGTGAAGATCACTCCAGCTAGGGCCGAGCACATCAAGCAGTACAAGTGTCCCTCATGCAGCAATAAGAGAGCACGGCCTTAATAGAGAGTGGGTCAGTTATCACCCCTTGTAACTAAATCATGTTGGACTTCTAACTTGTTAGTGGCTTAGGTTTCCTTTGTCATGCCATGATGGTGTGGCAGTGGTATATGTATTCAGTACTTTGGGTCCTGTGAACTTCTTAGTGGATATATATTTTTTTAATATTTATAATTTGCAGGTTGTGGACATGTCTCCAATCTTCATCCTTTATTGGGATACTTATATTTGTAGCACATATGATAGTGCACGTGTGCACACATACATGTATGTTTGCACATGTCATACTTGCTAGCATGACGCATTGAATTGATCAGATTTATCATTTATGGTCTACCCAAGTGCAATGGGCTGAGAAAACGATAGGGCGAGTAGCGATTTGTTAGAGTGACGTGCTTATCTTGTGCTTTAATGATCAGTTTCTGAAACAGTAGTATTTCTCTTCTCACCATTCTTAGTTAAAATCCAATCCAAATACAATTAAATAGATTTGATCTTAAATCCAAATCCATATTTTTTTCAAAAACCAATCTAGATTTTTGAAACCCGTTTGGAAACTGGTTTTTGATTCAAAACTGTTTTCAATCTAAAAACTGATTTTTTTTTTTCTTGAAAACCATAGTTAATATATGGATATAACGTTTTTTAATTTCATTAAAAATATTATAATTTAACTCATCAATATATTTATAAAAATTGTCCAGCACCTTGCTACGTGTTGGGGTGTTGGACAGTAAAAAAACTATTTTTTTTTCTTTTTTTTACTTTTCTTTAATAAAAAATAGCACAATAATCCGTTCTTGCACTAATATTAAGTATACAATATATAATTTTTTTTATATTATTATATTTTTTAATTAATTTTAAATTTACTATAAGTAGATGTAAGTCAAAATATATTTTGGAGTAGGCTAAGTGTCAATATTTAGGGTTTAGGATTTTGAGATTTCAAGTTTTAAAACTTATGATTTCATGGTTTACATCAATGATATATTGTTTAGGATTTATGGTTTATCATTAATTGTTTCATGATTTTTGGATATAGAGTTCAATGTTTTGGGTTCATGATTTACTGTTTAGGGATTGGGGTTCATGGCTTTATTCATGTATAATTTATGATTTTAGGATCTAGAGTTCACGGTTTAAGGTTTTATGATCCATGGTTTCACAATTTAGGGTTTATGATTTATGATGTTAGGGTTATAGGTTTCATGGTATATGTTAGCATGCTTTAGGGCTTAAGGTTTCAATGCCATGGTTCATCGTTTTAGAGTTTTATGGTTTAGGATTTAAGGAGTTGGGTTCATGATTTTTGGTTTTATTGTCCATAATTTATGGTTTATGATTCATGATTTAGGGCTTTACTGTTTATGATTTATGATTTAGGGTTTTATTGTTTATGATTTAAGGTTTATATATTATCATTTTAGGCTATAGGTTTAGGGTCCAACATTCATGGTTGAGTGATTAGGGTTCAATGTTAAGGTTTTATGTTTACATGATTTAGGGTTAACTATTTACCGTGCATGGTTTAAAGTTTTATGGTTTAGGATTTATAATTTTAGGATTTAATGTCCACTATTAGGATTCAAGGTTTGAGATTTATGATTTCAAGGTTCCTAGTTTCAATGTTTATGGTTTCAAGATTAGGTTTCAATGTTTAGGGTTTGAGATGTCATAGTTTAAGATTTTAAGGTTTAAGGTTTAATGTTTTTTATGGTTAATGGTTGGTGTCTATAGTTTATGATTTAAGGTTTAATGGTTTAAGGTTGTATAGTTTAGAGTTTTAGTGTTCAATTTTTAAATTTTAATTTTTAGTGTTTAAGGTTTATGCTTTAAGATTTTAGGGTTTCATGTTGCATGGTTTATGATTTATGGTTTCATGGTATAAGATTTAAGGTTTCAGGATTTATGATTTAATATTTCATTTCATGGTCTAAGATTTAGGGTTTCATTAGGATTAGGGTTTTATTTCATGGTTTAGGATTTAGGGTTCATTCATGATTTTTGATTTAGAGTTTCATAGTTTATTATTTAGGATTTAGGATTTTATAAATGAAACCTTAAGCATTTGGGGTCTCATTTATGAAACCCTAATTTAGATTTAGAGTTTCATAAAGGAAACCCTAAATTGTTAGGATTTCATAAGTGAAACCCTTAATCCTTATGATTTAGTATTTTTTCATGGTTAATGGTTGGTGTCTAGGGTTTATGATTTAAAGTTTAATGGTTTAAGGTTTCATAGTTTAGAGTTTTAAGGTTTAGTTTTTATGATTAAATGTTTAAGGTTTATGCTTTAAGATTTTAGGGTTTTCTATTGCATGGTTTATGATTTATGGTTTCATGCTTTAGAATTTAGGATTTCATGGTTTAAGATTTATAGTTATATGGTTTAGGATTTAAGGTTTCATGATTTATGATTTAGGGTTTCATTTCATGGACTTGGATTTAGGATTTCATTAAGATTTATTGTTTCAGGGTTTAGGATTTAGGGTTTCATTTCATGATTTAATATTTATGGTTTCATTTCATGGTTTAAGATTTAGGGTTTCATTCATGATTTTGGATTCCAAGTTTCATAAATTAATATTTAGGGTTTCATAGTTTAAGATTTCATAAATGAAACCCTATGGATTTGGGGTTTCATTTATGAAACCTTAAGGATTTAGAGTTTTATGGTTTAAGATTTAATGTTTCATAAATCAAACCTTAAGGATTTGGGTTTTAAATTATGAAATTCTAAAGACTTAAGGTTTCATACTTGAAACTTTAAATCATAATCCATGAAACCCTAATTTAGGATTTAAGGTTTCATAAATGAAATCATAAGTTCTTTAGGGTTTCATAACCTTAATATGAAACCCTAAATCATAAATCATGGAACCGTAAATTCTTAGTGTTTCATAAATTAAACCTCAAATCCTAAGGGTTTTATATGAAACCCTAAATCATAAAGCATGAAACTTTATATCCATAACCATAAATGAAACCTTATATCCTGAACCATGAAACCATAATTTAGGATTTAGGATTTTTTTTATGAAACCCTATTTATGAAACCTTAAATCATTAGGGTTTCCACAAGTGAAACCCCATATCCTTATGACTTAGTGTTTTTTCATGGTTAATGTTTGGTGTTTAAGGTTTATGGTTTAAAGTCTAATGGTTTAAGGCTTCAAAGTTTAGAGTTTTGGGGTTTAGTTTTTAGATTTAATGTTTAGGGTTTAAGGTTTATGTTTTAAGATTTTAGGGTTTTGTATTGCATGCTTTATTGTTTATGGTTTTATGATTTACGATTTCATGGTTTAAAATTTATATTTTTATGGTTTAGGATTTAAGATTTAAGGTTTCATTCATGGTCTTGGATTTAGGATTTCATTAGGATTTATTGTTTCAGTGTTTAGGATTTAGGGTTTCATTTATGATTTAGGATTTAAGGTTTCATAGTTTAAGATTTAGGGTTTCATGGGTTAGGATTTCATAAATGAAACCCCCGGGATTTGGGGTTTCATTTAAGAAACCCTAAGAATTCAAGGTTTTATACATGAAACTTTAAATCATAAACCATGAAACCCTAACTTAGGATTTGAGGTTTCATAAATTAAACCTTAAGTCCTTTAGGGTTTCATAAGTCAAATCCTAGATCCTTAGGGTTTCATTTATAAAATCCTAAATCTTAAACCATGAGATCCTAAATCCTAAACCATGGAACCCTAAATTCTCAACGTTTCATAAATTAAACCCCAAATCCTAAGGGTTTCATATGCAACCCTAAATCATAAATCATAAATCCTTATATCATAAATCATAAATGAAACCTTGTATTTTAAACCATAAAACCATAATTTAGGATTTAGGGTTTCTTTTATGAAACTCTATTTATGAAACCTTAAATCATTAGGGTTTCAAAGGTGAAACCCTAAATACTTATGATTTAGTGTTTTTCTTGATTAATGGTTAGTGTTTAGGGTTTATGATTTAGCGTCTAATGGTTTAATGTTTCATAGTTTAGAGTCTTAGGGTTTAGTTTTTAAATTTAATGTTTAGTGTTTAGGGTTTGTGCTTTAAGATTTTAGAGTTTCATATTGCATGTTTTATGATTTATGATTTTATGGTTTACGATTTAGGGTTTCATGGTTTAAGATTTATAGTTTCATAATTTATGATTTAAGGTTTCATGATTTAAGATTGAGGGTTTCATTTCATGGTCTTGGATTTAGAATTTAATTTGGATTTATTGTTTCATGGTTTATAATTTAGGGATTTATTTCATGGTTTAGGATTTAAAGTTTAATTTATGATGTTGGATTTAAGGTTTCATAGTTTAAGATTAAATGTTTCATGGTTTAGGTTTTAACAAATGAAACCCTAAGGATTTATGATTTCATGATTTAGGATTTAGGGTTTCATAGATGGAACCCTCAGGATTTGGGGTTTCATAGTTTAAGATTAAAAGTTTCATGGTTTAGGATTTAACAAATGAAACCCTAAGGATTTTGGGTTTCATGGTTTAGGATTTATGGTTTCATGATTTAGGATTTAGGGTTTCATAGTTTAAGATTTAATGTTTCACAATTTAGGATTTAGGGTTTCATAAATGAAACCCTCAGGATTTGGGGTTTAAATTATGAAACTTTAATGATTTAAGGTTTCATAAATAAAACTTTAAATCATAAACCATGAAACCCCAATTTAGGATTTAAGGTTTTGTAAATGAAACCCTTAGTCCTTTTGGGTTTCATAAATGAAACTTTATTTATGAAACCCTAAATCCTCAAGATTTCATAAGTGAAACCCCAAATCCTTATGGATTCATTTATGAAACCCCGAATCCCTATGGATTCATTTATGAAACCCTAAATCCTAAACCATGGAATCTTAAATTCTTAGGGTTTCATAAATTAAACCCCAAATCCTAAGGGTTTCATATAAAACCCTAAATCATAAGGCATAAACCCTAAATCATAAACTATGAAGCCTTATATCCAAAACCATAAATAAAACCTTATATCCTAAACCATGAAACCATCATTTAGGATTTAAGGTTTCTTTTATGAAACCTTAAATCATTAGGGTTTCCCAAGTGAAACACCAAATCCTTATGATTTAGTGTTTTTTCATGGTTAATGGTTGGTGTTTAGGGTTTATGATTTAGGGTCTAATGGTTCAAGGTTTAGTTTTTAGATTTAATGTTTAATGATTAAGGTTTATGCTTTAAGATTTTAAAGTGTCGTATTGCATGCTTTATTATTTATGGTTTTATGGTTTACGATTTAGGGTTTCATGGTTTAAGTTTTATAGTTTCATTGTTTCATGATTTAAGATTTAGGGTTTTATCTCATGATCTTTGATTTGGGATTTCATTAGGATTTATTGTTTAATGGTTTAAGATTTAGGGTTTCATAGTTTAAGATTTAGAATTTCATAAATGAAACCCTAAGTATTCAAGGTTTGATTTATGAAACCGTAAGGATTTAGGGTTTCATGGCTTAGGATTTAAGGTTTCATGATTTAGGATTTAGTGTTTCACAATTTAAGATTTAATGCTTTATGATTCAGGATTTAGGGTTGGATAAATGAAACCTCTAAGGATTTAGGGTTTAAATTATGAAACCCTAAGAATTCAAGGTTACATAAATGAAACCTCATGGATTCAGGGTCTCATACTTGAAATTTTAAATCATAAACCATGAAACCCTAATTTAGGATTTAAGGTTTGGTAAATGAAACTCCAAGTTCGTTAGGGTTTCATAAATGAAACCTTATTTATGAAACCCCAAATTTTTAAGGTTTCATAAGTGAAATCCCCAATCCTTAGAGTTTCATCTATGAAACCTCAAATTCTGAGGGTTTTTTTATGAAACCCTAAATCATAAACTATGAAACCTTAAATCCAAAACCATGGAACCTAATTTTTTAAGGTTTCATAAATTATACCCCAAACCCTAAGGGTTCCATATAAAATCTTAAATTATAAACAATGAAACCTTATATCTAAAACCATGAAACCATAATTTAGGATTTGAGGTTTCTTTTATGAAACTTTAAATCATTAGGGTTTCACAAGTGAAATCCTAATCTTTATGATTTAGTGTTTTTTATGGTTAATGGTTGGTATTTAGGGTTTATGATTTAAGATTTCATTAATTGTTTAAGGGTTTAAGATTTCGGGTTTCATTGATGGTTTTGGATTTAGGGTTTTATTTATGATTTTAAATTTAGGGTTTCATAGTTTATGATTTCATAAATGAAACCCTAAAGATTTATGGTTTCATAATTTTGGATTTAGGGTTTCGTAGTGTAAGATTTAATGTTTCACTATTTAGAATTTAAGGTTTCATAAATGAAACCCCCAAGATTTGGGGTTTAAATTGTGAAATTGTAAGGATTTAGGGTTTCATAAATGAAACCCTAAGTATTCATGGTTTCATACATGAAACTTTAAATCATAAACCATGAAACCTTAATTTAAGATTTAAGGTTTCATAAATAAAACCCTAAGTCCTTTATAAAACCTTATTGATGAAACCATAAATCCTTAGGGTTTCATACGTGAAACCCTAAATCCTTATAGATTCATTTATGAAACCCTAAATCATAAACTATGACATCCTAAATCCTAAAGCATGAAACTATAAATTATGATGGTTTCATTTGAACCCCTAAATCGCAAATCATGAAACCTTGTATCTAAAATCATAAATGAAACCTTATATCTTAAATCATGAAACCATAATTTAGGATTGAAGGTTTCTTTTATGAAACCCTATTTATGATATCATAAATCATTAGGGCTTCACAAGTGAAACACTAAATCTTTATGATTTAGTGTTTTTTCATGGTTAATGGTTGGTTTTTAAGGTTTATGATTTATGGTCTAATGGTTTAGGGTTTAATTTTTAGATTTAATGTTTAATGTTTAAGGTTTATGCTTCTAGATTTTAGGGTTTCGTATTGTATGATTTATGATTTATGGTTTTATGGTTTACGATTTAGGGTTTCATGGTTTAAGATTTATAGTTTCAGTATTTAAGATTTAGGGTTTCATTAGGATTTATTGTTTAATGGTTTAGGATTTATGATTTCATTGATGATTTTGGATTTAGGGTTTAATTTATGAAATCCTAAAGAGTTAGGGTTTCATGATTTAGGATTGAAGGTTTCATGATTTAAGATTTAGGGTTTCATAGTTTAAAATTTAATGTTTCACGATTTAGGATTTAGAGTTTGATAAATAAAACCCCAAGGATTTGGGGTTTGAATTTTGAAACTCTAAGGATTTAAGGTTTCATAAAAGAATCCCTAAGGATTTAGGGTTTCATACATGAAACTTTAAATCATAAACCATGAAACTCTAATTTAGGATTTAAGGTTTGGTTAATGAAACCTTAAGACCTTTAGGGTTTCATAAATGAAACCCCAAATCCTTATGGTTTCATTTATGAAGCCCCAAATCATAAAATATGAAGTCTTAAATCCTAAACCATGGAATCCTAAATTCTTAGGGTTTCATAAATTAAACCCAAAATACTAAAAGTTTCATATGACACCCTAAATCATAAATAGTGAAAGTTTATATCCTAAACCATGAAACCATAATTTAGGATTTGATGTTTCTTTTATGAAATCTTAAATCATTAAGGTTTCACAAGTAAAACTTGAAATCCTTATGATTTAGTATTTTTTCATGGTTAATGGTTGGTGTTTAGCGTTTATAATTTAAGTTTCATTAGGATTTATTGTGTTAGGGTTTAGGATTTTGGATTTCATTGATGGTTTATAATTTAGGGTTTCATTTATGATTTTGGATTTAGGGTTTCATAGTCTAAGATTTATGGTTTCTTGGTTTAGGATTTCATAAATGAAACCCTAAGGATTTGGGGTTTCATTTATGAAACCCTAAAGATTTAAAGCTTCGTGGTTAAAGATTTAAGGTTTCATGATTTAGGATTTTATAGTTTAAAATTTAATATTTCATGGTTTAGGATTCATGGTTTCATAAATGAAACCCTTAGGATTTAGGGTTTAAATTATGAAACACCAAGGATTCAGGGTTTTGTATATGAAACTTTAAATCATAAAACTCTAATTTAGGATTTAAGGTTTCATAAATGAAACCTTATTTATGACACCTTAAATCCTAAGGGTTTCCTAAGTGAAACTCTAAATCCTTAAGGTTTCATATGAAACCCTAAATCCTGAACTTTAAAATTTTAAATCTTAAATCATGGAACCCTAATTTCTTAGAGTTTGATGGCTTAAGGTTTTAGAGTTTAAAGTTTTAGGGATTCATTTCATGGTCTTGGATTTATGATTTACCGTTTAATGGTTTATGATTTAGGGTTTCATTTTATGATTTACGATTTAGGATTTCATAAATGAAACCCTAACTCCTTTAGGGTTCATAAATGAAACCTTATTAATGAAATTTTAAATTCTTAAGGTTTCATAAGTGAAACCTCAAATTCTTAGGATTTCATTTATGTAACCCTTAATCCTAAATCATGAAACCAATCTTAAACCATAGAACTCAAAATCTTTGGATTTTCATAAATGAGCCCCACATGATTTGGGTGTCATTTATGAAACCTTAAATCCTAAATCATGAAACCCTAAATCATAAATCATGAAACCCTAAATCTTAAATTATGAAACCCTAAATCCAACATCATGAATGAAACCCTAAATCATAAACCTTGAAACAATATCCTAATGTAATCCTAAATCCAAGACCATGAAATGAAACCTTAAATCATATATCATGAAACCTTAAATTATAAACTATGAAATCATAAATCGTAAACCATACAATATGAAACCCTAAACATTAAACATTAAGTCTAAAAACTAAACCTTAAATTTCTAAACTCTAAAACCTTAAACCAGTATACCCTAAATCATAAACCCTAGACCCCAACCATTAACCATGAAAAAACACTAAATCATAAGGATTTGTGGTTTCACTTGTGAAACCAAAAGAATTTAAGGTTTCATAAATAGAGTTTCATAAATGAAATCCTAAATCCTAAATTATGGTTTCATGGTTTATGACATAAGGTTTCATTTATGGTTTTGGATTAAAGGTTTCGTGTTTATTAATTAAGGTTTCATATGAAACCCTTAGGATTTGGGTTTTAATTTATGAAACTCTAAGAATTTAAGGTTCCACGATTTAGGATTTAAGTTATCATAGTTTAAGATTTAGGGTTTCAAAAATGAAACCCTACGGATTTGGGATTTCACTTATGAAACCCTATGGATTCCTTAGGGATTTAGGGTTTCATAAATAAGGTTTCATTTATCAAACCCTAATGGACTTAGGGTTTTATTTATGAAACCTTAAATCCTAAATTAGGGTTTCATGTATGAAATCTTGAAACTTTAAGGTTTGGGATTTTGGATTTTATTTCATAGTTTATGATTTAGGGTTTCATTCATAATTTTGTATTTAGGATTTCATAGTTTAAAATTTAGGGTTTCATGGTTTAGGATTTCATAAATGAAACCCTAAGGAATTCAAGTTTCATTTATGAAACCATAAAGATTTAGGATTTTATTGTTTAAAATTTAAGGTTTCATGATTTAGGATTTAGGGTTTCATTGTGAGTTTCATTTATGAAACCCTAAAGATTTAGGGTTTCATGGTTTTAGATTTAAGATCTCATAAATGAAACCCTAAGAATTTAAGGATTTATAAATAAAACTTTAAATCTTAAACCATGAAACCTTAATTTAGGATTTAATTTTTTATAAATGATACCTTAAGTCCTTTAAGATTTTAAAAATGGAACCATATTAATGAAACCCTAAATCCTAAACTATGAAACCTTAAATCTTAAACAATGAAACCCTAAATCCTTAGGGTTTCGTAAATTAAACCACAAATCGTAAGGGTTTCATATGAAACCTTAAATCCAAAATCATAAATGAAACCTTATATCGTAAACCATGAATCCCTAATTTAGGATTTAGGAATACATTTATGAAACCTTAGGATTTAAGTTTTATGATTTCATGGTTTAGGATTTAAGTTTTCATGAATTATGATTTAGGATTTTATTTCATGATCTTGGGTTTATGGCTTCATGGTTTATGGTTTTATTTCATGATTTATGATTTAAGGTTTCATTCACGATTTTGGATTTATGGTTTCATAGTTTATGATTTAGAATTTCATGGTTAAGGATTTAAGATTTCATTGGATTTGAGGTTTCATTTATGAAACCCTGGAATTTAAGGTTTCATAAATGAAACCCTGGGAATTTGGGGTTTCATAAGTGAAACCCTAAATCCTTATGGTTTCATTTTGAAACCTTAAAATAACCTTTAATCTTTAGAGTTGCATTTATCAAACCTTAAATTATGAAACCATGAAACACTAAATCCCAAACCATGAATGAAACCCTAAATCTGAAACTATGAAATAAAACCTTAAATCATACACGATGAAATGAAACCCTAAATTCTAACTCATGAAACCTTAAATCTTAAATTATATACCATAGAACCCTAAATCCTAAATAATGAAAACCTAAATCATAAATCATAAATCATAAAACCTTAAATCATGCACTACAAAACCCTAAAATCTTATAGCATAAAATCTAAACCCTAAACACTAAATCCTAAAACATTGAATCCTAAAACTCTAACCCATAAACCATAAATCATGTATCCCTAAAAACCTGAACCATGAACCATAAACTCTAAAATCATAAATCATAAACAATAAATCCTAAACCTTAAAACCACGAAGCATAAACATTGAATCCTAGAAATAATGAACATTAAACCATAAACATAGAAACTTTAACCATAAATATAACTAAAAACATTAAAACCATAAACATTAAACCTTAAAATAAAAACTTAAACCTTGAATATTTAACCATGGACCTTAACTTATAAATCTAAAACCAACAAACCATAATATATAAACCCTAAAGCCTAAAACTTAAACCATGAAACCCTTAACCCTTAACCATAAATCATTAAACATAAAGCTTGGACCATAAACTCTAAACCATTGAACATGAACCCTAAACCATAAACAAAACACACATTAAACCTTAACCTATAAATCATAAACCATAAACATTAAATCATGAATCATTAAACACCAAAAGCTTAAATTCTAAACCATGAAACCATAATCACTGAACAATGAAACTTTAAACCTTAAACCAAGACACATGTAACCATAAACCTTGAGAACTAAACCTTAGAGCTCTAAACCTTGGGCCATAAATTATGAACCATAAACTCTCAAATTCTAAACATTAACATTAAACCTTATATCTTAAACATTGAGCTGTTGACCTTAAATCATAAACCATAACTTATAAATCATGAAACCTTAAATCATAAGATTATAAACATTTAATTGTAAATCATAAAACTCAAACCTTAGAATTAAAACTATAAACCATGGATATCGAACCACAAACCATGAACAAAACACACATTAAACCCTAAACTATGAATCATAAAACCATGATCCATAAATCATACATTTTAAATCATGAATCCCTAAACACTAAAAGCTTAAACTCTAAACCATGAAACCCTAATTCATAAACAATGAACCCGAAAACACCAAAATCATAACCATACACCTTGAACATTAAAATCATAAACCTTGCACAATATAATTTAAATCCTAAAAATTAGAATCCTAAATCATAAACCATAAATCATGAAACTTAAACCATATAACACTAACAATATAAATGAACCCCACACCTTAAACCATATACCTAATAGCTTAAGGTATATAGTTTATGGTGAGTTCAAATTGATGATATGTCTATGAGATAGTCACGACTGTGAGTTCAAATTGATGATATTATAGAGATAATTTAATTGCTGAAGCCAATTTTATTCATTTAAGTTCTTAAATATAAACGATGAATAATTCAAAAGAATGCATTACTAATGTATTTTCTTCTTTCATTTAAAAATGATTATTGTTCAATATTTTAGATTTTACAAGAAAAGACTTTGCTTTGACAATCAAATCCATTACGTTGTTTTCTCCACATCTCTCACACAGCACAGCAGGTCCTGTTGGATCAATGAGTGTCGGATAGCCAAATGAAGAAAGCAACTCCAAAAACTGTCTGCTTCATTGTCAAGTTTTATTTATTGGGTATAATGATATTGGGATTTCTTATGTATGGATATAGCTCTACCAATTCCTTCCATCTTGTTCCACTACCAGATGATGAAGATGATACGCTCCACAATGTGTCACCGCCGTTACATTCAGATACAACCACCTTTGACGACTTCATCAATGAATTCTTCTTCCCCATTCCATTAGCAATCAACCACCGGGAACCAGACTTCTGTTGTCGTTGTTGTCGTTTTGGAGTGCCCCCCCAAACCACCTTCTTCTTTTTATAAGTCTGAGTCTCAGTCTTCAGACCTGCAACATGTACTTGTGTAATTCTGAACTCAGGAATGGCCTCTTCCTCTTCAGAACTTTTCGCTTCAGAGACATGCCTATTATAAGTCCTTTGCTTTGGAAGTGGTGGTGGGACAAACACTCTCTCAACTTTTACAAGAGAAATCATTGGTGTTCCAACAGCCTCATAGTTTCTCATAGGATCACGAAGTTGCACCATTAGAGCTAATGTGAAATTGTTTTCCAGCAAACCACATTTCCTGCCAGAGTTTTTCCCACGAAATTGAATCAAGTCAGAAGACTTAGCATGATGCGCAGCAAGAAGTTTCGAAGTATGCTCACTCATATTATCTATATCAATCTCACCAGAATCCAACCTCATCCATTCATCAAGGCTTAATGAAAGCCCAATTATGCCATCATCATCATTGCTGCTGTCTTTTATATCTAACAATTGCAAGGCAGCAGCTCCATGCAGGCCAAGGGATTGTGCAATGATGTTTGATGATGGTTCATCCTCATTCGACATCCCAGATTGTATTCTCAGACCCTCCAGTGAAAGTGCTTCAATTTTAACCATAGCTAATGGAGCAAGATCTTCCAATGAAACAAACTCTGAGCCTCTCTGGTTGCCAACTGAACTTGAACTAAACTTATCAGACTTTAGTCCACCAGATAATACTCCTTTCAAACCACTTTTCCCGCATAGAGTGGAGCAAAATTCAGTTTAAGAATCTTACTTCCAAGACAAGTGCTGAAAAAAAGGATAGGATAGACAGACCTGTGTGTTCCTTCCTGCAGGACTGGCTTTGTTTCCCTTGATATTTGTTGCATTGTCTTCCCTGTGATATCTTCCAGAGGTATTAACTTGTTTGCTTGCATAGAAAGCTTTTCAATTCCCACTGAAGCCAAACACTGCAAAATTTCCATTATTCCAGAACCCATTTCAGCCGGCAAAACCACAGGGTTAGAAACCTGCATGATTAATGTCCCATCACTTCTACTATTCCTGAAAAGTGAGGGATTCATTGACTGTAGAAACCCCCCCATCTTTGGTCTGAGTAAAAGGACCTAACCCTTCTGCCAGAGGAGGTAATGGTAGAGGCTCTTCAGGTAGAAAATATATTGGACTTCCAAAACCAATATAATCTTTTTTAGGAGAATGCTGAAAAGCCCTCTCGTTCAAACCCCATTCACGCATTAAGGCTTCTGTTTCCAAGTCTTCTAGATTCTGGACCTTCTGTTTGCTCCTCACATTCTCAAACTCAATTAGATGCCGTTTCTGCAGATCTGGCAATGAGAATGCTGGTTTAATACCTGCAAATAACTTCCACTGCTCGGTTCCAAAAAAACATCATCTGCTTCAGTATCACTGCCTGTGTCAAAATCAAACAAAGAGAAGCCCCCAGACAGAGTTTCCTTCTCAAATTGTCTTAAAAGGAGCTCTCTTGGAGACTCAATTTCGCTTCCAAAACTCAAACCCATTAGACTATGGTCTAAGCCTAGCATACTTAAAAATTCACTGGCAACTGATTCTGTAACATCATCCAAGCTATGTGACTTTCTTAACTTGTATTCAGACTTGGCTTCCTTGATGTTAGGAGATTCCATTGCCACTGTCTCCAGCTCTGAGATATTATTTAATGCTAATTCTAGTTCTTGCAGTAGAAGTTCTTTCGTGCCTAAGTCATCCTTTTTGCTTGAAAATTCATGTACCACAGCGCTTTCCCAAGAACTATCCTTTAGTTCATTCTGGGACTCCTGTTTAGCACTGTCTTGAAGAGATACTCGAATACCAGCAGTATCAAGGATCCAAGTTTTGTCAACTGTATAGGTATCAACAACAGATTTTATGATGGATTCCTCTAGTTTAACTTGTTCATTTGATGAAAATTCGATACCCTGATCAACAACAGAAAATTCATTATCTTCATACTCTTCGAAATTTTCTATTCCATAATCAGGTAAAGAACAATCATCAGGCTTAACTATCTCTAGGATTTCTTGACACACATCAAATTCAGGTTTGTCATGCACCAGATTGCATGTCTGTCCTTCATTACCTGGATTCACTTCTGGCTTTTCTTTTTTACCATTAGATGAAGAATAGACAGCTGGTTTGATCGGATCGATATTTTCTTTAAATACTTCATGTTCAGTTTTACCATGCTGAGGACTACAGCTCTTTTCTTCATCAAATGCCTTATATAAGATATCTACTGAGATGGCTCGTGATGATGCTGATAATGGCAATACCTCATGAAGATCCTTCACCTCCTCTACAATTTGAGAAGAATAATTATGACCAGTAGAGCTTGGCAAACTTCCAGAACGTGTAACGCTCGTGTCAAACTGACTAGGCTTTATATTTAGGTTCATCAAAGGCATACTATTTTCCTTGGAAGTGAATTCATTAGGAGGAGCACCAAGGTTGTCTCTGGTAGCACTAGTATTATCACCAACAATCACATACCCAAAACTGATATTCATTACTGCACCTTTGGCAGTTCCTGATAATCTAAAACTTGATGTCCATTTCCCTGAGCTCTTCTCCTCTTCAAGCTCCTCCAGTGTAAGAGGAAGCAACCTCGTGAGATCCACCTGGTGCTTCCCCAAATCAAGTTCTGGGGCACCAAGCATAGAAGCATAGAGCAGAAAATGTTTAGCTTCATATTTAGCAGACTTATGAGGTCCACTCCTACTTCCATAGATTGAGTAAGTGTGAGTCAAAATGTCTTGAAACTCAGCCACACCTTGAATCACCTTGGCTGGAGGGGTCACCAAAAGTGCATTCCTCCTCTTCCAATGCACACAGAGTCTAGAATCATTGAAACTCAAAGGCAACCCTTCAATCAAATGGACTTGCACAGAAAAAATACAATTAAACCTCTTATTGCGACTGAGGGAAATTGCCTTCAACACCTTCCAATTCCATATTGACTTATTATCCTTACGCAAAGTATCTTCTTTGATAGCTTTAGGCTTTGATTTGAGATCATGTAACTCAGATTGTGAAGGTGATGAATTCGTGGAAGAGCTTTTCTTCCTATACAGAACTTTGTTTATGGTTTCCACGTCTTCACCACCTTCAGCTTTAGACATTATCTTTTGTCCACAAACCAGATAACAAAATAAATAACATTAATTCAAATGACACACAAGAGAACATAACCCATAATTCAATCACAAAAAAAAAAAAAACCAATAAATCAAACATGAAAAAGAAAATGCGATCAGATATAGCCTATTAATGATTAATGAATTCCATATATATAAAAAAATGGATCAAGAAGATGATGGATAGATTACCAGGTGGCGTTGAAAAGGATCGAAAACATCGCAAGAAGAAGGTGGAAGCGAAATTCAAAATTCAAAATCTGCAGCCAAAAAAATATAATAAAATAAAATCCAATTTTGATTCCAAAAAGAGAGATAGAGAGGTGGGGATGGGAAGATAAAACGAGAAAGGAATTGGAAAACATACCATAGGAGTTGTATTGTTATGTTGTTCGTTTGTCGCTACCTTTTTCAAACGGAATCAAATATTAACGGCCAACATTTTTATTTTCAATTCAATTTTTTGCCCTTATTTATTACTACTATTATCTATATTCACTTCTTACTGTCATACCAAAAAAAAAATACTCTTTCTATATATACTTGTTTATTTAAGTACTTTTACACGTGACATACTTAGAAAACGATGTGACGTAATGGCCATTCAAGTTTTTTTCTTTTGTGATTGGTAATGGCCATTCAAGATAAGGAATATAAAATCATAAATAAAGACTTGTGCGCGTGTAAATGCCAGGCTTGATTTGCTTGTCGTGAATTGTGATAGCAGATAGCACCAATCAAAAACAAAAGAAAACACCGTCATATCTGCATTGGCTTTCACTCTGAAATAATAATAAAAATGTCTGACAGCGAAGACCATGCAGCAGCACAGTATTCCAATGGCCACGAGTCCCCTCCAACGAGGTTCAGGGACTGATCCAAGGTATAACCCCACCCCATGTTTTTTTCCATTTTATTTTCTGATTGGTGATTGATTTTTACGATGTGGGTGTTGTTTGGTTTTGGCTCAACGCAGGAGATTCTGTCCAAACAAGCTGTGTAGACCAAACAAATGCTTTCCAAACAGGCCATTAAGATTGCTAAACAAGCTGAAGAACACGAAAGGTTCATCAATAAGGTGGGTTTTGCCTTTTGCGTTTTCCCATCTTGGTTTTGGTTTTGGTTTTAAAATGTTTTCTTTTAAAAAAAAAAAAAAAACTATTATCTGGGTGTTGAACAATTCATTGGGTTTATTATGGTAAGTTTGACCCACTGGATAGTCAATACGGAACATTCTTTAATTGTTTATCAGTTATCACTCTTTCACAAATGTTCAAGTGACGCATCTCGTAGGGGTCCTCGGTTTTGGTGGCTTTTGCTTCCTTTTAGGGGCAAGTAAGTGCTGTGGAATGTTTTTCTTTAAATAACTAAGATTTTTTTCTTTCTTTTTTTGACATTTTGTTTTTGATGCCAGGACCCAAGACATTCCCTATGTATATTGTTTGTTCTTCGTCATCTTTGTTCCTCTTCGTTGGATATACTATACTATAGGTTCAAGAAATGGCATTACTATCTACTGGTAAGCTGACATATCACAAATTCTGTTCCGGAGGTGCACTGTACTTGTATGGTGTATCGAATCATTACTTTGAAGTTTTGTTGTAGTGTCCACAAGCTTTTTGTGATAAGTGACTGTAATCAATAATCTGTAATTGTCAAAACTTAGAGGTGAAAAAATTGCAACTGCAATCTTGAGGAGTAAGTTTTTAAAGTTGAATGAGACCTTAAGGCACAAATACCATGATGAAGGATTAGTTGAGTTATAAATATTTGCTAATCATTTTATTTTTCTTTCTTATGTGGTTTAACGATAGAGAAGTTAGCAAAAAAATGGTTAATTGAATTACCAACTACCAACATGGTTGCGATGTGTGATAGAACATTTTGAAATGATGAATTTTTAAAACATTAATCTGATTGGTTAGATCTTTTAGACCTGGAAACTCTTCGTCATGACTAGGGCATTGTCAATTTAAAGTTTAAACTGTGTTTCCACGCGTTAATAATTAAAATAGTTAGAATAGTTTCTCTATTCCCATTAATCACTAATTCACTATCATTCAGCTACAGTACTAATAGTGTTTTATGAGTTTCCTGCAATTAAAGTTAAGTAGTTACATGATTGCCTGTGTTTCAGGATTTTTGCTATTATGCCAATACAATATTCTTGGTTGATCTTTTTTACTCATCAAATGAGAAGCTTTTCATGGAGTCTCCTGCAATGAAAGTAATAGTAATTTTTATTAGTGACTTGTATTATAACTTTACAGATAATTATTGATTAATTTTACTTATCACAAAAAAAAAGTCACTTTTGAATTAAAAAATTAATTGTGATTAATAAAAAAAATAGATAATTATTTTTTCAAACAAAAAAAAAAGTTTACCTATTTTTTTATTAATAAAAAAATTAACTACCTAATTTTAAACTAATAACAAAATAAAAAAAATGAGTCAATTTTAAATTAAATAAAAATTGTGACTAATAAAAAAGTAGATAAGTTTTTTTAAAATGAAAAAAAAATCAAAATCATTACAATTTAACAGTTAAATTAAAATTACAAAATTTTAAAAATAAGGGAATTAAAATTAAAAATTAAAAATTAGAGACTAAAATCACAAATGCATGAATTAAGGAAACCAAAAGTACAATTAAACTTTTATAAAATAATATGCTTAATTTAGAGATATAATAATATTTGCATTTCATTCATCATGAAGAAATTGATTACGTTCTGTGATTTAGAAACTAGAGATGCAAATTTCAACTTCTGATAGTATCCACATAACGTTAGTCCTCCAAGTAGTTTTCAACAAGATATTTCAAGATACAGTTAACTCTTAAAAAAAATGAAACTTAAATAAATGATCTCACGTCTGTACAGGTGCACTGAGTCATCTTCCATGATAACTCAGTAGTTCAAAAAAGAAAAAGAAAAAGAAAAAACTATCTTAAGTTTAATTTTGAAAAAGAAAGAAAGAATATTGCACAAGTAAATACAAAAAAGCAATCGCATAAAATACATGGAGTCACTCACCACCTATAACACTTGAAAACCAACCATATGAAAAAAAGAACCTCGGCAGGTGTGCAGAATGCCTGGACACCAGCTTTTACCTATAATCGCCATTTGTCACATGACTCACATCAATAATGACATGGCTTCTTAACAAAACCCCTCGTGTCGATGAAACTTGAGGGGTAAAAATGAATTAACCCAGGCAACAAACCAATATTAGAAGCCTGAGTTGGCTAAAATATACTATACACGTGACCGACAACAACGAAATTATATGCACAGCTTCGGCCCCTGCACCTGCAACTTGGTGCAAAATACCCTGGGGATAGCCACGAGATGAAGCATCAGAGACAATAATCAATCACCGGGTGTTTGTATCACTCTGACCGTGCTAGTAAGAACCCAAATCCTGAGTTCTCACGTATCAACGGAGGAGGATCCACATCCGCTACTTCTACTTGTTGCATTGATTTGGAAATGTCATCCACCGAAAACGGAATGCTGCACCCACAAGGTTTAAGAAGAAATGCTACAGCAAAGACCAAGCAAGACAAGTAATGAAACATTAAATTGTTTGCTGAATGAAGTTGATAGCATACCTCGAGTCATCATCTAATAGGAAAGAAGTGCTCACAGCATTATTAGAGTCCTCTGACATCATAGCTCTCATGTTTGTTATAACCTGCATATAATCAGAGATGCTTGGGAATTGTTCAAAAGATATAGGTACATACTCAACCAACACAAAAAATAGCAAGGATAACTTACGTCTGTAGACACACTGTGAGTGCCGTATTTGTCATCCCAGTACATTGTACTTATCCTGTATAACTGTTGTATACTGAGAACCTGTAGCAGAAGAATATTATACTTAGTAAGAGAATCAATGCGAATTGTGAGGTTATAAATAGTTGACAGAAAGGAAGAAGGCACCCACAGGGCAAAGCTCCTTTGTAATTTCATTCAGGGACTTTTTGGGTTTTTGATGTATCACCTGAGATTGAAGAATGAGAGTCAGTCGTTTCAGATATAATCAATAAAAAATAGAATTTGAATTTGAATTTGTATAAAAGTAACTCTTACCAGGAATCCAACAGCCTGCCTGATATGTTTCAGTTCCTCCCAAGCCGAGCCAGTATACTGTACAGAAAGATTGGGGTGAAGATTTTTAAAATGAAAAAAGTAAAAGATCTGAAATAGTTGCTTGTTGTTCACCTCCTCAGTTGCCTCGACGCACCACTGCTCTAATTCAGCCAGACCTGTTTTTACATACTCCCCGTTGCTGAACGAACAACACTCCCGACGCAACAGAAGACTGCAGTAATTATCGGATTAAGTCCATGAAAGAGTCTGCTTTCCACAATATGACATGCAATGCAAGGAGGGAGAGAGATTACCTATTGAATAATTGAACATTGATGAATGAGAATATTTGAGTGAACACTTTTCGGACCAAGAAAGGGGGCGCCTGTTAAACCAGACTTGATTGGTTAAGATCGTATATCCATATTCAGACAATGGAAATACAGACAATGAAAGTGAAACTCACAAAGTTTGCTTTCATTATCTTTAGATAAATGTTTAAGCTTTTCACAATGCTTTGCCAGTGAGCAATTAAAGCTTGCTGAGCAACTGCATTTGCCTGTGAGCGTCCTTTTACTAAACTTTGACGCGAGGTTCTTGGAGCCTGCAATTGTTTTTATCACAAAAACAAGATAAATAAACAAATAGAAACACCTAGAGAGTTAATCTTGTTAATTACTGGGTAGCTTGACCGAAGGACATACACAAAATCAACTAGTGATTTAGGAATAGCTTGTAAACAATTTATTTTAGTTGCAATTAACAGATGAAAACTGTTATTTTCTAGGGATTTCTTTCTAATCAGTCGTGTAAAGGGGAATATGTTTTCTTGACTAGTTATCAATCTTCAGAAGTTACTACAGGCCACGGTGTCGCCTTAAAATATGTCCTGGTATATATATATATATATTTATTTCTTTTTTGTTGAATTCTATAAATATTAGTTGTGATTCTTGTACAACTGATATAATATCAGTTTGACATTCACTCAAAAGTAAAATTATAACCCACATGATTTTTTAATTGCTCAAGCCCCTTAATCAATGAGAATTTCACAAAATTTTGATTTCCACCTAACCGCACTCCCAAAACAAATGTAACATATCTATTTACCTGTATACACAGTCCAAGTAATGGAGATATCTCCTTTTTTAGATTGTCTCTTATCATTCCATATATTTTTTCAAGGAAGGCAGTAAGCTGCTGCTTAAACAGCAGTGCTGGATATTTCGCTTCTACTTGTCGTAAATCATCCAGTCTATTAAGACCTCGACCATTTAGAAATGACAATCCAGCACTCTGGGGAGACGCCCTTAGCCCCTGGAATCACAGAAGGCAACCAATATTGTAAGTTGAATGAAATCCACATAAACTGATAAAGTTTTCTTCAGAAAGGATATGCAGTTGCTTCATACTTGAGACATTCTTCCAAACAGTGAAGATGATGCTGTTCTCCGCCGTTGTGGTGTTAAGCTAGCAGCTCCACTAGCTTTAAGAGTGCGTTGGAGTAGCAACAACAAAGTAGATGTATTAGACAACCAATAGGCTAATACATCAGTATTATCCTGGGCCTTCAATGGTACAGAAATCACTGTTAGTAACATATTTTTGGTGTTTCAGAAATTGACACAAGTACTTTTAAATGCAAAAGCACTGCATCATGAATAATACTATACAAGTAAGCCAAAAGAGTTAAGTTACCTCAACAGCTGAAGCTATAGTTTGAATGATACGGTCAAATACACTTGTTCTTTCAACTTCAAATGACCTCCAGTGGAGAAGGCATTTATATATAACACATGCAGCAACAGGTTTGCCCCCAGAAAATCCCAAATCCTGGGATATGCACTTGATCAATAAGTCCTGGTTTTCCTGAACAAGCATGTGAATTTTTTAAGAGGAATCAACTAGAAAATGGGGTGGGGAGGGGGGATTTAATTGAAAATTTGAATTCAACTATCTGTAACAGTTTCAGATTACTCAATGAATCTAAGCAAGTAGCCACTCACTTGCTGCTTCTCATTGAGAGATTTTTGTGGCTTTCCCTCAGATTCAGGCTCACGCACATTGGATAGAGCAAGAGTCATATCCTGAAACATGAAGAAGGTGAGAATTTAACAAGTTAAGCAAAACCACCCATTACAGCTTGCTGATATATACTTTATAAAACAACAGTGTTCTTACCGATCCAATCTTTGCTTCACCATTTAGAGCATTCCCATTTTCAGGTGTCCTCTGCATATTAAATGTGAATCTCTTATCTCTCTTCATATACTATAATGTCAAGTAATGACCTTGTGTTTATTCTCCTACCTGAATAATCACTGTCCTTGGTCTTGCAGACAGAGTTTTTCCAGTTGGTGATACAGCCAGTGCTTGCTGGCGAAGAATTTGATTTTCTGACTCTGCATTGGAAATCTTTTCCTCCAATCTGCATAATAGAAAGGTATTTGAAAAAGTTGATCAGATTTCATAACTGTATAATGCATCCAATTGCATAAAAAACAGTTATAGACATGAAAAACAGATGTAAGAGAATGGTTGATAACAGTTGAAGACGACTATGATAGGAATAATTCCTAGATGCATAGCAGGGTCAGGGTTGGGGGATAGAAAAACCAATTTATTTAAATATGAAATTCAAAATATTTAGGCTAGGCATCATAAACCAACTATTTCAAAAGCTTAAAATGGTAGGTAAAGGAACATGAATGGTCTTATGGTTAACACTTAACAACTTAACATGCCTCCTCACTCCTCACACGAGAGCTCTTTAGACTTGAAGTGTAGATGATGCATAGGCCCGCCTATAGTGTGATTGATTTCACTTTATTTATTTTCAATTTAGAAGAATAGAGGCAGCAAGCACATGAATGGTTTTATATATCTAACGCTTTAGTTGTTATTTTTAAAATGCGATATATTTGGGACGTCATCAGAAACTGAAAATGGTTCATTCATTCTTATGAAATAATTTAAAACTATGAAACAAGTGTTCATAACTAAAAAATATTTTTTCTCCTCAAACTTTACTAACCTCTGAACCAATTCTTGAAGTTGATCCACTTTGCGGTCAGAATCTTCAACCTTTTTAACCATCTCGTTATTTCTAGCTTCAGCCTCAGCCTGAGCTTTTCTGGCCTCTTCTTTAGCCTCTTTTTCCAATAGAAGTGATTCCTGCATCAGAGATTAAATATGGATACTCAATAAATTAACAACTGCTAATAGTAAATATGTATGGTATGCTCACAACTATTACACAAGATAACTCTGATTTTAGTTGAATTCAGATTGCATGTAATATGTAATTATAATTACTTTCATATTTCTTTAATATCTTTTGAAAGATGATTAAAACCCAGGACTCCTTGGAAACTAATTTGAGAGAACCAATCAGAAACAAAGTTAAAGGTTAAAAAAAAAAAGTAGAAGCATTTGTATATAAAAAATAAATAAATAAAACCATTTTCCTCTTTAAACATTTTTTTATAAGAAACATAAAATAATTCGTATTGGAAAATGCTATGGATTTAGAGATTACTGATTTATTGTCAATATGATTAATTCCTTACCTTCAAACTATCGACTTCAGCCAATAATGAATTAATCTTTTCAGTATCTTGAACTATCACAGGAGTCTCCTTAACAACTGGAGGTGCTTCTTCAATAGCCTTTCGTGCTGCCTCTCGCTCTTTGATGACCCTGGCATTTGCTTCTTCTACTTGTATTTGCATTGCATGTAAAGTTTCCTGTAACTTGGAAATTTCTTGTGCCTTTTCCTCTTCCAAATCAGCCTGTAACAAGTAAAAATAAGACAAGTTTATGGTATTAAAAATTGCATCATTAATATCAGCGATTAACCTGGAAATTAAAATATATGTAAATATATGATAATGAAGTTACTCTCAAACGCTTCTCAATTTGCAAACGCCAAGTAAGTTCTTCAACACGCTTTTCTAGTTTGTCCTTAGCTTCTTTCAGGGCCCCTGTTTCTCTTGAAGCCTGAATGCAGTTACAAAATATTACTTCCAAGGCAACTTTTTAAAAAACAAGACTAAGTACACCATATTACACAAAAAAACACCATAACAGAGAAAGTATTATTCAAACCATTTTAAGCATTCTAAGATCCCTTCTAGCAACCCTTCCCCTCCAACCACATTGAGTAACAACTGCAGCCTTTTGCAATCTTTTATAATATGAATATGCAATTAGCCGACGCAAATAAGCCTGAAGAGATAAACACAAAGATCATTATAGTAAGGCAAGTAAAAAGGTTGCATGATTTCATTTTCTTAATTAACAGTCTAACTACGAAGATCAGCAAGAGCACCTGGATGTAAATTGCAGCCTTCGTTTGCTTTCTAAATCTAAATTCATCACGAGCTTTCATAGCCCTTAAACCTGTTTGCAGTATAATTGCAGATGATCGCACTGTTAAGTATGATTTCCTGGCAATGTATCCTTTGAAGTTCTTTTGCATTTTTACAGCTGCTGCTTCACGTCGCAACTGCTCATAAAACTTCCTGGACAATTTTCCTATTGAAAACCACCATAAGAATCAGCATCAGATTAATAAGTAGTTTATATAAGACCAAACCATGAGAAAGAAACCTACATTACGAGAAAATCCCAACTGATTTAAGGCTGCATGAATTTTAGAATGCCATAAACACTAACACAGTATACCAGCAGGGGGATTTATAGAACATAGGTTTAACAAGTAAAGAAACAAGACTAAAATGTTAATAGCAAGCCCAATTTGTTAGAATATCCATATTTCCCTTTAGTTCCTAACTTCATTTAAGGGAAAAGATGGATAGCTTTCATATTTGGTGGATTTGGGATTTGTAGACAGATCTATGGGTCCTTTTACTACCATTCAGTCTCACTTCAGTTTAAGTAGTTTATGAGTCTCGCATCAGACATCACCAGCTAAAGCTATGTGTGCCTATCAGTCCCCATAGTAGATTGCATCTACTCTCTACTATTTAGTACTAAGAGATAATGGAATCTAGCCAGCAGACACTCCTAAATAATACATATCAATACCAACCAACAGCTTGTTCCTACAAGAGATTGTCTATGTGTATGTTTAGATTAGTTCATTGTGTTATGTTTCTCACACTATCACATCATTCTAGAACCAACTTTAATGAAGGGTATTTTTGTGAAAAAATAATTAATGCAGGGAACATTTTAAATTGGATCTTATAAAAAGGACCAAACCACACTTTCAATTTGGACCTTATAATAAAGACCAGAGGTAGTATTAAAATCTTACCATGAGAAATTGTGAAGGATGAAAAAAAAATGTTCTATAAATTTAGTTAGTCCAAACATGCAGTTATGGTAATGAACTACCAAACAAAGAAGCAATAAAAAAACAAAGCAAACATATAAGATGGAATAGAACTAAGAAATAAGGATACCTCGCAAATTAGATTGCAAGCAAATTGCAGCTCGACGCAATTCAATGAATTCCTTGCGTGCAATATGGGTACGTATTTGCCTCTGGATGATTCTAGCAGCATTTCCAAGAACCTCTGCTCTTCTTGTATCCAATTCAGCCATCTGGCCAGCTCTTAGGAAAACCTTTGTCTTGCCTATCTGGTAAACCATCATAAATCTCGTATGATTACATAGTTTATAAAATCCATTTATACAGATGGACTTCCAAGAAGTATAATGTTGAAAAGGTAATAATCATGAAATAAAAAATTAAGCAATTTTCTAATTAAGAAGTTCAGGAGTCACTTGAGGTTATACTGAAACTAAGAAGAAGTTACAGAGTGGATCAAACAAGCAGATATGCCAATAAACTTTTACTTCTATTTGGCCTTCAAATAAACCATTTCCCTAGGATAGTCTACAAGAATTAGCATAAAGTTGTTTCAGAAGCTCCATAAGCCTCTTAAGACAGTTGAGAATTTTAATGCTTCGCCATCATAACCATGTTATTTGCTATTTTGATGAAGTATTTTAGCTGCAAATGCTTGGCAATGGATTGACCACCATGTACGTTAAAAAACCAAATCAGATATCGGTATACAAATGCAGGGTGAAATTTATTTAGGAAAATAGTAGGGTATGGCTCACTGATCCTCTTTCCTAAAACTGACCCTCCCACACACCATTGTCAAGTGTCAACAGATTAAGTTGTAAGGAACAAGGAGTATCACCTGATAGCCTTTCATACCCCTTTTATCCAGGATCATTTGGCACGCAACCTTGTCATCATAACTGAAAAGGAACAAGTAAGAACAATTAACATGTAAATGGAGACCAAATGCAAGAGAGCTAAGAGTTAAGCAATAGATAATAAGTAACTTCCCCAGAAACCATATTCATAGAAATACAAACCAAAAGCACTTTTCCAATTTAAAGATAAAAACAGCCCAAAAAGGAGATGAGATTTACTTTCCGTCCAGAACTTCAGGGGCAAGAACACCAAATCGGTTAAGAAATTCATAAAAGGTCCGTCTGGTAGGATATCCAGCACAACTGATTCTAATTGCCTCAAGAACACCCTAAAGCAAATAACAATTAGACAAGAAAACAACAAGTGTAAACAGGTGCCAAAAATATTATTCTTCTTTGCTCAATTATATAAAGGCAACGTAGACAAAGAAAGACCATGATATACTCACACCACAGCGCAATTGTTGGATAATATTGAGATTTTCAAAAATAGCAGGCTTGAGAACATTATTTGGCTTCACACATCTGATATAGTGAGGTTCAGTTGAACTCAGGGTCTCCATCAAAGATTGAAGTTGTAACTACATGTTTCAGAATTGTGTCATTTTACTACGTGCATAACATAAAACAAAACCCCAGACAAAGGAATGTCAAAGACTGATGACAAATTATAATAGAGTTAAGAATGAGTGGTAAGAATTAATAAAACCTTGAAGCGAGATCCTATTGAAGAGAACTTTGATGACTTGGAAGACTCCTCTGGAGAACGGGGGAATAGACCAGCCACAAATGAGCATTTTGAGGCTGTGAGCAGATCCTGATGTTCTGCCACCACATAATCTTTGTTTTTGTCAAGAAACATATCAGCTAGATATGTCACCTGTACAAAGAAAAAATGGTCAAAAAGAGGAAGCAAAACATTCAAGCAACCATTAAAAAATATTTAGAAATTCATAAAAGGGAACATGTAATGAAAAAGACGAAATATATTTACCTCCCCTGCATAATGGGATATTGTAAAACTAGTCCGGGAAAGTTTAGGTTTGATAAAGCGCTTGTTGTTTTTGAATGTCTGGTACAATTTCTGAGAAAAAGTTTCATGTGTAGACTTTGGAAACATACTGTGTCACACAGGTAGGCTAGTATGAGTCCAACCAAATTACAGAGTTTAGGCAACACCTGATATATATATATATATATATATATATATATATATATATATATATATATATATCCTACTTTAAACAAATTGGAAATAGCATACAGGTATGAAAATAAGATAGTAAAATAAATTAGCTTAGAAAAGGTAATGCATCCAGCTTCTATTTAACTTAAAGCTTAAAATCAATGCTATATTAACAATGAAATCACTCCCATCCGCATACCAGGCTTCATCAAGAAGTGCAATTATTCCTCCAGGTTTCTGCAAAAAGATTGAAAATGAAGAGCATCATTACCTGAATTTATAGAGTTGGAAAACAACGAAAGTATAACTGGCCATAAGGCAGCAACAGTAAAATACCTTCTCAATTAGATCCAAAACATCTTGGTTATCAACAAACTCTATGTAACTCCAATTGATCTCTTCTTTGGTGTATTCTTCTTGTTCCATTTTAAAGACATGCTGCAGTCATTCAGGGGGAAAAACAAAAACTCAGTTATCCAGGAAAAACATTATAGAATATAGACCAAAAAATTGAACCAGAAATTACCAAACCTGATTAAAATGTTGTTGCAGCTTCTCATTTGTAAAATTAATACAGAACTGCTCAAAACTAAGAAAAAGAAATTTATGAGATCTAAGGCTAAATACTAAACCAAAAGTGCTAGATGAAATTATTAGCTTACCTATTGAACTTAAAACTTTCAAACCCATAGATATCAAGAACTCCAATAATAGATTTTGAATTTGGATCTTGCCCAATCGAATTGTTAATCTTCTCCACTAGCCTGGAAGCAATAATGAGAATTTGTCAGAATATGACATCTTGAAGAAAGGAAATCTAGAACAATTTTGGTCCAATCACACATGTCATTCCTGGAGACCACTTTTAATAAATAATTCCAGAAATGTTAGCATGTAGTTATTTCAACTATAAATGTGATTACCATAACTCTAATGTAATTTATAACTGGCAAATAAAATTCACAATTGATAGTCAATTAGTCAAATTAAATGTGTCAAATTAGAATGTGAATAAACAATCCTTTGGTGAGAATAAAATTGTTTAGGTTCTTCTACATAAGTTATAGACCTTTTCAATAGTCCTTTCTTTCCTTCAACAGATTAATGCAAGAGAGGATCTATATAGAACTTGCAATATCATACATTAAAGCAGGGTTCATTACCAATCAAACAAACGAGAATAAATGGTTTTAGCTAATGCATCCCTGCTACCAAGAGCTGCAACACGATCAAGGGTTCTTGTAATAACCTCCTCCGGTGTTACCATCACACGCTTGATCAGTGCATCTTCCAAGCTCGTACAATCACACCTACAATATTTTTTATGTTAAAATGTATACAACATTGGTGAAATGATAATGCAGTAAAGCATATGAAATGCATAAAAGGGTTATGTTGGGCATACTTTAGAAGTTCAGCAATTACATTAAGATGGAACCTAGACTTCTCATCCTTGATGACAGAAGAGTCAATATCCTCTCCTTTAGCAAATTCAATATTTCCAAGGTGCAAAATTGCTGCAATAACCCTAAAAATAGCCTCCTGAAATACAGGGCTATATCATTAAAGCAACTTTAAAAACTCCTAATTTATTGACAAATAGGATTCAGAAAGACTAACCTGCTCTTCCTCACTGATTCCAACAATATCCATTGCCCTTCGAGTCGCAAGATATTCTTCAGCATCATCCACTCCATCCAGCGCATAGCATTTGGATTGATTTAAGTAATGAAATGAGCTAGGACTTCCCAGCTTATACTTCTCTCTTTCCTATTAAATAGAGTCACGATTAAATATGAATACATTAATAATTTAATATAGGAGCCAATATTTGTGATAGAGATAAGGGAGCATTTCAATATCAAGAAAGAATTTTACCTCAGCTGGTGCTGCACAGAGAAGGTAAAAGCAATGGTAATTTCTTTCAGGATCTGAAATTTGACAAACACGAGACCTTTCAAGCAAATATGTCCGTATAGCTGCCCCAGAGATTCTTCCTTTGTTGTCAAATTGTATCTCAACAAATTTACCAAAACGACTGCATCTCAAAATTGGGAGGAATATGACAAGAACCGTGTTATATCATGTTTGAACGAGAAAACAATACGTATTATGCCTTTTTTACTGCTTAGTTCAATAGATTTTAACTGATGACAAACCAAACTGGTCTATCGCAGTTTCTTCTTCCTTTATCTCTATGAAGTAACTTAGTCACAATCACTTTGCCTAACCAATTTATGACAATTTTCATTTTACTTGATATGCCATGCGGCTGTCAACACTCACCTTGAGTTGTTGTTTCTAACTGTTTTAGCATTGCCAAATGCTTCAAGAACTGGATTAGACTGCAAAGTAATTAATACATAAAGAAGTATGAGGAAACAATTTGCACACTTTTTTTAAGACCCTATATATCTAACAAAATGTAGAATAAAATTAAAAATATAAAGGGACTAATAGTTATGGAGTAAGGCACAAAAAAAGGGGTATCCAAAACAAGAAAATGCAACTATATCATACTTCTAGAACTTGTTGTTCAACTGTCCTCCCTTCTACTCCAGATCGTCCCCCAAGATATGCAAGATACCGCATAAGCATTTTTGTTGTCTCTGTCTTTCCAGCCCCACTCTCCCCGCTAACCAGGATTGAGTTGCTTTTTCCCTCATTAATCATTGCCCTGGTGAATATAAACACAGACATTAATAAATCATACAAAAAGAATAAAACAGCAAATGATATTGACATCTATCAGTCACCTATATGCAACATCTGCAACTGCAAAAACATGGGGACTCAATTCTCCAAATGCAGCTCCTTTGTATTGTTCCATCATGTGAGTATCATATAGATGCGGTAATCTTTGAAAAGGATTTATTGCAATCAGGATATTTCCGGTATATGTCTGCAATGATGATGAAGGAGCAGCATGATTGTATTATTCATAAGTTTCAATTCTTACTTAACATAAACAATCTAAATACAAAATGAAATAATATATATGTTAGAATCTTACATAGATTTCATTGAGTTCATATCTAGTTGCCAAATTGTTCAGAACTCCTGGTTCATGCAAGTACGACAATTTTGTCATGTCATCTACACCTCCAGGAGGGGCTTCATTATCCTTAGGAAAAACCTTTGAGATATTTTTTACAACCTGCAACCAGATTTCCAGACTTAGAATAACTCGTTTTGTTACTGATTAAACAAAAAAGATATAGATAATAAAGTAGGAATGAAGTTGGAATTTCTGTAAGTTAAGATATAAGCATATGAAAAAAAATTATGCATTTCTGAAAGTGATATAACACAATTACAATCACAGAGGAGTACTACAAAAGCAGTCGCAATAACACAACAATATACAGAACAAAGAATCTATGCAAACAATCTCACAAACATGCAGTACAGACAGTTTGACTCACTGTTTTCCCATCTGTGGTGTGAACATGGACTTCTTCACCATTGATTTTAGAAACTTCTCCATCAATCCATGCTTGTGCTAGATCTTCAACCCAGACATGAGATCCTACAATAATATTCACTGGTGCAGACTGCAAAGACAAACATATTGAACATTCACAGCAAAAATGTTAAATCAGGGAAATAGTACTTGTATGTAATCAAGTTGTTGAAGAGAAACAAGAGGAAATGAACGGAAGCAAATGTGCTCCTAGCCATAAATGACATTTCCAACTATAAGGATTTAGTTTACAGATGCATACCACCATTTTAACCTCATTGGTTCATTTTAATTTAACAGCAAGAATAATAATTATCGATTGCAAAAAAACAAAAAAAATAAATATAAAGTAACAAATGTTAGATCCATAAATAATTATCATTGCTAGTAATTACATAATTTCAGGAAGATTTTGTGCAAAACTACAAATTATTATCACATTTGTGGTAGGGCTTTGTCATCATATCTTGCTTATAAAAATGCTAATCATCAGAGATAGTGTTGTAAGCTATAAAGCGTGGACTTGATACAAACAGTCAAACACTCCAACATAGCTAATATATATAGAAAAAAAAAATAGGCTATGCACTGACAATATAAAACAGTTTTTACATTGTTATCCAATCACAAACCACCATATATGGTAAGTTTCTTGACTTTTATAATATATACATTAAAAGTCATACTAGCAGTGATTTCTAATTGGTTGACTATGTAAAACATTTTACACTAACAATGCATGGCCATTAAACTCATGAGTGAGATTTTTTTAATGAGTGAAAAAAGAAAATCTAGATGACCAAAATTAAAAGTTCTTTTAAGGCAAATGATCACTTAAAAAAGCCATGTGACTTTTTAAAAAACCCACATGACTTGCATGTACTAATCTTAAATTCTTAATTATTCATGATAAGATCTAATATTCAATATTTATTCCTCAGTCTCATAATATAAAATGGCTTTTTCACTACACACACACACACATATATATTAGCAACATAAAAGATCTAAATAATAACTGAGATTTGTATATTCTTGTAACCATCTATGACAATGAGCCTCACAAAAACATACTAAGAAACATTATTTTATACTAATATTTTATATTACACTTTAAACTGACATTTTCT
The DNA here is from genome assembly GCA_014843725.1 of Amphicarpaea edgeworthii. Classification (NCBI taxonomy): domain Eukaryota; kingdom Viridiplantae; phylum Streptophyta; class Magnoliopsida; order Fabales; family Fabaceae; genus Amphicarpaea; species Amphicarpaea edgeworthii. The sequence continues at coordinate 23,733,313 of CM026324.1, read as the reverse complement.
GAATTTAATATATATATAGAGAGAGAGAGATATAATATTTTTTTATAATACTAATGTCCTTGAAGTGTCCATCCACATTTTTTTAAGTGGATGGCAAATAAAGATTGTTCAACACTAGTCATCCAGGGTTAGTGTCAAAAACGTGTCCAACGTTCCCAAAACGGCAACACCTCAAACATGAGCGTGCTTCATAAGCTGTAAGTATGGGTTTCAAAATTTGCCAAAGTGTTTGGGTGCTAATCAAATGGTATCAAAGTTGGTTGCTAGAGTCTTGGAAAGGGCTACCTATGAAGGGGCTACCCAGAATGATGAAGTAAAGCATTGTTGAGTGCAAAGACAAGCAACAACGTTGGCATTCACCAAAGTTGTTGTGCGTATAACTGGACCACCATGCAGCTTTGAACTAGCACAATCGTTGATAGTCAAGCAATAGTCAAGTGCTAAGAGATGCCATCTGACCTTAACTCATAAGTTTTGCCAATATATTTTCAAATTTTATAGTTTGAAATACCATAATGAATGAACAATCTCTAGCAAGGACGAGTTTATTACTGTTGTTCTTCCCTTGATACCAAACCATCCTAGCTAAGCTAGCTATCTATACATATTCAAAATGGCATTTGCTGAATAATGAATACTTTAATTTTTCTTAGCATTCAACTTCCCTCCACCAATGACCAATCTATGTCGTAAGACTCTATGGTTAAATTCATCAAATAGTAGTATTTTCAAGCAACTAAGCTATCAAATATGTACACTTCCCAATCAAAATTACCCCAATGTTATTCATCAACCATTTCACAAGATCTTTTTATTAGTTATGCGTGGATCCACAAACATAACTTTCACCTCGAGAAATAAAATTTTCATCAGAAGCATCCAAACGCCGAGAAAAGGAAATTAGTCTAGAAACAAAACAATATCCGACAAACAAATCATAGTCACACGGAGGATTTTCCAAAATAAAATAAAGAAATAAACAAAATCGAAGTAGAACAGATTCAACGGAGAAGCTGGAGGAGTCAAAGGAAAAGCAACGAGACGATGGAGAGAGAATAGGGAGAGTTTAATCGGAAATTACCATGGCGATTAATGCGGCGCGATCTTCCGGGCTAACTCATCCGAGTCGAGCAGAGAAATGAACTCAGTGAGTCAGATCGGACAGTAGAGAACGGTAGCTTTGAAGTTTCAACGACAATTCTGAGAGAGAAGAAGCTAAAATTAGAAGCTGGAGAAAACGATAAAGAAGAAGAAAACAAAGGTATCGAGCGAGAGAGCGAACGAGCGACTTGAGTCTGGTTTCTTTCTCTCTCTTCTCTTCTCAAAGCCTTTTTGAAGAAATGAGGTAATAAGAGGACAGCTACTGTACACGATAATTATTCATTATATTATAATTAATTTAATATTATTATACGGCCGTAAACAAGTTTTAGCTTCTCTTTCCTTCTTTCTCTCTGTACAGTGAGAGAGAGTTGCTGCGTCTCTCTCTCTCTCATTGTCTTTTTTTTTATATTTTTTTAATTTTCAAATAAAATTAAAATATTAAGGTTTCTTGTTTGCTGAATGGTGAGGTGGGGCCAAGTGAGAAGGAGAGGGTATTGGCTGAGGCTGGACATTTTCGTGGTCTACACTACGTTGCCGGGTTTTAGCTCTGCAATCAATGATATATGTCTTTTCTTCACCAGGTTATTAGTGAGAAAATGAAAATAAAAAACGTAATAAGTGATTTTTTTTTATCTTAAGTGGGAAATATATATATTTTATATTGATTTAGCTGATAAGTTAACAAAAAATAGGTTGGTATTCTTAATCAGATTTATTTTCTTAATTAAGTTTTTTCATCTACAAATAAATCAATCCAAGACTTTTGTTTAAGAAATTTCACACCAGTTTCACTTGAATTTAACAAAATGTTGGTAAATTAGTAAAAAAAAATATGAGAAAAAACAAAAACAAAATGGAAGTTAAAACATTGTGTAAATATATGAATTTTATTTTGTTGAAAACTAATATTAAACACATAATGAAATGGTGAAAATAACATTTAATAATGGACGGCAAAATTATGATTTTAATTTTGCCTCATCCCTTTTAAGGCATATATTTGATCTTATTTACGAAACTACCATCGATTATCTTTTAGCAGTTGCTTGGTGCTTAGTGCTTGGTTTAAGTTTAATGGCACTGCAGTATAGACTATCTCGCGGTTTATCTTCAATGTTTTTTTTTTTCCTGGGGACCATTGCCTTTTTTTTTCCGTTTTCCCTAACAATCAATGAATGGGAATATCTATGTTAACATGCATATTTTGAAAAATAAATATGATATCATGATTCTTATTTTATGAAGTTGATCCATCGAATATTAAGGAGTTAGGGATTAGAGTTGCAGACGGTGTTACAATCTTTTATGGACTTCATTTTCATACTTTTCAGTTAAAAAAATCTATTCATTTTATACTTTTTAGTAATTTTCAAAATTGTATATGTGTGTGTTTATTATTATCCATGGACATATCTATTGACCTTTGAAATATGGATTGGGTTTCTTTTATTTCTTTTTCTACAGAATGGATTGAGTTTCTTCAACAGTTATTTTCGTGTGTTGTGAGCGAAGCAAGATACTAATTCTTATTATTATTAATGTTAATGTTACTAAAAAAACAAAACACGCATCAGTGCATCACCCTAATTCTAAGAGACATAACTCACTTTTATACGCATCCTATAAGCTTTAGCAAATAATTTAAATATAGCAAGTAAATCGTAATCATCCAATCTTATACGTATGTGTGTGAAGTTGTAACTTCCATAACATAAATATATTTTCTTTTTATAATGAGGACAACTTTTGAGGAAAAATGTAATTCTGTAATTCTGTATTCTTTAGAGAAAAGAGGGAAACCAAAGGTTCGAAATATGCAAATTATGAAATCTCTAACAAGAAGTGAGGCATTTACGATTACAGCCATTATTTTATTTTATTTTTTCGGTAAAAGGGTTTTGGGACAAGCCAATGAGACGTCCACTTATAATTCGCTGGCACCTAAATATTTTATTAGCTAAATAATTGGAATGGTAAGAGATGTTTTTAATACAGACATCTATGGTCGGTATTGATGTAGTACGTATGACATGGCAATCACGTTCAAAGTTCAAATAAAAATAAAGATTGTAACACTGTCTGCAACTCTAACCCCGAACTCCTAATTACATTCGATGGATCAACTTCATAAAATAGGAATCATGATATTATGAGAGTAAATTAGATTAAGCTATGTTTGTTTTATGACGATTGCTCCAGTGGACAACTATGACATATATATGGTTTAAATATTGAAAGAGAGAGAGAAAAAAACATGATGATTATGCAAACAAGAGCCCGATGAATAAAAAAAAAAACAATAACTTTTTAATAAATCAGACCAAACAAATGTGAAAGAAGAATGCATACACAAATGCATTCAGCACCTTATAAATAAACTCGGGTGAGCGAAGAAGACACGCTTCATTGTGTTTATAAATGAATTTTACTGTATTTATTTATTTTTATTTGGAATGGTAGAAAAATTGTAGGTCTACAGGAACTCACATTTGAAGGTGGTAAAATAATATTAAAATTAATCCAAAAAATGTGTTTTTTTTTAAAACAATGGATTCACGCTAAAATTAAAGCTTTCCATCACTCGAAATTGCCAAAAAAAATCACATACGAAATTATATTTAATAATTCAAAAAGTAAACAGCAATTATAGGAGAACTTCTATTTAGGGTTTTGGATTATAAACACATTTTTCAAATTAACCCTTCACAACTAGGAAAGAAACTGTTGGCAAAAGTGCAATTCGTAAATGTAACGATTAGATCACATCACATGGTTGGGTCTCCCTCATGGTAACACACCTTTCTTTTTCCTTTTTACCTGTATGCCCCATATTATTAATTTGCCTTTAACTTTCCAACTCTACCTTAAGCTTTCTTGAGTTACATTTTTTCATCTTTTATAACTAATTGTTATAAAAAAAATTCGACCGTTTCGGTGAGCTATCGGACGAAACTCAACACACTTGTGTGATCAAAATCCTCAAGCTCCTATGGTCTTTTACCTTTAAAATGTTTTTTTAGAACAAATGTTATATCAAAACGACAAGTCGTGGCCCATAGAGCAGGCCAAGGTTTCATGTTATTGGTTCCCAATTTTCTTTTTAAATTGATGTTTTCTTTTACTTAATATACTTCGAATCAAAGTTTTTTAAAAGTAGTTTATGTAATAAAAGTCTAATTTAATACGAGGATGTAATAAGTCATATTATGAGTTTATAACAAACAATCTATATTATTTTGGTCGAATAGATTCTCTCTATTCAGACACGGGTCAAAGTTAAAACTGATCATATTCCATTATTTAAATATATCTGAATAATGAATATTGAGTAAACATTCATTCGGATTCATCTAAGGAGTCTAATGGATTTACATATGGATCTAAGTCTCTTATTCGATTTACAAACTGAATATACATACTTTAAAAATATATCTTTATAAAAAGGAATACGATATTCGCATTTATGAAATATAATCTAAACTAAAAAAATAGAAACATATCATGTATACATAATTTAATCTCAAAATAGTTAAAAGAAAACTAAAAAATGAGGTAATTTGGATATTCTCTAACCTGATTTCAATAATATATAATATTATCTGCATTACACTTGAGTGCACTTGAACGTCAAAGCAGGTATCCCAAACAATCTATCATCTCATGAGAAGGTTCCTATCCAACTATTTTGGACGATAAGAACACAACCTAATACTAGTTTTATAGATTAATGTATTTGCATTTTTTTAACCTAGTCAAATAATGTTATTTAAATAATTGAATATTTATTTTGAACAAATAATGAGATTTTCTTAAAAGATAACATTTTAGGACTTGTTGTTTGTTTAAAATTATAATAAATATTTATAAAATAAATTATTATCAAATAAACGATTATTTCATAAACAGATAAAATTTATTTACTTAAATAAATAGAAAATAACTTATTTTAATCATAAATAATTTATATAAACATATTAAAAATACAAATAATAACTTGTTTTATTAAAATAAGTTATTATTTTATCAAATAAATTTAAATAAACTGATATATATGAAAAATTTCTTAAAAGATAACATTTTTATGAGTTGTTTATACAAACACCTTGTTTATGAGTAAAAAAACGGTTATTTCCATTTAAAAAATGACTAATTAAATTATTACTTAAAATATATCATTGAAACAAAATAAATATTAATTATTTAATTATGATGTGACATTGTGAGATCAATTAACATAATATAAATGAGTAAAAAAAATTATACTATTTAGAATTTGAATTTAAAATTCAATCTGATTTGATGAGCAATTTGATTCGTTTCTATTTATTTAACAATCAGCTCAATTTTTTTTTTTCGATTATCTCATATCGCTTTGATTTTATCTTTAGCTACATTTTTATACTGGATTTTATTAACAACTTATCTCTTTCAATTTATGTTTCTCGTCTTTATTTATAAAACTGAATTTAAAAGAAACTATTCAATAATTAGAAATAATTTTGTATCACAATATAAAATGTTTATCATAAATTTAAAAATATTTATCACAAAATTGTAGTTATATAAAAATAAATATTTGTCACAGTTTACAATATTAGTATAAATGTAACTGAAGAAATATTCTTCCCCAATGCTTTGATTCAAGGTGTACAAACTAGAAAGCAGGTAGATTTTTTTTTATTATTTTTGTTACAATACTTTCCCTTCTACAGTTACAGATAATTATTGTTACTTGTTAAATTTTTTTAATTAAAAATTTAAAATGGAAAAATAACCATATGAAAACGAGTGTTATTATTATTTGAAAAGCAGCGAGAAATTTTTCCTTAAGAAACCATGCCAAAACAACATAAGCTTCATGAAGTTTCTCTCTGGGCCTCTGGCTTTGGCTTTATCCCTGCTTAAGACTCATGCACCTTCTTGCCACAATCCAGCAGAACTTGTTGATTCCATGCAATCCAAAACCAATTTTATTTTGTTATTGATAATTGATGGTCGGCGAGACACGAGAATGTCATTCCAATCTTACCATCACTTTCCCTGAATTATTAATTATCCATTTCCCACCCCACTCGCAAGTCGCAACACAATTTTCTCAAAAACAAAAAACATTTACATAATCTCATCTGACACCACATTTATCTCGAGCACATTATTTAACAAGCGCAAAACAAACGCTTAGTTTAGTTTTGTTAACATTTAAAGAAACATCAACTACTATGACTGATTTCTCGAGATATTCTCTTATTTATTTATCAACATTGAAACGACCAAATTGATATTGACATGATATGATTATACAGTTACACATCGCAACGTTTGAGAGCATGAACTACACGTGCGCATCAACCTGGCTTCTCCGAGATTAGAATAAGAACCATTCACATTTCATCACTATCACTCACTCACTCCGAATTCCAATCTTTCAATTCAATAATAATGTTGTCCTCTCTGCTGAACCCTTCCTTCTCCACCACCGCCACCCTTCCAATCCATTCAATTTCAGCCCCTAATAACCGCTGCGGCTCCACCGTAGTAGTATCATGCACCTCCTCACGCATCAGCAACAGCAACAGCAACCACTCCCCTGCTCCTCCGCCGCCGAACATCAAGGACGAGGCGCGGCGCCACCCCGCGGCGGCGAACAACTTCAAGGCGAAGTACGTGCCCTTCAACGCGGGGTTCGACTCGACGGAATCCTACTCGCTGGATGAAATCGTGTACCGGAGCCGGTCGGGCGGGCTGCTGGACGTGCAGCACGACATGGAGGCGCTGGGGCGGTTCGACGGCGCGTACTGGCGCGCGCTGTTCGACTCGCGCGTGGGGAAGACGACGTGGCCGTACGGGTCCGGGGTGTGGAGCAAGAAGGAGTGGGTCCTACCAGAAATCGACCCCGACGACATCGTAAGCGCCTTCGAAGGAAACTCTAACCTCTTCTGGGCCGAACGCTTCGGGAAACAGTTCGTGGGAATGAACGATTTGTGGGTTAAGCACTGCGGAATCAGCCACACCGGAAGCTTCAAGGATCTCGGCATGACCGTTCTCGTCAGCCAGGTCAACCGCCTCCGCAAAATGAACCGCCCCGTCGTCGGCGTCGGATGCGCCTCCACCGGCGACACCTCCGCCGCACTCTCCGCCTACTGCGCCTCCGCGGGAATCCCCTCCATCGTCTTCCTCCCCGCCAACAAGATCTCCACCGCGCAACTAATCCAACCGGTTTCCAACGGCGCTCTGGTGCTGAGCATCAACACCGATTTCGACGGCTGCATGAAGCTGATTCGTGAAATAACCGCCGAATTGCCGATTTATCTGGCGAATTCGCTCAACAGTCTGCGCATTGAAGGACAGAAAACCGCTGCAATCGAGATTCTGCAGCAGTTCAACTGGGAGGTTCCGGATTGGGTGATTGTTCCGGGGGGTAATCTGGGAAATATCTATGCTTTTTACAAGGGTTTTAAGATGTGCAAGGATTTGGGGCTTGTGGAGAAGATTCCGAGGCTCGTGTGTGCTCAGGCTGCGAACGCGAACCCTCTGTATTTGTACTACAAGAACGGGTTTAAGGATTTCAACGCTGTGAAGGCTAAAACTACATTTGCCTCTGCTATTCAGATTGGTGACCCTGTTTCTATCGACAGGGCAGTGTATGCTCTGAAGAATTCGGAGGGGATAGTGGAGGAGGCGACGGAGGAGGAGCTGATGGATGCGATGGTGCAGGCTGATTCGACTGGAATGTTCATATGTCCGCACACTGGGGTGGCTCTCACGGCTCTTAATAAGCTAAGGAATCGTGGGGTTATTGGTGCGAGTGAGAGGGTTGTGGTTGTGAGCACTGCGCATGGCTTGAAGTTTGCGCAGAGTAAGATTGATTATCACTCAGGGGTCATTCCTGGAATGGGGCGTTATGCTAACCCACCGGTTACTGTTAAGGCGGATTTTGGATCGGTCATGGATGTGCTCAAGGATTTCTTGCACAGCAAGTCCCCCAAGTATAACATCTCTTGACCAAGTAAGTTTACTTGTTTCGGGGGTTTTTTGTGCTTAAGATGTTTTAACGTGTTTGTGTTCACTTTCGAATTTCGGTCGTTATTGGATTTGTAAGATTTTGGTACTCAAGTATTTGAGGCTTTTGGATCCCGGGTCTCTTGCATATTTCCATGCATCACGCCATTGTCGATCAAGACTTTGTGGCGAGTAAATGAGAAGAAGATAGATAGTACTGTATGAACTACTCTTCCTCTTTGTGTATAGTAGCAGTTACTAGTTACTTTGTACAAGAGATTTTTAAATGTTTTTGTTTAAGTGTAATCACATCCAATAAATCTTGAATTTAAGCTATTGATGTAGCTTAGCCCCGCATGAAATAAAAAAAATTGAGGTTAAAGTTTAAGATACAAGTTAAAAGTGCTTTTACGGCTTATCTATTGGAAAATATCTCCTTGCTGAAAAACGTTCAACAGGTGTCCATCAATCTTTTTTTCCTTTTTTTGGTTTCTTATACAGCCGACACACCATCACTCCGCAATGCTAATATTGGTATCTTTTTTATTTATTTATTTTACAGTCAAACATGACATTGACTTAAAAACAATTTGATGTGCAAGATTACATATTTGGTTTTTTTCTAGCCACGAGCTTTTGATATACAATTTATTAAACGTATAATGTTTGATTTGCTTCAATTTAATCTCGTTTTTAATTCAAATTAATCAATTGTAGAAAAATAAAGTTATCCGTAATCAAGTTTGTAATGATCACCCAAACGTACAACGTTCTCATCCTGACAATCAGCAGAAGATTTGATGCTTTAACCATACGGCTTTACAACCACAAAACTGAAAGCATCAGTTTCCAAGTCAACGATTAAAGACGCAAGTTTTGTTTTTTGTTCAGATAATAATAAGTTAAGAGAAGTCAATTCTGTAAATAAAACTTGGTATCTTGAAAGATTAATCTTTCACCATTGAAAGTAACTACTTAATGGGCTAATGGCAGCATGTACAACCATGCATTTTCTTCAATTTGTAAACAAAGCATTAATGATTTCACAAAGAGTACAAATACAGCGCGCAATATCTAAATCAGGAATAATCATACAGTGATATGCTCTTGTCATCTGATACACTAGCAAGTCGACCACCTCGCATATCACTCCCTCCAGGGGGTCTAAATGCCACTCCCCATACCTGGTCTGAATGGTTGCTCATTGTCTGCACAGATGCCCTCATATTAAGATCCCATAGCCTCACAGATCTATCACTTGAACCTGTGGCAATGGTCGCTCCATCTGGACTCACGTCCACACACAATACCCAACTAGCATGACCTGACATGGTCCCAATCAAAGCTTTTCCCTCAGCGTCGTACATGTGGACATTACCATCATCCGAAGCGGTAAACAGCAGCCTTGGATCATAAGGAGAATACACAAGAGATCGCACAGGCATGAAGTGACCTTCAAGGTGATGTAAAAATTTGGCACGAGGCACGTCAAAAACAGAAATGGTGCCATCCATTGAACCACAAGCAAGTCGTTTCCCATCAGGACTCCATGCCACTGACAGCACAAATTTCTTGCTGCCACTTTTGTCTGTGGGCTTCTGTCCTTCTGGGCGAGGAATTGACAGAGTGGCAAAAAGTTCCCATGAGGAAGTGTCCCACAGCTTGACTGATGCACTACCTCCACCAGCAACTGCTAGAATGGTACCCTGAAGGAAGGGAACTTTGGTTGATCAAATAATTATATAGTATGATAACAAGAATAAAATTAAAGACTAAGGCAGAAATGCTCATTTTTGCTTGTATCACTAGGCATCAATTCAAGGCAATGAAATGATCTCTGCTACACTGCAAATTCATAGTGGAACAAGTACAGGTTCCATAGAAGGGCACATACTAACAGTGTGTTAACAGAACAAGCAATTAAATAGTTTTAGTAGTTTGAAGAGTAAGAATTGAGGAATTGAGTTGAGTGATGGGCTATTTGGGGATTGAGATTTCATGCTCATAGTTTAGTTTCATACATCCTTTAAGATTGTTGATGAAAAATGAGTGGACAAGATTTCTAATAATTTTTTCACATAAAACTCATCCCTGAATTTTTCACCCCATTTTTAATACTTGTAAAAAATGACCCTAGGGTACACATCGAAGAATATTTAACATGACCCAAGAATGAAACATTTGCAAACATCAAAACAATAGTGATCATCCATATTACAAAAACTTTGCATCATTGAATATGATAGTAGTCGACAGAAAACAAAAAGGATAAGAGAACTGAAGATATAATTATATAACTGCAGAAGAGAAACACTAAACATAACTGCAGTCAGTACAATTGCCAATCAAATTCATGAGATGTTGAACTTAAGCACACAAAATTGCCAATGCACTGGTACCGATAAAAACAATAAGCGTCAATTTCAACACGTGTGCAACAATTGTTAAACCATAGCTATCACAAGAAAAGATAAAAGACATTTAGTACAAAAGACCAGTTACAAAATAAAACGAATACAACGTGCAGAGATTTCATTGGAAGTGAATTCTTTTACTTAAACCAGCATGTATAGTTATGCTTGATTGGTTGGTCTAAAAACTGTTTTTGTTGTTCTTCGTATTAATTTTTCCGTACCAAATAGCTCTTATTATGCAAGAAAAAATAATATAACAAACTTTCACTAAAGGCAGTTTCAACTGGTTTAAGTGCGTGTTTGTATTTCTGTTGAAACAAATGCAACGCCAACACTTCCCTTCCCTCGCTTCTGCGGTTTTGCCTCAGAAAGCATGACGTGTCCATTGAACGACGGTTATTCAAACAGACTCTTAAGACTTATAAAAGCCCATTCCCACAAAATATCTAAAAAAAATAGCTAGGTGGGATGCAAAACCTTCCCTCTAGAAAACTAGATGCATTTGCATAAGAATGAAATATTACCTGTTGATTAAGAAACACCACCTCATTGATCATAAATTTCAACAATCATTGGTAACAACAAAACATCTTACAAAGCAAGGCGATAACCATTTAGAATGTAAATAATAACTTGAGTCCTGATCCAGCATACGGGTTTTATTCACACAGGGTTCACGAAGCATGTGTTATCAATCTTAAAACAAGAAATTACAAACATTCCCAGTTCTCTACAATCTTTTAACATCAAAACTAATCACATATAATCATAAAAGACAAGGCAGCATAGCATTTTCATACACAACAGGTTTTATTCTCAGATTTTCAGTGTTTTAGGTTTTCATATTAGCACAATCGTGAAGTATTACGAATAAGGCACGTGCATGTTTGAAACAATTGCACGAGGTAAAGAGAGGAAAAACCCTATCGAATACCTTGGGATCGAAGCGCATTTGCCAGACTTCAGAGGGAGGAGCCTCGAGGGTGGCGATGGTGACGTTGGTATCGACATCGAAGACGCGGACGAAGCTGTCGAGGGAGGAGGAGGCGGCGACGGAGCCGAGGGGGTGGGCCGCGACGGAGGCGACGCCGAGGCAGTGGCCGGTGTTGGTGCGCTCCAAAACGAGGTCGTCGGAGCGCCAGAGCCTGACGGTCTCGTCTAGGGAACCGGTTAGGAGGAGCGGTGGCCGGTTGGCGGTTGCGGGAACCCATGTGACTGCCCACACCGAATCATCGTGCGCGTTATCCACCGATTTGAGTCCACCCAGCTTCATTCTAATTCTAATTTGAAAACTCAACTCGACTCAACTCAACTCAATTGAACTCAACTCTGCTCTGCTATTCTCTTCCTCACTTCACTTCACTTCAAATCATGGACTTTACTTCAACTTCAGTTGACTCTGATGGGCCTTACCCTTCTAGGTCCTAGGCCCAATCACACTCATAGTACCTTCTATTATTATTTATTTTTTGTTTGGATATATTAGGAAATAGGAATTAGGATAAATAACATATTTTGTTTTGAGTAAAAATATTATGCCATAATTGGGTTTGATTTTGTTTGTATGTATTTGGATATTGACCATTCTCAGTTCATATTCACAATTACTTAGTACTTACCCGACTGAGAGAATACAAAGTAAGGTTTCTCTAGGTCCATTTTAGGCCTTAGGAGAGCTATAGCAGCTCCAGTTATTATTATTTTGGTACATCTCATACAATGGTCCATGGAACAAAACAAATCCGATAAGTCCACGTAAAAATTATTAGAGCACTTGTATTGTCAAATATAAAATATTGAGAGAATTTAAATCTGATAAATTGTAAAAAAAAAAAAACACCAACCAATTGAAAACTATTCTATACACGACTTTAAAATACATTACAAAAATCAATAATCTTACCGTACATTAAAAATTTATAATTAAAAATAATATAAGATATTTTATATTTAAATAAATTTTAAGTCCCTCAAATAAGAATCCTACATAAGGATTTTTACGAAGTGCACTTTTTTTTTAATATTTATTTCTGATCTTCAAGATGGTGAATAAAAATATAAATAAATTGTAAAAATAAATAAATTAAATAGGTAAATTGGGGCAGAGAGAAACGTAGGTTTATAATAACTGGACCGAAACGCGGAAAACCCTAGCTCGCTTTGCCCTCGTTGAGGCTTAAACCCCAAAGTTGCCGAGCAGAACAGAACTAACGTCCTCACCTTTTCTGCGTAGCGACGCAACCTTAAAATTAAAACACAGATATGGTTTGGTTTCAATGCGAAGTTTGCGGAGACAACCTCAAAAAACCCAAGTTGCCTGGTCACTTCCGAACTTGCTCTGCCTACAAAGTTCTAATCCAATACCATCCCCATTTTTTTCATTCATAATTCAGCTCCACAACTTGTTGCCAATTTCTTGCGATTCTCATTTATTTTTTTGTGTTATGCAGTTGTCGTGCATTGACTGCGGGGAAATTTTTGGGCGTGACACCGTTCAGGATCACACGCAGTGTATCACAGAAGCGGTGACCACTCACTCTCATTCTCACTTGTTGTTGTTGTTGTTGTTGTCTCAGACTTTAGATTTCTAAGATTCCTCAGTTTTATCATGATCACACTCCTATGATTAAAGGATATGTGCACTTATAAATATACTATATCTTATTTGCTCCACCTCCTACTTTTTTCTTTGATTTCCAGGAGAAATATGGACCAAAAGGCCAAGGCAAAACTTTGAACGTTGCAACTGCAAAACCTAACAAGGATAACAAGCAAAGGCCTGAAGTTGATATTAATGTGGGGTTATCCGATAGGCCTCCTTGGTTCTGTAGGTATATAATCTATATCCTTATCTATCTATATTGGATACAATTTCTAGTACCATGGTAGTCACTAGTGGTTAGTCAGTGTATTTATAGTGCAGAGTAAATGTTGTCATGTTGATCAAGATCCTGCATTATATAGAAAGATAATCATGGTGTTAGAATTCAATTGCAGGGTATGTAAAAGTATGGGATTCTAGTGTGTGGATTATAAGGCCTTGGGTTCTCCAACTACAATAGCTAGCTGCCTAGCTTTTGTAGTGTGGTTTTCCCAAGGTTCTTATCACATGGGTTACATATACTGTTTGGATGGGATTTAGACTTCTAAGTTCTACTCCTTGCATTTGAGTTGCCTTATTATTATGCCTTATGGGTTCCCTTGATCATCAAGGTCTTAAGTTTAAACCTTTTTCTTATATTTTGTGTCACCCTTATGGTTTTGTCTGATTTATTATGCTCTACTTATTTGTGGTTATGCAGTCTTTGCAATACGAAAGCTACAAGCAAGCAAACACTTCTTCTCCATGCCGATGGAAAGAAACACAGGGCAAAGGCTAGAGCAATCCATGCTTCAAAGCAACCATCAGTCAAGGCAGACAAATCTGCCACTGATGCAAAGGTTGCTGTGGAGACTGCTTCTAATGATGAGGTGAGAGATGACACAAATGGAGAGCCGCCAAAATTGCAAGAATCTTCTGAACAAAATAACTCAAAGCCAGGGAATGAAATTTCATCAGCAAAGAAAAAGAGGAAACTTGAAGCATTGGAGAATGACCTTATTAAGAAAACCAAGAATGACACTTCAGTTGACATGGGAAATGGAGAAGTAATTCAGGGTGAAGAAGCAACAGGAGAGGGTAATTTGAAAAAAGAAGGCAGTGCTATAAAAAATAAAATAAAATGGAAGAAGCTTATCAAATCAGCCTTGAAATCTGTACGTGTTTTTGAATTTCAGGATGACTTGTTTTGTGCTTGATTTATGTGATGTTATATTGATCTTATCTGTATACTGTGACCATAGGGTGGATAGAATCAATGGGTTTTAAGATGGACTTAACTAGAGCTACAATGGCATTTATAATGAGCTTGCTCAAATTTGTATTTTTGAATGTTGGTCTATACTCTATACATCTAATTTTTTAGTGATGTGCTTATTTTTATGTTTGTGGCAGCATCCTGATGGAATTTTGAAGATGAAGAAACTGAGAAAAATTGTCCTCAAAGAACTGCATGAATCTGGCATTGTAGTGGATGAAGCCGAGTTTAGTGAGGCGCTTGAGCAGAAGGTAAGCCAATCTAATGGATTATGTTTTTGTTAATTTGTCCTTTAAAAATAATAATAAATATTGGGTTCCTTATGAAAAAATTGTGTGAACAGATCAATTCCAGCTCCAGATTTGCAGTTGAGAACAACTATGTGCGATTGCTGGCCAAAGATTGAACACTCTAGTTGGAGTTCTTATGACTAGGAGTCCATGCAATTTTTCGTAATTCTCTTGTTGCTTGGTAGAATTCATTCATACAACAAATATCCCCATAAAGAAATTTTGTGAACGAGAATACTTTATTGTTGCTTTGTGCAAAAATATTCAATTATTATCTTGTAGAAAAACCAAAGAAAATATCCAGGCAGAGATTCGTTTGGTTATTATGTTGAACCCTTTTAGACGAGTTTAATAATCAAGTTTTACTTTTCAATATGTACTTTTTAACCAAGGGAAGTAAGTTTCATTTAAATCAATCAGGAATGTTTATTCTAACTTCCATCGAGATTAGTAATATTAATAAAGAAATAAAACTTCCCTTGAGTTTAGTAGTCGTTGCACCTTGATCTTGCTTGATTTGAGAGTTATGCATATTTTATATATTATTCTTACGTTTTAACATCCTTTATTTATTTTTTATTTTTTTTTAAAAATTCATCTTTATTTCGTTAAGTTAAATTATAGAACAAAAAGCATGAAATCATAAGCAGTGTATCAGTGATTTTACGTTAGTTTTCTACCTTTGAGCCTTGCACCTTCCATATCTAGAACATGTATAGTAATAACACTTCTGCATCCCACGGTAATAAAAAATAAAATTAATAGTGATTTTGGTAGATTCATAAACACATCAAAATATTTCTTTTTGAGTATACATCAGTTCAGAAAATAAACAAGGGATATGACATATCTTCTCTCAACTTATGGTATAGCCGACAGATTTCTTGCTGTGAATTACTTCACCAGCAATATGCAAGCCTTTTTCCATCTATACGAAGTTCTTGTATACATATGTCCAACCAATTGTTTCTAATATCCCGCCGGAATTGATTCCAAATGCTTTTGCTTCTAAATTTTCATCTTTGCACATGAATTAGAAATAGAGGAGGTACCGCAATTTAAACACAAGAATTACTCCAATTATCAGCAACGCTACAGAACACAGTAATGCCTGCAAGTTGATCACCATACCAATTTAGACATCACTCAAGCTAAGTTATATACAAGAATTCATAATATCTGCATTGCAGAAAATGAACATGCATAGCAAAAATAACTACAATTATATTGAAGAGCAATCCTCACTACTTACTTATAACTGTTCAAGATCATTACGCTAGAATCTAGATCAAGTTATAGTTTTGTTTAAATTTCTCAAATGCCAATAGCATTGGAAGACATCTCAAATGAGCATATGCTAAGAATCTGTTTAGGTAAACTTCTCTATAAGTACTTATAAGAGAAGAGAATAAGAAAATAAAGTGAATTGAATTTCACCTTTAAGCTAAACTTATACACTAATTTTTATAGAAGTTTTTTCATCTAACTTCTTCAAAAGATGAGGACATGAGGAAATAAGTTAATTTTAACTAACTTCTTCAAAAGATGAGGAGGACATGAGGTAATAAGTTAATTTTAACTTATTAGAGAAATTCAATTTATTTTACCTTATTACTGCCAGTTTGTTTAAAATTAAAAAAAAAAAAAACTTATTTTTTTATAAGCATATAGGATTTCTTGCTTAAAAAAAGTAGAAAACTGTATTTTTAAGCAAAAACAGTTTAAAACAAAAACAATTGAAATAAACACAAAAAAACAGAAAACTGTTTATTTTATTTTAAAAAATCATTTTTCTTAACAAATAAGTTTAAACAAACCCACCCAATTTCTTCTCTTATAAGTGCTTATGGAGAAGTTTCCCCAAATAGGACCTTAGTCTTTTGGCTTCTTCACTTATATAATTCATGTTCATAAAAAGTATGTTTGATCCATGAAAGTTTGTCCCATAAACTGGACTTTCTAAAGCTTTCTTGTTTATTTTAGCTTGATCCAAGCTGAGCTAGGTAGTAAGTGCTGGCTTCTGCTCAAACCAATTCTATTTTACAGTAGATTTTATTCCAGTGGACAACGTTGTTAACATATGCAAATGTATGCATGAGCAAACAGACACACAGATAAATAGACAGAAAGAGTAGAGAGAAAGGGGAGAGAGATTACAGCAATTGCAGATGCTCCCAGCCCTGCTCGTTCCCTAGGATCCTTCCGATAGTGATTTCCAAAATAGAGAAATGTAGCATAGAACCACATAGGAGGGCATAGAAATCCAAAAAGAAATCTGCAATTTAACAAAGCCATGAGACAAGATGAGGAAATTGGGGAAGATAGTTGAATAAAATTACTTACGAGAACCATCCGATTCCACATCCAAAACATGGAAGGGGCTTATCATAAATTCCCATTTGGAAGTTCTCTGTGTCTCTAATTAAGGCATACTTTCCCTTTCCACGGCCAGTTGCATCTTTTGATTGTCCTGCCATGCCCATAAAATTTGTTAATATTTCGGGGAAGAAAATTGCGTTGAGATCAAGAAACAACTGTGAAAAAGAGAAACTTTGATTTGTACAGCTGTCTTTATCAAGTTAATACAACACATTATCACTGGATTGTTATCCCTAACCCTGTTCTTGACCTTGTTATTCAAGGAGGAGGAGCTGCTTGGCCAAAATTTATGCATTTGTCATGGTAATAGAAGAGTACGTTCTTTAACTCTAGTAAAGGGACAACTGGGCCTTGAGATTGAACTCAAGGACAAAGGGTAAGGTTTTGAAGGAAATGATCTATAGTTCTATATGAATATAATGGAAATAGAAATCAAGTGTCACTGAGAAGTGAAAACGTGGTGCAGAAAAAGCAGGCAGTTGCATACTTGCATTCATCAATTATGCAAAGACGAGCTCCTTCTTTATGATGTAACAAATGCAATGGAAAAGGGAGAAAGCAACACAAAAAAAAAAAATAACCTCCAAATTTGTTACATTTTGAACAATAGATGAACTAACGTAAGATATATTATTCTGTAACATATATCCTTCCTGCATTCCCTCCCTAAATAAATAAAGAAACAGAGGATGATACAAGTCCATTGGTGCCATCAGCATACTAATCCTAGTGTTCCAACACATCCAATTTGATAACAAGTTTTGACAACAGTAAAATCATGAAAAATTATAATAGAATACTTGTAAACAAATAGTAAAATTACATATTTTGCATTCCAGTATATGGGACTATCATTAATATTGTTACCTCTTGAATAGTTCCGAGATGGTCTTAAAAGATCGTGATGCTTATCAGCAACTGATCTCACCAACTCCATATTGGTTCGCAAATCAGTAGTCTCTTCCACCCTAGCATCTGCAACAACAAAGGAAATCTCATTTCATGGCAAGCAAGTGAATGGAGTTGCATTGTTTCTTCTTGAGTTTCAAATTCCCCTATGAATGCAGTTAAATTCTACAAGCATATTAACATGATAACTAGAGGTGTGACAAAGCTTGTTCCTATGGAAAACCAAGCTTTCGTTGATAATTTGATTTAGGTTTAAACAAGACTTTGATCCCCATAGTTTTCATTCATTTAGGTCTTAGTCCTTGTATATATACATCTATGAGCATGTTTGGAAATAAGTTAGAAGTACTGATAATGCAATTCTAACTGTGACAATTAGAACCCAAAAAACCTAGTAGCTCAATTATCAAAACAATGATAAACTGTGATAAGGCTCGAAATCAAGTAGACCAGATGTTCAAAAATTCAAATCATGCCAGTCACACTGGAGCTAACTAACATATTGTTCAATAAAAAGTGTTTGTACTTTGGATAAGTTCTTGTATTGACTAGAATGTAATAACTTAGAAGGATCAGTATTTGTGTCAGAATAGACAAGTCATGACAGGATGCTGTGCATATTGGAACAAAAAGAGATAAATAATGAAGTAAATTTTACAATCAAATAAGCACATGCAATTGTACTTAGATCCATAGGATTTTGTTGGTTAATACTAATAGGAAAATGTTTGAGTACCTTTATCCATGGATTGTGGAGCTAGTTTGCACTCTCAGGCCACCAGCAATTCAAATAACACTCAAGATCCCTGTTTGGAGAAATCCATCGTGTTAGATAGAAAAAATGATTTGAGAGACCAGCATCTTTCCACTTACAAACAGATAAATCAAAAGAATATGCAATTCTTGCAAGCTAAGAGCATATTGGTTTGACAACTTTGAAGCCAAGTCTTCAAAATATTTCAACTAACTTGCCACTCACAAATCAGAACAGGGAAGCAAGGCATCCCAATTCCCATATTTTGAGAAATATATGATGTTTTCCACAAAAAGCATACATAATCTATTAAGTTTTCACTTTTCAGTAATTCTGAGAAATTGGGAAACTCTACTTGGTTCTTGGTTCACAATAGAAGCATTTATGAGACCTAAGCTTTCGAATCAAGAAAACCGTTCTTTCTCGAAAAAAAACACAAGCTTCTTAATTAAGAAACAATAGACCGGAATTGATATCCACCGCAGTTCAGAATTTCAGCTCACATAAAACGCATTGAAATTTTAATCCATGCAGACAATACATGTGAAGAACATGCCAAAAGGGGTGATGAGCAACAACCGAAAGAAAGGAAAATATCTGAATCTACCCAAATCATAAAAAAACAAACAAACTTGGATCAACGAAATCAAAACCAAAAAAGAGAGAAACTTTATCTGCACAAGAAGGAAAACTGGAATACCCATTTAGAAAGAAAAAAGAAACAGAGAATTAAACAATCGACAGAGAATTGAGAAAAAAAAGAAAGAGATACTGGCCTTTGAAGAACACCAAGGAGTCCTACTGGTTAGAAGGAAGAGAGGAGCATAAAACAATTAAAAAAAGAGTCTCTTCGCATTTGATGGGTATTGAACAAAAAAAAGTTGCTGCTGCTTCTTTTCTAATTCATCATCAGTTGTTGGTTGGCGCAACACCCTCCTTCCACATTCAACAATTCAAAGCTTAATATGCCATGGGTCTTAACTTAATATCAATAGGAACAAGATAATAATAAATTTAAGAGAAAAATAAATAAATAATTAAATGTTGTCTTTATAATAATTGAAATTTGCACTTGCGAGGTAACACAACTTAAAAAAAAAAAAAAATCAATTATTAGAAAATATTTTAGACTTTTTTTCTAATTAAAAGTTAGTCCTGTGTTGCATACTACCTAAATTTCTACAAAATGATGAGGTTTCGGTTATTTATCAAGATTCTTTGGCTGCTTTCGCGTGTTTTTCTCTGGCCTTTGTCTTGTATATACATTACTTAATTTTGAATGGTTTTATTATTTAAAAATTAAAATATTAATATTGGCAGCAATAATATATAATGTTTTTTTATTTTTCATTTTACCTTTGTATATTTATATATACACGGACAGGACGTTAGGCTTTAGTGGGCATGGTTCCCTGACTTTTTTTTTTTTTTTTTTTTTAACATAGGTATGCAGGGTGCATTTAGTTATTATAGAGGTGCATTTAGTAATAGAGTGTGTTTAGCAATTTAGTAATATATTTAACTTTTTTTTTTCTTTTTTCAATTGCTATTGTTACCGTTTTTTTTTTTTGGTTAGTTTTTCATTTTATAAAAAAATCTTATATAAATATTATATTTGACTAAATTTATTATTAATATTATATAATTTTTTTTCTAAATTATCAAATCAATATCAATATTTTCTTTTTTAGAAAATCTTATTTAAATATTAAATTTTAATTATTATACCATCAATTTTATCTTTAATTTTTTTAAATGATAAAATTAATAATAATTTTATCATTTAAAAAAAAATTATATGAAAATTATAATAATATTTTATTAACTCTAGTTATTATATAATTGTTTTTATCTTTTATTTTTTTTTAAATTATAAAATCACCATCTTATCCTTTTTTAATATTATAAATTATTAAATTTTAGTTATTATACAAACAATTTTTCACTCACTTTTTAAATTATAAAATCAATAATAATTTTATTTTATTTTGTAAATAAATCTTATTTAAATCTTATATTTCATTAATTTTATTATTATATATAATTAGCTTAAAATAAAATTATAATTATTAAATTTTATTTGTCTTACAAACAAATAAATGAGTTATGTTTGTTTTTCAAATTGCACATCAACACAATATAACTATGAGTTAATATTATTTATAAGAATTAAAGGTTAAAAGACTTCATCGATGACTAATCTCCGAAAAATCTAGTTGACCACCTTTAATGAAATTTTCCTTTCTCAATCACGTTTTTTCATTCACAAGCTTGAACTTGAAACCTTGTTTAAAAAGAATAAGTCTAATTATCACTCAAACTAACAACTTAGTATTATATTACATTTATATATACTATATAATTAAATAATTTATATTAATTATTTTTTTCCATATAGTAAATTTTAAATTGTAAATTTTGTTTATTATTAAATATGAAATATCTAAATAATTTATTTAATTGTATTCTTTTTATTAGATAATTTTTTATTTTTATAACTGACTCTTGTCGTTCAAGTCTGGCCCGCGTCCTTGTATATATATAATACTTATTAAAATAAAATAAAGACATAATAACGTTTTTTTTTTTTTTAATAAATCGCATTGCTTTCACTCGGTTTTTCTGCATAGTAGTGTCTTTTTGGTTGGTCTATGTCTGGCTGGCTATTGCTTAGTGCAATAATGTATGTGAAATTATATTTGTTCACTCTCGCATCATATTTTTTACAAATTTAAATTTTGAAAAAATGATATAAAATATTCTTTCGAGGAAAAAATTGAATGGCTCATTGCCGACGACGGCAATGACTGCAATTGAGAGTAGTTTCAAAATTGAAAAGTTTCTTTTCAAAGTAAAATGCGAATATGTTACCTAACATTCAGTTATGAACTTTAAACAAAATAAATTATACTCAGCTTTACTCATCAGTCACACAAGTGCGTGTTCATTTATTGAAACAATAAATTGTATAAAAGTCATCACATCAATGCACTATCAAACAAACAAGGCACGAATGGAACAAAAAGAAGAGGAAGAAGAAGAAGAAGTCATTCTGTTTCTTTTTATTGTGCACTCAATCATCCATGAATAAAAAACATAATTGATATTTTTTATGCATATTAAAATCATTTAATTATATGGCCAAAATTAGTTATTTCCACGTTTTAATCTTTCACATAATATTATAAAAGAATGTCTAAAATTTATATTGTTGACTGTTCGAGTCTTTGTGGAAGTCTATGAAACAATAAAAGAAAGTATAGGTAGCAATTGCCCTCACACATTTGCTAGGACACAACATCTTAGACAAGGCCCAAAGCCCACAAGTAAATCATTTTTTCTCTTTATCTTTATCCCACAAAAGCATGCAAAGTTGTTTATTTTAATTTATGAAAAAACATATATTGAATTATTGATTTTAATTTATGAAAAAATAGAGTATCAGTTAAAAAAAAATTCTATCCACATAATCAGACATTAAACTCTTGTTATATGCTTAAGAGATCAAAACTACTAACCAAACTAGCTACATGCGACACCTTATGAGTATCATTAGTATAATTTTTAATACTCACAAAATTATTTCCGTAATTTTTTTATTATACTTTAAAGATTATATTTAAGAGAAAAGGTCACAGTTCAAAAATAAAATTGATAGTTACTTGAAAAAATAGACACTGATATGAAAAGATGCAATGACAGTTGCGTATTACGTTGGAAAACTGTGAGTGAGTTCACACCTGCTGCAGCCTGCAGTTAAAATTCCACAGAAGTGTATGGATTAGTAGTGTTTTCTTGAATGTATATTGTAATAATAAGTTAATCACTCGTACGTGCATTAATTCTGTGCCAATCATGTTATTTAAAGTTCTTTCTCAATGTGTATTTTCTCCTTATCATTCACTTCCCGTTTATATATACCAATATATAACCCTTGCAATTTTGGATGACAGAAACTAACTAAAGCAGGTTAAAAAATGTATGAATAAGAATTAAAACGAGTAACTTTTAGATATATAAACTAAAACGTGTACAGATTTCACAAGTATAAAAACCAAAGAGTAACTAAATCATAGTATAACTATTTCATTGATACTCCTAGACATATAAGTGAACATCAATGAAATAGTTATACTCTTCTTTACAATTGCCAAATAGGAGAACTCCATATAAAAGAAAAGTGCATGTTTTGTGTTTAAGGAGAGGGAAAGCAGAAACTATCACAAAGCAGCTTAATTAATCTTGTGTGCGTGAGTCCAGTCCTTATCTAATTAATTAATGTGCCACTTGAATTTTTGAAATAACTGACAAAACATTATGGAGCTGCACATAGCTAGCTAGCTTGGCCACCAAAAAAGGTTGGCTACTAACGCTTCGTGGGGACCTTAATTTCTAGTACTATTCTCTTTGGCATTTACACGGACTAGTATTTTGTTTAATTTTGATTGATGAATTGAATTGAATGATAATAATTGAAGGGCCAATTATATGGACTGCACACAACAACTCTGTGTTAAAAATCCCATATATAAACCAGTAACGAGATCAAAATAGTGTATATAAACCGATTTTGTAAGTTTAAATTAGGTTTCAAATCCATTTCTTAAGACGGTATCATAATCCATCTAACTTCATTGAAACCAAGTCTTTCAACAGGTGTAATATAATATTTTCCCCATCATTCCCTTTCCAAGCTTTTTCCAACCTCGTGTTTCTTAGTATTTCGTTGCAAGTGTTTTTCTTTCTTTCTTTTTTGAGATATCAATCCCTTCTCTATTCTATTCCTGGGTCCTTCGGTAGTCACGAAATTTGACCAAAAACGAGGCATAATAAAAAACTTTTTGTTTAATATTATTGATGATTGACTAGAAAATTACTAACAGATTGAAGAAAGAACGTGTTTTTTTTTTTTTTTTTTTTTCCTGTGGGCGTCAATGAAGAATGAAGTACTAACAATTTCCACGAATACTGTGGCAAACATTAGATAAGGGACTGAGGAGCCAAAAAAACAAAATGGCAGCAACAGTACGGTACATTTATCTTATGAACCACAATTTATAGACAGCATCACACTGTTCCACAAATATCAATTAATCTAACCAACCACTGTATGAATAATTAGTTTGTGTTTTCTTATGCAATGTATTTCTCATATTGTCAATATATTAGTGTTGGTATATGTGAGAAAGAATATTCAAAGGTTTTATTGATATATTTTCTGAGAAAATGTTTTATTAATATTGTACCGTGTGATATAATTGATCGGTAATTATGTTTTTTAATCTTTGACCATGACTGCACGGTCAGTTTTAGTTTTTTTTTTTTTTTTTTTGTAAGTATATAAGAAAGTAATGCAATTATTAAAAAAATTATTCTCCTGAATAGATTAGTATTTAATTCATGCACAGAAGATAATTTTAATTTCTTTAAATTAATTTTGATAATTTTTTTTATCAATAACATAATTACCCTTTTTTTATTTTTAATTTATCATTTGATTTAAATAATTAATTTAAATAAAAAATTAAATAAATTTTGACCAACTGAAATTTAAATTTAGTTCTATTTAATTTTTAAATATTAACATAACAATTAAATTAATAATTTAATCAATAATTATTATGAAACATTTATATATATAAATCTTTGGTATAAATTTTATTTATTATTATATATTTATTTATTGTGTATTTAATAAGAATTTAATATTTTAAATAAAAATAAAATAAATAAAGTGATTTATAAAATAAAAAATAAAATATATAAAAGAAAATTATAACTATGAAAATGTTAAAATATAAATAAAAAATAAATTAAATGATTTTTAATAATATTAAAATTTAATTAAATAAAATAAATGATCAAAATATTTTAAATAGAAAGATGAAAATTACAATTAAATTTTTTTTTTATAGAAAAAGAAAAGTGTTCGGGTGGGGTCCAGGTAAATTGGCCACAAAGTCTGAAAAGTCAACAACAGTTCCATCTTCAAAGCTGCTTCTTTCTTCAATCCTCAGTTCGTCAATGGTGACTGCTCTCTTTGTCAACCAATCACACAATTTAGAATTTTCAGTGTATCATTTTTAACTTAATTAAATACTGCTACTAATAAGAGTAGTATATGCTACTGTACTACTATGTCTTAATTATATTTATATTATTATATATATACACAAGCTTAGAGAGAGAAAGAGTCTAACTAGAAATTTTTTGTCTTTCAAAACCTAGTGAGACTCTGTGTCAAAGTTTGTGAAGTGAACCAACCCCATAATCATAATCATAATCATGAAGAAAGGAAACTTGGGGCTCGGTCTTAAACTCTCAGTCCCTGTATCCGATCAATCTAATTTTGCCAAGTTTCTGTGAGTCTCTCTCTCTATGTATATATGTGTGTGTGTGAATGTGATTGATTATGTTTAGCTTTTGACCAAATTGAATTGTTGGTATGTAGGACTGAAAGTGGGACTTTTAAGGATGGGGATCTGCTTGTCAACAGAGATGGCGTTCGAATTGTCACTCAGAATGATACCGAAGCTGTAACATGTTTCTCTCACTTTTTCTTTTCTTAAAAATTATATCTTTTTTATACATTCTTGCCTTTGCAATTGTTATCCACTCCGATTGCTCAATTGTTTGTTTTGTTGCATTTGATCTTTTGGATCTGATGAAATGCCTGATAGATAATAAGGGATTCCTGATTTTTCTGTAGATTCCTTATTCTCAGGTTTCCATACCCAAATGGAGTATGTTTTAAATTGCATAAGAAATTTATGAGATGGATTATTTGCTGTTTCTCCTTGGCCCTTCCTTTTCTTGTGTGTGTTTTGGGAGGTGGGGATTGAGCCTACTTTCAATTTTCCTAGCCTTTGCTATTGTTTGTAAATTGAACCAGATATTTTTAACGAGGTTATACATTTCTCATCTTATTTGTCTTGTGTCTTTAATCCAATGGAGAACAAGTTGCAAGTTTATGAAGTGAAATTGTGCTCAGCATACGTCATCCACTTCATGAGCCACTAAACAAATTGAGTCTTTCATTTCTACTTTTAAACAAAGTTTGTTGCATAAAATTGTTTGCATTCTGAGTTAATGTTGGATCCTCTTCTTCCTTCCTACATCTTTTTATTTTTTTTGGTGGGACTCAGGGAAGCTGCTAAGAATACCTTCTTGTTTCAACACTTTCATCAATTTCTGATGTATTACACTCTCAATCATGAAAAAAAAATTATATTGGAAAACTTCCTATGCATACTCTTATATGGTTAATACATTTTAGAAGACAAAATGAGTTGATGGTAGATACATAGCCATGTTAAATGAGGACCCAGATTTGTAAGTGACTAAGTTAATTTATTCCTGTTAAACTCCACATATCAATAGTTGTGCATTCCAACCAATGGTTTATGGTATAAAAAGAGCAGGACAAGGGAGGATATTCCTGCATTTTTTTTATCTGGTCATAATACACATGCTGGCTGAATTCTGACAATATGTTGTATATGGTTCTAACATTCATGTTATGCTTTCAGCCACCTCCAATCAAGCCTACAGACAACCAGTTAACTTTGGCAGACATAGATGTAATCAAAGTTGTTGGAAAGGGAAATGGAGGGGTAGTCCAATTGGTACAACACAAATGGACTAGTCAGTTTTTTGCATTGAAGGTACACTTGCTGCATGTTGCATACCATGCTTTGAATTTGCATAGTCTGCTCTCTCATTTCTAGTTAATTTCTTCCTTTTGTATTGCCATTGTCTACCCATATTACATACTTTTTGATAATGTCATTCTCCTCTCCATTACATCCATTTCATTGAGCAAGGATGTTTGAAACCCTATTTTCTATTGAAATTTCAGTGTCACTCAAAGTCACATTATCAGTAAGTTTCATAAAATGTTATTTCTTTCAGTTAGTGTTTAATGATTTAATTTCATTAGGAGCAGTTCATTTTCATTCAAATACTAATTTAGTTCATTGTTATTTTGCTGCTGGTGCTTTCTTTCTTTGTTATGTCAGAACATGATACAAACCGAGAATTAGGAATGGGATAGAAAAGAATGATTTTTATTGAGTAGGATGAAAAGAACCAGGAATAGGGGAGATATCTCTCCTCCAAGGATTTCCCCTTCAAAAAGAGCTAATGCTCTATTTACAAATGGCAACTTATTCCCTTAATCCTGCTATCTTACCTCCCCCATTTATATCTAACTAACCCCTCTAACTAACTAACTACTAACTAACTGATTAGTATTCTAAACTCGCCTTCTTATACCCTAACAGAACATCATTTTGTTCACCCAACTTTGGACCTTTGAATTGTGTTTAACATACTGATTGAAAGTGGTTCCCTTCCTTAGGAACTTGTATATATTAATCAGTCATTGAACAAGACAAATTTAAACTTGTGTTTAACATCTAAGGTTTTCAATCCCCCTCCTCCTTCATTATTGAAATGTTCAGGTCTTGGTCATTCCTTTTCTATTAATTTTCCTACTAGTTTTTTAAAACAGAGCAGCAATAATGGGGTAACATGTGCCATATTAGTTTTTTAAATTTCCCTCCTGCTTGGTTAACAATCTAGTATTTGTAGTTGAACTAATAAAATAATTGCTTTCCTTGTGTTCTGAATTCTGATATATTCACAAACTTAATGTTATCATTTAAGTCTATTCCTCTTTTTTCATTTGTCACTTTGTATGCATTCTTCACAATTCAGGTAATTCAGATGAATATTGAGGAGTCTATGCGCAAGCAGATTGCACAAGAGCTGAAAATTAATCAACAAGCACAATGTCCTTATGTTGTTGTCTGCTATCAATCATTCTATGAAAACGGTGTCATATCAATCATCTTAGAGTACATGGATGGAGGTTCCTTAGCTGATCTTCTG
The DNA here is from genome assembly GCA_014843725.1 of Amphicarpaea edgeworthii. Classification (NCBI taxonomy): domain Eukaryota; kingdom Viridiplantae; phylum Streptophyta; class Magnoliopsida; order Fabales; family Fabaceae; genus Amphicarpaea; species Amphicarpaea edgeworthii. Next base: position 23,705,715 of record CM026324.1, on the reverse strand, counting down.
AAGAAAGTTAAAACAGTTCCAGAGCCTAAACTTGCTGCCATCTGTAAGCAGGTAAGGAGTAAGAAATTTCCCTCTCGTCTAGTACCCATAATTCTTTTCACTGAATCCCAAACAGGATATGATCTATTTCTTTTTTCTTTTTTCTTTTTTAACGATGTAGGTGCTGAAGGGTTTAGTTTATCTCCACCACGAAAGGCATATTATCCACAGAGACTTAAAACCTTCTAATTTGTTAATAAATCATATTGGCGAAGTGAAGATTACTGACTTTGGTGTGAGTGCAATTATGGAAAGTACATCTGGTCAAGCGAATACTTTCATTGGAACTTACAACTATATGTCTGTGAGTAATATGTGCAAGTATATTTATCATTTTTCCACCAAAATTTACCAGTTTTGCCTAGAATATATAACATTCAGTCTGTCAATTTTACAGCCAGAGAGAATCAATGGAAGCCAGCGAGGCTACAACTACAAAAGTGATATATGGAGTTTGGGACTAATATTACTCGAGTGTGCTTTGGGTCAATTTCCATATGCACCACCTGATCAAAGTGAAATATGGGAAAGCATTTTTGAGCTTATTGAAACCATTGTTGATAAACCTCCTCCTAGTCCTCCATCTGAACAATTTTCTAAAGAATTTTGCTCATTTATTTCAGCATGGTAATTGTTATATGTGATACTAGTTGCGTGCAGTCAAGAATCTTATTCCACCATAAGAAAAAATGAAAACACAACCACACACACACACACACAGAACACTAACGTAATGGTAGCAGTTTCTTATAGGCCATCCTGAAATTATTAGTGTGTGGATGCTTGTGGAGCTTTGATTTTGCAGAGTGTTTATGTAGAAATGTAATACACTTGCCCTACCTACATGCACGAACCATTATTTTCATTTTTATTCTTACTTTTAAGGTATCTTTCATAATTTCATTGAACAAACCATTTAAACATATATAAAAATTAGCACCTTCCATCACTATTCTGTTGGCTGTTTTTCCAAAAGTTCTATTTAATGCGTTTTATGCGTCTACTGACCTTCCTTTTCAATCTTCTCTTTGTTTAGTCTACAGAAAGACCCAAAGGATCGACTGTCAGCTCAGGAATTAATGGTATGTGTTAATCTTGTTTATGTACACATACCATGTAGAATATTGCCTTTCTGATGATATATATCTAATTGAAATTCCAGGGACATCCCTTTGTCAACATGTATGATGACTTGGAGGTGGATCTGTCAGCTTACTTCTCCGATGCAGGGTCTCCTCTTGCAACCTTAACCTTATAAAAGTTTGTATGTTCCAATCTTAGACTCTATTATAAATATTTAAGTAAAAGGTTATTCTTTTGTTCTTTATTTATGAATCTATCAGGTGTTCTTGAATGTAGATCTCTATATGATTATAATGTATTGATTTATCATAATCAGAAGTATCTTTTCTTCTATTCGTTTGTTTTTCTGTAAATGATACTAATGGTAATGTTTTGAAGCCTTTTTTTTTTTTTTAAATTTACAAGATCCTTTGTGATGAAATCTTGTCCTAGGTTGCTTATGATACTTAAAATTCAGATATTGTGCTCTCATGCAACCATCCAGTTTCAGATATTAATATTTCTGGTTAATGTGAGTGCCTTTTCTTTTTCTAAACAGTCGGAGTTATTTGTAACCGTAGTTTTCCTTTTCTGTTGTAGAGCCCTGCTTGCAAATGAGGAGCGTTTGCAGATGAGTGAAGAACCAGCTCCTAGAGTTACGTCAAAGATTCTGTATTTAGTTGTTGAGTGATTGAGTTCAAGAATTTGTTGAGAAACTCATAGATGCAAGGGTCAAGAAATTGCAATAGTTGACATTTGAAGAATTTTAATGCTGAAGTTGAGTATCAAGGGCTACTTGCAACGAAATGTTTGAAATTTTATGATTGCAACGAAACGTATAACTAGGATTTGCCTGAGTTGCTGATTATATGATCTGATGTACAAATTTTTATGAGATAGAAGTTTTGTCAGGCTGTCCCAAATGAACGTAAAATTTGTGAGTCACGCTGGCTGAACAATTCCTCAAGTTAAATTTGAGACCTTTATTTGGTTAAAACTTGTCAATTTCCCTGTTTGATGATGTGGTTTTCATTGCTTGCAAATTACTAATCAAAATTAAGACTAAAACCATTTCTGTTATATCCGTGTCTGTAGGGTGTAGTCTTTAGTTGCTGATTTTGTTTCGTTTTCTGTTTTTTATGTTTATGTAAACAAAAATAAATAAAAATAAAGATTGGCTCCATTCCAAGGTGCGTATGTAAGAGACTGAAGAGACAATGTGCTGATCAAGTGATTAGCTAACACAAAATATTGGCTCTTAATTAAAAAAAAAAAAAAAAAAGAAAACTTTGTTATGCTTGGAAAGCTCTCACAAACAGAGTGATAGTAACTCATCCAAGCTGAAGGTATCCTTGTACAGTGCGAATATTAGCATATATATAACTTACTTAGCTTAGCCCTGGTGAAAAACTGACGGGCTAAAAAGTGCCAATGACTCTAAAATACAAAAAATCAATAGCTTAAAATGAAGATATGGCAGATGTAAGTAAAACAATACATCACTTTATGGCTTTCTCTTAATTTTTCTTTGAGCCTTTAAGTCTATCACAATTACAGAGATGTTATCTTGGCTTCCCCTGTGGATGGCAAGCTTAGTTAGATACTCTGCAGCTGACTGAGCTGCAGGATCACCACCTCCTTCGCTGCATCCCATTGTGCCGCTGCCGCTGTTATCACCGTACTTCTTGTGCCAAAGAAGGATCCGCTTCTTTGCAACCTCACAGGCTTCTTCATTTGTCATTACATCCCATAAACCATCACTTGCTAGAATAAGACACTCATCGTTTTTCTCTCTACGCACAATATTGACTTCAGGTTCTGGAATTATCCATGGTTTCAGGTATCTGTCACCTGTTGGGTAAAGAAGAAAAATTAGACAAAAAAGATTATTTGGGTAAGAAATTTATGTAGCAAAAAAGTTGTAGACTGAAATCACATTGAAAGAAGCGTACTTGAGTAACTTTTTGCTCCAAATATTATAAGGAAGTGAAATAAAACTACAATGTACCAGTAAAAGAGTTTATGTTCTATGCACTCTTTCTAATTTTTTTTACAGTCATGATAGGTAAGACTTTTAAGGTGGTTATCACTAAAACCAACGAATTATCATGCATGCCTGTTTGTTTCGGTGTTTACTTGTAAAAGAACTCTTTGCTGGGTTATTTTTCCTTCTTGAAACTTCAAAAGTTAAGATAAAACGCATTAATGACATGCATAACAATGTTTGTCCTCGCGTTCAACTTCAGCACAAACTCATGATAAATAATAGTATTGTAGTAGAGATGTAGAACTGAAAAACATAATACTTTTTTGGATGTAACCAGAAGGTATCTACAGCTTCTTATTTGACTCTGAACTAGTCCCTCCCACTGGGTCAGCCTATTTTGGAGTAAAGTGATACCTCTAGTTGCGACTTCATGCCTAAGCCGAGGATCAAACCCCAGAAGACGATTTAAGGGACTCAAGTGTTGAACCACTTATGCCAACAATTTTTTGTCATAACCGCATAATATAAGAGTTTCAAGAAAACCAATCATGTTCTAGATATCATGCAACAGACACATACCTATGGACCTTGACATAGCCAAGACACCAAGAACTCGATATCCTTTCCAATGTATGACTTTTCCTCCCGCTGCTTCTATCCTAGCCCGCTCGTCCTCTCTATTTGGCTGCAAAAACAGGAAGTTAAGTTTCCTCTATCAGACAACTTCAGCTTCTAATACAAACTCACTAAAAATACTATGAAACTAAAATGAAATGTCTTACTTTGTGGTCAGAAGACAATGGCATGGCTTCTTTTCCACGGTATAAGACAGTTCTTGAATCTCCACAATTTGCAACTATTATGTGGGTTTGGCTTAAAATGGCAACCACTGCAGTGGAGCCAGCAGTCTCAGGAGCAACAGGTTCAATATTAGACTCAGAGCCACCACTGCTAATTGCACCAATTCCTCCGACCTCATCATCCATTTTCTGAAAACAATTGATGAATGCTTTCTTCCAATGGTCCTGCCAATCAATATCTCTCCCATTTGTTTCAGTTAAACTTAATTGTGCAGTCTCTATCTCCTCGATCAACGCTGAATGAAGACGTTCCTGACAGTAATTGGCAACCTATGAAAACAAAAACACCCCATCAGTGTGAAACACTGATTTCAACAATACAATTTGTATAATTTGATTTATAGAGTATTTTTAAGGCCTACCTGAATGCCCCCGTGTCCATCGTAGACACCAAAAAAGTGTGCTAGAGAGTTTTTTTTGTTCTCATTTACACGGTCATTCATTAGCATCTGTGAAGAAGCTTGAAAAAGTTGAGGCTTAACAGAAATAGCATCTTCCATCTCCGGTCTCATTCCACAAATTGATGAACAACCCCACAGAGGGTCCCTATTAATCAATTCCAAAGCATTCTGGTTGCTTGTTCTCCATGTTTTATTCTCCACTGGCAACTGATCAAGAAGCACAGCACTTTGATCCCCACTAGTTATATCCATTGCAACAGAAACTGTGTCCTCCACTGGCTTCACCGATGGACTTGGCTCTTTTATTCCATCATCAACCTTGATGATAATTGGTGAATCTATTTCAGAATAACCATTAGCCACAGATTGAGAGCTTGAACTACTATGCAAACACTGAAAATCCACTGCTAACATTAATTCATCTTCCTTTATTGCCTGCAGGTTATGGCTTTCATTCAAGACCCAATTACTCTCACATTCAATAACCATTTCTGAGACAAGGGAAGCTGCTCCAACTTGATTCTCCTTTAAACAGTCGACTGCAGGATTTAAAATCAAAGCAGCCGCTGCTGTATTTGCCATGAGCTTCAGCCCAGTTATCTCCATGTGAGTCGTCACTGCAGACTCCTTTATTTGAATCAAATTTCCAACACCAAGTGTAAAAGGTACTGCAACACTAGAAGATATTTCCTCCATTGGTTATCTTTGCCTTGTAGCAATAGTCTTCTTATCCTCCTCCTCCGGTATCCAATAAGTTGCTGTCCCTTTTCCCTCAAGCCTCCTCCTTTCTATGATATAATTGAATTTTAATCAAAATCAAAACACCAACGAGGCTCCTACGGCAAGAAATTTAAGGAGTTTAATTAGAACCAACTCTCCTCCTAAGGAAACAGTCAAATACAGTGTAACAAAATTCAATTATAAGATTACTTATTATTATTCTCTTAGGGCATCAAACAAATTAAGACTAGAAAGAAAGAAACAAAACAGCCCACAAAGAAGATCCTTTCTGAATTCACCTGTTTTGGACTTTTTATAAGCCAATGATGTCCCAAAACCTTCTATTTCTTTCTCCTTATGATCCCTGGAAAACCAGACAATACAGATTATTCAAGCAATTAATTAGCGGCCTAGAAAACGGAGACAGGGGAAAATGGGGTCGCTGAAAATGAATGAAAAAAGAAAAGAAGCAAAGGAAATAAGAGAGAGGTTTCCTAGATCTGAGATAAGTCATAACGGTCACTGAAATTTCCTCTCCCTGGTTTTTACCTCTTGTGTTCCTTTCATGTGTCAACTACAACGAAACCTTCAAAATGAATGAATAATCATATCAAATCAAACCAAAGGCAAATAATTTTGGTCATGTCAACTCGTACCACCCACTTTGTGCGTGTGCCTGCCTTCACCATCTATGCCTAGATTCCTTCTCTAAAGTGCACTCAGTTTAATTAATAACCTCTACAAATAATGAAAAATAAAACTCAGTAATCTGAGTTATCAGTTTTTTTACCTTTGCATGAAAAGTGAGGGAAGCGAATGAAGGGAGGAACAGAAACCTCAACAAACTATATGCAGTACGAACATTTTCATTCATGAGTTTTTGTTTTTATTTTTGACAAATAAAAAAAAAAAACAAAGAGAGAAGTTTCAGCTTTTGAAAATAAATTATTACGCAACAGATGACTATGTTTTCTTTCTTTATTTATTTTTCTTTACAAACAAAAAGTAAATGTATTATTAGCAGGCTTTCCGTTTCTTCACCTGCATGATCGACACATAGCCCTTTGTTTTTAAAATAAAAAAATGAAATATTGAATCGTTCGGTTGAGTTTTGTTACATCGTTTCCCAAGGAAAGGAACTCTTTCTTTAATCTACCAATACAAGATTAAGACGTGGAAGTCATTCTAATCTCACTCTCTCTCATCTATTATGGACTTTAGCATCTTTTTTCCAAATCTGCTTTTTTTTTTTAATACTATGTTAGTATGTATGTTATGTTATGGATTGATTGTTGATCAAAGATCAAACGTTGAACGATCTACAACATTATTTTTCCTTGTTTAATCAGAAAAACCACGCACAGAAATAAAGAGGGCCAGTACGAGGAAGCCACGTGGGCGTGAGAATCGATAAAGGGGGGGTCCAATCACCCAAGTTCGAAGGGAGATGTGCATGTACTGTACGAAACAACAACTACTACTAACATAATAATACGAAACTGTCTTTTCTAATAAAAAATAATAAAAGTTAGATTTTTTAAACATATATTCAGTCATGTAAATGAAAAATACTTTGTTTTTCATAGATACAATTTTTTTTTAAAAAAATTATGCTTAAAAAAGAATATTTTTTTACTATCATCCAGAAAATATTTTCGAAGAAGAGAAAATCTGTATCAGTTGATTTTCAAGTCATGTGTAGCTAATAAGTATTCATTTTAAAAAGAGAGAGAAAAAAGTATTATACGTGATAGTATTAAATAAAAATAATAATTGTTTGATAGTAGTAGTATTTAATTAATTAGAAAGCAAATGGGATGGGGGGATGAAAGAGAAGGAAGGAAGGGTTGCTGTATTTGAGAGATGCATGAACATGAGGAGGTGAAGTGACAGAGACAAGAAAGAAAGAAAGAAATAGTAAAGGGTGACAGTTGACGCGTACAACATGAGCATACTCCAAAAAGGATAGTAATAATATATCTTGAGATTCTCTTTTTTTTCATTTTCTTGCAATGCATATAGTTTTGTGCCGAAAGAAAGAAAGAAAGAAAGCCATGACATGACAGACAGACAACACCTTGAACTTCAACCTCAACCCCTTCCCTTTGTCTCCACGTGTTCTCCATCTTAAGTGCTGACCAACCGACCATATCATATTCAATATTCATTTCCATATCTACCGGTGTATGCGTATGTCTTTATCCATACCATACGTATTTTAAGCCAAAAAAGGAAAACAATTTACCAAAATAACAATCAATTTCATCATCATTTCACTGCTGCGTTGCGTTCGTATCTAACAGTCCATATTATTATCATATACATATGGATAAGAATAAATATACAATGTCGATTTTCTATAGTTTTACAGCAAAATATGTGTTTTATTTGCTTTCTTCAACTTATTTTCTATTTCTTAATATAATTTACTTTTCTACCGTTTTTTTTTTTCGTTTTAGCTTATAATTATTATTATTATTAAATTATAAATTGATACTTTTTGGATAAAAATATTTTATTTAATCATCAGTAAATATAAATATTTTATTATGTATCTTTAATAATGCTCTCTTTTAATTATCTAATCTGTGTAATCAATCTTTTATTATAATAGCCATAAATTAAATGAAAGAATTTAATACATGTAAAGTTATTAATATAATTTACAAGCCACTTTAGTGAAAACATAAAGACCACTCCTCCTAGTCTTGGGTTGTTTCTTCTAGCTGACTCCATGGAGATTTCTTTCCTCAGGGTGTAGAGTCTGCCTTTTTTTTGTTATTAGCTCTTGTAACAAAAAAAAACAAAAAACTATGCGATTCATAAGAATGCACGGTTCAATATATTGGTTTTAAAAAATAATACAGATATCAACATAATAGAAGAACATAACCTATACTCGGCAGCCATCCGCGGAGGATTGACCAAAAGGTTTTTTTAAAGGAACGAACTTCAACTCACACAACCACTATATTGAAACCCATTATCGATCTATTATTTTTTGTTGCATTATTCTTAATTTTGAAGCAGACAGCCACGAAAAATTAAAAACTAAACTACATTGTTGACTTGTTCACATCAAATCCCAATTTTGAGGAAAACCCTGGCTCCAGCAACATATAATATGTAATTACATAGAGAAAAGTCAGGCTTAAGGAGGAAGATAATCCATGTGAGCCACTGCTACTAATCTATCGATAGAAACCAAATTATTTGCGTATTTGATGTCCCAATGCAATTTTACTACAATATACACTTGAATTTTAAACAGAAAGCTGGAAGTTAGGAAGGCCAGCAAGGATTCAAAGCTTACCTCCCTGCATAAAAGGAACTGCGGCTCAATTTCGCCAGGAAAGAAAATTCCCTTGCACATTAATTTCTTACAAAGGCAAATCCTAATGTTAGAATTACTCAACAATATCTCCCTTCAATCATCAAGGTTGTAATTCAACCAGCGCTACAGAATCTCAAAAGTCAAAAATCAAATAGAATGAATATTAACAATTCTCAGCTCCTTCGCAAGACCTTTTTATGCATGGGTTGTTACAATATCAGGCAAAATTTGTAATCAGATTCGCTTCCAAACCTTAATTGGAGAGACAGAGAGAGCCTGAGTGATGATATACCCAGAATCTGCTTCACATACCCAAAGTAGCACAACAATTGGATTATCTGGTGCAAGGCAGACAACAATCAGCTGATCACATTCACATCAGTATCATTTTTTCCTTGAAAACCTCATACAATAATGTGGATAATACCTGGATGAAGCCACTGCAGCAAACCACTCGCACTAAATCACATCGAGGTACATATCTGCAAAATGCCAAGAAAAGAAAACCCAAGCAGGAGAGGGAGAGAAGGGAGACCAACTGAGTGGCCAGCTAGGTGTAATTTCAGCAAATGAAAAGCTGATTTTATTAGAAATATTAAATGTATGTACAAGAGGTCTTGTTCTCTGATTTGTAAGAGCTACAACCAGGAAGTGTTTGCTAAGATATAATTACTAGGAATGCTAACTTGTACCTTGAACAAAAAGATCTTTACAGTGGAAGTCATGAACTTTAACACGAGCAAAATCCGAAACAGCTGGAAAGGTCACTCAAAAACAACTTGGAGGGAATAGTCTACCAAAGAATCTATATAACCTAATTGTGGACGGGATTAGCCATAAGACCATCCTATGTAACTAGTCATTTCTTCAACGTACTTTGTTTTTGCTTTGTTATTGGTATACTGAACAGGACTATACAAAAAAAGCAGCTTCAAACCATCATATTCAAGTCCGAGAGATCATCCATTGGAATTTCAAGGCCGCCCATAAAGTCATCATGATCTTGTAATCCATCGTCATCAATATTCAACCATGAACCAAGATCCTGACCTTGGTCATCACCAACACCGAGTACATCCATTCCAGGTAGCTGAAGGTTGGACAAATCAATAGGCTCGTGGTCATCCAATCCACCCAAGCCAAACTCATCCTTTTCCTTTGCATTGCTAGTTGTAGGCATTTCATTAGACTTTGGAACAGAAGGTAATGCTGGTTTTGGTTGCTCTGACAGCTTCCCAAGGAGGCCATTTACAGAAACAGAATTCTGGGTTGCTTTCTGCTTAGGCTTTGTTTTGGATTTTCTATCTCCCTTAGCACTGGACGATGCTGGCCTACCAACTTTAGTAGTTCCATTTCTAGATAGTACCTCCCTGCTGTGCCCCTTTCCGTCTCTGTCTCTCTCACTTCTCTTTCCTTTTGCATTGCTTGTTACAGAACTTCCGATGCCTGGAGCACTAGAAATACCTGGAGTACCACCAACATCATCAAGGGACAATTCCCTCTTCTTCACTCTGTTTGACCAAAGATCTTCCTTCCCACTAGTTTGCTCAGATGAATGATTTAAAGCAGGAAGCATATCTGATGAATTAAGATCATGATTATCCATATTCTGACTAAACTGTGATGGACTCTGCTGTGAACCCATGGAAGCTACAGAAAGTAAAAAAAAATTAAAATATCAAAATCCAGCGTCTGTTGAGATGAGCAATAAGATAAACAAAACAAGATGACTTGACAGAGCATATTAGACAAAGATGGTATATACAATCAAAGTTATTAGAATGTAAGCTAAAATGCTAAACACAATTGAGATGGAAGAAACAGAGCATAGATCAAAGCATTTATTCCAAGTAATGAAGAAGATACCTGTTCTTGCTTCCACAGAAAGGGAAGAAGCATATGGTTTTGAGGATTCGGCAAGGAACATATCCTTGAATAAAGGATCACTGAAGCAGCTCTTGCCAGTATCTTCAAATTGATGGCATCGCTCTAGTGTCCGTTTGACAAACCCCAATGCAGCTTGCTTGGCCATTTTGTTGCTTGTATTTTTCCCACCAGAGGGACTAGGACCCCAAGAAGCCTGTTAATCATACATTTGTCAATTTACTCAGCCATGTGACCTGATTATACAATAGTAAACATGCAGGGCATTTTGAGGGTGAGCCTTGCTGTAACAGTAAGGGTAAAACCTCGTGACATGGTAGTTATGGGTTTTAGTTGCAAAGGCCCTTTTCTCGCAAGTAATTATGCATACATCTTATCCTCCTTAACCCCATAACTGCAAGACTTAGGAGCCTAGTGCATGGACCACCCTTTTATTGATATTTGACTCTACTAGTAATTGGAAGGCTTGATTCTTTTTTCTAAAACAATTTTAATTATTTTACACAAGATAATAAGGAAATTAGGCAAAGCATGAATTTTGGTTTACTTGTAAAAACCAAGAGGTCAAATATATCATGTCTAAGCTTAAATAATAGAGCAAGGATTTTTTTAGACTACACTTTTCGGATGTGAATGGTAGGATTTCATAGTGCATTTTTTTTAACCCAATACAAATCCTATGAGCACTGGCTGAATACTACAGTCATCTACTTCTATGAGGTTTCCAAATAAAAACCTTTCACTTTTAGTTGCTTAAAAAAATCAGCCCTAGGGCTGACAATGACAAAACTAGGGGGAAAAACACAACTCACACCTAGACAATCATAGAAAGTCTAGACCAGGCTCTCAGAAATCAAAATCCCTTATCCATTCGTGTAGTATAAAGATCTACAGCCAATTCAACAGGTGCACAACTAAAATAGCATGCAAAAGTTTTATTCTAAAACTGAAAGCATATTATATACACAAATAGTATTGAATGTTAAGAAGATTACCATGTATTTCTCATAAGCCATCACAACAAGTTTATCTAGAGCACGTTGCTCAAAACCCCTGTTAACAAAAGTTTATATTTCCATTCAGAAGAATGAAAGCAAAAAAGGTTAAAATAAGCAAATAATTAGGCTATAAATGGAAGTGCAATTACTTTTCTTGAACTTCTTTATCCACTGAGGCAGATTTGAACAATCCATCTAGCAAGCTTTTCTTCTTGGAAATCTGTGACATAAAAAAATAGAAATCAAAGTGAAATACATATGACAAAAGAATGAAGAGCATCAAATGTTGAATGAAATATATATATTGAAGGTTTTCATCTCTATGCCTGATCTATATATTTATATATGTTAGAAAGCAATATAAAAAAAATATAATATGTGAAATTCACATAACAAATAGTAATTATGGGGAAAAAAGATTTTGACAACTAATAAAGTATAACTACGCTTCAGCATCAATCGGTACCTGTCCTTGGTAAAGCTCCTCAAGCCTAGTAATATCCTCCAATATTCCTTCATCATCTGTTTGCAACATATCAGGCTTGAAAAAAACAAATTAAAAATCAGTATCATAGTAACTTATTAAAGATTCAACAACAAAGATCAAAACATCTTCAAGTATTTTGTATCAACACAAAGAATGAGCAATATAGTTTAAATCCTTTGGATTACGCAAGTAGACTTACCACTGGTGCTGGGGCAATTCCAATACTTTTAAGCTCCAAGAGAAGCTTATCATTTATATCCAAGCTATCATATTGCAACTCTGAACAGGTGAAGTTAGACATTAATGCTTTATCGTGAAGGAAACCATTTACTGATTTGCCAAAACTTGAGTTCAATCCAGTTGGAGGAATACCAACAATATCACTTTCAGTTTCATCATATTCTGGCTTGTCCATAATCCTATAACCATTATAAGCAGAATGACAAGCAAACTGAAAATTTGTTCCTGAGTGGTGATCCAAACCAATCAATTCTGATTCCCCATCAGGTTCAAACTCAGTATCATATGCATCAAACTTTAAGTGTTCACTTCCACCACTACACTCCTCCTCTGAGATTAAAGCAGCTATAAGCCTTTCACAGAGAGGGATCACATTATGATCTCCCTTAGATAGTTGCAACTGTTCTGCAATAATTCCAGCATTCCATTGAGCATCAGATCCAGCATCTCTTTCACAGCCTACCAACCCATATCCATTAACAATGGTTTCACAGCCATCTATATTTGAAGGAATGGGAGTCGGCGTCAGTGTGCTTGATTCAAGATTTACCTGAAGGGCAAGTGAAGTATTAAAAAAAGTTTGAATAATCTATTCCTATTATATGTTTGTCTCAGAAATTCCAAATTTTTCAATAAATTTAATTATTTAATTATGCTTTAATCATCAATAAATTCTCATCTGTAATCCTTGAAAAGATAACGATTACCTTTTGCTTCCAGTAAGTAATATCCTCCTCAGTTATCAAACTGAAGAAAGGCTCCATCTGCCTCCAGAAGGGGCTGGAAAAGGCATGAGCTGCAGTAATAAGAAAATACAAAACAATTCAATCAGGGACAAATATTTAGGCTGCAAAAATAGATAGTATTCAGTAAGATTCGTACCAGAGTTGATAAGACCCTTTACAGCAGCAAGCAGCTCTTCATGTCCATCTTCTGACCCAACTAATCCACCAAATAAACCAAAAATGAATAATAATATACTTGTACTGCAGTTAAAAGTTGAGTTCATTAATTTTTTCTAGAAGCAAGAACTAGTACCAAAAAAATCTGCCGCTGCATTAATAACAGGCTTTTGACGAGCATAGGCTTTGCGATCGGAGAGTTTCCTAGATGGTGGACGACCTGCCTTGCTGCAAGGATTTCATCAAATCATAGACTTTAATCCATCTGCCCCAACAAATTAAAAAAAGTGCTTAGATAGAAGGATGTGAACCTTTCATTCTTATCAGATCCTAGTCTTGCACTTCTAAGTTGTTTTGCAGTTCCTATATTGCCAAGCTTCTCAGATGTCATTGGCGTCAGTGACCTCGTGGTGGTAAGACTGCGTCCTGTCCTCCCTTGCCTCCGAACACCATCTCCATGTTCTTCACCAGAAGCATGCCTATTCTTTCTTGTTGGCAGTACCACGTTAGACACCTTTTGAACATTTTGGCCACCTTTCTGATATGTTTCTTCCACTTTCCTACCCTTTTCTTTCAGTTTAACATCAGCCACCCCTGACTCCTCACTCTCAGATAATGCAGCGGAAGATGAAGGATCGCCTTTTAATTTAATTTGCTGAGGAGAACTGCCAGCCAAGCGTCTGGCAAATCCTAACCCAAGATCATTACCAGCCACATCAGAGGCAGTATCCAAAGTTGGAGCTTCATCACTATTTGGAACAATAGGCATGAAATTTGTTCTTCTAGCAGTGCGAGAGCTCTTTTGTGGTCTCTGCCAGGGGACAACAGGTGGGGAAGATGACCGTGCTGATGCCACACGTTTACGATTGTTAGTACCAGCAGCAGCAGGGGGCTTCGTGGCACTGTGAGACAGTTCCCAATCATTAGGAACAGTTGCTCTATGGACAACTGGTGACAACTTGGGGGCAACTCCAGAACCTGTCCGTGGAGCCCGAATAGCAGTGTTCATTTTTGCACTTGAGGTAGGGCTGGCTGAATTAAATTCATCACGTGCAGTTGCCCTGGTCATAGAACATAACACATACTGAATCAATCATCTACTACAGAAAAAATATCACACAGATGAAGAGACATATGAACTATAATCACAAGGCTCCATAGCATACAGAGCAAACAATTGAACAATTCTACCAAAACAAGATGAAAATAAGGAGAAAATGAAAAAGAAACATGCAAAAAAATTGTAGTGAAGGACAAATCTCTTTCCCAAAAGCACAAAATCAAATAAAGAAGAAATGGGTTCCACAGCTTGTGCTTACTTGTTTACAGCTCTGAAATTCACCCTTTCCTTGTCTGAACTAACAGGACGACCCCTCCTATCATTGGCAAGGGAATTATTATCTTGATTGTTTCTAGGGGTAGAGGCACGCATGCCCAAGCCAGTTTGTTGAGAGATACCATCTGATTTTCCAGTTCCAACAGTTCCATTAGAAACTCCCGGCCTGTAAAAAAAATACATGAAATTATTATACTAATAGGCTAGGTTTAAGCAAGATAATCAATAAGAATTTAATAGAGCACATAAATGAATAAATATAAATATATATTGTTACATGATATCTTCCATCAAAGATTTTAAAGTCTTCTCCCTTAAAATCAGCAAAATCCCTCACAACCGTATTCTCTTTCTTTGAAGAAAATCCTTTCACCATTACCACTCTGGAGAGAACTCCAAAACAGTTACTACCCATAATTTATTTTCATTATCCAATTAAAACATTTGGCAGCAAACAGGAGGCTACAATTCTATGGAACTATGCAATTTATACAGTTATTAGGCAGTTGGTGAGAGGAAATGGAATGATTGAATTTTCAGGTATGTCTCTTTGCCCCAACACAACAGGGTTGTTTGTATGGATTCTCTCAAGGGATATGGTTATTTCAAAGGAATTTCTATTATTGGTATGCATAAAGATTGTAAAGCCTAACAATTGTTTTGGACATTTACTCTTTTTTCCCCTTTTTAAAGGAGGATTTTATAATCCCCAATCCTCCCACAAAATGTGCTTACTCTCCAATTAAAATATTATATTGAAAACTGAATATGATAACAAAAACAATATTAATTGCACATTCATACCTGAAAGAATGAGAATCATTACTCAATTTTGACCGCGAATCAGTAGCAAGTCTTTGTTGCATTCCCTGTTTAGTTTCTTGGAAGGTGTTAACAGGTTTAGTCAATGTTGTACTTGGAGAACCTTCTAGTTTGATACAAGAGCGCTTCTTCTTCATTTTCGACTTTTCCCAACCATCACCTCCAATAGGTAAGGTTCGTTCTTCACTCTGAACTACACCATTGTTGGCAATCCGTAGCTTTTCCTTATCTCTGTCAACTGTCCCTGATGGCCTGACAAGAGAATTAGTCCGCACATCCATCTGAAATTTATCAAAACAAGTCAGTTTTGCTCCAAAAGGTTTTATTGCAAGCCATATTAATCTGAAAGATAACTATCCATATAAAGGAAAGAACAAAATTTTATAGTTGAGTCTACAACACAATTATGCCTTATTAGAACCTAAAAACTGAAAAAGTATAATATCCTACATTTCACCCTTTCCAGAGAAAAAATGAGAGGCATAAACCAACATAAAGCTCTTGAAAACCTACATACAAGCTTCAGGCAGAACACATAATGCAAACAATAAATCTACATATAATTTTTAAAAAATTCTATACACGTAACATAATGTGATATCCACAAGAATATCACTGGAGAAATGTTCTAGCATGCAAATTTTAACAAAGGCAGTTTCCATGTAAATCAGAGATATGGTCAAATGTTACAAAATCAAAATATACTACTAGGACATATATACTATTATTTATGACTGCAGTATTTATTTTAAATTTTAAATTTTGAAAAGTAAGAAAATGAACAAGCAAATATAGGAAGAATTAAAAGAGTGAAATTGAGCAAGTTCACACTTGCAAACAAGCATGGGGGGAAAATGAAAGACACATACCCTTACATCAACCATAGAAGTTCGAGTGCGCTTGTTTGGAACAACATTTTTGGTACGTTCTTCTGACTTTTGCTGCTCAAGTTCAAAACCACCTGTGACAGGATGACTTTGAACTCCAACCTTACCCATGCTTGGCCCCAAGACTGGCCGATCACTTAACATGGCATTAGAACGGTCATTGGAAAAACCCTCAGCTCGAGATCTTTTCTTTGAAGTTATAGCTGGGAAAACTTCATGGAATACAGATAAAGCCTCACTAAACATTTTCACACGTTCCCTGTTGAATAACACATATTATGCAATGTTATAAACTTAATTACACACATCTAACTTCAATGCAAAGTAACAAAACCTACAAAGAACTACCTTGCCTTCACAATGTTTGCAACCAAAACCTCCCTGCCACGTTTCATGTCTTCTGGTACAGGTGATGTCAGTAGCTTGCCTTTTGAAGAACTAGATGGAGATTCATCAGGTGAAATTCCAAGAGCAGCATTAATGTGTCGCTTATAATCCATTTGACGATTAGACTTATGCTCTAGTGTTAACGACTTTGGATCAAATCGCACATAATTGAAGAAGCTCTCCACATCCCCGTGCGTGGCTGGAGAATTGCTTCTTGACATGTTAGGAAGAGAAGACAGAATTGGATTTTCCATGCTTTCCCGAAAGCTACCTGATCTATCTAATGAAGCAGCTATGTGGGATCCACGTTGCCCAGGGTACAATGGTCTATCTGGGCTACTGGAAGATGGATCAAACTTGCTAGATGATGCCATTGCCCTAGTTCCCACACATCCTTTGAGCAAAAAATACAGAGCAGAGAGTGGTGCATGACAAGGATGCAGCACTATGGCACATAAAGGGCAAATCTAAATTACAAGAGATCAATTGGACAAAGCACCTGAAAGGTCAAAATAATCACAGAAAATTTAAATTCTTTTGGCTGAGAGAAGGAGACATTTATGTGCACCCCAACAATTCATCAGAGGTATGACTTGGGATTGCAAATAAGGACTCATACTCAAAAGCTATTACAAACTCATGCCCAAAAAAAAAAATTATTAAAAAAGGTAAAAAAATCATAACACATTTAAAAATTATTAGAATATATGACATATATTCTAATAATTTCCACATATGATGAAAACAAATATACATAAATGTCAAAAATTATAGATGCAAATGAAACTACCAGTGCCCGCATTGTCATAAAAAGATACTTAAAACGGATAGTCCGGAAAAAACATATTACGATGTGTATCCTTAACTCAAATCTCCTTGACAGATCTCATAAATTGCAACATATATTTCACAGATTCAGTTCTATTTAGGACTATGTCCTCATTCTTATATATCTATTTTATCATTTCTCCATTTAGTATGCCATTTCAACAACAACAAAAATTCAAATTAAAAGGCATGTTTGTTGGTGAATTTTTAAAAGAAATAATATTTTTTTAAATAAAGATGTTTAAAAAATATAATAATTATGTGATTTTGAAAAAAAATAAACTTAACAAAAAATTCATTTTAGTGCCTTCTTTAAGCTATGAAAATAATAACTTCTGGGAAAAACACTAAAAAGTAAAAACACCATATTATAAAATCACTTTATTTTAAGCATACACAGATATGTCATAAGTCTGCAGTATTAAATCTCATTTTAATAATATATATACACAATGAACAACAAGTCCTCACAGCACTTGAAACTTCTTCTAAATAACTTTGACCATCAAAGTTACAGTTGAAGTGAGACTAAAGGTTAAAAAATCATGTAAAATGTTGGGACAGTGTAATATACATACCTTTGATCTTAATGGCAATTATCTGCCATCAGGCATGCTTTTGTTACAAATGTAGGTATCTTTTGTGGTTGCAAATTATTGAACAAATAAATCTTAATGTTAAGTTATTAACAGACACTCCCATTCAATAATAGGGAAAAAAATGACTCATATGACCATGTGTAAGAATTTTTCCAATTCTGCAACAGTCAACGTTGATTCTGACCACAGAACAGACGAGCAAGCTCATAATATGCGAGTCAGAATGCTCGTACTTTACCAAACATCATGATCATATAAAGAAAATATAATTTTATATAGATAAACTTTCCACTGGCAACATGGTGAAATCTATATTAAATGCTATGAAGATTTGTCAACAATATGCTACACGCAAACTGCTTACTATAACTATATGCTGACTAGACTTCAAACACCAATCTAAGTCATTAATTAAAGCCCATTTATGCTATTCACAAAAACAAACAGAATGTCAATCTTTACAAACAATCAACTCAATTTCCAACACCACGAAAAAAACAGTCGAAGACCCACCCTCCAAATGTGCCAAGCAGTAACACCAGACACTCACTTATGTTTACAATTTGGCATTCTTACACTCACCCCCAGTTCAATGCACTATCTATCTACCAAAATATTAAGCAAGCTCAATAAAATTGATCACGCAGTCTTTAATATATGATAAAATCATAATGCAATATCAATGAAATTTTGGTCAATTAATATCTATCCTAAGTGGTAAACTAATTCTAATACAAAACAAGAGAGAATAAAAACACATCAATCAACAAGAAAACTCGTGTTGCCTATGTTGAAACAAGTTCATTCAAGCAGCCCCTATTGCCTCCCGTCGAAAGCACGATTTTAATTTGAAATTTTTTTTCAACATCGCAGATGAGTAAGAAGACGAAACCCTAAGGGTCAAATCAACAAAAAAGGGTAAAAGGAGGATAACAAACTACCTTCGCGAAGCAGGCAGAGCATTACGAATTGTAGAGAAACAAAACCCTAGAAGTTGAATCAGGAAAAATGAAAAAAAAAAGAAGAGCGAAATTCAAATTTGAAGACCTTGAATGTCACAGCGAAGAGCGAGTGCAATTGGCGATTGGAAGAATCGAAGGAAGGTTGGAATTATGAAGAGTTGAGTTGCCCGACGTTGAGTTGGAGCTCCAAATTCGTACGAGGCGAAGCCATGGAGTCCGGTGTTTTGATCATGATCGCCAACAATTGGACCGACTTCAAATTACCAATTTGCCCATCTTTTCCCTTTTTCCGAATATAGGATCCCCATTCAATCAGGGCCGTTTTCGGAATACCGCTGTTCTAACACCTTATAACTGGCAATGTGTTACATACATGTGCTATGATTATTATGGCATCATGTAAATTATTGTAATCAGCTATATTCCAATTAGTTAAGATTCAGGTATTGTTTATTAATATATATATATATATATATATATATATATATTCAACTATTTTTCCGTTCAAATAGCAAAATAGATTTAATTGTATTTTTTACCTTCTAACTTTTTTTATTTTTGGACAAATTTTTATCCTCAACTTTAATTTTATTTTATTTTACAAATTTTATCCTTAATTTTTTTTATAAATTTTATTCAAATTTTTATGTTTATTAATGAATAAATAATATAAAAAATTGTCAAATTTTAAAAAATTGAGATAAAATACTTTAAATTAATTTATTAAAGATAAAATTAGTCAAAAGCAAAAAAATAAAGATAAAAAGTGTCATTATGCCTAAAATATAAGAGTAAGATCAAATAAATTAATGTAAAATGAATTATATATTATTTATTATGTGTATAATAATCTTATATATATACACACACATATATAATTGCATAATATTTTTCAAATTAACTTTAATATGTTTTTTTTTAATAATAAAAATTATATGCAAATATATTTAATTTTATATATTATCTTATTTCTAAATTATAAGAAATATAAAACTTAAATAAAAGACCAACGATACAATTAACATTAAATATTTTATAATAAATATAAAATAGAGTATTATATATATATATATTAAAAAAATGTTATAATATTTCATAAGTAATTAATAATTCTTTACTCCCTCCCTGAAATAAAATAAAGCATATATTTTTTTTAAATGGATAGAAAAATTGAACATATATATATTTTTATCATGTCAAGATTTAACATGATGAATTCTCTTACAGGCACTGCTCACCCATATTTTGGAATGGTGAATTTGGACGGTAAAATTGTTATCTATTCTCTCGTGATTTTTGTCTGCTCCCATATTAAAATGAAAGCTAACTAATTAGTGCATTTGCTAAATAGATTTGCCTTATAGTTAATGATGACCCCATTTGGATAGAAGAAGTCCCTCGTTGTATTTTTTTCAGGGCCTCTGAATTCATGCTTGGCTCCCATTCTGTTTCTAAATAATACTACCTTTATTTAAACTTTTTTAAAACTACAAAGTAATTATTATTTTGTACAACAGAATGGCCATCTTTCGATAAAATAACAGTAATTATTAGTAGTAGTACAAGGGTAGATATAATTTTATTTTTGCATTATGTTTTATTCTTCTTAGACAAAGAATCTCCTCTATGCAATCACCAAATTAAAGTTTAAACTAGTTAATGAAGAAATTTACATCATTTAAAGTTCATTGGCGGCTTCCAATGGTGGAAATAAGTTGTGTTGGATTAATAAAGTTGAAGGCTTTATCAGATTCTCGAATTTAAGATCTAAGTCTTGTCATAGTAGTGTTTTGATTCTTTAATTTAAACTTTAATTAAAAATACACCTTATAAAAAAAAAACTATGTTTCTTTGCTTAAGACAAAATAGTAAGAAAAAATTGGAATTTGAATTAAAGATAAATTAAAAAAAAAGGAACTGGTACATACTCATAGCTGATGCATTATGTCATGGATGTAACGGCGGCGAACTGGCATTTTAGGCAAAGACATGTTTGGCATAATCAATTTAGAAAGTGCAACCAAAGCAGTGTGACATGAGACATGAGTCATGAGTCAAGATTGAAGCACGTGTGTACAAACTGCACGTGACAAATGAGTTAAACAACGAATCACAATTCGTACAAAGTTACAATTGACATTTTATCACTCTCCAAGTCAACACTGAAAAACTTACTTTCGTTATAACAGTCAACAACTATGGTAAGCCCAATGTTTCTTGCAGATTTGCACACCAGTGATCGAACTACAGTATATTTTTCTTATAACAGTCTTATCAACAATGTTTAAAAAACATTAATTAAAGAATTAATAAATATTTTATTTTTATACAATGTAATATTTTCATGGTTATTACAAAACTCATGCTTAGTTTTTTTTTTTTATCTCCAAATTATAATTAAAGGTTCAATTTGATCTCCAAATATTACAAATAATGTGACCCAATTAATTATTTCCTTCAATGATGCCCGTTGAGGTTCTCATTCTCAGTTAATCAGCATGGGACTCAGCCCTGATTGGAAAATGATAATACTGAATTTAAATAAACATAAAACAATTGTAACACTTATTATCATCAAGAATCAATTTCCCCCAAAAAACTTTAACTATTATATTAAGTGAAAGTTCATGACTATTTTTATATCTAGCACACACCACACAAAAGCAGTTACAGTGTACATAAAGCATTTTCCTATATATATTAGGCGTTTGACCAAGTTTTCTCTCTATGATGATTCTGAGTTTTGTTGACATAAATATATGGTGGAATGATGCCTAGTTTTGGATCATTCAGGGAGACAAATTGCAGAGAGAGACATTGTAAAACGTACAAATAGATTATGCCAAAGTTTCTAAATTAGGAATCACAATCTGACTTTTAATTCAAAAACTTCATGAAAGATGTAACCCATCCTGTGATTGGATTGTTGATATGATAGTACATTCAAAATGCAACTTGAAGGATATGCCTTGAATTTCTTGTGCTGCAATAAGAAACATAAATATTGTTATAAAAAAAGAAACATAAATAATACCATCACAAAGAAAATTGACTCAGTCTCTCTCTCTTTTTTTTTTTATTCATTTTAAGTGACAGAAGCTTAATTAACTCAAGTTTAGATCTGTCTTGATCAAAATAAAAGTTAGTCAGCAATCAAGAGTTCTAAAAGAGAGAGAGAGAATATGAGAGACATAATAATAATAATGTGACAAATCAAAAAGAAAATAGAATAAAAAAATTGAAATATACAACCTACATACCACTATTAAAATGTTGCAACAAGTCAACCCATGTTCCCATAGGATACGGAATAAATAAATGCTGTACACTTGAAAGAAAAAGAAAGGAACTTTGGAAGCATTAATTCACGCAATAAACTAAACTCTAACTACATGCTTGTTTGACAGGATAGAAATAATTTAGTCTTGATCTAGCTTTTTTGAGAAATAATATTAAAATAGTGAATTCCATTTTTTTATTTTTTTAGTTCACCACTAAAGTTAAAAGGTGTCATGGATAATGATATTTTTTTTATTATTACTTAAATGATTTTATATATAAAAGATAAAATGATATTTTTTAATTTTATAATATTATTTTTCACTCAACCATCCAACATTCGATTTTATTTTTCTTTATTTCTTTTTCTTAAATTACTTTTCTTTTATTTCTCTCTTTTCTATTATTCTCCACTCTACCAGGCATAAAACAAATAGAAGCCACCAACAAAATCTGAGGGAAAAGTTACAATGTCTTGCCCAGGATAGAAAGAAAAGAATAAATGCTGTCATATGATGTCATGTCAAGTTCGAATATGCAATTCCTTTCTCCTTCACCGCCCTGTGATTCTCCATGTCTAAAGCCCCTCCTTTTTCTCAAAAAAGAAAAAAAAAAAAAAAGAGAAGGTAGAAAGGAACAACGATCTGAGAAAAAAAATTACTATATTATGTCGTTCTCTAACGTTATTTGTCGTCCCACCCCACCACTGGTGCTCAGTGGTTGTTAACATTTATGAAAGTGCGTGTAGTTTTGATCTGGAACATGTCGAGGTAGAAGGAAACATAATTCACGTAAGAAACCATGACATGGGTGAAGGTTGTTGGGGATTGGTGGGGTGGGGTTGCAGGGGAGTATGAAGCAGAGGAAATAAAAAGTGAAAAAATTATAACTCGTAAACAGACAAATTTGCGAGTCACAGTTCAAAAACCATTTTGAGACCAGCAGCGTTCAAAATGGAAAAATACAACCAGAATGTTCCACTGTTATTCTCTGTAAAGCTAGACACGTAGACCTTTGTTCTATAAGCGCAGTTTTTAAATTCCTTTTAATGACACGTGACGTCACAGTGATGCTCTTCTCCGAGTAAGATTGCGTAGACAGAAGTCAAAAGACTCAAAACTGACAATACACAAAAGCACATCGATGCTACTTCTAGGTTGGAGAGCTATAATTTTAAGGGTCAAAGTCAAACGCTGTGGAACACGGCAGAACAAAATATATCATGTCATTAGACACGGAGTAAAATAAACACGTTAAGTCGTTAACTATTAAAAAAATAAAGACGCCGCGGTATCAAGCTTACGTTACTTGAGGAGTTTTTAACAACCATCACAACTCCAATAACAGCCCATTGTTTTTTATCAACCAAAAACAGGAACTAAACAGAAAATCGCTGAAAGCTTAATAATTTCAATTAAGAAAAGAAAAGGGAAATTCTCCTACAAAACTTCATATTTCATTTGAATTTTAAATAGATGAATAAATAACTTGACAAACATCTTAATTAATAAAATCACCTCATTAAAAAGATCAAAATTAAATACTCATTCATTTGACAAAAGATATCTATACTAATTAATTGATACATATCTATACCCATCTATCATCCCCCAGAATCTTAATTATTATAATGTGACTATAATTAATTAATAATAACCCATAGCCAAAAGAATAATGAGAAAAAACAAGTAGAATTAATACATGACTAGCAAGCTAGAAATTAGTAGTGCCGGCACGGCCATGGTGCAACAAATAGTGAGCGATCTGATCCCTGGACTGTTCGGCAGCATTAGAGCGAACGGCATTCTCGGCCAGCATCTCATCATCAAAGATGTCGAACTTCCAGTTAGGATCCATCTCCTCATTCCTCATCTCGCAAATATTATGCAAAACGCAGCACGCACCAAGAAGCGCGGGCAAGTCCTCAAGTTTGACCTCAGTCCTCTTCTGCAAGCAAGACCACCTCCCCTTGAGTCTGGCGAAAGCATCCTTAGCAATGCTCTGAATCTCCCCAACCTTCTCATTAAACGTGTGCTGCGTCCAGGTAAGGTACTTATGAGTGTAGGGCACCAAAACACCGTCCATCAGAGGGTGTCCTGAATTCCCCACAACCCAAACGTCCTTCAAGCTCCCCCTTGTGGCTCTCTGATACAACGCGCTCTTCTCCAGTACTTGATCGTCGGAGAGAGAACCGGGCCAGCCGATGCACACGTCGCTGAAAACTCCTTTTGTGTCAACCACGCCCTGGACGGTTATGGAGTAGCAAGTCTTCTGGTTCCGCTCGGTGTGCCGCTTGTTGAAGTAAGCGTTCACGTTGGATTTTGGTGCAATGATGGGAATGTGAGTGGTGTACATTGACCCTCCGATGTTCGGGATTCCGGAGAGAGACTCGAACTTTTCGGTTATGGCTTTCATTTCGGTTTCGTTTGGCCAGTGGAGGAACTTCGGCATCAGAACGGTTTTGATGGCGGCGCAGACCTCCAGTACCAGCTTGTGACACGTGGAGATTCCCAGCCCGAAGCGCTTGGATACTTCTCGGAGGGGGTCGCCGGTGGCCAGGCGCCAAATGCACACCGCCACGCGCTGCCGCACCGGGATGGCCTCGCGGAGCATCGTGTTTTTCTTCGTGACGGCGGAGTCGAGGTGCTGGCAGATCGTGTCGAAGGTGGCCTTGCTCATTCGGAAGCATCGCCGGAATTCCTCCTCCGGGAAGTCGGGGCTGTTGCATCGCTCCCACCAATCCTTTGAGCGGTCCTTCACCCACAGGCGGCGCTGCTGTGGTGCCGTGGAAGAGCTGGCTGTGACGTCATCTTCGACGCCACGGCGGGCTCTCTTGGTCGGGGATGAGTCGAATTCGAATTGGAACTCGTTTGGTTGGAATTGGTTAGGATTCATGATGGGTTGTTGTTTGTTGTCCAAGTGGATGAGAGAATTGAGAAGGTCGTTCAATGCGGTGTCGTTTAAGTCGTATTGGGGATGTTGGTATTGATCGTTGTTTCCACGACGCTTCTTGTTGATCACATTAGAATTGGAATTGGGAATGGGATCCATATTGATATGGGTTGAGTCAGGGAAGAAGAAAGAAGAATAGTCTTCGAGGGTAAGGAATGCGGGGGAGCCGATTTCCATGTGAAAAGTGTGAAAAGGTTGTGTGAACGCTGAAGAATTTGGTTGGGAAAGAGAAAGAGTGGGTGGTGGGTTTTATATGAAAAAGAACAAGAAGCGTAGGCGTGTCCGCAAATGGGAACGCGGTAGCTTTGACCCCCTGGCCCTGACTAGGACTCGTCAGTGGTAGTATTATATGGTTCTTTTTTTTTTTGAAACGTGGGGTTTCCCTTCAACGCGTTCCCAAATGAAAAACGTTGGATTTTTTAAGGAAAGTCGCGAGAAGTTTCGGTCAATAGAATCATCCTTGGGATTGGGAGCCCAAAAGCGAATAGGAGTAAACACTAAACAGAACTGTAGTATTCCTCTCACAGACACTGTCTCGGGCTAATCTTACCAATTAAGGAAAATAAATAAAAATAAAAACAAAGTGAGTAATGAAAAAAAAAGTACAGTAATACATTTTATAGAAAAATATACTGTAAAAATTCATTATAAGCGTGGTGTTACTTATTAAATTTACCATATTTGATTTGTAGGGTCTCACTAAAAGTGTCAAAATACTATTATTATTAGCTTAGATTAATGAAAAAGTGGTAATTAATGCTCTCATGAATTAAATAAATCAAGTAATTAAGAAAACTTCATTTTAGTCAAAAATACTATTTAAGATGTAAGAGATATAAAAGTCATTGAATAAGTACTTAAGAACACTTCATACTAATGTGCTTAATGCTTCTTAGCTAGCATCCTTGGTTATTAAGAGTTGAGACCCTTCATAAAACTAAAATTAAAAAAAAAAAAGAGTTACCACTCCTATGTTTGAATATTTGATGAGGAGAGAAGTAAAGTGAAGTGAAGTTTGACATTTTATGGTCTGGCCCTTCAATTTATTTTATGCGTATAATAAATGACTTCGTTGAAGGAGACCCCGTTAAAGACTTAAAGCTAACGGGCAAGCATTAACTAACTTTTATTTTTTAAAAAATGAAGAAGCATTAGTTAGCTACTCTTATTTAATGTTGCATTAATGTGCCGACAAAAAAATGTTACATTAATGTTTAAAATATCAAGAAAAATATTAATTATTTTTTCTAATAATATTTTTATTTGGTGCAATAAATGTATACATTAATAGACGTATATAGATATATACTACTATTATTATTATATAGTCACCGTCCAATGTGTTTTTTTTTTTTTTTTTAAATCCGTCCAATGTGTGTTACTCAATCCGCATAATAATGGCTTCATTGACGGCAACTCCTTTAACGGTAATGATCTATGAGCTATTATTTTTTTAGTTTAATTTATATTATTAATGTTAAACTAAAAGATATTCTCAATAAAACATTTAATTTTTTTTATTAATAACATTTAAGAAAAGAGGGAAATCCTTGAAAAGTCATGGAAAATTATGATAGTATATTTTTTCAGGTGTATTTATTTTTGTGATAAAAATAAAACATATGAAAAAAAAAAGGAATAGATGATGTAAGAGGTAATAAGTGATATGATGAAAAATAAAAATATGAATAAATTATAAAAATAAAAGTGTACGAAAATATAATAATTGGAAATTTACACACACGTGTGATTTTTTTTCCTTTTAGAATGATCTTGTATGTAGTTTTTGTTTGTAAGGAGGACGGAAGACCACCTTATAATTATACTAGGGTAATTTAATATGAATTTTTCTATTAAAACATATAGAATCTGACATTTTTATTTAAATAGACTTTTTTTTATAAAATAAATAAGCCAGTTTTGTTAATAAATCAGGCAAGGTCATTGTTATCAAAACCATTTAATCTATTCTCACCCTACTTGTTAATTATTAGTTGCATCGGATAGAGAGGTCAACCGAAGTGCTGGCTAAATTTCGAATTTTCTACTCTAAAATAGTTTGAACTCTGAACTTTGAACTGTTTTAAGATTTTCATTGTCAAATGGCTATACGAACGTCTCATGTGAATTATTGGTTTCCCACTTAATATTAATTTTAGTTGTGAAAACATTTGACTTTGGCAAAACAACTTACATCGATGAAGTATTTATAAATCATATCTAACTTTTTGAACTATTTTCTCTTGGTAGCATTATAGTACTAGGAATCGAATTTAACATTCTTAATCGCCCCCAAATAATTTATTGAGCATCGAGAAAATCAAACCATTAGAAAAACGTGATGGTAAACGTACATACAATTTGTCTATTCAATTTTTCCTCACTCCTAAAGTATTAAAAAATAAAATCAAACCATAATTCAAAATTGTAAGCATCTCGTTCGAGCGAGCCACATGCATTTTCTCTTTGTGCGTGTATTTCATCATAGGGGTGGTTGACCATTGTATAATTTATCACGGGTCTTAAGCTTACTCGTATTTTTCGTCAACACGAAATTTAAAGAAAAAAAAAAAACAAAAATTTACAAAATGACAAAACTTTGTAAAAAATATTGGAAATCCTTATTTTTGCAAATTGTGATTACTTTCCATACTTTATCATATTTACAGATCGGTCCCTATTGTGTTGGGATTTTATAATAGTGCCCCGTACCCAAATTAGTGGCCCAGTAAGGGTGCTGTGCTGCGTCCACTCATTACTCGCTATACTCATACGCCAAATTAGGTGAGTTGTTATTGCTCTTCCATGGCGTCCCTTCTCAAAGCACCTTCCTTTCTCTCTCCTCTGAACCAAAAGGTGATTTTTTTTGAATTCTTCATTTTCAGCAATCTCATGAGTTGTTTGTTGTTTTGACGTGTTTCTGTCTCTTTTATGCTTTTTTGTTGTTGCCAGTAAACATAGTTTAGTTGTTTGTGATTTGAATAACTTGATTTGATACAATTTGGCAAGCCCACAATTTGTATCATGTGATAACTCACAAAATACCTTTGAATGTTATGATACATGGATGAATTGCTATGATTCCACATCACACAAATTAGCAATTAGAAATTCACTATTTTGTTGACACTTAACTTATTTCGAACTGAATTTCAGCTATTTCTGAGCAACGAGCCCTTGTTAATTGACACCTTTTTTTGTTGCAGTTGAATTATGTCAGCTTTTCTCCCATAACCGCAAACCTGCAATCCAAATTTGATCATGCCACTATCAGAAATGGGAGATGGCACGTTCCTAGCATGACAATAAAAGCTCAGGCATCTGTTGAAGGGGATGTACTTGACAAAGAATCAGTCTCTATCAATGAACAAAGTGGTATGCAGTTGGCTATTGTTGATTGTCTGCTTTATTCATGTGTTTAAGAGTTGATTTTTATCCATTGTTTTTATTTTTATTCTGATGTTGCTGGTATTTTTCAGATTACGGGGTCGTTTGTATGCACCATGTTGGAATTTTATGTGAAAACCTAGAAAGATCACTTGACTTTTATCAAAACGTTCTAGGTAAGCT
Source organism: Amphicarpaea edgeworthii (assembly GCA_014843725.1). NCBI lineage: Eukaryota > Viridiplantae > Streptophyta > Magnoliopsida > Fabales > Fabaceae > Amphicarpaea > Amphicarpaea edgeworthii. Next base: position 23,677,179 of record CM026324.1, on the reverse strand, counting down.
AGCTTGTCAAACTAATGTTTTCTGTGTACATCGTGTTAACAATGAAGCAAGTATATGAATATAACTAAATTGAATGGAATTTAGGCCTCAAGATAAATGAAGCAAGGCCACACAATAAGCTTCCATACAGGGGTGCTTGGTTGTGGGTAGGCTCTGAGATGATTCATTTGATGGAGCTTCCAAACCCTGACCCCTTAACTGGACGACCTCAACACGGTGGTCGAGATCGGCACACGTGTATTGCCATTCGCGATGTTTCCAAGCTGAAAGAAATCTTTGATAAAACTGGTACAACTTATTTCCTTCTTTAAACAATATAACTTGTGGTTCACCATGATTCACAGCCTTTTAAATGACATATGCACTAGGATCTATTTTATGTTAATTTTCTATGTTGTCTTGTACTTTTTAGGTATCGCTTACACACTTAGTCATTCTGGAAGACCAGCAATCTTTACACGTGATCCTGATGCAAATGCTCTGGAGTTTACACAAGTAGATGGTTGATGTTTATGAATGTTACTTGTTAGGCCACACCCCTTTGGCTGAAGTAATTGTAACTAGTAAACCATAGTAAAGTAATGTGCTACTCTGCTATGCAGTGGCATTAGCAGCAACAGAATACTGGCTCATCTTATATATAGCACACCTGTAAGGATAAACGGAACGTGAATACTGAGAAATAAGATTGAAAAAAATTAGATTATGTAAAGTGATCTTTTCAGTCAAAGTGCTAGAGGCTCCACGAAAGGTAAACATACAAGTACGGCGTAAAATTCAGATATTCAGAAGCCAAGAGTTTCATTGTTTGAACGAATGGGCTATCGTATACAATTGCTATTATCGCTTAACATTTTTTATTCTCTCTCATATATACACAAGTAACTATTTACTATGTTCTGTCTGTTCTGATATCTCAAGTTCTCAACTGTCACAAGTATAAAATAACTTAACTATCACAAGAGTAACATCATTACATCATAAAATCCTTAAATTTCATTATGAATTCCAACAACAAAATATTCCCAATGACAAAGTAATTAACTTCGGAACATAAAGCAAATAAAAAGTCCATTATATTATGATTGTTAGATTTATAACAAGTGTCAATACTTGTAATAATGGAACAATGTCACGATAAACTTGAATATGTTAATATTTCATCTGCAATAAGCTTTCATTCTTGACCAACAAGCCCGTAAGAAAAGTCCGCACGCGTAGCTAACTTTTCTCTTTGGGCTAAATACAATAGCTAAAGAAAGTTTATATACAACCTTAAATTAAAAATAAAAATAAAAAATAAAATTAGCAGCACGTGCAGCTAATTTCTTGCTATACTTTTTACAATATTATTTTTCTCTCTATCACGTAACCTATCTTACAACCACTTTACAATTCAAACTCCGACTGTTTTTATGCTGCAAGTAAAAGTGGGTTGAGCTGAGCTGAGCTGTAAGATATTCACTGCTTACTATTTACTAATCAAAAGATTACTCCTGATTTCCACTCCTGAATGGCAGAACGTAAAGTGTGGTTTGGAGTCAACACAGAATGCTGGAGTTTAAGCTTTGTCATTGGTGACACATTGTGTTTGCTGAGCCATGCCTTGATTGCTCTATACTCATAAGTGAATCCATCCGCAGCAATATAAGGATCATCCATGATTTCCTGCAGTACTCACAAGTCAACCAAGAATAAAAAACACAATAACCAAATGTTCATCAGATAAGTGCAGTGCAGGTTTTTACCTGAAGGATTGGACAATAATACTGGCTTGGCGCACTTACACCATTTCTTCCCATCCTTGCACTAGCATTTGCCGCATCAGAAAATCTTTCAAGCACTGGAAGAACTTCAGTATCAATTTCTGGTCTATCTCTGCATCTAAGTGCAGTGCATTTAAGGGCTACTTGAGTCAATTCCATTGTCTCATCCAGTGGCCAATCTCCAGCTGATGGATCTAAAATATCACGGAAGGAGCCATTTCTAATTGCATCTTCAACGATCACAATGAGTCCACGTGCATGGCGACCAGTTATCAATTGGAGAGTTATAACTCCAAAAGCATATACATCTGATTTTGGTCGGACAGTCCCAGTTCTTTGATACTCTGGGTCCATGTAATGCAGAGTACCGGCAAGCATTGATTCTCTGTACTCAGTGACATTGTCAGGCACCACTTCTGCAATGAGTTTAGCAAGCCCAACATCTGCAATTTTGCTCACATAATTTCTGTCTAACAAGATATTGCCAGGTTTTATGTCTCGATGGACAATAGGATCTGGCTTTGAATTATGCAAGAATGAGAGTCCACAAGCCATTTCAAAAACCATACGAAATCGAAAAAACCAAGGAAGTGGTGGCTTTCCATTTTTTTTTAGAAGATAGTCTTCCAGACTCCCATTTTCCATGTATTCATAAACAAGACAACCACTCTCAGGACAGGCTCCAAGTAACAAAACCATATTAGGATGATGTAGTTGACTAAGAATCTCAATCTGCAACAAATGGGAGACAACAGAAACTCAGAAAGGAACACTTTTCTCTTGTTATTGCAGCATTCAAGTATTGAATTCATTTAAGATATTTAAAAGGTACCTATCATTAGGAAGCATTGAAAAATGAGATGCAAGGGAGTACAGTTTGAAAATTTAATCAACTTTTAAATCAGAAAATTTTGTATGAGGACTATTGCAGCACACAAAGAACAAAGAGTAAATCCTATGGAAGCTTGATCTGTCAAGGATTAGTTTATTAGTAACTTTTTTTCGGTCAATTTTCCTGTAGTAGAGGTAGTGGGATAGCCAAAAATTTCCAAGGGACTTGGATACTTGAGCTTGCATTTGTAAGTTTTATAAATCAATTCATGCTTTATATTCTCAGGACATTTAAAATATGATATGAAGAACCCAACCAGAAGGACACAACGAAGAGTTCAGCAAGTCTAGGAATCTCACTCTCATATAAATAATTTCAAAGAGAAGAAAAAACCAAACAAAAGGAAAACCTCTTTCAGAAACTCCTCTCTCTTGTTGATTGCGTCCTGATGCAGAACCTTTACGGCTACTGGTGTGTGATCAAGATTACACTTGTAAACTTTCCCATATCCTCCCTCACCAATTATCGAGTCCTCAGCGAAGAAGTTTGTTGCTAACTTGATTTCATCCATGGTGTACTTTCTGTATCTCCTGTCATTTGAGAGCAATGTATCAACAATTCTCTGTTTTTCTATTGATTCTTTAAGGACATCAAGTTCAGCCATCTGTCTTTCATATGACTCTTTGGAAAACTTATTTTTCGCCTCCTCAAGTTCCTTCATGACTTTTAAATACTTTGTTTTCTCTTCAGCAGCAATCTTTCTCAAAATCTCCTCTCTTTTTAGGGAAGCATTTACTCTTTTAGTTTCTTCAAGAGATTCAGAAGAAAGTAAAAGGGCCTGCAAGTAAACAGGGCTAAGTTGTAAAGGCATAAGTTTCTCTGATTGGAGCTTAAAGATTTAATTTAAGTCAAATTTTAGCAACTGTGCCACAATGAAGCAGCATGGCTGTTGTTGAATAAAAAAGTTGTTGAAATTAAAGAGGGTATAGAGTTTTATGTATGAATATTATTGAAACCAAATATTTTTTTTCATTTTGTTTGGATTTATTTATTGAATTTGAGCTTACAAACAAAAGAGAAGTAAAATATTATCAAACTCTTAACCTGGTTTTGAGCTTCAACCAGTTCTTCACAAACTTGTTTGTACATGGTGATAGTATTTTGCAACTCCAGCTGCAGCTGTTCCACTTCTTCTTGCATGACTAACTGCATAAGTATATTTCATATAAACACCACAGCTATGTTGGAGAATAAAAAAATATAGTACTAACACAAGAAGTTATTCATATGTGACACTGCCCAATGGTTTCTTTAGACTAAAGAACAAAGTTACCTGTTCACGTTGTGCAGAAGCAATGGAATCAAATGAGTGGAGGCTAATAGTTTCAATATCATCTCCACAGTTTTCCGGATTTTCTTCTTCATTTTTGGTAGAATTTTCAAAAGAATTCCTACGACTAAATGATTGCAGACCAATGTAACTACGCTCTGATATTGATAAAAACCGGAAATTCTTTAGAATTTTAGGTTCATTTGTAGATGAACTAATTCCAGACATGTCTCTGCCAATGCCAGCACCATTGTCTGCTTTATTTACTTTAGTAGACATGATGTACCTTGGGCTACTCTCTGTTGGAGGGAAAAAGAAAACAGAAATTATACAACTTCCATAAAGATTTAATTCGAGACCCTAATTCTATGAAAGCATCATCCAAAACCAATATAAGATGGCCACACAATTAGGGAGTAGTAGTAGGTGAAGAAATCAAAATCCTGATCTTGAATCATACCATGCAAACGTGAAGATGAAAAATCAGCCAACTTCGATATTATTCTATCTCTAGCTACAATATATACATCACAACTGTCAGGAACACATCTTAGAATGGTAGTTGGTATCCCAGGTCCTTTTAGCTTCCTGGAAGAAGAAAAACTGGAATTTAGAAACTAGTAACTAGTTAAGGAGCATTGTTCTAAATTGCTATATGAATTATGATCCATTCTCTCTTTGATAAACTTCCAACGAAAGTTTTGGGTTGAGGTGACAAATTAAGCATGCAAGTGCCAAACTCCTAATTGGAAACAGCTAATTAGATAATAGATGCCTACAGGAAGTTAAAATCAAGTTGAAACTTATACTATATAAAGCTCAAAAACATTAATAATTTCCACTACAGTAAATTATACTGTACTATGTAGTAGCATAATTATGAAAGACATGATACAATATTGTAAGATAATTTCTCATTGACTAGTATATATTATCAAAATCACAATGTTTGCTTTAAATAGTTAGAAACACAGACGTAGATACTCACCTTGTTATGAAATTAGAGGAGTCAGATCCGAGCACTAATATTTGGACCCCGGACTCCGAAATGAAGCTAAGAAGTGCTTCTGCAGCATTGTCATCTTCTAGCAGCACGGTTTCCATCTACAAAGAGAACCGTAATTTAGTATCAAAATTGTGTATTTGCCTACGATAGTATAGTATGAAATACTGACCGTGTTTGAATCGCAGAGTTTCTTGAACGGAACAAAGATTTGTTCAGACTTTATTCTCACATCCTGCACGTAAGCTGCAAACACTTCCGCGTCTGCTTCCGAGATTGGAACATACTCTCCACCTGCGAATCAGAAATCCAGTAGTTAGTTTATCATCACATCATATAGTATATATAAAATTAAGAAGAGAGGGTGTGTACTTGGTGTTGCAATTGAAGTGATTGGAGGGATGACGTGAACTAAGATGAACCTATCGGTTTGAGGGACGAGATTCTCCACCGCCCACTGCACGGCTCTCCGGCTACCCTTGGCGCCGCCGGACCCCACGCTCACGGCAACGGCAACCGATCTCGCTGACGGTGTCGACATGTTTCTGTTGGTCAACGTCGAGACTTTTAATTAATTAATTGCTCCTCTTCAACTACCACAACAACCAACCGTTGAATTTACTTACAGTTTATGATCCTTTATCACACTGTTCTCAATTCTTGTGCTAATATATAACTCGTTTTACGTTCCAGAAGAAACTTAAAAGGATAAATTGTTTGTTCTTACAATTCACAAGTCCCCTTGTAATGTCTTATTCCACGTGTTAATAACAAGTTCCATTTTTATAACTCTTATAAATATATATATATATATATATATATCAATCAATACAATAGGACACCCTTGCAAATCTTCAATAAAATAATTTTATTAATTAATCTACTTTTAAACGCTTATATATATTTATATGTTTTTATTATGTGTTTGTTATTAATAAAATAATTATATATTTTTTTCATGTTCACAGACACCACCGTACCCATACAATTACGACATATTTGCTAGTGCACAGAATATTTGGTACTATTAATTTCTATAGTTGTGGTATGAGAAAAATTTAGGTGCTACTAATCTTTAACAACATACGTGCACACAATATTGTAAATGAATCTGTACATAGCAGAAATTGGAACACATCAACACTCATTAGTTGGAACAGATATCATGATCAGTACTTAATTTGTTTACTTTTTTCTTATATATATATACCTTTGGTTGCACCTGTGATTATGTGATGACTTGCACTTGAAGACACATGACATGACATCGCCATGTAGCTTGAGTTGAGTATCAGTTAATAAACAGAATGATTCAATCGAAGCATTAATTAATTAACAAAAACTTAAACATGCATGTTAAAGGTAAAAGATTATAGCAAGAATGAGGAGGTGGTGACAGATAGAGAGTGAGCACACAGCTTTTAGCATGAACGGTCCATGCTAAGAAAGAGCTAAGTGCTCACTCTCTTCTGTCACCCCCACAGACAAACCTGAAGCAGGCATGAATAGATGATTCTGTTTAATTCATTACGTACGTTGTTCTTCAACACAATGGCAGAAGAGCTTATTTAATGTGTTTTAATTTCCTATAATATATATCTATCTTCTGCAATTAACTTGATGGTGCAGACTGAAGAGTTGGTTAATTTGGGTCTCAATATATAGAAGGGACTGAGAAGGTATCTACCTCTCAATATTAATGAAATATGCCCGCATCTCACGCAGATAAATTCTCTTTCATTACTTCTATATTCTAATGATTCTAAATGGTTCTTTTTTCAGCCAAACTAATAACCATACAATACATTCAAAAGAAACATATGGTATACTTGGCCTTATAGTTGTTGCAAGTAATTAAGCAGCTGTGCCAGCTCTTCGGTTGCAAGATGATATTCTTTATGATAAAAAAAACATATTAACTATTCATATTTCACAATTGAAGTCCTCTATACATGTTTGTAAAGACAAATACATTGAGTTCATGTTAGTTAATTTGTATCATTGCATTTTGTGGCCCTATCTTAAGTCATCCAAGCTTATGCTATTGAACTTTATTTGCTAAGTGTTCATTCTAGAAGATGATAAGCATCTATGTGAAGATTTATATAATTATTTCACTATTAAGTGGAGTCTGGGGCCCGGTGGGTTAAGTTGACCAGTGTATAATTTCTGACATGTGGTTAACATTACAAGCCATTTACACACACTGGAAGCTTATTGATAAATAAAGGTTGAGGATATAAATGCTAATTTTACGTGGCCATCCTTATCAGGTAATTTTTAATAACGAAGGAATAAAGAAGGGGATCAATAGCTATCTAGTGAAAACATAATTTATCCTTCAAGCAGGAAATTAAGCCAATTAAATCAAATGTACAGCATTGTAAGAAAGGGATGTTTTGTTGTGCACACAAAAAACTACATTGGCATAAAGTATATATATTCGTTATTCATCAATTAAACAAAAACAACTGACGCAAGAATCATTCAACGTTATTATTTCTTAAGGAAATTTGCACAAACTAACGAGTACAGAGATTTTAGACGTGTCGATCTGCCATTGAGACGTTCCCCGTTGGGTGCTAAACTAACAAATAATTTATGGTACTTGATGCTCAAGGAAGACCTTTCTATTTGCTCAAAAAAAGGTTTAAAGCAACGATTTAAGTTTATCATGAATTGTTGATTCCACAAATCAATACCTAGTAATTAAGAATAGCCATTAATGTTCAGGGCTTATACATCATGGAGCTATCAGTTTCGATTCCAATGACATTTTGTCAAATTTTGAGTAACTGACATAAGGTTCTTTCAGCTTAATATGAAGTATTGATTTCAAGTCATATGTATGCAATTCTCTTCGATATAAGGAGGGCTTTGTTAGTTATAACATTCCTACCCGACTCAATCAAAATTATCTACAATGAAAAATACATGTGATCTTTGTCAAAATTCAGTGTGTTGAAGCATGAAAATAACAGTCAAATCATGGCATTTAATATAAGAAAGGACAAGGAAAATAGTACAAAGGTATTTCTGTGTAGAGGAACAAGAGGAATAAATGAATCATTGTCTGTACGTAGCAATTAATAATCCTTAATTTATGTTTGAGATGTCCTAGTTGGCCGAAGGAAATGCATTCGTGTGTCTGTGTGTAGCTATGATGAAGGATTGAAGGAAAACTTTTTGTCACTCAATGCCAAACACGTCATGAAAGATTCCAAGTTTGAATAGCACTTTTTGAGTTTTCTTTTCATGGGAATGTCAAACCGCCAGTATCAGCCGCCTTCGAAGAACTTATTCTGCTCTCTTGTGAGAAATTACAATTACTTTGCATAAAGCTGGTTGGTTGGTTCAAGTGTTATAATGTGGTTGAACATAATAAAACACCCAAGTCGATCTACGCTTAAAAATAAATGCATGTTTTCCTAGATTCTTGTTATGCTTGTTTACTAAATCTATTTGCCGCTGAGCTCCACAAAAATGACACTGATAATGGATGGACATACATTACATTAGAAGTAGGATATGATGCGCATACATTACATTATTATATAAAATACATAACGATTGTAATTAATGCATTTCCTATCTGTCTTAAAAAGCTGTCAATTAATTAAGCTGAAGAGGAAGTTGTAGAGAAGTGATATTCTCCTTCTGTAAGTGCTGTGCATGCCAAATAGGAAGGGAATGGCCATCAGGAAATAAAAAAATAAACATCGAATATTGATAATAAAGACAAATTTTCAGCATATATATATATAAAGCTTCTCACATGCACAGCAATAATATTAATGAATCTAAACTTCATCCACTGTCTCATTCCATCAAGAAGAACTCCGATTGGACTGTGATATTAATTAAGTTATCATAGTAAACTTAGTTAATGGAAGAGGCACCCATGCATGAGTCCACATATTTAACAAATTTGGGTTATATTATATATTTTGGTGCGTCTTAATTAATTCATGAACTCGAAGAGAACAACTTTCCATTACATAGAATTTGATAACTATTGCATCATGCATGCCAGCGTAACATCACACTAACATGTAATATGTACTACTAATTTGAAGGTTGTTATTCTGGATCACTTCAATTAGACCATTCTAAAGAGAATTGGTATAGTGTTTAAACGTGTAAGATTCATTTAATTATGTATATGCAAGGTTATAAAATTAAACAGCCAAAAAAATATAAGCACACAAATGCTGAATTCAGTCAAACACGAGGCCACTACTTAGCAGCAAATGAAGTCACAACAAGTGGTGTGGTGCTTTTATGTGAATATATATATAAATCTGACATCTCTGGTAACATTGTCTATAAATTAAGCTTATACGTTTCTGTTAGACCAGCCAGTTCTCTACAGTTTCCACATTGTATAATTTGCATCCTTGCTTTAGTCTTATAGTTATTACTTATTAGTTAGAGCTTGCAAAGTAGTAAATAACAATGAAGAGGCCATGTAGTTGGAGCGGCTATTACTTTTGTCTAATGAACATGTTCCTGTTGCTTTTGGCAGTAAGGTCCCAACTGACAACAGATTTCTATAAGTCAACATGTCCTAACGTTTCCAAAATAGTAAGGAGAGAGGTTCAAAAAGCTCTCATCAATGAGATGCGAATGGCTGCTTCTTTGCTTCGCCTTCACTTTCATGATTGCTTTGTCAATGTAAGTTTAAGTCATGCTTGTTAGGGATATTATACTTTCTAATTATACACTCTTTATTATTAACTCATATTGGAAATCACATAATTTATTCTTCCTTCCATCATGGTATAATTATATCAATTTTTTTTTTCTTTGAACATCGTCAGGGTTGTGATGGATCAATACTACTAGATGGTGGTGATGATGGAGAGAAATCTGCTCCTCCTAACCTGAACTCTGTTAGAGGGTATGAAGTGGTAGATACGATCAAAAGTTCATTGGAGAGTGCATGTAGTGGGGTTGTATCATGTGCTGATATATTAGCCATCGCTGCCAGAGATTCTGTTTTCCTAGTAATTCTATTCAAATCCCACTTTATAGATTAATTAATTTCTTCATTGATTTCATTGATTATAAATGTCATATGCAAATGTTTCGTAGAGTGGTGGTCCATTTTGGAAGGTTCCACTAGGACGAAGAGATGGAACAGTCACAAATGGAACATTGGCAGCTGAGGTGCTTCCAGCGCCATTTCATCCTTTGGATACCATCATTTCAAAGTTTGCTGATATGGGACTTAATCTCACAGACGTTGTTTCTTTATCAGGTAATTTGTTATCTTAATATTGCTTCAATATATATATGATATGACAACTAATACATATTAATTAATCAAAATATATGTGAAGGTGCACATACTATTGGCCGATCAAGGTGTATACAATTTAGGGATAGATTGTCGAACTTCTCAGGAACAGGTGCGGCAGACACAACACTAGAAACTGACATGCTCTCAGACCTGCAAAGTTTGTGTCCTCAAAATGGAGATGGAAACGTTACTGCAGTTCTTGATAGGAACTCATCGGATCTATTTGACAGTCACTACTTCAAGAACTTGCTCAACGGAAAGGGGCTTCTCAGTTCTGACCAGATTCTATTTTCTAGCGATGGGGCTACTTCAACTACTAAACCTATTGTTCAAAGCTATGCCAACGATAGTGCACTCTTCTTTGGGGACTTTGTCAATTCTATGATCAAGATGGGGAATATAAATCCAAAGACTGGGACTGATGGAGAGATTAGAAAGAACTGCAGAGTCATAAATTAGTAGTAGTATATGAAACTGTCTTTGCAAGATATGAAATAAGCGTCTTCCAATTATATTAGGTAATTTAATTAGGTTGGTGTTATTTTACATTGTTACTCCAAATGGAATGAATTTGTAGCTCGAATGTGCTTTCCAGGTCCCACATAGTGGATGTTATGTTTGAACCTAGCACAGCAAAAGACAAATTATAAATTATAAATAAGATAGTCTTATCTTAACGATTTCTCTTATTACTTAATTGTTTATTTAATTTAAATATTTAATACTATACGGGCATTGGGCATCAATTTATTTTATTCAAATTCAGATTAATATAAGAATCTACTAATAAAAAGGAAAAATTAATAAAATAGGTGAAAATAAACTTAATTTAAGTGTATTAATTTGCTTTAGAAGAAATAACTAAAAGATAAAAAGCTTTATAAAAATAAGTGAGAAATAAAATATAAATTATTGTGTTTTCAGGACATGTCCTCGTTTTTTTATTATTATTATTCTCATTCTTTTCCTTTATCAAACACATTTTTTTCTCTCTCTCCATATTTCCCCTTAATTAACCAAACAAAAAAAATGTGTTTTTTTTTACAAGAAAAATAAATAAATAAATAAATAATGTGTTTTCTTACCAACATATTAATAATTTGATGGTTTAAATCTCTTCAACAAGGACTTGAGTTCAAACTCGGTATAAGCAAGAAACACGATAAATTTATCATTATCTATGCTTGAGCTGAAATTTTGATCGTAATATTTATATAAATCTAAATCTAACCGATCAATACTTAAAATATATGGAACAAAATAGAATGAACTCGATATTTTAACATAAAATATCAATATTAACATTATGCATAATTTTATTTTTTGAGAGAGCACATTATACATAATTAAATCATGGAACAGAAGAAGTATAATTAAATTATATATTAAGGAATGTTTTACAATATATATTTTATTATTATTATTGTAAATATAAGATCATGTTATAATTATTTAAAATAAGATTTTATTATAAATATATAATTGTTCAAAATTTGCATTTAAAAAAAAAAAAGATAAGACATTAAATTAGGTTGGGATCATCCAAAAAATAACTTACATTTGTCCATAAAAATGCATTGACTCTAATTTTAAACTTGAAGCTGTCCCAATCATATTTGGACATGTTAGGTTATACAATTAAGATGCATATTTTTTTTGGTTAAATGTAATTTTAAGTATTTATTTTTAGTTTTTTTTTCAATTTAGCCTTTATTATATATGTAACCTCAGTTTTGTCATTATATTTTTAAAATGATTCATTTTAATCATTTATGTTTTAGAAATAAGTCAAAATAATTATTATGAAAATAAATATGATTTTTAATTTTATAATAAAATTTTGTTCAATTTTTATACTCATTACATAAAAACTATTTTATTAGATTCACATAAAATTTATTAAGTTTTTATTTTTAATTATTCATGAGATTATTTTTTCACACAAATTTTATTATGTTTAACATTCTTTTGATTCATATATTATTCTATAATTTTCACGTAAATGAATTTAATAAAATAATTTTTATATCTTAATTTTTTAAAAAAATATTTAATATTACGTTACAAAATTGAAAACAAAAATTATTTCCAAAAAAAATATTTTTACTCATTTATAAACTTTAAGGATCAAATTGAAGGTGTCTAAAATATGGATCAAAATTAAAACAGAATTAAAATTTACATTTAATTAGTTTTTTTTTTTTTTTTTTTTATATCTAGATCACAAAATCATTACGGGAGACCGTGTTGTTCGAATAGCAGATATTATCACTGTATATGACAAAGTTCCCTCTCAAAGTATTTAGTACAGCTGAATATCCATACTTATACTCAAAGACCTCTCTTTAAATGGAAACAACCCTATCAGTTGATCTACTAAAATATATACTGGTCTAAATGCCTACCTGTCTTAAAGTTGTCGATTTATTAACCTAAAGAGGTAGTTGTAGAGAAGTGATCTTCTGCTTCTGTAAGTGTGAGTCAAATAGGGAGGGAATAATGATCTTCTCCTTTTCTAAGTGAGTCAAATAGGGAGGGAATGGCCACCAGAAAAAATAAATTAAACATCTCATATAATGCTTCTCACATGCACAGCAATGTCTCGAGGAATTACTGAATCTAATCGTCATCCACAGTTAGCTAGTGCATCAAGAAGAACTCTGATTGGACTGTGATTTTAAGTTATCATCGTAAACTTAGTTAATGGAAGAGGCACCCATGCATGAGTCCATATATATATATTTAACAAATTTGGTTTATTAAAATACAGAACACGTGCAAATTAACTGGACAATCTGACAAATTAGAGGTTTATATTATGTATTTTGGTGCGTCTTAATTCATGAACTCTAAGAGAAAATTAAACTTTCCGCCATTACATAGAATTTAATAACTATTACATGATGCATGCCAGCATAACATCACACTAACATGTGAACGTGATATATAGGAGATTGATAATATACTATTTTAGGGTTTTTTCTTATCAACCACAGGTATCTTCCGAGCAATCTTTACTCAAACTGTAAAATTACTATCAATAGCAAAGTTCTTCTTCTCTGAATATTTAATACATCTGCATAATAGGACCACACTTGAACTTAACATCACTTTCACTGCATATATAATTCTATAAAGAGAAAAGGTGTTCAAATGTGTAAGATTTATTTAATTATGTATGAAGGTTATAAGGACATAAGCACACAAGTGTTGAATTCAGTCAAACACGAGGGCACTGAGCAGCAAGTGGTGTTTTTATGTGAATAGATAAACGTGACATCTCTGGTACCATTGTCTATAAATTAAGCCTATACGTTTTCACATTCATCGTGGCCTGTATTCTTGCATAATTTGCATTCTTGCTTAATTTTCACATCTCTGGTGTTTTTATAGTGTTATTAGTTAGAGCTTGCAAAGTGTAGTAATTAACAATAATGAAGGGGTCATGTAGTTTGATCTGTTATTACTTTTGGTTAATGAATATGTTCCTTTTGCTTTTGGCAGTAAAGTCCGAACTCACAACAGATTTCTATAAGTCATCATGTCCTAACGTTTCCAAAATAGTAAGGAGAGAGGTTCAAAAAGCTCTCAATAATGAGATGCGAATGGCTGCTTCTTTGCTTCGCCTTCACTTTCATGATTGCTTTGTCAATGTGAGTTTAAGTCGGATATATGCACACTTCAGTCAAATTGCATGCTTAGATAGATTGAGTTTAATGTACTATCACAAAGTTTTGTCAGTAAATTGCACTCAAGAGCTATTATTTTATTGAAATACTGTTATTATATATATTAGGTATTTCAAATTTCCAACTAATGTACAGTAACATAATAAGTGAGAGCTAGAGCATAACTCAAGTGGTATAAAGTTTGGAGTAGAGAGAGATCTTAAGCTCCATTCTCATATAAAGCATGGAGTAGTCACTGAAACTGAAATATTTATTCTTTCTTCCAATTCCTTGTACATTAAAATATATATATATATATATATATATATATATATATATTTATTGTATATACCTTTATTTCATTTATATGATCTTAAATTATTTAATTTCTTTGAACATCATCAGGGTTGTGATGGATCAATACTACTAGATGGTGGTGATGATGGAGAAAAGTCTGCTATTCCTAACTTGAACTCTGCCAGAGGATATGATGTTGTAGATACAATCAAAACTTCAGTGGAGAGTGAATGTGATGGGGTTGTCTCTTGTGCTGATATATTAGCCATTGCTGCCAGAGATTCTGTTTTCCTAGTAATTTTTATCACACCTTAATTTCATGTTTTTTTATGAACTTTTTCTTAAACAACGAATTTGGTTTAGCATAATTATTACATATATATCACTCATAAAGTCATATTAATGTTTCGTAGAGTGGTGGTCCTTCTTGGAAGGTTCTGCTAGGACGAAGAGATGGAACAGTCTCAAACGGAGCACTAGCAAATGAGGCACTTCCTTCGCCATTTGATCCATTGGATACCATCATTTCAAAGTTTACTAATATGGGCCTTAATCTCACAGATGTTGTTTCTTTATCAGGTAACAAACAACTTCACCATAACAACTCCTAAGAAATTGTATCTATATTTTTTCCTTAATATGTTAGCTTAGTATTGCTTATATTATAACTAATACATATTAATCCAATTATATGTGAAGGTGCTCATACTATTGGTCGAGCAAGGTGTACACTGTTTAGCAACAGATTGTTCAACTTCTCAGGAACAGGTGCAGCAGACACTACACTAGAGACTGACATGCTCTCTGAGCTGCAAAGTTTGTGTCCTCAAAATGGAGATGGAAACGTTACTACAGTCCTTGATCGGAACTCAACGGATCTATTTGACAATCACTACTTCAAGAACTTGCTCAGTGGAAAGGGGCTTCTCAGTTCTGACCAGATTCTATTTTCTAGTGATGAGGCTAATTCAACTACTAAACCTTTAGTCCAAAGCTATGCCAATGATAGTGGACTCTTCTCTGGGGACTTTGTCAATTCTATGATCAAGATGGGGAATATAAATCTAAAGACTGGGACTGACGGAGAGATTAGGAAGAACTGCAGAGTCATCAATTCTTAGTAATACGAAACTGGCTTTGCAAGACAAGAAATAAGCAGAAGATCGAGTGTCTTCACTCTTCAGTTATACTAGTATTATGTTATGTTACTCGAAATGTGCTTTTAAGGTCCCACATAGTGGATGTGAGAACCTAACCCAACAAAAGACAAAATATAAATAAGATAGTCTAACCTTTTTCTCTATTTTTATTTTGTTATTTTTTTGGGTGCCAGCGTATTCTATTCAGACTATTTTGAAAATTGAAAATATATTAAAATGGGAAAATGGAAATATGTAAATTTGAAAAAAAAAAATACTATATGATATGATCATTATGATCGTAGGATAAAAAATGAACGATATCGAATAAAACTACTTGAAAAAATGAAATAAAGTTGGGGTGAGGTACTTGAAGAACGCACGCAGTGGAAGAAAGAAAAAGCCAGCGTGGTTGGAGTAACATAGCAATAACAATGTGCGGTGACGCCACGAACTGGGACGAAGAGGTGTACAGGGAAACCGTACTGAAGGAGAGAGAGATTCAAACCCGAACCGTTTTCCGAACCGCTTGGGCTCCACCCTACACCTCCAACCTCGGCACTCTCCTCGTTGCCTCTAGCGACGGTTCCGTCGCATCCTACTCCATAGCTTCCTCCATCGCTGCCTCTAAGCTAAAAAATGTTCGCATCATCTCAATTCCTTATTTCTTTGTTATTTTTTCTTCAATTCAAGTGCATATCCAACCAATTTTATTTGCGTTCAACTATCATTTCACTTCACTAACAGCTTCAAGCGCCGTTAGCTGTTTATTTCCTTTGAATTTTGATGGCGAAGCTAGCTTTTCTTATTTCGTTGTTTTTGAATTTGTTGCAGCCATTCGGTTTTGTCAATACCGATACAGATGAGTATGTCTGCCTTCACAGAATGTATGCTTAATCAATTATATTATCAATCTTAGGGTTAACCGTGTTTCGTGTTCAATGCTACTGGTTTAGGTTATTGGCTGAGCCAAATTGCTTCGTTCAAGCGCACGATGGACCTGCGTACGATGTCAAATTTTACGGTGATGGAGAGGATGCTCTGTTGCTGAGGTTCAAATTATTACTGAATATTGATATCTGTTTTGTCTCCTCCTACTGTCTTCTCATGATTAGGATACTTTTCCGCATGTGCATAGTGTATACATAAAGAGGCATACTCAAATGTAGGACTATAAGGCCAAGATTTTTGTGTTTGTATTATGAATGCTTCTATTGTTTCTTATTTTATACTTAGAAAAAAATGTTTCTCTTTACCCATTTAAATTTTAAAATTATAACCAAGTAACAAGTTCACTGTTGGAGATGCTCTTAAAGTTTATTTGTTCATCATGCACTCCTATGTTATGCATTTGTGCCTTTTGATGTGTATTTGCATTTACCAGCATGATCTTGAAGGAATTAATTAATTGCATGATGAGCTAGTTGTGAACTTGCTAGTTGCTTCATAAAGGTTTTGTTTTAAAGAGAAAGGGAATTTCTGTATACTGGCTTTTTAGAGAGTTCTGTGTTTGCAGACGTTATAGTTCTTGTTAATATAATTCATATGCATGCTGAAATGATTTTCCATGACTAGATGCAAGAATCAAACGTATTAACTATCACACATATTGACATAACTGATGATATTTAATTTACCACTTGGCACAACTCCTGACAGCTGTTTTTCTTGCAGCTGTGGTGATGATGGTCGGATTCGAGGATGGAGATGGAAGGAATTTTCAAGCTCAAATTATTCTGTTTCTTCCCAAGGTGATATTACTAGTATAAAACACAGACCAATAAATAACACTAATGATATTACTCAAAAGGATTTGTCAGTGAGAATCCTAATACTCTTGACAGTTCCATCTATCATTTTTATTTTCTTAAATAGGAATTTAGAATTCTGCACGAGAAACATCAGAGTGATTGATGTGATGCAGCAAGGGTTTTGACTTTGTTTCCAAATATAAGTATATTATGGTTCGACTAAACTTCTCTGGTTGGCTAAATCTCACTATGATATTGTTCTTTATCCTCTACAATACTTCTCCATTATTAAGCGTTTGATTTGATTGGGAGTGGTGTCATTCCCCTTCAGTCCTTCACTTACTTCTTCTATGTCACTTATTTTCTTATTTTTTACTGTTGAATTAATGATTTGTTTTGTCTAATGTATGTAATCCCTAATATTTCAGGAAATGATATCAAACCTGTACTTGATGTGGTGAATCCTCAGCACAAGTGAGTTTTTGGATAATTGATGCATGTTTTGGCCTTGTTTACTATGAGTACTGCAGAACTACAGGATACTTTATCCTTCTTGATTTAACTGTTGTTTGGCTCATGTTTCCTGCATATTCTCTGAATATACTCTTGTACGTTTCCACATTTGGCATTGTTGTCTATTGTTCCAGAAAAATTATTTAAAATGATTTGGAAATAATCTTGGGTGTTTAAAATTATTGTTTATCTTATTTGCTGTTACAATTGTCAATGTTAATTCTTATGGTATTTTCCTGACTTGAAACCTGTCAGAAAAGGAGATTCTTCTCACAATCTGGGCATGTGTAGAAAAATTGTAGTTTATTATTATATAGCATCAAGCTATCAGCAGTTCCTTTTTACCTCTGTTTTTGGTTTTCTGATTGTCCTCTATATGTCCACACACTGTTGTCTTTCAGAGGTCCTTGGGGTGCGCTTTCACCTATCCCTGAAAATAATGCTATTGCTGTTAATACTCAGGTTTGTAATTGTTTTTTACCATTTGTCAATTATTTGTTTGTTATTTCATAACTCAGTTTGTGTCTACATATTTTTGTTTAATTGTAGGGGGGATCTGTTTTTGCCGCATCTGGTGATTCTTGTGCATATTGTTGGGATGTGGTATGTATTCACGGAAGGTGAATATATAATTCTTGCATAGGAAGTTTCTTGGATAACTTGATTTAGAACTGTATTTATGTTGATGCGGAGCTAACATGTTAATGTTTCTAGGAAACTGGTAAAGTGAAAATGGTATTCAAGGGGCACATGGACTATTTGCATTGTATAGTTGCTCGCAACTCATCTAATCAGGTCTTGATTCTTGACCTTATTGTCATTTGTACTTGATGATAATTATTATCAGAAAGAAATAAACCCAAAGGTTGCATCCTGTTTAGACACTGGTCTGAACTTTATTATTAAATAAAGGAAGTGTTATACAAGCTTTTACCAGACATGGAGTTTTATTATTTAAAATAAATTTATTTAGTTTATATTTTTGCACTATATATGATGTTGTCTTTATTAGTGGTAAAGGTATATGTTAATACTTTTTGGAACATGAATAAGACATAGACAGGGCAATAGTTATATGTACCATATAAAAGTGTATTGAAAGGGAGATGGAAAAAAGGAGAAATATTATTGAAGCAACGAGAGATATTTTCTGCAGAAATCATTTCTAGTTTCTGCAAAAAAATTTAAATTTTTACACTAGTAATAGAATTTAAAGTTCCATTACTCTTCTTGTGCTAGAAATAAGATTTTTTTGTATTCCCACATTATGTCTAGGTTTTTAACTGTTGGGTCTTTTTGATCAATGTTCAGATCATAACAGGTTCGGAGGATGGGACCACACGAATTTGGGGTATTATTCATTTTTCAGCTCAAGTTACTAAAGTTGAACAAACTACATGAATCATATTTCTTTTTTATGTAAATTAATTGGTAATTGAAATATATTGCTATAGATTATTGGGTACTTACTTTTTTTGGCTTATTAATTTACCATATTTACTAGATTGCAAAAGTGGAAAGTGTACCCAAGTGATTGATCCAGCAAAAGATTTGAAGTTAAAGGGATCTGCTTCATGGGTTGGCTGTGTTGCTCTAGATGCAAGTGAGAGCTGGTTGGTAAGAGCATATCTCTTATTTTTTAATTTCCTTGCCACTTCCCTTCCTATTTTTTATCTAGTCATGGCTAGTTTGGTAAAAGAAACATGAATTTTCAGACAAAATGGTCATTGCTTCTGGGGGTAACTACAGATGCAGTTGATGTGATTTATGAGAACAGATACCAGACAATGTTTTCACTTTTAATTTGTTTTTTTTTTACTTTTGGAAACCAAAATAATTACGCATGCAATGCCGTGTTATTGATATATGGTGTCTTAACTATTAAGACTGGGATAACCATGATTTCTCTGGGTTGAGAATAGTTATTTCTAATTATGATTTATTTTCTTGTTCTGTGCAATTATAAGTATTATATGATCAAGCTATTTTTGCTAATAAGTTTTTTATTTCATTAATAGAAATCACATGTTTCTAACCAGAATAGTCTTCAAATTTTTTAAATTAGTCCTTTCTCTGTAGACAAACTAGTAAAATGAAATGAACACATGCATTGAATTGTTGGTTGGTTAAGGGACCCTTGCACCTTTATTCAGGCTTGCAGTAGTGGACGTAATATATCACTTTGGAACCTTCCTGCTTCAGAATGCGTATCAAAGATTCAAATTCGTGCTTGTGTACAGGACATGTTATTTGATAATAATCAAGTGAGTCAGTTATCTCTCTATTTTTGCTCCTGTTAATTGTAACTTGTAAGTATTGCAATTATCTTTCAGTATCTATCACATGAAATTGTTGGTCTCTTAGCATTGAGTGACTCATTTGTTCTTATAATATCCGTAGTTCTCTCCATAATTTTAACTCTCCTAATTCTTGGTAATTGTTTGTATTCTACTTTTAGATTTTGACAGTTGGTACAGATCCTCTACTCAATCGCTTTGACATGAACGGCACTGTCCTTTCACAAATACAGTGTGCTCCTTCATCATCTTTTTCTATCTCCTTACATCCTGCAGGGGTATGTTCTGATTCAAAATCATTGGTATTGAGTTGTGTTTAGTACCTTTGGTTTAGTCAGCTCAAACATTTGATATATATTTGGTGCATTACCGCGTTATTCATTTCAGGTTATGGCAGTTGGAGGTTATGGATGTCTCGTTGATGTTATCTCACAATTTGGCAGCCACATGTGCACATTTCATTGCTAGTGTGTCTAAGCGACGTTCTCAGATTGTTTGAAAATTCTGATACCTCAAGTCAAGGCCATCCAAAACAATTAATTCCCAAGTCATGGCATGACGAGCTTTGGGATTTAGTACAGAATCGCAAGCTATGTCAAAATTACGTCTGAAGTTTGATTGAGTGAATTATGGATATCTTATAATTATGTTGATTGCCAGAAAAAGAAGAGAATTTTGTTTCTGTGGCTGAGGCTTCGAGTACTAGTTTTTTTTTTTTTTTTAATGGTAGTGGGGGCCGAAATACTGAAAGTAGAAAAGCACGGAAGTTTCCTACCCAGCTTATTTACCAAAATACAAAGATTCCTCAGCTAAGCGGATCATTAAGATAAATGTACAATAGTGTTTGATTTGTCTTTTCCAAGTTGGAAAACGCTAGTATGTATGAATTCCTAGTCGCACGAAATTTTTTATTACCTTCAATTGCGTTTGATTTCGATTAGGCATGGCAATTAAATCCATGTATGCAGATATTGTCCCGTCCTCGTCTTGATATTAAATGGGTATTGGTACAAGTAATTTCTGCTTTGAATGGGTACTAGTACCGGTAATACCTGGTTATAAAAATCGAGTACGAGGACGGAATGAAAATGTGTATATCCGTATTTGATACATATGTTTATTAAATTATTTTTATTTTATATTATATATTTTACTTAATAATTTTTAAGTATTTACACTTATTTTATTATTTATAATTTATATTTATTAAATTATTATTTTAGGTTGTTTCAATTTATTTTTATATAGTTTAGATAAAAATTATATAATTTTATTAGATAAATAATTATACGGTTGTTATTAACATATTATTAGTTTGTTATGTTGTTTTTATTTGTTGTGAGACTTTTAATTTATTAGCTTGTTATAACTTTAAGTAATTATAAAAATTGAATTTTTAAAAGTTTATTATGACTTAAAATTATTTTTTTAAGTTTTATTTTTTAAATTATAAACAGGTATGGATTTTACCAACAAATGCAATATAAGCATTTGGTTCGGCAATAATGATATCCCCCAACATGCCAAAACTAGCTGTCATAAGGATGGAGATAAAAATTCATACTTGACGGGGATGGGGATGGGTATGCAAGGACGAGGATGGAGAATCACAAACTTGTCCCTGTCCCGTTGTCATGCCTAATTTCAATCAAGAGTTTAACGGGGATGTATATAATTTGTTTAAAATTATAATAAATGTTTATAAAATAAATAATTATTAGATAAATGATTATTTTATAAGTAGATAAGATTTATTTATTTAAATAAATAAAAAATAATTTATATTTTAAATGGAAGTAGGTTAGACAAATATACTTAAAACATAGATAATGGATGAGTTTGTTTAAACTTATTTTAGAGGAAAAAAATCACTTTTTTAAATAAAATAATCTATTATTACAATATTTAGAATGTTTGGGTAAAATTTTTAAAATAAGTATAAGTTAAAAATAAGTTATTTCTAGCTTATTTTGATAAGCTACTTGGAACACCTTATCAAAATAAGCTGTGTAGAAGCAAAAACATAAAAGACACTAAGGTTGTTTAATGAATTTGTTTTTACAAATTTATCTCTACTCCTTATAAAGCTTTTTTGCTTGTTTGTTCGCGAAGAGAGGAGAACCCTAACAAAACCTTTCTTCTCCCTTCTTTTTGTTTATTTGCCGTAGAAAGGCGTAGTAGCTACATAATACCTTTCTTCTCGTCGAAGTTGCACAACTTTTCATTCTCGTCGTGCTTTAGAGAATCCAACTCTTTTTTTCATGATATGAAGTTGGGAAGGTGTATTTGAACCTAGACGAGCCTATATACAATGTAAATTCTAGGATAACATGCTTAGTTTTGATGTCCCTAATTTTGTGAAAAACTTATAGTTAAAACAATTTTAATTTCTATGTGAGACAACTCAATGATCAAGATGTTATATGATCAATGGGTATCATTGTATGCTGAAAGTGTATTTTCTCAACATAACTTTTAAGTATAATAATTGAATTGTTGATTTAAATGGAGTAGCATACCCTATTCTTCCATGTTTATACCAAGTGAAATGTTCTATTTTTGTACTAAGTGCATCTTTCTTAAGTTTATACCAATAAAGTAGCATCTGTTTAAATTACATCTTATATTTTTTTTTTAGAAGAAATGATAATGAAATTTTTCCTTAAAAAGAGGTTTATGTTTGGCTATTATGATAGTTAGAAAGTCCCTCTGAGCAGTGTACCTTAGCCTAGCTCTAGCAAACATTTTTTATAGTTCGGGGTTTCATATTCATACGTAGGTTCTGTTTAAGTGTTTACCTAATACAAGCGAGTGTTTAGATGTGATATTCATTAGGCTAATAAGTAAGGACACTACTTAGAGGTTGTTGTAATATGCAGATAAATAGTGATCAAATTGGATTTAAACCACCTTGACCAACTTGGTTGCACAAGAGCATTTAACTGTTCTGTTCTATAATCATGTTTTTGACTTTTATTCGATTGAAATGTTGTAGTTTCCTATTTTTTGTAACCTTAGTATATGATACTTCATGGGTTTGCCTAGATCTTTTTAGTGGTATGCTCTCACAAAAGGTTAATAAGGGATTGAATTGGACTTAAGATCTATAAAGAAGCAATTGGATTAGTGAAGGGGCCAAGCAATGGATAATTGCATATGTAGCAGTTCAGAAGTTTGCCATATACCTTGTTACCATGCCTGCAATTATCTAATGCTTTGTGAAATTTAATATGCTTTTAGTTTTAATGTTTATACTTTATATGCATCATAGCTTAAACCACTTGCAAGGGTTCTTGTGTTTTTCTTTGCTTGATCATAGGGTGTTGGAAAAAGATCATTTAGGCAGAAAATTTATGTCCTTTGATCTTCTGGCTTAAATCATACATGTTCATGGACATATGGTATAATTTATAAAATACAACTTATAAAAATATTTTTTTCTAAACAAATATGTTATTTTATAAGTAATTATAAGGTCTTTTATGTAATTTTACAATAAAAAAACATTTATAATTATCGTGACAAACAAACTAATAATCACTTTTAATTAAAAAATTATTTTTTATAACCAAAACCAAACACAAAACAATTTTTGTTTTTAGAAGAATTACTTATAAATAATTTTTTTTATAAACACTTATTTTTAAGCCTAAACAAACCTACCTAATAGTAATTTGTGTTTCAATAATAATGTCTAGTGATTTGTGCTTCAATAATAATGTGAAATTGTATACAGTATTGTAAGTAACTATTTGTTTCACTTGGGATTTAGGTTATTAGAAATTGTTTAATATTTATTAAATACTTCAAACAAACATTAGAAAAATATAATAGAATTAGTGTTACATCACTAAGGATATTTTTGGATGATTGTTCAAGACTTCAAGTTGTTGTTTATGAATTCCAAGACAGATTTAATGGTCCAACGGAAATTGAACGCAAAAGAAGGGTGATGAATATTCATTTGTTATCAACGTTAAATTCCAATGATTATCCAAATATACACGGAATGATGGACAAAATGATTATTTTGGATTCATTCGCAAACATAAAGTTCGAAATGAAACATTTAAAATATAAGTTCCCAAAACAAAAAAATGCAAAAATATAATGAATTAAAACAATATTTTAGCCTAACAAAAGACTACAAGATACAAGAGAACAAAGTTAGGGAGTGTGAGGTGCGAGAATGAAGGACCATTCTGTGCTGTGTATGTTATTGGGCCGGAGCCCAAAGGAATGGTAGGATCAAATGTTGCGCGGGAGTTTGACCGTGGGCATTGACCGGGTGCAGAGGGGCAAAAAAGAGAAAGAGTAGCGTCCGGTAACCCTGGTTTTATTTATCACTAATACGCTCACACTTTTTTCCCTCTCTCTCTTTCTCTGCGTTCGGCACCAGCGAAACGCTCTTCGTTATCTCTTCTCGACTCCGCGGCGTAGATCCGAGGAGTTCGGGAAACCCTAACTCCACAACACACACCTTCTTTTCCCTAACCTACTCTCCATCATCTCAAGGTCTCTTCTACCTTCTTTCATTCGATGCTCATTCTCTTTTCTGTTTCTGTTCTGCGCGCTATTCATTATCGTAAAACTGCGTTTTATTTGGTACCATATAGTTTATGTTTGGTTTAGTAAAGTGGTTCCATCAATTTTATTCTGTTTAGAGATTATATTGAACCCTCGCCTTTACTCGTGCTGGTTTTTTTCGTTTTGCAGTCATGGCTGGACTTGCACCTGAGAGCTCTCAGTTTGATGCTCGTCAATATGATTCCAAAATGAGTGACATGTAAGATTTTTCTTATGGAATTTGTTGTTATCATAAGCCCTTCATTTTTGTTGCTGAAATGGTTGCACGTGTTTTTGTTTTCTTTTGGATTTATGATTGCAATAGGATTTTATTGTTAATATGTTTTCTGTTAGATTTTAATGCCTTTTTTATTTTATTTTTTTCCTTTCAGACTTTCATCTGAGGGACAAGAGGACTTCTTCACATCCTATGATGAGGTTTATGATAGTTTTGATGCTATGGGTTTGCAGGAGAATCTTCTCAGAGGAATTTATGCATATGGTATTTTTAATGTTCTTTTTCTCTATTACCCTTGCCCTTTCCTGTGTTTTACCCCCAAAAAATGGTCTTACTAGAGATTTCCATTGGTGTTTCATTGTTTTTTAACGAATAACTCACCTATTCTGTCCCCAAAAACTATTTACCCAATCTTCTAAATAGTCCCTGAAGTAATAGGATTATTAAAGTAATCCCTGAAGTATTGAATTTTTTAAGTTCAGGAACTACATAGCAAGATTTCTATTACTTCTGGGTCTGCTTAAGTATTTTTTTTAAAAAAATATATCATTCAAGTGAGAAAAGTAATGCTTTACAGAATATATGTTATCAACATTAATTCTTTACACGGGATTTGGATTACTCTGCTGTATTAATTAAACCATGACGCAATTGTTGTTCTGCTACTGTTTGTTCCAATCTTTAAACTGGTATGATTTGTGCTGTGCTTTAGGTTTTGAGAAGCCTTCAGCCATTCAGCAAAGGGGAATAGTTCCCTTCTGCAAGGGACTTGATGTTATTCAACAGGCTCAGTCTGGAACTGGGAAGACGGCTACTTTCTGCTCTGGTATTCTGCAGCAACTTGACTATAGCTTGACGCAATGCCAGGCCTTGGTTTTAGCACCAACTCGTGAGCTTGCTCAGCAGATTGAGAAGGTTATGCGGGCACTTGGAGATTATCTAGGCGTGAAGGTTCATGCTTGTGTTGGAGGTACTAGTGTGCGTGAAGATCAACGCATTCTATCCAGTGGTGTTCATGTTGTGGTTGGTACCCCTGGTCGTGTGTTTGATATGCTGCGCAGGCAGTCACTTCAGCCAGACCACATCAAGATGTTTGTATTGGATGAGGCTGATGAAATGCTTTCCCGAGGTTTTAAGGATCAGGTACAACTCATGTAATGCCTTTTCACTTTAATTGTTACTGATATTCTGTGTTGTTTTTTATAAGTAATACACACACTTAACACTTGTCTATGTATTTTTTGTATATTGAATGTGTAAACTCTCTCATGTCTACTGTGTTTTACTTTCTTCTGTGTTATCATTAAAATATTTATATCTTTAACTCTGTTCAGATGTAGATTTCTTTTCTCTGAAATTTCTCATATAGTTGTAACTTGTAATTAAATATGAATATGAATGCAAGTGGCTTTCTATGACTTTTTTCTGAGCCCATTATGTTTTTAGTGCTAAAATAATTGGTTTATGTATAACTGCTCTAACCTGGGCTTTATTGTTATCAGATCTATGATATATTTCAGCTGCTGCCATCTAAGATTCAAGTGGGAGTGTTCTCTGCCACAATGCCTCCTGAGGCCCTTGAGATCACAAGGAAGTTTATGAGCAAGCCTGTGAGGATCCTTGTGAAGCGTGATGAGCTGACCTTGGAGGGTATCAAGCAGTTTTATGTCAATGTTGAGAGGGAGGAATGGAAGCTGGACACACTCTGTGATTTGTATGAGACATTAGCCATTACTCAGAGTGTCATTTTTGTAAACACCAGAAGGAAAGTTGATTGGTTGACTGACAAGATGAGAAGCCGAGACCACACAGTGTCAGCAACCCATGGAGACATGGACCAGAATACCAGGGACATTATCATGCGTGAATTCCGTTCTGGTTCTTCACGTGTCTTGATAACCACTGATCTTTTGGCTCGTGGTATTGATGTCCAACAAGTGTCTCTAGTTATCAATTTTGATCTCCCAACACAGCCTGAGAATTATCTCCACCGTATCGGTCGTAGTGGGAGGTTTGGAAGGAAAGGTGTTGCCATCAATTTTGTCACAAAGGAAGACGAGAAAATGCTGTTTGACATCCAGAAGTTTTACAATGTGCAAGTTGAGGAGCTGCCTTCAAATGTTGCTGAGCTCCTTTGATCAGATTTTGTCCTCCGTCGTCTTCGTATTAGATGAAGAAAGTGTTATGTAATGTTTCTTCCCCTTTTCGTTTCTTTGGTTGCACTTCCGCTCTTAAACTTTGAGTAATAGGCTTAGTAAACTTAATTTAAATTCTCAGCTGTCTGAATATTTTAGTGATTATTACTTGCTATGTGGAAACCCATTATTGACCCAATTGGTGGGTGCATGACTGTCGTTGCACATTTCTTTCTAGCAGGCAACTTTTTCTACCGTACGTTTTTATTTCACTTTATCGTAGAATTGCTTTATGTTATTTTTTTTCAGGTTATCGGTATTTATGGATGAAATAATTGAAGAAAAAAATTATTATATTTTAGTTTTTTAAAAAATTAATACTCCCCTTTCTAGTCCGATTTTGCAAATCTAGAGCAGGTTTTGTTCTCTCCTACCCTTTCCCACCCTTCCTATCAAAAAATTGTTCTTAATTTATTTCAATTAGATATTCATATAACTTTTGAAAACAACTTATAAACTGTATAAAAATATTTATTTTTCAAATTTAGAAACAGTTAATACGCAAGTGATTATTATCTATACGAATTTTTTTTACTGTTTCTTTTCAATTTTAGAAACAATTAATACATAAGGGCTTATATATTTTATTTATAGGCAAACCATTTCATTACACTGATGTATCATGTATCATAGCTTATGCTCAAGCTGTGCAAAAGCCAAAAAATTACAAGATCGCTAGCAGTACAAAACAAACCAGCAGTATGCAACATAGTTAACCTCACCCTACTCTTCTGAGCTCTAATAAGCAAATTTTCCAACCTGCTCTATAGCTATATATAGTATCACACAACCGCTAAATTGACTTCAAGAATTGATTTTATTGCACATTTTCGGCAAAACCTCCTCCCAACGTGTTCAATTGCATGTCATTGTTCCACCACTTCAATACATAGTTTATGGTGGATTTTATATATTTTTTCTTTCTATTTGTCTTTTCACCCGATCAAAGGAGAGACCTTTTGTTAAAGTTTTTTTTTTCTTGGTTTATTCTTTAAATAGCGAGTGGAAGTGTAAATCTCATATCAGTAAATATGGTATCACGACTAATGTCATTTCATGTTATTTTGCTTTATTTTTCAACAATTCAAATCAATCCAAACCTGATTCTGGTCAATTTGGAAATGGTTTTAGTGAAATGAAAAATAGCCACTTATAGCATTTGTTGTTATCAGTTTTGCTTTCCCGATTCAATGGGTTGTTGTTATGATTTATGTTCCATTGCAAATCAAAACAGATTCATTTAGAAATTTAATAGACTAAAATATGTCAAAATCATATGAAGTTTTTTTAATGTTTTTACTCAAATGAACTCAAATGTGCCTAAACATAATTTAAAAGATTAAAATAACACTTTTAAAATATTATGGAGTAAAATATAAAAAAATATAAAATTTAATGAATTAGGACATAAAAATATAAAGCAATGATATTTAACATAGTTTTAAAAGTGTTTAATTACATTATTTACTACATCTTATATAATTTTTATTAAAATTATATAATTTGTTATTATAAGAATAAACAAACTTGTTATATGAATTGTATAAAAAAAAAAATTCTCTAAATATTGTTATTATAACAATAAACAAACTTACTAAAAATAATTACAACGTAAATGAAAAAGAAAATTGTAATTAAATCTTAAATTTAAATTCGTGCTCTAATAATTTTGAAGTCATTAAAGAACTTAATTACAAAATAGAGTACTGTAATAATTTAAGTATGACTTAAGAATTTTGATCGGTTATTAGACAGAGAAACAGAGTAGAGAAGAGACAACAGGTCTTGCATGGAATATAGCGGTTGAGGAATGAAACAAAATACAAACGACTCGTGTGAGTGAGTTGAGAATTCGAAGACGAAGACGAAGACGTGTCCAAGAACATACTTGGTCGTACTCGTAAAGATTAAGAAAGAGGACGGGGTTACGTTACGTCACGTACGTGTCAACCTTCAACACCCACCCCCTTTATTCTTTCTTTCTTTCTTTCTTCGAGCATCACGGTGAAAATCGAATCTAATTATCTCAGACTTTAATCAGTTATTTTTTACCTTAATCAACTGACTCTTTCAACGAAAATTCAAACACTGATTGATTAGTCCTTTTCTCCAATGCTCAATCCCCATAGTCATTAATTTTCCTTTCCCCTTATAAACACGTCTTAGATTTCTAATACTCACCACCGCTTTTCTCAATTGATTCGAATCAGCTTCTTTTCTATCTTTGCGCAACAAAACAAACAGCACCTACATCCACCCTCTCTTTCCATCTTCCTCCTTCCTTACTCTTAATAAATTCATATAAATAGATTATTATTATTATTATTATTATACTGTAATTGAAACCTGTTTTTGCGGAGAAGACTACTGAGTTGAGTTAGTAAACCCGCTCGCTCGGTCTTCTTCTCCAATGGCGATTTCCGATGATCATGAAACTGTAGCCACTGCTCTCAAGCACTCTTCTTCCGTGCGCCGCAGGCACACCGCCACCTCCGCCGGCGGCGCCCTCTTCAATTCGCCTGAGACGACCACCGACAGCTCCGGTGAAGACTTGGCCAAGGATTCCAGCTCCGACGACTCCATCAACAGCGACGTCGCCAATTCTCAACCGCAACAAAAACAAGACACTGATTTCTCTGTCCTCAAATTCGCTTACCGTCCTTCCGTCCCCGCTCACCGCAAAGTCAAGGAAAGTCCGCTCAGCTCCGACACCATTTTCCGACAGGTTCTCGCCGTTAACTTCTACTTTACGTTTACTACAATTCCGAAACTAATTCAAACTCAACAGAACGATGCCATTTTGTTCCCGTTCTGCATGACAGATAACTCAATCTCAATGCATCAGTCATGAATGCAAGCGAATCGTAGTCTTTGAGATGCTTAAAATACTCTAATATGTTACTGCTAGTTATTGCTTGCATCTCTACAAGAAGCTAGTTGTTATCAATTTATGATTTGAATTTAATGCAATTGGTGGATCAGGTTTTTGTATTGTACCTACTGTGGTTTGGTTTGGTTTGGTTTATAAATAGGTGTGATGTGATGACTGATGAGTCTGTAATTATATATTTCTTTACTAATTATTGAATCAGTTGCAGAGTCATGCGGGCCTCTTCAACCTCTGTATAGTAGTCCTTGTTGCTGTGAATAGCCGACTCATCATTGAGAATTTAATGAAGGTTTTGCCTCTTCCCTGATTAATTCTGCATTTACCTGCAACAACACTTTTTCTGTTCTTTTATTTATGACCTTGATTTTGACGGTTCAGTTTTTGTTGTCGGTTAGGTCTTAATGTGTGTTTTATTTGTTCTGCAGTATGGTTGGTTGATCAAATCTGGCTTTTGGTTTAGTTCAAAGTCGTTGAGAGACTGGCCCCTCTTCATGTGTTGGTAATGAGCATAATTAATGAAAAACTATGTGCTGTGTAATTATTTTGAGGGTTGTTTCTTGAAATGTTGCTTAACAGTATGTGATTGTGTTTGTGTGCTTGGCTTGCAGTCTTTCTCTTGTGGTGTTTCCTTTGGCTGCCTTTATAGTGGAGAAGTTGGCACAACGGAAGTGTATACCCGAACAAGTAAGTGATCATGCCATGTGAGCCTTTTTTAGATTTCATTCGTTGTATAATCTAAAATAGTTTTGGGATATGAATATGATTAGAGGTGATGTGCTATTTTTAACTGTTTAACCTTTAACATTTGCATACATGGGAATATTATACTACTTTAATATTGCAGGTTGTTGTTGTACTTCATATAATCATTACCTCAGCTTCACTTTTCTATCCAATTGTAGTAATTCTCAGGTCAGTTTAGTTCTTTTTGTATATGTTCTTCAAAATTTACTCTGGGGCTTCAGTTGAGGCACCTTTTTTTTTGACATGTGGAGTTACACCATGTGTCCATTTTGAAAGAATTTGCTAATAGAATATGGTTTTAAGTTGATAATGGTTTTATATAACAAACTTTGTCTCTCTCCTGCATAGGTATTTTAAAAACTTTATTATTATTTTAAAATATTTGAGAAAAAATTTAAAGCCGCTGGGTGAACCTTAGGTTAATGATTTTGGTTCATATGATGTTGGAATTGAATTATGTTGCAAAATATTATTGGATTGCTATATGAACATTGAGCAAAGAAGATGAATGCTGAGGGATAAAATAATTATATAGTTGTGCATTCTTAGTCATTTCAATGATTTCATAGATAAGGATATCCTAGAAAGATAATTACTGACTTGTAACATTCCTTTGCAGGTGTGATTCTGCTTTTGTATCTGGTGTCACGTTAATGCTATTTGCTTGCATTGTATGGTTAAAATTGGTGTCTTATGCACATACAAATTATGATATGAGAGAACTTACCAAATCAGTTGAAAAGGTAATAAATAAAAGAACAGAAAATGTATTTTTATGTGTTTTCTCTTTCATCTAATTTTTTCCTTAACCAAACATATTCTCAAGTTCCCCTTGGCACTTGTAAGTGGGTAGATAACTATCACAAAATGTCATTTTCACTTATTTATATACTTTAAAGATGACCGTATGTTGTACAATGTTTGTGATGATTAGTTAACGTCCTGCTTGACTTATCAGAAGCTTATGAATCATGTACTCTTAAAACTTCATTATACACTAAAGTACAGTTTTATTTCATCTTCATTCGAATTGCTTCCATCCTGTTTTCCCCTTTATTGCTTCCTTATATCTAGATTATTAGCTCTTCACATGTGTGAATGTGTGATAGATAAACCATCTGTTTTCCCCCCTTATTCAAACATGTTTCCTGTGTTATAGGGTGAAGCACTGCCCGATACTCTGAACATGGACTATCCTTACAATGTGAGCTTCAAGAGCTTGGCATATTTCCTGGTTGCCCCTACATTATGTTACCAGGTAGCAGTACTTTCAAGATATTTAGTTAATTTTTGGAAGCAATTTCTTTTTATTTGTAATGGTTGTGGTGTTGCCTCATTTAGATTCGCCTATTTTACATTTGCATTCATTTTTATCGTATTAGATTGCTTATAGGAACAACCATGTGGAGTTGCTTACCCATATATCTTTGGTGTGGAATATGTCTGAGGTTTTTAGTCAGTGTCTAATTGGACATGCTGTTGGGAACCCAATCAGTTAGTCAATGTGTTCCTCAATCTGCATATAATATTGTTTGCTTCTTGCTTTTATATGTTTAGAAGCTAAGAATAAGATTCTTTTAAGGGAATGAGTATTACATGACTCCCTGGCATAAATTGTAGCATACATTTCTAATGCTTTGTGAGAATACTGGATTGGCTTTGGCATCTTCAGTGTTTACCAAGTTGCAGAAATTTTGCTTGGAATTCTTTAAGTAGGTTTTTGCAGTTCATTTGTCTTTGCATTTTCCTGCATAAATGTATCTCCATGTGGTTTGCATTTGTTATTTTTTTTTCTTCTGAGAGAAAGGTTTTTCACATTTTTATTTCCTTGTATTTTGTTTTATGAACTGCTCTTTTAGCCAAGCTATCCTCGTACACCTTACATTCGAAAGGGTTGGTTGTTTCGCCAACTTGTCAAGCTGATAATATTTACAGGAGTTATGGGATTTATAATAGAACAAGTAAGCAGTTCCTGTTGATAAATTTTGTTCATTTCTACCTTTTTTTCTTCTTTTTTGTGCATTTTTCTTGATGTTTATTTCACCAATTGTACTGGTATTCTGACATTATTTTGACTGTAATTTTGCAGTACATTAATCCCATTGTACAAAATTCACAGCATCCTCTCAAGGGAAACCTTCTTTATGCCATCGAGAGAGTTCTGAAGCTTTCTGTTCCAAATTTATATGTGTGGCTCTGCATGTTCTATTGCTTTTTCCACCTTTGGTATTCCATCTCTTGTTTGGTTCAACACGTGTGTATGTGTGTGTGCATTTTTCTTACAAGATATTTGTATGTAGTTATCTTCATTTGCAATAAATTGAACATTTATAGTTCTAGTTTTTTTGTTTAATGCCTGGACTTCTGTACCCTGGCAATTTTTTTATGATGAAGAATTGATGATGTTATAAGTCTGTAATTGGTTAATCTTTCAAACCATCCTTGAAGTGACATCCACCTTCCTTAAGATCCTCAATGTAATTGCATCATTTGAGAGTCGTATTTGATTGATGGGTTTGTATATTTTTCCTATGGCCAGTGAGGATATTTTATTCATCATTTATGCTCGTTTTTTCTCCGCTTTAATCGAACTAGTCTTAAAAAAAATAGATCTTTTTGTGCAAGCATAAATGCTAATCTGCTTGTCTCATTTGTGGATATTAGGAAAAGTTCAGCTTT
The DNA here is from genome assembly GCA_014843725.1 of Amphicarpaea edgeworthii. Lineage (NCBI taxonomy): Eukaryota > Viridiplantae > Streptophyta > Magnoliopsida > Fabales > Fabaceae > Amphicarpaea > Amphicarpaea edgeworthii. Next base: position 23,643,969 of record CM026324.1, on the reverse strand, counting down.
GATTTTTTTAAGATTTAGTTAATATTTGAGGCAGCTTATCCTTGCAACTGTCTGTTGCAATGTAGGTTAAATATACTGGCAGAGCTTCTTCGATTTGGTGATCGTGAATTCTACAAGGATTGGTGGAATGCCAAAACTGTTGAAGAAGTAAGTTATTTGTCCTGATATTTAGTTATTTACTTACAGTATTGTCAATCTTTCATAGAGAATGTGACTTATTGTTGTTGTTTCCTGTATTTGTGCTGTTGTTGCTGCTTCGATCAGTATTGGAGGATGTGGAATATGGTATGTCTCTTTTTCAGACTTAATTTTGATGAACATATTGATTTTCTTTTTGTCAGAAAAATGATTTTCTGGTCTCTTGTTAGAATGAAAATTCATGTGAACACACATATATTTGATGTAATTATCCCTTCAGTGTATAATGAGCGTTGACAACTCTCCGAGACTATTTTTAACAAAAGGAAGAATGAGTACAACTTTTTGTCATCTTACTGAATAAATGCTTCTAAAACTATCTTTCAGAACATAGCATTGATTATTTATCACTTAAAGTACTAAACTATCAGTATAATCTGAGTGGATTCTTTAACATTGCAGCCTGTTCACAAATGGATGATCCGCCACCTATATTTCCCATGTTTAAGGCATGGTATACCAAAGGTAATCAAGCATCCTCCTGCGTTGCTGAATGGATCCTGAACCTATTTGGTCTAAACTCTAAATCATTTTTCATCATTGTACAGGCCGTTGCTCTTTTAATTGCCTTCCTGGTTTCTGCTTTATTCCATGAGGTGTGCTGCTCATCTCTCTGTACTGCCTTCTCTCATTTTTGGTATTTTGTCATTATGGTTGTTCTGCTTGAGTGCTTGTTTGCATGCTATACTGATTGAAGTCGGGAAGAAACTTGCAATTAATTTATTCTTGGAGTATCCTTTCCTCCTTTATTATCAGAGTTGTGTAATTTTTCTCATGATATCTCTTTAATCTGAGTGCAGCTGTGCATTGCTGTTCCTTGCCACATATTCAAGCTGTGGGCTTTCGGTGGAATTATGTTTCAGGTAAAATCAAATTACCGTATTATACTTCTGTTTGCCCATCTTCTATTATTAAACTAAAGTATTTTAATTTAGAGTATAAGAATCACAAATTTTCCAAGAACCCAAACTTCTCCCCACTTCCCCCACAAAGAAGGTGAAGGATTGCCCAGATTTATTTTTTCCTGTTCTTTTTTGGCCGAACGAATGAAAGTATTCTCTAGAGTAATGAATTTGTGCCATGTTTGAAATATTTGATGATTATGATATCATCCATATTTTTGGTTCAATTGACATGACAATGAATGCCCTTTTTTTTTAGGTTCCTTTGGTCTTGATCACGAATTATCTGCAAAATAAATTCAGAAACTCAATGGTATGTCTGGTATTTAAGCATATCGGTTCATAATATATCTTATTACTCCATCATCTTGGATTTGATTCATTAGTTTTTTAATTTGTTTTTATGTTGATGCCAGGTCGGAAATATGATCTTTTGGTTCATATTCAGTATTCTTGGTCAACCTATGTGCGTACTGCTATACTACCATGACTTGATGAATAGGAAAGGCAATCTTGACTAAAGCTTAGCATTGCATTATTAACGGTGCACGTGGTTGAGCTTTTCAGTTCTCAGACTGTATAACTATGTGGATATATTGGTCAATATTGTTTTCCACGACGAGTACTTTCATCAACCATAGCAGTGAGCAGTGGCTACTCTGAAGGATTTCCACGTGATATGCCAGGTCGCGGGGCTAATTCATCTTCATCTATGTACTTACCAACTCCACTCTCCTCTGGCAATTGTATCAATTTTGAGAGTCATACAGTGTAACTGGTTTCTGTTAAATGTTAATTAGTAGAGGGCTAGATGTAAATGTCAATATATTTATTTCTTCCCTGTTTTCAAGTTCCACGGATGAATGGCGTTTTTTTTTTCTGCTAAAAAACTTGCATAACACTTTATAGGTATTGTTTGTGTTGTTCGTTTCAGAATTGAAGTTTCACTTTGATGATCTGCATAATAAAGATTAACGTAAAAAAATTATGTAGATTATTGAAATAAAATCATCATTTATGCTTGATCTAAATTTCTCAATGGAAAAGGCCTTGTTGAAGGTTACTATTATCATTTTTCGTTAATTATTGGTTATTAATATTTATAATATCGTTAACTGATTAATTAATGACATTTTTAAAAAATAAAGGTAAGTAGTTATATATAATTAATTAATACAACACAAGGTTTGTGTGAATCACACAAACGTGTTTTAGTCAAAACTCTTTACTGGAGAAAATTAAAAAAAGAAAAAGAAAAAAGGTGAGGTTTGAATGTCAGGTTAAGTGGCAATGAATGAGCTATAAAAAAGGGTACCACTTACTCAATGAAGTAGCAGTAGCAGAAGAAGCACACGATCCAATTCGGACACCCAAACGGCGTGCTTGTCATGTGAGACTTGTCGCGTGGCACGTTCTGATTGGGTCCTTGATCCACGCTTAACAAAACCAAAAAGCCCTTATTTTTTGCAAATAATTAGCACCGACGCGACGCCAAAAAGGCATAGTAGTCAGCGCCCCCCCTCCCCCTTAGTATTCAGTAAGAAAACGCGAAAATCATTTCATTTCATCGGTGAAAAACAAAAACAAAAACAAGCAAACATGGTTTTCCTCTCCCTAGGTTCCTGTTAGACAAAAAACACCTACCCCCTTTTGCAAATCATAGGTTGTTTCCGAACCGAACCATGGAAGATTTCAGATCCAAATCGTACAGTGACGGAAGGATGCAGATTGAGAGCTACCATGGGAACAACATGCAGGATCTCCGCTGCTACAGCGCCTCCTACGCCTCTTCGGTGCACCCAACAACTGCAACAACAACAACAACTCAGAGCCAGAGCCAGAGCCAGAGCCAGATTGGAAACAATAACGACGCGAAGTTGAAGAAGGGAAAGTCCACAAACGGGTCCACATCGAAAAGTTGGAGCTTCAGTGACCCCGAGCTGCAGCGTAAAAAGAGGGTCGCTAGCTACAAGGTCTACACTGTTGAAGGAAAACTCAAAGGCTCTCTCAGGAAAAGTTTCAAGTGGCTCAAGGACAGGTGCAACAGAGTTGTCTATGGCTGGTAATAACAATGGATTCGCCTCTCTCTCTCTCTCTTACTATTTATCATCATCATGTAAGAATAATAATTATATTTTATATTTTATAATTTATTTGCTGCACTTAGTGTTTATCTTTTGTGATTCTTGTGTAAAGAGTGCAATCAACTTGCTTGCTGCTGCTATTTCTCACTCTCGTTGGCTGGTGCTTTGGAGTTTCATTTCCTTCTTGTTTGTTGGTTCTAGACTGTAATTTTTAATATTTGCTTATAATTTTGACAAAATTAGTATGCATGTTCACTGGTTTCCCCTCATCCGAAAATTGATGAAAATTTGAATGCTAGTAGGAGGAGGAGGAGCCTTCTTTGATGTAGCTTTATGTTTGAATTGATAGAGTAGTTGAGATTCAGGGGTCCGCTAGGACTTTTTTTTTTTGCCTTTCTGAGTGATAATAATACGGTTCAGGAAGAAACATTTGGCTGCATGCTGCTTTTAGAGTTTGACAAAGAAGTCTTTCAGTACAGGGGAGCGAATTCATCTCACTGCTAATTGAAACAATGCATGTTGCTAACAACCCTGTAGATAACTAGAACCTGGAGAGAATTTTTGGTACTCAGGTGATTTTTATGCATGTTAGAGTCTTATATTACAATCTTTTCAAAGACAATCAATTTTCCTTACCAAAATCTTGAATGATTCTTCCATTGTTTCTCATGATTTGCTAAGCACCAAGTTATAACTTGCCTTGCGTTAGGATTTTCACCAATGAAACAAACTGATTTAGTCTTTCTGACCAACCTTATAGCACAGAGATGTGTTGGTCTCTATTTTCCCATCTGACATATCAGGTAGAAATTCAAAATGCACACTGACAGCGTGTTCCTTAACAATCCTCGGCTAATATTATTCAAAGCTAAACAAATATCTGAGTGACAGTGTCTGTCCTTTGCAAATAGCAGAAGTGTTGTTCAGCAACAATCCAAGATGAGGAACATTTGAGTTCAAATATGGGTGGTGTTTATTTATGATAGAGATTTGTTTGTTTATTTATATGGCTGAGTCAAGGTGGTGTTTCCACCGTGACAACGGAATACGAAGAACGCTTCCGTTGCTAGTTGTCTGTGGTTGTCTGCAAGAGATCATATTCAAGTAAAGATGTCTTTATTTTTCAAATTCAACCTTTGATTATGTCTTCAATCCAGTGTGGTCAAGAATAGTGATTATAAAGTCAAAAGGAAGCGATTAAAGTTTTAAGACGGCAATTCACATGTAAAAATAGCTAGATGCTCAAAAAACGTGAGGCTACGAAAAAAAAGTATATATATCCCTTGCTTTTACCCAAAGCATCAGATTTTAATTACAGGTCAAAGCATATGCATTTGCAGAACTCACAATTGGCTTCTGTCAGTCTACAGCCAAGGCCATACAGATAACATAGTCCCATTGCAAATGAATATCAGATTTTAAATCAGACACAAGCGATTTTTTTTTTAGCAATATATTTTTTTTAGTTTTTACAAAAAACAATTTGGTTGAGATTCCATGTTATATTAGGTTTTTTTTTTTAATCCAATCCATGTCATTAATCTTCCCTTGTTAAGTGTTGACATGACTCCCAAAATGTCACACATGTATGATTCATATAAAATATACACAAATTATTTTGTTTTATTTCTTATAAAATATTTTTTAAAATAATCCTAATAATATATATGTATATATACTTTCTTTTTGTTTGACATAATAATGTTGCCAAATATATAATTCTTTTTTTTTATTATTTCATTTTCACTAGTCATATAATTCTACATGACATGCTAATATGACATCTTGAGTTCATTAAAATAAATAAATATATATATATATATATATATATATGGGACAACTCACATGAGAACTGCGTTTTTATATAGGAATGAGAATAGACATTCTCATCCGTTTCATTAAAAAAAATTATCAAATATTCAATAGAATTATTTGATCACATCATAAAATGTTAAAGACTTATCACCAAGAGTTGTCTCCATTATCATGACCACTACCACCAACACCACCAGCATATAGTTATTGTTAGGGTCATCATCACCACCACCAACATAGTTATCACCGCCATTCTTGCTACCATGGTCACTGTCACTGTTGTTGTCACCATCATGATTGTTGTCACCATCATCATCGTTGTCGATGGCAACAACAAGGACGACGACTATGATGATAGTAGTGATGGTAACCATGTTGGCAGCGGTGATCATGGTCTATCAACATGGTCACCGTCGTCACCACCACCAACAAAATAATTCTTTTGATTATTTGATAAATTTTATTTTTTAATTTTGGATGTAATGAAAAAGGGAAGTAAAGAAATCAAATGAAATAGGTGTATGTTAATTTTTAAATGACTGCATTAATCTTTACCGTCTAATTTAATTCAACGAATGATATATATATATATATATATATATATATATATATATATATTAACAACTAACATCATTTACAAATAAATAAAAAATTAACAAAAATAATGACAGACCAAAACAAAAACCTTACATTGCAAAGACTAATTTGAGCAAAAACATTATAAGGATTAAGAACAAAAATGTATGTTTTACAGGAACTAAATTGTTGATTAAGCCAAAATTTTAAATTCAGTAAACTCAATTTACAAGTCAAGTCTACGAAAGTCTTTGAAAGCTTCAAGGATATTGAATTTGCTATTCAAGACATGTTTCATCAACGGGCAAATAAAAGGAGTAAATGAATTCCAGACATGTGTACAGCGGACAATCCAATTTATAATGAAAACCTTTTCACAGATCGAGATAATAAAATGCATACATCGACATCAAATGCATACAAGTGAATTGTGATAGAAATAGAACCAATAAAAACTAGAGAGATTCTATGATTTAAGCATTTGTAGGAACCTCACAAATAAGAACATTCAAGTTCCTAATACCAAAATATTTTTGCCACAGACAATTACATCGTGTAAACCAAGAGAATCTTATCCAACAAGAGTACAATGGCTAATTACATTTTTTGCTGGTATTTGATAGTTGACATTTGCAGTCCACGAGAAACTGTAAACATCTGGTAAACCAATATAATAACTCACAGAAAAGATGTTATAAAACTTAGGAGTTCCAGCCAGAAGTGCCAATTAAAACTGAGCTTTACAGCAAGCACAATCCCTGCTCAAATTATTTCAGCTTCACAGCTTCATCGGTTTGACCAGATGAGTTAACAATACAAAGCCAGAATTTCAAGTTCAAGATCCAAATTTCCTCACAGCTCAACTTAGCAACATAAGCAACTTTGGCAGTGCCTATCAACTCACAAATTCACTAGGTGAGAAGGTGTGAAATCAATAATGGGTCCTCTCATCATTCTCTAATTGCAAACCTTCCATGCCCCTAAGTGCAGTGTCATAATTTTTCACATGAGAAGAAGCATTTCTCCCGGATGATACAACTCTCTTGGGATCAGAAGATCCAATTGGTGAACTTCTTGACCCACTTAAACCTCTATGTGCTGCTCCAGGGCTAGCCTCAGCAGTGCGAGTACGAATATCTGACTCAGCACCAACAAATGCATCACGGCTACTAGAAACCGCAACCCGCCTTGATGATCCACTTGACTGACCCAAGACATTGGCACTTGATAACTGCATGTTCATAGATGAGGAAATTATCGAGTCAGAAAAAGTAAAGCTAACTTTGATTGCACATACAATTTACAGATTAGTAACAATGATCTTATTTTGCAAAAGGAACCACATGTAAACCATGTCCTCTATAAAACTCAGAACAACATTCTTAATAACAGCTGGTGATCATATGTTTGGCTTTGAGAAACTTACAGTATTTAAAATGGGCCCTGACATTCTGCGCCTCGAGGAATCCACTGAAACCAAAGCAGGAGGCCGCCCTTCTTCCCCTCCTGAGATATGGAAAATATAGAAAAACATCAGACAGATCAAAAGGTAATTAGAACTTAGAAACCATTTAAACTCAAGTAAAAAATTCCAAGAGGCATGCTATTGCAAAGCCTAAATCAATAGATCATTGAAAAACAAACAGAACGTAATAATAGAACAGCATTGAAGAATAGAAGATGGCTAAAATCAATAATTTATGTAGATTGAATAAAAACTATTATTTAAATCAAGAAAATATCAGAAAGAAAAGATTGATCATTTCTGACACTATACTAGTAAAGCATGGTTGCATGAAAATAAAGGAAAACATACACTTGAGAAATAGATTTACTTAACTACAATGTGATAAAGGAATATATAAAAATATGAAAGGCCTATCACTACTCTACAAGAGAACTTGAATAAACTACCTGTATGCCTTTCGGCATTAGTAACAGCCGGGGGGAATTCCAGAACTGGTTCCAGCACTAGGACCCTAAATAAAATATCAGGAAATTTCATCAGTTGCAGACAACAAAATAATCCCAAAAAGTGAAATAAGAAAGACTTACAATGGCCCGTGTTGGAGGAGTGGCTAGCTGTGATTGCTGATACTTCAAAATGGTCCAGTCAAAGACATAATCAAACTGAAACCCTGTTCAAATGCTAACTTGATAAGAAAAGCAAAAATATACCAAGTATACAAATGATAAACTTAAGAAGTGGGGCAAAAGGGGCCCTGTTTATATGAGAAAAATTACAAACCTTCACGAATAAACAGGTCACGAAATATCCTTTTGAGGTAAGCATAATCTGGCTTATCATCAAACCTCAATGATCGGCAGTAATGGAAGTAAGATGCAAATTCTGTTGGATAACCTCGACACAAGGCCTGGAATAAGCATTAAGCAATAAATTCTCAGTGTAATTCATGAAAAAGCACGTCTTATATGATGCAATAGAAAAAGACTTGTAATTTAACTTACTTCAATCGAGGTAGAAACCTTTTTCTCACTGATCTTCTCGTACTTCTGTTTCTTTGTTCCCGCTTTAAGACCCTGCCAAGGAAGACTACAAAGTAAAAGGAAATCAGACAAAGTTTACAGTAGTGGTAGACACTTTAGTAGGGTAGATAGCAACAATCACCTTCCTCTCAAGAAGTACATCAAAACATAACCAAGAGACTCAAGATCATCTCTTCTGCTTTGCTCTGAGCATCAATCACCAGAGAAGTAGAGGCAACATGAATCTATTAGATAACAAAATTTAACCATTTATCATACAAATGTTCGTAAAGAATCATGAAATAACACATACCAATGCCAAGGTGAGTATTCATGCTAGCATATCTTGCAGTTCCAGTCAAATTCTTATTTTCCCTGCAGTATTAATGATTGAATAGATTACACACATCACAAGTAAATTGATATTCAAACAGCAGCAGTCTACCCTTCTAAAATATTTGCTCAAATATTGGCGATATTACTTATAGAAATCACAACCTAAGCCTAGAAACCAGGAATTAGAATAAACAGAAGACAAAAGTAGTATATCTAATCTCCAAAAAGGTATGCTACTGGAAATTTTGTTTGATATAAATATTATATTGTCAATAAAGCCATAACAGCATGATAGTATATGACAACTTGACAAGTTACAACTACACCACCAGGTAAATGTAGTTCAAATTAAGTTATGATAATTTTACTATGCCATCAAGGCCTTACAACAGCAATACACTAGATAAGTACACATTTAATGCACACCAACTATTCGTACCTGTAAGGAATGTGTTGATGTGTTGAACTATCTCTGTATTTCTTAGCCAAACCAAAATCAATAGCATAAACCTACACAGACGTCAATGCATTAAATACCTCCATATATAGGAACCTACAAGATATCTTAAGTCCACATTTTAACAAGATTAGTCACCTGGTTCGCACGCCTTCCTAATCCCATTAGAAAATTATCCGGTTTGATATCCCGATGCAGAAATGACTTTGAATGAATGAACTCAACACGGTTGATCTGGATAATTTTTAAAAAAAAAGTTCTTTCAAATTTACAAAAAAAAGGGGCAAAAGTTTGTGTAACTGGTTGTGTATACTGAAAGTTAACAAAATTAACCACAGCCTACCATTTGATCAGCAAGCATGAGAACTGTCTTTAGTGATAGCTTTCTACTACAGAAGTTAAATAGATCTTCAAGACTGGGTCCAAGCAGATCCATCACCAAAACATTGTAATCTCCCTCCACTCCAAACCATCTGACATTTGGAATTCCAGCTGCCAAAACCAAACTTCGGTTACAGCTATATATAAATATAAATGAGATAACTTACAGGGGGAAGCAATACTATTCTCCTTGCAGGAAATGCAAACAAAAGAAGGATAAAACAATTAATATAATGATGGTCCTTACTTCCTCCCTGGAGAATTCGGTACAACTTGGACTCATACAGCAACTGGGGATGTTTTGTCTTGACATTTTCCTAATTTAAAAAGCAGCAAGGAACATAAAGAAAGATTGAGTAAATCCGCTCTAGTGCACTTGAAGATTTCAAGAATCCAATGCTTAAGAAAAACAAATTCCAAAATTAGCAGCTAAGTTGAAACACCGGCTTAACAAGTTACAAGCATATACACCAATGCCATTAAGAATTCCCGAAAAACTACAACTCCAAACCGAATTCCCAACCCCTTGTACATGATTCAAAGCATGAACCAATTCCACAGAAAACCATCTTTCCCAAAAACCCATTTCAAAATTCAGATTAATTTACAACAGAAATTAACACGTCTAAACAAAACTGACAATTTGCCCTCCCTTCCAGACTCCAGAGAAACAAGCAAAGGCAATTAAAAAAAATCAGGAAAAAAATTGCTGAAATTTGAATAAAATCCGAAACCCAATTGATGAAAAAGACTCACAAGCTTAATTGCAACCTCTTCGTTCGTTTGAATATTAGTGCCTGCACGAGAAACAACAAAACTCGTCAAAACATAGCCAAATTATAAAATAAAAAGTGAACAAAAATCAGCGAATGGAAAAAGGAAAACCTAAATAGATCTCCCCAAAGGAGCCGCTTCCGATCTTCCGACCCAGGCGAAACTTATTCCCAACACGAGGTTCCATTCAAAGAGACAAACTTTGGAACCCTAAGCGAGACACAACCCACACACCCCTAATCCTAAAAAGGGAAAATACTAAGTACCATACATGGCAGCCAACCAGAACCAGAATTCACGAAAATTAAAGCAAAGAATAGAAGGAAGAAGAGATCGATCTACGGTAGGGTGAGGAATTTGGGGGTAAATTGCGATTTGTGTTAATGGGACATAATTGTGGGGTTAGGTTAGAAGAAAGAGAGAATTTGGAAGAAAAAGAAAGAAAGCGTAAGAGTGATGATGGGATTGGATATGATACGGTGCGGTGTGGTGTGGTGTTTTGTGTTTCTCTATCTCTCTTGCATTATGCGACTCTTCCAACCGTCGCTTATTTTCTGTTTGTCCACGCGTGTTGTTTACGCGTGGCGCAAGTTCCTTCCTCGCTGCAAGTGGTGGGGCCCACCGTCACGTGACTTATCCATCTTCCGCTATCATCATTCGCCGTAATCGACACGTGATCCAATTGCGCGTTAAGTAACTCCGCCATTTTCCTCTTTAAACTCAATCATTTTCCTCTTGTCCATTCATCACTTGGAGTTTTGGAACAAAATATGAATTCGGGATTTGGAGGCAGATTTCGTCCGTGTAACGATATCTATACCGAGCCTGAGTTAAAAAATCACCTTTTTAAAAAATTTATTTTTTTCTACAAATAATGTTATTCCTTTTATGGAAATTGGGAATAAAGTTTTTGTGTGTCATTTTGAGTGAGTAACAATTCTTTACACAAATGGATAATTGTTGCGTACAATGGAAAAAATATTGATGAAATGTAACAAATGGGTAATTTGCGGAGTTTATTTGATAAAAGATTTAAATTGTTTTACTATGAAAAAAAGTTGGTTCAATTATTTTTAGAAAATTAGGGGATGTATTAGATTAGGATTTTAAAAGATTTTTTTAATATAAAAAAGTTTTAGAAAATTTTTAAAATTTTATAGGAAACTAAAAACTTTTAAAAAAAATTTAAAAAGACTTTTGTGATTAGTATTTTGAAGTTTGGATTTAATAGATTTCTAGAAAAAAAAAATTCAAAAACTACTAAACACAAGTCAATAAAAGTGTTTAAAAATATCATTAAATGCAAATTAATTACAAGTTAACCCTCTTACTTGCTAATATCGTACATAAATTCCAAATCAAAGTTATAAATTGCTATTAATCATTTGCCTAACTTGAAGAATATATAAAATAAACATTATATATATGAATAAATTTGGGATTTCTTTTTATAGCATTTCAAACATTGCCTTTTGTTTTCTCTATTAAGTTGTATATTTTTTCAAAATTAATTACAATAGTTTAGAAAGATCTTTTAAAATTTTAATTTTTGTTTGTCTTGGGTGAGTTAAAACTTATTCCAAGTTCAGATATATTTCTCTTATGAAAATTTTTATTTTATTAGGCTTGTAAGTTTATTTGTAATGATTTGAATATGAACACACCAATATTAGGATCATATGAAAAGTCTTACCTTGAAACAGATGTGGGTGAAAGATTATATCAAAAATAGAGAGAATAAAATAAAAAAATAAAAAAGTCTATTGGATAGGATTGTTTGTTGGATTTGAAATTTATATCATCAACTAAAAAGTTCATAAAATTAATCAAAATTCAATTAAAAAAAAATTCATAAAATCTCAATGATTTTAAATAATAATTTTTTTTTAAGTTATTCAAAATCTCAATCAAATACTACAAGATTTCGTTGTCCTCTAAAAACAATATTGATAATCTTGATTGAATACCATCAAATTATTTTTTATTATTTAACACTTTTGATTGAATATCTTAAGACATTTTTACCAAAAAAAAAATCATTAAAATCCTAAACGATCTTAATTCAATACACCCTTAATCTTAATGTGCTGTAACGAAACATATACTATTAAGCAACTTTGATGAGTATTATGCTTAAAGATACTCTTTAAAATTAGTTGCCATCACCCCTTCCTGGCTCCTCTCTAACCTTGCAACCTATGATGTAATCATTATCATTATTTATAAAAGTTGCCAATGCGGAAATGTCTGTATGAGTGTATGGTACTTCCGTTGTAAACTGCTAGTATTGGAAAGTGGTATTATCAAACGATTATTTCTGTACTACACCTTAAGATGGGAAATAATAAGGTGTTAATGTGATATATAATTGTTTACGGATTTTGGGCATCTCTTAATATTTATAATTCAATAGAAAGAAAAATGAATTGAATATTCTTCATTCTCAAAAGAGAAAGAGGAAAAAAAAAATGAAGGGTCCAACTTGCCATGAAAGAAAGAAATAAACGAATTTCGAATTTGAACAAAAAAAAGGTAAATGAGAGAAGAGTTGTGGTTAGTCCTATGATATTATCATTCACTAGTTGCTCCTCTACTTTGACCATAGTAATGCTGACCAATTTTTGTCAACTTTACTCCTAAATCCTAACACCCCCCCACGATGCATTTTTAACTAGCAGCTGGAATTGGGTTTCTTGGACTGGGAAAGCCCATGTAAGCAAGCCTGGGGGACATCCTAACTTTTGGGCTGGGCCTGGGTGAAGGAATTGGGCCGTAGTTGCTCAAGCGTGCAGAAGTGGGCCTTGGAGACAAATTGACCTGCTCCAACGCTCTCGATTGCAAGTGTCCAGGATAGTCACGGACACACCCGATACGAGGTCCTGCCCCAGTGGACCACTTGCAAGACAACCTCTTCGACAGGTTAAATGCTGCTGCTGTTACATCATCCTTTTTGTTCACGTTGCTATCAATGACATTGATTGCACTAGTTGCTGGGTCCATTGCTTGTTGTGATTCATTAGTAAATGAATTAGTCCCAATAAGTGATGGAGTATCATCATCTATAGCACATCTCTGCATGAAACAAACAACCATGGTCCATGGTTAGGTAATTTTATATATATAATTTGCTTCAACAAGTTGAAGAGGACCAAACACTACTTAAACACTTACCTTTACATTGGTGAGGTCTACACTGTGCTCCTCAAGAAAGCTTATAAATTCTTGGAAGTTCTCTTCTGTGGGGTGGTAGTGACCACTATATGGCCAAATAGCCTGCATTATTGTGCATGTAACAAAATTTAATAATCATAATAATGAGTTTGGTTATGATGCAGTGTTGTTAAATTAATATAATGTTCCGTACCTCAAGGGCACCTTGATGGGACACTAATCTGCCAGCTGCTGTGGTTGCACCGCCAGAGAGAAAGCTTGAGTGTTGAAACGTACCCTTTTGTTTTCGCCCCACATACAAGCCCCTTGTGGTGCTAAGAACAAATATCCATTTCGATTTCTCATCAGTGTCCACAACCCTACCGTTCTTTTTGTAAACCAGTTTTCCATTTTGAACTATTACTTCATATTCTTCCCTTTCTTTCTGCATTAATGATAGCAAGAGAGATAAACAACAATATTGTTATTTATTACACATCAGATAGGCTTGAACGTTTCTTCTTAAGAGATAACTTACTGGTCCAAGATATCTAATGCATTGGCTTTGTAGAGTGCTCCTTGGACATTTCTTAAGATTTATTTCTTTGCCATCCCCAACATCCAACCTACAACATATTTTAGAGCACCAAGTTAATTAAATCACCATCCATATATTCATCATCATATATAATTACAATAGATATCTCAGAACAAAAACTAACCAGTAGAAAAATGGTTGAGTGCTTTGACTTTCAAACCAAATATCATAATACATGTGCAAATTGTGTCCATAGCGATGACGTGGGTCAATCTGTACACCAAACAAGAAGGAATTAGTTAACTCTGTTAATACCAACAAGACCACGACTCAAAACTTCATTTCCACAGTTAAATTCATTAATTAATAATGGCCGAGAAGGATTTGGATTCAAAGACTTACAGCTTCAAGCCAATGTTGCAGGGCTAGTTTTTGTGCTTTGTCATCTTTGGACAAACCTTTGCCGACCTTTATAAAAAAAAAAACAGCTATCAGTTAGGATCACCAACCAACTCTAGTAGACCCCAGAAAAATCATTCCAAATAAAATAACATCAACACGACAGTGACTAAAGTTAATTTCAATTAGGAGAAAACCCGAATCATTAGAATATTGAAATTAATTAATACCTTAGCTGCTCTTGTCCTTGCCCTTGCCCACCGTGACAAAGCTGTTTCTGGTTTTTGGACATCAAAGAATGACACAGAACTCCGTTTGAGAGCAGCAAAGTCTAATGCTTTCCACCTACATCATTTAAAACGCATCAGTTAATAATATTAACAAATATATATACTACTAAAATAAGATTAGAGTTTAATTAAAGTGCATTTTATTGAGACTCACCATAGCTCTTCCACAACCACTGCACAATCTGCAAGGTTTCTTCGAGTACGGTAACTTTTGTAGACTTTTTGAAGCTTAGTTGCTGCAGCATCAAGCTCAGAGGCAGGTCTAGAGGGAGAGAAAATCACTGCTTGAGGCAGAGAAAGTACAGGCACTGGTTTATGTTTCAATTCAGTACCTTTGCTTGCTAGAGTGTCCCAATAATATTCCATGTTGTTGTTGTCCTCATCTTGAACAAAAGAAAAGTTTTTTTCAAGGATCACACGTTGGGGTCTGTTATCCCTCAACTTGTTCGAACTTCTGGACCCGTTTGACAAAACAGTAGCAGCAACAGCAGCAGCACTTTCTGATTCTCTTCTCTTGAAGCTCGATGCCCTTAGAATCAAAGTCCCATCTTTGGAAGCAAAGCTAATGTTGAGAGGCAGATCAAAAAACAGAAAATGTCTAGCGATTTCTTCCCAAGCAGATTGGAGTAAGGAAAGTGATAATCCCATAGAGCTACACACTTATCAGTTTGTCTGCAACAAAAATTCACACCACCCTAACAAATTTTAATTAGATTCATTATAATTTATAACTGTAATAACACAGGTCTTAGTTTCTATATACGTGCAAATTAATGAACCGGGAATCAAACAAGTACTATAAAGAAAGAGTATGAAAGTCCATGTATAAGAATGATTTACCGTTCTTGTATGTATGTTGCGTCAAGAATCAAGAGATATCTATGGTATGTTATTTGTTGTTGAATATAATTGAAACAAAAGAAGATTATGGGTCTATCACAGTGGCTCCCCAATTGGCTTTTATAAAGACAAATAAATACTCCTAGCACTGTGTGCCTTCAAACGTGTCAAAAACTTGAAAACGCTAGCGCAGTCGTTGAATTCCACCGCGTACGAATCTTCCGACACACCTTCGCATTGAAAAAGATTGGAGTGTGTGTTTGTTTGTTCTAAGGTTAAATACATTTTTGGGTTTCCCAATATGTAAATCCACGACACGACCCACGATTTTGTGGAATTCAAAGCTCGGTGGTTTGAACTATTCTATTCTTTTCAGTATTGTGGGAAAGTGGAAGTCCCAGCTCCTTGTAATGGTTGTGTTTGCATTTCTTTTCTCAATCTATCCAGCGACCATAAATAGCTCATCCACTACGTAAAGCTGGCGGTCAAAGAAAGTAAGCTTCCATGAAACACGAATTGCCTTTTATCGTAATATATCCGTCTCAAATTCGTATTTTTTACTCAATATATTTTCGATAAAAATAAAACAAGACTATAAAGTTATCATATCATTCATTGATATAACTCAAACTTATAACAATTTATAATTAGACATAGCAAACAAATTCCTTAGGTTGGTACAAAGTATTTAATTTAAAATTACCCTTATTTTTTTAATTCAAAAAATAACTAAGTGTAGCAAAGTTTAATAAATTCAAAAACATAATCAGTTTAGTTAAAATATTGTTTGGGACATGATCCAAATGTGGTCATATCAACTATGGTACGGCCATGTCTGATGTCCCAAATACCGACCTTATTGCCTAGTTCTTGAACCTCGAATGTACTCAACTTGTGTCTTGAAAAGGCATGTCTTGTGTGCAAATAACCTTTAATGTGATCAATTGCTATTGCTCAACGTAATCCTTCTAAATTGTAGATGCATTTTTTACTTCCATAGACCACCTAAATGCCACTTCTCAGTTTTCATATACTCTCGATATATACCATCTAATTAATTTTTTACCTGGGCATTAAAGTTTCAGCTGTTGATGCGCCTCTATCGCCATTTTATGAGTTTCCCTCAGACCCATATGTTTGAGCAATTTAAAAAGCATCTTAAAATAAAACAAATTAATATTTATTTTAAAAATAAGTTAATTTATTTAAATATACACTAAATGAATGAGAATTTGACTCAATAATAATTATAAAATTATATTAGTATTTTTTTTTATATTTTTTAGAAACACGTTGATTATAGCCTTCATTTATATCCTTAGTAGGTACACAGACAAATTGTATTTCATTTATGATGGTCAACGAACCCACTGTCTGGATGTAACAGTCAGCTCAGCTGATATCACAAACCGCGTCTTGAGGTAAGGTATATATGCAGTAGTACATGCATTGTGATTCAGTTAAACATACCATATAGTATTTGTATAATTTTTTTATGATTACTTATGCGTACTAAAGAGACTAGATATTAAATAAAAGTATACAAAACGAATGATAGAGTAATTGATATATTATTATAAAAAATATATATATACTGAAAATAAAACAAGAAAATGATGTTATTAAAAATATTATAAAAACGTGATATACAAATATTATATTGTATTGCTAATTACTAATACATCGTGACTATTCTTGAGATAGTGATGATCGTACTTACTGCATTTTCAATGGGAAAA
This sequence comes from Amphicarpaea edgeworthii, assembly GCA_014843725.1. NCBI lineage: Eukaryota > Viridiplantae > Streptophyta > Magnoliopsida > Fabales > Fabaceae > Amphicarpaea > Amphicarpaea edgeworthii. Next base: position 23,627,003 of record CM026324.1, on the reverse strand, counting down.
TATCATCTTATTCACATGGATTGCACTGCAGTTGCAAGGTACTCGTAATTATTATTTTTTAACCCTTTCACATAGATACATATAACACGGCACACGTGGGTCAGCTGGTCCAGATGGTCAAAAATCAAGACCATTCAATAGTGTGTCTGTTCTACCTTGGAACTTAGTTTGCCACCTATTTTCAAGACACGGTTTGGATGGTTTATTGTTCTATTCTCGTACGTGTTGTAAGTGAATACTAGTATTCGTTATTGCACCATTGTACTATTTAACATATAAAATTTGAAATCAACAAATACATATACGTAATTTTACGTTTGAAACCAATGATACCATAGTTTGAAAAATAAAAGGTGTTTATGTAATTTTATGAAACATTCAAGATGATTAGTATAATTTACTCAAAGTCATAATAATCAAATCTTACCTTGCAGGATGAAAGACCCATTACAATGCAATACTATATAAAAACCAAACCAAATGAAATTCAAAATACACGTACAATTTGAATTTGAACCCTTCAATTGGTCCTTGGAAATCTTGTGTATTTTGAAGGCTTCAATTGTGGGAAAATGTCATCCCTGCAAAACCTGTTGAGAAAAAAGAAATGCAAAAGATTTCAAGGTGCCAGGGTGAGAGGTAATTCTATGAAAAAACAGAGAAGCAGTTATATATTCACTGAACAGTTTCCATCAGCTTGTGTTCCAACCTAAGCTTATTTGAATTTCGTTGGCTCTTAAAAAAACAACAGCATCCCTCTGTTGCAAACAATTGATAAACAGAAAATTTAATGCATTAAAATTGCAAGTATATATTACACTTTGAAAAGGTGCAATGATTTATTTGAGGTAATTAGAGACCGAGAAAGTGACAAATAGAAAGAAGAACATGCTTGGTAGAGTGACACAGATCAAAGTGGAAGTGGGTTTTGCTTGTTGCTTTGTGTTGATCTTTGACGTATTATTATATGAAAAAGCTGATCATAGAAACGAAAGGTGTATGTGTTGTATAATTCAAGGTCAAACTCCAAATTATTGAGCACGGAATTACAGCTAAATCTTGTCGATCTGTCACTTATGTTTTTGTCTTGTTTAATTATATGAAGAATGTTTGTTTTATAAGGAGGGTCCCATTAACATGTAGGAGACAGGTTGAACATAAAAGAGGATAATATTTTATTTTTAGCTTTCATCACTGGTCATTATAATAGTCATTAATATTGGTTGAGGAATTGGATATATATAGACATGTTTATATGAGCCTAGCTATACCTATATGGAAGATGGTAGCCGTTGAAGAAGCATATGCATGCAAACGGTAATTAAGTTTTTTTAAGAAAAAAAATACTTATAATGGAAAATTAAGGTTTGCAATTTACTTAAAAGTAGTTAGATAAAGCAAATAAAAATGTAAGAATGTTGTTTCACATTTCCTAAGTATTTTAGCTTAAAAAAAATATAATAAGAAGGTAGGTAGTCCACGGTCATATGTTCATGCATACTCGTTAAGTTTGGAGATATATTGATTATTGAAGTCAATGCCTTATGTTTTGAAAGAAAAATGAGATCAACAATATAGTCACACGTACGTGCAGACCTTGCTACTTGAATGTGAAAGTAATCACACATGTATTTGACTGTTAGGCTATAACGTGTCTTCAGATAGAAATCGTATGCATAACATAATACTGCTATTACGACTGTTTTATTTTATTATTTTGACTGCGTGAACGTTTACAATTTGACTTTTCACATTTTGTTCTAATTCTGAATATTTATTTATTTATTTTTATCAGCACAAAAGAATGCTAAATAAGTGTCACTTAAATACCCATCAATTTTATTTTTTTTAAGTATTTCATATGTATTTTTTTTTTTTATCGTGATTTACAAATTTTCTCATCTATCAAACTTTTCTGATGCCACGTACGTACATCCCAGTTTTTCAAGGTTGTTGACCCGTCGGCAGAGAAAGTGTTTAGTCATTTGATTTCCACAATTTGTGTCCCTAGTACTAGTAATAGAATCAAATTCGAATAGATTTTGCCATTTGATTTTCTATTTATATATCCGCTTTTCTCTATGCTTAGGCCAAAAAGCGAACGAAATATACGTGAGTTGGCACACATAATTGCGATTTGATTCGGATTCAACAGAGGAAAATGGGCCCTATGACCAAAGAATCTGAGATGGAAAGCAGGCAATTATTGTAGTTAGCTATAGCTATAGCTGAGTTGATTTAATTTTAGTTCCATTCGCTGCCTCCACTAAGCTCAAAATTTTGTAGCCATTCAAAGGAGACGGACCTAGCTAACATAGCATTATCAATATGACAGCCTGGCTGGCATGAAAAGAAGGGCATGTATATTTCATGTTATATGAAAAATGATAGTCACAACTCACAAAGTCGACGAAAAAATAAGCATAGTAGTTATGACCAAAATATTTACATTATCTTATTATAAGCTAGCAAAGGGTTCATGTTTATGTATGCAGGGATCATACTATTTTTTAATTTACTTCTTCAAACGTATATATATATACATCGTAACGTTCGCGCGCGAAGAACATGATAGTGCCAGTTCAGTTCGTACAATACTAGAATCAAAGGAAAATAAAAAGTAATTTAGTATCAAATTATTGATCGAGGATCAACACTACACATATTTAATTTTGCATGTTCTTTAATTAAGAAAGCATGCAACTTGCTTATTTCACGAGAAAAAATCTTCGTTTCCCTGTGTCTATATATGTTGGTTTTGGGAGGTGCATGTATTCAAATATTAGACCGAAAACAGCAAAGAGAACAAGTCCTGAAACTGTGACATTTGGCTTAGCCGCCTCCGAATCAGACGTCCAAATCTTTTATACAGTTAGCAGTCATCATTTATAATCAAGTGATAATGATAATTGCACCATGTAGTAAGTAATGTTGTTGAGACGAAACACAAACTCAATGGTGTACGGTTCTATTTTGAAGGATTGATTTTCCTTTGTTTAGTAAATAATATCAAATAATTATATTAAAAAATCCAAAATAAAAAATAAAAATCACTGTGGAAGACCGGAAGCTACTTGGATGAATTTATTATAGTTATGAAGATAGAATATAAATGACACTTAGTAAAACAATGGACACTAAACTGCGTACATTTTTAACGGGCCAATGGTCTATTATGGTCCAATAACTAACTGAGTTGGGTTCATGTAATAAAAAATATGTCATGAGCATGAGTCCATATACAGTTTCTCAATAACAATTCGCAGGAGAACAAACAAAGATCCAATGTTTTTTTTTAAAGTGGAAACCGCTTCATAATTTATTAAAAAAGTACTGCAGTTTATTTTATAAAATAAACAAAAGAATCACCCTATTCTTTTTTTTATTATTTATCGATTATACTGATATTGATGAGGCCTGAGGCAACTAGTTAGCAATAATATTTAATAAAACTATTGTGTACATATATCATCTGTTTTCAGATCATTATCCTTTTGAATAACAAATATTGTCAACGACAACTTAGTTGCATATTAACTCACGGCAATCAAGTCCTACCTAAAGAGAATACACGTGGTGAAGCACAATGTTTGCAATGTGTGAAGTTAGTGATGGACCTGGAAGAGGGGGGACATGCCAAGTATCCGCTTGGATCATATTTTATCTTTACTCCACTAAATAGAACATGAGCCTATCAATTTACGCTTTGCAGATGACATTTTAGGATTCCATTTTCTAGTGAAAATATATTATGATAATATATTCTATGTGGGATGCAGGAGATTATCCACCAAAATCTTGGATGTTTCATGTCAGGGGGAACGGAATTAAAAACATAGTTTTTATACTAATAAAGATAGAAGAGATTTGATACCCATTGGAAAGACAAAGGGAAGCAAGCCATTTTCTGTATTACAAATTTACAAGTTACACAGTTAATTACACTACATCATAAGAGGCTTAGCTATGACTATGCTGATATAGGATTAAAGTTCCTAAGTTAACTAAAGGAACACGGGAGAGAGCTATATATACAACATATGAACAATTTGGACCCGGCCAAACACAAACATGAAAAGTCTCGCACTCTCGCTTGATCATATAAAAAGCTGGGGCGAGCATCTACCTCCTACACTTTCAAAGCTTGTAATTGAAGAGCCTTATGATGATTAAGCTCTTCATTTTGTGTTGCAGCAGAGCATCTACACAAACACAATCTTGCAACCTGTACACAATGTTGTCAAATGTCAAATATAACACTAAGGGCCAGATTATTCAAAACTATCCTGATTTATAAAGTTGGAGAGGATTAGAGGGACATTACCATGACAAGGCACTATTCCACTAGTGAGATGAATTCAACTGGTTTGTTCCACCAATCCACTTGCAGATCCAACAGACCAATCTGTTGGCTTAGTAATCAAATCCTCTAATTCAAGATAGATATTTGAGTCATTCACATCTAGTTGATCTTCATCAACTATAGAATTTTCTCTCATTAGTTTTTCTGACATAACATTATAGGCAGAAGATGCTGCATCGTGCACAGAGTTGCATAGTTCATCTTCCAAAGGAGAGGGAGTTGGGTGCTCCATCCTACCGGTGTTCACAGTTTCAGACAGAAGTCCATTGAGCTCAGATTGCAACGTAGCAAATTGTTTATGAGCTTGGTGCCTATAATCAAAACTAGGTGTTGTCTCCATGGACTTAGGGAAGGGTACATGGCACGGATTTCCCATCAATCTAGGCCTCTTAACCATGTGATCATTACCACCATCAATCTCTCTTTTTCGCCTAATCTTTTGGACTAACTGATCCACAAAGGAAGGCCTACTAGCCATTCTGGTGAGGAAATACATCATCTGATACTGCTTCATCTCTGCACACCGAACTCTCTCCTGAACATTTGTGAGATGAACATGCGAATTCTCCTGCTGCTGCCTCAGTTTCAGAATTTCCACCTTCATAATGTTCTGGTCCTTCTTCAGTTTCTCCACTTCAGAGTCCACGCCTGGCTTCATCAAATTGAATGCTCCCTGATGATGCAGTTTGTTGTACTTGCTCCTCCTCCTTATGTTCTTCAGCAAATGCTTCTTCCCTCCTTGGAATCCTTCGTTTGCAAACTCCCATCGGTCCGAATCAACCTTCCTAAAGCCCTGTACCCACAAATTGATAAGTAAAATTATGAATCAAAGGTTGTTTTTTCATAATAGAGAAATTAAATGAACGAGGAACGGAAGAAATTAGACTGACATAGGTGTTGAGCTGGCGAACGAAGCTGGAGAAATTGCTGTGCTTGAAGTAGTTGGGGAGAAGGGTTTTGGAGAATTCGTGAGAGTCCCAAACGACGAAACTGTCGCGACTTTGGCTCCACGAGACAATGGGGTCGGTGTGAGGGTCCTCCACCATTTCGAACGTCTTCTTCAGGAACGGTGGGGGACCCACCTCGTGCAACCCTTCCATCGGTTTCGGCGACTGCAGCTTCAACTGCTCCATCGACGACGTTGACGACGGCGGAGACCCGTTAACGGCGCCGTCATCCATCTCTTCTTTCACGTAAACCGTCGTGACTCCCGAGTCGTCCTTGCTCTCGCTCAAAACGTCGTCGTTGCTGTGGTCGCTTTCGCTGTCATCGAACAACTCTGCTTTCACTCTTGCTACTTCTTCTCCCATGGCCATGGTACTGCTTTTATTCACTGCCACCGTCACCACCGCTCCTTAATTTCCTCTTTTTGCTTTGTTTGCCGCTTACTGCTTACTGTGCAAGTGTTGAGTGAGTGTGAGAAACAGAGGAAGTGCTGTGTTTCCACACAGGTCTTCTCTGTTTTCCATTTATAGACGATAAAAAAACAATAAGAAATGTTTTTCTTTAATAAGAAAAAGAAGAAGCTGACACGCGAGAGAGTGGCGTATCTATGAGCCTGTCCATTTTAGGAAACTCCGTTCGACAGCCACGTTTTTCAAGGCTCTTACTTTCTTGACACTTGTACGGAGATGGAATAGTCAAGCTAGGGTACAAAACCACAAATCTATTTTTGGAACATCAAATTTCAAATCACCTTACGTCTCTTTTACTATTTCTTCTCTTCTTTAATCTTTAACAACAAATAAACAATACCCTAAAGAAAATAATTAATAATAAAGCAAGAAAATATTAGTTACTTAGTTAGTATATTCTTAAAGAAAAAATTTATTCATAAAAAAAAAAGACAAGAAGAAAGTCACTTTAGTTGATTGACAAATTATTATTATTAGTTATTAATATCATATGTGCTGATTTGCTTAGACTTATGAATAATTGAGAGAGTTTATGATCAAAATAATATATATTTAAAGTTAAATAACATTGTGGATGCATATACTTTTAAAAAAAAATTATGGATGCATAATAATTTTAATTTCAAACTTCGATACTATATATATTTAACTTACTGTATTCAGTTCTAAAAAAAAAAACGTATTGTATTGTAGAATAATTTATTGCGAATAAAACATTATTCTTGGTCATATATACACTCCTGCAAACATGCTGCATCAACATGCCACGCGTCGAAAGGACTGAAATGAAAGTGGCTTTTGTCAAAAACTAATGGTTCAAAAAAAATTCACGTTGGATCGCATCGAATTGGACCAACTGAATGGTGATCCTTTCACCAAAAAACAAAACTGAAGGGTGATCCTGAAAACAAAACTAAAATTGTATTTGTTCTAAGGTTTCACAAATTATTCTTACAAATTTAAGAATACTACATTTGTTATGTTTGATTTGGTACAGATTTTAAAAAATATTCTCAATTTTTTTTACAGTTTTAAAATATATTCTCAAGTATTGTTAACTTTTAAAAATATAAATATAAATATTTGTGTTACTTCTCGTTCTCTAAATTCTCTAAATGAAAAGTCAATATTCGATGTTTACATGTGAATTAATTTAATTATTTGGTTTTTTTTTGTTGAATTTAATTCTTTTGTTATAATAGCTATTTATTCTTACTTTCTTTTTCATATTTATCAAATATATTTTCTTCAACTTTCTAATCATTTTTTTTTATGAACACACTGAATACCAGTCAAACATAATCATGAAAATAATATTTCCAGACACAGTATTATCGAGAGTGTGATTTTTAGAAATACAATAATATACCTTTATCAGAAAATATTTTTCTGTTTTTTTTTAAACATCGTAACTAGAAATTTTAGTTCATACATTAAGGCATCTTCACTAATTAAATTGACTATATGATTAATTAATTCTCGATCTATAAATTTATTTACACTAAAAAATCTTCACTATTATTGCAAAAATCAAACATAAGTCAGTCCTCAATAGTAGAAGTAAAGCATGTGTTGTGAACTAAAAAGAGGCACATTGGGTTTCTTCTGTTTCCTAGGGGGAAAAAAATATCGAAAGAGTGACAGACAGAGACAGATAAACTCGATGGTTGCAGATAAATGTAACGGTTACGGTCCATGCGGCTCCGTTACTGCGTCGTAATCGTTGTCGGTGATCACCTGCATGCATGACAAGTGTAGCGGACCTGTATATTCATCGTTGTAACAGCTTTATACAGAGATTGTCAAATCCATTCGTTTTTAAAATTATTAATACTATGTGCTGCACATTGGAATTGAAATTGGAATTTGGACTGATCCGTAGTAGTAGTAATTTGTGTGGAAGGAAATACGGTTATCTAGGTGTTTATAGATACGACTAATTTATGTATCCAATCTAATTTAATTTGTTTTAATTTGATTTAAATAAATTGATAAAATATTTGAGTTAGATCTCTAATTTTATTTTAATTCGATAACTTATGGATTGAATAATAGATTTTGTTGTATGAACCTATAACACACTCAATCCAACCCGAACTATAACTAATAATGATAATAATAAAAAAATAAAAAAATTTAATCTCACTCACTTAACACTTTCACCCACTCAATATACCTCATCACTTTAAAAAAAAACTCTTAAAATAAAAACTTCTATGTGCGAATCACTATCGACCTCCGTCGTTACATCATCACAAGTCATTGTCTTCCTCTGCTACTACATCACCATGGTCATCCGTGCATCACTATAGCTCTTCGCACAACCCTCTGCTGCGTCACCCTCCACTATGCATTGCCTCTTTAACGACTTTATGCATATTTTTCTTTCTACACTATTTATAATAGACTAATGGATCTTATCATTTAGCTTACAATACTTTAACAATGGAGCTTATAACTATCCAACAATTGAGCTTACTAGTCAACTATCTAAGAAAATGCAAATTTATTTTCAGTTTATTTTGTATCAATGTTCAATGTTATTTAAATTTTCTCAACTATATTAAGTTAAGTGAACTTTACTATTTGGGTTAATAACCATTTTACTTTGAACTTTTCGGATTAGGTGAATTAAAATAGAAGGGATCAACAATTTGAAAGTATTATTATATCTAGTTTATTTTATGCATTAATATATGATTATATTTATTTATGATTGAAAATTATTTTTATTTAAAAAAAATAAAATTTGAAAATCTATTCTGATTTTTTTTTGAAAATTATAATTTATTTTTTTTAAAAATATCATTTGAAAATAAAATCACGCAAATCCAATCCAACTCATTAAAAATTGATCAAGTTGAGTAAAATTTTTATACAAAGTCAGCTCAACCCAACTCATAAACACCGATTAACCTTTGTTGCTTTGAAAACCGTAATCCTAATCCATATATGTGACTGTGAGCTAGTGAGCTAATGAGATAATAATAAGATTACGTTATGCACTTAAATTTATTATTTTAAATATATTTTTTTTAATTGATTGAAATTAATTAAAAATTACAAATTAGAAAGTTATTAAATAAGATGTGAGATTTATTCAATTTGAGGTAGGAATCACTAAATTTTATAATTTTTGATAAATTTAATTAATAAAAAATAATATATTCAAAAGAATTTGTTAGAAACATTTATCAATGGGCTATAGCACCGCTTATAAAAAATACTCCGTACCAGAAAGGATAAGGAGATCGGTTCGCACCTCATAAAAATTGAAAATTGTGGCTATGGGAAAGCTCGGCGCCCACCGCACCAAAAAGATGCAGTGCAAACCAAAGGGAACGAATGAATTAAAACGGTGGTTGCAACTTGCACGCTGGCACATGCAACGACGTCATAGCCATGAAATGTATTAATAATTGCCTAACTTTATTAGCGATTAACGTGGCACGCATACGAGTATTGAGTCCATCGAGACAGAAGATGAAACCGTGGCTCAAAATTAGCCTCTTAATATTTGTCGCTGGATCTATCACTATAACCAAATAGGGAATGAATTGAGATATATAGTTGGTGGAGTATAATGAATGTGATCCCATTGTGATCCAAAATAGAAGTTATTACTACCTATGATTAAGCATGACAACTGTCTATACTCTATAGTGGGACCATGTGTGCGTCCACTTTTTCTTCCTTTTCCCAGATTTGTATCAATCGGTCACTTGAAGAGAAGCTTTTGAAATTCTAATGGCAAGGCACGAGGACACTGTGTTTAAATGTCGAGGTTGATTTCACATTGTGGTATTTGAAAGATATGGTTGTGCAATTGTCAGTCAAATTCCTCCTACCATGCATGATTCATGCCTCTCATCTCATTTTTAATTAACTTGAGAGAAGATTCAGCACCACCTAATTAATTTCATATTGTTGAGTTGTTATATAAGTAAACAAGAGATTATTGAAAATGTGTACTATCAAATAGCAGGTTAGTTAATTGTGCAGTTACAGACGAATTATAAGATTGCTGGTTTATATAATATTATTAATTATTTTTAAAAACATATTTAAGAGACAAAATACATGAAAGACCTAGCTATGATCTGAGTTACATCAAACTCGAGTTAAGTCAATCTTATTTGTTAAATAAGTTAGATAAAGCTCTTTTAAAAGGCCTCTGTTTAGTGAAGAAAAATATTAGATTTTGCGTCATGCAATAAGTTTCTCAGACCTATCAAGACAAGGTACTTAAATAAAAACAAATAATAATTAAAATGATGGTAGTAATAATATTATGATAGATAATATTATTACTGCATTGAAATTTTATCATCATATTTTGATATTATACACTCTTATATATTTCTTAGTATATTTAAAATCTTAAACTCACCTACCTATTTAGAGAGATATATATGTTTGTAATTTTAAATACGATGCCAGAGTCCATACTGAAAGTGGAACTTGAAGTGCAGATAACAAAAGTTTGTAAGGCCCACGGCCTACGGCCCAGTCTAAAATGAAAACAAACTTATAGCTTAAACTTAAGAAAAAGGAAAGAAAATTTAAGCAATACATGAAATTAAAACTTGTTACTTTTGAGACTTTACAACTAGAGAAATTCAATTGGGCTTAATGGAAAGTATATAAATCTTTCATTGAGATGGATTATAGGAAATTTATTGATAAACAAATCAATTAATCCAAAAGCTCATTAATTCACTCTCCTAATTCTAAAAGAAATATATATATATATATATATATATTAATTCAATTGGGCTTAATAGAAAGTATATTAAGGCTGTGCCTATAAGAGAGGGCTTTTTGAAGCAGACTGAGGTTGGGCCCCATAAAGCATTTCATGGACCGGTTTCGTCAAAGCATAGAAAAGAGAGAAGGAAGCCCTAGGGGATAAATAGAGAAGGTGTTCAAGTTGCGTAAAGGGGTTCAAGTTGAGGAAGAGGAGAAGAGGATTGGAGTTTAGCAACGACCAAACCCTCTCTACTCTTTCTTCTTCTTCTCTTCGTTAGGGTTTTAGCTTCTTCCTCCTCAATGAGCAACGACAAGGACGCTTTCAACGTCGCCGATCTCACTTCTGGTACTTCACTCATTTCTCTTTTCCTCTTCTTCCTTTTAATTTAGTTCTCCTTCATCACTCACGCGTTTCAAATATTTTATTGTTTTTGATTTCGCGCTGAAGTTCTCAACGAGGAGAATAGAGCAGACCTTGTCAATGCTCTTAAGGTTAGTATTACTATTTTTTTTTTTATCTGTGAAGTTGAGATTGAGATTTGAGTTTCTCAACTTTTACTTGTTAATCTGTCTGTTTATAATATTTATGAATGTTTAACTGTGAGCAGAGCAAGATACAGAGTTTGGCTGGACAACACTCAGATATTCTAGAGTCTCTGTCGCCTAATGTCAGGAAGCGTGTCGAGGTTCTTAGAGAGATCCAGGTATAATCATCTGCAGCATTATCCTAGGTTGTATGGATTTCTTGTTCTTGTTTGTTCGATGTTAATTCTAGTTAGTGTTTTAAATTGGTCGGGAATAGTATATGTGAAGTGTTTTGTGTTGTAAACTTGCATGCAAGTTTATATGTTGATTGATGTCATATGCGTCAAGGACGCATTTCTATGTTTTGGAGCTTCCCCCCATGTCGGTGTGTGCTTGTTTTAAAGATTTTCCCCCTTCTAACCCTGCAGGGTCAACATGATGAATTAGAGGCTAAGTTTTTCGAGGAAAGAGCTGCTCTCGAGGCCAAATACCAAAAATTGTATCAACCACTGTACACAAAGGTAAATCTATCAAGTTTCATTTACTGTTATAAGCTCCATGTATGATGTGTAGCATAAATGTGTAATTCAGTTTCATAATAATCTGCTTCCTCAACCAGGCAATTTTCTTTTGATGGATTTTAGAATTTAAAGATTGTGATTCTGAACTCAATTGGTAGCATGGGTGTAATATATATATATATATACCTCTGACCTTGTAATGATGGAATGCAGAGGTATGAAATAGTAAATGGTGCTACAGAAGTTGAAGAAGGGGCAGTGACTGAAACAACACCCGATAATGAGGAGGATCAAGGTAATAATTACAACTACTTGAATTTTGTCTTTTAACTGTGTTCCAATTCCTCAATACTTGATATAAGTATTTGCTTGTGTAGAGAAAGGAGTGCCTGCATTTTGGCTTACTGCTATGAAAAATAATGAAGTGTTGGCTGAGGAGGTTAGTCCTTTGGATTGAATAGTTAACTTTTATAACATACATTTTGCAACCAATTTTCATGTTACTTGTTTAGCAGTCTTCTCATTGTTTCCTTATGAAACATAGATTTCAGAGCGTGATGAAGGTGCTCTCAAGTATCTCAAAGATATCAAGTGGAGCAGGATAGAAAACCCTAAAGGATTCAAGCTTGAGTTTTTCTTTGATACCAATCCTTATTTTACCAATTCTGTCTTGACAAAAACATATCACATGATTGATGAGGATGAACCAATATTGGAGAAAGCAATTGGGTAAGCTTTATTCTTTATTATTATTATAAATTATAAATGTTAATGTGCTGCCCTTGGTAGTTTACTTTAATGTCAGAAGGGTTTGCTTATTCTTATTGTCTGCTGTTTTTTTTTTAACTTTTAGGACTGAAATTCAATGGCACTCAGGAAAATGCCTTACACAGAAGATTCTTAAGAAAAAGCCAAAGAAGGGTTCAAAGAATGCTAAACCAATTACCAAAACTGAAAATTGTGAAAGCTTCTTCAATTTCTTTAATCCACCACAAGTTCCAGAAGATGATGAAGACATTGATGAAGATGCGGTATTGATATTGAGTTTAGATAAACATAGTAGAAATAAAATTCATTAAATTTTATTTTTTTGTACTGTTTCTATATGCAGAACTTTTTTTTTTTTTGCTTTGATTTAATTTTTTTTTCTGTAAACAGGCTGAGGAACTTCAGAATCAGATGGAACAAGACTATGACATAGGGTGAGCTTAATTTCCTTTTAGCTGTGTTAGTCATGGGATGTATTAAGTTTCCAACATGTCATGCATTTCCTGCTCAAGTGTAATTATTGACTTTTGTTACAAACCATGCATCTTTTGGTATTTTGTAATCGTGATTTTTGAATCTTGATGAGTTGTCATACTTGTTTAGGTCCACAATAAGAGATAAGATTATTCCCCATGCTGTATCATGGTTTACTGGGGAGGCCATTCAGGGGGATGAGTTTGGAGACCTGGAGGATGATGAGGATGATGAAGATATTGAAGAGGATGATGAAGAGGAGGAGGAGGAGGAGGATGAAGATGATGAGGATGACAATGACGAGGAGGAAGAAAGCAAGACTAAAAAGAAGGTATGACTGTTAATTGCTTTAAAGTGCCAATACCCATGGTTTGTTTTCTATTTGAGGTTGGAATCTTAATGAATTTTCTCTTTTTTTGTGGGATCCCTCCACTGGTATCAATTTATCTGTAATGTTGTTGCAGTCATCAGCACCTAAGGTATGAAATTTTGATTTCATGATCTAGATGAAGTGGTGTATTTTACTGAACACAAAGGATTTTCATGATTGTCAATTTGTTTCCCCTTGATATTATTATTTTACCTTTGTTTTTGGCTTAATGCCTTTTCATTTTCTCCCCCATTTACCTGATATTTACATGCCTGATTTTCATGTTTTTCAGAAGAGTGGAAGAGCACAGCTTGTTGATGGCCAGCAGGGTGAGCGACCTCCAGAGTGCAAGCAGCAGTAGAAGTATATTTATTTCTGCAGAGGGTCATTCATCTAGTTGAGTTTTGTTGGTGTTGAAAGTCGGTTTCATGTGGTTTTAATGTTTCTCAAATTGATTTTCCTCCCTTCTCTTATTTTGCGCCTTGTAGAGAGAATGTGGTTATATAGGTAGAGATGCTATGATTTGTTTATGCTGGAATTTGTACTGCCGTCAGGTATACTTGAAATATAGGTAGAGATGCTATGATTTGTTTATGCTGGAATTTGTACTGCCGTCAGGTATACTTGAAATATAGTTTGTGCTTCAACTAGTAATTTTTGCTGTTATCAGAACTTCATTATAGCTCGATCGACATTGTTTTAAAGTATTTGAAGGGAAGTCTGTGCAATGGATTTAAAAGGTTTATGTATTCTATTAACCTAAAAAAATGATAGGTATTTACGCCGATTTTCTTTAGGTAATATGGAAAAAATTGGACGATATGTTCTACTAATGCTCATGGTTTTCATTTTTGATTTGGTAATCTGGATTAGTATTGTGGTTTTTATTAGAAATATAGTTATTAGCTGATAAATTTGATATTTTAAAGTAAATTTTAGCTAATGATAAAGTATTTAAAAGAATTTTATAAGATGTCTCTGAAGGGACTCATTCTAAAAGTGTTAAAAGAACGAGTTTGCATTTCTCTCACACATATGGTTTAACACGTTAAGTATAATCCTGACGAGCCCAAAAATCCTAAGTATTTAAATTTCTTACGTCATTGACACGATAAAATCACGTTAGTAAAATTTGTTAAATTGAGTACTGGAGACTTAAATCACCCAAATCCAATTGATGCAGGAAGCAACACTCAATAATTGGAGGCCCATTAACAGGCACAAAATTGAAGGGGACGGCCCAGTAGTACACTAGTGCAGCGCAGCCGTGGCTGCGTCCTCTCCCTCTGGCCTCTGCTCTCTGACTGTGGTGGAATGGAACTGAACTAAAAAGGGTGGGAAATCAAACAAAACGCCCCGTAATAAAACCCTAAAACATAGACATAGAAAAGGAAATCACGTTCACTTCATGACATACATTTTCCTTTGAACTTGCTTCTATGGCGAGGTTGCTTCGTAGCACTTCCCTTCTCACACGCTCCATATTCTTCCCCAAGGTTCCTACACGCCCTTGCTTTCATATATTTTATTTTGTTTATGCACTCTCTCTCTCTCTCTCTCTCTCTCTCATCATCATATTTTTGTCTCCAAACACATGATCCTGCTTTCATTTCCAGGGTTTTAAACTAGGAGGAGTATTTGGCACTTCTCAGATTTTGACCTTCTCATCTAAAGGTTTATTGAACTTCTCTTCCCTTTTTCTCAAGCCAAAAGTTAATTGGAGGAATTACTTTATACTGAAAGCTTATGCACGACAATCAGCATGCAAAAGAGATTATCACATGCTTTTAAAAATTTATAAATATCTGTCATTGCATGCGAACTGTTTAAACCAAGTCTCCACTATGAGTACTTGTTGTAATTTTTATCGGAAAGAAATTATAATAATAATAATAATAATAATAATAATAATAATAATAATAATAATAATCATGAGGAGGGGTTTGGCTTGGTTACATAGTCAGTCATGTTAAGCTCATGGTGCTTTTAACTAGTCCTCACAATAATGCTGGATAAGGGAGTTTTATAAGTTCTATATAATTTGGACATCTGACCGATGATGTATTCATGTGTTGAACCAATCCAGAACAAATACTTATACCTGTTTTTTGCAAGATTTTTGTGTATTTGAATCCTAGTAAGCACAAATGAATTGGGTGTCTCTGTTTTTTCTTTGTGCAATATTTATCTCATTTTTCCCTTTTGTTAGGCATCCTACTGTGACTAAGGGGCATATGTACTATAGGATGAATGAGTAACTGGGGTTTTAGGAGGGTTGCATGAGAAGTAGCAGGACAGGATGCACAAATCAGCATGTGAAAGCTGTGTAACCTTGTGGCCATGTGGAAGGATGGGAAGGGAATCAAGAAGGGGATTGATTTGATGGTTAAGTAGAAAAAGGAGGATTAACAAGAGGGAAGAGGGGGAAGAGAGATGGAGGAAAGAAGGGAGTTTGGAAAGAGTGGGAGAGAACTAGGACTCGAGAAGGGAGTTCATGCCAGTTTCTGTACACATTTATAGTTACTGTAGTGTTTCAGATCGTTCTCCTCTGGTTTCTTATCATCTCTGAACTTTTGTTGAAGTTTGAACTTGACAACATTTTTCATTTATACATATCTAAAGGTAGAAGGCGCTCTAAATCTGATGGAAGTGACTCAGGTGAAGATAACATGTCTAAGAAAGAATTTGCTCTGCAACAAGCTCTTGATCAGATCACTTCTGCATTTGGAAAGGGATCCATCATGTGGCTTGGTCGTTCTGTCTTACCAAAAAATGTACCTGTTGTATCTACTGGTTCTTTTGCTCTTGATGTAGCACTAGGAATTGGTGGTCTTCCGAAGGTATCCTTAGATCCTTGCATGAAGAGGTTTCTTGCTCATTTGTTACATGTGAATAAACTCTGAACTTTTTATAATACATCTAACTGTTTATTGGTGACAAAGTTTTCTATTTCCCCCCAATTTGTGTCCATAGGGACGTGTTGTGGAAATATATGGTCCAGAGGCTTCTGGAAAAACTACACTAGCTTTACATGTGATTGCAGAGGCACAGAAGCAAGGAGGTTATCTTCCTATAATACTTATACAATGATATTGTAATGTCTATTGCTTTTGGTTGTATTGGATTTAGGATTTAGAATACCCTTTGACTACTATTTTTGGAAGTGGCAAATTGGTGGTTTGATTTTATACCTGGTTTCTTATTGTCTATAATCCCTGTTTTACCAACATTTTTTAGGGGATAGGCTGCTAGCACTTTCTCAGTTGTAAACCTAAATTGGGTTATCTTCTGCTTTCAATTTTGTTGTCCTTTTAAAGAAGGAAGAGGTATACCGTATCTGATTTAAATTCTACAAAATAAGTGTCTTGGCGGGGTTTTGTTAATCTTTCAGATGTGTTTCTTCCATTATTTTGACTTTAATTGTGATAATTTTACAGTGAAGATGGCAGGCCTATATATTTAGTTCTATGATTTACTTGTTAAGAATCTTTGTTAAGAATTTTGCAGTTGGTTTATACAAACATTATATGATTGTTTGATACAGGCTATTGTGTCTTTGTTGATGCTGAACATGCCCTTGATAAGACTCTTGCAGAGTCTATTGGTGTGAATACATCCAACTTGCTTCTCTCCCAACCTGATTGTGGTGAACATGCACTGAGTCTTGTGGATACCTTAATCCGTAGTGGTTCAGTTGATGTAATTGTTGTTGACAGTGTACGTATGAAGGTCTTTTTCTTTTGTTTTTGTTAATACTTTCCCTGGTTTCATTGTAACTCGCTAATGATTATATGATAAGTGGTAACTCTACTAATATCATCATCTGTTAAAAGATTGTCAAACCAGTGTATCAAGTGGCATAGTTTCACCATCTAATAACTTATTATAGGAAAGTGATTTTAGTCAATCAACATTGAATTAGACCTAGTCATTGTAAACTACTCGTCCTATAATAGTTATTTATTGGTGTAAGAAGTATTTTAATTTAATTTATGCGTGTAGGTGGATCCCCATAGCTAAATCTAGTTTTTGTTGATGTTATCTCCTGGAGATATTTCTGGTGTCCTGTATTAAGCAGAAACTAGTGTGCTTGATTATAATATAAGTTCAAGGGAGGATGAGATAGGTAATGTGGAAACTGGAACATTGTTCTGGAAAGAATGCATTTTTTAATACAGACTTGGGTCAAATTTTAGAAGATCTTAAATAAAATTTTTATTACTTTTAAATTTTTGCATTTTTTCCTCTTAAACCATCTTTTGTAGACTTGTTGAGTTTTGATTTGACAGTGAAAGAATAAGTAAAATTTTAGTGTTGCTCTTTGAACTTATTCTGTACTTCTCCCTTTTGTTTTTTATTTTTTTTACTTCCATATGGTTTATACTTAATACTCTGTTATTCAAATCTTCTTTCATTATTTTAAATACATGTCAATTAACTTGTTGCAGTCTTTTCATGATAGGTGGCTGCTCTTGTTCCTAAAGGTGAGCTTGATGGTGAAATGGGTGATGCTCACATGGCAATGCAGGCTAGGTTGATGAGCCAGGCTCTTCGAAAATTGAGCCATGCCTTATCAGTTTCTCAATGTATAATAATTTTTATAAACCAGGTATCAGCTCAAGTTGTTAACAACAATATTGTCAATTTTACTTCAGTCAGATTATGAATACCATTGAATTTGAACCTGAGGCAATTAGTGTGTATAGGAAACTTTTGTTTGGGTTAGTCTGTCCTTTACTAATTTGATGTTCTATACTTCTATGACTATTTCTCTTGACTTTTGCTGAGCAAAGTTCCACTATCATAAATAATTTTTTCTACTTTTGTTATGTTGACACTAATAAACTTTTTTTCTCCCCTCTGATTTTGTTCTGCTGCTGTCCTCTGCTTAATATTTGTTTAGATTAAATTCATCATCTATCTTTTTAATGCATGTAAAGCTGCATGCGTGCAAAATTAGGGTATAAATTTATGTGTAAATCTTAGATACTAAAAGCTATTAATTGCTGGAACTTCATCAGTCTATTTTTTCTTTAAGGTTAAATAAATAAATATATAAATATTACGTAACAACATAGTTGGGGTTCATTGCTGGGGTAAATATCAGAGCCATAAGTGCTAAATTAAGATGGAATGGAATGTGTTGATGTACTTTTGCTTTCCAAATTATCTGAATTGATTGAAATACTAATTATGTACTGGCCATGCATTGGTCAGCCATGTACCAATGAACCTATTTTGTAAACTTATGGGTGTGTGGAGCTTGCTCTGCCAGGCCTAGATTTGATGATGTGTTTTTTATATAGTTTTTTTCCCTAAAGAATGTTAAATGACTTGGATATTATTATCTTTTACTGTTTGTATAGTCTGTAAGAATATATTATCTTTTGTGTGTGTATATATCTATTTTTATTTGGGTGGAAGTACTTCTGTTCAAATTACCTGAGGGATGTGTCTTTTAGTAACATGAATTCTTTTGTATGTTTCTCCAGGTGAGGTCAAAGATTTCAACTTTTGGGGGATTTAGTGGGCCTACTGAAGTTACTTGTGGTGGTAATGCATTGAAATTCTATGCTTCAGTGCGGCTAAATATCAAGAGAATAGGGTTTGTCAAGAAGGGTGAAGAGGTAATCATAATTCTTTTTCTGCCATTCTACCTGCTATAGTATTGGCATGCCTGTTCAAATGTTTTTTTTTTTGAAAAAGCAAATATGCAAACTTAGTTTGATAGAATCAGCGATGTTTATTTGGAAGTAAGGTTTCTTTTTTAATCTATGATGTTCCAAGTTGCTTCATTTAGTTGATATGCTTTGTACATGAGTGTTGTGGATGTCAAGCTTTTGAACTCTGAATATTCTTTAGGTAACAAAATACTTGTTTGTTCGTTGGATTATTGACATAACAATGTCCTGTATAGAAGATAGAGTTTTTCGGTCTCTATCTTGGATACAACATTTTTTCTTTTGCACGTAATCTTTTAAACATTATCATTGTTTGTGCAATATTTTGGAGATCTGAAGATTGAATTGAATTCATTAGGTCTAATTTCTGGTATGAATATTTATCCTTTATAGATTTTTATTGGTACAGATTTTAGGAAGTCAGGTTCTTGTCAAGGTTGTGAAGAACAAGCTTGCCCCTCCATTTAAAACTGCCGAGTTTGAGCTTCAATTTGGCAAGGGTATATGTAAAGAAACGGAGATTATAGATTTGAGTGTAAAACACAAACTCATCTTAAAGGCTGGTGCTATGTTTTACTATAATGAACAGGGTTTCCGGGGTAAGGATGCCCTAAAGAATTTTCTGGCTGAGAATCGAAGTGCATTAGAAGAACTTGAAATGAAGCTCAAGGAGAAGCTTCTTAATGGTGAGTCAGAAAAGACGCATGAGTCGGATGTAATTAATGAAGATGTTACAGAAGAAACTGCAACAATTGATTCTACTAATGGAGATGTTACAGAAAAAAATGCAACAGTTGATTCTACTGACGAAGAAGCTGCAGCTATTGTTGAAGCATGATTGTAAATGAACATAAAGTAAGGATCACTCTATTTTCCCTACATCATCAATCTAGACCCTGTGATTCATATATGTGGTAGTTTGATGAACTGGCCCTAAAAGCGAAGGTCCTAAGAAGCAATGCATAGGCGAATGCTGCTTCTCTAGTTTGGAATCTCATTCTTGCTTGCTGTCAAATGTTTAGGTTACTATACTACCTGTAAATTGAAATTTTCGGTGATTTTATATAGGCCTAGTCGTATATATGGCACATGTAAATTGAGAATGGAATGGAGAGCTGAGTGAGTCATCACTCATCGCCAACCAATTATTTGTAAGGATTTTGCTATGCAATTATAAAATTAAATGATGATAATTTATACATAAAGTTTTATACGTAGAATTGTGAAACTATTTGAGTTTTTATTAGTTAAATTTTAAAAAAGACATTTTTTCCACTGATTAAACCATTTTTCTTATCACTATTCTTCTAATATGATTTTATTAATTATCTTGATCAACATTTGACCAATTTACTAATATTGTGACGCAGTAGATCAAAATTTCAATTTGTGGTCAAAATAACCTTCCGGCGATACATCACATTCGATGGGAAATTGAGAATGACAATAAATTGTTATGTTAGTATTTTTGTTAAATGTTAACTATCAATGTAATGATAATACAGTAGATCATACGTCTATTCGAATAAAAGAGTATAATTTTTTTTGTTAAATAAATGATTATGATGGACTGTATTGTATCACAATTAAACTCTAAAATCAAACATATATATATATATATATATATATATATATATATATATTTTATTTGACTAGTATGCATTTATTTTATGGTATTTATTTTTGTGTTTAACATTGTTCTGGAGATGATAATTAAATATTTTTAACCAATATCATGATTCAATTAAAAAAATAAAAAATAAAAAATATAACCTAATTGAACAAACAGATAACATGAAATAAACATACATTAAGCCTAATTTATCATGATTTAATAACATTTAGTTGTCTGTGTGATTGTATCGTGTCAGCAACCACTCTTCTTACAACTTCCTCGAAGGCATGCTCATCCCATTCACTGCCCTGCAATTAATTCAAACCAAACATACACCATTATTCTTCATCTTCAATCTAAACGGACGCACGTGTACCCATTTTTGGGTTGTTGTCTTTTGAATTATTGACCATGTCTTTCTTTTTTCTTTTATGGTGACCGAGGGAAAAAATGATGTTGATTGATGGCAACATTATGTTTACGGACAATAAAATTTGTAAAAAAAAAATTTAATTAGAAAGGCTAAAGATTTCATTAGTAATAATAATAATATAAATTGAATCTTAAAAGTTGTTATTGGGTACATATATACCTGAGTCTGAATAATCCTCAGCCTGAAGGTTAATTGGTTAATGGCTGTCCCTCCTGTAATAATATGGTTGTTTGCGCCCATTGAAATCAAGTTTACGTTCTGAACCCTTTCTATGAATTCCAATAACCGAATCAACACATCAACTTGGCAATGACTACTTTCTCCTCTGATCACTGTCACTTGCAACTCCACCATTCGCTCTTCTGATGATGAACTACTCAATTCCGAAACCCTAACATTCAATATACATTCATTTGAGGAATTCGCTACTTTAGCTTTGTTTTCTTGATCAGTATAATTATTAGTAGCTGTAGCTTCTTCTTTGGCTGACATCAGCTGCTGATTTCTCGTGTTTAGCTTTTCAATTTCATCCATCAAACATCTCATTGTCTCTTTTGCTGTTGTAAGGATCGTCGCTTTGTTTTTCTAAATCATATAAGCATTGAATTATTGCTAAATTATAAGAGAAATTAATGTTGATATATATACATCCCTTAGTTCCGGGAGGAAGAAGTGCTCTAAGTGCTTGAAAATTCTGATTGAGTTTTTCACGCCTTCTTCGCTCTGTTATCATGTGATGCTGCTGAATGGGACGAGGTGGTTGAATAACGCTTTCTCTCATTCTCATTAAATTAAAATTGGAGCCCATATCGGGTACTGTTATGTTTGGGTTCTTCATTATAATATCTGATCTATTATTATATCTCTTGAAAGCTGTATCTCCAGTTGAAGAAGAAGAGGTTATAACACTGAGAAGTGCTCTTACTATTGATTCATGTTCACCCTCTGGTGTGGGAAGGGTTGTTTCAGGAGAGTGGGAAGAATGGGAAGTGAGTGGTAAACAATGATGAGGACTATCAGCCGTAGATGATGGATTATTCTGATCAGTTGATTGGGATTTCATATAGAAATCTTCAGGAAATAAATTCTTCATGATCAGTGCTGTCTGGATGTCAACCTGTGAATGAGATATTATAAAGTGTCATCTTAATCCATTATTGATTGTTTTACATACTTATATCATGCGCATGCGATGACTGGGAATATTCATATTGATTGAGAGGATAATTAATTAATATGAACGCATATATGAAAGGAAAATATGGAAAGCCAGTGTGGTGTGGTGTTGAGAAAAGTCTGGCACTTATAGCTGGAAGAAATGTATGTATGTATGTATGTGTGAAAGTGAAACACAACCAAGGAACAAGGGACAGCAATTACTGTACATCTATCAAGCATTGACTCTATCAAGCAAAATGAGTAATTTTTTTTTCAAAATATATTAAGGCCCATGAACCAGCTTAATCCATAGAGTTTTATGTTGGCCTTTTAAGATACCTTCTTCTTTTTTTATTTTTATGGCGAGTCAAACTTCCAAACACCTTCTGTGTTGATTCATATGAACTATAATTAAATAGAGTCAAATTGTAATTTAAGGATAAAATATATTTTCAGTATCTTTAAACAAAATAATATATATTTTTAGTTCCTACAAGATGTGTGTTGTATAATTCTATTAATCATAATTATTAACTAATAAACAACTAGGAGGTAAAATTGTAATTTTTTAAATTAGAGAGATCAAAATTATGGATTTGTAAAATTAAGAGATCAAAATTGCAAGTTAGCCTTATTGTTTTTCATATTTTCAAATTTTCATTTTTTACAATTTTACAAGAAATTAATTTTCTTTTATTTACACATTCCTCTTGTTTTATTTTTTTTCATATTTTAAAATTTTCAAGATATTACTCTTCAATTTTTTTTTCAACTTTTTAACACATTCCTTGTTTTTTCATGTTTTTAAAATTTTCATATTTTCCAAATTTTCAAAAATGTTAAAAAACAAGTGGAATGTTTTGAAAATATGAAAAATATACAAAAAAAAAGGGAGTAATGCCTTAAAATTTTGAAAAAAAGTAGAAATTTTAAAAATATAAAAAAAAAAAACCATTGTAATGTCTTGGAATTTTGAAAGAAAATAAAAAAAATTGAAAAATAACTAAAAAACAGGTGAAGTGTGTTGAAAATTTGTAGAATGTAATTTTTAAAAATATGAAAAAATAAGAATAACATTTATTTTTATTTTTTTTTGAAAAAATGACTATTTTTAAAGATAATTAAAAAACAATTGGAATGTCTTGAAAATAAAAAAAATGAAAAAATAAGTGTAATGTCTTAAAAATATGAAAAAAATATTTTTTTAAATATTAAAAACAAGTGGAATGTCTTGAATATTTGAAAAATATAAAAAATTTTAAAATACACAAAAAAGTATAATGTCTTGAAAATATGAAAAAAAGGAAAAATTGAAAAATATAAAAAAAATAGTAATGTTTTGAAATTTTGAAAAAAATTGAAAAATATATATAAAAAAAAAGTTTAATGTCTTGAAAAATTAAAAAAAAACATTAAAAACAAGTGGAATGCCTTACAAATTTAAAAAAAAAATGAAAATTGTAAAAGTATGAAAAAACAAGAGTAATGTCTTGAAATTTTTAAAAATAATTAAAAAAATAAGTGGAATAACTTGAAAAATTAAAAACAAAAAAAAATTAAAAATATGAAAACACAATTGTAATGTCTTGAAATTTGAAGAAAAAAAATGAAAATTTTGAAAAGTATTAAAAAAAAAATGGAATGTACAGAAAATTTGAAAAAAAAATATTTTTTTTAAAATATAAAAAAGCAATAGTAATGTCTTTTAGAAAAATTAGAAATTTTAAAATATAAAAAAATAGGTTTAATGTTCGAAAAATATATAAAAAAAAAGGAATGTGTTGAGATTTAAAAAAAATGAAAATGTTAAAAATATGAAAACATAAAAGTAATTCCTTAAAATATTTTTAAAAAATGAAAATTGTAAAATTTGTAAAAAAAAAAGTGGAATGTTTTTGAAAAATATGAAAAAATAAGAGTAATATCTTGAAATTTAAGAACAAAATAATAATTTTTAAAATTTAAAAAAAACTAGTGAAATGTCTTCAAACTTAAAAAAAAATAAAAATGTAAGTTTTAAGAAATGTTAGATATTAGGATTTTATAAATAAAACATGTAATCAAAACCCTAAATATTTAAGGTTTCAAAAATAAAATCCTAATTATTTAGGGTTTCATTAAATAAAACCCTAATTATTTAGGGTTTAAATATATAAAACCATAGATAAAACCCTAAATAATTAGGGTTTTATAAATAAAACATTAAATCAAAACCTTAAATATTTAAGATTTCTTGAATGAAATCCTTACTATCTAGGGTTTCATGAATCAAACCTTAAATATTTAGGATTTTATTTATAAAATCATAAATATTTATTGTTTAAATAAATTAAAATCCTAAATATTTAGGGTTTCATAAATAAAACTCAAATTATTTAAGGTTTCATTAACGAAACCAAGGAAACCCTAATTATCTAGCGTTTCATTGGTTTATTAATGAAATCCTAAACTCTAATAATTGACAGTTTCATTAATGAACCCTTAAATTGAAACCCTACATAATTATGGTTTTACAAATAAAACCTTAAATATTTGAGGTTTCATAAATAAAATCATAAATTGAAACCATAAACATTTAGGGTTTCATTCATAAAACCTTGATAATTTAAGGTATCATTTATGAAACCTTAAATATTTAAGATTTAATTTATAAAATCTTATATATTTAAGGTTTAAATCAATTCAAACCTTTACTATTTAGGATATCATAAATGAAACTAGAAATATTTAGGATTTTATTTATAAAATCCTAAATATTTAGGAACTAAATCAAATGAAATCCGTAATATTTAGGGTTTCAAAAATGAAACTTTACATTGAAACTATAAATATTTAAGGTTTCATAAATAAAACATTAAATATAAATTGAATAAAACATTAAGCCTAAATTTCATCTATATTAATTAAGGTTTCATAAATGAAACTATAAATTGAAACAATACATATTTAAGCTTTCATGAATGAAACGTTAAATTTAACCCTAATTCAACGCCAAAATATTTAGCATTTCATAAATAAAACCTAAAATATTTAGGATTTCATTTATAAAATTATAAATATTTAGAGTTTCATATATAAAATCTTATATTGAAACCCTAAATACTTAGGGTTTCATAAATAAAACATTAACTTGAAACCCTAAATATTTAAGGTTTGGTAAATAAAATTATAAATATTTAAGGATTCATAAATGAAAATTTATATTGAAACCCTAAATAATTAGTATTTCAATGAAACCCAAATTATTTAGGTTTCATGAATGAAATTATTTAAGATTTTATTAATAAAATCCTAAATATTTATTGTTTAAGTAAATTGAAACCCTAAATATTTAGGGGTTCATAAATGAAACCATATATTGAAACCTTAAATATATAGGATTTTCTAAACAAAACATTAAATCAAAACCATATATATTTGGGGTTTCGTAAATAAAATCCTAAATATTTAGGGTTTCATTAATGAAACCAATGAAACCATAAATAATTAGGGTTTCATTGGTTTCATTAAAGAAACATTAAACCCTAATAATTTATGGTTTGATTTATGGACCCTTAAATTGAAATCCTAAATAATTATAGTTTTGTAAATAAATCCCTAAATATTTGAGATTTCATAAATAAAACCTTAAATATTTATGGATTCATTCATGGAACCCTAATATTTTAGCGTGTCCTTGATGAAACTTTAAATATTTAGGATTTCATTTATAAAATCTTTAATATTTATGGTTTAAATCAATTGAAATTTGTAATATTAGAGTTTCAAAAATGAAACTTTATATTGAAACCCTAAATATTTAGAATTTCATAAATAAAATTGTAAATATTTATGAAACCCTAAATAATAAGTGTTTCAATCAAATCCTAATTATTTAAAATTTCATGAATGAAGGCCTAATATTTAGAGTTTTATAAATAAAACACAAAATATTTAAGTTTTAAATAAATTGAAACTTTTAATATTTAGTGTTTAATAAATGAAATATTATATTGAAACCTAAATATTTAGGGTTTCATGAATGAAACCCTTAATATTTAAAATTTCATTTATAAATACCTAAATATTTATAGTATAAATAAATTTAATTTTTAAATATTTAGAAGTTTATAAATGAAACCATATATTGAAATCCTAAATATTTATGGTTTCAAAAATAAAACATTAAATTGAAATACTAAATATTTTTGGTTTCATATATCAAATGCTAATTATTTAAGGTTTTATTAATGAAACCAATGAAACCCTAATTATTTATGTTTCAATGTCTTCATTAATGAAACCCTGAACCTTAATGATATAAATGAAACTACATATTATTAGGGTTCAGGGTTTCATTAATGGACCTTTAAATTGAATCCCTATATAATTATGATTTTGTAAATAAAATATTAAATATTTGAGGTTTTATAAATAAAATCAATAATTGAAACCATAAATAGATTAGGGTGTCATTAATGAAACTTTAAATATTTAGGATTTTCATTTATAAAATCCTTAATATTTAGGGTTTAAGTCAATTGAAACCCATAATATTTCGGGTTTCATAAATGAAACCCAAAATATTTAGGATTTCATTAATAAAATCTTAAATTTCACCTTAAATTGAAATTTTTAATAATTAGGGTTTCAATATATAAAATCATAAATATTCAGGACTTCATAAATGAAATCTTAAATTAAAACCCTAAATAATTAACCATCAATCGAAATAAATATTTAAGGTTTCATAAATGAAACTTTGCATTTAACTCAAAATCGAATGCCTAAATATTTAGCATTTCATAAATAAAACCAAAAATATTTAGGATTTCATTTATAAAATCATAAACATTTAGGGTTTAAGTAAATTGAAACCCTTGATATTTAGGGTTTTATAAATAAAACATTAAATCAAAATGCTAAATATTTAAGATTTCATTAGTAAAACACTAAACCCTAATATTTTACTATTTCATTAATGAATCCTTTAATTGAAACCCTAGATAATTATAGTTTTGTAAATAAATTCCTAAATATTTAGGGTTTCATAACTAAAACCCTAAATTGAAACCATATATATCTAGTGTTTCATTCATGAAACCCTAATAGTTTAGTGTTTCATTAATGAAACTATAAATTTCACCTTAACTATTCAGGGTTTCATAAATAAGAATCTAAATATTTAAGGTTTTGATAAATGAAATGCTTAATTGAAACCATAAATATTAAGGTTTTGATAAATGAAGCCTAAATTATTTAGGGTTTCATTAATGAAACCTTAAATTTCACCTTAAATTGAAACCCTAAATATTTAAAGTTATATTAATGAAACCATAAATATTTAGGGTTTCATTACTGGAGCCTAAATTTCACCCATAATAATTAGGATTTTATAAATGATACTATAAATCAAAACCTTAAATATTTAAGCTTTTACAAATGAAATTTAAATTTAACCCTAAATTGAACGCCTAAATATTTAACGTTTCATAAGTAAAATCTAAAATATTTTAGATTTTATTTATAAAATATTAAATATTTAGGGTTTAAATAAATTAAAATCCTTAATATTTATGATTTCATAATTAAAAAATTAAATCAAAACCCTAAATATTGTGGGTTTGGTAAATAAAATTTTAAATATTTAAGGTTTCATAAATGAACCTTAAATTGAAACCCAAAATATTTAGTGTTTAAATGAAACCCTAATTATTTAGGATTTCATGAATGAAACCATAATTATTTAGGATTTCCTGAATGAAACCATAGATTGAAACCCTAAATATTCAAGGTTTCATTTATAAAATCCTAAATATTTATTGTTTAAATAAATTGAAACCCTAAATATTGAGGGTTTCGTAAAGGAAGCCATATATTGAAATCGTAAATATTTGAGGGTGCATAAATAAAATCCTAATTATTTAAGATTTCATTAATGAAACCAATGAAACCCTAACAGTTTATTATTTTATTAATGGACCCTTTAACTGAAACCCTAGATAATTATGTTTTTGTAAGTAAAACCCTAAATATTTAAGGTTTCATAAATAAAATCCTAAATTGAAGTCATAAATATTTAGGGTTTCATGAATGAAACCCTAGTAATTTAGGGTTTAATTAATGAAACCTTAAATTTCATCGTAAATATTCAAGATTTCATAAATAACAATCCAAATATTTAGGGTTTTGATAAATGAAACTCTTAATTGAAACTATAAATATTCAGGGTTTGATAAATGAAACCTCAATTATTTAGGGTTTCATTAATGAAACCATAAATATTTGGGATTTCATTTATAAAATTTTAAATATTTAGGGTTAAAATAAATAGAAACTATTAATATTTAAGGTTTCAGGAATGAAACCTTATATTGAAATCCTAAATATTTACGATTTTATAAATAAAACATTAAATCGAAACCCTAAATATTTAAGGTTTCATTAATGAAAAATTGAATTTCAGCTTAAATTGAAATCCTAGATGATTAGGGTTTTGTAAATAAAATCTTAAAAATTTAGAGTTTCATAAATTAGGATTTCCCAAATGATTAAACATTAAATACTAAATTATGAAATCATAAATCCTAAACAATTTATGAAACTCTATATTGTACACCAAATATTTAAGGTTTCATGAATGAAACCCTAAATTGAATCTATAAATTAGGGTTTCAATAATGAAATTCTATATTCCACTCTTAATATTTTGGGTTTCCTAAATGGAACACTAAATTGAAACCTTTAATATTTAGGGTTTGATATATTCAACCCTAAATATTTAGAATTTCATAAATGAAATCATAAATCATAAACCATGAAATGAAACCTTAATTCCTAAACAATGAATGATGCCCAAAATACTAGGTCATTAAATGAAACCCTAAATTGTAAACCACGAATACCTAAATCTTAAATTCTAAACCATGAAACCATAAACCATACACCATAAAACCCTAATATCTTAAAGTATAAATCATACACTAAATCTTAAAACCATAAATCATGTAAACCTAAACAATGGACCTGAGCCCTAAATCATAAAGCACAAAGCATAGACCCTAGGTCTTAAAACAATAAATTATCAACATTGAAACCAAGAAACAGTGAACAATAGATGATAAACCATGGAAACATAAACATGGAACATGGACTTAACCATAAACCCATGAACTTGAAACATTAAAACAATAAACCACAAACAATGAACTTTAACCTAAAACTATAATTTCTCAAAAAATTTAAGAATATGAAAAAACAAGAAGAAAGTGTGGAAATATTTTAAAAAAATTATTTTATTTTTAAATATGAAAAAACAAGAACAATATCTTTAAAATTTGATTTTTTTTTTTTTAAAGAATGCACCAAAACAAATGTAATTTATAGAGAATTTTTTTAAAAAATATGAAATTTTTTAAACATGAAAAAGTAAAAGGAATGTCTTGAAAAAATGAAAATAATAAAATACTAATGTCTTAAAAAAATTTTAAAAATTGAAAATATGAAAAAATATGAAAAGTACAATAATTAAAAAATCTGAAAAAATAAGAATATTTTGAAATATGAAAAAATACGAAAAATAAAAGTGTAATGTCTTGAAAACTTTAAAGCAAATAAATTTAAAAAATATAAAAATATTAAGTATAATGTCTTGAAAATTTGAAAAAAAAAAAAAAGAAAATTTGAAAACGTAAGAAAGCAACATGAATGTCTAGAAGATATTTAAAAAACAATTGAAAATTTTATTTTTTATTTTAAAAAAAATAGTGATTGAAAATTTAAAAAATATTTAAAAAAACAGTTATAAATTTTAAAAAAAATTAAAAAAAACAAGATTAATGGTTGGAAAATTTTGAAGAAATGAAATTTGGAAAAACGAGATCTATCATGAAAATTTGAAAAAAATGAAATATTTAAAAATATGAAAAAACAAATCTAATGACTTGAAATTTTTTTTTAAAAAATAATTTAAAAAATATGATAAAACAAAAGTAATGTTTTGAAAAAAAATCATTCTTGAAATATATATATAAAAAAAACTAATGTATTTAAAAATTTGAAAGCAAATGAAAAAATTTTAGAATAGTAAAAAACAATTGGGCTGTCTTGAAAATTTGATAATAGAAAAATATAAGCAAACAAATGGAATGTGTAGAAATTTTGAAATGAAATGATTTTTTTTTAAATATTAAAAAACTAGTAGAATGTGTTGAAATTTTGATAAAATATGATAATTTTAAAAATATGAAAAAATAAGTTTAATGTATTGAAAATATTAAAAAATTGAAAAACAAGTGGAATGTCATGAAAATTTGAAAAATAATTCAAAAA
The DNA here is from genome assembly GCA_014843725.1 of Amphicarpaea edgeworthii. NCBI lineage: Eukaryota > Viridiplantae > Streptophyta > Magnoliopsida > Fabales > Fabaceae > Amphicarpaea > Amphicarpaea edgeworthii. The sequence goes on along the minus strand of CM026324.1, from coordinate 23,596,621 downwards.
CAAGTGGAATTTGTTGAAAACTTGAAAACAAAATGTAAATTTTAGAAATATGATAAAACAAAAGTAAGGTTTTTTTATTTTGAAAAAATAAATAAATTTTACAAGTATGAAAATTTGTAAAAATATTAAAAAACAATAAGAATGTCTTAAAATTTTTAAAACAATTTGAAAATTTTAAAAAAATATTAAAAAAAATAAAAGTAATGGCTTGAAATCTAAAAAAAATGATATTTTTTCAATGTATTAGAAAACAAGTGTAATTTGTTGGAATTTGAAAAACAATGAAAATTTTAAAAAAAATATTAAAAAAAACAAGTTTAATATCTTGAAATTTTGAAAAAAAAAAAGGATTTTTTTAATATCTTAAAAACAAAATGTAGATCTTAAAATTTTGAAAATTTTAATAAGATGAATGAATAAGTGGAATATCTCCAAATTTTGAAAAAAATGAAAAAATAAGAGTAATGTTTAGAAAATTTGAAAAAAATAGAAATTATAAAAATATGAAAAATCAAGTGTAATATGTTGAAAATTTTAAAAATTAGTAAATAAACAAGAGAAGTGTCTTGAAAATTTAAAAAATAATTTTTTAAAAAATATTAAAAAACAAAGATGAATGTATTGAAAGTTTGAAATACAAAATGAAAATTTTAAAAATATAATAAAAGAAGAGTAATGTCTTTAAATTTTTTAAAGATGAGAAATTTTTTAAAAATATTAAAACAATTGGAATGTCTATAAAATTTTAATAATATGAAAAAACAATATTAATCTTTTGAAATTTTGAAAGAAAAAATTGAAAAATTCGAACTAAATAAAAAAAAAACAAGTTGAATGTCTTGAAATTTGAAAAAAATAAAAAATTATAATTTCTACAAATATAAAAGACAAGTATATAATGAATTGAAATTTGAAAAAAAAATGAGTATTTTTAAAATATGAAAACATAAGAGTAATTTCTTAAAAATTTTAAAAATATAAATTTTAAAATAGGAAAAAATAAGGCTAATGTTTTGAATTTTTTTAGAATAAATCAAAATTTTTTTAAAAAAATATATTAAAAAAAACAAGTGAAATGTCTTGATAATTTGAAAAAAAAGTAATGTATTAATTATTTTTTAAAAAAATAACAAAAACTTTAAAACATATGAAAAACAGAATAATTACAATATAAATGTCATCAAAACTGAAAAAATAAAAATAAAAATTGTAACATGTGAAAAAATAATTGTAATTTCTTGAAATTATAAAAAAAAAAGTTAAATTTTAAAAATATAAAAAAAAACAAGTGAAATATGTTGAAATTTTTTTAAAAATAGAAGAAAATTTTAAAAATAATAGAAAATAAGAGTATTATCTTAAACCTTTGAAAAAAATGTTAAAATATGAAAAAATAAAATAATGTCTTTAAAAATAAAAAATAAAAAGTAGAGGTACAATAAATAAAGTGAAAGGTGTTGAAAAGAAAAGACATCAAACACATAAATTTAAATAATTGAACTTAACTTTGAATTAAAAAAGTAAAAATAACACATTTTAAACTTATAAAGAATGAAAAATATATAAATTTTTTTTATAAAAACTAAAAATATATATTATGATATTTATTGAAAACATATTTTAGCCATAATTTAAACAGGTCTAATTACTTGCTATATATGTACGTCAACTTTATGTTGCATAGGTGAAACAAGTATGCATGTGTAAATTTTATTGAATAAATCATCATTTTAATCTCTTATAAATAGCATTGTCACATTGGTTTCTTAAACTAAGAAAATTCAAAATATGTTTCTAATAGTGCGATTTGTCAATCATATTAGTTTAAAATTAAAAAGAAAATTTATGTAACTTAAGTGATAATCTTAATATATTTTTAGGAATAAAATGACAATGATTAAGTTGAGAGACTTAATGAGATAAAACAACATAAAATTTCAGAAATGTGTATAAGTTTTTCTTAATTTTAAAGACTAATATAACATCACAATAAGTGATAAAAATAAATCGTAGTTTGCTGAAACTTTTATTCTTAAATTGAAAAAAAAAACAAAAAGGATTTTAGACGAAGCAATAGAAAGAATGCGGGTGAAGGGAGGAAGGCACGGTGTTTGTTTCCTGACACTTGCGTGGCAATTCTTCATTTCAACTACCCACTAATATTACCACGCGCCCACGCATGCATGAATTTTCGACCACAAACGTTATTCAGTTGGGACTTGGAAATTGGAAGCTAGAGGAACACTTTCCTTTCCGCTCCGTCAACGAGATGTCGTCAACGAGATGTCATATTCATTGGAGACCTTAAATCGTTGACTTCTACTTTATTGTTATTAGCTACAGATTTTAATGCAATTATAACACTAATTAAATATATATACTGTATTTTATTAAATAAATATTCAAATTAATTAATTATTTTTATAAATACAAAAATAAGTGTACCAAAAATTGTTTATACACTACATTTCATACCAAAATTTATATTATAATAGTATGAAAGTATAATAAAATCAGCTTATCTAGTCATAGTCAGGATGTATTTTAACTTTTAAGTCTTTCGGTCTTTCCCATTCAAATTTCAAAGGTGTCTTCATATATAATAAAAGAATTGTCTCAGACTCTCATGAAATCTATGTCAACAAAATAAATAAAAATAAAAAAATACTGGTAATCAATCACCACTCACATTGTCATATGCAGGACGGACCTAGGTTATGGGGTGGGGGTATGGGTCTCCTGATTTTTTTCAATTATTTTTTTTTATATAAATACTATTTTAAATATTATGTAATTATTTTATATATTTATTAAAATATGATATTATAAATAAATGTTTAAGTGTTTAATTTTTATTTTTATATTTATAATCTTTAAATTTTTAAATTAGATATAATTGTGTTATTTTATCTTTTTAAAATGATTATTCAAGTATTACCTTTTTTTGTTTTTTAATAGCATTTTTCTTTTATAATTTGCTGTGTTATGTTTGTCGTTATTAATGATTATATTTGTAATCAAGTAATTTTATTAATTTTTTTTTATTTATAATTGATTTGAGAATTAAAAAAGATTTGTTAATCTTTGATAACTTGTTTTTAGGGGGTGTATTGAATTAGGATTGCTTAGAATTTTAAAGATTTTTTTTTTTTTGTAAAAATGTATTGGGATATTCAATCAGGATTGTTAAATAATAAAAAACAATATGATGATATTCAATCAAGATTATTAAGATTTTTTTTAAAGGGTAACAAAATCTTGTGATATTCAATTGGAATTTTGAATAACTTAAAAAAAATCATCTGTTATTCAAAATCATAAAAATTTTATAAACTTTTTTTTTAATTGGATTTTGATGGATTTTATGGACTTTTTATTTGATCATATAAATATCAAACCCAGCAAACAATCCCATCAAATTACGAGTGACATAATTTTCCATCTACATATGTTTCAAGATGAAACTTTTCATATGATCCTAATAGTGATGTGTTCATATCCTAAATCACTATAAATCAACTTACAAGCTATAATATAGTTCACCATCTCATTCCCTTTTAGGTTCATAAATTCCTAATGAAATGAAAATTTTGATAAGAGAAGTAGATTTAAGTCTGGAGAAAGTTCTAACTCAACTAAGACAAACAATCGAAGTTAAAGTTTTAAAAAACCTTTCTAAACCATTGCAATCAATTTTGAAAAAATACACAACTTAATAGAAAAAACAAAAAGTAATATTTGGGATGCTACAAAAGAAATCTCAAACATTGCTTTTTATGAAAATTTTATGGGTTAAATAAAATATTTTATATTTTTTTTATTAATGTTTTGTTATTATTTTTTGCTATCATTTTATGAAAATTTGTGAAAAAGATATCTCAAAATACATTAATTTTGATTTTGAATTCATGTACGTTATTAGCAAGTGAGAGTGTTCAGCTCATCATCTCATCTCATGATGCGCTGTGATTAGTTTGTATTTAATGATATTTTCAAGTACACTCTTGTTGGCTAGTTTTGAATGTTTTTTTTTAGAAATTTATAGAGTTTTTTCAAATCTTATAAATCCATGAAATCCTTTCAAATCCTATATTTTAAATTCATTAAATTCAAATTACAAAATCTAATCATAAAAGTCTTTTTAAAAAAAATCTTTTAACATTTTTTAGTTTCCTACAAAATCTTAAAAATCTTCAAGACTTTTTTATGCCAAAAAAGTGTTTTAAAATCCTAATCCAATATATCCCTTTAATATATACCAGCATTTTTTTTTTTTATCTCAACCATCCATATATTATCTTCTTCTTTTTTTATGTATATTTTGGACATTATTTGTGAGATTTCAAATTTATTTATTTTACTTTAAGTGCAACTCTAAACATGTTAGTGTGAAAGCTTTAAAATAAAAATAAGAGATCTAGTTTATCTAATCTATAAAATATATTTTCTATTATAATTAATTATACGCTCTTTTATTATAATGATGATCAGATATTAGGAAAAAAATATTCTTGACTTGAATAAGAAAAATATATACAATTTATTTATTCTTATTTAGTTATAATTATTTTTAACATGTTCAAATAATTTTTGTATTACCGATTTTTGTTTAAAATAATGTTTATTTTAAAAAGAAAATTGTGAAAGTTTAATTTTGATGAATATATCATTTTTGTCTTATACAATAAATATATATATATATATATATATATATATATATATATATATATTATTGCTATAATTATGAAATGTATAATTACAAACAATTTTATGAAATTTTATTTGTGTATATTTATTAGATGAGATTTAAGTTTTAAAATTGCCCCTGATATGGTTCTGGCTACGTTCCTGGTCACCTGTCTCTTTCTCATATTACGAGCATATGTGTGGTAGCAAAAGAGCCAAACAAGAGAATAATTAGAGGAAATCATATATGTAATCAATTGATTCGAACCAAATGACTCCCACCTTATGAAAACAATACTCTAACAAGTAGACCATTTATCAACTCCCTAAAAGAAACAATACTCTTCAATTGATTTTTATACTGATTATAAATGTAATATTACTTAGAAGCAATGCCAACAAAATTTTTGGAATTTTTACTTGTGTTTGTCGGTCTGTATCAGACATTTAGTATATAAATACTTTACATCATTTAATTTTGATACATAATTTAAAAAAGGATCTCTGGTTAACCTGGCTAAAGAATTAAAAAGAATAAATATATATTATAAAAATTATAAAAGACCGTATAAAAATATGAACAACGTACACAATTTTTCATCTAAATATATTCGAGCTTGAATATGTAAAAACTAAACCCATTTAAAAAAAATATATTATGAGACGACTCATTGACTCTCTATTAATAATCCTCCATTCTTTGAATGAATCCAAAATTGTTGAATTAAATTGAGTTCATACTAAAATTTGCTAATTTCTCTACGTATCTAACAAAATTTGGTGTAGATCTTTCTTCGAAAGGAGAATATATATAACAAAAACAAAGGGAAGGGAAGCCAAAATTTCAAAACAGACTATTTCTCTTTTAATGCATTGAACTTCTTGACATGTATCAACTATCAAGCATTGCTGTCGCGTGGAAGATTAAAGATAAACTGCTGACATGGCGTATTATTATTGGTTCAGTTGGCATTGAAGTACATCAGCAACCACTCTTCTAACTGCTTCCTGGAAGGCACGCTCGTCCCATTCACTGCCCTGAAACAAAGTAAACGATTATTTTTCTTCGATATATCAGTTCAAAATTCGTTTACTTTTTTTACGTTTTAGTTGTCTTTTGAATTTTATTAGGCATGTGCCTCCTTCTTTTTTCCTTCTATGGTAATGGGTAGGGAACCCTGAAGAAAATGAAAGGGACGTTGATTGATTTCGAGGTCTTAATTATCTAACCTCTAATAGTCATATATGAGCGTAAATAGACACGTTTATGTACACCTAGCCAAGACTAAAATATTTCATATTTCATAATTTACTTATGGGACATTTTGATGATTTCTGAAGGTTTATAATGATGGCTAACAAAATAAAATAATATAATATTTTTGAACTATTGATTGAATATATAGTATACATCATATATATATGTGATGTATACCTACCAATTATCTGCCTAAATGACAAATTAAGCTGCCAAAGTCACCAAATTAAACAACCTTCACACAATTACAGTTGCAGCTTCCGAGCACCTTCTTTCAATTGTTGACACCTTAATTATACCGTATGAATCTTGTGATGACAAAGGGGAAATATCCAGGATACTAGCTACTATATAATTTTTCTAAATCTAATTGGGAGATCGATTAATTAATTCCGTCATCATGAATTTATATAATCAGTACAGTGTTTAAATATTTATATTAATGATTAATACATTGTACTAATAATATATGATCTAGGGTTTATTTATTTTTTGCATGCACCAATTAATACAAACATTCATCAGATATTTTTATTTATTTTTATCAAATCATATAATTTATTGAGTTGTTTGGGGGGTACATACCTCACTAATTCTCAGCCTGAAGGTTAATTGATTAATCACTGTCCCTCCCGTAATCTGGTGATTGTTTGCGCCCGTGGAAATTAAGCTTACGTTCTGAACCCCTCCTAAGAATTCCAATAACCGAATCAATACATCAGCTTGAGAACTTTCTCCTCTCACAGTTACTTGCAACTCCACCACTTGCTCTTCTGATGAACTTGATTCCGATACACGCGAAACCCCAACATTCAATCTTTGATCGTTTTCTTCACTAGTAATAGCTGTAGCTTCTTCTTTGCCTGACAAAACTGTCATCAACTGCTGATTTCTCATGTTAAGCTTTTCAATTTCATCCATCAAACATCTCAATGTCTCTTTTGCTGTTGTAAGAATCGACACTTTGTTTTTCTAAACCATATATACATCCAAAGTTAATTCAAACCAGTCTTAGTCATCTAACCTAGCTCTCTATATATAAGAAATTAATGTTGAATTAAAGTTTGACATATATATACATACCTTAGTTCCGGGAGGAAGAAGTGCTCTAAGTGCTTGAAAATTCTCATTGAGTTTTTCACGCCTTCTTCGCTCTGTTATCATATGATGCTGCTGAGTAGTACTAATGGGACGGGATGCTTGATTGCTTCCTCTCATTCTCGTCAAATTTAAGTTTCCAAAGAATGCAAATGATCTATTGTGCAGGCTTTGGCTATGAAAATTGGAGGGTAGTACTGTTATATTTGGGTTTATATCTGATCTATTGAGAACTGTATCTTCTGGACGTGTTATTGAAGCATAATTGGGAAAATTTTGGTGGGGTTGATGCTGCTGATCAGGAGTTGAAGAAGGTGTAGATAAAACATGGAGAATTGCTCCTACTATTGCTTCATGTTCACCCTCTGGTGTGAAAAAATAACTTGGAATTACTGGAGCTAAATCTAATGGTTGGTGTGGACTAGTTTGTGTTTCAGGTAAGTGGGACTGGGAAGTGCTACCCGTAGATAATGATACGAATGAAGATGATGATGAATGTGAATTCTGAGGATCAGTTGTTGATTGTGAACGTATATAGAAATCTTCAGAAAATAAATTTTTAAGTGCTGTCTGAATGTCAACCTGTAGTTAATTATTAGTTTATGAGATGTCAAATTCAATCAAGATTGATGAATTATAGAGTTATACATACATATACATATATATATATATATATATATATATATATATATATATATATAATTAACATGCATGATCGAAATTAAAGTACTTAATTTGCTTAATTAATTACTTGAGACGTCATGTTGGAGAACCCAAGCTCAATTTCTCCTTTTCTGCATCCCATGAAAACAGCAAGCTGCCAAAAAGAGAAACTGCTCTAAATATATATAGTTTTTCCAGTTTTTTTACACCATGCCCGAACCTACCTGAATCCTTGCTTCCTGTGAAAACATGCATATATAAAATAATTATCATTAGTTACTTTAGCCAACATTTCCTTCATATATTTATATAGACATATATAGCTGAAATTTTGATCAGTAAATTAATTAGTATTTATAAAGTCATAACCTGAAAGAATTGTGTCTGTATTTGTGTCGATGCGAGCCTTAGAAGGTCCATTTGTTGCAGCTCCATGTAGGGAAGGTGGTTCCTGAAAGCGATTCCAGGAACACAGCTAAAAAAAAAGATAAAACAGATTATTAAATGGAAAAGATGTATCGAATCATGTTAATTTAGATATATAAGGAAAGTTATGTTAAGCTTACTGATGATTGACATCAAACGTTAAAGCCCGATATTGGTGAAAAAGCCTTTCAGCTTCATGATTCTCTAGGTTGTTGGTTACGTCGTAGAACCCATCCAAGAAGAACAAACGACTATATAAAGAAAAAAAAAAGGCGTTGACTGAAGCGTGTAAGTGCAAGCAATAAGCCTCGAAAATCAGAAAATATATGATGATGTGTGCTAATTAATTAGTAGTCTTAATTAAATTAATGTAATATATATACTTGGATAAATTGGAGTCATATTGCCAGAGAGAAACGTAAGTGCAGCCAAAAGATTGCAGCAGAGACCGGAGAAAATCAGCTCTTGCAGCTTCAGGGAGGGCGAAGACGCCATCCATGGCCGCCGGGGTAAATCAATGCTAGCTAAGGCTTTTGCATGATATTACGAGTTACGACTCCTATATATATATATAGGATATCTGGGACCGTGTACGAAGTATTGGGCACGTGGCATTGGCTTCATTGACTGAAAAAGAAAGAAAGCAACCAGTGTTAAATATCCGTTTCCAGAAACTGTTTTTTTTGGTTGAAATTTACTTAGTCCATATGATAATGGTGATGTCACGATGAAGGGGCTTTGGATTTGGCCTAAGGTTTTGGGGTGGGGACTGAGGGGAATGGTGAATCGTGATGAAGGGGAAGAAGAGGGTTTGGCCAGGTGCAATATGTGTACAAAGTCAATTTGTCTTTGTATTCGTTTTCGGGTGTTGTAATGAAGGGGTGACTGTAGTGTGTTTTACAGGAACGGTGTCTGTGCCTGTTGTTAATTTGGTGATATTTTGTTGTTATTTTTGTGTAATTATGACTGGTTGAGTGTATCTTGTGGTGCAATAGATAAAAAAAAAAAAAAACAGCGATGATGTCTCATCTGATAAACTAAAGCCATCATAATTGATAAAACATCATCAAATTTAATTAATTGGATGCGTGGAGGGAAAAGGGTTTTGAAAAGTATGGGTGAGATCATGTATATTGAGAAATATATGTGTGAATTCGAATGAAGGAAAGGGTCGCCTATGAATAAAATGTTCCTCGCGCTCAAACAGCTCAGAGAATTGTCTTCTTCGGAACTGACTCCTTGAAAGGTAAACGGAAGCATAAAATAATCCACATATATATAAACAGAGACTTTTAATCCTATTAGCTAGTACTAGTAGTAATAACTCTCTTTCCTAAAACTAAAAAGTAGCTAACTTTCTCTTTTGTCGATCGTCATTCACAAATAAATAAATTTTACATTCGCTCATTTATTAAATTATAGCCACGACGACGGGGTGAGTATTAGAATACCCATACTCCTGAATATTTAAAACTATTTAGATAATCTAAACAATTTAAATAAAAAAAATCAACTTAAATAACTAATTATCAATGAAACTTCTTAATTTCTATTAATTTATTTCTTGTACTTTATATATATAGAGAGAAAAAGATGTTAAAATATTTTTATTTGATGAAAAAAAATATATTTTAGTTCACAATATTTTTAGTATTAATCGTTAACGTCCTCACAATTAAGGTGAACCCATATATAAATGTTAAACTCGTGGAGGGTATATACGAATACCTTGACGGTTTTATATAAATTAATTCATTCAATTGCAGAAGAACGTTAACTTACATGGACTGCCGAATAGATCCGTGTAAACTTTATTCTTTTTGAATTCATATAAAAAAAATCGATTTTAGTCAAAGCAAAAGCAAACTAATTTAATTTATATGTGCTGTTAATTTATTTTTATGCATAGACATCATCTAACATAAATTCACTTTATTATCACATCATTCTATATTATCATCTAAAATATAAATAAAATATTGTGATTATCTCAGTAAAAGTTAATGTTCGAAAAGATTTGAAAATTGGTCAAGGGAGGAAAGCACGCTATTTTTTTCCTGGCATTTACATTGCAACTTGCTATTCTTCGTCTCAAGTTTTGAACCTATATTTTTATTGTTTGGTTCCTTTACCAACTTGCCAGTTACCACCCCATTAAGAGGGACATTAAAATGTTGAGTGAACATTCTAAAAACAAGTTGTATAAATAGAAGGAAGAAGGAGTTATAAAGAAAATAAATAAAGGAGAGACAAAAAGAAGTAGATATATTAAATGTCGAGGTAAAAAAAAAAAAACACAATATTGTGTAATTTTTTATTTATTTTTGTGAAAAACGATATTGTATATATGATACTGCGGACAGACTTTTTTTTTTTGAGGGGAGGTTAATGAACAGATCAATATAAAATAATGATATAAAAAAGATATCGATGTAAATTATATGATACACAACACAAGCCTTAAACTTATTTCGTACAGAATGATTAAAATTAAACTTACAATATTATTAATTAGAGTTTAAATTTTAATCTAGTGCCAGTGTAAAAATTGCTTATTTAATTAATTGTGTTATTCTATAAAGAAATTAAAGAGTTTGACTGTGTATAAAATTGTTTTAAAGTTCAAACACTTTTAAAGCTAATGACTTATAGTCAAAGAATAAGATGAAATAAAAAGACAACAAATACCCCCTTTTGACTTTTGTTTTTTTTTTTTACGGTAGCTATTAACCTTTGTAGTTTTATGATTTGATGTAATGAAAAGTCATAGAGTATGAGTGTATATCTTTAATTAAACTTGTTAAACAATATTATTAATTTTGGTTCAAATTTGAGGGGCAAAAAGACATTTAAGTCTGAAAACGATTATTTCAAAATGAAAAGATGCATTTTAATATTGTAGTTGTTTTTGTCCACCAAATTAGCTAGCTATGATATGCAATGTAAATTACCCAGCTTCCCGTGTGAGTGTGACTATGCGTGCATGTATATATGAAGAATGAAGTCCGTCTTGGAGTTTCCACATACATGGTTTAGATTTGATTCAAATCTGGGGGTTTCTCACGATGCTAGCTATTCCTAAACTAAATGTGTTGTGATTTGCATTGGAAAATTAGAAGCTACCCGATAACTTTCCTTTCCGCTATTTGTCAACGATATCAACAATTTCAAACGAGACACGGGATACATAATTTGATTTACTTTTGGAAACAAAGTAAATACTGAATTGATGACGTGTCACGGTTGGACCCCACCGGCAGCCGACACGATTTTTGTACTCAGAAATTTCTCAACTTCAATTCAACCAATATGCCATGCACGGAGAAATTTCTCAACTTCATTTCAACCACTGCCTTTCCTTTCCTCTTTCCATTTGCTCTTATAGATTACATCATGTCACGAATAACCCAACAAAATTAATTAAAAGCTTGTTTCTTTTACGCTTTCTTTATTTTGATTGTAAACGGGGCTGGGAGCTTATCTTTTTCATGTTCTAACTCAATCAAACACGAAATAATTATTTAAGGAGGATCCTACGTAAAACAAACTACTTATTTTGTCTACTTCGGATACAAAATGGATGGATCCTATAGTTGCCTCGGTACAAAACCAAAATTACTCCTATTTATGTCACATCACCTTTTTATTTAACATTTTTTTTAAAAAAATTCCATTTCTTTTTACTATTTATATAACTAAAAAAAATCTATAGATAGTATCTTTCTTTCATATTAAATAAGAAAAAAAAACCATTTCGCCTTTTACTTATATTATTAATTTGAACAATTCTTTTGTAGATTTGCATGTGAATATGTATTGATACATTTATCACGGTAACAAAAAGAACGATCACACGTCATTTAATAAATATATATCTGCATTAATATATTATGTTTTAGAAAATTATAAAATAACCTTATTTTTATTTGCAAAAATATTACATTAGTTGGTTAAATTTCATTTCACATCATCCTACCTAAATTGTTTATAATTTCTATTTCTCTTCCAAAATTAAAACCCATTATATTAAAACACGTCTGATGCTTTTTTGTTGTTTCTTTCTTTTTTCTTTTTTTTCCTTCATCAACGTCACTCTCACGTATTCCCTTTCTTTTCTTTTTTTTATTTCTTTCTTCTTTACTTTTTATTTATTCTATTTTATTATATATCTATTATCTACCAAAAAAAAAAAACAATAAGTTTTCTTTATTAATTATTATACTCATTTCTTTCTTTCTTCTATTTCAGTTTTTTCTTTTAACATATATTTCTTTTCATTTTAAGTTTTCCTTTTCTATATTTTCTAAGAGCACTTTCATTTTATTTTTTTTTTATCAAATTTTCAAAACATTCTTATTATTTTTTTATACTTTACAAATTTTCTTCTTTTTTTTTTCATTTTTTAACAAATTATTCTTGTTTTTTAATATTTTAAATTTTTCATTTTGTTTTTAAAGGTCAATTTTTTTTTCAAATTTTTAAACTCTTGTTTTCAAATATTTTAAACAAATTTCAAGATATTTATCTTATTTTTTAATACTTTACATTTTTTTAATTTTCAAGTCATTATTCTAGTTTTTTTTTTTTCAAATTTTTAATACATTATTTTTGCTTTTTCATTTTTTTTTTTAAATTCAAAATTTTAACATATTACTTTTTTTTTATATTTAATTTTTTTTTCAAATTTTCAAGACATTCCTCTTGTTTTTTTTATTTTTATTTTCAAGATATTACTCTTTGCTTTTCATTTTTTTTTCCAAATGTTCAACAAATTTTGGTTTTAAATTTTTCATTTTTTTCAAAAGTTCAAAACATTACTCTTGTTTTTTAAAAAAAAATTCTTTAAATTTTTAAGACATTACTTTTATTTTATTTTTTTCAATTTTTTTAATTTTCAAGACATTATTTTTGTTTTTTTTTTTCATATTTTAAAAATTTTTCAAGAAATTCTTCTTGTTTTTTATATTTTGAAATTTTGATTTTTTTTTCTTCAAATGTTTAAGATATTACTCTTATATTTTCAAGTTTTTAAAATTTTTTTATTTTTATTTCAAATTTTCAAGACATTGTTTCTGTTTTTTTAGTATTTTTAAAAATATATATATAAAGTTTCAAGACATTACTCTTATTTTTTCATACTTTTTAAAGTTTTCATTTTTCCTTCTTCAAATTTTCAAGACATTCTTCTTATTTTGAGACATTATTCTTGCATTTTCATATTTAAAAAAGAAATTATTTTTTCAAAATTTCAACACATTATTCTTATTTTTTTTCAAAATTTTAAGACATTCCTTTTTAAAACGTTAAAGTTAATCTAATTATATTTAGTTTTAATAAATGATTATATAAATTTATCATTCAATTAATATAATAATAACACATTTTTATACAATATTTAGCATATTATTTTTATAAATATCTCAACAAAAATTAAATATCATATTGGTAAAATTATAACAATATATTTTAAATTAAAAAGTAATTGTTATAACATGTAATATAAAAAAAAAAAAAAACTGTGAAATAAAGTGGGACGGAAGAGGGAAGGAAATGTATGGAAAGACAAGTGAAGGAAAGAAATAAAAAGAATAAAAAAAAATAAAGCAAGCAAAAAAGAAAGACTACAAGAAAATGGTGGGGTGAAAAAAATGTGGAGAATTTTTTGATAAAAAAAGAAGACGTAATCCGTAAGTATAAAAATTTCATAATAGATTATAAAGTGTTTAATTTATAAAATTATATAGGGGTGTTAAATGAAATAATAAAAAATTTAAATAAAAATTTAATTATAAATACAGAAAATTTACTTATTAATACTTATAAAACTCATTAAATAAGTTATCTTATTTTTATTGGTCAATTTGATTACCGGTACATGTCAAAATGTAGATGTTTTGTAGAATTATTCTATTAATTTTTTTCTCTCACTTTCTTTCTATCATAAACTAAATATATCGTTAAAACTTTATAAAAGTAGTTTCATAGAAAGAATTTGTTACTTATTTAAAGCTTAATTGAAAAACTAAGTATTAAGTTTTATTTAGATCTAATATTAACTTATGCATATTTTAATTTATAAAAATATTTCATCTCAAAATTTTTTGTTTGGTAGACTAAAAATAAAAGAGGACGGAAAGAAAGAAGAAGAAAGAGAGTCGAAGTTTGATGAAGTGGAATTAAAGAAAAGTTAAAATAAAAATAGTGGAACCCAAACCAAAAAAATCTCCACTGAACAGTGCGAAAGTTTCCATCCCCTATGAATCTATGATAGACAGATTCTTGGGTGCGGGACTTGGAGATGTCCCTGAGAAAATATTCTATGCCATTAGATTAAATAGTGGGGGACTTGGAATCTAAATTTTCATTTTATAATAAATAATAATAATAATAATATCATTCATAACAAGATTTTAATTGATTGAAAGTGTAAATTACACTATCACACGGCATTAAAAAATAACTCTTAATTTTGTTTAGGACAAAAGTGCATAGAATCAGATCCGATCCGTCAAAATGGCTCATATGATATTGGCATGTTATTATTATTACTATTGCTCCTAATCCTAAATCTTAATCCGACGCTGTGTGTGTGAGATGCGAGGAATAGACAAAGACTGAGTGAGGAACAGACATAGACATAGACAAAGGTAAATGGATTGTGTTCAAATGCCTATGCCATTGGCCACTTCCAATGGACACCCTTTTGCTAAATGCTTCTTCACTTTTCTTCAATTCATCACTTTCTACAACGCCTAATAAAATTTCCCATTGCCAGGTTCGCTTTTCCATCCCTCACAATCACAATCCCAGAACCAGAAGAAGGGCCTTCACCTTGAACATGGCACACACCCCAGGTGATATATGGTGTCTTTTTCATTGCAAAATTCTATCTTTGACAAATTTCAAAGATAAGAAACTTATACAGTTGATGTGTTGATTGCCCTTTTAGCTGTTGAGCAACACAGAGTGATAATACCCAACAAGCACGGTGAAAAACTAGTGGGTATATTACATGAATCTGGAAGCTGGGAGATTGTAATCTTGTGCCACGGTTTTCGCTCCTCAAAAGTTAGTTTCTCTAATATATTAAGCTTTTATACATAAATCCCTTTTATTTAATGAGTTTCATGGCTTTAGTTTTCTAATGTTCAGGAATCCAATGCCTTAGTGAATCTTGCTGCTGCTTTGGAAAAGGCCACAATCAGTTCTTTCCGCTTTGACTTTGCTGGAAATGGGTAAGTTTAATTGTATATGCTACCAGTGGTGATGAGATAATAAGAGAGGTGGCCTTGTTAAGGTTTGAATTGTTTGACTTTGAAATATATGTTTGATATTAATATCAATATTTGAAAACATTAAGAATGGGTTCCAATTTGGAAAAAAAAAAGGGAATGTACAAAATTGAATTTGATGAATAGTAGGTAAGGGTAATTTGCTGCCACCTTTTAAGAGCTAGAGCTTAGAACAACCTTAGCTGGTATCTCTTGCTGATATAATTCAATGACAATACAACCATTAGAATCAATATTGGGGCTCTTCAACAATGTTATTGCAGTCTTAGTAATAAAGGCTCCGAAGACACCATGTACAGTAAACTTGGAGATTACCAATTTAATATGGGATATGAGTTTGCCAAAAGAGATTTATTGGTAAACTAATTACAAATATGATAGGACAGTTATTATCACTGCCTGCAGGATTAAGCCGTCTTCAATATTCAAACTACCACTGGAGCATATATGTTCCTGGTCCTTTGGCACATTGAGTGATAGGTTGTAAATCCAGTGGTAGTTTTTCCATTTAAAGTGTTACGTGTACTAAATTTCTGTCATCTGGTCTTGATCATAGTCTTGCTTCACTCTATGTTGCCCTTAATTTAGCTGTTGGATTTTCCTTCTAGGGAAAGTGATGGCTCATTTCAGTATGGTTACTATTGGAGGGAAGCTGAGGATTTACGTGCTGTAATTCAACATTTTAATGAATCAAACCGTGGAGTTAGTGCCATTGTCGGGCACAGTAAAGGTATTTTAACTTATTCTTCTCATTCGGCATTCACAAGTATTTCTTCCAAACGGAAAAGGTTGAGGAAAGATAAGTCAGATAGCGTTTAGGATGTAGGTGCTGATTTAATAATCATTTGTCAATTATGCCCCTTTATATAACTGATAATCTTATGAGATTGTTTTTGCCATTTAATTTCCTACTGGCTTGGCTGTAAAGATAGAAACCATGAATGATGCAGAAGAATGTTATGTTATTTCTGACAGAACCAGGATCAGCTCACAGAATTAGTTGGTACTTAATAACTGGCTGAATCTTCTATTATAAGCTTAGGCATTATATTGAAATAGAAAGAAATTTTAGCTTATTTCTCTGGGCTGCTTGGCAAAAACCTGTTACAGAGGAGGTTGATGAGTATCTTTCATTTTGACCTAAGAGTTGAGAAATAGGATTATAGAAATGTAGGTATTATGGGTTATACTTCTTAAACTAGGTATTGTACAGGAATAGGTAAAAATAATGAAATTT
The DNA here is from genome assembly GCA_014843725.1 of Amphicarpaea edgeworthii. Classification (NCBI taxonomy): domain Eukaryota; kingdom Viridiplantae; phylum Streptophyta; class Magnoliopsida; order Fabales; family Fabaceae; genus Amphicarpaea; species Amphicarpaea edgeworthii. Next base: position 23,579,961 of record CM026324.1, on the reverse strand, counting down.
CGTACACTCCTACTCTTTATTGATAGCCATTATCTTTTTTTGTACTCGGTCAGAACTAACTTATTAGGACCAATACACCTTCTCAAATTGTTTCTCCAAACTTGAATGCATAATTGAACTATTATTAGTTGTTGCTGTCTCTTGGTGCAGGAGGTGGTGTGGTGCTTCTTTATGCTTCTAAATATCATGACATTAAAACAGTTGTCAACCTATCTGGACGCTATGATCTGAAGGTAGGAATTGAAGAACGCCTTGGAAAAGATCATATGGAAAGAATTAGGAAGGATGGTTTCATTGATGTGACGAGGTCAGGTAACCTGCCATTTAATGACACAAGTTTCAATGTCTATTAGTGTAAGAGCATGTTGTAAGAGACAGTTTGAACAAATTCAGTGTCTATCAATGACTTGTTTTCCATACACTTTATAATTTGGAATTGGTATTTTCCTATACTAAGTCTAAGCCCAAAGTTCTTGCTGCAATACTTTTTTTTTTTGGCTACATTTCATTCTCTTAAATTGACAATGAAACAAAGACAAACAGAATTTAGGAAAAGGAAAGACAAAGAAGGTAAAATGAAAAATCTAGGCAAGAATAATCAACATTTTATCTTTAATACTTGAACTCCTGAAGATTGATTGGCAGCAATCAAAGGTAAGCTGCCCGATGACATGGAATTCTCTGTTTTAGTTTGTCTAACATAGATGCACGCATATTTAGTTATTTTAATATATGACCATTTGGGGTTGGGGACATGTATCGTTGCAGGAAATTTTGAGTACCGTGTGACTTTGGAAAGTTTGATGGATCGCTTAGATACAAATATGTATGAAGCTTGTCTTCAGATTGATAAAGAATGCAGGTGAGGGATTTTTTTTTGTCTGGGCCTTTTTGATTGATCTTTTTGCATCTTTTTTATGGTAAAGCATGTGTCTAGAAATTACAGAGTTTCTGTAGAAAAGTTTTATAATGCAGAAGCAATAAAACATTAGATAAATTTTGTATGGATTATATTTAAGAACATATGATTTAAAAAACTCGAAAGTGCACAGAGTAGTCATTTGGATTAGAGGGAGTTTATACTAAGCTATGAATTTTCCATCATGCACAATCAGTTCAGAAGTGTTAATCTCAGATTACATAATGTATGATAGGGTCCTAACAGTTCATGGTTCTTTGGACAAAGTTGTCCCCGTTGATAATGCATCTGAGTTCGCCAAGATCATACCAAATCACAAGTTACATATCATAGAAGGAGCTGATCATTCATTCACTAATCATCAAAATGAATTAGCCTCTGTTGTTGTGAACTTCATAAAGGAAACCTTGCACCAGAGTAGGACTACTGCTAACTAGGTATTTGGCTTTGCTGGCAGCATTTGAACTTAACCTTTTTTTTTTTTTTTTTGCTGATCATCCATTTTTCTAATGATATAATTGTTGTAGATCTTGCAGTTTCAAGCCAGTTGAATTCGCTACTGATGACAAATTCTTTCTCATGGATGAACCTGCCTATTATGTTCTACAACATATTTGAGCTCTTCTAGTTTTTGCTTATTAAACTAGTGGATATTGCATCATGGTGAAAATAATGGTGAGAGAAGTATCTGCAAGTGTTATTTGCCTCTGATCAGATGTACAAAGTTATTTTGGCATTATCAATTGTGACGATAGAAACAGTTATCTCATGGTAGCACCCTGTGACCAGTAATATGTGTGCTAATTTCCACATCTTATAGTAGTTGTGGGTCAACGTTATGACGTGGAAACTTTTACACTATCGGTATAATTTATTTATTGGTAAATCTCCGGAACCTTTATAATTTGGATATAATTATCTTATTTCCTTTTATAATTTGGATATTTTTAATTTATATTTTTGCTTTTTTTTATGTCTCCTTCTCTCTCTTTTATAACATTTTTTATATATAAAAAAATATTTTATTATTTTATGGTTTACGTACGCTTATGTTTTTTTTTTCTTTTTATGATTCTTCTTTATTTATTTTTTTGTTTCTTTCTTGATTTTATTTAATAGTTTATCTTATTTTTTTATAATTTAAACTTACATGACTATGTCCATAAAAAATAAATAATTTACATGATTATTTTTAAAAAAAAACTTAAAACTTACATGACTATTAATAATTATATAATTTTTTTAACTTAATATTATTTTTATTTATTTATATTAATAACACATAAATTTATTCATTTATAATAGTATTATAAATATAAGTATTTATAGTTAAATGTTGAAAATTTTGTATTAGAAAATAATTTACTATAACTAGTTAATAGTATTCTAACGATAAACATTTTTTACTATCTATTTAATAACTTCATATATAATTTTTTTATTGGTTAATAGATATATATTAATGTTAATTTTTTACTTTAAAATTGTATAAATTAAATTAGTTAATATATTTATTACAAAATAATTTTTTGACTCTATACTTAATAATTTCAAATAATGATATTAATTTTTATAAAAGTAAAAGAACAAAAATGCAATTAAACCAAACATAAATTATCTCGTTACATAAAAATGAGTAATATTGCTAAAGTGTATTTATTCATATATAAAGAAATTATATATTGTATAAAAAAATATATAATTTTACTGTTAGAAAAATAAATTGAAAATATTTTGCAATAGGAATATAATTAAAACTCATTTTACTGTGTAAGTTTCTAAGAAAAAAATATTTGATTGTAAATATTAGTTGAAGAAGATATTTTATTACAAGTATTTGAATTTAAAAATATTCTTAAAAAATATTTTTTATTGTTGAAGAAGTAACTTAATATTATTTGTAATAGAAATATATCTAATAAATTAGTTTTAATATTTTTATTATGTATTTATGTATTCTTTTTTAAGATGATTGTATAAATATTATTCAACAAAATCTTCACATATAAATTATTAAACATAGAATCTAAAAATTATTTTGTAGTAAATATATTAATTGATTAATATAAATTTTATTTATCAAATTATTATTTGTTTATTAAGAAATTATATAAATTTATCATTTATTTAATATAGACTAGCGAAAATACAAGTGTTATCGGCTTGTGTGTTCGCATTTTTATTGTGATATTATATTTTATTATGTTGAATTTTTTTTATATTTAAAATAATCCTTTAAATTATTTTTAATAATTATTTGTTAATATTTATGTAAAATATTTATAAATAATTATTTTTGTACACATAGATAAATCACTTCAATAAATTATTTAGTAATTACTTTATTGTTTTTTTTAAAATTTTAACATACTATTTAAAAATTGTCATATTTTTTCCAATTTAAAATTTCAAACTACCTCAATATTTTTTGTTAATTTTTTTAAATTAGGATTCTAATCTTTAAAAAGTGTCCGCATTATTAAAAAATTATTGAATCCCTAAATTTTAGTTCTATTGTCATCCATTCCATATATCCTTATCTTAATAAAAAAAAATAGTCAAACATTTAATAAGAAAATTAAATTAATAACAAAAATATCCGAAAAAGAATAAAAGAATATGTAAACCAAGAAACATAAAAAAATAAAAAATAAAGATGCAAATAATAAATAAAGATAGTATATTATTACATTGTCCTCTTACATTCTCACATTGAATGAGTTTTGTTTAATATTTGTCTACACTTGCAAACTTAATAATAGTTGAATGTATTAATCTTGATCACGTTTCTCACCTAAAAACATCAATTACAATAAAAATAAATAAAAACTGCAAACTATATTAATTATCATTAATTTGCATATACATTTTATTTCTTAAGAGAGAGAAAATGAACATAAATAAAATAAATAAAGAAAAAGAAAAAGATAGTATAATTATATGTAATTGAGAAAAAACAATAAGAGAAATAACATAACTTTAAAAAATAAATATATATAATACAAATTAAAAAAATAATCATAATTTCAATAAAAGAATCATAAATGTGTGTGTGTGAGAAAAATATATTATTTAAAAAAATATAAAAAATATAACTAAAAGCATGAAAAAAAAGTTTTGAAATACATCATAATCTTAAAGGAAGTTTTAAAGGTGACTTATATTTTTTAATTTTTAAAATCAAATTGAATTTACAAATAAATAAATGATTTTAACTTTGGTAAAATACAACAAAGATAAAAAAAAAAAAAAAACTAAAAAATACTTAAATAAAAAATGGTTGATTTTAAAAAACAATTTGAGTTTGAAAATGGTTTTTTTTTAACTCGTAAAATATTTGTTTTTTTTATAAAAAAAAATAAAATTCTTAGAAAATAAAAAGTAAATGTGATGAAAATTTTATTTTCAAAAAAGGATGGGCTTCAAACGTAACAAATATATAAATCAGGAAAAAGAAAGGAATTTTTTTTTTTTTATCAAGAAGCAACACAAACATTGAAAAAAAAAACTTTTAAAAAAATATTTAAAAAATTTAAATAAAGAAAATGGTTATTTTTAAATAAGTTTTGTTTACGTTTTTAGTTTGAAGTTTAAAAAAAATTGTTATTTTAAAAATGCTAAAGAAAATAAAACAAAAGAAAAAAAAGTTGCAAGTGAAACTTTTTTTTTCAAACGAAAAGTAGAATGGACATAAAAAAAAAAAGATATAGGAAGAAAAAAAAATACAATAAAACACTAAAAAAATGAAGGAAATCAAAAAATAAAAAATGAAAAGAAAAAATATAGAAGATGGAGAAAGAGGGTAAATGGAATACAAAAAATTATTCTATTTTATTAACTTGTAAAATTAAGGGATTTCATAGCCAAACTCTCTTTGAATGCTTTTATTGATCTGGTACATGTTCTACATGCTTTTATTGATCTCATATTTTTTTTCAGTTTTATTCATTGTTTGTTGAGTTATTCCTAAACACATTTAACATTAAAAGTAAGAAACATATAAGGAATGGCTAAAAGAATACCAAAATTTTAATTTTAGAAAACTAAAAGATGAAAAAAAAAAGGTTGGCCGCCAAAGATTTGTATCACGTATTTGCATTATGATAAATGAAATCCAAAATAACAAAATTAAATAAAACATTTGAGATTTTAACTTTCAAATAGAGAGAATAAAAAAAATGAAATGCTTATGAATATGTAAGCAAGAAAATGCAAACAAAAATGATGGAGGAAATTGAAAATTTATGTACAAAGAAACACGAAAGAGAAGAAGAAAATGAGTAGATAAAGAATCTAGAGTGTAGTTATATCAAGGAAGCATAAAACGTGAACAAACTTTTAAAAAAGTAGGGTGGTTATATTATTAATGGTGTATTTTAATTTTTTTTTTTTATTTCATTTTGTTACTCGGGTTATATGTACTTTCACCTTTAGGAGAGTGAAATAGTTATTTCATCAGTGAGTTAACTTTGAATGTGTATTTTTATTTTTATTTTATTTTTTTATTTTATCCTTTGATAAAAATAAGAAACAAAAGGAATTTAATATTATTTAAGGGTAAAACTGTCTAATTTAAGTAGAAACGAAAGAGCGATTACTAAAAGTGATATTGCTTTTATCTATTGTTACAAATAATAACACTTTTTTTTTTATAATAAAACAATAATGTAATAGTAATATAAATATACAAAATTATAAATTTGTAAAAACAAAAATCAAAGAAAAAGAAAAAAAAACTTTAAAAAAACGTAAATGATAAAATAAAAAGCATAAAAGAAATAAAAATTTCTTGTAAAAAAAATAAATAAGAAAAATAAAGGGAAAAAGAGAAAAATGTAAGAGAAGAAAAGAAAGATTTTTTTAATGAAAAAAACATAAAGTATGAACTAATATGGAAAAAAAAAATAAAGAAGATAGGAGAGAAAGAGACAAGGAAATTTGTTTTGAATAAAAATAAAACTTGAAAAAAGATTTATATTTGTTTTGGTCACCTCCCCAATTATTCTAAATAAAGTGATTATAATATCAAATAAACACGTAATTAGTTAGATTATAGTTGTTGCGTTTGGATACATTTAATTATCGTAATTTTAAAAATAATGTTTGATCTTAATTCATGACGTCTTATTCTTATGACTTTTTTCTCCTTCCACTTGTTAAGTTCACAAGTTAATTGATAGTCAATGAATCAACTTATCAAACACTTGGTGCATAAAAATAAAAAAATCTGTAAGCAAAAATAATGTCACATAACCCCAAGCTTATCCAAAGAAATAGTAGAAGATACACTTTATCAAACACATGTCATATGTTATTTAATGAATATACATTCTGAATACTATATCCATTACATCACAAATAACATAAGAATAACAATGATAACAATAAGTACAAAATAAGAATATGAAATTTTAATAGAAAACAAATAAATAGAGAATGAGAGAGTACATATATTGATTATATAAAATTTCAACAAAATGTAGATAAAACAGAGAAGGTGAGTGTTGGTAGGATTATGAGTGATGGTGGATGTAGTTAACTGCGATGATGACGCGCGACAGTAAGAGACAAAAAGAGAGTACACTGGTAAATATGAGAAGTATTAATGGAGATGGTTATCGCAATGAGCTAAATGACTGATAAGTATTTGACAATAAAATTGAAAGGGTAAGGAGAGACAGAAAGAATGAAAATAAAAAAAATTGAAAAAATAAAAAAAATGATGTGAAAGACCAATTTGTAAAATATTAAAATTTAAAAAGTAAAAATAATATAATTTTATTAATTAAGCTATCTGTTAGTCATTTGTCCACTTAGGGGAAATCTTATATCATTATTGAAGGGAAAGAGAAAAACTTATGCTAGGAACTTCCTTGTTACTGTACAGGATTAACTCACTAAATCCAATTAGCGGTGAGGAATTTGGGTGTGGGATTTTTTTTAACAAAGCCAAAACAGAATTTGTTAATCATAATCCAACACAAGGTACAAGAAGTACTTGTTTGTAATTAAAAAAAAAAATCCTAATACAGCGGTTTCAAATGACAGAATTAACAAATAGCAGAAAACAGATATATTTTGGGTGTGGGATTAGTGGGTGGAAGTTTGGATAATTCGAATGAGGTTTTAGGTGTACACATATCAAAAGAAATAAATAAATAAATAAATTTTGAAGTTAAAAGAAAAAGAAAATTATTGCACGAAAGAATGTTTACATATTTTACTGGATAAAAATTAAATAAAAAGTTGTAAAATACAAACATTAGACTAACATCACGTGTTGGCAGTGGAAATTGAAAAATGCTGGACAGTACGAATAAAATAAGTGTTGTACGAATTCGACAAAAACCGCACCAGATTTCCATTATATAATTCTAAGATTTTGGACCATTATAATTCTACGATGATATGATATGATTACTGTTTTCACGGGTTCAATCGGAAATTTACCTCATCAGTTTTTTCAAATCAGGAAGCTTTCACAACCACTCTCTTCTGATTTTTCTCGCAAACCGGTTCGCATTTCCAGAAAAAAGCTGAACTTGAAGATGGCCCAAGCTGCCCAAAACCCTGGTGAGTTACTTTTCTCGTGTTTGATACTTGTTGATATGAGAATTGATGACATGAGTGACTACCCATAATCATTAGGTAGCAAAGGCTTCACCTTTAAGTACTCGAACCAGCTTCCATTTAGTTCATTTTGGAGCTACTGGTTTAATTCACTGGAAAAATCCAGAAATGGTTTTGTTGAGTAGTAATAAATTGACCCAATTAGTCACTATCCTGAAATTAATGTTGGTTGAGTGCTTTTAAGTTGTTAATAAGTTCTATATATTTGTGGCACTGAAATCATGTGTTTGTTTGCATGTTACCTGGAATTAGAATGTGAAATTACTTGTTAAGTTAGCAGTTTCATGATTTATAATGTATTTTCTATGCCAATAGAAATAACATGCAATGAAGGTATCCAAAGTGGTATTTGAAAGGATTAATCTAAGTTGTGTGTTGAGTGTTCAATAAATTTCAAAGAAATTGACTTACAACTGTTGAATTACTTTTTTAGCTCAGCAGCAGAAAGTCATAATAGCTAACAAGTTTGGCAATAAATTAGTGGGCATTTTGCATGAATCTGGAACCAAAGAGATTGTTATCCTATGCCATGGTCTTGGAGCCACCAAGGTTACTTTTCCTGTCTAATAAATTATGAGCTCACTATATTTTATTATTATGTAAATGTTATTAGAAACTAATATGACATCTGATTCCATTATCCATACAGATTAAATACCCTGTTTCAATTATTTTCATTGTTTAATTAAAATTTTCTATCTCCAGGAAGACAATATCATGACAAATCTTGCTGCTGCTCTAGAGAATGCAGGAGTTAGTTCTTTTCGCTTTGACTTTACTGGAAATGGGTAAATATCTTGTATGACAGAACATTAGAAAAGTTAAAACCATTTGAGATGGGATCTCGTCCTACCTAATGTTAGAAGTGTGTGCTTCTCCATCAATGCTATGTTCTATGAAACTTTTTCTATCTAATTCTGATCACTAGTATTGTTTAACTGTTTCATTTTTTTACTTAGCTGTTGAGTTTTCCTTCCAGGGAAAGTGAAGGTTCATTTGAGTTTGGTCACTATTGGAGGGAGGTTGGTGATCTACATGATGTAGTTGAACACTTTCATAGAGCAAACCGTGTAGTTATTGCAATTGTTGGACACAGTAAAGGTTTGTTGTTTACATTCTTACTTGCATATATAATTTTAAAGTGAAACTGTAGTAGTTTTTATCTTATCGGTCATCCTGTGGACAGTTTTAATGATAAAACTTAATAAATATAAAGAGGATTTGTGTGAAATTTTATACTTGTATCTTAATGCAGGAGGTAGCGTGGTGCTTCTTTATGCTTCTAAATATCATGACATTAAAACAATTGTCAACCTCTCTGGACGCTATGATCTGAAGGCAGGACTTGAAGAACGCCTTGGAAAAGATTATTTGGAAAGAATTAGGAAGGATGGTTTCATCGATGTGATGCAGTCAGGTAATCTGTCATTGTTTCCCTACTTTGAACTTATTCAGTGTGTTTGCTGAAATCAGTTACTTAGTCCAAAACCATGGCTTGTTTTGCTTTTGCTACACATTTTATACAAAAATTTGAAATTGGGGATTATTCTTTCAAAGTTTTTGCTGCAATACTTTTATTTTGCCACAGTTCATTCTCTTAAATGTCTGATAAGGAAAAGAAAACGAGGGAATTGAAAAATGTAGGCAATAATTATTAACGGATGTCTTCAATACTTAAAAATTGGTAGGCAGTCATCATAGGTAGTTTGGGAAATTACATGACATTCTCTGTTTCTATTTGTTTAACATAGTCACACACTTTTTATATTGTTATATGAACATTTGAGGACATCTGTGATTGCAGGACATTTTGATTACCGTGTGACTCTGGAAAGTTTGATGGATCGATTAGATACAAACATGCATGAAGCATGCCTTCAGATTGATAAAGAATGCAAGTGAGAATTTTTTTGTCTGATCTCTTTTGCTTCACCCTTTTGCATCTTTTTTGTTTCTAAAGAATGTGTGTGCAATTTACGGAGTTTCTGTAAAAAAAAAGATTAAAACCAAGGATAATTTTTTAAAGAATGTGATTTTGCAAACAATATTCTCAATAAAGCTATGGCTATGCTAATCTCAAATGACATAATGGATGACAGGGTCTTCACAGTTCATGGTTCTTCAGACCCAGTTATCCCTGTTGGAGATGCATCTGAGTTTGCGAAGATTATACCAAACCACAAGCTACATATCATAGAGGGAGCTGATCATTGTTACACTAATCATCAAGATGAATTAGCCTCTGTTGTTGTGAACCGCATAAAGGAAGCCTTGCTCCAGGATGTGTAATTGTGGTTGATCTTGCAGTTAGGAGCCAATTGAAATTGCTCAAGGTTGCAGTTTATGTTATGGATGAACCTGCCTAATATGCCTTATGATGCTCTACAACATGTTTGAGCTCTTTTATTAAACTAGTGAATCTTGATTTGCATCATGGAGAAAATAATGACGAGTGTCATCTTGGCATTATCAATTATGACAAAGCAATAGTCCCACATTTGAAGGGTCTGGGGACACCTCATAGTATTATTATAAAATAAGTGATAAGTGTAAGAAAACCCTGTGGTAAAGACACCTGTTTGAACATGTTAAGAATTATGAAGATATTGGCAAGATTGATTTCTATTTTTGTAGTGATCTATTGTCAAAGCAATAATATGGTCGTTGTATTTTTACTGAATGAGTAGAAGTATGAGCGTTAAGATTTTAGTCCAATTGTTTTTGGATTAAAATTCATTTTAAAGTTAAAGGTTAAAATAAGAGTTTTTTTTTTTTTTTTTTAAGTCAAAGGTGCTTAAATTTTTTAAGTAAAAGCTCCCTTTAAATTAAAATTCTATTTCACTACTTTATGCCGATTAATGATTAGTTCAAAATGAGAGAATAAAATATTAACGTATACAACTTATTTAAAAGCTTCTTTTTTTATAAAATATAATTTCCATAACTATTAGTTTTTCAGACGTGTTTAGCATAAGTTCTGATTTTAAGGAGAACAAAAAAAAAACGAGAACTGAAGACATTTAAAATTAGGAGGTCTTCACTCTTCCTCCACTAAATTTTCGGAAAACTTCATTTGTTTTTGTGAGTGTGAACTGTGAATAACGAACAAACTTATACTTCTTGAATTCAATAGAGGTCCTTATTACTATTAGTGTTCCTTATGATGAGAAATTATTAAATAGTTCTAATACATAACTATAATTTATATACTTTAAAAAAAAACTCTACATGATATACAGTTAAAAAATTTAATTTACAATAGAAGTTAATAATATTTGACTACATCTTATGCAGAGATTAACAATTGGGACCATTTCCATAGGACTATAATTTGTCTCTTATCGCAATACCTGACAGTTGACAGGGTCGATCCGGTCGGAGGTTGAAATTGAATTATCAAAAGCAGGCTTTTGTGGCAGTTGTAATTCGCAAGCCACTTCTTCCAGAACTTGAAGATGGCACAAAACGCATCATGTGAGTTATTTACTTTGCGTTTGATACTAGCTTCGATCATGTTCTGACTCCACATAACATAACCTTACCTTAGTTGTCTGTGTCTGTGTGCTTTTAAGTTGTTAATATGTTCTGTATTTTTATTTTGACACTGTCCGGAGATTGTGTGTACTTGCTTAAGATAGCTGTTCCAGAGTTTATGTTGAAAGTTGGTGGATTGTCTTTAACTCTTCAACCACTCTTTTTTTTTTTTTTTAATATTTAAAAACAAAACACAGTGCATCTTTCTTACAGTGAAGCTTCTAATTTCACATCTGATTTCTCTTTTTAATGTGTCAACATTTCCAACTTTTCCCTTGTTCACTTCACTGTAGCAGTCTGCTATCCTTGGAAACTTGGTTTCATATTCCATGATTTATAATCTATTTTCTATGCCAATAGAAGTAATATGCAATTAAAATATCCAAAGTGGTATATGAAAACTGAAAAGTATAGCATAATGGTTAACCTGAGTAGCATGTTGAATATTCAATCAATTTCAAAGAAATTGACTTTAAACTGCTGAATTATTTTCTCAGCATCACAGCAGCAGAAAGTCATAATACCAAACAAGTATGGCTATAAACTAGTGGGCATATTACATGAAGCTGGAACCAAAGAGATTGTTCTCCTATGCCATGGGGGTCGAGCTTCCAAGGTTACTTTTCCTGTTTTATACATTACGAACTAACTATTTTTAATTATTATGCAAATGTTTAATTAAATTTTCCTATCTCCAGGAAAACTTTATCATGACAAATCTTGCTGCTGCTCTAGAGAATGCAGGAATCAGTTCTTTCCGCTTTGACTTCACTGGAAATGGGTAAAATTTATTGTATTACACATGAAAACCGTGAACATATTTATGTTTGTAATCTTGGCCTTCAAGATATACAACCGCTAGTTCCTCAATTTATGCCATGTTCTATGAAACTTCTGCTATCTAATCCTGACTACTAGTATTGCTGTTTAACTGTTTCATTTTGATTTAGCTGTTGAGTTTTCCTTTTAGGGAAAGTGAAGGTTCATTTGAAATTGGTGGCTACTGGAGAGAAGCTGATGATATACGTGCTGTAGCTCAACACTTTCAAGAAGCAAATCGTACAGTTATTGCAATTGTTGGGCACAGTAAAGGTTTGTTTGTAATACATTGATATCCAATCATGCATATGTATGTTGAAATTGTTCTGAATAGTTTATGTATATTGGTGCAGGAGCTAATGCGGTGCTTCTTCATGCTTCGAAATATCATGATATTAAAACAATTGTCAACCTATCTGGCTGCCATGATTTGAAGGTAGGCCTTGAAACTCGCTTAGGAAAAGATTTTCTGGAAAGACTCAGGAAGGAAGGTTTCATTGAGTTTAAGGCAGAGTCAGGTAACCAGCCACGTGTTCAAATGCTTAAATTGGTGCAAAAGCATGTTTTTAAATTTGCTATTTGTTGCATTTGCTGAAAAGCCATTCCTTGATTTGTTTTCCTTTACACTTTTTTTCTGAAGGTCCTAAGCTTCTTTCTCTTTTCAAACCAATTGGAGCTCTTTTTACTGGTCTCGAATTTTTGATGCAATGCTCCAACTGCATCAGTCTTCCCATCTTGTTTGCTATAACTCTTCTTTTGATTGTGAAATGTGAAATAACATATGATATCTACTTTTGTAGGTATTAATTATCGTGTAACTGAGGAAAGTTTGAAGGATCGATTAAACATAATTATGATGGAAGAATGCCTGCATATTGACAAAGAATGCAGGTGAGGGAAAACATTGTCTGATAGTTCCCCTTTCTTCTTCATCCTTTCATCTTCATTATAATGTGAGGGTATATATGAGATGACATTTTCCATAATGAATATATGACAGGGTGTTTACAGTTCATGGTAGTGCAGACATCCAAATCCCGGTGTTAGGTGCACATGAGTTAGCCAAGATCCTACCTAATCACAAGTTACACATCATAGAGGGAGCTGATCATGTATTTACTGATCATCAAGCTGAGTTAGCCTCAGTTGTGGTGAAGTATATAAAGGAAACGACATCATTGCAACTGGACAAGCTTAATGCTAGCTAGTTAGGTATCTATATAACGTGGTATCTTTGATTTTATTGAATGAGAGAACCATTGTGCGCTGTGGCAGCAATATAGTATGTATTTCATATGGTAAATAAGGTTTGGGGACTTGTGCCCTCCTAGTAGTTGTGTCCTACGTTTTTGAAGAATGAAAACATGAGCGTTTGTTTAGTGGATGGATTTTTTATTTGTAGAATGATCCTACTCCTATGGTCGTAATTATATTTTTCTTTATTATATTAACTATTGCTTTACTAATTTATGTATATAGGAAGTTTTATAGCGAGAATGATAAGAAGAAAGATTAGTGGTAAGAAGCAATTAGTAATATGGATTATGGAGGAAGAAAATGATCTAAGAACTGAATCTGTTTTTTTTTTTTTTTCTTTTCTAAACCCTGATAAGAAGATTATTCGTTTGGTCGTAAATTTATGTATGGAAGTCAAAATATAACATAATTTGACCCAAACAATATTATTTCGTGTAATATGAACATGTAAGGACAGCAGTTCTAACAACAAACCTAATGGGTACAGTGAAAGGTAGTACTACCCTAATGGCAAGGGATACTATTAAACATTTATCCAACTGAATTAATCATTTGTGAAACTCGCGCAATTTACATTCATACAACTGAATTAACCATTTTACATGTTACAGGAAGCCGACCACTTCTATGTAAGATAGAACTTCCTTATCATACAGGGTGCTCAAAAGGGAAGAACAATGATACTCCGTGCCTGCTTACTATCTTGAAATATTTTACGGCGGGATGCATCATCATAGGCGTGGATCAAGTGTGTGTGCTATCAAATTTCATCAATCAGTAGCTTAAGGCCTTAAGCTTTAATTGCTTCACACTTCATTTCGTCTTCTCAGTCACCTATTGCAATGCAGTGCTAGTATACCTAGTCAAGTAGTTTGATGTTTCTTATCTTCATCATCACTGTCATCTTCGCCAAAATAAATCTCACTCCATTCAATCTAGTTCACCAAAGAAAATAATTGGGGAAAAAAAATAGGACAAAGAAAAGTACTGTTAAATGTTAATCACTTCTTGTAGGTACTTCTAAAATTGCTAGTGTATTATTGGCAAAGTTACCATTAAATACAAGCATTTGGTATTTGTTTCAGAAAGAAAATATTTACCTCTTCCAAGTCATCATCAGAAGAAACTGGATTATCCAGTGTTGAGTACAGAGTTTTGCTATCTTCAATCTCCTTTCCATTCTTCATATCCTCCTGAAATCAACAATAAAAACTTCATACATGACTTGTGAACTATTTAAAATAATTAACAGCAGAATCATATAAAAGTGATTAAACATCATACCAGCTCAGATTTCAGCAATCCAATTCTCTCCTCTAAGTCTGAGATATGATGTTTTAGTGCCTGGAAAAAATTACAGACTTCATGAGATAAAAGTACAAGTAAAGATCTTAGTTTACCACAAGTCATTGTTTTATTACTTCTCGTCTTTGAAGCTCAACAGATCGAGCCAATGCCTGTCTGCGTGTCAACAAGCTTTTGGGTCTCAGAACACATGGGCTGAAATAGTTCTTCCCACGATAAACAATAATTGTATGCTGGCCTTTGGTATCCTTATCTACAGACACTAGCACTCCACCACTCTCAGCTTCCAAAGATATTGCAATGTGCTTGACTTGGGCTGAATTTCTCCCTTTTACAATTAGCTTTACCAACTCACGATATTTCCAGTGTAGATGCATGTTTTCTATTGTGCCAGCATAAACATCTCGCCTCCCTGAAATAAAATTTCATGCTTCTAACATTTCTTGTGTAAGCCATTAAACCCTATACAAAAACAGCCATTCACAAAGCTAATAATTTTGTTCTTACTACTTACCTAGAAGTAAGTATGGCTTCATACTCAGACCAATCCTCCTATATAAGAATCTCTCTTGATTAGTTAATGTTTCCAAATCACTAGGAATATCAGCTGGGTCCAGATCACGCTGAACTTTTGCTAAAGTTTTCTCAGCCTTCCTGAATTTTGCTTTTGCCTATGATAATCAAAAGTTAGATAGATTCAGTAACAACATATAATTTTTGAAAAAGTTATTTCACTTGATCCCTTCATAACTTACTAGAGCTAGTTTCTTCTCATGGTTTTTGATTAAAGCAGAAAGTTTATTCAAGGCAGAATCTCTGAGCATGTTCTCAATTTCTTGTTTACTTGGCTGGTGTGCCCAGTTGGTGGTTGCTGCCCTGGTCTCAGTAAGGGTGCCAGCAATTAATGGCACTTGAGCTGCTTTGCTATTTGATACAGTAATAGATGAGGCAATTTGCCGTGCTTTCTCTTCCTCTTCTTGTTGGAGAATGGTTAGTTTTTGTCTCTCATTCAGTGTATTGGTGACAACAGGAGGCAAGAAGTCATTGCCTCTGTAAAATACAATATATTCTTTATTTCTGGAAAGTAGAATTCCCCCAGTCAATTTCTGCATGTATGAAATGCAACCACCATAAGGCGGAAGAAGTAAATCAAACAGTTATGTTGTCAAAATTCAAGTAAATCAAGTAAACATATATGCAACCACCATATGTTCTTGATATACTTTCTTTTGCATGATAAAATTTCACTTCAAGTAAATCAAACAGTAGTGTTGTCAAAATTCAAGCTCTGTTTATGAGAAGTACCCTAAGTTCTTCAGCCATCCTGTCATTACATGTGTTGGGAACACCTCGTTTGATGGCAATTTTTGCAATAGCACTTGTTTCCCACAGCTTCACCATAGCACTAGCCAGACCTTGTAAATCTCTGCTTCTGCCTGCAGCAATAAACAAATAGCATCTGTTGGAAAGAGACGTTTGCAAGACATGAATTTAACTAGATAGTTTCTTGTATACCAAGGGCAAAGTGTGGAGCTGTTGTTCTTGAGAGCCTACGGAAGTTAGTCATTTCCCTGTTGGTTAAACAAGGCCTTATCCCATAAGGAAGAAGTCTGAATGGGGTTTTATATCCTGGAACCACAGCAGGCAACAAGTCTGCATCAACAGGCAATGGTTGACGGCCTGTCCAATCTTTGAAACGCGGACCCAATTCATCTAACAAATGGTTGAGGTCACACATTTCCATCAACTCTTCTTCACTCATGTCCTTCAAATACTCTGCAGTTCCAACTGTTTCTTGACCATCACTTCCACTTCCAACATGTAGTGAGTGTTCCACAGCATTCTCCTGAGCATGATTCACTTTCTTATACAATTCCACGCAGGGAAGCTTGTAGGTCATTCCCCGATACAACACTATGGAACTGCCGGATCGCCATATCACTATGCCTCCAGTTTTACTCTGATCAACGAAGAACACAACATTGAGAATAAAAAATCACCATGCTTGCAATACACTTTTTACTATTGATTGAATGAATGGCCTATTCTTACTAGAGATTGTGTTACACTAAACATAGTGTGCTACAGTAGATTGGAAATGAAGGGTGCATTTCCTTGCATCTTTGAACTGACTCACTCAAAGTGAAGCATAGACAAAGAATGAACAATGAAGGGAGAGATACCTGTAGAATTTGATGAGCCTTTTTCATGTGAGCAGAAAGAGGTATACCAAACTTGAATTTGACAACTTCACTATCCTTCCACTTTTGGTGAACGGAAGCTACCAATTCCTGCGTGATGCCCTTCACTCCAACATCGAACCTCTCCATCATCCTCAGTGCAATCTTTCTCAGCCTCCGCAACTCATGTTCAGGAATCGTCCTATCAGCCAACTCCGTATTGCTTCTTCTCTTTTTTCTCTCTGCTTCATTCGAAACCCCATTCGCCATTCCCTCTCTTTGTTCACGAACAGAGCCACTAGAGTTGTGTTGCAACGCTTTACCTTTAACTTTGACGTCTTCATTGTCCTCGGAATCAGAATCTAACTGTGCATTGCTCGGGTTTATTGCTTGCGCCCAAGGCGAAACTCGCTTCGGAAACCGAAAACTCGATTCTGAAGGCTTATTCTTATTTTGGAATTGCTCATCACGCTTCTTTTTTTCTTCCTCTATCTGTGGTTTTTGTTGTTCCTTCTCGTGTTTTTGTTCTTGCCATGGGAAAATTTCTCTTTGGGACCCTAATTTGAGTGACCATTTATCTTGAATTTGATGAAAGAAGCTTGGCCTGTGGCTGTTTTTTTTCTTGTTCGCTACCTTCACTCGCTGTTGAGTGTCAGCTTCCGCTGCCTGGTTCGAACAACAAACTCTGAATTTGATAGTGGCGTGGCTTTGGGGTTGGAAAGGAAGAAAATGCAGAGAAGAAGAACAATTCAATGGAATTAGTTGAAGCGCCATGGCATAAAGCCTCTCTAGTCTCTACTACATCCACTTCATCGTAACAGTTAACAGAGACAGACATACTCCGAGTCCTATGTTTTTTGTTGTCATGCAAAAACGTTGCTCACTAGGCCCAACCAACCATGTCAATGGCCCAATAAATAGCCCATGAATGTTATTTAGGCCGGGCCTGATTTGAAGAGAAAATTTGAAAAATAATATTATACTTTTAACATATAAGCTGCCTGGCACGGCACATGTTCAACATTCAAAATAAAATAAAATAACATGATGTTAATTGGTATTATGTTAATGAATACTATACTATTACTAATTAAATGAGATTCACGGGCCAAAAATGGTATGTATGAAAATGGAATTTAGAGTGGGTTATGCTATGCCAAATAAGAAGCTGTTTTGATGTGATGGTTGATGCTGCCAAATTGGTACAACCAGGCCCCAGTGAGTAGCTCACTGTTGGGCCTAGGAATGATCCATAGCAAATCCTTGCTAGCCTGGTTGTGGCATGTCAGTACTCATCTTCGTTACAAACCAAAGTTTATCCATAAGGCATAAGGTAAGAATCTAATGTATATATGACAAAAGATATGAATTCGAATAGTGCTGTCAATTTGATGTAAATAAAAACTTTATTGATGGATAATTTATAGATATTTTTTTGAAGTATTCTTTAAATCTTGAAACTTACCCTAATCTTGGTGAGTCATTGAGATTGAATTCATCTAAACTTTTTACAATGTAAAAATCTCTATTTTTCATAAATAAAAACACCTTTATTTAAAAATGTTTTCTCCATTCTCCCACACTCAAAAATCTCCTCTACATATGCTTAACCTGTAATTTCATTCACTGATGGCCAATCTAAATTTTGAAAATCAATTGATATATTGTTTTGTGTGTTTCATCATAGTTTATACTTTACTTTACAGCAAGAAAGGGAAGTTGGTGTCATTAATTGTTTGAATGTTGGGAAATAACTTCAATGAATATCGATCATTATATTATTTTCAACCAAATAAAAAGATACAACATATTGTAGTTGTTAATAGATTAGATTAAATTAATGAAAACAATTAATTTATTGGATGTTTAAAAACTAAGAAGATCCAAATGAAAAATAATAATATATATATATATATATATATATATATATATATATATATATAAATTAACATGTAAATAGATTTATCATATCTCCAACAGTATCTAAGATACTATTTTGAAAGGAAAATCTAGTTATTCGACTTTCATCTCTCATATTCTGCTACTTCCTTGATAAAGATTGATCTCATGCAATCCTTTTGTAGCCAGAATTATAATCAACCTATATGGTCGACAGACACGGACTCGATCTTTCATAATCAATGTTATCTCGATCGCTCAGTTTCTCTTCATGCATAATTATCACAATCTCCAGCCACCATCCTCCCGATAGCTTTTTAAGACACGCAAGTTAACTTCAATAATGTAAGGGAGGAAAAAAAAAAAAGGTTCGGTTTCAACTAAGTTTGGCAACATATAGTGTATACTAATAAACACAGAGGATATTTAAAAAAAAAAAAAAATAATGAATTCAAATAAGAAGACATAATTTATCACCATCACGTGAAAAATGGACCAGTTTGAAATATGAAGCCTCGTATTAATTAGAAAATCTAGCAGTGAGTATTGGAAAATCCATTTGCTTGCCAACTTACTGTCATCCACCATAATTTTCACGAGGAATCCTAGCTATATATATAACACGTATCTTGTATATGTAGCGTGGTCCAGAGTCTCGATCGTCCTGCAAAATCCACCAATATATTTTTCTTTCTTTCTTTCTTTCTGGAATATGGTTATTATGTCGTTAATGTGAATGCACCCTCTTTTTTATTTTGAAAATGTTTGGTGTTCACATGGGGAAAAGAGGTTCTCACTATCTAAAGCATGTCACTGCTTAAGCACATGAAACGAAACTCAAGCAAACAAAATAGCAATAGGGCAACACCAAATATATTGTTGTTTGATGTTTTCTTTTCTATATATCCAATCGGGTTGTTAATTAATTAATTATGATGGCATCAATTTTGTATCTTTCTTCCACTCGTGCATGCGGATCATCTTTAGAATCTTTTGAGATCATTGCCATAAATATTCTCATGCCACTTTTTTCTACACAACAACCTAATCTCGTATATTACCCGCGACAAAATAATTACTACACTTTGTGACATTTGATGTGAAGCGTCCAACTTTAACATGCTCCAGCTTTAAAAGAGCAAAGTACGTGCTCCTATATTACAAGTGAACAGAAAAAAAAAGAAAAAAAAAATCCAGCAAATTTGCTTTCGTTTTGGCCACTCCTCTGTAATAGTAGTAGTTTTCAGACATGTGTAGTTATCATTAACATTATGAAAAAAAAAAATGAGTGTGTATATTTATTATTTTTTTTCTTTTGTTTTACTTGCTGCACGTACAAGTGTGTAGCATGGCGTACGTAGTAGTTGGTTTTTTTTATTTTATTTATATTCATCAAATTCTGAAACATCTTCTCAAGAAAGATATAACGCTAACATATATATATATATATATATATATATATATATATATATATATATATATATATATATATATATATTTTTAAAGTGTCATGTCACTTGGCAATTATCGTAAGAGATGTCTTGCTCGACACTACCAGAAAATTTCATCTGTCACATTGGTAGGGGAATAGGCAGGGGACTGGGAAGCACATAGCCAGATAGCCTTTACTTTCGAATTGACATTACATCGTTCTAATGATCATAATCATATATGTGATCAATTAATATTCTTTATTAGACCGATAGGGGTCAAATTAATTTGGTGATCGATCGAATAAGAATTATGTTGAAAATGGTAAATTTATAATTTGAGATTATATATATTTTTTAATTTGAGAGCTTAGTATTTTTTAAGTTTATAAAAAAGAAATACAGTATTCTGGACTTTGAATAATGCGTTTCTCATAAGCTACGTGTAGCGTTGTAGCATATTAAAATTTTTAAAGGAAATCTCTATTTAAAATGGTGAACAAGCGTAATGTTTTTTGTTTGAAGCACTAAATTTTGTATAAGCGTACTATATATAAAAAGAAACTAATTTGACCACAATTTTAGATAGAGACCGAAACTCTCCTTTGCCTTTTTGGGTGAAGATAACTAGTGAAGTTTTTCTTCTTTTAATTAAGAATGACAATTGTCCAACAATAATTTCAAGTAAACATGTGTAGTCAATTAAGACATGATTTTGCTACTGTTTTTTCCTCAATAAGCTCTTGGGCTGTTTTGTCCATCTTTTCTCTTGAGAATTGATCGATCTTGAGTCCTACCAAAAGCATCAAAGACATTATCAAATAAACCATTCTCTGATCTTACTTTCTTTTTGTCATTTTTTTTTTTATCAAGATTCAAAATCATGCATCTTGGAAGTATAGAAACAATTGATGATAGCATAAGTTAATTGATGTGGTTAGACTAATCACATAATTAAGAGTTATCAAAATCACATAATAAATGCATACACACACACACGTGGAATAGCATAAAGAAATTTAAATCCTACTTATATTTTATGAGGGGGAGAAATAATATACCTTGAACAATATTCCAATTTCCTTTCTCACATGTAACAGGAAAAGAGTAAATGAGACCAGGTGGGATACCATAAGATCCATCAGAATACACTC
Source organism: Amphicarpaea edgeworthii (assembly GCA_014843725.1). Taxonomy (NCBI): domain Eukaryota; kingdom Viridiplantae; phylum Streptophyta; class Magnoliopsida; order Fabales; family Fabaceae; genus Amphicarpaea; species Amphicarpaea edgeworthii. The sequence goes on along the minus strand of CM026324.1, from coordinate 23,558,834 downwards.
CCATTGATACCCATGCTCCCTAAGGTTGATGCAAATACAACAAAAGATAACAAATATCAAAGAGGTATTACAAATTATAAGTAAGCAAATACTTGCAAAATGGTCAAATTCTACTTAGGATAAAATAAAAGAACCAACCTTAGGAGTACCTAGAACCCAATCACGTATGTGATCAATTGCAGCACTTGCCGCTGACAATGCACTAGATTGCTTCCTGGCTTTAATAATGGCAGCCCCACGTTGCTGAACCGTGGTGATGAACTCAGTGTTTAACCTATGACAAATCATAAAGAAAATTACTCGAACATGCCAATGACATTATATAACATCTATATCAAACTCAAATTGACACAAATATATATGATCGATGTTCAAATTACATAATAAAGTTTTAAAATCAAAGGGAGTTAGATTGAGATGGTTTAAAAGGAATGCACCAATTATCATCAGCAACTAATTCTTTGACTGGTTTTTCTCCATTACTAACAGTGACGGTTGCGTGGTTGACATCTGGATATTGGGTTGAGGAATGATTGCCCCAAATGATGACATTTTTCACATCACTAACATGAATATTTAACCTCTCTGAAATTTGGCCTAATGCTCTGTTGTGATCAAGTCGTGTAAGGCAGGTGATGTTTTTCTCAGGGATTGAAGGAGCAAACTCTTTCAAAATGAGAGCATTGGTGTTTGCTGGATTGGCAACCACTAGTACCTGCATTAATAAGAGCAATTAGGTTCTAGAGGACTAGGTAGGATTCATGGTTATCTTATTCATTCTACTATATGATACATACTATCAAGTTGTCTCATAGTCATATAAGTAATTCATTATAAGAAAAAATACAATTTAGAGACTAATAAAATTTATCGTTAAAGTCATTAAATCGATCGTTATTATAAATAAAGATCGAAACACCAATCAAAATTTTAGTTGGTAACACAATAGTCATTAAATCATTAAGTGACTGTGTTGCAACCATTTTGGAAATATATTTGGAACTATCATAAATCAGTTTTTGAGTACGACAGAAATATTAGTTGCAAAAATAATTTCTAAATTATACTTCTTTAATATTTATATGTTGTGAATGATTTTTTAAAATTAAAACACACTAACTCTAAAGAGGTAATTGACAAATAGTTTCCAACCTTACAATCTGCTGCAGCATGTTGTTCTAGTGCTGAAGCTTGATCCTTGTAAATTGAAACATTTTTAGACATCACATCTTTTCTTTCCATTCCTTCCTTGCGTGGGAATCCACCCACCATCACTGCAATGCTGACATCTTTACAAGCTTCAACAACATTTGTAGTAGCAACAACACCTATTCCATTTATATGTACAAACAATATTATGAGATCACACAAAGAAGAAAAAAAATTGTGATATGTAACAACTAGATTTAGGTTAGCATTATTTTGAAAACATGCCTCTTAGAAGTGGATAAGCAGCATCAACCAATTCCATTTTCACCCCTTTTAAGGCATCTACTGCTGGTTCAATGTCAAGCATGTGCAAAATCACAGGTTGATTTGGGCCTAACATTTCCCCTCTTGCAATCATTGGAACAAGAGCATATCCAATTTGCCCTATTGTTGAACCAAATCAAAATTAAAAGATGCAATAAAATACTACTATATATCCCACATTTTTAACTATTGTTGTGATCATAAATTCTCACACATTTTTCAATGAGACCACAAGAAAACAATACATGCTCTAAAATGCTATTATACAAAGTGTTAAAAAATGGTTCGCGATCACTACAATTTTAGTCACAAGGTCAAGGCTTTTAATTTGGGATGTTTGCAACTATTGTCCCAGCAATTACATTTGTCCTCAAATTTTCACAATATAAAAAAATGCAATAAAATCATTACCACAATTTAAAACCTATTAAGATGTGCAAATACAAGATACATTAGAAAAAAAAAATGGAAAGGAAAACTAAATTAGTCATGCCTGCTGCACCGGTGACCAATACGGTGATTGGTTCTTTCTCTTCTTTGAGAAGACCGAACATGTATTTAACAATCTTGCAAAATAAAATAATACAAAGCAAAACAATAATAATTTTTTGAAGAACTGCATAGTTTGCAATCTCCCAAGCTAACATTTCCAATTCCATGATTGGTTCTATCAATATCCAAGGAACACATTCTATTTCGTTATCATTTTATACATGTAATATATAAATTTAAAATTGAAGAATCTATGCACATGTGACGTGCCTATGCACCAAAGCAATCGGATAGCATATCTAAGTCCACACGAAATGCAAATGCGAGAGAATCCATCATCACTACCTTAGCAACAAAGAAAAGAACTTTTTTTTTCTTTCAAATTTTAATCTATAAAATAAACATTATATAGATAATTTATACGTCACATTATTTATTTTTCTTAGATAGAAACCAACCAACGATGAATTATCGTGAACCTTTTCTTTAATTTTATAAAGTACCGTGAACCTTCATATAGCGGGGCTTTCAGACTTTTTTTAATAAAGTGAGATATATACTAAAGTTTTCTGACGGAAGCTGTACGTTTCTGCCACAAAATTTCAAAGGGAAGTGACTGATTACTTTCTTTTTTCTTATCTCACCAAATTTTACTTTTATTTGACCAAGGTTCACAAAGAAGGCCAAATTACGATTACACCATTATACTGGCACGACATATAATACGATATTCGCAAGTCGTTTTGTATACATATATATATGCTAATTAAGGCACCACTTTCTTTTTGGTAAGCCAATACCTAAACGGCATGCACCATTTAATTACTTTATTCATCAATTGCCTCGCGAGGAAATTAAAAAGTTGCTTCTTCTATATTCAATGGCAGGGCCCGTATGTATTGAACATTATTATCGCCTTATTAATTTGCTGTTTTAACCTATTGATATGATCCGATTGAAAAAAGAGTGAGTTGGAAGCATACTAATGTCTAATGATATATATTGCAAGTTTAAAAGTCGATGCTTGCTTAAAGACACACCGAGCTGGTCCGTGATAATCATAGTGTTCGAAACACATTAGATAGTGTAATTCAGCACTAATGATTACATTAGGTGTATCAGTTAACATGCATGTGCATGAATGAATCTTAAAGAAATTGTATTCCTATATATTTCTTGAAAGTTTTTCTTTAATTGGGGGTAGGCGTACATGATCATATTCAATGTCTGATATAAGCAAGTTATTAAAACTACAAGATTTAAAATAAAAAATGAAAAGTAAGATGAAAAATAATTCTCGTAAACTAAATTGAAAGAAAAAAAAAATAGTTGACACTAGCTATATATATCTAGTTTATTTTGATTTCTTACTCTTTGGTATGTATCTCTAGCTAATAAATTCAGTGATTAACCCATTCACTGATGGTCTGGCAGAAGATCTGATTTTGATGCTAAGGTTCGTTTCAACCAGGATTCCACAGAATCTATGAGATGATATGTGAAATGAGTAATTTTGTTTGAAATGTTATTGTTTTCTCGTTACCTTTGTTATTTGGACCACGTGATTTGGATCCCAAAAAGATCCTCAATATCTAAGAAACAGTCCCCCCCTACTTACCATTGCAGTGCACGGCATTGTCTTACTTTGTTTCATTCCTTCTATTAGCATTAACTAGCATGCCAAAACTTTGTGTCTTGTTTCTACTGAACCCGCAAAACAACAACCACAACTAGCTAACTAGTAAAATTTCAAAAACACCACAACGTTCCACTTTGGACAAAACGACAAGGCGACAACCTTTCGACCCTTTTCGTATATGTCTATATATATATTGGTGAATATATATGTGTGTATCTGTGTGATATGGCTTTACTAGAGTCATTTACAAGGATCCATCATAAACGGAAATATTGGCATGAAAGCTTAGGTTCATTGTATATTCTCATCAGTCATAGTACTAGAAAAAGTGTTTCAAACTTAGAATATTTCAATTCTAGTTAACTTTAATATGAATTTCACCAAACATTTTCAAAACATACAAAAGAAGGTACTACCGAGATCAAGATATATATTAAGTTTAATTTTATACGACATATATTTATATAGGATTTGTTATACCAAGACCAACCCTTTCACACTTTCGTTTTTGCCCCCTACTTTTGAAGGAAACAAGCTAGTATACGAGAGATATTCGTTTTATTAGGTACAAGACCTAACTACCAGTGTTGGAACAAGAGGAAAATTTTATGCATTCTGTTGTGCCCAATATCAAGTCAAGAATGTGAGTATATATCTCCAACTAGTGCTCTTTAGTAAAAAATCATATTTAATGAACCCTTAGCCTTGTAAGTCTTTCTTTTTCGTCACATTTATTAGTCATATGTAGCAATATTTATCGTCAAAGATTACAATATCTTGAATTGGAAGTATTAGTAGAATATGGTTCCACATAGCCTTGCATGGTGAAGGGTCTTGTTATCAGCTGATAGCTCCTCTTACCTGCGAGATCTATAGGTCAAAGATTGTTTCATGAACGCCCTTTTGTTCTTGGTCAAATTTGTATATAGAAGTCTTAACTTAGGAACTGAAATCACTTGTTTGTCTTTCCCTAATTTGTTTAATTTAACTTGTAATCCACAAAAGAACAATATGATGCATACATTATATATAATTTATATGGTTCATGATATCCTGACATTCTTTATACACAATATATAATTTTGTCCCTTTGCTAGCATATCTATAAACTCTTAATTATCACCAACAGAATTATAGTGTATACACGGGAAGCTAGCTAGCTAGCCAGAGCCAAAATTAAATTGCTATCTATAATAATGCATGTGCATGGCATGCCTTTGTTTTCTTCCCTTATTTTTAATATTTTATATTATACGATGCATGCCAGGGTGCTTGCAATATTTTTTAACTCACATATCATGTAAGGCAGGGCAAGAACAATTGGTCAGTTAGGTATATTTACACCAGGGGGGGCAACTAATTATTAATGATAATGAACATACTCCTTAATTACCAATCTAATAATGGCACGGAATCGGACATTGGCTTTGAACAAATTATAAAATTTGAAAGAAAATTATAGTAGCATGGAAACGTGTTAAGTGACTTATAACTGTAGTACTGAGACAAACACATTGGTGGGTATAATTATAGCTAGTTTCATTTTTCCCTGCTTGACTTTTCATTGATTACATGTTGCTTTAGATGCTCACAGACAAAATCTTGGCCTGAAGAAAATCCGGTGTCATGTCTCCCTCCGTTCCCATTGTTAATATTACCCTTCCATGAACCAGAAAAGTTGATGAATGAGAAGTTCCTCTGATCCCGAAAACATATCTTAAGAGATCCTTTTGATAATTACCCAATTTTGACTCACCCTTCATCCTTAAAATAGGAAATACCAATACCAAGTGGTAATTAAAAAATGAATGTGGCCATGTGGGGTACGTAATTTATATCTTACTTGACCAATGTTGACAATCAACGGCCAGATTTCACTAATCCTCCATTCTGGTCCCTGCAAAGGCCCACATACACGGTAGAAATCTGTGGGTTCAAAATGTTCAATTGCTGGGAATCTTCGTGATCATGATGATTCATTCACAATCACAAAAAACACGTACGCAAATATTAATTAATTCATTTCCTTAATATAATTTTCTCACAATTCACATGAAACTTCATACTCTATCGTATCTTTGAATATTTGACATTTGTTTGCCCAATATAACATGTAACTTTCCCTTCTCATCATGGTATATAATTTTATTTTATTTTTAAAAACGATATATAACTTGTAACCCGATACACATTTTAAACTTTTTTTTACACCCACCTTACATGTATACATTTTTATGTTTTATTTTTTCCTTCTTTAATTATCACATCACCTCCTACGTGCACACTTTTTTCACTTTTTCTCATCTTTCTTTGTTCCATCATCCATCGATCCGATATGAAATGAATACAGCCCCAAAAAGTGTGTAAAATCATTTTAGTATTTCCAACCCTCATCAAATATTTCTCATGCAAGCTTCTTCATAATTCTATTTATAGCCCTTCTCTCTTCACGCACTAACACAACCACAACTCCAAACTTTTCCTCTTATTATCTTCAACATAACTAGTCTCTCTTCTCTCTCTCCAAATAAAATGGCTCTAAACCACCCTTTTTCAACCTACTTCATACTACTACTAGTAACCATAACCCGTTTGATATACACCGTGGGAAAAACCGAGCAATGGAAGAAAGCTCCGATTCTAGCAGAGCTTGACATTGATAAGAACATATCTGACAAGTTCCATGATGACCCTGAAACCATTGAAATGGCTTCTAGGGACTATGGTCATATAGTGCATGAGTTCCCAGCAGCGGTGTTTCGTCCATCTTCTATAGAAGACATAGCCAGATTGATAAAATCCTCATACAATAGCTTTGCCCCTTTTGACATAGCTGCTAGGGGCCAAGGCCACTCCACTCATGGACAAGCCATGGCTCGTGATGGGGTTGTGGTTGACATGGCCAGCCTCAGAAAACAAAGAAACAGAAATGGGGTTGCGATTAGTGTCTCTAACGACCCTTTGTTAGGTCACTATGCTGATGTTGGAGGGGAACAACTCTGGATTGATGTGCTACACGCCACACTTCAATATGGACTTGCACCACTTTCTTGGACTGATTATTTGTACTTGACCGTGGGAGGGACACTTTCCAACGCTGGAATCAGTGGCCAGAGCTTCCGCTATGGACCTCAAATCACCAACGTTCATCAAATGGATGTCATCACTGGTATCAATAATTACTTTCTTCTCCATTTAGTGACAAGTTTTCTAAACAATAAAAATTGATTGATTCGCCACAGGTGTTCATGTTTTCATCTTATTAACTAAAATTATGTTTTGCGCGTTTCTATTGCCTCATTTTCGTTGAGAACGTGTTCATGTAGAAACCTGAAAAAAGACAAAGGTGAAAATATCGACTTTGTCTCTTGTGACATGACATGGTTTGTCATAGATGTTCTGCTGAATATACTATTTGTTGATATATATGATTTCTTGAACACGTTTTATATATACCAAGTTAGTGTGGTTGTTGAATCTAAAACAGAAATAGTCTTTGTCTACAGTATTGGTGAGCTAGCGATGCAAACGTTTCCAAGGGTTTAGAATAACCAGGTCCACGGTCATAGTTTTATATATTCTTGATTGATTAACTTTATGTTATTGGTCAAGTCCTTTATATTCAATCAATTCATCCATATGAAAAGACTGAAATGCAAAAATGGAAAAATGTTAATAATTACTCTTATAATTGGCCCATGCATGCATCTAATTAAACTATATAATTTAATAAATAGTTAATAATTTTGTCATCTAATTGGTTTCAGGAAAAGGAGAGTTCGTAACCTGCTCTTCACAGAAGAACCTGGAGTTATTCCACGCGGTTCTTGGAGGCTTAGGACAATTTGGAGTAATAGCAAGGGCGAGAATTGCTCTTGAGCCAGCACCTAAAAGGGTACGTTTATAGAGAATTGACTAGAATTTTGTCTTGTAGCTTTTCCTCCACCAATTCATATACTGACGCCAAATCGATTTGTCACGTTTTTTTACGGTGAACTGTCATCATTTTGTAAATCTACCAAGTGGCAGTTGGCACCCACGTACCGTACAATATTTCATTTTATGTTGGTCATCCACGATAAACACATACACAGATGAAAGAAAATAGGACGAGTTACACGTACGTAAGATTTTGAATCACTGAATGTGGATTTTAATTTGAAGTTGAAAGCATTTGAAAAAATAAATGCGGACGTCACTCTTGAAATTATTATGACTATTAGATCTGAAGCTATATATTAAGCCAATAGAATTGGAAAAGCTCATTATGAATGATCATGCTAATTCTTTCAGTGACTTAAAATCTGATCTACAAAAAGTACCCTTTAGAAAAAGACCTTCAACTAATTAAGTCCATGCATATACAAAATATTCTTACATATACACTTGAGGCTTCTAGCTAGCTAACACATGAATGAAGCGCGCATGAGTAGTTTTGAAGCCTAGCTAGCTAGATAGACAAGCCACCACATATAGTTAATTACTATCGTATTCTGAACTTTATTTATCCTTCCAATTTTGATGGGACTAGTTGTGAGTGCTCGTGCACATGCATTCATACATACATAGTACATAAATATGTCTCTCTCTCTCATACATATATATTTCATTTTATTATATTGTATTTCGTTAGTAAGTTTAGTAGTATAAGACATTATATATTAATGGTGAATATATATTTGTTGGCATGCAGGTTAAGTGGGTCAGACTACTTTATAGTGACTTTTCTGCTTTTACCAAAGACCAGGAACGATTAATCTCAATCAATGGAAGGAAACAAAAGAACGCATTGGATTTTCTGGAAGGGATGCTGCTAATGAACCAAGGCCCCATAAATAACTGGAGATCCTCTTTCTTCCCTCTATCTGACCATCCCAGAATAGCTTCTTTAATAACTCAACATAGCATCCTCTACTGTCTTGAAGTGGCTAAATATTATGATGAACAAACTGAGAATTATGTGGACAAGGTACCGTCTAGTGATCATATCTATTATACTATATATATATATATATATATATATATACTTAGATCACATTAATTCTTTGTTTAAAAAAGAAAGAAAAGAAAAGCACTATCCCAAAAAGTCAAAAGCAAGTGCCTAGATTGTGAATATTACGCCTTAATATATAACCCATATATAATAATATTTGTCTTTTTCTTTGTCTCTGTAGGAAATTCAAGTTTTGCTCCAAGGACTAGACTATATCCCTGGATTTTATTATGAGAAAAATGTGTCGTACGTTGAATTCTTGAATAGGGTCCGAAGTGGAGAGTTGAAGCTTCAGTCACAAGGATTGTGGGAAGTTCCTCACCCATGGCTTAATTTGTTTATACCAAAATCCCAAATCTTGGATTTCAATTCAGGAGTATTCAAAGGCATAATTCTTAAAAGAAACATCTCCTCTGGACCAGTCTTGGTTTATCCCATGAATAGAAACAAGTAAGCCTAGCTTGAATTTTATTAATTTTATTTTTCTATTAAAATTAAGAAGAGAATATACAGTCATTAATTAATTAAATTAATTCCAGGTGGGACGATAGGATGTCAGCATCTATACCAGAGGAGGAAGTGTTCTACACAGTTGGATTTTTGCACTCAAGTGGGTTTGATGCTTGGAAGGCATATGATGCTCAAAACAGAGAAATTTTGGAGTTCTGTAGTGATGCTGGCATCCAGGTTAAGCAATATCTTCCCAACCACAGCACGCAGGAAGATTGGACTAACCATTTTGGCACCAAATGGTTGAAATTCTTAGAAAGAAAAAATCAGTTTGATCCAAGAATGATTCTGTCACCGGGCCAAAGAATCTTTGACAGACAATTACAACCAGCATTTTAAATAAATATCCAGTAAAAAAAAAAGCAAGTGGTTGTGGAGGAGACAGGTGTACATGCATGATTTTATGACCAAAGTCCAAGATGGCTTTTGTATGTTTTTGCTAGCTACAGAAAATTAAGGTGGGGGTATTAAAGGCTGCATCAGTATACTTTGGCACCTATTATGCTACATATACCTTAGATACGTTAGGTTGACAAAGTCGTACTGATAGGTACAAGAACCACAGTTGTCTTTCACATTGTCTGTCACCCAACCTGCTAGTGTGTGGAGAAATTAGGATCATATTGAAGATGTTCTAACGATTCTGTCCAGGTCGTCTTTCTTTATATAATTTTGTTTTGCATCAATTACTTTCGTACTGGAGCAAACTTAATAAATATCAATTATTTTAAGTTAATAACATAATTGTGCCCAAGTTGTATGCCATTCCTAGACTATAATCCTCACTCTGCTGTAAGCTTTATTCTTTGTAATGTAAATGGATGTAGATACTCGAGCTGCTAGCTAGAGAATGTACAAAAACAAGATAACTACTCAATATATAGTGATATATAGTAAAGCAACAAATAAACAATAATATACTCCTTATAGGGTTCATAATGAATAAACCTAGCTAGACGTTGATTTTAGGTTACATGTAAACAGATTCTACTATACGTCTCTAACTTTTTGTGAAGACTTAACATATCACTAGCTACTCCAGTAATAATAAAATAAAAACATGTCACTACTCCAAAGCACACATCTCACATGATAATATAGAATTGTCACAAACATTTTTTATCTGTTTCAAATTAATTGGTGTATGACTCCTCCTTAATTAGTTCATTCGTTTGCACGGTAGTTTATTTTATAGTTGAGTACCGCATCTAAGGCATACAGAAATTATGTCCAGAGATATGGTGAAATCTCTGAATCAAATAACCCAAATTAAAAACAAAAACAACAAGGAAAGAATAAAGTCGTGAAACGATGCTCCAAACAAGGCATATATATGAGACGCAAGCTAGCTAGGGAAGAATAGAAACGTTACATTAAAACAATTCGCACACAATGACAGACACACATACTTTAAGGAAGGAAGAAGAATCAACACTTTAAAAGGGGGTTGGTAATACTACATACTCCAACCCCTTCAGGGAAGAGGAATTAATCGAACCAATGTAGGCCAGAACGACAAATTATAAGCCAACCTGATATATATATATATATATATATATATATATATATATATATATATATTCGATGTTTGCTGATAAAAAAAAAAAAGTAGGCCAGAGGGTAAGCTGGTGTCCAAAAGAAGCCACTAGGGTGTGGTGTGACTCACGTACACACTGACACTGCAATGCTTTTACATATATATATTTAAACTTGTGAAAAACTTAACTGAGTTAATTAATAATTATTAAATATCCGGACAGTAGTTGTTATGGTGGATATCCGAAACCGAAAGAATATCACATGAATCCATTTATCCTTCAATCACATCAACCAAAACTATCAGGTTGGCTTATAATTTGTCGTTCTCGCATAGGAATAATTTTTTACTTTTGATTCAGATCATAGACCAACGAGGGCCTTTGTTGTCACAAAAGTATAAAGCATGCAATGCATGACTTCTTCTACTAATCAAAACCTAATTTAATTAGCTGTCATTCTTATAATTTAAATTAACTAGGAAGATTTGATAAATAAATCTGGTCTAGTCCAATATCACTTTCTTCTGCCCCCCATAAAATGAGTTTTTTTTTTATTCAAATTTTAAATTAACAAGACAAATCCTGTGTACACAATATACTTACTTTAATTAAAAATTAAAGTAAGTATATTGTGTACTACTTTAATTAAAATTAAAATTTAATTTAAATATAAACGTGGATTAATTAATTAATTAGAGGATATTTGCTTTGTGGCCTCCATATATAGGACCAGAGTCAGGCTATTGAAGAAGTGAATAATTATGTTGCAACACTTAATTCCAGATTGCAGGCAAATTGGAGACAAGTAAAGTTTAGCAGCATTCAATTCCTTAATTCTCCTCTTTTTTTTACTTTTTTGGTGCCTCCATTATAAATAACTAGATATATATATGCTTTACCGTGTCCATGTCTGGTTGTTATGGAAAATCCAGGACAGGATCCCAACATTCACACGCTGTGAATTATACTAATGTTGACAATAGATAGCAAAAAGAGCATGATTATATAGCAGCTAATGATAATTAGTTCCTTTCTCTCTCTTACTTCATTTTGTCCCTTCTCTTTTTTTTTTATAGTAAGTTAGTAACCCTTCTATTTTAATCTAAAGTTAAACACAAAAGAAAAAACTATTAATTTAGGTTTGATTTGCTTAAACTTTATCGCATTAGTCGTCGTGATGGAAGAAGCCAAGAAGCCAACCGAAAACATTATATAGTTTTATAAAAATCATCATTATTTTTATAAAAAAAAAAATCCAAAATCCACATTGACTATATAGGGAGTAACCCTTATCTCATTAGTCGGTTATGTGAGATTAAGGTAGACTCAATATTTTTTTTAACTTGTGCTGTAACCATACACGTAACAGATCAATAAAGGTTAATTTAGGGTTAGTTTAATTTTCTAAAAAAAAAAAAAAGGTGCACTTTGTTCTATTAGATTTTCAATCGATTAGAACATCAAGAAGAATTATCTAGTACATGACAAATGACAAATCGACTTTTGGTTACATCTCTTTTATAGAGTGTTTTTATTTGGTACATCCTTATACAGACATTCAAATATTAATGACAAAAAATACATGCTACTATACTAGTAAACTGCTTCATTAATACCTGTACAACAAATTAGTACTATAAAAGCTGAGAAATATAATTGTACGTAGACTAGTATTTTTTATTTAATTGAAAATCCCCTGTCCAGGTGACAATATTTTGTTGGGATCAAATTGAGCTTTTCTTTCCTGGAAAAGTTTCCATTTGGGACCAAACTGGTTCATCCATTGTTTCCTTGTTTTGTTTTGGGGTAAATATTGTTTGATCTCAATACCAGCATCATTGCAGAACTGTAATATCTGTTGGTTTTGACCCTGAAATTGCCCCAACTTATCAAACCCAGTTGCATGAAGAAATGACACAACGTAGAAAACATCTTCATCAGGTGTCACTGCTGACATATTATCATCCCACCTGTCAATTAATTAAACGCATTTTCATTAAACAAACATATAGTATACTTTTTGTAACATATATATCTTTAATTAATTAATCTCATGAATCTTACTTTTTTCGGTTCATGGGGTAGATTATCACAAGTCCTGCAGTGATATCTTGCTGGAGAATAATGCCCTTGAACACACCTTCATTGAAATCCGAGATTCGAGATCCTGGAACAAAGAGGTTTAACCAAGGATGAGGAACATCCCAAAGCCCTTGTGATCTTAGGAAAAGCTCGTCAGCATGAACCCTGTTTAGGAACTCTTCGTATGACACATCTTTTTCGAACATAAACGTAGGAACAAACCTTAACCCTTCCACCAAAAGTTTCACACCCTATTCAACAAATAACAACATATATAATAACTTAGTCAAGTCTTTCACGGATAAATTTATCATAAAATTTCAATTCCTAATTAATTAAGAAGAACATATTGTTGTTAGTGATAAAAAAAATTTAAAAATCATCACAAAAAAAATAGACAATAATCCTATCATACATATTACAGTGCATTATAATGTAATTCGATCAAGTTAAATAATAATTACCTGATCAACATGATCTTGAGTGCTATTGTCGTAATATTTGACAAGTTCTATGACGTAGATGATGCCATATTGGGTTACAAGGGAAGTTATGCGAGGTTGATCAGGTTGTGGAAAAAAAGAAAGGTCCAATGGTGGCTGATTTAGCATAAGAAAACCTTCTACATAATCAGCTGCATTAGTCTCGTTTCTTCCATTAAATGAGATTAAGTGTTCTTGGTCTCCAGAAAATTCTGAGAAGTTGTTGTAAAGTAAACGAAGCCACTTCACCTGCATCCGATTAGGCAAATGATTTTTTTATTATTAATTAAAAACAAAAGTTTAATGTCTACTTTCAACGAAATAAAAATGACCATAGATACTTTCAAATAATAGTGTAAATTTTCTTTATATTGTCTATACATGAAATATTTTTCTAATTATTTATTGTAAACATATTTTCTATGTTTTGGGCATGTAAATGTGGAATACTTGAAAGCAACTAATTGTGATTGCGACTTACTAACCATATAAAGAGGTATGCATGGAATTTGTTTGTTTTTTCAAATCATCAATTAATAATTGGTGGTTTTGATAATACAACAAGATCTGTATTTTATTTTATAAAATAAAAAAATAAGATGAAACTTGCCCTGGTTGGTGCGGGCCCAAGAGCTATTCTTGCTCTGCTTATAATCCCAAATTGGCCTAAGCCTCCTAGAGCTGCGTAAAATAACTCCGAGTTCTTCTCCGCAGAACATGTCACCAGCTCTCCTTTCCCTGTTCAGAACCCAAGTGTAAATATGTGTATTACAAAAAATTAAAGAAAAACAGAAAATCATGTACAAATTTTACAAAAATTAATGTTTCTGTTGTTGTTTATGATGATGATGTTTAGTACTACTACTTCGTGTAATTAAACTCTTTAATTACATTCAATTAATTTAACAGTTGAAAATCATTTAACAATTGCCTTACCACACTCATTAAATATGTAATAGTACATTAATTAATTGAATAAATGAATACATGGTTAGCTCATTGCCAGACTACCAAATGGCAAAAATCGAAAATTCAGGACTAGATCTTTCCTAGTTTCCTTTGACCTAAAAGAGAGTTGACTTCTATTTTTAAAGTGAATTTTCCTTAAATTAAGTGGGGAAATAATAAAGTTCCAATTTTTAATTTGAAAAAATGGAAACTATATTAGAAAGAGAAGCAAGAGTGCGTGCTGACATTTTGTTAGTTGACGACTTATTTAAAGACCAAAAGATTGGTCGACAGAAATTATTAGCGTATGCATACAATGAATCAATGAATCAAAGCCGGTCGAATAGGATAATAAACAGTGTATAGTAGTATATCATGTAATCATTGATTGATATGGAATCTTGGTAAATATATGATGAAGTCACGTGACAATTACATTCACTTTAATTTTATATATATTTTTCATGTCTGATTATAGGTTCCATTTTTTATTAGACTGTTAAGGAATCAACCATAAACAAAGTTGCACACGGAAAATAAATTACAATATCAAAACTAGCTCAAAGGACATTTTTCTGTTGTTTTAGTTATAATCTAAACCGCAGATATCAGCCCCCACCCCCTGTTTTTCTTTTCATGCTAAAATTTTAAGCAAAGGATAAGCTAGATTTCAATAATAATAATAGAAATAAAAATATCAGCTTGGAAAAATAGACATTTATTCTTTTCTATGGGGATAAAATATATTACAGTACGCACAAATATTTTATTTAACTTTGACGATGGACATATCTAAGTTGTAAAGAATAAATAAAGATAAGCTAGACATTGAACCTAGCAAATTCCGAAGAACTACTAAATCTCATAACACTATGTCATTTTTTAATGACATGGTCAATTCATACTTCATAAAGAGACAAGTTTAAAATCTTCTGTAAAGATATGATGTGACCAATCAAGTTTATTTCATTAAATTTTGAGTTGATTCAAAAAACCCATTTATCTGATTTTTTTTTTTTTAATAATATACCTAAGATGTTCAAAGGGGCCGGGTCTTAGTCTAATGGATGCATTCATGAAATTTTAAATTTTGGATAGTCATAGAAGAACTATTTTTTGCACATTTGTTCCATAGTGTTGACGTATATATGAGATGCCAATAGCTATTGTTTGATCCTTCGATCCCCAGTTTTTCCAAGAGAGGATGAATCGATTCACACGTTGACAGTATTATTTTATTTAATAACTTTATATAGAATATTATTTTTATCATCCTAATTAAACCATATAAACCTATTCATGCATCTTCATATATATATATATATATATATATGCGTTCAGGAGAGAGTGAAAGAAAAACATACGTAATTGATTTTCGATTATTTTTATGTCAATTAATTCAATGATAATGAAGTTAATGTAAAGATTTAAAGAAATTAATTGATACCTGTAACAACATCCAATTCATGAACATTGGAAATCTGAGGACCAAACCTGAAGGTTTGGCCACTTATGCCAGCATTGGAGAGAGTTCCACCAACCGATAAATACAAGTAATCAGTCCAAGAAAGAGGTGTGAGTCCACGCTCAAGTGTTGCATGCAACACATCAATCCAAATTTGTTCACCACTCACATCAGCATATGTTGTTGTTGTTGTTGTTATGTCATCAGACACTACTACTACATTAATCCCAGTTGATCCATTTCTTCTAAAGCCATTATTATTCAACTGAGTCATGTTCACCACAACCCCACGATTTGTCGTCATGGCTTGTCCATGAACCGAGTGGCCTTGCCCTCTAGGGGCTATGGTGAAAGGAACAGGCAGAGAATTTGAGAAGTTTATCAACATGGATATGTCACTAATGTCTGATGGGGCAAATATTGCAAAAGGGTTGTCATGAACTATGTGGCCATAATCTGTTGAGGCTAGTGAAAGGGTCACAGGGTCACGAATAAGCTTAAGGCTTATTTCTTTTGGTGCTTGGAGTAATGACCATGGTTGTAATTGTGCCTGTGTCAGTGTCACCACTACTATGCAGGTTAACCATAGCATAATCAAAGCTTTTGAAAATCTCAAATAACTTATTGCCATTTTTGAGAGAAGAAGAAGAATATGAGTTAATTTGGTTAATGCGCTATATATATTGCTTTGAATTTGGCTATGAAAGTGTTCTTGTTTAGTTACATATATATATATAGGAAACTTGAGGAAGATTGAGGCTAACGACGACGTGGTCTACTATATATAATGTAGTTTATGTATGTTGCTTTGATTTGCACGCCTTTTATGTTGTAATCTTGGATCTATAAATTTCCTTTTTCACTTGCACGCTTTAGGCTACAAACTTGGATTTTCATCCACTTGTTTAGTTTCCTTATCTTTTTTCGCCGATCAGAACATTATTTAGTCCTCTTGGACGGTTTAAGATCTCAGTCAAATGTTGAAAGATTGCACTTTGTGTGTTTTCTTTTATTCATATTAATTTAATGTCTGGTGTGTAACGTGTAATACTTTGTCAAAAGTCAACCGATATAATTTGTTAAACAGTTGACATATTATGTATGTATCCATATAATACTCGAGGTGTTTGGACATGCAAATCAGTAGCTTACAACATTCCTTGTGCCAGAAAACATTTCTGACAGAGAAATTATTATGAATATATTAGGTCAGAAAAATCATATATATTGACATTCTAATAAAGTCCACAGTCTTGCTCAATTATATTAGCATTTGTGTGAAAATCATTAGATAACCACCTATGTTGTTAGTGTACCTCCATTAACACACTTATTAGTATGTGTGTTGTTCATTGACTTTGTTTTTATAATGACAATATTTTGGTTTCCAATTAAATTATAGTTTTCCTTACACTAATTAAATGTCAGTATTTATTTTGAAATTCAAGTCATCGCCTTTTATGTTTTGCTTCTTTTTCTTTGTACTGCAACGTGAAGTTACACTCTTGGAGATTTTATACAACCTAAGTCCAGTCTAACACCCACCCTTTACACTTCATCACGTATATATGTGGTAAACGTTTGTATAATTAATATATATTATTGAATTGTGTTTGAAGAATAGAGTTAATAAATGATCTTTGCACGTGCTGAACCAAAATTAAGGAAAACAAGATATGATAGAAATATCATGTACGTACTGAACCGTATGCCGGCCCATTGCTCCATGTCAACCATGAATTTCTTACAACTTTGGGAAGAAAAGGAAGTTCCCATTAAAAAAAAGAAGACCGAGCCTTCGAGAGAGTAACCAAATGATGATTTTTCGTTTCGTTAATTTATTGAAAAATTGAGACATAATTTAGGTACATGGTATAGTCCTAATTATATGTCACTGTTGCCAACAATCTCCGATACTGTGGTCGACACCAATTAAGAAAAATCTTGATACATGAAAAAGTTTAAGCAGCAATTAATTATGGTCACACTCACATGTATCTCATTTGTAGAGAAAAAGGTAGAGGAAATTTCTGAGAGTTGAACTAAGCTTCCGACTGGTCCATATAAGATTGCACAAAATATTTCTTGAAGTGGTGCAATCACCATCATTGTGATTCGTGAGTCTAATTAAAGTCTACTGAACTAATAATGAAGTTGATTTTTAATTTTAAACTTGATATCTAGTTAATGTATACTTGGACTCAGTGGAAAGGAATTTGAGAGCAAGGTGATCATACTCCTTCAATTAAAATTTGATGAAGAGAGAGAGAGTGTTTCGAATAAAATTGTTGAATAATGTTGTGTGGGGGTATTGGTAGCCAAACGAGGCTAGCCCAATAATAAGGATGGGCCCAATCTTAAGGACTTAAAGGCAGATTGATCCATATGGATCGAAAACATAAAAAAAAAAAAAAGACCTCAATCCTCCCCTCTTTGTCTATATATCTAGCTTAGTAGAGACTCAGTTGTGCGTTTGGGTTAGAGTTTGTAAAATTGATTTTATAAAATCAATTTTGATTACAATTAATCATGAAGTATATCTTTAAGAGTTAAGACTTCAACGATATTATTTTATAAAAATTAGTTGGATGGATTTTAGACCACATTATAAAAATAAATTAACTAAACTAAATTAAAATACATCTTCACAATATTATTATATTATTTTATCCTACATAATTAAACACATTATAATATTATATAATAATTTTGTTAGAAAAACACTAAATACATAGATTAAATGATACAAATTAAATTATTTCAATATGTATCGATCTAAAGCCTAAATGATGGTTCTGGATAGAAAAAACAAAAAAAGACAAACTGGCAAAGGTTGTAGTCATTGCGTTTACAAAAAAGCTAGATTAAATCTTAGCCAAAAGTCCTTAATACTTTTAATGATAGTGAGAAATATTGAAACAAAAGCTTACGAGTCTTCATCAGCTCCTGCATGGTCGGATAAGATCAGTAAGTGCTTTAAAAGTTCTAAACGCAACGCAATAATATCTAAAACAAATTTGTGTAGGGCTATAAAAACAATATTTTTTAGAAGATATGTCCAAAAAAAAAATTATTAACAAAATATATACGTTCACACTAATAAAACAAATTAAAATAACACGTTTCTTATTTATAGTTTGTTGGAGGCTTTTATTCCCCTCTTATTTATAAAAAAAGGTAGTATATAAGTTTTAGCAATAGGTAAGTCTATTATTATTAAACAAAGATGATTAGCAAGCATAGAACACAATACACTGATACAGTACTTGTGTCTTGTGATGACACTAATTAACTTGAGCACAACAGTATTATACAAACATTGCCATCAGGGGTAACAACAGCAAACACTTTAACTTCAGAATGGCATCTCGACGAAACGACGCAGGTGCAGGGACAAATATGCCCGGAATTTTGTTTACTCACGTCACGAGCTACCTCCTCCTCCTCTGTAACGGAGAAGGGAGTCAATCCTCTGCAACCTTAACTGCTTCTTGAACCTGTTTATGAAATCATCAGCTTTCGCGTCAACTTCTTCGTCTTCTCCTCTCCACGACGACGCCGTTTCATTCCTCGCCGTCTGCGGCCTCCGCTTCTCGACCTCCTCCTCCCACTCGCTATCCATCGAACCCCCTCTCTCGCTCGCCGATTTCCTCATCTCTGCCTTACCCGGATTCGGATTCGGATCCGGATCCTCTCCCGATCTGTAGAGACGCGACAAATTTATAGACTGAATCCGCTGCAAGAGCGAGGGACTGCGAACCAGTTCCGCCTTTTCAGGTTCAGGTTCGGACTCGGGTTGGACATGTTTGTGGAAAGAAAGATTGAAAGAAGGGAGTCGCTCTAAGAGTGAGGATGTCCGAACCAGTTCCGGTTCTGCATCTGCACGTGAGGAGAGATTAAAGGACGTGAGTCGCTCTAACAGTGAGGGTGTTCGAACGAGTTGGGGCCGAGGGTGAGTGCAGTCCTCTGGTTGGTAATGGTTTTTGTTGGGCGCGGAAGCGTAGCGAGAAGTGATTGCTATGGTGCCTATCATCAGGTTGATCAAGATGAAGAGGGAGGAAGGAGTTAACCAGCTGGCTATCAAACTCGCTGGGTCTGCCATCATCGCTCACCTCATCACCAATCTCACTCTCACATATATATATATTAAAACACTATACTTCCGAGTTGACGTTTACTTCTTTCACCATCTTGTCGTTTTCTTCCACAGTCCACTACCAACCTTTACTCTCAATTAACTTGCATACATACAGTATATAAGTAGTGGATCGGCGTTATTAACGTACAATTAACAAGTACTCTTAGGAGAAAGAGACAAATTAAAGCAACTAGTTAGTTAGTTAATTAATGAATCCTTTCAACGAAGCGCCGTCCCACCGCTGGAAGGAAATCTACCTAATTTCGTTCTCAGTTTTCATTTTTGGATTCAAATTTCTATAGTTAAGCTCAACTTTTTTTTAAATTGAGTTTTTAGACAAATATTTATTCTCAGAGGGAAATATATTACACATCATTTCATAGTCAATTAGTCATATATTATTAATGTTGTAAAGTCATACTTTTAATCAATTTGGTATCTTTTTTAATCAACATATCAATTTAAAACGATTTAATTCAGATTTAAACACTATAATTTCATATGATTATTGTTGCGTATTTCAGCTGTGGTATAAACACTACTTTTCTTCTTAATTTTCACATTTTAGATAAACTTTCAAAAGCACGAGAAGACGTGCGTACATATTGGTTTGGTTCGAATCTGGAATGGACACGGGACACTCGTCCATAAAGTTTGCTACATGCTATCATATGTGCTGATAAAAAAAACATGCTATCATCATGTACAATCGCAGGTTGAATTCTTGTTGCATGCTATACCTGTAGACTAGTAGTGTGGTGTCATATGTTATGGTTTGTATTAGAAATTAGAAATTGTAAATGAGTAGGCCATATAATTGTCGAATGTCGATCACAATTCACACGACGACCAATATAGTCTACTCTTGAGAAGTCACATTAAATATTATTGAGTTCACACCGAACATGAAGTCTTATATTTGTTGTTGTGGACACCTTTTTCTTTAATTACAAACCAACCTCATTGCAACATGTATTTGATGTTATTTTTTTAATACTTTCATTACGAACCAATTAACTTGTTGTGGACATTTTAATTTATATATAGGATAACTTTATGTTTTCTTTTTCTTTTGTAAATGCATTTGAGCTTTCACATTTGCTACAAGGAATTAATGTCGAATTGTCGATGTTCCCCATGTTAACACCGAGAGCAGCACATGCCATTTCACCCACTTAGCCAGCAGAGACACTGTTTTCAGTTTTCACATTCATCGATCCACTATCCACCGGTACCATTAAAGGCAGAAACTTTCTTTTCCGGAAACTTTTTCCATGGAAAATTATGGTTCGATGCAGATGCATGCTTTACAATTAGTCTTAGATTATATATATATATATATTGAGCCAAAGAGGAAAAAAAAAGTTTAGAATGGTAAATGATATAATGCGAGACAGAAAGAGATGGAGAGAAAAAAAAAAAAAAAACACTATCAACTATGCATATATACACTATATATAAGTGTATGTGTTACTGTGTATCCTTATTTTTTTTTTTTTCACAAAGTTAATGTGTATCATTATTCTTTTTAAAATTAAGGACTTTTTAAAACTATTTACTGTGTATCAATAATTAAGAATGAAAGTAAAACAACAACAGCTTTAAAACAAAGTTATATTAGCCATTGCATTTTAATAAATAGAAAAAGTTTATTAAATATTATAGTATGATATTCTGTATAAATGTTAGTGATATACAGTAACACAGATCCAGAAATTTAGAAATTTAGGTAAGAGGTTAGATTTTTTTTTTTACAAAAATTGAAGATAAAATTTTGACAAATTTTTTTTTATGTAAAATTTATATAAAAAAAAAAACAAAAAAATGATACAAAATTTGTCAATCTTTTAAAAAAAAATTAAGAATAAAATTTGCAATAATGTGATGTGAGTATAAAATAATAGAATAAAATTTTTAAAAATTGAAGATAAAAAATATTAAATTAATTTTTTATGAATAAAATTTGTCAAAAATAAAAAAAAACAAAAAATAATTAAATCAAATATTTATCAATAATTATATATATATATATATATATATATATATATATATATATATAAAATAAATAAGGAAATGAATGAGGGTATGAGCATCCATATTGGTATAATAAATTTTTGTTACTTTTCGTGGGACCTACATGTACACGTCATTCATTTTTACTCTAACAATTCAAGCAAAATTAACTCTTAAATCTTTCCAATGATGCAACTTTTTAAAATTACTTCTAATAAATTTTTAAAATAAAATTAAATCATTATTTTTTTTAGAAGAATCATTATAATTTTTTAATAATTTATTTTTGTAAATTAGAAATATGTAAAATATTTTTTTGACATAATAATAAAAATATATATATAACTAAAATAATAAAAAAAAAATCAAACGGCTTTAAAAAAAATATAATGTAAAAACAACTAATATAAAAAATTATAAAACTTTCAATAATTAATGTAAAAGAAGTTTAACAAGTTGGCATAGTTATATAAAAAAAAGTTTTATTAAATAACAAAACATAATATATATTTTTTTATTATTTTTATGTAAAAAAAAAAACAATGCTACTTAGGTAAGTATCATACTTTCCAAGTAACAAATATTTATTATCCCACAAAAATAAATACTTGACAAGCATTATGCTTTTCAAACAATCTATTATAGATACCGATCATGCTTATCCCAGTAAAACCATACATCATAATATACAAATTTATATTTTAAATAATTTTTATTGTATTCGTTTAATTAATATCATGAATTTGGTCTACATTTGGTCAAAGAAAACATAAAATTTTAATATTTTCTTAAATGAGTATTATCTTATTTTAAGATTAAATGTTTTCTCAATAATTCACATCAGCATTTACTATAACAATTGACCCTTAAAAGAGTATTAAAAAATAAAAATACTTTAAGAAAGTTACCTAAGTTGTATTAAAAAAAAAAACGCGATTAAAAACCCGAGAAAATCATAATTTTTATTGAAATTGCACGTCCATCCGTCCATAATATTTGGTTTGAAAATAATAACTACTTAATTTATTTTTAGTAAAGTGCTAATAATTCTTTATAATATTTAGATACAATGATGAATGATGTATGAATGACTCACCGAACCCAAAAAAAAAGTAAGAAGTAATCGACTTTTCCAAAAGAATATTATAAAATTTCAAACATTTTAAATGATGTTACACATACTTTTTTGTTTAATTTAAAAAGATAATAACTTTGGAACATTGTAGCTAGTAAATGACAATGAATTAAATTAACTTAAAATTACTTTGAGACTCAATTTGATAATTATTTTATTAAACTATATATATATATATTATTAAAATGTGAGTAGTATTGATTATTAATTTAAATAAAACGAGTTATTTTTCTTTTTTTACTGCTAAATTAAACGAGTTCTAATGCTCATTTGTATACTTTTTTTTTTTTTAATCAGATACTCATTTGTATAAATTTGAAAATGAAAATGCCATTTGATCAACGAGAAAACAAAAATATCGCAATTAAATACACATATAAAAGCATATACGTAGGAAAAATTTCATCCGTTCAAACTTGATTGAAAATCAAGTCATATATGTTCAACGTTCCACAAATTAAAACATATCTTATATGGTCCAAGTAGATGATTTAATAAACTTTAAGGCTTGGTATATGACACTGCTAGACCAAGACCAAGATCAAACCAGTCATTTCAATTTCATGTTCTCTTAAAGTAGATAAAGAAAGCACTCAGCACCCAGTCCAGTATTGTCGCACAAAAGAAAGCTTTAGTCATAAATCAACATGTTGTTGTGGTTCCAGTTTCTGTCCTAAAATCGTATTATTAATTTATTGTTATTATTATATAATTATAAACATAAAGGTTGAAAGATCTCTGCGATGGTACAGATCTATTTTTACTTCAAAACTAAAAATTGATAAAATGGCAGAAGTTAAAAATGAAAAAAAATAAAAATTCTTTAGTCTTTCCAATATACCTAATTTTGTGTGTTTTAATCCTTATAATAATTTGTTTGTTTTTAATTAGTCACTTTAAATTGAATTAATGCTAAAATATTTATTACGGATTAAAAGCATCTACGAATTACAAGGATTAAAAAAAAGTATTATAAATGATTAAAACAAAATAACAAGAATCAAAACTATTTTTTCACAGGATAAAAAATAAATTAACAAAAAATGTTATAGACCAAAAACAAAATATCACTATATTTAAAAAATAAAAAAATACATTTAAGCCAGCTTTGTAATATGCAAACAGATAAATGAAAATAAAATATTTGTTTTTTTCTCCACTAACAACTAATTATTAACATTAAAAATAGTTCATATTTCAATTTTAACAGTGAAATAAATAAAATTTAACTAGTCTTATATAAACTGATATCTATAATTACAATAAAAAATAAATAAACAATAGTCTAAAAATATATAAAAGAAAAACATTTTTTATAAACACAGTCATGCCTTAATGCTTTTCTCTTTTATTTTTAAAACAGATTTTTAAAAATTTAGTTACGAAATTATGTAAAAAAAATAAAGATGTAATTTTTTTAGGTAAATTAAAGATGTACTTAAATAAGCCTTTTTATCTAATAAATTACATTAAAAATTCATAGAGTGGTAATAAAATGATTTTTGATTGGTAGAAGGGTAGAACCTTTACACTTTCTATATAAATAATTATTTTTAAATTGATTTGCTGTTGGAAACCCTGAGATAGAATCAAACCCAGGTCCAGCTCGCTCCGACGCAGTTTTACGGCAACGCTGAGCTTAGTTAGAGTGAAGAGTGAAGAGGTTCCGTCATCATGGCCCCAAGAATTTTACTATGCGGCGACGTTTTAGGGCGCCTTAACCAGCTCTTCAAGCGCGTCTCATCGGTGAGTAGTCTTCTAGGGTTTTTTTTTTCTTCATCTCGGAGGCATTTGATTGAACTGAATCTATTCGATTTCACTGTAGGTGAACAAATCCGCAGGTCCATTCGACGCGCTCTTGTGCGTGGGTCAGTTCTTCCCGGACTCGCCGGAGCAGCTGGAGGACTTCATGACATACATCGAAGGTGGCTCCCACATTCCTCTCCCGACATACTTCATCGGCGACTACGGCGTCGCCGCCCCCAAAATTCTCTTGCAAGCTTCCAAGGACTCCGCCAACCAAGGCTTCAAGATGGACGGCTTCAAGGTTTGCGACAACTTGTTTTGGTTGAAAGGCAGTGGCAAATTCCCCCTCTTCGGTACCTTTCTTTTTCTTTTTTCCTTTAAACCTTCCACAGGTTTTGCGAATTCCATGTCTTTCTCATACGTTGCAGTTATAATGTAGGGTTGTCCGTGGCCTATTTATCTGGTAGG
Source organism: Amphicarpaea edgeworthii (assembly GCA_014843725.1). Taxonomy (NCBI): domain Eukaryota; kingdom Viridiplantae; phylum Streptophyta; class Magnoliopsida; order Fabales; family Fabaceae; genus Amphicarpaea; species Amphicarpaea edgeworthii. The sequence goes on along the minus strand of CM026324.1, from coordinate 23,533,712 downwards.
AACTCATCCACTGCTCAACAGTTTGGAACTTACACTGAAGATGATGTTGATGCTTTGCGTGCAATTGCTGAGGAACCTGGACTTGTTGATTTGTTCCTGACATATCCTTCAATTCATGTAGAGCGAGCAACAGTTAGTTAGTTAGTTAGTTACATGTTAGTTACCCTCTCGCATTTGTGTATGAGCTAAGTAAATTACTTGATGTAATCTGTTTCTGTTTGTTCACTTCCTTGATTCATTATTACTAACGAATGGCCGAGTGGGGTCACCAATAGAGCAGCTGATTCCGACATTCCTGCTGGACTCTCTGATGATGTAGGCAGTGATTCAACCATAGCGGAGTTAGTACAAGAGATCAAACCACGGTAATTGTTACATAGACAACAGCTATGATTGCTTGCCTGAAATTTTATGTGTAATAGCGGTAATCAGCTTAGGCTTTTTATATTTAACAGATGGAATTGTAAGCTTAAACCACGTTTCACATTATTAAGAAGGCCTGATTCTGATCTGTGCAATTCTTTTCTCATGATTTTTTTTGGGGTAGTTATCACATTGCAGGCACTAAAGGTATATACTATGCCCGTGAACCATATGCCAATGTTGATGCTGTGCATGTCACTCGTTTCATAGGGCTTGCATCTGTTGGAAATAAAGATAAGCAGGTTTGGCCTTTTCTCTTCATCGTACTTCTTTCTTTGTTATTTATTTAATTGAAAATTTGGAATTTATAAATTCTTTAAGGTTTTCATATGGTAATAGTAGGGGTGGCATTTGCATTCATTTATCTATTAACCACCCAATTTGTTCATGCATAAAACTAACAAATCCTGCCCAATTATATGAATAAAAAACATAATGAACTGGGCAGATTGGATCAACAATTGACACCATTTAATAGCTCTTTGGTGCTGTAACATTTTATTTGCTTCTGCATTCCAGAAGTTTATTCATGCACTCTCCCCCACACCTGCTTCCACCATGTCTTCAACTGAGATTGCCATGAAAACCACTAATACCACCTTATCGCCATACACATTGGTGGAGAAAAGAACTTCTACTATGGACTCAACAAAGAGATCCAGTGATTCTATCTCTGATCCTCAATATTGGAGATATGATGTTTCTCAAAAGCGACAAAAACATGAATCTGGACCCAGTGATAAATTGTGTTTCAAATTTGTTTCTTCTGGCTCTTGTCCACGAGGAGAGAACTGCAATTTTCGACATGATATAGATGCAAAGGAGCAGTGTATGAGAGGTGTTTGTTTTGATTTTTTGAACAAGGGAAAATGTGAAAGGGGTCCAGATTGCAACTTTAAGCACAGCTTGCAGGATGTGGGTGACAGGCTGATTTCTAGAAAGCCTGGATCTGGAAGGTTTGTCGTTGGACTTACTATGCTCTATAATCAATGCACATTCTGTTCTTTAGTGATACTTGGTTTGCATGTTTCTGTATTATGTTAATATTAATGTAATAAAAATTGGATTGTTATTCAGTTATTCCTTTCCTCATATTTGTTTATTTGATTCTTCCTTGTTCCTTTTAACTTTTAGTCATTGACAAATCTATCCTAAAATACAACTTCAGGTCAAAAGAATGTTGGTTTTGCTTGTCAAGCCCAAATGTGGAGTCACATTTAATCATAAGCATTGGGGAAAATTACTACTTGGCACTGGCTAAAGGTCCACTTGTTGAAGACCACGTACTGATAATACCAGTCGAGCATATACCTAGTACCTTATCTATGTCTTCTGAATCTGAAATTGAACTCGTTAGGTTTGAGAACAGTCTCAATAGTCACTGCAAGAGCCAAGAGAAGGAAGTCATCTTTTTTGAGTGGGTCTCCATTCGTGGCACTCATGCCAATCTTCAGGTAGAAGTTTCTGTTGATAGTTAAAATTCTCAAAAGGACATGATCTTTACACTTCATTTAATGATCTGGCTTGCTTGCCCTTCTTCCCTACCTTTCTTGCCTTGTCTGTCCACTTTCCCCTTTTATAATTTGCTTAATTCCATTTTAGATATCCAATCTCTTATCCATTTTGTTGGTTATTTATTTTCAGCTTTATCAGTAGTAGTTTTTTTTTATTAAGTTTGTTTTTTTCCTCATGGAAGATTATATTAGTTCATTTTTTATTCGATTGACTGTTGTTTTAGATTGTCTATCTTATTGACTTTCTACTCTTTTATGTAGGCCATCCCCATTCCGTCTTCCAAATCAGTTATGGTTGAAAAAGTTTTCAATTTAGCTGCACAGAAGTTGGGATTTAAATTTGTGGCTAAGAAATGTAAGTATTATTCTTCAGAGCATGCTTCATATTTCATTGCTTATGTGCCCTACTTCAGACCTGGATCCATTAAGTTCTTAAGTCTCAACCCTTTTCCCTTAACGTCCTTGTTTTTTATTGCCTCTATCAATTCTCAGACACTGATTATCTGACTTGAAAAAATCAACTTGTTTTTGATTTATTATTATTTTTGTAGGGTGGGTGGGGGGAGCTGGTGTTTTTTTTATCTTCTGCTACATTCTTATGTTGTTCTTTTATGCAACTCAGTTGATAGCATTTCTGATGGAAGGAAGTTTTTGAAGGCGCAAATTGATGGGGATTCAAGCTTGTTCTATGCTCAAATCCCAGGAGGCACAATTCTGCTGCATCATGTTGAAGAGAAAGAGAAATTTCCTGCCCAATTTGGTCGTGAGGTAGCCTTCTAATAGTGATGCACTAAACACATCAATATATTTCTTAACAATTTCTTTTTCAGTAATAGGTCGTTAATGATTAGCATGCTTTTGTTACAAGATTGTAACTCTGTATTTATCAGATAGTGTTGACACTTGTAAACATGAATCAGGTTCTGTCTGGGTTGCTTAATATGGCAGATAATTCTGATTGGAGGAATCGCAAACATAGGAAAGATGAAGAAATGAAAATTGTTGAAGATTTGAAGAGCCGATTTCAAGAATATGATCCAAACTGTTAGATTGTTCATACATTGAATTCTTATTTTACTACAAAGCCATCATGATTATGGTGATTCCTTGTTCATATTTCGGTTATATGCCCTAATTGATTCATTGGTGAATGCCAAACTGAAAGGTGCACACTTGTTTAATTTTGTAATCGTTTTCTTGTATATTGGAACCAACTGATTTTATAATTGTTCGTTTTTTTCAATGAATTGGTGCTTAGGAGATTTTACAGCGCTGCGGGATTTTCAATTGGTAACCTTTTTTTGTCGGCAGCGTCTATGGTAAGCTTCAACATCCTTTCCTATACTTACTGTAGTTTTTGTCTCTAGAGCTGCGTTGTTATTTTTTTGTGAGATGTTATGTGCACATTATATAGACGTCTCAACCTTGCTATTCTATATATTTTCAGGCAAATAGAATCGCCAAGATGATGTTGCTATTCTATAACTTCGGCTACGAGCATCAGTCAGCAAGCAGCTGCTGCATTCAAGTTTTGAAACGGGTTTTTTTGTACGTAATTGAGAAAGTATTCGAATTTGTTTCTTTCGAGAGGCAGGGGGGTTGAGGGCGAGATTTGCTTTTCTTCAACTTTCTGCCAGTGAGCAGACAAGCAGTAACCTTTTATTCAATCTTGATTTTAGAATATTTGTACTTGCATTTGCGTAGTGTTAACAGTTTGTATAATTTGTGTAATTTCTCAAAATATGGGATGATCACTTTCTGCTAGTGAAGCAGCGGTAACCTTTTTTTTTTTTGGCCGGTTGAATGATCTCACATAACAAAACTTTTATACTTTTATAGAGACCCAAATAAAAAAATAAATATTTTATAAGGAGTTAAAATTTATTTTATTAAATTTATTCACGGGTAGGATTTCATTTAATGATAATAATTCATTTCTAATAATGAACAGCAAGGTTTCCAATTCCACACTGTGGTCTTGTCTTGAGAGTAGTGCCCCTCACTCACTAGAATCCAAGAAAACAATGACGGAGAGTTTTGTTTGTGTTGGTAGAAAGGAGATGATAATTAGCCGTCGAATCTGCACCTCCCTTCCTAACAACCTTCTTAATCCCTAAACCCTTTACAATCAGAATCGCCATCCCTTGTCTGTTTTAATATGTAATGGTAATTTTTATGAGAAAAAGGAGTATGCATTGTTGATGTAAAATTGTTTTATATCATTAGTTAATTATAATTTTTTTGTTTATGAAAAGACAATTGATTTTTATGAAATTATAATAACGGTGAGTTGTATGAACATTCTATTTATTTTTATTAAATTATTTGTTTTGTCACAGTTTTCTTTGTTTTTTTCATTTCTCTCCTTATATAAAATGTTACACAAAATTAATTTACAACAAACATTTCCCTTTACGTGCCTTATTGGCTTATCAGAAGCTTTCATGTGGAAACAGTAAATTTCACAACATAATGCTTATCATAAAAAAATAGCCTCTTCAGATCCCGTCTCTCAACTTTCTTTCGGTTGTGCCAATTTTTTCTTTAAAAAAAAGAAAAGAAAAGAATAGACCACTGTTTTATAATTGTTAGGTTATAATCAACCTGAAAAACTCACTCTGAACTGCCATTAAAAACTTTTGGTTCAGAGGGACCAGAGCTGTTATCTGATTCAGTGATTCCTCATATCTCTGATTTTGATCATCTCTAAACTGATTAATTAAAAATATAAAAAATCATTAGTTTGGTCTCTGCCCCCATTGTAAGAGTGTCACGAGCGCCACATTTTTCATTTGTCTCACAAAGGAGTAATGGACTCTTCTCAGTTCTCACCAACTTTCATTCTTACGGGTGAGATGGGATTAATTATTGACCGAAAAATTCTTGTGTAAATATAATATTTATAAGTATAATTAATATAGACTCAAAATAAATTTTAACACAATTTTTGTATAATATTATTGTGATTTTAATAATCTTAAATTTCTTTAGTTTTGCACTTGTGCGTCGTGTAAGCATTTTATTCACACCAATGCTGTCGTTAATGCTTTGTTTTATTCAAATTTGCATCTTACACATATGATTGGATACTTCTCATTTTCTCACTCACCTGTCTCTCTCTAATTTATAACCTGTCTTAACTTCTTCCATAATAATTTATTTTTGTGTCACAGAAGTCACATTAACCATTAAAAGTCTGAGAACTTGTGGGGTGACAACATGGCGCACACATTTTAGTGTTGGTTCGAAACACATTGAAAGTTGAGACACATTATTAAAAAAAATACCAAAATGGAGAAAAGCAACTAGGCAACCTCCGTTGAACTTAGACTGAGATTAGAAAATTATATATATATATATATATATATATATATATATATAAAAAGGACATTTCAAGGGAGAGAGAATGTATATTAGGATAGATGAGAAATTTAAATATGATTAAATCTTAATAGTTCAGATATAATTTTGAATTAAAATTAAATGTGATATTCACCTTATATAATCATATTTTTTTTAGTTATTGTGCATTTATTGTCCCATTACCATGACCAGCGCCGCCATCACTAATATGGTCACCACTGTCATTTTTTTTGCTACTACTAATAGGGTCACCACAACCACCACCATGGTCGTTATCTTCATTGTTGCCACCACCATCACCGTGGTGGTAGTGGTAACGGCAACAATGGGGACGACAACTATGATGATAATCCTGTTGGTAGTGGTGATGGTTATGATGATAGTGGTAATGGTGGCTTTGTTGGTGGTGACAGCAGTGGTCATGGTGATGGGGACAATTGTGTGTAAATGCGTAATAATTAAAAGAGATATGATTCTATAAGATGAATATTACATTTAATTTTAATCCAAAATTATATCCTTACCATTAACATTTAATTAATGGTTGTTATTTAAACTTCTCATTTCTCATAATAAACCTCTCCTCTCAATTGATACGCCGTCTTATATAAAAGTACAAGGTTGTTCTGTTCATGTTAGTCTCTCTGCCCCCACCTAATTGACCCTCCCAAAGAAGAAGGAAGGGATTTGCTATTTCATTATTATTTTTGTGAGGTTTCTTAAGTGTGAACTCACATGTGTTATTGACTATTGTTTATCCCTTGGATCACTTGTAACTTTGTTTTACTAAGAGGGTGAAAAGAGTTCTTCAACTTTTACCTCACCGCCCATGGAAATTTCCAAACTCTGCCAATGCCAGAAGTATGGTTTTCAAGAATCAAATGTTTTTGGTCTCGTCCTTTTCACAAAAAACAGTTCTGGCTTGTTCCATAAACTGTCTTCTTATTGCTTTGGTGTCACTGTGTGGGCCACTTCTTCAATTTAACACCTTTTTGTTATTGCTTCAAGTTACCAACTTGTTGAAAACCTGTAATTTCTTCTCATTGATTCAGAGGTTGTACTTGAAGACTGGAACGGGATGGGGTTGATGCTGCAGCTCTTTATCATTGTCTTTGCTGTGATAGCTCAAGATTCCCAAGGTAGGTGCTTGCTTAGTCTTTAGAATTCTAAGTTGAAATTAATCCTTTGTAAACTTCTCTAGAGTATGTCAGATTGTAGCATAGAACAAAACAAAAAAACAACTTATGTTTAAGCTAGAGGTGTTTGATCTGGTTCAAAATACTTCTATTTTACAATGTTGTTATAATATATGTACCAAAGAGGACCTACACATCTGTGCTCAATTTTGCAATCAAATTGAATTCTAGATGTCTTTTTCTTTCTCTTGTCCTCTTCATTGCTAACAAAATCTATTTTTGATTAGCATATATTGAAGATCAAGCAAGCTGCCACTGGGTTTTGAAAGCCATTATCTCTCTCTATACTCTTTGTACTTGAGAGATGACATGCTACTCGAAGTTTAGAACCAATGACATTGCTAACTTAGTCAGAACTTAGAACAATGTGGCCAATTTTAATTCTTTTAACCAGCGCTTTTACGTAAGGTTCATAATTTCTCAGCTGCTGAAGTGGCTCAGAATCACTGATTTCTTTTTTCAGTGAGTAACGTGTTGGATGTTCTTCTACAGAGGGTATTTTTTGCCTGTCTTGATTTCTTGTACATTCCTTAAGTATCTGATTTCCCGCAGTCTTGAAATTTATAGAAGTGCGAGGAAAAATGAAGAATTCTATCAATTTTTATTTTCTGAATTGGACAAAGATCATTTGAATTTATTTCAAATTTGATTATCCGGATCCGGACACACTTCAAAACCAACCAGAAGACTAATATTGAAATAAATACCAAGATTCCAAGTTTGTTAAACTAATGCTCAAATGAGCTCATATGCTATCTGCTTTGACAAATTTTGATTTTTGAGCTTGCTGATAAATTTTTTTCCTCATGGAATTTTGGGCATTCCAACTGATAATATCTTCTTTAAGGTTCCATTATACATCCATCTCCAGCATTTCTTCCCGCCATTCCTCCTAGAGCAGAAACACTTGGTCCTATTTATCATGGAGATGGAAGCAAAGCACCAAACTTGCCATCAGATGGTATATCTCATACAAAATGAACTTGATTTTTTATTTTGATTCTTCACAATCCCTATTAGTTTCCACTTATATTTGATACTTCTTTATCTTCTTTCAGGGTTTGTTATATCCTCATCTCCGGCTACCTTACACGTGTATCATTCCCCTAGCTCTCCAGCAATACCGAATGGTAATCCCATTCTTTTGATCCATTAAATAATGTTTGTGATCATCTTACCAAAAAGATTGTATTTTCATGATCCAGGGCCATTCTCTCAGCCTCCAAAGACATTACCACCTCCTACAGCCGCTCCATCCCCTCAGAAGATTGAAGACATTGAACCATCTAAATCTCCAAGTCCAAGCACTATAGCATTATCACCACCATACGAGGTTGTTCCCTCACCATTAGCAGTTCAAGGGAACAAGCCACCATCTGTTAAAACAATTCCACCTCAAACTTCACCAGTCAGCCAACCAATTGAACATGGAAATTTGGCACCTAATGTGCATGATAGGAATGCAAATAATAGTCACCTTGCAAAGCCATTTTCACCAGGTATGTATAAAAGTCTTGTCATGTTTTTGCTAGAACTCGTTTGATGACTTTCCTTTCTTAGTTAACAGCTTTCATTTGGTATTTGACACAAATTTTGCTCTTCTATGATTCTATCAAAAATTTGAACAGCACCAGGTGCAGTACCTCCCACAACTTACAAAATAAGATCAATGGACAGTAAACCAACACAGCATGGAAGCATTCCACCTAATGTTAATAAAAGCAATACAAATAAAGGTCACACTTCTGAGACAGTTTCACCAGGTAGGTAAAACATTCTTACCAAATCATCTCTGAAATTCAACTATATGGGTCTCAATTTCTCTTTTTCATTGAAGTACAGAACCTGTTGCATCCCCACCATGGAAAGTGGAAAATAACCCACCAGAGACCCACTCTATTGTCCCAACAATAACTCCATCCATATTAACTGGTAAATTTTATTATTTTCTTTCTGATGGAAGAGGAGGGAAAGATAAAGTTTAAATTGACATCAGAGTTAACGATTTTCTCATTACTTGTTTGTTGAATTCATGCAGCACCAGTTACATCACCACCAAGTACATTTCCATTAAAACCACCATTGGTTCATCCAATTGTTCCAGTAGCATCTCCATCAAAATTACCAGGTGCATATTTTGAGAAAGGATGTTGTGCTGAACTTCCCCCTCTTTAGTCATTTGTTTTAAAATATTGTACAATTGCATTTTGCTGTTAAATCATTCAGCATCTTCATTTCCACATTATGTGGTGCAGCAGCACCTGTTGCATCTCCCACTCCTTTGAGAAGCTTCAATTGGAAGAAAGGTGGAGCACCAGTTGTTGCACCTTTGTTCAGAAATACAAAGCCACTTCCAGCTGTAATACACTCCCCTGTTCAAGGTAGGCTAACACTATTTCTAAATCAAAAGTTGTTTTTTAATACACTTCTTCTACAGCAACAGTTGTAAAATTTCATCTAAAGAATTTCACATTGATTCAAGAGCATGAGCTATAGAAAATTATCCCAACAATGAAGTTCAAACTTAAAAATTGGCAAAACAATACGAAATTAAAATCATACTGGAATGCTTTTGGAAATGTAGTTACCACTTGCCAAATTTAAAATTGATAAGTTATATGCAACCAACCATTCTTTTTTCTTTTATAGCTCCTGCAGCACAAAAAGCAAGGCAATTACATCATGCTCCCGTGCCATTGATTTCATCTCCTAAATCTTCTTCCAATAAAGCATATCATTCTCCTCCTTTGTCACCTTCATCGTCATTTTATAAACATCCTCATTCCAGGGACATAATTAGCAGCCCTGCTCCTGCATCATCATCTATGGTTTCTCCTCCCACTTCAAAACACCAAGGTTTGCTGTATACCTAACTTATTAAAATTGTGCCAAAAAAATGAAGTTCTTTGCTACGATGGAATATATAACCTGTTTTTATTTTACACTTTTGATGTAGAAGAAGCAATTCCTCCCTTATTGCCACCAAGAAGTGGACAAAGACATCATGTTCCACCACCAACGAACTCAAGTAACTATACAAGTATGATAAATCCCATGCATATTAGTTCTTTAAATATTACTTAGAAATCCCATACTTATTAGTCTACATTATTCTTTGGTTTTGTTATTGCATGCACCATTTTTCCTCCTAAAGTACCTCCATCTGAGTCTTCTTCAAAGAGACCTAAAATGCCTCAAGTTCAAGGGCTGCCACCCCCACCTCCTAATGAAGGTTAGCTCTTTAATTAGTTGCTTAATATCATAGCTCCCACCTCCACCACTGTTATTCACCATAGTGAATTGTACATTTTTCAGATTGTATATCAACTGTCTGCGCAAAACCTTATACAAATTCTCCGCCTGGAGAACCTTGCAGATGTGTCTGGCCCATGCGAGTTGGTCTTCGCCTAAGTGTTTCTCTTTATACCTTCTTCCCTTTGGTTTCAGAACTAACCTCTGAAATTTCCACTGGGGTTTTCATGAAACAAAGTCAAGTTCGCATTATGGGAGCAAATGCAGCAGACCAACAACCAGAGAAAACTGTTGTCCTTATTGATTTGGTCCCACTTGGGAAAGAGTTTGATAATACTACAGCCTTTTCGACTTCTGACAGATTTTGGCACAAAAAGGTTCTTATAAAAGCTTTCTACTTTGGAAACTACGACGTGTTATATGTGAGTTATCCAGGTATATATAGATTTCAATTTCTTGTCTACCCCTTTTCTCTGTCTTTTTTCATGAGAAATTTTATGGGGTACTAATTCTATTTATATATAGGTTTACCTCCTTCTCCTCCTTTACCTCCTTCAAGCCTTAACATGTTCAATGGTGGTCCATATTCCACTGATGGCAATAATGGAAGGACAATAAAGCCCTTTGGGGTTGACATACAGAAGAGACAACATAAAGGTGGACTTAGCAGAGGCATAATTGCCACTATTGCTGTTTCTGTTTCTTTAGCTGTTTTTTTATGTGCTGCTTCTGCTGCCTGGGTCATGTTCACGTTCAGAGATCATGTTAATCAACCAGCATCAACCCCGCGGCATCTCTCGCCACCTTCTCTTACCAAAGAACCAGGTAATACAACTGATATTCTAAGAACAATGTGAACTAGCTACTGCAATTTTTCCTGTTAGTTTATTGTCTTAGTGGTTCATGATTAAAAACAACATTGTATTTATGCATTACAATTTACAAATGAACTGTTGAGGTGGAAAAAGCGGCAGGATTTTTGGTTGAAAAGAATAGTTCAATTTCAAGGATTTGAATAAAATAGTATTTTCAAACAAAAACATTTCAGACATGTACTTTTGAGTTTTCCTTATCGCATGGTAATTGTGACAGACAACTTGATTGCTTATAAAACATGAATGTCATAGGTACTGCTGGATCACTTAGAGGAGCAGGAGTTAGTTATGTTTCCACGTCATTTCGATCTAGCATTGCTGCTTATACAGGATCTGCTAAGACTTTCAGCTCGAATGACATCAAGAAAGCTACTGTTAATTTCCATGCTTCAAGAATACTTGGAGAGGGTGGTTTTGGCCTTGTTTACAGTGGCATCCTTGAAGATGGGACAAAAGTGGCAGTCAAGGTTCTAAAAAGGGAGGACCATCATGGTGATCGTGAATTCTTGGCTGAAATTGAAATGCTTAGTCGTCTTCACCATAGAAATTTGGTCAAGTTAATTGGTATATGTATTGAAGACAGCTTCCGCTGCTTGGTTTATGAACTGGTTCCAAATGGAAGTGTGGAATCCCATTTACATGGTGCTTAAAATCTGCTTCTCAATTATTTGCTTACTTCATTCTTAAAATCTTCTTCTTAATGTTTATATATTTTGTTCTATTGTCTTCTGATAGGGATTGATAGGGAAAACAGACCCCTTGATTGGGGTGCCCGGATGAAAATAGCTCTTGGAGCAGCTCGCGGTCTTGCTTATCTGCATGAAGATTCAAGTCCCTGTGTTATACATAGGGACTTCAAGTCTAGCAACATATTATTGGAAGATGATTTTACACCTAAAGTATCTGATTTTGGACTGGCTCGAACAGCAACAGATGAGGAGAACAAACACATATCAACACGCGTCATGGGAACTTTTGGGTATGAAGTTGTCTTCCTTTCATATCAACCTATTTTTTCCTAGTTGATTGATTTTCACTATCATGCATTTGCTGATATATATATTTTTTAGTTATGTGGCCCCGGAGTATGCAATGACTGGGCATCTTCTTGTTAAGAGTGATGTTTACAGCTATGGTGTTGTTCTTCTAGAGCTTTTGAGTGGAAGAAAACCTGTAGACATGTCACAAGCTCCTGGTCAAGAGAATCTTGTTGCTTGGGCTCGTCCACTTCTGACAAGTAAAGAAGGATGTGAAGCAATGATAGACCCATCTCTAGGCACTGATGATGCTGTGCCCTTCGATAGTGTGGCTAAAGTTGCAGCCATTGCTTCAATGTGTGTGCAACCGGAGGTATCAAACCGTCCCTTCATTGGTGAGGTTGTGCAGGCTTTGAAACTTGTATGTAATGATCAGTGTGGTGAAGCAGCAAAAGTAGAAGAAGCAGGAGGCTCAAGTAGTTTTAGCCTGGAGGATTTATCTGTTGATTTAGCTCTTGGAGTTGGAATCAGCACTGTTTCTGACAATTTCCAAAGCCAATTCTCAGTCTCAGCTACTAACTTTGATTCTGGAGTTGATATTGAAAGAGGGTTGGCAGCATCAGCAAGATTTGGCAGGGTTGAGTCTGGATCATTTAGAAGAAGAAACTCTTATTCAGGTCCGCTGAGAAGCCACCAGTTGTGGCAGATAATTAGGAGTCTTTCTAGTGGCAGTGTCAGTGAACATGGAACTATGTTTAAGTTATGATCAGATTATTCCCATAAAGAAATTGTATTTTTTTTTTTTTTTGACTTTCTCTGTAGCTATTGCACTACACCTGGATTTGTTAATATGCAGTTCATAATCCTAGCTTTGCAGAGAGGCATTCACTTCTCGGCTTAACTTGGGAATAAAAACATGCTGTAGATGGGATGTAAAAGAAAGTGCATTGTCGTGTTTAAATTGAGGTGGAGGAAAGACTAGTTTATTGGGTGGAACCAAGAATCTTTGACTACTGAAGTTGGTCTTTTGCTTCGCTGGAACCAAGAGAGAACATATTTTTTATGGAATAAAATTGAATATTGTCATATTTAAAATATATTTAACCACAGAAAAATAATAGTAGAATATTATTTTAATTATTAAAGTCTAAAATATATTAATTAATTTAGTAGTTAAGAAATAGTTGATCGACTTATCATATTAGTTTAAATTTTAAAAAAAGATAATATATAAATCAAACTAATTATAATTAAATCCAAAAGATTGGCGCAGTGATGTAAGGCCTCATTGTGTTCACTCATGTTTTAACACAAAAAAAAAAAACTAATTATAATTAATTTCATTTCATTTAGATTTGTAGTAAAAAAAAATTAATTAATACAAAATTTCGTTTAATTTAAATTTTCAAATCAATCTAATCGGATCAACACTTTTATTTTTATTTTTATAAATTACGAGTATTTTTTACTGAAGATAATACAACAATTGTAATTATGTGAATTTAAAATTGAATTAATATTAAACATTTTTCTTTTTGCTTAGGGAAGTCAATGGTGAAAAGGGTGCGAGAGAATGAAATCGTTCCGAATATAGAAAGTTTGATTTATAAAACATTAAAAAAATTGAAAAATTAATAAAAAAAAAAAGAATATAATTAAATTTTCACAATAACAACAATTTGGAACCCGGTGTGAAGAGAGTTTGGGCCTTAGAAGTTGGGCTTATTGCAAACGGTGAGGTGATCCCAGAGGCGCTGCTGATATAGACTAGACTCACTAGAGTCAGCGAGAGAGATTTGGAACGTGCAAGATCCAGTGCTGTAATCTCTGCATTCTGTGATGGTAATTCAATTTCATTTTGCTTCTGTCTTCTCAATTTCAATTTTCTGATTTTGTGTTTATGTTGGTTGAAGGCTCCAAAACCAATAACGAGTCCTGTCCCCAATGCGTGGTACCCCACACTCTCCGTCTTCACTCTCGCCATCGGCCTCGTCTTAACCGCCTCTTTCTTCATGTCAGTTTCTTTTCTTCTCTCGATCTCCTTCCTTTTCTATCAAACAATTTCGATTTCGATTTTCATGTTGTGAAAAGGGTTTTGGTTGATTTATGAATCTTAGGAATTTCACCCAACAATAAGATCGCTGGATTTGATTTATCATTTTGTTGGTACCTTGATCTGAGTAAGTGCTAGCAAATATGAGAAGGATGAAACTTAGATACACGTCTTTCGGTGCCTCTTATGTTGTTTTGTAATCATAATTGGACTTACAATACATCTCAGTAATATGCGTAATAAGGTTTTATGATTAGCATAGGTTAGTAAGATGAAACCTCCAATTCTAATTGGAGAACAACACCAAAAATACTTAAAGCAATTGCATCTAAGTTATGTTCTTATGAGAAATGTTTGTCACTGGTGGAATGTAGATTTCTCTTGTTAGTAAGTACCGAATGAGGAACAATCTTAAATCTAATGGCTACTTGGGTGAGTGATTTGGAGTAAGTTTAGCATAGGATGTAATTCATTAAGTTTAGACAAACAAAGGAGCGTGCAGAACAACATTCTTCTATGCCAAGCCCAAGGGTAATACTGTAGGTAATATGCAAGGCAGTGTAGACACTCCTAGTTGTGTCCATACCTGGGTCAGACATATAGATAGTTGTCGTGGCAAAAATGGGTGGATTTATCGTCCTCTGTTGCCTGGCTTTGTGTAATCTCGTGAGACGAAGGTGCTTGTTGTTAAACACAACTTTTGTAGTTGGGGCAAGCTTATATATGTGATATCTGACCCAGGAGCTGAATGTTATTACTGATTTTAAGACGTATTAGTGATAAGTTCTAGGTGTGTGTGTGTTCAGCTTGGACTTCGTCTTGTATTTTTGTAGTGTTTAAGGATGTTTCATATCTTCAAAGATATCAGGAGTTTCCCCTTCTCCTATTTGGTGAAGTTTCATGAACTGTGAATGTTCATGACACACTAACTGCTATTGTATCTTCCTAATCCTCTCTATACATTAAATAAATGGATGTATTATTTGCAGTTATGAAGCTACATCTTCTAGGAAAAGTCGTTCACTTGCTCAGGAGCTGACAACTGGAGCAGTGGCATCAGTCTTCTTGGTATGTATTTTTTGTGTTTCCTTTTTTCAGACATTTTTTGACATGAAACTATTAAGATAAATGATGTGGTAAAACTTATATTTATGTGTCTATCTTCTTGGCAGGGTTTTGGGTCCTTGTTCCTCCTACTTGCTTGCGGCGTTTATGTCTAATTTAAACATTGAACTGGATGAAAATTTTGCTGAGCAGATAGCTTTAAATGAAAATTTGCATTGGACATTTTAGTTTGAATATCTGACTCTTAAGTAATATCTTAATCTATCGATAACAATGTTGGTTGTGTAATGCCTCAAAAAGATTATGATATCTGAGATAGTTTTCACTTTTCAAGTATGGTTCTGGGGTAATTTCTATATGCCGAATGCCGATGAATATCATGGTTGATACTTGATAATCTGTCAATAGCAGAAATTTGCTCTCAAAACTAAAAACAAATGCTATATGTTTCCCTAACAGTACTTAATCCACCAATAAATGCCTCCGGTATTTTTGCCACAAATTCTGATATTTGATTTTCAAATCTGTGTTTAAAAAATCTTGTTGCAAACACGGGGAGGAAGTAATTAAATCTTGTATAGAAATTTAATCATAAGGCGGTGTTTGGTATCATGGATATTTTAAGATTCTTAAGAAAGTGAAGTGGCAATATACAATCCGTGTTCCGTGTTTGGTAGCGCGTTCCAGGGAGGGGATTTGGATCTCAAAAAACAACTTTTAATTACGTTTACTGCGTTTTAACGGGAAAAAGCAGTGAGACTAGATTCGACTGAGTCTATGATGATTTCATTAACTTTGACGAATATGATCAACAAAAATAAGCTTAAACTTCTCCATCGATATTATCAAATGACAATTAAGATGGAATAAGACCTTTTTATATTAACGATTTTATATCTTACGCATCACCAGGTGTATGAGTTAAGAAACATTGAGTTCATTTTTTAAGTATTTTTACGCTCACTTTTTAAAGTATTTTTAAAAAAGTATAAAATAAATTTCATTGTTTAATTTTTAATAAAACATTAAAAAAAAATCTAAGTGTTTCTTTTTTTTAGGAAATTGTAAGTTATTGACTTGCAAATGCCTGAAAAAGAAATCGACGATAAAATTAGTGGCCTTCATTGATTGATGGTCTTGCTCATTTATGATGTGTCATGTTTTTTTTTTTTGTTTTTATCTTTTGGTGAATACGTATTTGACAATGTTCGACAGGTTTGATCTTGATATAGTTGATTGTCCGATTCTCTTTTTAAGGAAATCACAATGATAGTAACGGGAAGTAGCAAATTTATCGGCAATGAAAATCTATCAAAATAGCAATATATAATATAAATCATAATGAGAATTTATATATTTATAAGTTAGTTTAGTAATTTTTCTTTTTAAGTATCATGCCATTTTTTATTGTTTTGATTTTATTTTTTCATTTTTTTCTTTAAGGTTATGTTGCAAGCTTTTTCATTTCTTTCAATAAAAAATTCTTTTTTCTCATTAATTTAATACATACTAACGTATTTGTTAAATTTCGACTCCTCTTAAATTCTCATCTCTCATTTAACCACAATAACATCTTTGTTACTATTACTTTTTCATTTTATAACATACATATTAAATTAAATTGTTCATCTAAAACTTTCCTATTTCATTCTTCACTTAAGTTGATCTAAAACTTACAATTATCTCACATGTCTCTCTCTTTCTCACTCTCTTGTTTACTTTAATTAATATATTGAAAATTATAATTTTTTTTAAAATATGAAAAAAAAACAATACTAATGTATTGAAATTTAAAAAAATATGAAAAAACAACTCTAATTTCTAAGTCACTACTCTTAGTTTTTCATATTTTTAAAATTTTGGTATTTTCATTTTTTTTATCCAATTCTTTTACTTTTCTAAGATATTACTCTTTAAAAAAAAAAAAAATTATTTACATTCAATGCTCTTAAATTTTTAAGATATTTCTATTGTTTTTCATATTTAAAGGCATAAGGTTTCAATGTTTTGGATTTCATGATTTATTGTTTTGGTTTATTGTTTTAAGCTTTAAAGGTTTAAGGTTTAGTGTTTTTTCATGGTTAAGAGTTTGCGTCTAGAGGTTTAGAATTAAGATTTTATGAATTGTGATTTTATGATTTCATGTTTAGGGTTTTAGGGTTTATGACTTATGTTGTAAGATTTTACGTTTTTGTGTTGTATGAGTTATGGTTTCATGTTTTACGATTTAATGTTTATAATTTAGGGTTTCATTGTTTAAGATTTAAAGTTTCATGTTTTATAATTTAAGATTTCATTATTTAAGATTTAAGATTTAAGATTTATGATTCCATGACTTATTATTTAAGGTTTCCTTTCATGGTTTAGGTTTGTGGGCTTTATGGTTTATGAATTAGGTTTTATTGTTTAAGATTCAAGATTTAGGGTTTCATTTCATCGTTTAAGATTTAGGGCTTTATTATGATGTACTGTCTCATTTCATGGTTTAAAGCTTAGGGTTTCATGATTTATGATTTAGTGTTTCATTTCATGATTTAGGTTTGAGATTTATGGTTTTATTTCATTATTTAGGATTTAAGGAAACGATAAATGAAACCTTAAATATTTAGGATTCAAAATCCTAAATATTTAGGATTATATAAATAAAACCATAAATTGAAATCTTAAATATTTAAAGTTTCATAACTAAAACCATAAATTAAAACCTCCAATATTAATGATTTCATTAACAAAATCATAAATTGAAACCTTAAATATTTATGATTCCATAAATAAAACCATAAATTCAAACCTTTACTATTAAGTATTTAATTAACGAAACCCTAAATATGACATTTAGGGCTTCATGAAACCTTAAACATTTATGATTTCATAAATACAACCCTAAATATTTAGCGTTTCATTAATGAAATCCTAAATTAAAATATTAAATATTTAGGATTTCATAAATAAAACCATAAATTGAGCCATAAATGTTTAAGGTTTCACAGATGAAACCATAAATCAAAACACTAAATATTTGAGGTTTCTTAAATGAAAACCTACTTATTTACCATTTCATAAATGAAACCATAAATCAAAACCCTAAATATTTAGGCTTTCATAAATAACACCTTATTTATTTAAGGTTTCATTATAGAAACCCCAGATTGAAACCTGAAATATTTCGGGTTTCAATAATAAAACCCTAAATATTTTACATTTTATTAAATAAATCTTAAATTTCACCATAAATACTTATAGTTTAAAAAATAACCCTAACTAAAAATCCTAAATATTTTGGATTTCATAATTGAAACAATAAATCAAAACCCTAAATATTTAGGGTTTCGTTAATGAAACCCTCATAAATATTTAGGGTTTCATAAATAAAATCCTAAATATTTAATGTTTCATTATGAAACCTTAAATATTTAGAGTTTTATAAATGAAATCATAAATCATAACCCAAAATAATTATGTTTTCATTTATGAAACATTAAATTTCTT
Source organism: Amphicarpaea edgeworthii (assembly GCA_014843725.1). Classification (NCBI taxonomy): domain Eukaryota; kingdom Viridiplantae; phylum Streptophyta; class Magnoliopsida; order Fabales; family Fabaceae; genus Amphicarpaea; species Amphicarpaea edgeworthii. Next base: position 23,515,505 of record CM026324.1, on the reverse strand, counting down.
CATAAATATTTAGGATTTCACAACTAAAATTCCAAATTGAAACCTTAAATCCTAATCCACATATGAAATTCTAAACTTCACCCTAAATTGAAACCTTACAAATTTAGAGTTTCATAAATGAAATCATAAATTGAAATCTTAATTATTTAGGATTTCATAAATGAAACTCTCAATTTCACCATAAATATTTAGGGTTTCATAATTGAAAAAATAAATTAAAACTCTAAATATTTAGGGTTTTATAAATAAAATCTTATTTATTTAAGGTTTCATTAATGAAACCCTATATTTCACCATAAATTAAAACCTAAATAATTAGAGTTTCAATAATACAACTTTAAATATTTAAGGTTTCGTTAATGAAACCCTACATTAAACCTTAAATATTTAAGGTTTCATAAATAAAACCTTAAATTGAAACCCTGAATAGATGAGATTTCATCTATGAAACCCTAAATCCTAAACAATCAATGAAATCCTAGAACGAAACCTTAAATTAAGAACCAAAATATTTAGGATTTTATAAAATCATAAATCAAAACTCTAAATAATTATATTTTCATTTATGAAACCCTAAGTTTCACTCAAAACATTTAAAATTTCATAAATGAAATCCTAAATTGAAATCTTAATTATTTAGGGTTCAATAATGAAATCTAAAATATTACCCTAAATATTTAAGGTTTCATAATTGAAACAATAAATAAAACCCCCAAATATTTAGGGTTTCATAAATGAAACTTATTTATTTAGGGTTTCATTAATAAAATCCCATATTTTACCATAAATTGAAATTTAAATAATTAGGGTTTCAATAATAAAACTTTCAATATTTAAGGTTTCATTAATGAAACCCTACACTAAACCTTAAATATTTAAAGTTTAAAAAATAAAACCCTAAATTGAAACTTTATATGTTTAAGGCTTCATAAATCAAACCATAAATCAAAATCATAAATAATTATGTTTTCATTAATGAAACCCTAAATTGAAATCCTACATTTTAAATCATTAATGAAACCTTACAATGAAACCCTAAATTAAGAACCTAAATATTTAGGATTTTATAAATAAAATATTAAATTTCACCTTAAATATTTAAGATTTTATAAATAAAATCATAAATCAAAAGTTTAAATATTTAGAATTTCATAAATGAAATTACAAATTAAAACCCTAAATTCTAAACCATTAATAAAACCCTAAATTTCACCATAAATATTTAAGGTGAAATAAGTAAAATCTTAAATATTTGGAATTATATAAATGAAACCCTAAATTTCACCATAAATATTTAAGGTTTCATAAATAAAAACTTAAAATAAAATCCTAAATATTTAGGATTTCATAAATGAAATCTTATTTATTTTGGGTTTCCTTGATTAAAACCTAAATATTTAAGGTTTCAATAATAAAAGTTTAAATATTTAGGGTTTCATTTATGAAACCCTAAATTAAACCTTATACATTTAGGGTTTCATAAATAAAAATAAATATTTAAGGTTTCATAAATGAAACCTTAAATATATAGAGTTTGATAAATGAAATCATAAATAAAAATCATAAATAATTACATTTTTATTTTTGAAGCCAAAGTTGAAATACTAAATTCAAGAGCATTAATAAAACCCTAAATAGTTAGGGTTTCATAGATAAAATCATAAATTCAAAATCTAAATATTTATGATTTATAAAAAAAAAAAAACTCAAAATTTCACCATAAATATTTAAGGTTTTATAAGTAAAACCTTAAATATTTAGGGTTTTAAAAATGAAACTTTAAATAGAAACCTTAAATTTTTTAGGTTTCGTAAATAAAACCCTAAGTTTCACTCTAAATATTTAGGGTTTTATAAATAAAACATTAAATTGAAACCATAAATATTTAGGTTTTTATAATTGAAACAATAAATCAAAATCCTAAATATTCAAGATTTCATGAATGAAATGCTATATATTTATTGTTTCATGAAACCCTAAATTTCAACCTAAATAGTTAAGGTTTCATTAATAAAACTTTAAATATTTAGGGTTCATAATTGAAAAAATAAATTGAAACCTAAACATTTAGGGTTTCATAAATTAAATCTTATTTATTTAGGGTTTCATTAATAAAACTCTTAATTAAAAACCTAATTATTTATGATTTCACAAATGAAACACTAAATTTCACCTTAAATATTTAGGGTTCATAAGTGAAATCTTAAATATTTAGCGTCATATAAATATAACATTTAAGGTTTCATAATTGAAATAATAAATTGAAACCTTATATAATTAAGGTTTCATAATTGAAACAATAAATTAAAACCTTAAATATTTAAGAATTCATAAATGAAATCTTATTTATTTAGTGTTTCATTAATCAAAATCTATATTTCATCATATATTACAACCTAAATATTTAGGATTTTATAAATAAAACCCTAAATTGAAACTTGAAATATTTGAGGTTTCATAAATAAAACCTTAAATACTTAAGCTTTGATAAATAAAAATATAAATCAAAATCTTAAATAATTATGTTTTTCATTTATGAAATTCTAAATCCTAAAGCATTAATGAAATCTTAAATTAAAATCATAAATAAATAGGGATTCATAAATAAAATCATAAATTTAAAATCTAAATATTTAAGATCTCACAAATATAACCTTAAGTTTTACTATAAATATTTATGATTTTATAAATAAAATCCAAATTTTTGTATATGAAAAATTGAAGTTGATATTTAAAAAAAAATACTTTTTAATACTATTTTTTGTTTCATATATTTAAATTTTTTATTTTTTTTATAATTTTCAAGAAATTTATCTTGTTTTTTTTATAGATTTTAAAATTTCAAGACATTGCTTTTATTTTTCAAATTTTCTTTATATTTCTCTTTTTTTTTCAAATTTTTAAAAAATTTGTAGTTTTTTTTTTCAAATTTTAAAGACACTCCTCTTATTTTATTTTTTTCATTTTTTTTCAATTTTCAAGACAATACTCTTGATTTTTTTTTTTAAAGAATACATTTTTTCAAATTTTCAAGACATTCATCTTTTTTTTCATTTTTTAAAAAAATTTCAAAACATTCCTTTGTTTTAAGTTTTTTTAAAAATTTTCATTTTTTAAATATTTTCAAGACATTCCTCATATTTTTAAAAAATTTCAAAAACAATTTTCTTGTTTTTTAATATTTTCAAAATTTTTAAAATAGTGCTTTTATTTTTCATATTTTCAAAATTTTCCATTTTATAATATTTCATTTTTTAAATAATATTATTTTTTTTCCGTATTTTAAAATTATCATTTTTTTCAAATATTTCAAGAATTTTATTTTGTCTTTTTATATTTTTAATATTTTAAACATATTACACTTGATTTTTCATATTTTAATTTTTTTTTCAAAATTTTCAAGTCTTTATCCTTGTTTTTTTACTATTTTAAAAATTTTCATTTTTTTTTAATTTTCAAGGTATTACACTTTTCAAGGTATTACACTTGTTTGTTTTTAATTATTTTTTAAAAATATTCATTATTTAAAAAATTTATAAGATATTATTCTTATTTTTTCATATTTTTATTTTGTTTCAAATATATCAGACATTACTCGTGTTGTTTTCTTCTTTTTAAATAAAAGACATTTCTATTTTTTTTTAAAAAATCAAGACATTATTCTTGATTTATTTATATTTTTCAAATTTTCATTGTTTTCAAAATTTTAAGATATTATTCTTGTTTTTTTAAATTTTAATTTTATTTTTGTTTATTAAAAAAATTAAGACATACTATTGTATTTTCATTTTTTCATTTTTTATAGTTTTCAAGACATTAATTTTTTTTTTCATATTTTCAAATTTTTGTTCTTTTTTTTTTTTCAATATTCTCATAATATTACTCTAATTTTTTTTTTTTTTACATTTTTTAAGTTTTCCATTTTTTATATCATTTTAAAATTTTTCATTCTTATCAAATTTTTAAGTCATTATACTTTTTTTTCCATATTTTTCAAATTTTTGGGTTTTTTAAAAAATTTAAGAAATTAGACTTTTTTTTCTATTTTAATTATCACTCTTTTCCTTTGTTTATTTCATTGTAAGTTTAAATTTTTACTGACTATATATATTACTGTTGTCTTGCATATAATGTATCTCTAATTTAATATTGTTATTTCTTGAAGTTTACTTTGAATATTATGCAAAGTAGTATTATTGTTTGTTTCCCATTAAAATTCAATTTCTTATTTTAGCTTTTAAAATTTGAATAAAGATGTAGTAAATATGCTTATGCACTATGCATTAATTTTTAAAAGTAATATGTTGATTTCAGATGAAACACACCAAAATATACCAATTTAAGATGTATTTATCCATTTTGAATTGGAAATTTGACTTTAAAAATAAATTGGTAAAAAATGTAACTTTGGGTGATGCTTACATTGAAGATTGATGCCTCACCTCTTCTTTTAGATTTTTGTTATTCTCATACCTTAAGTCTTCTCCATTCTCTTAGTTTGGTATTTTCTATTCTATGTCATAACATGTATGGATGATGACATTGTATTGTTTGTTATAGACTAAGCCATATTATTTTTGTTTGATGCTTAATTTGTCCTATTTTCTATTATCTCTAGCATCACTAGATTATTTACTTCTTAGGAACTAATTCTGAGTGATTGCAATCGATTACAAGTTGTAGGAATCGATTACTAGATGACCAAATCAGTTTTGAAACCATCTCTAGTATTGGGTTAATCGATTACCAACCATTGTAATTGATTACAATGTTAATTTCAGAGTTCAGATATTGTTCTATTTCAATTGCAATCAATTACCATCGAACTGTAATCGATTACAAGACAATCTCTGAGATTCAGAAATTGCTCTGTTTCATTTGCAATCGATTACTATCTTGTGGCAATCGATTACCATATGATCCCTGATATTCAGAATTGACTATGTCTTGTTTGCAATCGATTACAAGTCTATTGCAATCGATTACAATAGTTGACAGCAATCATATTCTGATATACGAGATAATCGATTACACCTTATTGCAATCGATTATACCCATTTGAGACTGAGCTCATACAGTTATATTCCTCTCTTGTTCTTTCATGAACTGATATGATTCAACATTTATTCTTGACTGCTAAATTTGCTCAAATTGGAGTTTCTTGAACTGATCTCATATAACTTATATCAGCACATCAAGGTGTTTTCATTCTTTAATCTTTTTCATTGATCTTGTTTGATTACCATTGTGGGAATTTTGTTCCTAAATGCTGTGTTGAAATTAGATGGTATTTCTAATTTTATTTGTAGTATTGTGTTTAGAAATTGGATGGTGAATGATGTTTTCACATTCAATCTTCTAGGTTCTTGTTTCAAGTTATGAAATCAGGATTTACTGTGAATTGTGTATGCATGGTGTATGTAATTAAATTCATAGTGGAATCCTTTGGTGAAAGGGAGAACTAGATGTAGATCAGTGGTTGATCGAACTAGTATAAATCAGTGAGGCTCAATCTCTTTATCCCTTGATCTATTTCAATTTAGTTTTTATCTTTATCAAGGTTATTTGTTCTAAATTATTTCTATCATAAGCTGAGGTTGTTTTTATGGTTTATTTAATCAATATTACATTTTCTGAAAACGCTTTTATTAAAATTCAAGAGCAGTGATGAAAATTTTTTTTGAGGAAAAGAATCAGTCACTTTATGTTAAATCAATTCACCGACCCCCATCTTAATTAATTAGCCAGCTGATCCTAACATACATGATTTCAATGTCATTTTGAGTACATTTTTTTTTTTTTTTATGAATTTTTGAATGGCTATTAGCATGAGATCTCTTCTTGAAAGTTTAAATGAATCATAATAAAATGATATATTTTAAAATATTTTGTAATCATTCTTAATTTTAATATTTTGCTTAATTACCCACATATTAGAGTAGAGGAAGAACTCAAATTAATAAGAAGCTAGTATAGAAAATTTTATGGAGTCAAACTATGTAAATTGAGATTTTAAATAAAAAATTGTTAATCTTAATATAAAATTATGTATAATAATAATGTTGTTTTCATATCATTAGTTTTGAATTTGGCGTGCCTATTAAAATTATCATGATCTTTATACTGCCAGTAGTAATTTCAGAAGGTGAGTGTGGAGATGGATTGAAAAGTGTAATTGATAAATCGATTTAATATAAAGTGAGATCCCCCGACAGATATAGATTTATGAGTAGAACGAATCCTTACTACTTTTGTACCGATTCGAACACGATTGTTAGATTAGATGAATCACTGTGTCAAATTGAAGTGAGGCACGGTCTCAATCATCATCTGTCTCTTGTTCAACAAAATATATATGAGTTGAGGACACGGGTCTCAATCATCTCTGCCTTAGTGCTCCATCGTGTGGATTTGGGAGGATGACGAGATATCAAATCATATATTATTTTATTTATTTACTCATTCAAATTGTTTACTTTTCACTTTTTATAAAAGAAAATTTACTTATACTTTATATAATTATGCTGTGAATTGTGATAATGATGATATATTACTTACCTCTAGCTAGTTATCAGATAATCATGCATGGTTTGTTGTTTGCCACATGGCAGCTCCTGACTCAATCAATGGATAAATCTACAATGTTAAGGTTGGCGTATCAAAAAAAATTCTCCTTTTTATTTTTGTCATTGTATTGTGCAATTTTTTTTGTTTGTTTCCCCGCTGTGAACCTTGCCACAAGTTATGTAGCACAGTGCTCAGTACCTGTCTTTGAATTATTACTTCTCACTCGTGGACATTTATTGATGTGGGCTTCCTTCAAAATGCCGAACAAGGGCCCCCTTTATTTACTAAAATATTGCACGTAATAAAAAAATTGTAATTAATATTTTTGTTTAAATTAAATTTGCATTAAAGTACAATTACTTGCTGTTTTTTTTAACAAAAAAAAATGTCACTTAGTGAAGTGAAACTTTAATTATAATTAAAAATAGTTGAATAACAAGGAGGAAACAACAATAACAACGGTAGTAACAAATTCAAAGTGGTAAAGCAAAAGTAGAGCCCTGTCTTTATTAGGGGTTAATAAATTATTGTGTGCGGAAAGAAGTGACTAGGAAAAGCCAAGTGAGTAAAGTCTCTTGATTAAATGATTACGTATCTGTTCTTTAAAAATTGTTTTTGAAACATAGTATGTCACTTCAAATTCATTTTGGTCTGCACCAACATTTTTTTCTTTAGAAAAAGAAAACACAAACATACATTTGATGATTTGAATCTTAACAAAACAACAAAGTCACCCGCTTTATAAATTCATTGCCAGTGACTCAATTCTCACCTTCATAGTTCATACCATACCAGTCTCTACTATTTCTTTTTCCTCCCTCTAATTTTTGTTCCATTGGTTTGGTGTGACAAAAGCAAAGCTAAGTAAAGTAGCAACAATGGTGGTGAAGAAGCCGCGAATTGTGATAATTGGAGCTGGAATGGCAGGGCTCACTGCTGCCAACAAGCTTCACAGTGTGAGTGTGAGTGGTGCCTCAAAAGACATGTTTGAGGTGTGTGTTGTGGAAGGTGGAAACAGGATTGGTGGGAGAATCAACACATCAGAGTTTGGTGGTGACCGAATTGAAATGGGTGCTACTTGGATCCATGGAATTAGAGGCAGCCCAATTCACAAAATAGCTCAACAAATCCATGCACTTGAGTCTCATCAGCCTTGGGAATGCATGGATGGGAATGAGAATGAGAATGAGAATAAGGCCACCACCATTGCTGAAGGTGGCTTTGTTCTAAACCCTTGCCTTGTTGACCCCATCACCAAGCTTTTCAACAATCTCATGGATCATGTTAAGGGAAACATGCCAACAACAACAAAGGGTGGTGACTGTCGATACCTTAGTGTTGGCTCTTGTCTTAGACAAGGCCTTGATGCTTATTGGGGTTCATCAAAAAAAGGGAAAGAGGAGCTCAAAGGGTTAGGAAAATGGAGCAGCAGAAAGTTTCTTGATGAAGCAATCTTTGCAATGCATGAGAACACACAGAAGACTGATACATCTGCTGCGGACTTGTTCACTCTGGATTTTGCAGCAGAAAGGGAATATCAAATGTTCCCAGGTGAAGAAATCACAATTGCTAAAGGCTACTTGAGCATAGTTGAATCTTTAGCATCTGTGCTACCATCCGGTTTGGTTCAGTTGGGTAGAAAAGTCACAAGAATTGAATGGCAGCAGAACGAGAGACAGATGAAAAATTTGGAAAATGGAACAGGTTCTAGGCCTGTGATGCTACATTTCTGTGATGGCTCTATTATGTCTGCGGATCATGTCATTGTCACAGTTTCACTTGGTGTATTAAAGGCTTCTATTCGTGATGATGATGATTCAGGTATGTTAATGTTTAATCCCCCTCTACCCTCTTTCAAGGCCGAGGCTATTTCAAGGCTTGGTTTTGGTGTTGTTAATAAGTTGTTTGTGCAATTGAGTCCTCCACTTGAAACAAGAGATGAACATGAACAATGCAAAGGGTTCTTCCCCTTCTTGCAAATGGTTTTTCATTCACCTCAATCTGAGTTGAGGAACAAGAAAATACCATGGTGGATGAGGAGCACAGCTTCCCTTTGTCCTATTTACAACAATTCTAGTGTCCTCCTATCTTGGTTTGCTGGGGAAGAAGCACTGGCACTTGAGTCACTCAAAGATGAAGAGATCATTCAAGGTGTTTCAGACACAATTTCATGCTTCCTATTATCGCATTCTGAGAAGCACTCTCAGGAATATAAGGTGGAGTTAAGTGAAGTGTTGAAGAGCCAGTGGGGAACAGATCCATTATTTTTAGGCTCATACAGTCATGTGGCAGTTGGATCAAGTGGTGATGATTTTGATACAATGGCAGAGCCATTGCCAAAATCTAGCAGTGCTGCACCACCACTTCAAATCTTGTTTGCAGGGGAAGCAACTCACAGAACCCATTATTCCACAACTCATGGAGCTTACTTGAGTGGCCTTAGGGAAGCCAATAGGCTTCTTCAACACTATTCACTGTGTTAAGACTTAGAGTTATAATATAGTAACACCTTGTATTGTTTTCTTTTAAAAAAAAATTATCATTAATTTCTATGATATTATTCTTAGTAAGTGATTGCCAAAAATTGAAAATTAGAAGTGGCAAGATGAAAAGTTAGATGGGGACATTCATTCAATTATTCCCCATATTGCTTTGTTTTAATCTATTGGGTGGAGTTTCTTTTTGTTTCGTATCTTGAAAATCATTAAAAGAAACTACTAGGTGTCCTTTTACTTGAATTATGAATCTGATGTGGAAGTGGAACAAAAGCTTTAGATATGCTGCTATCTCCAAATTCAATCCATGTGTGTTTTCTGGCTTTCCCGGTAAAACCGGGTCTTTCCAACTTGGAACTTCCTCATAAGTTCTTCACTGAAACAAAATATGGTCTTGTCAACTCAACTATAATACAAAGTAGTTATTTTAACACCCTTTCCTATAACGGGAAACTGCTAAGACCTCAATTGTTTTGAGTCAGGTCAGAGTTTTACTTGGAACAATAATTGATAGTCTTTATGTTTTAAATTTACATCACCGCAATGTACTTTTGATGACAGTAAAAGAATCCTCCTTTCGGCGAAACGGCCATATGCTGCTATCAAACGCGTGAAATTGTTTTCTCTAGTATGGGTAAATAGCTGCACTAAGTACTTAGAAGAAAAAATTTGTGCCTATACACGTGAGTCAAGCATAATTATTTCAGTTTGCTTGATCACTTTTAATAATCAGAGCAGTAACCTTAACTAACAATGGACAAAAGTGTATGGTTATGATCCAATCCAAGTGATTTTTCCGTGCGTAAAGCCAGCTTCGTCACGATTCATGAATATGATATGTCCCATCATCCAACCCCTGTACGCTATTAACGTGTGTAGGATCTATTGGTCACCGTACTCATACCCATTTTATTGCGACTTTACTTTGTGATTTGAGATCAAGTTTTTTAAGCATAAAAGAACCATTTAAAACCAGTAAAAAAATGTTTGAGAAGAATTTGAATGATTATTATCTATTCCATTCCAATCATATCTACTTTAATTTTGTTTTGTTGTTTTTTATCCAATGACTCGCACGTTTAAACTCACGAGCTTTTTACAGACATATTCCAACATTGTGGCCTACCAACCAATAGGTATTGGTTCTAGTATTGGATTTTTATGCAAAGCAAATCAACCAAGCTTGATACTTGCTTTTCATTGTTTTGAGAGGTTGTAGACAAAATAAATAGAAGAGAAAAAAGTATGAGACAAATAAAAAAAGAATTGATAGAGGGTGAAAAAAACACTGAAATGGCCCACTTGCTGTCTCCTCCTGACTCTGGTGGGCTTCAATCACACTTTGATGATTGCATATCACAAACCGATGCTTTACCTAATAATGTTAACATCCAATGTTATGCAGATATAAACCTGACTGGCAGGACCATAGAATCTTCGGCACGTGCTAATTATACAGATTGTGTAGCAGACTGTAAAATCTTACTTTGAGTGAGCTATAGAAGAAGACGTAGCATGTAAATGTAATTAACCATGATATAGGTTACAGGTTGGTTTGGGCCAGTAGCTTAGGTACTTGATCAACATAATTCAACTCCAATTCTTCAATTAAGATTTATAGACACGTGGAGACGATTCTTTTTAACAAAAAAAAATCTGATACTAAGATAAATTTTCCAAATGCCAGTTGAAATCAACTACTACTATTTATTACTTTCAACTTGTTCTAACGTGGTTCATTATTAAAAGCCCCCCAACCCCCAGTGTATGGAGCAATAATCAGCAGAATAATCTGACTATGTGCAACATTCATTTGCAGCCAGTTTCTTTCATCTACATTCCTTTTCGCGCAGCTGGTGTATGTGTCGTTATTTTCTAATAAATCTGCTTCATCACATGATCCTCGCTGCATAGTGCCTCAACTGAGAACTTCTTAGCAATTCCCGGACATGGGTCTCCCCCAAATACTTCAGGAGCTACAGTCACCAAGCAAGATTGCTTGCCAATGCAGTTCTTTTGAGGAGCATCATATGATTTGTGAGCATGACAAGTTCCTTCTCTAAAGTTTCCACAACTTCCCTCTGCCAATCCATAACTAGCAAATTTAATCTGGGAGATTTTTTGTCCAGGTGGACACCACAAGTGGGCCTTTGGTCTATTAACTTTGCCAGAATCTAGCATCTCTCTGCTCTTCAAAGTTGGTTGCCCTTCATATATATCAGCACACACACTTTCTGTTGTTCTTTTCACCAAAGAAATTCCAGCAGGCTCACCTCCCCATTCCTCAAACACAACCAGATAGTTGTTCCCACTTGGGTTCAGCCACGACCGAGGAATATGGTACCTGTTCAATGCCACCAATAAGGTTGTCATCAATCATGAATACACCATTCACTGTTGTAAAATAACTTGAGTCAACTCTTACCATCTCTGGGAGGGTTCTCCACAGTTTGTGCGGCATTTTTCATCAGTGAAAGTTCCAGCATAATAACAATCCCCACAATTACCATGTGCTATATATCCAGGCATATGGCGTCCGATGCTTTGGCCATTAATCCATACTTGACCCTTTCCCATGCTAATCATGTCTATAGCTAATGGATCATTGCCTTCTGGTGTGTTAAAAGTTGTCTACTGACATTACAGCATAATAAAATGAGTCAATAAATTCAGACTTTGGTGATCACAGTCACATAAATACATCATTTGTTGAATGTTCAATATTACTTACCTTGTACCATGTCAAAGGTTGCTTTTTAGCCAATAATGACCCTTGTGTCCATTCAACTGAGCAACTACCACTTACAGTGTTAAGGTTTAAGGCTTCACCCTTGAGACCAATCTGCCCAACAAAAATGCAAATGAGTAATCTCTTATGATAAAACATTTCAATGTTGCAACTAGGCAAAACAATGCTAGATGACAAACCTTGTAAGACCATTTCTGTTTAGACAAGTCTCTAGTCCCCTCATTTAGACCCTTAAGTGTGACTGGGCCTAACACCCCAGCATTCCATGACTCATATTGTATCCCAACATTCTGCCATTAATAGAACACTGTCATAAGATTAAAAGGGAAAAAAAATCTGAAAATAAAAATTGTTGTAGAAATCACATTGACATTAGAAAGTAAGAAAACTAACCGGGAGACCCACGGCAATACTAAGTAAAGAAATCTTGTTATTGCCAACCCTCAGCGTAACACTGTCACTAAATGTTAATTTATGAGAGTCCAGTCCCCCGTACACAGTACCTGCATTTATACAGAAAATAGATAAATAAAAGCGAAGATTATTATAACAAAACACTAGACCAAAAAAATATCATTAATCTGGTGTACCTGAAAGTTGACTATTAATGAAAACATGCAAAACATGGCCTGCTGACATTACGGTAAGAACAGAAGATTGCCCATTCTTTATAAAACCTTCATTTGCATCAATGTTGACACTGAACAAGAGACACTAATATTTATTAGATGGAGAAAGGATAAAGAAAAAGAAGTTTCACGAAATTGAGCATTCCAACTATTAGTCTTTTAGAAGTCAAAGACATGATCTAAGTTGAAAGATAGATACTTACTCTGTCATATACCACAGATAATCTGTAGAATCTCGGGTGACATTAATCTGCTCCCAGAGTGCATATGCTGTCAAGGGATCATTCTCATTCGACGACGCAGGCTCTTCATTGTATGACTGCCAATCAAATGCACTGTTCACACCAGTCATCTTCATCTGGGAGCTTTGAGCACCAATCTGTATATATAAAATTGATAACATGAATGTTCATACTTGGAAATAAAAACTCTCAATTTAATGTTTTTCCTGTCCTTGAAGAACAGCACATGTGTTGAACTTTGCAGTTCGTATGATAAATATGTCACAGATTAATTCCTTCATTAAATAAAATAAACATGGCAAGCAGAATTGTCCTACCCTTGCAGTGTTGAAAACTGCAGTTTTGCAGTCAGGAAGGATGCTGATAGACCAAGGTGGTAGGTCATATTGTCCATTTCCAAATTTAACTGTTGCTGAAGATTTGGTGTCATAGTTTGCAAGGAATGCAGCACAAGCACCGGAAGTGTTAAACACGTGTACCTAAGATAATATTAACAAGAATAAGCAAATAAATTTTCAACAAGAAGCCTGTTGAGTATTTTTCACAAGTCATAACCCAGCTTATGGACTTTACCTCAAGGTTATGTCCAGGCCATGTCACTGTGGGATCTACAGACACTAAAGCTGGCTCACATAGCTTTATTGCTTTATGCAAATCTCTCAAATGACCCCATTTTGGTTCATGTAGAAGTCCTGTCATAGTTGAACAAGCTTCAGTCTAATATGAAAATATAAATTTGCATGGAGTGACTATTCCAACTTTCCAAGCATGTTAACAACTTTAACCTTATACACTTAGCATACCGTATTCATCAATGGGACCATCATAGTCATAGCTGGAGGCGATGAAGGGGCCACCCGATGTCCGGTCAAAGTTAGTTCCTCCATGGTACTGGATCCAAAAATGACACATTTAAGGCTCAAATCAAAGTTTCGGTAGGGAACATTTATTGACATTTGCCACTAGATAAATCATAAATGCAATGGCCAACCTACCATATAGTAATTAACAAATGAACCACGATTCTGTACGAATCTTGCAACTGAGAATGCCATGTCTTCTGCAGGTCTACGAGGGACCGCGCCTCCAAACTCAGTGTACCTACAGAACACGACACATAAAACTAAATACATGATCCATATCAATTATTATTGTCATTTATTTGTAGAACATACCAGCCAGTCCAGTTCTCTGTCCACATTTTGGGTTTGTATTTCTTGTTGGGAGTAAAGTTTTCGCAGTAGTATCCATTGCAGGTGTCAATCTATTGATGAGAAGTATGCAAGGGAGTAGTAGAATCAATTTACTAGGGAAGAACAACCCAGAAGTAAAAAGGTGGAAAATTTACAGAACCGATGAGATAAAAGAAAAGCAACTACAGAGAAAGGCCAAATGGGCCAATGAACTCACATCAAAATCAAAATATCAATAATTGTAAAAGCAACTACCTAACCCAACAAAACAACCCAAACACAACTGAAAAATGTACACCTAAAAAACAAAACATAACAACATAGGTGGGACACATAAATTTATTCTAAGAAGATTAGAATTCTTCTCCAAATGATTTTTAATTTTTTTTCAAAAAAAGTTTATTTGGTAAAAGGTGCTTACAAAAGGATCCGGAGCATCTTCTTGCTTGCACATAATCCAGGGGACACCAGTGTCTAACCCCACAGCCATTTGAGAAAACCATTTGGTATAAGCTTTTCCAGGGGCACCAATCACCCACTCCACTGGTCCATATTCGTTTTCTATCTGTCACATTCAAAAAGAAATACTATTATTATTTTACCATTATTATTGTAATTGTAATTGGTTGGCCTAACTAATAAAACTTTCCTAGTCATAAAAAATAACACGACAAAATGCAAAGCTAATACGAATAAATATATCTTATTTATATCCCAATTCCTTGCCTGTGACATAATTATTGGACCTCCCTGCGTCTGGAACAATTTCTCCTCCTTCATCATGCTCACAATTTTCTCTGTAAATTTTTGCATTGCCGCCTACATCATTGCGAAAATTGAAGGATTGCTTAGAAAATTAACATAATTTCATAATTAAATGACAACAATAACAACTATGACCAAAATTGAAAAAAACCCAACCTTGAAAGGTTCATTGTCTCTTCTGAAAGCAATATCCGGAACATACTTGAGCCAAACAGGGAACCCCCTGAATATCAATCAAACACAAACAAAAGACAACCTTTAAGCATTGTCTAAACATTGTTGTCCTTTTTTCAAAAGAAATTATCCTCTGAATATATTATATAGAATTATAAGGCAAGTTATCAAAATTATTACCCAAAGTTCCATTCAGCACATACGTAGGGACCAATTCGGAGATGAAGATAAAGGCCAGCTTGCTGCACCAGCTTGATGAATTTAACCAAGTCGTACCTATCCTCGAAATAATACTGAATTTTCATTTCACATTAAAAAAAAAAAAAAAAAAAAGAACACGAGTGAGCTTTCTTTCTAATAAACTTTTTGACAAGTGAAAACAAAAATAGAAATATGAAAGCAACATTTGCATTACTTTTCCAGGAGAAGGCTCATGTCCATTCCAAAACACATAGGTTTGAATAACATCCAAGCCTCCATCTTTGGCCTTTTGAATAAGGTCTGGCCACATCTGCAACCACAACCCAGAAGAGACAAATAAGAAGCATAAAGCCTTTCAGTGTGAAAACTGAAAATGACCAAGTAAGAGTACACTTGCCTCAGGTGTGCTTCTTGGGTAGTGAATGGAACCAGAGATCAAAATTCTTCTCTGGCCATTAACAATAATGGCTTTGTGATCATAAGTCACAGAGGCTGTGACTGCACAAACCCACAAAACTAACAACAACAGGGTATAAAAAATCTCCATTAGAACCACCCGTGAACCCATTAGTGTCCTTCACACATTAAAAATACGTACTCCTCAAAATGAGTAGAAGGGCGTTTCTTCACAATGCCTTTTTGATTCTTTTGAGATTGAAAAGAGATGTCAGATAGCACGCAAAGACTTTAATTTTACGTAACAATGGTACGTAGTAGTAGTTGAGGTGCGTGGTTTTTTTTTATGGGTTGGTGTAGCTTGCGAGAAGGCTGCAACTCCTTTATATACATTTGAAAATCCATTGATTATGCAATCCCAACAAGTGTGATAACTGATAACCATACTTTTTTTTTTACCTGTTAATTGTTAACTGCACTTAATCTTAACTAGTTTTGTCAATGTTAATACTTAATTTAATGTGATTGTAAATATTTTAAAGGATAAAATATAAAAAAAATTCCTTAACTTTTTCTTTTTTTGTTCCTTAATTTTTAAAAGTTCTAAAATAATCTCAAATCTTATTTAATTCACTATAAGGTTGTATTTTTTAAAAAATATATCATTTTCCATTTTTGAACATTTTTTTTTGTGATGATTTAAAACATAAAATTTGTCTACTAAAAAAAATTTCATTAGAGATTTTAGGTAACTACTGGTACTATTTATAATATGTGTTTTTTAGCTAATTAAAAAGGAAAAATATTTAATTACCATTGTTTAATAAATTATTACTTTCAAACTTTCCGTGCAATACACGGGTGAGACAGAAACTTAGTTGAGTCACAAGTTCTATCGAGGAAGGTGACAAAACTAGCTAGTTAAAATTCTTTCCTAAAGGAACTATAAAAATAATCTTCAGCATTTGCTTTGGCTTTTGGTAAATGTGTCTTTAAGACAAAAAAAAAAAACAAAAAACAAAAAACAAAACAAAACAGATGTGTTTAAGTGCTATAAAAGCCACCTGCTTCGTGATACTTCTCACTGCAATATGTTGCTCCTCTTACTCATAAAGGAAGATTCGACGCTGCACGTACGTTATTTTAAACTGCTTTGAATCCAATCCGGTTATTATTTATTCTCATGGACCTTGTGAGACCAAAATAGTATATAAATACCATGCTTTTTTTTAGGTTCCATCATCCATTACACGGATGGAAGCAATTCTGGGAGTGGGGGAGTAGGTGAAGTGTTACATCAAATCTATATATAATATAACTAACAAAATTCTTTGAATGAGATATTTCAGTGACACTTTGAGAAATAACATAATTAATTTAGTTTCATTCATTTATTTTTTGTATCTTACTTTTGAATTGATTAGTGACACTCGTGAGTAGTTTGTTTCTTTGAAAAGGTTAGAACGGTGTTCAATTTCTTTGAAAAGAAAATAATAGAGATACACAAACACCTATATATATATATCAAATACTTGGACCCATTATCTTTTCTATCTTTCTATTTTTATCATACTATATTCGTTATCATGTTTACATTTTCCTAATTTCTTCTATCTGTATGTATTAAATAGCATTTCTTATCCACCCATCCTTTTAATTTCAAGAAAAATAAGTATAGATTTTTTTTAGTGTAGTTGCTAGGTTCTTTTGGCTAGAAGATAATGACTTTTTTTTTTGTTTTGTTTTTTTTAAACTAAGAAAAAACGTATTTAGGAATTCTGCATGTAATTATGTAAAGAAACAATCTTGAATTTCATCCACCCCACATAGATATTACAATGAAGACCCACCCCAACGAACGCAC
This sequence comes from Amphicarpaea edgeworthii, assembly GCA_014843725.1. Classification (NCBI taxonomy): domain Eukaryota; kingdom Viridiplantae; phylum Streptophyta; class Magnoliopsida; order Fabales; family Fabaceae; genus Amphicarpaea; species Amphicarpaea edgeworthii. The sequence goes on along the minus strand of CM026324.1, from coordinate 23,498,230 downwards.
ATAGAATAATAAAAAAAAATTACAGATGTAAATCAATTTACTTACCATTACTTTAAATTAAAATTATTTCTATAAAATAAAACTGATATAAAATTAAGTTTAGAAACCAATCCATGAACATAGATTTCATGGGGAAGGAGTGAACCCCATCAGGCATCGATCGACCCCAAAAATTCCGCTTCAAGGTTGGTTTTCTCATTTTTGTGCTGACCCCTCAGGCACCCTTTATCCCTTTTGCATGTCTTATTTAGTAACCATTCAGATTCAGTAAAGGAAGCAAGTGCTGCAATAAATCAAATTCCTTTAAAGTTTTTTTTTTCCAACATTAAATCATAAAACTATTCAAGTTGCTTCCTTTTCCTCCTATAATACTTAACTTGATACTTGCCACATCATCTTTTGGTAGTGGAACCTAGCTACTCTCAATTATTAATCTTCAAAATTTCCCAATATCAAGCAAAGAATTGTGAACTACAGTTTGTTATTGATTCATGCGAGATAATTAAGGATGCATGAACGGGACATCATTATAGGATAATCTAATCAAATCTCATAACGCGAGAACTGATGAGGCCACGAAGCTTCGAGTTGAAGGTTTTAGTTTCTAAGCCTAAGTCATTTAAAATGTTTTTTTTTTTTTAAATTATTTGAAGACCGACCATGTCTATTCAACTTGCGCATTGATGGCACCCAAATTGTTCTTGTGTTCAGGGGGATCTCGTCCATAATTCATTGTTGTTCATGTTACACCCTGTACACTCACCTCTTTCATGAAAGACAACACTGGGTTAGGACGCATTTAAACACTTTTAGAAACTTAAATTAGGAAATTTTAAGATATGTTTAATTTAAGGTTGGGAGATTCTCAAACAACACGGTTGAGTCAAAATGTTATAATTTTTATTTCCGTACTTATGTCAAGCCAAACACACCGTAAGCAATATAAATTGAAAGTAAAATCAGGTTACGAATCATGATGCCTTGCAATGAAAGAAACCCAGGCTTTTTCAAGAGGAAATAAAAAACAATACTTGCTTAACAGAGAACAAAAACATATATTGAAGGAGAAGACGGAAAAACTTATCTTTTAAAATAGAAACATTACAATTTATAGAACTTAAAGAATAACTATTCACTAACAGTATGTTCCTAAAAATAAGCCATGAACGTAAAGAGATAACAAAGTACCTAAAACTTCCTAACTGACACCTTAAGACTAGAAAAACAATAACAAATAAAAATAGCATAATCAGAACGTGGACATGTTTCAGTCCTAAAGCATGTTCTTAACACTCCTCCTTGTTTTAGGAGCTGCAAACTTCAATTTTTTTCCTTAGAAACTCGAACCTACTAACTGAGAGTGGCTTTGTAAGCAAATCTGCCAGCTGATTTTCAGACTTGCAATAAACCAAAGTCACAAGTCCTTCTTTCTGCACTTCTCTTAAGAAAAACAACTTTATGTTGAAATGCTTGGTTTTTCCATGAAATACAGGATTATGGGAGATAGCAATAGCAGCTTGATTGTCAACAAAAATCTTGGTGCTTTCTTTTCGCTCCCGATTTAGATCCATTAAAATCTTTCTCAACCACAAAGCTTGATTGACAAAGAATTGCTGCGGTAATAAATTCTGCGCTTCAAAGAATGGATTGAGCCACGATCTCTTGCTTCTTCGAGCTCCATGAGAAAACATTAGATCCAAGAGTAAAACAATGAATCGATGTACTTCTCATATCATCAATGGAACCTCCCTAGTCACCATCGGAGAAACCCACGAGCTTAAATTCTTTGCTCCATGTGAACTTAACACCAAAATCACTTGTGCCTTTGACATATCGAATTATTCTCTTAGCAACTCCGAGATGTAATTCGCTTGCATAGTGCATAAACTCGGACAAAATGCTTACAGAGATTTAAAATATCGGGGCGTGTTGCGGTAAGATACATCAAGCAACCAATCAAACTTCTGAAGTATCCCTCATCAGCTTTATCAACTCCATCTTCCTTACACAGCTTCTCCTTTTTATTCATAGGAGTGCTTACTTCCTTGCATTCTTGAAACTTAAACTTCTTCAAAATTTCCTTGATATACTTCTTTTGGCAGATGAAGATTTCATACTCAGCCTGCTTAATTTCCATTCCAAGAAAGAAGGTCATTAATCCAAGATTTGTCATCTCAAAAACCTTCATCATTTCTTGTTTGAATTCTTGAATCATCCCTGCATTATTTCCATCAAAGAAAAGATCATCAACATAAAGTGAAATCATCGAACTTCATTGCTCGATGTTTAACATAAAGAGTGGCTTCGGACAAGCTTTTTTTTTAAAACCGATGCTCAAAGAAATGGTCATCTATCTTGTTGTACCAAGCTCGTGGAGCTTGTTTCAGCCATAAAGAGCTTTTTTTAGAAGATACACCTTGTCCTTTTCTTCATTTTTCACAAAACCTTCAGGCTGTTCAACGTAAATTTCTTCATGTAAAACACCATTTAAAAATGCTGATTTTACATCAAGTTGATACACTTTCCAATTCATTTGAGCAATTCTGACAAGCAAAATCCTTATGGTGTCCAAACGAGCAACTGGTGCGAAGGTGTCTGAGTAATCCACGCCAAAGATTTGAGCATAGCCTTTCACAACAAGCCTTGCCTTGTGTTTGTTGATAGAACCATTAGCATTTAGCTTGGTTTTGTATACCCATTTGACTCCAATCACCTTCTTATCTTGGGGTCGATCAACCAATTCCCATGTTCTGTTTTTCTCAATCATAAACAATTCCTCATTCATTGCAGCCATCCAATTTTGATCTTTCTTTGCTGCTCCAAAATCTGCAGGTTCACAAATGGCAATATTGCACCTCTCATAAATATCAGAGAGTGATCTAGTTCCTCTTGCAGGGGCATCATCTACCAATTTACTCTGCCAATCCTCTTCTTCTTCGATTCTTGAAGCAAGAGACTTAAGCTGTAGGTCTGCCAGTTTGATCCTTCTTCTTTACCTCATCCCAGTTCCACTCTTCATCTTCTACGAAGTGGACATCTCTGCTAACAACAATGCTTCCAGTTTGTGGCTGAAAAATTTTATAGGCTTTACTAACAGTGCTATAGCCTATAAAAATGCCTGGTGATGCTCTTTTATCAAGCTTGTCACGCTTGCTCTGTGGAACATGAGTAAAACACAAACATCCAAATATTTTGAGAAAATTTAGAGATGGTTTATAACCATACCAAGCCTCATATGGTGTCTGATCCTTAACTGTTGTTGAGAGGAGTCTATTTTGCAAGAAAACAGCCATATGAGTTGTTTCTGCATAAAACTTCTTGGGTAGATTTTTTTCATGCAACATGCACCTAGTCATCTCTAAGATGTATTTGTTTCTCCTTTCACTCACCCCATTCTGTTGTGAAGTATAGGGAGTGGTTAGCTGATGCTTAATGCCAGCTTCCTCATAAAACTGATTGAATTTTTTTGAGGTGTATTCCTTGCCATTATCAGATCTTAGAATCTGAATTTGCTTGCCACTTTGATTTTCTACTACCTTTTTGAACTTCCAAAAAGCTCCAGCCACTTCTGACTTGAATTTTAAGAAAAAAAATCCAACACATTCTTGTGAAATCATCAATAAAAGCAGCATAATATCGATTACCTGCTAATAAAGGAGTTTTTTGAGGTCCAGATATATTTGTGTGGACTAACTACAGCTTACAAGTGGCTCTTTTTGCTGACTTCGGAAATGCCTTCCTTTTTTGCTTTCCAAATAGACACGCCTTGCATGTTGGTATGTGATCATCAAGTTCTGGAAAATCAGCTGCCATTTTCTTGGACTTCATTTGCAGCAGCCCTTGGTGGTGATAATGCCCGAGCCTTTTGTGCCAAACTTCTATGATGTTTTCTTTGATTGGAAAAGCAACTTGCTCTTCCTCCAACGGATTTAGAGCAAAACTTTTTCCTTTCATTTTGATTTTAAAGATATCCTGACTAGCTGCATCTCTAATCAGGCAAAAATTGTCTTCAAAAGCAACTTTGAAGCCTCTTTCAATCAATTGGCCAACACTCAACAGATTTTATTGAATTTCGGGTACAAAAAGGACATCAGGAATAAACTTTGTACACGAGCCGCTTGCTATTGCAACAGTCCCCTTTCCTTTAATCGAAATATAATCACCATTACCTATTCTCGACTTTGGTGATGTTGGTTGGCTTTAAATCTTTGAAAAGCTCTCTGTCATTGGTCATATGATTTGTGCAACCACTGTCAATCAACCAACTTTCACTTTCTTCGCTGCTTGCAAAACACGTGGCCACAAAGAGTTGATCCTCCTCCTCCTCCTCCTGATTAGCAACTTTAGTTTCTTCCTCTTGCTACTAATTTTTGCTCTTGCATATGACTGCTTCATGTCCCATTTGATTGCACTTGATGCATTTAGCATCAAGTCTCTGCCAACATCTAAATGGAGGATGACCCATTTTGCCACAATGCTGACATGGTGGGTAACTTTTCTTTTCACCCTTTCCTTTGTTGTAATTATTTGCATTGCTTTGACTGCTCACTAGATGATTCTTCTTGTAGTTTTTTGCTTGTTGGCTCTTGGCTAGAAGAGCACCTTCAACAGCATGATCTTCCCTCATCAATCTTCGCTGCTCTTGGGCTTGGAAGGCATGTAGCACTTCTGAAAAAGTAATTTTAGACAGATCCTGTGTTCTCCAACGAAACAATAAATGCTTCATACCTCTCTAGCACCATTACCAGAATTTTCTCAACAATTCTAGAATCTGCAAAATCACTACCCAATAACTTTATCTTGTTGGCAATGCCCAATAGTTTGTCTGAGTATTCCTTAATTGTGTCAGACTCTTTCATCCTTTGAAGCTCAAATTCCCTCATTAAGTTAAGCACCTGCATGCTTTGAATTCTTTCATCTCCAACATATTCTGCCTTTAGATAGTCCCAAATTGTTTTTGCCGATTTAAGAGTCATGATCCTAGTAAAGATGGTTGTAGAGACACCAGCAAAAAGGCATGATTTTGCCTTTGCTTTTCGGGTTTTTTTCTCCTTATAATTCTTGATCTGGGCCATGGTGGGATTTTTCGACAGCAGAAGGACTTCATACTCCTCTTCTACAACTTCCCAAAGATCCAAAGCCTCTAGGTAAGCCTCCATTTTGACGGCCCAAAGATCATAGTTTTCCCCATTGAAAACTGGAAAGGCTGCTTGGGAAAAACTTGCTTCAGAATCCATTTTATAGGTCCCGTAAGAAAATGGATCCAGATATCAATTGTTGGAAATTTTTCAAGAGGAAATAAAAAACAATACTTGCTTAACAGAGAACAAAAGCATATATTGAAGGAGAAGACAGAAAAACTTATCTTTTAGAAGACGGAAAAACTTATCTTTTAAAACAGAAACATTACAATTTATAGAACTTAAAGAATAACTACCCACTAATAGCATGTTCTTAAAAATAAGCCATGAACATAAATAAAGATAACAAAACACCTAAAACTTCCTAACTGACACCTTGAGATTAGGAAAGCAATAACACATGTTTCAATCCTGAAGCATGTTCTTAACAGGCTATTTGTACTTGTCATCAACTTCAGCTATCCAATTGTCTCAACAAAAGAACAAAGAAAAGGAAATCATCCCATTTTTTTGTCCAAAAAATTTAATTATATACTTATATTATTATATATAAAAAAGAAAAGCTTTTCCAACCTTGATAGTTGATTTTGCGTTCCAATAAATAGGGTTCAGAATTAAAATTCACGGATACATCATACATTATTGGTGATAATGGAATGGAAAATTGTTTTTTTTTTTTAATAAACATTTGTTCAATTAAGCACCAGATTATTTTATAGTGACACTGATACTGACCATGCAACTTGAGTCATTGACTTCCTAACATTACTTTATTAGGTAACAATTGGATCTGATGAACCAAAACTAACCTTGTTTTCTTTTAGTTAATTAGGCTGTCTCGTAGACTCAATAATTTATCGATTGATACATTAGTTAATAAGATCCGTTCTTCTTTTTTACTCGTCCAAGTCCTCTATGTAACTTCAAAAACAAAATTGCATTTGATTTTTCTTGGATCACTCCTTTACATTGGGAAGGGGGATGCTAACACCTATCTGTCATAATCTTAATTCCTAAATAAGCCTACAAGTTACAACCCTCAGAGATGATTCAAAGGAAGATGCAATACCTAGCTGCTATCAGAACATGGGCCTAATTATTGGGCCTTGTTTTCACGTTAAGAAAAGGGCTTTTATTATGGCCCAGTTATACTTGGTACGTACATAAGTTGTGAATTGATATCACGTGAAATCATTAAGAGTGTTGGCCATCTCCATCAGACCATCACTATCATGTGTTGTGGTCGCCGCGGTGGGTGGCGGGGCAAAAATGCCAAACCTTGATGCTACTACTAATTCGTAATAACCAATATGCCCCTTTCATCAATATTGGTTACTTTTATCCTGGACCATAATATTTTTTTGTAACCCATTTCATCATCAAACCTACGTGTCATCCATTGACCCAAACAAAATGATATATCTAAGGAAACAAAAACCTCTCATATCTACAAGGTATTAAGATTAAGACATCTTAAATGTTTGCGTTTACCAAGTAGTGTACCAACATACATGGGGTGTTTAGGAACGCTAATTTACATATATACTCGCGTACGCGGAGTTGTTGCTACTAATTAACATTTTTAAAAAATGAAATTACTTATATGTGTGTGTTTGAACTTTGAAAGGTGTCCCAAAACACAGACATGCATACGTCAAGATATATACTAAATATATAGTTTTTTAGTCGAACCCATCATAATGTAGTACTTGAACGCGATATCTATGAAACATGAAACTATGCAAGGACGATCTAGTTTATCCGGTTAACTAGATCAAAGTGAACAGTAGGACTTCGTATACACGATAACCGTACATTGACATCTACGATGATTTAGCACATGGCCTAATCCTTCAACCTCTTTGATATTGCCGTTGTAGCTAGACAAATACGAAGCTCTACAGCCTCTACTATATATAGCCCCGAGTACAAAACTTTCTGTTAGGAATTATTGAGGATCACAAAACACGAGATTAATTCAATTCTAACTTTGAAGTGTCATCTTTTAATTCTTCCTATTTCTTTTATCCATATATATGAGTGGGTCATTAGGTTAATAGCTAGGTTCTCCCATACCAGTGTATATATTATGAAATCCTGAATATATAGCCTTACCCGTGCCAATGAAAATTCTGTACCCACCATAACATAACGTAACACACTGAGATTGATCCAGGGATATGTGTGTGTGAGAAAAGAAAAGTGTCATGTTGCTCAAAAGCGATGGCCCTGTTGCCCCAATTTTGAAAAGTACCATAATTTTGGACTTACCCTGTATTACATGATAATTTCTAATGAAGTCCTTGTCAGCGACAGCATTGACACTAGCATCAAACGTCTACAGGAGTGATTTACAACCCGCATACGTAGCCTACTTCGTTATCGTGTAAATTACAACCATTATTATATTTTTCGCCTCTTATTTTGTCTTTAATTTTCTCTCCAAAAACCTCTCATATGTATGTTCCAAAATTGTTTATGGGTCACCATTCATGTTTCGGTTGGAACCAGTGTTGTACAGCGGGTTATGTATATATATATGCCTCCAGTTTTTAAGTTAATTTGTTCTCTGGGATATTTTTGCCGTTCCTTTTAGTAATTAATATGAATAGGAGTACTTGTCCAACCCAACAGTTATTATAGTTAGAGTTCTACTTCAAATGTTTTCAGATTTAAAAGCAATCGTGAAAAAATTAGCCAGTCCAAAATTAATTATTTAGTATTTATTGTATTTTTTTAAATATTGACTATTTTAAATCTTTTCATGTTATGATTTATTTCTTTTATGTTAATATTTTTAATTTCTTAAATCTCAACTTTCATTACTTTAATTTTTCTTTTTCATATTAATATTTTATTTTTATTTTATCTCAAATCTGTTTTTTTAATTTGTTACATCTCAAATCTTGTTTTTTTTTTTCATAGAACACGAACATTAATCTTCACTGTGCATAGGACCACTATGGACGAATCCCCCAAATATTTAACGTAATTGTATATATGAAAAACAAAAACTAGATATGGAGACTGCTTCAAATTTTGTTTTTATTTTTTAAAATTTATTAGCAGACCTACATTGAGAGGGCCTAGGGAGGATAAATGTTAGACACCCTTTGATCACTTAGAAAAAAAATTCAATAGATGATATAAGTACAACTTTTTATATTGCACTCACTACTTTTTTATAATTTTGATCAACTAAAGTAATCAAACTCAATGATATTTTTAAATCAATAGTGATGAATCTAAATAAAAAACAAATTGTTCCAACTTATACAGAGTTTTGAATCTGCCACTATATATTCTCATTTAAGACGGAGATTTATATCAATTTATAGTATGAGATCGAGTAGTTTTTTTTTACTTAGATTAAAAAATATATGCACAATACGCAGGGTAATTGCACTTACAATATCAATGTATTAATTGTTTACTCAGTTACTCTATATATATTTTGTGCATATATTAACATGTTAGCCATACAGTTGACGATTTATATATAGAGAGATCATTGCCTTATAACTTAGTATTTTCTGCATAATTCAGAAGACGTAGATGAAAAATATGGAGACGGCGGCAGAGTGAAGATATTAGAAACTTAAAAAATAGGGTGTGGCGCCTTCCCAAAAATATTCTCATTCTGTGTTGGGACCTGCCCATTTGCCTGCGCCAGAATTCAATGCTTTTTGGCAATGCACATGCAAAGAGAAAGAGTGATCATGTTCCAGTCCCCGCGCAAAAACAGAAAAAAAAAAAAAAAAAAAAAGCTTGAGTTTCAACTAGGGTTAGTAATAATGCAACCAAAAAGGGCGCGCTCGTAGTAGCAGCGGTAAAAAAACTTTTTGCAGATAAGGTTTTGTCATACGTATGGGGTCAGCGTAGTAGCATTCCACACACTATTTTTTTGTCTTTTTAACTTTGTCTTTTTTAGATGTCATCAAGTCACGTGAACCTCTTACAGCGATGGCTTTCAATTGATTTTGTTACTAACTACTGCTTGCTTCAGTTACTTCTCCATTCTTCTAATTTTATACTTTTAGTTACCCTAAAACACATGTACGTCTAAGGAGAAGCAGACCAGGGACTCTCCAGAAATAGAAACCTTTCATATCTTAGGTTTAGGTTTAAGTTTAATACATTTCTCATCTTTTTACTATCATTTTACAAACTTGATCTCTCCATTTTTCTTAAATTTTATTTTCTATTATTTTAATTGTATAATTTTAATTTTTCATTAATTTGATATAAATGGTGCGTCACATCAACATAAATATAATTACGTGAGAATGCAAAAGAGTGTCATGCTACTCTGATACTTAGAATAATGAAAAAGTTTTAAATAGAACTAAGTCTCAGAATTAAGAATTGGTTTCATACTTAACCCATGAATCTGAAGGTTGTGTAGATATTTCATAAGAAACCAAAAATCTTAATTATAATTATTTTTTATCCGTAAAAATTAAAGAAAGATACTAGATGAATTTATAACACTTATGTATTATGTTTAATCAATTAAACTAAATCTTAATCTTAACTATAGTGATTACTATAAAAAAAAAAAAAAAACATCAATATTTTAGTTAAATATATATTAAATATGGAGATCAAATTCGAAAAAAAAAGAAGGAACAAAATTTGTAAAAATATTATAATAAGAATAAATAAGTACTCATATATATTATACTAAGAAGATGTAAGATGTAATTTAATTATTGAGTAGAGTATATGAATATGGTAAATTTCACTACCTCTAGTATCTTGCCGTTGGACTCTTACTGATAAAACAAAAATACTCATGTTATTAAGTATATATCATAAAAGTTTCCTGTACATTAACTAATTAATATAACTAAAATAAGAGACAAAACATAATTGAATTGATATCCATTTAATGTAGTAATTAAGACCAAACAAAAATTCATGTTACTTTGGAAGCGTGCAGATGATCATGGTATAAATTGAAGTATATGTTGATATAAAGTTATCTCCGCCATTTCCCATTCTTATATGAGTAGCGTGTGGGAACTGTTCGCCATTTCTTTTCTCCCCCTCTCTCAATCTTCTTCCACCTTTGTATTGGACAAAAGGAAGACTAGTGTTTTAACTGTTGCATATTATACCGATTCCTCTCTTTCTCTCTCTTTGATCTCTTTGTGGCTTGGTTAATTTGTCCGTGTGTGTGTGTTTTTATGTGTGTTCCTCCATCATGATTCCAGCCTATCGCCACTCAGTATCTTCTGTTATGCCTCTTGATCTTAATGAAGATCAAAACCATGAGCTCTTCAGTTCAAATCATCCTGCCTCCTCTTCGTTTTCTTCTCTATCTTCATATCCTATTCTCTTCAATCAAGATCAATTAGAAGCTGGATCATACTACTGGGAACCAACAAATAAGCACTTACCAAGCGATGAAGAGGTGACACATAATTCAATATATACCCCTCATAATCTTCAACTATGATCACTATATATATATATATATATGATATATTATTTACTACATATCTAACTCCTTGTTAACTTTGATCACGCGATCTTTGTTATTAGGCTGAGAAGATTATCCCCACCAGTGGATCATGGGATCACTCGGTGGCACTTTGGAAAAAAGAAGAGAGGAATGAAAATCCTGAATCATCAGTTGCTGAAGATGGTTCGTTGAAGTGGATGCCTCCGAAGATGAGAATTGTGCGGAAGATGTTGGTGTCGGATCAAACTGATGCATATACGAATACTACGCACAAGTTTGATGATCCGAAACAACCACTGTCGCCACTTGGAACTGATAACAGCAGCAGCAACAACTATTCAAACAACACTGTTAGGGTTTGTTCCGATTGCCACACCACCAAGACTCCTCTATGGAGGAGTGGACCAAGAGGCCCCAAGGTACACCTTATCTTATTCAAAAACACAAATCCCAATAATGGATCCGTACTCAACAATTTTCGTACTAAGTCTCTACCCTTTCCATCAATTTTTTTAGTTTAATCACTCCGTTACACAACAAATCAATTAAGCTCTCATAATATACTATATCATTGCTTGTCAAAGCTCAATAGTTAATAGTGACTAAAATAGTAGAGTTATTAACATATTATTATGTTGAAATTAATTAAAATGATTTTTGTGTGACATACATACAGTCACTTTGCAACGCCTGTGGGATTCGACAAAGGAAGGCAAGACGAGCCATGGCGGCAGCTGCAGCATCGGGAAATGGAACAGTTATTTTGGAAGCTGGGAAATCTGTGAAGAAGGGAAACAAGTTGCAGAAGAAAGAGAAGAAGACAAGAATGGATGATGAGGGTGCAGCAGCACAGATGAAAAAGAAGCGGAAGCTTGGAGTTGGAGGAGCAAAGGCGGCATCAAACAAGTGTGGTTTTGAGGATTTGACAATACGCTTAAGAAAGGACTTACCTATGCATCAAGTTTTCCCTCAGGACGAGAAAGAGGCTGCGATCCTGCTCATGGCTTTATCTTATGGCCTTGTTCGTTCATGAATAGCTAGCTAGAGCTATCAGATCGTTAATTAATTAGGTTAATTTCTTGTAATATTAATGCTGTCTTATGACTAGCTAGTTTTTGTTAGGTTATTGTTGTGTGAGAGTGAGATCGATCAATATGGTTTGCGTTATATATATGTGCGATCGAGAAGAGGATATCTAGTACCAGTTTAGTTAGGATCGGAAATGGGAGGGAAAATAAAATTAGAAGGTTGTGGGGTGGGTGATCTTATGTACTTCATATAATATTATATCTGATCTGAACAAGTTGACGACCAAAAAGTGTGGGTCTCTTCTTGATGTATGTCAACAATTAATTAAGTTCAATCAAATTTACAAGGGTTTTGTATATGGTGATCAACAACATGTCATTGCTTACTTTTTGCATTAATCTATTTTTTATGTAAATTAACTTTTTAATAACTAATTTTCATATACATAGGTAACCTTGAATATTCACATATACATGCATGTATAATAATGAGTAGTGTGTTGTTAGCTAGATTGATTAGATCCTGTGTTATATATTAATTTAATAAAATATATTTAGAGTGAAGTTAATGAGCAGATCGAATGTTATGGATGTAGCCATTGTCTGAGATGAGAAAGGAACAGGACAACTTTATTAATTTGCTTGCCACGTTGGGTTGGGCTCCTTTTCCCCACGGCTGAGTTAAAAAGCTAATAATTATTCCACATTGACCTGACTAGTTTCTCAATCATGACAGTGATGATTCATGTCTGGGATTCAGCTTTTGGTGTCTAGAGAGATCTCTTTTTGGGATGTCCCGTTGATTTGGAATTTGTCTGCTTCATTATATTTTAACCTATGAACAATTTATAATTGCCTTGACGATGCAAGAACCAGCTAGCTCCTGCATCGGGGACTACTTTAACATCAGAACCTAAGAAAGCCGTGTATGGTGGCAATAATTGTAGTAAATTCAGTTAAGATATGCGCTTTTAGTTGGAGACAAATGCGACGCGACACTAGTGCATGTGTTGTGGAAACCAGTGTTCTTTAATTTCTATCTTCCCAAGCAAAAACAAGTGTGTAATAGTATTTTTACTCTTAAAACACAATATTAATATTTAATCTTTAATTTTAAAGAATTTTGATATTTCTTATAAAAGCATCGTGCATAAATTGCTCTCTTTCCTTTGTTCTTTTGATTTGGTTTTGTAAGTATTAACATTAACAATTAACAATTATATAGTACAGTATTAAGTCTTTTGTCAACGATTCCAAAATAAATATTATATTTTGAAAAGTCCAACGTGTAATATTATCATCACATTTTAATTGTGGTTTTCAATAAAATCCTTTTATTCATTTTTTTAACTATTAAAGACAATAATACATTATATTTTTTTAGAAGAAAAAGGGAAGGAACTGACATCTTTGGGGGAAATTTTAATATGTCCAGAGTTTTAACTTACTAGCATATCTTACAAAGTGAGAATATATTGCAATTCCATATACACACTTTCAACCATGACTTTAGAAAAATGTTAAGAGATAAATTTTGTTACTGTTAAAAGGGATATATCTCATAAAAGTGATGAAGTATGATTCAAGTTCGCACTAACAATTCTGTAAAAAAAAAAGTTCTTACTAAGAAAGGCGTTTAATTGCGGTTTACAATATTTATTACATAAATGTAATTCAAAATTTATTTTATCATATATATGAAAGATGCTAGTAGTAATAATTATGAGTTAGAAGAAAGACTAAAGTATGTATTTGAAAAGAACTAGGGATGGCAATGGGTAGGGTATGGGTAGGGTACTATAGTACCCGTCCCCATACCCGTGTTTGAAAAAAAAGTACTGGTCCCCCCTACCATACCCGTGCGGGTAACAATTTCAATCCCCATCCCCATATCCTCTAGGTACCTATATACCCATACCCGCACCCGCGACCCGCACTTTTCATATATATAAAATTAAAAATTATATAAAAAAAAAAAAAAAAAACTTAGGAGATGTATTGGATTAGGATTGTTTAAGATTTGAATAATTTATTTTTTTTTGTAAAAATGTCTTGGGTATTCAATCAAGATTGTTAAATGATAAAAAATAATCTAATAGTATTCAATCAAGATTATCAAGATTTTTTTTTCAAAGGGCAACGAAATCTTGTGGTATTCAATTGGGATTTTGAATAACGCAAAAAAAAAAAAAAAAATCTGTTATTCAAAATTATAAAGATTTTATGAATTTTTTTTAATTGGATTTTGGTAGATTTTATAGACTTTTTAGTTGATCATATAAATACCAAACCCTACAAACAATCACATTCAACTATGAGAGACTTTTCTTTTTCTTTCTCATCTCAAACTTTTTTATTTATTTCATTATTTTTTGCTTTGAAGGCGGTGACATAATCTCTCACCCACACATTTTTTTTTTTTTTCAAGATGAGACTTTTCATATGATTTTAATAGTAATGTGTTCATACATCAAAATCACTATGAATCAATTTACAAGCCTACAATGTAGTTCACTGTCTCATTCATTTTAAGTTCATAAATTTTTAATGAAATGAAAATTTTCATAAAAGAAATAGATCTGAGTCTAGAAGAAGTTTTAACTCGGGATAAACAATCAAGTTAAAGTTTTAAAAGACCTTTCTAAACTATTGCAATCAATTTTGAAAAAATATACAATTTAACGTAGGAAACAAAGAGTAATGTTTGGGATGTTATAAAACATAGACAACTTTGGATATTCTTCAAGTTAAACAGATGATTAATGTTTTGATCATCATATATTTTTTGTTGAATTATTTGATTTATATTTTGATGACATTATTGATTTTATGAGTTAAATGAAACATTTTATATTTTTTACTAATATTTTGTTATTATTTTTCACTATTACTTTATGAAAATTTGTGAAAAATATATCTCAAAATGAGTTCATGTACATTAGGTGAGATGATTCAGTTTATGATAATTTATGATTAGTGATCTTGTTGCACCGGCAATAAACATGCATGAACCATTTCACGAAGTATGTGTCCTGGATAATCCAAAGTCTCGATAATTAGCTCGCGGTCTTCCGATCGAAAAACAACGTCGATGAAGACGTATAGGTGCACTATTACGCGGTAGTGATTCTAATTTTCCATGCATTTCCCATTTATCGCTTAACGACTTTAACTTTGCTTATTTCTTTTTTTTGAGGATCGGCGAATCAAATTATATTTCTGTTCCAATTTTTGTCTCTTCTTCTCCCTCCGAATCACACTTTTCCTTGCCATAATGGTTCATTTCCTATGTTCAATAATATTTCCAAGCACACTCTTGTTGGTTTGTGTTTAATAGTTTTGAATTTTTTTTTTTTTTAGAAATCCATAAAATCTTTTCAAATCTTATCTTATAAATATGTGAAATCCTATATTCTAAATCCATTAAATCCAAATTATAAAATCCTAATCACAAAAGTCATCTTAAAAAAATCTTAACAGTTTTTAGTTTCTACAAAATCTTAAAAATCTTTAAGACTTTTTTATGCCAAAAAAAGTATTTTAAAATCCTAATCCAATACACCCTTATATAATATTAAAATCAAACGAATATTGATTTATATAAATAAATAACATTACAAAAATAATCATTCAACATAAATTTAAACAAAAACTCTAATTAAACAGGAAAAACTAATATATTTTTAAAACTAATTAATTTATAATTATATATTAAAAATAAAACATAAATAGATATAATATTTTAACTTCATCATCCGAATTAATTTCTCCATATTTTGTAAATGCTTATTTCCATAGTTTCTATATTGCTTTAAACTACTAATACAAATAAAAATTAAATCATAATAGAATATCAAAATTAACATATAAAAAGAATAATTAAAATAATAAATAGATAATTGAATAATTTAAATAATAAAATTATAATATATTAATTAATATGTATATACATAAGGTGCGGGGCGGGGCGGGGTGGGTACTACAGTACCCGTACCCGCACCCATCCCCATGAGATTTTGCGGGTAAATACCCGCCCCATCCCCATCCCCAAATATGCGGGTTATTACCCTACCCGCGTATGGGTATTTTTGCGGGTGCCCGTAGGGTCTGGGTCCATATTGCCATCCCTAAAAAGAACAACAAAAGAAGTATTTTTTAGTACATATATTTTTGTTAATTTGGAGGTGTTATCTTAGTAAGTAAAGCTCTTTATAGATTATAAAGATTTGAAAACAAATTCCACTTCCTATTCCCTGCATGTTTGACATAAAAATTGTTGCAATGAAAACGTGGATTGTGTGAAATTTCTGTATAAAATAAAGTGCATGTCTGAGTGGGTTTATAAAAATCACCGGTGATTTTTTAGTTGACCCGTTGGCCTTGAAACCAATAATTAAAGACTTATTTTTTGAGACATAAATGAAGGAAATGATAGATCCTCCTAAGTGAAAAGTAAAAATGATAGATTCCGGTAAGATTGGAAATGGGGACGAGTGATTAATAATTGGGCCGTAGCATGGCCCATTGTACGCGCAGAAAGGGCCCTGATAAAAAGTCAAAATCCAACAAGGGAAGAGACAGAGATGAAGAACGTGAACATCTGAGGTTTGTTAGGTAGTACATCATCACGGTGCAGCTTAGCGTGATCATCATTTGTTTTGAAGGAATGACAATGGTTAAGGGTATGGGTGAGAATCCCCCACATGCACCTGCACTTGCACCTGCACCTTTGCCTCCAACTGGGTTGCTGATGAATCGGTGCAAGTTCATTTGGCGCCTTCTTTTGCTCTCTAATCTCGCCCTTGGAGGTCCCTTTCGTCGCTTTCTCCCTCCCTCCTTCTTTCTTTATTTTGTATCAATCAATAATCGCTCGTTGCTATTAACTGTGATGATCCACGCTTTCATTGCGATGTTTAGCGTTTGCCTTTCATGTGTTCGACACATTGCCTAACACAACTAACCTGCTTTTTATTTTATTTTTTCTTTCAAACAAGATGCCCTCATGACACGTGCACTACACGTGCTTTCCCCCCCTCAAATTCTACGTAGCATTTTGTTAAGCTAGCTCCATAGGGAAAGTATTCCAGCCTTGGAGAGAGAGTTTTGTGGTCTTAGATTGCCTATGGTCGAAGACAATTGTGCTTTATACTGAAAAAAAGTCCATAGGAGAGGAGAGGATAGGATATTAACATTCAAACAATTTGAAAGATGACTTTGATTATGGTGTTTTGTTGATTGGCTTGATTGCTATAGAGAGCATTTTGACTTTTGAGTGATTGTTTGCATGGAGACGACAACATTCATGATACACTACAATATTATGTAATGAAATATACTTGTATATATTTCATAATTTCATACTTATTTGTTGTACTGGATGGCTATGTTAGTAAAAAAACCCTTCCAATTGTGTTTGATGTTATCATTGATGAAGGTATCGTATTTGAATGGCATTAAAAAAAGAAGCTTCTTAAATACAAAATTGATGAACTTGAAATTTGTATCTATTTGGGTATTTTGGGGCATCGGAGGGAGGATTTAAAGGAATTAATTGACACATCTCAGTGGTTATCATTGCCAATGGGTATTGGATTTTAGACCCTTTTATCGGTAAATGAACACTTCTATTATATTACTGCATGTTGTGATTGGATAACGGGTACTATTTGGACTTGTCTAACATGATTTTTCTGCAAGTCGAGTACAGCTGTCATGTGCAGAAAGAAATGTAAAATCAGAATAACAGTGGTTCAGGGGGTTGTAAGATGTTTTCATTTAAAATTTTAAATGTATGTCTAAAAATGGGTGGGACTGTTCTTTTTTTCTTTTTGGTTCTTGGTTACATTGATGAAAATGTGAGAAAATGACAGTTCAGTGACTGCTACCTTAGTATTTTGTAGGCTGATGGAATATCTATGTTCAATAGTTCTGCGGTGTGAAGTCATTGGTCACTTGAGTTATGTCAATTGCAATGTTAAAGCATAGTTGTCATCATCAATTACTAATGATTTAATTCCTTGAAGAAAAAATTAATGTGTTTAGGATATTGTGTTTATAAAATTGTGTTTTGTAATTTAAAAAGGATGATATGAAATGATCAGTTTGACAGATAGTATTCATGGTTATCCTTGTACTTATCACATGACGTTGTATCATAGGCAAAAAATCATTTGTGTTTGGACTTCAACTTCTCATATCCTTTCCAGACTTTTGATATTGAGAAAAAAAAAATGGATGTATACCTTAGCATTATAGCATATGACTTTTGGCTTTGGTTTAGAGGGAACATTTGAAATATACTGATCAGCATTTGCTTCTTTTTTTTCCTCCATGATTTGCATTTGATTGCAGCTTTTCTATTTGCAAATGCAAAACGAAGAGATTCAATGGAGATTAATAGAAGAACAACTCATAAATCGCATAAGGGCAAAGCCAATGTTGAAGTTCCTCCTGAACCCATCACAAGTTCAATTGATTCATATTATGATGATTTCTTTGTGCCTGCCACAACACCTCTGAAAGTGCAGACTCCTATCCCTGAAGAACAACAACATGAAATTTTCCAGTGGATGCTGGAAGAAAAAAGAAAACTGAAACCTAAGAACCCTCTAGAGAAAAAACAAATTGATGAAGAAAAGGCCATTCTTAAACATTTCCTGCGCGCAAAGTCAATACCAAAGTTCTAACTTAAACTACCGTGCTCTAACATTACCATATCACTGACAGATTAAATAGTTTCAACCCAACTGACAGGTTTTAAATTTGACAAAGCTCATTTCTTCTGAATTCCATTTTTTTGCTGGACAGTATTAATGAGTTAATAGCATTGAATTTCCAAGAGTTTTAGGAAAACAGGTATCCTGCCAAACTTAACCTAGTGGAGGTCATGTATGCATACTAGCTGAACAGTTGGGATAACTATAGCCTTCTCATTTACATGAAACAATGGATATTTTGCAAGAATGTTATTGAGTTGGTATTACATCAACAACTTTCATTGAAAAGGGGAAACATTATGGCCTACTATGTACTCTTTCTCTTAACATGTGATATCTCTATTGTTGATGTACCTGTATGAATGAGCTACTTGCCAGTTGTTATTATAATGAGTAAATTCTATGAAATGTGGGGGACGCAAAGAGTATATGCAAAAGAAGACATAAGAGATGATAGTGATATAAGAGGAAGAATATAAATATATGGCTATGTACTCCATTTGTGTTGTTTGTGGCAAACTTATCACATGAAAACGGTAAATCACTGATATCCTTCAAGTGGGTCTGCGTGCATTAATCGATGTGTCGTTTTGGGACTACTTGCTTCAGGTGGCTTTTATGGTCCCCAAATGCACTTGTGCTACTAAAGTTTATAGCCGTTGATGATGCTCCTGCAGTTGTTATCCCAATACTCATACACCGCTGAATAAGTGATGTTCAATTTTTGTTTATGGTTTACTACTTGCAGTTGTTACTTGTAGAATTAGTCGGTGCCTCTAACTTGTAGTGTGTCTTAGATAACACACAAGAATCAATTCTATCCCACAAAATCATAGCGAAACCATAAAAATAAAAATAAAAAGTAACTATGGTTTTATTTTTAGGATGAAAAATTAACTGATTGTTTCTTACCATGAAACTAATTCAGACAAGTAGCTTCTCTTTCACTTTAGTTTTGTGGGTAACGCTAAAGGCATCGTACTCTTGCATCATTTCCTTCTCAATTCACTGCTTATGGTTTGTCAACAGTGTCCAATAGCGGTAAAGCTACCTTATTTAACCATTTAAAATCACAAACACTCTATTTTGAATTATAGAGACCAATTGAGCATGACTCAAATTCGACCCAAAAAATATGGAGATTTGGCCGTCTACAGCTGAAAATTCTCCATTGTTGTTTTTGGAATATGCTAGGTTTTGCTTGAGCAGCTATCCAAAATCGGAATCTAGAGATGAGGATCTCTTATTTTTGGCCACCTTATACAGTTCTTGTCTTATTGAATTATCTCTTTGCACTGCACTGGCTGGACCATCCTCGTCTTAAGTACTAATTGTCATGTAGCAGTAATTCAAGTATCAAAGCCTGCCACTCACCACATGCTTTTTCTTCCCTGTTCATTTGAATGCATGGATATGGATCTTTTGAATTTACCCCTACCTCCCCCGGTGCATCATCATAAAATGCCAATTGTAACAAAGTTAATGTGCTAAATTGGTGCAATTTTCTGTGACAAAGGAAACATTTCTTCTTTGCAAGATAAACTTGGAACTCTACCTTGGTTTTATGACATCTGGTTACAACAATTTCTAGGTTATGACCAAATTGTTCTGTTTTATATCTGCTTGCAGCATGGAGTACCCATTTGATTTGGGAGAAGTCTCCAGTTCCGTTTCATTATCTTATCCTGCGACTTGCCTCTAAATCCCATCTAAGATGGATTTTTTAAATGCATTACGCCAAACTATCGATCGCACGTCATTTCTTTTTTTGGTCAATCACATTATGTGATTTCCTGTTACTCATGCCGATGTAAAAGTGCATCGAGTTTAGGTAGAAAGTCATACTCTAGTGTAGTAGCACATTTTGTTAAGGTATATGACATCCATTAAAAAATATATCTGAATTGCCTTTTTTATATCATTAGTTTATTGCTACATGTCTTATTTGAGTTATTTCTATAGTTAATTTTAATTTGTAAGAGCTAACATGAATTTAACAAAAGCTAGTTAAATTCTTTTCGGACATAAAGTTTCATATATATAAATTTCTCAAAACATGAAAACATGTTCATTTTTTATTGGTTAAAACTTAAATAAAGATTTGACGAAAATAATGTGAAATAGGATTTAAAACTATTTAAATAATTTAACTCAGATTTAAAGAAAATAAAAAATGGCCATTTTATAAAAACAGATTGATTATAATGATTAAAATAAATTAAATTCGAGTAATAATATATTAAAGGCTAAAATCATAAAAAAAAATATAACTTGAGAAAATTACACTCCTGAACATTTTATCAAAACTGAAAAGAAACAGGGAGATTATTTTGACAAATACAAAGGGCTGGTACCTCTAACTAAGAATGTTGTTAATGTAATTAAGCAGAGTAGAAAACAAAAACATAAGATACATCACAATTTTGTATGTCCAACAAAGACAGATCAATAGCCGCAGCAAAAAATTCAGGTTATTCCGTTATTGCAATGAGGTCGGTATACTATCTATAACAGTATATTTCCACTGGTAGCATCTTTGCAGCATACACCACAAGTGGAACCTAAACTACGATCCAATTTGCAAGAGTTAGCATCGTCTGAACAAGATAATGTAGCTTGCTTTCCAACCGGAGCAGCGCTATGATATTTTGATGACCACGTGTTTGGGAGAATTCTCAAACATTCAATACAATAACTAATGGCTGAAAAAACTGTCACAAAGTTACCCTGTCATTGCCATGCTTCCTTGCCCCTCTGAATTTCAGTGTCATGAATGACGCTATCCCTAAGAGTTGACAGGTTTTCCATTTAATTTAGGGAAAGGGTCTTGCTTGCTCAACACAACCACTTTGCTTTTGTGGGCAAAGTAACCTTTCATAAGATTCTTATGTATCAGAATGGCCATTATACACTCTACCTGCAAAAGCATCATATATCAATAAAAAAGAACAGTATGAACAGATTGGGAGTAGTAGAGAACAAGGAAAATTAAAGGAACTACCTCATCCACGTCCATATTAATTTCAAGCCATTTCAATGCTTTAACAATAACTTCTAACTTCACCTGATGAGCTCTATTTGGGTCCTTCTGCTTTTGAATGATGTAACTGCCATGTTACAGCCAACAAGCAATAATATGAAACTAGTGATTTCAGTAAATAGCCAAGTCATTTATCAATGTTAATATACTTTGGAATAGGAGGGTGCAAGGTGATACTTACATCTTCTTTACTAATCTCTGGTATACTTGAAGTTCTAACTTCTCTAGGACAAGATATACACCGGATCTCAAGAACCTACAAAAACAAGAAGATTCAATTATGCCCCCTTGATTAAATTTAGGAACAACAGTTCTTCATCATGAAACAATGATGGGCAATTATACCGGTCTTCATGATCTTGGAGTGCACACCGAAGAAGTCGAAGATCTCCCCTTCTTAGAGCTTGTACAATTTTACTATACTGTCCAAATGTAAAAAAGAATATTTACATTAACATTTCTAAGGCAAGGTACATAATGCGGTAAATACTGTAAATGTCAACTACCAAATGCAATAAGGAAGGTTGACGCATGTTTTCTTACAAAAGTTATGCAGCAATAAAATCAGGCACTACATATTCCTCCCAGTGCTTGATGTGAACAATTTGTTTTTGAAAATTTCCCATTGAATAAAATAACCAAATTTCCTAGAAAATAACCACGCAAAACATACCTCAAGCAGATTGTACTTCTCCAAGAGACTGTTTTTAGGTAATATGCCCATTGAAAGCTTCACTGGAATTAGATGTTTAAGAATCATCCTATGTCAAACAAAAACAATAAGTTATACACCTTTATACTCATATAAATATAGTAATATATGGCTTCCTTTTCTTACTTTCCTGTAACAATGAGATGGAGAATTGATAAATTTTCTCAATCTATTCAACCTCTAGGTACCTACGAATGTAACTTACTAGCTTAGAACCAACAAGAGTATTTAACAGGTAAAAATATGAAAAGTTTGAGTTAATAAAGTATTTCTAAGAAAATGCACAAAGCAATTTTAAAGCTAAGTCTTACCCGTTTCCACCAAAATATGCTTATTTACTGTCCATGTATAAGTATAATTGCAAGTAAAATATATGCATAAAACCTAACCTACTAATAACTCATTTCACGCAAATGCAATGTACACAGTTAGCACACCTGAACCAAACCTTATATTGGCTTCACTTCGAGGATTGCAATGCGTCAGGGCATACGATAATTTATAATCAGCCTGTCAAGTTAGAAACATAAACTTCATAAATGATTTATAAAATTTTAAAGGTATATTTTCATTGTTCTTTGCTGTTGCACAGCTGGATAAGTACAAATCAGGTAAAATTGGGATATGAAACGCCCATGAGACAAAGACAATAACAACAACAACAACAACAATCAGCATACAAGCATGCCACATTTATTTTTAATTTTGTTTATGTAAGAAAATGTGTCTATTATAGTGCTTAGCACTTGACCTCTTTAATTTAATTATCTAAGAGTTATTTTCAATTATCCAAAAGTTAATAATTTGAAAATAGTGAAAATGTGGTTACTTTACTATTTTGTCCCTTTTTCCTTTGAATGAATTATACTAGACTAGGGTAATATCTTTCAAAGCAATAGTAATAATACTAAGCTTAATACAAAAAGCAATACATTAATTCATTTTTCCTTGCAATCCAATTTAGATCACTTACAGCAGGAAAATTTTCATTGAAAACTTCAAGACGACCAGTATAGTACATGTAAGTGACCTGAAACGCATCATACAGATAAATGATCTAAAAATTATATGTATATATGAATTAAATTTAATTAAAATACACTGAATATATAAAGATTTTTTACACTGTCATTCAATCATAAATTGTCATGTACGATGAAGTTATTGACTTGACTTTTCCAGTATTTACTATAAAAGTCATGCTTAAAATAATTTTTGATTGGTTAACAGTATATAAAAAATTAAACTCATACAAATTATTCCAACTCTGACCTTGTCTCTTTTGGGAAATTCCTCAAAATCAAATATGCGTGCAGTTTCAATGCTTCTTATTACACTGCGGCAAAGGTGAACTGTGCCAAGCTGCAAGACATTCACAGAATAAAATCAAACTCTAATTTCAATTTTCAACCACAAATGCCATGTTATCTCTGTCCTGGCCAACCTTTCTTGATACCAGTGAACATGCCAAACAAATGATTAGCTCCAATCTACAAGTTCAGACTATTGGCATTGCATATCAAGTCTCAACAAATGAGATCATAAAAAGAGCACTACGAAAGTATGAAATATGAAGCATAGAAAAAACGGAAGCAAAAGCAGCAACAAATACCTTAAAGTAAACCTTGAATAACTGACAAGTTACGTATAATGCTCCAACACGCTTAGAGCCTTTTCCCTGGAATACAATCAAGTTATGAGATAGTAGAATACCTCTGAAAGCCAGACTCCAGACAGTCACTTAACACAATCAGCATAGAAGCATGTGTTGCACAATGAAAACACAAAGCATGGACAATTTTTCCTTAGAAAGGATTCACATGATTACAGATTTCGCTTTCTTCCAAAGAATGTAGAAGACTACGTAGACACAGAAACTATTCGTTCGGTGAGTGATGCATGAACAATTAGGTTCAAAAGTAACCAAATTTGTAAAATACTAAAGCTAGCTATAATCATCCATAGCGCACGTTTAAATAAGGATTTCAAATTAAATTGAACCCATGGAAATATTCACATACCGCAAGGGTGCCAAAAAATTTCATAAGGACAGAACCAGCGCCTTTCAACTTCTCAGGGGATTTCCCATTCGAAGCCAACTCTTTATCAGCCTAAAAAACAAAATCACACCATTCAACCAACTTCCAGAAAATGAGAAAGTAAAAAAAAAAAAAAAATCAAAATGATAAAAATACCTTTTCGGCAAGAACCCTAATATCGTAAACAATGACGTACAAAGCCTCCAGAGCCCACGCGGATTCCCAATTGCGAAACTCCTGGATAAACGCACTGAACTCCACCGTTTCAACACGCGAAAAAATTCAACTCAATTGAAAAAATAATAAGTAGTAGTAGAGAAAAAAAGGGGGAATAGTAAACTAAAATTACTTGGCGGTTTTTTCGAAAGCGTTATAGGCTTCGAGCAAGTTGTTCTGCCGGTAGTTTTGGAGGGACCGGAAGAGAGGAACGAGGATGTCTGCGAACTGGGAATAGTTGTCGGATTGCTTGATGAGTCTGTTGGCGTCTTGAAAGAGGTTGAGCGCGTCGCCGAGAGAGAGAAGAAATGGGGAATTCGAAGAGAGAGAGAAGAGAGACTTGAACGAAGCTCCGTCTTGCGATGAAATCGCATCGGTAAAGCGATTCAGATACTCCGTGATCCTTCTATGAGCTTCCCCCATGCTCATGTACGCCATCGCTACTTCGCTACTTGCTTGAGAACTAACACTCTTGTTGCTTCACCTGCAAATTCTTCCCAAGTACTGCATCCTGTTTTCAGAGAGGCCTAAACTTGGGCTTTGTCTCACTCGTTAGGCCCATTTACGGACAGGCTCGGAAGCCCAACCAAAAACTGATGTTAAGTGAATTTTGTTGTGACCATAATTGTCTAATAGACTTTCTATATATTACGGCTAATTCTTCCCTCTCTCGAAAAAAAAAATCAGAAGTTTTTTATTGTATTTATTATTAGTGTAAAGATTTTATCTTAACGATTAATAAGAACTAATTCTAGATGACACATTTAAAGTAATTATAAGAAAAATTAATATACACTGTATTGTGAGAGGATAATAATGTAGAAAATATTTATACTGTCCATTGTAATTAATTTCGGTCAAGGAATCAATTTATGCTAATATGTTTTGATATATTCAAGCCCTTTTATAGCATTTTTACAACGCCAGCAAATTTGTAACGGTCAATATATTGATTTTTTTAAAAGGAATAGTCAATATATTGGTAAGAAACTGAATACAAAATTCCAAAAAAATAAATAGAGATAACAAAACTATTAAACCCTTGGTATACCTTTTCCCATGTAGAAAGAGGTAGAACTTGACAAGAAAAAGCATTTCCTCTTCGATATCATAATACTTTACAACAATAAGAAATTATTGTACAGTTTAAAAGTTAAAACTATCACATATTCATAATCTCAGCCGATCTTTATAATTAAGTTTTCCAATAAATAATAAAAGTGTTGTAAATTAACCGGAACCATAGTTTTCAGATACGTGGAGACAAAAGAAAATCGATTACTTTGAGCTAGATCCGCAATGCGTGCAACTATGCTAAGGTGTGATTGAATTATTATGGTGAATCCGAAAGAAAAAGCCGCAAAATAGTTCTTTATGCAATTCAACTTTGCTATCTATATATATATTCGCTCTGGTCTGGTCGGCTAATGACTACTACTCAAAACACCTCAACACAGAATTCTTAGTGAAAAGCACTATCAAACCAAATACTACAAATGCATGTATGTATTGTGACACCGATCGATCATTAAATCGAATGCATCATGGCCACGCACGCCACGTGTTCCATTAGAATTGAAACATGGCACTATATTTCAGCACGCGCGGTTACATTTTTTTGCCAAATTTGAAAAGCTGAAACCGAATACTAGTACCTCTCTCGCTTCAGCGGTTCCTAGTTGACAATAAACACAGGAAGGTGGCTCTTTCCCTTGTGCACAGAGAGGGACAAAGTGAACGGTTACATGTATCGCGTAACATACCAAAACCGAAATCATGGATTGGGCGGTGCAAAGGAACGAACTTCACTTATTATTTACGAAACAAAGACTAGAGAGTTTCATTGACCATGTATATACTAAACATATATACACATTAATTAATTAATTAATTAATTCCAGTACTGCAAACTGCAATCGATATCATATGAATTTACTACTGTATATTCATGACGGTGTTATGGCCAGTCCAAAGCAAAACCCTGGAAATTGATCTCTGTTTACACCCACGCTTCCGAAACTTAGCGGAGTTGGAGGCTCTGGCTGCTTCCATTTGGTCACGCTGCAAACTTATGTTCAACATGTTCCACATCACCTCAACGTCTCTGTAGCCGCACATTTGCACATCGTCTTGAAGCTTCAGCAAACCACCACTAATTCCGCCACAATCGTCAGAGAATTCGCCGGCACTACCGCCAACTCGACCACCGGAAACCCCTGTTAATTAAACAATGAATGAATGAATATGTGTCTTCTATATGAAAATGTATGAATATTGAAAATGAGAACAGGATACAAGGAAATTAAGAAAAGGACTCACTAGATTTGCGATGCTTGAAACGAGTAGAGAGTGCAATCCAAGTTTTTCTGATCTTATGCCACCAATCCATCTGGGAAGCGATCTGGCGAAAACAGAGAGGAGGGATGGACTATGGAGTTCAATATATATAATAAGATTTGTGAATGAAAATGAAAATGAAAATATGGGATATATACGGAGAATAAACATTTAATTTAATTTAATTAGAAAAATAAATAAATAGAGAGAGAGAGAGAAAGAAGCACCGAAACCCATAACACGTTGGTTGATGGAGGTGCCAAGCGTCTGGTGTTGGTACAGTCCACAAGGCCCCCCTCGTTTCGCTGCCAATAGTTGATTACTCTTTCTCGTATTGCCAAATAAATAATAATACTGCTTCTTTCGTTCGGCTTCGGCTGCGGCTGCTCTTGTCACCATTCTCTCTATATTTTCTATTCATTCCTCTGACTTCTCATTGACTACTCACCAACCTCTTCTCTATAAATTTCCAATTCTAATTATTTATTTTTCTTCTCTGTTCAGATTGCTTTTTTGCCTTAATAATAATCTTCCTTCTTAGTATTTACTGTATTTAATAATTACAATTAATTTATTCTTATATTGTTATAAATTAATATTACTTATCTTGTATTTATTTATATATATATATATATAAATAAATAAATACAAGATAAGTAATATTATTTTTAGATTATACGTATTTTTTTATAGGAGACAACCAACCCATACACTTTTTGTTTTTACAATCATATTGACTAGGTCACCTTAAAAGAATGCACTCACCGAAACAAATTACTCGAATGTTACGTAATTATAAAAATAAAGTTACTTCTCGAAAATAACAGAATATTATGAGATAAACATGGGAAAAAATCTATAATCATGTAATATTCGATTATATTAATCATTAATGTGATCAACTCACGCGATTGGTAGTAACGGGGTTTGAATAATTTTAATTGTTGTCATTGACTCATTGTGCATAAGAAAAATGTAATGTTTTTATAATATATATATATATATATATATATTATTAAATGCAATATATGATAGAAGGGATTGTGCCCATTTATAATGTCAATAATGTATATTAATATTAATCAATTAATTATTTCTCCTAATTTATATCTTTTAATACTATTTTAAACAAAGAAAATGTATGGTGAATTATTTTAACTTCAATGTTTAAAAAAAAATCATTTATGCATAAATTTATCTTAAATATTTCTAGACTAAAAAAAAGTATTAATACACTATTCAAAGCTAATATAAGATCTATAATACTTAATGCTATTATAAAATATAGGTTATATTCCACCAAACTAATTGAAAACTGAAAAATTAACTGATAGATTGTTAAAAGCTTTTAAATTAGTTTATTAAATCTAAGTATTCAGTGAACTACAAGTTAAAGTAGATGAAAAATATCAAAGAAAAAAAATATATATTTATAAGATATTTTTGTATAAATTTGAATTTAATTTTATGAATAAAAGTATATTTTGAGGTGTTATAATATTAATATTTTAATAAATTTTAAATTTTTATAATTTTTTTATAGATAAATTATTGTTATTAATTTTTAATTTCACTTATTACGTATTTTCAAATCATATAATGTATTCTATTATTAATCTTATCCTATAACTCAAAATATTTTAAATCAAATTTAAAATAAAGTAAAAAAAAAATTAAATAAATATTATATTTTTATTATGTTAATTAACGTAATAATTAAAATAATTTTTTAATATGTAAAAATTTTCAAAATTAAAAAAAAATATAACAATTATTATTTTTAATTTTATGAATTATAATAGAAAATAATAAATTAGATATTGGAAATATTATATATTTAAAATAAATAGTGTAATATAAAAATCTTTACGAAGAATAATGAAAATAAAAACAAAATCTGATTTTATTTAAAAATGATAACAAGTTAGCATTTTTAAAAAAAGTTATCTCACACAACTTTAAAAAAAAAAAACATTATAAGTTACTAAAAAAAATCGTTTATCAAACTCTAAAATTAACTGAAAATCTATTAAAAAAATATAAAAACTAAATTATTTTGATTAAATAATTCATTTTCAAATTAAGATATATTGTAAAAACAAATTTTATCACATATAATATAATATTATGTGTTAGTATAATGATTGATTATCTCTTAAAATATTTCAAAGTTTTGTTCGAGTAATCTAAATCATTATTTTATTTTAAAAAATATCTTTTGAAATTGAATACATATATATACTGTTTATATTTCAATCGGTTAAAACCTGGTTTTGCAACTATAAATATCTTAAATCTTTCCATCTTTTATTATTACTTTAACAATTTTTTAATAAAAGTATTTGAAATTTCCAATCTATCTTAAAGATCCTTAATGTAGAAGTTTAAAATTTTATAAACTAGAGAAGTAATTTTAATGTAGCATTTTATATTGGTATAGAATTGGGGTGAAAATAATTCAGAACGCCTTAAGGCTTAGCCCGTCAAAGGCTTAGCTTATTAAAAATGTTAGACTTAAACATTTTAAGAAACTTTTTTAATTAAAAATGTCAAACTTTAAAAAAAATTATTAATCCCGATAGATTAACCTATTTATATAATAACATAAATATAATATTTATATTTATAATTATTAATATTAATTACAAGTTTTAAAAAATATTGAATAATTTATGTGATAAACAAAACATATTGGCTCATTTAGATTTGTTAGTCTAAGTAGCTAGGCATACAATCGTACTTTCAGTCTAGGTAAGACTTTTAAACCAGTCAGGAACTTTAAAAAAAGGACTATAATAAATAATAGATTTAGACCGAGTAAATATGATGTAGAGCATGCTGAGGCCCTATAGCCGAGCCTAGCCAATTTCCACACATATTAACTAATTTTTGTTGAAAAAATGAAATGACTATTATTTTTAGTAGGATTTCACTTTCAATCCCATTTTTATTTTTGATAGGAAATATTGTATTCGGATAATGCAGTGGCTTATTCATTCACAGGAAATGAGGTTAGGCTTAGGAACATGTGAGCTGATCCCACCCGCATTCTTTTCATGCCGGCGGCACTTCCCGGCCGGAGTATCAGCACTTCAACTTCATCATCTACCCCGCACTTTGGTCGCCTATGCAATTTCTAATAAGATTCATGAGAGGTGTGTCTGTTTTTACGTTGTACAATGATCCATGTTGTCCTAGGTTGCAGAGCATATGAAAATAATTTATGTCATGCTTGTGCTTTGTGAAGCTAAGTTGTAAGTACTACTACTCAGGGCCTTAAGCGGAGGAATTCAGCTAACATGTTTTGATATCTCGTGGAAATGGCTTTCTAGACTTATCTCCTTTTACTTGCTATCTCTCAATCTCGCTGCTGCTGCTGCAGCCTCCGATTACCCACCTCCCTCTGCTTATTATCCCTGTGAGGACATTAGCAATTACTATTCTCCTGTCACTGTGAAGCAGCATTCGAGATTAAGAGGTGAAGCACTCAAGAGACAATTGAATAGCATCATTGCCCCACATCGTTCCTTCTCCTACAGACAGGTCGATTTTGATTCAATCTAATATATTTCGAATCTAGAGAGCTGAACTGAAATGTTTGCCTGATTAACAGGTGTGGGATGCCCTCAAGGTTCTTGATGCTGCTGATATTGATCATCCAGAAGCTTCATCCGGAATGTATGGACTTATCATGTCATTAGCTTATATGTATATGTTTATGTAACTAATGATTATGATGTGCACTGTAGAGTTGAGATATACTCCTTGAGAGTTGTCCCGAAACGGTTGGCAGGAAAACCACAGGGATGGAATAGTGAGTCTTGCCATGACTTGGATGTTATTAGTTTCTCACAGATAATGAGTGAGAGATTCACTTATAACTTATTTATTTGTATTTGTACAGGGGAACATCTATGGCCTCGTTCTTATGGGCTCACTAAAGCTCCATCTTTGACTGATTTACATAACATTCGCCCTGCTGATGTAAATGGTAAGAAAGGCCACTGCTCCGGATTTCTATTTATTTTTATTAGTCAAGATTGCAATTTCAGTTGATATTATTACAAGTTTCTCTCAGTCAATTCATCAAGGGGGAACAAGTACTATGGTGAATGTATTACTAGCTCGATCAAATGTTTGAGGCCCGCTAACAAAGAAGCTGCTTTGGACACTGAAACAGACAAGGAGAGGTGGACACCTCCTATGCAGGTCATCTTTTCTCTCATACGTTTATGTTTTTAGCTATCATTTTCAAAGCCTTATAACTGACTTGGTAGTTCTGTCATATGTTAATTTATGTTGTGTTTTCCTGCCCACTGTGAAATTGGGAGATTTTTCAAGTCCATAAATTTCTTTGAGAATTTGAAATTGTCATGAAGTATTTTATGAATTTGAAGTTTAGGACAAGTGTAATGTAATTAGTCAACAAGATTGTGGTTATGAGTAGGATACATGTCCAAATTGAGGTGGAGCATTTTACTCGAGACTAAGCCTGTGACCTTAAGATTGTACTAAAACTGTGTTATGCTTTTGGCTGATATAGATGATAGTCTGAGTAGTGTACTTGATCAATCTATTTATAATTAGATCTTCTGATTTGGGATGTTACCTCTCCTTCAGGTTAGAGGGGATATAGCAAGGGCATTAATGTACATGGCAGTCTGTTATGGGTTCCAACAACCAGGGGGAAGTCCAGGCCTTGGCCTCTCGGATGCCCCAAACGTTGGTAGGTTGAACACTTAGAACTGATGTTCTCATTCGACAATAGTATTTTGGTTTTGATCTTTCATTACTTCTTTTAAAGATAAAAATATCTTACCTGCATGCAGAAAAGAGGGAGATGGGGCTCCTTTCCACTTTATTAAAATGGAATGAAGTTGATCCACCTTCGAGGGAAGAAAAATTGAGAAATGAAAGGATATGCAAATTTTATCAGCACAATCGGAATCCCTTTGTCGATCATCCGGAGTATGCCAACCTTATATGGAAGCAAGCTGTTTCAAAACATGCTCCTCATAACAAAAGCCACACTAATAATGTATCTTATTCTGCCATTGGCTTAGGCTAAATTTACCTTTGATATCTCATAAATTATAATTCATCAATTTTTATTTTACTCAAATAACATTGAGAGTTAATATATCATTTATTTAATGCATTTTATTACATAATTAATCTCAAATGAGATTTAAGTAATTTTAATTTTAAAAAAATATTTCTTACGTGAATAAAAACTACAATATTTTAACTTTTAACTATTAATTCATACAACAATATTTACAATAAGTTATACAATGACTTCCTTAAAAAAAAGTAACAAATAGTATGCCATCACTGTAAGAATTTTAAATTTTTTTGTTTAAAATAATTTTTTACTTTTTTATATATCATTTTTTTATTTTAGATTAAGATAAATTTAAAAACATTCCCACAAATTAAAAATATTTACCAAACACATGTAATGAGAATAATATTCTTAGTAATCATATTTTTGAAAATATTATTCTCAAGAATATAATATGGAATTAAATAAGAAATTATGATGATTATACTTTTATAAAAGT
The DNA here is from genome assembly GCA_014843725.1 of Amphicarpaea edgeworthii. Classification (NCBI taxonomy): domain Eukaryota; kingdom Viridiplantae; phylum Streptophyta; class Magnoliopsida; order Fabales; family Fabaceae; genus Amphicarpaea; species Amphicarpaea edgeworthii. The sequence goes on along the minus strand of CM026324.1, from coordinate 23,465,970 downwards.
ATTTTCAGGAGTATTATTTCTAAGAATATTAAAAAAATAAGAATTAAAAAGGGAGCTAGTAGGTATACTAACTACTAAGTATCAGGGGTGTTTGTGGTGTGGTTTGGTTTGATTTTTGGACAAAAAGTGGTCCGAACCAAACCTAAAATAAAGTTGTGGTTTGGTTTGGTTCGGTTTTAACATAACATCAAATCCAAACCAAATCAAACCAATTTTTTGTGGTTTGGTTCGGTTCGGTTTCGCGATTTTTTTTTTTAATCTATTATCATAGTTTAATTTTTTTAATTAAACTCACATTATTATTATTTTATATTTTTTTTTATTAAATTTTGATTTACATATTTTAGTTTAAAAAATATTATTTTTACTTCTATTTAACATTATTATAAAATGATATTACTACCTTTTTTTTAACATAATAATAAATCATGTTTCACTTTATATTTAATTTAATGTTATTTAGTAATATCAATATATTTTTTTGTAATATATGAAAGTATGTGTCATAATATATTACAAATTTATTATTAAAAAAAATACTATAAATCACATATTATGATCATAAAAAATTAAAATATTGTTAGTTAGATAATATTAAATATCTAAAAGTAAATCAATATAATTATAAAATGCGGTTTGGTTCGATTTAGTTCGATTTTTTATAATAAAATTCAAAAACTGAACCAAACCGCAAAAAATATGCGATTTTGAAAATTTTTGGTCCATGCGATTTTTCGATTTAATCGGTTTGGTTCGATTTAGTTCGATTTTTTATAATAAAATCAAAAAACTGAACCAAACCGCAAAAAATATGCGATTTTGAAAATTTTTTGTCCATGCGATTTTTCGATTTAATCGGTTTTTAATTTTTTTAGACAGTTTCGCGGTTTAGTTTGGTTTGATTCGGTTTATGAACACCCGTACTAAGTATGAGGTAATTCGGCAACGGACAACCCAATAAGAATATAACCCGCACTGAGTCAAGTAGTTACCGACCCGTTAGGGTTTTTGTTTTGTTAAAAGAACTGCAATTCCCAGACGCATTTGAATTCAGCACGGCGAAACGCAGCAGTTAGGGTTTCCGTCGTTTGTGGAATGGAGGAGCATGCGTCCCAGGTGGGTCGGTCCCTGATCAAGCAGCTAGCGTGCTGCAACAAGAGCAGCAGAGAGAAATCCCTCCGGCTACTCCTCAAATCATGGCTCCCATCTCAGTCCCAACCCCTCTCCGAAGAAGACTCCAAAAAACTCTGGAAGGGTCTCTTCTACTGTATGTGGCACTCCGACAAGCCCCTCGTCCAATCCGAACTCGTCGACCGCCTCTCCTCTCTCCTCCTCTCGCTTCACCATCCCGTCTCCGTTCAGTACTTCTCCACCTTCCTCCTCACCATGCGCCGCGAGTGGTCCGGTATCGACGGGCTGCGACTCGACAAGTTCTACCTCCTCATTCGCAGCTTCGTCTCCAGGTTCTTCTCTCTCATGAAAACCAATTCCTGGGATCTCCAACTCGTCCAGCGATTAATCCAAGTTTTCGACGACGCCACTTTCTCCTCCCAGGAGAACAAGTCTCACGGCAACGGTGTTAATTACCACATTGCCACTGTTTTTCTCGAGGAGCTTCGTCCTTTTCTCCCGCTTAAGCAGCATGTTCTCGAGCTGCTTCTCAAGCCGTTTATCTCCGCTATGGGGAGGGTGCACGATAAGGTATTGGTGGGGAAGATTAAATCTGGGGTGTTTGATTTGTTGCTTAAGATGGGGAAGAGGTTGCTGGAGATTAAGAAGACTGGTGACGAGGTTGATTCTCGTGACGAGGTTGTTCTTCTTGGAACTGTTGCATTGGTGATGGGCTTCTCTGGGAGGCTTTATGAAGTTGGTTCTTCTACTGAGTGCATTCAGGGGAATAGAAAGGTGCTCTTTGCACTGCATTCTGAGTTCGTGAAGCTGGAGAAGGAGGCCGCCAATTCGGGCTTTGAGTTTGTGATTCCTGATGTTGTTGTTGATGATGATGATGTGGAGGAGGAAGTGCCGGAATTGGTTCCGCTGGTGCCTGCCGAGGTTGCTGGTAATGGTGATGTGTTGAAGAAGTGTGATAAGAAGGTTTCCGTCAAAGGTGGCAAAAACAAGAAGAAGAAAAAGAAGGGTGGTGCATCTGATATGATTGTTGCTGCTGCTGAGAATGACAAGGAAAATGTAGCTAGTGAGAATGGTGGTGAGCACTTGAATGATGGTAGTGCGGTGTTGTTGACTGAAACTGTGATTGCTAACCTGCAAAAGCAATTTGAGAAGGTTGCTGAGGAGGCGGGTTTGGATGACGGAGTTGCTAGTGCGTGTGGTTCACCTGAGGCTGCATCTGCTAAAGGAGGAGGAACTGTGTCTAAGAAGAGGAAGAGGACCAAGAGTTTGAAAGGGAAGGCGGCATCTCAGGGTTCTGCTGATATGGATGGTGAGGAGAGTGCAGTGGCAAAGAGTGGAGAGAAGAGTACAAAGAAGGTAAGATTTTCGATGAAAAATAACTTGGTTTGGAAGCCACAAAATCCTTTACCTCCTCAGAGTTTGAGGTTGCCTCCCTCTGCAACACCCAGAGGAAGTGCACTCAAGAAGGGTGTGCCTCCAGGTCCTATCAGGGAGACGCCTCTTCCTACCAAAAAGCCAAAACTGAAGAGGGCCAGGAAGGCAATTAAGGGTGTTGCTCCTGTCAAACGCCTGAAGAAATTAAAATCGCGTGTTGCATGATTGATTTTATTTTCTGCACCTTGTTATGGGGTTGTGTTTCCATAACTACTTATTTGCCATACGATTTTAGTTATTGTTGTGAAATTTTTCAAAGTTTATTGTGATAATTCATCTTTGCACCAATTCAAAAGCAATTTGTTGACTTGTATAGTTTAAGCAAACTATATGTGTCCATGCCTTCTTCCTGCTATCATGTGATGACGAAATAACTACTAAATGCTTGATGATTACCTTTATGTGTGGTGGAAAAATGATAATACAGAGGATATGATATGAACCTTTTAGTTAGAATATTTTCCTCAAATTCCTGGCTTTTATGCTGTGCGAATGTCTTTGTAATATTTTCAACTCATATTGAGACATTACTACACTAGGACTAGGCTACCTTCACAGTAGGTTATTTTTCAAACTTAAGCTTTGTTGGGTATCAATTTGTAAGAGATATTGATAGCTAGTGGAGGAATTGCCTTTCTTTGGGCAATGAAGGCCTGTGAGTTGAGCAGTAGCTCTACTTGCTGGTTCTTTTATGTTTAAGGTGGATAAGAAATTGAGAATGATGGTTCATTGCTTTGCATTGTGTTGGAGTTATTTCAGTGATACCACACTTCTGGTGATTAACAGGGAGGTCAATAGGTTCTTTGACAAAACAGGAGGATCACTGGTGCCGTGGTGATCAGGAGGAACACTAATTGAATTGGATGTGCGGTACTCAGCCTCCGGGTGAATTTTTGTGACATTTTGTGAGTTAATTTTGCCATTCTTTTAGACTTTTTCTAATTCTGTTTTTTTGTACATAAAAGTAGGCCTTTGTTCGAAAAAAAAAGTACACTTTTTGCCTTTTGGGTGCAATAGAACATGGAGTTTCAGACGTAATAAAAGCTTATACTTTTTTCAATATATATTTTAAGAGAAGCATATATTTATAAATTGGGTTTCTTTATTCTTGTTCGGGCTCTTGGTTTGTATCTAATGTGAATGGGAATGTAATTATGCTTGATTTTTCAATCTTGAGCTCAATCACCCTTTTATTGCATGTTTACTGTTTAGTTACGTTTATACGAAACTAGTAAGAATATTTATTTTTAAGGAGTATGCCCTCTAGAAGAATTGCATTTTATTCAAAAACACAATGTATATTTCAGTGTCAAAGTTTGAGTATAAATGTGTTCTGTGGGAAAGTCATTTTTTTGCATTCTCATGAAGATAGTTCGTTTTCTTTGCGATTTAATGTAATGACCTAACGAATACACAGATCACGAATCAATGATTATCTGTATTTTTTTCAATTTCAAGGGCAATTTTTTTCGTTTTTGTTTTTTTGTTTAGGGGTGGAAATGGTCGATTAACTTCTCGCATTTCTAGGTTTGACTTGTGATTGTGATGACAGCTCATTACCGCCTTCTGTTGTTACTTGTATTGTCGTTATGAAGAAAATATGAGTGATTTTGACTAAAGCAAATTGACATCAAAGTGGAGTCGTTTTCTGCACATTTAATTCAATAATACCTAATGCAAGTTTATCAATTTATTGGGTGGTATACATTACATAGTAATTATTAAATGGACAAAACTCATTATGTTTTTTTTTTTAAAAAATCAAACGATAATGATATGTGGATTTTTTAAAAAATATTATGCAAAATATTTTTAATAAATGCTATTAAATTAAAGGAAATGTTTAAGTTATTATTTGATTTAAGAACTTGATAATTAGAGGATAAATAATTTGCTTGATAATAAAGACGTGATTGGAAGGTTTTACATTTATGGCATTTTTTTTTTATTTTGTTTCTGCTAAAAGTTCATTTAAATATATATATATATATATATATATATTTTGAGAAGAAAAATAGAGAATATTTATTTGAAATAAGGTTATCATGAAATTTTCTTAAAATAAATGCTTATTTAAATGAAAATGTATATTTTTTTTTCTTATTAAAATCCCGCAACCCAAACATATAATAAGAAATGTGTCATTCATCAATTATCATATTCATATGGTACACATTTAAATCTGATTTAAAAATCGCAATTAAAAAGTTAACTGGAATAATTTTTTTAGGACTTTAATGAATGAAAATGTAATTCCACTTCTCAAAGACAAGTATTAGAAATTTACAACAACTCGTGTAAAAATGTATTCAAACTTAATGTTATAACGAGATATATAAACACATTTTTTCCATTATAATTACATAATTTTAAATGCATTTGGTTCCAATTTAATTTTATAAAATCAAAATCTTCAAAAGTCGAAGTTTGCAAGCATTTACTAAACTGATAATATGTATGGTAAAAAAAAAACAAAAACTCTAAACCAAGAAGACAGAACAATAATTCGACCAGGCAAGACTTTTACCTATTCAACAAAATTAATTTGGTTTTTGTTTGACCCAGCAAAAATATAAAAATCATTCTTTGATTTTATTTTATAGTATTGACCGAGTCAAGATAATTTTCATACTTGAATTCATCCGAATTTTATTACTTCTTTACTATGCCTAACCAACATTCTGGTTTTTCTTAGATTTTTATTTGACCTCTGACCTTTAGAGGAAGGGGATGAAGAAAATCCCACGTAACAAAAAAAAAAAAACATCGTGAAGAAAACGCAACCTTAAGTGCACAACTTTTTATTTTTATTTTGCAATTTATAATTCTCTCCAACAAATTTAGTAATAACCAAAATTACAACGAATCTCATTTGCACACTATTTCACAGACAATAGAATGCATAATAATAAAGTATGAAGTATGAGCTGAGGACGGACCCTATAGGCTATAGTGTTTTTATTATATAATTTACACAAGACATGAAAACAAAAAATTGAACTCATGAGGTGTGAGAGGTTTATAATGTAAACTAATTTTGTTTTGATGCGATTGTGCATTCGGGAGGAAGGCCCTGTGGGAATCGCTTAGTATCAGTGCAGTAGTTGTAAATCATGTAGTTCTTTTGCACCCATTGAATTCTGGCTTGCCCTGTTGCATCCAATGATTGTTTCAACCATGATGATGGATTGTTGGAGGAGCAAGATGAGCCTGATGAAGAACTCCATACACATGCTTCTGAATTGAATTTTCTGTATGAGGCTGTGAATGGGGCTTGGCTCCAATCTGTCTTCACTAGGCCTCCTCTTGTGGCCCAATCATCTGCGTTCCAAAGGCTTGAATATATCCTCATGGCTTGGTTTTTTGGAAAAGAAACCCCTTTTGATTCTAGATTCTTGAACTCTCTTATGGGTGTCCCATCCACTGAGAATCTATAACATGAGAAGAATAATAAGAAAAAAAATTTTAATCATAAAGTTAATATAGATATATCTTCTAGTTAGTTACTGCTTTTTAACTTAATTAAGTTTTGGTAAATAAATATAGAGTATAGTTTACATTTGTTTGGTCACGTTATAGCTATTGAATTCAATTAATGAAGTAGGACATAAAGAGGTATGCATAATATGTTTACATGATGCTCTGAGGATTCCAAAGAATGGAATATGTGTGGAAGTCCTTGGTGGGGTCGAACCACAGATAGAACTGTTGTTCCCTGTTACCTTTCCCTTGTGTGAATACGTTTGTGTGAAGAATATAAGGATCACCACTCAAATTACCCAGAAATTCAAAATCTATTTCATCATGAGTATTCCCAAGAGAAGATAGCTGCATCAATTACAAGCAAATTAATATATAGTTAATATTATTTCTGATTCAATTTGATATGGCAAAACTAATATATAGAGACTTACATAATAAGCTGTGACTGTGCCTGCAGAGTTACCAGGCACGAGTTTTAGTTGCATGTCAATTTTTCCAAACAAGTACTCATTCCTAGAACGAAATCCAGAGCCAGAGGTCTTGTCTAGGGACAAGGTGAGAAGTTCCCCACTGTTGAGGATTTTGGCACGACCATCACCCCATGTTATCTCAAAGTCTTGGTTGAAGTTACCAGCAAAGGCTGCAACCACAAAAGTTGTGATCAGAAGGACAAGAAATATCTTACTTGTCATTCCTTTAAGAAGACAGAAGTGGTGCCTAGCTATGTATGTTTGGTTTTAATTAATTTGGTTGGAAAATATCGAGCAAGAGAAAGAGGAGAATGGACACAAAATGCCAAGAGAAGTATTTGGTGAGATGCTGGAGTGCATGCAGAGTTGTGAAAGAAACTATATATAGGGACTGCTTTAAGAGGAGGCAATTATGAATGTGAAGGGTAATTGGGTCTTGGAGGTGGTGGAAGTGGTTGGGAAAATATTACAATCGTGTAGAGTGCATGAGAAATGGATGTCTGTGGGGTTGACTTGTCTTTGGTGGAGGGCTAGTTGAGTATGGGGACCATGCCAGCTAAGAAGGGATGACATATCCAAATGTTCTCTAATTATTTGGGTTTCTCAACACAAAATTTTGATTAATTACACATAAAATAAAATTTAATGTTTAATGGTATAAACAGTTCATCATAATCTATTATTTGTATATATTTTAATAAATATTTATAAAATTTATAACATTTACTGTCAATAAATGATTAAAATATACTGATAGTTTTAAACTCATATATATCTATGTTCACTTGAAAAGATGGGCTTTCAAACCTCAAATCAAATGGCAGCTGTCTAGGTTATGGTGGCAGTAGTCTTCCCTTTAGTTAATAGTTCCACGAATCGACTGATTAATTACTTGGTGGTAATATTAAATACATGCTTTTAATTTTCCTGTTTTGCCAGTTGGAAGAAGAAGTGCCTTAATTAACACCTTTTCATCTAACATCAAATTTGTTTCGATTTGGTGAGACTAATAATTTCATCCTAAAATTGGAACATACATGACAAGCTTTTGGGATACACAACACAAGGCATGAGGTATGTATTGTTCAATTAATCAAGTGAAATTGAGAATGGAATGGTTATGTCACTACTATAGCTTCGTAGAAAAGAAAAAAAAAATAGCAATGGGTTACGAAAGGTTGTTATTCGTATTATGTCATCAAGTTTTAGAATAAGTGGTGTACAATTACATAGGGGGGAAGTTTCAAATTATGTGACGTACGTAGGAAGAGGGGATGGAGAAGTGGTAATGGAAACAGGTGTTGAGTGGGAGGATATGATATTAATTAATTAATTAATTAAATACGGTATAAAAGGAATCACTGGTGTATTTTGGACTTTGGAGTTAATATATTTAAGGAGCCGGAGAAGGTAGAGAAATGAGTTGTTACTTGTTTAATCTTATCTGCTTTGTGCCAAAAATGGGTCTTTCGTGGGTCAAATGTTGCTTTCGTGCAAAGCTGGTTATGAACGGAGAGTATATATATTCGTCGCCATTTATGAGAAGTGGAATATCGCATACGCTTTCTTCTCGACTCGTACGTGTTGTGAATTTGTGACTTAATCGAATCAAGCCTATGTTTTCTCATTTTTAACCATGCCAATTAAGGAGTATCATCTCAAAATGCTCCCATATTTGTGTCTATTTATTTTTTTGCATAACATTTTGAAAGAAACTTCTTTGAGGTTAATTATTAGAAGTAGTAGTAAAATCAACTAGAGTCAGAATTTTTTTTTTTTTTATATATATAATTAAACCTAAAATTAATGAAACGTTCGTGAATCACCAATTATGATCCAAACACAAATGAATGTGTTCGTATGATGGAAACAACTCAAATTAACGAGAGTAGTTTTTATATCTTTAACATAGATTTCACATAACATGAGGCTCATCTAGATACAATTAATCAGTAGTCTAAAAAACCAAAATATCTTAAGATGGAATTAAAATCAGTTTTGAAATGCATCGAATATATATGTACAGGAAAAATTGGCAACATTAGGTATTGGGACACCAATAGTATGGACTACGGAGGGCCAGGACCACAGGAAAAAAAGTGGTTCCAATTTGCACCATGACCAGATTCTTCATTCGTGCTCCCATGTTAATTAATAAGTTATAGTTGCAATGATGATCATGCATCAAAGCGCGTAATTTGATTTCTTTTATTAACTCCTCATGATTTGCCTTCTTGATAATATCAGCCACAAATCAGATACATTCTTTTGAGTTTTGCCCTTTTTTGAGAGGAAATGGTCATCTTTGTCGTAATCTCTGCTAACTATGTTTCTATTAAATAATTTACCGATCAGTTAATTAGCAATAATCCAAGAATGGCAGGCGAAGCTTCTAGTTCTTAAAATCAAATACTCTTAAATTAACCTTTGAGATAACAAACAATTCAGATGTTTTAAAAATTCTCAATCTCTGTAAAAAAAAAAAAAAAAAAAATCTCAACTAGTCTATGCTTTTATGATGAGAAATGTTTTTTTTTTTTTTTAAATTTAATTTTATAATTATATTGTGTAGAAAAAAATTAAAGTGAATGACATAATTTTTAAAATCTTTAATGTTAATTTATTTTATTTTAAAAGTATAATAAATAATAAATTATAATTGTATACATGTCAAGATCAATTCAATGTGCAGAGTCAGTCAAATTTGTTTGTTAATTCATCTTATGAGATATTAGCAATGATATATATATGTGTAAAAGAAATGTTTTGAGTTTGGAGTTTTGTACTTATGGTCAAGTTGGGTAGTCTATTCCATTCCATCAAAAGCTTATACTACTAAAAGATAACTATGGTATGGCACTCGATCGATCGACGTTCTAGATAAAAACATCATATGCATGGATTAATTGAGTTCTGACATCGTCATTGGTTGCTATCAATATTGCTGTCTTCCATTTAGAAGACTCGTGGTTTTGCTGAATTGAATCTCAGAGAAACCACACGCAACAAAAACATGGCAAATATATATATAATTGAAAATTTAATTAATACTGCTAGTTAATGCAAAATGTGCATGCTACTAATAATAAGTTCACCTTTAGTTATGCAATTAAGTTTAATTATTAATTAATTTGAGATCCTCATGATCAATATATTAATCTGTTTTGTCCAAACGGAAAGAAAAAACGTAGAAAGAAAATTCTTTTCACTAATTAGGATACAGACATGATCATTGTTGGTGGGCAATGGGCATGAAGTGATTTTCCTGTCTTCAACTGAAATGCATGCGTCAAAGTTTTACAAGATAAGAAAGAAGATGTTGGTAAGCATGGGAGAACTCATCTGAATGGGCATGAATTTCATAAATAGTTCTACCCGATCGTTTAATCACAATTTTTGTTTAATTTTCTTAAATTAATGGATTATAATTTATTATTTATGTTGACATAACTATCATATAAGTTACATCAACGAAGATTTTGTTATTGGATGACAGAATGTGAATGTGTGTGTAAAATTGTTTTATTCACAGTTTATACTATTAAACACTTTAACCAATTAATGGATTATGTACATATATTTATCTTGCAAATTCGTGATGTTTCTTTTCGTTAGAAATAGCATAACTGATTTACTTTTCAATTGGTGTATATTGAGGAGTTTTTTTTTTTAAATTTTTATTAAGTCACATATTTTTTTCTGGGGAGATACAGAGCATATAAGTACGGAAAATAATAAGAATAACTAATTAGTAATTAATAATTAATAATTTAAATTCCCATATCAACATAAATTACACCCAAATTTAAAAACATAGATTTAGCACGAAGCATTCACGCACGAAATGCATGAATATATACGTGAATTAATATCTTATGTTGAGATAAATATTAATTAAAAAAATTATAAAATATGATTTAACAAGGTACACTCTTCGTGCGTCGTTTGACAATATTCTATTCGTAAAAACTAGCATCTCTTTCTATAAACCGATGATATAACTAATTCGATAACATTAATTTGATATTCTCTTAGATAAGATAATTGTGTCATCTCACATTGCTTTTGAGTAAATTTTAAATAAAAAAACAAATATTAACATAAAGTAAACGATGCTTTAGTTGATTAATTTAAAGTTTCAAAGCACTGATGATGATGTATTAGTCATAAAAATCATGGGAATCAAAATCAAACTTCAATAACACTAGAAGGAACGAAACTAAAAACAATAAGAAATTAAAGTTCACATAATTGTGCGGATTCATTGATAAACTAGTACTCAGTAGTTTTTAACTTTTTCTGCTTTGTTATTTATATATATCCACAATTAACTTTGAAATACTGGATGTGTTACGTTTGTTCTTGATTAAAAGGTTGTTTGGTGAGATGTCACTTCTAAACTACAGTTAATGTTTATCTTTGCCAACAGTTGTGTAGACTGAGATTGGTTCACATGAGCTTAACAATATACCCAATTATTGTTCGAGTCAAAAGCATGCATAGCATATCCAGGAGTTAGGCATGGACATAACTTGAAGCAATCCACTAATTCATCTTCGACATCCAAATCCAATCATCTTCCACTACCAAAGTGGTGGAGTTCTTTATTTGTTAACATATATAATTGTCAAATGTTCTTTTTCTTGCCTAGGTTGGTGTCTATTTTAGTGTGTACGTGTGACGTGTCTGTACTACTATTGTTCTGTTTGAAAAAGGAAAGGAATATAAATATATAATTGTTGAGGGTGTTCATGAATTCAATAATTCAAATTAAAGCACTAATTGTCTAAAACTCATAAAAATTAATTGAGGTCAAAATTTAAAAGTAAAATAGACGGTAAAGTGTGAATTCCATATGGTTTTTTTTAGTCATTTCTAAATCAAGAAACAGGGCTTGAAGGCATACTGAGCAATGGGCCTAAATTAATAAAGAAAGAGAAGATGGGTCCAGCGGTGGTAACTGGGGAGAAACCACGGACGCAGAAAGTGACAAGTGGCAAGGCAAGGCGGCATTAAAGAATTGAGAATGTACCAATGAAAAACATAAAATAAAGAATTGAGAATGTTTCAAAGTGAACTGAGAAGTGTGTTGCATACATACAATGCACAATACAATGAGCTGCACTACTATAACTTGTCATTGTGATGGAGAAAATGAGAGAGAATCCCTCTCATTCTCATTTATTTATTTTATAATTATAACTTAACAATCACACAAAACAATAGACTAATTTCATATTTGAATGTTTGCATTCGACCGCATCTGTATATGCCCCCCAATTGAAATGTCCGACAATATTACTATTACATTGTTTCCATCAATTCTATGGGACACCATTAGAATAGAATGCTTCTCCAACATAAAAATTGGCAACAACAACAATAAAGAATTAGTAAATACAAAACCATCGGAAAATGATTGCTGTTGCCAGTTGTTGAACTTAACCCTTTCATATTTGGCCATGGCAATATTGACCAACACCGTTCAACCAGAATGCTTGCTTCTTTCCCCAACAATGCCTCGAAGAATACTCCCAGGTTTCATTTCATTCTATTTCTCTCAACTTGTATTTGTACTTAGTTCTTAGTTCTTAATTAGTTGTTTCATTAACACAAACATTGCAAATTCATGCATTTTGATTTTTGATCAATACTCATTGTAGTCAGTCACATTTTTGATGGTTGTGAAAATCAAGGCATTGGAAATAGAATGCATAAAGGGGTGGGTTATCGGATTTTTCATGTTCTTAGTTGTTTTAACAATGATGAAGTCTTGTGACCCTCTCTGACTGCAGAGAAACCTCCTAGTCCGTCACACCATGACCCTGGACTGTTCTTCTTCCTTGGAGTGATTGTAGTGCTCATCATATTGCTGATTCTTGTGTTTATATTTTGGAGGCGTATTAAACGGCCAGCAAAGGTTGTGATGGAGAACACATCTCTGACAAGTCAGCAGCATGGTAAATTGGAGGATATATAGCATCATATCATATATAAAACCATCCCATAATATTTACTACCTTAATTATCTATATGCCTGCCTGCAGCACATTTGTTTGGTTAATTTTGTTGTTAATTAGTTGTGCTTGGCACATACCAGAAGGGAAATATATTGAACCGTCAGTGGTGATGAAGATGATAGTCCCAAATATAAAACAGCAAGGTACGTAGGTAGTTGAAAGAAAGCATAAAAACTTGAAATATATTTACGTATAAAAGTGTACCATTATAAGGCCTCTATTATGTGTACAGGACCGATGGAGTTCATTAGTGGAAACCTTCGGACAATAAGTTACTTTGACTTCCGGACATTGAGGAGAGCCACTAAGAATTTCCATCCTCGAAATCTTCTTGGAAGTGGTGGATTTGGGCCTGTCTATCAGGTATAGGTACTAAATCTTAATGTCACTTATTGCTTTAATAGCCAATTTTGTTTGTTTGTTGTGTTAAGTCCTTTTAAAGAGTGTCTTAAGGGCCTGATTAAGTAACAATAAATAGAAATCATGGTGAGGTGTGTTAGTAACACTTTTTTTTCCGTAAAAGCTTTTCGGTTTGTTGAAATTCATATTAATGGGTGTGTTAAAGAGAGCTTATGTGTGGTAGTTGAGGCTGGCATAAATGTATGTACATGCACTCCTATAGTGGTGTTACTATACTGAAATTAAAACTGTTTTGGCAGGGAAAGTTGGCAGATGGAAGGCTTATTGCAGTAAAGACATTGTCTCTTGACAAGTCTCAACAAGGTGAAAAAGAATTTCTGGCAGAAGTGAGAATGATCACAAGCATCCAACACAAAAATCTGGTTCGCCTTCTGGGATGTTGCACAGATGGGCCTCAAAGGATACTTGTGTACGAATACTTGAAGAACCGAAGTTTGGACCTCATAATACATGGTATATGTATATATATCCTGCTTCTGTCTGTCACTCTTGTCAGCATGGTGTATACTGTATACCATGTCCAATAATGTGTCATGAGTAATTGAATAGTTTTAAGAAAATAATAACAATTCCTACTTTTGGATGATCAGGAAAGAGTGATGAATTTCTGAATTGGAGCACTAGATACCAAATTATTCTAGGTGTAGCACGGGGATTACAATATCTCCACGAGGATTCACATTTGAGAATTGTTCACCGAGACATCAAAGCAAGCAACATTCTTCTTGATGACAAGTTTCAGCCTAGGATTGGAGACTTTGGGTTAGCTAGGTTCTTCCCTGAAGACCAAGCTTACCTTAGCACTCAGTTCGCAGGAACATTGTAAGTCCTCAATACAAACATTATCTTTAATCAATTAGTTTTCTATTGATGATGATTTCTTGTCCATCAGAGGTTATACAGCTCCTGAGTATGCGATTAGAGGAGAGTTGTCTGAAAAGGCAGACATCTATAGTTTTGGAGTTCTTGTGCTAGAAATCATCAGTTGCAGGAAAAACACAGTTCTTACTTTACCATCAGAAATGCAGTACCTCCCTGAATATGTAACATCTGAACTTACTATTAATTTACACCATATTTTTCCCAAGATGAATCTTGATTGATTAATTAATTAATGCAGGCATGGAAACTCTATGAGAAGTCAAAGTTGATGGAAATTGTGGATCCAAAGCTGAGAGAGCAAGGCATAGAAGAAAAGGATGTGATGCAAGCATTTCACGTGGCCTTGTTATGCCTTCAGCCACACGCGGAATTGAGGCCTGCGATGTCTGAGATCGTAGCAATGTTAACATTCAAAGTTGAAATGGTTACAACACCAATGAGGCCATTATTCGTTGATCGAAGGCGCGTGATGGATGATGAGCACCATTCATGGGAAACCATATCCGAGCCTTTCACCACTGCAGTACTAGTACGTGGCAATTAAGCACCCTAGCTGTCAAATAATTAACAAACCATTTCCTTATAAAAGAAGGACAAAGTATATATGGATCGGATTTCATTTGCTTTATGTATATATTCGGAAATGAATCATCTTCATATTCATTGCAAATTTTGTACCTATCTCTTCCTTATCAGATATTTACACATTAATAATTAATATTCGGAAATTAATAAGTAAGGCTTGTCATAGGTGTTCAAGAAATTACACTTGACATGTGTTCAGCTTCCTCATGAATTACTAGTATGGTATATTTTTAAGGTGCAATAAAAAGCATACGATGCATAAAAGGTTCTATCAATTTTTATCTTTCTTTTTAGCAAAATTAAATTCAGGTTTGTGTTTTTTATTACTTAAAGCACATCAAAGTGTATATTTTGACTCCCATATAGTTTTGACTTTTGATTAAAGAAAACCCATATGTAATTGTTGAGTAGTTTGTTTTAGAATAGCTACTGCTCAACAATAAAGTGTACAGTATGATTACTTGTATGAAGTTAAATAATATTTTAGTGTACAATTAATCAGGACATCTTATACTTGTTATCTCATAGACCAAAATGCATATATTAACATTTTTTTTTCTAATAATATCAAGAAAGAGACAATGCGCATTTTATTTAAAACAACCACAAACAGGCACACAAAAGAAAACAGACAATGATACCCAAATCATTCTCTCTCCCTAGTCTTTCATTCCACATGCACATGCAGCTTTCTACATTCTAGTCCTAGTCCTATCTATCTTCTAAAACAACACTGTGATGGCAAGTCCTGTTCTCCGTGTGGCAAGAAATTCTGAGTGAGAGAGACAAAAAGAGAGGAAGAAGGCATTCAAGCACTTTTTTCCATATCCTCTTTGACTATATATATATATATAATAATTTTTTGAATTGCCTGAGGGATGAGATTGAGATGATACATACAATTCTATTCGCCTCGAGATATACAACAAAGAGAGAAAGGGACCCTAAACAAGAATGGAAAAGCACGATGGTTTATGTCAAAAAGTAGCTTTTGGTGGGATACAAACAGGGAGACAAAGACAAAAGAAAGACGATTTTTTTCTAAGTTTGTAATTGCTCTTCCTCCCATTAATACTGCATGGCAGATAATAACATAACCCACAGCCACAGTGTTCACATGCTCCCACATTCAATTCTCCCGACACCTCCCTGCATTCCTACGACATCACATCACAACGGATTATCAGTATTAATATGTTGACCTCATCACTAGTTAACTTGTTTATATATCTTAATACAGTTTAATGAGCGAGATGAAGTAAAACATTTGAAATAACCTAAATTTTCTGAACCCCGAGTTATACTATATATATATATACTTGCTAGTGGGAGTCTGTGGATTGAGTTGAACTTTAACTTTATTGAATGCCTATTGATTAGCAAAGCAAGGCAATGCAGGTCATACTCATGGTCATGGCATGGGTCATTCATATCTCACATTTCTTTTTTTAACTATAAATCATATACAGGCCCCACCCATAATGTAAGTAGCATCCCCTCTTAGTTCTATTAAGTCATTTTCTCATAATTCTGTTTCCTTTCTTTGCACCATTCTAAATAAATAAATAAATAAAAATATTCTTGCTAGTTCCCATCCAAGTAAAGCCATAAAAAAATATCTAACATTTTTTTTGTCCGATATGCGGTGGAGCTTAAGCACACAACACCACGGAGATGGACCCAGCTCTAGGATTGGGAAAAGGGCCAAATATGAAAAAAAAAATATTCATATCAATTGAACGGTTACTCTTCAATTTAAAAATATTAATCACTCAATAATTTATCAAAACATTCTTTTTACATGTTTCTGAAAATCATCTATTATCTAAAAAAGGAAAAATTCCTAAACAGAAAACAATATAAGATTCTTTTAAAATAGTTTTAATTAATAAATATATACAAATTGTTGTAAATAAATTCAAATCATATCTTGTAATAAAAAATAATATTTTTCTCTGTTTCAAAAACTATGTATCAGTAAGCTTGTTCCATAGCTTCAATCATAAATGATTTCTTTTTACATAAGTAACAAAGTTTAATATATAAGTAAATTTTAATTACAAAAAGAAAATCAAGTATAAACAAAATACTAATAAAATTATTTGATTGTGAATATAATCATTTATAATATTTAAAACATCAATACCAAATTATGAAAGAAAAATACAAAGAAAAGTAAATGATACTGAAATTTAAAAAGAGTAAAAAATATTATTATCTCAAGTCAACAAACAATGAATACTATAAAAATATAAATACAATACTTATTTAAAAATAGAAAAATATAATTATCTTAATTTTAAAAAGAAAAATACAATAAGAGATATTTAATAAATCATTTAAAAAATGAAAAAATAATAAAAAGTAAATATTTTATAAAAATAAAACTTAACTACTGTTTACAAATTAAAATTAATTAATTAATTAATATTAAAATTATACTTATAACTAAAAAAAACTCGGGCCATGCCCCTACTGATACATATAGTTCCGTCTCTGCACAACACAGCACAAGCATGCACACGAACACGAAAGTAGTTGCAACATTAACATGCAATGCGAAACTGTTTCTTTGTCCACACATATATAAAAATACAATTTAAGGTATACTATTACTAGCTTTCAGCAATGATAGATAGAGCCATAGAAATTAACTTTCAATAATAATAATAATAATTCATTTACAAGACAAAATAATAAAAATGAAGACAAAAATAAAAAGGAAAGGGGAGGGGAATTAATCCAACTGGTAGGATTGAAAGTAAAAAATTGGAAGAAAATGAGTAGAATAATTCTTCCAAAAATCACATAATAATTAATTAGAAAATGACTTGACGGAAGAGATGGAGATGATGATATGTGTTGGTGAGGTGATCCATGATTCTACTTTCTACTACCTGTTGTGCAATGGATTTGGACCCGTGGGGACGACTCTTTTGTCTTCTGATGAGGTGGTGTTGTTGTTATTATAGCAAGAAGACAAATCTGTGTTACGGTTGCATTTGTGGGCACTATCACCTGGTAGTAGCACAGAACTATTCTTCTTCTTTGTTCCATCAAACAAGCCTACGGTCTTCCTTGCCACGGTGTTGGACCCAATACAAGCCCACAACAAAAGACACAACACAAGTATCAGCTCTGCTATTCTCATCTTGATGTCCAAGCTTATACTGGTTTAATTCAAAAATAGTTAGTTAGCTAGCAAGCAAGCAGAACTTGAAGTCTTTGACTCAGAAGAAGATGGGGCAGAAGAGAAGGAGAGAAGGGAATGAATGAAGAAGAGGTTGTGCTGTGTGTAATAAGGCTAGGAATGGGACATTAAGTATGGTACCTCGGATATGCAGTAAAAGACTTTGAATTTGATACATCACATCTCTGTGGTCAGAAACTTCACCAAACCTCATTAATTCACTTCAATTCTGCTTGACAATATGTAGCCTATTCAAACCAAACGGAATTTTAACATAATTAATGCATCCATGGGTAAAATATGGTGTCAAAAGCACAACATTCTGTTCCTTAGACAGTGGCATGGCAACCTACCCTAGCTATAACACACACGCACCTCTACTCTACTCTAAAAATAAAACCGACTTGGGATTAGAGAAAATTCTTCTTCGGTGGAGCTTCACCACGTGCTGCTACGTTTGAGGGCCATACTTAAAAAGCTGACACCACCCATTGATAAAAAAAAGGAGTTGCAGGCAGGAAAATTAATTGGCTGTTGGGTTTAATTTTGACTG
Source organism: Amphicarpaea edgeworthii (assembly GCA_014843725.1). NCBI lineage: Eukaryota > Viridiplantae > Streptophyta > Magnoliopsida > Fabales > Fabaceae > Amphicarpaea > Amphicarpaea edgeworthii. The sequence goes on along the minus strand of CM026324.1, from coordinate 23,447,802 downwards.
TAGCATGCATTGAATTGATCAATGCTATAGCTTTGCTTTTGAAGCACGTCTTCGATCCATTTCTCTCTGCCTGAATGGATGATGTTGGGATGCAAGTTGCAAAAAATGTTTTAAACTTTTTGGTTGTGTTGTGTTACAACAGTACTTTACATGGACAATGTATTATTATGAGAGACAACCTGGGAATAGGTTAATGGCAGCAACGCCGGGGTAATGAAACGACAGTTGAGGTGCTTTATTAAAGCCGGTCATTTCTGTTAAAACAGCAAGGTTGGTTAGGTTAGTTATTAGTTAGCTAGCTATCTTGTCCAATGCTTATGGTTTTATCTTCTCACATTGAAAGAAAATGGTACACAGAAAAGGTGCAGAGAGAGGTCAGCGATAAGAGAGGTCAGCGATAAGAGATGTGACCCATAATGGGAGGTGAAGCTGATATAAGGTACTAGAGAGACAAAATACATGCCTTGTCCACGGGTATTTACAAGATTCATACTTTGTTTAGATCAGAAATCAAATACTTACCACAGCACAAATAAGAAACATACAAATCAAATTAATGAGCACATAGAAGAGACTAGAGAGACAAGAAATACATACTACTATATTATATATATAAAAATATATATTATTTTTTTAAAAATTAAATAATAAAGAGAAATCATTTTTCACTTATTTAATGTCAATGGAGGTTATTTTCCTGTTAGTTATTAGCAAGTAACTAATTAGAAAAATATATATACAGATTTAGGGAACAATAAAAAAAAAATTAAAGAATTCAATTCAAAATTGTCAAATGTGTAAAGATGCAAATTAATTTAATTTACAATAAAAACTATGAATTACTTTAGAGTATAACTAGGATATAAAATTTATTGATTTTTTTTTAAAAACACAATCATGGATATACACAAAACAAATACTAACACATGGATAGAGAGGACAACATAACATGTGTGCTGCTGATGTCCTTGTTGGTCTTGCTTACGACTCTCTGTCTGAGTCTATTCTTTATGATTTGCCTTCGCCTGCTCAACAACTTCTTTTTTATTTAATGGGAGGTCATCTCCGAAGAATTATCCCCCTCGGTAGTTTTGTTTCTTTGGGCTTAGGTCCCTTAATCATAAGAAATTATTTTAAACAATTTCATTGACACTTGAGCCTAAATCTTGCACATTAGCCTAGGTAGTGAATATTTGTTAATAACATAAGTGATTAAAAATTCAGTGTCAATTTTCATTTTTTTTTATGGATTCAAATATTTTCGACATCATTATTCTTTTTAGTGGGGAGACAACCTTAAAAAAAATCTCTTAATACTTGGGGCAAGTTGAATAGCTATAATTTGTAATTTGTGATTTGGTCCTACACAACGGGTTAAAGTGTCATTGACGCCTTCCTTGATGTGTATGGTAAGAAAAATATAATTATTTATTAAAATTACCTGTAAAAAAAAATTATTTATTAAAATTACATTACAAATTTATAGGAAACAGTGATTTAGTCCTAAAATAAATTGTAATTATAGAACTTCGAAATATGATGGAGTTGTGGTATATAGCTTCATTGGTTGTGAAGGAAAGAAAGAGAGGAGATGCATGGTATTGAGAATGTTTGAGTTTGAGAGTGAATGCGAAGAAACATGGTTTCTCAGAAGAAGCCTTACACTGTAGCGACCCTGTTCTTCCTTGCATTGTTCCTTATCTCAATCTTCTTCTTCTCCACCAGAACAACTCTTCACTCCGCTCCCTCCTCCATCCACTCAGATCTCTACCTCCGCCTCCAACCTCTTTCTCCGCCGCCGGCAGAGGAGCCATACTCCTCCCCGAGCACCACTGAAACCCAACCCGAGCCTGTCGGTGACATTGACGATGTCACGGACAATGTCTCCGACGCCGAATCTGATGCCCAACCGGTAATAGAGAATGTCGGCAACGACGACGTAGCGTTGAATTTGAAGGAATGCGATTTGTTCACGGGAACGTGGGTGAAGGATGATAATTACCCGATTTACCAACCTAGTTCTTGCCCTTATGTTGACGAAGCTTACGATTGCAAATTTAACGGAAGGAACGACACTCTCTACACCAATTGGCGCTGGAAACCTGATGCCTGTGATCTTCCCAGGTACTCAGCATTTCTGTCTTGTCATGTGAATTTTTTATGTGAGTGGATATATAGCTGCTTCCTTTGACATGTTAAAATTTGCAGTTGCTTGTTGCACTTCATACCGCCTCTTCCTCTGGTCGATAGAGGTTGGTTCCATAATGATTGTGTTGATGTATTGAAGTATGAGGACTGCATATTTTAGGAAAGTGTAGCGAGAGTTTGAGTAAATTTGCTTCCATAATTTTAATGTATCAGACTAGGCTGCAGATTCCTAGGTGATTGGAGGAAAATGAATATTCAGCACTGTGATTTTTGTTTTTATGCTAATTCAGATTGAACTTTGAAGGGCTCTATAAATGGTCCCAATACCCATACCCGTGAAAATTGAAAATATTTACCTAATTAGTTTGGTTCCTCTAACAACATGGTTTCTGGTAGCAATATTTCAGGTAATGGGATCCATTTTTTTTTTTTTTTATGGAAATGTTTCCAAAATTGTGGGAACATTTCTTCAGTTGGTGAAGTGTGGAAACTGGAAACTCGACTTGACATATAAATAAGCATGTCCTATTCTTTTCATAATCTTTTATATGTAAATTAAACATTGCATTATGATTTTTTTGACTGGCAACCGATTTTTTTTCTCCTCTCCCAGTTTATAACTTTTGACCATCTCCTTTATACCATCGCATTATATACACTTGAGTTGTTAATGTATTAGTAGACCTAGAAATCATCATGCATATTTATAGCATCTCAAATTCCATTGAGGCAGCTTAGCTGGGAGTGGTATGCTTTGTTGTTAATTATTTCCACATTTCACTTGAAAAAATATTATCTGATGGTCATTCAAAGAGTGTGCTATTCCTATGGAAACGCTGAATCCTGTTTAGTATCACATAATGAAGCAGGAACTGATTACTTTTGATTTTCTGTTGACAAAAGGCATCTCCTTCACTCTAGCCGTCTAGCGTGATGTAACAGTTATTTACATATAGTCACTAAAGTGTTTCTCAAACATATTATTTACTTTTCGACTTTTAGTAGTTTACTGAAAAAGAAATTATTCATATCTGCTTCATTCATTTCTTTCCAATGTTACTTGAAGGTTTAATGTCACGGACTTTTTGGTGAGACTGAAAGGTAAAAAACTAATGCTGGTTGGAGATTCTATGAACCGGAACCAATTTGAGTCCATTTTGTGCATACTACGTGAAGGCCTGCACAATAAGAGCAGAATGTATGAGGTACACGGACACAAAATAACAAAAGGAAGAGGCTACTTCGTTTTTAAATTTGAGGTAAACTTTTCTCTTTGCATATTTAGTTTCATCTAACTTCTAGGCACTAATAACATGACCTGCCTTTTTATTATTGTTTTCTCTTAAGATTTTTTTTCCCCATCTATTCAATTTCTTTGTAAATTTGTCTCTTCAAGGTCTGCTGAGGCTGTAGTTTCTTTTCCTTGAATCAAAATTGTTGGCAAGTGTAAATCCTGCTGATGCTGTAATTTCTTTTCCTCTCCCAAAAAATTAATTCAACAATCTTACAAGTTAAAACTTCATAACTTCCTATAAAGTAGAGTATTTGTATAATTATGTGAAATTTACATAAAAAATGATCGGGCAGCTGGACTGCAGTATTTTCCTGTATCAAGAAAATGTGGATGGACAGACTGCAGTTTGTTGTGCTAATATTTTGGAATACTTGGGCAGGACTATAATTTGTCAGTGCTATTTGTGAGATCCCATTTCCTTGTGAGGGAAGGAATTCGTCTTAATGGACAAAGGAGCTCAAATCCTACATTGTCAATGGATCGGATTGACAAGACATCGGCTCGTTGGAAGAAGGCTGACATTCTTGTCTTCAATACAGGACACTGGTGGACTCATGGAAAAACTGCTCGAGGGTTAGGATGCAATTATTTTAATTTCATATTTTGATTGATCTATGCATTGAAATTGTATACAATCAATTTTGGAAACTGGCTGTGTGTGATTGTTTGCTTCCCCCATGTTTATTGAACTCTAGCTTGGTCAAGTAATTATAGGATTCATGCTATCATTTGCTGCACAAGAATGCTGGCCTATTATTTTAACTTTCTCTTGTCAACAATGAATATTGATATATGCTATACTATCAAAGATTCAAAGATTATGTATTAAGAAAAGCTGTACACTTTTATCTAATTTGTTTTGTCCCTTTTTTTTTTCTCTTTTTTTCTTATATTAGTTTTTATTCACAGCTACGAGTTGGTTTGTCTATCATTCCTTGAAATTAACAAGTCATCTATCAAAAGAAAGCTAGAAAAAACAATAATCATTAAAAAAAATTATAAAAAAGATGTAGCAAAAAAGTGATATTGTCTGATTTGTGCAGGATAAATTACTACAAAGAAGGTGATTATCTATATCCAAAATTTGACTCAGTTGAGGCATACAGAAAGGCTATAAAGACCTGGGGAAAATGGATCGATGATAATATCAATCCACGAAAACAGATTGTCTACTATCGTGGATATTCTAATGCCCATTTCAGGTACTATTTTTTTTTTTTTTTCATATATATTTCCTCTAACATAAAATCCCCGTCCCCTTCCTTTTCCAGTTTATTTGTACTGAGGATCATGTTTCTGTAAAAGAAATAGAAACCTATTGTTTCAACATCAGAATGGAAAAAAGAAAAATAGAAGAAACCAATCGTACACCTCCACTAATTGTTCTTTCAAATTTCAACCATATAACATTGCTTATGATTGTTTGACAGAGGTGGGGACTGGGACTCAGGCGGGTCATGCAACGGTGAAACGGAACCAGTTTTTAATGGCTCCATCCTGAATAACTATCCTTTGAAAATGAAGATAGTGGAGGAAGTGATCCAGGGAATGAAGGTTCCAGTAAAGTTGTTAAATGTCACAAAGCTGACCAATTTCCGCAAGGATGGACACCCATCTGTCTATGGCAAGAACCCAGTGGGTGGAAAGACAGTCACTACAAGGAAGCAAGACTGCAGCCATTGGTGTCTTCCCGGGGTCCCTGATGCATGGAATGAACTAATTTACGCCACTCTTGTTTATCAACAAACAAATTCAAGGAATTGACTTGCACCTTCCTTCTTCCCAGAAGTTTACTTTTTGTGCGGCAAAGAAGGGGGAAACAGAACCTTTGGGGCCTTGGCTCACATTAGGTGATTGAGAACAATAGGAAGTGTTCCCCCCGCCCGCGTGGTGCCCCTTTGGGTATCATCGTGAGATTAGTTATTCGGGTAACCCGGGAAAGTGTACTTCATTGCACATAATCAAGTGAAAAGTTCATTGAGGTTAATCTTTCGGGGGTATTACAAAAAGATGTACTTTATTACATGTAATCTACTCTACATAGGCAATGGTATTGTTAATTCAATTATGGTTTTAGAGTAAGGAGTGTGATTCGGATAGGCCCTGTTAAAGGTCAGCTTACTAAGCATTGATGATGGTGATTAGGGTTGACAATTGATCGAACTAATTCGATTAATACTGGTACATATGCAAGAAGAGAAAGATAAAACTTAAATCACAAGCAGTAAGAGTGTTAGACATTTTCACCGACCATGTTTTTTTTATTATTGAGTTATGGTACGTTTTTGCCTTTTTCTTTTTTTACAGTAAATAATTTATGCACCGCAATATATTTCATTTAATCACACTTTCATGAATAATAAATTGACTTTTATAACAATTACTTTAAAAGTATAAACAATATTTTTTATTGATTAAAAATAATTCTTTTTTAACACCAACTATGCAAGGATTCATTTGAAATTGATTATTTTTTTTAAAATGGCAGATACAGTGATTCTGGTCCATTAAGCCATTAACTACTAATGGGCTGCCAGGTTAAGCCCAATTTGGGAACAATAACGTAAAAAACAGAGAAGTCCCTTCTGGCGGATCAAAGGAGTCAATTTTGGGTGGGCCATGCTCATTGCTCAAATCTCAATTAGGATTCTATGAGTGTTTGACTTGATTCATTGTTTTCACATAGATGGAGTTGACCTTTCCCAGTGCTATGAAATTGGAATGAACACAGAATTTGGGGGTACCCCTCCTTCTCTATATTATATAATATAACCACTGAGTCCAATTCAAATGGTTAAGTTTGATTAGCTAAACTATTCAATAAGGACAACCATCCAGATTATATTGGACGATTATCTATTAATTTTCCATGAAGCAATGGCAGTTTTCACGCCACTGTGTTATATATGCACGGGCAAAATGTTATAGGTATTATTCATGGAGTTGGTGGAAACTGATGAAAGGAATGACCAAATGATTGGTGACCACTGACCAGGATGAATCATTGTTTATGGTTTACTGTTTCCTTCTTTCTCTCTCACAAGACTAGTGTCACCTGATCTCTTAATTTGTGTGGGGTCTTGCCCCTATCGCGTGTAAGAAAAGCTTATGTCAAAAAAGTAAAACAAGGGAAAAGTGTACTATGATTTTTTATTTTTAGTTTTGAATATATATATATATATAAATTGATAAACATGAACAAAAGTCAAATCCTTGTGTGTAAAGAACAGAAGTATTAATTAAACAGAGACTCTGCTTAAGTCGCAAGATATATATCAATCTCACAATGGGAAATGGGGACCCGCGTGCGTAATTGTGTTGGAAAAATCCTTATGATATTCATATGCCACGACCAAAGAAAAGAAAAACAAGATACGCCACGACCATCCTTATTTGATTATACTTATTATATTAGACCAGTATTGTCGTATTGTACGGGCGCGTGTTTGTACAACAATTCTTTGTTCAACGTTTTGGTCAAATTATCTTTACCGGAAATTGATGTAAATGTTACTCAATTAGAACTTGTTTATAAAGTGAGTACTTTTTTTGTACTTAAGTCATTAAGTGTGTATTATTATTTTAATTCATTATAATACGGTTTTTTTTTTTTTTTATCATATATTGTAAACAATTTAGCAATTGCCTCGACGATCAGTCACTTATCACATTTCAAAGTGGGAACAATTTACTAATTTAGTTAAGAATATATATATATATATATATATGGTGTTTGTGTTTGGCGTGCCCAACAAGGTAGATAAAAGAAAGGGAAGGAGATGATTTCTTGATATAGTCTTCAACGTAGACAGTAGAAATTGCGCAATCCTAATTATTACCCTTTTCATTTACAAAAATCAGACAAAAATATAAGCTGATTACAAAGAAGCACTGATCAGGATCTCATCAATAGACAAAGATGTTGACTTGCTAAATTATGCTAGCTGATAGTCAAGTATATAATAATTAAATGTTACCTAAGTATAGTTATTGGATTTCTCATTCATTAATCAATATTGAAGAATAATGAAAAATGCTGACATACAAGAGAGAGAGAGACACATTAGCATTGTCTAGTTAACAAATAAAAAAAGTTGCACCATTTAAAGAGAAACTAAAATCATACAAAAAAAAAAAAAAACCAAAATCAAATCTTGACGATAATAAAATATCAAATATATAATTATTACTTCTTGATAACGAGTACTTAAGAAATTAATAAATATTTTTTTTATTAAAAATCAGAATAAAAATACATTAGGAATCATGCAGATATATATAGATATATATATATATATAAACTAGTTACCCAAATATATTTATATTTTTAAACTGAATTCGTATTGGTGTCCATTATGACACAAACTAAATAATAGTTGATGGTGGCTTATGACTTTCTTATGGTCATAGGAGTGACATAATATGGTTGGCAGTTGAAACTAATTATGCTTTGTCAACTGGTAATTATGAAATCTTTTTTGTATAAAGACACTATTCCCTTCGTGTTAAGAAAAGTCTAGTTTTAAAATAAAGAAAATTCTAACCTACATCTTAAGTCTAGAATATTGATTAATAAGTTTAAACTAAACTAAAGCAAGTAGTACACTTTATGTAAATTTCTTGAAGAAATAAAAGATAAAACTTAGTTACAAAATTTTTTAAGAAGCCTTAATTACATAGCTAATTTTATTCTCCATGTAAGAATTATTTGTAAACTCTTGTTTAATAGAGTTAGGAAGAACCCTAAGCCTTGGATTTTAGAATTAACCAAAAATAGTCATAAAAGTAAAATCTCTAGTTAAAATTCCTCCTTGCCTAGAAATACCTCAATTAGATGCCTCCATGATAGTAGAAATCGATGCTTCAGAGGTAGGGTTTGATGAAATTCTTAAACAAAAATACCCCAAGTTTAAAAAACAAATAATTCATTTTCATTTAGGAACCTGGAGTGAAACCCAAATGAAATATAGTACTGTTAAAAGAGAAATTTTATCTATAGTACTATGTATCACTAAATTTCAAAATGGTTTGATAAATAAATAATTTTTATTAAGAGTGGACTGTAAGTCTACAAAAAAATTTTTAGAAAAAGATATTCAAAATATTGTTTCAAAACAAATATTTGCCTTTAAATACTCAAATAATCTAAGAGTCCTCCCCAAATCCCTAAATACTCATTCTTTTTCCAATAGATTCTCTCTTTTAATAAATCCTTTTCAAAACAAAATTAGTAATGATCTACCAAAAGTAAACACTCACACACCATTGAAATTTCACATAAAAGAGTCATGTAAAAGAATAATATCTCTAGAACCTAAGTTTGACCACTTGGTGCCTGTAGAATTTTAGCTAAATTCTCTTTTGTCGGTTGGGGATAGATGCCAAAAGATCAAGACTTGAGAAAGAACAAGGGATCCATCAATTATTAATTATTTAAAGATACTAAAGGTTCTAACTCTAACAGATTAGAACCAAAATCCAGCCACTAAAAAAAGGTTTTTTCGACCTTTTGACCTTCTCACTTTTAATTATTTTGATTATCAAGAAGCATGGCTTAAGGTTCTCCTTGAACCTAACCCTCGCCATTCCTGGTACATCACCTTTAAATATGTCCTCACAACCAACATTCCAACTTGGTTTCAAGATTGATTTTTGATGGTCGAGCTTGTAAAAGCCATCTTACCTAATAAGGTGATATTAATATATGAGAATTACAAAAAAAATTAACTCCTAAGCTAATTAGTTTTTGCTTAATAATGAGATGAACTGGTTAATGTAACATTTCTATGAATTCCATCAACATAATTCAACACATTATCCAAAGATATTATGTCGTCGGGTAAAGGTTTTTTGGTGGAAGAAATTCAAAATAAAATTTTTAGAAAATAAGTTTTCTCATTGAAAGATTGGAAAATCATTCCTTCCCCCCACCCTCCCTATTGCTAAGAAGAAGACATTACATCATCTTGTGATGACTTTGCAATTCGTAGGAAAGTCCAGAGAAGAAAAAAGGCAACACCTATTGGTAGCCTTGTCCTCTTTAGACTTTGAAGAAGATCAAGATGCCCTTGAGGCCGGTGGAAACTCAAAGTAGTAATCTATATTTGAATAATGAAGATGATTACTTTAGAATACAAAAAATTACATACTTGAACCAATCATGAATAGGATCTATGGAAATAATTACTAAAGAAGTTGATACTTTTGGCCATATCTTAGTTTATACTAAGAAGATATTAATCCCTCTTCCTTAAAAAAAAAAATCAACTATTGGATTGGACATAAAATTTACCAAAGGTGCCCTTTGAAGATAAGATGGGTCCTCTCTGTCAGCACAAGGCGACAAAGTCGGCACCTACTTTAAATATGTCAGCACCTACTTTAAATATGTTTGAATTATAGTTTGGAATCCGCCTAAAAAATTCATGTTAGGATCAAATTCTAATTTATAATTTTGACATCCACATGTGGATGACTCCCTATAAATAGGTTAAGATGAGATGTTGGAGAACACAACTCGATAGAAAAATTCTTAAAATAATTATCATTTAAAAATTTGTAGTTTATATTTTAAAATACAATTAACTTTGTTAGTTTTAAAATGACATAACTTTGACAAAATATAATAATTTTTTTATCATAAGTAGTGACGGATCCAAAAATTTAGATAGGGAGTTAGATTTTTTTTTACAAAAATTGAAGATAAAATTTTGAAAAAAAAAATATTTAATGTAAAATTTAAAAAAAAAATGGATACAAAATTTGTCAATTTTTTTAAAAAAAATTGAGAGTAAAATCTGCAATCATGTGATATAAAAGTAAAATGATAGAGTAAAATTTGTAAGATTTTAAAAAATTAAGGATAAAAAGTGTCAAAATTAATTTGTTAAGAGTAAAACATGCAAAAAAAAAAAAAAAAAAAGAAATAAAAATGTAATTAAATCAAATATTTATTACTAATTATAGATATAAAACTAAAATATGTTCTACTAATGAAAGAAAATTAAATAAATACTAATTTAAAAATCTATTTATTTAATAATTTTTTTATTTAATAATATTTTTATTATATATATACACCATAAGATGATGTCATGAATAAAATCAACCTGATTTCAGTTATATTAGTTTTGTTCGAATTAATCCAAAATCCAAACCAAATCACTCAATTAAATATGGTTTAAATTTAGTTTTGTCATAAACCCGAACCAATTCAACTAAGTACTCTTAGTGAAGGATACTTATAGATTAAAAAAACTCATTAAATGCACTCGATTTTAGGAATAATATTCAACCTTTTTTTTTTTTAATGTTTTTTAATAAGGGATTCTAGGATTATCATCCAAGTATTGATAAGGTTCCGTGTAATTTTGATGAGAAACTAGAACTTGTACTAAAAGTTACACTTATTTGATGGAGAAATACCTACTGATGATGATGATGATTACAAATATACTGTAATTTTCATGAATATTCATTTAACCTGGATTGGTTATCGTCCAAGTTGGGTGGGGTAGCCCCCGGCCCCTTAAAATACGCTATAAAGTTTTCTCTACAACGAATTTGCAAGATCTTGTATTGTGTATACTCTGTAATGCCATCATAAGGGCACCGCACTCTCCGTTAGTAATGATTTGAACTACTAGTATATACATTTTGATAGATTATGACTTAGCAAATCCCATGCATTAATTTTCTCTCTCAATAATGGGCGGTAGCCATATATATTGTGACTTGCAACCTACTACTATTCGTGGGTTGGTTGGTTCAATGACCACCTTAAAGCACAAAAGATCGAACAACACCACATACATACGCACGCTCACGACACATGCATTGAAAAAAATATAAGATTGGTCTGTTGATAAAAGAGATTATGGTTTCGAATCCTTTTTGTTAACAAACTAAAATTCAGGTTTCTAAACGTGTTATGAATCTCTTGATTGGAAATAAAATAGTTAACACGTTAAAACCTTGAAGAGAAGTAGTATATCATAAGTTATCGGTATTATAGAATTCCAAACCCGTCAACAAGAAAATTGTTGTGAAATTTCGGTAGGACTTCCTTAGGACCACCCACCAATAATAAAGAAATGTCTCAAGACGTTAATTGATTAATTAAATGTTTCTTATAGAATGAATGATATGAACAATTATTCCTCTTAAAACTATAATGAACAGGGCTGATAAAAAAAAAAAAAAAAAACATAACGTTAAGTAGGCTATATGCGGATTTGAATTAGCATAAAAAAATACCCATCTCTCACGTCATGGATCGCAAATATAAAACAAAATCCTATCTTGCTCAGATACAATGTTCCAACTTTTAACCCTAATCTCTAATTAGTGGACTGACTTAGAGAATTGTTTTCTCTTTGAGTTTCAACCATTCAAAATCTTATTCCTTATCCGTACTCTAACACACGCACACACATATATATAACTTATTTATAATTTGCAGGGAGTTGAAAAAGCAGAAAAGTAACTTATAATTAAACAATGGCAAGTTAATTTTGATCAATTAGTTTAAACTGAATCAATAAGCTGAGACACCTTATAATTACTGACTGCGTACGTATCTAAGCCGCCCCAGTTTTCTTCTATGTTTGTGATGTGGGGACCGAAGAAGGAATATATATATATATATATATATATATATATATATATATATATATATATAATATAATATAATATAATATAATATGTACTGTCTAATTATTATAATTAGAAAGCTATTTTGAGTTACGTATGGTAACCGGTGCTTGACATATTCCAATATCTATGTTTCTTCTAATCATCAATCATATAGTATCGATCAATTAATTTAATTAATTTCTACCCTCTAGCTAACTCTATGTTGTTGTTGTTGTTGTTGTTTCCTTCATCGAGCTTTATTAGTTTATCATCGCAGGAAGAACACATAGTCAGAGTTGCCGTTTTGGATAGTTGAATGCATAGTGGTGAAGAGGGTCCAACCTTAAGTGCACGTAGTTCCTGCAATTCCCTCTTCAATCTTTTGTTTTCATCACTTAGATTTTGACAGTGTTTTTTCAACAACTCGCGGTCCACTTCTGTCTGCTTCAGTTTGGTCCTGAAAAGTTCATTATTGATTATTAATAACATTTCTGAAATTAAATGCATACCATATAGGTCGATATTATAGTCAACACATTAAACAATTTATTAAATAAACAAATAAAACCGTAGAAAACTCTGTTTCTTTTTTCTTTCTCCCCCAGATAGTTAATGCAAATTAAGCAACTTGATGGAGAATAAACAAAGGTAGCAATAAGACGATGAATGAAACGGAAACTATACGATAATAACGTACCTTGCTCTTCTGTTTTGAAACCAAACTTCAACTTGTCTGGTCTTTAAATTCAATTGATCAGCAAGTGCTTGTTTCTGGACCTGCATGTGGAACCAAAACCAACAAACGCATAAACTCCTCTTACCTCATGGTACAAAACAAAAACAACATATATAACAGAACTGATAAATATGTATGATGCAAATTATCATCATATATATAGACAACAAAGTAATTAGTATATAGCGTTACATATATTATATATATACGCCTTATATGGTAATTATATTAACGACTTGCAGCGTGCAATTTAAATTAATTTCCATAGATATGAAACTCACATCTACACATATAGTATACGCACATAAGTTTATAGAAAAATATATATACCGGATTAAGAGTGCTATGCTGTTTGAAGCTGTTCTCAAGCATGGCTGATTGATCCTTGGAAAGCCTCAGTTTCTTTCTGCATCGGTTATTGTTGCTGTTATCATCATCAGAATCAGTGCTCTTTTCATTGGGGTAGTCGTTGATTGATCTCTCCAAGCTGCTGATTCTCTCTACCTTATCATGATCATGATCATGATTCACGTTAATGGATAATTCTCCTTTTGGACAAAGCTCAAACGCTAGGTCTAGGCACGCTACAGACTTGTTCTCTTTCTTCTTCCTTGGAACAACATGCCCTCCCATTCCAAGTCCCAAACACAGCCCAGTACTGATCTTGCATTCTTCATTATTACTATTGTCTTCCATTAGAGAGAGAAAGAGAGTGAGAGAGAAGGGTTTCAAGTTCTAATATGAATTAGTATAGTCAAATGGGAAAGTTGGGTTTTATGAAAGAGGTGGATTTAATACAGATTTTATTGTTGGGTTTGGTCTTGGTCATAGAAATTCAATTTCAATCAGTTATTATTTGCCTACTTGCTTTTGCTTTGCTTCCATTAGAAAAAAAATATTATATTAAATGACGACTAATATATTAAATGTAATAATAAAAAAAATGGAAAAAGGGGTAAAAGCATGCGTTAGGATTGTGACTCCTCTTAGGAAGCCAAAACTTTTCTTTAATAATTGTATTATTTGACAATTTTATTTTATTTTATGAAAATTCCAAGCCTGTTCTATTGAGTCAGCTGATCGTATGTTTCTTAGTACTTTCCTATGATTTGCGTTGTCTTGACAGGTCATGGGTTTCAACAATATTCAAATTCATATGCGTTAAAAACTGTTATAATAATCGGCCCAAAAGCCCGAACTACGTAACCAGGAAAATTAAACCCAACTTTATAAACGAATTAGAGCAAAGTGTGTAACTGTTAATCAGCAAAATTATCACTCACAACCATTCCCTGATTAGAAGGCATACGTTCCATGTGTGATTCATTGGGACTGAGTCTATATATCAGGGGCATTTCAGTAAAATATCTGGCATTAATTTGGAATTAATGATGTGGCAACTGAAAAGTTGACATAAACTCAAGCTATAAAGAAATCAATACACGTTTCTTAAAACATAATGCATGTTTCAAAAAGGATCTTTATTGTTGATTTTAATTTGATGGCCCAAAATATGTACTATTTGATGGCCCAAAATTTAACTTTTTAAGATAATTTTATAAAAATAAATAAATTTATTTTAAATTGTTATTGAATAGTCTTTTTTCAATAGTATATTTGGAATTCCTTTTATAATTAATATATTTATTGTATTAATTTTAATTAACTTTTCATTTTTTTTTATGCATATCAACTTTGCATGTAAATAGACAAAGTAAGTTTCTAAAAATGTTATTTATATAAAATAAAGAGATATTCTCAAAGAGTAAAAAAACATTAATGTATTTCACTTATAATTATTAAACTCAGAAATACATTAAAAGCTGCAGTCTCAAAATTACTCTCAAAGGCTAAAAGCAGTAATCAAATTTGAGAATTAGTATGAAAATAATTAATTAAAAACCTGCATTAATTATTTTTTTAATGAATTCACATACTTGAATAATTTACAAATAATTCAATTAATTTACATCTCCTAAGCATTAATTTATTAGTGTGAATTCTTGTGTGAACGAAGTTTGGTTTTTGTTTTTTTTTAACGAAGTTCATTAATTTGTTTGGTTAAAGAAATGAGTCTGCTAATAATTTTTTACAATAAATTCACATAGTCAAATAATTCAATTAATTAAGCATTAACTAGTGTGAATTCTTGTGTTAGCTAATTAATGACGCGCTGTAAAATTTCCAATTATTAAGTATTATAAGGTTGGACCAGCCTGCAGATAGATAGAAACTGAGCATATATTGTACTCATAGTCAATTGCCAGATATTGAAGATATATGATGAATATAGCAAATGGACAATAGTAGTGTTACCCAAAGCAAAGGCAAAGGCATGTTTTAATTATTTGTTTGTTTGTTCTCTCAGTTCTGTGCCCACTTGGGGAGGGTGGAATGGAATTGATGTTATTCTAGTTTTTCAGCAATTCTTGATTGAGTAATTAAAGTAAATGAATCTGTGGGCGTGATGGATGGAATTTTAGGTCTGGTACTCCATGCAGCAAATTGTTTAATTATTTTCTAGTTCTACTACGTACGTACGTACGTACCCAAATCATAGTGTAGTATTATTTAAAATGAAGGAGTGGAGGAGGTGGAGTGTAAAACATGCAATGCATGCAGCAACTTAATTTGATTGCAGCTGGCGGTACTTCTGCCTAACTGCCTGAGATAACAAGGTGGTAGATAGAGCTAGGAGTGAGGAGTGGTACCGCGACTTTCATCAAAACTACGTCACTGTACCTTCTCATTCACTCTCACGTTAATAACTTGGGATTAGCCTGTATATATGTCAACGCGAAATTACTATTACTAAATGTATATAGCAGATTGATTGAGAAAGTAGAACTAGCTGGTGCATGCGAAATATATCATCGGTCAGTGTCAAATATTTTTACCAAGTCTCATTAACTACTGGATTCAAATATCTCGAGCAAGAGTGATTGAAGACGTTATAATTATGCTTATAACAACATTTCTACCCAATAATACGATGTTTGAACTATATATATTTGAGTCTCAATTCATTATAACAATACGTACGTTGTTTTATCTACTATGATCAACTGGTGAAGTGTTCATCGTACCGAGAAGAGAATTGTATAGCTAACAGCAGGGATGAATAGTTAGTTCAATGATTGACAACTAGTGTTTGTTTATACTACTCCACTCAACAATTATTGTTATTGCTATTTATTTATTAATTAATTAAGAGCCAAAACTAATGATGATGTTTTACTAGTTGATTAGCACACCACAGGCCATAAGGGCTCGTGTTTTGGTACTTAGACACTCTCGGTCCACGTTAGGTAACCGACTCTTATTTTGGTCCATGTGGTGTAGACCCTAACTGTACAACTCATGTCTGGATCGATGTTTCAACTTTCAGTTATTACGTTCCTTAGGTTGTGGGTTACATCCCTCTGGGAAATGTCATAAATTAGTTCAAAACAGGTGGTTTCTGTTTCTTCATTGATTCAGACTTAATAATTTTACACATCAAATTAGGGGAAGTGTTCCCATATGTCCTTGGTTCATGTTGTTAACACACAACAATGGAGTTGTCGTCGATCCCAACCCCAGTCCCTTTGGGTGTTCACATGGACATAAACTTTCACGACAATCTAGCTCGATCCTCAAATTTGGATACATAACTCAATAAAAGGTTATGCATTATTTAAATTCGTAACGTGTGAACACCTTCTTAAAGACATAATAGATCTTTCATTGCCTTAATCAATTTGTTTCTTGACATATATACATTTCTTTTATTAATGCCCAAAACAAAGTGTTATTTTCTATGCGTAATAGAATTCGTAATGTAGTGTAGCTGACTCATACGGGAAAGGTGACTTGGTTGAGATGAGATGGAGCCAAATCCTTAAAATGAAGATAGATAGTCATGTGGCAACTCAACTAGGATGAATGGTCCAAAGTACAACAAAGAGACGAAAGGACATGAGATTTAGAGTTTATAGCTAGTGTACGCCTTGGCTAAATTACAGCAACCAACAGATGCCTACAAAATCTGCAAGATATTGAGAAAGGGTAAGATATCATACATGTATACAAGGATAGGATGACATATCACAACCAGTCTTTATTGTTGAGGACAAAATATGAGTTGATCAATCGATAATGTTTCATTTGGCATCAGACATACACGTGATCAACTATACATCTTTTCTTTCTCCACAAAAGAAAGAGTGTAGGCGTCTTTAACTATTTTCATATCATGAGAGAGACTGAGGCTATTCCAACATAAGCACTAGAACCGTGGGCACGTAGGTTTAAACATGTTTCCTCATCTCATCTCCTTCATCAATAATTGCATACCCTCTCTCTCCCTCGCCCCATCACTTCCTTCTGACATGCTCTTCCTATATAATGTTTTAAGTAATCAACAACTTGCCCGCAACATGATGACTTCTTCAATCTTCCTTCTATGCTGCCTTCTCACATTCTCTTTATATTCCCTCTCCCAACACACAGGCTACGACTCTCTAGATGCTACTACGCCAACACGGAAGTTGAGCATGCCAGCAGCAGCCCCTGTCCAAGATCACAAAACCCAGGTACGTTAATCCATTCCCCCATAAATCTCTAGAAGGCATAAACCAAACTTTCATCTACAAGCCTTTCCCCTTTTCCCATAGCATTTGTTTTCTCATTGTTTCCACTGATTCCTGGCACATGGCAGTATAAAATGCAGGGAGCAGACAAGGCAATGGAAAGTACCCCTGAAAACGAAGATTCCTTGACACCAGATTATACCAGCAACAGTTACAGTCCCCATGATCTTGTCTATCATATAGATTACCATGGAGTAACAACTCATCCAACTCCTAAACATCCCAAGCCATAGCTTGCAACTTTAGTTTTGTTGCATCGCAAGAGATTTATTCAGATATGTATTCTTGTTTTTATCAATATATTAATGAAAATGAGCTGTGTGGGAGGAAACAAAGTTCTGTTTATATAATTGAGCTGATTACATGATGCATTATCATTGCTTATGTAGTTTGCTCAATACTTTGCACATAACTTGTAAGCCATAGCTTACAGAAGAACATAATAAAACTGATGAGTTAGCTGCTAAGACACTATTGCACTGGGTGAAAATGATCTCATATATTCCAAGCTGGAGCAATAAAACTTAAAAGAAAAAGAAAAATAGCAGTATTATAATTTATCATGAAGCGAAACCATTCCATTAATATATTGCTTTCTAGTATTTCTATATTTCTGAAGCAGCATCCTGTGACTATTTACAACTTCTTCAAACACCACCTCACTACAAAACCTTGACTTCACATTCAAAAAAGCAGCTTCTAATTTATCCTTGTGTTGGGCACACAAAGAAAGTAGATCTTCAATCATGAAAGGTTTATTGGTGTTGCATTCAATGCTGGTTTCTTTTTCCATACAAAGAACCCAAAGCCATCGGATTTGCAGGAATGGATCTTCATTTTTCTGAATTGCAACCTCTATGCTACTCAGCACTTCCATGAATCTAGATTCAGTACGAATTTTATCAATTAAGTGGAAAAAAATGTTTCTCTGACCCTGAAAAAGACTATTATAAACAGCTGGCGGCAAGGAAACTGCAGCAGTCAAGCATGCTTTCCTAAAGCTAGGATCAAAATTGCTAATGATCCCAATGGCAACATGTAACAGATTCACAGACACAAGATGAAGTTTTTGAGCCAAAAAATTCGAGCCATCATAACACCGTCTTTTCTGGTTTTCACTCCAGCAGTGAAGTGCAAAATGAGCTACTCCTCCCCACCTGTGTTTAATGACACACATAATGAATGAAACTCAGATACTTAGACCATATGAGATAACAAGCTTTTAATCATGGCTAAAATATTTTGAACTCTTAAGTAAAAAGTACAATCTTGCATTTATAGTGATGCAGTTGCCCCATTAACAGTGTACACTCTACAGTGCCATGGACGAAGAACTTCAACATTTCTAAAATAACTGCATATTGCTGGTACAGTTCTCATTAAATGCTTCATATTTTATCAAATTGAGTTTCTTATTACTTTTTTTAATCACACAATTGAATGTTATGATAAGGGTTTAGATCACTCTGCAGTTCTTTGAAAACTGCAGAGGATTGTCATCCACAGCACCTATAGTGCTTATAGTCTCTTCAATCACCTCACTCATTTGGAAGTAAAAATATCAATACGGGGCCCAAATATAACTTACAATCTAGCAATCACACACAATCAAAGGAAAAGGAAATTTAAAACAAAAAAGAAAAAAAATCATGAATTAATAGGAGGACCTAATGATTAAGCAATCTTCTGAAAGAAAAGAAATCCCATTATAACATATCTCTATTGTAAATCCCAGCTTCAATCTCCATGTGGGATTGAGGACAGACCAACCAGATGAAAGGTTGATAATTTTACACTCATCCTTATCAATAGGGTAATAATTTATGTAGGCATCATTATTACATAAAATACTAGAAAAAATGGTCCATGAACCAGCTTTCCATAGACATGTGTATAAAAGCCTGCTCCTATGTCCTGCAGACTTGTCTAATTTTAATAATTGATTTTAGTGTGGGTCATTCCACATGCATTGCTTCAGTCTTCTGCTTCAAAAACAAAATCTACCAAATAATTTTTAATCAGTCAATATAGAGCAATATACACATTCAAGTTGAAGGAACGAAAATAACTAATAAAGAAGATGAAAAGAAAAATGTAGTCATAATTCTTCTCTGAATCATTAACATAGACACCAATGAAAAACATGGGAATTAATTGCTAAGGAACAAAAGGTGTTAGATGATGTTGCCGCCAGCAATATTTTGTGATGTTACAACAGACCAAACTCAGCCAGTCATAGTGGTTCAATCTATATTCAATAGGTTGTCCTGTACTCCCCTGGCTATTTGATAACCAACTAATCAAACTTACGGTCAGGAGCAAAACAGCAATACTTATTTTGGAATATAAATAGTGTATATATTTGATATTTATAATCTTTTTATTGCAGATTTAATTAAAACTAGAAAAAAATAATTCATTTATGATTTACGGGGTAGCAGCTGGCCCCTCCCCATGAATGTAGGCCCATGCTTATCGCCATTGTTCACGGACTGAAGGGCCTACTAATGCCATTTAGTCAAAAGATGGGCCAGATTTGACTGGATGGGGATGAGAACATCAAGACGGAACCACTATCAGAACAGTTTATTGATTCAGAATTTTGAAAACAAGCAAGTTTGCCAACGATAGTGGACCAGGGCTGTTAACTGTGTAGTGTAATAGATAATACTTTTCTTTTTCAGAACATAACTTATAATTTCCCAAGGAGAAAGAGCAAAAAGAAATCAACAGTGAGACTATCAATTATTTGTGAAATCAAAAGCTGTATCATATAATTTGATTACGACAAGCATTAAAAATATCAATTAACTGCATTCATATATGCACAGAATAGACCATCATCTAGTCAAATATTGTCAATTTCACTATATGCAGAAAAGAAGAATTAATAGAATTTAGTAATTTAAAACAATCTTAAATTATAGAACAAAGAACAGAAAAAAAACGGAGAAAATAAAATAAAGGGCCACTATAAAAATAATAGAGTTGTAACCATAAAAGAACAAAGGGAACCATTATGATCAAAGCATATTGTACTTGAACCAAAAAAATAATAAAGTTAACCTTTACTTACTCAAAAGGTGGTTCAACCTCAATACTAAGGGTAAGGTGCAATGAGAACCCAAGAGAACCATCACTAACACCAGAGCTTGTATAAGCTTCATGAGGAAAACCTCTGGGAATGTATAATACATCACCTTCCCTGAGCAAGAACTCTCTTCTACCAGCTTTTGTACAGTCAATATCAGAACCAAGTAAATTATCATATAAGCGAGGTAACAGCTGATTGGGTGGAGAAAATACAGTCCACTGCTTCGAACCAAAAATCTGGCATACAAAGACACAGTGATCATCAAAGTGACAAGCCAAACCCTGAGAATTAGGGGGTGTTAAGTACAAATTGGCACCCACTGAAGGTTGGCCAAACATAAGTGCTAATGTATCTGCAATAGCTGCAATGCTCTGATAGCGAAACTCCAGACCACGCAGAGCAACAGTATAACCCTCTTTATATGCCTGCCCACACTTTAAGACGTCATTAGAAGTAAAATACGGAGGTTCCTTAACGCAGCCTGAATGAAAGTCCCGAAAGTAATGCATCTCTTTTCTCGATTGGCTCTCTGTTTTTACAACACGTATATCCTGCTGGTAGATTATAGGACAACCCAGTCTATTTTTCACCTCATTCAGAAAATTGAGTACGTTTTGTTCATCCGAAGCAATAGGGAAACAAGCCACTAGACGCTGAAGAATCGAGGAGAGAAGGGAAGGAACGCTCCCACTCCAGTTCAAAGACTGAAGAAATGCACCAAACATATGCATATCCGAATCCCTCATGGTCCTTGATAGCAGAAAAGGCGAAACCTCCCAGTAATTTGATACAAAATCTAGAAAACTAGTATCACTCACACCAAAAAGACCTCTTTGAACAACTTCAAATGACAAAGAGCCAGTAGGTTGAGAAGCATTAATGGAAAGCCTAAAGATGCTCTCTGCAAGATTACTAACAGCAATGTTGCTTTTACGAAGACACCCTTCTTCATTACATTTCCTAGCACCTTTGATCACCTCTTGATCACTCACTCTCACCCTGATCTGTTTCAAAATTCTCAGAAATGCTTCAGAAAGGCTTTGTGGGATACTCTGTAGCTGCTCAACTTCACAGATATTGATAAGAACAACAGTTGCAGTGAGAAAAGCCAATGACAGCTCATCTTCCTTAATCCCAATCTTAAGAGATTGAAGACTTTCATTACCATCAGACCATAAACACACACATTCCAATCCCTTGAAAATCTGAAGAAAAACAAACCTAAGGAATGTCAATTCAGTTGTTTAGTTATCCATCCTACAATAAGATAATAAATTTCAAGACCTGAAACGACGCAGTTTAAATGCTTACATCAGTTTGTTCAACGCAGAAAACTTGAGCAATTGCCGTTGAGCGAAGGTGGTGGTGGAAAAGTCCAAAACGGCATTGCAGGCAGATAGCAGAACCTTTCTCTTGCGACTCTGCAACAGAGAGATCAATCCCTCGACAGTTTCAGAATCGAAGGCGATTTCCTCGTTGGCGTCGAAGGAAACGAGCGAGGCGGCGCCGATGATGTCTGCGCCGCGGCACGCGAGTTCGGAGCATGTGGAGCTGAGTAGGGTTGGGAGCAACGCCAGAATGGGCGTCACGGAGGTTTGCGAGAGAAGAAGGGAACGGCGAAGTTTGAAAAGGCATTTGTTGATGAAGATAACAGAGTGGGGTGTGTTGAAGAGAGATGCGAGTAACAGAGCGAAGATGGCATTGGCGTCTGAGGAACGAGGAAGGTGAAGCTCACGCGCCGAGGGTTTCTGCTTCCTCTTTCTCTTCACTCTCTGTTTCTTCTTCTCCATTCTTCTCTTCTCGCCGGCGTTCGCTCCTTTTTACTTTTTACTTCTACAGCACTTTCCATGTTTTTTTTCTAAATAAAAAATAAAAAATATTCTCTAGTAATTAAGTTTGGAAGTTTATTTTGGTAGTATATATATAATTATATATGTTTTAAAAATTAATTTCCAAAATATATTAAATACGTTTTAAAAAATATTCTTCAGAAATGTTAAGATTTAACATATTTTAGAAATTAATTTCTAAAATATATTAATTACGTTCTGAAAAATAATTTTAAAAAAAGTAAAATATTAACACATAGTGTAACTTGATGTACTAAAAATTAATTAAGCAAGAGATTAGAAGCAGTGGTTTGGTTTAGTGGTAAAAACTGTGATAAAATCACTACAAAAACAACTGTTGTTGCTTAAAAAATATGGTGAGTTTAACTCACCTTGTTACCAAAGAATGAAGATGCACCACGTATTTAACCATATAAATCATGCTTTTATAATGGCACAATTCCAACGCAATCATAAATTAAAACCAATATGAATATGCTGTTACCGTCGTTTTGGCAGATGCAGCAGCTATTGATGTGAATAGTTACAATATGATTATGCATAGTTATGAGTAATACTCCACCGGTTGCAGCAGAAGTTATACCAACTGGTGGTGTATTACTCGTAACTAGACAATGATGTTGTACTCGAGATTATTGCTTCAACTTCAAATCCTTCAAAACTATTATTATATAGGTCGAATTAGAAGATTCTTGAGTCTCTTCTGGGACAACTTGTAGGGTTAAGATCTCCTTGGTTGATTTAAATATCTACTCTCACAAACTACTTTAACAACGAATAATAATATATGAAACGAAAAAACAATTAGCCAAAAATATTAGAGATTTCACTTTGCCCAGAATTGATACTTTAGACACAATTGAGCCTGCTGGTACACAGAAGTGGTATAAAGTAATAAAGATTCTAAACCCGAAAATTAGTGGAAATTCTAGTAAAGCAACAATATAATAAGAAGAAGATCGATGGGTCATATTTGACTGTAAGAATAATTATCTTTAATTTTTCAAGTATTATTATGATAGTATACTACTCCTCTTTAAGTACCTGATGAACTTATTCCTTTCCAGATCCCGAAACTTAGCATTTGAAAATTAATTACAAACAATATACACCGTCTAAAATGTTAACTTTATAAAAATATATTATTCATTTAGTTTACAAACTACAACCATTGACGATATGCACCGGACAAAACGCATGCTATGATGAAGAATCATTAACGTTGTGCAGATGTACTTATTCCCACTTTCAGGCCATCAATCTATCATTGCGTCTTTTTCACCTAATGAAAATTGAAGCTTCGTAAAACCAGATAAATCTCAACGTAATAGGAACAGGTATCATACATATCTATTAAAGTATCACATTTACAGTGGTATTCGTGATCATTACTTTCCAAGCTATCAAAGGATCTTTGACGTCTTTTACCTTTAATTTATCGAAGGTATCAAACCGAAGTAAGAGTTTTGGAATCAATACCACATTCACTCATTAGCCTTCCGCAAACTGCAATTGTAACCGTATTTTTCTCATTTACTTGTCTAGCACATTACGTACTGCATACCATAAATAGATATGGATCCGGATCGGCTACAATTTCAAAAGAAGATGCACGATTGTAAATAAAAAGATAATTTTAAATATTAATTTATCATCATATAATAAAATAAATTGAAGGAATGGACTTGCAGTTCCACTAATCACTGCTGAGGATCAAAATCCCATATATGTATCATCCACTAATCCAAGTGAATTAATGACAATATGCTTTATTATTATACGAAATAAAGCAAGTAATTTGTTATAGTATGTGTTAAAAATAATGCATACACTTTTCTATTACCATATAATAATAAAACATATTTTCGTTAATTCAACTATAACTAAACCATTAAATTATGAAATAATATTTGTACCAATTTAACGGACAATTCAATTTTAAAATCATTGCTTGTTTATCCTGGCACTGATAAACAAACATGGATACAAGCGACTTGAGCTAAAATGCAATTAACTTATGTACTTCATTTTCAGTCTTCACTGCTGGTCATTCCTAGCCTTAAATATCAATTCGATTAGTAGTTATTTTCTTACTCTTGCACGTATAATTGGTATCTGGTGTTTGATATTAAAGCCCCATACAATACAAGTAATGAAAACATCCATGATAACAATGCCATTTCTGCATCATATGCAGTGTAGGTTCCAATCAAAGGAAAAACGATACAATGCAATTTCAAACTTTTCATGCTCCTACTACAAGTGAAAAAAAAACTTATGATGCCTATTGTCCACAAACAATAGAGAATAGAAAAGGAAAGGGAGTATGCAATCTGCACAACTTACTTCTTCTAGTGTGGTAAGTGTAGAGTCTACAATTCACTGATACAACTTTCTTAACTCACCAAAATGTGCAAAACAAAGAGGGTCAATATGCATCACCACATTTTGGTGAGTTGAAATAGTTGTGTCAGTGAGTTTCGAAGCAAAGGATGTTTTTGCACATCAAATGTTAACCAACCAAGTTAAAACATATCAAATAAGACAATTGTGCTTTATAGAGTAAATTCAACTAATGAAAACAGAGAAAAAAGATTTGAGAGCAGAAATAAATATACTACTAGTTTAAAGAAATGCAAGAAATATTTAAATATACATTAGTTGTGATTGTGACTTGTTAGGCAAAATAAAAAAGAAAACAGAGAAGATCTATACATGATAAAGGTTGGTGCTATACGGGAGGTATGTTAGAGAAAGAGAAGCCTTTGTATCCTTTGTAAGCATAATAGGCAATCCGCGTATAGTAGAATCCCGGAATGAACAACAGTGTTCCCAGTACCGCAAAGAACATACCTATCATTCATTCAATTATTAAAATTAAAAAACAAATTGTGGAAATAATAAAAGGGGTGGGTGTTAGTGGTTACCGTGAGCGGTGTCGCCGCCGACGTGATTGTAGGCCATGAGGGAGCCGATGATGATGCCTAGGGTTCCGAAGACGAGAAGGGCAACGGCGAGGGCGATCTCCTTTATCGGTGGCTTGTTGCTCACCGTGAACGGCGTATCCATCATTATGTCTTCATCTGAAATCGAGAATGCGTGATCCACGTACATTTTTCTCTACCTCTCTCGATTGATTGATTGATTATTCAGATTTAGCTAAGGTTTTCCACGATTGAGAGCTGCGTGTTTTTATTGAATTCTTTGTTGCTTCCTATTAAAGTTCCATACCTCTCTATGCACACTTGTCAATATTCTGGTGTGCCAAACCTCCGAGATATTTATTTATTAGGGACTACAGTATTTTATTTTTATTTTTTATTAGATTAGATTATATGATTTAAAAACTTAAACTTATCACTTCTTTTTTAGTACTATTTCTTTTGTTTTTTTTTATCTATAACTTTTTATTAGGATTTATTCTCTAATTAATTAATAATGCATATTAAAATGAACGGATGACAGAAACTCTCAAATCAAACGGTACCTCCATTGTTCGTGTCTTTGTGTCTTCTGCCTTTTGTATTTACTCTCATCTGTTGTCACGTAATAGGATCCTTTACAACTCCTTTCGGTTTTTGGTTTCGGAATTGATTCAGAAGCTGTGAATATTTCAGGTACCGAATCTTTGTTGAAGACTTCTATATTTTACTTTTTTGTTTTATTTAGGACTTATGAGCTGAATCTCGATCACGTTTGAGTCTATGATTATGTCAACTCGATGTGTATGGGAGCGTATCCTTGGCCTGCGTGATTGTGATGCATTTGAGAATGCAATTGATCATGGTTTTCTGGTTTGTAGGTTTTTGCTTTTTCGTTTCTGTTATGTAGCATTGTGTCATAGGGGATGTCTTGCCTTGTTAATAAAAGTCAAGTCTGCAAAATTGTTTGTGCTTTCTGAATCAGTGAACAAGTACCTCAAATCACACCATTGTATTTGCCCCGTCAAGCCTTTAAAAAACCTTAACAGTCTCCAACTAGAACCTCACAGTTAAATCCGTCACAGATTGCAACCCACCTCACTTCATCTTCTCTCTATACAAAGGACAATTAATCTCTCTTACTTTGTGTGTGTTTATGTTCCTTCATGGATTTTATAGCATATTATTTCATTTTGATGTTAATTTTTATTTCTTTATCTTCACTAATTTTATTTCTAGTTTCTCGATCTAAACAACATTTATGAGTGGTGTGAGTCTTGAAACAAGATTTGTGGATGAAATGTTGAATGGTTTGGATTTCATTTTGGTATCAATGAAAATCAAATCAAAATTGATCACATTAGCCAGTTAGGCATTATAGTATTGAACTTATATGTCTTTGGGGGCTGACTGATGGACATTATCCTCATCGTTCTCTGTTTTTCCTTTTTGTTGCATTCTAATCTAATAGAAACTTTGGTCTTTGTTTCACACAGAACATTCTAGTTCCATGGATCTAGATCCTTTGGCTATTTCCATTCAAATCTTCAAAATATCTATCATCTTCTCTACTTTTAGCTTTGTTAGCAACCTCATAGTGTAGTAATAGTTTTATTTTTCTTTTAAGAATATAGCAAGGTGGAATTTCTTTGTAATGGTAAATAGGTCAGATTTGCATTTTATGTTTTTAAATAAAATTTTAATTTATATATCACTAAAGAATTTGGTATTAATTGATTTATTTAATATCTATAGTCTGTACCATGGGAGGGTATAGTTTACTGCTGCAAAAAGAGGCACCAGTATGCCCACGCTTCATGCTTGGAAGCAAAAATTAGTTCTTCAACTTTAAACCTGTTGAAATAGTTTTGTTGATATTTAGGGTGTTTGATTGTGTTTATAATTTGGGTAGCTTGACCAGATAAGTTTTACTAATAATTTTGTTCAGTTTGATAATATGTTTCTTTGCCTAATGATGTTTGATTTATAGATAATCTGTATAATTACTGAAAACTGTAGGTATGGGAATCAGTAAAATAGAAGTAAACTTAAGGAGATTGCTTGCAGCTGCTCCTCAGCAGCAAAACCAGGCAAAACTTGTGCATGTAAGTCTGAAGATAAGTCTTGACTATCTATTTAGAGTTAATAGGATTATGTCTAAAATATTTTATAGTGTCATTGAAATATATGTTTTATTAATTTAGTCATTTGTTAACTCTGGAAAACGCAATCTTAATTGTTTGTTGATTTTGGGATTCTGCAGTATGTCGCCACTTTGCGTGAACAATTGGAACAATTGGCTGAAGAAAAGACACTGGAAGGCTTACCAAGGTATTGTGTGTCTCTTTATTTACCATCTGATACACATAGGTGTCATGAATTATCAGTGAAACTACACAACTTCAGTGTTTGTTTATAAATCACTGTTAATTTTAATTCTTGGAAATCATCCCTTAATTTTAATATATACCTTAAGTGGCAGAATTGGGGTGTGGGGTGGGGGGCAGGTGGCTGCCTCAAAGGCCAAATGTTTAAAAATTCCATAGAATAGAAACATCAAACATGTACAAGAAAAAATTAGACATGCTAAGGGGCAAGAGTGAGACCTATCAGCCCCACGATGGGCGCCAAATGTTTTTGTCGATCTCTGAGGTAAGGCTGAGCTGTGCGAGAGGGCATTCAAAGATCCAATCCGAGGTCTTGAAGGTAGTGGTTTGATGATGACTCGCAGTAGAGGGGTGTAGCTGCAAAGGCACTCCAACGCTCAAGTTAGAGAGGATACTTATCTAGTGAGTATGAGTATGAATAATGCATACCTTTCATCTGATGGGTCATGGTATTTATAAGAGTAGACGAAGTAACCGTGTAATGGCCTGACCTCCATGATGATAGTGGGTTGTTGCGATGACTTGGACTGCAAAAGTTGGAGAGGTCATATCCCCTCAACTCAACAAATACTACTTTTCGAAATTCAAAATTCAAAATATTTTCACCAACCACATTTCCCACCACAATCGTACTACAAATCTTTTAAAACTCTCTCACTTGTTTCGAGCTTAAAGCTTGGGGGACTTGTGTACCATACCGACTATCCACTTGGGCTTCCGACCATCACTACTCGCTACCGAGGAAGTACACAGGTAAGACCCCAAACATGCACCCGAGAAGACCTCAAGCTTGAGACCAACAAAGGAGATTGGTGACCGAAGACTAGAACACTCGGTAACCAACTAACACATGGTCAAAGGCATCCAACAGAGCCCAACTGACCTCTCTGACTTTTGCGGCCCAAGTCACCGCAACAACCCACTATCATCATGGAGGCCAAGCCGTTACACGGTTACTCCGTCTACTCCTATAAATACCATAACCTATCAGATGAAAGGTACGCATTATTCATATTCATACTCACTAGATAAGTATCCTCTCTAACTTAAGCATCGGAGTGCCTTTGCAGGTACACCCCTTCACCATGAGTCATCATCAAACCACTGCCTTCAAGACCTCGGATTGGACCTTTGAGTGCCCTCTCGCACAGCTCGGCCTTACCTCAGAGCTCGGCAAGAATAGTAATATTCTAGGTCAAGAACTAATATAGAGCAATTAGTACAAGTTCAGCCAAAAAACATACGTAACATAATAGGAGTACTACCACAATCATTATCCTTATATTCAAACAATACATGTAGGTCCAGCAGACCATGGAATAAAAGAATGGACTTGTGTTATTATTCACAATGAGTTCTCTTGAAAATATTACTCACATTGAACATAAGCTCTACTTTCCCGCCTTGTAATTCTTTGATAAAATCTAGGATTTGTAGAAAGGATTATATTATATTTATTTGAAGTAAACTGACTTGATTATTTGTTTCTTCTTCTACCTCCCGTTGATAGTTCTTTATTTTCTCTTCTCCTTTATAACTTATAAATTAAAGCTGTTGTATTCCCCCTACTTTTTTATGTGTTTCTCTACCAAATGAATGAGATTCATTTGTGTGTATATATGCTCTGCTCTGGTTATGCAGGATTTCAAAGGCTATGTTGAATGATTATTCAGAGAAGATTGAAGCCATTGCTTCCAAATTGGTTAATAATGTGGTATGAATTTGTGAATTAATGTATCCTGGAGAGATGTTAAAGTGTAAAAAACATCTTTAGACTAACTGACTAAACATTTAAGGTTTTAATGAGATTTTAACCTAAGAGGCTAAGACATCATGCAAATTATCCAAACCCTTGCCTAGTGGGTTATAATACATTCACTATAGCATGTGAAAAGTGTATATAAAATATAAACATTTGTTTGCTTGATTTTTTGTGCTTTGTTGGAGTTCATCATGGAGTCGTAAAAATTTGCTCCTTTTTGGTTTTTTCCTTTTCATATTTTTTTAGTTTTGGCCAAATAGGCACAATCATTTAACCACAATTTTTCAACCCAGAATGACACACAAGTACCTGAAAAGGACTTTGAAAGCAATTTTGTTAAAGAAAACAGTTCTGAAATTGAGGAAACAAAGCAGAAACTCCTTTCTTCTGGATTGAGAAGAAGGCCTGTGTAAGCGTTAGTTATTTTTTCTTTGTTACCACCATGTGTATTTTATAGGCTGTTTTACTGTTGCTCATCTAATTCATTGGACAGTCCTACCTCAATTACGGAAGATAAAGCACATGAGCCTGCTGAAACTGACCACTCATCACCTGTTAAACTGGATGCTACGGGACATGCACACATTGAAAAGCACAGGTACTGTTGTTTACTTGAGCTGTTATTTAAAGTTTATGCAATGGTGGTGAGTCAATAGACTCAGTACTTCTTTGGTGAAGAGTCCATAACCTACAAACCTTATGTCATTTGTCTAGAACTAGAACAGTTAAGTATATAGTAGACTATTAGGATCATATATATTTGGTCTTCATTGACTAGTCCTCAGGATGTTTCAGAATCACTATCATTATAATAGCAAAATACCTACACAATTTCTATTAAATTATGTGTGAATGTATTAGATCAATAATTTTTACTGTCAATTACGTTTACTCTCTATATACTTTGCATCTATTGTGTATCACTTGTGTTTTCACCGTTGACTCAGCTGTTCTATTTTGTTAATTTTGTTTTTTTCTACTTTAGAATGCTTCAAGAAGATTTGACTGATGAGATGGTGGTGTTGGCAAAACAACTCAAAGAGAGTAGTCTCATGATGAGCCAGTCCCTGAAAAACACTGAAAAGGTCTTGAATCTCATATTTTCATTTAATCCTTTATATGATCGTTAGATTTATTCTTCTTTGTATCATCAATCATAACCTTGTGTTTTTGCTCACATTTGGGAGTTAGAATGGTGAGATGTTTACCTAATGAATTGATCGCAGATACTTGATTCTACCGAGACGGCTATTGAGCATAGCTTGGCAAGCACCGGTCGTGCAAATGCGCGAGCAACGACAATCTACTCGGAGAGTTCCAAGACTTCTTGCTTAACGTGGCTTGCGATGTTTGTGATGATTTGTGTCTTTGTCATGGTTATTCTTCTAATACGTGTCACTTAGTGTATATAGTTCATGTTTCACTGGGTAAAAGAAATAACGTCCCATGTAACTTATTTTTTAATCTTTTAACCGTCTTTTCTTATAATAATATTTTTTATATAGAGTTCATGTAATAAAAATTAAAAACTATTTATGTATATACTATATACATTGTTTTTTGAAAAATTATCTAATAAAAATATTTGTGATGTATATTTTACATAATTGAGTAATTGATCACTCCCCACAATGCCTTTTGGATCCAAGTGTTTTAATTCAGTTAAATAGATTTAGTTAATTAATGTCTACAGTTCGTCGACATGTTTAACTGGTTGTCACTGCATCCACATGTTGTTTGGTTGATGGTCTATTTTGTCGATAGGATTGATGAATATTTTAATTTTTTCACAATAGTTTCTACTATTTTTGTTATTTATTAAATTTAAAAAGTATTGAATGTTTAAAAAAAAATTAAGACACTAAATATATACTTTTTTTACTTAATACTTTTTTTTTTATAAAATATGGAAAATATTTTAAAGAAGACTTGTAAGAATATATGATTACTCGGAAGTCATAATCGATTGCTGATAGCAGATAATTGGAATTCAGATTATCTAGAAGAAGGATGCCTTAATAAATAATAAAAATAGGGAAAAATAAAAACCAAAAGTGATCACGGCAAACCTTTTTGACAAATTGAACCAAACTGCCGTAAGGTATGATGTAATGCAACTCACATTTTGTTTGCTAAATATCAATTCCACGCATTTTCCCGTGAACTTCTTGATATGATCCACAGCAACTCAATAGTCAACTACATGCCAGAACAAGTCTTTTCTACACTCTACTTTTTTCTTTTAGTGTTTCTGCATTTTCGTCCCTAGTTTTTTTCTCTCTTAAAATTTACTAAAAAGTAATAAAATGGTAGAAATACTGCTATAATTATAAAGCTTTTGTGATTATTGTTAAATTCTCCTGTTTAATACTACAAGCTACTGATGTCATTGGCCAACACTAGCAAATGAATATTCAGTTCACATTCACACCTCCCTGCCCACATCATTATCATTGCATTTTCTGGGAGCATTCTTGGAAGCTTCCTTTGTTTTCAACACATACAACCAACCATTATCTTCATGCGTGGTCTCTTTCGGTGGCATTCTAGTCCTCTTCAAAGGGCACGTGGCAAGTAATATTTTCTTTTTACTCTTTTCACTGCTGTCACTATAAAACCAAGTCAGAAGCATTATTTCTCTCTTATTCTTCCTCTGCAATTCTGCTGAAGTTAAAGCAGAAACCACTCGATGGGGAACTGTTGGAGTCTTCAATCAGGTTCTCCAGGCGATCAACGTAACTCCAATACAAACCCCATCAATCAATCAGGTGAACCAACTTAAAGTCAACAACACTTTCCTTAATTATTTCATCCAGAGTTATAGAAAGTTAGAAACGCTTCATCCTAAAATTTTATGTGTTACGCATATCATGTCAAAATCAAATATTTTTCAAGTAGAAAGAACATGTGTTTGTCCTTTTGGATGCTTTTCTCGTTATTGCTTTGGTTGCTAGCACAAGTGCACAATCATTTCATCAATTCTGAAAACAATTCAACAAGTTAAGCATAGAAGTCAACCTGAATTTGTATCCAATGTGTCCCCAGTTCCCACAAGCCATGTATTAGTATTAGTATTAGAATTAGCAAGAGTTCATCATGAAATGTTTGATCCTGTTCCTGATAATTCAGATTTAAAACTTGACCATCTTAGCATCATTTTTGTTTTCTTGTTACAATGTCTCAGGGAATATTCAATTTTCTGCTGGTCTGAGCAATACAAGATTAATACAGAATGGTAATTCTACTTCTCTTGGGCGTAGCAGCCACTCTGGAGGAATCAGCGGGTTCTTTGGGCCAAGTAGTAGTAATAACTACTCAACTGGAAATAACACTAGCACATCCCTTTGGGGCGGCTCTGAGAATAGCCAAGCCTCTCGGGTCAGAGATGAAGAGGAGTTTCCTCAAGGGCAGATCCTGGATGCTCCAAACTTGAGAGCATTTACTTTGGCAGAACTGAAGGCAGCCACCAAAAATTTCAGAACTGAAACTGTGTTAGGGGAGGGGGGTTTTGGTAGAGTATACAAGGGTTTGGTTAGAGGTGAGGGTTTGACTATTGCCATCAAGAGATTGAATCATCAAAGCTTCCAAGGATTTGCGCAATGGCAGGTATTGTCATCAATAACATTTTATTATTGGTATGTGGCTTCTGTTTAATATTTATATTGATATGGATGCTGTCTTTTTTTCAGTCAGAGGTGAATTTCTTAGGGACACTTTCTCATCCCAACCTTGTTAAGTTGTTGGGATTTGGACGAGAGGATAACGAGCTGTTCCTTGTGTATGAATTTATGCATCGTGGCAGCTTGGACAACCACCTATTTGGAAGTAAGAACTGATAGTATTGTTAAATCCTAGGATACCCTTTCTTGCTAAAATGTTCAAATTAATTAGTCATTTTCACTGATCTGTGCACATGATTTTGGTTCTGCAGGAGGTGCAAATGTTCGGCCACTTTCTTGGGACACAAGGCTAAAGGTTGTGATTGGAGCAGCTAGGGGACTGCATTTCCTTCACTCCTTGGAGATGAAAATTATATATAGAGATGTTAAACCCTCAAATATACTACTTGACCAGGTTAGTTTTTTATATCCCATGATCACATTTTGCAGGCATGCTATTGAAGAATTCATGGTACTGCAAGAAAAAATGTTTCTAATTTTTTGCTTTTGTCAGTCTTATACGGTCAAGTTATCAGACTTTGGCTTGGCTAAATCTGTTAATTCACCTGATCAGAGTCACGTATCAACACAGGTTGTGGGGACGCATGGCTATGCTGCTCCTGAGTACATTGCAACAGGTAATAACATCAACAAATTCACTCTTAATTTCCCTTCATAAACCTGTTGTGGAAACGTGACAAGACACTACTGATGTAGGTCGTTTGTACGTGAAAAGTGA
Source organism: Amphicarpaea edgeworthii (assembly GCA_014843725.1). Classification (NCBI taxonomy): domain Eukaryota; kingdom Viridiplantae; phylum Streptophyta; class Magnoliopsida; order Fabales; family Fabaceae; genus Amphicarpaea; species Amphicarpaea edgeworthii. Next base: position 23,413,947 of record CM026324.1, on the reverse strand, counting down.
TGTGTATGGATTTGGGATTGTTTTGATGGAGGTGCTGAGTGGGAAGAGGATAAGTGATATATTGCACTTGTGTCAGAAAACGTCCTTGAGGGATTGGCTGAAAACAAATCTACTAAATAGAGCGAAAATAAGAAGCACCATGGATGCAAAGTTGGAAGGCAAGTATCCAAACAACTTAGCTTTACAAGTAGCTCAACTAGCTCTCAAATGCATCCAAACAGACCCCAAAGTCAGGCCATCAATGAAAGAAGTTGTTGAAACATTGGAACAGATTGAAGCAGCCAACGAGACACCAGCTGATAGCAGAAGACGGGTTACTCGTTCCCGGGTAGTTCAACAACATGCCGGACCAGATGGTGGTTAATTGAATTAAACACATCAACACCACCATACTCTTTTGCAGCTGATGGATTGTGATTGTGGACTTGAAGAGCTTATTGCTGAAAGCCTAAAAGTGCCTCTGCTCTAGTGGCCTAGGGGAGCTGAGCTTGTATGGTATAACATACACATATACGGAAAGGTTCAGGGAATGTAAGTAATTCAATTTCTTACATGGTTTAGATGTGGTAGAATGTTGAACAGTTGTTCTTTATGTAATTATTTCAATTTCTTACATGGTTTAGATGTGTAGAAAATTGAATAGAGATAATGTACGTGTTCAATTTATACTCAACTTGCTACAATAACAACAACTATAATAGTCTTGTTTTGCTAGATGAGGTCAATTACATGGATTTTGTAATGTTGTTGGACTATGTCAGAATGTATAACATTTCACTATTTCAGAGACTACTCTTCGGAATGCAGTATATTGTCTTCCTCACATTGTTCCATTTCATAAACTGATTCCTGAAATGTTGTTATACATTTCAGAAACTACTTTCTTGCATAATGCACTTGATTGGAAATGATAAGTTGATGCAAATACAAAAAAGGTTTCTCCAGCACCACACGCAGAGAAAGCCAAACAAAAATAAAATAAAGAAATCCAGCAAATAAATCAACAATGTACATGGTGGTGCAAAATGACTGTTGATAGAAAACGGGTTACTCATTCAAATGTTGAAGATGTAAGCTTAGGAAAAATAAAAGACATGAATTAAATGTGATAAACTGGTCTTAAAAGGAGGGGATCTAACTTTTATCAAATGTTTTGCCACAGCATCTTCCTGAAAATCCGATGACGATGACAACATCTTCTTGAAGATCTAATACTCACAATGGCTTCTCCTCGAAAACTCATCGACAACAACCAATTTTATGTCTGTCTTAATTTTAACATCACATTGTTTGAATTATTGTAGTTGTCAAAGCAGCAAAAGAAGACATAGTCAAAGGTTGCGAACATCGAAAGAAATCATGGTCATAAGAAAGTCGCAAATGACAACATTGTTTAATTGTAAATTATTTTTTATATTATGATTTTTTTATTGTGATTGTTATCTCAACAAATGCAGATCTTCATTACCCTCACGAGAAAGAAGAAAGGGAGGGAAAAAAAGAATAGTTCCAAAATATTTATGGTTTCTATTTAGGGTTTCATTTATGAGACCCTAAATATTTAAAGTTTTACTTATAAAATTTTAAATATTTATGGTAAAACTTAGAGTTTTATTTATGAAATCTTAAATATTTAGATTTTGAATTTATGATTTTATTTATGAAACCCTAATTATTTAGGGTTTTAATTTGGGTTTCATTAATGCTTTAAGATTTAAGGTTTTATAAATGAAAACATAATTATTTAGGATTTTGATTTATGATTTTATTTATTAAAGCCTAAGTATTTATGGTTTCATTTATAAAACCTCAAATATTTCAAGTTTCAATTTAAGGTTTTAATTATGAAACCCTAAATATTTATGTTTAAATTTAAGGTAAAATATAGAGTTTCATTAATGAAACCCTAATTAAATAAAATTTTATTTACGAAACCTAAATATTTAATGTTTCAATTTATTGTTTCAATTATGAAACTCTAGATATATAAGGTTTCAATTTAAAATTTTATTTATGAAACTCAAAATATTTAGTGTGAATTTTAGGATTTTATTTATATGACCCTAAATATTTAAGATTTTAATTATGAAGCAATAAATATTTAGGGTGAAATTTAGGGTTTCCTTTATGAAATCCTAAATAATTAGGTTTTTAATTTATAGTTTTATTTATGAAATTCTAAATATGTAGGGCTTCATTGATGATTTATGATTTAGTGTTTCAATTTTTTATTTCATTTATGAAATTCTAAATATTTTGGATAAAATTTTAAGATGTCATAAATGAAAACATAATTATTTAGGATTTTAATTTATAATTTCATTGATAAAACCCTAAATATTTAAAGTGAAATTGAGAGTTTCATTTATGAAATCCTAAATATTTAGGTTTTGAATTTAGGGTTTTATTTATAAAACCCTAAATATATAGGGTTTCATTAATCGTTTAGTTTTTAAGGTTTCAATTTATGGTGAAATTTAAGGTTTCATAAATGAAAATATATTTATTTAGAGTTTTGATTTATGGTTTCACTTATAAAACCGTTATGATGAAATTTAAAATTTAATTTATGAAATCCTAAATATTTAGATTTTGAGTTTATGATTTTATTTATGAAACCTTAAATATTTAGGTTTTCATTAATGCTTTTGGATTTAAGGTTTCCATTTATGGTTTCATAAATGAAAACATAATTATTTAAGGTATTGATTTGTGGTTTCATTTATCAAACACTAAGCATTTAAGGTTTCATTTATAAAACCTCAAATACTTAGAGTATTATTTATGAAACCCTAAATAAATATGGTTTAAGTTAGGGCCTCATTAATGAAACCCTAAATACTTAATGTTTTATTATTGAAACCCAAAATATTTAGGTTTTTAGTGAAATTTAGGATATCATTAATGAAACCCTCAATAAATAAGATTTCATTTATGAAATCCTAAATATTTAAGGTTTTGGTTTATTGTTTCAATTATGAAACTTTAAATATTTAGGGTGAAATTTAGATTTTTATTTATGAAACTCTAAATATTTAGGGCTTCCATTTAGAGTTTCATTTATGACACCTTAAATATTTAAGGTTTCACTTATAAAACCCTAAATATGTATGGTGAAATTTAGGGTTTCATTTATGAAATTCTAAATATTTAGATTTTGAGTTTATGGTTTAATTTAAAAAACTCTAAATATTTTGGCTTACATTAATGTTTTTGGATTTTGGGTTTCAATTTAGGGTCTCATAAATGAAAATATATTTATTTAGAGTTTTTATTTATGATTTCATTTATCAAACACTAAAAATTTAGAGTTTTATTTGTAAAACATCAAATATTTAGGAATTTATTTATCAAACCTCAAATAATAAAACCCTAAATATTTAGCCTTTAATTTAAGGTTTTATCAATGAAACCCTCAATATTTCAAACTTTAGTATTGAAACCTTAAATGTTTAGGTTTTAATTTAGGGTGAAATTTAGAGTTTCATTAATGAAACTCTAAATAAATCAGATTTCATTTATGAAACCTTAAATATGCGTCTTGATTTATTATTTCAATTATGAAATCCTAAATATCTAGGTTTCAATTTAAGGTTTTATTTATGAAACCTTAAATATTTAAGGTGAAATTTAGGTTTTTATTTATAAAACCCTAAATATGTAGGGTTTCATTAATGCTTATGGATTTGAGTTTTCAATTTAAGGTGAAACACAATTATTTAGAGTTTCGATTTATGATTTGATTTCTTAAACCCTAAGTATTTAGGGTTTCATTTATAAAACCTCAAATATTCTAGGTTTTATTTATGAGACCCAAAATAGTTAAGGTTTAATTAAGGGTTTCATTAATGAAACCTTAAATATTTAAAGTTTTATTATTTTAGGGTTTCAATTTAAGATTTTATTTATGACACCTTAAATATTTAGGGATTAGATTTAGAGTTTCATTTATGAAACCCTAAATATTTAAGATTTCACTTATAAAACCTAAATATTCACGATAAAATATATGTTTCATTTATAAAATACTAAATATTTAAATTTTGAGTTTATGTTTTTATTTATGAAACCCTAAATATTTAGGGTTTCATTAATGCTTTTGGATTTGCGATTTCAATTTACGGTTTCATAAATGAAAACATAACTATTTAGAGTTTTATTTTATGGTTTCATTTATCAAACCCTAAAAATTTAGGGTTTCATTTATGAAACCTAAAATATTAAGGAATGTATATATATGAAACCTCAAATATTTAAGGTTTTATTTGTGAAACCCTAAATATATAAAGTTTAATTTAGGGTTTCATCAATGAAACCTTAAATATTTACAAATTTATTATTAAAACCCTAAATATTTAGATTTTAATTTAGGGTGAAATTTACGGTTTCACTAATGAAACCTTAAATAAATAAGATTTCAATTGTAAAATCCTAAATATTTAAGATTTGGATTTATTGTTTTAATTATGAAACCCTAAATATTTATGGTTTAAATTTAAGGTTTTATTTTTGAAACCCAAAATATTTAGGGGATTTAATTTAGGGTGAAATTTAGAGTTTCATTAATGAAACTCTAAATAAATAAGATTTTATATATGAAATTCTAAATATTTAGGGTTTTATTTATTATTTCAATTATGAAACCCTATTTATTTAGGGTTTCAATTTAATGTTTTATTTTTTGAAACCCAAAATATTTAGGATAAAATTTAAGGTTTTATTTTTGAAACCTTAAATATGTAGGGTTTCATTAATGTTTATGGATTTGGGTTTTCAATGTAGAATTTGATAAATGAAAACATAATTATTTAGGGTTTTGATTTATGATTCGATTTATCAAACCCTAAGTATTTAGAATTTAATTTATGAAACCTTAAATATTACAAGTTTTATTTATGAGACTCAAAATAAATAGGGTTTAATTTATAGTTTCATTAATAAAACCCTAAATATTTAAAGTTTTATTATTGAAACCCTAAATATATTTTTTTAATTTAGGGTTTTATTACTGAAACTCTAAATATTTATGGTTTCAAATTAAGGTTTTCTTTATGAAACCCTAAATATTTAGATATTCCATTTAAAGTCTCATTTATGAAACCCTAAATATTTTTTATTTCACTTATAAAACCTAAATATTTATGGTGAAATATAGGTTTAATTTATGAAATCCTAAACATTTAGATTTTTTAATTTATGTTTTTATTTATGAAACCATAAATATTTAGAGTTACATTAATGCTTTTGGATTGGGGATTTCCATTTACGTTTTCATAAATGAAACATAATTTTTTTAGCGTTTTATTTTATGGTTTCATTTATGAAACCTAAAATATTTAGGAACTTATATGTGAAACCTCAAATATTTAGGGTTTTATTTATGAAACCCTAAATAGATAAGGTATAATTTAAGGTTTTATCAATGAAACCCTAAATATTTAAAAATTTATTATTGAAACCCTAAATATTTAGATTTTAATTTAGGGTTTCACTAATAAAACCCTAAATAAATAAGATTTCAATTATAAAACACTAAATAGTTAAGGTTTGGATTTATTGTTTTAATTATGAAACCCTAAATATTTAAGGTTTCAATTTATGGTTTTATTTTTGAAACTCAAAATATTTAATGTGAAATTTAGTGTTTTATTTATGAAACTCTAAATATTTAGGTTTTAATTTAGGTTTTATTGATAAAACCCTAAATATTTCAAAATTTAGTATTGAAATACTAAATATTTAGAGTAAAATTTAGAGTTTCATTCATTAATGAAACTCTAAATAAATAAGATTTCATTTATGAAACCCTAAATATGTAAGGTTTCAATTTAAGGTTTTATTTTTGAAGCCCAAAATATTTAGGATGAAATTTAGGGTTTTATTTTTCAAGCACTTAATATTTAGGGTTTTATTTGTGCGACACTAAATATTTAAGGTTTGACATATAAAACCCTATACATTTTATGGTGATATTTAGGTTTTCATTTATGAAATCCTAAATATTTAGATTTTGAGTTCTGGCTTTATTTATGAAACCTTTAGTATTTAGGGTTTCATTAATGTTTTTGGATTTAGGGATTCAATTTAGGGTTTGATAAATGAAAATACAATTATTTAGGGTTGATTTATCAAACCCTTAATATTTAGCGTTTCATTCATGAAACCTTAAATATTCAAGGTTTTATTTATGGAAACCTCAAATATTTACGATTTTATTAATAAAACCCTAAATAGATAGGGTTTCATTAATGAAACCCAGAATACTTAAAGTTTTATTATTGAAACCCTAATTATTTAGTTTTAATTGAAGGTAAAATTAAAAGTTTAATAAATGAAACCCTAAATAAATAAGATTTTATTTATGAAACCTTAAATATTTAAGGTTTCGATTTATTGTTTCAATTATCAAACCCAAAATATTTAAGGTTTGAATTTAAGATTTTATTTATAAAATAGTAAATATTTATGGTGAAATTTAAGGTTTTATTTATGAAACCCTAAATATTTAAGATTTCATTTATGAGACCCTAAATATTTAATGTTTCACTTATAAAATCTTAAATATTTATAGTGAAATATAGGATTTCATTAATGAAATCCTAAATATTTAGATTTTGATTTTACTTTATTTATGAAACTCTAAGTATTGAAGATTTCATTAATGTTTTTGGATTTGAGTTTTGATAAATCAATTATGGATTGATATATCAAATCCTAAGTATTCAGGGTTTCATTTATAAAATCTCAAATATTTTGGTTTTTATTTATAAAATCGTAAATAGATAAGGTTTCATTAATGAACCCTAAATATTTAAAATTTTATTATTCAAACTCTAAATTTTTAAGTTTTAATTTAGGTTAAAATTTAGGGTTTTATTAATGAAACCTAAATAAATAAGATTTCATTTATGAAACCTTAAATATTTAAGATATCATTTATGAGATCCTAAATATGTAAGGTTTCACTAATAAAATCATATATATCTTTTGTGATATTTAGGGTTTCATTTAGGAAATCTTAAATATAAAGGAAACCTTAAATATTAAAGATCTCATAAATGAAATTTTAAATATTTTGGATTTCATAAATAAAATCATAAATTGAAATCCTAAATACTTAGGGTTTCATATTGAAACAATAAATCGAAACCCTAAATATTTAAGGTTTCACTTATAAAATCATAAATATTTATGGTGATATTTAGGGTTTCATTTATAAACTCCTAAATATTAAGATTTTGAGTTTATGGTTTTATTTATGAAACACTAAATATTTAGGGTTTTATTAATGTTTTTGGATTTGGAGTTTCTTAAATGAAAACATACTTAAGTAAGGTTTTTATGTATGGTGTGATTTATCAAAACATAAGTATTTAGGGTTACATTATGAAACCTTAAATATTCAAGGTTTTCATAAATATTTAAGGTTATTATTTGTGATTTCATTTTTAAAACGTTAAATATTTAGAATTTCAATTTAGGATTTTATTTATGAAACTCTAAATATTTAAGATATTAATTTAGGTTTTCATTAACAGAACCTAAATATTTAAGGTTTTAATTTATTGTTTTAATTATAAAACGTAAAATATTTATGGTTTCAATTTAGGGTTAAATTTAGAATTTCTTTAATAAAATATAAAATATTTAGCATTTTATTATGAAAATCCTAAATATTTAAGGGTTTGATTTATGATTTCATTTATGCAATCATATAGTTAGGATTTAATTTTAAGGTTTCATTTATGAAATGGTAAATAAGTAGGTTTTCATTTAAGAAACCTCAAATATTTTGTTTTTGATTTATGGTTTTATTTATGAAACCCAAAACATTTAAGGATTCAATTTATGATTTTATTTATAAAATCCTAAATATTTAATTTTTCAATTTAAACGTTAAATATTTAGGGTTGTATTTATGAAACCATTGTTAGAATCAGTCGACTAAATCAAGAGGGGGTAAATTGATATTTAAAAAATTTTGGTTTCTTTTTCAAAGATAAAAAGTTTTCACCCACTCTCTTGAAATATTTCACAAATAAGTTGTTGATAGAATAACAAAGTAAAAACTCAATAAAAATAGTCTTGTTAAATCAATTTAATAAAACAATAAAACACAAAACAGTAAAGAGATGAAGGAAGAGAGAATTTAGCTCAATGGTTTATACTGGTTCAACCACAAACTCGGTCTACATCTAGTTCTTCCTCACACCAAGGAGTTCCATTATGATCTTGAGTTACAAACACCTTGCACATACAAATTACAGCAACCCTTGTTCACAACCCAAACAAGTACCTATACGAGAGTGTGAAACACCTTCACCACTCAAGCACTACCTCTAGGAAACCCCATCCTAGAAACAAGTGTTTAGGAAACCCTTTCCTAACACACTTCAACACTTAGGAAACCCTATCCTACAATGCCAGACACCGGAACCAAGAAGAAAAGAAGTTGAAGAATAAAAGCACCTAGTTATGCAGATTTAGTTGGTATAAGGATTAAACTAAAAAAATATGCAAATATAGCTAAAAAAGGCTCAAAGCTTAAGCACTTAAATGTGCAGATATAAATGAAGAAAAGATTTATCAATAAAGAGAATTTAGCTGTAGAATAAGCTTAATAAGAATTCATCTTAGAAGAATATAGTTGTAAGGAAAGGAATGAATTCTTTAGCAATTGAGTTGATGCATAATGCAGACTCAAGAGGTTCTCTTTTTAGTGTCTATGGAATCTTATCTTGGAAATCAAATATAAGATTTGGATATGAAAAGGAATTAATGTATAAGATAAGAATTGAGGGGAAAATAGTTACTCAATCAGATAATATCTTGTAATCAATTAACTCGATGGCAAAGGCAAATCTGAATTAGATTGCCCCTCCAAGAATTGATTCGTAGATGATGTAATCGATTGCATGTCTCAAAATGTGTTTTCCAAAATTACAAATCATCTTTTAGATGCTTGGATAAAATTTTTTCAAAAGGTTTAAGCAAGCATCCTATTAAGCACATCTAAACATGTAAAACTAAGTCTAAAACAAGCATTATAAAGCCAGCATCCATTCATGTTTTGGCTAAAAGAAAAATAGACTTATCTAATAAATGAAATGAAGCAATATTAAAATACCAAAAACATAGTGAAATCTTCAATCTTCAACCATAAATATTTAAAATTTCATGAAACCCTAAATATTTAAGATGATATTTAAGGTTTCGTTCATGAATCCTTTAATATTGAAGGTTTTAATTTATGATTTTATTTATGAAACCTTAAATATTTAGGTTTCAATTTATGGTTTTATTTATATAATCTTAAATAATTAAGGTAAAATTTAAGGTTTCATTAATGAAACCCTAAGTATTTAGAATTTTGAATCCTAAATATTTAGCATTTCAATTTAGGGTTTCATTTATGGTTTCCATAAATTCTAAACCATGGAATAAAACCCTAAATTATCAACCATGAAACCCTCAAACTTAACCCATGAAATGAAACAATAAATCCTGAACCATGAAATGAGACAATACATCCTAATGAAGCTTTAAATCATAAACCATGAAATGAAACCTAAATCCTATACTATAAACCTTAAATCATAAACCATGACACCCTAGATCCTAAATCTTAAGCAATGAAACCCTAAATCATAAACCATCAAACCTAAACCATGAAATGAAACCTAAAATAATAAACTATGGAGCCCTAAATCCTAAATCTTAAACAATAAAATCATAAATTATAAAACATGACCTTAAATCTTAAACCATGAAATTCTAAATTATAAAACATAAAACTTTAAATCCTAAAACATGAAACCATAGCCCATACAACACAAAAACATAAAATCTTACAGCATAAACTATAAACCTTGAAACTCTAAAATTCTAATCATAAAATCATAAAACCATAATTCATAAAATCTTAAATCAAAACCTTTAGACATAAACCCTTGACCATGAAAAAAAAACTAAACATTAAACCTTTAGAGCTGAAAACAATGAACCGAAACAATAAATCATGAAATCCTAAACATTAAAACCTTAAACTCTAAATATGAAAAAAATAAAAATGTCTTAAAATTTTAAGAGTATTGAATGCAAATAAAAAATTTTAAAAAAATGAAAATTTTTAAAATATAAAAAAAGCAAAAGTAATGTCTTAGAAAAGTGAAAGAATTGGATGAAAAAAAATGGAAATATTGAAATTTTAAAAATATGAAAAACCAAGAGTAATGACTTGGAAATTAAACTTATTTTTTAATATTTTAAAAACTTTTATTTGTTTTCAAATTTTCAAGACATTACTCTTATTTTTTCATATTTTTTTAGTTTTTCTTTTTTTTTTCAAATTTTCAACATATTACTATTGTTTTTTCATATTTTTAAAATTTTAATTTTTTTTCTAATTTTCAAGATATTAATTAAGGTAAACAAGAGAGAGAAGTTTTAGATCAACTAAGTAAAGAATGAGAAATGATAGTTTTACATTAGCAATTTAAGAGGTATGTTACTATATTATGGAATGCAAAGGTAGTAGCAAAGATGTTATTATGTACTAAATGGGACGGGAGAATTTTTAAGCAATTAGAATTTAAGATAGACATTATTATGCATTAAATTAACGAGAGAGAAGAGTTTTTCTTAAGAGATTAAAAAGCTTGCAACCTAACATTGAAGGAAAAAAATAAGAAATTGATGAATGAAAGAGTAAGAATAAAGAATAACATGACAATTTGTTTATGTGTCAAAAATCACTAAACTGATGTGCTAGTTTATGGTTTTGTTTCTCATTATTTATATTATAAATAGATTTTTTTAATTTTTTTTAAATTTTCAGGACATTCTTTTTTTTATATATTTTTAATTTTTTATAGTTTTTTTTTCAAATCTTCAACAAATTACTATTATTTTTTCATATTTTTAAAAAATTCATTTTTTCTAATTTACAATATATTAATCAAGGTAAACAAAAGAAAAAGAGACGTAAAAGATAAACATACAAGTTTTAGATCAACTGAATTAAAAATGAGAGAGTAGAATTTTAGATCAATAATTTAGGATATATGTTATGAAATACAAAGATAGTAGTAGTAAAGATGTTATTGTACACTAAATTAATAAGACAATAGTTCTCTCTTGAGAAAGATGAATGTAACATTGAGAAAGAAAAAAGTAAGAAATTAATAAATAAAAAAGTAAGAATGATATAATAACTAAACAAATTTATTAATGCATCAAAAATCACTAAACTTATGTGTCAGTATGCTATATTACTTAGTTTCTCAAAATTTATATATATATATATATAAAATTGGGTTATAACTTCTCATTTTATCTCATTATCTTTCATTACTATGCATAAACAACCTTGTATATAAATGAAATAAACATATCTTCTCTACATCTTTTCTGCACTGTTTCGCTATACATCTTCTGACTTTATTTGTATTGGTCAAACTAATTCGTTTTATTAATTTATCAATTTGGGCCAAATAACCTGAAAATTTTGGATCCAATGGGCTCTATTTCCAAAGAACACAAGGCTAATTAGCTAGCTAGATTATAAAATGGACATTAAGGTGGTAACTGGTACGCGGCCTAAGCACAGCCTTTTAATTTGGAGTGATTGTTCACTTCATAGTGGTGCGTGTGTGGAGTTCTCAATCCAGCGCTAGAAATGTTCTATATAGGAGAATTTAGTAGAGGAGGATATTATATATAGGAAATTTTAGAATTATTTAAACCTTTAACTTGCCTATTTTCAAGTTTCACCACTACTTAAAGCTTCTCTGTGTGTATATATATATATATATATATATGAATGATTCTAATTAATTAACTCTTTTAGCCGGTTCGAGATGCATCTACCTCCCTTCCAAACTGAGAGAGAGTTAACTTCCCGCGCGCTTTATATTCAGTTAGATACATGCATATGCATTCATGATTAAACAAGAAGAGAGTAATGATCACATCATGCATGCACCAAACCAAAAGATCTGCAACTACTTAAATTAATTCCTACGTACATTTGAAATATTCAAAATAACAACCAAATTAATAATGATCTTATATAAAACAAGATACAACAAAGTAACCAGTAATTGGTTCGAGTACTGCCTAGCTCCCTTAAACAGTACTATTAAAAAGAAACAATCTACTTATTGGTGCCATGATCGATATCTCTAGCTCGATCAGTCGAGAATATAAAAATCTCAGTGTGACTGAGTGAGATATATATATATATGTGTGTGTGTGTGTGTGCGCGCGTCAAAACAGGAAAAGAGAAAAAAAAAAAAACGAAACGAAACTAAACAATATTATTATAAATAATTGAAAGTGTATATATAATGTATAGCATTGGGTGAGGGGAAGATCGATCGAATAGAAGTACGTACTACGTAGTATTGATATTGTAGGTACAGTACACAGTACGTACTACGTAGCTAGCAAAGAGGTTCCTTTGGAGGTTTGGCGCGAAGCAGAAAAACAGAAGAGAGATCGTGGGGCACTTGAAAGAAGGTGGCTTCAGAAGAAGGAAAACTCGTCCTTCTGGTCGCTCGTGGTTTCTTTGGAGCTGGTGGACAAACCAACAACAACGTTGTTTCAGATTTGGGTGTGCGTGTGTGGCACTCTTGCTCCTCCTCGGCGCGTTGTTGTTGTTGGCAGCTGAAGCTTCTAACCGATGTTCGTATAGGCATAATTGCCCGAAATTCTTCTAGGATTTCCAGACCCATCGATCGCTTATTATTATTCAGCTACTATGCTATGATGTATGGTAGTAGCAAATTTAATTATGGTTTGCTTTGAGTGGGAATTAGGAAAAGGAAAATAGATTGAGAGAGGGTGATGATGGGAGGTAGTTAAAGAGAGACACATATATGAGGGGGTACAGACCAGACCAGTTATGTCCTCTCTAGTCTCTACCACCATTATTATTATTTAATGTTTCTCCTTAATATATATCAAAATCATATTATTTCAAGAGATCAGATTTTTAAACTTGAGAATCCTAAATCATTATTTCCACCTTTATTTCATTTGATATGGTATATCAAATTTTAAATTTAAATTCAGATTATTAAAATTGTAATATTCTTCAAATTTAATTTATCTTAATAAAAATATATCTACATGCAATTTGAAAAGTTATCTTTATATTTAAGGATATAAAGTAACAATATGTAAAACTTGAAAGAGTTTTAAGAAAGGAAAAGTGAGAAAACGAAATAAAAGAAATAATGTTATTTAGTAGTGTGTACTAAAAGTTAATAACAATTTTACTATTGGAAAGTGATAGAATAGAAGAGATGTGGCGAAATATTAAAATAGTTATAAAACATTATAAAAATAAGGTTAATGAAGAAGAGAAGAAACTCATGGTATTGACATTAGTGGGGTTCAAGCCTCTATTATCCAAATAAAGCAAAAGATACTTAATTAAGCACCGGAATAAAAAGATTATTTGATATTTCAATGCAAAATATTATATATACATTATTTATATATAGGTTTTACTTAAAAATATTTTTTTATCTTAATTATATTAATTCATGTATTTTAATATTTAATTAAATAAAATAAAATATGTAATATTATAGAAAAATAATAATAAAAATTAAATTAATAAATTTGTATTAATATTATATAAATTTGTGATGTATTTTTTTAAGATTGAGTATAAAAAAAAAAAAAAATTTAACAAATATCAAAGCAAAGCATGTACTATATAATTAAAAATTATGATTCTATCTAATATTTTTATTTAATGGTAAAGTAGGTGATTTAATCAGTGATCCATTGATTCATTTATTTAATTATTAATTCAATAACTCCAAAACCGGTTAAATTATCAATTAGTTTTTAAAACATTGATATAAGCATGCATATTGCTAACAACCTAATTCATCTGACACAAAAGCAGCTCTTCATACTGTGTTCTCGTTTTCTTTGCTCTTACACTCGAATGCCATTTGCTTCAAATTCTTAATTGTGAATAAGAAAAAATTTAGCGCGAGACAATTAAAACCATCTATATATTATATTATCAGTATACTATTTTTATTTTTATTTTTATTTTAATTATATTTTTTTACTTTTAAGTTATACAAGAACCCCTATAATTATTGTACATGGTGCTTAGATGCTTTTCATTAAATATTTTTTACTTTTATTTTTAAATTAAGACACTAACTAACAATTTCCAATTAAATTAATTGACTCCAGCCAAATGAGACACCAACCTGCTAGAGGCTAGGCATTATCCAAAGATGGCCATATACTTAGTTAAAGCATTTCAAGCTTCTACTTTAGGATATTGATTTGTTTTCCCCTCTTTCCAATATTACTATATTAATTCATTGCATATTTTCACACTTAATTATACCCCTACTTTAGAATACTGATTTTGCTTTTCCCACTTCCCTATATGATCACCATGTGATTATGGTGTAGCACCGGATCATAACTAGTGACTAGGTTATCTTCATTTGTTTCTAAATATACGTACCTACTGGGCTATCTAGCTACTCCTCCAAAGTAAATTAAAACAATTAATTTTCGCATCAAACTCAATTATAGTGTATCATATATATTACAACACCGAAAAACAATTTTATTGTCTTGTGTCGATCATATGATCCTTGTCCAAAGCGCTGCAGAAAATGTATAAGGTTAATTGCTGCCATGTGTATCTCTCTCTCATATATATATATAAAAGAAGCAATTCAAATTAGTGTATATCTATATATTTGACTAATCTACATTTTACAGCACTAATTATAAAGATACCTCTCTGAAATATTAAAGCCTGCTGTGTCACTGAGGACTCGAAGTCTCTCCATTAAACGTGGAGACCACCATGCCTATATGATAAAAAAATGAGCTGTACGTAATCTTCTAAGCAACATCCTCTGGTCTTCAACTCCTAATTTAGTTGCCATAGAAGACCTTGTCCTTTCATGCATGCATGTGACATATAGTCAAATTTGAGAGGAAATTAAAGAGAAATAATCAAATATATATATCCCATCTTTGTACATCATAGAGAGTACTAACTAGCGTTACCCATATTGCAATCCAAATTACAGAAGCTTTATCAAGAAGCAAAGGCTGCCCGCTGCCTATTGCATATGATTATTTTGTCTCTTAAGGGACATATATTATAGTTTGTGGGTTGTCAAAATTACATTAAAACTAGTAAAACAATATTTGTCTTAAACGCAAGGACAAATATTTGAGTAATAATAATGGGAAGCTATATATATAAGCCGATTGTCAACCTTAGGTGAAGGCATAATATATAAGATGTTGCTTGCTTAATTTGGAAGAAAACAGAATCAAAAAAGTAAATCTGGCCGGTTTGGCTTACACATGTTTAAAGGAGAGAAAATATATATACATATACGTGATGAACTGATGATGGCAAAGCCGGCTATTCTCGACAGTAAAGTTTGCTCTATCAATTAAATTTCAAGTTAATCAATCATTCTCTCGAATTAATTTATTTTGATTAACATAAAAAATTAAGATTATTTTTTGTAAAATTTTAATTAGTTTATGTGTGTATTAATAATGTGTTGGCTTTCCGTCACTGCTTTTCACATAGATCTTCAATTGAATGAAATAAAATAAAGGAAAAACATCCTTAAAAGAGAGAAACTGGAATAATATGAAGAGAAAGTCCAAAAGGAGAAGTTTATATTATTCATGGGTAGAAGAAGTAGTCAAGATAAGGCATTGATGCTGCCTTGAATTTTTCTTCTGAAATTATAAAAAACCTTCTTGTTTTTGACTCGTTTTAAATTCTCTCGTTGACATCCACAGCTAACCCCTTTAAAAAATCTTAGGTAGCTATCAATCACTACCATGCACAGTGCATGCACATCAAGTAATATTATATTGCATGTAACTCGATCGATCATTTTGGTAAAACACGTTAATTCCACACATAAGAACGTGTAAATCCTGAAGTGGGATATGTGGCTGTTTTGAAGTCTATCGTCATGCGTCACGGATAAGCATCCTATGTGCGAAAGATCACATATACATAGCTTGATCACTATAGTGTCTATTGGTAGGCCACACATCGTAGTCTAACTAACTCAATATTATCAAAGACGTGAGCCTCTAATCAACAAAATAGATGTGGAATTGGTGATTTTGATTTTTGAAATTCATCATAATTTACAAGAGAACAAGGTATCCTATGAAGTTTGTCATTATGTACGTGCTCTTCAAATTAAGATGCTTTCATTTGCCTACATATTATAATATTCTTGTGTTTCAAACTCATCACATGCATTCACACTTAGACTAGACCACTTCTAATTTATAACATTGATTTTGGTGGGCCATCTTCTTCTTAGAAAACGCTCACATGCTTGCACCTTTGTTTGTGTACTGACATTTATTTTCATATTTCAACACGAATCAATATGTTAGTTGTTATTCTAACAACTGTATATTAACCGCTCAAAAAAATGGTTGATATTCTTACCCCTAATTACCTAATTATACTAATAAAATAACCTGTTCCTTACAAACAGTTATTAAGTTTATAATCTATAATTTTTTTGTATTATTAGATTTTTTAATATATTTATCAATTATTCTTAAATTTAATATTAATGGATCTTAATAAAAATAATTCATAAAAGTAAGTCAAACATTAATGTTTAATGTTTAATATTTAAGGTTTAGAATTTAAAATTTTCAGATTTGGATTTATGATTTTAAAGTTTAAGATTCAAGAGTGTCTAATTTATTTAATTAAGTTGAATGTGTAAGTGTTGTAAACCTTCTTACTATCAAATTTTATAACTACCTATAAAAAAAATAAAAAATAAAAAGATGTTCAATGTATATAATCAGATAAGTTTTTATTGAATGTGTGTTTGTATATATAATTACAAAACAAAATAAATAAATAAAATTAATTAGTAAGTTTTATTGAGAATGAAATGCAATGTTAGCATTGATCAGTCCGGTTCCAATAACATTACTGCGAATTAGATTCTCCATTTGGTTACTATATATATATGCTATCCATTTGATGAAGCACGGTGATATTGCGTTCTACATATACTGATCGAACTATTGCTGAAAATATCCGAATACTTATAATAAATTCATTGTTTAGCCAAATATTCTGCATAATGGCTAAACAAGGAGTTGATGTATTCAGATGCATGCTTCATTAAGCTTGTTGAAAAACTTACCATGTGTGTTTAACTGTGCTGAAATCATTTACTACTTGCCGCCTGCACTGGTGTTTATAGTTGCAACTACTTCGATCGGTAGATAATGAAAATAAAAATATACAGCTATCTATATAGGATACAGTCTCTAATATTAATAAGTTTTAAATGCTTGAACCGATCGATATAGATAATAACAATATAATTAAGCTCAGTCGTTGAAATGCTTGTGTTGTTATTAGTCTTAAGTTAATTAATTAATTAATTACCTCTGCCTAATGCTTTTTTCACTTTGATATATGTACCAGAAAAGCATATAGAACCTTTATATATATGCCATGTTAATAGCTTCGCATTCTGAAAATATATATGTGGTTAGTTGCTTATTTACAGGACTAATGGCTCTTCATGATCTATATATCACCTACAAAAGATGACTCATGTTGTAATTAAGTCTGAGACTCTGAAGACTAACAAAGACTCACTTAAATTACTATTGTATAGATTACGATCGATATAATGAATTTTAGATACGTAATTGATTCACTTTATAAAAAGCAATCTTTTTGAAAGATAAAAAAAAATTATATTATTATTATTATTATTATTGAAATAGTTGAAGATAAATTGCAATTAATATATTCAAAAGTTTTACTCAGAGTACAACAAAACATTATGAATAGAAAAAAAAAAATTGATAAGGGTTAAAGTGCATTCAATTAGAGGACCACACTTCAACTTTAAACAAATTAATTGTTAGAAAAGACTTTCAGTAACTGCAGTAGTCAGTGGTGTTTAATGAGATAATTAATATCACATATAATTGTAGAAATATGTTGGTTAAAAACAAAAACTATGTAAACACTTTTATCATGAAAAAAAAATGTATTTTAAGAGAAGAAGAATAATCTTTCAACGTTAATTACTTAATTTCACACATTAGCGTCCTAGTAATTAGTGAAAAAATTATCGTGCTATATAAAAAAAAATATCATGCTTTCTCAAATATCTTAAAATATCTCAAAAATTTAGTTTAATCTCTACAAATTTAATACGTTTTTTAGTCTTTACATGTGAAGTTTTTAACATAAACACACACTTTTAATTCTGAAAAAACACTAAAATTCCACTTGTAAGTATAGAGACTAAAAATGAATTAATTTTTTTATAATATTCTCTTCTTTTTTTTAGGGTCAAACATATGTAACTGTCGAGTAGTCCTTTTATTCAAATCTGGGCTTGCTGTGCTGCCACTTTAATTTTTTATCCAAGTCCACATGTATGCCTAATGTCTGAAACTTATAGCCCTATCTGCTCTGGACCAGAGAAAAGAAAAATACAATGTAATCAAATTCCCAAAGAAAAAAACTATGGCAATGGGCTTTGCCCAAAAATTAAAAAGAGAAAAACTACAACCAAAATAATATTCACAAAAACTCATGCACAATTTATTATCAGCGTAGGATAAATCAAATTTTATAAGAGCATTTATATATAAATTGACTTTATACTGTTATCTAATTAGATGATAAATTTACTAAATTTTATAATAATTATTTTTAAAGTTATATTTTATATGAACAATAAATTTTAACTATAGTTAATAATTAAAAAAAGTATACGCTAGCATTACATAAAAAATAAACTCTTAAATTATTCATTGACTATAATATTTTACATTATCAACAACGGTGTATTATGGACTATTAAAAGATTTGTTCAGGTAACTGTTGTAATGATAAACTCTCGAAAAAACGAGATTTATGTTGCTTTTCTTTCTTTTTTTTTTATCAATGAGAAAGCAAAGACAGACTTATGTTACTCTATATATGGGGATTAAGCCCTGGTCATAAGGAACATAATTATCTGCCATTATGCTACATCATATCGATGAGAAAGCTAAAGATTATAACAAAACATAAAAGAAATAATAATAATAAATCCTTATGTGTACCATATGAATTATTTGTATTCTTTTATTTCCACGCCAACTGTAAGCATCTAACGATATGGCTACGGATAAAAAAAAAAAAAAAAAAAACAGATAAAAAACGATGTGATTGAAACTGTCTTCAAAAAAACAAAATGGTTTTTATATTCTATAAAAAACAAATTCTTTTTATAATATTTTCTGCCTAGAATAATCCCCACTTATAAAAATAATAGTATTTGCAAGCAAACTCTAAATATTTAAATTAAGCTTAAATGTTTTTTTTTGTTATTGCAAATATGATTTTTTTTACAGCTGATTTTTTTTTAGTTCTTTGAATTTTTAATTTATTTTAGTCTTAAAAAAATAACTTGTCACTATTTAATGTAGTGTTGTATTATATGTATGTATCTAGTCATATTATTAAGTTAATAATATTTTACAGAAACATATGATTTATTAAGATTAGATATTAAATAGTACTATAACAGAATTATCTAAAAAATAAAATTTAAAGATTAAAAGTAAAAAAAAAAAAACGTTTTTAACTAAATTAATTAAACACAACAGTATTTATGAAAATTAAAAACACGTTTTTTACTCTTGAAAATATAAGTACATTCGTGCACAAGAGGTAATGTAGATTCGAAGCAACTTGATCCCAATTTCATGTTTCTAGAGTAAGAGGGACCAGTAGGAGACTGGGCATTCGATCCAAATGTGTGTTGTGAAAATGTTGAAGACTTCAAACTTTGAACTTTGAAGTGTGGCAGCGCAGCTTCGCGTGAATATTGTTGTACGAAGTACGAACGTGAGCGACGGTATTTTGTGGTCGTAAATCGTAATTCACTTTAATATTTGACTTCTTCTACTTCCTATATTAGTATTAAGTAGTAGTCAAAGACAAAAGCGTAATTTTTTATACTATTAAATAATTAAAATTTGTAGTAGATATGTCTTTTAAAACAATGAATATTATTTTAGTTTATTTGTATGTGGTGATGTAACTGATAAAATTACACAATGAAGATTTTTACACAAAATATTTCTGAATCTACGGAAGGAAAGGATGATAAATTTTTATTTTATTTTATTTTCCTTAAATCAAAATATCTTGAAATGTACGAAAGCACAAGACAATAATGTTTTGAGGGTTTTTTTATTTTATTTTTTATGATAGAAATATAGAATAGAACCGCAAAGATTGGAATCAGCTGGCGCGGGACCCGCGGTACGTATCCCACTCGCACCATAGACATTAGACAAGTTACTTAGATTCTCCATTTTGCACTTCACCTTTGACTTTTTGTTTCATCCCCATCCTTTCTTTTCAACCATGGAATCTTATACTTTTCTTTCAACTTGGATTAGATTATATCAGATCTCCCCATTATTTTAATATTTAAATCCAACCAACTCAAAAAATAAAATTTTAAAAAAAATAGATGGGTGGCCCAAAGTCCAACCAATTTCATGCCATTGTCCCAGAAAAAAAAAAAAAATTCATGTTTTGAAATTTGAAAAGGTTTATACTGTCATTCAATATAATTTATCGATTTTAATTTATTTTTATTGGTGAAGACTGGAGAGTGAATGAATGTGAATTAAATTGAAAGAAAAAGAAAAATAATATAAATAAAAGAACATGTAAGTATAGTATTTGATAATTTGTTGTCAAATTTACAGAAAAGTCCTTATCCATCTACTAGACGACTCTTTTGGTCCACAAAGGTCACAAGTCACAACCAACAAAGCAAAAGTTGACTTTGCTTTCCCTCGCTTGCAAGAACTTCCTTTCTTTTTTCTCAGCATTAATTGCAACCGGCGGTTATCACTTATGAGTGTCGGAGCCATACTTTTCCGATCTCCTCCGTCGCTTAAACAGGTTGATCGGCAAAAGTCACGGCGGCGCCTGCAGCAGTTTCCGGCAGACGCGGTTGCGGATGACGGTGCTCACCCTCGTAGGTAACGATGAGCATGTTGGGGTCATCCTGGGCTCGCTCCACGTGCTTTTTCGCCGGACACCCCCTCACGCTACTGCACCTGTAGTACCCTCTGCAGATACCAAAAATAATAATTAATTTTAAAATAGTAATAAAGATTTTATATGAGAAAACAAACAAATATCATGCGACAGTTCCAAAGTTGAAAGGCGTCGAGATTAATGTTTGACTTTTGAGTCTTTGACGGATTCAAGATGACAGGAGGGTAAGAATAGAATACATACCGTGGGTAGGGTGATCCCTTGATTGGTTTTTGACCATACTTTCTCCACGAGAACTCGTCCGCTGGGATATCGGCAATCTTAGAACTTATCGCCGGCACTCGAATCATTCGTTTCACACGAGATTTCCTATTTAAAACAAAACCAAAAGGAAAATCCATTAATTTTCTTTCTTTCTTTCTTTTTATTGAGAATTGTTAAGTTGTTAACTAAAGGAATGGATCTAAATTGATCGAATTTAGAATTTACCTTCTCTTGGAACAATGGCAGTGAGCGGAGGATGAGGCTTTTCCGGCGGAGAGGGTGGCGTCGTGACACCTTTTCCGGTGGGATGAGGAGAGAGGAGGCTTGCCAGCGGCGAGGATGGCGGGGCCGATCTTGCCGTCGGAGACGCTTCCGTCGGCGGTGATGGAGGACATGAAGGAGGAGGTGGTGGTGGACATGGGAGGGGATATACTAAAGGTGGTGGTGTCCTTGGTCGTCTTTGAATATTGAGAAACCGACAAATCGGTAGAAGAAGGGTTAGGGTTGGGATTTGACTTTAACATAACAGGTTTTGCAAAATCAAGAGTTAGTGCAGGGGGTTGAGGTTGAGGAGGAGAAATTGAAGGAGAAGTATGAGAAGGTGCGCGACGAAAGCGAGCGTGGCCGGTGCGATTCAACAAGTTGATGACTTGTTTGAACTTGGAGACAGTGAAGTCGGTGATTTCCGTGCAGTCAAGGTGGTTGAGATTAAGACGGTGATGATGTGAAGAAGAAGACGAAGCAGAAGAAGAAGGGGTTTGAGAAGAAAGCACGCGAATCAGATGCTCCATACTCTTTAACCCAGCGGAAGCTGCTTCTTGAATCGCTATATTCTCTTCCATCCTCATCTTGGTGGTAACAACTGCCAGATCTACTGCCATTCAATTCAACAACGTTAGAGAAAAACTGAAACTTTGGTGTCTTGTTTTTTTATTTTTTGGTGTGGGTTTGGTTTGGATGGAAGAAACTAGAGAGGAAGAGGGGTTATAAAGAGAGGGCGGGGGGTGAGAAGGATGAGAAAGTCAACCAAGTTTTCGTCAATCCAAGCCTAGATATTGGTTGGACTTTACTTTTTGCATGTAATGGCCAGAATATTGTTGTTTAGAAATGATTTTTTTTAATAAAAAAAAAAAAAAAGACGCGCCGCGACAAAATCAATTTTTACTTACTGTAAAGGTCGAAAGGAGGAGTTGGTGGTGGGTCCCACCACTTATTGGTACGAAGCCCCAGGGAAAGTGCCAAACCAACTAAAACCCATCACCGCCAACACAAGGCAAGGCACCAACTCATTCGTTTATTAATTAATTAATTTCCCTTCCTTGCTTCAATGCTTCGTGATATTGTAATCCCTACCATATGCTTTATTTTATACCGCCTTCACTGTTTTGGAGTACTTCCCCCAACGTGGTCAACGCAATTGCATGTACTAACTAGTTTCCCACTTTCTTTAACCTATCAACTATGTTTGCCTTCCTCATCACTTCACTCCCCTTTTTTCTTATTTCTTTCTTTCCTCATTTAAATATGTCATTGTGTGAACGATCTTCTTAAAAATGAAACATACAATTAATTTACTAACTCTACGCTGTGTTTGCAAGTTGAAACAATGGGAAAGATAATGAGAGAGAAACTTTTTTTTAAAATTAAATTAAAGAAATAAAACAACATAATATTTTTTAAAAAAATTAGCAATTCATTTTTTTTTCTTCAATCAAATATGAGAAAATGCATGCTATTTATATTTCTTCTTCTTATTTTATTATTTTTTCCTCCTTTTCAAACTTACCATTAATTTATGTAAAGGCCAATTTATTTGTGTACTTGTATGTAGAATCTTGTCCTTTTCAAGCGCACTCATGCATTAACTATACTATATTAATTGATATTGAAAACAACTTTTTTTTTACATCAGTATTGAAAACAACTTCGATGTTTATTAACAACCACTTAATTTTTATTAATATGACATTTGTGATGGGTTTTGACTTTGGCATTCTGCTTAGCACACCGAAAGGAAATCAATGCAAATTTGTTGGTTATTATAGCACTGCAATAAATCACTCTGGGTTAGTATTATTTTCTGATTTGGCTTTTCAAGTTTATGAGGAACAATATTGTTCCTTCAAAAGTGAAGAGGTTATTTATTGTTTACCTCGATAGACTTCGCCATTAGTTACCGTATAATATACTACCACCGAGTGCATTCCACTACTACTAAATATAAAATTATAGTGATTGCCTCGGAAGTTTCTCCCTTT
Source organism: Amphicarpaea edgeworthii (assembly GCA_014843725.1). NCBI lineage: Eukaryota > Viridiplantae > Streptophyta > Magnoliopsida > Fabales > Fabaceae > Amphicarpaea > Amphicarpaea edgeworthii. The sequence goes on along the minus strand of CM026324.1, from coordinate 23,390,316 downwards.
ACCTTTTCCATTTTGTCCTTTTTGTTTATATGGTTGACCATGTATCTTAGATGGCATCATGGCAACGGGTAAAAAGCAATCGCAACTAATGGAACTTTAATTTTGAATTTCAGCGTGGATTCCCAATACGATGAAAAAAGTAATATATGCATATAGTTTCAAACTTTCAATAAAGAAGAAATAAAGTAACAAAGATTACTCAACTTGATTCCTTGCGTTAGGTCAATGCCTAATTTGGTCAGCCACGACACCGAGGAATATAAAAACACTATCATGGTGTTTACCCTAAAAAAATCACGTTCGAATCTCTTTGTCACTCTAATTCAACGCGGATGGGAATAAAATATAAACATTTTTTCTTGCTAGTTTTAAAATATGTAAATTAACGCCAGAGAAAGTAATACGCATTTGATTTGATTTGGAGAGTTGATATTTGTTTGATAGGAATTTATTCTATGATAATATTTCTATTATGTTATATGCTAATGCTAATAATTAATATGCTTTCATGCGCACATGTACATTATTTCCCATCTAACTAAACAAAGCACTGATAATTGAGAGAGGGGAGATGGCATCTGACTTCTTTTTTTATGGTGCACTGGTAGCTATAGTCTGGGCTGTTAATGAGGCCCAACGTACAAAACTTTATTAAGCATACCAAAAGTTTGGTTGACATTTACTATGACTGATTTAATTAATACCAACAACAATAATGTGTTCAACGTTTTCGTGCAACCATTAAACCAATGAGTTGACCATTCCATACAACCATGGAGAATTGGAGACAGCTAATGGGTTAACATTAACGATCAACCAACGTCCGATATAATCATTCAATGACTACATCACATGGTACTAGTACGGTGGTTGACCTAAGACACAAGATTTCAAATATATGTGTTTTATTGGGAGGTTTATTTTAAGGTTTGATATTTAATAATCTTAGAAAAAATTTTAATTAAAATTTTTAAAAAGTGAAAATAAAAATGTATAAGAATGAAGTGAAGATATGAAATTATTATTGAAATTAACTCACTCCCATTCTTATAAGAATAAGATAAATAAAATTATTTTGTACTTTTAAAAATTAGCATTATTTGAATTGTTTTTAAAACTTATACTATTAAATACGAGAATGTGATATTCTCAAGTCCACTTTCTTCTCCTAAAAAAAAAGTCCACTTTCTTAAAATTATTATTTTTATTCTATGAAAGTAATGCAATATTAAAATAAAAAAACAAGTTACCAATTGCACTGTTGATATAAATAATAGTGACTTATATATATTAATCAAGTAATCCGACATTCGAATAATGATAAGCTTGAATATAAAATGAATTATGATGAGAAAAAAAATAAAAATAGAATAAATACAGAGTAAATGATCATAATACCCAAATAGAATTTATAGTTAAAGTCAAACACGTGGGAAGAGAATTCAAATATCAAAGCTCAATAAAGAAGGTCTTCTTAGTTTGCTAGCTCGTTTTATAGATTCATATTAAGGTCAGCATTCAGCAACAAAACAGAATTGGGAGGTAACATGGTCCAGTGCCGCTGCAGCCACGGTTTCTCTCCGCGTTAGTTCTTTCCAATTATTTCCATTTTCATAGGTATTGGGAAGGATCAATCACAAACTACATTCTTTTTTTTTGAAATTATATTAATTTGAATAATCCAAGCACACACTTTAATTTAGATAGATACACATCCATACTTCAATGTTCAAACACTTAATACGTACCATTTAGCCCTATCAACACAAAACTCTGTGGTACTAAGAAATGTTAACCGGATAATACCTTCCTTATTAAACTCAAATTTTATTGTGGATGCATGGTTGTAAATACTAAATAGTCAACTTTCACTTCCTACTTTCCCGTGTGTTTGAGCATATTTTGAATTTTTGAGATATGTGAAAAAACCAATTCTTTTCTTTATATTTGGCCCCTACAATTGTTTGTTTGTACTGTACACCATGTAACGCATGACCAGCCTTTGATTCGTGTCCAGCCCACTTACTCACATTCATATTATCGTTTTCTCATTTCCAGCCCAAGTCATGGTCTGAACGGATACTTTCTTTTTGGTACTTGTCTCAACGGACACTTTAGTTTAAACTTAACCCTTCGCTATTTATTTTTTTTATAAACAAATATTAATAGAGTCTGTTCGTCTAACAATTATTAAGAATTTGAGTACGAGACTAGTCTATTTTTCAGTTTTAGTAAATAGTAGCTTTCATGAGCTACAAAGGATTTGTCAATTTTTTTTTTAAATAAAACGATTGGGGTAGTAGTCCGTTTCAAATGTTTTTTATTTGGGCAATTTGATATTTTTTTGGATACATATCCTCCTACGTATGGACCCCAGTCGTAGTCGCAATGGCCTGGGCCCTGGGTGAGCAGTATATATACTGACCAAAAACAAAAAACAAAAATCAAAAAACATTTGACCAAGGAAACAGGACAAAAACATGCATGTTTCATTTTGATTTTGTGAGAAAATTTGCTTGCATAAGCGAAAAACAATACAACTTCTCTCTTCTGTAGAAAAAGTTTCCTGCAAGAATCAAAAACAACGAAAGAAACAAACAAAATTAACTATAATCTCAGGTAAGAAACACCTGAGATGTCAGCAAAAACTAGATGAGCCATAGCTGAAAGACAAAGGTCCAAATCTGTAAATCAGAGGAGAAACACCTTGCTTAGCTAATCATCAGTATTGAGTGCGCATACGTATTACCCTCAAACAAGATCCCACGCAAAACTCTTTGAATACCTGTGAAGAATCATTATTAGAATTTTCCTCTTGGTTAAATTCTTTCATTCATTAGTAAAATAAAGAACAGAGTAATTTACACTAATTAATAATTATTCCTGAAATTTTATAAAATTATAAAACACTTCTTACTTTTTTAAGATTTACAATAATCTTTCTTTATGAGAGTCCAGTATAAGATATTCGTGTAATCTTACAAAATCATAGGAATAGTTAGTATAATTTATTTACCCCAAATTTTTTTTTATATATATGTTGTGAACTCAAATTCACATTCACAGTGAAATAACAGTAACAAATATGATGGCTATTAAGTAAAAATAACTTAAAAAATTAAACACATACATATTATAAATTAAATTTATTCTACACGGTGTGTAGATCGATACGCGGTTCATCCATTTTATATTATTGTTATACGAGATTTTCTTGAAATAGAAATCGGAATACGCGGTATGTGACACTGAGTCATTGATTCGTTGCATAAATAGAAACCCATCGTAATTAACAAAACTCAAAAAAAAAAAAAATCGTTCTTAATTTCTTGCTCTACTGAAAAATTAACAAACCCTAACAATATACTACGAGCTTTGCTGGAAAAAAAACCCGATAGGCATCAGTATTATTGACAATATGCTTAATTTGTGGTATTGTTTAATTATGACCACTCTTTGTAGTATTGTTTTGGCACCACGGGGTGATTGAATTGAACCGTTAGCGTCTTTGTAATATGCAAAATGGAGTGAGCTAGTTCATTTATGTGTGAATCTTGTTCACATCTCACTACCATTAAAAAATTAGTACTCTCGCAGAAATATCTTTTCTGCTACCGCAGATCACTGAACACTGCCTAACTTTCATGTGCATGAACGTCTGCAATGGCGCCGAGTTAGGCTTATAATCAAATTACACACAGTTCATAGAAAATCCAACCCACCTTATTATTATTCTGTCTACATTTAACCCACTTGATCAGCTCTTCTTTTTTATTATTTTCTTAATCTGCTCCACTTTTTTTGTTTATGAAGCTACAAACCGCATCTAGTTAATTAATAATTTATGTGCCACTCTAATTATTTATTGTTCAAAAAATAACAACCTAAGCTAGCTAGAGACATGTCTATAAGAGAGAACTAACAGTGAAGGTTTAAGCCTCTTTGGCCTTCGATTCTTTCTCGTGAGAGTTCATTTTCCTTTATTTCTCAGTCATGTTTCCTTATTTTCCAGCTTAAACCGCTACCCTATATATAAAACAAAACCTTTCACGTTTCTCTTTCTTTCTCTCTACATTGACCTAACTAGCTACAACTACAACCCTGCACTAACTAACCATGATCACCGGTAAGGATATTTATGATGTGTTCGCGGCTATTGTGCCTCTCTACGTGGCTATGATACTAGCATATGGCTCAGTTCGGTGGTGGAAAATTTTCACACCTGATCAATGTTCTGGCATAAACCGGTTTGTTGCCGTGTTCGCTGTTCCACTACTTTCTTTCCACTTCATCTCCTCCAATAACCCCTATGCTATGAACTACCACTTCATAGCAGCTGATTCTCTTCAAAAAGTTGTCATTTTGGGTGCTCTTTTTCTATGGAACACCTTCACAAAACATGGTAGCCTTGACTGGACCATCACCCTCTTCTCTCTTTCCACTCTTCCAAACACACTTGTCATGGGGATCCCTCTATTGAAGGCCATGTATGGAGACTTTTCAGGGAACCTCATGGTCCAAATTGTGGTCTTGCAAAGTGTCGTATGGTACACCCTCATGCTCTTCATGTTTGAATATAGAGGTGCCAAACTCCTCATCACAGAACAGTTCCCTGAGACTGCAGGCTCCATCACCTCCTTCAGGGTTGACTCAGATGTTGTCTCACTCAATGGTAGAGAGCCACTGCAAGCTGATGCTGAGATAGGAGAAGATGGAAAACTGCATGTGGTGGTTAAAAGATCAGCAGCTTCGTCCATGATATCTTCATTCAACAAGTCTCATTTAACTTCCATGACTCCTAGAGCATCCAATCTCACTGGAGTTGAGATCTATTCTGTTCAGTCATCAAGAGAACCAACCCCAAGAGCTTCGAGTTTCAACCAAACAGATTTCTATGCCATGTTTGCAAGCAAGGCACCGAGTCCAAAACATGGCTACACAAACAGTTTCCAGAGTAATGGTGGTATTGGTGACGTGTACTCGTTGCAATCTTCAAAAGGGGCAACACCAAGGACTTCGAATTTTGAAGAGGAGATGCTGAAGATGAACAAGAAGAGAGGAGGGAGGAGCATGAGTGGCGAGTTGTTTAATAATAATAATAATGGAGGTTTGGGTTCTTCTTACCCACCTCCGAATCCAATGTTTTCAGGGTCTACAAGTGCTGCTGGTGGTCCCAAAAAGAAAGATAGCACTGGTAGCGGTGTTGCTGCAGCACCTAACAAGGAGTTACACATGTTTGTTTGGAGTTCAAGCGCATCACCAGTTTCTGAGGGGAATTTGAGACATGCAGTTAATAGAGCTGCCTCTACTGACTTTGGTACCGTCGATCCTTCCAAGGCTGTTCCACACGAAACTGTTGCCTCAAAAGGTAACCCCAAAATCACATATCCAAACCCTTTTTTTTTTTTTCCTTTTGCTCCTCAGCTGCATATGAACAATTATTTCATTAATCTTGTATCATGTAGAGATTGATCATGATCGTGACTATGTGTGGTGGTATCATATTATGTAATAATTTTTTTCTTGCATAATCATTTTGGAGTACCAGTAGAGTTTATAATTTGCAGTGCTATTGATTTTCTTGGAAGTATAGGCATTAATGTGTGATTTTGCATGTAGCTGTTCATGAACTGATTGAGAACATGAGTCCTGGTCGTAGAGGGAGCGGAGAGAGGGAGCTTGAAATGGATGAAGGAGGCAAATTTCCCACAAGTGGATCTCCATACACCTGCCAGAAGACGATGGACATGGAAGATGGCAATGTTGCAAACAAAAACCAACAGATGCCACCTGCAAGTGTCATGACAAGACTCATCCTCATCATGGTTTGGAGAAAACTCATAAGAAATCCTAACACTTACTCCAGTCTTTTAGGACTCACGTGGTCTCTCATATCATTTAGGTATATATCATCAATTTCAAAGTAAATTAAAAGAAAAAAAAAAAGGTTCACTTGTTACTGTCACTTCATCAATGGTTTGTTGTGTGCATGCATGCAGGTGGCACATTGAAATGCCAACTATTGTGAAAGGTTCCATCTCAATACTGTCTGATGCTGGTCTTGGAATGGCCATGTTCAGTCTAGGTACTTGGAATAAGCCCTACTATTATTATTATTTTATTTTTTGTCTTCTATATGACTATATGTTAACTTGGACGACACATATACGTGTTAACAACAAAATTTTGGATAATTACTCCTATATGGGAATAATTTGTAATATATAATGTATTTAATTAACTGTAATTAAGCAGGTCTGTTCATGGCATTACAACCGAAGATCATTGCCTGTGGAAAATCAGTGGCAGCATTTTCTATGGCTGTTAGGTTCTTGACAGGTCCAGCTGTGATTGCTGCAACCTCAATAGGCATTGGACTCCGTGGAGTTCTTTTGCATGTTGCAATTGTCCAGGTGAAATGAAACTCTCTTTACTATATCTGTTAATCAAAAAGTCTAATAATTAATGCTGTTATTTTTAGTTGTTTAATTATGACATTAATGCGTTTATTAATTGCTCCAGGCTGCCCTTCCCCAAGGTATCGTTCCCTTTGTGTTCGCCAAAGAATACAATCTCCATGCGGATATACTTAGTACTGCGTAAGTGTCTATGATTATGTGAATTTAAGGCATCAAATTAAAGAAATTCTAATTGAAGAGAGTTGAATTTGAAAATTGTGCAGGGTTATATTTGGGATGCTAATTGCATTGCCCATAACAATACTCTACTACGTGCTGCTTGGAGTCTAATAGAAAAAGAAGTAGTATGTTGCCTGTAACTGTACGTACTACGTAAACCCAAGGTCACGCTCAAGCGGGGTGGGTGAAATGTAGAAGATATTGGATTTTAGATGTTAGAGATCAGGGAATGAGAGAAAATTATATATAGTATATAGTAGAATGCTATATATTAATTATTTATGATTCATATGAAAGTTTTGGTTTGATTCATTTGTTCCAAATTTCCAGCCCACTCTGAATTCTCTCTATTTGTTAATGGAAATATCTTTTAGTTAGGTAGGAATGAAAGCAAGAGATTACAACCAATAGTTTGCTACATTAGACTTCTGAATGAACTTAGCATTTATGCTTCCTTCCAACCTTACAGAAAAGAAACACATTGAGTATATGAGATTTTAATTTTCGACGACGTTGACTTTTCAAATTCCTTCATTAATTGATAAGTAAAATATTGTTATCAGTTTATTTTAAGAATTTCAATTGGAGGTTTGAACGGTAACCCGAGCTATTGAAGAAAATGTCCTAACTCAAATTATTAAAAAGCCTAGACTCTTTGCACTTGCACGCAAGAAATATATTGATCATCACATAATACATCAGGAATTAATGGCTTGTTAAACTTATATATTCTTGTTTTTTGGTTATAAAAAAAAGAAGTTTTATAGAGGAGGGGGGCCTAAATGTTTGAACATTTTAATGGGAAGGGAACAATACAACAACTACGTATTAATCTAGATTAATAAGAGTTGTACGTATATAAAAGCCGTCTCTAGAATGGTAATGTTGGATTTTTCGATAACTTTTTACTAGTATTTTGTACTATATATGAATGCATCTGTATAAACTACTACAATAGTGTATTGCAGTCAATATTGATCGGTCGAAGATCAAAAGCAGGTTGGCTTCAGTGAATCGTTCCAGTGGTTGCCTTTTTCCATAAAAGTTTCGTTACTGTCCTTGGGATCTTAATTGTTCAACACAATAAATACTGAAAACTTCAGTCCTTACCTTAGCCATGTGACTTACGGATGATAAACGGCTCTAATTGGATCAAAATTCTTAATTCATGTTACCCTAATTTTATTATAGGCGTAGGTGTTTCGGATATTCCAAAAGTTTCATTCATTAAAGTTTCAAGGAATTGTCTTGTTCTTAGCTAGCCACCCAATTCATGTCATAGTCAATTATATCCAATGAATAATTAATGATATGCCCCGACAACATGGGCGATTATAATAATCAACAACTCGATTTTAATTATACTGATAACGCTAGAGTCATGAAGAATTTCATCTATTATTTACAAAGAGTTTGTATATAGTACTACGTGGCTACTTAGATGCTACTACAATTGTTAATGTGTATCTAACATTATTCTTGTCAACTTTTTTTACATGTATGAGAAAAACGAAGTTAATTTGCCATTAAATTCGATTTTGTATAAACTAAATCTCAAGGAAGTCAGCAAAACGAAAACCCATATATTCGTCGATTATTTAACATTAATTGGAAAAAAGAGAGCCTGTTGGCTAAATTTGAGCATTACATACACACTGGTTGACCAAAGAAAGTTTCTTGGAAATTACAGACAGCTCTTAAAGCCATGTCATCTGACAATTTGATTAAATCATAATCCCAAGTAGATACTGACGAATTTAAGACAGGGATGAAAAGAATCATTTTGTATTTGAAACATGACAAGAAAAATCCATTAATCAAACTAATGAGATTAGATCAGAAACATGACATGTGCTTAGGTTCCTTATAATTTCACCAAATGATCTTGATCTCCCCATTAGGATCAACCTGCATGTACGTACGTGTGCCACGATAGAGTTTAAGAAACATACAAGCACCGTAATGATAGATTAAAACAAGAATTATTTTGAGATGAACACGTTGTATTGGTCTCTGATCACGTGGAAGCTAACAGATTGGAATTGGCAGTATTGCACATGAAGGGTTGTCCCTGCAGTTCCTGCTACCTTTCAGACATTTCTTAAATAAAATAATGAGTTGAACAGTTTGTGTAAACAGTAGAGAGAACATAATAATGCATCCACTGACAGCAGGAGCTCTGGCCCAAATATTACTAGTTGGTTTATTTGTTGGTCTGTGTTTGTGTCTAGTCATTAGTGTGTGTGTGAATCAATTTTAGGCTAAGTGAATTGCATGAGTGCTGCAACATCGTCTAGGACTCAGCATATTCAATTACAAATCCTGATTTCGGAAGGTGTTATCATATCCAAAATATTATTATATAATATATATCCCAATTGCACCGCCTCTAGGCTCTAAGGAAATCCAGCCATGAATAGACGTATATTCAAAACTTCAAGACTTATTTTGTTACTTCAAATTTCAAAATATTTTTTCTTCAAGATTATGGAATAACAATAAAAGACATCTTCCGGAATGTCATTCTGAATAATTTTGTTCTTTGGAGAGGTGCAGGAAGTGAAAACCCATTTGTATCTCTGTCTATTTCTAGGGTCCATTTAAAATGTCCACACCTTATGCACAAATCTTGGGGGCCCAAGCTGACTATAAATATTGACCCAGGATTTTCCTCTAGGGAGTAAGAACCCTCTTTCAAAAGACATATTACAAACATACATACAGAAATTCCAATTTAGTCTTAAATAAAGGTTATCTTCTTTCTTTCTTTTTTTTTTTAAAGAGAAAATAAGGGTTTTCTTTTCAAGTAACTTCACATTTAAAAAAAGAAGGCTATTTATCATATTCCTCTTCCACATGCTAATTAACGTAATAAAGGTCTAGTTAACGAATAAAAAATGAAATGTTTATATTAAAAATATATTATTAATACATTCCCTCCACAAATCCCCATTCACTACCAACGTGATTTACAATAACAACTTTCTATTCATGATTCCTTAACAACACTTGTTAGCCAGAGCCAAAAATATATTATGAAGAGGTGATCATCAAGTGCTACAGATTACAAAGACTGCATAATTCCATTCTTACAATAAATAAAATTGAGAACACTATTTCCCCGTGATGAGATGAGTATAATAATATCAAAAAAGTAATTCTGTTTTCTGTGACAATTAGAAAATGCAACAGTAGCTCCTATTCTATAAGCCGGATAAGAATCCACCAAATCATTCATTTACAAATAGATGGGGGGTTCCAACTCATGCTTGTCAATTTTCATCTCATGTAATGCAGTATTAGGAATTCTGTTAGACATTTTCAGCATTGTAATGTCCGTTTAGGGAACTGCCATTTTCTTTGCTTAGTTTAGATTTTGGTAAAAGAGTGGCCTGTCGAGGAAATACCTTGTTCAGATTGAGGTAAGTGTAAACAGACATACCAGCAATAGCTGTAAATGCCCCACAGATACTGATTATGCCAGGATTGGATCCAAAGAGATAATAGTTTCCCAGCAAGATAATGCATGTCTTAAACTGCCCAAGAACAACGTGCGAGACGGCAGATGTGGCACTGTAAATTGCAATGGAAAAATACATGAAGAAACTAACCAGCAATAGTTAAGTATTAAGTATACCACAATGTTCTGAATTTAATATAGAAACAGACACAATTAATAAACTCCAATAAATGATCTGGTTAGGACAATTTTTAAATGATCTAACATTTAACATTGTCACAATCTTTTCACAGTTGTTTACTTCTGCATCTGAACATAGAGTACCATCAGTATTTAGCACATAGCCATCAGACTTTGCCATATCTACAAACTTTTCTTGAAATTCTTAGTATATAGGGGATCATTATTTTAGAACATTGCAAGAGGATTGTCAGTTGTATGCCATACACTAAATTTGATAAAAACAACCTAGTAAAATAACAAACAAGCGGTCCCCCTACTATTCTACCCAAAAAACTGAAATTGGAATTCTTTTCACAGGCAAAATATTCAACAATTAAAAAGAGTAATGCATGTCCCTTACCCTAGTGCTAAAGCACCAGACCACTGAAGCAAAAATCCAAGAATGGCTGATGTAAGTATCACCAATGTGTTACTGAAGTTCCAATCAAAGGAAAGTACACCAGGAGGGTCTAAGCAGGGTAACATAGCAGCCAGAAAAATTAAGGTAATAGGTGTTGTTTTCCACATCAACCTGTTGATCAATCCACAAATAAGGCAATGAGAAAGGAATATTGTGATGTAAATCAGCACTGGGAATTGGGACAGAAGATCAGGATAACATATTGCAAAGATATAACAAATACTTACAAATGGTCAAAAGAATAAACAAACAAATTACTCACGCCAAAGCAGTCCAGTTCTCTTGCTGCTGCAGTCTGGACCAGAGGATTTTGTTTACAGAACTAGGTACAATCCACGCTAATGCTACACAGGCACCAAAGAAATGGAACTGCAGATCCGACACTGTAGCCACAGCAACACCAATAGATACCACTGTTAATGCTAAAGCCTGTAAAGTTTCAATTCAACTCATAGTAAGCATTTCAAGGGAAAATAAAAATAACGAGATAAGTATGAAAATTCTGAAATCTTGAGTCAATTATGAAGAAACACAGAAATACAGAATACACGCATCATTGTGGCTAGAGTGTATAGGTTAACTAATTCAATCAATGCTTTTCGACAGGCATGATGTTAAAGATCACCAAACTTATACAAAATGATAAATCTCAAAAACAATAGTCCTAGATACTAGACCTTTTGAGTTGCATTCAAAGGTCCTCAGAAGCACATATAATGTCATGAGAAATCACTTTAAATCTACCAAAGCATGTAAAGGACACAAGAGGGCAATCAATAGTGAATAGACATGCTTTATGGTTTGGTCAAGCACTTCATTTCATAATGAAAGGATGGGATTAGCTACTTGATGTATGTTATTTTAGGTTGAAAGTACACATGCTTACAGGAGCTCATAGAACAAAATGTGCACATATTTCAAATCAATTAGTAAAAAAAGAACTCTTATTTCTCCAAGCCCCTGAACACTTTATTTATCCCCATCAAATGTACATGCCCAGCCAAAGTGAATGCATTTACCTTGGGCCAAGAAACTTTCTTCCTGTACAATACAAATTCAGCCATAACTATTGAAGGTGTTACTGCAATCTTTGCCATCTGATAGAAACCAATGCTGAAGATATAGATATTAAATTCAGAGTACAAACAAATACTTTAAATAAAAATATCATAGTTGTGTTACCTATTATACTTCAAGCTGACATTAGCAAGGCCAGTAGATAGAGACATAACAAATCCAAGAGTAAATAAAGCAGATAGCTTAGTTGATTTTGTGGAAGGAGATGCAGGAAGCAAAGAAAATGCATTTAGTACAGCCATGAAGAGCCAGCTCACTGCATAGTGAATTAGTGAGAGAAGTATAGGGAATTTGAATTTAACAGTTTGAAGAACCTGAAAGGAAAAATGAAAAAGAAAAGGCAAGAAAATCAGAATCTAAAACCATGGTTATTTGAATTTTGAGACAGAACACTGCCCAACCAGACAGAAGGGAAAGAGAGTAAATAAACCATTTTGTTCATGAAGATAATACTAATTGCAACTAGAAAATTGAAGGAAAGTGCTGCTGCTGGACCACATGTACGCTGTTGTTGACGTTTTGCACCATCAGAGGAACGGAATTCATTAAACAGAGAACCTCTCAAATCTTCCAGTGCTTTTCCTGCAATGAGAAGTAAAAGGTAATGGAAATACTAGGGAAGGTTTCTTACAGAGACATGAACTTGAATAAAGATTGAAATGTTCATAGCAAGCATATGGAATTACAAATGCAACTCCTACAATTCTCAATAAACCAGCTCTATCCAAATAATACCATTATAATTGGAAGATTTGGCTTAAGAAACAAACTATCCAAAACAGTGAGAATTGAATAAAATTTGACCACATATGATGGAAGTTGAAAAGGTGAGGATCTTAGAACTGCAGGACGTTGTGAGATTTGCAATTAAGATACACACAGAGGTATTTGGTTTCATCCACAATTTAAAACAAATGACGGTCAAATTTAAAAATTGATTTTAAGGTGAAGTGATTTATGTTTGAATAATTTTATTCTAGAGGAGTTAGTAGTAAAACTCAATAGAATACAGTATTTTTTATCTAATGCAATAGTTACTTGGTGCATGTTTGGATTAAGGTTGAATCATCCAAAGTCATTGAAATAACAGCTAACGTAAATTTAAGTAAATGTTCACATGTTAGGTCTCACGTTGAGAAATTTACTGAATTTTGGGTTCAAAAATTAATTTTGAGTAGAATAGCATGTTTGGATGGCCATTTTTCATCAGCATACCTGCGTCCATTCGGAAGCATTATAGAATTGCTTATGCATCTTTTAGATAATATGATGTGAAAATATAAATATATGTGAGTTAGAGACGTTATTCCAAACACACAGGAAGCAACGTTAAGAAAGTTTTATACTGAATTTTAGTACTAACTTACTTTTAAAATAAAACATTCAAACACAACTTTCACAAAATACATTCTAACCAAAATCAATTTTGCGAAAACTCACTTAAACACACACTTAAAGTTGTTTCCATTCAAAATCAATTTCTCAAAGTGGGATCAAAACAAAACATGTGAGCACATTATTTATTTAAAATCACATTGCTTTCAGCTTTCTTCATAGCGCATTGAAAGAAAATTTGGAAGTTCCAAACCCATTTTTTCACGTCTTCACTCTTCACTCTTCACTCTTCACCAACAAAGAATGAAAGTGGCTGTAAACAATGCAACATGTACGGTGTTCTGAAAAACCTCAAAGTTGCTGTAACTGTAAACAATATAAAGTTGACCCGGAATAATCCTATGCTACATTATCTAAGCTTAAATTACACTGATAAACCCCAAACCCAGCTAAACGCAAAAAAATTTTTGAAGCACTATGAAACTCAAATATTCTAAAAATAAAATAAAAATGAATGTTAACTTGAGTGCATAGTAATTAGTACCTTTTTCCCCAGCATCGCTATCTTTGCGCTTGAGAATCTTTCGAACATCTTTCCTTAGTAAGAAATTGAACATTTTGAGAAGAGGGGACTCAAACTCAATGGGAGAGAGAGCAAGTAAGTAACTAACACCGTTTGAGTGTGAGAGAATGAATGAATAAAAGAAACAAAAGTTTGGGAGAAAAAACGAAGATGAACACGTGGATTATGCCGGTGATGGCGGAGAATGGCAACTGTCGGCGACCCCTTAATAGTACCTTTTCACATGACAAGACATCCAGTTTAACGTTGTCCTGTTCTTTATCCTCCAAAAACGGTGTCGTCTCAATATACCCCATGAATGTGACGGCAGGGGCACTTTTCTAAGCGGGGTTTTCACCAATTTAAGGAAGTTTTATTTTTTTTAGAAATTATTTACCAAAAGTATAAAAATAAATAAATTATTTATTGGTTTGGTCCGTCCCATACCCATACTGTCATGTTCTTCTCGACCAGCATGAAGCCTCGATGAGTCGATCCTATTAAAATGTTCCATCCAAGGATTCAAGCAATGAATGCATTCCTCACGAGAAACCCAACATTTTATCTTAAAAATCAAATTTTGAGGCTTTTCTCTTCCCACAGACCAAGCAAAGGCTTGGCTATTGCACAAAGACTCCTTAACCTTGTATTCCCCCATAAACGTGGTACTAATGTTGAGAGTCGTCAAAGTCATCTTAGGCTTATTAATGACATGTTGGAAAACAATGGTCACAATTCAGCTACTCTGAGGACTACAACTGAAATGACTATTCAGTCCTCTGTTCTACATATGGAACAACATGGGTTCGGAGTTGATGTGTTCTTCTTGTCACAAGCCGTGAGCTCATGTGGGTCCAAGCGTGACCTTTGGGGAGGTATTCAGTATCACTGCCTAGCAATAACAACTGGGTTCATTGCCAGTGTTTATGTTGGAAGTTCTTTGATAAGTTTGTACAGCAGGTGTGCCTTGTTGGGTGATGCATACCGTGTGTTTGAAGAAATGCCTGTGAGCAACGTAGTTTCTTGGACGGCTATTATTGCTGGGTTTGCGCAAGAATGGCGTGTTGACATGTGTTTGGAGCTCTTCCAACAAATGAGGGATTCGGATTTGAGACCTAATTATTTCACGTACACCAGTCTTCTGAGTGCTTGTATGGGGAGTGGAGCACTGGGACATGGGAGATGCGCTCATTGTCAAATAATTCAAATGGGCTTTCATTCTTACCTCCACATTGATAATGCTCTCGTTGCCATGTATTCCAAATGTGGGGTAATTGATGATGCCTTGTACATATTTGAAAATATGGTGAGCAGAGATGTCATCACGTGGAACACCATGATCAGTGGCTATGCACAACATGGGCTTGCACAAGAGGCAGTTAATCTCTTTGAAGAGATGTTAAAACAAGGTGTTAATCCTGATGCTGTTACTTACCTTGGTGTTTTATCCTCATGTCGGCACGGAGGTCTTGTCAAAGAAGGTCAAGTTTACTTTAGTTCCATGGTTGAGCATGGTGTGCAGCCTGAGCTAGATCATTATTCTTGCATTGTAGATCTTCTTGGTCGTGGTGGTTTACTTCTGGAGGCCCGTGATTTCATCCAAAATATGCCTATTTTTCCCAATGCTGTAATATGGGGTTCACTGCTTTCTTCCTCTAGGCTTCATGGAAGTGTTCAGATTGGCATCGAGGCAGCAGAGAATAGGTTATTGACGAAACCGGGGTGCTCAGCAACACTTCAACAACTAGCAAATCTATATGCAAGAGTTGGTTGGTGGAATAAGGTGGCACGAGTGCGAAAATTAATGAAAGACAAAGGTCTAAAACCAAATCCTGGTTGTAGTTGGGTTGAAGTCAAAAGCAAAGTCCATAGATTTGAAGCACAAGATATATCAAACAGCAGAATGACAGACATGTTTTTAATAATGAATAGTCTAATGGACCACATGAGTAGTTTAAACCTTCAGTCTCAGATGTGTGAGGAGGAAAATATTTGGCTTTCATAATTCTAACTTCGATATCGTAGCTTTTTAACATTTCTAGCATTGACTTGCAGATTTGTTCATTTTTTACTTCTTCATAATAATTTTTGTTTTGCTCGATCACTTTCCCTCCTTGTATATATATATTTGTATCTCCGCCATGAAAATAAGCACACCTGTTTTTAGGGTCCATGAAAATGCCCACACTCTATATGCACAATTCGTTGTCATTTGATCAAAGCTGATTACAAATATATATTAACCCAGGATTTTCCTCTGGGAGTAAGAGAGATGCACGTAATAAAGGTTAAAATGTGATAGAAAGAGAAAGATAAAAAGAAATTATAGATGTAAAGTGTTCACCTATCACCACATTCATTGGCAAATTGAGATATATAATATCGATTTTCAACTGTATTAATTGGAAAGTGAGCTGCCATGCCAATAAACCAAAACACACACACACACACTAACACATTGGCCACGAAAACATGAAGTTTATTTATAGACCAGAGGCAGGTTAATATTATAGCTATTACATGATTAGTTTCTTACACAGTCTGGTCCTATGATCTTGTTTCTTTTATTGTGGCTTTGTTCGTAGAGACTCCATGAAGCAAAATATATAGTCTCAAGATGCTGCATTAAAGCAAATAAATAAAAGCTATTACTGATATAATTTCATTAGTTGCTGAAATAAGTACGCGGCGAGAAGAGGCGGCGAGGCGAAAACATGGCCATGTAGCGCGGCGAAGCAAGGCCGTCGATTGGTCTGTAATCAGGAACAATGAAAGCCTCACGCTCCTCGCGGGGCCCAGCTGATCTGCTGTGACCATTGAAAGTCCCATATTTGACCAACTTCCCAACCCAAGACTTCTTCTTAGTCGGGCTCTGATGTCCGGCGTTCATCTTCTGGCACAGGTACTCCTTCACCGCATGCAATCCCTGCTCCACCACTTCTGGTGGCGGCGAAGCCAGAGGGTTCCCTTCGACGCTGATCTTCTGAAGCTTCTTGAGACAGCCGATGGAGTCCGGAAGGGACTTGATCTTGTTGTAGCTGACGTCGAGCTCCACCAGGGACAAGAGGAGGCCCACCGAGTAGGGTAGAGATTCCAGGTAATGGAAGTTCTGGCTCACGTTTAGGGTTTCCAAGTTTATCAGATTCTCCAAGTCTTCTGGGAGTGACCGGAGACAGTTCAAACGCGCGTCTAGAATTTTCAGAGATGTCAGGTGAGAGGTTGAACTAGGAAGGAACACCAGCTTGTTGGAATTCACTGATAGCTTCTTTAGGTTTAACAGCTCGTACCCTATCGTCTCTGGCAGCTGTATCAACTTGTTGAAGTTCGCATTCAACTCTTCCAAGCTTCTGCATACAACCCAATGTTACATTATAACCATCTATTACTCACAAAATTTACATACTTGATTCATTGTTTTCTAGTGGTAACTAGTTACATAATCTAGTAACGTAGTAACTCATGCATGCATGTTTCAAGAAAATTACATTTAATGACTGTGTGGCGTGACGATTGAAAACATGTGGACTTTGATAATTATGTTAAGTGGTTATTGATGGTATTGTTGCTTTCATTTAAACGTGGGTGCGCAAATATATCTATTGTCGTTTGGTGATGATAAAGATGTTTGAGCGAATATTATACTACTAGTAGCAAAAATTTGTGGGAAGAAGAATAATAGTTTTCCACGGGATAATCAATTATTTATTGACTTTTTCTCCCTTTTATTGTTTCTAGACAGGTGTCCTCCATCTTCTGTTTTTTTTATTTAATGCAAGTCAAGTAAATCACCCAAAGAAAATGGAGGATTTCGATTCTTGCCCGCTAATGCTTCAAAATATCTTCTTCTTTTACGTAGGCTTTTCTTAAATTAGCATGTCCCATTTAATTGAATATGAGACTCGTATATTAATACGCTTATGATTTTAGTTTTTATTTTTATTTTTCTTACATTATTTTTATCTTATTAACCAATTGCAACAACAAAAAGTAATTTGATTATTTAATTAAAACAGACAACTTATTTTAAAAAATTACTCCCTGTCATGAAACAGTACATGTTTAATAATCTATAACTTATAAAGCTTTTCGAATCTAATCATGATGTAGGATTTGATTATTCTTACGCATATCCTTATGCCCCAGTGTCAAGGGAAGAATAGATAAAATAAAACACACAGCACAAATTAAAGAAGTCCGCATATCGTAAGGTGCAAATGCAATATTATTCAAGTGCTTAGAACTGTTTCGTGCACTATATGTGTTGTTTGACTAACGTAGGCTGCTTTATATAAAAGTAGTGAGCTGTATGAATGTTTTAAAAATCATATATATGATCAGTTTTCATTGGCTTTTAAAACACACTAGACTTAATATTTTACATGTTTGTTGTTTTCCTCTCCCTATATGTACCCGTCTTGGTACGGGGTTTAACTATTATAACCATATATCTCCTGTTATTTAATAAAGATATAGATGGAACTCTAATTCAATTTTGTTACATTGAAAAGCCATTATATATTCTATGAAGCAACATCAACATGCATGCAATTAACTTGTTTGTTACAAAAAGTAAAAAAAATTAAGTTGATCGAACCTGCAATTTTCAATTGTTTTGGGAAGGTACTCCATGAGGTTGCCAGAGACATTGAGAACCTTGAGCTTAGAGAGGCAGCCAATGGAATTGGGGAGGAACCTAAGCTGGTTGGAGTGCACGTCCAACACCACCATGTTCAGCAGTCTCGCCGTTAAGGACTCCGGTATATTCTGTCATCACAATCACATTAAGGCCAGCGAATCAAACAACTATTTAAAGACACCAGCTTCGGACTCCTTTAATTATTATTAATCTACGGCTGCTACCTAATTAATTAATTAACTAAGCTAGTGCAGCCATAGACCATATATCTAGTGTTGAATCCTGTAAATATATTATATATCCCTATTACTTAATATATACAACTTGTTATCTTTTTTTGTTTTTATTCGACTGCGTATATATAATCAAATTCAAATCAGACATCAATTAATTAATATACACGACAACGTGTACGCGTTCAAGTAGCAGATCACGATCGAGCAGAACTTCAGAAGAGACATGTACGTACGCAAAACATATAGTAGTTAATACAGTATTATTTTGTCTCTATCTCTTTTAACGATCGATCGACATCTATATATATTTCTCTCTTTATAACTATATAAATGTCTGTTCAAAGAAATTACAAACTAATACGTACGGGAGGATTATAAAAAAAAGAAGGGTGAAAAGAAATCTGTATATAGTCCAAATACAACCCGAAACAAAAAATAAAAATAAAAATAAATAAATAAATAAATATATATATATATATATATATATATATATATATATATATATATATATATATAAATATATGATAAGTAGCTTACCTTTTAATTATGTGTAAGTAAAGGAAATATAAGTACAGCAATGATCTTTAGGGACCTTCTGTCTCTATATATATGATCTGTAGTTGTAGAAAGATGGTAATAACTTATATAAAAATAACCCCATGTATATATTCATTATTTATTTCCCTTCCCCTAATTAATTAAGAGAGAGACAACCTTAATTTGCAGAGTAAAAAACATAAAAGTCCTTCCTTGGTGTAAGAAAATGCATGTTAGTTAATTACGTAGGTACCTGAAGATTGTTATTAGAGAGGTCCAACTTGCAAATGGTGGCTAAATTAAGAGAGGGGCTTGGAAGAGAGTCTAAGGACATGGCACTCAAGTCGATAATTTCAAGCCTCTCTTCCTCTATCCCACTACTACTGCTACATCTGCTACTTTTCTCCGTCGTCGTCGTCGTTGTCTTCCTGCTCCTCATATTATCCATCTTCATCGTCGACATCGGTTGCTGAAACCGTTGCTGCTGCTCGTACAACATCTTTGTTTATTATTAATTAATAGTAATCCTTTTTACTTTTTGAAGTATTGATATGTATATGGTATGAAATTGTAGCGAGAGAATGATGAATGATGAATGAAAAAAAGAGCGATGGAGTGGGTTTGTATATAAGGAGAAAGAATGTACGGATGAGAAGGAAGAGTGGGGCCACTTGTCACTCAGTGACGTATGATACCATACAAGTACATCTACCGTATGCTTAGGACTTAGGAGTTCCGTTGCGTGGCCACGTTCCCCCACTTTGATCAAGTCAACTCACCCCCATCTTTTTTTTCTTTTTTTTTTTTCAATTCTCCAAATAATCCATTTAATGTTTTGATATTTATAATTTAATCAGGTTTATACAAATCTAATCCAATCAAAACCTGTGAATTCAATCTAATATGATTTATTTTTTCTTTAGTCAGGGTCGAGTTGATTGATCTATATATGATTGCCCCTATATATTTAAGTATTATTTTAACATTATCTCAATAATTATTCCGACCAAAATATCGATCAGTTAACAAAATAAAATATTATTTATTAAAAAAACAAAGCACACAATTATAATTAGGTTGAATTCAAAGACCCTCTTTAATTTCATTTCATTGATGTCTCACTCCCGGCTAACGCGAATCACGAGCATATGCTGCTGCAATGTCAAGGTATTTGGACGTCGTGATCTAATCCAATTAATTTCATCATACAATTCCACTTGCTAATCTATTCAATTTATTTTTATTTCCTTTATATTTGTTAGAAATTAAATAGGATAAACATCACTTTCATAATTCAGAAAAACGTATGTTGATTGTTGAACACCTATATATGTAACTCAAGATAATCGCAATTGATTCCAGCCATAGCATGAGGATGGCCTTAGAAAATATACTGGACGGTGAATGGTGATCACAGTCGATAAATATATACAACATGTTTAAACAATAATTTATTTGCCGCATTTGTTTATAGGTAAAAAATTATGCACATGTCATTGGAATAACTTAATTAACAACCTCGTTTTATTCCTTATTATTTACGACATAGGAGGCTTTATGATTATAATTTGGATCATTTTCTTGAGTTGACGAGACGGCATCATATCATATATATAAACAAAAATATAATTCTGTAGTCTACATACCGTACAACTCCACCTCTGCAATATACAAATTTAGGTACAACTAACCTGTGAGCTATTTGCTATTACCATTATTTTATACTATCATCCCAAAAAAATTATAACTGACTTATTTGTAAGTGATTTAATTATGTATGTATGTTTTACATAAACTAATATTCTTTTATTTTTAATTGCATATATACTCGTTTATCTCGTATTTTTTTATTCTAGAAAATGTTGTGAAAAATATTAAACAAAAAACATTACTTGCTCAATAAAATAGTAATAGTTGCTTACAGTAATTTTAGTAATATTATTTCCCTGACAAGTTGACTTTGTTAATTAATTACAAAAATAGAACAAAGACAAAAGCAAATAATAATAGCATCAGCGACTTTTCTTTCTTTTATATGGAATTGGAAAGACCTACTAACAACAAGTAATGGGTAGATCTGAGCCTGAGGAATTTATTGTACCTCGATCAATAATAATAATAATAATAAAAGTTAGTGAGATAAACTCGAGTGTATGTAGGGTTTATAATACCACGTAGATTTCAGTATCATACATAAAAATTAACTTCAATATTAAAAAAATTTAACTAGTGTTTAACATAATTTGTGAGTCTACAATTGACCCTACATATTAGTTAATACTTTTTTTTTATTTCAAGACAAAATGTTATTTTATTTGTATTATTATTAAAATTATAATAAATAATTTATTTTATTTATGTCTATAAATTAAAAATAATGAAATTTACATAAATGAGATTTTTTATTTTATTTGAATGCCATATTCTATTTTATTTTTAAAAGTTTCATACGGTGTCATTTTTAATTTTATCAGTTTTTGTTTAAATGCCATAATTTTTTTTTACTTTAAATTTGTTTAAAAGAACAAAAGGTCATTTGTTTATTTTACCAATTTTAGTTTAAATTTTGAAATTTTTTGTTAAGGAAAAACATAAGAGCATTTTAGAAACTAAAAAGTTGAAATACTCTCACTTTCCTTTCTTCACATTTCTTCACATGAGTGAGACTACCTCTTTCTTATTTCCTAATTTTCTAAGAGAAAGTTTTCTTTTATTCATTCTCTTTATTGTGATCCATTATCTTTTCACAAAATTCATTTTTTGGTAGTCAACAAAAGGTTAACGATAATAATGAGCCGAAGTAGATTGAGACCATCGTTATTACTCTACTTTTTTGTCTTCCACCTTTCTATCAAAGCATATCATCAACTTCGTAATCCTTTTGCACCATACATTTATCTGTTGACGTAGATTGAATTTTTATTTTATTTTGTGTGTTTTTTTAATGAGGAGATTGGGTTTGCATATAAGTTTCACAAGAATCACTCTTCGACCTTTGTAATATATGTATAATTTTACTTGTTTATGTGAAAAATAATTTTGAAGAATAATATATTATTTTTTCTCACTAATTATTCCTGTTAATCCAGGCTTGAAATTGGAGTTGCAAGAGGGTTAAGCAACATTACTTGTACAAACAACTTCACATAACCTCTTCCAAAGGCAAATTTAATTAAGCTTCGACTCCTAATTTTAAGTAACGAGCATAAACAACAGCGTTGGAGTTGTTCTAAGTGGCCAATAGTGCAATTTGGAAGTTTGAATTTCGAAACATAGGGATAATAAATTACAACTACTCCTATAGTAGTCCACGTTACAGTTAGATATTTTGGACCGAATTCAGATAATTAATTGTCACTGATTAGTTGAAATTAAAAAACTGTACTCGCTTTCTAGTAGTACTTGTAACAATTCTTCCTCAAAGTTGACTTTGGATAATTAGTTGGTTAAATAAATAAATAATCTCGGGTATTGTAATATTGAAAATTATGATCATGTGTATTGATAACCTAAAATAATTTTATCTTATATAAAAACATTATAGTTTCAGTTTTTTAACTAAATAAATGGTTAGTGTGAATAGAAAAAAAAATAGTAAAATGAATAATAATAATAATAATAATAATGATAATAATAATAATAATAAGTGGTTGGTATTTTTAAATGAGTAATAATATTATTAGGTCAAATTGAAGTATCACATGCTTGCTTCGACCTTGGTCTACGTAATCACAGTTTGTCCGTACCCTTGACATCTCTATTCTCCAATGTCGTCAACGTCAACGAAACTATTCAACAATACACATGTTGGATGTTGCTTCTACTTAACAATTACATTCATTATCTGTGTTTGTGAATCCAATTGACAGAAAATAATTCAGGATATACTAACAATTAAGCCCTTATGATGCTTTTTTATGATTCGAACTTCGAAGTCTGTTGCTACTTTTGTTTTGTGAGTAGTTATTGCTAAGTTGGTTAATTCAGTTTGTCTGTCCTATATCTATGAATAGTGTAGTGTTGTTTCAATCCCGATACATGAGATGATAAGGGGCGTTTGTTTGTTTTACATAATCTCTTTTCATCTTCAACATTTATTCTTAGAAGAAGGTTACTTGATACTTATGGTACAGTGGGGATCTTCCTCTGTTTTTGCAAGATACTGCCGTATCAGGAAGAGAGCAGAAGCCAAAAGCTTTAACCAAACAAATCTTTAGGAGAAGAAAATAAATTGAAAACAAACAATCTTGTAATTAAAATTGAAAATAAACAATTAAAATATATTTGTGCACTAAGTGAAAGAAATGTTTGTTAGTATCGCCTTTTATAGTGATATAAAAAACTGCAGAAACAAACAAACAAAGGCTAAGGAACCCAAGTGAACGAACGGTATTGAAGATGAAAATGGCGGTGATAAGCATGATGCAGGTGAAGACACCCTTCTTCATCTCTAACTCTAATATCCGACAAGGACAACTCCTGAACCTTAAACAATCAACAGTCAGTTGTTGCGCTATTCATGAATCTCAGAGTCAGAGACTTGTCCTCGAATTCAACCCCAAGACTCCAATAGAGGAAGCCGTTACTCCCCCAACATCATGGTACACTCACCCGTCTTTCTTCCACCTTGAGCTCGACCGTGTCTTCTACAGGGGCTGGCAAGTTGTGGGTCAGTTCACTTCACTTTTATTCTGTTTCTTTCTGCCGCTGTTTTTCTTTTCTTTTCTTTTGCTTTCTCGACCCTGCTAGCTAGGAATACAGAGGAAAACAAATTCAAGTTTCACTCAATTTTTATTTCCAGGATCCACAGAGCAGATAAAGGATCCCCGTGATTATTTCACTGCAAGGTTTTCTCTTTAATCCATCTAATTTTGTCTTCAATACAGATATTTAGGAGGAGTAACTTAATAAGTTGTTCTCTACTATATTCATTTTCTTTTCTTCTAAGCTTTTGAGAACCAAGTGGAGATTAAGGGCGAGTTTGTTTAAAATTGAAATAAATGTTTATAAAATAAGTAATTTATTTCATAAATAGATAAATGTTGCAGACTAGGAGATGTGGAATATGTGGTCTGTCGAGATGACAGTGGCACTGTCCACGCCTTTCACAATGTCTGCCGTCATCATGCTTCTCTTCTTGCTTATGGAACTGGAAATAAGTCTTGCTTTGTCTGCCCTTATCATGTGAGTGAGTTTACTAACATAACAGTGCTAAATATGCATGTTAGCAAAACATAATTGTCAAGCTTTCCTTCTTAGGTAATGGTTGTTAATTTGTTATCATGATCTGATCCTTTCTCATTATAGGTTTCTATTTTTACTTCCCTTTTATTTTGGAAACTTAGATATGAAAAGACAAAGATTTCTGCAGGGGTGGACATATGGATTCAATGGAGCACTTCTCAAGGCAACCAGAATATCAGGAATGCGAAATTTCAACGTAAATGTACGCAGATATGTTCTATCATATGATAAGTTACTTGTACTATATATTTCTCAGATGGAAAATGTCGACTGATTTCTGTGACTGTGAAGGGTAGGATTTTGGCCTTTTGCCAATCAAAGTAGCTACCTGGGGGCCTTTTGTTCTTCTCAATTTGGAAAGAGAGAAACTCTCTCAGAAGGAAGTTGATAGCCATAATGTGTCAAAGGAGTGGCTTGGTAGCTCTTCAGAAATACTGAGTACCAATGGAGTTGATTCTTCACTAAGTTATGTTTGTAGACGTGAATACACGATTGAATGTAATTGGAAGGTGTGAATTGACTCTCTGCTTCAATAGATTATTTTTCCTGAAAGTTACATTTATTACCTGGGATACAATTTCATTTTCTTTATGATTATGTGAACGGAAATTTTACCAGGTTTTTGAAACTTTACCCTCACTTATAAGTTATGTTAGTAAACCTGTTTGTTTTATCTAACCAGTGGACATTCTTTACAAGAAATTTTAAACATCATTTTATTTATTTATTATTATACATAGTATAATTTATTTTTACGTATGATTAATTCAAGGAGGTGCTAGGACTTTGGTAATTTTGGGGTCTTCTTCTTTTGCAGGTATTCTGTGATAACTACTTAGATGGTGGTTATCATGTGCCATATGCACATAAAGGCCTTGCATCTGGTCTTAAGCTGGATTCCTATTCTATCACAGTATTCTTCTTTGCTATCTTTTATAAAATCTCTTCTTCATTTTACATGCTATTGTACTGTACACCATGAAAAATTGAGTCATGTAGATGTTTTTTAAACCCTTGTTAGTTGTTACATGTAACTTTCATCCTTTTTATGCTCTAACCAAAATAAAGAATTCTCTTTAACTTCCTAGATCAGTCTATTATCTAAAATAATTTGCTCCAATGAGCTGCAATAATAGAATACTTTTGGAACTGGATTTTCAATAGTTCTTTGTTACCAGAGATTGCTTATGTACTAAAAAGGATGGTTATGGATGAGACAGATGTTTGAAAGGGTTAGCATCCAAAGTTGTGAAGGCAGCTCAGAGAAAAGCAAAGGCAATTATGACCGACTTGGAAGAAAAGCTATATACGCTTTTATTTACCCAAACTTCATGGTCAATAGGTGCTTGAGTTGTTGTTTAGGCAATTGGTTGATCAAGTTTTTAGTCATCTTATTTGTTTTGCAAATTAGCATGCTTTCATAACTTGAGATGTTTGCTGCCTTGATAGGTATGGACCTTGGATGGACACCAATCTTGTGGTTCCACTAGGACCCAACAAATGTCAAGTAATATTTGACTACTATCTTGAACATTCTCTGAAGGTAATTTCTTGTTATTTAAGCATATGCCTAATATTGTATGCATGATTCAGAATCTCCAAAATGTACTACCTGGTGTTAACTTGCTACACTATCGACCCTGACTGAGCCTTTTGGTTTCTGGGTTTTCACTCCACAAATTACCGAGGTTAGAAAATGCTAGTAAAAACAATTGCAGTCAATTTAAAACACTAATTCCTACTGCCTTCTCTTTGATTGAGCAGGATGACACAGATTTCATAGAAAAAAGTTTACAAGATAGTGAGAAAGTGCAGGTAAAAAGCATTGATTTTGCTGACTTGATTAGAAATTTTGCTCAAGTTGAAATATACCCACATTTGGTTGTTGTTGATGAGCAGATAGAAGATATTGTGTTGTGTGAAGGTGTCCAGAAGGGCCTCCAGTCCCCAGCATACTCTGTGGGCAGATATGCTCCCACGGTTGAGAAGGCCATGCACCATTTTCATTGTCTGCTCTATGAAAACCTGACAAAATAAATCCCCGTCAGTTACACAAAATGAGTACATGATCAGGAGCACTATGTACTATGTAGTCTCAGTCAATATTTACCTTATGTGTCACCTGAAAATTGATCAAAACTATTTGATCCGTTACATCCGTAGACCATGTAATAATTTCTCGTTAATTACAGATAAGAAGCACAGAGACAAATAGTTGAAATTGAAATTGATGCTTGCATTGTAAATGCACCATTAGTGAGGATTTTGTTATTTCAATCAGTCTCTCTCTCGAAGTTGACATATGTCTTGTATTACAGGCTTGTTTGAACTGCAATAGTTGTGGCCTTACGAATCTCTTGCTGAACTTATTAGCTGTTTGGAATTACGGTGCATCACTGATTGCTCTCTGTAATTCAAATTTGCTGTCGTAAATAGGCCATGTTTTATTGTTCCAGTTTAAATTATGGCTATACGGACTGGGGGACTAATACTTTAAAAATAAAAATATCAGATCTCATAATTGGATATTTCTACTTAAAATATTTTTTTACTTTGTTTTTTAAATTTTATCTAAATTTAAAAATACACGTAAAACAATGACTAGTAAGAAAGAAGCTAAATTGAAACAATGAATTGGAATTATCATCATACATCTCTGCAACTTTTCAAATATACGAAAATATAAATCAGCGTTTGTCAAATTGAATATACACTGGTGGTAAGAAAAAAAAGACTAGCTGAAATCCCGTATATAACAAATCTAACCTTGTTAGCCTAAGTATAAAACAAATCTAACTTTTGTTTGGATCTGTAGAATCTGTACAACTAACTAGTATACTATTTTCCATCACCTCCAGAATAATGTATTTGACTCTGTTGAGAAGCCTTAGATTCCGTTCTTCTTTAAGTTCTGCAACGACCACAAGCAAGACAGTTTCGGAAAAAGTTGCTGACTTGAGTCTTTGGTACTGGTATCAGTTTTCCACCCACAGCAAGAGGCCAGCTGAGAGAATGGGGAAAAAGAAGGTCGAGAAAGGGAAGAATTACAATTAGCATGCAAAGACCAAGATACATACACCATGCATTCGATTCGAGTACTGTGATCACCAACTGACCTTACAAATCCTATAATAACAGAAATGACCCACTGCTTCCAATTAAGCTTGACTGTTTTAGTGAACTTTCCAAGATATTCAATGATCACAATCTGCAAAAACAGTAACAAAGTTTATGGTGGCAGTGGGCACCAATATGTTATTATTATAGATAAAAGCAAACTAGAGAAGACTTCAAACAAGACTAAGTGATGTGCCTCAACACCGTGGGCATGCTATTAAGTATACCCTAGAAGGGACAGGAGGAATAATGGCAGTTTGGGAAGTGGAGTGGAGGAATGTTACGCGTGTCTCAGACAGAGGGAACACTTGGCAGCAGGGTATTGAATAGGATAATGCAGCAATCATGAGGGTGGGTGTGAATATGAAGGGAATGGAGGGTGGTGCAGGGGGTGTCATCATTTGGATAGTTTTTGGGGTCTCTAATGCCACGGGGCAGAGAAGGAACTAATTCTCTTGGGTGTCATCATTGTAATCAGAACTTGATTCTCTGCAATTTTCCTATCGTTTCTATAGTAATATCGGTATCTATAGCTAACCTGAAGCACAACAGTTATTCCCACGATCCCCATAAAGAGGTAGTTTCTCGTGACTCCCTTGAATATGTTGAATTTATCTGGCTTTCGGGCATTAAATTCATTGAAGACCTGCAGTTTTGAAAGAACATTTTCTTTGTCATCATTTAAATGAAAATCAAAAGAAAATAGTGGAATTATAATATGGCTACCATTACCAATATGTGAATAGACCATGAATCCTTAACCTTTTTCTGACATCCAAAGATACAAGAGTAACAAATATGAAAATGAAAATGGAATTAATCGCAAGAAAATGTGGTAGATTTAATTTCTGTCAATGAACACCTCGAGTCATTCATGGCGGTCCCGAGACTCTCCCCTCAACAACTTCGCAACTGACTAACTCACTGTGTTCTCAATTATTCCCTGCTCGCCTCTCTATCTTTACTCATGTACACCTTCTTAGTAAGTGGTCTACTATCAAAAGTCCTTGGGGCAAGAACAATATGCCGTACCAATCAAGCAACAGTGGAGTTACTCAACTATGACAGAGAGAAGCCACGCAAAATTGCTTTCAGACCCCCTTTCGTTAATCGTTAGTATAAACTACATGTAAATTAGTTTGTTTCCCCGAAAACAAAAAAGGTTGCAGTAAACATATCACTAAAAACAACGGAACTTTAAGCAATTTCTTATCTATTATGAACTCTAGACTCTTTCAAGGATTCTAGACCTATTGAGTGTTATAAACCATAAACACACCTAAAGCCATTTGAGAATAATAAAGATTGTAAAGCGAAGAGCTCAATCACATGATAGATGGACAAGTCTTGGTTTCACCAATATTATCCCCTTCCCAAGCTTTGAAATATTCCATTAATAAGTGACGATAAGGACTTACTTGACAAAGAACAAATGCATTGAATATCAGAGTGTTCTTCACTTTGATTGCAGGGCGATTGGGCTCATCCCTCAAACCCAGTAAGTTCACACCTTGGAAATTAAGTATAAGCAAGACAGACACTTGATAAATTGCCTGAAAGATTCCAACCATTATTGATGATTTAGAGAGTAGAAATAATATGAAATAAGTTATGCGTTATATTTTTAGCATTCATTAGTTAGTTGTTTGTGGCTTGGTCCCCATCAAAATAAAATCCCTGTCAGCTTCAATGATAACAGGGGTGCTACGAAATGAGAAACAGAATTCACCTGTATCAGCAGATTCCTCCACATAATATTTGATACAAGAGGTTCTCTGTACAGCAAAAGAGATACTGTCAATTTCATAACACGAAAACCATAGAAAAAAAAAAACATAGGCACTGCATCTGATGGTCTAGTAATGGAGCCTCAACAGTAGGTCCATTGTACACAAGTGCATTATGTAAAATCCATGGAAGCATTCACTAGCATCTTACAGCTTTACGGCTGATTATTTTAGTGCATCCATGTGTTACTGCAGTTACTTTAATTGTACCCGCTGTTTTGGTATTTTATGAAGGATATATCACTTTGATCTTGTACATTATTCTTCTCTCTTTAATTTTCTTTCTTTCATTAAAAAAATCGCAGAAAAAAAAAAACTGACCTTCGACCCATTGGACTTTGATCCATCAGTGAATCAGTTGGTGGTTCAGTTGCCAAGGCTAATGCTCCAAGAGTATCCATGATAAGATTTACCCAGAGAAGCTGTTGGGAAATAATGAAGGTATACTTAATAAGGATAGCCTTCTGAATACATAAGGGAGCACAAACCAGTGAGACAAACAGAAAGCAAACCTGTACTGTATTTAGTGGGATGTCACCAGTGGAAAATGCAGCAACAACATTTATAGCAAGTGCAGCTATATTGACTGTAAGCTGAAACTGGATAAATTTCTGAATATTTGCATATACAGACCGCCCCCATTTGACAACCTGAATTGACAAAAGAAATTGAAAGGCAGTACCGCTTTTGCTTCAAACATCAATTTGTAATCAACTTACACGAAATAATATCTGACACTATGATGGGGCACCTTAATTCTATATAAATCTCTCGCACAAGTATTCAAAAAATTATAGTTCTGCATTTCAGGTAATGCGAGATATAGTCCTTCAAGAGGTAGATGTTAAACATGCATCATTGAGTAAGAACAGTTCAATTCTCCCAAATAAGAAATGAGGACTAACCTTCACAACTGAAGCAAAATTGTCATCCAAAATAATGATATCAGAGCTCTCTTTAGCAACTTCTGTACCTTGGATACCCATTGAAAGACCAATATCGGCCTAAACTCCAAAAATATAATAAAAAAAACAACCATGAAAACAAAAACTAGTTTACATAACTTAAACCAAAAAATGTGTCAGAACAGTAGATTCTAATAGCATATAAAGTTAACATAGCAATAACAATGTTGGCATCAGTTATACTCACCTACTGTATCATTATAATTACTGTCATCATCTTAACATGTATCTAAGATAAAAATAAAAGCACATGCCCCAAAAACATAAGAAATGCCTTGCACACCTCATGTAGTGCGGGAGCATCATTTGTTCCATCTCCAGTTACAGCCACAACATGCCCCTTCCTCCTCAATGCTTGCACAAGCAAAAGCTTGTCATTAGGAGATGACCGTCCCATAACCTATTACAAAACATAGACACTTAATCTCATTGGCCAAGCAGTTACATCACAAAGGCAGTTATAGTTGTTGGATTATACCAACCAATATCTTTTCAACAATGTCTTCTCTTTCTTTATCTGTCAAGGCACGAAATCTTTTTCCTTCAATGATTATTGGCTCTGTAGCATCAGAAATTGAACCAAGTATTCCACATTCCACAGCAATTGCTCTTGCAGTTTTAACGTTGTCACCAGTGACCATTTTTACCTGGGATTAGAAATCCAAACCAAGCAAATTAGTACTTTTCATAAGTAGAAAACTGCACATGCCTTGCATACTGCATCTCTTAACCTAAACAGTGCTCATTTTGCATGATATTGAAGATAAGATGAACCTATAATTGAAATAAGCTCTTACAAACGCCCCTTTAAATAGATTATTATTTTGGGAATAACTTCATAGTTTTCTCAATTTATCTCAAGTAAAGATTTTTGTTTTTGCAAACAAATCTTTGTTTTTTAAAAGGCTTATACTCAATTTAGTCCACAAGTTCTAATTAATCGTTCAATTTGGTTATCAAGTTTTTAAAAATTTTCAATCTGACAGAGAAGAGTGTAAATAGCAAAATCTGATGGAAAAGAACTTAATTGACACATTTTAAATAATTCAAAGATCAAATTGAAACTTTTAAAATCTTGGAGACCAAATTGAATAATTAATTATAACTTAAAGACTAAGTTGAATATTAAGATTTTTTTTAAAAAAAATATACAAATCTCAAGGTTTGTTTGGTAGAATGAAAAGAAATGGAATGAATGGAAACGAAAAATGCAAGAAATAAAGTGAAAATTAAAGGTGTTCGGTTGATGAGAAATAGTTAACGAGAAATCGAGAAGAGATAAGAAAAAGATAAGTAGATGAGAAATAGTATAGCAAGTCCTACAATTTTTTTAAATATTTCCATCCTCTCTTCCTTTCCTATTTCCCTCTTGCCAAACAGGGGCTAAAAGTCATCAATGGGTGAAACATTAGCCACTTAGCAGTACAAATAGAGTATTATAACATGTTATATACTTCTCTCAATGACCTAAGTCGCTTAATGGAACAAAATGACTTTCAACATCAAAAGCATGTATTAATACCTCAACCCCGGCACTTTGGCAAAGCTTCACTGCATCTTCGACACCAGGTCGACAAGGATCCTGCATTTCAATGCAAAATTGGCATAAGAAAAATAGTAAGAACATGTTGAAATAATAGAAATTAACGTGTGCAGGTCATGCAACAAAGTGTAGGCCCTTTAAGAATGAGTAGACTCTAAACAACACATACCGGTGAAAGAAAGACAATTGGGCAAATTATAAAAAATATTGCTAATGAAATTCAACATAAAACTAAGAAAAAGGATAAAAATGTGAGTAATATCATACAAGACAGGAATACAATCAGGACGTTTTAATACTGGTAGCATAACAAAGATGACAATGTATTACGACTAAAGGGTTATTTACTAAGAAGAATAAAGGCAGGACAAACAAAATAGATAATTTTGACAGTTACAGCAGTTAGTTAGAAAAATATATAGTGGAATGTAAGGGAAGAGGGATCATTCTGAGAAAATAACATTTGTGAACTGAGCATGAAGTTTCATATATCAATAACAGCTCCTTTTCATTCTTTCTTTCTTTTGTTCTGTGTCAACTCTCTCATTCATGGGATCCCAACTCCATGACAATCTGATTTCTAGAGGAAATATTACCTTTAGGCCAATAATAGCCAATAAAACAAGATCATCCTCTGGTAATGACCAGTGGGCAAGTTCTTCCTCGCTTGTTGGAACATTCTTCATTTCATATGATCTATATGAAATCGCAATACAACGTAGACTATCAGCAGCCATATCTTCAATAGCTTTTTTAAAAGTTGACATCTGCGAGTCAGAAAAATTTCACTTAAGAGAACGTTAATCAAATGTCATCCAACAATTCATGTAATACTTGTATTTGCTTTTGTTTCATAAGTGTATGTAATGATAAAAGATACAGAAAAGAGGAGACATAATAGGAAAACTTAGCAAAAAAATCTATAGTTAGAATCAGATAAGGTTTTCAAACAGGAAAAATTTGATCCGGAAGAAAAACCAATGCCTTTGCTTAACTATTGATCTAATTTTTATTTTTATTTTTGACAAAAACTATTGATCTAAATATTTAATTATTTCCTCAACCTTTGCTTCATCCATCTCCACCAACTGATCATTAGCATCAAAATACCGTGTACAGCAAGCTAGGACTATCTCAGCAGCACCTTTCCAATGTATATGGATTTCAGAGTCAGACTGCGGAAAAGCATAAAATTATTAGCAAAAGTGGTCCCGATGACAAGCAAGATATAGTACATCATCATAAAATATATCAGCTCCCTAATAATGTATCAGTTTAGAACAGACGCAAAAAATTTACATATTTGAATTAAAATGCCAACAAGGTATTACCTTCCGTGTTGCAACTCCTCCTCGCTTTTTTTCTGAATTGAATGGGAATACATGAATAATTGATGATTCTGATCTTGCAGCGTCAAAATTCATCCCAAGCTGAAATTTGATCTAACGGTCATAACTAGTTGTACTTGCATAAAGCTCCATAAAATGAAGTTGAAATTTTAAGTTTCAAAACAGACCTTAATTCCCCACTCTAAAATTGCCTTTTCTGTCGGTGATCCAGAAACCTCAACATCATTACCACCCTGTTATGAATAGAATTATTCATAAAGTAGTAGAACCAGTCAATTATGAAATTATTATAGGGGGGAAACTGAGCAAAGTAAAACATTTCTATCATACCTCAGGGATATATACACTTCCATTAGTGTTCTGTGCAACACCTTCAATGAGCAAAGAGCAGAGCAAAGGATAGAACTGTGATTTATCATGAGGAGGAGCAATCTTCTTTCCACCAATCCAAGCCTCAACCACAGTCATCTATCTCAGAATGTAGGTGAAATTAGAATTTGCTGGACACATTATTATCTTCTTCAATGCCTACAGAAATAAACTACTTCCTAAAAATATTCACCCAAAATAAACAGCTAATGTCAACCCTCAGACCATGATCCATTGCATATCCATTGACAGGTTAGTTGAAATTCTTAACCCCTAATCTTACAAGTCGATATCTTTCCTACTTGACATAAGCTGGGAAGCACATATGCCGTGCCACAATAGAATTAAAATATTTGCAACAAGTGCTCTCCAACAAGTATGTGTAACTTACCAAAAATATTATAAATATGGTTTAAATACTGAATCACAACTAACCTGATTCATAGTCAATGTTCCAGTCTTATCACTGCATATGGTTGTGGCTGACCCCATTGTCTCACAGGCAGAAAGCCTCCTCACCTGCATATCAATGTGTTATATTAAACAGCATTTCTCAAATAGATATATGCCAAAAATTTATAGCACAAACAAAAATTGGCATACCAAAGCTTTATCTGCCATCATTTTTTTCATTGAGTAGGCAAGTCTATAAAATAGTTGATGCAAAACAGTGTTAGTAGAGAGAAATGAGATTTAAAAGAGAGAGAGAGAGAGAGTAACAATGCCATAGACATAAAAGAGCATATTGACAATCTAAATGGATAGAATAGAGATAATGTGGCATCATATAATGGTAAGAAAATAAAATTGAAATTAAAAAAAAAAAAAAAAAATGGCAGAAACTCTACATTGGACGAATATTGGGTACACTCATTAAAAGAATTAAGGATCAAATCTATTATAAATCATATTAAAGTACGAGGACAATGATATCATTATCCATAATGAGCAGTAGCACCAATGTTAATGTTACCACATATCCATCAAGACTTGGTAAAATCTAGATAAAATGATCAAACTTACGTTAAGGTAACTGCTAAAGGCAGTCCTTCAGGCACTGCAACCACTACAATGGTGACCTACATATTCAACGCATTACAGTCACCTCATAGTTATTAACGTTAAAGCTTGTGAAAGTTTATGAATATTTATCTGTAAATGGATCATAAATTTCAGGCAGTTTAGTACTTATCAATGCACATTACCGCGATAGTGAATATCTTAATTACTCCATCAATAGCATCACCAACTTTGGTCTTGCCCGCTATAAATTGAACACTTCCATTTGGGTTTCTAGTATGCCCAGAGAAATATCTGTGCTTATAGATTGCCAATTCAGAGACATGTAAAAAAAAAAGTTAAATTGCAAATTATCCACTTTAACTTTGACCATTTGGCAAATAATCCTGTGACTTCATGGTTGGCAAGTAACATGCTTAAACTTTCAATATATGGGAAATAACCAATTTTAATTTTGGCAATTAACTCAACAAATGGAAAATTACCATTGCTTCCAATTTTGACAGTTAACCAAATCAGTTAGTAGAGAATAAGCCATATGTTAAAATTTTAAGCAGGTTTTGACAACTGAAATCCCAAGGGATGTTAATTACAAAGAATAGAACACATGGGTCTATTTGATAAAGGGTCAGCGTTAAAGATTTGCAATTTAAACTAAAATAGAATTAAATCATAGAAATAAACAGATAGAAACCTTGCCAGTAGCACCATCAGAACAACAACAGCCACAGAGAGTCCAACAATACCAATCAAGGTAGCAAGACCATTTAACCGTACCTATATTGAGAACTTTATACAGGTAAACATACTATTACTATTAGAAGCAGGAAATAAAAAACAAACTGCATGTAAAAAGGGGACCTGCAAAGGAGTTTCCTCCCCATTATCTTCTGAAATGCTAGCCATTAGAAGCCCCCATTCAGTATTAATGCCAACAGCCGTTACCTGAGGAAGGAAAGCAACCAACAAAAAGAAACATCAGAAAAAAATCTGTTTAATAAATAAAACAAGTGGACTAAAACTAAAATCGAATAAACATAATCAATTTAGTATTTTGAATTATTGAAAGAATTTCAGTACAATTTAATCCATATTTCACCACTCTAATTTCTCTCTGCCTCAGTTGTTTTCAAAAATCAAGCCGGGAATAAAATCCCTTCTTGAACAGCGTGCACCAGATGAATAGTTGACATCATTGCAGAGTCACTTTTCCAGAAAGAAAGAAAAAACGAGTAATTTCCTTATACATACAAATAGGAAAAATTCCCTGTAAGTGCACAGTTTTAGTAAAACACCATTTTAGTTTTTGAAAGATTTCCTGATAGATCCTTAGTAAAACACCTAGAAAAAACGAGCAATTTCTTTATAGATCCAAATAGGAAAAGCTTCCCGGTAAGGGCACAGTTTTAGCAAAACACCATATCAGTTTCTGAAAGATTAGAAATTAGTTACTTAATCCCTAAAAGCTTAAAATGTCAATCAATTTAGTTCTTTTTAGAAATTAAATTGATGTCAAAAAATTACTAAATCGATCAATTTTTTCATCTTTCACGGACAAAAAAGGACTAGTATGGTCCACTTCAAATCTTCCAAAGACCAAAATGGTGTTTTACACATTTTTGATCCTTGGGACAATTCCCATCCAACTATAAGAGTTAAGGTCCACTTATGGGTTATTAATTACATCAACAACAACAACCCTTTGAAAACTCCTTAGTTTTGTAAATAAAATCAAGATAGAACAATTACAAAAAATAGAAGGGAAAATTAAAGTCCAAAATTTACCAGCATAGTTCCACTGCCATCTGCAACTTTACATCCAGAAATCAGAAAAGGATCATTAGAATTTTTTTCGACCTGGAAAAAGGAATATTATTATCCACTTAGGAAACGAGAGCAGTAATTAACCTTATTCTCCACACAAGATAGAAATAAACACTTACAATCTTGCTCTCCCCAGTCATACTTGATTCATCAATTGCAAGAGAGTGACCAGTGATCAAAACTCCATCAGCAGGAACCTGAAAAGATCAGTTAAGAACTAAATAACAAGAAATGCAACCATTAGGCATGATATGCAAAAATGACAAGATATACCTGGTCACCAATGTTAAGGGGTATAACATCACCGACAACAACATCATATATGGAGATCTCAACTCTTCTACCATCTCGAATAACCTTCACAAGCACAAATTGAAACATAAGGTTAAATAGTAATAATAATAATAATTAAAGTATTGCTAATCCAAAAAACAAACCTCCAAACGTATGTTTCTCTTGTGCTCATTTAGGTCTTGAAACTGAAGAGACTGCTTATAATCACTTATAGCTAAGAAAGAGAAGGACAAACAAAGGAGGGTGTTTTGCCCGTTAAAGGAGAATACTATTGGATGTATAATTATAATTATTATGATAACATCCATAATAAATGACAAAGTTGATAATGGACTTGTGTCTACACCAAATGCATTTTAGATCAAATAGCAAATTCAGAAGCAGAATCTTAAAATACGTAAGTAAATGCTTTAATGCATTATCAACTTTACGAAGACAATATTAATACCTGTAACAAGAATAACAAGAATGACTGCAAAAGCAATGCTTCCCCCGTCATACCATCCTTCCTTAATACCCTGAAACAGAATTAATTTTGAACTCGATGAACCTAATTCTTAGCATTAACAAAAACATGTTCCCAATCCCAGATTATGAAGGGATGAACTGAGAAATACAAAGGAACACTAAAGGTCAAGCCAAATGAATTCGTTGATAGTGCAAGATAACAGTCAAAAGCATGCACAAATCTCTAAAAATAATCAAAAGTCAAAACCAAACACACTAGAAATCACATAACAGCTTCCAGGCTGATTTGGTTACTTAGTTTGCCAAGTAATAGAATGGATGGTCTATTTTTTGTTAAGCTACTTAGCTACTAGGTTAGTTTTGGGGGGGGGGGGGGGGGGGGGGGGGGGGGGATACAGTAATTAAAGACCAGTGCAAGTTCAAGACGTTAATATTTGTATGCATTTTTATTTATTTATTTTTTTAAAAAAGTGTGTTTGGAATGAGACAAACCACTGTCTCCACTAAGCAAAGAAAGCAGACTCGTAACAGGATTTTCTTTTTCACGATATGAGAACAAAGAATTCCATCATAACTTTCTCAACCAATCTCACCTCAGATTTTATCCCCAGTGCTAATGAAGCCATTGCAGCTACCATTAAAATAATCAAGGTCAGATCCTTGCAAGCATCCCACATAAACATCTAAGGAAGGCAACAAAAACAAAGACATCAGTACAATAACCCTCCAACAAAAAGAGGATTATCAAATGCTTAATGTGCACCAAAATGTACCAAAAAACTTCTTCCACTCTTTCGAGGGTAGTTGTTGGAGCCAAATACATTCCTCCGTTTTACCAAGTCAGCATCATCACCATGAATCCCCTTCTCTAAATTGGTTTTCAACAAATGTGATAACCCTACAACCTTATAAAGTGATTCAGAAGAATCACGTGAATATTACGACTCTAATCAATACAATTCAGATTTAAGAAAATTATTCTTAGCATACTAACCCCTCCATTTTCCTGCAGAGCAGTAGTATCACGGTCCCTTGAAATTGAAGAAAGTTGCTCTTGTCCAACTGAAAATTCTCCAGTGGAGCTTCGACTTGGAGGAGGTTTTATAGTTCCTAATCCCAACAGTTAAAAGCACTGAGCATTGATATTGAAAAAAATAAATAAAATAGTGCCTATGCTTTTAATATACCAGGCCAACTCACTGAAATAATTATTTAATAAAGATCTAGGGAGCACCAAGCATCCGCACACCAAATCATTTATGATTAATTCTAGTGCTAAATCCCCACAGTTAGGAAGACAAAAATGAAAACACTTTCGATCATTACGTAAGATTAAGACCATTAAAAATCTCGGTAATAGTAATTCTTAAACATTATTCATGCTGAAAACTAACATCTAAATAAATAGTAACAAAACTATATAAAAGCGAATGAGCAAGTCATAAAATTACAATTGAAATGTTAAAGGAAGCCGAAGTGCTAAAAGGATAATTAGTTCATATTAAACAATATGTCAGGCATCAATCTTGGAATAAATATCAATAAAAAACTGCTATGTCAAAACAATTACAATTCTTGACTTCTAAGCTACAAGTTTTCTGGACAAATATGCAGCAACTCACACGAATATTAGGTCATTAACATTAACATGGCTTATGAGGGGAGATCAGTGATACCAAGCATATATAATTTCAGACTTTTCCAGACTAATATGCAGCTAATCAGGTGATGGTATAGCAGTAACTAAAGTGACCTTTCATTATGAGCAAAATGGAACAAAAGTACAATAAGCACTAGTCAATTATGTTCACCAACTAGTAGAACTGACAACCTACATAGCCAAACAGACCAAAGTACTGAACTCATATGCAGATTAGCAGAATAAAGATCGAAGAAAAAGATATATAAGATAAGTAAAATAACATTAAGAGGGTAAATTTTTTAAATTGCAGAACAATAATAAAAATCTAGTTATTTCTAACAAATTAGGAGACGGGAGTAATTTCTAAATAGGAAAAGTAATGTGAATTACTAGTAAACTACAATTTATACACATAATAGTGAGAACAATCTGATAAGTAATGACTCACCATTCATTTGCCCAGCTGCCTTGAATCGATATGCAGCCTAATTGAGTAAAATAATTAATTAGTTTACTTAACACGTGCAAGATGAGCAATAATAAAGAAAGTCAAGTCAAGAACCGAACTTGAATGGCCCGTGTATGCACTATAACAAGTCTTAATACTCGCTTCTTCTCTTCTTCTTTCTTTAAGTCCAAGGTATAACGAAATCGACGAGAAGCATTGAGCACAAGTGCCGCTTGCTGAAACACAAGGAATTATTTGTCTGGTCATTGAACAAAGCATTGTCTACCAAATATAAAGAATAAACACATAATGTATCAAAATAGTCAAATACAAGTAGCAATTGATGTTAACACAACAATTACAACATGAGACTCTGATACTGCTGAAATAATAAAGGATAAAGGACGATGGCTACAAGTCCCTTATGCAAGACCAAGAAAATGCTCTGTATCTTGTCTTCAGCTAGTTTTGGAAACAGAGGTTTATATTTGTTGGAGAAAATCCTCTGCAGTACAGTATTTTGGAAGAGATTCACAAGATGTTCAAAACAGTACTGAAGATCCCAAAAGTCTGCTAATTGGAATTTGTAATGTGTCATCTTGAACACTTTAATCTACTCCAGTAGAAATGTTGAGTCTTTGGCAACAAACAAAACTTCATTCCACTCCTTATCTTCTAATAGTTTTAACTAGCTTAATTGAAATGGCAACCCATGCATGGGGATTCATATATTTATTGAGAACAAATGCAAAATCAATCATAATATTATTAAAAATAAAATGACAATAATACTAATAGTAACAGCAAGAGAGTTAGTGAATTAGAAGAGTTGAGACATACCCTCCAACGCCTGAGGCGTTGAACAGGAGCATTCTTTGTTCTGGTAAGATCAAATGGATCAGCAGAAAAGTCTCCATCATCAAAATCAGCATCAGGAGACCCAGCCTCTATATCATGCGGCGTCTGGCTGCCGCTGCCAGGAGAACCCTTCGAGAAACTCATGCTTCCCAAAACTGTCGGAGGAAAGATGACACCGTCACCACCTAATACTAATACTATCTATGCCTCACTTCACAGTCTATCATAATAACCATTTTTTATTATTTACAGTTCCACTGTCAGAACAGACCTCACCCAATCACCACAAAACCTAAGTTCAGCCTTTCAACTTGGGAATTTAACACTCCAAAGTCCAAAACATGTTCGACAAAAAAAAAATATCAGTTCAAATTATTACTGATATTTGTCGTTTCATCATTATAATTCAAAGTCGTAGTTTACCAATCTCTGGTCCCTAAATTCAAATAAATCATTTTCAATTGCACAGTAAAACACATCTCACTCTCTCTAAATTCAAAGGCCTAATGCCTGTCAGTTGGCTATGTAATTGTATGCAGTAAGCATAGTAGAGTGTGGACTTACTTACCGGGAAAATAAAGAAACTATTTATTACTCTGATGGTCTTCGTCTTTGTCTTTGTCTGCAACCTGAAACCATTCAGAGGAGGACACTAATAAATAACGCAACCGTATCTGAAATTAAATTTCCATTCACGAGATTTGCACCTTATGCCCAAATATAGAATATACGCATCGTTTCCCTCCTTCGACGAAATTTCGGTTCACGATTTTAGTGCTGTATTCAGTTTACGCGCCAAAATATATTATCCTCGTTTATTACTTTATTTCATTTCATTTCTAAGATTTTTTTTTCCTTTTCAGTGTTACGATTAGTCGATGCAGGAAAAGTAAACGCGACGTTTCCTGGACTGGAAGAAAGTGTGTTCAGTTTATTCATTCAGTCCGTTTAATAGCCACACACATGACACAACAGCACGAGAATCAGAATCTTCACTTTAGAAGAGAAATAAAAAAAAAAACGATAATGACGAAAATTTACTCTAGAATATATTGATTTGCAGGAGCCATGATATATTTATATTTATTTAGTACTAGTTGAAAAGAATGGCTGAAGTTAAAAGAGACGAATAACAAACTAGTGGAGCAGTCACTAACGGTAATGCGTCGTGGGATTGAATTCTTCACGCGTAGCAATGGCCAATGGCATACGAATAATATGAAGCGTAACGTTCAATTCAATTGTTGGTAGAGAATAGAAGAGAAGAGAAGAGGAAATGTTACCTTTGTTTCTGGTAGTATGCAGCCTGAACTAGAATCACACAAAATAAGGAAATGGGAACCTATCAATAATACAAAGCTACCCAGCGTGTATATTTCATACTAGTGCTGGCAAGCAATCAAAATACACCCTAACACACTTTTTTTTAACATATTTATTTAAAAAATACTATCAAATCCATGAATGGAAGAAATATAACTAACGAAATTGTATAATTTTTCTAGGAAATAATATATTGAAGAGTGTACAACTAATATATGTGCGTACATGAAAGCTGTTAACAACACACTTTAATTTGTATTATTGTTCCCAGCAGTCACTATAACTCCGTGCATTGTGGCAAAATGCACGCCCTTGTGGGACAAATTCGAATTAAACGCGGGAGTCATTCATTTTTATTCATACTTTTTGTTCTCACGTTAATGGATGTATATATGTCTTAGACTCTCATTGTGGGGTTTGTTTTATCATTTGGATCTAGCAAACTTGAGTTTAGATTTTAGTTTTAATCAATATATTTGACATATTTTATTCAATGTGATTGCTAGTAAACTTGAGCGTTAAATCCAAAATTTTATACAAAATTATAATCTTAACTTGATTTTATAATACAAACATAAATCACATTAATGCAAAATCAATTTTAACTAAATTAATTTCATTTAAAATCAATTTTGTATTGATGTAATTTATGTTTAGATGTTTGTAATATAAAATTAAGTTTAGAGTAAAAGTAAAAGTTTATTATAAATTTTTTGGATTCTAACACAAAAATAACTTTCAATTATATCAACTCAAACTCAAATTTACCAAATTACACTTATTAGAAATAATTGTCTGGCAATGATCAATGTTAAAATCAAGTTTGACCAACTTCAAACTCAAGTTTGATGTTTTCAAACTGTAAACCAAATGTGTATTTAGTTCTTATATTTTTACGACATTAAATTTAGTTTCGTCAAACCAACCGCTATCAAAATATGTTATCAATTTGGTTTCATCAAACCAACCACTATAAAAATATTAAATTGATGCATTTTAAATAATTTAATAATTAAATTTTAACCATTCAAAAATCATAATGAACTATTAATCATAATATAATATAGGTACTAAATTATGTAACCTATAACGACATTGTCACTTATTTATTATATATATTAGTAGAGTTGTCAAAATGGATCTAAACATGTAGTTTGGTCTGGCTCATCACGAGTTTGGATTGAGTGGGCCGAAAAAATAACATTTTTTTTTGTGAACTCAAATATTGAACTTGACCTATTATTGACCCGGACCACTATAGGCTGACCCATGATGGGCCGGACTAACCTGTGAACCCATCAAATGGGTAACCCTAAATCCTTCTCTCGCTCACTCACACTTTCATTCTTCTCTTCACCATCAACATCGTTCTCCTTTCCTTTCACTCACTCACTCACCTTCATCGATATCACTTCGACACTTGCTCACTGCACCCTCCACACTCGTGCCCTCCACACCCGACAACGCTTCACCTCACCGTTCTCCTCTCACAAACAAACGCAATGTATCTGTTTCAATTTCATTTTTTCTTTGAATTGTTTTTTTATGTGGTGGGCCGATCCGAGTTCAATTTTTAGAATTCCTTAAGGAGTAGGATGGGTTGGCCTAACTCACTAACTAGATGGGTTAAGGTGAGCCGAACCCAACGGACCAGACTAACCTATTTTGAGAGCTCTATATATTAGTGTGAGGAGAGAAAGACACTTCGTGCCTTGGTAATTAAACAATTATTAAAAAATATTAAAATATATATAATTGAAGGGTAAATATGTATGTGGAGTCCAATGATTAAACCAAACTTTTTCCTTATCTCACGTCACATTATCCCTCCCAGGTTAAAAAAATATTTTTAAAAAATAATAAAGTATAATTAATGGTCCAGATGTAATTTTGAATTAAAATTAAATGTGATATTCATCCTATACAATAATATCTCTTATAATTATTGCGCATTTATACACAAGTTACCCCTATCACCATGGCCATTGCCGCCACCAACAAGGCCACCATCATCATAACCACTGCCACCACCAACAAAATCACCATCATAATTGTCGTCCCCGTTGTTGCTGCCACCACTACCGCCACAGTAGTGGTGACGACAACAATGGGGACAACGACCATAATGGTAGCCCTAACAGTGGTCTTGTTGGTGGTGGCGATGATTATGATGGTAGCGGTTTTTATAATGGTTGGTTTGACATTAAATTATCGATTTGTTGTCATCACTACTACCGCTACTACCAACAAAGCCATCGTCACCGCCATCATCATAATCACCACCACCACCAACAAGACCATCATCATAATTGTCGTCCCTGTTGTAGTCACCACCACTACCGTCACGGTGGTAGTGACGACAACAATGGGGACAATGACCATGATGGTGGTGGTGGTTGTCGTTAGTGGTGGCAACAAAAATGACGGTGGTAACCATGTCGGTGGTGGCGGTATTAGTTATGGTGATGAGACAATAAATGTACAATAATTAAAAAAGAAGATATGATTGTACAAGAAGATCACATTTAATTTTAATTCAAAATTATACGTGAACCATTAAGATTTAATCTGACTGTTATTTATACTTCTTATCTCTCATAATAAATATGTCATTTCACTTTAAATGTTTATATATATATATATATATATATATATATATATATTTGAAACCTTATTGTTATTAATAGTTAATTTTATTTTAAAAAATAAAAGAGGTTGACATTTGACGGAAAAACAAAGTAAAAATGCTACATAGACAGATCAAAATTTTCTTGACGGGTAGAAGTAGAAGATTGGTTAAGAGAGATTAATATTACCTTTACATAAAGATAGTTGAGCCAGGGATGTGATTGTATGATTTGCAGCTGATTGAAGAAGTCAGAGTAACCCTGTAAAGGAAGTGTTCATTTTATTTGTAGCCTTGGTTCTGCATATGTTGGCATATACCCCTCTTTCCTTGAAACTTCCTTCAATTAGAGGATTGGACCAAGTAAGGTATAGTACTATAGCGACTTCACTAACTGGACCCAGACCATGCCTTGTCCTTCTGGGAAACCAAATTTTTTACTAAGGTATTATATTCTTCAACTAATAATAATCTAGCTAGTTATTTGAAAATTAATTCTTTTTATATATAAATTAAAACCACCAAAATGACTTTTAATAAAAAAAAAAAATAGACGCAAGCTAGAATCGAGTTCTAAAGACGGCATGGAAATTAAGTAAGTGAATAGAATAGTAGGCATGATACCTGCAGTGAAACACTAAAAAGGAAAAGGGACTAATGAAGCCAAGGGAGAGGAGAGACGAAACGTAAGCTCGCGATATTCCACTCCCCAAGTTTAGAATAGAATCTGCATGTGACTTATACTTAACCTTTTTGTTGTTTGTGGGCCAAAATCGTACGTTTTAATTATTTTTTTACTGCACGTACGTATTATACGTTTTTCTGTTTGCTTTTAACTTTTAA
The DNA here is from genome assembly GCA_014843725.1 of Amphicarpaea edgeworthii. NCBI lineage: Eukaryota > Viridiplantae > Streptophyta > Magnoliopsida > Fabales > Fabaceae > Amphicarpaea > Amphicarpaea edgeworthii. The sequence goes on along the minus strand of CM026324.1, from coordinate 23,345,472 downwards.
GGACCAAGTACTGTTGTATAGGACACTCCATGTGAGCACGAGCAGATCGTACAATAGAAAATTCTTGGCAATTTCCAAACATGTTGCCCACTGTACCAAATTAATCCCCTATCTCCTATATTTACAAAGGTTAATAATCAGACTCTTTCATCAATAATGGGGCAAAAATATAGAATGAGCAGCATCATTTCTAAACAAAGAACATCGATCTTGCAGTGTGTCAGTTGATGAACCATGATCAATAAGTACATTTCACAAAAAATTCATAGCAGATGATTAACTTTGTCACATGCGGAAATCTCTCAAATGTTTCCACATCTCAAAGGCTAAATAGATACACGGAACTCAGAAGTAACGAATGTACAAGATTATTACTGTTCCAAGGCCTTGAAATTGAAATTGAAGTAGGATCAACTTTTTTCAAGAATTCGAACCGTGTGGTCTAGGGATGTAAATGAACAGAATTGAATCAAACTGAATACTAAAATTTTAGACTCGACTTTTGATAAAATAGGTGCCTCAAACTTGTACCTGGTTCGCTGAAAAATAGTCCTTAAATTTGAAATTCTGATCCTAATTTGTAATTTTTTTTTTCCTTACTCGTGTCTATGAGTAGTTTGCTGATCAATTGCTTCTGAAATAGACCCGTGTGACTTTAGTAGTAGTTTTATGCAGAAGGCATATAACCAGTAAACACCCTTTATTTGAAGTCATTGACAGGCTTTTTATCGAAATGATGTAATTTTTTTAAAAAATGATTGAAATTGATACTTTTCAAACATAAGAAATCGTGTTTTGAAATACGACTTAAAAAAAATTGTGAAAGTTGTACATTTAAATATAATTTTAATTTTTTATTTTTTTATTTTATTTTTAATTATTGAAGTTGTGCTCTCACATACGATTTCAATTTTCTAAAAAAAAAAAAAATTAAAATCGTGCATAGGTGGACAATTTCTTATATATTACAATATTTTACAATATTTATAATAAAAAAATATTATTTGTGAGAAGATGTCTCACATGCGGTGGTAATATTTTATTTTATTTTAATGTTTAATTAAGTTTATGATTTTAATTTTATATAAAATTACTTATTTATAACTTCTACTATTAATTAAGTTTAATTCATTATTATTTAGTTGTATTAAAATAATATATATTGTAATTATTTATTAATTTATAAATAATTTCAATGACATAATAAAAATAAAAACATAAAATTATGTATACTTTATTTTCATCATAACTTAAAAAAAAAAATCAAAACATCAATGAAAGTATGATTTTTTTTTTTAATAAAAAAAGAAGTTTAAAGTTGTGTTTTAAAGCACTACTTCAATATAAATTTTAAAAAAATTAAAAATCATGTTTAAATGCACCATTTTTACATTAAAAAAAAAAAAGTGAAGTTGCGTTTCAAAATACAACTTCTTGCCTATAAAGTTATATTCAAAAGTATAATTTGTTCATTTCCATAATTTATTTGAAAAGTGTCTCAATAATTTTAAAAAAAAATTATACTATTATATAGTATATACTAACTAATTATTAAAATGTTTGGATGCTGCTTTTGAGCATTTTTCAGTTAAAAATAGAGAATATTTTTCAATAAAAAAATGTGTTAAAAGTAATTTTAGCTGTATTCAAACAGACAGGCTGAGGCTCTGTATTCCATATTAATTATAAGAAGATTTCTTCCACTGAAAATTCGCGGTAATTTGACAAGTGAATCCTGAAAGTCATTGATATATATATATATATACACATGCATTGATATTCCAGGTCTTATTCGTCATAAAAAATTGAGTTAAAACATAGCTTATTTAGTAAGATAAATATAATCATAATATTAATACCGTGAAGCTATGTAAAATTATTTTTTTTACATCGACAAAAGTATACAGAAGAGAAGATATCTATTAAAAATTAATTTTACAAATTTAAACAAATATGCCATTAATTTGAAAGACTTATACACGACCAATATATTAAGTCAACCACGTTCCTATAATTGGGATATTTTCCAAAGCAAAAGACCTAGCTTTTAACGCACTTTTCATTTTTCAATCCACTTTTATTTAAATAACCTTTTCCTTCTTCTTTTCCACAACCCTCATTTGGTGTGTAACACATTTTAAACCATAGGCAAATAAAATTAATCCAGATTCTAGACTGTAATTTTGAACCATTTAATAATTTATCAATCTGTATACCATATCTTTGGCAAATTTGTTAGTCTTGTCATGAACTTTTTTACAGAACATGTCCCCTATCCACACTACAACAAAAGTAACTTTTAGAAACATTTGAAAATCGTTGCCAAAAATCATGAATAATTAAAGATTACTAATTTATTTTTGTGACATTTTATTAAATGTTATATACAGCCATCTTACTAAAGGCTTTTTAATAATATTTTTATACATTAAAGATAACATTGTAACAATATTTTAACATAATGAAGACAACATTCTAAAAATATTGCTTCACTTCAAGAAATACATAAAGCAAATACAAATAAAATTCTCATACGTGAAAATATAGCCCAAGAACAAAAAAGCATATGCAATCAATTTCGTTCAGCTTCCATCACTTAGGTTTTGTATTGGGTCCTTGAGGAGCCGATGGTGAAGAAGCAAAATAATAATAATAATAATTGAAAATCAATTATAAATCTCATCCATCGGCCGTAGAACTAAGACTGCAAGGTATCCAATAATACATCAATAATTGAGACTAAAAGGTTTCTTAATTATGCCAGCTACAAAAATTATCGTTCCTTTGGGAACATACAGCAAAAATCACAAAGAAAACAACAACATACTTGTGAAAATCAACTATTTTTGCCAGACGCTAGCAAGCAATGTCTTTTGGAAGGTAACATAACATTCCCCGATCACAAAATTCATATTTCATTATGTTTAATGGTAACGAAATAAAGGCAACAATAGTAGAATCCTAAAAACAAAACCACCGGCATTGTTCAAACTACAAACCAAAAATGTATATGCTTCCCAATCATTCCTCCTCATCAGAATAATTAAACTTTACTGAATGGGAATGTAAATCAATCTGTCCTCCCCGATAGGAGCCACGTTTCTTCTTGGTCTTCTCATGACGGAAACCCCTGTATTGTATCAAAGAGAAAAAAAGTTCCATGTCAGTCAATACACAAAAAAATCAGAAAGAAAGACAGTTATAGAATGTGTAAATCAAAGAAATTGTGCGTAAAACCTTAAGTCTGTATTTTAAACAAATATATTGAGCGAGAGCTGAATAATGCAAAAAAGTATAATAAATGAATGACAGCTCCATATGAAATCACAGACCTTCCTCTAACTTGATCAAGAATTTCTGCTGCTTTAGCACCATAACCAGTCTCAGCACCATCCTGGAGACAGACACACCAATAACATATGTTGGAGAATGCAACAAGGACAAAATTTACAGCATCAAATGCATTAAAAAAGAAAAGGTGAAAAACTATCAATTTATCACACCTTTGCCCAATAAGAGTTATCCTGAAGCCTCTCATCAGCAAATTGTAACTTGTCAACTTGTACTCGCTGAAATGCCGCTTTCACTGGTTTTTGCTGCAATTACAGTTGTCACAAGCATGAATTTCTACTATGAATCATAGCTTCATCAGTGAAGTTTGAATTTAGATTCATATCACTATAAAACCAAAATTGTAGAATAATAATTGTTGAAAATCAGAATTAGTATTTTGATTCTATTCATAATTGTAGTTTATAGGAACATAATCTTTAATTTAGAGGAAACAAAATATCCTCTATTTATGTATCATTAATGCAATTAACCTATATAAACATGCACCCGCTGTGTAATCTAACACAAGGTTTACACTCAACTATCCCTCTGTTTCTCCTATTTTAACATGATATCTAAGGCCTAATAGTGGGATAAAATAAAATCGTGCCCCACCGGGGACCTACTGTCCCCACCAGTCCCCGGTGGACCTTTTAGTGTCGCCCTTCTTCCGCTGACCAATTTCCTGTTTCCGGCGACCCTTTCTTCTTCCCCACCTTTTCCAATAGTCTTTTCGATTTTCCGGAGACTTTCCAACATGTTTTCCAACCAACGCATTTTTCTCCCCGTTTATTTCCAGCAAAGAATATTCCGGTTACCATTCTTGGCGTCGTCTTTTTCCAGTGTGTTTTCCTGGCCACTGCCTTTTGATCGCTGTTCATTTTCCAGCGAAGAACTTTCCGGTTGCCCATCATATCGCTGTCCTTTTTCGGCGTGCTTCTTGGTGACTTTTATGTGCTTTGCTGGTTTCATGTTTGTGCCATGGTTATCTTTGTCCATGGTTATTTAGGACAATTTTCTCTCTTTCAAGTTTAAATAATTTTGGATTCCACTATTAGTTTGAAGCTTCCAAATGTTGGTTTTAAGTAAATTGGAACTTGCTTTCTTAGGCTAATGTATATTCCAGCTCTCTCTTTCTAACAATATTCCCCGACTTCACCAACATCCCTGAGTTGTCTTTCATACACTTTTTTTGGTGGAACTCAAATGGTTTTATATTTTATTTTTATTAGTTGGGAAATTTTATTGTAACAAGCTGAAAGCTTAGTAAGCTTTAGCTTGAGGGGGAATGTTGAAAATCAAAATTAGTATTTTAATTCTATTCATAATTGCAGCTTATAGGAACATAATTTCTGATTTAGATGAAACAAAATATTCTCTATTTATGTACCATTAATGCAATTAACCTATATAAACATGCACCCGCTGTGTAATCTAACACAAGGTTTACACTCAACTATCCCTATGTTTCTCCTATTTTAACAATAATCATAGATAAAGAATGAGAGAAGACATAATTAAGCAGCAGTGAAAACATCCTAAAAAGGACAAACTGATAGTAGATATGAGAGAAGTTAACAAACTATGGGCATTGGGACAAACATTAGGAATTTATGATGTTAAGCTTTCATTTAAAGGTACACCAGCAAACACTATAACCTGGACAGACATTTAGACTCAAATCAAGTATTCATAGCATTGCTTGATGCTATAATTCTTTCTTAAGAACATATACAACTCAAACCAATCACATTGGAAGAGACCAGAGTGCAAAAATAAAAAGTTTATTATATCTTTAATGAGAGAAAAACAAGCATGAAGTTTGATTCCAGAGTGCTTATCTATTAGCAAGTTACAAATTCAGAGAATAACCATTAGGTACGACATACCTCAACTGATCCCTTTTGTTTTTTCTTCTGAGAACTCTGTACAGAAGATTTCTCTCCAGACTTCTCAAGGTTTCCATTGGTTTGCTCCTTGAACTCATTCAAATTTTCTATTTTTCTGCGTTTGGTTTCTTCATCTGCCTTTACATCTGCAACCTGTTGACCATTTTCTTCAGAAATTGGTCTTTTTCTTTTCTTAGAATCTTTCTTCTCCTCATGCATCATTTCTTTGTTTGATGTTTCAATATTCTCTTCCTTCGAAATAGTTTCATTGGGATCTCCATTCTTCTCTATTGCATCACCTTGACCACTTCGCTTGTCCTTCTTTTTCATTTTAGACTTAGGTTTTCTCTCTGTCTCAGAACCATTAATAACTTTGGCATCTGTAGAAACACCATCCTTTTCTTTCTTTTCTTCAGCAGTAGCTACAGACTCCAATTGACTGTCTTCCACATTAGTAACAAGAGATTCAGAAACTGACTTGCTTTTCTTTTTTTTCTTTTCCTTGGTTTTACCCTCTTCTTTGTTGTTGCTGTGCACACCTGCAACTATCAGGAAGTAGAAGAGCCAATATAAAGATTCAAACTGCCAGGGTTTAGGAAGTAACATAATGAGATATGCAGGCAAGCAAAGTTGTCATGACAAGAAATGGATGGCCCAGAGCACAAGGCGCTCATGTGGTTGAGTCTGGGAGGGTAGATGTAAATAATCTTGCCCTCGCAAGCAAAGAGACCATTTCCAAGATTTGCCATCATACCATGACCATTGCCAAGATCATTGCCTTGTGACGTAGATGTCATAAGGCAACAATCTTAACTTTTGTGTCAAGGAAGCCACAGACTCACAATGACAAAAGAAAAGATGATTTTTCATGGAATTTAAGCTTACCTTGCTCATTTTGATCATTAATATTTGACTTGCCATCTTTGCCACTGAAGACAAAAAAAAAAACAAGAAAAGGCTCAATCAACGTATGAACAAGAAAGAAATGACAGTTAAATAAATATACAAAACATCATTCATGCACAAAGAGTAATTGGGGCAGCAGAAATTAGAAGAGTAACACTGCCTCTTCCCATTATTTGTTCAACTTTTCTAATTAGGAATTACTACTTTTGTTGATACATGGATTCACAGGCAACATCTGACAAGGGCCAGCTATACAGTGTTCATTCACATAGAATATTAGGAATAGTTTTGCATTGAATTGTTAGAGACAATAATAAGTGAAGCAGCAGTTCATAAATTGCAATCCTTTTTAAGAATGTTGCAAACCATAGTACTTTCACAGGAGCAACTATGTGAGAGAATATAAAAAAAGACACCTCTTTTATTTACATTTCTGGTTCAAATTTTTTTTTATCATCATGAAACTATTTCTCCGTGATCTTGACAATGAAGTAAATGACTTCTTAACAATGTAAAGCTAACGCAACTAGTCTTACCATATTTCTAAATACTTGAGGCACATTTCTTCCAGATCAACTGGTGATCCCTCCGAATCATTTTTCTGCATCACAAGCAGGAGCAACAAAGTAAAACAACAGAAGAAAGATCCAGTCACATCTGTTACTCAACAGTGATAAGGAAAAACATAAACATAGGAAATCGAGGAATTCTAGTCAAAATGAGACTGCACAACATACTCCTTTTACTCTTTTAAGGCCCTATTAGAATAAATTTTCCCATGAGCCCTTATATGAGAAGAAAATAAGATAATAAAATGAATTGAGTTTCTCCCATAAGCTAAAATCAGCTTATGCACATAACTTTGATAAAAGTTCTTTCATCTAACTTCTCCCAAAGCTGAAGTGCACAAGTTGATTTAATCATCTTATTTTTTTCTCCTATAAGTGCTCATGGAAAAAATTTATCCAGACAGAGCCTATGTATGTACTTGATAATTTTGGCAAACTTGTTATCCAAGGAAGAAGAGAATCTTTTTCTTCTCAAGATGGTTCAAAAATCAAAACAAGGGACTTTGCTCATCCTATTCATTCCAAATTATTTTATGAATCAAAATCACGTTGTGTTCGCTGAAAACAAGCATGGTTCAATAAACATTATCCCGTCAATCACAAAATGCAAGGAACAAAAAAAAGTTTAAGAGCAGAAAAATAGAATACATTCCTATTGTCTAATAAAAATATCTATATCTGCCTAAAAGTTTATCAAGCATAGGATTAAGGTTTATTAACATAATAATCAAGTTTGAACTCAGCTGTATAACCGACCTCGATTTGCGCTTCATAGCGAAATTTCTTAAGGGTTTTGGAGAAGCCACTGCATTCCAAGTAACAGGCAATGGATTGGTGAAGAAGAACTCTGTGTTCGGAGTTGGGGGTTCCATTGTAAGCGGTGAGCTTCATGGTTTGGTTGTTTAACAAAACTTGGCGAGGAGTGAAAGCGAAGAGGGTAGAGATTCTTCCTTTGTTACTTGGTGGAGTTGCAGGCATGCGAAAACGGATTATTAGACTCTGTTTTCTGTGTGAACCAAACAGACCTAACTAGTCCCCTGGAACTGCCACACAACACAGGTATAGAAGAAGGGTTCAATTAGGGTTTTTGCAGCACCCTTTCCCTGCTAGTGCTGAGTGTTAACGGGTCAAAAAACCCATATATAATTACATTTTTTTTTTACGGAATATATAATTATATTTAATTTTTATCGACGCATTAGTATATAAAATAAAATAATTACAAAAATAAAAACTATACTTAAATTTGTTTTTATAAAAGTAAAAATTTACCGTATATTATACTACCGAGAGAGTATTAGATTTTGAAGAGATTGATAAGAGAACTACTGTTTAAAAATAAACAAAAATAATAAACAAATTACAACCCCTTCGAAATTTGCTTTACATGTATTTTTTTTATCATTATTTTAGTATTCTATTATTAAGTTATTGTTAATTTTTTTTTAAATAAATTTATATTTAATTTTAATTGATTTATTTAAAATATTATGAAGGGTTTTTCTTCATTTATTTTGTACTAATATTCTTTTAAAAGAGAGAAAAGTACTATTGTTCTTTTAAATAGGAGAGAATAGTTCATTTGTTTTGTGTTACTGTTATATTTTTTTGTAGTTCTTTGTTTCGTGTTCAATGACTGAGTTCACGGTAACTTCCAATCCTAACGATGACTTTGTCTATGGCGACGATAATCTAATATGCGTATTGCAACTCTATGACGATATAAAAAGAAGATAAAGGCATTTTTGAGAAAAAAAAATATTATAAAGTCATATGTTTAGTCACATGACATAAAAGGTTAATAAAATTAATTTTGTTTTCAGTTGAGAGGGTGCAAGTGTAATAAAACACCAAAAGTTATAGAGTTTTGTGTAATGATAAAAAAAGGAAGGGGTGGATATGTAATTGAAGCAAACCGTATAATTTGTTCAAAAAAAATGTTTGGTTGTTTTTTCTTCTGAAAAAAAAAAAGACAGAAAGAATTATAAGAGATAAAAAAAAATGGTAACAATGGACTAAGGGACTTTACTTTTGCACCCAAGTTAGTGTGTTTTTGGGGGTGCACACGTAAAATGGGAAGTTCAGGAAGTAAATAACTGGCCTATGTTTTTTCATTTAAGCCCAAATTAATCAAGTGATCCAATTTGAGTCTGACAATTGCTATATGCTTTTCCCCTAAAGACTAACTGTACTCCCCTTTTCTTAATTTTGTTATTTATTTTCTTCTTTTTTATGAATTTTGTTCTTTATTTTCTGAAATACCCTTTTCCGTCTGAAATAATAGTTTAAAGTGTGTGTCCGAGAGAGATGGATGGATATATCGGATAGATAGATGAGAGAGATTAATTAAATTACCTGTCTCATTTTGAATAGATAAATATATTTATTTTTTAAAATGAATCAAATCCTATTGATATTATACCAGAAAGACGTGAGTCACGTGATTACTTTGTCTTCGTTACAAAGACAACATAAAATATTTATATTTTAATTAATTGTTATTGATTATAAATAGTATGATTGAGATTTCAGCACAAAATATTCAAATACTGGCTAGAAAATCTTCCTTTTTTTATAAAGGAAAATAATTGAAAGCTTGATCTGTTCCGACAAGGCAAAGCAATACGCCAATAATCCATCACTAGAAGTTTCGATTATCAATCGTTAAGCGACAGAAGGTACACTCACTCTCTATTTATTGATTATTGTCGTCTTCAACTAGTATGGAATTTGAAATCCCAAAAATGAAAGAAAAAAAACAAGTTAATTTATTGGCAAAATTTGCAAGATAAGATCGAGGCATTTTCATTTGTGTCATCAAGTATAACAGATGTTTCTTCTTCCTCTTCCTCGATTGACAAAACTGTAAGTAACTTTTTATGTTTTTATCAGTGATGTAAATAAGTTTAGCGTTAATAAAATTATGTTATATTAACTTACTTCGTTAAATGAAAGCAACAAGGATAACATGAGGAAAGTTATTTTGAAGCTGAATATGTTATAGGGTCGTTTTCCATGAGTGCATAAATGGAAAAACATCAAAGAAGGCTAAGCAAAATTAGAAAAAAGTGTGTTGTTTGAGTAGCTGTAAATAGTAGGGTAGAGCAACTTAACTCGCAAGTGATTTACCATATAGGAGTAATGCCAAATGTAACACCTAATCATGGAAAGCAACTTTTATTATAATTAATTATTGAGAAGGCGAAGGCAGGGGGTGAGTGACAAGTAACTAGTAAGGAAGAGTGAGTAGTCACCTTTCATCTGGGTACAATTTGACAGTCACTCGTGATCGTGATCGTAAAGGAAGAAACAAGAGGCCATGTGGATTGTTGAGCCAAACCGTTACTACCTCGATCACCCATAGTAACTTAACTCTTGCCTTCCAGACATAAGCCCACAGAAACAAATTGATATTCGAGAACTCATCAGCTTTGAAGAGGTGTATATATCACTTTTTTGTATTTTACATTCATATATGGATTACGGAATTACCATAACATTCAAATCGAGTTAGTTTTACAAAATTAAAATATGCCATGAGACGACAAAGCTGCATATCTGGCAACCAACCCATTCTCATTTGTCCTTCTCCTCCAGTCCCTCCCCCGGACACCAAATATATATAACTCCTACGTATTTATATACTGTATTTTTTGTACTGTACGTACGGTCATTTTGTATAACCAGTATAGTGTGTAAACCTTATTGTTGTCCCTGCATCAGAGCACTGTAATGCAAACACTGGTTTCATAAATTGCCTTAATTGAATAAGTTTCAACTCCGTTAAATGACTTTCTCTTTAATTTATAATTAGATGGCTTTATCATGATTCCATCTAATATTTAAGAGAATATCATTATTTATTAATTCTTGTAAGTATTTTTCAAATTTCTATTCGTTTTAATATAGCTACTACCTATTGGATTATTGGATATATCATTCTACAAAACCAAAATCTAAAAAATAAAATGGTCGTGGCATTTTTGTGTATTATTATTATGTAAGTCCAAACTCCTCCTATCTGTACCCAAAAGTTGTCTCCAGAATCAGAAGAGACAGTTTTGAATTTCCGAAAATGGATGTAGTGGTGGTACAATCCTCCCCACCCACCCACCCCAGAGTCTTTTTAATGTTAAAGGAAATTTATAAAACATTATTTTTTAATATTTTGTGATAAAAAAAAATTTGAAGGCTAGAAGAATACCTCTACAAAAAAAAATCAGACATCCAGATGAACAATTTATGCAGAACAGCAGAAGCAGAAGTCACTTTCACAAGGATTGGTTTATCAAAAAAATATAAGCCAAAAACGACTGAATGAAAAAAAGAATAATAATAAAATAAGAAAGTAAGAGTGAGAAAACCGTAAAATGAGAAAATGAACAGAAGTGAAAACCAGGGGAGGCTCTATGCAATTCAAAATCAAAACCTTCAACATTCAAAATTTTTTAGATACAGATCAGTATAGGCTCTCGGACTCAGCAACTCAAAAAGCTTTACCATAATTCACAAGTTTCAGACAAAACACCATCTCAAAAGTGATGAACTGGGGCCCTTGGATTTGATTGACGATTACACAGACTGGCTTCTACCCACCCATACCTGAGAAAAAATTAAAAAAATACACATAACCTACGAACACTTTAAGCCTTCAAGGTATATCCTTTTTTCAAAAAGGAAAAAAAAAATCCCATAAAGATTGAAACTTTTGCTTCTCTCTTCTTTGGTTCTGCTACACATTAAATGTGACCATTTCTTTCAACAAAATCGTAATCTTGCTTTAAAGCTGGTGCAAACAAAAAGAGGGAAAAAATGGAAAAGAAGAAAGAAAATCCAGTGCATTTAATCTCCAATTGATTTAATGACATAGCATCTAAACTAAACTAAAGTAGCGCCCAAATCCTCGACCAAAGTCACAAGTTACAAAAAGAAAAAGAGCACCTAACCTAGACTTATGTATTTACAAGAAAGACCTTGTAGCCAAAACATAGGAAAAGGAGTGGGTTCAAGAATCCATATACAACTCTAAGCGCCTAGCACAGTGGGTACAAAAGTACTTTCTCTTGATCTTGAAGCAGAGAGGCAAAAAGCATAGCCTGGACTGGATCTCAACATCCATGGCTTCCACTTTGGCTCCACAGTAGGGACAGGACCCAGGGGCTTGTTGTCTTCCTAGCTCCTTCTCTTCCTCGTCGCACACGTACACCAACCACATTTTTCTCCTGCACCAACTAATTTCTGCTCTGTGGGGCACCGCAAACTCCTAATCTCTAATTCGCAAATAAAAAGTTGAGACTTGAGTTTGAGTGTGTATGTGAAGCTGGGTCGGTCCTATTTATAAAGAAACGGCCTTGCGGGTACAGTGGTAAATAAATCAACCAAGCAAGTGCATGCTTTGTTTTGTTTAACTTTGTAATATCGTCTAATCGTATCGTATCTTCCCATACAGCTTTTTTAATTCTTTTCTATTGGCACCATATGTATTATATTTTTATTTTATTTGATTAATAAAAAATTACCGTTGAGGGGTCACTTTTATGTTTTGCTTCTTATTACACAAGAAAATGAAAGGAGATAACGAGGAAACAAGGGAAAATTGAACAAAAACAATTATTTTCTTTCTTTGGTTATATTATATAACAAATGAAAAGATGGATCACGAGAAGTAAAATATAACAAGTTAGAAGTTAATATTTAGTGTTTTTTTTTTATTGAATTAGCATATAAATAAAAATGCTATAAAGTACTCAAAAAATTGTGTTTACCAAACATAACCAAAAATCTGATTTTTTTTTCAAAATCAATATGAATGTTCTTATAATTGTATGATTTGACTTCTGATATGATTTATGAGAGTAGATATAAAATGGTTATTAATTATTTATGTCGACCTTTGCTGCATGAATAAAACATAACCATATAAGAGGATAGTATAAGTCTTTTTTATAAATTTTATTGCAAATCGATTTTGTATGATTGATTAACTCTAAATTTCAATATTATATAATATGAAAAGTATTAGAAGTGAAAATATTAAAACATACTAGAGAAAATTAAAATCTCATATACATACTAGAGAAAATATTAAAACATAACATATAAATGAAAGATAATTCTCATTCTATAAATTAACTTTTGAGATTGATCGGATTAGTTAAAATCTAAATTGTTAAAAATAGTACGAGGGATAATACAACGAGAAAAACAACAAAATACCTGTGAATATCCAGAATAATACATTCAATACAAGATAAAAATTTTAGAGAAAAGGAAAAATCTCTCATCATGCCACTTTGCTCTTCCTTTGTTTTAAGTCTAAAAATGCAAGACTAATGGGATAACATCAAGCGAATAAAATCTCAACGATATTTGATAACTCCTAGCTACAAGAATAATGTTTCCTTTTCTTTTATTTTGTTATGCAATCTTGTTTGATTGAAAATATTTACAATATAATGAGATTAATTCGTAAGTTAATTTATTGTTCATATCCTAACATATTTTTGGAGATACAAGGTACTTCAGTTGGTGGAAGAAAAACAAACAAGAAAGATAATAAATTTGATTCCATCCATTAACAAAATAAAAAATTTCAGCATTTGATGTAATTATTTCACTCATAAAAAGTCAAGCTATATTTATGACTAAATAAAATGTTATAACTAGAATAACTTATACCACAGTCCACAAGGATATGGAAGCATTAAAGTTTGGAATAAACATTTAAAAAGTTTCTGTTTCTAGACTCAACGATTTTAGAAAAGATAAAATAGATCCCAATTCATTGAGTTACCCGTTAGTCTACGTAAATTTACGGGGCGAGATGGTGGTGGCAATTCTTCTGACCCGCCCCACTCTCCATAATTCGTTTAAAGTAAGTTACTAGTTAATTTTAAAATTTCCTCTATTATCTTTAACATAGTCATTAGTTAATTTTGATGAAGTTTAGAGTAATATTTTTTTTTTAAATAAATATTAAGATAAAATTATCGTCCATCTATATTTATGTTTTATAGATTATATTTTTATAAAATTAAAATTAAATTATAAAAAATATATTTATAAAGTGATAATTTTTTTTTTTTTAGAACTGACGGATAGATCAGTACCACTGACCTGTTTTGGTCATGAATAAATCAATCTAACCCAACCTGTTTTCGAAGGAACCGAAGAGAACCGGATCTAAGCAAGCTGACCAACCCGATTTACCAAGCCAATCGGAATTACTTGATCAACTCTGCCCCTGTACGTAACGTAACGTAAAGCACAAAAGCATATTATAATTAGAAATTAGAACGATGGAGGCATACGTGTCCAATCCATGTGCGGTTTAACCTCACCTTTGATTCCGAATTTGTGTGATTATATCGTCATCTTAAACCGACGTCCACAAATCTGATGCATTTGCATATCCTCTTCATTTTTTTTGGTGAAAGCATATCCTCTTCATTTGATGCTTCTAAAGCTTACGTAATAAATAATTTAATAAATGATGAAACAAACACTCGAGCTATCTTTTCCTTAATTTATTCATGCTAGCACGAGAAAACCTTAAAATTTTCAACTAGCTAGATGGTTTGCAATCAAGCACACAAACTATTGCCCATTGGTTTTGGTACATTTTAGAAGATATGGAAAGGAGACAAAGAAAACGACATGCATACGTGCCTATAGGATACATAATTACATAATTAATTAGATTGAATCACAATATGGTCTTCTGTTATGCGCGTCTCAGTGTATATATTGCTAGTTGTCATTTAGATATTAATTTGTTTTGAAACATAAGGATTATCGACAAGAATTTCCTCTGCATTGTAACTTGTATGAATGAATTCAAGTAAATGAAAACAAAATAATTGTATAGAAAAATAGTACGATGAAAAGAAACAATATTAATATAGTTGCGTCTTAATGCGTCCATCAAACAACGTCGATCGATAATGTCTTAACTGGAATATAGTTTACCTTCACCAGATATATACATAAGCCAAAAGGGCACGAAATGGTAACTATATATGATGATGGGAACAGTCGATCGTACGTAAAATAAAGAAAAAGTTGTCCACTAGCCAGATTGCCTTCTTTGTGCTTATAGCACTCTGCATTTCTTGTTTATATATACTTGGACGTTCTTGGACCTATGTAGGGGAGGTTATTCTTCTTCTACGAGCTGCACCTTGCATGGTTTGATTTCTTATACAACTTGGATTATTAATTATTTTACTACACTTTACTTATTAAGTAATTAAACCTTATGGATATATGCAATTGATGTCTCGAAACCTCGTGAGAGAGAGAGAGACATATTTAATCATTAGTCACAAATACATATTGATAGTTATATACAATCATATTTATTTATTTTTAACTATTTTTCTAATGCAAAATTAACTATATTTTTACACGTGGTTACGTGATGAACCACGTGTAATAATGTGATGAACGCTGAATTAATGGAGAATGATTCCAGCTATACAAAATGTCATTACTTATATTGGGGTTGTATTTGTTTCTACAAAAACGAAATATTTGAATGGTATGAATGGGTGTTTGTGTAATCAGTTTATTTGTTTCCTTATACAAAATTTTGACAAGAGTTATTCATCTGAACATGAATCAAACTTGATTAAAATCCAATAATGTATAAAACAAAACTGAGTTAACTCAACTCGATGTGTTAATATAATATCAAACTTAATATTATATCAAATTATCGATTTGTTAATATGGAATAGGACAAGACGGGTTATTATGTAAAAAAAAGGACAGAACGGGTAATGAATTCCTTTAGTGTGGATAATTTTTATGGGATACTTGAAACTCTTTGGGAAATTAAATGTTTGCTTAATTGTAAAAAAAGAAATGTTTGCTTAATTACCATGAATTGATGAATTAGTTCTTAGTTTGCAGAGTTGAAAAAATAATTCTTAATGTTTTATATTCCCACTTCATTATATAGTGGCTATATATGGCAGCGAAGGGGCACCAACTATTTTTCGTTTCTTTCGATTTTAAAATAATATTTCTGAGACACGTATCTATACTAAAGGATAAAATATAAGTAAAAGATATAAGATTGTATTAATTAGAGCTTGTTTGGGGTATTCCCATTTCAGCCGTTTTTAAGAATTTAAACTGATTTTGTTTTGAAGAAAAATTAAGATGTTTGACAAATTGGCTTAAATCTGAAAAAAAAAAAATTCAAAAAATAAGCTGTAAAGCTATAGTTTGAGATTATTTTTCAACAGTTATTTTTATATTTCTTTATTATGTAAAATAAATATTTTTTATCCAAAAAAAATTAATTATTTTAAACTATTTTTCCACCAACTTACCTAAATAAAATTTAATTTTGATTATAATCGATTATTAAAATAATCTAAGTTTAATCAAGGAATAAAAAAAAAGAAAGATGACAAATATTTCGTGATGAATAGTTGACAAATTTATAACCAATAATATAATAATGTTACATATTGATCTTTGATTAATGATCATTGGATTGCACCATTGATTGCATTCAAATGACTAATAAAAGACCTACAACTTTTGGGTTAATGATGCATAATCGAGTTGATGTTTATAGTTTTTTTTTTTTTTTAAAGTTCTTCAATTTTAACAGGTATTAGGGTGAGGATGAAAAAGCAATACTTTATTTTAAATTTGATTAAAATAAAATAAACTTACATAATTACATAATTTGATAATGTACTAAGCCACACGAGGTGTGGGTATTAAACCAAACTAAGAAATGAAAGTAAAAAGCGGAGATGAAACGATTGGTACAAATTAAAAAGAATAACTCAACACACTTTCTTCTACATAATTTGGGATTCGAATAGAAAAGGTGAAGAAAGTGCATTCATGGTTAACAGTACATTTTTCCTTTAGCTCATAGCTTAAACCTATAATCTTATTACACATATGTGCTCATTGATAATGTCTTTAGTATTGTGGGCTTTTATATTTTGCTTGTTTGGGCCCTAAAAGGATGGAATCATAAAATGTTTGGGCCCTAAAATAAAACATTGTGGTAGTATTATTTCCAAAATTGTACGGATATATTAATTAATTAGTTTTTATTGCTGTTTTAATTTGCTGATTGTTGTAGTGCCATACTTTAATTAGCTTTAACTGCTGTTTTAATTGTTAGAGTAGGAGTAATAATTCCAAGTTAGCATTATTCAGCTATGAAGAAAACACAACTTCTAGCATCAAATTCACATAAATTGTCTTGATGCAAAACCAAAGCAGCACTGATTTTTTCGTTGAAGCTGGTCATTTTATGAGTGCAGTGAGCTTTATTAGCTGTGTTTTTGTGTCCCAGATAGTAACGACCTTTTTCCAGTATTATCTTAGAACGACACTCTTGACATAATAATAATAATTTCATTAACCTTTAATAGTAAGCAATGTCGAACCAAAATAGAAGACAATTAAGAATTGTTTGAGTGGGACTTTTGGTTAGGTCCGTACCTACGAACCCTCTCATCAATCCATTCCCTCATATCCCCCAAAACGAGATTCGCAGACTCATCAGGCTCGCCCTGAATCAAAGAGTGATACATCCCATCGTAAAGCTTCAAAGTCTTATCCTCACTGGAACCCTTCTCATACAACAGCTTCGACGAGGAAGGGCATGTAACGCCGTCGGCAGTTCCGTGAGCAGTGAAAAACGGCGCCGTTACTTTCGAGAAATTGTCCTGTACATACTGTGTAACCCTGAGGAGCTCCCGCATGGTCCCCACCCTGGGTGGGCCAGTGTAGCGCCTCGGGTTCGACGCTATGATTTTCAATTTCTCAGGATCCCTAATGGCTTTTCCGACCATTTTGTTATCCGGCATGGCTGCCCACGTGTCGGCGAGACCGAACAGGAGACCGTACATGAACAAATGAACCTTGCTGGGTTTCATGTCCTCGGGAATCACGAAGAGAGGGGCGGAGAACATGAGGCCGGTCCACGTGTCGGGATCTGGTGATTTGAAGTACATGAGGAGCGTGACGAGTCCGCCCATGGACTCGCCGAAGAGGAAAGCGGGGAGGTTTTTGTAGGGCTCGCTGTCGCGGACGTGGAGGAAGAAGGAGAGGGAGGTGGCGGCGATCTTCTCCATGTCGCCGAGGTAGCAGCGGAGGCCGTCGGAGCGGCCGTGGCCGAGGAGGTCGGCGGCGAAGACGGCGTAGCCCCAGGTGGCGAAGTTGATGCAGATTTTCTGGAAGAGCCAGCCGGTGTCGGAGCCGTAGCCGTGGGTCATAAAGACGGTGGCTTTGACCTCGAGGTTGAGGGGTAGGAAAGACTGGGTGAAGATTTTGCCATTGGGGGTTTCGAAGTGGGACTTGGTGTTGCGGACGCCTTGGGAGGTGTAGTATTCCTCTTCGGGGGTGTTGCCCCAGAAGTTCTCCGATTCCGGTGCCATTGCGATGAGTGTGAGAATGTTGGTTGAAATTGAAAGAAATAGAAAGGGGTTGGTGAGGGAGGTGGGACCCTAGGAGTGGGTGAACTAACCCCACCACTTATGAAACGCTGCATGGTTTGGTTGGTGGTCATGACACCCACCACTACTGTTGTTGTTGGTTGGTGAGTTTTTTTTGGGCTACATTCTGCTCAGTTTTTAAAAAGGACTTGGCCCGTTACCTGAATACACTCATTAAGAGCCTTTTTGCTTGCACCTCCATTTTTTCCCCAAGTCCACCTCATTTTTCTTTTTCTTTTTCTTTTTTAATTGAAGGATTAAAGAATTAAATTTAAATCATAAAAAATATAAATGACCGAGATTTAGAAGACTTTAAATATATATTTAGTCTTTAAGATGTATTTCTATCATCATCTTCTAAAAAGTAAGGTACTTTTGTAAAAAAAAAAAATGAAGAGTTGAAAAAAACAAAGAAGAAAGGACTGATAATCAATGTTCTAGTCCACCCGCCATAGTCATATTCACACACCTTTTTGATTTTCCCATTTCTTACCTTTATTTGGACATAAATCCCCTTGATGAAAACAATTTTTCATTATGTATATTGACATAAGGAAAATAATTCGGAAAATCATGGGCCCTATTATCTAGTCATAAAAATGAGGTGGGCTGAACTGTTAACTTGGTTTTCTTTTGGGTTGAACCCAAAAAGAGTGGTTTTATGTTCGGGGTTTGGTGATGGCTTTTATGCTGAAAGTGGATGAAGGTTTTTTGTTTGTCTAGTCCTTTGTTAGACACTTAATTGCTGAAACATCATAAAATAATACCAATGTCAATAAAAACTTGATTAAATAAAACAAAACAACCAAGAAGAAAGTATACCAACTCAACAATCGTATGTAATGATTTCAGGCATATTGCGCTAATACCTTTTGATGTATATAACTTCTATTCTTTTAAAAAGCTTTGTAATTCACAGCATCATTGTGAACTTTTATTTCTTTCAATTGAAGACATTTGATAGCTCTTTTAGAGCACTAATTAAAGCGAGGGACCCAAAACATTAAGGGCAGCCCTAACATGAAAAGAACCAAACTAGATTTCCTCGAAAGGAAACCTTAATCGGGGACACACCCCTTTTTGGAGAAACTCAAAAACACTAACCAATCACAAATTCTTTGCTTCTTTCCACATGGTGGAAGCTAGAATGGCAATAAAGTAGCAACCAGATCAGAAGCATGTAAACAAAAGTGAAAACGTTGGCACATTCTTCAGACTCCCCAGAATTTTTAGAATGATTCAAAAGAATGTTGGCACATTCTTTTTAACAAAATATTTTCAACACCTTCTTTATTTTAGGATAGAATTTATTTCATATAATTTAGCTAACGATAGAGAATGTGTAAAAAAAGGTGTTACTGACATTTTTCTTGATTTATATTGACTTTGCATTTGATCTTTTATATTATAGTTATAATTAATTACACTCTTCGTTTGTGTGATAATATAAAGTTTGATGGTATCTTTGTTCAAAATTAATCCATTTTATTTGAGTTTTTTTTGTTTAGTGTCATTTTATTTTATGGACTACATTATCAAGTTTCATAATCATGTCTTATTTCACTACATGCAAAATTTGTTAACGCGGTGGTCAATTATTATGAATATGGGTATAATGGCAGGATATAATGTATGATCATTCACCTATCATAGAGTAACTTTACATAATTAAAACAGCAGGGACACTCAAGTTCTTTTTCTAAAGCAATTAATGTAAAATTTAACGATCATGACTTAAATGAACACAAAAAACCAAATCCGTGCATAATGGTATTCTAAGAAGAAAGAAAGGACGCACTTCGGCCAGTCAAAGTAATGATATACAGTTTTGAATTTTGAAGATATAAATTGGACCCAGAAAGCGTCGATATTGTCTTGTAGCGGAGGCAGCTAGATTTCTCAATTATTATTATTTATCGTTTAGATTCTCTTCGGTCGGGAGCATATATATATATTTGTGCATGGAAGCCCTACATAATGATGATGAGTGTTCTTCGATAGCAACACTTTGAGGAAAAAAACAAGGGTAACACAACAACTTAATCTCATTCTATTCTTCATTTATAGAGGGAAAATGAAATGTTTACTTGTAGAGACAATGATAATTACTCATGCATGTAACATAACATCGAGATTAAGTTAAAAGACTAAATTGAATAAAAGAAACTAACATAAAGTAGTAGGAGTAAGGAGTGATGAACATAATGGTTAAGAGAAGAAAACCAAACCCATGCTATTATGAAAATAAAATTAGCAGTTACAGAAACTATTCCATTTTACACCATGAACCCAATTTTACAAGAAGCCCTCGGTACCCAAAATCACTCACTCTATGAAGTAATTAAGTTGGATACTCTTGGGCAGAGAAGAACTGATGAACCCACTATCCGATTTTGTATCTCCTTTACCACCCCAAGAAAGTCTAAAAAGTATACCCTCCTTCCCTCCAAAGTTTTCCGTTTCTAAACTGCTTTGAAAAACGTCTTTCAGCCATTTCTCAAACAAGCCGTTGCTAAAATAACCACACCCAACACGAACATTCTCAACCACCCTCTCATCTACACTTAAATTCTCCAAACACTGCTTCCCATATACCTCTTCAAAAGACCCTTTGAACTTGCACAATAACAACTCTGCCATCTCTCTGTCCTTAACTGGATTTGTGTTGAACTCAAACCGGTTCACAATTGAGTCAAGAAACCCATGTGGATCAGCTAGAGTTTCTCCAGTCAAATCACTTGAAATGGGGCTACTCTCTCTTGCTTTGTCCTCTTCATCAGCTTTCGTGTTCAGATCAAGAGTCTTAAAGCTTGGTTGTCTTGAAAACACTTTCTTCTTGCTCCCTTGAGAACTGTTGGTGTTGGAAAACAAATCAAGTTCAGCTCTTCTTTTGTGGCCTAAACAAGGCTCCGTGACCCCGCTTGCAACAGAGGGCGTCTCTAAGTTGGGCTTGGTTTCACTGACCTGCCACAACAATTTCATAACCAAGTCTTCATTTTGCTCCTCAATGCTACTGGATCCACATCCACCATTTGTCAATATGAATATTACTACTTGGCTTGAGTTCTCTTCTGTGAAATTTGCAAACTTTCCTGTTTCAAATCCACCAGAGAGGAATTTCTTGAACTGGGGATCAGCAAAGTCAACATTTTCTATTAGCACCACAAGCTGTTGTTGGGTTTTCAATGCTCTTGCCAGCACTTCAGAAAATGGGGCTATTGAAGTCTCTCTCTTTAGCATGTCTAATTGAAGGAGCACATCAGTTGAGCCAAAAACTGATTCTGCAACTGCAAGTGCCAACCTTCTTTTTCCAATGGTGTCATTTCCTTGCACAAGTAACCAAGTAATGTTGTTATTTTGGTTTGCTGATTTGGAATCAATCAAGGCTTCTGCTATTGAAGGAACAGTCTCAGACTGCCATGGCACATTCTCCTGCAATAGTTTACAAATATGAGCTCGTTGCAGTGTTGTATCAGTTATATCCCCCACCGTCTCACCTGAACCACCATTGCCAAGAGCAAGAGTAGTCTTTACTTCTTTACCTTCCATGCTCTCAAGGGAATCCAAGACTGGCCCTGTTGCTTCCCTTTTGTTGCCGAAATTGAACTCAATGATGCATGATTGTTGGCGCCGGAATCGAGGGACAAGTTTGGAAGTCGAGCCATGTGTGGCACTGTTGGAAAAGGATATAGAGCTTGGTGAATTATAACTGTTGTTCCAGTTCCATTGGTTCTGAGGCTGTTTGCTTTGGTGGAGGCAGAGGCATAGTCTATTCCATTTTCTTTTCAATTGGACTAGTTCATCCTGAACAATGTTGAAAGTATTAAAAATCATAAGCACTACAATTTTTTTCAAATTTTAACTAATAGGAACAAGAACATGCTTGTACAGAAGAAAGATAAAGCTATTGCACAATCATCAAGTGTTGGATTATAAACAGAAAAATTAACTTGGTTTTTTCATTTTCCACTTAATAATTTGCTACCTTCTTATGGTCTTCTGTGCTATGAGACTGAAGCCAGAAAGGCAACATTTTCTTTTGGTCTGGCCTGAGAAATTGGGATTCTTTTTCATAATTGGAGGCACATTCTTCACAACAATTGAGTTTATCCTCCTGCTCCACGTTACCAAAGGGCTTTGTTTCCGGCACATGAGATTGGTTATGAGACATGGTCATCTTTGAATCAAGGAAACTGCAATTTGAGTTCAGACACTCCACAAAGTTACCATCCAAAATTAAACAAATAGGCACTGTTGAGTTAAGCATACGTGGCATTCCATTCTTATCACAATATCACAGTAGGTGTCAATTACTCCCTGCGGGTGCAATAAGGAATATTTGCAAAAATATGTAACTCTTTGCCTTTTAGTAAAGTGTAGTTTCAGTTTCTCCCACCCAATATCATGTGCATGCGTAATGTGTAAGAGGTTGGTTATATACTGACAAACTAAAATGAGGCAGAATCAGAAACAGAAAGGCTCTGCTTCACATCTGCCTTACCAACCAACCAACCAACCATGCTTTTCAGTTTTCAAAATGGTTCTGGCATAGCTCAGTGACCGTACGCACTCCTCAACAAAAATGTAAAACAAATTAAGCTTTCAACAAACCATCATGCCTGGATAACTTTTATGTACTTGTGTTTTCCTTTCCTTTTTTCTTTCTTTCTTTTTTATATAATTTTTTGTTACATTTTACAAGTCATATGTGGAGTTGTTTTCTTTTTGCATTAAATCAAACAAATTAAGCAAGACATGTTTTAATTTAGTCATTAGCTAGTACTTTTTGCATTAAATGAAATCAAACTAATTATTAAGCAAAAAAATGATTACCTGGGAGCATGAAGACTCAAGCAAAGTCCACCTGATGGAACAGGAACAGCCTGAAGAGCCCATTGCTTCTCAAGAGGAGGTTGCCTCATTTGACACCTCATGTATGTTTGATAGCTAGCAGTGGCCATAAGCCAAACCTTAGTATTATTATTTGAGGTTCCACAGTCACAGAATAGCTTTCCTATTTCTGAAACTAGATGATCAACTGGGTTATAACCTGAAACTTCTCCATCCTCCACTGTCCACTTCAGGTCTCCAATATAAAAAATGCCACCCCCTCCTCCTGATGCAACCGAATCCATCTTCCTTTTCAGTTCCAAGAGTTTCATCTCAACTTCATCTCTCTTCATGCAAGCCAAAGAAACAGGTGAGAATTGGAATTTGATAAAATGAGTCGACTTTAACTCATCAGGCACTTCTGATCTTTCCAACCTCCCCATTAGCTCTCCCACAAGGCCTTCAGTTAATGACACCGAGTCACCAACAATCACAGTGTTCTTTTTCTTCTTCCTCAAGAGGATATCCAGAACAAGCCTGATATCATCCTTATTACTAGAAGAAGCTGCACCAGTACTAGTGATGGAACACACTGGTGCTGCATTCTTTGGAGGAGAAAAGAAAAGTGAGGGGTGGAACTCAGAAGCATAAGAAGTTAAGAAACGATGAGCCTGCCTGAAATTGGTGGTTGTTTCCCCCCTATGGTTCTGATCACTGGCAGAAGGTGAACAAGGAGAAGAGAACACACCACCAGAGGTATTGTAACACTGGAAAACAGAATGAGGTGAAGAAGAGTCCTCTATGTTGTTCTTAACAGCAGTGCTGGAGAAGCCAGCTTCTCTCATAACCCTGCTAACACTAGGGTCATCAAGGATGGATGTGATGAGCTGTTCCAGCTCAACCTTGATGGCGAGAAGAGGCTGTTGTTGCTGTTGCTCTATGCAGCCTCTTCTCTGGTGAGCCTGAGCTCTCTTCAATGCAGCAATGAGAGCATTGGAGAGAGAGGGCTGAGTGTGGATCAAAGGAGAAGGTGTTGTTGGGAGCCTGTTGAGGGCAACATTGAAGCACAACTCAAGAGCCCTGCATTGAAGAGGATGATGAGAAGTTTGGTGAGGCTGAGACTTGAGGCATGCTCTTCTCAATGAACTTCCTCTTAGGCTGAGCAAAGTGGCAGCCACATGCAGAGGAGTGACCTGTGCATGGCCCCTCCTCCGAGCCAACCCCAGAGAGTGCTTCAACACTGAAGCAGCCTCAGCTGTGAGGGTCTGCTGTAATGCACAAACTCCTGAGCGCATCACTTGACTAAACACCACCCCCCTCACCACCCCTTTTGTTACTCAACCTTGTTTTTCTATCTTCAGAAACTAACCACACTTTTTCTTCTTCTCCTTATCCTTCTCTTTCTCTCCAAACACCACCCCTACACTCTCTCTTTATATGCTCAGATATGACTTTGGAACTTGGAAGAAGCTTTTTTTTTCGTTTATACCCTCTCTCTTTGGAACTAACTGGAAGGATTATTTGTTTCAAGCTAGGATGGAAGAAGTGTAAGCCAAAACAAAAACACACAACACAGAGTGAGAGAGAAAACTCTAGTACTGAGAGTCGTTAGGCTTTAGATATACCTGAACTAAGCCTCACCGCCTTCTTTATACTTCTTGTACTCATCATTTTTATTCTTTTCTTTTTCTTTAATTCTCTCCTTTTGATTTTGTTTAAAGAGCCAGCTTTTTCTTGTCTTTTTTTTTTTTTTATTTCCACTAATTCACTTCCTACCCTCTCTCTCTCTCTTTCTCTCCCTCCCTCTAGTTTACAGTTATCGCTGTAACATTCCTGCGAGTATTTGTTTTCTAGTTTCTGATATGCTGTGACATTTTTTTGTTTTTAATGTAGTATGGTCTGAGCTGCTTCATGCAGTGTATACAAATAATAATGCAACTTACATATATCTGTAGAAGTTTGAATGAATGAAATCAATGTTTACGTACATATATATGAGTTGGAGTACTTATTATTGAACATCTTGAAGAAATAACTTAGTTATACTTAACTAGTGGTTTAACAACATAGTGAAAACGATGCAAAATTAAGGAGCATTATGCATTTATAGAAGTATGAAAAACTAGAGACAGAGTCATCTTAGGCTACTGATCATGTATCTGCTGGCTGCAACAACAATATGCATTTTTTATATATATATTATGACTAATCATTCATTATTATCATAATACAAAGGACCAGACGAACTATATATGATTCCGGTATTAAATGATATTGTTGTGTTATTTTCTGCTACCTTATTTGTAAACAAATGAATAGCATAGGAAATTAGAGATAGAGTGCAGTGATGTGGACCCACAATTCAAAATTTTTACTCGGCTTCCCACCCTTTTCCACATCATCTTTTGAATAGACAGACAAGGCCAGCAGAAATTAAAAAAAAAGTTACTAAAGGGAAAAAGAAGCCAGTGCGATGAAAGATTTTCTCTTATAAAGCAAAGCGGTAAATTGCGTTTTTCTTTCAATTGTATATAGAAATAGACTATAGATTATGTATGGTTTACTCTTTGCTCTCCTTCAAATTTACATTTATCCCGACAAATTCAATTTGGTATTATGTTTAGGCTATGTTTGAATTTTGGAAACTTCTAAACATGTATGTGTTTAACTATAGTAAAAGTTAGTAATTTTCAAACTCATTGAAACTAACTTAACATGCACATAGGTTAAAGAATGGGGTGGTCTCTCTCTTCACGCCAATCCTCGTAGAGAGACAGTATTTTATTCCCCAAACAAGTACCCAAAAAGCAACCCGCGGTCTGCTATCCTCTGTTAGCATTATTGGTTCTTTTTCAGCCTCTCTCTTCTTCCTGCCCTGCAAACTGCAATCACACCTTTTGTCTTAATCTCATTTCCCATTCCAACCACCCACTTAAACAAACCTTTTGAGTTGCCAAATAAAGGAACCAAAACTGATCTATACTCCATCCATAGTACTGTTATAAAACTTGTAATGGACACCCATTATATCAATATGACTCCATTTTGTGGTTTCTCGGAAGCCTGAAATCATGTTCTGCAACAGTTTAAATATCAACTTTTAGTAGTAGTGTAACCATTTTACTACTTTCGTCTAATAATTTTGACCGAGTATATATAACTAATTAAGGTTGTCTTTTCTCTCTTGCTTTCGTAATTGAACTCTTTCTTTTCCAGGTTTTATTTTATCTATACTAGACTACTAGCTAGATTCTTATCGAGATGTATGAAAGGTATATATATGATCAGGTAGAATCTCGAGATTATATATATATCTAAATCACATGCACCCACCCTAGGGGACACTGTACATACACACTTGTAAATATGATAAATATAGTGGGTGATGTAGAGAAATGAAATAAAAGGTGTGAAAAAAAATTAAGATTGTATTAGTAATAATCGATCCTGAGTTGCATTTTAACCTTTTGAAACTACATTTACACTAGGTCTTTATGACGTCTTCCCATGCAAAATAGTAGTAGTAAGTAGTAACTGAGTAGAAGGCAGGATTAGACATAACTTTGACCAACTGTACATGAAGGAAGCATATGGGTCCTCACGTAGTCACCTTAATTTGACCCCTTGCAAGATTCGAAGCATATATGATTCGTATGATAAGAAAAATTAATCATTATAACCTTTACTTTTAACTTAATAATTCCTAAAAGAAAATGAAAGAAGATAACCAATCTCAAAAAGGAGTAGGGCCTAGAGGGAGAGCTTCATCTTGGAAGTATTAGATCGCGCGAATTCCAAGACTACGATCTGTTCAAGAGTTTAAGGTAGATTGAAGAAAAAGGAAACAAAAAAATTAAAATGGAATAGAAGCATAATATTCTAATTGTGTATCTTCCTTATTCTCCATTATTGCACCAAAAAGAAGGGTGGGAAATCCGTTACTATGGCCTATATACATCTAAGAGGTGTTTCCGTTGGAAATTCGTGGAATGGAAAGTACATAAATTTTTTTTTGTAAAGCTTCAAAGTACGATTGGAATGAGGAATACTCAAATTAAAAAAACTGAGTACCAAAAGCAGGTGGAGCGTTAATCGGTAGATAAATCGTAAATGTATTTTATCGAACGATCGATCCAGATGTTAGGTTAGGGTAAAAATAGGTTATCTTACAATTGAAAAAAGAGTTCATCACATTTCCAAAAGACAGTGCCCGTGACGTTACTTAAACTGGCTAATGCTGTATCTTTTTTATGTAATTAATTAATGGAAGGACTGAAAATCAAAATATTTGAAAGTTAATTAGACAACGTACAGTAGTGGGGGTCATTTCCAAATTCAGTATAGTATTTGTTATTCGTTTTTCATTTACAACATACTAGAGGAGTCAGTTCCTCCTCTCTGGAACGTTTAAACTTTTGATGTTAATTAATTAAGATTAAGCGTCTCTTTTGCAGTCAAAGTCGTAAAAGGGATATATATCTAGCTAACTGATACTTGTGTGAATCTTGTTTACATTGAATGTACTGTTTGTAATTATCAAGTTTATATATATATCACATGAATCAACCCGTGAGATATGATTTGTTAAATCAATGTGATATAATATAATACATCATTTCATAGTACTGTAGTATGTTATATGGTAGTATGGTGATTAACTGATTATAAGTATTTTCCTTGTTTTGCGGGGGTGGGGATGGGGCACCTGTGTTCTCTGAGCAGTCTATATATATCTTTTGTTCCGATTAAAGACAAAGCAAAGCACCACTCACTCACTCACTGATCACTAAGTAGGTAATAATGAGCTAGCCAGACTCACTCATCGATCATCAATATTCAATGGCCAACCCTTTAACAAAACAAAAAGGATGGTTTTGATTGAAAGGGATCGGAGTGCTCAAATCATTGGAACATTATATTTTAAACTTTGAAAAGTGATCATATATATATATATATAAGGAAGACAATTAATAGGATCATTTCTCCAGTTGGAAGAAAAGGATCCCTTTATGGATTAATTGCGAATGTGATAGAAAATTAATGAATTAATCCTGCCACTCTCAATCGAATGATTTGGTTTGCATGTTCACTAACAGATTTTCAACAAAGCCAGAAAGTAAACCAAGGGTTCATTAACTTAGACTGATCAGGCCCACGTGTACTACAAAGAGGGCTTATTGATCGAGTAATTAAAACTTTTTACCACAAAATACTACATGATTAGCTAGGCAGATTAAATATATGAAGCGATTCTACATCTGATTTGGAATTTACAATTGCACAGCTTTTATTGTGAAAAAAGGGTCATTATTCTCATTTTTTGTCTAAAAAGAAAGGAAAAAATGTAGTACTAGTGTGTGATGACCTGACAGCTCCTAGGGTTACGTAGTACTTATTCACAGCTAGCTAGCTAGGAGCTCCAATATACTATAGCTTAGTTGGATAGACAAGACAAGATCATATGTAGTTTCATTAAACTAAACCACGAGTGGTAATTTTCCTATAGCGATGATATAGGGTGGTTTACCTTACTAAATTAAACGTTAATCTATTCGAGTAACTGATCCGGGACAATACAATCTTTTGGATACACTTGCCAAGATCAAAGGAATAAATCTGATAATAAAAACAGAAAAGTGTTTGAGTAGCTCACATATCAAGAAGAGAAGTTAATTAGAATAAGTTAGTATAATTAGCTAAGTTTGATTTCTTATACTATATATGAAGTTATCGATTACATATATATATTTCACATCGTATCATGAGATGCATCATGCATGCAGAATGCTTTATAGTTTATATGGTATATATTTTAACCAAAACACTGCAAAAGTAAAAGTTAATGTTACTCGATAAAGGACTTGATTAATTTATTTTTAGATCTTAGATATTTAGAAGTTATATTAGGTTCTGATTAAGTTAATTAGTTCATTCTTAGTTTTTGAAGTGAAATCTGATTAAGTCTTCCGGAATGGGAAGGTGAGTAAAAGGAAGAAACAGATGGTGAGTGAGATAAAGGAAAGGTGGGACCTACGGAAAGAAGGAGAGTGGAACCCACAAGTTGCAAAGGGCGTCTCAGAGCCTTTGATTCTAAAAAATGTATACTTCTCTGATCTCCATAAGTAACCAAATTCCCAGTCATTCCTGACTCAAAAAGTTAGTATAGAGAGATTTTTTGGAGAGGTGAAAAGAAGTCCTAGCGTGCTACTTTATACAAATATTGCCAGCACCACATCCTATCATGCTCTATCAATATATATATATATATATATATATATGCTGCATGTGTACGTTTTTGGGTACGTACAATACATTCGTCTGTCTGTGCTCCAAAAAGCAAAAGAAAAATTAGTACTATGTGTGTATCCTTCTTTTCCCTTCCCAACCCTTCATAGTTTATTCCCTAAAACACACACAGTATTAATTATTTTGATAGAAATTCTTTATATATACTTGCATATATGTCTCCTGGCTACAATTGTATATACTAGGTTATATATATGCTTTTTTCATTCATATGCACGATTCTTAAAACTACATGTTGCATGTCTTTTGTTTTTTATGGCATTATAGGTTTGTGATGTCAGGCAACACGCACAATGATTAACCTGACATTCGAAAAAGGCTTACGATAATTAAGTTATGCATGCATTGCATGATTCTATTCTCATAATTATCGTAAGCTCAAACCAACTCGAATTATGCAAATAAATAATAAATATATGAATGAAGAATTTATATCATAAAAAGGACAAAGACATATCATTAAATTATGATCCAAGTAAGATTAAAGCTTGCAACTCGATCGGTGGTGTATGTGGTATATAGAAAACCAGACAGGTGAATCGAAAGTGAAAGTGAAGTAAAGGAGAAAGGAGGAGGAAGCTTTTGTTACTGAAATCTAAGAGACTGATTAAAGCAAATGACCGTAGTAAAGCAAAGAATGAAAGTGAAAGGGAAAGTATATAGTATATATGTTCCTTTCTTTCTCTGCTCATCTTTCTATATTGCATGCAAAACGATGACAACCTAAACCATCATTGCCATCACCACACTCTCTTTGTTCACTAATCCCCATAAAAATGTCATGGATCCCTTTCTTTCTTTCTTTCTTTTTATTTTGTTTTATCACATATATATACTCTCCTTTCGCTAAAGAATACATAGATAAATCAACAAATTAAAGCTAGCATGAGTTAATTATATTTAATTACCCCAAAAGCTGTCTCGCGAATTAAGAATAGAAAGATTTCTTGGTGAGAATGAAACACGCCTATAGATGGTTGAAGATGTCTTTCCATATTGTCTCAACCCCTAAATATATATATGAATATAATATAAAAAGGAATTCTATGGCACCTAATGTATAAATTCCGTGTTAAGTACGTTACCCTGCTGATGAAGCCTTACTTTCTTTCTGATTGATCAATTTTAGCTATTCAAGTTATTTTCAAGCCCATGGATTATATAGTTATCACATGATGGATATTAGTAAGAATTGAGAAATCACTGATTTTAGTGCTTTTAACATAATTAATATATAACTAAACTAGTAATTAAGTTGTCTCATAAACTATATTAGTATTTTCAAATTTAAGTAAAATTTTAAAATATAAATATAGTATATATAATATAAAATATCATCTAAAGGTGTTCAAATAGGTTAAGTCCGGTTAGCTTTATATAAAAAAAAATGGGTTGAACTAATAAAAGTTAGGTTTAAAGTAATTTTGGTCTAAAAATTTAATAGTTTAATCATTAATGTGATTATAACTTGCGGTGGACTGACTCAATCCGTTAGACTGAATTTTGAAAAATAAAATTTATTTACATCATTGACTCGTTGGTGTGAATCTAATAAAATTGGTGGCTTCATGGAATATGATAAAAATATATAATTGAAAGACTTACAACATGGGGATGTAGCTCAAATGGTAGAGCGCTCGCTTTGCATGCGAGAGGTACAGGGTTCGATCCCCTGCATCTCCAATTTTTCACTTTTTTTTCTCTCTGCATTTTATGAAGCTAATCAAAGGGGAGACAGTCACATGGCTTGAATACATCACATATGCTATGCATAACAAAGTAACCCAATTAATAATTCCGAATTGCTTCTTTCCTGCTACGTTTTCTTTCTTCGGCTGCTTCTTTTCTCTCTATGCACTAAACTAGTAGACATCATCTTTTTATTCCCCTAAACTATTTTATTGCAAGGTTTAATTAAGTATTTAGTTCTTAAAAAATTGTGACTTTCCATTTAATGTTTTATTTTTTAATTGTATTTTAGTGCTGATAAATTTCATAAATTTTCTATTTGGTTCCTCTGAATGGTAATCTGTAATATTCGTGATAAACTTCCCATGAACATTTGTGAATCTGTTCACTGTTCTATCTTTTGTTTCCTGTATTATATTATATTCTTGAGTTAGACACTGTCTTAAACACAACAACCCCAACATAATTTGTTCAAAACTATGAAACAATACTGAAGCAAGTAACTAAATTCCCAAATTTCTGGCAACAGTACGATAATTAATAATTATTGAGCAACATTACATTATAGTTTGAAAACGAATGAACACGAGCCTAGTGGTTTTATTCTCTTTACGGTAGCCCTTCTGCAACCTTTTGGTCTGAGTCTGACAGTTAGACAAAAAAATTGTAGCACAAAGATGGTCACACATAATAAGTATATATATATATATATATATATATTTTTGGTTAAAAATAAGTATATGTTATTGTTATGTTATGTATGTCCTCATATTGATATTGATAATTGATGTACAAAAAGCTTTGCTCTGGGCTCAGTTGCCCATAACATTGATTGATAGACAAATTGGCAGGAATCGGGTAAGTAGCACTTCAAAATACAACAAAACAAAGCCTAGCTATGCCATCTATATCTATATAAGGTAACAAAATAGGTCAGGGACTACTCAGAACAAACAAACTCTGCATATGCGTTTGTCTCTGCTGGCCTTAAAATAGACCTTTCAAAAACCAACCATCACTTGTTCCTTCAGAGAAATAATGCATTTGTGTTTACAGAATGCTGGTTAATGAATAGACCTCTCATCTCACTAACTGCTTTGCTCTTCTTGCACAAAATATTCTATTCTGTTCATCTACACACTGCAGCACATTACCCTCCTTTTCCCTACCTTTATAGCAATTAAGCGTGCCCTTCAACTTCAGGCTTCACCATGTCCATGACCATAACATTTACTTTTCATTTTTCACTCTCACATTTACAATTTACAGAATTAGATACTGGGGCCACTTGGGCACGAGTCTATCAGATTATCACCTTCCTGAAGTTGCAATTTAACTCAAGGACCACGGATGATATTTTGTAATCAAATTAAAAAAAAAAACTATTCCGGTTTACCTCAACTTTGCTGAGTGGTGAATGTTTTTTACATCAACTTTTTGCCCATTTTTTATCCACACGTTTTTGGGTGCAAAGTGGAAACCATGGTTCATACCCATGTACATTTTTTTTATAAGGAAGAATATAAATGACACCACCAACTTTTTGCTAAAATTTGTTATCACGAGGTAAGTAAATAAAATATCACATTCTTAGTGCAAAGAAAGAAAGAAGAAAGAAGAAAGAATCTAAAATTAAACCAGGCACAGTATCATAAAGGTACAGCTAAATGCTATATAAGTAGGAAAAAGGATATGATTGAGTTGATATATATCAAATTCGAATAATTGGTGACTTCTCTAGTACCTTTCGAATTTGGAAGGATACCAGTGCTCTTTTTAGTTGGCCTTGGCCCATATTTTTTGTCACCTATATATAATTTATCAACATCATTATCCTATCTGTCTTAATTTACATATGTTTTAGTAATAAGGGTGTAACGAGTTTTAATTAATGGACCTAATATATAGGATCATACTGAAATAGAACAGTTGAGGGGAGAAGCAAAAAAGGGAAAGACTGAGAGAGCAAACAGATCGAGACAAGAGTAAGGACTTAAGACACAGACTAACAGACAAAGGAAATGATTGAGAGAAAGAGAATAATTTCGCTCATTGCTTTTTCATTGAATCACTGACTGAGTTTGTAATCGATCGAGCACCTGCGAGTGGGGATTTTTCTTCTTTGATTTTAATGTGTTTTACTGTATGCATTTCAATTGTTAACCTTTCATATATAATTATGGAGAATGTTTTATAGTATCAGACATTTGACGGTATATAATTGATCTTTTTCATCACATTAAAAATGAAGTACATAGAATTAGTATGGATTATCTTTTTCATAGACAGTGCTACTCAACAAAGTTACATCTCTAACGCATTAATATCAGGAGTGTCTTAATTAGAACTTAGAAGAGCCACGCAATTTGAAAATTTAAAAACTGGATAACTTACATCTCATAGTTGCAACTAATACACAAGAATTTACAATTATGCAAAAGCTGGTCAAAATAAAATAGAAAGGTCTCTATTTCTTCTACCTAGGCATTTACATCCACATTTATCCTACCGAGTACACCAATAAGCCTAGCTTCCAAGTATTGTTGACAATGTAACTGTTGATAAAGCAAGACAAGTAGAGTCCCATGTAGCCTGTGCAATCGTTAATGAAAATGATTCTCATGCAAAGATAGTAACAGATGATGTCCACAGCACAGCACAGCACAAGAGGTTGAATGAAGAAGTCTTCGATTGAATCTAACTTGAGAGTAGGGGAACTATGCTTGCTTCAAGATCTGCTTACGACAAATCCCAAAGCAACAACAACTCTTAACTACTTCTAATCAATTCGACCTTCTTTTCTACCATGCAAATGACGTGGTAATACCTCTTCTTCTTGGTCACTACTCTCTTCACGAGCAACTCTTGTCATAATTCTTAAGGGGTGAGCCTCCGTGTTGAACACCCATTCATTAAGAGAGATTATCGACGGAGGCGAAAACAACAGATACAGATACTTTAGTGTTTCTGAAAGGAAGTAGCTCTGCATCATATTATCTTTTATACCAGTATTCACCTGACCATTTATTTAGCCATAGTTATTGTGTTATGTTATGTTGTTTAGTTCTTGATAGAACATTCATAATAATTTATTGAAACAGTTTATGAATTTCTTACATCTTTGAGTCCAACATATCCTGACTCAATCCGAGAATTGTTTTCAAATGCTTGGAAAATATTCCAACCCCAATCTTGGTATGTTTTGTTTCCAGTGAAACGCCAAAGGTAGAATAGTGACTCAATTGTTTCAGGCCTTTGGATATTCCATGAAGTACCAACACTCATATCCTACAATTTTCTTAACCTTAGCACATAACATCACAAGGGATTTTACTAACAATGTGAGAATTAAAGATTCAAACCTCTCCATAGCGAAAGTAATAGTTCTCTCCTGCCAATTTAGTTGGTGTTATCTGGTAGAAATTGTAACAAGTCCATGCAAGCTGCAGAACAGAGTGCCTTGGAATTTAGTATAGTTTCAAAGAAACCAATATATTTCAAGCACAAATTAGTAGTTATCATCAAGATGCAACCTAATTCTTTTATTTTGTTCTAAATGATATTTCCACTTCCTAGGGGAAAAGGTGTGTCACTGATTTTCAAAACAATCGAGAATGACTCAATGTTTATACTCAAATTGAGTAACTACTTAATAGAGCCATTACCTCCTCTGCAAGTGATAGAAATTTTTCAGCTTCTTCAGGGCCATAGTGAGAAGATCCCAAAGCCAACATTCCAGGAACAAAACATGCTAATTCATCCATCTAAAAAGGAAACAAGATAAAAGATTCTTTTAATTTAATGACACACTCGGCTAATGCTAAAATAAACTTCCTCTTCAAAATAGCACCTTGTCAAAGACTGTAGTTCCAAGCTTTTCAGATAGATATATAAAAGATGAAGGATTTGACTTCCTAATCAAGCTTTGAAGACCGTTCATTGATTTCTCCCACATTTCCCTGGATGCACCATTTGCTCGCACATTTAAATATGGTCCAAATATATGTTTAATTCAAAGTTTGAACTTTCATATTAAACAAGTACTGAAAAAAGGGGTTTGCCAAATCTGTAGCTTATCAGACTAAATAGGAAACACGAGACCGGAGCATAGAGGAAAGTGATGGCATGTTTGTCACAATACTTTGTATGATTTGTGACATAAGATGGTTGGATCAATAACTTCTTACCAAAGATAATAAAATTGCTTAATTTTTCAAAGGAGAATCAACATTCCAAATTCATTACCTATAAAATGCTACGACTTCAGTCTTGTTCCCTTGTATCCAAGCCTTGAGTAGATACTCATAGAAGCTACAGCATATAAATCGACAACCTTGTCAAATATGTGAAAAATAAAGTGATGTCTAGTTGTCTATAACCTAGTCAAGGTTAAGCATATTAGTTTATATTTGCTTTCGACATATCGATTTTAAGTGTAGCTTTAATAGATCGTTAAAGTCATTTTATCATATTCAATCTATCATCAATTTGTTCCATTCCCCACGAAGCGTTAACAACCCATTTGTATCTTCTATGTTCTGTAATGTAAGGATCATAAAGCAAAAAGTTCAACAAAAACTTGCATGAAGTTGCAATTGAATTTTATTTGAAGACCTAGGTAGCCAACAATTATAAGATCATATGACAATTATCTTATAAGATATTATCAGTACCTGTCACCCATGGCACCAAATGTAATTGCTCCACTTGCTTTAGCTCCAGTGAGTGGATTAATGTATATAGGAAGCAACCCATCCTCTGGAAAAGTTCTATGAAGCTCCTTGATGACCTTTTCTGCCTGGAATAATCAAAAGGCATAATCATAACATTCTTAAGATCAATCTTCAATACACTTAGCGATGTCAAAACTAGAGTGAGAATGAGAGGGTCGTGAGTTCGAATCATCCCCACTAATACAAAAACGACTAACATTTTCCAATAAAAAAAGAAAAAACACAAAAGTTGATAATTTGTATTGCCAAAAATAGTCAGAAAACACATAAAAAGCAATACGAGGTCGTCACCTTTTCCTGGTACTTGGGGTCTTTTGTCCTTTGAGAAAGAGCAATAAACTCAAGTTGCTCTGAACCAGAATCCGCAAGAATACTGTTTCCCTAGTAATAGAGAACGGTCAACCAAAGGATCCCGTTGATCAATCAATGAAAAATAATCTTAAAGGTGTTAATTCAAAAAATGTTGAAGGAAACATTCTTATATAAACCAGAACTTATTTTGTTGACAAGAATATTAGATAAATAAATGAAGTACATCATAGTGAGGACAAAACATACCCGCGCCCATGAAGGGTTATTTGTATTTCCATTTACTAAGTTAATTCTGTTGTAGGGGATTCCTGAAGGTGTATTCCAAGCAGGCAATAACTTATCTGCAAGATCTTTAGCTTTCTCAAGGAAAACTTTTTCACCAGAGAGATCATAAGCACTGAGAAGGCCACCTAGAACTCTAAACCAGAATAATAGACAGATGAGAGAAAATGGACTATGAAGCAAAATTTGTTGCA
This sequence comes from Amphicarpaea edgeworthii, assembly GCA_014843725.1. Lineage (NCBI taxonomy): Eukaryota > Viridiplantae > Streptophyta > Magnoliopsida > Fabales > Fabaceae > Amphicarpaea > Amphicarpaea edgeworthii. The sequence continues at coordinate 23,308,955 of CM026324.1, read as the reverse complement.
ACTACCAAAGTTACAACAACTATCGGGTGGGGAAGAAATCATTTCAACAAAACTAAGGTTGAACCTTCTAATTCAACCTTATGGTTGTCTCGAACACACTAATTTCAGTGTTCTGCTCAAAATGCAATGATTCTGCAACCCACCTGCAATATTTATTATATTAGATGCCTTGAACGTAACCAATCCTTTAATACAGAAGCTAGAACTATGCAAAATAACCAAAAAAAAAAAATCATCAAAATTCACCCCAAAAGAGCGATTCCATAATCAATTGTATTAAAAGTAATGTACAACTCACTCTGTAGCTCTTTTGAATTGGTCATCAAGACCCATTATAAATAATGTGTCGAGTGAATCTACTAAAGTTGCCCCCATACCACCAAAACTGTCAACACCATTCATAGATTGTGGCTGTGAAAGGAATAACAAACTAATTAGTTGCTTGATTTAAATTTTTTACCAAGGATGAAATGAAAAATCCAAAATGTGAATGAAAGATGGAAAATATTTTCATTCCAAACTCTAGATTATATCATCAAAGTGGAATGAAAGGTTAGTTGATCAAGTTGTTTCTTTACAATGAGTAACTAAAAAGTAAAGAAAATATTATGAAAAACCTTAAGTTCATCCTTTCCCCATGCATACTTTTCATAAGATGTCCATGCATGAAGCATGGCATCTTTTACTTTATCTCTTCGTTGTATACTAATAGGATCATCCTCAACAGAAATATCCTTGGTGAATTTATGGACTTCATCATCTTGGACACTTTCTGTCGAGTCTTTCATATTGCCCTGTATATCTTCTATCTGTAATTTCCAATAACTCAAACTAAGCTAATATTACCACTAATCCCAAAAACAAAATTTCAAAAGTATAGCAGCAAGCAACCCTCTAGATAATCAAAATATGCACATCATCTTACTGTATTTTGCAAGCGAGTAACTTCTTCTTTTAATTTCAAAATGTCATCCTGCCCAAAGAAAAAACATGATTAGCTTTCTTCTGTTAGTCTTTATTTTTTTTTTCCCAAAAAAATCTCTAGTAGAATTTTACAGAAGAAGAATATTAGAATATTGATTTCAACTTCATAATTTATAACAAAAATTCTAATAAGATCCTTTGTTCATTTCATACATAGAACATTAGAATGAAATTAATGACCTGGTGTCCTCTATTGAGTGATTTGCGATCATAGAAAAGCCACGTAAGCGATACACAAACGATAAGAACCAATGCGAGTCGTTTAGGCCTCTTAATGTAATAACGTGGTTGCAAATATCTCCATACTGAAGATGATGATGTAGACGATGATGAATAAGCTTTTTTGCCCATTCCTCCCTCCTAGAAATTACAAACCAAATGAATTAAAAGTAAGAGAAAGAGATGAAATATTAACAGTGCATTAATTATATATGGTTCTAGTAACGTACTAAAGAATAATAATAAGATCGAGAGAATGGTATTTCGTTATAATTAAGTAGTGGTGCAAAAGGATGCGTAAGTTGTAACCCCTCAACGTAAAGAACGCAAGCAGTAAATATCGGAGGAAGAATTTACCTTGTTTTTATAACCTCTCTCCTCCCTTTTCTCTTTCTCATTCTCATCCTTAAATTTTGTTGATGGGTATCCTACAAATCTACAATAATACTTTAAAATAATACGATATTCTTTTTTAACTATCTTTAATTAATTACCAAAAATAAATTTTAAACATTTTATTTTAATTATTTCATCCATTGTTTAGTTATTCTTTTTTTCCTCTCTCTCTAAAAAAAACTATCTCTTTTTTTTTGTTTTTTTGGTAAAATATAATTTTTATTCATCTATTTTTAAAATTCGTGATTTTTTTTTTTTGTTAAACATCTCTATTGTAAATCTCATTAATTTATTCACTCATTACTTTTGTCCACGGTAATTTGTTTTTATCCGAAAGATCGAGAAACTAATATAACTAGACGTTAAAGCAGAAATAAATGTGCTTCCAACTCGCGAAACCCAAATTAATCCAAAAAATTGTTTGATTTGGTTTGAATTTAAATTTTTAAACCCGAATGATTTATTTCTATTCTCAGGTTGAAGAATTTGAAACTCATAAAAATCGAATCAAACTAACTGATTTGAAGTACACAATATTTTATATTTATATTTTAATTTTAATTTTACTGTCTGACTATTTTACAATTTACAGTGTTATGTTAGTGTTTAGTTTTGCAATACAATTCTTATTTTGTTTTTTTGTTTTGTTAGTTGTTTATATAATTGAAGATTGTAATTTTTTTTTTTATAAACTTACTGGTATTAAAGTTGCATTTACATGAGTTTTTTTTTTCTTTTTTAAAATTGGTGGATTGTAAATTCATAAACCAGTTATCGTCCAAAATGGTGCTTGAAGTCAAGATGGTCGATTCCATGTGTTTCTCAAACGAAAGAGACACAGACTTAAGTCAACGAATAAATTACTAAAGCGCGTAGCACCTCCATCACAAAAAAGTGTGGTGGGGCATTGTTTGTTCTTCAATTGCAATTATCCCAATTATATTCATTCCAATTTGATTTAATTAATTGGGTCACATTAAAATCATATCTTATCTTCAATTGATAGGACGTTCAAAAACTATGTAAGTTCAACTACAAAATAAGAATGGATTCATATGGTAAATAACTTGTTAATTCTAATATCATTTTTTAACCAGAACTTAAATAAGTATAAAATAATGTTTTTGTTTAAAATTATAGAGATATATTTTAGTATAATTTATTTTTAACTTATAAGTTAATTTTAAGAAAAAGTTAAATTAAATATTAATTAATAGTTTTCTTAAAATTAACTAATAAAAATTTCATAATAAATTATATAAAATTACTTCTGTGTACGGAACTTACTTTTTATGTTTTCTATTCAAATTTCAATAAAACTAAATTTGAAATATAATAAATTTTTGGAATATTTCATATATAACTTTATTCAACATGTTTCATTATAAAAAAATGCGAATTTTAATAAAATAAAAAATAATATTATAATTAATAAAATTATTAATCAACTATTTAAAACATTATTCAATATTACTATTAGAATTTTATTATCCCTAAAATAATTTTATATAAATAATTATTCTCTAGTTTTTTTTTATTAAAAAATATTAGTGATGAATTTATTAATTTTATTAATAGAAGGAGTAGAATTCAATATTTTTTTCTCTAGTTATATTTTAACTTTAAGAAACTTTTAAATTAAAAAAAAATATTAACAAATATTTTTTTTTTAAGTTCTCTTATTTAGCTTTAATTTAAAAGTAATCTATAAGTTAAAAATAAGTTGGATCAAACATATTTTAAATATTTATAAAATAAATAATTATCAAATAAATGATTATTTCATAAGCATGTAAAATTTATTTATTTAAATAAGTAAAAAATAGTATATTTTAAGCCGAAATAATTTAGATAAATATACTAAAAATATAAATAATTACTTATTTTATTAAAATAAGTAATTATTTTACAAAGTAAGTTTAAACAAACTATTCCAATTTTATATCTAAACCAATTTCACCAAATAAATTTAAACAAATCATAATAAATTTTATTAGAAAACAAGTAAATTATGTTAATTACAACTTTACTAAAATTGTATTTGGATCCAACATTTTCATCATATTTTAAATTATATTTATTTTATTGTTATGAATGAAATGAATTAATCTTTTTCTAAAAATAAAATAAAATATAGATTCATATTGTTCAACAGAAACGGATATGATAGGGTTAGTGGTCCATCTCTTATGGTTAGTTTGAAGGGAAGAAAAGCGTTATTTGGGCACGAATTCTTGAGTGAAATGCATGCATATATAACAAATTAATGATTGGTGGTTATATATAGTAATCAGATTGTGACATTTTGTAAACAACTTTATCTATATAGTACCATTTGAAGTCAATATATGAGATTTTTTGGTTGTTAAAAAAAAATGTTATGCATGGGGTTGGGCGGTGGTCATCCATCAATAATGAAGCCAAAGAAGTCTCAAATGTCAATTAGTTGTTAATAAAGTCGATGCCAGCGCACATACCAGTCCTATAAGAAATTTGGGATTGAGACAGAAGTACTAATATTACAAATTATTACACAAAAATTAAATTATATGTTAACATAAATACATATATTATAAATTTACTTTATAACGTCAATAATATTAACAGCAATATAATTTATATATTAATTTAAATTTTATTAAATAAAAGTCATATCTACAAAAATTCATGATACGACAAATAAAATAACACACTGTCTTTTGAATTTTTTTCTCTTATATTTGAGCCGAGAGGGAATAACTTTTAATTAAAAGAAAATAAAATAAAAAATACCAAACATTTTAAAAGAAAGAAAGTGTGGCTGCGTATGAAGTATAAACGCTTGACCAAAGTGCCCGCCGCAATTTCAAGAAGAATCATCTAGCCATAGGTCTCAGACCAATTTCATGGGAAATGCTTATATTAGATAACAACATGATGGGGGCATTTAACGTAACGTATACTAATACCATATTAAGTCATTTCCAACAACAATCAGAAATAATGAATATTGGTCCCCTTTTTTTTTTTAATTTATTATTTTAATTTAAAATAAAAATATTTGGTCTTTGTATTTTTTAATTTTTTTATTTCACAGTAAAGATATTTATTTTTCCAATTAAAAAAAAATATGATTTCAGTCTAACTCTTAATTTTACATTTTATTTTATTTTATTTTTACTCAATCGAACTCCACACTTAACATATTCCTTTGGAGTAACATAAAAATAATAATTTAGTTAATTAAAATGTAAGAAATAAAAGAGTTGTTGTAAATTTAAACTTAAAAATTATGAGCAAAATGAATGTAATATTTTTTTAAGGTGAATTTAGATAAATAGTCTAACTAAATATTATTTAATATATTTTTATTTATAAATTTAACTATATATAAAGTGTTTTTACATTTTATTAAAATTTATTAAAAATAAGTTATTTGGTTAGTCTCTTGGGCTCTTAAGAGTGTTTTTATTTTGAAATTTGAATTTTTTTCTTCCTAAAATTAAAATCTCTTCTAAAGATGTAAAGGTTATGTTTTTAATTTTCTTTATAAAATTCTAAAATTAGGTTTGACTCCTTTTTTTTCTTTATTCTTTTGTAAGAAGGAAAAAATGAAAAGTATGGTATAAATCGATCAAATGATATTATTATTTTTTTGTTATTATATTACTGGTATGAAATTATCATGATTAATATTTGTTAGATAACTTGTCTAGTTACAGTGATTAGATTTATTCCTTTCAACCATAGTTTTTCCATTCCACTCTACAAAAGACTTATTAAAATAATTTTAGAAAACATTAAAATTATAAACTACATTTAAAAACTCAAATATGCTCTTCAAAGATTTCAACACATTCGCTTCGCTTGATATCTCTTCAATTATTGGGATACTATTAGAGTATTTGTAACGCTACATACACTTCCTTTTTATAAAAAAAATAAAAATAAATACATATTTGGCATTTATCATAATTTATGTCGAGTCCCAGTGTTCCACCTTAAAAATTCTATAACCTAGCTCATATACAAGGGATGTGCATTCCTTGCCAACAGCACTTTAAAAAGTACTAATATTCATGCAATTGTGTTCCACAAAATATACATGGTCTATATAAAAAAAAATAAAAATGAACAGCATCTATTTCAGCTATAGCCTACAGGCCAAAAGAAGAGATTGGTCACATAAAAAACTAAATATAAGCTTTTACGAAGTGACCTTTATATCATGTTTTGTATTTTTTTTCTTTTTGAAAATATTTTGAAGATTAAAAAATTTCAACTAAATATAAACTAATTTAAACTACGGGCTAGATAAGTTGATAAGCTATTCAAATTTGACTATTAAATATTTAATCATAGTTTTTTTATTTAGGAAAAAAATTATTTACTCAACAAATTTTATGATAATGCAAGAGAAAGAAAAAAAATATAGAAATAATGGGGTGGCGTGATAGAAATTAAAAATTGTATAAATTATTGTATATAATTTATTATATGAATAATACAATGTTATGTCATATATAATAAACTCAATCTTGAAATTCAGAAAAAAACATTACGTCAGCAAAAAAAGTGTTATGTTTAATATAATAAACTCAATCTTGAAATTCAGTTTAGTTATTTTAAGGAGTCAAGTCTAGGTTTTATAAACTTGATAATAACCGGTTATAAATACTTGTTTATATGTATCTTTATATTAAGTGGCACGTGATTAAGGATATTAATAAATACAGTAAAGAAAATATTATTTTTATAAATATAAACAAAACAGAAGGAGGATGTCATATATACATTATTAGTAAACTTCTAAGAAACGAAAACATAAATAAAAAATGTGAAATTGTTTTTTTCAAAAAATTAAAATTATCTTTAGATAAATTAATTTTTTTTCTTAAATAAATTTTAATTACGGGTAAAAAAAAATTAAATAAAAAATTTAAATGATGTAATATATGTTAATGTTATGATATTATTACTTATTTAACGATAATGTGTTTAAGATAAAAAATAAATAAAAATATAAATCTAAATTAAAAAAAATATTTTATACAATTGAATATTTATTTTAATTTTTTTTAATATATTTTTTTCTCAGTAATATGTGTGGGTGCAAAAATTAATTTTGAATTGTAAATGTGAATAACGCGGCCGCACAGACCGCACATTGTTTGACGGTCTCGATCGGTGTTTCTAGGAAGCAACAACAATATTCCCATCCATCATCGCCTCTTCTCCCCTATATATCTCCCACGCACGCTGCTAATTCTCACCACCAGCTGCAGACCAACACCTACCTTGATTGGTGCTTCATCATATATACTTATTCCCTCACTTCTTCTTCTTCTTCTTCTCCATTAAACCTCGAACCATGGAGAATAATGGCTATGACTGGGACATCATGATTTTCCAAAACGAAGAGCTTCCAGTTGGCTGCAGGTACGTATAGTATTATAATTAATTAATTAACCATTCCTTGATTTATATATGGTGATGGCATATGCAGCTGGGGAAATATGCAGGAAGAGGCAGCGTACTATGATTCAGGCTCCCCGGACGGTGGTGCTACTGCTACTTCATCATCGGTGGTAACTAATAATAATAATAAGAACAATATTGTCTTGGAGAGGAATAGAAGGAACAAGCTGAAGGATAGGCTTCATGCGCTTAGAGCAGCGGTCCCCAAAATCAGCAAGATGGATAGAGCTTCTATCATTAAGGATGCTATTGAGTACATCTACCAGTTGCAGGAGCAAGAGAAGATAATCCAGGCCGAGATTTTGGAACTTGAATCATCTTCTAATAAGCTCAAAAACCCAATAATATATGACCAGGAGGACCTCCCTATTCTGCTCAGGTCTAAGAAGAAGAGAACAACCACAGATCATCATCACGGCCTAATATTTGATAATCATTATTATTCTCCAATTCAAATAATTGAGCTGAGGGTTAAATACATGGGAGGGAAGATGTTTATGGTGAACTTGACATGTAGCAAAAGGACAGACACAATGGTAAAACTCTCTGAGGTCTTCGAATCTTTAAAGCTCAAGGTCATTACAGCCCATATCACTTCTTCTTCAGCCACACTTTTGAACACTGTCTTCATCCAGGTATTTCATCTCCCATTGCCCTCCTTCAATTATTTAACTTTTCTCAGGAGATTATTCTTCACCACTACATCATGAATCAACCTTTTTTATACCAATATTTAAATTATTTTCCTTTTATTTTTTAATATCTTATATTATTAATTATAATTTTTTTTTATATATTTTATTTTTTAATTTATAAATCACTCATTTTATTTAATTTTATTTAAATTATTTTTAAAAATATAAAAATAATAAATAAATATATAATAATAAATAAAATTTATATATAAAAATATTTTATAATAATTATTAATTAAATTATTGACTTAGTAATTATTATATCATTTATTTATTTATTTATTTATTTATATATATATATATATATATGAATGAATGAGTGGTATTTTTTATTATTATTATTATTATTAAAAAAAAAAAAGGCTCAATTTCGTGACATAGGGGTGTAAGAAAAAAAAAAATCAATTATCTTGAAATTCCGAACAACAACCGTATTCCAGAAAGATCCGTGGAATTAGGATTTAGGGCTCACTTTGTTTCATTGTATATGCCTTTGTTTATGACTCATTTGGCTAGTAAGAAAACATATTCAGCATGTTTCTCACATCTCCCACGAGCCAAATTCAATTTCTTGAAATTTTTTATTTTCATTTATACTTGACAAAATAATTAATTATAAAATTACCTTTTATTTTTATTAAACATGGTCAGAACAAAACACATATTCCTTTGTTTCCTAGCTTGTAGTAGTACGAATTGAAGGGAACAAAATACAACTTTAGAATAATTTATTCGTAGGTAGATGTAGTGCCCCATAATAAGAATAAAGGCCGATAATAGAAAACGTGTTTCACAATCTGAATAGAATGAGAATCTTACTCGCTCAGCCATCACACGTTCTTGTTATATACTGTATTTTACCATTGTTTTTTTTTATATATAACTTATTTAAATTTTATTACATAATATAATCGATTCAACTTTAGGAATCATTTTGTATGGTATATATATAGTTTTATGTGTTATATTTACACTGGCTTTAGTAGTGAGGTTCTCCAACATGTTCTTGTCACAGCTATTCACAAACTAAAAACAATTACTAATAATTTGCTCGTCTCCCCTAATCTATTGCCCAATTGTTCAACCAAGAAATCATTGCGATGACGTAGAGCGATTAGGTGAGTCGCACTGAACATCACGTGGTTGATATGATATTCCCCCTCCGGAAATGGATTCTCTGCACTTTTAGAATGCAGTGGTTGCTTTTCTGTATTCATTATAGAATTTAATGTCGATGTGAAAATTTATTATTTTAATAAATTTTAAAATAATTTTATAAAAATTTATTTATTTATATTAGATGAAAGTTATAAGTATCATCATTTTTTTTTTCTGTATTTTATTATATTTTTGTATATCTTATTTTAATATTTATAATTACTTTTACATATACATTTTTTTTCGTGGCTGATATCCCCTTTAGTTGAAAAACAAACTACACAGGATTTAACTACTTAAGATTGAGTGAGTGTTTTCAAGGTTAGCTAGGGTTTGTTTATGGTGGAACTCAATAATATATAAATTATTTAGATTATTCTCCAAATTGATGTGTATAAGGATTTAATTTTTGAACGGAATCTTGAAAGATATTTATCCGTATACTTTCTTAAACTTAAAAAAGCTAAAAGTCAGCAAAGAAATTCAAATGTAATTATGAGAATTTTTTCTTTCTCACTTCACATATTTGATGTTATTATTTAATTATACTTAATACATATAATTGAATGAATTTTTTATATGAAATATTTTAAACTTTATCTTAAAAGTAATTTAAGAAAACTGAGTAAATCATAACTTAAGTAAGTTTGAGCTTTTCTAAAAAAAAAAGAAGTTTGAGCAATATTAGCTTTTTAATTAAATAAAATTTAAAAATTACACAAAGACGAGTGATGATTGCGATATATAGTGTCACATCAACTTATCTTTCCACCTAAGTCAGAGGAAAAATTTGTTTTAAATGCGGGTATTGGATATCAATACAATGTTTATTTAACTCAATAATTGAAGTCCTAATCATATTGATTAGGAAGCGAAGGTAGAATCCAATGCTGAAGTACTACAGAATTAATTGAAAGATTATAACTTTCGTACTCATTTATCTTTAATTACCATATTGATGAAAGTTGATCATCTTTTGATGAAAAGGAATCATATTTGATTTGATGTATACAAGACAATATTTGTACAGTGTAATAAACAAGTGTGACTTGTGTTGCTTTTTAATTAATTGTTTATATATATATATACACCTGTGTTTTCAGGCAGATGAAGAAGAGAAAGACTTTTTGGAAATAAAAATTCACACAGCGATTTCAGCTCTCAATGATCCTCAAAGCCCAATGAGTATCTGATGAAGAAACGAGTTCTGATAAAAATGAAGAACTGATTTCAGATCGAAGCTGAGAATGTTCTGTTGAATTTCTTTTTCCCAGTCAGTGTGTTAATTATGATCTTTAGTGAATTCGAAAGTTTGCAACTTTTCTTTTCCATTTCGTGTATGTCGATAGCCTCTAACGTTGTAAGCTTTACGTTGCCCTGCAATTAATGAAATCGCATTTTCATGGTAAAAATAACTTTGAAAGCAAACTAATGTAACAAAAAATGTCAATAATTAACCGAAAATAAAATTATAATTATTAAATAGGACAAGAAAGATGTTTTAGTTTAACATATTTATAACTTAAAAATATTGATAGTAGTTTATAATTAATGATGTTCATCAGAATATTTCTTTTTAATTTTCAATTAATTCTGTTCATTTTTTAAATATTATTGATAAATGTTCTAAAGGCATTCTTTAGAAATTTTCAATACAAATAAAGCAACAAATTTTAAGATGACAAAAAAACTTATTTGAGTGCCCATTTGATAAACTGTTAAAATTAATACTTCCCAGTTCCCACCCTGTTATTATTTAGAAATTGCCAATAAAAATAAAGAAACAAAATTTAAGAGTTCGGAGAAGTAACTTGGGAGTTGAGACCCAACTTTACTTCATTTTATTTTGCTTTTTGTTTGTATTTTTATATACAAATATACAATTAATTCAATTGTTGTAGATTTGACCCATTTTTCTTCTTCTTTCTGGACCCAACGCAAAAAATAACAAAGGTTGACACAACTATCACATACCCAAAATAAATTAAGAATGAAATCAGAAAAGTCCCTCGTATGATCCAGCCGAGTAATCTGATCCTCTTTGCCTCCTCTACCTTCCACAAATTGCAACGTGCAATGCAGTCCCTCATCTGATCTCTGTTAACATAAACTCAGAAGGGAAAATATGGTTCCAGGGGGTTTGTTCTGGGACCCAACAATGATTCCTGCACCTCCCAAGTTATTGAAAATTGGGAAATGTAGAAAGTAAAATGCCTTGGTTCTGACTTCTGAGACCCTCTTTTTCTTTTTTAGTTTTGCCATTTTGGGCCAGTCTATCCGATAATTTGTTTCTCTATTTCATTCTATGGGCCAAGCTACTTTGGGCTAGTACATTCTATTTTGGGGTGTAGAAAGTAAATAAATGCCTTCTTCTTCTTCTGTTTATTTATGTGTGGATTAAGATTAATTTATTGTATATATTTTATATTTCCATCTAATAACAAATTATCGGTTGTAAAAAAAATATAAATTTTTACTGTAATTAGCTTAAAAGCATACCAATAATGATTGTTTTCTAAAACATGTTATATACCCAAATTATTGCCAATAAGTGTAACATAGAGCGTAGGGTTTGAGCGGAATAGAGATTGGGTTCGCATTCCCAATTTTGTTGTTGGTGACCATGGATTCTCTACTAGCCAACTATGCATCTTCAGATGAAGAACAAGATCAACGACCATCGCCACCTAAAACGACGACGTCGTTTTTCTCTCTTCCTCAACCGAAATCCTCTTCTCTATTTCAATCTCTTCCTAAACCCAAACAACCTTCCAGCGAAAGCGCTCCCCTCCCTACCCCTAACCCTAAACCCCAAATCGAAGAACCACAACCCAAACGCGTCGTGCAATTCAGGCCCCCAATCATCCCTCTCTCAAACTCTACCCATCTCGGCGATGACGACGACGACGACGAAGAAGAAGAAGAACGAAACAGAAGAAAGAAAAAGTTAGAGTCCTCCACGCAAACCTCATCGGTCAAATCCTTCCTCGCCAGCATTCCGGCGCCGAGGAACTCTGCCACTCTCGGCGTTCAAGCAAGTTCCGGTTCAGGCCGGAGATCCATCATCGAAACGGAAGCTCCGGCACCGCCATCAAATTCCGATGCTTCAAGCAATGTTCCCGTGGATCAAAGTGCAGGGGATTGTGTAAATTATGAGAATTACCAATATGCCACTGACCAGTATGCTAGTTATTATGGCAATTATGGTTCGGGTGCCGAGCAAGGGAGTTCGGGTACCGAACCTGAGGCTGGGGTTACTGCTTATGGAACTGAACAGTATGCGAATTATGGAGATGCCTATGCTGGCTATGGGGATTATGGACAGTATGGGAATAATTGGGGTGACGTGTCGGCGGCGGCACCACCGGTGCCGGAAGCTTCTGGGATTAGTGACAGTGTGGTGAGGATTCCTGGGAAGAGAGGGAGACATGAGGTTCTAACGGAAGTGATTGAGGTGAAGCAAGATGAGTTGATTAAGAACCGGCCAAGGGAGGACCAGGCCAAGCTAACTGGGATTGCATTTGGACCTTCTTATCAGGTATTCTCATTTCTGAACTTTTGTGTTTTTACATATTGGGGTGTAGGTTTAGTTGGCTCTAAGACTAGGTATTCAGTTTTGTAGTTAGTTATTCAATGCCTTGGCTTAGTTGAAAATTGTTGATTGAAAATATGTTTCAAATGGTTTGTGAGCTGGTTCAGCCTGTTTGATGTGGAAATATATTCAAACAGTGTAGGAGATTCAGTAGACAGCCAATAGAAGGTTGGTCTTTTGCTTTACAAGTGAGGATTGTTTGAGGAAAATTTGAGAAATAACTTGTACGAGAAAAACCTGATCTCCCTTGTTATAGACTAACAGCTACATTTGAACGTTGTAGAAAAAGGAATTGATATTATTTATTGGATAGTGGAAAGGTAAGGGGCATGATACTTAAATTGGTTCTTGGGGCAGTGGTCATAAGGTAGTAGAAGGCTTCAAACTTAGTGTCCCACATTTTTGTGAGCAGCAGAGGAAATTCATGTCTAATAGAGTTCTAAATAGAGAGCGCCATTTGTTAATGATTTTGATTTTGGGGTTAACCTCTGTTGATGCTCCTTGGTTATTCCTGGAAGCAACTGAGTGTCAGATACTAAGTTTTTCCTCAGTTCAAAGGCTATGTATTTTGGTAATTGAAAGAAGGGTAGACCTTAGAAATTTTTGTATGTGGAAGGATAATTTAATTGCATTATAACCTGGAACTGGAAGAAACACAATACTCGAATATTAAGTTGTGGATAATATATTGAGAAGCCAACACTTGGTAGGAGGCAGACCAATATAGTCACTAAGGCAAGTGAAAAAAGGAGTTGGGTTATTAATTATTCTGCAGAAGATGTAATCAGTTATCAGATACATTTGACCATCAATTATTCTACAGAATTAAGAAATTGGATATATTTGATCATCAGTCTTTGTCTAAGAGATTTTGTTAAAAACAATAATTAAATTTGAGGTGGAGTTCCTCTTCAGTTATATAGTTCTTAGGATAATATTTTGTTGCTCTCATTAAGATAAAAAAATGAACAAAAACACATTTTCTTGTGTTATTATTATATTTTAAATTTTAAAAAATTGTTCACCTTGTTGTCATCTATTTTATTTACAGAATATTTGTGAAAGAAAGCCAAGAGAAGCTAGTAGTGTAATTAATGGTAATAAAAGAAAGTTTAACTTTTGTTTACCGTTGTGTCAGTATATATTCAATTCTTTCAAGAAATAGGAAATCATGATTAGTTGGCAGTTACTATACATTGTATAATTGTAATTCCTTTCTACTCCTAAAAGGGATGTTTCTATCATTTATTTTGTATTTTTTTTTTCTCGTAGCCTGCATCGACAAAGGGGAAGCCTACAAAGCTGCACAAGAGGAAGCATCAAATTGGTTCATTGTACTTTGATATGAAACAAAATGAAATGAAACTTGCTGAGCGGCGTGCAAAGGGCATGCTTACCAAAGCTGAAACACAAGCGAAATATGGATGGTGATTTGGGACGATTGAAATTGGAAATACTTCCATTGAAACTGTGAAAGACAAAGTGTAACTTTTCATATTTAGCTGCAGTTCTTGTGTTTCACTGTTCTGTTTATGCCTAAAGATGTGTACATTTGTTCCGTTTTTCAGTGCAAATTATGTATTTCTATCCTCTTAATCTCTTTTAGACAATGAAATTTTACACAGTATATTTTTCTCTGACAAAAAAATCACATTTCTTTCTTTTAACTTGCTTTAGAGGTCATGTTTAAAAATATAATTTGTCATTTATTCTTTATCTTTGGCGAGCTTAAAAAACCATATGCATTTAATTAATTACTAGTTGATACTTTTTTTTTTTTGGTGAAAATCAAATGATTTTAGAGTTTTTGATTTCATGGTTTATAATTTAATATTTAGGGTCTAGGGTTTCAATGTATTTAGCTCTTTGTAGTTTCAAGATTTTATGGTTTGGGGTTTAATGTTTTTAGTTTAGGGTTTATGGTTTGATGTTCATGGTTTTAGGTGTGCACAATTTACGATTCATAGTTTTAGGATTTAAAGTTCATGATTTTGGGTTTTACGATTCATGGATTCATAATTTAGGGTTTAAGGATTATGATTGTAGGGTTCTTGATTTTATGGTTTATAGTATCATGTTATATGGTTTAGGGTAATAAAGTTTCAATGTTTATAGTTCATTATTTTAGGATTTTTTGGTATATGATTTATGGTTTATGGTTTATGGTTTACTATTTAGGATTCCGTGGTTTATGGTATAAGATTCATATGTTGTGATTTTAAGGTTCTGGGATTTTAGATTTATAGTTCATTGTTAAGTGTTGAGTGTTTAAAGTTTAGGTCTATATTATTTGGGGTTAAAGATTTATGTGCATGATTTATGATTCACAATTTTAGGGTTTAATGTTTACTGTTTAGGGTTCAAGGTCTAGGCTTTATGATTTTAGGGTTCAGAGTTTCAATGTTTATGTTTTATGGTTTAATGTTTCAAATTCATTATTTTAAGGTTTTAGGGTTTAAATGTTTAGTGTGTTGGTTCATGGTTAATGATTTAAGGCTTTATAGTTTAGGATATAATTAAGGTCTCAATGTCTAGGATTTTACAATTTAGGGTTTTATGTTCATTGTTTCAAGGTTTCAATATTTATAGTTTAGGATTTTTGTTTCATGGTTAATGGTTAATGGTTGTGGTTTACAGTTTATGATTTATGGATTTAATGTTTAAATGTTGTGCAACCTAGGATTTAAAGTTTATGTTTTATACCTCATAGTTTATGATTTTAGTATTTAGAATTTTATGGTTTAGAGATTATGATTTCAAGGTTTTGATGTTTATGGTTTGTGGTTCATGATGTATGAGTTTAGGGTTCATTGAGCATGCTTTAAGATTTAGGGTTCATGATTTTATTGTTTATGGTTTTCAGTTTATAAGTTAAGATTTAAGGATTTTATGTTTATGGTTTATTTATTGTGCATGGTTTAGAGTTTTTGGGTTTAGAATTCATAGTTTTAGGGTTCAAGATTTGGGGTTTAGTGTTTTATTAATACGAGTTTTAGCGTTTATGGTGTCATGGTTTAGGGTTTCAAGATTTAGTGTTTCATTATTAAGATTTAGAGTTTATGGTTTTAAGGTTTATGATTTATGGTTTCATTGCTTGATTTAAGATTTAGGGTTTATGATTTATGATTTAAGGTTTCATGGTTTAGGATTTAGGATTTCAAGATTTCAATGTTTAAGCTTTCATGGTTTAATGTTTTGAGTTCATTATGTTAAGCTTTTATGATTTAAGATTTAGTGTTTTTTATGGTTAAGGGCTTATGATTTTAGGATGTAAGGTTTATTGATTTAAAGTTTATGGTTTTAAGGTTTAGTGTGTTAAGGTTCAATATTTTAGTATTTAATGTTTAGGATCTGGGATTTATAATTTAAGATTTTAGGGTTTTGTGTTGCTTTGTTTATGATTTTATGGTTTAAAAAATTTAGGATTTCATTGCATGGTTTAGAATTTAGGGTTTTATGATTTAGGATTTAAGGTTTCATTTATAAAATATTAAAGTAAAATTTAGGATTTCATGATTTAAAATTTAAAGTTTTATTTAATTAAGGGTTTTATAAATGAAACTCAAGTTATATAGATTTTGTAAATGAAACCCAAAATCTCAAGTTAGGATTTCATTTATAAATCATGAATGAAATCATAAGGATTTAGGATTTCAATATGCAACCTTAAAAATTTAGGGTTTCGTAAATGATATCTTAAAAATTTAGGGTTTCATAAATGAAATACTAAATCACAAATCCTTAAATCATAAATCATGAAATAAAACCCTAAATCCTAATGAAACTATAAATGCCAAACCATAAAATGAAACTTTAAATCTTAAATGAAATCCTAAATTATAAATCGTGAAATGAAACCTTAAATTCTAAACTATGAAACCTTGAATCTTAAAGCATAAACCTAAATCATTAACCATAAAATCTAAAATCCTAAATCTTAAATGACGAAACCATAAATTCTAAATCTTGAACAATGAAGATATAAATCATAAACCATGAAATCCTAAATCATAAACAATGAACTCTAGACCCTGAATCTTAAATTGTGAAACCTTAACTCTTAAACAGTTAAACCATAAACCATACAATACAAAACCCTAAAGTCTTAAGCAAAAACCATAAGCCCTAAATATTAAATCTTAAAACTCAAAACCTTAAACTTTAAATTGTGAAACCCTAAATCCTAAAACCCTAAACATCAACCCTTAACAATGAACCATGCATTCTAAAACCATAAACCCCAATCCACAAACCTTAAACCCTATAACACTAAAATTTTAACCTTAAATATTAAACTATAAACCTTAAGCAATGGACCATGTACCATAAATCTAAAATCATAACCTATCAAACATAAAATCATAAATCTCAAACATTGAACTACGGACCTTAAACGATAGACAAAAAAAATGAACACTAAAACCATAAAGCCCTTAAACAATGAACTATAAAACATATACCTTAAATCATGAAATCCTAAATCTTAAACCTTGAATTCACAACATTTCGAAAAGGCATGTTAAATCTGCAAAGCCACGCTTAAGATGTGTGCTGCAGTCACCTCCATTTCCGTTTAAAAGCCTAAACACCCCTATTTTATGGTTTATGAAGTTAAAGATTCCAATCCAACATGAAGAGCAATAGAATGAAGGCGTGAATTTTGAAAGGATAAGAAGAAGGATCAGAGGACGCATTTTCCCATTTGAAAAATTACTTGTATTCATTCATACAATCATGGATACAAATTGTAATAGTCAACAGGAAGATGAATTAGCCAGATTTTTTCCCAGTGAAACTCTCAAATCTATGACTAGATAGGAAGTTTGATCAGAAGGTTGAGCCATTGAACCCAAAGAATGAGCGCTGCACCAGAAAACGAATAAAAAGAAAGTAAGCAATGAACATAGATTACAAAAATATGTGACTGACAATCATCTTATGGAAAGGAAGCTGTTATGATAATGTTCATAATATTTTACTTTCGGTACACATAATACATAATGTTCATAAATATGCTTCAGCAAATCCAAAATGTGGGGGGGTACAGCACAGGATAGAGGAGCATATTTCGAGAAAAGTTGGCAGAGATATTTCCTCTGTTACTACAGACAAAGTATCGCTAAACATCAGAGATCAATATCTACTAAATTAACTTGTGTTATTAGCAACCAATTCCATAAAAAAACAATATTAATTCAACCCCTTGTTTTCTTTCCTCCAAGTCTCCAACAAACATTCTACGAATCATAATTGAATTACATGTATACATAAAACCATTTCAATACATTGTGGCAGAGAATTAGAATGCATGAAATCGCTTCAACCCACATAAAAATATTTCAAAAAGCTAGACAATATATCAAAGGGTGGTAACCAACATTCTCAAAATCACACAAGCAAGCCATCACAGGACAAAGCAGAAATTACCTGAACATCATAAAACTTGATATAGAAACGGGAACTGTCAATGTAAAGCTTAGTTTGAAGAATTTCTGCAATTGTAGAACTCAGTTTTCCATTGACACTCGGACCAAGCCCCCCAATAGAGATCAATTCTCCATAAGCAGCTGGCTCTTCAGTACCAGCAAATGCAATAGGCACTCCCCCATTCAACAAAATCATCACATACTGAAATATAACACCCCCCGTAGAAAAAAAAAAAAAGAGGCACAAATCTATGTTAAATTATAGTAGAAATAAAGTAGCAAAACAATATTCAACTCTAGCCCATCAAATTACTGTAAAGCCAGACAGCACTAGTGTTGAAGTTAATAAGTTTGATGAGATGGGTTAGATAAAGTTGAGTTATTTTTATAGAGTAATTTGATCAAACACGTGTTGAACAATGTTGAAAGAGAGGAAGTAAAAAGGAAAGAATAGAGGAACTTAACGGATTCGGGTTTTCCGATGATTTTTGCAACGGCTTTGGTGGCATCTCTGAGAATGTCAGAAGCAACGACCGTGTCGACAGGAACGTTTGTGAAGAGATTCAAAGTGGGCATTGCTTTGCTTTGCTGCTATACACGCACGACTGAGTGGCTTTGAGTCAAGCCTTCAGGATAACATTAATTTTTAAAATAATTAATGCTTCAATATTTATACAAGAATTATAAAAACTAGATGCGGTGGCCCGTCCTCTGCAATGAGAATATATATATATATATATATATATATATATATATATAATTTTAAGACAGTCAACACGTGGCTTATAAAATTGGTGGCTGGACGGGTTTAATATTATTACTGTTACAGATATTTTAATTTTAAGAAAATATAATTTCTTTTCATTTCATTGTATTATTCTCTAATTTTATCATACTATTTCATTACCATAATTGATATTAGAGTCATAAAAATAATTACAATTTTAATGTAATAATTATTTTAAGCTATAACAAAAGTATTAGTAATAAGGTTTTATATTTGTATTTCGCTTCGTAGTAAAAAATTTAATTCTAAATCTTGTATAATTGTTATTTTCTTCTTAAATGGATTTAAGATGATCGTTTAGCTGCAATTCATTTTGAACGAAAATTAAGGGAAAGAAAAGCAAGAAAGCAAAAGCACAATTTCCAATATTTTTCAGTCTTATGGCTTGCTAAATGACAAAAAAAATAAAAGTGTAATAAGGGTTGTTACAAATATATTTTGTTATTTTTAATAAAATTAATTTGTTCTTAAGATAATGTTAAAACAAAATATATCATGTCAAGCAGGAAAAGAAAAAAGTGTCTAAGGTAAGAATAGTTAGCATTGCAAATATAAAATAAAATAAATATAACGTAGTTTCATGCCCCTATGGATCCCACGATTAAGCTAAATCAATGCACATATGCACTACAAAACTAAACATCCTGAAAATAGTTAAATATTATTTCATTACATTTTCTATGGCACTACTCAACTCTTGGCCACATCGAAGATTTACCCGGATTACATGATGATAACAGATAAAAACGTGATAACATAATACATTCCAGCATTGACTCTCCAATCAGACTCAATTAAGAATTTGGCTCAAAATGAAGTCACCGTGACCAAGAGAGACGATTTTCAAAGTCTGAAAGTACTATAGCCTCCAAGACCAGAAGCAGAAGATCCATACCCGCTGTAGGGTTGCGACGACAAGGAAGATGAGGAATACGATGAACTACCCAACTGAGGGTAAGAAGACCTCAGGCCTGTATCTAACCTGCTATAGTTACTAGCAACAGGTTCTTTGTGATTAGTTATAACTTCCTGTAACAAGAGATTTCTATCAGTAAAAGCAATCAAAATAATGTTTTCTTTCAGCATGAATTTCAACATTAATGGTAAGTACCCAATACAATGTCAGTAGTAATCATGCCAAACAATTATTCCCCAATTAGTAAAACAGTCCAAAAGAGGAGGGAGCCAGGATATAATAGCTATAAGGTGTGCTTGATAAACATGAAATTTCTACAAATGTTAAAAGTAACACACAGACATCGACAAATGGCAAGTCTACTAATTTCATTTGATAATAAATGAATGTAGAAAAAATCCAGAATAAGATGAAACTCTCACATCTTTTGTTTGTACTTGTCAAGTGAATGACTGTATTTCATGAATAAATATTACCTTTGAAAAGTTAGTCCAATCCCATCAACCAGAGAAGGATTGATCTGGTCTATTCAGGTCTAGGAAGGGAAAACCCAACTAATATACAACCAATCGCAATCATATGTACCCAAAAGAAAAGAATGGTTTTGATTTATGAGTATTTGATAAGTTGAGATAATTTATGTCCACTTAATAATGTTCTGGCCATTGTGTTACACTTCTTTCTTCCCACTTCCAACCCTACCAACATATCACGAACAAGAATGCAAAAATAAGCAAACCATCTTCATTTCTTTCATTTCCTACTTTTTCCTGTGATAAAAAATGGATTGATCAATTTGTCTCTTTTCTCATTACCCCTTTTACGAATTATCTTTCAATTTTCTGGTTGTATGATCAAATTGTAAGTAGAATAATTTTTTTAGCCAACATGAGGAACACTACATGGATATCAGGATCTCAACTAAAAGCATTCTGATAGACTTCAACCGAAACCTCCTATTACTAAGGTATATAGGAGGTGCCACAAAAGGGAAAATAATGATAATAGTTAGCCAAACAGTATTGGGTTATATATTTTATCATTATCTAGTTTATAGATTTGGTTTATCTATTTTAAATAGTTTATCTAATAGTTAACCAAACAGTATTAGGTTATATATTTTATCATTATCTAGTTTATAGATTTGGTTTATCTATTTTAAATAGTTTATCTAGATTAGTTTATCTATTTTAAATAGTTTATCTAGATTAGTTTATCTATTTTTAGTTATTAGGATTAGTTTAAATAGAGGTGATTGTACTTCTATTGGGGGCAGTTTTTGGAAGAATTAGGTTTTGGTAGCTGGCTATTGGTGTCCAGTTGTAATTCTTCTCAAGAGAAATATTATTATTAATAAAGTTCCAGTATTCTATTATTATTAAATCTGAATTCTCTATTCGAATTGGTACCAATTCTATCACATTCTAACAAGTGAAGAATTAATACCGATAAAAATAAGTACTTATACAACAAATATGCTAAAGACAAAACCTCTAATCTCTATACATTTACACTCACTGAAAGGTCAAGTACCTGTCCACGCATACACATATGCCTATGCATATCTCACTATTGTACAAAAGTAACAGGAACACAAGCATAAATTTATTTTCATAGGCCCAAGTCTCGTACCTGAATCAATTGTTGTGCTGTTTGAACCTGAGATGAGGTGCCTTTTATTTCCACAATGATTTCATCAGGCACCCGGCTCTCCTGAACAGTCAATATGGCTCCACTAGTACGGCGAATGTACTCAATATTAGTGCCTTGTATACCAATGATGTCCTCTGCATAGGACAGTGGTATTTGCATTGTTTGTATTACCTAATAAGTGGAAACAGTAAAGGAAGGTAAAGTTACCATCACAATCAACAGCATCAAATAATAAAAGCAAAGAAGACTGATGTATAAGCAAATCATACTGTATGACTCACTTCAGTTCACAGTACTAGAAAGTGTCAAATCATACTGTGTGACTCACTTTAAAAACTTGGCTCATAGCCAGATCATCATGAGAGTAAGTGGTACAGAAGTCCATGTAGACTAAGTCAGAATCAGAAACAAGTGCCCGTTCATTTAAAATTTGGACCGCATAAAGCAAAATGTATGAAAGCCCTTTTGTTTAAAGGCAAAGTTGAATATTATTTAAGAAACCTATGTCCAGATTTCAACACAAGGTGTGGCAAAATGTATAAAAGCCCTTGCACAAAGAATTAGTACATAATTATGATTAATGATTATTTTTTCAACAATTGGTAAAAAAGAAAAAACAAACAATAATGTTGACAAGTTTCCAAGGAAGTTCTCATATCAAATAGACATTGATATAATATGGGTGCTAGAAATTGCTAACCGTTGTAACAATAGGAGGAGCACCAGGTCGACTGAGAGCTGAAGAACGAAGACCAGAAAGTGAAGAATCTTGCCCATATATTGACATTGTGGAGGGAGGGAACAATGAATCCAACTGACTTTCACGGTCAGAATAGAGAGAATCCCTTTTTGTTGAAAGAGGAATATCATTTACAATGCTAGGTTGTGAAGCACTATGCAGTGATGGTTTGTCAACCCAGGTAGTATCTGCCTGGCGCTCTTGGGAGAATGTTGCATTGTACTTGAACAAAACAAAGAATCCACACATCTTAGTGTCAATACATTATATTCTATGAGGATATTCAACTCAAAAAAAAAAAAAAATAGCAGTCCAAAATACATTATATGCACTGGTATTGACTATTTAAGCCTGATTGTTAATAGTTGGAAAATATCAAACTTACAGTTTTCTCAAATAAGGGAAGAACACTATGATCAACCAAAAACTTCCTCAGGTGCCCAACTACTGCTTCCAAAGCCTTAAGGACCTTCATGGCTTCCCCCTGCAGTTCCACAATCCTCTCATCCGCAGCAGCATAAAAGGGAACCTCATCTATCAGAAAAATGATTTGATATCAGCATCATTTCCATCATTGAACAAAAAAATACAGTATTACAGGAAACAAATGAAAAGTTATTTTTCATTAGAAGCATAAAAGTTAAAAGCGAAGACAGCAGCAGCCTTAGGAAAAGGCTCCTCTAAAGTGAGATTGCCTTAAGCTAAGCAAGAAGGATGTATGGATTCTTGAAGTTTAGTGGGATCACAATGCATTGTAAATTAAATCAAAGGTGAATACATCTTTACTTCTCACTTTAAAATAGTCTTAACTGGTGAAAGACTGAAAAGGCAAAAAGCCACCTCATTTCAGTAATCTTCCACAGAAGCCAGCTAAAGATGTCATTAATGTCAGTAATTAAATATATGATTCAGCACACTTTATATGACATCAGTCAATATGGGGAAGAATCAAATAAAAGGATGCTACTAAGACAGAGAATATCATAGATAAATCACACATTACAGGGACAGCAGGCACACCTCCAGACAGTACTCTAACAGAAGCCCCGGTATTTTCCTGTATAGATTTAATTAGTGAGCCCTGCTTTCCAATCAAATTGATAGCCTGTGTTGAGGCCACCAATAAACGGAAAGAACAAAATGCAACCACTGATGCTTTATTCTCTGCATCAATTTCAGATAACCCTGAGACACGTTTAAAAACCCTTATTACAGCATCCAAGGCAGGAGAAAGAGGTGCCTCTGGCTCTTCCTTTCCCGATATGAGTACCTAAAAACAAAATTCAAACCATATCAGGATAAAATAGAATGAGATACACAAATCATATAACTGTTCTCGTCTAAGCAAAAACATCAGGGGGAAAAAAGTGAACTGGAAAGAAGCATCATCTGGACAGAACATAGAGCAACTAAACTAGAGTTAACTTCTATTCACTTGGGCAATTTCCCGCCTTCACTGAAAGCTGCAAGCATATGACACATTTATCACCAACTGTGCAGACACAGTGGCCTCACTCGCAATTCAAATGAAAAAAATTGGAACCTAAGCAGCATAACTATGCCCTATAGGCTATAGTAGAGAAGGCCATGCCACCCAGAAGCATTTTTTTGCGGTGACTTTAACTGTGGGTTCCCACAGATATAGCTGTGAAATGAACCCTCAAATTGGAGTGATGATTAGGTAAAGCCCTCCCGGGAGATTCAAACCTTAACACTGCGGGTACAGTTAGAACCACCCATGGCACCAACATGTCCCGTGCCTAAGAATTTAAGCCCTATATAACCCCACAAAGAAACCACCTCACAGATACTATCTATAAACCACCAAACCTAAAATAATACTCCTGGCAATAATACCTCAATCCAAAACGCACTACAATATTAATGAAATTGTAATTTGGAAACTAAGGAAAGTAACGCATTGAGCTGAAACCAAAACGCGCGAGCACAAAGATTCCAACTTGTAACCTACAGCAAGTGAAAATAAAAATCCTACTGTACAAGCAATATTGAATATTCTATGTGAAAGAACGGAACCTAGTAAGACCTAGAAATAAAATAGGGAACACTTACGATTCGATCGGTGGTGCCAACGGCGCCGACGAGGACCCGAATGCGAGCTTTCGTTTCCTCGCAGGTTTTTTTTATGAGCTCCCCCTTGCGCCCGATGATGCTGCCAACTTTAAGGACCGGCACGATGAGGCGGAACACGCAGTGGCCGGGCCACCCCGGCCACCGCTTCTCGGCGGCGGCATCGGGCGCGGGGTCATCGGCGGTGGTGGAGGGCGGTTCCACGTCTGCGGAATTGTCCGAAGAGATACCGTTTTGGATTGGGTCGAGGGTGGCCATATGTGGAGGTCAGATTAGGGTTTAAGGTTGTTTCGATGGCTCCAGGTTTGTTCTTGTCTACCGAAGCTCTCGAATTGTGAACTCTAGCTACTGCTCAAAGCTCGTGTTTCTCTATTCTCTCTAAACCGTCATGCCTCACGTGCTCATCGTGTGACTTACTCTTCTTTTGTTTTTTGTTTTTTGCTATAATAGATGGGCCTAAGCCCAGTAACAATACACAGGAAGAAGGTTGGAAATTACGTAGATCAAGCCCAAGGCCCAAATTGAAAAGCCGACATGAATGCCATGCGGAGAAAGTTGGAAACTAGTCTAGTAGAGCATTACGCCTTGCTTTTTGTACACTCTTGTTTTATTTTGAAGAAGGGTTTTTTTACCCCTTTATTGTGTTATTCACACTAATTTATTTATTTATTTGGAAATATCATTAATATTACACGTATTTGAACGGTGAGTCATTCTAAACTTTTTGAGTAATGTACACTGTCATTTTTATTGTAATTTTACTGTGCATCATAATTATTGTTTAGCTAGTTTTTACATATTTGAATGCCTTATATTATGAATGAGGTTAACTGATATATGGAAAAAAGGAAACTCGCCAGTGAATTTAATCTTATCATACTCTGCATAATGCTAAACTCGAGTGGGATTGCTTCTCATCAAATATCAAATGAAACAAATAAGTTTTAGGTTATTATAAAATATTTATTTTTTATTTTAAAATTCTATAAAAAAATTTGTTATGTTTTGGATCCCTACTAATTGTGTGGGATTATCTCAAGCATTAGTTAAGTAATAATGTGATAATATCTCAACATATATCAATGATTAAGATGATGTCATGTTATTGGTAAGAATATAAAATATATATATATTATAAGATCCAAAACATATATAAAAATTATATAGGACTCAAAATAAAAAAATAAATATTTTGTAGTTACTCTATACTTTGTTTAAGCCTTACAAAGAGAATACACACGAGTTTAACCCAAAAAAATATGTGTTGAGCATTTTTATTTAATTAAAGTATGAATAATGAATGAGGTTGGATATAAATATTTGGTGTTTATAGATTTTTTTTCGGCATTTGTGTTTATAGAGTATAAAGTTAATTGTTACTTGCGTGAATATAAAGTTTGGAAGTATAATTATCTTTTTAATGTGAATAAAAACAAGTTATAAAATGTCTTCTAACTGTTTAAAGTTGAAAGTAGTTTAATGGGTTTTGGCGCTCGTGATTGTTTAAACCAAAATGCCATATATTTGTCCCTCACTAGAAACATTTAGAGTAGAGATGCGTTGAATTCATACGATTAAAGGAGCAATATATATCTCGACAAGGCTGTCCATGCTTGTGGAGGATGGAATATATGGTCCCCAATATGTCTTTTTTGTTAGCATCTGCTTTGTTTTGTTGATCAACTAGCTTGCTGTATAAGACAGTGGCATCGTGTTATACCAAAAGCGACCCGTACGTGTAAACCTTGTAAGGTCTCTCATTCTAAGCTTCATAGCAATATAGGTTTCTTCTCACTATTGGTCTTACAAATTAAGAATGGGTCTTGTTTGGAATTAATTGAAATGTGTGTATAACCAACCAGCAATAACAGTTTCTGTACATTTTTATTTCAAGTGATAAAATTGTTGACGCTTGCATTTGTCGGCAACTTACGGTTTTTTTTTTTTCTTATTCTTTAAGACGGCCAGTTGCTTGGCTAATAGTAGGGTGAGTAAATTCATCTACCATATAGTAATTAATCATGTTTATTTATAGACTGTTTTTCTATCGGTAATAAAAGGGAATTATGAGATATTTATAAGAGACAGAAGGAAAGAAGTAGAAAAGCTACTTATTGTGACGATTAATTTCCACTTCTTTTCAAGCATTTTGTTTCTATTTATTTTATATGAAATATTAACTCTTTATAAGTTGGTTGGAGGAGGGATTAAAGAAAAACACAACAATTTATAAGTTTGGTGTTTGTATATTTAGAAAGGATGAATAAGTAGTTGCGTGTTCACTTCAATCCATAGTATCGGTTATTAGTTGTACAGTATTGATAATGTTTATTAATTGTCATTTCAATATATACAATTATCACTTCTTATATTTTTTCCGGTGCCAGATGATACGTATCTTTCAAAAGAGATAATAAGATCATATAGTATCAATTAAATTTTTTTATTTAACTAAATTTTATAATTTTAAAATGATTAATTTGATCAATAAAAAATGTTTTATATGGTATAGACATGCATACATAATAGCCAATAGGGCATATGCATTGAGATAATTCCATTAGCTTAAAAGCGTAAAGTCCGCAAAAACAGATTATGTTACGCTGTGGCTAGCTACAATCCACTCATTAAAAAGTTTATCATTAGTTGAAGATAATATTTTGATAATAAAATGAAGCTCATAATGGGTGTTCGCAACCATATGTAGAGTCACATGATTTTATTAAATCTCTACCTTATATTATCGCACAGTCCATAGCTTATCCAATTTCAATGGCCGTGGGAATTCCAAGTCACTCCCTTCCCACGATAAGATGCTGCCAAATATCAACTCTCATCAGTCCATCACATGAGTACATATTTCAAATAACTTTCTTTGGAATTATTCTAAATTTTATGTCAACTTATAATGTAAGTTTTTTAAACATATACAGCATTAATTTTTCAGTTTTAACCATTTAATCTGGCATTCCCTAATACAATATACGACTAAGGATTGAAGCTAAAAATTGTAGCAAATGAAATAGAACCGTTTTTTTTTTTTTTAATCGTAATTTAACAAGTGAAAAAAATGCTTATACGATAATAATTATAACTTTATAAAATAATTTTAAAAGTAGTAATTAACATGATTTAATAACTTATATAAGGATATATGTGAGAAAACACATACTGGAAAAAAAAAAGTGCGGAAAAAGGTCTTCTTTAATTTCTTGCGTCAAATAAGAAGCGTTGGAATATTTATAAATTTTATAAAATATATTTAAAAAGCAAATATATTTTTGAAAATATATAAGTTTCGACATGAAATATACAGTTAGATATTTTTCCTCGAAATATCTTAACTGGAAAAAGACATTCGACTCTGAAATGCAAACAAAAAACAGTAGCTAGCTAGGCATTCATTCATTCCCAATTCTATATACAACGTAAAAAAAAAAAAAGAAGAAAAAACCACTCTGTATACGAAGGAAGACATTTTATTTCTACTCCAGATTTTTTACATGTTCATGTTAATACTTGTTTGACAAAAGACAATATGAGAATATTCACTATTTTATTTTTTATTTAAATATTCATAAAAATGAAATAATATATTTTTTTTCTATACATCATAAATTCTCCCCCGGCCTCTAATTCTTATTCTTAATTAAACTATTTTTTTTATTGAATGCGTTAAAACAGTGGTATTTTCAATTGTTTGAAACTGAACGCCATTGGGGAAAATGACTCAAGACCTTTTTTTTTTATCTCACCAAACAGTGATATTGACTGAATAAATGTTTTTAAGTATACTTGGACCATACTTAAAATACATATATTTGTTATAAATTTTAACTATGTAAAAATAATTATTCATCTTTTACCAAACGTATACGAGGAAACTCGATGTTTCCTGAGTGGCTCTCGAACAACAACTATCAATCATCAATTTTCAAATTGATTTCACAATTGTTGGCAGTGTGGACCGTAGAATGTGTAAACTTGGTAATCCACAAGCTTGTGGAAGAAAACACTAGATTTTGAAATGGTAATGAGGAGTCATTGATGGTAATAAGGCCAACGTAGCATGTTTAAGTGCCACAGATGGGAATGCGGAAGACACCAAAAGTGTTCGAATCTGGTTGGTCTCACATCAGAACGCATCCAAAAGCCCACCTATTTTCTTCTTACACGTGAAAAACTGTGCAACGGCTTACCCATAAAACCCTTGCCACGTAAGCACGAAATCTTAAGCGTCCAATCAAATCGTGCCGCGTCACCAGATAAGAGCCTTTTTTTATATTTCATACACCCAAAATAAGCTTTTGCAGGAGGTAAGGTATGGAATAATCCTGTAGGTACACACATCCATGTCTGTCACTCACGGCCATACTTAGTAAGATTTTCATTACTCAATTACCAATTTGCCCAACAAAACTACTATTTCAATTCCGTCACAAATACGAAATAAAAGTATAAAAACACATCATGAGTGAAAAGTTTTAGTTTTATCATCTAATACGACAAAAAAAGAAATCATATATACATATTCGTTTTCTTCTAAAGAGACATGCAAAAGATATTGTTTAATATTTGTGCAATTTCCTTTTTATTAAAAAATCTCTCCATTATATTATTGAATAGTAAAAATCTAACATGATTAATAATACTATTTCATTTTAATGGATGGTTTGGTGGCAAATCCTGCGATCCAAATAAATGATAGAAAAATGCATTTATTTTATGAATTGTGAAAGGCACAACAATATGATTTAATACAAATAATAATTAAATAATGGCCGGCTCAGCGTGTTAATTGCACAGTTATACTATTCTCCCAAACGCAGTACTTCATTCCATCATTTCTGTCTTCAAATTTTTTCACACCCACTTACTTCTAAACCGGTTGTCCTTCTTTATTTACCATTTTTATAACAAATTTCTATTTTATAAAATTAGTTTATTTCTTGGACATATTTAAAGGTGCTTGCCCTTTAAAATGTATTTTTGCTTTTATAAAACTTGTCTCCTATTTCTGTATAAAATAATTAATTATTGACTAATGTTAATTTTTTTTTTAAGTAACAAGTGAGACATAAAGAAACAGATCCTAAATATTATTGAAATTTTAGAGAAAGAAAGCAGGCAGAGGGATATTATAGTAAAAGAACAAGGTAAAATAATTGAAGAGGGTAAAAGAGAGAGAAAGTAATAGTGGCCCCCACGTTAAGAACAGCAGAGAAACTGAGCATTGTCTCATCCTTCGTTCTCATCTCCATAGCTCCAGCTCCAACACTGCAAGTGTCAAAGAGTGAGTGTGTGAGACTCTCTCTCCTCCACAGTCCACAGTCGGTGGTGGGCTTATACCCCCCTTGCCAAATTGCCTATACATACAGGGACCCCAACGGGTCTTTCTTTCCCTTCGCCTCGTGACTCCTTACTCTCTCTCTCCCTATTACTGAATTTAACACTGCTCAGCTTTCATACACTTCAATCCCTTTTTATTGGTCACCTTTCCCCTTATTCACAGTACTACACTACTTCCTCATCCGCACCAATTTCGGGTTTTGGAATCAATGCCGTGTTTGTAGACTCCTGTTTTAGCTACCCTTTCTACACAATTGAGTAATAAAAT
This sequence comes from Amphicarpaea edgeworthii, assembly GCA_014843725.1. Taxonomy (NCBI): domain Eukaryota; kingdom Viridiplantae; phylum Streptophyta; class Magnoliopsida; order Fabales; family Fabaceae; genus Amphicarpaea; species Amphicarpaea edgeworthii. Next base: position 23,279,225 of record CM026324.1, on the reverse strand, counting down.
AGCATCTCCCAGATTTTTATTTTACCCATTTCTGCTCTCGACTCTTCTACTCTGTCTATTTTATTCCCAACCTTCTTGGCCTTTTCTTCATTTCCCCTTTTTTCTTTTTCTTTTTTTAAATGAGGCAATAACTTTTGTTGCTTGTACTTTTGGGTTTAGGGTTTTGCACCCTTTTTAACAAAAACAGCAAGCCAACTCCACGCCTCTCCAATTCTGAACATTCGAATTTCCGATTAAATAAATCCAAACAACAACACACATAAATTAAACAATGTCTTCTTCGTGTCTGAGTGGAGCCGGGGGAAGAACCTACGGGTTCGATTTCGAATTTGTTAAATCTCCGTCCTCATCTACTAGAACATCACACACATCTTCACCTTCATCGACAATCTCCGAATCCAGCAATTCGCCTCTAGCAATCTCAACGAAGAAACCCAGAACGCCGCGAAAGAGACCCAACCAAACCTACAATGAAGCCGCGGCGCTTCTCTCCACGGCGTACCCGAATTTGTTCTCCACGAAGAACCTCAAAACGCAGGGCAAAGGCAAATTCACAAGGCCCGCATCGGAGAATTTCGATTACGAGTCCTCGGAGATGTTATTGCCGTTCAGAGTTTTGGACGGCAGTTCGTCGTGTTTTCTTTTGGACCAGACGAGCTCGAAGCCCATGATGGAGAGACCCAAAGTGGTGAGCGTGCAGGAGAAGGCTTGTGGGAGCCCCGGCGAGATAAGCTCCGTAGTGAATTTCAATTCCCTCGAATTAAACGACGACGGTGAAGAGAGCCTCGACGCGGAATCGATTCTAGACGAGGAAATCGAAGAAGGGATCGATAGCATCATGGGGAGCAGCAGGGTCCAGGAGGACTCAAACGACGCCGTTCATAACTTGCCCTGGATACTTCCTTTTGGCGGGAAACTGGACTTCCCGAGACCCCGTGTTAGTGCTCTCCGCCACGTCGACGACGGTAACTGGTGGAATTTTCCGGCCGTCGATATTCTTTTAATATCGCCCAAAATTAACACCAAGCCTCCGCCGCTGGCCGCCGAGAAGAAGACCAAGAAGAAGAAGGTCGTGCCGCCGCCGCCGGAGAAACCGCTCGTCGTGGAGTTGCCCAAACCGAAACAGGGTTTGATGTTGAAATTGAATTTCGACGACGTTCGGAACGCTTGGTCTGACCGCGGAACACCCTTCGCGGATGATAGCCCCCTCGCCGACGTGCCGGAAAATGAGGTCACTGTAAGTTCCAATAACTAACACTCTGTTTTCGTAAGTTTCGATAAAAAATCTTAATTGTGAGGCTTATGAAGAAATAACAACGTGTTTAGCAACAGACTTTATGTTAATTTTAATTAAAACAAAAATTTAACCTAAAAAAGTTTGGAGTTTCACTCCTTGGTTAGTGTAGTATGTTTAATCACGTGTAGTATGGGAATCGCACTTTTTAAAACTGAAATAGTAGTAGTAAAGTATTTCATGCGTGTCTTGCTTCATTCCTCTTTTACTTTACTTTTCAAGATATGTTTAAAAAAATAAAGTTCCATTGCAACATTTATTTAACGGATTTAAATTTGGGTATGTTATCCCGGAAAAAAAGGTTAAAGGTAAAAGCATCTTTTTTACTTTTCATTATTATTGTTATGTCGCTTAATTATTATTTTTGTCTTGTATTAGGAAAATTTGTCTTGGGTACATGTTATTTTGTGTCACGGTGTGTATTTAAAAGCACATAGTAAGTAGTAACTGTGAGTGGGTACAGGGTAGGAGGGTGTGGTGCAGGAGTAGTGAATAATTAACGAATATTTGTTTGTTTTTGGTATTGTGGGAAGCAGGCGCGGCTGTCTCAAATTGATTTGTTGTGGGATAATGGTGGAGTGAGAGAAGCTAGCGTGCTGCGCTACAAAGAGAAGCGGCGAACGCGCCTCTTCTCGAAGAAGATCAGGTACCAGGTCAGGAAAGTCAACGCAGATCGACGGCCCAGAATGAAGGTACGAGTCAGTTGAGGACACTTGAAGAAATTTGATTTATGTAGTATGTCAGATAAAAAAAGAAAAGAAAAGGGAAATCTGCTTTATGATTTGGTGATGATAATTGGATAATGAGGGAGGTGCGTTGCGTCACAGTTTATTTTTGTTATGGAGAGTGGACCCCGTTTATTGTGGTTGGTCACTTTGTCCAACTTTTGAGGATCTATCTATTTCATCTTAGTTTGATGCCCTGCTGCCACTGCCACTCTTTAATTTCATCAACAGCTTCTAACGCATGTTTTGCTTCCACTTTTAATTCCCATCACAACATTCTCTTCAGATTCTTTCTTCATTATATATATTGCGCAATAATATAATATAAATAAAACTTGCTGTGTCTATATATCCCGCATCCCGGTGGCCACAACTCAACTAAAGTCCAGAATTTGGACAAAAAATTTATATCAAACTTAAAAACGAGAGTGAAGATTAAAGACAGAAACAGATCAAGAGGCATGATCGTATTCTTAAGAAATTAGATTCTGAATTGTGGCTTCAATTATGTTTTGACAGACGTGTAACTTGTTTGTGATGTGGCAGGGGCGATTTGTTAGGAGGCTCAATTCTAGCTCAAATGCACAAAGATGATAGTATGTAGTAGCAGTAAAGCACATGCTTTTTTGGGACACTTCTTTAAAAAATAAAAAAATAAAAGAAAAAGAAAGAGAAAGAGAAAGAGAGAGAGTTTATCTATATTTTTGTAATTTTTTAGGTTGTTGACTTTTTGAGTTCTTCATACTTAAGTAGTCCAAGCAAATTGCATAAAATACTGTTAGCATTATGGCCTCGGGGAGATTCTTCGTTTCATACTTTGTCTCCATTTGGTCTATACATTCCCAATGCAATCATTAACACTACTACATAAAATTATCAATAACGCCCGCCGCACACGTTTTAACAAGAGATTTTCAATTAATTTATTTTTAATTTATAAGTTATTTTTAAGTTAAAATTAAAAATAATTTTTTTTAAAAAATAAGTAAAATTGTTTAATAATATTTATTTATTTTTAACACAGTTGATATTTAATTCATTTTTTACTTCAAAATAATTTATAAATTAAAAATAAGTTAAGACAAACAGAACTAAGTAAAAAAAAAAAAATTCTAATATTTGTTATTAAAATTTTAAAATGACAAAAAACTATAAAAAAAAGTTACATGATTGTTGTGTTTTTAATTTGATATTTTAAAATGACAAAAAACTAAAAAAAAATTTACATGATTGTTGTGTTTTTAATTTGATATATGTAGTCATTTTCATTTTGAAAAAATAAAAATATATTTAACTCTTTAAATAATATACTAACAAAATAAAACAATTTACAAAAATACACAACTATAATCAAACCTTTTTTCTAATAAAAAAATAATATATTTTAAAAATTGAATGATAAAAAATAACAAACTAATTAGAAAAGTAATAATGAACATAGGTATGATATGGGAGAAAGAATTTTATTTTTAGTTTTTTTCTAGCTCCCAAAAAATAATATAATTAAATTTTAAAAATTTGTATGACGAAATATATATTTAAATTTTTAATCTGATCGATATCAATCTCTTTACACTTAAAATCTTTTTTCTAATTTAATTAAATTAGGGAAAAAATTTCTTTATCCTTAAAGGTATGAATTTACAACTTTAAATTTTTTAATATGTTAAAACCTTTATTATTATTACACTTAAAAGTGATTTTTGTTTTTTTTTTATAATTAAATTACAAATCAAACAAATCTTTAATACTTGTCCTTTGTAAATTTATTATTTAATAACCACTCCTAATTTCTAAATTTCTAATTTCTAGAATACAATATCCAAAATTTAAATCCACTGTTATACTAAAAATGTTTATTCTTAAACATTTGTATTTTATGCATTTTTACATCACTCTAAAAAACAATTGAACTATAAGAGGTTAATACTTCACCTTCAATAACTTTTTTGTGTCTCTTTTTTTTAAGGCTCATTATTGTCGTGATGGTTTCTTGTAGTAGATTGAAGAACTTCCTAAACTAGTCGAATTAGTGTTTGGTGTTTGATTCGCTGGTAATCGGGGTAGGTTGAACAAAGATGAGGAGTGATTTCGTTGGCAACCTCCCCTAGACGACGGAGAATTTGTTGCATCAGTGACCTTCTCCCATTTCTTCTTCCCATCCTTCTTTTTTCCGTAAATGATTTCACGAAGGACAAAAAAATATATTATAAACTCTAATGAACCTTAAATTTAAATAAACCCTAATGAACCCAACAATGAGATTAATTGGATACAACACATTTTTACTCAAAATTATAATAAACAATAATAATATATGATCTATCTCTTGTTTCAAAAAAATATTATTATTTATTAATATTTACCTTTAGATATATAATAATAATAAAAAAAAAGAGAAGATTTTATCTATTATTTATTATTTAGTTATAATAATAATAATAAAAAGAGAAGATTTTGTCACACAACAAATTATTATTTAAAATATCAAAATAAAATTAATTTTAAAACATAAAAAATCATAATTATAATCATTTAAAAGAAAATTGTTAATTTTGCTATGAATTTCTACTAGTTCTGAAGTAGAAGATACTGCTAGTTCCCAACCCCAGTAGTAAAAGAATAAAGAGGACACGCACAATGATACCAAGTAGAATATTCATTCCCAAGAGGGAAACTTGTAATAATGTCATCATCGTCCAAGAGATTGTTCATAGTATGCATAAGAAGACTAGAAAGATTGGATATGTTATGTTCAAGATCAATTTTGAAAAAGCCTATGATAGGGTTGATTGGAGCTTCTTAAGATTGACTATGAAGGAATTTGGTTTCCGAACTGCACAATAGACTTGGTTATGAATTGCACTACTACTACGTCCTTGTCTTTAAAATGGAACAATGAGAGATTACCCTCTTTCTCGCCGAGACGTAATTTTCGTCAGGGAGACCCAATGTCACCTTATCTCTTTCTTCTATGCATGGAGAAGCTAGCACTTCTCATTCAGGAGAAAGTGAGTAGTGGGGATTGACAACCGCCATTCTGTCTCCGAGAGGTGGCCCTAAGATATCACATTTATTCTTTGCCGATAATTGTCTGTTGTTCACTAAGGCGTTGGCAAATCAAGTGCAGTTGGTCCAGGATGTTATCCGTCTATTTTGTCTTGCTTCTGGCTTGAAAGTCAATAGTCAGAAATCTAAGTTCTTTGTCTCTAAGAATGTTCCGCGTAACAAAATCTAGCAATTTGCCATTATATTAGAGTTCCAACACACTCATAATCCAAGCAGATACTTAGGGTTCCCTCTCTTGGTAGGTAGGACCACTAAGGCGGATTTTTCCTCCCTCACAGACCGTGTCAATAGCCGCATTGCGGAGTTGGAAGGGCCAACTCCTTAGTTGTCTTTGTGAGTAACTTTGGCTATGTCAGTTATATCTGCTATCACTTCCTACTCTATGCAAAACCTATGGATCCCGGAGGGAATTTGCAATAAAATTGACTTTAGGTTAAGGTGTTTCATCTGGGGAGGGAATCACAATCATTGAGTAGATTGGTCTACGATCTCTAAAACTTGTGCCAAAAGAGGTTTGGGCATTCGTCGATGTCGCCAAGCTAACATTTCCCTACTTGGCAAGCATGTGTGGGATCTTTTGCATAGCAAGGATAAGTTATGGATTCGCTTACTATATGCGAAATATATTGGCCAAAAGAATATTCTTCACCTTAAGAATTCCACAAGCAGCTCGTATGTTTGGTCCTCTATCATAAAAGCCTTATCTCATCTCAAGTAAGGTTTCACGTTTAGGATTGGAGACGAGGATTGCTTCTTTTTTTATTTGATCCTTGGTTAGAGGAGGGACCATTGTATGGCATGGTAGATGAGGTCCATGAAAGGGACATGTAATTACACGTTAAGGATGTCTATTTTGATGGCTATTGGCATTTTGATGTCCTTATTACAACCTTGCCCTAAAACATTCGGAACACCTTTTTGTACTTGTTTCTTAATCCTTCTATGCCGGATATTATTAGGTGGAGTGCATCTAGCTCGGGAAGGTATGATACCAAGTCCACCTATGCGTGGTTGAGCCGAGAGCCTGCTTTTCATCTTACCTGTGTTGAGTTTTGGTCATGAGTGTGGAAGTCCAAGCTACCTGAGAATGTTAAACACTTTATTTGGCTCACCTATAGAGGGAGTCTTCTTACTAACTTTTTTTGCTTCATGCGACATATTACTACTGATTCTTCTTATTGCAGGTGTAGAGATGCTAATGAAACATGGATTCACATCCTTCGCGATTGTCCCTATGCATGTAAGGTGTGGTAATACATCTAGTTGTAGTATAGTCTTGATTTCTTCATTAATGATGCTGCATACTGGCTCAGAAGTAACATTTAAGGAAATTTTCAGCTCTTATTCGACATCACTTGCTGGATGATTTGGCGTGCGAGGAATGGGGTGGTTTTTAACGATATAATTTGGCCAGACTAGTATATGCATAACCAGATAAGTTCTCTTCTATATCTAGTCAAAAGGACAAGCTTGACCAACTTATCCTCAACAGATAGGATACTGGTTAACTGGGAACCTCTTCTGCAAAACTACATCAAGATCAATACAGACGGTAGTTCCTTTAGTAATCCTGGCTTGTTAGGTTTTTGTGGCGTTCTACAAGATTTTGCAGGCAATTGAATCACGGGTTATATGAGCAATTGTGGTTTTACTTCAAACTTCACCGCTGAGCTATATGCTATTTTCCATGGCATTAAACTTGCCTACACAAAAGGTTTCTCTAATGTTATTTGTGAGACAAATTCCACCACTTCTCTGAAATTCATCATTGAAAGGCTCGATGTTGTTCATCTTCATGCAGGTGTGGTTTCGGCCATTCGTGATTACGTACAACTACCTTGGAATATTAGCTTCAAGCATACGCTTAGACAAAAATAATGTGATATACATTCTTGCTAAATCAGGAGCCAAATCCTCTTCCCCGTTTATTTTATTAAATTCTTGTCCAGCTTCAACTTCGAATTACTTAGTTGTTGATGCCTCAGACACCCTCTTTTGTAAGCCTTAGTATCATTTTTTTAATTTCTTTATTCATAAAAAAAAAAAAACGATAGAATACCAAAAATCTGCATAAGTATACAATAATAGAGTTGATCAAGCATGGTATAACAGTGTAGCATAGTTTGATACTTTAAATAATAATTTGTTATGTGACAAATTTTCTCTTTTATTATTATTATTATTATAATAACTAAATAATAGATAAAATCTGAACGGCAACAACATCTCCGAGGACTCGTAATCGAAATTCTCCGATGTGGGCATTGTGAATTTGCTTTTGCCCTGCGTTTTGAGATTCTTCGTGGAGAACAAATTCGGGTACGCCGTGGAGAGAAGCGCCGCGGCTTCATTGTAGGTTTGGTTGGGTCTCTTTCGCGGCGTTCTGGGTTTCTTCGTTGAGATTGCTAGAGGCGAATTGCTGGATTCGGAGATTGTCGATGAAGGTGAAGAAGATGTGTGTGATGTTCTAGTAGATGAAGACGGAGATTTAACAAATTCGGAATCGAACCCATAGGTTCTTCCCCCGGCTCCACTCAGACACGAAGAAGACATTGTTTAATCGTGCTTATTCACAAGCGGCGGTTATTATTTTCACGTGTGCTAATTTCAACAAATAATCTGTGTTTTGCCAAGATCATAAAATAATTTCAATTAGCATAACACATCACCGTCTTCAGGAGTTTATATCATTTCTCCAATTGCTGTCAAATTAAAAAAAAGGGTGTAGCGAATCTCTGTTTTTCTTCTTCCCCTGTTCTCTGCATCGGCTGAAGATGACCTCACCCGACACCCTTGCATTCATGGAGCTCGCCATACAACAAGTAATAATGCTCTGAATACATCTTATATGTTGATTGTGCTTAGTCTACGTTCAAATGTTCATTCTTGCCTCTCTTTTTTATTATTATTTCATTGGATTGAAATTTAACTCCTTTTATTTCTTGTTATTGCTCTGCTTTATGTGACAGGCAAAGTTAGCTTTGGATGTTCTTGAAGTGCCTGTTGGGTAAGTTACCTTCACAATTTCGTATTACTTGAATACTATTGGAACTTTAACTTGTAATTCACAAAGGTGTTGTTAGGATTAGAATGTGTTAGGCAAGGGTGTTGCCCAGCATTGCTGCTATTTTTATTTTATTTTTTGCATTAATTAGACATGGAAATGCATTCTATGGTAATTAGACATTTCATTAGATGGTTGAAATCAGAAAATTTTCAGTATTTAAGTATATAATGGCTAAGGAAGGAGGAAGATTAAAATCATACTGATTTTAATGTTTGAAGAAGATGACTGTCCTCTTCGTGTCATAAATATATCTAAAGAAATTGGCTGAAGATGACTTTTTCATATCATTTGTTGAGTGTAGAATTGGCTGATGTGAATCTTTGTTCCTTCATCGTCTTGATTGTATTCTGCAGTGATTAGATTAGAGAGATTTTGTCTGACACTTCATTGGAGCATTATTGCTTTGGTTTACTCTGTTTATGTGAACTGTAGTATTTGTTGCCAGATGTGTAATTGTTGAGGATGGCAAGGTTATAGCCTCAGGCAGGAATCGAACTACCGAGACACGAAATGTAATTTGATCAATGACCTCTTTTCTGCTTTCTTACAATAATTTTCTATGCTTTCTTTTATATTTAGATACTCCTTTAATAATCTTTTTTTTTTTTTTTTTTACCACACTTTAATAATCTATTTGTTGTTTGTAACAATGGATTGTTTTTGAATGTTATGCTTGTCTACTGAAACCTTCATTTATGAAATATGGCTTTTGTAAGTTTATTTTTCTTGGATAGAGGCATTATTAGCAGACATTTTTTCCCAGTATAAATGGGAACCAAATTGCATATGAAATTTTAAAATGGTTTTACACTGTCATTTAATCACATACATTCATGTATGCTAAGTTTGTTATAATCATTAGACGTGTATCAAAATTTATACTTAAAAAAGCTATATAGTGAAAACTGAGTTAACCCTCCCAGTCTGGCCTTAAAAACCATAAATTATTAATTTCTACAAACATACAGTGTACTCTTCAAATGACAGAAAACATATAGAAAATGTGGAAATTTGTAAGTTGAAAACATTAACTTAAATAAATTGCTTTTGGTGGTAATAGGTTTCTATTTGCATGGAATTTACATGTGATTTTTTTTGCATTCTGCTATTGGTTTTATGAACTTGGGTGAGTGACCACACAACTTGTTAATGTTTGTTTTCACTTCATCCTTGATGACCCTGAATGTGATTCTGGATTAAGTACTTTCATTATAAATCATAAAGAAAAACATTGGAATGTTCTAGTAAAAAAAAATTGTTATCAATATGTTGTGATAAGAAACTTTCATTCTTTCTTACACAACTTAAGTAAAGGTTATTACATGTTTCACACCAAAGCTTTATATTCTTTAATCACACTTTTTGGCTGTTCTTCATTACTGTAATTGTTTTATCACCCATGAATTTCTGTTATCATTATTCAATACTTTTTTACAGGCTACAAGGCATGCAGAAATGGAAGCTATAGATGTGCTTCTAGGGCAGTGGCAGAAAAATGGACTTTCAAGGTCTGAAGTTACTGAAAAATTCTCAAACTGCAGCCTTTATGTTACCTGTGAACCGTGCATAATGTGTGCATCTGCTTTATCAATTTTAGGTTTGCTCCTCCAAGTCTTCAGGTGATCAATCAATAACAGTTGCACTCTTTTGATTGTTCTTTCTAATTCATTTGTTTGTGTATTAAGTCAGGTATAAAGGAAGTATTTTATGGCTGTTCAAATGACAAATTTGGAGGCTGTGGATCGATACTGTCATTGCATTTAAGTAACACCAGACTACTCAATAAGTATGTCTCTTAACTCAGCACCATCTATGAAAGCCTTGTCTTGATCTATTATTATTATTATTATAGTTAATTCTCATTTTTCTTCTAATTAATAGTGAAGTCTCACCGGGAAAGGATTTCAAATGTACTGGAGGTATAATGGCATCAGAGGCTGTCCTTCTCTTTCGAACATTCTATGAGCAAGGAAATCCCAATGGTAAGTTACTTTTATCTATTCTTACTAGCACACTGCACACAACTTTCTAAAGCTTTCAGATTTTGTTGATATGTGGTTCCATATAGGCCAAAGTAATAATACTTATGCTCTTTTAATTTATTCTCAGCTCCAAAGCCACACAGGCCTCTAGCACGTCAAGTTTAATTTGTATATCACTAGGTTGGTTTTCATTATTTCTGTGATTATTTTATGGCTGAAAGTTGTTTGTTGCTAATCCTGTGGTTTGAATTTCTTTTTCGTCTTCTAATATTTGCTCAGAGACTCACAGTAGCTGCTATTGTTATCTGTCATGACCTGGGAATCCATGCAACTGTAGCATTCTGGACGGGTTCAAGCTGATATTGAATGCCATGCAAGGCTTTTCAATTCGAAAAATCAACTTCATGTATGATTAGAAAGATGAATCAAAGGTTGTTGTTTGAAAGGAATCTTACTGGATTAAGTTCAAACTAATTGCCAAATGGAATTGAAGCTTTTCAATTTTGTTAAATATTTGTGTGTTTTTGAAGGTGGGGTTAGTTTCCATTTTATTGTATACGTAATTCCCAGTTATGGTGATATGGTCTATTCAGGGATTGACACGTTCAGCCTATAATATTAGAGTAACTTATTCTTGCCATTATTCTTAACCTCTTAAGTAGACAGTGTGTTATATAAAATACAAACAAAATTTAGATGATTGAGACCATTTTATTTTTATAAATAATGATGGTAGATTTATATAGGGAGCTTTGAAAGCTCATATCAATATCTATACGATCTACCTATACTTTAACAGTTCTCTACAGAAGTTGTCTTCTTTGGTCACATCGCCCTTACAATTCGTCAGTGTCGATTATTGCTTTGTTTTTGTCTGAAATTTTCCCGGAAAACAACCTAAGTTCAAAGGTGCATTCTACAATGCACCAAAGGTAAAAACTACATGGATGTACTTAGTGCATTTTTATTTTTTTTATCAAATACTTAGTATATATTTGGATGAATTTTTATAAAATTGATTTTAAAATAACGTAATTGATGTTTTGAATATTTTTAATATAAAATCAAGTTAAAAATAAAATTTAGTAAAAAAACATAGATTCAACCCAAAAGTTATTCAAAATTACTTTGATTCATAATCAATTTTGGATCTAAAATTAATTCTGATTTTTTTTTTCAACGCAAAATCAATCATTTGAAAACTTAGTCTAAAATTAATTTTAAACTAGAGTGAAATCAAACACACTTAAAACTACAGTATAGTATGGTAGGAAAATCATGATGGCACTATGATTTCAACGTCGTTTACAACTAATAGAAACATGCTATTAGTAGTAGTTTAATCAGAGATTAATTCAAGTTTTCAATTAATACTTGCAACATGTTTTGGTTTGGCGATGAGTCTCCAAAATCGTGTGTATTTTTTAGAAGTATCTATGGAATAACAACCCCTCCGAGAAGTATCATTCATAATTTCATGTTGAAGGTAGCTTTGAGCAAGCCAATATTATAAAGTGATTTGAGACAGGAACTAATATAATTGACTTTGAAGCAGTTCCTTTCTTTGAATAATACAAGATGAGACAGGAACTAACTACGAATCATGTATTCTTACTTCGGATTTTTTCTTTTATAGTTATCATTCAACCTTTTCCCTTAACACAGCTGTGGGCACATATACAATGGATGGTTCATTAGAATGGGGTTCATTTGAACCCTTAACTCTGTAAGTTTGAATTGCACTTAATTTTTGCTTCATACTATCTACTTTAGTCTTCAGTTTGCTTAGTCTTTCAAATTCCAACTCTGCCACCTGAGAGTCTCCTTCAAATGTAAAACTTACCAACCTCTTCTTTCTTTTCTTCAACAGTTTCTTCAAGCTCACATCATCACTGATCTCCATAAGGTCCTGAAGGGGAAAAAAAAGTGAAAACTTGTTAATGGGGTCCTTCCCGATCCAAAAAGAATTACTAGTGCAAAAAACTTGATAATGAAAAATGTTAAATAAACATGGGCCCTCCTTTCTTCAAGTGACTGAAAAAAAATGCTCTCTTTGAAACTCTTTATTAGCCTTGTTTACTACTTCTCAAGCATACAATGCTTATAGAACATGATACTATTAGAAAAGCACCTTGTTGCCATTTTCTCCTGGAGGTGGAGGAGTTTCTGGTTGTCTTTCCTTGCTAGATGACTTTGTTTTCTTTCTTCCAGTGACATTTTTAACATCCTTTTGGGAACGTGTCGTAGTAATTTTCGAGGTCTTCGATTTCAAAAGATCAGCATTCTCATGATTTTGTAATATGGAGTCCTTTGTAGGAGTGATACTCTGAAGCTGATCTGCTGCTCCTTCTACTTGATGCTGAACAAAATCCACTCAAATTAGAGTTCATTACAAATTACAAGGACTAGACAATTTCTGACTGCGTGACAGAAAAAAGGAAGTTTTATATCTTTCAAAAATACGTAGATTATTTTCTTCCTCTTCGCATAAAGATAAGATTTTTTATCATATAATTTACAAGGCTCTATCTGTTTTTAATCATCAGGCAATACATATTAAATGATGTTAGTTATTGCAATATAAAACTACCATAGCTCTTCAAGGCAAATCTTGACATTGTTCAAGATCAATTTTACAAGCAGAGAAAGTAAAATTTAAACACTTTAATAAACAACTAAATGATGTATAAAAGGGATGACAGTTCTGCAAAGATCTACATGTGGGAGAATTTCTGGTAAAAATAGTGGAAGACAAAATAAGCTTGCATAAATTGGATAATGAGAGATCAAAATATGGCTTACCTTTCTGTTTTTAAGTGCTAAGTAACGTGCATTTTTGAACCATTTGCTTACCTGCATTTTCTAGCAGAAGTTAGTAACTGAAAGTCTGAACAAATTAAGAGTTTCTAGACATTCAAAAAGATCAAGACAAAAGTAACTGGAATAACTATTTGGAACAAGGTAGTGTGCACCAAAAGCAAATACAACTTCATAGGCAAATTCAAATGAAGATAGACAAAAGTAAGTCATCACCTTCTCAATGTTTAGTCCCAGCTCTTTTGAAAGACCCTCTCTTATAGATCTTGGAGGAAGTTCATTCTCAGCAAAAACTTGGCGAAGCTTCTGGCTCATTTCATAAGAAGATGGAAAAGAGATAAATTAAAGCACTTACAACTCTTTTATAAATAAAATGACCAAGTGTTTCTAGTATTACCTCTACTGCATCACGTGGAATCCTAAAACAATGCCTTTTGATCTTTATGCTTGAAGAATCTTTTCTAGTCATGTTGTGCTCATTATTGGGGTGTATGTTCTCGCTTCCATGCAAAGTCATGAGAGAATCAACAGCATCAGACTCCTTTTCTCTTCGCTTTCTTTTGCCAGGACCCCAGTCTTCATCTTCACTCAATTGTTCATATGCAGGAGCATCTTTCCCAAACATTTCCTGGAAAGATGAACTCGGATGAAACTTCTTTTGCATGATCTAAACTATGCTCAAATTAGGACAGCAAATAAAATCAGGAACTCTATATTTTAGTATTTCCCTGCCCACTTCATTAAAATAGATATTGGGATAATTTTTCCAGTGAGAAAGAACAACAGTGTGTGTCTGTAAATAGACTGGTAAAATGACAGCCTTAAACTATAAGATAATCAACATTTGGTCAGTAACTTGTAACTTCTATACAATCACTGAAGCTGTAGCTTTAGAATTGAGAACTTTAATTTACTTTTTTCTAAAACACAACTTCATATCTTACATCATAAAGTTGCTTGTAGTCAACTTCTTTTCGCTGCCTACGACCGCAGGCTTTGTCCTCGGACTCATCAGAATCTATGCTGCTATTGACAGAAAAATATTCATGACTGACCCCATCTATCGGAGAATATTCACCATCAGAAGAACACAGACTGGTAGAACTGCTTAAATCGTCGGATGCACTATCATTAGTTCCTTTAGTGTTGATATTGTGGCCTTCTTCTTTCCTCTCGGGGTCATAATCATCATCTTCGGAATCATCTGATGGCCATTCTTCTTCAGGATTCAGTAATCCAGTCTCACCATCAGGTATAGCAGCCTCTTCTTTGAATACATCCTTAAATTATGGCACAAAGGATTAGTTGAACCAATAGGAATATATGGATTTGGATTCTTTAAAGTGAGGGGTACACTTTAAGGAACAAAGTCTAACAAATAACAGTTAACGAGAAAATTGAGCGAGTAAATTCTCATATATACATGTTTTGTTACACGTGCACTTATATTTTATAAAATTCAACATTGATAGTATATATAGAGAGAGAGATGAAAACAGAAAAATAGATGGTGCTGTAAGAGATTATTATGTTAAAAACCTGCCAAGTACTGTGCAAGGAGAAGTGAGTTCCAAGATGAGCATTCGTTGCCTCCAGTATTTCCATCTTACATTCACAAAATTTACAAAACCAACCCTGCTCTCCAGGAGGAACTGCAATTTTGTTTAATGAAATCAACGCACAAGAAGTTGCATCTTAATAGAAACCGTGAAAACCATCTTAGGGAACTCACAATTTTCAGTGTCCAAAGGAGGGTCTAGACAATTTTGGTGAAAAGCACGCTTGCATGCACCATTGCATAGTATAATATCATTATCTGGAAGTTCTTCACGCACCTTGCACTTTACACAGAATATCTAGATGTAGAAAAATAGAAAAGTGAATATACGGCTTCTAATATGTTGAGCCTTGTCACTCCATACAACTTAACTTCAGAAAATGAATCACTAGCAAAATAAGATAAGGTGTGAAGCAGGCTCACAAGTATTAAAATGGAAAGAGTACAGAAAACATTTAAATGCAATGAAGTATTCAAAGTGTTGATACTTGCTCACATGATCATGGTCAACAAATGCATCTGGAGCAATGGCAGAATCTTCAATGCCACTGAATGAACCAAGAGAATCCAACTGGCGAATGGCGTCACGAATACCAAGTCTAAATTTTAAAATCTGCTTCCTTGCTCGTTGTAGCTCCTTTTCTGGCCTAATCTTTTCTCGACTGTTAAAGGAATTTCCATCAATGCAAAAAAAATAATGATGAGCCATGGTGCAATTTGTCAAGGGCTAGTGTTGGGTCAAAATAGCTAATAATTGTTTACAGATAAGATCACACTGCATTACCGAAAGTTGTTTTCCATGAAAAATGTTTGAATAAACAAGCTATTTGGAGAAACAAAACCATCCTGGTTTATAATCAACTGTATAGTATATCCATACCAACTTTTTCATCAAAAACATAAACCCAACTAGAATGAATACATGAAAAATCCTGATATCACCAAATTAAATTTAGTATTACTCAATAAACCAGCCATTTATATACTTATATTTCCTTAAATAATACAGTCCCCTAAATTTTTCATGTGATAAATTTCAAGTGACATAGAGCATGCATTTCTTATGAATAACAATAACAAAAATCAATTAAAAAGTATCCCATACCTCTGACCTTTCCAACCTTCTCCAGAGTAAGCATCAATAAGGTTCTGCTCTAGCTTCATTTTGATTAAAAGATACCTTGTTCTCCTCTGCAGACGTGAAGGATCGTCAAGATCCACATTATTCCTTTGCCTTTTTTTCTTTCTCTTCCTCTTCATTTTTTGAAGCTTTACTGCTCCGTCAGCATCTTTCGCCTCTTTTCTAGAGCTAAGAGAAACTTTTTTGCCTTGCAACTTTGAGGATGGCTTCTGTGAAGATTTTTTGTTCTTCACTGGCAAATTTTTTCCAGTAATCAATTTCTTATCTGAAGAATCCTTATACGGCCCTTTGACCTTGATAGAAGAGATAACTCTCTTCCTTGATATGTCAGTGCCAACATTTTTTGTATGAGATTTTGATCCCACTTTCACTTTATCCTTCTTCCCTTGGCCCTTCTTACGCACCTTCAAAGGACTGGATTTTTTAGATCCTTTGTTGTTTAACTTCTTCTCAGTATCCCGCATACTGATATATTATGTGCCAATCCTGAAACTTAAGCACAAAATAGATCGCGTGATTGAAGTTAATCGTACAGCGATAGTCTAGACTGAACCATTCCAACACATACACGTATTCTGTATAAAAAGAACAAGGATTGGAACAGAAATTGAACTTAGCAATGCAGATTAACGTTGGTTCTTATCCATTGTTCAAATATAATTACTCAATAACCTTTATCATATTCAGAGAAGAAAAATGCTGACCCGTAAAAGAAAATGAGCACTACAACTGATCAAATACATGAAATCAAGGAAGGATGAAACAGTGCCAAACATTATACCAATTGGCAAAGAGTGGAGCATTACATGGATAGTACTCGTGGAAGAAATAACATTGAATCATGAATCACTTGATGAATTTAGCAAAAAAGAGAGTCAGGGTATGATGCTTTAGACCCTGATCATTAGAATCGCAAATAAGTTGTAACCAGTCATTCAAATCAAGAAAAACAAACACTTGTGATCAGAAGAAGAACACACGCCAAACACCCCAAGTTGTAAAGAAACAAAAAATAAAGGCCATGACACGATGGAAAGACCTTGACTTTGAATCCAAATGTCAAACCCCACAAGAGTTTGAGGCAAAAGAAACAAAACCAACCTGTAACTGAAGAGGAACAAGGTGAAAGATCAGAACTTTTTAAGACCCTGAAGCTGTGTGAATATGTTGAAAGTGCATGAGTTGGAAGGATTAAATAAGTGAAGTTGGATTTGCGAGATTGGTTTGAATTTGAAATTGGGTCTCAGATTCCCAATGTTGATTGATGGAACCAGTCGCCGCTAATAGCTACTCCAAGCGCCACCAACGGTTAGCTAAGCTTCTTGTTATGTTGCCATTCCCATTCCATGAATCTCTCTCTTTCTCTGCTCTTCTCTCGCTTTGTGTCTGTGCTTTTATTGTATAAGTAATTGTGGCAGAAACGGAAACCAAAAACAAAAACAAAACATTGGTTTGCTCTTTGAAAAATTCAGAGAATCAATCAGAGACACTGTTGGCAATTCTATGTAGCCAATGTGTGTGTCTCAACTCGTCAATGCACCATAGGAAGCAAAAAATGCTCAGTTATATACAAAATGTATCTTTATGTGATCTCCGAATAGATTTAGCTTAGCAGAAATTACCGGTTTAATTTCCTGTCAGGCTATTTGCTACATATTTTTGGTAAATGATAATGATACAAAAATTAAAACGGAAATTGGTATTAGTACTAACACTTTTGGTTTTTTCTTCTGTATAACAATGTTTTTATTTCATTTATCTATCCTGTTTTTTATGCATTAAAGGTGTGGTTGTTGCCCAACTCATAATTTGAAGTTAATTTCATTTTTATACGTGTAGTCAAGAATCAAACTTTGGTTAGTTAATATATTTAAATTTATCTATGACAAACTCTTTTGATTTTATGTTCATTTTTGAACACTTTATTTTATTTATATGCATTGTAATCATTGACAGTTTACTAAAAACATCTCTCAAAAGTTACTTTAGCATATCATAAATTGACGTATTTATATTTGTGACGAGGACTGTTTTTTTTTTTTTTTTAATAAATATTTATTCTTTACACCAATTTTAAAAGAATCTACGTGTCAGATTATATTAGATCATTGAAGAATCAAACAAAATATTAGTCCATTTTTTGTTTTGAAAATAAAAGTTTAATCGTACATTTTACATACAATTATCTCATTTTATAAATTTTATCATCTAAGTTTTTTTTTTTTTTCATATTTTACTATCATGTTTTTTTTTGTATATTTTACTGATTCGTTAAATTTGTAACATAGTGCTAATGTGTTTCTAAAAATAACGAAAAACATGGTAGTAAAATAAGTGGAAATTGGAAAAAAAAAATGATAAAATATGCAGAAAAAATTAGACTGAAATGCAAGAAAATTAAAAGCATGATAATAAAATGCGTGAAAAAAAATTAAGTGATGAAGTTTGCCATTAAGAAAAAAAAAATGATAGTTATAGAACATATTAAGGGGGTAGAGTGATCGTTGCCAGATGGGAATGGGATAATACTTCAATTCCATGAAGATTAGATAGACACATCATGTTTAGCATGAAGTAGCAGTTGTGATTCTAAACTGAATCAAATCATGTTTGTTGTTTGAAAGTTGAAACATGGAACACGTCCATAATGTGAATGTGAATAGCAGCATAACACTTTGGAAGTGATCTTTCCGGTGAAACTAATTTCTTTTGCCCCCACTATCCAAATAATCTAACTTTTGTAAGCTGCAAAAAGAAAAGGCATATGGAAAATATGTTTTAATAATCAACTGGGCTTTAAGAATAGCAGCATAGCACTTGGCAAAAATTTGCTAAGAAGTGATTTGGTTGCAAGAACAAGGACCACATTGTCTGTCATCAAAACATTGAAAATTATGATGTAAATGAATATCAGAAGTACAAGAAAATAATGAAAAAGAAAAGGATATTTTATTTTCATTGACTTGTTTCACAAAATCACAATAGATGGCAGAGGAGTTTGGATGTAGTAGGCTTCATTATTGAATTATGAAATGAAAGGATAGCACTTACACAGGAGCTTATATTCTTCTTTATAGTTTGAGTTATTAATGCCACGTGTGCATTTGATTTTATTAAACAGCCAAACAATGAAATAGAAGGAATACTAATTTTTTTTAAAAATTAATTAATAATTTAACGAACCATACAGCCAATACACCGAAGGCAAAGTTGGATCACACGTGACAGAGAAGAGAGTATGAATGGACATTTTGGTAATTTCATGCAAGACCAAACGGAACCCGCCTTTTTCTGTTTTAATTGAAAATCAAGGAACAGAATCTACACAAACTGTGGTCAATTTTTTCCACAAATTTAGTTAGGGCTCACCAAGCCTAAAACTACCAAAACACCCTTTGGTCGTTGGTTCCTTCTTTTTGTCGTTGGAAAACAACACAGTGACAAAGAAGAAGAAGGAGGAGAAGAAGAAGGAGAAGAACATTCATTTTTTTTTATGAAGCCAAGAAGGAGAAGAACATTCATTGTTCCTTCTTCTTTCTCTCTCTCTCTCTCTCTCTCTCTCTCTCTCTCTTTCCATCAAATTCAATAATTCGGTGAATGGGAACATACCAGACCTTTAGAAAGGCCTACGGTGCTCTCAAAGACTCCACCACGGTTGGCCTAGCAAAGGTCAATAGCGAATACAAGGTACATTATATCTATGTTTTCCTCATTCAATTTTATTTATATGTTTTTCTACAAATTAATCTTCTAGTTCTATTGATTTTGATTTTTCAGATTCCCTCTATTTTATACGTTTTGATGTTGTTCCATTTTCTATGTAATGTAAGGAATTGGATATTGCAATTGTGAAGGCTACAAGTCACGTAGAATGTCCTCCTAAGGAACGTCATGTTAGAAGTGAGTTCTCAAATTTTGTTGAATCATTAATCTTCAATCTATTATGCTTGGTTGAATTCCAATTCCATCGATCTCATTGCTTGCATTGGAAGAAATTAGAAATTAGATCATTAGTACCAGAATGCCAAATTGTGATTTTGATCATAACTTGTTTCTTTGCAGAAATATTCTATGCAACTTCATCACACCAACCGCGTGCAGATGTGGCTTACTGCATACACACACTTGCCAAGAGGCTTGCAAAGACACGAAATTGGATAGTAAGTCCTCTTTGATTGCACTAACAGCTGCGAATTGCAGACATTACTACTCAATAAAGACAATTTTCAATTTCAAAACTGAATAATGGCATGTTACATTACATGACAGGTTGCTATAAAGACATTGATAGTGATTCATAGAATATTGAGAGAGGGTGATCCTACTTTCAAAGATGACCTCATAACCTACTCGCGCAGGGGACGTTTTCTTCAGATATCTAATTTCAAAGATGACTCAAGTGCTCTAGGTAGATTAGACAGACCCTCTTATTATCTGATTTTTTTTTTCTTTCATTTTATCTATGCTTAATTAGATTAGATTTCTCTCTATGCAGCTTGGGACTGTTCTGCATGGGTTCGAACCTATGCACTCTTTTTAGAAGAAAGGCTTGAATGTTGCAGAATCCTTAAATATGACATCGAAGCTGAGCGTTTATCAAGACCATCACTAACTATAACTCAGGTGTGTGCTTTGTTAGAAAACTTGACTAACCACCTTTATTGGTGTTTTTCCTTCTGGCCGTAACTTTTTTTTTCTTACACAAGACTCGAACTCGGAATCTAAGAGGACATTTTAATTTTGTTCACACATTAATTTTCTCCATACTACTTTGTTTACTACTTTTAGAAAATTAGTAACTTTCAGCTTTGACAGGGACATAGCAGAACACGGATGTTGAGTAGTGAAGAGCTATTGGAGCAGTTGCCTGCACTGCAGCAACTTCTTTACCGCCTAATTGGTTGTGAGGTAAGAATCTGTGGAGAAAACTTTGATTTTGTATCTTCATGCTCTTTATCTGTTATGCCATATTTTGTAACATTTAATTTTCTTTAATATCGTGCAGCCTGAAGGATTGGTTTTCAGCAATCATCTTCTACAGTATGCACTGGCCTTGGTAATGCTTGTTTAATTTGTACTTTTCACGTAATAGCACTTTTATGTATCATCTGATATAATTTGTACTTTTCCCTTTTTCTTTTAGGATTCTGAGCATTGTATTATTTCTCTAACATAATTTTACCGCTTCTGAAAATATCATTCAGATATTGAAAGAGAGCTTCAAAATATATTGTGCCCTGAATGATGGAATCATAAATCTTGTGGATGGGGTAACGTCTATCTCAGTTTAACATGTAATTTTGATTACTTCACTTGAATTAATTTATAATTGTACTAACTATTGAAAGTTGCAGTTTTTTGATATGCCAAAATATGATGCAGTGAAGGGGTTACTTATTTATAAAAGAGCTGGCCAACAGGTTTACTATGCTGCTTTCCTTCAGACCCATTCTTTTTGTTGTCCAATTTGAATTGGTTTTGTGCTCGATGAAGCTTTGATGATCATTCTTACTGTGCAGGCTGAAAAACTTGCTGACTTCTATGAATCCTGCAAAAGATTGGACCTTGCTAGGAATTTTCAGTTTCCAACCTTGAGAAAGGTTCTTTTTTACTCATTACTAAAAATAGTTAATTTGATATCATAATATTCAGTTTCTCACTGAGATCATTCCCTTAATAAACAGCCACCTGCTTCTTTTCTTGCCACAATGGAAGACTACATTAAAGAAGCACCCCTGACTGCTACTAAGAGACTGGTAAGAAAAAGTGATATACAAATTTAGTGTATGAGATTCAAAGAAAACCTGCTTTAATGTTAATTGTTCTTAAACTTTTGTATGCCCACAACGTACTTTGTTAATAAATTTCATGCAACATCAGGAGTATCACCAAAATGATCAATCACCTCAAAGACAAGAAGAAGAACCCAAAGCATCTGAAGGGGCTCAAGCAATTGAGAAACCAGATGAAGAAGTTAAGGAGGAAGAGCCGGTAGTTATAGATGAAACACAGCCTAAGGAAGAGGAAGCTGAACTTCCTCCTCTGATATCAACTGATGATACTGATGATTTGCTGGTGTGTTTTTTTGGTTGTGTTTTTGGTTTGAGATGTTGGTTGGTTTGATGGAATATATAATATAATACAATATATTTGTCCACCTTTGCAGGGTCTAAACGAAATAAATCCCAAAGCTCAAGAACTAGAAGAAAGCAATGCTTTGGCGCTTGCAATTGTACCATCAGGCGGTAAGACCCAAAGTAATTGATAATTGATAATTAAAGACAAATTTCATAGTGCAAGCCACTATAATGCCTCTCTAGAGAATGGACTATGGAGATGGGAATTTGCTTCACTAATGAGAGATGATATGCTAGCACTCATTTCACACAGATAATATTACAAATAAACTTGTATCACCTATTTTCTATTTAATCCTCAACCGTGTCCATCATTTAACTAACCATCCTTCTTGTTTGCTATTTGATTCAATTCTAATTCCAAGAGTTTGCGATTTTATGTAGGATATAACTCAAGCAATCTTGCTTTGACTAACATGAGTGGAGCTTCTGGTTGGGAACTTGCACTGGTTACAGCACCAAGTAACCATACAAGCCAAGCAACAGATCGCAAAATGGTTAGTTTGAGCTTATCTGTTAATAAGAGACATGCGGATCAATGTTACTTTCACACGCTACAACCAATGTGGCCTAAAACGACTTTTATAGGATATTATTCATCTCACATATTAAGGCTATAGGTACAGTTTCACACATGTCAATAACAGTAAAGGTCTGTTAAATGCATATACTGCAGACAATCTATCTCTTATAAAGAATAGCTCATAGTGCTTTCCAACACCTTAAGCTAAATGAGGTTATGGTTTGTCCTTTAAACAAATGTTCTTTTTCCCCTCTTCAGGCTGGTGGGTTTGACAAGCTATTACTAGACAGTTTGTATGACGATGAACATGCAAGGAGACAACTTCAACTCCGTAATGCAGGCTATGGATATGAGGGAATAGATGTACATAATCCATTGGATCGTTATAATAATCAGCAGGATCCATTTGCAATGTCCAACAACATAGCACCTCCAACCAATGTGCAAATGGCATACATGGCTCAACAACAGCAACAGCAACAGCAACAATATAACATGATGATGGTCCCTTACCAGCAGTATCCACAGACTCAATACAATCAACAAATGGCGGTTGCGGGTTCTTCTAATCCATTTAGTGATTCCTTACCCATGCCTAGCTATCCTTACAGTTCCATGCATCAACATCAAGGAAACTACCACTTAATGTAGAATTCAGCTTGTTTCCTACTCTGCCCAAAAAGGATGTGTTGTTTGTTATTTTAAGTAGGATAACACTAACTTTCTTGATCAAAATCTCATTCATTACTGGGCGGCGAATGTGACATTTTAATTATGTACATTTGATTTGTATTTGTAAGTATCAATGATTCGTTTCTCATCGGGCATTCTTGGGTGCACCCTTACAAGTTTGAAAGTGAGTAATCAAGACAGAAAACAAGCCTCATTAATGAATGCTTTAATTATTTGTAGTACTTAATAGAAACTACGCAATGCTAAAATAGTAAAAACAGCGTTAAAGTCGTTCAGTGGAATGCTGATAGAAGCTTTTGCTTTATTATTTAAAGTGCTTGGTCGCCAACCAAAGTATATTATACATAGAAATAAGTAATAACATTAAGAAGGTTTCATTTTCATGTCTTGTATGGAAGTTGATCTTCAAATAGTTGAGGTGAGGTGAACGATGAGTAGCAGGGCACGAAATAAGAGAAATCTTACTTAATCATCCTTCCTCAGCTTGAGTTGGAGTTGGAGTTGCAGTTGCAGAGGTGAGGTGGCAATAGCATTCCCATATAAGGGATGAGAGGAAGGAGGAGGTGGGACCCAGAAGGAAGAACCGGGGAGGAAGGGAAGCCAATCGGGTGTGGCCTTCTTCACCATAACACGCTGGAGGCGTTGCTCCAACACCTTCGCCCACTTGGCTGCTTCCGAGGATTGGTGCCGATGCCAAACTATGACGCCCTGAGATTGACGGAGTAGCTGCTGGCTCGACTTCCAGATCAACCTGCCCATCATATTCATATTGACCAAACCAGATGTGCTTCCCCCCTTTTCAATCCCACCAAACACATTTCACTTTTTCTTTTTTCTTTTTACAAAATAGATTATTCATTATTTTTGGATAAAATCAAACATGATATACTTCATAATCATAATGGGAACGGATCCCCTACCGCACCTTGAAATGGTAATTTAAAAAGGGTTTTCAGACTCTCAAAATGATATTATTTTTAATGAAGCTGAATTGGATGGGAAAAAAGTGATGGATTTAATCAAATTGAAGTCATGACAGTCAAGGCTAAATTGAAGTTAAAAGATACAACACTATATGATTGGTCCATGTTCCTGCACTAGAAATTCAAGTTATCACTTGCTGTCATGTGACCTGTAGGGTATTGGCAATGCAGTAGATGTATTTTAAGGGCTAGTAACAGAATCCATGATGTCTGTATTGGTGATTTGGGTTTGTAATATTTTACTTTAATCTAACTTTCTTGTATTGGGCACCTCTGGTGCTCTTTCTTTGTTATTATATCTATATATATATATGTTTCTTTGACCGATCAAAAATAATAAAAAGGAACTAATCATCATACTTTATTTGATGATAACTCAAATATTTGTATTTACACATTCATCTCAACAGAAAAAACTCATCTTATATATAGCCACTAATTATAATTACAAAAAATATATATATAGATATATATACACTATACAAGACTGGACAGGTAAATGTAAGATTTGGGTCACATCTCGGACAAAAGATTGCTAATTTTACGGAGCTCCTTGAGAGCTGACAAGGCAGTAGTAACCTCCCCTTTACCAACCAAAACATTTTTAGACATGTTATCTAATGATGATGCTCCTTGGCCCCGGTCTAGTTGGAAAGCACACTCAATCACCTGCCACACACAAAAACAAGTTCTTAGGATAACATGTTTCAAACATTTCATGTAAATAAAAACAGTTTTTTTCTTTTTCAATCTTCACTTCACTCCACTCACTAATTTGTCATTGAATTTGAGTGTGACAATCAGAAAGAAGTTTACCTGGATATGCTCAAGCATTGACTGCCCAATATTCTTCATAGTGCCTCCTGTCACATTCTGGTCTGTAGATTCCCCTTTGCAACTAACAGAACTACATTGTGCATTGACTTTAGAAGAGGGTATTATTGTGTTACTTTGAGTATTACTATTGTTGGCTGTAGAAGAGGGTGTTGTGTTACTTTGATTATTACAATTGTTGACAGGTTTTACAGCCTCAGAAGCATGACTTCCTTTCTCTGACATGAACTCGCCATTATTCCGCCCAAACTTCCATAGCCACTGGAATTTATTCAATTTTCTCTCTGTAGAATGTGTGGTTGAATCACCTGCAGAATTATTAATATTATTTTTCCCTGGTGTCTGAGGCCCGTTCTCAGGATGATCAGAGATTGGAAGAGGTGAATCAATGGGACTACTATATGAAGTTTCATTAATTCCATCAAGGGATAAACTAGATACAACACTACTTTTCTCGGAGTCATATGTGTGATCATTGGCATCATTAGGAGGACTAGCTGGGCAAGAAATAGCAGGTGAGTTTTCCTCACTAGTGTTTTGACTTAGACATCTATGTTCAGGAGAATAGTTGTTGCGGCTTTCAAAGCCATGTTCCTGTTGCTCTTCTTCAAGTGTTGCAGACAGATTATCATGACAACAGAGTTTTTCAGTATCTTCCTCAAAGCCAAGTTCCTTAGAAAGATCTTCCAACAAACTGCGCCTAACCAGTGACTTGGATTCCTTTTTACCACTCTTAATCCTTGATGAAGAGGGGTCACATTCTGTTTTGTTCAAACTTAACTTTACATTTTCTGTCCATCCCTTCTTCCGTGTTGGAACCTGTTTTTCTACTCCATCTTGTTTGAGTTCTTCAGCCTTGTGGACAACTCTCCACTTTTCTTCCCAGTAGCTATCAGGTACCGAATTCAGAGGTGTTTTTGGTGAACCTGATTCAGATGAAAGGGTGTGAGATCTTGCAATAGCTGATTTACCCCGGTTATGATACTCGGCAAATGAAGGCATTGAGGATGAAATCTCAGCACTTAGTGCAAGAGCCTGCAAGGATTTAGCTTTCTCTATTAGTTTCTCAAGGTTAGTGTTCTCAGGGAAGTTTAATAATCTCTGGAGACAGGTTGTAGGATTTTCAGCTGCAAGTAGCGAAGATCTTATATGGAGCATCATTGCTAAAGCCATAGATAAGATAAATGCTCCACGAGACGAATTGAAGATCCTAAAACCAGAGTCTGCATTGTCCTCAGCATGTTTTTCTACTCTATTATTATCTGATAAAAAGATTTTATCCCAGATTATCAAGAGGCTGCTGAGTGAAAATTCCCGTCCAAATAAAACTCGCAACCAGCGAAGAGCAAAGTACTGTGGTTCAACCCCGAGATCAACAAGATGGCCATGCAGAGACGAATCCACATGAGACAACAAATGATACAATGCAGCAGAAGCTTCAATTACAGGAGGCAAGCCAGTATGGGACCCAGGCAAAGGGGAATACAAGAAGAAATCAGCCATTGCAATTGAACCACGAGCCCCATTCATTAAAGCATCAAACATACAATAAGCATCATGTTCAATGAATTTATCAGATAAAACAACACCCAGTTCACCTTCAGCCCCATAAGCGTCACTTAGCAATACAATGTTCTGTATCTTAGGATCAAGCTCATCAAGACTATTGATTTTCGTTGCATTTCCATTGGGGTCAATTTCATCCTCTGTCGAGTCTGAAGATTTTCTAAAATCAAAGCTGTAAGAAAGATCATTCTCTTGACAAAAGAGGTCATCAAATCTGTCTGTGAAGTGATCTTCATAAAGCTTTCGAACTTCTGAAAGACACTCCACATCAAATTGGAGAACATAAAGCACCGGAGCAAGTAATTCATGCATTCCTACAAAATAAATTAATGAAAGAAGCATAATAATATCATATCATCAATTTGCATCACATATACAACTAAATCAAAACAAATTATCTGGGAACTTGGAAGTCAAACTAAGGGAACTTATAATTTACCAAGTAACAGGTTTCCTACAATTTAATCAATGGATCTCGCAACAAAGAAGACAATGTTCGGTAATCAATCATACATGCAGATAATGGGACAGTAATCAATGCAAAAGTAATTACACACTTGTTGGCAGTAAAGAATATGTATGATAGATTGGGTATGAGCAAAACATATGATGTGCCTTTATGAGATTGGCAATGTTTTCATTCAATTATATGTGCTATGATTAATTATACAAGGTTGGAAGGAAAAATGAGACACCCATGATATATAAGAATGCTTACTTGAACTAAAGATGAGTGTACCATAACCATAGTTTTTATATGGAGTTGGAAGGAAAAATAAGACAACCATCCCAAAATGAAAAACATTTTTAAGACCAATGTAAATTCACTAACATTCAACATACTGTCCAAAAATGTTGCTATGCAGAGCAATTTACCTTGTCTATAACCACACTCTGGGTATTTGAGACACCATAGTAATAAAATTCGTCTCAATATGCCTTGGCATCCTGGCGTCTGGAAATAGTTGCCATGTTCTGGGTATAAACGTGATAAATCCTGATCAACCATCCTCTCCATCTCTGCATTGCGAAAAAAACGACTCCATGTACTGTCTGCATATAGAGGTCAAAATAATCAATACAGACAGTTCAATGGCAAGAGACAGCGAGGGTTAGATAGACTACCTATAAATCTACTGATATCAGTAATATGTATTTCAAGGTTTTGAGGCAATATTATGACAAAATATGCAACAATTTGCTTGCTTGTCTTTTCTATCTGCTCCCTCTTCACCTCAACAGTTTGTTGATTGCCATAATTTCTTTGCTTAACCTCTTCATGGGTTTGGTTGCCACTAAATGAACAGGGAGCATTGCTATATTCCTTTAGGGAAAATACATATATTTACAAAATCTTGGAAAATACTAAATTAGCAATAGATATATAATCTGTCAACAAGTTAAAGGATACCAAAGGATGATTCTCTTGTTAAACCAATAAGGTGGAAGGAAATATTGCACAATAACATTCAAGATATCAAACTTGCTCTGTACTTATTTAAAAGAAATTTATGAAAGTATATTGCAGGAATGGGGTGTGAGAAAATATGCTTAGGTTTACCTGGATTTTGTGAAAGTGGGTTGTCCATGACAACATTGGGTGAACTAGTTCCATCCTTTGGCACATGAGGATCAACCAGGAGGTGCCCTCTCAAACTCGCATACCTGACAAGATTATAAACAGTTCACGCTAAATAAGATATACCCCCCAAAAAATTGCTATTAGCTGAACAAATATGCAATTGTTTTTAATGCATAATTATGACAAACACCAAGAGACAGGTGGATCTAACAACTCAGTCCTGGCAACTCTGCACGTCACGTGTAAATTGTAGCAGCAGGCAAACGCCAAATCCAAATCTAGAATCCATAATTTATGCAGATAGATAACCCTTAATGCCAAACAAAGAAACAGCCTATTTTTCTTTTCATTTCAGCCAACAAAATAATACTTTGATATAAGATGATATTGGCCTGACAGGAAGAACAAAGAACAAATAGTATCGATTTTAACTGAATGAATGAATTCACCCAAACACATGTAAGCATTCTCGACTGAAAATTGCCAAAATTTCCTGTATTTTCTATATGAATGTATCCCCATTATTCCAAAAAAAAAAAAAAAAATTGCAAGGTGCACCCTTCCCCTGTTATTATTGATAGTTGAAAGGTAAAAAAACTAGACAAAAACAAAAAAGTTGCATTATATTGTTAAGCTTATCATTAATACCCAGGAAGTAATCTTAAACTCGTATAACTTTGGCTATCATTCTCAAATTGGTACTGAATTTAAGGAATACGATTATAGAAACAACATAAAAAAACAATGAAATTTAACTACACCCTCATAAAAAATAAAAACTACTAAGGTATGATTATTGAACTGGTCCTACCTCCTTCTAGAATTAGCGGTGGCGCGACGAAGATCATCAATGGAAGAAGAAGTAGAAGAAGATGGTAGCACCCCAAGATTTATACGCCACTGCAAACCTCTAAGATCCCCTAATCGCCAACTCTCCGGCGCCGATCCCGGAAAAACTGCGTCGGAGCTTAAAGACAGCACTGACGATGATTCCGGCAATGGAGGATCCATCAGAGCCGGCGGCATGATTATCCGGCGACCCCTCACCTACCCAAATGCTCGAAACCAACGAGAATCCAGAAAAATCAACAATTATTGTCCCAATTTCTGAGGCGGGACTCCTTCAAACGTAACAATTTAGCTGAATTGTATTCTGGGAAAGAGAAAAATTGGAATTTTTCAGCCACGCAACACGAAGGTGCTAAATAATGAGAAGCAGAGTTTTATTCTGAGGGGCTAAATAAAGAGAAAAAGGGTAAATTAGGAGATGACAATGTGGGAAATGATTGGGATGTGTTGTTGTTTGTTGTAATGATTCTCTGTTTCTCAATCTCTCTGTTTTTCTTCCTTCCTTTGTGGAAAGAAAGAGACAGAAAAAAGAGAGAAAATGGATGAAATGGATTTTTTTTTTTGTCCAAGTCAAGGGAGAGTGTACATTGAGCTGAACATTTTCATAGCTAAATCTTTTTTCTGTCACCTTCTACTCAATGATAAATACTTACTAATTAGTCTGATTCTGATCAAATTTTTGTTATATATGTTTGTATTTGTTTTTTAAATAGGAAAAGGATAATGGGTAAATGGTGTAATAGTATATTTTAGAATAGAAATTTGTAGGTGTTTATAATTCACCAGGCATACCAATTTCTGTACAAAAATAAATAACTAAATAAATATTGTACAAAAAAAACACCAATTTCTAAACAAAGTCTTTTAATTAATCAAAGTAGTGTGAAATTAAAAAATATATATACTGTTGAGAAAAAAGAGTTTACTAAACACTGAAGATAATCCATAATTGGATAAAAGTGATCAATACTCCAAAGTCCAAACATGATGGCAAAAAAAAAAAAAAACAAATAATTATGTTTCTTGAACATGCGATTAAAAAATGAAGTTCTAGTGAATATTGATAGAACATATATTAATAAACTAGTGGCAGGAAATATATGAAGAAACACGAACCAACCCAACCATATCAAAATTCAAATCAATCAAAACATGAGCATTCATTGGTCGTGATTATATATAATTATGAAAAATTAATACGCAATATAGTAACTTTCTTTTGACCTGGTCTGGCCCGGCCCGGCCCATATTTCTCAGTTTTTAATTTCTTTCACTTCATGATCAATTTTGACCAAAGCAGAAAGCCTCTGGAGCTGGGCGCTTTCAATTCATCATTTCAAGATAAACACAAATTGTTAATGAGGATCTCTTGTTCTAAGTGTTGTTAATTTTCTGTATATATTAAAATATCTACACTTGTCAAACTACATATGTGCATGCATGTGTATGGTTTGGGTTTATGTGATAAAGGAAACCATTCTTCAACCCATGTCTGTTCCAAAACATGGGTATGTCAGCACCCAACATGCTCAAAGAAGGCCCATTATAAAGGATGGGCTTCCCTAGATTGGTCCGTTTCATTTCAAGGTTCAAGGACTTCGTTTTTCTACAAACACCTCTCCCTATCAGGTCATTTTAAATGCCTTTTAGAAAATACTAGTTCAGACTTCAGAAAACAATGTCTGACGTGTGTAGATGCTAGATGTAGAATTGACAAAATTAATGCGCATGTGGGATGCTCGTTTTAGAAAGGAAAAAAAGAAGACATGTTTTTGTATCATCTAGAAAAAAAAAAAAAAAAACATTGCAAAATAATCTCAATCAAACTTGCAGAGCAAAACATAGAAAAAGGAGTAGAAGGAAACCCAACAATTTTACCTTCTATTTTGATGTTTAGCCACTCAAATATAACAATGAAACATGATAGAAGGCACTCATTATAGTATCTTTCTTTGATCTTTTCCTAGTTAATGAATCAGGGTAATTGGAGAATAACGCCAAATGATAAACACTAGTAGCAATAAAGACATTACTTTCTCCGTGATTCTTTCAAATTAAAATAATGAAATTCAGAGCCCACCTCTCCCATGATGGATGGATTAATTATCACAACTCTGAACAATAGCAATAGCATGGACCAAACAATAAAAAAGGTTAAAATTCTGAACAGGTACTACTAGCTAGGGAGGGATTTTGCATTAACTTACACAACTTTTGTCGATTCAACAGTGATAAAAACCATGACTCATGAAAGTCCCTAAAAGGGGTAAATGTGTACAAAAAGAGAGATGAATTGGGGTGATTATGTGTCCTTAAGTGGCATCAAAAAGTCTAGGGACTTTTATGCACACTGACAACCACTTTTGTCCCTATTCATGACAGATGAATGAGTGCAAGTCCTTTTCAACGAATCCATCAACGATGATGAGGATTGGGAACTCCTATTACACATGGGGTAGAAACTAGAAACTGCCAAGTGTGACAAATAAAGTCTTGCCAAAACGTTTTGTCAATAACAGTGGTGCCTATTTCAGTTTCCCACATTGCACTTATACTTTGTTAATCATAGAATCCTTTGAATTCTAGTAGCTAATCATAATTTTCTTACCAGACAGCTATGATGATACTGGCAATGTAGAATACTAAAAAGTGTAACTTTTTCTTTTCAATTCTTTATTCACCTTTTGCCTATCTTTTTGGTCACACTCGTATGTATTCATCACACTTGCTCTGTGTTTTTTCTTTGAGTCAAAACCAATGGGTTGATTGAGAAAAGATGAAAAAAAAAAATGTAGTACAAGTTTCAATTCTTCCACCATATGGTAGGATGGGCATGTAACAATAAATTAATCATCGATGAATATTTTGTACTTACGTATAATAATCCTAAGATGTCAGGCTGTTTGATTGTTGAAGTTGATAAAGATCGGATAATAAAGCATGTTTTTTTGTTTTCAGAATAATAAAGCATGTTATTATGACCGTAATGTCTAGAAATACTATATAGTGTGAACATGATAACGAATGTGTGACTGTGCTTGCTGATCTTTGACTAGACACTGATGAATTTGCAACATTATAGATTCATCCAAATTTGATCACATTTCTCCCCATAACAGAATTTTGCTTTTGCATCATTGTGTGTGTGTGTGTGTTTTTATTCATCTGTTCCCATAACATTACACGATTTCACGTATGATGATCCATATTTTGGAATCGTTCTCTCACGGATCGATAAGAAGGGCATCTTTGGTCACATGTGGTGTATAAGCATAAAGACAAGGCTAGTGGGTCTCATAACATGTGCAGTGCAGAAAGAAACCGTCACACTCCACTATTACTACATCTCTCGTTTTATATATTATGTATTCCAAACAACAGAACAGAATCGAGTCTTTTATCTTTACATCTGCATCTTAATTCATAAAATAATTAGGAAGGTATTTTTGTGTACATACCGTGGGACCCTATATACTTGCTGATAACATGTATGTTAATTATTCAAAATGACTTTAATGACCTTATCCATACTTGCTGATTAATGATATTTAAACTGCTCATATATGATTATATGCCATATCATTAAGGCATCGAATTTCACCCAAAAAAAGAAAAAAAGCTATATCATTAACATTTGCAAGCAATGCTTTTAATAACTTAATACAAGTATTTGTTATATTTGTGTAAGCCTAACAACACTCAGATCATGACGAACTAGCATGGACTAAGCCTGAAATGTGCAAGAATGCATTTTTGTTTTTATTAAAAATATCAGTGGAGGAATTCCAAAAAAAAAAATGGTGTGGTCCAATATCACGCACTTTGGAGGTAGGGGTCAATAAGTAAGATTTGCACAGCAATAAATCAGCTTTTTCGATTTCATATGCATGAGTAAAAGTTGTCTTTTTCATCAAATAATTTATACAGCATTTTATATAATATTTCCTCTCTCTATCCTAAAATATCAGTCTAAGAAAAGTTAATAGAAAATATTAATTTTACAAAAACTAATAAGTTAAAAATAATATTTATTATGAATATTAATAAAAAAAAATTAACATTACATTGAAAAATTAAAAATAATACTTGTTTTGAAACAATTTTTTTTTATCAAATACTATACTTATTTTATAATCATAAATAATATCATCAATTGGTTATTTCTATCATATTATTTACATTAGAGTTTAATGATGAAACTCATTGCATAACTTTTAAATATTTTTAATAAATGTCAACCTAGTATCAGTATAAAATTAATGAATTACTATTAAATTTTATTTATTATTATATATTCCTTTTTTTTTTCTTTTACTCTCTTAGTTATAATCAATATGCTAACATCACAAAATTGTTAGTAATGTTATGTTCTATTCTCAATGAAAAAGCATATATAGACATGGCGTATCCTATGCCTTGTAGAAATTTATTCAAACTAGTAACCGTCAATTATGAACATTACATAAAGCTTTCTCCCAATCCACTCACCTAAACTCTCCTTTTGACTCTCAAGATTATTTAACAAATCTTCATGAAACGTTCACATGGACAAAGTTAGAAAATACTATACATAATTGATAGCACCATAATGATTACAGTCCTCATTGTTTAATTTGCAAAGTCACGAACGTAATCAAAATCATATTATAGTAGTGTCAAAACTTATAAATCCCAATATATTTTTACTAAGGTGCTAGGAGTTGGGGATTTCTTTATTAGTGTACTTGATTGATTTGCTGATAAAAAAAAAAAAAAAAACAAAAAAACTTCTTTATTAATGTTTCCCATCGATTTAAAGGAGGATTCATTTACGCGGCAATGAAAGTAATGAAATGAAAGGGTGCCTTGGTCAGATGGCCGAGAGTATGAATAATTAAAGTAATAATATTAATAAACTAATACTAATAACATAATTACCAAAATAAAATAATGTTTTTTTGTTAGAAAGAATAACCTTAATAGGATTCAATAGGATTCGATGATAAATTCTTAAAAAGAATGATTTTTTTTTTATATAATTTAATCGTAAATAAATATTTTATAATTATAACTATTACATACTATTTACATTGTTAACATTGTTTTCCAATATTCAACATACTATAATTTTGTAGATATTTTTAACATTATTTTATAATTAAATAATAAATATTTGCATGAAAATTATCAAGATAAATTTCTAATTCTAATTTAGAGAATAATAATATAAAAAAGTACCTAAAAAAACTGCATTTAAATTATTTCCATTTTCTAGTACCAAAATTGAAGCTCCAAAGTCCAAATTTAATAAATGGCTTTGTCAGGTGCCACAGTGAGAGTAACAATAGAAATGCAAATTTCATTTCAATAATAATAATAATGAGTATACCCCTTTTCCCGTCCCTGTGATTTCGGGGATACGCGTAAACTCCACCAAACGGAAAGGACATTCTCGTCTTTTTCCCCCAACCGCCTCCGACAGCCTGCGCGCGAATGTCCCCTTTCCCACCTTTTATTTATTACTATTAATTTGCGAACATCTTAGAACCGCAACCTCAGAAATTCGCTAAAAGTAAAAACAAAAAAAGCATAGCACCCATTTAGTTAAATTCATTGAAATCCGATCAACGCAAACAAAATGATTCCAATAATAATGATAAACAATGAATGTTAGTAATTATTAATAGTATAAACATTGATATTAATATTACTTCCCCTGCACCAAGATTCAAGATCAGCCATGATGCTCTTACTTCACTCCATTGACATTCAATTAAACAAATAAACCAAACCCTAACACTCTCACTCTTCACTCACTTCTACCTTCTTCTTCTTCCATGGCTTTCAGGTTCAACAGTGACCCTTAGATCACTGATCACTGCAATGTGAATGAATGAGTGAATGCATTGGCGTGTATGTGAATCAAGTCAAGTATGTGTGCAAACCATGCCCATTTCGCTTTTCTCTTTGATACTGCTTTTTTTTCCTTACAATGATTCTTTGCTTCCTCTTCTTCATTACTCCTTATTCTTATTCCTGTTGTGTTTATTTTCATGTTCACGTGCTTTTTTGTTTTTTCTCTGCTTCCAGTTGGTGTGACTGAGCAACTGCTGGCTACTTGGATCAGAGTGAGTGGACATTGGTAATGTTTGTTGCTTTGAGCTCAAATTTCAAAAGGGCTGTTTCAGTTTTAGATATGGAACCAGCTTGTGTTTTTTACTATTCAGTATTTTTTGAGTTACCGTTTTGTGTAACTGGTTGGCATTGACTGGAACCTGACACAGATCTTGTAAGCTGTTGGAGTTGGGATTGGTTAGTGAAAATGAGATTGTTGGAGTTTGGGTGTGCGTTGATTGTTCTATCTGCACTTCTGGTTTCTGGGGATGCTGAGATTTACATAGTAACTGTTGAAGGTGAGCCTATCATAAGTTATGCTGGAGGTATTGATGGGTTTGAAGCTACTGCTGTGGAATCTGATGAGGAAATTGATACCACAAGGTACTTGCATTCATAAGATATATTTCCTTTTGAGCCTTAGACTGGACTTGTTGCTAGCTGAGGTGAACTTGTGAAGAGGTTTTTGAAGAGTCTAATTTAATTTCTTCCCGAGTAAATTTAGTTTAGACCCTCTTAAGAAGTAGGAACGGCAAAGATAATATTTTAACTGTTCAATTATTGCTTTTCTCATATGAAGTTATTCCTTGAAACTGAATTTTATGAAGCTACTCTTGTGTAGGCTAATTATAACTGTGAACAATTTGTTTACAACTGGTACTTATTCAAAACAAGAGTGAATTTCATTTGTTTCGCATCCTGAAAAAAAAAAAACCAAAAAAACCGGTACTTATTCCTTTCTCTACGTTTTTAAGGAAAGTAGTGCAATGATCACCACCCCACTCTGTTTTGAACAGCAATTTTCATTTTAACAAAAAAAACAATGATATTTTTTGGCTGTTATTTTTCTCCTCTAGTATGCGATGAACCAAGAAATGGATATTGGCAAGTGTGGTTGCTCACCTTTTATACTATTTTAAACTTCTTCCAGTGAATTGGTTACTTCTTATGCTCTCCATCTTGAGAAAAAACATGACATGCTTCTGGGGTTGCTGTTTGAGAAAGGGACATACCAGAAACTCTATAGCTATCGACATCTTATAAATGGGTTTGCTGTTCATATTTCACCAGAACAGGTGAAGTCTTCTTTTATCCTTTTACTATTCTTTAAGTTACTAATATATTTGAATTCATTTCCTCAATCTAATTTCCTTATGTTATCCCTTTATATTAGTAGGCAGAAACTCTAAGACATGCTCCTGGAGTGAAATCTGTTGAGAGGGACTGGAAAGTGAGGAGACTTACAACACATACCCCACAATTTTTAGGGCTTCCAACTGGGGTTTGGCCAACAGAAGGCGGCTTTGATCGGGCTGGAGAAGACATTGTGATTGGATTTGTGGACTCAGGGATCTATCCTCATCATCCAAGTTTTGCTACTCATAATTCTGAGCCATATGGGCCAGTTCCAAAGTATAGAGGAAAATGTGAAGCGGATCCAGAAACTAAAAGAAGTTACTGTAATGGGAAGATTGTTGGAGCACAACACTTTGCTCATGCTGCAATAGCTGCTGGGGCATTTAACCCTTCAATTGACTTTGCATCTCCTCTTGATGGGGATGGGCATGGAAGGTTTGGTCCTGCCACCTTTTTTACTTATTAGCTTCTTCCCTTGGAATTCTTCACATGTTCCCTTGTCTACAGGATCATAACATGCCATTTCCTTCCTAGGAGCAAATCATGAGAACTTAACATTAGTTCTTCATTCTTTGTCTTCTCTCACATTAGTTCTTATAGTCATATATCTTTTAATTTGATAATATTTTTTTAACAATCCTCTGTTTTCCATGCATCGTCATCTGGCAGTCATACAGCCTCTATTGCGGCTGGAAATAATGGAATTCCTGTGAGGATGCATGGCCATGAATTTGGGAGAGCGAGTGGGATGGCTCCTCGTGCTAGGTGAGGAATAATACCCATGGTTGTTTTAAAACTGGGAGTTACAGTCCTTTCTGTTGCATTAGACATTTGATGTGTCTTTTTCAGGATTGCTGTGTACAAGGCACTTTATAGACTGTTTGGAGGGTTTGTTGCAGATGTAGTTGCTGCAATTGATCAGGTATACAAGTATATTATATTTATACATGGACTTGAGAATTCATGAAATAGTCCCTTTCCTCCCACCCCCCACAACCACTCAAATTACTTGCTCTCACCTAGGCTACATATTCACACTAGATTGCTTATGAGTGGATATTATAGCAGCAGCACTTTTTCTTTTGCTGTAAATTTTAGCATTCAACATAAAATTCAACAGTTTGTCTCGACAGTTTGTCACAATCTCATAATTTTGACTGCTGTATTCTATCTCAAAATTTCTAAATTACAAAATTTGAATGTCTACAGGCTGTTTATGATGGAGTGGATATACTCAGCCTATCAGTTGGACCCGACAGTCCTGCAGCAGCCACCAAAACTACATTTTTGAACCCTTTTGATGCCACACTTCTTGGAGCTGTGAAAGCTGGTGTATTTGTTGCACAGGCTGCTGGAAATGGTGGTCCTTTTCCTAAGACATTGGTTTCATATAGTCCATGGATAGCATCTGTAGCAGCTGCAATTGATGATCGTAGATATAAAAATCATTTGATCCTTGGAAATGGAAAAACCTTAGCAGGAATTGGGTTATCACGTGAGTTTTCCAACTTTTGACTATGTTTCTTCAAATATAATTGTAATGGATTCCCATAGAGACTTGGGAGATATAATGTGGAATATTTTGGAAGAAATTTTCTTTGTAGTTGATGAGAACATGAAAATAAGTTTCCCCTTCCAAAATAGGCAAAGAAATATAATGTGGAACATTTGCTTTGTAAGAAATATTCCATGAAAATAAGTTCCCCTTGTATACTCCTTATTCAGTCTGTATTGCTAAAATATGTATGATGGCTTGTACAGCTTCCACACATTTAAACGAAACATACACATTGGTTGCCGCAAATGATGCGTTTCTAGATTCTTCAGTTATGAGGTATAGCCCCACGGATTGCCAGAGACCAGAACTTTTAAACAAGAATTTGATAAAGGGCAATATTCTTCTCTGTGGATATTCCTTCAACTTTGTTGTTGGCACTGCATCGATCAAGAAAGTCTCAGAAACAGCAAAAGCCCTTGGTGCAGTTGGATTTGTTCTCTGTGTTGAAAACATTTCCCCAGGAACAAAATTTGATCCAGTCCCTGTTGGCCTTCCTGGGATTCTCATCACAGATGTCAGCAATTCAAAGGTAATAAGACTCATCTGTACCGGTGTATCTATGTGGAGGTAGATTGTGTTTGATGCTAATTCCATTTTCTCTTGGCCCTTAATTTGTTTCACAGTCAAGTACTTATCTCAGTTACCTCTGTTTTTATCTCTCCCTGTTCTACATTTCCATCAAGTTTTTGTTTTGTTTATGATCACAAAGTATGCACTATTTATCATGTGATTACTTTCAAATTGTTATTTTTTAGGAACTTATAGATTATTATAATAGCACTACACCAAGAGACTGGACTGAGCGGGTAAAGAGTTTCGAAGGTAAAGGCAGAATCGGTGATGGCTTGATGCCTATTCTGCATAAATCTGCACCACAGGTAGCATTGTTATCTGCTCGAGGGCCAAATATAAAGGACTTCAGCTTCCAGGAGGCAGATCTTCTCAAACCAGATTTATTAGCTCCTGGTTCTTTGATTTGGGCTGCTTGGTGTCCAAATGGAACTGATGAGCCAAATTATGTTGGTAAGTAATGGCTTGACTAAATTGTCTTTTTTGTTGTTGTTACTTGAAAACTTCTACCTACAATTATACATTTTTCAACCTCATTTTTCAATTCCAAA
The DNA here is from genome assembly GCA_014843725.1 of Amphicarpaea edgeworthii. NCBI lineage: Eukaryota > Viridiplantae > Streptophyta > Magnoliopsida > Fabales > Fabaceae > Amphicarpaea > Amphicarpaea edgeworthii. Next base: position 23,240,496 of record CM026324.1, on the reverse strand, counting down.
GTTCTCAACAAAATATTTGAACTTGAATGTGTTCATAGGAGCAAGTGGTTGGTTGGAGATATGCTGCATTGCTGCTTTGTACCAATTTTTTCTTTCTTTCTTTTGTTCTTGTTGATAATATGAGAAATTCATCAATAACTGAGACAAGATAAGATAACCAACCAGACGAGAGATCCTCTTGCTAGAAAAAAGAGTACATGTACATTGTATCATAAAACCTATCAAACTAGGAATATTATATTGATGTTTAGGGTTTCTCTTTGTTTTGAGCTTACATGTAAATAAATTTAATTCTTAGTAATTGAAGTTCTAAATTATGGGGAAATGTGTTTGGATTCTCTCATATTATTAAAGAATACTTGCATGATTAAGGACGGGAGGGAGGAAGGTAGAAGAAAACTTACTTATATAGTAGTGTTACATGATCGATTCATTTTAAGCAATTTTTTGCTTGTGCAGGTGAGGGGTTTGCCATGATATCTGGAACCAGCATGGCTGCACCACATATAGCTGGAATTGCTGCTCTTATAAAGCAGAAGCATCCTCATTGGAGCCCTGCTGCCATTAAATCAGCTTTGATGACAACATCAACAACTCTAGACAGAGCAGGGAGTCCTCTTCTAGCCCAGCAAACTTCTGAATCAGAAGCTATGAGGCTGGTCAAAGCTACTCCTTTTGATTATGGGAGTGGACATGTTGTTCCAACAGCTGCATTGGACCCTGGGCTCATCTTTGATGCAGGTTGATTTCTTCTTCCCTAGTATAAATATTTTCTGTCATAAGCACTTTTAAACTCCCACTCCCAATTAACTTGGAAACATTTGATTCAGTTTAGAATCCCTGTAAAACTCATAACCTCTTTGAACCCATATTTGACTGGTTGGTTGAATAACTAGAAATACAACTGGTGATTAAACTTATATTAAAAAAAAAAAAAGAGCAGAAATGTAATTAAAATCAGTTGTAAAATATGTTAACAAAAGCTGGGGATTTTCTCTCTTCCACTTTCTGCATTTGTTTGCTATTTACTCAAAACAGTGAGAGCCTGAAATAAATTTCAGTATTAAAACAAAGGGTAAAACCAAAATATAATGATAGTAATGTAGTAGTTACAAACTTACAATAATAAAATTGATTCATCAATTTTGCAGGATACAAGGATTATATAGGCTTCTTGTGCACAACACCTGGCATTGATGTTCATGAGATAAGGAACTACACTCACACTCCATGTAACACCACCATGGGCAAACCATCAAATTTAAACACCCCATCTATCACAATTTCCCATCTTGTGCGAACTCAAGTTGTGACTCGCACCGTCACAAATGTTGATGAGGAAGAAACCTATGTGATAACAGCCAGAATGGAGCCAGCGGTTGCCATTGAAGTCAACCCTCCGGCAATGACAATCAAAGCAGGTGCATCACGCCAGTTTTCTGTGTCATTTACAGTGCGCTCGGTGACGGGAAGGTATAGTTTTGGAGAGGTTTTGATGAAAGGGAGCAGAGGGCACAAGGTGAGGATTCCTGTTCTGGCCAATGGATACCGACGATAGATAGCTTAGTAAAGTTTGGTCAGGAAAGGAAAGGAAAGCAGTGCTGCTGCTGCTTGTAATATTCTTTGTAACTTGTGGGGAATAAGGTATGGTGCTACATTTATTCGTCTATATATAATATATATTATATAATGTTAAATTATGAATAGGTGTAAAGTTAAGCAAGTGTAAGGAGTCACTCCTAGTTTCTTCCACATAAAGTTTTGCTTGATATTGTCTAGTAATTTGTTGGAATGCTTCATCACAATTCACAAGTTTTAGCCTGTATCTGCCCCATTCCCCCAAAAGTTCCTTGCTTACTGCATGTTTGTACTGCATAACATAAGGTATCAATAACACAGCGTAAATCTTACCAAAGCTATTGGCTAGTTAAATTCGGTGGCTCTTACTACGGCTTTCTTTGAATGCAAGGAACTGGGTTTTGGTGTTGCGGGCCTAAGTATAATAAATGCCAACCTTTGTTAAACGATTTGGTTTTTGACTTGTTGTTGCATTGATATGCATGAAACCTCTTCCTATGTCGGTTTTGACTTTTGATATGTTATTTCATTTCATGATGCCATAATATTATTTATCACAAGCAAACTTGCCGCTTGTAGTGTCTATGCTTCAAAATAACAATTTCAGGTGGTTTAAACCTAGAATCTTTATACAAATGTGCTTATATAATTATTGACTTAAATTTGGTTTTGCACTTGAGAGAATTCTTTCTCATATTAGATAGCATATTGCTATAGTTCTCTTAATTGAATTTTTTACACGCCTTTATGATCATGTTTAGTAAAGAGATATGATGGTCAATTAAAAAGAGAACTATATATTCGATATACGAAATCTAATTAAACTAGTGAATTACACGTAATTAATACTACATGTTTTGGCTGCATTTATTATGATAGAATATTTATTCGATCTGTCTTCCAACTCCCAAGTTCCAAATCTTGGCAAACAGACAAATGCCAGAGACTAGTACTGAAATGTTTTTTTATAAAAATGGGTAAAAAATTAATCGGAAAACGCAATCTATTTAATATGTATATATACTAAATAGTAAATACACACACTCAATTGTCCCATGACCATCACTATGGCCCAAATGAGACAGTTTGTTTCCTTATTCTAAACCTCAAAGTAGCAATAATTAGAGTATCGCAGTTTTTTTCTCACACCTCACTTCTCTCCAATTTGCTGCCAGATTGTGCTTCTTCTTGATCAAAGTCGTAAAAGGTGCGTCCTATGTTTCTCAATTCTCAACTATTTCCATGTGTGTGTTGTGTGCACCCGATCCATAACAATATCATAGTTGCAATAATAACACCTAGTACTACTGTTTTCGATTCAAATAGGTTTTGATTGTTTATAAGTTTTCCTATATATGGCTGTTTTCCGGCGGCGTCTTAGGTTAAGAGGGTGGTTTTAGACTTCGTGTTGTTTTAAATTATCACTTATTGACCAGAGGTTGTATTTGTTTGTATATACTACATAGACATCACACAATATAATTATAATATTATATGCTTTGATTGTCACGTCACCGTAAAGCACGGGAAAACAAAACGAGAATAAAAAAAAAAAACGTTGATATTCCTTAGATATATAATTGTTGATGCCAACTCTAGTTCAGTTGTAGCTGTACCCATTTTTTAATTGTTTTCTTAATTTTCTTCTCCTTTTTAAATAAATACAAGAGACTTTTCTTTTTTACTATATAGTATATTTTTTGGCATCCTCGTTTTACTCGTGATTTGAATAAAGCCTCGTTCGTTGAATACTTGAATGCGACGGAAAAGGTCTCGTTCATTAATCATTAGTGCCAATATTACGCTGATGCCAGTGAGTTTCCCAGAAAAAAAACATTTGTTGCGCGTGCCTTCATACAAAAGTTCATTATCAGATAACCGATTATTCATGTTTTTCATCAATCAATTTTGTTAAAAAAAACTAAGCGTAAAACTTAATTAATTCAATATACAATAAGTTGAAATCCAAATCTCACATTAATTCTAAAAAACTTCGACGTAGCTCGTATAGGCTTTTTTCAATATATTTGGATACACTGCTTCGTGCCATATTTCATGAATTTGGGTGGTTTAATTAATATTGTTTTTTGGTGGAGGAGAGGGGATTAATTTATTAGATGGTTGTACAATTCAATTTTCATGAATAAAAAAAAGAAAAGAGGATATAGAAATCAGTGAATATAAATGAGCAGAATATAGACAAATTCATTTTTAAAAGTATGTTTGATTGTATGTAGTTAGGGACAGGGCATGGAGGAAACCAAAGGGAAGGAAGCTAAAATTTATCTGACGAAACCCTTCTCATTGGAAGGTGAATCAAATTTAGAACCGTCTTATAGAGCCCCCAATCTCCTACATCGCTTGTTAACTTTACTCAAGAACGTGCGGCCAGGATCAGATCTCACACACTTCCAGGCAAGTTCTCTCTGTCACTCTTTTTTCCTCCAACTTAAACATGTTACTATTATTGGTTTTAAGTTTTAGCTAATCCATTAGATTGTATTGTTGTTTGAGTTTAGAGTTTAATAGTCATGTATAATCACAACCTTCCATTTGATGATTTTTTAGATAATTTTATAAAGTCTGATGTATGTCCAAGAATTGTAATTGACTATTTTACGCTGTTAGTTGATTATCATTAAACTTTGTTTGAGTTTGTTTATACAATGATATTGATATTACATACTACTACTATTTACATAGATGATAGTGGATTGAAGTATTTTGGGTTGTGTACAACAGCTGCCGCCAGTGTTTAATTTCCCAAAATCTCAACTTCAATGCTATGGTGAATCAGTATACTGCACATCTTCATGTTCCAACTTACTGAGTGAATGCAACAGTGGGCAGAGTCCACTGGAGAGGTTCACATCAGTAGTAGCATGGAGCATATCTACCACACGCCCTACATCTTTTGGTGTTGCTCCTTATAGTCCCACTCTTGGAGAGACCCACCATGTTTCCAATGGCAATCTTAACGTCCTAGTGGAGCAGGTACTTCTTCCTTGCTTCTCAATTCATACTCAACACTCTTTATTGAAGATTTTAGATATCATGATATTCTCACCTTCTTGTGTCTGCAGGTTTCACTCAACCCTCCAGTATCTGCCCTTCATGCAACAGATGAGAAGGAAAACATTGAGATGATATGGTGCCAGCAACCTGTTCCAAAATTTCGTGGTATCTTTACATATATGACATGATATATAGCCTGGTGTAAAAGTAGTCTTCTTTTTATAATTTAAAAGTTTAGGTGAGTTGGATCTTGAAATATTGAAATATGAGTCTTATTCTTACTAATTAAACCAGTATTGTTAGCTTAGTGTATAAATAGTTCCACCATCCATTCTATCTAGTGCTTCATTTCATAATTGTACAAAATCTGCCCCTAGATGGTTAAATTGAGTGTGGAAACTTTACATGTTGTTCCTTTGACCTTGTGCCATGATTGATTCCATGCAAAACATTGCTTATAAATAATTAAACTGACTTTGTCACAATTTAGCATGATTTTCTTGGAGTCTTATATTCGTCTCCAATAATGTTGAACAAGGATTTTAATGAACCTGTCTCAAGTCAAATTTCAAGTTCTAAATGCTTGCTTACTCAGCTATCAATATTATGCAAATTCATGAGTATATATTGCAAACAAAATATGCAGGTGCATCTATTGAAGCTCAAGTGCATGGTAAACGGCAGCTGAAGCTCCTAAATCATGGGGAAACATATGAAATGAATTGTCCTCACCTTTCAATAAGAATTCTTCCGGTTCCTGGGATTGATTGGGTCGGCAATGTTAATATACGGTGCCCAGAGACAGGTCTGGTAGCTGAAATATCTTACAGATCAAGCTATTCTTTTTTAGGATTTGGGGGAAGTAGTAAATTGATCAAAGGGAAAATCCTCGACTCATCATCATTCAATGTTCTCTACGAAGTTGATGGTCATTGGGATAAGTACGTATAATATAATCCCTCCAACTTCATTTATTTTTCTTAGGCCATGAACTCATGAAGAGTCAATTTGGAACAAAGTAGTATTAATATAAAATCTTTACAAGTAAAGAAACTAGTAGGCTTGATTTTTCAAGGATTATGCTTTTTTAGTGACACATTGGTTATCAAATTAAATTATGCAGGACAGTTGGAGTGAAGGATACAAATAGTGGAGAAGTGAGAGTGATATATGATGCAAAAGAAGTCATTTCAGGGCTCAAAACTCCTATAGTCAAGGATGCGAAGGTAATTAACTTCTGTTCTGTCTCCATTTGCTTGTGATATTTAGTCAGTTATCCGTCATTTCTTTATCTTTGATGCGGATTTGAAGTATAATCATTAATAATGTGGATCAGAAAAGCTGATGCAAACATGCTGTACGTGTGGAAACACTATGAAAGACGTGGTTTATTTTGCAACGCGTCTTATGTTCTGCCTTGAGTGGTATCCATTCCATTTTATTTCATTTACTCTTGCTATTGTGTTTTTTATTTCAACTGAATTCATTGCATTTAACTTTCTCAACATATAGTAGCATCACTCAATTCATAAAGCAACTTGTAACAACTTTTTAACATCGTGTGGTTGGAGATATTATTACTCTAGAGTGGCCAGGCAGATGCAGATGTATACGTTGATCGTCTCTATCGTTATTTAAAGATGTTGGATATGCTTGTTTAAATTGTGTATCAAAATATTAACATGAAAAATGGGCTATAGTTTATTTCAACATTTTAATTTTCTTTAAAATTTAGATGGGTGGTTAACAATTAAAAGTTTTTCTTGTAATTGTTATTAGAGTGTGTGGCCAACCGAATCAGCCCTTGTTTGGAGTGAGTTGAGCCAAGCCATCATGAACAAAGATTGGGAAAAAGCAAGAGAAGCAAAGCAAGGTGTGGAAGAAAGACAGAGGAAGATGTTGAGAGAAAGAGACATGAGAGGAGAAACATGGTTTCCTAAGAATTTTAGGGTGTCCTACAGCAAAGACACGTGGGAATGGGACTGTTTTCCAACTCATAAATGGGTCCCTGCGGCCCCCATCATAGCTTAATAATTTATTGTTATGTACTATGTAGTTTATACTGTGATGTGTCTTCAAATAATAACAAATAAAGCCAAAACACAGTTAGTTAGGCTGTTCAAAAATTGAAATGCACTTAATTCTATCTGGTTGGACACCAAATGGGCTGTGAGATTTATTAATTTACATAACAAATTCATTTAAACCTAAGTTATTTAATTATTATTTTAATACATATTGAGAAAACTGACGAATAATTATTTTTTTTACAGAATCTAATGAATAAATTTGTACAATATAATTTGTGCTATCAAACTGAATTGAAATTGTTGGCGTAGTTAATAAGACTTGAGAAACATGAACGACTAGGTTGAGCATAGTGGTGACTGGTTGAATTATTTACAATGGTAGTCACCACTCAGTGGATTTGTCTTCCTGGTGCTCGTTGGTTTCTCGTTCTCCAATGGTTTGATTTTGATCAGCTTTGGTCAGTGTCTTTTTCTAATTTTGGATGAGTCACCACTAGCTAACTGGTTTTTGTATGTGCTGATGTGCCATATATATATATATATATAGCTATAGGTCTACATATTCATTTCATTCTATTATCACATGATCATCTAACAGCCAAAATGGAATTAATGATTTCATGTTGTACAACGTTAACGCTTAACCGACCAACGTAATTATTTCAACGTATAATGAATATTTGTATCAATCGCTGTATAATGAATATTTGTTTCCTACTTTATTTTGTACAAATCGAGAATTATAATTTCTGTCATCGTAAATACTCTCTTTTCTTTTCTTTTTTTTTGTATGGAGGATCGGAAAATAGACTGAAGGAACCAAAAAGCCAAACTTCCTGAGAAAAACAATACCTTTAAAATGGAAACAAAAAAATAACTTTTGAATGTACGTACTTGCTACCTGACCCACCGTTTGCTTATGATACAACAGTTAATTTTTAAAAGAAAATATCTTTAAAATTACAGTAGGCTAAGATTAATGGTAACTGTTTATGCATTGAATTGGTGTAGTTATTAATTTACAATATTAGGTGTTTCTAGCTATAAAATGAAAAGGAGCATGTGAATGATGATGATATGGTGGATATGAGACGGGAAAGTCAAATATTTATAGACAGTGAGGTTGATCATGATGAGTATATATATTAGACAGCTTTGAGGTTAAATTAATTAAGGCTTATCCATTAATTGATTCTGATAAAAGCAGCTAGCTAGAGTGAGTGAGTTCATCATCATCATCAAGCAGACAAATGGTAAGTTCTGATCAGCTTCAATTCATTCATTTGTTGCCTCTATCGATCTATATATGTTGTTGTGGTGTACGTACGTAGGAAACAAAAATAGTGCTGTCAAGGCCATTCTCACTGGAGACACAATCAGATCCGGATTCAAATTATAAAGCTCCAAATATTTTGCGGCGAATATTAAGATTCATATCTGTTGTTGCATGGAACATTTCTACCGTACGACCCCTATGGTTCGGAGTTGCTCCCTACAATCCCACTCTCGGTGAGACTCACCATGTTTCCAAAGGAAACCTTAACGTCTTACTCGAGCAGGTTTCACATCACCCTCCCGTCTCTGCTCTCCATGCCACCGATGACAAGGAAAACATTGAAATCATATGGTGCCACTCTACTGTTCCTAAATTCACTGGTACTTCTGTTGAGGCTCGCTTGCATGGGAAACGCCAGCTGAAGCTTCACAATTATGGAGAGACCTATGAAATGAATGCTCCTAATCTGCTTATCAGAATATTTCCAGTCCCTGGGACTGATTGGGTTGGCGATGTCACTATCCGGTGCCTAGAAACAGGCCTCGTGGCAGAAAATTAAGCTACATTAGTCAATCTTTCTTTGGGTTTGGGACTAATCCAAGACAGATTAAAGGAAAGATTTTTCATTCATTGTCGTCTATCAACAAACTTCTCTATAAAATTGAAGGTCATTGGGATAGGTATATGAATATTTCGTCACTTTTTTTATAATTGTTTTTCTATATTATATGAATAATTTTGATTATATGATCCTATATATATATATATTGCATTAATTGTTGCAGCACTGTAAGGTTGAAGAATACAGACAATGGAGAAGTAAGAATGATATATGATGCAAAAGAAGTTATTTCAGGACTTCAAACTCCTATTGTCAAGGATCCAGAGGTAATTAATATTCAATAAAAAATGAAATTGTGCTTGTTTTCTTGATGAGTTTAATTAAAATGAGATTGTACGTGCATGTTGTACTTTATATATCAGAGTGTGTGGCCAACAGAATCTGCTCTTGTTTGGAGTGAGTTGAGTCAAGCCATAATGAACAAAGACTGGGAAAAAGCAACAGAAGCAAAGAAAAGTGTGGGGGAAAAACAAAGGGAGCTCCGAAGAGAAAGAGAGTCAAAAGGGAAAACTTGGATTCCTAAACACTTTATGGTGTCTTATAGCAAACAAGAGGGCTGGGACTGTTCACCAATTCATAAATCGGTCCCAAACGCCCCCATCGTCTCCTTGTAATAGTGTGCTAAGTACTGTATCTCTATGTTTTAAGTGTATTTTGAGATGAATGTTGAAAAATTAGTTTTATAAAATTGATTTTCAAGCGATGTAATTAATGTTTGCAGGTTTTTATATTAAAATAAAATTTAATAGAATTTATTGTAAAACGTTTTATTCATATATAACACCAAAATTAGTTAAAGTTGTTGGCACAAATTCAATGTTGATTTCTGGGAGCTAGGAAATACTGCAGCACTGAACAAGGGTATTATTGGCTTGGAGGGTTTTAATTTCCAGAAATATATATATAGGTGCTTGCAGTTTATGTGAATCCTTGAACAAAAGTACCGCTGCAGTCATATTGTGCAGAACAACACACTTTTGTTTTGTTTTGTTTTTTTTATATCGGGCTATTAATTGGAGTCAACCCATCACGAATTGAAATTTGAAAGCAATATACTGTATAGTTTGAAAAGTCCTTCGATCCGTCATGCGTGTTACAACTTCTTGGACTTGGTCCGTACATGGAGGCGCCGGTCATTGCATAGTGCTTACTCAGAAGTCAGAACCAAATTAAATCATGTCTACGTTTTAATGAGCTAACCATTTCTAAATTTGGGTTTCAATATTTTTTTTTATAATCTAGTATTAATACAAAGTATTTATTAATTTTTTTATAATTAATTTTTGTTAGAAAATTGTCTATAGGCTTTCGTATTTGAATTTGAATATGAACTAAGTTTGTAAATTTTTATTTTAAAAATATTTTTTTAGTGAGAAACTCAGGGAAATCTCTTTTTTTTTTTATATATATAAATAAAAAGCATTACTAAAGAGATACTACTTATATTATAATTACGTTTGATCATATTTTTCTATTTAAAATATTTGCAAAATGTTTATTCAAATAGTGTGAAAATACTTGAACTCCCGCTTAGAGTTCCAAATGTGTGTTTATGTCGCAAATGAAGAACCGACACAAACACAACTAGAGTAGTCGATCTTTAGATTTAGAAAACTTTATTTGACAATAATTTTGATTTTGCAAGAGCTTATATTAAAAGTATTAATTCGCTCAAGAATGATGTTTTAAAAGTCAGTCTATGAGAATTGATTTTGTTTGGATAAGATTACTTTTAAAGTTTGATATAAATATACTTTGGATAGTAAAATAAGATTTCATTACTTTTTTTATTTTTCTCTCAAATTTATTATTGCAAATTTAAATATAATTTTTTGTGTTTATGCTTTGGAATTGTTTAATTTTTAAAATGAAAAAAAAATGTTTGAAAAATAATTAGAGCTTATAAATGGTTAATAATATAATGGCGATGTTACATATTGAAAGAGAAAACAAAATGTAACACACTGAGATATCTTATATTCGGTCAATTTGTTTAAACATAATAAAGCATCATGTGCCTTCATATTGAGTAGGAGAGACATCATTTACTTTCATGTGCCTTCATGTTGAAAAATTAGAAAGAAACTAAAACTTGATTTTAAGTTTCTTTATGTATAGTTAGTAATTATTTTCTGTAATAACCAGATACAAATTAATTATACGAAGCAACATATAATCAATTAAAAATTTGAGTCATATAAATGAAAAAAAAAAAAAACATGATTAAAGTGATCTGATTTTTCAAAAAAAATCAGCAGCTGCAACTTTGTAAATTCTATCATATATAATAATATGAATTATGAGCCATCGCGAGTTCGTTTTCAGAGAATTGTGAATTGCCCCCCCTGAGAAAATGCACCCCAACGCAAAAACTCTCTAACCAACAACCAGCGTTTAATTAAGAGATGAATCGATCTATATCTTCTCTGCTCCCCCATTCATTCCACTCTCAAACAAAGTGCACAATTCATCGATCCTAGTCGTCGTAGAAGCTTTGCACATGCACGCACGCACCCATGAACAACTTCAACAATAATGATAAGGAAAATACTAATCCTAAGGAATAACAATACTAATATTTTGAATTTCTTAACCAATACTCTATCATAATAATACTACTGCTTTGCAAAACCCTAATAAGTGGTGTAATAGTTGTAGTTATTTGAATTAATTAATACTACTAATCAGGTACGTTTGTTTTCAATTCTTTCCAAAGACACTATTTTTTTTTTTTTTTTGAAATATTGTAACAGTGACAGCACGTGCAGTGCATTTAATTTTACAGTTCTATGGATGGTAAACCCAATTAATTCATTTTCAACTTCCAACAAATAGTGTCCTTACCTTAAATGATGAATATGCCAGTTATTATTATTATTTTCAATTATTTCTTCGTAGTATACAACAACCCCTTGGTGGTAAACATTTAGGACCCACTTGGTTTAAAATATACTCGTATAGCTTCCTTTCGCGATCCTTAATTAATAAAGAATTAAAACAGTTCAAAACCTCACAGGTTTATATATATTCTTAATTTCTCTAAGAGGTTCTGCCAGTTTCCACAGTACCCTGTCCCACTGAGAGAAGAAAGGCTTTTCTCCATTGACACACCAACTTCGATCATAAACTGTTTTCATTCAGCTTTTCTCCATTGATACATACTAATTGTGTGTTCATCAACAGTTTCAGATAAATGGTACGTACTTATATATATTCTGATTCAATCTCTCTACATCTTTTCTTCGCATCCATACGTTATTTTTTTTATTCATACATCCTTTCCAAAGTATCTGCACTTTAAATTAATCAACAGAAATAAAACAGTTATTCCAGTTATTATATATATACAACAGTATTTTGAGAATGCTCTCTACTATAAAAAATAACTCTAATAATGCCGCAAACCTGTTCCTCGATGGAGATTAAAGGTTTTTTTATCCACGTGGGTTGTTATTTTTTTTTTTTATCTTGTGCACAAGCTAGGCACAAGCACAAGTACCCCATGTGTGGAATATTAATTACTATGTACAGAGGCTTTTAATTATGTAATAGCTAGGCTTCCAACTTCCAAGCCCCAACTTGTGCAGAATCCAATGTGTATCTTTTCGATTAACACTTATTAAAAAATATATTACTGGGGTTTGAATGTAACAATTAAAAAGCATGCTGCTAAATTTTTCAAAAATCATTTTAGGCTTCACTTTGATTTTAGCTTTTGTAGTATTTTTTTTTTTATAAGCCAAAGATTTTATTTAATCTAAGTTATGAGAGCACAAGAAATGCTCACTTAACAAATTAAAGCACCAAGTAAATACAAGATAACAACACCACTAAAAAAACATGTCACATATCTCTCCAGTAACTAGGATCAACAGTTTGTTAATATATATACACACGCGAATTATGATGATATATATAATACGTGGACAAAAGAAAATAAAAATCGCAACGCCTATTAATGCATACGTCCCACTTTGGGATGAGTTTTTCAATGTTTCCTTACTTGTTTTTTTCGTTCTTTCTTTTGGGCACTCTTTCGAATTGCCAATTTGGCCATTACATTTATTTCAATGTTTCTTTTTTTTTAGCTATTATCATTCTTTAGTACTATGGACCGAGTCTAATTCATGGTTTGATAATGTGATTGCTCCAACCTATCATGTCGATCCGATCGTATCTGATGATTATATTATCATACCTTATTAGCTAATATTAGATGTTAATAAATCAATAATAAAAACATTTTGTAACTTTTTTAGAGTTATTCTTTATTTATCTTCATCTTACTATGTCATATCCTTAAAAACTTAAGTAGTAAAGTTTATAATAGTCCATAGCAAACCTTGATAATTAAAGTTAAAAACTTAAGTGGTAAAGTTCGAAAAGAGATAGAAAGTTGAATGATAAAATTTTGAGAAAAAAAAAATTAAGCTAGTAAAATTTATAAAATAATTAAAAAAATAGTAAAGTTTGCAATTATTTTTTTAAAAATATTTCTACATTTTTTTTGTTACACGTAATTATTACATGTCATATTCATTTTGTAACATGTATGATGTATCCTTATTTATTTTGGCACCAGTTTTATATTTTTATTTTGAATTATAATAATAAGATATATACTAGCTAGGTCAACCATCATATTGAACTGAAATTTCAAGTTGTTAATTAAGTTTATGGATCTCTCGTGATCTATTATTTATCATAGAAAAATTTCATCAACAAGCTTAATTTTAATTTTAACATACTCCTAATTATGCGTACCAATGTCATATATACTTCTGATTGTGAAATATAGTAAAGTCTTCTTTGGGTGTTATCTTGTAGGACACAAAAATTGTGCTCTCAAAACCATTAACACTTGAAGGCCAATCAGATTCTGATGAGCATTATGAAGCTCCAAATATTCTGCAGCGCATATTAAGTCTCTTTAAGAATATGCGGCAAGGATCTGATCTTTCATGCTTCAAGGCAAGTTACATAGAAATTAGTAAATGATTTTGTTGATAAAAAAAATTAAGATAAGAAACAGTTCCCGAGTTAAAAGATATACAGGGAAAGCTTGTGTTTTCTAAAATCCGAGAGTAATTTTTATATACATTCACTCCAACGAAAAAATTAATTAAGTAGAAGTTTAAATCTGTAATTTATCATTAATGAAATCTGTATTATTCCACAGCTGCCACCTGTGTTCAATATGCCAAAGTCACAACTACAGTGCTATGCAGAATCTGTATATTGCAGTTCATCAGATTTATTAAGTAACATCAACAGTGGCAAGACACCACTGGATAGACTTGAATTAGTTGTAGCATGGAACATTTCTACCTTACGCCCTCTAACGTTTGGAGTTGCTCCTTACAATCCCACTCTTGGTGAGACTCACCATGTTTCCAAAGGAAACCTTAATGTCTTACTCGAACAGGTGCTAATTAACAATTAATATTTCAAAATGCTCAATTCAATACTTTATCATGTCATGTCTTGTGGCCATAAATCTTCACACCCTTTTCTGTTTTGTTCAAAGATAAATTGTATTATAGGATTTGCATGCTTGCTTTGTTTGCAGGTTTCACACCACCCTCCAGTATCTGCCCTTTATGCCACTGATGACAAGGAAAACATAGAAATGACATGGTGCCAATCTCCGGCTTCAAAGTTCAATGGTAAAATTCTTCAGCACATATGTTGTGTCAAAAAAAAAATCAATTTCTATTTTATCTAATAATATCTATAGATAGATAGATAGTATCAATATTGACATAAGGTATTAAACATAATTCCATTCTTGTTTTTGCCTCAAGTGATGATTTGGAACGTGGATGGATGTTCTAATGTTCTGTTACTTTGAACTGTAATTAAATTTACATAAAACAAATATGCAGGTACTTCAATAGAAACTAAGGTGCATGGCAAACGGCAGTTGAAGCTCCACAATCATGGAGAGACCTATGAAATGAATTCTCCTAATCTGATTATCAAAATTCTTCCAATCCCTGGGACTGATTGGGTTGGCAATGTCACTATCCGATGCCAAGAAACAGGCCTTGTAGCAGAATTAAGCTATACAAGCCAATCTTTCTTTGGATTCAGGGCAGGTCGAAGACTCGTTAAAGGGAAGATCTTTGATTCCTTGTCTATGAAGATTCTATACAAAATTGAAGGTCATTGGGATAGGTATCACTCTTTGAAGTTTTATTAACTACTTATTTGTCATCTGAAAGCATGGTTTTGGCTTTTTTTATTTTCATATTAAAAAGCAGTACTCGTCAATTGTTTACTTATAATATTTTCGTCTTAAATCCTACAAAATGCTACAGTACCGTGACAGTGAAGAATACTAGTAATACAGAAGCAAGAGTGATATATGATGCAAAAGAAGTTCTTTCTGGACTTCAAGCTCCTATTGTCAAGGATCCAGAGGTATGCTGAGTGGTACAAGTATACAACACTCTTTCCATAAATATGACCTGCATTATTTAACAAAGCTTATTTTAAAGAAATATCCTTTTGTCAATTTCTCATGCTGAAAATGTGAATGTGAATTTGATATGGGATTGTGTTGTACTTTATATATCAGAGTGTGTGGCCAACAGAAACAGCTCTTGTTTGGGGTGAGTTAAGCCAAACCATCATGAGCAATGACTGGGAAAAAGCAAAAGAAGCAAAGAAAAATGTGGAGGAAAGACAGAGAGAGGTCCTGAGAGAAAGAGAGACAAAAGGGGAAAATTGGATTCCAAAACACTTCATGGTGTCTTATAGCAAAGAAGAGGGTTGGGATTGCTCACCAATTCAAAAGTCGGTCCCAAATGCCCCAATTGTCACCTTCTAATTTGCAAACAGTATGTTTCAAAACTGTTACCTGTTATCATGATTTCTGTATGTTTTAAAACTCAGTTTTATATGATACTGTCAAAGTTATTAACAAACTAGATTTTAACATACCCGTTGTGCTAGTAAGTATATGTATGATTTAGAAAAATTAAAATAAATAAATCAATAAATATCCCCGTTAACATATAAAATATAAAATGAGAAATATTTTGATTTGAAATAATAGATGAAAAATATTAATTTAGGAATTGAGAAATGATTTAAATATATTTTTATCCATACAATTAGGTTATTTTATTTTTTGTGACCTAATTTTCTTAGAAAAATATTTATTCTTGTTTTTCATTTAGTAAAAAAATCATCATAAATTGTGCATTCAAATTGGCAACAATTAGTCACAAAAACTAAAAATAAAATTTTTAAAAATTGACTATAAAATACAAATTTAAATTCACCAATGGATCAAAATAAAAAAAAAAACACTCAAATTTAAGAGATTAAAAATATATTTAAACATTTGACAAAAAAACAAAAAAAAACATAATTGAGATTACTAGGATTTCATAATTATGCACTTACTTAAAATTGAGGTTAAAATAATTTGTTTTCATATTAAAAGTTATTTTCAATTGAAATGTCTTTTTATTTATATATATATATATATATATATATATATATATATATTAAAATAATTATTTATGTTTTAGATTTTAAGTTTTAACTATAGATATAATATATATTCTATTTATTTTTTATAATCTTTATTGAGATAATTATATTCCTTCCATAACATATTTAAGTATAATTTATTTTCTTTTTTAAGAGTATATTATTTTATCATTTTTTATGATATTTTAAGGATTATAAATAGTTACATTAATTATCTATTAATTCTTAGTTTCTTTTTATATTAATTTCATTATAAATATTTATGAATTAAAGACTATTTATTATTAAATTTTGTAAAATGAGACAAATTCAACATTATAATATTATATAAAAGATTAACAATATAATATTTGATACACACCAACAAATATTCTCTTTTTTTATTATTATTATTTAATTTTATTTCATTTTTTCTCTATCTTTGTTATTATTTAAAAACAAAAAAGACTTTAACATACTTCTTGTCTTGAGTACACCAAAGGTTCACTAAATTTTGTTCTCTTAATAATGGTCATTGTCACAATACAACATTATATTTTTTTACTTTCTAACTATTTAATAGCAAATTCTCCTTCTATGATTGTTAACTACTATTATTTAAAAAAAGTATTTTAGTTTAATAATTTTTTTATAACAATTAATACGATATCAATTTTATTATAAATTAATAATTATTAATGATATGTGGAATACAAATTAACATAGATAATTTTTGAGTATTTGATAAAGAATATTTAATTTATCTCAATACATAATTATAAATATCTATATAATCTTTAAAATTAATTATATATTTATTAATTTTTATTTTTTAATATTCTTTTTTAAAAAAAATTGACCCCAAGTTTCTAATCTATATCCGCCCCTGCTG
This sequence comes from Amphicarpaea edgeworthii, assembly GCA_014843725.1. Lineage (NCBI taxonomy): Eukaryota > Viridiplantae > Streptophyta > Magnoliopsida > Fabales > Fabaceae > Amphicarpaea > Amphicarpaea edgeworthii. The sequence goes on along the minus strand of CM026324.1, from coordinate 23,223,601 downwards.
GCCACATTATCAAGGAAAAGGAATCATCCAAGTTCTTTCCAACAAAAGAATTAATATATGAATGAAATACAATTTTGGTTACCCAACTCCAACCATTTCACGAATCAATCAATCATTTCCCGTCATTTGCGCTACCAAATAGTTATAGTATTGCTAAAATAAATTTAATAAATTTGTTATCGCTAACTCGTGTATCATACCCAATTAAATAGATAACATTCTACAGATCAGTCGATCTGTCTAACTAGTGTCTAGTGTCGTGTATGAAATTAAATTGTTATCGCTAACTCGTGTTCATACATACTTGAGCAAACAAGTTGGAAAAAGGCCTCCAATTAAATAGATCAGACATTTAATAATTAGTTACTACAGTAATATATTATATCCTGAGAGACATTAATTCCTAAGTACAACTTTGGAGAATCAGATACAAAAATTCTCAAACACATATTATGCAAGTCTGATTCCCCTGATAACATGAAGGGTTCAGGAAATTAACTGAAACAATTGTCTCAAAACACCACCTTACATGTCTTAATCCAAGTTTCTTGCAAATGATCCGAATATCAGTTCTCTAATTTACGGAATGATTTCTCTGTTATGGTGTCCAAGATAGGCTTCCAAGGTTGCACTTTACTAGGGCTTCTTCCTCCAATATTGACCATATATTGCTGTGGCTGCAGTACCCCAACTCTACCAGGACTACTGCTACTACAATTCCTGGAGGGTGATGATGAACTCCAAACTAGTGTTTGGGTTTGGCTTGACAACAAAGGAGGACCTGATGATTTGGCTATTGAGGTGAGTCTCTTTGCAAGGCCAGCCAGGTCCACCGGTGAAACATCGGCTTGTAGTACTGAGTATGGTAGCATGAAATACACTTGCCCAGGTTGGAGATGTGTGTCTCCATTCATTGATTTTGAACAAGGGGATAGAAGCTGTGTGGAAGTGCAAACAAAGTGTTTTTGAGGGTATCCTATTACTTGCCTCACTGAAATTGGTTCATCATATTCCTCTACATAACCATTCAGATGAACCACACGGATATTATTCTTTAATGTGGAGGATGAGTTACATGAAAAACAACCACCCATCTCTCTTGGTGTAGATGCTGAATCAATGAATGAAAAAGTTGTGAACTCTGATGATGCCTATGGTCTTATATATATTTATTTATTACTAGTGTTTGTGTATACAAATAGTATTAAACAAATGGGGTTTGACTTTGATGGTTTAAATGATAAATGGATAAGTAAGCCTTTTGGAAATAAAATTGATGGTTATCTAAGCCATGCTTTTTCCTGATCCTAGCTAACCAAGTTGTTTGTAGTATTAATCAATCAACTTGCAGCAGCAGCATTGACACGAAAGGCAAATTAAAGCCTCACATGCAGCCAACGATGTATTAATTCGATGATCGACAATAAATAATCGAGTTTAAATAAAATCAGAAAGCTTTTATGTTATATTAACTAGTATTAATTGTTTTTAAACCTAACCGTAAGAAATATAAAACAAGCTCCCCTGTCCACATTGCATGCCCTACACTTAAATTAGTTTAGTTTTCTCTGGCGTGGCGTTGAACTTTCTTAAGCTGATGGAAGCAGCTTGTGAAGCGTTGAAATCGAAACAATCCAAGTCAAACCAATCTTGTTAATGCATGAAGAGACAAAAAGCTAGCCCAATAATAACGACACACTGCCACTTGCCTTGATTATGAAAGAACTTAATTGTAATTTGCAAGTGGCAACTCTATTCACTGTATCTTTCTTTTTATTTATTTTTTTATAAATTCTTTTAAATCAAGCATGTCTCTATATAATGCTCTTTTAAGGTAGACCTGTCTCTAAAGCAATACTAATGTTTTTTTCTTTGTTTTCAATAAATAATGTGTGTGTCGCCCGTGTGGCAAGGTATATATGGAACTCCGCATGAGTTGACTTACTCTTAAATCTAGCTACTTGCATGTTATAAGTAGAAGCTTGACGGTGATGAAGATTAATTAATTAATATGGAAAAGGCAAACCTGTTATCTGCTTTTGATTATATCTAGTTTTTTTTTTTTTACTGAATTTTGATAATATATTGTCTTATGTGTATGTTAATTTTCTTGCTCAAACATGTTATTTTCGCTTTGCGACAAAGGAAATGTCGTTTTCAATGTCAACCAAAGATGTACGCCTCCGTTTTATTCTATACCATTATCGTTTTTCATGACTCGGCGGCTCTCCCTCTCTTCTATAAAAACCAGGGGTCATTGTCACCGGAAATTCAACTTAAATTTAAGTTTGTAAAAATATTTCAAGTCTTATTTCTCACAAACCAAAAATACCCTATAGTTTCATTTCTGCGTCATTTCTCATCAGTACATATAGGTAAGATTTTAAAAAATAATAGGATTAAAGAACCTTTTGGTCCTTATAAAATAAGGTCTTTTTTATTATTTTAGTTTTTAATTTTTTTTTTGTTTTTTTACCATGTCATCTCAAGGAATTTAATAAGTAGTCGCCTGTTTTTTTCTTTAAAAAAATTGTGATTTAGATCTCTCATCAATTAATTTGACATTATCATCTGTTTAACTATTGAGATTTTTTTTATACGTAGGAATTGAATAAATTAGAATTTAAAAATATAATTTACCAAAATTCTATTAACTAATTATTAAAAAGTTCTTTCTGAATAATGAACTTTTTTTTGACTTGCAATGAAATTTTGTTGAAGTTTAAAAATTAAATAAGTTTTAATTTGAAATTAAAAATAGGGAAAGAATTAGGATTCTTTTACCTAGTCAAAAATTGGGGTCTTATTTTGTCTGTTTGTATTTGTATGAAGCTTGGGTCGTTGTTAGTAATATTTTCTTTGAGTGTCGTGAAATGTTTGATTTGGCAAAGAAAATGAAAGTGAGGAGATCTTATAAGTTGTTTGATAAGAAGGAAAAAGTATATTTTTTTTCTATACAACAATCAAATAAAATTATAAAATAAAAAAGGTGATATACAATCCACTATTTATGACTTTACGGTAAGTGGATTAATTTTTATAAAAAATTAATTAATATTAAACCCAAATTTTATAAACCGGCCACGTATTTATTCTATTTAACCCGACCGCCAAAATTAGTTATAAATAACTACCGTTTCTTCACCACTTAAAAAAGTAAAAAAGTGTGAAAAAGAATAGAGAAACAGTTAAATTGTACAAATTTATGAAAATGACTTTTAGTGTCCAAAGATTTTATCCGATTAAAATTTCGAATTTTGTAAAAATGAATTCATTTCGTCTCTGATGTTAGAAGATTTCAGTTAACAAAGCTTTTTCGCTCAAACATAGAGCAATTTCAATCTTAAGATTTTCTTATTAAGTTATAATAATTTCCTACCAAATAATAATATACTGGGTGTTGGATAGTTTTAATTTACTAAATTAGTAAGATAGAATCATCATTATTATAAAGACATGTCTTATTATAGATTTTTCTTTCTTAAAATATAATATTTTATCATTGTTTGAAAATAATGATATTTTTATTATTGTTTGACAATAGTGATATTTTAATCAATGCTGGACTATATAATTATTCTAAGGATAAAATACTATGAATGCATTAATATGAAAAAGACACATTTTATTAAAATGCATTTTATAATATTTCTGATGACGAAGAGAGAGGCAATCTGAATATCAGGCCCAAAAAGCCTAAAGCCTAAGACACATTTTATTAAAATCGGTTCTGAATACGATAACATAGTTTGGGCTTGGTGAGGACGAGCCTCGTGAATAATAAAGGGCTCGGCCCCACACCAGATAAAATAGAAACAAAATAAAAGAGAAGAGTTTAAATGTGGTTTATAGCACATAACTATACGTATGAACAAGTCACGAAAATTTAAAGTTAAGCTTAAATAAAAGTACGTGTTTGTTTTAGGCTAATCTCAATTTTCAATGGACATTCAACATCAATCGTCCTCTAACAATGGATTTTGCGTTCAACATATATATATAGGTTCTTGATTTATGTCGGTTTTTAAATTTTGAATTATTCTTTAAGTCTTTAAAGACTTAATTATGTTGTAAAAAAATACTTAATTATAAAAAATTACAAAATTAATGGCCTAATTATATACTTTTTTTTAATTTAAAAAACCTCAAATAATTTAAGAACTTACTAATTAATTTAACTTAAAATGACTTTTTTTTAGAGGAACTTAAAACTTATCTTTAAATAACCTAATTACAATTTTGCACACACAAAAACAGTAACCATACACCAAAGTCCAAATACCATAGTCCATAAATTTGGCTTAAAGAATGATTTAATTAATCATAGACATTTTTTTTGACAGCATAATTAATCATAAACACGAGACATATACATAGTGCACAAAATCAAATAAATGACGGTCAAAGTAGTGTCCAGACTCCGGAGTTTACGATTTTTTTCTTTTTGTTTGAGAATCACAGTTTACCAAATTAAGAATATAATAAGTTGACGTAACGATCATAGAAAAGCTTGACTTTTATCCATTATTAATTATTAATATTTTTATTTTTACTGAATTCATATTATTTTTTATACTGTTAATCATACGTGATAATTTAGTATTAATTAAAGCCAACTTTTCGTATATTTGTGATCAAATTATCAATGCAAGGATGAATGTTTTTTTTTTAAATGAATCAAAAAATTAACAATGCAACGACGTATTCGGTCAATAGTTAAACTTATTGATTTTTCTTGATAAATAAATTATTTGAAGATTGAGGCTTTTTTTTAGATTATATAAGTTGATTATTTTAAAAAGAGTCCGAAGCTAATCTTGCTTAAGTTTGATAAGACTACGATAAACAATAAACAAAAGCATATAAAAATCAGTGAAATAGACTTTTAAAATAAGTAATAAAATAAAAATTAGTTGATATTTTATAATTAAAAATATTTTTTCTTCTTCTTTAAGACAAACTATTTATATTCTCCCTAGTTATCGGACACGAGAAAAAAAGAAGAAGAGAATAACAGCATCAACCAGATTTTTCTCTTAAAAAAAAAACAGCATCAATCAGATGGGCTGGTGCCTGTGGCAGATTGAACCAAGTCTTTGGAGCCGCCGTTAGTGGCAAATTGTGGCGAAAATAAGTTAACATCTTGTTTTTATTTATTTATTTATTATAGAACATCTTGGTTTTGTTAGTCTTCTTCCATTAGTTCAAAACAACGACTTTGAAATGCATTCATGACAAAAATGTACTATTTTTTTACGCTTCGGTCAATCGACATCCGTATTAACTTTTTTTTGTATGATATGATAGTAATCTGTTGTTATCACCTTTTTTAAGACATTCGCTTGACCTTGTTTGTGGCAAATGCATTTTAGCTATTTCTACATAATTTGGCTACTTGGAAAAATCTTACTCTTTTGAAAAATAAATTGTTTTAATGATGCTGAAAATTTATAATTTATGTTTATTTTAATAGTTTATAATTATTTTTTAATTGTTTTTACGCTTTTTTTTTTATCAAACAAATTATTTTTTTTATTGCATCTAAATAAAATTAATTATTTTTAAATCACTTATAAGTAAATTTATTCAAAATCATTTTGTATTTATGCTATAATTAATTAAAGCACATAAAAGAAACAAAAATAAAGGATTTTATTTTTATAACATTTTAAATAGGGATGTTCATAGGTATGGATAATTTGTGGACCCAAATCAACTCAATCCCATTTGATATAGTATTTTAATCAAATTCAACCCAATCTAATATAGTGGTAGGAATCTGTAACTCAACCCAATCCAAATTATATATATTAATAAATAATAAAAATGAAAATATTATTAATAAATTAATAATATCAAAAAATAGAAAATTGAAAACCATACTCTCATTTTATCACTCATTAAAATACTCCCATTTATAACAATTTCACTTTCATACTCATTATATCACTCATCTTGTTTCAATTTAACGAAAACTCTTATGCAAAATAGAAAGTAGAAACATCGAAACTTTACTTAACAATCTTGACTATTTTATATCTCTGTTGTATTGTTGCACCTTTTTTACAGCTTGTACTTTATCTATTGGTTCGTTTTCTAACATTCGAAGTTAATTTATTTATTTTGTGCATTAATATGTGTATTTGTAATTAAAAATGATTTTTTTTCAAAAAAATAAACCAAATTTGAAAATATATAATAATTTTTTAACAATTTTTTTTAAATATATCATTAACTTGATCATCCAACCCAACCTAATCTAAAATTATATAAATCTAACCTATTAAAAATTAATTGAATTTGATAAAAAAAAAATTAACAAACCCGACCCAACTTAACGTGAACACCCCTATTCTAAACATTATCCTCAATTGTAAGTCATGAGAGAACTTTTGATTCTAGGCTTTTAAAACTTCATTTAAGGTCGAAAAAGAAAGAACACGCAAGCCCCACCTGTACTGTGCGTGAATTTTCAAGTTTAAAAGGACACATGAAAGTAAATGTAAATGTGATACATCTTCTTTCTGCTTCGCTTGACCCATTCGACGGATCAATGAATGCGATCAGTTCAGATGCATTTTTAGATGAAAAATAAATAAGCAAATAAAATGGTTTTTTTTTTTATAAATCTTTGAATGAAGAAACGTTTTCCTAATTTAGTACTGTAATTTGCATTAAATGATGGAAGCGCGTTTGACTGGTTGATTAATAACAAATTTGACTTTGTTGAGCATATATGATATGAAGCTGCGCGGTGATTGGGTCACACCATTCCAGAATCAGATTGTTTGGTTGGAACTTGGAACAAGCAAACGCGCCTGCATTTGGCGTGGCCCAAATTAAATTAAATAAATACTATTCAAACAAAATGGTAGTATTTGATAAGTGCGTTTTAAATAATTCGAAAAAACATGTCATACACGTATTATGTTTAAAGAGTCCTAGTTGTTTGTCACGCACATTGTGACTTCTATAATTCACATGTTAAAATACTAGTTTAAATCTAAATGTAAAAATGAAATAAATATAAATATAGTATAATATATCTTAAAAAGAAAAAGAAAGAAAAAGCGAGCGCCAACCAATGGAATGGGAGGCTGCGATGGTAAATTGAGTGACCGAAACAAACCGAAATGACTGTTTCTGTTTCCGTTTGTTCCCAACACAACAGCGAAAGAGAGAGAGTCGTTTTTGATTTATCTTTTTTTAAATTAATTAATTCAGAAAGGGTTTCCTTTTTCTTTTTTTTTTCCTTCCACACAGCACACACACTCTTTTGATTTTTCTTCATTCTCTCATTCTTCCTGCCTTTGCCCTAGATTAGATCTTTCGCTTCTAATCATTAATTGGATTAGATTTGATTCTACAATAAACCTTCATTCGCCTGCTTTTTCCTTCCCTGAACTCCGGGTGGGTGGCTACTCCTTTTTCTTCATTTCAATTGTTTAGTGTTTTGCAAGTTATTTTCGTTATACACTCTCTGTCACCAAACAGGGATTTCGATATCTCTTTGATTTTGACCCCTCACTGCTTCGCTTGCTTGGCTTCGACAGCTGCTTCAATTCTAAACTTCACTTTCGAGTTTTTTCGTTGGGATTAAGGTTGTTTTATTAGCTTGTGTTTTGGCTGAATATTATTAAGGTTGTTTTAGCTGTTAGGATACTCCGAAACTTCCGATAGATTGCTCCCCACTCCTGTCCTGTTTTTAAGTTTACATTTTTTCATGAAAAAAATACTCTCTAGCATGAACAATTAATTGCTCGAGTTTTTTTTTTTTTTTTTTTCCATATTTCGTGCATTTTGGGTTTTTTATTTTCCGGAACACTATTCCATGTTCCTTGATGTTGCTAAATGTTTAGTAAAATTAGAAGAAGGTTAGGTGGATGTTGTGTTGGTGTCGTTGTATGATGTGTTGTTATCTATCTCTCTTTTGATGACATGGTGAGGGTTGCTATATTGCTAATGCACTTTTTTTCTTTCTTTTTTTGTTATTGTTTTCAGATTTTTCGGCATCAATCTATTCGAGTTCATTGTAGGGTGCATGCCCTTGATTTATTGTGGGTTTGAGTGAGGGTGCATGTGAATGAAAAAGAGATTTGCTGGAGGTGAAAACTGTGATGCATTTGCATAGATGAAGGCAGAAAAAGTTTGGCGTTTAGGCAGCATGGGCGATATGCAGATACTGCCAGGGTCTCGCAACCGTCCTCCCATGAAGAAGCCGATGTGGATTATTGTCTTGGTGTTGTTTGTGTGTGTCTTTCTAATCTGTGCTTATATCTATCCACCACAAAGCAGTTCGGCCTGTTATGTTTTCTCTTCCAGAGGTTGCAAGGGTTTTGCTGATTGGCTTCCACCTATGCCTGCAAGAGAATACACTGACGAGGAGATTGCAGCGCGTGTTGTGATCAAGGATATTTTGAATTCACAGCCAATTGTTTCGAAAAGTTCCAAAATTGCATTCATGTTTTTGTCACCTGGCTCTCTGCCATTTGAAAAATTGTGGGACAAGTTTTTCCAAGTAAGAATTTGTTACTTTTCTAATTTGATATGTTCAAGCTGTTGTTTCTCAATTCTCACTTTGGAAGACTGTTAATGTTCCTCTTCGAAATGTATCTGTGACACATGTTTTATCACAGAGAAGATATCCAATTTGATAGTGTAGTTGATATCCAGCATGATGGGCAAAGGTAACTGTTGCATGATTTAAATAATTAAATGTTCTGATTTTGATTCAGTATTCTACAACATTGCATTTGAAAGCAATAGTTAACACAATAGATATTTTGCTTGTTCTTCCAACATGACTCACGTTGCAATTCCCCTGTTGGATAAGAAGTGTTCTTGGACACAGTTGTGACAATGATGTCTTTTAATTCTTTTCACTGCCTTGGGCACTTATTTCTAACTGGAAGAGCTATACTGCTATTTAGTGTTTAGTATTGGACCCTTGGAATTTATGTTGGTGTAGATATACAACACAAGATGCAAAATATGTTTTACACTTTTACTAATAGTCAATAGACTCATGATAAGTAGGTCGTAGTGAACTTACATCCTTAGATTGTTTTTGTAATATCATTGGTAGGTACTTGGTTTCCTTTTCTTCTGAGTCCTGTTCATCTTGTGGTGTGCATTTACCTGGAAGATACTCTCCTTTTTTGCAGGGTCACGAAGGGAAGTTCTCTGTTTTTGTGCATGCATCCAAGACAAAACCAGTTCATGTGAGCCGTTATTTTGTTAATCGTGATATACGCAGTGACCCGGTATATATTCTCTTGTTATTGTTCAGTTTACTATTGTTTGTGAATTGTATCTTCTTAATTAAATGTTAAAAGAAATATATATTCTCTTATGCATATCATATTTTAATAAGCAGTTTGTTTTAGCATTTTATTTAAAGAAAAGAGTGTTTGAAAAATTTATAATAATCATGTAATTTTTTCAAGACAAGTGAAAACCTTAAAAAAACTGTTTTAGTATTTTATCTCATAAGCAGTTCGTTTAATCAGAAGTCTTGTTGCAGGTTATTTGGGGAAAAATTTCTATGGTTGATGCAGAGAGACGGCTATTGGCAAATGCTCTTCAAGATCCTGACAACCAGCAATTTGTTCTACTGTCTGATAGGTAAATAGTAAATTAGTTATGAGATTGCTTTTAATTTTGTTCTTACTGATTAATTTGTTTTAGACTAAAATAGGTTTTCAGTCATCCTAAATTTTAAATCGTTTGAAAATTTTCTGTCACTACTTAGTGATGGTGTGGCATATGTCTATTCATGTCATGATAGCCTGCCATTTTGAGGTGGCTTGGCTTGGTGCATGCAATGTTCCCCTAAAATAGTTAGGGGACTAAAATCACTTTAAATCATATTTATATGGATTAAAACAATATTTTACTCTTGGTTTTATAGGTTTTATCATTTTCTGATTTGTTTATATTGGTTTTGCAGCTGTGTGCCTCTGTATCATTTTGACTATATTTATGACTATCTGATGTATACAAATATCAGCTTTGTAGACTGGTATGACAAGCAACATTACATGTGTCTCTCTGGGTTTTTAATGAGATAATAGCTATTATTCTCTATGCTTTCTGCTGTCTATTTGGCATCCTTTACTAATGTGAACTTTTCCTTTTTCTTATTAGCTTTAAGGATCCTGGTCCCCACGGAAATGGCAGGTATTCAGATCGCATGCTACCTGAAGTTGAGGTGAAGGACTTTAGGAAGGGTGCACAGGTATATTCTTGCTAAAGTCATGTTGGAGCTTGGAATTCAAGATTTTAAATAGAAATCTTGCATATTAATATACAAAGAATTTGAAATTTGAACAAGTATTTAGGCCACTTTATTTTACAATCACTCATTTCTCAAGATACCAACTAGATAGTTGGAAGTTGCCATTGCTTCATACCCTTGTTATGTAATTTATGCCAATAGGTTATACATAAAACACAGCAAAATTGAGTTTTATTACAAAAACTTGTGTCATTGTCAATAACAAGAACGATACTTTAATCTTGTGGGAAATTCCTTCTATATCTTTTTGTCACCCAATCAATGTGCTACTGTCATTCAATATCACCACACACCTATTCCTTTAAGCATTTGTTCTCTGACACAGTCTGAGTCTTTGACAGCTATGAAAACACGCACACACACATGTATAGGTATAACCCATTTATATGTCTTGGCCTCATTGTTTAACTTCTTCTGCAGTGGTTTGCTATGAAGCGGCAACATGCAATTATAGTCATGGCTGATAGCCTGTATTATTCAAAATTCAAGTCTTATTGCCAGGTAAAGCCCTTCTGTTTCATAGTTAATTTATTGTTCTGGGATATAGACCTGTGAATTTTAATTTCCGCTTAAAGAATTAAGAATAAGGGTTAGCATTTTTTTGCAACATAAGGGTTAGCGTGTTGGTATTTAGTTACAAACTTATGGATTTTCCAAAGCATTACTATTTTGGCAACAATAACGTCATTTTTTTAAATAAAAAATGTTAAAGCAATTATTTATCTTTATATATTTAAAATGCTTAAATAAGTTTTGGGTCTCTATAAAATAGTTCCTTTTTACTTTGGGTCCCTATAAAATTTTTATCATGTTTTGGGATGCTATAATATATTTTTTTTTTTGTTTTGGGTCCCTACTGATGACGTGGCATCATCTCAACCGTTGATATATGTTGAGATGGTGCCATGCCATCACTTAACTAATGGTTAAAATGATGTCATGTCATCAGTAAGATCCAAAACAAAAAAAAAATATTATAGGGACCCAAAACATAGCAAAAAATTTATAGGGACCCAAAGTAAATAAGAGGTATTTTATAGGGACCCAAAACTTATTTAAGCCTATTTAAAATGGTCAAATAAGTTATTAAGAATAATTTTGTCCAGTTAGTTTAAGTATCTCTAATCTTCCTTTTCAAAATTCTGAATCAAGCAAAATTTCTTCTCCCCCTCTCCATTTTCTTCCAACCAAACAGCATGTAAGGTGATTGGACAAGAATTTAAAATTCCCAATATGTTCTGCTTGTGGTCCAAAGTCCAAACAAGAAAATAACCATCTTATTATCTACTCAGTATAGAGCTGATGTGCAAATTATCTACATTTAGTGATTTCTGTGGAACTACGGATTCAATATTGATGTAAAATTTCTTATTATCCCAGCCTGGTTTGGAGGGGAAGAATTGCATTGCTGATGAGCATTACTTGCCGACCTTCTTCCAGGTGAGAATCTGAATTGTAATACAGTTTTGTTTTGACATTTTTCAGTCTTCAGCTAATTAGCTTTTGTCTCTGGTTTAGATGGTTGATCCTGGTGGAATTGCAAACTGGTCACTAACTCATGTTGACTGGTCTGAGAGAAAATGGCACCCAAAGTCATACAGGACTCAGGATGTTACTTATGAGCTTTTGAAGAATATCACGGTATAGATCTGCTGAAACTCTAAACTTTGCAACAATGCATATTCATTCTTTTTGGCAAGCAACTATGTAGAGGAGAGGGATAGCTTTCTTGAGGGTAAACCTCCAGCATCATCATCACATCCCAGTCTTAGAATTTGTTTGGATATCTAAGGCTATGGGTGAAATGGAATGGAATGACACTTTATCTGCATGACACATTTCTTTTTCTGCAGTAGTATTGTTGTTTACTGTTTAGTGAGTGTGCTGCAACTGTGCTAGTCTCTTTCAAGTTTAGTACACAGATATTCACAAAAAAATGTTATATTTGCAGTCCGTTGATGTTAGCATGCACGTAACCAGTGATGAGAAGGTATGGTGAATGAGAGCTTTCCTGATCTGTTTTATTGAGAATGAATTAACGAGCTTGACAAATTATCTTGTGTTTCCAGAGAGAAGTGCAGAGCTGGCCCTGCTTACGGAACGGGATTCAGAAGCCATGTTACCTATTTGCTAGGAAATTCACTCCTGAAACACTAGATAGTTTGTTGGTTCTATTTTCCAATTATTCAGCACCCTGAGCTAGCTATTTTGATCTAATTCTTTGGTCGGAAAAGTCATTACTTTCGGCCCCTCCCACATCTTGGTTTCTCATTATGGAATGAGAGTTGTAAATTGCAGCAGCAGCATTATTATTGAGGCTTGAACGCCTGCCAGCCACATATATTTATTGAGTGCAAGGTGGTGAACTGGCCTTGGATTTGTTCGAGTGGCCTAACATGGACAGAAGAGAGGAGGCTAACGATTTAATAGTGTTCCTTCCTTGGGGATGGATGGATGCCTTATCTATTTTCCTTCCATTTCTGTTATATTTTTACATGAGAGATTTTGGAGGAATCATATCAACTCATTATGGTTGTAAAACTTGCAAGTTGTTTAGTTGAAAATACTACGTTACTGCTCATTCAGAAATTCATTGGTCGATTCTTATGCTATGCTGCTCTGCCCTCTTGTCCGTTTATTTTTTCCGCTGTAACTCATGTTAGTGTTGATTCTTTCATTTATAAACTAGACTAAGTTATTCAAATACTTTAAGTTGTTTTTATGTTGCTTTTTTTTTTTTTTTTTTTTTTTTTTATCTTTAACTATTTGAAAAGTATTACAAAGACATTCCTTATACATTACACTAAATTTTCTTAATTGTTTAAATAATAGATCATTGAAATGTACACTGTTAATTAACCCTATTAGTTATATGAAATATTTTTTTCATAAACTAGTAGAAAAATTTGAAATCATGACTTCTTTATCACTCTTAACTCTTTTTTTAGAAATCACTCTAACTCTTATGTCGTACCAAACCACTAAATTACCTTTTGACTTAAATATTTGAAATAATTAAGGAGTTAATTGTTTAAATAATTAACCCCCTTTCCTAAAGAATTTCTTTTTTCAAACAATTAAGGGAGTTAATCATTTAAATAGCCTTTAGGAATTCATGTACACCGTTGATTTTTTTTTAACCATGTATGCTTTTAATATTGAAATCCTGTTTACTACTAATGCATGATATACGGAAAATAAACGGAATATCATCATGCAAAAACTAACAAGTTAAACTGAGAAATGAAAAATGGTCCATAAAGAAGATTTTTATTTTTTGAATGGGATATACAAAAAAGAGGTTTGTGAATTTGATATCAAGATTTAGGAACTCAGATTACCATACAAATAATAGCACAAATATTCAAGATCCCGGCTACTTAATCATCAATTCTGTTCTGCTTATGTTCACCACTGAGATTTAGTACTTCAACAAGGAGGAGGATGTTTCACATCTGACTACAAGATACCATGATTCCAGCATCTGAGTATTAAATTTCATTAGCCAGCACTCTGTGAAAACTTTAAAGAAATATTTAATGAAGCATTAAATATGTTTGGCCGCATGCAGGCATATATACAAAATTTATCATATATGTCATGTCAAGTAAGTCATGGCTTTTGACTAGTCATGAGAACTTAACAGAACTGAATGAAGAAACTTAGTCCAACAATGCAAACCTGGAAAATCAAATATTATATAGTTCATGGAAATATGATACACTTTAAAACAAGGCAATTGGAAGCTCTTTAGAAAGTCTGACATGAGAGTGTGAAGGGAGCAAACATGAGCCAGGATGGTCACCAGCAATTGCTTTTATGCAGCTAGCATATGCCGGCAAGCCATCCCGGCTCAACCCTACTCCCTCTACCTCCATGCAAGACACTTAGAGTTAGAGTTAGAGCAGAGAGACCAAACTATACATTCAGCTTCAACCACCACACTTTCTCACTTATTAGCCTCTGCATGTGCATGTGTCATTGTAGCCCAATTTATAAGCAGAGAAGGTCAATCAAAGTCAAAGTATATATATATGATCCCATCCTTAACTTAATTTGAAATATAATTATTACAGCTAGCTAGGCACATGCTAATTAACATTAAAGGTAATTAAGTTAAAGATGAGTGAGTGTTAGCAATGCTGCTCCTTATCCAAAGCCATTCTTATTGTCTGGAATCATGCAAAAGTTGACTTAGCTCCTCCTTGTTGTCTTTCTAATTTTAAAACTGTGTTGTGTTGATAAATTTACTGTTGGGGGAATAGAATATGAACAAGAAAAGCAGCCAGAGAGTTGTAGTGGACTGGTTACCCCATGTTTCTGATTTGGCCTTGTCAATGGGAATTTGTTCTTAGAAATTAAATTTCTTGGAAATTAATTAGCCGATGAGAAAAGATTCTGATTTCATTTTGACTTTATTTGGTTTCCGTATCAGTATGGGCATTTTCACACTGACACTGTATCAGTCTAAGCACAATAATACGGATTCCTTCTCTTTTTCTTAGCTAAACAAGAATTTGCTTTTCCTTTTCCCATTCACGTGTAACCATTTGTGGTGTTCCCGCCCTACTACATGCATATCACATGGATTCATTTGCAGGTAACTTCTCCTTCTTGTTTCTTGAGAATCCATTTCAAAATCTCTTTTTTTGGATATAGTCAAAGAAAAAGGATATCATTGTTTAACTCCAATAAGTTTTCTAGAAACAGGATTCGACAGCATTTTATGACGATAAGAAAATATTAGGTAAGCCTTTTTTTTTAGTATAATTAACTTGGATTTGACATTTCACATATCTTGAATTTTTAGAATTTAATTAAAATGTATTAGTACATAAAAGACTTTTTATACTGTCATTGTCATTTGATAACATATTCACATATCATAGTATATGAGAAGTGATGCACTTAGGTGTTGACTGGGGTCAACACATAGTTTTGGGCTGAGATGAGTCAGCCCGCTACACGAATTGGGCTGCAAGTCCAATTTCATGGAAGTCAAGCATGTGAAGTTGTGAATATGGTTTTGAAATCTTTACTTGACTGTGGATGATATATTCTAAAGTATCGTTTCGTTGCAACCAAGTCCTTTCATGTACCAATTTAGCTGTGAATTAATAATGGTATTCATTGGAGTTGTGTAGTAATCATAATAGATTTAAGTTTATGGCTCAAAGATAATCAATAAACCAAGTCTCATTCCTATATACAAGGTTCGTTGAGTGTTCAAGATGATGAACGTACTTTCATTACGTATAAAATAAGCTATATATGAATGATCATTTCAGAACAAGCATTAAGCACAAAAATAAAACACTACTAACTTTGAAGAACAAAGATGAATAATGCATATATATTATATATACATGAGAATAATGGAGGACTTTTAACTACTCATGGCTGAGTGTAGCATAAGAAAAAGAAGAAAATGGTGGGAAGAAGCAATGGAGAGACTTCAACTTCAAGAACAGATGCGGAATCTTGGTGGATACTTGACAGAAAATGATCGAAGAAACTTCAGTCCAACAATGTGAGCATTTGGAGTGTACCCTTGTGCCACTTTCAGCTTATCGACCCTGTAATGATTTTCCCTCCATTCATTCTTAAACATGAAAATCGACTGGTGAATTTGTTACGTATAATCATATTATGCTAATGTATCCCATTAACTAGATGAATTTATTTCAACCACGAACGAAATACAAAGCTAGCAGATTCAATTCAAGCTGCAGCAATCAAACTGAAAGCCAGGTTCATTTCCTTAAACTAAAATAACTAATAAATTCAAATTACTAAATTCTCCCAACCAATAGAAAAGGTAAATCACAGTACTCTTTGTATTAAGGTCATTTCCCACATATTTTCCTGAAACTTCAAATAGATAAATATGTTTTTTCTCGTCTCAAAAGTAGACTAGTGCAACAAGAAAATGGACTAACCAAACTAATAATGCCAACTATGATCAACCTTCCAATTTTGTTTATTACTCTGTTCCAAAATCTGATATAGTTCAAGCATCATATTCATTAGCACTGCTTAAAACAAGGCAGTGGCACAGTGCATAACATATTAATTTCAAGCTCTTTTGAAAGTCTGACATGAGAGTGTAGAGGGAACAAATATGAGCCTGGATGGCTACCAGGCACCAGCAATCTTTGCTTTGCTTTTAAGCAGCAGCATATATATGCCGCCGCCGGCAAGCCATCCTGGCTCAAATCTACTCTCTCTACCTTCATGCAAGACACTTACAGAGAGACCAAACCACCACACTTTCTCACTCTCATTTCACTTATTAGCCTCATCCCTTCACATGGTTTTATTTTTATAGAATAGAAGCTTGTTCCTATCTCAACAAGGTTGGTATCTGAATAAAACAGAATCATGTATAACACATGTTAATATTAAAGGTAAATAAGTAAAAAAATGTTAATTATAACATGCAAACAGGCCCCACCCACGTAGCTATGAATTTTTCCATATACAAAACCATTCTTATTGTTTGGAAGAATCCTGCAAAAGTTGACTTAGAGAATAGTAGTGGTTACCCCATGTTTCTGATTTGTCAATGGGAATTTGTTCTCAGAAAATCAGATGATCGGAAGAGATTCTCATTACATTTTGACTTTAGTATGGGTATGCATAGAGATAGAGGTTAACATAACATGCCTTTGATCCTACTACATCTTTTATATATGCACCTATCATTCTCACAAATGCATTGTATAAGTCTAAGGCACAATTTAATAGTACGGATTCTTTCTCTTTCTTAGAGAAACAAGAATTTGCTTTTCCTTTTTGCATTATTGTCTTTGGACGTGTAGCTTTTGTGATGTTCCTGGCCTACTGCGCTAATTGGAAAGTATTTAACATTATCAACAATGATTTTGGTCCTGATTTTAGAGTGCAAAATCAGATTTGTTTCTTTTATATATATATATATATATTGTTTTTTAAGGAAATTTATTTATATATATTAAGGACTAAATTAATTGAAGATTGTCAAATTTAAAGACTTTTTTTTTATTATTATTATAAGCAAACAGAAAAAAAAAATATTGATTAAAATGGCAAGGTTGTAGCACAAGGTGGGAAGCCCACCTCAACCTAAGTTTCAAGAGTTCCGTTCGCGACACCAATATTATAAAGAGTGTGCATGTTAACATTGTCAGAAGTAATCATAAAGATATATTAGACAAAATTGTGAGTTAATAGCTGGCTCTTAATTTTGTACATAGCTAACTAATAATGGAAAGTGGGTACAACCATTGATGAGCATAAAACAAATAATTCTTCCAATTTCTAAGTTGAAAATAACAAGATTGCTTAAGGAGTTAGTGCATATTGAACAAACTAGCGAAGGATTGTCACATGAACTTGATGTGCCTCATATTTCATCAGACATCACGCATGTGTCACGTAGGAGAGTGAAAAAAACACACATTTGAAACCAAACCAATTATCAAATTCAACTACACTGTTTTAGAAAAATTAAAGACTAAAGTATATTTTTTACACTTACAAAATAATAAGAAAAGTTCAGATTTTGTCTCTCCAAATAATAAAATTAAAAATTACGATATCACAAATTTTCATCTCTGAATCTCTATACCACCAATAATTTATTTCCTAAAGATAGAGTACTCAGAATCTCGTATGGTATCATCCCACCAGACTGAGATTATACACAATCAGAAAGAATCTGCAGGGCAAAATAATAATAGTATTTGAAATTGAAACACAATAATATTTGCAGTTGAGAATATACATGTTGTTGCAACTGATAAAAGTGATGGATGATGAGTCCGGAAAGCATCACAGTAGAAGAAGAAAACAAAATGTAGTCAAGAAAAACTTGCCGGTATGAAAGAATAAATAGATATATTATTCATTGCTTATTCTCCGGCAAGTCATTCTTGGCTGCATTCTACTTTCTGCCTCTTATTGTGAGTTCAGATCAGGACCATTCTTCATCATAACATTATTTGATGATGGGTTAGGTTGGGTTGGGTGATGTGCTGTGTGCTTTATATATATACATCAAAGATCACTCTGACTCACCGCTAATTAAATACTTTTCTGTAACATGCATTGTGCAGAAGATATAGATAATAATGCTACTTTATGGAAGACAGTCACATATGGAAATAAGGGACACGTGCAACTCTTTATGTCTATCCACGTCTCGCCTTTAATAAAAAAACACCTCTTCCGCTGAGATGAGATTATTCATGAAACATCTACAACAAAACAACAATTCTACAACTATATCTCGTTTATTACTTCAATGTGTTTGTTTGCAGGGTGGATGGGCCCGATCAATGCCTAGCACAACCCCACATCAAATTAATATAAGTAAATTAGACTAACACCAGCTGAAGATATCTCAAACAAGGATAAAAAAGAAAACATAAATTTTGTACATAATCACTTAAAAGAAAACACCCAACATTAAAAAAAAAAAAACAAAATGGGAGAAGAAATCATTCTTAAAAATCAAGAGATATCAAGAGAAAATAAAAAGATAAATATAAATTTTAAAAAATATATATATTAGAAAAAAAATTATAAAAAAAAACTAATTAAAAATTGACATCTTATAACAGAGTTAAGTCGGGAAAATAAATAATCTAAAAAAAAAATACTCTATTTTTGAAAAGATAAAAATGATAGTCATCATTCCAATCCATATCACATCCCAATTATATCATGTTCCAACCCAAACTTGAATCACAGTAACATTATGATCCATGAATCCGTTCAGCAGCATCATCAGTGACACTTTGTCAGAATTCTATTTTTAACGTGTTTAAGAATCTAATGGTGGCTTTTGAATCGACAAGAAAAACTGTCGAAAAAAACAAATGTAAATGTTGGTAATGATTCGTGAAAAAGTCGAATGAGTTGTGCAAAGATTACAAAGGTAATGTCATCAAAATTTGGTTAAGTGGATGGGAGTAGTGTTGTTTTGATTGTATTTGTACAAAGTTATTATGATGGCTACGTTGATGAACTCTGGAATAAAAAATCTCTGTAAATTTAAGAAAAATACCTAGAGTTAATTTTTTCTTTTAATTTTGTCATTTATCATTGTATTTTAAAAAATGTGAGAATACAATGATAATTTACATAAAAACTTAATGGAAGTTAACTCTAAAAAATGCATGTGTAATTAATAAAATATTTAAGATAACTTTATCTAATTTACTCACGTTGATATTAATTTGTTCAACTAGTCTCATTTCACACATCATAACCATCTCAATCCTTAAAATATAAATAAATGTTAACCATAACATTACATAATTATATATGTCAACCCTAACCAATAAACATTGACACTTAATCACATGTAATATAAGAAACATCAATCCCTGATAAATTTGTTCATTTAAAAAAATATTTGAGAGGACTAATAACAAATTATTTATATATATTAGGAATTCAAATATTTTGATATATTAAATATTAAAGTAAAAATTTTTTTTGTTAAGCACCTAAAATAAAATTGACTGTTTATCATAAATTTAAAACATATTTTACCGCATAAAACATATTGCAGCCTAAGATTACTTGCCAAGTGTTAACTCAATATTCAAAATATATATGTATCAAAAGCATTTAGCCTCAATCTATATGGCTAAGGCAAGTCATCCTAATTGGCTTCATTCCATCTTCAACCTAACCCTCTTAACACCAAAAACCTGCAAGCATTAATTATTTGATATAGTGAGAGCTTAATTAGCTTCTTTGCTTCTAACTGCTGCTTCCTGAAAATTAATAGAATTATATTATTTTGTGTGATGAATTCTTAGCAGGGTACGATAATTAATCATTTAAATAATATGAGACGTCTAATTAAGTGGCATCTTTAATTTATGTGGCTTTCAAAGGGAATGATTAGATGCAACCCCCCTAACTTATGCTATTTTCCATGATGAAACTGTGCACTTTTCGGCTTGCAACAAAGAAATTCGTGTGCCACAATCTTTTCATTCCGGAAAATACTAATAGAGAATGTGTTTGTTTGAGGCGTGGGAAAAGACATTTGTATAGAATCTTTATTTGATATCTGTATTGAAAATTATCATTTTTTCTTTGTAGTTTTCTTCAAAATAACAAATAAAGAAAGAAAGAATACCAAAATAAAATTAATATATATTTTTTTAAAGCATAGCTAGTGCATTGGAACGAGGTAAATTTGGTTCCTTTAATTTGTGTCTGAAATTGGCTTGTCCTGTCATTTTATATTTTACTTTTGAATTCCTTGTTATCAGAAGCCTTTAAAATCAAAACAGGTAACTCCTGATTTTATGATGTAAATCGAGTTTATCAAACATTGGAACAAGGTAAATAAAACACAAAAGGAGCAGCACACAACTGAGATGAGATTGGCAGAAAACTGTCAACTTCTTATATTAATGTCAATGAGTACTACATAGTATATAACATAAGAAACATACATTAAATAAAAAAAGGAAGAAGTCCTTAACATATATAAACCCAAAGTGACACCCCAAAGTAAAATGCCATACCAGACTTACCTAAAAATCAATGGAGGTCACAAATACCATTTTGTGTTCACTTCAGCTAATTCCTCAAAGTATATACAAGAGCAGTAATATTTTACTGGCTACCACGCATGTCATCAAAAATCTTCTAAATAAATATAAATTTGCAAGAGCAAGCATGCTGATTACTGACATCTCTTGCTTACGCTAGAGTAGAGTCAGCTACTCCTATTCTGTAATAATTTCTGACAAACCTCCAACAAAACCAGCTCTTGTGTGACCAAGTTTGGCACAGCATTCCTTCATGTAGCTCTTGCAACATCCACCAACCTCTCTCTTATTTAAACTATGGCAAACATGCATAATTGGAGATTCCTTGCATTCTTTTGAAGAGTCCTCCTCATTTCTGCAACATGCACTGTCTTTTATCTCATTTGAACTCTCACAGCCACACACTGCAGGCAACTTCTCGCATGTGTCTGACCAGCCTTCACAGCAGGAACCTTTTTCTTTCACTTCCAAACTTGAACAGCCATGCATTGAGGCTAATTCAGCATCCTCAGTGATGACATCAATGGATATTTCACTTGTCCCATGCTTCTCAAAGTCAGCTTGACATCCTGATTTTTCAAGCTGAATGTCATGGTTGGATCTTAAAACATCTTTGGATTCATGGTCTTTCAGATTTTCACACCCATGGATCAGGTGGCAATGGTTATGAGTAAATTGTTGGCTTTCTTTTTGACAAGGGAGATTGAGGTGGCGAGGAGAACCATGTGAAGCACTATCATGAGTAGTAGCCAGTGACATATCTAGATCCCTGAGTCAGTGGGTACAAATACATAAAATTAGATAATATAAATACAAAATTATAAGATTTTATTTATAATTTTTTATTAATTTTTTTTTTTACTAATGATTATTAAAATTTGAGGGGGTGCACTTGCCCACCCTCACCACTACCTAGATTTGCCGCTGGTAGTAGCCATGTCAGAATTTTGGCTGTGGCAGTGTTTTGTCCCATGGTCCTTATGTCCCAAACAACTACCATGTATGTTTGCTGCAACTGCATGATTATCTTCTGCATTTAGAATCAAATTGTGTGAGTCTGAACAACCCTCCTTTTCAGTATCATCATGCTTGTGGACTTCATCTTGATTCTTGTCACACCTTCCATGATGACAATGATCATGTTCATGGAATTCATCACCTCTTTTACATTGATCATGACCCTTCATGTTGTTACAATGGTTAACAATTCCACCTAAACCTGTATTTGAAGAGAAGGGTGGACATGTTGAGGAACTTGTCTGGGAGGCACACTTGTGAGGATGTTGATGTTGATCAAGTTGATTGTGGCTATGATGTGTATGATGATCATGTTGACTATGGCTATCATGTTGATGTTGATGATGATGGTGATGATGAGAGGAACTACCATGAGCGCCACCACATTTCTGAGGTTGAGACATCTTTTTTGTCTTGTCTGAGCAACAACCCTTGTGGCTATGAGGTTGATGTTCATCATGCTTATTTTGATGTTGATCATGCTCATGATGATGGTGATGAGAGGAACTACCATGAGTGTCACCACATCCATTTTTGAGCGAATGCGGTTTGGCAGAAGGTCCACAACATTTTCCTCCTCCATGATCGTGTCCTTTTCGCAGAAGTAACATGCTGTTAAAGATAACCAATAGACAAGTTCCAACATCAGCCACAACTGCTGCCCAAACAAGTGGATGACCACCAATGGCCAAACCAATAATCGCAGCCTTAGTCATGATTGACAAAACAATGTTTTCTATCACTTTCCTACGAGCTTTTCTTGCAAGCTTAATGGCTTCTGGTATCTTCCTAATGTCATTTGACATAAGAATTATATTGCCTGTCTCACTAGCCAGTGCAGAACCTGAAATTCCCATTGAGATTCCAATATCAGCTGCAGCCAATGCCGGTGCGTCGTTTAAACCATCTCCAATCATGGCTGTTGGACCTTCCTTCTTAAATTCTGAGATGATTTTCACCTTGTCCTCCGGCAAAAGTTCTGCATGGACTAACTCCAGAGAATGTCCCAGCTGTAGATGAAATCACTGTTACCATTAGTATTTAACTCAAGTTCTTTGACTCCAACTTGTCCATGGGAAATTAAATGCTAACAATAGAACATATCAACATAAGTTTAATTCACTTGTCAAAGCATATAAGTTCACTTTGAAAATATGGAATCTGCTACTAATCAAAATCACTCTGGTGAATGCATGCTAGAGTTTGGCCATATTATATTTACAAAGGTTTAACACTATAGCATCACACACCTGCTCCTGTGCTTGAATTGCAGCAGATTGACAGTCTCCGGTGAGCATAGCGGTTTTGATTCCCAATGACTTCAACTTCCCTATTGCCTCCTGAACCCCTATTCTGCAGGCATCTGAAAGAGAGAAAAATCCAACTGGGGTTGTTCCCAAGTATATGTATCCAGTGGTCTTTCCTCTTTCAATTTCACCTTCTAAGATAGGAACTACAAAGTACAAAACAAAACCATCACAATTAACACTTCATTCACTCAGTTCCAAGAAACAGAAGAAAAAAAAGGTATTAATCTCAAGAGAACATAAAAGAGATATTGTAATGAGTTACAGAAATTATACTGTAATCTCTTTCAATAAGCAGGATTGTATTTCTACCTGTTTCAGACCCAGCTCTTGCGGCAATTTTTTTATTTCCTATGTAAAGAACTCTGTCTTGAATTTTCCCACATATTCCTTCTCCCGGAAAATTTTCAAATTCTGTCACCTTTTCTGGCTCTGGTTCAACGGAGAGAGACCTTCCATAATCAACAATTGCCTCTGCCAGTGGATGGCTTGACTTGCTCTCTATGCTTGACACCCTGAAAAGTTGAATCATTGATCATCTATTTAATCTACATTCAAAATAGTCTTCAGAAATTTCATAAGATGATTATTTTATATCTGCTAGTATTATACACTCAAGAAAACCTATCACTATCATTCACCCAAATGCTACAGATAGGACTCCTTACCAGTAAACCAATGTGTTCAAATCAATGGCATCTGAAAGAGATTGAAAATGTGTGACCACAAATTCACCCTTCGTTATGGTACCCGTTTTGTCAAAGGCCACGACCTTAATTTTTGCAAGTGTTTCAAGATGATCGCCCCCTTTGATTAGAAGACCTGATGTGGCTGCTTTGGTGTAAGCACAAAAAGTTGCAACTGGCGTTGAAAGGATGAGTGCACATGGACATGCACTTACTAAAACAACCAATGCAAAGTGAAGCCAGTGTTTCACGTTATGTACTCTCAACGCAACTGGAATCACCGCTACAAGACTTGATATGATTACAACTCCTGAAAACATTACCAGCAACATGTAAGAACAATAAAGTTTTAGAATTTAGATCACATTAAGCTGCGTTTCATTGTAAAAAAATGACCTTTAATCTCTTTAAACATTTGACAACAACTTACTAAAGGCCGTGACTGTTCAAAATTAGTTTTTTCAGTTCAAGAGTGATTAAAACGAATACTGTATATTATGCTTTATGACTAACCCGGGGTATAAAACTTGGCAAACTTGTCAATCAATCTCTGAATGCTGGTTTTGCTGTTCTGAGCTTCTTCAACAAGCTTTGCCATTTTAGCCACCACACAATCCTCAGCTAGTGCAGTAGTTTTCACACTAATATAACCTTTTAATCAATCAAGGAAACAACACATTGACTTCACCAACTTGGACTAGGAAAAAAACAAAATAACATCTTTTTTTCTCCTTATAATGGAAACTAAGAATTTACCATTTAAATTGATGGTGCCAGCCCATACAGTTGAATCCTTTAGTTTTGCCACAGGGAATGATTCCCCAGTCAATGTTTTCTCATCAACTTCACAGGTTCCATCTAAAACAACTCCATCAATGGGTATCACCTCACCCGCTTTAACTGCTAAAATGGTGTTTATTTTCACCTCATCAGCATCCACAACCTCTCCTGTTT
Source organism: Amphicarpaea edgeworthii (assembly GCA_014843725.1). NCBI lineage: Eukaryota > Viridiplantae > Streptophyta > Magnoliopsida > Fabales > Fabaceae > Amphicarpaea > Amphicarpaea edgeworthii. The sequence goes on along the minus strand of CM026324.1, from coordinate 23,198,781 downwards.
CAGCTATGACTGCTTTTTGAGGTGCAATGGTCATCAACGATGACATTACTGCATTTGCCTGAATCCAAAGACATTACTTACTATGAAAATTGAAACAGATAACCCTGCTTTTGTGTTCTATAGAGAACATCAAAGGCATAAGAAAAAAAATGGGGCAGTTTACATTGGCTCATTGATTCGGTTTTCTTCATTAAGTCACACATTTTGCTTACTTTTTGTGTAATCAATAAGGTAATTAGTCTTCTTTTGTATAGCCTAGATTGTTCAATGTTCTTACACTAAAGTGTGACAATCATTATCCATAAGCATTCACCCCCCCCCCCCCCAAAAAAAAAAATCAGTATCCATATGTATATTATAATGATATGTGGAATATGTGTGCGTGTGTTTGAACAGTGGTCACTTCAATAGAATCTGGGTCCACTAATTCTTTTTATTAATTCAAGGATGATACATTAATTCTTGAGCCAGTGTTAATGTTGAAAAATAAATAAATGAATATCTTGATTAATTCAAGAATATGTGTATGCATGCGTGTTTTCAACAGTGGTGTAAAGGCTTTACAATAGAATCTGGGTCCACTAATCTTGAGGCAGTGTTAAGCATGAAAAATAAATAAATACCTTGTGACTTGCCCTTGACTCTAGCCATTCTGCAACTGAGAAGAGGAAAACAATGGTCCCGGCTTCCAAATAATCATTCATAGCAATAGTCCCAATAACTGTCAAATTAAAATAAATTAGTGGATCTTTCAAAATAAAATAAAAAAGAAATTAGTGGAACTGTGCATTCCAAATTCAAATATAAATTGTGATCGAATAATAGTATATTTATACTCCAAAAATCTCAAAGCATAAACTATTTACTCCAAATCAAATAATGTCACGATATTTTATGTAAATCATATATATAAACAAAGTTTTTTTTTTTTGCATAAAAAAAAAGTATTGGCCAAAATCATTTATAATTGACGATTTTACCTATAGTTTATTTTAGGCTCCATTTGGTTTACTGTCCTTATTAAAACTTTTAAATAATGTCCTTACTTAAGACAAGTTACTCATCTTTCTATTTTCTTCTATAGGTGGTTTTCCAACTTACTCTCTAATGCATTTATTTGTAATCCTATATTTTATTGTATGTTTACTCATCCAGCATAATTTTCTCCTCTTCATTACATTGCATTTATTCTCTTATTAACATTATTTACATAAAAAACTTGCAATGTTAATAATGATAATAAGAGAATAAATGCAATGTAATGAAGAGGAGAAAATTAATATTCAAATTAATATTATAGTTTAACATATATAACATTATTACGTAAAAAAAGCATATATAATATTATATAAGTTACATTAAAAAAAAATACCTATGCTACTTAAGAATTTCTGATCTAGTTTGATTCCATCACGTCTTGTATATGTAAGACGTTAGCATATATATATCTTCTTGTTTGTTTCTATCATATAGCAAAAGATATCTTTGGGGTCAAGTTTGTCGCTTTCACGTCACTTCAATAATTAAAGTTAGTTACTTTGTGCTCACCGTTAATGAAAAGGAGACAACCAAAACTTCCTACATACAAAGCAACAAATATTTTGCCTGATAAGTGCGGTTTCATCAAACTTAGTTTTGGTATGGCATGCATGCCAGTTTTCTGAGCAAACTGTGTACATGTATTGTTTGTGTGGTTTTTTTGTTTTTAAGGATTTCTTGTTCTTGTTCTGGTTGTCGATCTTGAATTCAAAACTTGCAATATAATATTTAAAAAAAAGAAGAAGCAATTCATACATTTTAAAGTTAAAGGGTAAAAAAAATTGACAATTTTTTTTTTCCAAATATTATCTAAACACATCCTAAATTATGAGCAAAATCAAGTTTTTTTTTAGGACATGATAAAAATCAAGTTAAAAAACTTATTAAAAGAAAATATTCCGTAGTCATTATTGTTGTTAATATACGATACAAAATATGTTTTAGTTCATATATCTAGCATTGGAAGTTTCTCATTTAAATCTCAAGAAAATTAAATAATTGAATTTTAAATCGGGCAGCAGTACATAGTCTAACTAAATAATTTTATCGGTTACTCAAACTGAAAGGGTAAAAAAATACCCAGTGACCCAGTCCCTTTTTATTATTGTTAAATGTTCTAAATTCAACATATGAAGAAGAAAAAGGCCCAAGGAAAGTGGGGAGGAAAAGTTTTCTATTAGTAGTATTTTTTATTATTATTAGTTATAGAAACCACTTTCTTGTTTTGATTACGTGCTGCCAAAGACATGATCAACTTAATTATAACTAGTTGCCGTATGGCATAAGAACGAAATTAAAAATAAATATATATAAAAACTAAAATGAAATGAAATTTACCTGCTATGATCATGAGAATGTTTATGTCGAGCCTAAGGTTCCGAATGGACACAAAGGCCTTTAAGATTATAGGGTAGGCGCCCGCAGCAACTGCTCCTAGTGCCAAATATTTTAAGGGATTGAACACAAACTTGAGAAGAGAAAGCAAAAGTAGCACACCAGAGGCAATTGAGTAAGGGCTTGGCCATCTCTTTTGGTGCTTTTCGTCCCCATACACTCTTGCATTAGCTTCTAGCCTGGCTTGATTCAGTGCCTTAACTGTTCACAATTCACGATTTATATTATTTTGGCATTATTATCAATGTGAGATAGTTTTGCAAGAAATCAATTCTTTTTTCTATAAAAAGCAAAAAAGAATAAATTAACACCCTAACTTTATTCATAGTGCACAAATGCTACAGATAGGAGTGGGACTCCTTTTCCACAAGGTAATGTATATATATAACTACCGACGTTACAGTTACACTCCTTTTAAATTTTAGTAAATCTTTGTCTTGTATACACAAATTTGCATATAAAATGAAATTGAAATTTTTGAAGGGTCATTGCCCCCTATCACCCCTGCTAGTACCTAAATTCTCAGTTAATTACATATATAGTGCATGATAATATAAAAAAAAAGTATCTCTAAAAAAAAGATAATATAAAAAAGAAAAAATAACAAGTGTTGATATAAATTATATACATGTAAGAAGTCAAACCAACATGTCAAAATCTCATGCTCAATAGTTTAGTAATTAGTTCACTTAACGGTTACGGTACGTATTAAAAAAATGTTCATTTTATTAAAAAGCATTTTTGCACGCTAATGAATTAATCTTAAGATCCCAAAATCTAAAACAAAGGAAGTTTGCAAATCCATTTTACTCACTGCAAACACGATATTTGTGGACTCTAATCTAAAGAAGCACATTTAGTTATTATTTCTGTACAGGTGGAAAAGTTGAGATAAAGGAGCATTTCCCTTTTCATTAGTAAAGGCATCTTTAACATCAACACGTTACGTTTTCGGCAGAAGGAAACTTTGTGAAAAGATGATAATGGTGGATTGGTGGTCTTATTTAAGGGAAAAAAGGATACGGAAATACGCAAGCCTCTTCTTCTGTGCTAGTAATTGAAGAAAAATCGTTACAGTATTTTATTTTGTTGTAACTTATTCAGACAATTATTTAAAAAAAAAAACAAAATATTTATCGTAACTAATAAAATACCAAAAAGTCGTTTTCATAATTAACTCATCTAAACATAGAACCGAATATTTCACTCGCAATTAAATAAAACATGCATTATAAAACGTTAGGCGAAAACCCTATATTCTCTCACCTTCCAAGTGTGGAGTCAGTGGTCCTACCAATGACGGTTAAACACTGGTATGATCAAAGTAACACAAGCGCATGTGTGCCACGTCACGTCGGATATATGTCACAGGCCAAAATTCAATTTTTCTGACACACATTTTATTACTACTATACTAATTATAATTTATTAAACAAAAAATAAAGAGTGAGAATTCATAAAAATTTCAACCAACGAAGTGTGTTAAAAAACTTGTTGATGATACTTTTATGCATATAGAATATAGATTATAGAATAGAATAATAAATTAACAAGCTGTGGATCAAAATTTAAAAAAGGGGAAAAAGTGATGTGAGAGATGAATTTACCGATTTGAAGTTGCGAAATGACAAGAGTGTCATGGACAACGATGACAGTTCGTGATGGAACGATGACTGAAACCTCTTTGATTCCTTGGAGAGGTTTCAAGATGTTTTCAATAAGAGGAACCTCCGAGGAGCAGCATAAACCCAAGACATCAAAGTAACTCTTCTGCATATTTTTCTCCATGGTGAGTGCTGAAGTTCCAAAGCTTTGATTTTTATCAAAATCGCTGCCACCCCACCCCACCCCAAATGAAACAAATTAAGTACTCCTTTTGGGTTCGATAACCAAGCTATGAAAGGAAAAAAGAGAAAAGAGAGAGACCATTGATTATATAAGAACAAGAAGTGGCCGTTTCTCACTGATATTGTGAAACTAGACCGTTATATAAGGAAAATGGAAGCATATACCATGTGAGACTAATTAGAAAAAACGTTGGTCCAACATAGAAAGAGAAACGGTGAAGACTAAGAGAGAGAGAAAGAAATCACCTTGTTATAAGCAGAGAGATAAGGAATATGGTGGTGATACTAACGGTGTGTGAAGCGGTGCAAGAGGAAGAGGAATGGGAGTTTAAGTAGCCAACATCTCAGTGGAGTATAAAAGATGCACTATGATATGAAAGCTCAAGGAGACAAGGACATGGGCACAAGTTTTACTTTAAAAAAAATATATTTAAATCTAAATGTTAGTCTTGTAACTGTTTTTGTTTTGATTCTTATAAAAATAAATCTTAATTTGTCAAATTTATTCGTATTTTTTTAGTTTTGTTCATTATTATTTACGTTTAGTCCTTACAATATATTCAATTTTTTATTATTATTTTTGTCCTTGTGGTATGTAAGTTATTTACTTTTATAGTCTTTATAAATTATTTTTAAAAGAAACTAATTCAAAATGAATAAAATATTATGACTAAAATGAAAAGATGAATATATTATAACATTAAAAATAAAACAACAACGACTAAAATAAAATAAATAAATCTTACGGGAACTATTTTGAAAGAAAAATATTTTACAAAGACCAAAACTAAAAAAATAATATTACAAATATTAAAAATATATTTAAATTTAGAGAATGGTATAGAAGTATTATGCACAAATTTCTGTCAAACTTCAATTATTTTTCTCTATGCGATAATTTTTTTTTTTTATTATTTAGGGGTGTCTTCTTTGTGTGTGGGATGAGACAAGGGTATGTAGTGGAGAATCAACAAGATTAATGGAATCCACCTATGAATCCACATTTTCTTGTTATTTTTAGGACAATGGGTTTAAAACATTCAAACTAAAACAAAACAAAAGCATGATCTTTCTTTGATTTACTCCACGATGTCCATTCACATGGTACCTGAGAGTTTGGTTTACAATGAGCAGAAACTATAATTAAATTAAATTTTAATTATTATAACTGTACATTTCCTAAAGGAGAAACTAGAAACTAGAAACAAAATAGGAAATACTATAGTTCGTTTCGAATTATATATTATTTCAGAAAGTGGTTATTAACTCATATTATGATGCTATAATTTGTTTGTTAATAATAAAAAAAGATTAAATTATATGTATAAACAGGTGAATGAATTGAATTAATTTATTTTAAGAAAATCACATTTTATAAGTTACCATAATATCTTATTAAAAATAATTATTCTTATAATCAATATTTTTTCAAGCACCCACTAGCTCTTAGCTGATAATGTCACCGACTTCTTCTTTTTCCTTACCTTTTGTAGTTGCTTTTCTAGCAATGCACTGCACTTTCTTTTTGTAGAGAGAAGCACAGATTCCAGTACATTTTTGCTGTTATTACTTGACAAATTCAAATTGAGATGTTTTTTTCATATAAATGCATATTTTTATCAAAGGCTAAAAAAAATCTATATATTAAAAGATAAATCAAATTAATATTCACAAAAAAAAAAGACAAATCAAATTAATGATTTTAGATTTAAGTCATTCTTAACCATCTAAACAAGTCACATGTGACTCAATTGCAACGCAGTTAGAATTAAGAATATATTTTTATACAAAAATAATGTAATAGAATATAACGATATATAGATGTCACTTTAACTACGGCGTGTATCACCCCAAAATCTCATTGTCATAACTTTTTTTATATAAAAAATAATAATAAAATTTTTTGAACAGACTATCATAACTCAATGTCATAGTTAGGGACAAATTTAGAAAATAGACAAGGGAAGAGTCAAACAAATTTCAGCATAGCTAAAGTAAGTTTTTTAACGCACTGTTCATACTCTATATTTTTTTTTCCATGTCCCTGTGCATAATCTTTTTTTTAACTTAGATGACATTTAAAGATATAAGTTAAAAGAAACTATAAAATAAAACTATTATCATTGTCAAATAGTTGAGGAATATGCTATAAATAACAACGATATAGGCTATCTTTCTATTAGCTTTTCCAATTTTAATTAATATTTATCAATGCAAATAAAATTATTTTAATTCAAAGTTATTATCATGAGTTTTGAAATTAATTCAAAATTACTTTCACAAATTTTGAAATGAAAGTACATTCATATCTAAATTAATTCTAAAATAAACGTACACATATTTGTGGAATAAAATAATCAAACAAATTATGTGACTTAAAAGTTACCGCTCATCACCATCCATCCCTTTTATTTTTTCTTACCAAATAGATTATGCAACACAGAATACTCAAAGTGGATTGAAAATTTCTTTTTCATATCATTTTTATTTTATAAAGAAAAATATTTTACTGATACTGATGAAAGCATAAGCAACAAAGCAAGGAATTTTTTTTTTTTATCTAAAATAAAAAATAGAATCAATTCACCCCTAACATTACTCAGTTTAGCATAATACATCTTCCAACAAAACAGAGTTAATTATTGAAAAATAGAGTTAAAAAAGGCAGAGAGAGAAGGCAGTTAAAGAAACAAACAATATCAAAAGGGTATCAGGTGCTTGTATGCAAAAGCCATGTGAATGAGGTTGAAAAAAGAAATTCCAATAAATAAAATGAAATCAAATACCAGACTTTGGTTCCGTTAAACTTTCTGTTTACGTGGCCAATTTGATCTAAGCATCTGCTACTTATCATTTGATTTGTCATTTACCCAACACAAAATCGTTCGTTTTAAACTTTTAATTTTCTCATCTTACAAAGTTTTATAAATGAAAAGATATTTTCCACCTCATGACCAGGGATGAAGATTTTCAACGAGACTCACTAACTATAACATAGTTTTATGCTTAGGATTTGTTTAAATAAGTTTCTTTAAAAATATTTATAAGAAAATAAAAATGAAATGAGTGTCTTTATAAATTAAAATTAATCTTTTTAATAGTTATTTGTATAAGTTTTACATTATTTATTTATTTATTTTAAAATTATTGTGTAAATTAAAAAATACATTAATAGTATATCAATTGTTATCATAGCTAATTTTGTTAAACATAACCAAAGTACATTAAATAATATTAAATATTACAATTTTTTTTTTACATTTGTCCTCAAAAGTGTTCAAGTGTAATATATTTAAAAAATTTATTCATAAAAGATAATAAATTAAAACTTAATTTTTAATTATGTAAAAAGTATGACATATTAATTTTGTTGTTTCATATGTTATGTCTAGTATCTATACTAATTGTACTTTGATCTATAAATTATATTGACGATAAGTGTATAATTTAAGAATTATAATGACATTAAGTGACATTATTTTTGAATTTATTTGATAATGAGTTATAAATTTTCAAATGAACTTACTTTCTTACATCTTATGTATGTTAATGCAAATGCAAGTGACACAACTTTCGTGTGACAAGATTAATTTTAAAATTTCATATAGACATGGGTATTAAATATAATGAACAAAATTTGATGATAAAATTAATATATTACCCTTTTTATATATTCATGAACTAAATTTTAATTTATCATATTTGAAAAACAAATCTATCAACACATTATACTTTCAAAAATAAAATTAATTATTTATTCATATATTAAATATTAAGCTTAGGTTTAAGCTTATTCTAGTTGATAGAAAGCTTAGGTTTAAGCTTATTCTAATTGATAGATAGATAAATAGATATTTTAATTAAAAAAGAGAGAGAAAAAATTCAAGATATATATTACATAAATATTCAAAGTGAGTCATGGAGTATGAATTGATTTGTTTAAATTTATTTTATGAAATAAATATTTGTTTTAATAAAATTAATAATTATATATTTATATAAACCGTTTATAATTAAAATAAATAATTTTATTTATTTATTTAGAGAAACAAATTATATTTGTTTATAAAATAATCATAAATATTTATATTATTTAAAAAAAAAAACACTAATCGTATATCTACCACTTTTTGAATATTAAATATTATTGATTATGTTTGAGTCAACATAGAGATTATAATTTGTTTCTTATTAAATTTATTATGTATTTAATAACTATTTAATAAAATTCTATATGTAAATAATTCTATATATTTTTTTCTTATTAAATGCTTTAACTAACGGTCGAGTCGGTAATACTATCGTTGGATGGAAATCAAGCCAAACTTTCACAGAACAAATTAAACACGCAACCTATTCGGTTAGTGAATATTAAGAGGTAAAATTGAATATTTACATAGTTTTGTTAGATTTAATTGTATTTTTAGTTGTATCATAATCGTAGGATTTTTTCTTTTATGCTTCAATCGTGTCAATTGAGCACCTAAAATTTGTTTTCATCCAGTATTTAAGTTATTAAGAATGCATGGATAATGAATTAAGTTCCAATTTATTTATGGTGAAGTGTTGAAGTTCCAATGCATAGCAACTTTTCTCACGTCAAATTCTCTTCAGCTAATTCATACCTGGAATGGCGAGGGTAAGAAAACAGAGAAGCTGCTGCAGCCATAGCAACAAAATGATTTGTGTAAGTTCATGCTTGTGGGAGAAGAACTCAAACGATTGATCAGATCCAAGGGTTACGCTTTAAAAAGAATGGAAATAAGAATTATTTATACCTTTGACGAAATATGAATCCAAGGGACCCTAATTTCGCTAATTGGGAGTATGATTTGTAACTGGGGAGGGGCTATGTGGAAATCAGAAGATAACTGAGTGCGTTAGTTAGGAGCACCATTGGACTTTCCTTGAATTGGGAATTCGGTGATAGGAATGCGAGGGTTGGTGAATAGTGACCAGTTGTGTGAGCGTTGGATTCTTCTCCCTTATTTTTATTTGTTACAGAGGTGTCTGGTGATATCTTAATAATATGTTTTTGTTGCTTGATTTTGGGGGGAATCGTGTCTGATAATCAATAATATTTGTTGACGTTTGGCATGACGGTCGATCAGATCCAAGCGTTATACGCACCGAAATTAAGCAATTCTATTACACTTACCGAAATCAGAGTTCCATTCAAACACTCCAATGGACAAATTAACAAATATATAACTATCTATCTATGTGCTTCGTATTTGAAAAGGCTCGATGTTCTTCGGATTTCCGCACCACAATGTTTTAACGGTTGTTTTTTTTTTTTTTTTTATCTTATGTGCCGACGCTGTGCCTGCATGTTAAAAAAACGTTAAATATCTCTGTCTTAGAATAATATTGTATCAATAATGATAATTATCTGTTTTTTTTCTTATTTATTTAGTTTAATCTAAAGAAAGTACAGTATGTTTTATAATATTAGAATTTGAGTAAAAAAAATAAGAAGAAAAGAGCATCGAATTTATATTCCTCACGATCTTATCTGCTGTCTCTGTCCACCGAAAGTTTAAGTTTATTTTTCTTTTCTTTTATACTTATACTTAAATATAATATGTAATTTGATTTAATTTAATTTGGTTTAATTTAAATAATAAGAAAAAAAAATCAAACTAAACTAAACTAAACCACAGTAAAACATATTTTTCTTTTTTTTCAATTTTCTTATTTTAATAAATTTAACATATATATTAAATTGATTTGATTTACTTTTTCTATTACAGTTTTTTTTGCATATTGTATTTATTTTTCTTCTTTTGTCATTTTAATATTATTTGTTAGACATTAACGTTCTTACGATACTTATTATATGTTCTTTTATTTCAAATTTACAATGTTGTTGAAATATTAGGAAAAAAGTTTTAAGAAATTAAAGTATTGTAAGACTTCAAAACTAGACTAATTGTCCACAACGTTGAAATAAAAAAAGAATATTAGATATTTATTAATTTTAGTGAAGAAAAATATAATTTTTGTAATAAGAAGAGATTATGTTTATATATCGTAATAAGAAGTAGTAATATAGTTTAAATTAAATATATCTTAAAAAAAACTGTTCTCTACTTGTAGTTTCCTTTTTGTTCTAAGTTTTAGGAGTATAATTTGCATTCCAATTCCTACATATGAACGTCCTTCGTAGGCCCAATACCATTAAAAATGTCAAAATCTCATAGCAAACACTTGAATAGAGAAGTTTCAGATTCAGACACCATGATAATGAGTGAGTGTGTATCACCTGTGCAGTTGTGCACCACCTGATGAGAATCATCTTTTATTAGAACAGCTTTGTTTGGTCTATTTCTGATTAAGGCAACCAATGATTATAATGGTGACTAAACCCAAAACGTGAAAGTGAACTTGCCATTCACACATTAGACATTAACATCCCTCTAAATCTATTGTAATAATTTGTTTCAAGAAAAAAGAGACATATAATATAATAGAAATGCTATTTGTTTGAGAATATAAGTTAGAAGAAACAGGGTTGGAAGTTGTAACTAGTGGTTGGCTTTTGTCGATCGGGAAATGACCTTCCACTGATATTCTTACCTTTCCAATCCCATTCTCCTCTTCTCCATTTTTTTCGTGAGGGATCGATGCTCCACTGCCACTATCTTTAAAATGATAAGTTTAAAAACATTTATTAATTACTTTGGAAATCACGTATGTACATCATTCATTTTTATTATAACAATATAAACACTATTAACAGTTAAATCTTTCTATTGGTATAATTTTTTAAAAGTTATTTCTAATAAATTTTATAAAATAAATTTTTAAAAATTATTTATAAGCACCATATTTTACAAATAATATATATTTATTATCCCACAAAAATAAATATTTAACCAACATCATAACATCATATTTTTCTGATAACAAAACTTGATAACTAACTCATTGTGATGTTCTAAGTGCCTATTTTCTTGTCAAAAAATTTGGGAGGTTAAATTATGACTTATTAATTAAGCAATGATTTTTAGAACATTTTGAAATATATAAGATTGGTTTAAGGATTATAAAAAAAAAAGGAAAAGAGAGAAAGATTATAAATTGGATTACATTCGCTAAAAAAAAAAAATTAACATACTAACCATAAACATTGATTGATAAAAAAAATCACATATTTTAATTGCTACAAACTAAAAGCATAAGATGAATTGCATGACTATACATATGAATGTCATTGTATTATACAGCAATGTATTAAATTATACATAAATGGTTAATAAATATTACTCTAAAAATTAAGAACAACTCTCTTATTACTTGATGAACTAACCATATTATTAAGATATTTCCCATTGGAACTCTTTTATAAAATTACTTTGAAGATCCACTTCTGCAATGGGGCCTCCCTAAGTTCCTTGGGGAGTAGCACTAATTAGTCCCTAAAAGAATAATAAAAACAATAATAGGTGCTTTCATGATTGCAGAAAACTGGTTATAGTGGACTTGGTTAGCAATCCACTATATTTGGAATCTCATAGCATATGTTGAGTTTGAGTGGACGTCTTTCCTCAGTTCAATTATATATGGATATCTTGATTTATTGTTTAAGTTTAGCTATAAGCTGTTTGGTTGATTCATAACCATGTTAAACAAGTAATTTCCTAGCCATAAACGTTGTCATTATTTGTATGATTAAATTACGTGAAATGTATATGCATTATATATGAATATGACTCATCCTCACCCGCACATTGTTTTTGGTAATTTTAAACTGATCATGATCATTGCTTTTATCAACAAAATCTAATTAAATACATGGTAGATCTAATTGTTATGAGGCGCGTTTGATTGGAAAAATTATTATGTAGTTACTTTGGACTTGAAATGATATTAACTACTTTTATCAAGAGAATATATTTAGTTTTTTTTTTTCTCACTCTTTATAATTCAGTCCGAGTCCGAAGGAAATAGTAAAGAATTATCACATTTTAACTGATTTTTATACAATACATATTAATTTTTTTAATTTACGAAAAATAATTATTACACTTTAATTTTGTGTTATGTAAATATTGTCTAGTGACAATAATAATAATAATCTAATACTAATAATTTGTCGTTTGCTTGATGTAATATAAAATTTATTTAAAAGGATAAAAATACTAACAATAATTTAAGTCATGATAAGTATATTAAGGAGTTTAGTTCAATTGTAATTATAAACTTTCTTGTATTATTTTTAATTCTATAAATAAAAAAATGATAAATATTGCATTTAATAAAACAAAAATGATAAGTGTTTTTACTTTTAAAACTGAGATAACTTATCATATAAATAGATAAGTTGAGTTTCTCATGGTCTCTTAAAATCCAACATAGCATAACATATATGTTTACTATTTGAATTCTTATTTGCTCCCCTGCCTGCACTAAGGAAACAGCCTGACTTCATGTACTCATCTTGCCAAACACAACGCACGCGTCATCTTTCTTTTTTTTTTTTTTTTTCTTGGGCAAATCTGTCTTTCTATAAACAAATATTTGCAAGTTATGAGTGGAGCTTTGTTTCTTCAATATAAGAATAATTAAGGGGTGCATGGAGCTTATTAAAGGATGAAAAAAAAAAAAAAGAGAGGAGAGAATATGTATAACATTATATGTGGCTAAAGTTGGAAGATCACGACATGCTCAAGGTAATCATAATCAAGATAATATATTTAATTTGTTGTATGAAATTGATTTCTTTTTATTGAGTATGATAATCATAACAAAGTTTGAATCCATAATTTCATTTAAATAATTCAAATCTCTCTTCATATTGATCTAATTCTCTGCCGCATTAATAAAAGGCATATGCAATGAATAATTGATTAAATTAGTTATTTAATTATATTATTTTTGTGAGTCTTACAACTCCACATAAATTTAAACACTTATACAAAAATTTACTCCAATATCATGATTACTAAAATAAGTGTTTAATTTAATTTTGTATGATATAAATTTGAAAAAGCAATGATATTTATATAAGGAGTTCCATTGGATATTTTTTTCAAAGTGGAAAAAAAGTTTGTTAAAGTTAAACAATTTTAAACAACTCATTAATAACAAAGTAGTTTTTTTTTTTTTATTTGCATTTTTTTTCAGATTTTTGAATCAATCACGGTGGTTGATATTAAATTGAATCCATTGGTAAACACTCCAAGTACGTTGTAGGATTCAGTTTGTTACATGTGAAGAAATTTCCCCATGAATAAAGGTATAAGGTACTCTTATCTTAAACGAATTGTAAAAGTTGGCTAGTGGGTTAGTGGCTATTCCATGGATTTGTCCTGAAATCAATTAGTTTATTTTGGTAAAGATACCCTTTTTTTAATAAATAAATAAAAAAGATACTCTTTTTTGTTTAGTTTCATAAATTTTTATCTCTCCCTCACACACATTTTTAGAAGTACCAATTAATTAATTAATTTATAAGAATTAAGGATATTAGTTAATTTAATTACTAATATTGGTAAATTTTGTTTATTAAATGTCATGACCTGAAGAGATTTATGATAAATTTAACGGGATTAATTCAGGATCTTTGAATAATAAATGAATGAAGATTGCTAGTTCTCATTTACAAGAGTACTAAGATAGAGTCTCTTTACATATAAAATGTAGAAAATGTGGTGAAGATCTTACGAACTAAATAATCAAAGGTAAAAATGTGGGCTTTGTTAAAGGTTAGTGTGAGGAATCGTTAAAGGCACTATATGTGATAGTGGGGTATACGATAATTGTTAAACATCACGTAGTGCACAAATGTCACGAATCCACCACCTCTTTAGGCTTTAGTGGCTTTGGAAGAATGTGAAAATGGTAACATAACATGGTCAAGATGTCAAGATCAAATTCCCGGGTTGCTCCATTAATAAAATAAACTCACCCTACTGTGCCCTTTTTTTTTTTTATGTGTGAGAAGATGGTGGTGTTCATATCAGTGTGTGGAATTGGAGACACTGCAATCCAATAAAAGTGATGTGTAGGACGAGGCACGTCACGTAATATGGTGCATTTTGCTGAATCACCTCTCCATATACGTAACCGATATAATTTGTTCAACAATCAATAATGCTCCGTATTTTTTTTTGTTCTTTGACTACACAATCATTATCTTCAAATAAAATATGTAAATTACAGAAAGCCAAAATGAAACACTTGATTGGAGTGAGTGGTTTGATTCGTTCTTTCCATCGTAAACTGCCAAACTGAATTTTAAACAAAAAAAAGAAGTAAAGAACACATTATTTATGCACGCATGCTGTATTTATATTATATGGATAATGTACGTGTTGCGTAAATTAACATATTTTTTGCCCAACTAGTTTAGCATATGGAACGTGAAGTAAACGACTCTTGATTTTTTTCGGGAATGGGGATTGTTGTCTCAAAGCTGTATCATTTCTTCTTGTTACTAATCCGTTAAATAAAGAACATTTGAAGATCATTATTATATTGAGAAATCCATGGATTTATTAACTGAATTTAAAGATTATTTGTAATTTTTTTTTTAATTTATCCTTATTTTTCAGAGAGGGCGATACACTACTTAGCCCAAATGAAGAGTGTGTCTCAATTCTTTTGTTGACAAGTGTAAAGGTAATTTTTAAGTTGGATGCATTTTTAATATGCTTTTTTTTATAACATTTAATATGTTTTTTTTTTTTGTTACTATGTTATTGCAATAGGAATATAAGTGACCGTATTTAATAAATTTTTCATTTCTAACTAAGTTTTTTTCCCTACAAGATTCGAACTGATTCCTTATTTAATTTTTTTTAGAATAAAAAATTAAATTAAATTTCACTCAAACCTTGGTGGATTCATTACCAGATTGGGGTGTTCGTCATACAGCCCAGTGAAGGATATAATAGTTGGGCTGGACAACGTGTAGAGTGGCCCGTGCGCTATGGAGGATTTTGTTGGTGTTTCTCTTTTTGTGGCAACTTTGTTGGTCTACATAAAATTGTAAAAACAATCAAATCTAAATATTTTTCTCATCATTTCATTCACAAAAAATTTAAGGTAAGAAAAAAGAATTTCACTTATTTTCGTAATCATATTCAGAGATATAGTAAAAAAAAAAAAAGAAAATAAAAACGGGGATCGGATCTATATTGATATTAGCCTAACACTTCACTGATTGAGTAACTGATACATTTAAGTAAACTCACAAAAATTCGCATGATAAATTATTATAATAAAAAGGAAAATAACAAGATAAGGATTGAATTTGTAGTCCTGTGATGATGTTGGTGTGGGATCGATCGAAGCATGTGTGACGTTATATAGAATCTTTGTACTTGTGCTGTTGCGTTGACCTAGAAACAAGGTACGCTATGTTATTTGTTAAATTATTATCCGGCAGGTAAAACGGTTTCTAGTAATTTCCTATATTATATACGATACGAACAAATAGAATATGAGATACTGAACATTATGGAGGTGCAGGTAGAAAATTATGGGGTGCACTTAGCAACATCCAAGGTCAACGCGACGCATGGACGAATAATAATCAATCAATGCAAAATAAATAAGTGAAAAAAAGTTAAATTCAAAATACAAATTAGAAAAACGGGAGGAAAATAGAGTAACTAATTGGGTCAACTAATACCGGATTTTGAGTTGTCATTTAACATTTTCCATTTGTGGCAGTGAAGAAATTCAGTGTAACTCCAAGGGCAAGGGCAATGCCATGTCATTTTGAGTTGTCATATTCTTTTTTAAACTCACTTTTTCTGTTCCCCACATAACACTGTTTCTTTTTCATTCTTCGTGTTTTGAGTTTTGACCGTTGCTTTTTTTTTTTTTTCTCAACGTCTCTGAGATCAACGCCCCATTGTGAGGTACGCTTCTCCGTTCCATGCTTCACTGTTCATGTTCATTCTTTTAATCAAACCCAAACGCTCAGTATTTTCTCTTATTCTCCTTCTCTTACTATCAGCATTTACTTATTTGTCAGCTCTTAACAACAACAGAGTGAGTGAGGCTGCATTGAGTTTATGGTGAAATGGTTACCCGTCACCTCTTCTGTTTTCTTTTTCTTATTGTTGCACATGTTTTTTGGCCCCTAGTTTGTGATCTGAATACTGGTTTTCTTCTTATTCAGATAACTGAGGATTGTTTTAATGTTGCCCCTTTATTAATTTCACTTTTAAATGTGTTTTTTTGTGGATACTCCGAGTTGCTGTTTCTCATCTTTCCCAGATCAAAAGTTCTATGCTTTCTTAATGTATCTGTGTTATGATTCAGCATAGTTTGGTCTTATGGAAAACATAGAGGAATCTCCATTACTTGTTTCCCTTGGCCAAGTCTCTGTCTTAGACTTGAAAACAAAGAAAAGCATCTAACTTTATTAACCTTGATACATTTCGTTTGGTTATAATGTTTAATTTACTCTTTTTTTTCTCTCACTCCAATTCAATTTTTATGGCATTCAGTATATATACTAACTTTACTGTTTCTGTGGGCAGATTTGTCACAAATAAAAAACTATCCTTTGATATCATCCATTTCAATGCAATCCTGAGATAGATTTTCATAGGACAGGCATAGTAAAGAGATGGGATGTTCTCAATCAAAGTTGGAAGATGAAGAGGCAGTACAGCTTTGCAAAGATAGAAGGCGATTCATCAAACAGGCTGTTGAGCAAAGAGCTCAATTTGCTACTGGACATGTAGCATACATTCAGTCTCTCAAAAGGGTTTCAGCTGCACTGCTAGATTACTTTGAAGGCGATGAGCTGCACGAGTTGTCATTGGATTCATTCATATCATCCAAATCATTCACCCCAACAACAATTGAGTCTAGTCCCAAGACAACTTTGAAGGTGAATTACCTAAGCCCAAGTGGTAATCTGCCGATTTCTGTTGAGGAAAGGCCTCAATCCCCTGAGATGGTTCGGGTTGGAACATACTCTCCAATGCACCAGTTTGGCTATGAGGGTTTTTTCCCTATGCAATACTCACCCGTGAATCCCTCAATTTTTTCTTATTCTCCCATTAACAGGCCTAATATCCCTCCACCTTCACCTCAATCTTCCCAATGGGATTCCTTTTGGAACCCATTTACATCATTGGACTATTATGGTTACCCCACCCATAGCAGCCTTGACCTTCACCAAACTGGAATGGATGATGAGATCAGAGGACTGAGGAAGGTTCGAGAAGATGAGGGAATACCAGACCTGGAAGAAGATGAAACTGAAAAAGAAGAATTTGCTGTAAAGAGTAATGTAGCAGAAGAAAGAGCCAAAATTGATGTAAACCCCTCCAAAGAAGAATTGACAGTTGAAGATGTTGATGAACACAAGCAAGGAACAGATGCTGAAACTGAAACCACGAATGAAGTCACAGACTCACAAGCCAATGGCAGTGAATGTTTTAACGTATCTAAAGCTCAAACTGTGGGTCAGGAAATGGAAACTGGTAATCAAGAAGCTAAGGAAGAAACACCTGGTTTTACTGTCTATGTTAACCGAAGGCCCACAAGCATGGCTGAAGTGATCAAGGATCTTGAAGCTCAATTCACAATAATATGCAACGCAGCCAATGATGTCTCAGCATTGTTAGAGGCCAAGAAAGCTCAGTATTTATCAACATCTAATGAACTGTCAGGTTTGGTGAAAGTATACAATTTATATTTTTCACTTTGTTGAAAGTGTTCTTGCTTGCTTCTGCATTTCATAGTGTTCAGAATTGTGAGTTAGGTTCAAGTATCAAGAATAGCTTTCATATTTTCTCTGTTATTGTGAGAACAAGATTTAGCAATGTTTGCAACGCATTTAAACATTTGAATTTTCAGAAATTGAAATTTTTCTCTTCTATTGTAGGAACAAGAATTTAGTAATGTTAATTAGGCCAATGTATTTCTTTTCCCTTCCCATTTCCAAAATCAATCCTCCATACTGCAGAAATCATGTGCTCAAGTTTTCATTTGATTTTAGTGCATCATTTTTCTTTCACTCATATCTATTTGTAAATTTTCAATATAAATTTGAATTATTTTTCTTTTGCAGCTTCAAAATTGTTGAATCCAGTAGCGCTTTTCCGCTCAGCTTCATCGCACTCATCAAGATTTTCAATGAATTCTTCAAACACTAGGGATGAGGATTACAAAGGCACCAATGATCCATCAGAGGAACATTGTTTGTTTTCTGTTAGTCATCAGTCAACATTAGACAGGTTATATGAATGGGAGAAGAAGCTCTACGAGGAAGTCAAGGTATGACAGGTCATGGTGCTTATGAGTTATGATTGCATACAATTTTAATAATGGGAAACTTAATGATATGCCCACTTTCTTTCTTCTTCAACAGTCTGGAGTACGTGTTCGAATTGCATATGAGAAGAAATGTCAGCTACTCAGGAATCATGATGTAAATGGAGAGGAACCTTCTTCTCTTGATAAAACAAGAGCAGCCATTAGAGACCTACATACCCAGATAACAGTTTCAATACACTCAGTTGAAGCTATTTCTGGGAGAATTGAAACTCTAAGGGATGAAGAGTTGCATCCCCAGCTTCTAGAATTGGTGCATGGGTACGTATGAAAATCATTATTTCCATACTGCTTTATGTTCTAGATTAGATAAATTGTAAAACTTCTGCCTCAATTCGATGTATTTTCACTGCTAATATTCCATTTTGTCCTGTATGACCCTTCTCTATCTATGCTAATAATGCTAGTCTTTGTTTGGTAATAATACAATAGTGCAGACTGTCATTCTGATTGCTGACCTACAGTTAGAGTTAAAAATTCTTAACTTTTTAGATCATTAATTTTACGATACTTTGTATCTTTGTATTATTATCAACAATATGATGTGTCTATGTCCAACACACTATGAACACATGTAATTACAAATAAAGTATCATGTATGCTGGTTCTAATATACAAACTAACAGGCTGGCCAAGATGTGGAAAGTGATGGCAGAATGTCATCAGACACAAAAGAGAACCTTAGATGAAGCCAAGATTCTTCTAGTTGACACTGATGCCAGAAAACAATGCTCCACATCACTAGCTGATCCACAAAGGCTTGCTCGTTCTTCCTCCAATCTTGAAACTGAATTGAGGCATTGGCGAAACACCTTTGAGTCATGGATCACTTCTCAAAGATCATACATTCATGCTCTAACTGGCTGGCTTCTAAGATGTGTGAGATGTGAACATGATCCATCAAAGCTAGCATGCTCTCCTCGTAGGTCCAGTGGCACTCATCCATTATTTGGACTTTGTGTTCAGTGGTCAAGGTGTCTAGACGCTCTCCAAGAAACAGCAGTGCTTGATGGCATAGACTTTTTTGCAGCTGGCATAGGGTCCCTCTATGCACAACATTTAAGAGAAGAGACTCGACGAAATCCAGGTGGATCAAAAGAACATAATGAGAACATGGAAATGGTGGAAGTTGGTCAGATTGAAGAGGTAATGAATACTGAGAATTTGGCTGAAGTTGCTATTAAGGTGCTTTGTGCTGGTATGTCCACTGCTATGAGCTCAATGTCAGAGTTTGCTGTTGATTATGCTGAAGGATACAATGAGCTTGTTAAGAAATGGGAGAATGTAAACTTGCAGCAGATTTCTTGTGGGACTGAAACATAGAGAGATATATATGTCATACACTTTTTGGTTCATTTATTAAGTTTAGCAATGGTTCATTTAGTTAAGAGTAGGTTTAGATGAAAGGAAAATGAAGGGGAGGGAAAGATTTTATGCCAATCTCTCACCCTTGTTAGAGAATTTTTATAATGAAGGGAGGGAAATGAGGATTTTTCATGTAATGCTCAAGACCGACACTTCTTTATAAGTTTTTTTGTGAACATTTTGAAGTTCTCTAATTTGGGGATCTTAAATACTTAAACAAGAGAGGAAAGTTCTCTAATTTGAAGTTCTCTAATTTATATATTAGAATACATAACTTGAGTTTCATTCTATCTATTTTTTCAATTAGACGCTCTCAATTTTTTTCTTCTCTTTATTTGTATATTTGATATTTTTCATTGCCTATTTATGTTAATCTATTTTTTTTTTCTTCTAATCTTAATTTTTTTTAAAGCAGCATTAGTTAAAAATAATCTTATATATTACAATTTAAATTAGTCACTATAAATCCAAAATATAATTAAAAATCTGTATTTACTACAATTTTTTTAAAATATTTATCATATGTAAATTCGCAGGTTAAAACATGATTTTAGTTTTAACACATGCTACTTTTTAAACTCATTGAAAAAGGCACAATTTCAATAAATGAACCCTTTTCTTTTTATCGCGTTGAAATTATCATAATTGCATCCTTGTTACAATATGAATGAAAGGTAACCACAAATATAAAAGGACATGTTCTTGGATTCATGTCATGTGCAATTGCATCAAGTAGCGGATATTTTACTTTTAACGAAGAATGAAATGGAGCTTTGTAGTCTCAAGTCATGGTTCAATTTCAACAGCTCAATAAACAATAGCATCTACCAATTATGAATCTGTTTTAACACGTGTATATGTATATAAAAAATGAATCTCATAACTAGTTGTAACTTACAATGAAATGGTAATTTTCCAATTTCGCATCGTAACAAAGTACAGAAGACACTTGTTTTATTTAGGTTGAGAGGAAGATAAACAAATGAATGCAATTTCATTCATCGTAATCATAACCACCACCATCATCTAACTCCACTTCAGCATCATCAAATGAAGTCATAAGTGTGAGGAACACAACAACTGCAACCAACTGTGCTACCACGAAATATTTGGCCTTCTTTTTGAAGGTCTTCTCCTCCTGTGTTTTCTCCCTTTTGGGTTTATTCTTAGGCTTTGAACCTAATTTTTAAGAAAATAATGAAAAATCAAACTTCAATTGTGTCTTCATTCACTGATATAATGGATATTTGAATTAATTATATTATAAAATAAGAATAATTAAAGGAGAAGTCTGCATTTACAAAATCTAGAAAATATCTTACTTGAATGGCTTCTGGAAGCAGACGATGATGCATTAGTATGAAATTGTGGGGCAGAGGAAGGAGATGGAGCAGCATCTATAAATTCTGTCTTGTATTGTTGCACGTATCTAACTAAATTAGCATGCTCTGAAAACTTGATCCGCAACATTGAAGATTCCTGATGGTACATCCATGCCAAATCTAGAGTTAAAATTTTCACAAAATAAATGTCTAAGTGATTCTAATAATCATGCACACTACATGCAACACAGGTGCAAAAAATAAAATCAAAATCCAAAACATGCTGGCTAATTGCTACATAGCTTCAGTCAATAGAGTGACACAAAACATTTATGCATGATAGTGCCCAGAGACCAGAGTGAATACTGTAACCATAAGTTCATTACTAATTAAGTCCAATTTTAATTGGCCAGTATAAGCCAAGCAGCCACTAGAGTGTCCATAACTATCTTAAAAGTTAAAACAAACATTAGAATAATACTTACAGGTAAAGCTTGAAGAACAACTAGTCCATGTGCAAGAAAAATAGCATCCAAGCTTGATGGCCTACATAAAACGAATAAATCATGTGAATATAAAAACAAACCAAAACCTTCCCACAAATTGCTCAAACAAAAGATAACCTCACAAGTTTGCGCACAACTCAACCAGAGGAATCACCTGTTCTCAAATAAGTAATTCTGTTCGCCTAAGCAACTTGACAAGGCATCATATGCAGACTTTGCTCTCTCATAAATCTGTTCATCACTAATAACTAACCATAAATACCAAATCAAAGAGAAAATCATACACACAATCATTAAAACTACTACTACTACACACACACAAAAAAAGTTGAAATTACTGAACACATGGAAAGAAAAAAAAAGAAGAAAACACCTCTTCTTTCTTCACTTCAGCATTGTCATTAGTAATCCCATGTTTCAGCTTTACCCAATGAGCTTTCTTCCAAGAGAGAATCTTCCCAAATGGCCAAGGAAGATCAGAGTAATAGATGCTATAAGCAGAGGAACCTTCACCCCCGAGCCAGAGCTCATAGGCAAGTGCATCAGCAAGCCAAGTGGTGAGAATTGCTTTGGTTGAAATCCACTCAGGAAGTGAAGAGACCCCACTATCCAAATCAACAACCCCAGCATCTTTCTTCAAGCACTCAATGATCCCCTCTTTCTCATTGTTATAAGCCACACAGTCACCAACCTCAAAGTAAGGAATTTGATCTAACCAAAACAAAAAAGTGCATACCCATAAGCAAAAAAATGAAACTTTATAGATGGGAATGAAAACTCAGAAGCCTGAAAGGGAAAGGGGTGTTACCAGAATGAGGGTTGTTGAGGTGGAAGTCCAATTGGAATGGAATTTGAGCGAATTTGAGATAGATGTAAGCAGAGAGGCATTGAGTGCAACCTGTTGGAAGCCCAAAACAGGGTTTCCGCACAACCAGAGTGTTCACGTCTGCCATGCATCAATTTCAATAATTTGATTCCTCAGTCAGGTTTACTTTAGGGTTCATGTGACTGTCTCTGGTTTCAAGCTTTGTTTTCTGTTTTTTTTAATGGGCCTGTTTTTGGTAAAGTGGGCCTATTTTTATTTAAAGAAAAATGGTGTTTAAAAATAGTATTAAAACTCTTATTATCTTTTTATTATTTTAATTTTAAAGTAGCTTTTAACCTCTCAAGTCCTACTTTACATTAATTACACCTTCAGAGTGGAGAGAAGGAAATCAATGTATGGAGTGATACGGAGTCTCTTCAATTGTCTTTGTTTTTATTTGGAATTCTTGTACTATAATTATTTCTTGTGTCTAGTTTATGTCATGCGATTTTTTTTTTGTTAGGAATTAGTGGTTGTCTTTTAATTTTTTGAATGATAAAAAAAATACTGTACATTATTAATCGTATCAATAATATTGTGCAATTTTATAATTATTTAAAAAATATCCTAGAGACATTAATTAATGTTATTCTACATATGGATACTGTGTTTATAAAATAAATAATTATTTTATAAATAGATAAAATTTATTTTTTTAAATAAGTAAAAGATAATTTAATTTAAATAAAAATAATTTATACAAATATATTAAAAACATAAATAATTTACTTATTTTTTAAAAATAAATAATTATTTTACAAAATAAATTTAAATAAACCAACCCCATTAACCATTGTGAATGAATGTTATTTAAAAAAATGAATACTAAATATTTTTATAAATTCTATTCAAATAAATTTGATAGAAGGATGATGGGCGCATGATTTTGGTTGCGTCTCTCTCTCTCTGACGACTCACAAAACTCCGAACGAGAAACACGACACTGCACGGACGGAGAATAACAAAACGTGAAAACGGAGTGTGGAAATAGCGCTTTGTTTTTTTTGCTCTCGCTCTCTCTCTCTCTCTCTTCATGTACATACAAAGTACAAACGCACTTTTAAATTCTTCGTCTCCTGCTTCACTGCACTGCACTTGTGACCCATAACAATAACAATAAATAATAAAATAAAATAATAGTAACATATCAATTCATTTCGGTCACACTCATCCTCATCCATCCTTCTCTCTCTTTCCAATTTCTGCTTCGTGAGAGAATCTAGGGTTTCCCACTCCCAAACTGAGGAGAACCTCCCAAAGCAACAACGTTGGTTCCTTTTCTTCATGTTTCAACTACTTGTTCCTTTCTCATCTCATGTTTTCTGTGTTTTCATGCATTAATTGTTCACTCTCTTTTCTCATTTCTTGTGAATTTCACTGCTTTCTTCTTCTTCTTCTTCTTATTATTATTATTACGGTGATTTGTATGGGTAATTGTACCTGTTTGTTGCTGTCCTTGGTGGTAATACTTGTTTTATGATCGCGGCTAACTTAAGGCCTGTTCCTTATTTGGTTGCTGACAAGGTTGAAGAGGAAGGAAGAAAGCTTCACTTGAAATGAATTACAAAGTATCATAATTTAACTCTGTGAATTTGCATGTGAGATTTTGCATTACACTTCTCGTGAAGTATTCTATTGTGACATTAAACCTTTTGTCAGTAATTCACTATGTTGTTTCATCTCTGTTCTTGTTTAGTACTATGCTTGCTTACTTTTCTCATTGGAAGTATATGCTGATGCAACGATTTTTGGGTGCACTTTAGGAGGCAACATGACGTTTCTGGTTTCCATTACAAAAGGCAGGACAAACTGATCTTCCAGTAGTATGGCTACCGAGAGTCCAATTAGGATTTCAGAAGCTGGGGGTAAATGGCCGTCTCTTAAGGAAGCTGCAACTTTTGGTTCACCATCCCGCCACATGGCAACAGAGGATCTGGGTATATTTTTGAATGGCCATAGATTTCATGGCAGTGGAAAGGATGCAGTACCCAACCGCAGTGGCAGTGCGCCTCCAAGCATGGAAGGCTCATTTCTGGCCATAGAAAACTTGTTATCCCAGAACACCACCCGGAATGCGAGCTCAGGATCTCTGAACAGAGCTATGCAAAAATGTGAGTCTGAAGACCAATTACTAGCTTATCTTGCTTTTTTGGCCATTGCAATGTCAACTTAAACTTGAAATATCCTCCCCCAATTATATCATGGGAAAATATCCTGTGTGGTGCACCATATTTGGATTTTTAGGCTTTTAACAGTAATAATTGGTGATTGTCTTCCGCAGATGACAGTGGTAAAGGGTCTTTTCATTTGTCGCGGGGAACTCTTGCAACGCACAAGGAGGAGTCTGAAGATGATTCGACCCAACAGCTGTATGATAATGAGTTAAACAAAGCTAGTGGAAAATGGCATAGACAGGATGTGGCTTCAACATCATTTCAGCATAAAAATTTAGTACTGGTGATTATTTGTGATATCAACTTTTGAATTTGTAAAATCCCTCAAGTTTTCTGCATATAAATTATAGGATTAGTTTCATATGAATTTCCTTACACATGAACACTTTATTTGTTAGAATTTTACTTTCTTTTGCATTTACTTCCATTATTTTTTTGCCACTTTCCTGCTGCAGTACTGTGGAATCAGTACTGTGTACTGATCCCACAATTGTGATGACTTTTTTATTTTACTAATTTTTTTTGTAAGTTTTTTAGTCCAAGATTTGACTGTAGACGATCACTTGACCTTTTTTTTTTGCCTCCTCCAGATTAGTTTTCTGATTATTAATGCATATTTTTTTTTCTGCATTATAATTCAAACTTTCAGGAAGATCTTCCCCAAAACATGTCACCTGTATATAATAAGTCTCTTGGAGTGGTGGATGAACTAATTGACGTAGATACTGGTTCCAGTTCTTCTCATTACCCTCCTGTCACTACAGTGGATGCTGTAAAACCTACCAATGGTGCAGATGATATAAGGCTGTCATCAACTGTTGATTCCCCTGCCCCTGTCACAAGCTCATCATCTCTCAATTCCACTGGGAGCATGGGTTTTAATGACTTAGATGTTACAATTGTAGAATCTCAATTAAGGGCTCTTAATGTATCTAATCTACCAAATTCAGAAAGCCAGAGTTATGAAGATAAATGGAAAAATAGCTACCAGAATAATTTAATGCAAATGCAACACCAGCAACAAAACTATCAATTTGAAGTGCCTAGCACCAATTCTCAAAGTGAAAAATATGCATACGTTGGTATGGAACAGTTTCTTCACAATCCCAGCAAGTTCTCCTCTGATGTCCAGCCTGTACTGCAATCATCAGGATATACACCTCCACTGTATGCTACAGCAGCGGCTTATATGACCTCAACAAATCCGTTTTACTCTAATTTGCAGGCTTCGGGTATATATTCTCCGCAATATGTAGGTGCATACCCTTTTAGTCCCACAGCTGTTCCTCCATATATTGCTGCATACCCTCATGGTTCTGTACCACTTGTTGATGGGGCTACTGGTTCTAGTTTTACTCCCCAAGCACCAGGGGTTTCTTCTACTGCAGGAAACATTTCACACGGAGCTGAAATGATGCATGCAAACAAGTTTTTTGGTCAATTTGGATTTCCTCTGCAGCCTTCTTTTGGCGATCCTATTTACATGCAATATCATCAACAACCTTTTGTTGAGGGATATGGTGTATCTGGTCATCTGCTGGCACCTAGAGCCAGTGTTGGTGGCCAAATTGGTCCTTTTGATTCCCAAAAAAGGCCCACTAGTGGTGCTTACTTGGATGACAAAAAATTACATAATCAGAGAAGTGGTGCTAATTCTAATAGAGATGGGCTAATACATCCTGGTTATTTTGGACACCCTTCAAATATGGGTTTCGTAACCCAGTATCCAAGTTCCCCACTTTCTAGACCAGTTTTGTCAGGATATCCAGAAAGTAGTCCTGGCCTTCTAGGGGGAAGGAATGAAATGAAACTCTCTCCAGCTTCTGGTAGAAATGGAGGTTTATTATCTGGATGGCAAGGTCAAAGTGCCTTTGACAGTGGTGCTCACGACCCCAAAATTGCTATTTTTCTTGAGGAGTTAAAATCTGGCAAAGGCCGCAGATTTGAGCTATCTGATATTATTGGACATATAGTTGATTTTAGGCAAGTAATATTTTTGGTGATCTTTTTACCTATCACTTGATCAATTCCTTGCCTTTGGAAATTAAGTTCATTGTGTTTCTTTTAACTCCAGCACTGATCAGCATGGGAGCCGTTTTATACAGCAGAAGTTGGAAAGCTGTGGTGTTGAAGAGAAGGAGTTAGTGTTCAAAGAGGTTCTTCCCCACACATCTAAATTGATGACTGATGTATTTGGCAATTATGTAATCCAGAAGGTATGTTTTGAAGGGATGTACATTGTCATTAATTAACTTTATGGTTGTCTGGAATCTGTTATGCTCTAATTTGTCTGTTTCTCCTGTGTAGTTTTTTGAGTATGGAAGCCCTGAGCAGAGGAAGGATCTTGCAAATCGACTCCTTGGACAGATACTGCCTTTAAGTCTGCAGATGTATGGCTGTCGTGTAATTCAAAAGGCATGTAATTTGTTTTGATTCATCATTCATATAACATCAAGACATTGGTATATATGTTTATGTCAGTTGTTTGTCTTGAAAGCTTTTGCAATCTGGTTACAGGAAGTAACAGGATATGTTCATGGATTTTACTATTTTAGTCAATGACTTTATTTCTATCATTTTGAACCACAGGATCTATGATTGAGAATTATTAATGATCTGAATATATGCAGAGCCTACTTAAGCATTTGCTAGATGTCTCTGATTGGATTTTAGTCAGTTGGATTTTATTTCTACCATTCTAAATTTGATATTTTTGTTAGCGAAGAAAGTTGAAGATAGAGAATAAGTTATGGGTACAAATCAAGCCTTGAAGTGAGAACCTATGCTAATAGGGATGTGGGCCAATTGGTCGATCATGTTAATGGCCCTAGGATTTTGCAGATTTACAGTAGAAAAAAGAATAAGGCACATGGAAAAAGTGGAGAGAAGAGTTAGTTACAGGAATGGAAGGGAGGGGTCTGCTATATAGAGAGAGAGACCAGGGGGGAGTGGAGGAGGCAAGACAAGGGATTTGGTGATTTGTGGCATAGGGTCTCACTTCTTGGAGTTGAGATATTTCTGTTTCTTTTCATTTCTTTTCCCTTTGTACGTGTATTTCTTTTTTGAAAGCCAGACTGGGTAAACTGTCTTTAGCAGAACAGTATTATAAATAGAAGTATTTCCAGTATATTCTGCGTGTTTTGATTTTAATATATCATTTCATATTTATTTCAATTTTGTGCCTGTGCAGGCACTTGAGGTTATCGATCTTGAACAGAAAGCTCAGCTTGTTAATGAGCTAGATGGAAATGTTATGAGATGTGTCCGTGACCAAAATGGGAATCATGTAATACAGAAGTGCATTGAATCTATTCCAACTAAAAACATTGACTTCATAATATCTGCATTTCGTGGTCAAGTTGCTATTCTATCTATGCATCCTTATGGTTGCCGAGTCATGCAGGTAAGGTTATTGTATTTACTTTTTTCATAAAGAAATTGATGTTTCTTTGATTGCGCATTTAGACCCATGATAATGTTTCTTGTAGAGAGTTCTAGAGCATTGTTCAGACGAGGTTCAATGTCAGTTTATTGTTGATGAAATTTTGGAGTCAGTTTTTACTCTTGCACAGGACCAGTATGGTAATTATGTTACTCAGGTTAGTTACTATTTGTCTTTCCCTGTTAATTGTAATATTTCATCTACTTTTCTTGACCTATAAATACTTGTTTTGTGTATCTGTGTTAATCGATAATGCCTTTTCAAACAGCTTTATCTGTATGCTTGGAATGATATAGATACATTCTGGGGTTTACTTGCCTAACATTTGGTATTTTGCACATGGGATATTTTTATGGCTTGTGGACCTTATATGTCTAAAATTTTGTTTCATTTATAGTTATTATGCTCTTGTTATATCTTTACAGCATGTGTTGGAGAGAGGAAAGCCTCCAGAAAGGAGCCAAATTATTAGCAAGCTGTCAGGACATATCGTCCAATTAAGCCAGCATAAATTTGCATCAAATGTTGTGGAAAAATGTTTGGAGTATGGTGGTGCCACTGAAAGGCAGTTGTTAATTGCAGAGATTGTAGGACATGACAAACAAAATGATAATTTATTGGTAGGTATTAAATTTTCAAGGCCAATCACATTTACTAGTTGATAAAATGTTCATATATTATTATGCATAGCAGATTTTATCCCTGAAACTGGCATAGAAGAAAAATTGCAACCTTATTACCTGGGAAAGTTGTTGGATGAGAGTTTTGCTCGTGTATTTTTCTTTTGATAAAAATATTAGAACTGATAGAATAGAGGCTGTCACCAGTTTATTATATGTTGTACTTAGAACTGATAGAACAGTTATGCCAAGAAACTTTTATGGCTATTATTTTGCTGATCTAGAGTCTTTCAAGTTTCATTTTATAGTTGATTGAGACACTAAAACCACTCTAAGATCCTCTGTCTATACTAATTACGAGCTGGAACTTTTGATCCTTCCATATGATGATTATGCCATATTTAGTATTCTTGAGGTCTTCCAAATTATTACATAATAGGTAGAAAGTTCTTCATTACTATAACTAATAGGTTCATTTTATAACTAGTATGACCCATGCATTTTGGGATTTGTGCACTTGCTTACTACACCATGATTGATTTCATTGTAGATAATGATGAAAGACCAATTTGCAAATTATGTGATCCAGAAGGTTCTTGAGATCTGTTCTGAAAATCAGCGAGCATCATTACTTTCTCGCATAAGACAACATGCTCATGCTTTGAAGAAATACACTTATGGAAAGCACATTGTGGCTCGGTTTGAACAAATACTTGGAGAAGGTGTGTACTATAGCCATGGTTAGTTTACATAAAGCATGATTGCATTCTTCTAGTAATATATAATGAGGTTGGTAGGGTGTGCCTGAGAAAATATGCTCGAGCGTTGCCAAGTGGTATAGGCTTATTTTTGGTATATTGAAAAACTAAATGGTGTAATAAAAGAATAATGTTTAATCTTTCTGGTTAGGGGTAAACCAAACAATGTTTCAAGAGTCCACTTTCTTATCCCTATATTTTGCATGCAGAGAACCAAACACCCGGATCATGATGACTATAGAGGGTCTTTCACAATGCTTCCCTGAAAACACACTAACTAACATGTATTTCTGTATCACAGGAGACAGATGAGAGATATTGAATAAACGAATGCTACTGTGGCTTCATATCTGCTGCTCCTTGATAGTTTCGACATTCATGCCTTCAAGAAACATTAGTGTATGCATACATACATTATGTTGTGCACTTAATGTAATGATTGATGTCATTTAAGTAATTGGTTTGTATTATTACTTGGGTATAATTAGTTGGAGGGAAATCCTTCGTGATGTAAATTTACTGGATGGATCTTCTCTGCTTTACTGTGGTTTTCTATAGGAAACGTCTGCTCTCTCGTCCTTGTGGTTTGAATGTTGATTTAATTTAATTGAGCACGACCAAGTTAAATGGCGGCTATTTTAATGCTCCATTTGTTCGGACGAGGTTGCCTCATCGGTCACGTGTGCAACTACTGATCCTTCGTTAAAGCTTGCCTCGAGTTAAAAGAATGGCGTTATGCCCAAAATTATTATTGGTATATGAACGCAGTTTATATAAAATCATACTAGAACTAACTTAAAAACTTAAATCATAAAACTCTGAAACTTAAAAATTTAAATCATAAATATTGAACTCTAAATTGTAAAGTCCTAAATTATAAAATGTTACCCCTAGACATTAAATCTTAAACATACTTAAAATTCTAGATCTTAAACCATAAGTCAAAAATATTAAACAATAAATCTTAAATCCTAAATATCAAATTATTAAATCTTACGTCATAAACTTTATAAACTCTAAACATTGATGTATGACTTCTAAATTCCTTCTTTCTATTCATATCTATTTGTATTAAATTTAAAAAAATGCACTAATTAACAAATATATAATAATATAAAAAATTATATAATTTAAAAATAATACTTGGGAAGGCCCAAGTTATTATATTATTTATTTTTAAATGAGTGAATAAATGACCAAGACCCTCCCAAAAAGACAAAAGGGTTCATTCAAATATTTAATTATGAGCTTGACATGAACAAAGCTTTCAATTTTACTATATTAACTTAATTGATAATTTCAATCGATTTTAATATAGTTAAATTATAATATTAAGTGGATTTGTTTAAACTTATATATTAAAAATGGTTTTTAAAAAAATTATAATTTATGAAAAAATTACTTCTTTAAAAAACACTTTGTTGGAAACTGCACAAGATATGAAATGTGATATATCCGAACCCAGAAAAAATTACAGTATGATTTTTGTTAGAAAAAAAACTAAATGTAAAATAGCTACAAAATCATAATTACTCAGAATTTTTTTTTTGACACCTATAATTATTCATAATAACTTGAAAAACTAGTTGTATTCCGGAATTGTGCGCCTCACATTTAAATGCACAAGTTTGCCAAAATAGATACAACTAAAAGAAAATTATATTTATCTGTATTTTAAAAACACATACAAAAACAAAATTATTTATAGCCCAAATGGCCCCCTCAAGAAAAAAAGAAAAACAAAACTGATTCTCCAACATAGCACATAAATATACTTCAAGGCTCCATCGAACACATTTGACTGCAGGAACGAGCAAGATGCAATTGATAACGCCCATTAATCAAAATCGATCCTTCCGTTTCCGACCTGTGTACTTGGTATCTAGAGGAACAACATTTCCTCTTCTTCTCATCTGATCCTTCTTCCTTAGTAACCATTCCTTTCCCTTCCCACTCTTATTCTTCTTCTTCTGGTTCTTCCGTGGTCTATGCCTGTCTGATATACATACCTGCACCAGTATTTTTATTTTTATTTGAGTCATAAGCTTGTGAGCAATAATGGGTAAAAAATGGCACATCTACTGCATTCCAAAATCTGGAATAAATTTATGTATAAGTAGTGATCTATGAATGCATCATATAAATTGAATTCATGAATGTAGTACGACTCACTGTCTGATTTTCTTCAGCTTCACTGTCCTCGTCAGAGCAACTCTCTCCATCTTCATTTTTACCTCCTTTGGGAATGGAGGCATTAACTGAACGTTGACCACATGTGAGAACAAGAAACTCCTTTCTCCTCTTAGAACTATCATAAGACAATTGGTCTCCGGTTAGTGAAACACTATGTTCAACTCAATAAATATCTTCATTCTTTTGGACTTGCATTAATCTTATAATTTGGCTACCTCAATAAATATTTTATGGTTCCACCCTCAGCTAGGGGTGGTGCATATTTTCATGAGGAAAGTATACAGCTTAAAATGATTCATTTTGAGATATTTAATAAATTTTAGCTGGTTGTCACAAATATTACTAAGCAAAACAAGCAGTGATAGGAGAACGGACAACGACTGAGCTTCACAATAGACAAGAGTTAACATGATCCCATTGACCAAAAACTATGATTACAGCACCTACCTATTACAGAACACAAGAAGAAAAAATTAAAGACATTTGTGCTGACTGGTAGAAATTAGAAAATACCCTAAAAAGTACATGATATATTTCCAGCAAATTATTTTTTCATGAAACAAACGAGTCAGATTGTAAGATTGATTTATTTATTCATACCTGTGTGGAAAATCCACCACTATACCACCAGCAAATCCAGCATGCATTGCAGCATTTAAAATCAATTCACGTTGCTGTATATTTTCAGGATAAACTTGAAATACTGCTCTAGCACCATTTGATAAGCATTTGTATAAAGATGTAAAAAAGGCTCTACACAAGAAATTATGATATATAATTAGCGCAACAGAGAAAAGGAGATAGGTTTAAGAATAATAGAATCTCAAGAAAGATAGTGAGATGCAAAGAAACACAGAAGTGTGCAAGTTTCCCATGCTTAGAGTTAAAAGAGACCCAAAATATAATTTTTTTGAAAAAAAAAAAAGCAGTACAATAAAGTAAAGGAACATACTTCAGTCTTAATCGAGGATTGTGTGATGATTTATCGGCATTGCATAGCCACTGCATTATCATATAAAAGTTTGCCTCATCATATAAATGTACACAAAATTAATGTTGAAAATGCTCCCAATCAAACTTGGTAAAGAAGGACCACTTACTCACATAAATTCACCCCAAGCCCAAAATAAAAATGACATACACAAGAGCTGTGCATTCAAAATATGTATTATTTCCTTCACCCCTCAAGAACTCCAGCCAAAACTTGATGATTTTGACATTTTACACATTTAATTTAATTTCACAAGGTGTTCTTTTCTATTGAAAACACACCTGAACAGCAGATATACTGATGGCCCCATCCATAACTCCTGGACGAAGACCTAAACCCTGAAAACAAAGACGAATCAAAAATAAAATCATAAGATATGATGCAGAGTACGCATGTTATTTTCATATTTAAGAACAAGACATTCACTGCACAAAAATATGATGGTCAAAAACACACTCAAAGGAGTATTATAACATGGAAACGGTAATTGAAACTTGAAAGTGCTTAGAAATTAGAACATGATAATGATAATATTAAGCAGAAAATCGGGTAAACAGTATATACCTGACCCATGTCACCAAGTAAAAGGTCACCCTCAACCTCTCGCTCCAACGCAACATCTCCCAGTTAAATTAATAAATAAAATTAGCAAAAAATAAAAATGCAAAATAGATAGGAATAGCAAACAATGTTTTTTAAGAAAAAAAAATGGAGAAGATAACATACTAAGCATTGATGCTGAAATGTCAAGCCCAATCCAATGGTGACCATTCTCCGAGAGTGTCTCGCCGCTAAGCCCCGATCCACAACCTACGACGATCATTCATAAGCCATGAAAAATTGAAGAAAGCGAAAGAGAATAATGAAATTGAATTGAATTAAATTAAATTAAATTAAAATTACCGATATCGAGAAGTAATTTAGGAACGTCGTCATCAGGCAAAGCAAGTAGTTCAAGAGCTCTCTCTGACAGCGTCGCCTATTTGGCACAGAGAAATTAATGAATGATTTTCAGAAAATTTGAATTGGGAATGAGAAGAAGAAAAAGGGGAAAACCTGAATTTGAACAATACGGGAAGAAGAGGTGTACTTGCGAGCTTCGGCATCGTCGTAGAATATCTCAGGCGGCGCAACCACCTCTGGTCTCGACGCCATCCTGCCAAAAACCCTAAAACCCCCACACCAACCAACGTTACACTATATGTCTACTTTAGTAAATTGGGAATTAGGATTTCTTATTTTCTTATCAAAATTGCTACCATCTTTATTATTTTGATCATTTTTTTTACTATAAATTAAAATTTAATAATTTTTTATTATTTTTATATAATCACGATTTTACAAATCTTACCATAGAAAAGGATTTTAAAAATTCTAAAAAATTTTAATTAACAATAAATATATATATATCAACAGTTTTCTCTAAAAAAAAAATTATAAGTAAATTGCATATTAATTAATTTTTAAAATATCATTTAAAGAAACGTTTATGAAGTGAAAATTGATAAAAAAAGAAAAAAAAGAAAAAGAAATTAATGTTGAAATATATAGTTATTTTTCATTTACTTTGAATTTAATTTCCATATTCGTTCAATGATGTATTATTATTATTATTAACTAATTAAAAATTATTATAATTTATAATAACTAGATGATGTTAAAATAAAAAATGTAGGCTAGCTGGAGTGGGCAACTAATTAATGTGGTTTATGGTGAACTAGTCTACAAGAACCGTCAGATTTATCAATTGACTATCAAATTCAATCAGTATTATTTTCCATATATTCATCGAAGCGCCACGAGTCTATTAATTTCAATGAACTGATGCAATCGTCAAATAAATTTGAGTCTATTAAATTAATTTATCTATTATATCACTTGAATCATTGTTATTTTTAATGGTGTACATTAATATGTAAAAAGTATTAAGTATCAACGAGATTTACTTAATTGGTTAGTTAGACACATACATAACATAGCGAGTATAAACATATAAAAGGACTGTAGTATTTAATTTTTATTTATCATTATATTCAATAAATTACATAAAATTCTTATAGGGTACTCCTCTTTTTTTTTTTTTTACTTTATGATATACTCCACAGAAATAAAAAACACGCAGATGTGTTCAACCAACTAAATCCAATATGTGCATGTAGAGCTGTTAAATTGGCTCTAAATCCACGGGTCAGTCCTAATCCCACTTAAAAATAATCCTATTACATATGGTCCCAAGACTATGGGGCCAATGCAGGGCTAGCACAGGATCAACCAGGGATGAAATAAGATTTGTGGTGACTTCCTTATTCATAATATATATTGATATCTTCATAAATTTATCTTTTTTTTAATATTTTCAAAGTAATGTAGTGATGTTTGAATGAAATTTATAAAATTAATTATGAATATAACTAATTTTGATTCAAATTGATTATATGATTTAGTTTTTATAAAGTTCTTGACTTTTTTTTTATTAATTTATATTACTTAATTGTTAATCAAAATAATATAAGTAAGTTAGGTAATTCATAGAGTAAACTAAAGTTTTATTTGATCCAGTTTATTTTCAATTTATAAACTATTTTAAATAAAAGTTGGGTCAAACATCAATGGGTAAAAACTCCTTAAAATAAAAATTACTTATTTTTAATAAAGAAAAATTATAAATAAAGAGTTTTATAATAAGTTATTCAAAATTATTTATGCGGAATTTATTTCCATGTTCTTTTTTCGAATCCCAATAAAACCAAATTTTAGAATAATTAGTATTTTTTTAATAAAAAAATATTAGTAATTAGTTTGTTAGTTTTTGTATGCAAGAGAGTCGAATCTAAGACCTCTCCATTTTATTATATTTTAACTTTATGAAGCTTTTAAGTTAAAAATAAATAAATATTAATAAACAACTTTTTCCTTATTTTTTTAAGATGTCATCTTAAGTTAAAAATAAAATGGGTCAAACAAAGTCTAAGAAGTTTATATAGTAGATTGACTTGTTCTATGGACTAAGTTAATTAATTTTAAAAATAGATTAAATTGTTAAAGTTTAAGGTTTACTGGCCAGCCCTAACCCACAGGATCTTGTGGACTTCTTGGTTCTACAGACTTTTAAAACCATGGCTCGTGTGGGTTAGGACCAAGGCCCGGCCAAATGGACCACTTTCACGCAACAACCAACCACCACGAGGAATTCATTATTGCATTTGGTTTGCTTTTCACGCAACAACCAACCACCACGAGGAATTCATTTCGACTAACTGAACTCAGAATTTGCGGCATCTTTTTTTTCCCAATCAGAGAGACCTATATATAACTATAACCTTGATCTTCAGTCATTCACCAGACTCGTGCGTCGTGTGAGAGCAAACATGCCAGTAACCTACAAAGGCTGTTGCACCGTGAGGCCTATGGAGCCAACATTTTATGGACGCCTACCTTTATCTGAATGGGATCAAATAGGAACTATAACTCACGTTCCCACAATCTACTTCTACCGTACTCCCTCACAAAACAACACCACCGTTGCTTCCATCTTGAAAGACGCATTAAGCAGAGCCCTAGTGCCGTTTTATCCACTAGCTGGTCGTTTACACTGGATAGCCAACGGTCGTTTAGAACTTGATTGCAACGCAATGGGGGTTCAGTTTCTCGAAGCTGAATCCTCATCAACTTTACAAGATCTCGGTGACTTTTCACCTTCTTCGGAATACCACTACCTTGTTCCCTCTATAGACTACACCCTCCCAATTCACGAGTTACCCTTGGCTCTGATTCAACTAACGCAATTCAAGTGTGGTGGCATTAGCATTAGCATAAGCACTTCACACGCGGTCGCAGATGGACCAAGCGCGCTGCACTTCATTTGCGAGTGGGCCAGGCTTGCACGCGGTGAGCCTCTGCAAACGGCACCGTTTTTCGATCACCAAAATGTGTTTCGTGCCAGAGAGCCTCCTTCGGTGCCGTTAACGAAATGTTACATTCACACAGAGTTCGACCACCCTCCGTTATTGCTCGGCCAGAGTAATAACACGGAGGAACGGAAGAAGAAAACCACAGTGGCTATTCTGAGACTGAGCAAAACACAAGTTGAGACACTGAAAAAGACAGCGAATGAGAGAAACGGTGGTCGTGGTTACACTCGTTATGAGAGTGTGACTGGTCACGTGTGGAGAAGTGCAAGCAAGGCGAGGGGGCACAAAGAGGACCAACCAACCGCCCTTGGGGTTTGCGTTGACTCGAGGAGTCGCATGGAACCTCCTTTGCCGAAAGGGTATTTTGGGAATGCTACTGTGGACGTGGTTGCTACTAGCCTCGCGGGTGATTTGGTGTCAAAACCATTAGGGTACGCTTCAAGTAGAATAAGAGAGGCGATTGAGAGGGTTAGTGATGATTACCTTAGGTCGGGGATTGAGTTCTTGAAGAACCAAGAGGATTTGAGTAAGTATCAGGATCTTTATGTAATAGGGAGTGAGAAGGGGCCTTTCTATGGGAACCCTAATCTTGGAGTGGTTAGTTGGTTGACTTTACCGATCTATGGCGTTGACTTTGGGTGGGGGAAGGAGGTTTATATGGGTCCTGGGACACATGACTTCGATGGAGATTCTTTGCTTCTTCCTGGTCCAGATGGGGATGGATCAGTCATTCTTGCTTTGTGTCTGCAAGTGGCCCATATGGATGCGTTTAAGAAGCATTTTTATCAAGACATTCTTGTGTCAGAATCATGCCAAGATTGAAACTTGAAAGACACACTTGCATGCACCAAGATCTACAATTGGACACAGCTAGCTTCTCAGCTTAAAAATAACCTAAATAGTTATAACCGGAGAAATTTAATTCAATATGAAGGTTTGGTTATGTGTAAGTAAACCATATCTTATTTTCTTAATTAACCATTGTGTTACCTTGTTTGTTTTATCTATGAATTAAACTAAAGAAGGATATATCTTTGTTTGGCTAACATGTTTTTTTTTCTTACCTTTTTATTCTGTATTTTTTATTTCTACAAATTGTCTCCTTATTAATTTATATTTCAACGTCCCCTCTAACTAATCCTCTCAATCAAAATATATTACTACTGTTATTTAATCACAAACAGGACTGTTACAATAAAGAATAAAGATGCATGAAAATCTTTATAAAAAAAAATGAAGAAAAATATGTTAATTAGATATGAGTATTCATATATCATTATTCTATTATATATAAAACAATTTTGACCGTCACTTTACATGATCTCCTTGTCCTTTTATATTTTTCATTTACTAAAAAAGGTGGACATTCATGGGTTATTATTTGAAATCAAACTGATAATAACCTGAATATAAATTATATTTTGAGATGTCATCCCAAATATTTGAAATTGAATTTCTTTTGGAATATTCTCTCAACAAACATTAATTAATTAATATCGATCGATCTACAGGTAATTGAGAAGGAAGTGTTGATTATAAATTTTCTCTGAAGAATAAATTACAGATACTTTTTCGAAAGCTTGAAAAGTTGAGTTGTTTTACAATTAACGAAAATGCTTAAAATAATATATAAAGAGGCAATGTGAGTAATTAAATTATGCTATATTTAACACTACCCAAAATGCATTGCCTTCTGTACCCTGCCTTTTCAAATTAAGTTAAGTGGTTTACAGTGTATAAGATAAAATGTAGTCTAATTAGTTTTGCAAAAGGATAAATTATTGGATATAATTTATGTGGTGGTTCATAGTCTCAACCTTTTTTTTTTTTTTTTTATGTAACAACTGTTTAAATTTTTTAATTTACGAAAAAAATAATATTCAATTACTAAAGATTAATTAATCAAGATGATGATAGTCTCATATATTGTTATAGCTGTATGAGAATATCAAAAGGATCAAATTTCAGCAATAAGCATGGTAGTAACCTTCAAAGCTCGTTACACCGTGAGGCCTGTGGAGACAACATGGCGTAGATCATTCTACTGTCCCCAACACAACATCGATGTCGCTTCCACCTTGAAAGACTCATTAAGCCGAGTTCTAGTGCCGTTTTATCCATTAGCATAAGCCTTGCGTTTTCACATGCCGTTGTGGATGGACTAAGTGCGTTTCACTTTATTAGTGAGTGGGCTAGGCTTGCACGCGGCGAGGAGTCTTTACAAACGGGGCCGTTTCATGACCGGAAAGAGTTGCGTGCCGGGGAGCCTCCTCTGGTGCCACTAACGGAATGTCATGTTCATACGGAGTTCGATGAGCCTCCGTTGTTGCTGGGGCAAACCGAGAACACAGAGGAAAGGAATAAGGAAGCCACAATGGTTATACTCAAACTGAGCAAAACCCAAGTTGAGACATTGAAAAAGAGAGCAAATGAGAAACCTTGTTGTTGTTGTGGCTATAGTCGTTATGAGAGTGTGGCTGGTCACATATGGAGAAGTGCATGCAAGGCGAGGGAGCACAAAGAGGACCAACCAACCGCGCTTACTATTATCGTTGACTCCAGGGGTCGCATGGAACCTCCTTTGCCAGAAGGGTATTTTGACACGGTTGCTACTAGCCTTGCGGGTGATTTGGTGTCGAAGCCGTTGGGGTATGCGTGTAGTAGAATAAGAGAGGCCATTGAGAGGGTCATTGATGAGTACGTTAGGTCGGGGATTGAGTTCTTGAAGAATCAAGAGGATTTGAGAAGGTTTCATCAAGATATTCATGCAGAAGGGAACCCTAATCTGGCTGTGGTTAGTTGGTTGACATTGCCGATCTATGGCGTCCAGCAACTCATGACTTCGATGGAGATTTTGGGCTTCTTCCTGGTACTGATGGAGATGGATCTTTGTTGGTTGCTGTTGGTCTGCAACTGGTGCATATGAATGTGTTTAAGAAGCATTTTTACGAGGATGCTGCGTAAGAATCATGGGAATATCCATGAAAGGCAAATTAGACACATACATACAATCACTATATATGCATTCATATGACTCAGACTCTTCCTTCCATCTTCTCCTACTCCATTTCCCCCCTAAATAAATACTACTCTTAATCACCTTTTCCATTTCATTTCTTCAATTCTCATCTCTCTCTTCCTTTCGAATTGCATAATTAAACTAAAAAAATATCTTTTAAAGTATGTGACGAAATTAGGACCATCATATTAATTTAATCATCTAGAAGGTTTCTTCCCCAAATTAAGTCACTGAATTCTCTCCCTATTTTTAATAAAATAATTTTATGAGTAAAAAATTTAAATGACTAAAGTAATAACATACATGTTTTTGAAGGACTAATTTGAGATTTTCTCTTTCTCTCGTAGTATTTAAAGTTTAAACGTTTAAATTAAGGCATTTGGCTGGGTAGCTATAACTTTCCCACTTTCCCGGTTTATCTCTTTTTCGCGTCTAATCCTCACAATGCGGAGGTCAGTTTCCTCCATTACCAGCCACTCGCCAGTGTTTCTCGCTCCTTTCCTTTCCTTCACCCTCTTCTCTCTTCTCCTCAAAATTAAAATTAAATAAAATTAATAATAATAATAACAAAATTAAATTTCACTAGACCTTTTTTAAAAAAAAAATTAAAAAATCATGAACCGAATCATAGAAATAGAACTTGCAAAATAAACAAACTCGTTTAGGTGCATGTCCGTTCGGTACTAAAATCAAAGACGAAGAAACGAGAATGAACTTTCTCGCATAGGTGATTGATTGATTGGTAACAAGGTACTTGTCTGTGTTCATTTTCAAATCCAATTCATGCTCTTACATTTTCAAACTTTGTTTCATTCACAACTGTATGCAATTCATCCTAATCCTCAAGTCTCACGTCGCTTTTTAGATTTAATTTGATTAAATATTGATAACCTTTGAGGGCATTGACACTGTGGTTGAACATTAATTAATTGAAGACAAGAAAATGGTACCTGAAAGAGGCCGAGGACAGGGACTTCCATCAATGAAATTGAATTGAATTTAATGGATGAATTTTCCTGTTCTCGTGGCTTCTCGATTACTTGAATTTTGGAAATTCCAGGTATAAGGCCTGGAAATTGGATTTCGATTCATTGTTTGTTTCACTCTGCTTTCGTGTATATTAGCTTTTTTCTTCTTCTGAATTTTGCGTTTTTCTATTTTGGGGGAGTCTGTTGTTTAAATAGAACATTTCGAAGTTTGAAAGTTGTATAGTTATTTTATATATTTTCGGATTTAGCTTGTTGTAATTTGTTATGCTTGCACTCATACGGAGACTCATACATGATTTCCCCCCGAAATTACTGTTACTAGGCTTCCTTCCCAATGGCACCACTCTTCGTTTAAGTGAAATTCTCTCTCCTGTTATTTTCTGTTTGGGTTACGTGTTTTAGGCAATTCTGTACATTGTCTTTACTGCATGCACCTGTGAGGATTTCTGTGTGAGATACTAAATATTTTAAGCCAGTCAGCGTTAATGAGGGGCCATACGATCAACGAAAATGCAATTTCTAAAGCTAAAGGCATTTCATTGAAAATATGAAGTGAGATAAAAAAAAAGGATGATGGGAACACTTTACATTTATTTGTATGCTCCTTCTTTTTAAAAAACTGTTAGTGAGTATATAGTTTCTGACACGCTAAAGAACGTGATCCTATTCTTCCAGCTTGAGATACATCACACATGTCTTGTCATAACTTGTGGACATGAATATATGTAAATTTGTTTTTTGAGTTTTGTGATTGAACTTGTTAATTGGAATTTATAATTCTTGAGTTGAGCACATTAATCGTTACCCTTGTATCATCTGTAAATCAATCTGTTTTTCTAGTTGTGATTGGTAATTCTTGAGTTGAGCCAGATTTTCCTGGTTGAAAAAAGTTAATGGAAGCATTTGCATTTACTTTTTTCACCAACCATGGATCAATTAGATCTTCCTTTCTACAGGGCTTCTTTTCAAGCTAATAATTTCCTATATTCAAGCTAGGTTGTGGAGGACCAAAATAGTTGAAGAGCAGTATGTCCGTTTCTATGAGAGATTTGGATCCAGCTTT
Source organism: Amphicarpaea edgeworthii (assembly GCA_014843725.1). Lineage (NCBI taxonomy): Eukaryota > Viridiplantae > Streptophyta > Magnoliopsida > Fabales > Fabaceae > Amphicarpaea > Amphicarpaea edgeworthii. Next base: position 23,156,976 of record CM026324.1, on the reverse strand, counting down.
CAAGGGAGCTGGACAAAAGCCGTATCCTGCACTAGCTAACAACAATATATTGTGCAGTTTACAATTGTCATATTTTCATCCTGACATAACTCATTCAAGGTTGCTGCTTCATTAGGCTCTGTTCTATGTTTGGATTGATTTTATGCATGTATTTTTTTTTCCCCTGTGCTTGGGCATTATTCTCCTTAACCATATACAGTGGACTTGAAATATGGCGTATCGAGAATTTTAATCCAGTTCCCATCCCTCAGTCATCTTATGGAAAGTTTTTCACTGGGGACTCCTATATGATCTTGAAGGTAAGCAATATTTCCAAATGATTACTCATTCATAGAATGCTAGCTTATTGATGGTAAATATTGTTGCAAGAAGCTTGTTTTTCTGTTTATTGCTGTATTACATGGACTTACCTATGGTTCCCATGTATTGGGACTTCCTGATTCTGTCTTTGTTGAAAAAGTTCTGGCTATCAAGCTTTTTCTTAGTATACACATATAAATGTTGGTGTACAGGAACCATTTGCTGAACTAAAATGTAAGCATGCTTATGCTTGACATCTTCTTCTTCCTGGGATAGTCAGCAATTCCAATTTTAGCTAGAGGGACCGGTTACATACATAAGGTGGGAAAACTGGAACATTAGAGATTTACACAATCAACTCCTTTGATTATTTGATTAGTAGACATGTATTGACAAATAAAGCAATACAAGAAAGGTGAAACTGTGTTATGGAAGTTCGTGTAGGAATCTGGCCAGCTGGGCCAGTTGTACTTTAGTTTAGTAGGAACTTTTGTTCCCATTTTTGGTAGAGAATGGTTAAAAGAATGATTGTATGCATTATGAAATATATTATTTTCTCTCAAATGTATATGAACACGAGTTTCTCTAAAAGGATATTGTTGGCTTCTTTCCCATAAGATTCATTTCCTCTTGTCAAAAAATAAATTTATGAGATATTCGGTTCAAATCTCAATATTTTCCTCAGAATAACTTATTTGTTGGATTTAAGTTATTCTTTGTTATTTTGTTTTTGTGGATAATTGTTAATCCAGTAGTTTTTACTTTTCTTAAATTTCTTTTGCTTCCTGCATCATATATGTATTGATGTTTTCCATGAATATCAATATTTTCTTTTTGCTTATCCTCTCCATGTAGACAACTGGTTCAAAAAGTGGTGCTTTGCGTCATGATATCCATTATTGGCTTGGTAAAGACACCAGCCAGGTAATTTTTTTTCTGTTTATATATTGTTATCCCCTCCAACTGTGTTTGGTTTAATATTTGATATAGGCTCCTGTTCATTTGCTCACTAATGATCATAACTATAAAATAGGATGAAGCTGGTGCTGCAGCCATCAAGACAGTTGAGTTGGATGCAGCTCTAGGAGGACGGGCTGTTCAGTATCGTGAAGTACAAGGTCATGAAACTGAAAAGTTTCTCTCTTATTTCAAACCATGTATCATACCTCAAGAAGGTGGAGCTGCCTCAGGTTTTAAACATGTTGAGGCTGAAGAACATAAGACACGGTTGTTTGTGTGCAAAGGGAAACATGTGGTACATGTCAAAGAGGCAAGTTTGACCTTATTCCTCTGCCATTGACTCATTGAGGTTTGAGTCTTGTATATTATTACTGTGCATACTGTATACAGACACCACATATGTAAACATTATTTTCTACTTGTTGATTAGCTATTTGTGTTGGTTATAGGTTCCTTTCGCTCGATCTTCACTGAACCATGATGATATTTTTATTCTGGATACCGAGTCCAAAATTTTCCAATTTAATGGTTCTAATTCAAGTATTCAAGAAAGGGCTAAAGCATTGGAAGTTGTACAGTTTATTAAGGATACGTACCATGATGGGAAATGTGATATCGCTTCTATTGGTAAGTGTAAGTGTATTTTACAGTTTCAAAGGTGATGATTGTTTAGTATTACTAACTTGATGTATACGCTTGAAATCCCATGCAGAGGATGGAAAGTTGATGGCTGATTCTGAAAGTGGAGAATTCTGGGGTTGCTTTGGGGGCTTTGCCCCTCTTCCACGGAGAACAGTTAGTGATGATGATAAGCATGCTGATTCTCATCCTCCAAAGCTACTTTGGTAATATGTTGTTTCAGTTTGCCTACTGGTATTTTCATTTATATTTGCAGTCTGTATATTCCTTTCTCGTTTTTACCAGAATGATATTTGGATGCAATTTGCTATTGTTTAAATATATATTTTAATTTTACCCTTCTACTTATTGTTTTTGTTGCCCTTCTGCAAATTTCTGGTGTTTATCAATAATGTAAGACTGTCATAAATTTACTATTCTTTTAGCCCAAAGTTGTATAAGTTGATAATTCTGAGGATTTAAAATTAATGATAATTAGTAATTACGTTGATGAAATTTATTTATTATATTGAAATGTGAGATTCTATAATGCTCTAGTTATAATGAAACTATCTCTTTTCAGTGTTGACAAGGGGAAGACAGAACCTATTGAAACCGATTCTTTGACAAATGAATTACTGGAGACAAACAAATGCTATATTATAGATTGTGGGTTGGAAGTTTTTGCATGGATGGGAAGAAACACGTCTCTTGATGAAAGAAAAAGTGCAAGTGGAGCTGCAGATGTAACATCTCTTGCTTCTTAATTTCTTTGTATTGTTGAGCATTTGACGTGAGTCTGAATGACTCTAGAATTTCTGCTGACCAAAAAACAGGAGTTAGTCAGTGGCAGCAGTCGACCAAAGTCCCATATCATTCGTGTAATTGAAGGATTTGAAACAGTAATGTTCAAGTCCAAGTTTGATTCTTGGCCTCAGGCAAGTCATGTAATGTCTGAAAAGGGTCGTGGCAAGGTAGCAGGTAGTTTTAATTAAATTTTACACTTGCCATTGAACTGAATATGTTTCTTCACCTTTAAATTGGTTTTGTCAGCATCATTTCCCTGGCTGTCATTATGTTCTTCTAATTCTGTCTCTTTTTTATTACTTTCTAGCACTTCTAAAACGTGGAGGATTGGATGTCAAGGGTCTCTTGAAAACTGAGCCCGTAAAAGAAGAACCTGAACCCCACATAGATTGCACAGGACATTTGCAGGTATTCTACTAGTTTGTACAGTAAACAATTCATCAAAACTGAAATCTCTTGGTGCAACTTTTGTTGGTATTATTTTTAATTTTTCAGTGGTCTTACATCCCCTATCAAATTAGTTTCTTATTTCTTATAATGAAAAAATCTTTCGGAATCACAATCATTGCATCCATAATACTCCACCTGTCTCCCATTCCAAAGAAGGTCATCACAATGAGAGGCATACAATGCAATTGAATGCACAAGAGGTCAAGTGCTGTATTCTAATCTATTGTATGATTGGAATATGTGAAACCTAGAGCAAATTAAGTACTTCAGATTTGATTTAGAACAAATTGAGCAGATACTTAATATTTTCGGGTAGAAATGAATCTAGAATTAGAGAAGGCCTGAATGGATTTAATGTACAACAGGCAGCCTGACACTTCCTACACAAATTGGATGTATAAATATAAATTCTGTGATCCTTAGTTTACTTTGTGATTTATCTGCTAAATATTACTCCTTAATCAGATTATGATCATGTTTCTTTTTTTTATTTTAATGAGATTTTGCTTCCTATAGTCTATATCCATTTGTATTTTGTCCCTATAGTCTATTTTTTTAGGTAGTAGTGCCTACATTTTCACTAGGTGTCACTTGGCATTTTGGGTGTCTTAAGTATAATTATTCTTTCACTAATTTGGGTTTTGATCCCTGTCAGGAAAGTCTCAGTTCTTATATTTTCCTCTCATTTGACTTTTAGTCCTATACATTCTAGTTTCTACTCATTAAGCTACTGGTCCCTATTTTCCATGAAGGATTGGTCCTCAAATAGATGGAAACTATGGACCAAATTCTTATTTAGGCCATTTTTTTAATAATTCAATCAGGAGACGGTCAATTGTAAAATGATTTCGTTTTCTCTTATTAGTATTTGGTGTAGCCTCATTAAAGTATTGTCAAAAGCTCATCAGCGTAATACCCAAAAATGGGCATATAAGAGATGGTAAATGCCTAAATGGTCACAATACGGAGGTCAGCGTAATACCCAAAGGCAGATTCGCGGTTTTCCCCCCAAAACTGTCCCCATTCCCTTTCTCTTCTAATCATAGTAACCTCCAAAGCAGCATGCAACCTCTTGGATCCCACTCACGCTTTCATATCTTAGGACCATTGCCTAACTGCTGTAGTACCGAGTCCTTTTACAGAGTTTTAAGAAATTTACTTCAAAATTATGGTCGAGACTTGAGGCAACAAAGAGAAAGTAGTTTCCAGAGTTTTATTAATGATTGTAGTTGATATGTTGGCCAATGCCTTGTATTGTTTCTAAAACATTTGATAGATAGTGTCCCATGAGAGTTTTAGAAGATATGCTCTGTACTTCTCCCTATTTGGTTGGACTAATTGTGATTTGAGTGTCCCACTTCTACATTTCTCTTAATTGTTTCTGTTGTTAACAAGAGCTTTAACATAATCATACAGGTTTGGCGTGTGAATGGTCGGGAAAAAATTCTTCTTCCAGCCACTGATCAGTCAAAATTTTATAATGGAGATTGCTACATCCTTCAATATTCATATCCTGGAGAAGATAAGGAAGAGCATCTTATAGGAACATGGATTGGAAAGACTAGTGTTGAGGTGAAAGATTTGTAGAGTTTTGTTCCACTTCTTTTTGCACATGTGTGTTTATAATGATTTCTTTCGTGTAAAAAAAAAAAAAAAGAAGCAAATTACAGGTGCATCCTAAGGATTTATTGAATTATACATCACTTTACATTTTATTTTATTTTATTTGAAATTGTTAAATAACTAGAACAAACAACATTACAGAGAAATAGGCAATAAACCGTATGTCTAAATACATCACAGAGCATAGTTTATATAGGCTTATTTGCATTTATTAAAGAATATATTGTTTCCTCTAAATGAGATATTGTTGCCTATAAACTATAATTATGAATAGAATCAGAATATTAATTTTGATTTTCAACATTTTCCTTCAAGCTGGAGCATATAAATCATATGCACCAAGCGTGTTACATATATAGCTAACTCGTGGACCCCTTAAAGCTTTGGTGAACACATTTGCTAGCTGGTCACTAGAGTTAACAAATCTAGTGATGATATCTCCTGATTCAATCTTCTCTCTAACAAAATGACAGTCCACTTCAATGTGTTTAGTCCTTTCATGAATGTAGAGCTGCCTAATTATCACAAATCAGAGTCATTTTGGTATCCTCTTCAAATTTGAGCTCTTTAATAAGTTGCTTTAACCAAACAAGTTCACAAGTTGCTACAGCCATAGTTCTATATTCTGCTTCAGCACTAGACGTTGCCACCACACTTTGCTTCTTACTCTTCCAGGATATAAGGTTTCCACCAATCATTATACAATATCCTAAAGTAGATTGTCTATCACTAAGAGAACCAGCCCAATCTGCATTTGAATATCCAACAATTTGGACATGTCCTTTGTCATTATAGACAAGTCCTTTTCCAGGAGCACCTTTGATGTATTTGAAAATCCGCATAACTGCCTTCCAATGATCTTGACAAGGAGAATTCAAGAATTGACTCACCACACTGACTGCGAAAGCTATGTCAGGATGAGTGACAGTAAGGTAATTTAGTTTTCCAACTAACCTTCGATATCTCCCTGGGTCTGCAAAAGGAACCCCCTGGTTAGGTAGCAGTTTGACACTTGGGTCCATAGGAGTATCTATTGACTTAGCATTCATTAGGCCAATTTCCTCAAGGATGTCAAAAACATACTTTCTTTGAGAGATCAACACACCATCCTTGGATTGGGCCACTTCAATACCTAAGAAATATCGAAGTTTGGAATTGGCGAGAGAGGTATTGCTTTAGTTGGGCTATGCCATGCTCATCTCCTCCAGTGATAACAATGTCATCCACATACACATCGAGGTAGATACATCCCTGTGGTGAATGGCGATAAAAGACCAAATGGTCAGCTTCACTGCAAATCAAGCCAAACTGTTGTACAACAGTGCACGAAATCTGTCAAATCATGCTCTCGGAGACTGTTTGAGTCCATATAAGGATCTCCGAAGTCGACAAACCATGGTAGATGATTCCCCCTGAGCAACAAAGCAAGGTGGTTGCTCCATGTAGAAAAGCATTTTTAATATCAAGCTGGAAAAGGGGCTAGTGGCGAATGGCTGCAGCAGAAAGTAATAGTCGGACAGATGTCATCTTTGCCATAGGAGAAAATGTGTCAGTATAGTCCTATCCAAACACTTGAGTGTAGCCCTTTGCCACTAAACGAGCTTTGAACCTATCAATCTTGTCAGTAGGTCCAACTTTAAGGGAGTACAACCATCAACACCCGACGGCAGACTTCCCAGGAGGAAGAGGAACTAGATCCCAAGTACCACTACTCTGTAAGGCACACATCTCGTCAATCATTGCCTGTCTCCATTCTGGGTGGGATAAAGCTTCACTTGGAGAGTTAGGAATAGACACAGAAGACAAAGACGAAAGACAAGTATAAAATAAAGGAGAAAGACGGTGATAACTCAATGTAACATAGTGAGGGGATGGATTATGGGTTGTATGTGTACCTTTCCTAAGAGCAATGAGTAGGCCAGCATCAGACGGAGGACCTGAGTCTGGAAAAGATATTGGAGCTGGAGATGGGTCGATCATGGTCTCATCCTCAACTGTAAGGGTAGGCATAGGAGCGACTGGGGGTCGTGGTCGTCTATGATATGCTTGAATAGGTTGTGGTTGGAGAGAATGTACAGGTGATTGTTCCTCTAAAATAATGGGAAGAGGTGCAAGAGAAGGACTCTCCGGTGGGAGAGAATGTTGAGAGTTAATGGAAGTGGAAGTAGACTCAAAGTAGGGCACAAATTCAAAGAAAGACACATCAGCAGAGATGAAATAACGTTTAAGGGTAGGAGAAAAACATTTATACCATTTATGGGACCGATGGTAGCCAAGGAAAACACATTTGATGGACCGAGCTGATAATTTGTCAAGTCCCGGCGCGAAAGATTATGAACAAAACATGTGGAACCAAAGACACGAGGAGGCACAAGATGAAGTGGTGTATGGGGAAACAAAACGGAGTAGGGAGTTTGACCTTTAAGAACAGATGATGGCATACGATTGATAAGATAACAAGTTATAAGAACAGCATCACCCCAAAAGTGAGAAGGGACATTGCCATGAAGGAGAAGGGTCCTAGTGGTTTCAACAAGGTACCGATTTTTACGTTCGGCAACCCCATTTTGCTGAGGCGTATGAGCACAAGAAGTTTGATGAAGAATACCTTTTGATGCCATAAACTGTTGGAACGGGTTGGATAAGTATTCACGGGCATTATCACTACGAAGGGTTCGGATAGGAACACCAAACTGAGCTTGAATTTCAACATAGAATTTTTCAAATAGGGAAAATAATTCAGATCTATTTTTCATTAAGAATAACCATGTGCAACGACTAAAATCATCAATGAATGTAACAAAATATTTAAAACCAGAAGAGGTTAGGACCCGAGACAGACCCCAAACATCAGAATGGATTAAAGCAAAGGGGGACGCAATTCGTTTATTCATATGATCAGGAAAAAATTGACGTGTGTGTTTTCCTAATTGACATGACTCACAATTTAAAACAGACAATTTGGACAAACTCAGAACCAACTTCTGAAGGAACAGAAGGTTAGGATGACCCAATTGAGCATGGATGGTAAGGGGAGAGGATGCAACAGAACATGCTGGTGATGGGGCAGAGAGGTAATAAAGACCATGAGACTCATATCCAGGCCAATCGTCTGTCCCGTATTCCGTTCCTGCAAGACAACAGTATCCTTAGTGAATGTGATCAAACAATCATGTGATTGGGTCAAACGGTGAACAGACGAGAAGGTTAAAAGGACAATCGGGTATAGATAAAACAGACTCGACAATTAAAGTGGGTAAGGGATAGGTGGTGCCAATTCCTTGTGATTGTGTTTAGGAACCATTGGCAGAGGTAATAATAGGTAGAAGACCAGAGGTAGAAAGAGAAGAGAAAAGAGAGCGATTACCAGATATGTGATCGGAGGCACCAGAGTCAAGCACCTAAGGGCCCATAGAAGAAGATTGTAAGAAACAGGAAAAAGAATTACCAGATTGTGCTACCGAAGCAATGGCACCCGAGTTCTGCCGACTTTCAAACTATTGGAGAAAATCCTCATACATCGCAGGGGTGAAGTTTGAAAGCAGAGGGGGCTCTGGCCTAGGCGTTACAGTAGGCGTTTTAGCAGACATGATGCAAGGGAAAATAGTGCAGAACCGAAACCCTAGAGAGAGAGAAAAACAAATCTCGTCAGATGAAGGTGGCACCAGGAGGGTAGGTGTGCACGAGAGAGACGATGTTGGCGTTCAAGTCACCGCCGAGAAGGAAGCTCCACGCGCCGTCACGCGGCCGGAGACGCACATTAGAAAATGGTGTTTGGCGTAGACAGATGACGCGCGTGTGGGCATGTCAGAGTGCTGATGGAGACACCGTCAACAGCGTTGGATAAAGGGGGTCAGTGCGATTCGGATGGCAGGGAAATTCGCTGGAGGAGGTTGCCGGGAAATTTTCCGGCATGACGGTGGTCGGCGGTCGGCGGTCAACAGCAGTCGGCAATAGTTATTAGAAAAAATGGAGACAACGACAGCAAGAAGGATTGCAAACCAAAAAGAAAATGTGTTTGCAAAAAAAATTGCGTCGAGGACAGTGGGTCCTTTGAAAAAAAAAACAATTTTAGGTACTGCCCAACTTGGTTTTAGATACCATGTTAAATAACTAGAACAGACAACATTATAGAGAAATAGGCAATAAACCGTGTGTCTGAATACACCACGGAGCATAGTTTATATAGACTTATTTGCATTTATTACAGAATATATGTTTCTTCTAAATGAGATATTGTTGCCTATAAACTATAATTATGAATAGAATCATAATATTAATTCTGATTTTCAACAGAAATCATTAAACTAACATCTCATGTATATTTCAAAACATTATACTAACACTGTCCAGGGGAGGTGAAAGTAATTGTTAATAAAATAGGGGGTATTTGTGTAATTACATGAAATTTAAGAGGATATTACTGTAGTTTACTTAAAAAAAAAAAAAAAGAAAGCTAAAAATCTGACTGCAAAATGTTCACCTGGAGCTGAAAACTGTATTAGTGAATCATAGCTTATACATTTCATTACACTGTACACAACATTGGTAACTTTTTTGGGACCAGAAAGTGTTGAATAAATGTGGTAGCCTGCATTCCTTACAAGCTTTCTTTGTTGAAATTAGGAAGAGAGAGCTTCAGCTTTTTCACTAGCAAGCAAAATGGTTGAGTCGATGAAGTTTCTTCCTACCCAGGTAATTTTTCTTTGAATGTGTTATTTTCAGTTTTTTGAGAGATTATTTATGCTCATTGCTTATATACCTATTGATGGTATCCGTATGTAATTGAAGGCTCGTATCTATGAAGGCAGTGAACCCATTCAATTTCATGCCATCCTCCAAAGCTGTATTGTTTTAAAGGTTTGTAGGATCTTGGTTTTGGGTTAACTAAGAAAAAACTACTTTTTGTGAATATAATTATTTGAATACTGGTCATTTATTTTAATTGTCTATCAGGGTGGACTTAGTGATGGATACAAGAATTACATTGCGGAGAAGGGAATTCCAGATGAGACATACAATGAGGATGGTGTTGCATTATTCCGCATCCAGGGCACTGGACCAGACAATATGCAAGCTATACAAGTTGAAACAGTATGTAATCTTGTCTGTTTATAGCAGCTATCTCCATCCACTCTATTTTTATGGGCAAATGAAACTTTTTTTTAAAATATATTCTATACAGATTTTATTTAAATAATCACAATGTTTCTTTTCACATTCCTTTTGTTAACCAGGTTGCTTCCTCCTTGAATTCCTCTTATTGCTACATACTTCATAGTGGGCCCACTATTTTTTCTTGGTCTGGAGGTTTAGCAACTTCAGATGACCAGGAGCTTGTTGAGAGAATGCTGGATTTGATTAAGGTCTGTTATGTTCCCAAATATACTTAATATGAAATTTTTTATTGTACAAAACAAAGACCAAAAGGTTTTTTTGGTCAGCATATTCATGTTAGACAAGCAACTAAAAGTTGGAAGTCTTATATTTTTGCATGTTGAAAATGGTAAACTATGCTGGTTATTGCTAAACTTGCCATTGGGCTACGTAGAATTGCCTGTTTGTTTTAGGTCCTGGGTTTGATCCAGGCAGGTGCCATTTTGCCCAAGCCACATTACCCATCCTGGGAACTATGCCAATTTTGAAAAAGAATATACATTACTGCAATACTTCTTATTAATCAAAACATATGCTTTCCAATTGTCTGCAGCCGGACGGACAATGCAAACCACATAAAGAAGGTGTAGAATCGGAACAGTTTTGGGATTTGTTGGGGGGAAAAACGGAATATCCCAATCAGAAGATCACGAGGGGTGCTGAAAATGATCCTCACCTATTTTCTTGCAACTTCTCAGCAGGTAGGAACTATTTTTTTGTTAACCGGACAGATTTATCTGATCTCCATCCCCAGTCCCTTCTCTTCTTAAAGGCAAATGGCTGACTTGTTTGTGATGGCTTCTTTCCCTACCTGATTGACCAATGTGCAGGAAATTTAAAGGTGTGTACACCCACTGATCTGTTGATATGCATGATTTTGGAATATTCTGACTTATGTTAACCCCATGGTGTGAAGGCATGTTAAAGAAGTTTTTGCCTATGTCAATATTTCATTTATAACATTTTAACTGCTAAGTTGCCCCTTGTGTAAAAAATCTCCATGACACAATCCATTTTCAACACAGTGGTTAATAGGATTGAAAAACAAGTTAAGAAAACTATCAAGAATGATGAGCAAGGAAAAGCTACAAAACTTGGATGATACACATTTTTGGAAGACACTTTAATTAATATCCACACTGCTGCTACTCAAATCTGAGACTAGAAGGATTCACTCTTGGGGTTTCATTAAATTATTATAATGACATTATGTGTCTGATCACTTAGTTAGATGTCCCATCCCATGATATAATTTTACAATTCAATGATAAAATTGCAGGCACGGAGAACAAAAGAGTCAGATTTGTATAATAACTAGTTGACATAATGATTGGCAAAAAAGAACAAAATACAGCTAATCTAATCCATATAAAAACATCACGTTAGGACCTAGGACATAATCTTTCTGCAAAGTGGTTATGGTCATCTTGGCGTCCTTTAAAGACTGACTCTGGATGTAGAATGCTGACAGAACCACTGGCAAGTGTGTTATTGATCACTTTTCTAATAACTACTGGTGTGTGATTTTTTCCCAAATAAAATCTTATTGCTATGTCATATGTTATGCTTATGAAGATGCAAGTATCTGGATTTATTCTGGTGCAAGTGCATTAATATGAAGCAATGCTTGCAGGTGAAAGAGATTTACAACTTTTCCCAGGATGATTTGATGACAGAAGATATTTACATCTTGGATTGTCACTCGGAAATCTTTGTCTGGGTTGGCCAGCAGGTTGACTCAAAGAGTAGAATGCAGGCTCTAACAATTGGCGAGGTATAACTGGTTTTACTTTTCCTGGAAGCTATAAACATACTAGTTTAGTAATCTAGTATTTTGAAGAGTTGCATTATAAATGAAACTTCTTACCACTTGGATAAACTTCTTTTAGTTTTTCTTAATATGGATTTAACTATGACAAATTGACAACTCTTTCTAGTTTCTATCATCAAATACCATAAAGCAGTCTCAATGTCTTAATTGTCTTTTGCGTTGTAGTATTTCTGAAACCAGGTGTGCAATTCTTAACTTATTCTTTGGAATTATACAGAAATTTCTTGAGCATGATTTTCTCCTAGAAGCATTATCTCGTGAAACTCCAATATTTATCGTCAAGGAAGGTAGTGAGCCACCTTTCTTCACTCGCTTCTTTAAATGGGAGTCAGCAAAATCTGCAGTAAGTTTTTTTATGTATATATATGACTTCAAATAGTCTGCTCACCAAAAAAAAAAAGTCTTATACTTTTGGCTACTAATAATTTCTTGATTTTGGTAGATGCTAGGAAACTCATTTCAAAGGAAGCTTGCAATAGTGAAAAATGGGGTACGCCACTTATGGTTGTAAGTAATCTTTTCTTTGCTTCCTTGATCGAATAACCGTTTTCTTAAGAGTGAGGAATGACTACATTAAACTTGTAACCATGCATTATTTGTTGCTGCATTTAATCAAATTAAGTTATAAAATGAAGAGCATACTATTGAACTCCTAGTGTTGAATTCAATATTTTGTTTGTATTTGTGCTATCTGCTTGGTTATTGAATATGTGATACATTATCAGAAACACAAACGAAGATCATCAGTAACTTATGGGGGAAGGTCTAGTGGTGTGCCAGATAAATCCCAGCGCTCCCGCAGCATGTCTGTCAGTCCTGACCATGTTCGTGTGAGGGGAAGATCTCCAGCCTTTAACGCACTAGCAGCTAATTTTGAGAGCCAAAATACTAGGAACCTTTCAACCCCACCTCCAATGGTTAGAAAACTATACCCAAAATCTACGGGACAGGATACAGCAAAACAACTGGCGACTAAATCTGCAGCCATTGCTCATCTTACTTCTAGTTTTGAGCAACCATCAGCACGATTGATTCCTCGGTCACAAAGAGGTATGAATGCATTGATATTTGGTGCTGTTAGTATTAGAATATGATAATTTTTTTTCATTTATTCAAAATGGTTATGATGTGAAGTGAGTTCAGTTAACACCAAATCAACCCCTGGGACAAATGACCTGGAGGGTTCTATGAGCAGCAGAATAGAATCTCTTACTATACAGGAGGATGTGAAAGAGGGTGAAGCCGAAGATGATGAAGCTCTCCCAGTTTACCCATATGAACGTGTTAACACGGCTTCTACAGATCCTGCAGAAGATATTGACGTGACTAAACGAGAGGTATAATGAAAATGTCTAGATATAGCATCATCATCTTGCTTGTCTTCTCATCTTTTCTTTTGTTTTAGTTCTGACTTGTTTGAGCTTCGTGTACAGGCTTATCTGTCAACTGCAGAGTTCCAAGATAAACTTAAGATGGCTAAGAATGAATTTTACGTGTTGCCAAAATGGAAACAGAACAAACTCAAAATGGCGGTTCAGTTGTTCTGAGTTTTAAACTACACTTCCCCTTCTGTCTGCTCCGTGCATTTTGAGTTGCAGGTAGAAGGAACTTAATTTGCTTGTCGTCAAAGTTTACATATTTTTTCCTTGACATTGTTATCTGTGTTTTATATCTCGGGAGCTTGCTATCTGTTTTGCAGTTAGAAACTGAACATATAGAAGTGAAAGGGATAGCATTAACGTTTTCTGGTTTTTTAACATAGCTGCTTCTCCTCCCAAGAACGCTTCTCATGAGGAAGAAAGTAAATAAAGATTTTTCCTTGCAGTGGTTTGATATTAGATTCTTTCTTTGTTGAGATCTGCTTGGTGTTAACTTTTTATAGGGTAAGGGTTGATGGAGTGCTTGTCTTTGTGTTTCTTGTTAATCATTTTTTCATTCAAAATTGTTTTGGGGAAGCAATTACTTAGGTTGTTTGATGAGTATGAAATTTGTACAGCAGTGTAAAAGCCACTCAACAAGTCGTTTATTTTCGAAATAAAAGTGTGATTTTTTCCCCTTTTCTTTATTACTTTCAAATTATTCTTGTTTCATGTCAACATTTTTCTTGGTTGTATATTGAACGTTCAAGCAGTTGTCAACTTCTTTTTGTTCCATTTCAATCTGCCATGCCACTGTTTTTTTTTTCAAGGATTAATGAAATTAAATTACTCTAGTTTTTCTTTTTTTTATCGACAAAGGTTAATTAATTTTATTAGAAATGTTAATGTAAAAGGTTAATTTTATCTTCCCCATCTCCCTTCACTACTCTCTGTGTATATATATATATATATATATATTTTTTTTTTTAAATTTTACAAATTCTTTACCTAATTTAATTCTGTAATCATTATTCACATGTTAACTTAACATTCAATATTTAATATTTAACTGAAGCTTTTTTTTTATTTTTTTAGGAAAAACAACAAAAACTTCTTTATAGTAAAAATGTAGTAAAGCATCAATATCAATCTAGATATGTTTGTGCGAAAGAACATTAAATGTTGCATCTACATATGTGTTTTGATTCTTTCAGCAGAAAAAAAAAAGTGTTTTGATTAGTGAGAGAATTAATCTGGGTAAAAGTGGATCCCACGATTAAAAAAAAAAAAAAAACCTTCATCCTAATATTATGGTGATTCATTTGAGAATTTCTTGGCTTGCATAAATATTTTTCTAAAAAATATCATCAAAGTAAAATAATTAAATAAATAAGTACAAAACAAAATATTAAAGGTTAATTTCAAACGAATCTAGTATCAACCCATCGGATTAACAGATTATACCGGCTAAATATGCTAGTTGAAGGATCGAATGATTAATTTAACCCAATCCCCCCATTATTTTTTTTGCAAGTAAAATAGGTCCAGAAAATATTACGTTGACATTTTTTTTTTCTTGCGTTTACGAATACATTCCTTAGGGGTGCCAATAAGTGTATGATAGTATCAGTTATGTCATCTCATTAAAAATAATAAAAGACATTCCATAAGAATATATTGTAGAAAAATGTTTAGATACTCACGCACCTCACAAAAACACCTGTTACGTCATTGGGATATCTCATATCTTTCAATTATATCATTGCTCTTTCATATAATAGTATCTAAACATCATCAATCAAGAAAATTACGTAAAAACTGTTTTTGATTAATGCAATGCAAAGAAAGGTTGAATGTGATATGAATATCTATCATCACTGTTAGAATTACACAGTTACTCAACACGTACTCAACAACAGTTTGCAGTTCACGTCGCGTCAAAAAATCCCGAAAATTAATAAGAATATATTAAATAATAAAGAAAAACGTAAATAGAAAGTGAATTCGGAACACGAAGAGAGAGAGAGGGAGAGAAAGACAAATAGAAGAAGTTGCAGTTGCAGAAGAGAAAATTGGAAGGTTGCGAGACGAGTGATGATATAGATATACATATTGTGGCGGTAGTGAAATCGAGGAAAAGAGGTAGCAATTTCGAGCTGCAATGAGTAGCGAAAAGACTCCTTCATCAGCTTCTTCTTTGAGTAGCTACGAGTTGTGCAAGGGCATCAATGGCCTCGACAAGGTTCTTCTTCGCGATGCACGTGGTAGCTCCGCTGAGGTCACTTTCCTCCTACTTCATCCATGCATCTGGATTTCTCTGTAATGTCTGCTGCATCTGATTTCGAGTAGACACTGCTTGATCTGCTTCTAGATTTTGCTGTTTTGCCTGGATTCGTATTCGCGTCTCTAGATTCTCAAGCTTTTGAGTTTTTTTAGTGTCGATTTTGGTTTTGGCATGGAGCGTTTCGTCGCCATTGTTGGCTGGAGAGTGCTGATCTCGTGACTCGTGAGCTTTTATTTGGATCCAGATTTAGAATGTTTTGATCTGAAAGGACTATTCCTAAGCGATTTGATTTGGTTTATATCCTTTTTAGACTAATTTTCGTTTAAATAAATTCGAGAAGAAGACGGCGTGCTTTTGGTTTTCGATTTTACTGCTTTCGAATCGGTTTTGAAGTAGCAGATCACTTGTTTGTGATTTTCAGGTGTACTTGTACGGTGCTCACATGACTTCTTGGAAGAATGACCATGCCGAGGAACTGCTTTTTCTCAGTAGTAAGGTACAGTATGAAACATATTTGTATTGTTGATTTTCTTCCTTTGCTTTGCGTGAAGGGGGAAGAGGGGATCTGATAAACTTTAGATCAGATCTCAATGAGGTTGTAAGATATCTGTTCGTATTGAAAACATTCATAGGTTAAGTGCAAGATTTGACTGAGCAACTGTAAGATTCTTCTCAAGTTCTGTATCCAAATTTGCTTTTAGAATATTATTAATCCAAATGGCCTAACACCAGGCATTATTTGCTGGCTACAGTTTTTATTAAATAAATGCTTTTATTTATTTATTTATTGCAAGTATGATTCTCCTAATTTGATTAATTAATCATAGCAAAGATCTAGACTGCTGGTCATCTTTTGATATAAGCTGCTCAATGAAAATGACAGAAGTGGTAACATAAGAAGCTTATCAATATGGCTAAAACAAATTTTCTAGCAGAAACTTCTTCAAGTTGTCCTTTGGCTTAGATGTTGGCACTCTCTTGCCTGCATGAAATGCATTTTGTCTCATTTGTTTCACTTAGTTTACGAATATTGCTTGGTTTCCAAATAGCTGTAAATCTTTTCAACTCAAAGGGGACCTTTTTCTCTGGGATAACCGGAGTTAGTGAGAATTCTTTTAATATGCTCTATCAATGTGATTACAATTTTGCAATTTTTTAACTCCTGCAATGAGGTTGATAATCTCTGATCCATCTTGTTTTATTAATATTGTGCACTTGTGCAGTCTATATTTAAGCCTCCAAAGCCAATTCGTGGAGGGATCCCAATATGTTTTCCTCAAGTATGTACTTCTAATGATAATATTTCTGTTTTCCATAATTGCTTTCATCGTGATAATACTGCTGTGGAAGGAAAATAGGTAGAAATTGGAGAGGGAAGAAGAGGGTGATAGGAAAGACCTGATATTATTTTATTTCTGCCAGAACAATTAAAGCCTAATATAGTATCTCAAGTAATTTCATTTGTAATTGAACAATAATCTCTAATGCAAGTCCCAACAAAACTTAATTATAGAAAAACTTGGGGAGGGGGTATTTTTAATGAGAGTAATTTTCCTGGCTGTATGATAGGGTTTTGGATTTGATGACTTTTAGGGAAAATTCAAGCAGGGAACACTTTGCTTTTGATGGGAATAATTTTTTAATGCTTTTGCCAAGAAAAATAGGTCAGGGCAATGTGGAACTAAAATCAACCGAAAACCTAGTAGAATTTGAGATCTTAACTCATAACTACCAAAAGCTCAATACTGGGACATCTGCAATTCTAGCCCAAGTTAAATAACTAGTCTCAAATAGACAGAAAGACAGAACCACATACCTGACCTAACCCCCTCCCCGACAGCAAATGAGCAAAATCAGATGTGATTTTGGACTGTTAAAATCAGTGCCATAAATAATTTAAAGTGATACCCAAACAATGAGATTCTTTATGTTTGAGTCTTATAGTCTTACTGCCCTCAATCACACAGAATCTGCAATCACACTGAGATCCTATAAGAAATAAAAAAATTTAAAGCATAGGGTGTTCTGAATGTCATTGCAATTTGTAAATCCCCCTCCCTTCCCAATTTCCACTGTTACTCTAATCAGATCCCAGATTACTTGTTCAAGGAAACTGACTCTCTCTTTGTAGTTTTCAAACCTTGGTCCTCTTGACTCGCATGGATTTGCTAGAAACCGGTTCTGGACCATTGATGATTCCCCTCCTCCTTTTCCAACAAATACCTCAAGTAAAGCCTTTGTTGATTTGATTCTTAAACCCTCAGAAGACGACATCAAGATTTGGCCTTACAGGTATACATAATAACATTCAACATTTTTAGCCTATATTTAGGGAACATTCTGTTAATTAATACTTTTTTACTGTGTTTTTATTTACTAGTTGTTTCGTAGTTTGAATTTTTATATCACATTTCTTTCTGATGTCATATGCCATTCTTTTTGCATTAGTTTTGAATTTCGTCTTAGGGTAGCTCTTGGACCTGGAGGAGATCTGATGATGACATCTCGGATCAGGAACACTAACATTGATGGGAAGCCATTTTCATTCACATTTGCTTTTCATACATATTTCTCCGTGTCAGACATAAGGCAAGTGCTTGAAAGTTGAAACATGTTTTATCTCACACTTCAATATGAAATTTTCTATTATTGTGCATGTCTTTATTTATAAATTGACTCTGTTGCCAAATTTAGCTAGTAACTTTTGGATTTGGTTAAGATCCTGTTCAAGATAAGCACATTTAACAAATGACTAGAACTGTGCAATCTTATTGAGTGGGTATAAGATTGTTTTCCTGACTATATATGTGAAATCTATTCCTTGTTATGATTTGCAAATTGTTTTACATCTGTATGAGAATGTGGGTGTAGGCTTTTGGACTTCTAAAGTCAATTGTGGATTTGTGGCTTTGGTATCTGAAGATGCAGAGTGGGGATACAGAAGTTTTCCTAGTGTTCTGACATAGAAATAGAAATAGTTTGGAACCATAGTTTCTTAGCATGCATGCAAATTCTGTCACTCTATCCACATACATTTTTTAGGTGCATATTCAATAATTCATAGAACAAAATTTATCTTTGATGTTGTGAAATATTCAGTTTTGGTTGAATTAATAAACGTTTTGGTCAAATTGGAACCTTTTTTGTAGTATATATTTCAATATCTTCTGTTTTATTCATTTTATGTACTTATTTAGCTCTCTTAATTGGCCTTTATTTTGGATTACTGTCAGTTCTAATTTATTTATTTATTTTTATGTTGAGGGATATACTTTTAGGCTGCAGTTTTGAATTGCATTTAACTTTGCTTGTATTCAGTGAAGTGCGGGTTGAAGGATTAGAGACGTTGGATTATCTTGACAACTTGCAGAAAAGGGAACGCTTTACTGAACAGGGGGATGCTTTAACATTTGAATCAGAAGTAAGATTGTTTACCCTGTTCTACTTTGCTTTAGAAAACACACGTGGGTATTACAATAAATATGCTGCGAGTAATGAAATATGACAATTTCCAAGAAATGGATTCTGGGTTTTGATGACAAATTAAATAAATTGCTATGAATAAAATACATGTTTCTATTCTTTTTAGGTTTGTACATTTAAATAGTACTTTTTATTTTCAATCCAAGGTAAAAAAGACACGTTTTTAATTAAAGAAAAAGGAAGTGATAGGCCTGCTTAAATAGAGTATCAGACCAATTTACATTCTGAATTTTTTCTTTTCTTTTGTTGCTCATTTTAATTCAGGCGTAAAGTGGGCCATAAGAACCAATGCCAAAATAACATTCTCCATTTGATTGCTGCTTTTTGTATCGTGTATGGATGAAGAGAGGCAGTCAGTGTCTAACTGTTTTGGAAGCTGTTTACTTTTTTTATTCACGCAAACAATTTTGAACAGTTGCTTCCCACACCACAACAAAAGCCCACTTTTTCTCTGACTTTTCCTGTAGCACGGGTTGCAACTTCCAGCTTGTGTTGGTTTACCATCCATTTCATATATTGGTCTGAGTTTTGACTACTGTACTTGACCCATATCTGAAACATATTTGCGTTGAAAATATAATAAAGAAAGAAAAACAACTACCTAGTTTGTATTGTTGTGCCCAATTTGTAGTAATGTGACACATCTAGGCACATGTATGTAACCTGTCCTGATGTACTGGCATTTCATATGCTTTGATGAGTTGAAACTAACACTTCACTTTTTCTTTTTATGATAGTTTGATAGGATATATCTCAGCACTCCTACAAAGATTGCAATTCTTGATCATGAGAAAAAGAGAACAATTGTATTACGGAAAGATGGTCTTCCTGATGCTGGTGATTATTATAAGACTCATCTTGTGTACTTTTATTACAGTGATAAAGTGTACTGGTGACGGTGGGACTATATTATTCGAAGCTATACAATTTTAAGAACAGAAAAACGTTCTTTGTAAATGTGTAAATAAAGCTTTTTCTTAATTCTTCCTGTTAACTATTGAGTATTACATAAACCTTTTTCTTACAAGAGAGTAACTTCTCATTCCAAATTTAAGAAACCATCTCGAGTAGTTGGTATATTTGACATTTGTGTTGCTTTTGGATTGAACATAAACCTTTTTCTTTTTCATTTATTATTTTATCTGTGCAGTGGTGTGGAATCCTTGGGATAAGAAAGCAAAGGCTATGTCTGATTTCGGTGATGAAGAGTATAAGTTCATGCTTTGTGTAGAGGGTGCTGCTATTGAAAAGCCTATCACTTTGAAACCTGGCGAGGAATGGAAGGGAAGACTAGAACTTTCAACTGTTTCTTCTAGTTATTGCAGTGGACAGCTTGATCCCAAAAGAGTTATTCAAGGAAGCTGAAAGATCATCGTTGTGTTTTGTGTCCTGTACAGGTAATAAAATGCACATTGATATATATGTTGATCCAGTTCGATGTTTCACTAATTATTTAGGAAATATATATCCGCAGGTAGCTTGTTGCCTCAGCGATGAACGTTGAAAGGAAAGTGTCTCCAACAATGCTCCCCCCATGTTCCACTTATTAAACCTTCATGTTGGACGGATGAACTCATGTATAGAGTTTTGTTAAATAATATTTTCCTGTAACGGATGACTAGTTCGGTCATAATTGACGTATAAGTAGAATAGCCCACAGTTGTTTTATGGTAAATCCTAAATTAAAACCTCCAATTTGAATGGATTTTCACGTTGGGTTGAATAATGGCCCAGACCAGAGGGATTACTTTTGAATCCCCAGTTGTTTGGATTCTCGTACTCCCAAAAAAATGTTTATTTTTAATTATCGTAAGCAATGAATGCATGTATTTGACAAGTTGGCCTGCATTTCGTAACTTGTTGCCGCTATCTACAATATATTCAACTATTCAAGTAATGAATTAAGAATTATTAAACACCTAGTAGTTGTTATTTCAGTGATGTAATATATCATATCAACTTGTTATGTGCGTGTAACTTGTAGCATTGTGTAAACTTATCCTGTCGTATAATTCTAAAGGTTTGACAACATATGGACAGTTCAGTTATATGAAATATGTACACAGGTTATTTTGTTATATATTTTGCTGTCCTTTTTTCAGCTCTGGTATAGACGTATTTTGTCAGCTGTCTGTTCATTTTTGTGGATGGAGACATGAAGTAATGGATCTGATAAAATAGATTGCAAATTGCAGTCAGCAATCAAAACACTAATTATGTTTTTAGGGCATCAAATTGTTATAAAGCTAAAAAATTGAAAGAGGCTATATAAAACAGCACTGGACTGGTTAAACCAGCGAAAAACCATAACAAAGTTTACCAATTGTGAAGTGGATCAGAAAGCAAGCAAGTATTAAGGTCCATACATAGTACGTTCGTAGGATAGGATGACATTATTGTAATAGTTGTGGGCGAGTCGTGGTCTGGTGTACGACTCGATGCATCATTATCACTTTAAGCCATGTATTAGAAAAAATATTTCGATTAAAATATTTCTTTTTTTTTTATTTAAAATAATTTTTAAAGATATTATAGTAATTTAATACTTAATTAAAAAAATATTTTTCCTCTCAATTTATGAAAAAATTTATTTTGAGAAAAAATAATTGATTAAAATAGAAAATAAAAATGATTTATATTTAATTAAATATTAAATTATTAAAATACCTTTATTTAATGGAAAAAAAAAGATATTTTAGTTTAAATATTTCAGTGTTGACTAGTTCGGTCATGTATTTCGATGTTATTGATTAAATAAGTTACTTAGATAAGTTCACGTAAATTTAAACCTTTTAGAATTCACTTTAATAATAAGGTTGTTTAAAAAATTATTTAATTTAATTTTACAGGTGCTACAATATTTTAAAAAAAAATTATTTATGATAATAATTTTTAAACAGTTATTTATTCCAATCATAAAAAATTATTTAAACAACGTTATTTAAAATTAAATAATCCATTTAACACTTTCATTAGATATGCTACAAGCTACACATTAGCCACTCCATATATATATATATATATATATATATATATATATATATATATATATATATATTTGTTGATCGTTTATACATGTTTCAATAATTACAATTTACATGAGCTGGTCTACCCTGTATTGTTGCCTTGCGCTGTCATGCATGTTCCTGGATGATAATAATATAACTGACAAATAACATACAATAATTAATACTGTATATATCATTAGCATTGTTGGAAATAATAAGACCATGTACACCACAAGGTGAACGAGACAATTGTCTAATGTCCCTCATCAGTTAAAACTGCTGTAACAAAACCTAGAAAAATAAAATAAATATTAGCCATTAGACATAAATTTTACCTATAAACAGTTTTCCCTGATCCTCTCTCATATAGCCAGTGAAACTCAAAATATTAATTTAGTAATAATAATCTAGTTGGTACTCATACCAAGTACTAGATGAATTTTCAAATATTATAGAAACGATAAATTAGAACCCCTATTTAAGAAAACAACTCAAATTAATCTTAAAGTTGTCTCCAAATTGGTCAGTATTGAGGTGCTTCTTGGACCCTGGCAAACTTGACCTAGACAAAAAGAATGGTCTTATTTGCTACTCGTTTACTTGTTGGTGCTTTTTCAAAGAGAGCGTTGCTCTAGGAAATTAATCAACTAAAATATATGAAACTCTCAATCATTAAATTTTCATTTTTGAAATTCTATTTTAAACCATTAAATTTTAAATGAAACCATAAGGATTTAGAGTTTTATAAATGAAACCCTATATTAGTATTTAACATTTAGAGTTTTAAGATTTTAAGGTTTATGATTTTAAAATTTAAAGTTTTCAGGTTTAATATTTTAGAATTTAGTGTCTAGGGTTTAGGGTTTATGCTTTAAGATTTTAGGGTTTTATGTTGCATTGTTTAAGCTTTCATTGTTTAGGATTTATCATTTCATGATTTATGATTTAGAATTTTATTCCAAGATTTAGGATTTAGGATTTCTTTAGGATTTAAGTTTTCATGATTTAGGATTTATAATTTCATTTCATGATTTAGGATTTCAGGTTTTATAAATAAAATCCTATATTAAGAGTTAGAGGTTAATTTACAAAACCTAATATCCTTAAATCCTTAGGATTTCATTTATGAAACCCTAAATCCTTAGCGTTTTATTTACAAAACCTACCTCTTTAGGGTTTTATTTACAAAATCATAAATTCTTAGTGTTTCATTTACGAAACCTTAAATCTTTTAGGTTTTGTTTATGAAACCTCATATCCTTAGGGTTTCATTTCCAATACTTAGAATTTCATGAACGAAACCCTAATTCATAAACTTTGAAACCCTATGATTTAGGGCTTCAAAAATATGAAAAATCAAGACTAATGTGTTGAATTTTTTTAAAAAATTGAAATTTTAAGAATGTGAAAAAACAAGAGTATTATCTTGAAAAAAATTAAAAAAAAACAAGAGAAGTGTCTTGAAATTTTGAATTTAAAAAAAAAAAGTAATGTATTAAAAATTTTAAAAGAAAATGAAAATTTAAAAATAAAAATAAAAAACAAGTGTATTAATATCTTGAAAATTTGAAAAAAGTGAAAATTTTAAAAGTAAGGATGTATTTACAAAATCTCAAATCCTTATTGTTATATCCATGAAACCTTAAATCTTTAAGTTTACATTTATGAAACCTTAAATTCTTTGAATTTTATGAACGAAACCTTAAACCCTTATGATTTAATCTACTAAATTCTAAATCCTAAATCCTCAAGGTTTCATCCATGAAATATTAAGCTCTAATTCCTTAGGTTTTATCCACGAAACCTTAAATCCTTACTATTACATCCACCAAACCTTAAATCTTTAGGTTATATTCATGAAACCCTAAATCCTTTAGATTTTATATATAAAAACCTAAATTCGTAGGATTTAATCTACTAAATCCTTAGGGTTTCATCCACAAAATCATCTTATGGTCTTATCCATAAAACCCTAAATCCTTAGGGATTTGTCCATAAAACCTTAAATTTTTAGGGTTTCATTCACGAAACCATAAATCCTTAGGGTTTTATCCACAAAAATCCAAATCCTTAGGGTTTCATTCACGTAACCGTAAATCATTTAGGTTTCACTTACAAAACCTTAAATACTTAGTTTTTCACTTACAAAACCTTAAATACTTGGTTTTTTATTTAGAAAACCTTAAATTCTTAGGTTTTCATTTACGATATCCTAAATTCTTAAGGTTTCATTTACGAAATCCTAAATTTTTAAAGTTTCATTTACATTGCCCTCATTCCTTAAGCTTTAATTTACGAAACCGTATTTTAAACCATGAAACCCTACATTTGTATTTAGTGTGTAGAGTTTTAAGGTTTTAAGGTTTTAAGATTTATGATTTATGATTTTAAGATTTTGAGTTTTAGGGTTCAATGTTTTAATAGTGTTTAGGGTTAAAGTTTATACTTTAAAAATCATAAATTCAAATAAAAAAAATTAAACTCACTTGAAACCTTAAAATAAAATAAAACGTTGATAAAGAGACCATAAATTTAAATATCAAAAATATTAAAATCAATTAAAATTACATGCTAATATATGATTCATAAAAAACATATTTATGATGTTTTCTCTGTCTCATTATTTTTCTTACCATACTTATTACAAATAATAAAATATTAACCTTGTTCTATTTTATTTCATTATCATGAAAGAGATTTTGTAAAAAGTTTCTTAAAGATATTAATTATTACAGCTAACAAATAAAATGTTAACTACATTTTACTCTTGAATATGTCATTGTTAATTAGGTGGGAACTTCCATGAACTCAAAAAAATGTATTTCACTACTATGACAAATCAAGAATGAACAAATTTTAATATCAATTTAATAGATTAAAGACATTCATTAATGATTAAGAACATAAATTTTCTAAAATGTGTTTTATGATGAAAAGTAAGATTAAGTAAAAAAGACACCTAACCAATTAAATTATGTGTCAAAAATTAGTAAACTAATATGATAACTTTTCATCTCATAATTTATATCATACATACATTGTTTCTCTCACGGAAACATGTATGCATAGTAGTATGATACAGCGTGGAAGAAAGAAAAAGAAAAAAAAAAAACTATACAGAATAAGCCCCATAACGTTGACAAACGAAAAGTATAATAGCTCAAGTAGCTTAGCCTCTGTACTAGAAAATAATATAGCAAATTGAAACTAATTATTTCAATCTTGTAATCAGACATGGAAGCATGTTACGTGTAATTTGATTTCGTGTACATACAAGAAATCAAAGGAAAAAAATAGTGTTATTGTCTCTTTTAGAAAAATAAAAAATAAAAAATAAAATCGTTTGTTTGCGGGGTGGGGAAGTGAATGGTGTCACTGTATGTTATTTTTCTTTTTCATTTTTTGGTTCAAATAACTATAATAAATATTTTATACAAAATGATACAGAAATGGCTTCTGTTGTAAACAGTAATTAATAGAAAAGTGTTTTTCATGAAAGAACAAAACTATCATAAAGAAATAGTATACTAGCTAACAATATCACTTTTGTTAGATACTAACAAGAATAAGTGTAAGCATTAAGCTTTTAGAGTATGGTTGGTTTTTGTAGGGATTGATAAGTGTAACCGTAGGGATTGGCTAGTATGAAACAAACAATAATAAAAAAATAAAAAAAGGTGTTTTGTTTGAACTGTGAAAGGAAAAGAGATTGACAAAGGGATGTAACAGCGAAGTGGAGTTGTTAGGAAAGATGAGTCGGTACGCAGAGATCACATGCAATTGAGTTGACCATCTCGTCATGACGAATAAACCGCCAAGCTAGACATTCTTTTAACATTTGATTGATTTGAAAGACGAAGGAAAAAAAGAGCAACACTAAACAAGAATAGTTCCAATAAACAATACTTTAATATATTTTATTTAAAATAACATTATTTACCACTAAATAAAATATCCATTTTCCATTTCAGTTCATAAACTAATTAAATTTCTTTCATCTCTAGCTAGTAACATGCTAAAGATGCTTCACGCAACGTATAACTATTTTCCAATTTTTATATTGTTCTTAGCTAGAGTCAATGGCCAGACTGTCACTGTAATGTTAACAGACCTCTGTTGTTAACTAAGCTCAAGGTGGGGCCATGTTGAGTTGAGTATATATACGTGGAACGAAGTCGAAGAAGTAGCAAAATAATAGAATTTAAGAGTTATTAGTATGGAAAGTCGTAAGTTTGTGTTGTTGTCTTTGCTTCTTGTCCTGACCAGCAGTACTATAAGCTCAGGTGAACTAAGTGGTAGCTTCTACAAGAACACATGCCCCAATGTGGAGCAGTTGGTTCGCTCTGCTGTTGCACAGAAGTTCAAACAGACATTTGTCACTGCTCCTGCCACTCTTAGACTCTTCTTCCATGATTGCTTTGTCAGGGTACGTGTCATGTCATTCAATATTCATCACTTTTCCTTAGTTTTGTCTAATATACACGTACACTGCAGGGTTGTGATGGTTCGATTTTGCTTGCAACTGGGAAGCCAGAGAAGGATCATCCAGATCAAATATCTCTAGCTGGGGATGGGTTTGACACAGTGATTAAAGCAAAGGCAGCTGTTGATAGAGACCCTAAGTGCCGAAACAAAGTCTCTTGTGCTGACATACTTGCTCTCGCTACTAGGGATGTCGTCAATTTGGTATCATTTCATTCCTAATTGCATGCATCATGCATGTGCACGTTTGCTTCTTGGTCAAATTATATATATATTGACCAACAATTCTATTATTTTATTGTAGGCTGGGGGACCATTTTATAATGTTGAATTGGGAAGGCGTGACGGCAGAATATCTACTATTGCCAGTGTTCAACGCCATCTTCCTCACCCTGAATTCAATTTGGATCAGCTCAATTCCATGTTTAACTTCAGTGGCCTATCCCAGACAGATATGATTGCATTATCAGGTGCGCATACAATTGGATTCTCTCACTGTAACCGGTTCTCAAAGCGAATCTACAGCTTCAGCCCCAGAAACAGAATCGACCCAACGTTGAATTTACAATATGCATTTCAACTAAGGCAAATGTGCCCCTTAAGGGTTGATCCTACAATTGCCATAAACATGGACCCTGTCACGCCTCAGAAGTTTGACAACCAATACTTCAGGAATCTCCAGAAAGGACAGGGTCTCTTCACTTCTGATCAGGTTCTGTTTACAGATCCAAGGTCAAAGGCCACGGTCAACTTATTTGCATCAAATGAAGGAGCTTTTCAGAAAGCTTTTATTGATGCTATTACTAAGTTGGGAAGGGTTGGTGTTAAAACTGGAAATCAAGGTGAAATTAGGTTTGATTGCACCAGGCCTAACTAGAACATTCAGTACCATCATTCCTTTTAGCGTTTGTATGAGGTTTTTTTTAATTAGTGTTTGAACCTAAAATCTTGTACAAACTTTGATTATTAGGCCGATCTAGAGGGTTGAGTTTGTATGAGTTATATTTGATAATTCATTATTGTATTAATAATTGATGGAGTTCTTTGAGCTCCAATCATTGCTTCAAGTTACAAGATCATTGCTATGGATCCGTTGACCTCATGATTATTTTTATACTATCCTATTAATTGGATAAATGTGCTTTTCATAATCAATAAAATAGAAATTTCATAATAAGCACAAAAGAAAATAAAGAATATTTAGATCTCATGAATCTCGAAGAATATATCCCCGATTAATCTTGAACTAGAAAAAAAAAATGTTTAGCTTATTTAAAGAAAAAATGTTTAGGAGAAACTCAGGATATAAGAGTGGCAAAGGCACCTTTGTAATTAAGAGTTTCTAAACTCTATTTATAAGTATGGTTTCTAAAGAAGAAACATGATAAAATAAAACATAATTATATACGTAAATGCACTAAAAATATGTAGGGGCGATTTAAATTTTTCTATTATGTTCTTAACAAAGTTCAGATACCGCACGTGTAGTGTAGGAATTAAGATCATGAGAACGAAACAATTATACTGCTATCAGTGTTCTCCAAAAAGAAGGGTAAGATTGGAAAAAGAATGACACTTTAAAAGGTTAATATTTTGAATTTAATGAATTGAAAAATGTCACTTCTTTATTGATTCGGGTAACAATTCTCTTTTAAAAATAAAAAAAAATTATCTTAAATAGGAACGGTTGTGGAACCCAACTGTTCAGATTTAATTATAATAATAAAATTAAAAGAGAAATAAAAACATTGGATCTTACACCATGCCTCAAATAAATGAAGCTTATTTACTCACAAATTTAATTGGAATTAACGCTTTTTAAGTTCTTAATTAAAAATCCATTTCTTATGCTTCTTGCCTTCTTCCACTACATATATATATCAATGGCCAGACTGTCACTGATAGTATGTGCAGTCAAAAAAATAATTTACACTTATAAAATTGAATTCCAATTTTATTCTTCAATTTCCAATAGTTTCTCTTTCAACCGCGAGTTCAAGGAGTGACTCAATCTTCCCAAAATTGGACTTCATTTCTCATATAAATTCCTCACTTTGTCTGTTGCTTGAATTTCTAACAAAAAGTTTCACCACCTAGTTGTGCTATGTCTTTGTACAGCAATAAATTGAGATTTTTTTGCTATCATGCTACTTATCCACATACATTATACAATAATTAAAAAAAAGTTTGTATGTTTAATACTTAGCTCAAACCACTATTAGAGAGTTTAGAACTGACACAGACCTATCATTCAGAGCAGACAAAATCATGAATCCACCTGCATATGGTGACTGTTCTGTTTGCAAGAGACAGAATCATTGCCATGTGATGCTCCTAGTCCTAGCCTATTTGGTGACGATGCGTATCATTTACTACAAAATAAGAAATGTATCCTTTTTTGAGAATGGACTTTCTTGTATACTTGAATGAATACTCGAGAACATGTTTGAGTTCCACATTTACAATAGCACTATTAGGTTAGAAAAGAACATGTTGGAAAGAAAAATAGTTTTATAAGCACTGCAAATTAATTAGCTACTACATATACACAGAGAGAAGGCAATCAAAACTCAAAAGTGGGTGTATAAGCTATTAGTTTATTATTATGGGAATAAAGTAGAAAGTAATCTAGGAATCTGAATAATGCATGAACCATACAAATTTGGTGGTCCATGTAGAGTTGAAAGGATACATACAAACAACAAGTTATAGTGCTATTTGAGCTTTAGACCTTGAGAAAGCCAATGTGGACCCTTTCTTTCCTGAGAAAATGTCACAGTGGAGCTACTCATTGGGGTGGTGGGGTCACTGCATTCTCCTCCTGTTCTATCTGATTTCAAGGAGGCAGATGAATTCAGCTTCCTTGTTTTCCCATTATTATTGGTTGAGTTTGAGCATGCTAAATCAGAGTTCTTAACTTGGCTACCTCCTATACTTAGTGTCAAATCCACTTCCATTTCTTCTTCTTCATCATCATAGCCACTAGTACTTACTTTACAACTCTGAACTACAGTGTGGGAGCTAGGCCCTGCCTCACCTTCATCAAAGCCACGCTGTGCTCCAGTAATAAAAATGTCTTCCTCAGCAGCAGCAGGCCTTTCAAGATCAAAACCTCTTCCTCTCAAATTTTGAACATGGAAATCAGGCTGCTGTGGAATCTGTGCTGTTTCATGTTGCTGTTTAATGGAATGTGGATGGCTTACATTTATGTCATTCATGTGGTTCCAAATTTTCTGTTGTCTAATTTCGTTTTTCAGATCATCCATCAGCATCTTTTGCACACTGTATACACGGTGTAGTTCTCTTACCTGCAAATTCCATATTTTTAAAGATAAAATTTTGTTTCTGAACATAATGTCCCTTTAACAGGGTTGACACTAATAAATATTTCACATATGGTGACTGCTTAGAATGATAACAAATAATCAATGAAGTTCATAGAGTGATGAAAATTTGGCCATGGATAAGATGTAATGAAAGAAGAAGGACTTCATCACACACTGATTTTGATATCATTATGTTCAGTTTCAAAGATAACAAAAGGACACAGTAATGCTCATGAATTCATGCCTAATACACTTGACTTGACCATGTGACTATGGTTTTCAAGTAATGCAACATTTGTGGCAACATGAGTTTTGTATTTGTTAAGATGAAAAGTTCAATCATACCACATATTGAGGATACCTGGTGTTTGAAGATGTCCTCATGCATCTGCATTGTCTTTTTGATGGATTCAATATTGTTTCTGTCAAGCATCCTATCCATGGGACCTTGCAATTTGTTGATTCCAGTTCTTTGATGCTTGTGCTGCAAATGCTCCCAGACATCCACTCCACCCGCTGCTAACTTGTTGCTGTCTACTAAGGTTGCTAGAAGATTTATGGAATATTCAATTTTGGTTCCCATGCCTGACAAAAAAAAAAGGGTTTATTTTTTTCAATTGTTTTTGCTAGCTATCAAATAACACCTTGTTGGTGTATGGTAATGCCTCAAGTCAACAACTAGAAAATTTCTTTTTATTGAGCAAGTCCTTGAGAGAAGTAATAATGAATAAAACGTGTGTTGAAGGTGGGGACAAAATTCAATTAGGCCAAGGTTGGAGATATTGATTTAATTAATATCTAAACAACAAAGATTGACAGAAACTGTTAACTGAGAAATTTGCACTTGTTGAAACCCAAATTTGTAGGTAAACCATACCTGACACATGGCAAGAAATTGAAATGAAAATTCAACCGGATCAGTGACAGCCAGTCATGATAAGCTGACATTATCCTGCAAGATTCTGTCACTGCCCTTTTTGGTGCACAGATGCAGGCAATATATAGGAAAGATTCTAGTTTTATGTTGTGAGATAATTTGTTAAAATAGGGACTCTCACTTTAGTAACCAAAAGTGGAGAGAGAAAGAGAGGGGACCAAGAGAATTATGCATTGAAATGTTCAAACATGCAATCAAACATTGCTGGGACACTGATGCAGCGTGTAACATGAACAAGGCTACAGTGGAACCAACTAATATGTGGGTCTGTGATTGTATGATGAAAGCAGCACTAGTCATATAGCCCATAACAGTGGTCTTCATCCCCTACTGGCCTCACAATAGTGTCCACTTATCCTTGTTTCTTATAAAGCTACTCTCTCTTTAGAGCTATTCTAAGACAACAACCAAACTTTATATACAGTGAACCTAAAGTAAATAGGGACTAGAAAGAATTCAATAAAATTTAAAAGATCACATATACATATACTAGGAGTTTACATGCCAAGGAAGGACATGTGCAAGTCAACTTATTTTTCTTTTTATGTTATTCTGGAAACTTGTGTTCTTGTTGTATCAGCATCACCATGGATGGATAATTGATATCACTTCCATGACAAATAAAAACTTAAAACTAACAAAAAAGAAAGCCTTCAACATGATGAAATAAATACTCATTGAATCTCATAAGTCAGAACTGCAACACAACACCTTCTCACACCATATCAAGAAAATAAAACTGAACCTCAATAGAATTTGGTGCCTAATACACGCTATCTGTGAGGTGTGCAATAATATATACCTGTAATAAGAAGTAGCAAAATAGCAGCTTTGTGTGATGAAGGTCATTGAAGATGTTGTTCCCTCATGCCAGCATTTATACCCATAAATGAGCCTTAAAAAAAAGACCAAATCCAACATTAAAAAGGGAGAATTATGTCATGAGTCTCCTTGAATCACTCCCAAGGCAAAGGACTGATCAATCCAAAGAGTGCAGCACAGCACCTGGGGGGGAATCTGGAGAAAGCTCATTGACAGCAGCAAAAGTCTTGGCAGATGAGAACCATTCAACCCTTTACACAAAGAAACAACAAAGCAATAACCAGCTAAAATTTAAAACTGTAATCATGAGTTTAATAATTCAGGCTTGACAGGCTGTGAGGGAAGGAGGCAAGAGAAAAAGCTGGAGTAGCAATGTGTCTGTTTGTGTATGAGTGACTATGTGATGATATTTAGAAAGATAGAGATTTTGTAGTATTTGTATAATAACATTAATTTACTGTTGTAGTTGATGATATATATTGTGTACATTACTTAGTATTATATTGTTGCTTTAATGTAATGTGGGAAAGGATATATAGAAGAGAGGGGACCACAAAGATGTATAATAATAAAAACAAATGACACTCAACATGAGCCAATGTAGGCCAGTGAACAAGATATTCCAGACAAGGTCTTGCAGGACTTAATCAAGATATGCATGAGCAATCAAAGTTAGTGCTTCTTTACCATACCACCAGAATTTCTCTCTCTTTCAACTTTCTTGATTTTTCAAATTCAACTATTGTGATT
Source organism: Amphicarpaea edgeworthii (assembly GCA_014843725.1). NCBI lineage: Eukaryota > Viridiplantae > Streptophyta > Magnoliopsida > Fabales > Fabaceae > Amphicarpaea > Amphicarpaea edgeworthii. Next base: position 23,124,780 of record CM026324.1, on the reverse strand, counting down.
TGATTACTCTTTCCGTACATGCTCAACTATGTTCTGTTGTTGTGTTTGGGATTTCATCAGAAACCATTTCAGGTGTTGTTGGGCTCCATATGATCATGAATTTCCCTTGGCATCAGTAAATTAATTTCATAGGCTTGGGATTTGAAATTATATGCTTATTTCCCTCCTCATGCATTATGCATATTTTTCTTCTCTGCAAACATTTTTTTTTTACTCTAGACTGGTTATTGGTCCAAGTGGTAAGGTGGTTAATTCTCTTTAAGTATGATTTCTCTGGGTGGAAAAAATAGGTGAGTATTATTTCCTTAATAAATTCTCCAACTTAGGTCCAATTAATCAAAGTTTAATGTAAATTTCTAAACATGAAAGTCTGGGGAAAAAAAAAGGAAAATTGACCTATCCATTTTGCGAGCCAGATCCATATGTAAAAGCTCAGTTGTCATAACTAGAAGCAATTCAGATGCAGCTGATCCTTTTGGAAAAAAGTGGTTTTATTTTCTTTTTTTTGAAGATATATATAGGAAAAAAAGAGGCTAAAGTGAATTCCACTCATTTGTTATATTTCCTCTTGAAGAATAAAGCAAGAAATAATACCTTGATTGAAAATTGGAAAGTTATTGATAACTTTTATGTGTCTGGTCATGACGATATTGTATAATACCTTGAAAAAGGATGCATAATATTGTAAACAGAAAGTGGTGTAATAAATTTCACCAAAAAAAGAAAGAAAGTGGTGTAATAATGCATTCAATGGATGTCCCCTCTTCTGTAGTTGTTCTACGATTTAATAAAGATTAGTTATTATTTTCTTGTTAAAACACATGGGTCTTTTGACAAAAAAAAAAAAACTACATACTATATAGTATATAGTATATATCATATCTAACAACCCTGTATATTTATATCAAGTAATCATATAATTTTAACAATATCTAATGACTCTTATGTATTTATTGTCACTTTTTAATTCTTTTAGCCGGTGTTCGTGTTATTAAAAAACCATTAATGAATTATCTATTCTAATCTGATTGTCAAAGTGAACAGAAGAAAATTTTGTTAATAAGCTGTCAGTAATAATTAAAACCAAACATAGCAAATTAAGACTGAGAAGAAATCTCTGAGGCATCACTTTCCCCCTAAAAGCTGAAGGCCAAGAAATATCAAACACTTAATAAACTTTACAAGCTTCCTAGCCTTCAAGATTGAGATCCGGAAAAATCAGAACCACACACGTGTATATTTGTCCAAATCATGAATCATGATTTCTGATTATTAAGCAATGCATAGATTTTGCTATTTAAAATCTTCTTTCATCGTATATATATGTGGGCATGCCTGTCTTTGTCTCTTACTTGTTAAGTTTCTGTCTGAATTGACTCTCTAGTTTTAAATAATGTAGCCATAAATGCTAAAATTAGTTAGGCAAGTAGATGAAGAACACGCATGATCGATAAATCTTATCTAGAAATAATTTAAATAAAAAAAATGAACTTTTTTACAAATTAATTTATAAAACCTTTTTCATTTTAAAGATGCAAGAAATTAGATGAATAAAATATGAGAGAGAGAGGTGAGTTTTGATTTTCTTGGAGAATGATGTTACATTGTTACTTACCTATGTGATTATGTTGTCCGTTTTCTATTAAAATGAGCTGTTATTACCCACCAAGAGAGAAAGATCTGCGTACCAGACACCAACTGGTGGTGGACATCAAAAGTTGTCAGAATCAAAGATGAGTTTTATATCCGGCTTGACTTAAATGGATTTCTTTTGGAAAAACACTACGTACTATTTTGTCAACGTCAACAATCAAAAGTTATCTGTTTTAATTTGTATTTGTAAAAATATATAGAGAGAGATAAAAAAAAATGAAAATAATTATGTGATTATATATGACAATGTCATGAGTCACTCTCAACATGACTCTGTAAAAAACAAGAAGAAGAAAAAGCTCTCATAGATATCTCAGTTCAGGGATATTATTACTTGTATCGTTTTTTCTATTAGTGGAAAGAACAATAAAAGTATTTTCCTTCTAGAAAAACCGCGTTTACTATATATGTTTAGTAAATCAGGATTATTCATCTCCAAAGTCCAAACCTAGTTTCCTTCAATTCGATCCTTGCGTATACAAAAAAACATGCCATTGGTAGCTAGGTTAGTACTATGTTTTCTTTCTTTTGTTTTGTTTTTTTGGGACAGAAAATCAGATCACAAATGACGTTTGTGTGAATCACCGAACTTCTTTTCGTTGAATAACACCACATCTGACCTGCCCATAAATAAATACTTCCAAGTAAACCCCGATTTTAGTGTTACAAGATAAACTCATAATACATCAGTATAAGAAGAATATCAAGGGTATGCATGATTAAAGTCCTAGATTGATTTCAACTTGCGCGCAATATAATAGTAGCTTCTTCAAATTAGATCAGGGGAAAGCACGCGTTGTAGCCCCACCAAGGCACAAGTCGTGAAAAAAATAGACCCACCACCACACTTATCCACATGTCGATCTTTTAATTTCACTTCAATTCTGGATTTGGATTCCCCCCCCCCACCCCCAAAGTGTCACTTACTTTACTATACCAACACACTGACCAATGTCAGAATTATATTGACCATTATGAGAGATCGATGCATCAAAGTTTTTTAACCTTTTATAATAATTGGATATGTCAAATGTGACACTACTCTCATTGTCGAATGTTGAGACAGGAGTACCGCTACTGAGGATCAAACACATTAATTTCACTCTCTACATTATATAGTAGTAATAGTAGTTGTACATGTACTGACACCCCCTTTTATTTATTTATTGAAAAATAGTTATCTCATATTCATCAATCATGATCATACAAACCCATAATAGATTCCTTTCTCCAGATAAATCCAAACGAGTGCACAGTGACTTGTCGCATAAGCCTTCTCATCACCAAATTGCTGTTTTGTTCTCTTATTTTTCTTTTCTTGGCTTCTATCTGTATTAGTTGCATGATTCTTAATACCTTTAAGTCTTGTCAATTTTTCTATATATAAATAACACTTTACTATTTGGCCATTATCGTACCCAGACGCGGGTCCTTGTCTGCCTTGTATTTGTCCCCCATCCCTACATGTTTAAATTTATTTTAATTTCTGAAAGAAGAACATGGTTAAAAAAATTACATTAACTAATCTAGCTAAAGGTGCACACTATCCCAAGATAATAATCTTTAATAGGATCTCGATCTCGAGCATATTTTTCATTCTCATGTGGAGCCCATAGTTTAAAAAAACCAAGTTTAAATATAATTGGTCACTTCAAATTAGTTACATGAGTTTCTTCAACAAATGGCTGCCACATTAAGTGCCGTCATGATCCATAGATTCATACATAAGAATGTCACATTCACACACATGGGCATGGGTAGTGATAAGGTATGGCCAGAAAATGTTGTGTGAAATGGGGTCCAAGAAGTACGGTGGTGACACTTGTAAGACACCCAACCATGCAAAATGGTTCTTAGTACTCTTATCATGTTGTTTCCTCTTTCTAAGTTCCATCGATTGGAGAGGATCTAATGGTCACTTTGTGATTTAACCTGTTTTGGGATCAGTTGTTGATTAGTTTTTTTTTTTTTTTTTCTCCAGGGGAGCTTCACTGTCTAACAGACCTTTTGTTTGCTGATTTAGTAAGCAATTGACTCTAATTGATTGAGCTTTTCATTCAAGCATGTTAGGTTAAAGCTTGTTTTCCTTTTCATTTATTGATTAAGGGCAAACGAGCTTATTGCTTCATGAGTATTGATGAATCCGATAAGCATCATGACTACTTTATATATTAATTAATCAATCTCATATAATAGTAGTTAAATAAAGACATGCCACACTTGTGCACACAATATGATTAGTTCTTGGGTGATGGATTGGTAGAAGACTTGAGTTTGATCCTTTTGTAATTTCTCTTATTCAGATCTTCCTATTACTAATTTTTTTAAAAAATAGGTATTATCTATCTATACCAAAAAAAAATAATATCACTTTTTTCATATGAAAGCCTAAATATTTAATTAATAAAATAAAATATGAAAGCTTAAACATATATTTTCATATCACTTTTACAAGAATATTAAAACATAGAGAAAATGCTAATATTAATTAAAGGATTAAAAATAAAATGTTAATATTAAAAAAATGTAACTAATTTATTCTCTTTCAAAAATTGAGGAGGCAAAGAAAAGATTGCATCCAACTCAGTTCGCACATTCAATGCATCAGATTCTCAGCATTAAATGTGTGACTTTCCGACCAATAAGATAGTAAAAATAAAACATAAAATGGATATTTAAAGATCAAAAGGAATCTTCTCATTTTGAGATGAAGGCTTATCTCTTCTTCCATGGACCCAATCTCTTCATTATTAATAGTATCCTCGTTCCCACGTTATTCTAGTGCTTATTCATTTAGTTTTTTTCTTTTTTTTAATTTTCTCTTCCTTACGTATTTTAATCCCCCCTCAAGTCAATGATTGCTGCTAAAATTACTACTGTATTATACTTTCTCAATTTTAATGCGATAGAAAACTTTATTTCTACTTATTATATACTGTTTATTCTTTCTACAGTATTAGGGAAAAAAAACCATATGCTATAGTATTTGTTTTTATTTGAGATGAAAAGGAACGGCCATAAAAATAAAGTCGAAAAGGGGGAACAAGATTTTCTTTTGGTCGCATAGGATAGGATTGCTTTTCCAGCTTGGTCAAAAAGATATATATATCTTTTAGAAATTAGAAGTCTTCTTCCCTTAGAATTAGATTATCCAGTGCACACAGCACATTTAGATAATTATTATTTTATGATATATATAGTATATTTTTTTACTTTCTATTTTCAAAATAAAAGTTTATCTAAAAATATGATTTCTTTTAAAAAGATAGCGTGAAACAGTCACTAATTGGAAATGTGAGAAGTAGAATAAAGAGTGGAGGGTAGGTCCGTAATTGTTCTTCAGAGGGAAAAGATGCAGTATTTGATTTTGATGAAAATCACTCACTTGGTCGGTTAGTTGTGGCAAACCCCAGTGCGTGAGGGAATGAAGAGTGTTGAATTGCTGAGTGAGAGTGAGTGCTCCACACCCACGCCAACTCTTGCTGATTCTCAACTCCAGTCATTTCTTATTCTTTGTCATTAAGAGTGTATCTGAGAAAATTACTTCATTTTCATGCACAATTATATTACTATCATTCTTTTTTTTGTTTTTGTTAGTGTGAACTGTGGTGATTGCTGACAGAGTTTCAGTTTCACAATTCATGCACTATATCGTTACTATCTGTAATCATAAAAATCACAATTAGTACAGGGAAATGGCCCAAAGAAGTTTTCATGGGCCTAACACCATCAAAAAACTTCAAAAGGCCCTCTCTTGTGTTTTTTGGTTTTTTTCAGAGTACAATATTTTCTGTGTATTACAATTTTGTTCAAGTTAGATAAGACTATTTGAGGATTCATAAAAGGTTCAGTTTGATTTGATTATCCAGACACAAAGTCTCATCTATTCAGTAGATTTTGTCCCCGTTTCTATTCAGATTTCGGAAGGTTTTATTTGATGAAGTGTTAACGTTCCTTATAGCACCCTTTTGGCAGCAATGTGAACTAATTTATCAGTCGCCCCACAAACACAAACAAAACTATTGCCTCCAACTTTGTATAGTGTGGTAACGTAACAAAACAGTGAGAGATGGGGAATAAGAGCCGTTAAGTTAGTAGATGATGACTCTCTGGACATAGCTTACTTTCAATTTTTTAGTTTCTGAAACAATCAAGTTAAAAGATTGTGATTTTGGATTTGTAAAATCTAATTTGATTAAGTGTGTTTATTTCTGTCTTTAATTTTAATGACAAAACTATCACCTTGTTTTCAAATATTTATTACATAAAACAGAGAAAACAAAGTACAGTTTTAACTTTTTCCAAAACAAACAAATTGAAAACAGTGCATCAAATTTATTTATTTTTGTATTTAGAAGTGAAAAAAAAGGTTATCTCAAGGTAAATGGACTTATGGACCCTTATATTTACATGATTCTATAAATGAAAACACTCCCCTGAACGAGTATGATGTTACATACTTACATCATGTAAACCAGTGTCAAAATACATGAAAGTAATTAATTGGTCACTCTGGCATTCTAGTAATCATCATCATCATCTTGATTTGTTGAGCGAAAGACTCTCCTGACAAGTGCAGCAGCAGCACCAAGAAACATAAAGAGAAGAATAGTGTCAAATCCGCCTCCAACGCCTACAGCTACAGTGGGACCTGGTGCAAAGAATGAAAATGGAGACCATCCCCAGCCACCGTAGAATGGCGCACCATAACCATAACCATACCCACCAACAAGCGGAGGTGCCACTCCAGGATTGATATAGATATTGCTCCTGTACAGTGTCAATGGAAGGCTTCAAATGATATTTGTAAAAGAGAGAAAACAATTTAGCTAGCTAGCAATGAATTACCTGGAATTGTTGATTCTTGGTGCGGAGCGTGGAGCTGCTGACTTGAAAGCCTGACCCCCAATTCTACCACCAGTCTTGGCGGCTGATGCATCGTGAACTGACCCAAGTGTTAGCACCCCAGCAGCAACTGCAACTATTGCTAACTTTGCCAACTTCTTCTTCTTCTCATCCTTCTTCACGTTTCTGTTAACCAAAACTCATGAAGAAATCCAAACATCAAATACTAATGGAGACCAGATATATAATTGTGATACCTTGGAGATTGTTGTTGGGAAGTGCAACAGACAGTAGTAGTTTTTAGTGAAGAAGGGAAATTACTTCTGCTGCTCCTCAACTTTGGAATAAGGGCGTTGCTCACGAAGCTTTGGTGCAAGGAAGCTATGCTAGTGCTACACATTTCTGGAATCTATCAACAAATATTCTTCTGAGTTCTCATATATATCATATCAATGTTCATCCTTTTTCGTGGTTCTCCATATGCCACGCGGCACCATCTCTACTTTGTTTTTTATGCTACAAATCAAAATTAATTTAGATTTTTTATATTCATCGTATCGTATATTCGTATAAATATAATCTTGGTTTCTTCAATGCTAATTAATCAAATTTTAGTTTTTATATTGAAATATTCATGTATACGAAAAATGAAATAATATCATGTTCAAGTTAAAATTAGGATTTGATTGGTGTCTGGCCTCGTTTTTTTCTTGCCTTTTAAATTTGATCTTTATCCATTTGCAGTGGGTTACGAATATAGGGTGGGCTTACAGCCTACTTCATTTTGGACATGTTATTTCCTAAGCCCACTTCCCATATTTTATCAACACAAATCTAAAATGACTCTACTACCCCTAATCGCTGTGGCTCCAACTCCAACACATGGATCGATTGACCTTAAAATTTTGGAACGTGAAATGATGTTATGTACTATGTAGTATGAATTTTCAAGAGTTTCTTAAAAACAAAAGGCGATGGATTCATGGGACTATGATTTTTTTAGTGCAAGTTCGCATTCAATATAGCTTCTTTTTTTTTTGTGCAAGCATTCAATATAGCTAATTCCATTGTTTTTATCTATCATATATTGATTGATAGATATACGCTATTAATTGGTGGGAAAAAACACAAAATGTAAATAATAGAACTTACGATCAAATGAAACATTGTTTGATAGAAATCATGTCTTCCCCCGACAAATTCAAAAACAAGAGAAGATCAATTCCTTAATTATAATCCAAACATGGATTTCCTGATTGGATGGGAAAGTTGGGTCGTACAATTATATAGAACCAAAAAATTCTAAATAGCTATTTTGATTTATCCTGATTGAAGATGCTTTCTATTCAACTGGTTTTACCCTTGAGTTAAAACTTGAAAATTTCTACCTCCCAAAATCCAAAATTGTAGCCCCTGAGATCGTTATGGAAAATTTTGTCTAGTACTTGAGTATTAATGATACGTGTTTGTTCCTTTATAAGGATCTGCAGAAAATGTTGATCACTCGTGAAAAAAGCAAGCCAGTTGTATCATCATTTTTTACCTGCTGGCAAAGGTCCTAATGATGCATGACTTTGCTGGTCCTCAAATTGGACACTTCTTATAATGCGTAAACAAGCCCAAAGCAAGTGTTCACATAGGTGCTACTGTAGTGGAAAAATAAAGCACAGCATCATTCAACACAATACTACCTTAATTACCTACCATTACTTCAATTAAGGAGTTAATATTTATAAACTAAAATATCTTCATTGCTTTGGAGAGATATATTAGAGAAAGAACCTTTTTGTTAATCATATCTAGCCTTTTTTGTTCCCCTAAACAGTTTGAAAAATATAGTATGCAAAAACAACCATATTCAAATTACAATTTACAACAATAGAAAAATGAATAATATACCATAGCTTCTTCAACAACTAATATATCTTGAGAATTATAACATAGTCGTTTATGGGAATGCAATAGCAAGAGATACAAATGAATGAATTAACGCGTCTGTGGCAGCAGAAACTGAAGAGCGTTCACCTGCATTTGCAAACAGGTTATATAACTCTCAAGCTCCGAAACCATTTGTTCATCATCATCACACATCTCTTCTCCTCCAGGCATCAACCCTCTCAGCCTCTTCCACTGGTTGTTGATGTTCTCATCTTCATTATCATCAATGTCCCTTTTCATTTGTGACGTCATGTCCTTGTTGCACTTAAAATCCATCTTCTCCTGCTGGGACTTTGAAGACAATTCCATTGGGACACCTGCTGCAGCCTCAGTTTCAATAAAGCTAGTGCTTTTATTAGCTGCATTATTGACATGAACATGATCGCTTTGAAGCTTAAGTTTAAGGCCGTTAGTCCATGCAAAACCTTGTGCTGACATCACCATTGCCATGTCCACTTCATACTTGACAGCATTGTTAATATCACTGATATCTTGTATAGAAGAAGAACTCTTTTCTTCCTTTATCTTCACCAAGGCCGGAATCAAATGGTTCAAATAATTCCTAGTAAATATAGATTGCACTATTTGGTTTGGTTCCACTGAGTATACACGTCTACGTTTAGCTACTTGCCCTTCCATTCAATCACAACTTGGACAACAATGCTGCCTGCCACAATTAGAAATGAGGATGATACTGAAACACCTTTTAATTGTTCTCTAAAGAAGAAAGAAAAAAATGGTTGGTTGGTGTTAGTGGAAGAAGTTGTAGCATTTGTAATAATAACAGGACATGGAAGAAAAACAAGTTAGTTGATGAAGCTATAGGGATGAGTAACTTGACATAGGAATAAGGCTAGAAATTAAGGAAAATGAATTATGATTAGTAGAAGAAGCATAGAAAGAGAAAGAAGAGGGGGAGATGAGTGCAAAAATGTAGGGAGTGGTCTACTTATTTAGAATGGCACATGGAGTCACATGGTTCTTGCTTTCCAGAGAACAGAACAGAACAGAACGGAGTCTCTCACTCCCATCGATCCCATGTGCACTAGAAACAAAAGACACGAAAACCCCACTATAAATGCCGTCACATGTCATGACTCCACCTCTTTAACTGGTACTACTACTACTCTTTTCCCTTTCCTCATTCCTCCCCTCATTTCAAATCAACCAGCTCATCCTACTCCTACTACTCCTATCTATGTATGCGCTTCAACTTCAACCAAGAATCAATTCAGTTGCTCTCTTCTCTTCTCATGTCTTAGCTAGTAGTACTGTTACAACAATACTAATCAACATTTATTTTCTTCAATTTAATGTTATTCTCGTCATAATTAGTACAGTATATATATAACATGTGAAAAATACTATACTCAGTTCCTCTTATGTGATGTGATGTGATGATTATATTATAAAGCACAATGATTATAACAGTTGGTGTCTCATGTAAATAATGTTGTGTTGTGTGTGTCATTTGGAAAAAGCGAAAATAAATCCTTGACCTAGGAGAATATCCTAAGCTGCCATTTAAATATTGTTTATAATTCCTAAGAACAGAAGATGAAGAGGGACGAGGCTACTAATTCTGAAATCTTCCTTTATGGTTTGGCTTCAGAGGATCCTATACTAGTAGTAGTACTAGCTAGTTAGATTCCAAGTCTAAAGTAAAACTAAATGCCAACCACCCTTTGAAGTTTGTGGGACAAGTGTGCATGTGCAGAGTCTCAGAAACTCAGATTATTAGTAGTGTAAGGTACGCTTCCGATTCTCCTATTAATACTAGTAGTAATACTACACTACACCTGAGGCAGAAACATAACATTACATAACGGAGTGTGAGTTGGGTAGGGCCAGTGTTCAAAAGCAAGCATGCAATTAACCTTGCTACTAACATTAGTTGAGATTGCATTGACGAGTCATACACATTAAACAATTTTTATCATTGAATTGAGCGTGTGAATAATTGACTTGAAGAAGTTGTTTTAACTAAATTGAGACTCAGTAGTCAGTATTGACTATTGAGTTCAAACTAGAATATGTAGCTGTATTAACTAGTTGCTCTGGAGTCTGGAGGATAAGTTAGGTTTGTAGCAAAAATGTCTAAACATTTTTTCACTGTGTAATATAATATTATAATTAATTAATTTGGCTATACAGTAGAAGATATGGTTGGATTTAGAGGGACACCACAGACAGGTTTAGTTATTTGGCGTAATTGTAGGAGTATAGTTGAACAGTAGCATCACGTGCAAACCATACATATATACAGTTAGACATATTTAATGGGAAGTGGGAACAGTTACAGGTTTCAGCATAATATTCTTCTACCTCACCACTCACCACTCAGCAGTGCATCACGATAGGCACCAATTCATCCACGGACTCCACCTTTCTTTTTTACTAACTACTATTCTGGATATTATTTCTGACTTTATAGTAACAGATTAATTCATTCCTTTTTTTAGTACACACAAATTGATCTAAAGATCAAATCTCTTATTACATAAATTAAGAATATATATTACTAGATGTTGCTGTTTTGGCGGAGAAGATTGAAAATGACAGCGCAATTAATATGCTTTGTCACAAAAATCCATGTCAGTTTGACAACGCAATTCAGAGACTATAAAGAGGTAAAATAATATTTGCTGTGGTCAGTTTGATTTGGCAATGACTTCACTCACATGAAGATGAAGATATGTGCGAGCGTGCGTCCTTAAATATCTATCTCATATTTATTTATTAACAATTGGCATGGCTCCACTACCTACCTTCATTTCATATGTTGATTATCAAGGGCAGTGTTTTAAGTTTTAACTGAGGGAGGGAATCTTAAGTTTCTCACTGTATATAATACTAGTACATTTGTAACTTTTGTTGTTTGTTTCAAAATTCTTTCTAGTACGGTTAATTAAAGTCATGATTTGATTGACTTCTACTACCCATGTCTCATTACATTGAAAATAGAGAGGAATGAATCAATGGGTTTGCAATTCGTACTTCGCGAAGGCCATGCAGACAATCGAATAAGTTAGACAGAAATTAAACACGTAATGAGAAAATTAACATTCATCGATGCAGCAAATACTCTACAAGACTAACTGGTCAAGCTTATCCTTTTCAATTCATTTAATGCATGTCAACACCAAGCAAAATTGTTCATCAATACTTTCACATGGAGACATTGATGTACAGCACAGAAAAATTCAACCAAAAGTTTAATCATATTTTTTCTGTGACTCACAATTTGATTTATTCAGTTCAACAAACTGAGTGGGGTCACATTTATTTTCGACTCCAGGGAAGTGGATAATTGAACTTTGCCAATATTTAGTTTGACTTTGTTAGCATAATGATGAATTGAAGATTGTAATGGTCTTAATAGTGTGTTCCGCTAACTTGAATGTTTAAACATGCAAACGGAAAAGTAATGTTAATTAGTTATTTCCTAACAGTTAAAAAAAAAAACTCTTAAATTATGGAGTAATGGCCAATAGTTTTTTAAGTTTAGAAAAGAAGAAATAGGAAAATCATAAATTGACCTATATATGTCCTATATTAATAGTGTCCCTTGGTACTAGTAGGAGGTATGGGCAATTTTTTGTCCTTAGGGAAAGTACTGTTTCCTTTCTTCATGCGTTTATTGGCTTTGTAAATTGTAATTGTTTATAAAGGGGAGAAACTATCCTCAGTATAAGATTGTTTTGAATATTCGTTTGGTTTCTTTTATGAAATTTGAGGTTGTGGGCTTTTATTTGAACGGTTTGATTTTTGTTTCTTCATTTTTCTAGAATTGTTACTGTCATGTCCTTTTGTGTGTATTCATCATTAATTGTTGTTCTTGGTTATTTTCACTTTTTCTTGATAATAAGTATGAGAAAGAGTATGTATAAAAAAAAATTACTTACCAGAACCCAACCATAACTACATCCTATTACCCGATGAAAATTTTTAATATACTTCATAGTGATTTTTTATGTACCATCAACATGATTTTAAATAAATAAAAAATATTATGAATTCCTAAATTAGTGTTGTAACTTGAAAGAACGTTTATTAACAAGTCTTATTTTCTTTAATAAAGTAGATTAATCCTTAAGCAATTTACGAACGCAAACCTTCTCTAATTACTATCTTTTTGACGAGTGTTTCCCATATAAATTAGATTTAAACCAAATCATGGTTTTAAATTTTACACAACACTGCAAAAGAACTTCGAGAAACTGTTATTCTCCTATCTTAAAAAATCCCAATATTGACACAAAATGATCAGTGCCACCACTACCCTTAATGTGACATACAACTGAGAACACATAAATGAGGAAGCACCCAAAGCCATAATGAAAGCAAGACTAAAAAGAAACTAACACTACTTTTACAAAGCCATCCATTTAGCCAGAACCGAAAATACATGGAGAAGGGTAAACAAATTGGTAAAGCTATATGGCGGGCAAAGACATCCTTGTCTCTTTTTGTTTCTGGCATGCCACTGAATTTGGTCACTTTTGTTATCTACAATTTTCCACTGTTTTCTCACACTGTGTAATGCTGCTGGATTGTATCAATGTCCAAACCCTTCAGCTTCACCACAGACTCAACATGTCCCTTCAGTGTGTGAAGCTCACGAAGCCTGAAAGAAAGAGACAAATTCCATGCATTAGTAATAAAGACACAGAATATAGAATAATAAATATTTCAAGAGACTAATTTCTACACACTGTCAATATAAATCTTTTTATATTATCAATCATCAATAAAAAATCATGCTAGATATGAATTTTAAGATAACTATTATAAAAGTTAACTAACTTATGATACATATTAATTTGAATGTTGGATAATTTAAAATTCTTTTTACATTGCATAGACTTAATATGTTTGGATGAGTGGTCAGAAAAATTGATTCCGAATAGAATTAATTTTGAAGCGATATAAATTATGTATGAATGATTTTATTAAAAATTGATTTTGAAGTAAAATTTACAATAAATTTTTGGATTCAATGCAAAAGTTACTATTAGTTGTTTCAACTCAAAATCAATTCTAGACTTAAAATCAATTATGAATTCTTCTAATTAAACATGTTAAAAACTATATAAAATAAATTCTGAACCCATAATCAATTCATTAATGCCAAACCAACCAGAAACTTAGTCGTATTCCTATTATAATGAATTCATAAGTCCAAGGATTCAAGGCTGTGGTTGCTTACCTTGCAACTTCAGCTCTTCTCTTGGCCTGCTCAGCAATCTCAGAGAGCTCTCTATAACTGTTCTTCTCATTGAAAATGCCGCCAGAAGGTTCCGGTGGTTGAAGTCCATGCAGGGTCCTCTGAGCATGAGCCCACTGAGCTTCCCTCTCCTCCTTACCGTAGTCTTTCTTGGTGGTGAAGGCAGTCTGTGGCAGGCACATTTTGAAACAACCAATTCAATTATTCAAATCAATGTCATGAAAACTTTCACCATTAGAGAAATAAAGTTGATAAACAAAAACAAATTCATACCTTGTTTTCTAGTAGGTTTAGCCATGCCTTGCCACTCAATATGTAACGGATGGCAAACTTCATGACATCAAGTGGAATATAGAAGACAACACTGTAGAGCCATATGACTCCTGCCCAACCCCAACCAATTCCTTGAACCTTTGCAAAGCCCCAGTTGGCATATACTGCTATGATTGTAGCAATCTGCAACAAGACAGAACATATTGTCAAAATATTATTATTCCACCCTTCTCTGGTTTTGGTTAAAATGGAGCCTCATGCTTACCAGTTGAGCAACAAGGAAAGCGAAAACTAACAGCAATCCAGGGCGTTCAATAAAGGACCAGCTTCGAGAACGGGTTACAAATATCAGAGCCTGGCTGACTATACTGACTTGTAAGTACAAAGCAGACATCATTTCATCATGATTCAGGTGTCTAACTCCAAATTTCTCCTGCATAAAATAATCAAGGTGGTGTTATTTATTTGACACAAAATAAGTACTTGAGAATATGCCAGTTGATTGAGTATATTTCTTACAGGGAAGAAATCGGTTTCTTTCATTGCCCAGAAGAAGATGATAGTCATCAGTGCCAAGTAACTTCCAAGTACAATCCCAGTAGCAAATATTTCTTGCAGTTTCCAGCTATCAGGCAAGGGAGATGGCTTCACTCTGTCCTTTGAAATTGTCATGATTGTTCCTAATAGTATGAAAATTAGTGTGTAAGATCTCCATTGTCAATTAGCATAGTCATGAAGAGAACTCGAGTGTAATTCAAAGGAAAATCTCTTATAAGCCTAAGAGCTTTACCATCATTTAGAATGGCAATGATCAAAACCATGAAAGGGGAGAAGTCGAATTTCCAAATTAGTGCAATGAACATGAAGCCAAACTGCATTCAGCAAAAGAGGACCCAAAATTGATGAATATTAGCTCATTCCTAATAAAAGGATGGATTACATATAAAACATAATCATAACATTACTATCCACTTACCACTATACGGATAGTGATAGATACTGCATAAATCTGAAAAATAAATTGAACAAAGTCAATTGAGAAACAGCAAGAACTAAAGAAATTATGTTTGTGAAGAAAGCAGACAGAAACCAACCGTGTAGTTTTTCATTCTCTGGAAAATAGCCCTGCTAGTTAAGACTGCACTAATAATAACACTCAAGCCAGGTTCTGTCAAGACAATATCAGAAGCACCTCTTGCAGCATCAGTTGCATCAGCAACAGCAATTCCAATATCAGCCTTCTTCAAAGCAGGAGCATCGTTGACTCCATCTCCCGTCATTCCACAGATGTGCTTCCTCTCTTGCAACTTCTTCACAATTTCATATTTGTGCTCTGCAGGTATAAATAGGAGATGATAAGGACAACGCATACCATATAGAGGAAGGAAAAGAATGTCATTGCAGTGATCTGGTAAGAGTGTGAACCTGGAAATACTCCAGCAAAACCATCTGCCTTCTCAATCAGCTCCTCTATGGGAAGCGCTGCAATACTAGCATCTTTGTCTTGACCAAGCAAGGAAGCAGATGGATACATATTAGTTCCCATTCCAAGTCTTCGACCGGTCTCCTTAGCTATGGCAAGTTGATCACCTGGAGAGTAGACAGAACACAGCATATTCAATTGAGCATGCTTGACTATAAATACTATTTCATTGAATTGAAGGGACTCTTTGAAAAAAAAAAAAAAGAAAAAACTGAGATTAATTACCAGTAATCATCTTGACATTTACACCAAGATGGAGAGCTCTACGAATAGTTTCAGCACTGTCATGTCTAGGGGGGTCGAACAGTGACAGCAAACCAACAAACTGCCATGGAGCACCAGCGCTTTCTTTTGTTTTCTCAGGAACTTCCTGCGGAAGTAGGAACAAGGGGGCTTAGTTAAAGGAAATGCAGAGTTTCAACACAAACTTCAAACATGAAGATCCTGTAAAAACCTGTCTAGCAACAGCAAGTGAACGAAGCCCTCTTTCTGCAAACTTTTCAATAATAGCATGGACCTTCTTCTTTGCATCTTCCCTGAGGTTACACAAGATCATGATCTGTTCGCATAATAAATCACGTTAGCATCAAAGTAGTAGATAGAAATCTAAGTAATTCTGAACAAACTGAGTCCCTAGGTTACCTGCTCAGGAGCACCTTTGCTTGCCCGGTGCCAATTTCCATCATCATCAATGTAAGTCAAAGCAGTTCTCTTGTCAACAGGATTAAATGGTAAGAAGTGCACCTCTCTTACCCCAGCCCTTGCCTACACAGAGCATAAATTTGTTCAGTCACATAAACATTTTTTAACAATTAAGTGAAGTATAGATAGAAACTGTACCTCTTTTGGATCGGCAAGCATTCCAACAATGGCAGCATCTATTGCATCCTGGTTTTCAGTCCTGGAAGCCCTTGCAGCAAGAAGAATGACATGATCCTTTTCCACGCCCTTGGTGAAGACCTCAATCAAGTTCTTATCAACGCTGAGCTTGTTAAGTGTGAGTGTACCTGTCTTGTCACTGCAAAGGACATCCATACCAGCCATTTCTTCAATGGCAGTCATTCTCTTGGTGATAGCACCCTGCTGAGAGAGCCTGTGAGAACCAATGGCCATAGTCACAGACAACACAGTGGGCATAGCAATGGGAATTCCTCCAATCAAGAGGACCAAAAGGTTGTCAATTCCATCTCTGTACTTGCGGTGCTGAATTGGATACATGACTATGATCTCAGCCAACATACCAACTGCAATGGAACAGATGCAGAAGTTTCCAATTGCTGTAAGCACTTTCTGGAAATGTCCTACTTGGTTGGTGCTATCGACCAGGTGAGCCGCTTTCCCGAAAAATGTGTGGACACCGGTTGCAATGACAACGGCTTCAATTTCACCTTGTTTACAAGTTGAGCCAGAGAAAACTTCTTCTCCAGGACCCCTAGTTACTGGAAGTGACTCTCCGGTCAAAGCGGATTGATCAACCTTCAAAGGATCACCCTCGAGAAGACGAGCATCGGCAGGAATGATATCCCCTAGTTTGATGCTTATGATGTCTCCAGGAACTAGTATAGCCGCTTCTTCCTCAGTCCATTTACCATCTCTAAGAACCTGTAGTAATGATAATAATATTGAGTCAGTCATTGAAAGTGAAACATCTCATAATCTCATGCAATAACTGTCATTAGACTTATTACCTTAGTCTTAGGAGCAAGACCAGCCATAAGAGCAGCAGCTGCATTACCAGCATTGTTTTCTTCAATGAAACTGATGGTGGAGTTGATCACCAACAAGCAAATAATACCCACAAAATCTTGCCAATCTGGGGGCTTCCCATCCCCATTTGCAAGAGCAATTGCCATAATAGCTGCAGCTTCCATCACCCATGACAGAGGATTCCACATGAACCCAAGAAACTTTAGAACTTTGCTTTCCTATATCATATCATCATTAAAATTGTTACCAATCAGCATTTGCATTTAATGATTGTATCATATATTAGCCAATGTATTATGTATGTATGATAATGAAAGGTACCTTTTTCTCCTCTAGCTTGTTTGGCCCAAATATTTGAAGCCGATTGGCTCCTTCGTCCGAGGACAATCCTTCTCTGGAACATTTCAATTGCTGGAACACTTCCTCAATAGGAATACGTTCCTGTGAAAATTAACAAATTGAGTTGAGTCACTTCTCGTATACTATTAGTACTACCACTTTCAAAGATTTATGACTGCAATTATTTCATCTTCATTTTATTCATTAATGTTTTCGTATATTACAAAAAGCTTTGATTTCTGTGCCCTTGGTACTTGGGTACATTCATGAGATTGAATTGAATACTAGTACAGTAGTAGTATAATCTGAGAATACTTTGCTTCATAAGAATCATGTTTCGTGGGGTTGAGACGTGGAGTTGCGTTTCAAACTTCTACTTTATGCTACACCAAACTACCAAATTCTCCGTATAAGACCGGTAGAACGTCATAAAGTCAAAGGTTAGAAATTAGAATGGAGGACTGTGATAGTAATATTTTAAAACCAGATTCCGATTTATTGCTAATGTGAAATCTATTTTAAGTTAAATTGTTTCAAAAAAAAATATTACTCCTTTCTACTTTCTAAAATTATTTATAGAAAAATAATCAAACAGTTTCATTTTAATTCGAGTGTCGAAAGGGAAAAAAAATGTATTATTTAATTTCAATAATAGCTTTCCATTTCTACATTGATTTTGAAAAAAAAAATTATAAAATGTTAAAAGTATGAAGCGATAACGGTGAATTGGAAAATGTGAGCCAAACAGGGCAGAAGAGAAGGGCCCTGCCCGTGATCACAAATCACAATTAGTGGCTCACGTTCAACAGAGTCCAGCATCAGAAAAGCGTTGACTGGAAGGCACAACCCAAGACAGTGTTTGGGTCAGACGGGACAGAACAACTATCCCTCCATGTGTAACACCTTGCACCAGCTTCTACATTCAATGTTTTTTGTTCACAATTCTTCAGGAACATGAACATGAACATCAACACAAACCTAGTAACAAAAATAAACTACTGGTTGAATTTAGTGTGGAAGTTAACTTTGAAAAACAAGTGTCTAGTGTCTTATATAGACTAACTATTAAGTCATTTTTATATTTTATATTTTATGAATATTCTTATTTTATTTTATTTTTTTAATTAGTGTGCAGTAGTAGTACTTTACAAGAGGACGCATCTTCATTTATATTTATATTTTATAATTAAAATGGTCCTGTTGAAAATTGTAGTACAATAAGTGAAAAAGCGGTGGACCCTGTTGTGTCAGAACTAAGGATCGTTAAAATCATAAATGTGAAAGCTTCAGTTAATCAGATGGGGGCAGAATGCACAGAAAAATAAAAATTAAAAAGCCGAAAGTACCACGGAAAAGTACTTAAAATTCCATCCGACCAAACACGGCGCAGAAAGAGACAGATAGCCATAGAAAATTATTATGTACAAATAGTTTTTTCACACTGAATCTCATCCGCCTCTAACCCTTTAGATCCACCCAGAAAGGAAAATAAAAAAACAAAAATTGAGTTTTCAAAATTTAAGTTTCACACTCTGGAAATATTTCAACTACTGTATTACGTAAGCTTTTGAAGTACTTAAAATGTCACTATATTATTATATTATTAATTCTCTCAATATTTAAACTATTAAATTATTCACTGAAATTTTTTAAAAAGGTCATTATATACTTTATATAAAAATACTGACGCAATCCTTCAAAAAAAATTACAGCCACGAGATTCAGCGATAAAATTTTTTGAAATAATAAAATGATTTTTCTTTTAAAAAAAATCACTGAGTAAAAAAATATTTGGAAGACTTACATACAAATCTTTGAAGCAACGTAGTAATCCTTTGGTAAATAAATTTATCCGTAATTCACGTGTTGGATAGCAGAAAAAGTGGAAAGAGTTTTTAAATAAAAAATCCTATAATTGCGGGTTGCTTTTGGAACCATATCATGTCTCTTTCGGAGCATGTTGCCTCACCAAAATTCAGAGCTCCTCTATAAGATGATTCCTTAGTTTTTCTCCTCGGCGAAATAGACAGGGACGAAAAAAAAATTATATACGAAAATAATAATTCTTGTTTATTCCTCTCATATGTTAGATCAATCTCTCTAAAAAAAATATCATATTTAATTCAACATATTTAAAATTAAATAAAAAAGCAAACAAATGATAAAAGTAAAATGAGAAAGCAAGTTACCTGAAAAAAGAGAAAACAGAGAAATTCAATGACATGCGACTGAACCTCGTAAATGTACACCACCTCTTTTCTTTTTAATCCGTTATCAAGAGATAAATTTAGTCAAATAAATTGTATTAAAGTAAAATTTAAAAGTGTGGATTTTTTATTTTTTTTTATTTCACAAGTTTTCAGTTTGTCCAGCTCTCCCAAACAAAAAAAAAAATATTGAACAGAAATAACGTGAGAAGGGGTGGGGAAGAGAGGAGTGTATGCTGAACATTTTGCTATTGATTAAGAAATCTCAACTTGTGTGATAGTAAAAGGCAAAGGGTAATTATTTTTTAACTAAAGATGCGATCTAGAGAGTTTTAAGAGTAGGTTAGAGCATCTCAAATCAACTTAATAAATAATATGAAAATCAAAAAATCAAAACTTTATAATCAGTCCGATGAAATGAAAAAAAAAAACTCTGGACACACAACAGAAATACAATCTGTTGAGAAAAAAAAGTGGAGTTGGTGAGGACACATACCAGATCAACGGTCTCATTCTTGATTTCTTCGAGGCTGATTGCTGCCTTGTCAGCCGCCATGAGCAGAAATGGAGAAAATTGAAGAGAGCAAGAGAGAAAGAAAAATTAAAGAAAGGTCATCAAGATTCTTGCTTGCAAGGGGAAAACTAAAAAGGGTGAGAGAGCAGAGTTAGTTTGGTGTGGTTTTTATAGTACTCGAAACCCAAACCCAAACCCAAACAGAGCATCGCAGTTAATGACTTCTGAATTTTGATGTTGACCGCGCTCATGCGCCTTGTTTGGTTTTATGTATGCGACATTCAAGATTTGGTGTTTATATTTTATATTTTAAATAAATAAAAGTTTATCAGTGAAACTTTGTTACTCATTTGATATATTTAAGGGATGAAAAGTATATTCAGAAATCACCCGAAGATATCAGGAAAAAAAAAAACTACTATCAGATTCCTAATTTTAATTAATTATATAATATCGCCGGAGATATTTTGTTGGTTCTTCTCTTCTTTTCTTTTTCATGCTTTTGTGAAATTTCAATGTTTTGTGGGAAATTAATTAATGAGCATTTAATAAATTACAAGAAGAATTAGCATGAATGTTAAAATGATTTTTTTAAGGATTTATTTTTTTTAAGAAAGAGACACAAACATAGTCATCTTAGGAAGAAATTTATTATTAAGAATTACATTAAAAAAAAAATTTACCTTCACCTGGTTAGTAAGAATTCAAATTTGACAAGTGTATGTCACTTAATTAGTCTCACAACATATGTGTTTTCACATATATTTCATCTTTGTTCATAAATTTTTTGATAGATGCCACCAACAAAAAATTTTTATGTAACCACTTTACTCCATGTTCCACTATTACTATTGACTACTGATTATGCAAAATTCAATTTCATTATCAACGTTGTAAACTCTCGATGCCACACAATTTTGATTCTCATCGCAATAAATCACAATTCTACCCAAATAATAGAAGATGACCTAAGATTATGTGTAAATTATAGTATCACTTTCTCAAGAATGTTAAAATAATTTTTAAATAAGTATTAATATTTTTTCTTTAAAAGATATTCAGTGTTGAAGGTGTAGATATCATGTAAGGCTTATTTTTAAAATTTGCTAATTAAATATGATAATATATTTTATCATTGATAATATAATAATAATCTTTTTAATAAGATATATTGTTGTTAATTATAATCTAACCCCAAAATAAATAATATACTAATTAATAGATATGATTACAATCGTGTTTTTATGTTTTTTTTTATTATCAACTGTTATCATTTTAATTATATTTGTGCATTATCATTAATTTGGTTTATCTTTCTATCTAATTATTAACATTATATTATAATATATATATATATATATATATATATATATATATTAATTGTGAAGTAATAAATACATGTATTTTCTTTCTTAAATTAATTTTATTTTTTTGTATAAAATTAATAAATAATTTTATAAAAATTATTATTTATTAAATATTTTTTTTACGTTTTAAAATATATATTTATTGTTTGTTAAATATTTAAATAATTAAATTATACAAAAACAAAAACCAGCCCCTTCAATGTGACTCTGGATCCGTCACTAACTGTATATATTAAATACTCATTCACGAATATTTTTCACACATTCATGGGCAGAACCTTAATCATATTGTTATTTTTAGAAAGAAAAATATATAGATTTGTCGATAAATTATTTTTAAATAATATCTTATGATGCTTTAAAATATAAGTCAAATATTTTTATGGATACAAACTTTCTAATACACCAAGTTCTTGATTTTTTTATTCAGCAGCCACGAGAATTATTTATTTCTGTAGTATTTTTATGGAATTTATTTTAATAGTATTAAAAATATATTTAAATTAAAATTAAAGTATACTGATTCACTAGGCCAGCCTAATAATGAGAGATTTAAGTAGGTAGTGAAATCACGATGAATCAAATAGTCCAACAGTTTATTTCGAGTACACTTACATAAATAACTACCTAATTCTCGGGTAGATACTATAAACTTGTACATTTGATGTTTTTGAATGAAATCTCCTTGTTACACGTGACAATCTAATTCAAAAACAATAATGCTTAGTTTTGAAAAATCAATTTTAATTGTAATCTTTTACAAAATCACATTAATTTAAAATAAAATTCCCTCAACACATATTCAAACTTGCATTAAATAATTTATATAGAGTTCTAAATTCGAACTTCAACATGACATGGTAAAAAGAAAACTTGGAACTTCATTGTCGTAGTTTAAAAAAAAAAAAAAAAACACTACATTACAAATTTAGTTGAAGATTTTTTATTTTTTTTTTGTATTTTGATATTTTATTCCATTTTTTCATCTAATTTTGGCTATCCTCTCTCTCTCTTTGATTATCTATTTTCAACTCTTCATTGAATTTCAAGTCCAAGATGATGTGGTGAAATTCATGCATTTTTGGGAATCAAAACCTTGATCTAAGAAGTATATATATATATATATATAAACTGAGTAACAACTCTCGTATTACAAACTATATAACTTAATTTCTAAGAACATGTATAGTAATGGTCAACCAACATTAATAAATAATTTTTGATTCATTAAGAAAAAAAACTTTTAATATTTACTAAGTTTAAGTTTAATTGTCATTTTATTTATGGTGCAGCATATTTGTTAACACAGTTTTAAAGTAATTAAAATTAGAAGGTGTATAACTTAATTGAGTACCAATTCTTATGCATAAAAAAAAATATAATAACAATAATAATTAAAATTAAAATTAAAAGAGAAATTGTACGTTTGGTTCATATATGTCATCGTTAATCGTTAATGGGTCAACAGGTACAAAAATTTCAACGCCTGAAATATTTGCTGATTTTGAACTTTGACCAAAAAAGCCAGAACCATTTTCGTTTGAAAAACAAATTACTAAAGTGATACTAGTAAACAGTTTTGTAAATAATTAAAGAGAATGCCTGAGTTAAGTTAGCATTCAATTTTCACTTTTATTGAATTACTAACAAAATTGACTAATAATAAATATTTATAATTTTAATAAATAAAAAATTGCTAGTATTAAATTCTGATCCGTTTTCTTAAAATAGTCATTAGTAAGCAAACATAAATAATAAAAATAAGGAGAGATTTTGACTTAAAGTTGAGTTGGTCGGCAACGGGGATTGAATGCAGAATAATGGAGGGTATATGGGCCCCACACATGTTGATGACGAAGAAAATTCAATGCATCACAGTTTGATTTTTCACACTCGTTACGTGTCAATGTACACGTGACGTGGCAGTAGATACTATCCACTTGGCATGGGGAACCTCACATCTCTACCGTTGATTATCAGATGCTATAACTATTGGTTCAGAATCTGATGCACGAAAGCCCATCGTATTGGTATGTCGCCCCCCTTCACGGTCATGGCAATTGGGTAACTCAAAAATAAAGGGTTTTGGTTTTGGTTTTTGACTGAATCATTAAAATCAAACTTTCATTTTTGCAAAAATGTACACTGTTACTTTTATATTATATTTTTATAGTTATTCTTCTTAGTTATATTAATTGTTTTATCATTTTTTTTTCATTCTACAAAAAATTGTACAAATATATTTTTTTCTTTATTTTTCAGATTCATTTGATAATTATTATAAAATAAGATAAGATAAAGAAGTTTGATGAAAGTGTAATAGTACGATAAAAACAAGTGTAATACTACTAATACATTCTTATATTATCTAATATCTATAATATACTAACTAATTTGTTAGATAATATTTTATATTATCTTATTCTGTATTAATTTAAAGAGAATCAGCAAATATTAAGATGTGATGATATAAAACATATAAATAAAGTATTATTATTTCCGTATAACTATGTGATAATTTTAAAAATTAAAAAAAAAATGTTGATAACACTGTGCTTATTAATCGAGTTCTTCCATGTTTATAAACCACGAACAGAAGTCGTCGGGGAAATTAGGAAGCCCGCATCCTCATTGCTTCAATTTAAGCCTTCAACTCACGTTGGCATTCTTTTTGACTTTGAAAACTTTTTTACTGACCATTTTCTTTTTTTGAGATAGATCACTGTATTTATTTTTATTGTAGAAATAAAAAAATTGATATCAAAATATTTACAACAGTAACACATCTGCTCATCGTGTAGTTTTTACTAAAGATAATCATATTTGAACCAATTAAATTATTATGAATAATAAAATATTTATTTCAAATATTTAATGCAATTACAGAGTACAGTATTATAAAACTTGAAGTCGAAATATTTAATGAAACAGCTTCCACCAATTAATCTATGCAGGCACTCAATGCTAGTGACCGTTTTCTTTTATTCTTTATCTTCGTGCAATTTTGAGTCAGGGTTTGGTAGAATAGAAGTAAAAGCATTATTAACAACTTCACGTTTGCACGTTGGCATTAAAAATAGTCAATGGTAGGTACTAGGTAGTATCAAAAGGAGAAAAGGTTTTCTTCTTACTCCGCTGCTAAACTGCACCGTTCAAACATAAGCTTAAAATCACTGTCTCAAATAATATAATATTGTTTTTGAAAAAAGAAAACTCTTATAATAGAAGAATATACAGAGATAACATATACACAATGACATTATTTATAAAAAAAAATTCTTTCGTCTTCCTCTTTTATTTTTTAATTAAATATCAGCGTGAAATCTTTGAATTAGTTCGATGTAAGGTACGCATAGAATTGCAATAAAGAGATAGCTGTAAGCTTCCACTTTTGGAACGCGGTGAGTATATATATTATTATTATTAAAGAAATTGTTTAGTAATTTTATCATGTGAACAATGCCAGAGAATACCATATTGATGGCAGTTATTCATTGACCATAAATGTGTGTTCCATTCCATTACCATTATCAAGCAATTGAAACTTTTTCCCTTCTTTAATGTGTGTGTGTGTGGTTCTTAATTTTGAATTTTTTATCAATCACACGACAAATAGTTGTCCCTTTTAACCTGTATATGATGAATTTTCACAACGAAAGTCTCATGCAGGCGTTTGCGAATAATTTCTACAAAGATAACAACGTTTTTAGTTTCGATTTCCAAGCTTCTCTTTTATTCAATACTTGTTTAATTTTCCTTTTGGCCTTCTTACGGTCAATTTGCTGATTATGCCCATATTCTCTCTAGGTATTTTTCCAATGTATATTCATTCATAACCATTCATATGCAACTTTATCTCATTTTCTATTTGTCTTTGAGGTTTACTAGTCAAAAAGAAAACTCAACCCAATTGCGGTCCTAAACAAAAACAAAAAAAGATTTCAACGAGTCGTATAAAACTAATATACGTACGCTACAAGATAAACAAACTGTTCCTTTTGTCAACTTTGTTAGGGTATGTGAAAATGTCTGAATAAATGCGTGCTCAATTGACTCAAATATACCATAAAAAAACGAAGATAATTAAATTCATTTGCAAATTGCACGCACCTAGACTAGACCAATAATAGCACCCTCTCCCTCTTCATAGCTGATCAATGATTAGTTCCAATGCAAGTTCCAACATGGGTACTTACAGCGAAGTCACCATAAAGAACGTAATCATATAGGAACATGTATAATTTGCCAATAGTTCTGTCAAATTCAAGCTTACACTTGTTTTTGTCGGTTATGTAATGTATGCATGTAAATGTTTTCAAATACTCCTAACTAATCATGACGTGCTATTGAGGTGATGAGTGATTACACAAATTAAATCATATTCTTGAACCTTATTCTGCATGCGAACAAGATAATTCAAGGCTCAGTTAACGCAGAAATCATGTTGGAAAAACAAAACTTGTACTATAGTAGTAGTAAAACGATGAGATTTTTTAGTATGTTCGTGAGAGACAAATTGAGTCTTGCTAAATCTCCGAGATTTGCGCATGAAATAATGCTCCAATTTTGGTGCCAAACAGTAGTTAAATATGTTAGCTGAATTGCTCCACACACTAACATGTAAGCATGTGCCGAGACATGCCATTGATGAATCTTATGTCCTCTTATAATTTATGTATATATAAATCTTCTTTATAAAATGGTATTAAATGGAAAAAAAATATTTAATAGCATTTTTGAACATAAACAGTACTACGTACTATCCAATATTTAATAAAAAAGTTTAGAATGATCTATTCATTGATCTGTTCAGGACTCCAGGTAGTATTTGATGTCAGAGGTATCATTTTATATATTACTAGTAGTGTGCTCTCTGTCTTAAAAAAAATAAATCAACTATATTCTCAAATACATGTTGATGTACGGAATATATATAAGGTGCCCTTATTGCAGTTTTCTTTTGAAAAAAATAAAACTATCTTCTTTAAAAAAATCACTTTTGTCAAAGTAATTGCCAATATTTTGTTAATAGTATCTTAAAAATAAAACAAAATAAATATTATTCGAGTGTGACAAATAATAATTAAAAAAAAATAGTCAGAATTTGAAATCCGTACATGATTTCCGTGGTAATTCTTGTACTGTACGATTTATTTATGTGTTCCTTTTTTTCTGGTGAGCAAAAAGTATGATTTTCTTGGTCCAAGTCCAATCATGTTGATGAGTGGGCAATTAGCAAAGAAAGTTGAGTGTCCCTTATTCCCTCAAATTACTCGCAATTACTTACCCATTGGGTACGCGAGAGGGCACACACGGGTTGCTCCTCTTAGAGAGAACAATAGCAAATGGTGTGTTTTTTTCTTATCCATGCTCTTAACTCTTAAGCAAATGGATTCATCCACGTCAATGTACTTTCTTGTATATTTTGGTACCTTTGTTGGACCTAATTATTTGTCTCGGCCATTGCAAACCTAACTTAATAAGCTGTACTCCCATTAAAATAATAAAAGCATTAAAGAGAAAGCAAAGCCAAAGAGGGTGTTATTGCCGCTAAAAAGCAAAGCACGTCCAATAGGAATTTCTGGTGATTGTGAACGCACTCATTTATATGAATCTGCCTAGCTATGCTCTTTTGGAGTCATTTCATTACCCACTTTTCATTTTGGAAGATTCCACATTTGGATATACATTATAGGAAAAATGTATAATTTGAAGATAGAAAGAAAAGGAAATGATCTAGAATTCTAGATCATTGATTCTCTATTACTAGGTACGACTTTGTAAATTTGGGGGAAAGTGAGATGAACATATAGCATACACTATTCCAAGTGGCCTATTTTCTTTATCTTGTCCTCTAATGCCATATAGATAACTCATGATCAATCCATTGAAGCACAGTTAGGTATCAATCAATATATTATTTTAGATATTCGGGTCCACGAGATTTTCAAGCCTAAGAATTATTGTGGTAATGCGGCAATTGGTATATGATTAAACTCAATCTTACAATGACATAACAAGTTGGCTTTTTTTGTACCATTTACAGGGGAAGGAAATGAGGAATGCCCACTGAACATGCCATAAACCAAGGCACAGGTACATTTGATTAATTGTTACCAAAAACAAAATAAAAAGGTCAATAGTTTTATAATTTTATAATATGCTTTTCCATTAACTTATCATGTAAAAAGTGTGTTTAACAAGATAAATAAGTTAGTTTGAAAGTTAGTTAACTGACCTAACAAGATAAATAAGGTACTATTTTTTCAACCCTGATTCATATTTGCCTCTGTAGGACCCAAAATGAAGAGCTTTCTCCATCCCCATTATGAAGTTATTATGCATCATGGAGCATGCTCATTTGCTGACAGGAACTTTTATTTTTGTATTTTTATGTCTATTCAGAGAAGCACCTTTACCAAACAAAAGTACTGCACTAAAACATATGTGTCCGATTGAACCCAATGATGCTGTCCACATAATCTGGGCTAGACTTAGGCCCAGATGGCTTTAGAGTTTGTGAGAAGCCAATACTGGCTGGTGCTTATATAAGAAAAATATTGGTTCATGTTATATTTACCTCCATTTTTTTAAAAAAAATTCCTCAATTATCATTCTGTTTGTTTTTTCTTTTTTCTTGTAATTTCTTCTATTTGTTAAACAAATCATACCCTGTTGTTCGATATTGCCAGTTTTGGATGTGCACAAGCAACAAAATCACCTAGTAACCGTGCAACTAAATAGACTTCATATTTTTGAGATTCATATTCTTTAGATGTGAAAGACTTCAATTGTTCAATGGACATAGCAGACTGTTTGATGCAACTCACGTAACAATCAAACGAAGATGCGGGTGTGCATGGGTTTGAGGTTGTTGGTTTCAGAATAGGTGGTATATAATTCTTAATTTGTGGGATTGCTATGCGTTAAGGCCGATACAAATTATGAAGGGGTGGGTAGCATATGTAATGGTGGATTAGGTTAATTCATACTAGGACAAACTCCTTGTTAACCATTTCTAATCTTTTGTTTGACTGTTCGAAAAAGAGAAAAAAAAAAAAAAAAAAAGGAGCACATGTGAGAGTGAAAATATATACAAGGTATTTGAGGCCTAGACAACACAAAGGGTATGTTATTAATGTTGGATTGTTAATGGTTTTGATTTGTCTACTGCAATTGACGTATGTGCTTTTTGCGGAATGCATTGTGGCTTCTGCTATGTTTGTTTCTCATAGAAAACTTGTTAGTTTGATCTTTTTCGTATTATATTCCGTAAAACTTGTTATATGACTTATTAAAACTCAATAAATCACTCTGATTAGATAATAATTCTCCTATACAAAGTTGATATTTATAAATATTCAAACTTATTGTATCTATTATTATTGTTTTCTCAAAAGTCAAAACACATAATCCCTTTAAAAATGACATTATCTTGGAAGTAATGATAATACTTCAACCATTAGTTTGTTAGTGTGTGTTTTACTAGTACTTCCTCCGTCCCATTTTAACTGCATTTTAATATTTTTACACAAATATTAAGAAAAATAATAAGTATAACACTTTTGAATCAATTTTACTAAAATAACTTTCTTTTAGTAAATGCATTACAGCTGTACATATAACCATTATTTACACACAATCATTATCAGGACAAATTAGGAAGATAACAATTAATACTCTTGAAAAGTAAGAACATCATTTATTTTGAGAATTTTTTAAAGTCTAAAACATCAATTAAAATGGGACGGATGGAGTAATATGTAGAAAAAAAATAATCGGAGAAACCACAGAAAGCAAAGTAAACAAAAATTCATCCCAAAAGAAATAATTCTTTATTTAAATTAGCAATTAAAAATTTAAAACTAATGTAGCGACTCCAAGCCGGCGGCATGTGACATAGGCAGCAGCAGCATTTAAACAAAACTAATTATCAATTCAATAATGCTGCTGGCTGCGGCATCCTCATCTAACAAAAGGAATGAGCAAGTATTCTGCATAAAATAGCTGCAATAAGAAACAAGACATCAATACAATATAGTGTTCCACTTTATATGTGCAAGATAGAGAATTTGATAATAAGAAACAAGACATCTATACAAGATAGAGCAAATAATTGCAAATAAATATACAAATAAACTGGCAATAATTCTAGTTCCCATATGTCATGTGCTTTAAAACAAAGTTGAATTTTTCACCAGAAGATAAAATTCAATCAATATTATGATTAGTTCACCAACTTGGTGTTAATGTACATCAATTGGAATTTGAAAGACATTAGAAATCAAACAACCATTAATTTTCAAAACGATAAAAATAATCAAATAGGTATTTGCCTATTTCTTTTTGAATAATGATCTTGATTCTTGATAATGAAATGATGAACAGTCTTTGAGGTTGGAAATTACCTTCCAAATAAACATATAGAAGGATGTTATCGAAGCTTTGCTTTTCAAATCTACAGATTTGGCATGATACCAGAGAATTGAAGCCAGACCAGCGTGTCCCAGACCCTAACAAATTGGCATTGGCAGAGAAAAAAATTAAAACATTGCAAAAAAAAAATTAAACAAGTTGCATTCGCTTGGTATCAATCTGAACAATAATAGACCTAAGCTTTCATCCGAAAGAATGTCTCCTTTAAAGATCAATTTTTACCTTTGACACTAATATCAAGATTAAAAGTTGGAGTATTCTATGCAGCATAGATAGCTTTCCTAGATATATATGTTTCCTCATTCCGGTATAGATATTTGCCATATTACAAGCTGACAATATTAAACAAAATTTGAGTCTGCTGCACTCCAGTAAACTCTATGCTGAGTTTGCAACAGTGAAGGAGCACCTCAGTTCAGTAATTCAAAAGACAATTGTGAAAAAGAGTAAATACAATTGCCAAATGGCACAAGACTACTACCTAGTGGGTTCTGGGGAGGGTAGATGAAGAAACCCTCCCCATTGCCTTCAAGTGGAGAGCCTATTTTCAAGATTTGAACCTGTGACATCCAGGTCACAAGGTAATAACCTTACTGTTGTGTTGAGGCTTTCCCTCTGACATACACTAAAATTTTACAGCACAAGAAGGGAGGCAAGTTTGCCAAATTTTGATATTAGCCAACTAATAAGCAGTAAAAATACAGCATGAGAAGGAAGGCAAGTACATAGATCAACTTCCTTGCACCTCAGTAGTCTAAACTCTAAACTAATCAATCAAAATCACAACCCATCCCCTTAGCACCCTGGCACAAAAGAAATAACTGCTCAAGTGGAAGGAGGATACAGCACACCTATAGCTGCAGCATATACATTATGACTAATAAGCAAAATACCGTGAAAAGTTTGCTCCAAAGACAAGGAGATGCAGCTCCCACCACAAGGGCGACTCCATAAGCTATTTCAAGAAGTGTAACACAAATCCAGAATACCTGGCAAAGAATAGTTAGTAACAACCAAGGATACAGGAGGGCAAAACTAATTCTGCTGAGATGGTATATTTGAAGAACATACCGGCTTCTGACCTAAACGCACTGAAAAAGATTGAATGCCAAATATTTTATCTCCTTCAATGTCAGGTATATCCTATATAAAAAAAAACCCAACATGTTGCATTAGGTGCACATAATTGATGGTGAAAACATATACTACAAGAATTTAAAGATCTTTACCTTAAACAGGGCTATAACTACAGAGAAGAAGCTCATGAATGCAGTAGCAAAAATCAATGGTCTTGAAAAGACAGGTGGCCTCTTGTACACATGAGTCTGGACATTTTTACATGAATTAGCAACCAAAAAACATCAATTATGACATACTAGTCAAATACCATACTGCCAACACTATTGTTGTTAAAATGCGCTTGTTCCTTTAAATTTTTCCTTTCACCTTTAATACTCTGGAAGGGTTATTAGAGAATATATGCCTTTCCAGGACTAGCTGGTGAAAATAGATTAATTCATGCGGAGGGTGGTTTCAAATAGTTTATCATGAATCCAATAGAGCAAAACATAAAAAATGGATAAAGATTTGTTATTGCTGTTAAGTATACAAAAGTTAATGCTTGCTCATCCAGAACTAGAAGTCTTTAAAGAGAATAATTAGCTACAGGACATAACCTGCATGTGAAGGAAAAATGCAAGTTGAACTATTACTGCCCGAACAACTAGAATGCACATCGCTGCAAGCACTGCAAATCTCTTCCATCTCAACAGAGGCACCTGAAAATTTTCAAAAAGACAAAAAAATTGTAAAATTGATGCTGTTGCTATTAAATATTGTCATTAAACATGTGATATAATTTCAGAAATTCAGAAGTACTCGATAACAAGTAAAAACACAACTAACTTTTTTATGAGATAAATCAATATCAGATAGCACTGCTATTGTCCTCTTAATTTACCATTTGATTAATTGCTATTGCTAAAATATGAATCTCTGTTACACAATTTCAACTCAAATCCTACCTTCGGTTGCACAGTCTTCTTTTTTTTTTTGGTGAAGTTGCACAGTTTTCTTCCAAAAGGTAAATGAAATTTGACAATGCAAGTACGCAGAACTAAGAACAAGTACGATTATAAAATTAAGACATTGATTGAATAAGGAAGTTTAAACACAATCCAAAATAACTCACATTGATTGAATAAGCAGTTCCTAGCACAAAACTGACAAAAAGGGCCCAAAATAATGGCCATGAACCTACAACCCAGCCAAGCCAAAAACTCTGTCGAAAAGAATAAAACAATAAGCCTCCTTACACCCTGTCAGTAAATATTGTCTTAAAAAATACCATTGAAAAAAGGAATGAATCTACATGGTACCAGAATTGAAAAAGATGCAACAATAGCGACACCAGTTTCAAAGGAATATTCCCCAGATGCTAATGGAAGATACGGCTTGTTGATCTGCAGTAAAACACAAAGCACAGATCAATTATAATACTATGGTAGTTCCTCTGAAAAATTTGTAAGCTGTAAAAGGTTGCATTTTTTTTTACCACATCCAAGGCTACAACAACCGGGGAAGCTTAATAAACTAATGTATAAACCAGATTTCGATAGTTTTCTAAGCAAAAAGGCAAGCGGATGCTAGCTAGAGCAATTATGACCCCAACTAGGTTGGCACCACAATTGCTACTAACCTGAGAGCAAACCAAGCCACCTGCATTCATTAATAGAAAATAGGGTCACAAAAGGAAACAAAAGTATGGGGGGACATAAACCAAACCCATGAAACAGAAAACTATCTAAATCTATAGTTTGGGAGATCATATTGATAGTCAAAATTCTATAAACTGCTCAAATTGTGCATGTGAGCACAGGGACTCTTGTATGCACTGGGTATGTATGTATCTAAATATCCGACTTTAGATAAACAAGCAATTCTATCACTCTCATTTATATATATTTTTTACTGGAACAATCGAGAAGCCTGAAAAACACTGGAAAAAGAATAATTGATTAGCTATGCAGATTGTTTATTGCTATTAATAAGTTTCATACCTTGTCTATTTCAACATCAGACAATTGATTCAAACCAACAATATAAATATTCATAAACAAGGCAGCAACCACAGCCTGAAACATAAAAAAAGAAGAAAGAAAGTCAAAATGTAATGGTGAAGTTAGAGGGGGTGAGCAACTGGCTACTTAAAGAGGTTCAACATATTTGGGGTCTCACCTCCAACACACCAGTAAAAAATAATGGAGATATATCTGATGTTTTCTGAACAGCAAGGAGAGACACAGAAATTATGCTTAATGCCTGCCCAGATACAGAAAAAGAGAGTCATTTTAAATCCTTCAGAATATTACTATCATCCAGAAAAGCGATTCATGCAAATAAATTGTACAAGTATTTGAGGGTTAGTTCTAGGAGTAATTAAAGAAAAGCTTGAACTTAACTGTGCCAATAACTGTGTGAGGCCTGGAAAACCTGTAGAAAGCATCCAAGGAATTCTTGACAGAGTCCAAAATGCTTTTTGGATCAAAAGCTTGAGGTTCAGACTCAAAAGATTTTTCAGAGGTCGCTTTCACAACATACTTTATATTACATTTTTTACATGTACACACTCCATCAATGCCTTTGTAATGATGGTTCAAACTTGGCCACCGAAACCTCAAAAAATTATATTCTTTTTGGATTTTCCTATTCTGCCATGAAGCATTTGGCACATAAGAACCTAGAGCACCAAATGTTGGATGTTAGTATCAATGACCATGCATAATTAAAAAATAGAAATGACTTGTTGTTTTAGAATGAATCAGATTTAGAGGTAAAGAAAAACATATGCAGGGAGAGTTTTATAATCAATGCCCAAACATCTGTAAAGGATACAAGTTATTTGCAGCTCTACCAAGACAAATACTGTTCTCAATATATACATAGACATAAGAGATTCAACTGATTGAGACTATTATCACCAATGCTCACTTCACAAAGGAAACACAGAAATGTTGCTGCGGGCGGGACAAGCAATTAACATCCCAGAGTTACCAATAGATAACAAAATGCTTTGGATCATCACAATTGCAGAGTTATATATATTCATCATAAATGCTCTTCCCATAACCTATATCAGCTTAGAGGGAAAGATTTTTATGCAACACTCGAGATTTTTAATATTTGCTGTTACTTTACTGCTGTGATAAAAAGATGAGTCCTTAATTTATCAGATTCCAAAGTTCTTTCCATGTCAAAGTAGTACTAACTACTAAGGCAGGACATAATTAGTTAAAGTTGTTCCATCAAATTCATTCCTAACCTCCTTTCTTTCTCTCAGTTTATTTAAAAAAAAATACATTACAGTATATATATAGAAAGGCACATCCCCAAATAATAATAATAAAGAAAGGTGTTGTAAAAAAAGGGGGGCATATCTGAGACATACTTGCATGGTAAAAGTTGGCGAAACATTTAGTCCTGGAGAAATTTCCACCTGCTTGCTCAGACGGAGACGGAAAACCGATCAAAAATTCAAAATAGATATTAACAGCATTTTGAAATCTGAAGCAGACAAAGACATAGACATACCAGTGGTGGTGGTGAGAGAAGATGAAGAGGCGTTATTAGGAAGAGATCCAAGAAGCACCGAATCCATATATACTATACTGCTGCGGAGGCTGAGGCTGAGGCTTTCAAGTTTCAAGAACACCTCACTTATTATACTTCCCCTTCGCCCTCGCCTGCAACTTTTAGTATAGTACCAAAACAGATTTTTTTGATTTTCTTCACAACTTGATGTGCCGCTGTCTATTCAGTATTCTTAATTTCATTTCAATACACGTCACTGTCCAAAAACAAATGTGCCACGTGTCTTCATATTACAATTCTAGATTATGTTGTCCACCAGAGACACTCCACTCCACCACCATTGCATGCTCATGCTTCCTTCCTCTCTCCGAAAGTAAAATTTATTTTATTTTAGATTTCACAAACTAAATTATTTATTATTACTTTTTTTTATAAATAAAATAGGTTTGCCCCGTACTACTTCACTTGCATTGTTTTTTTTCACATTTTATTTTAGTTTTAATAAAGTCAAATACTGACATTTCATTCCATGCATTAAATGTCTTCTTTATTACACGTACTATGTCTATCATTTAATTTGTTTTCCTTTTAAGGATACTCTATGTTTGCGTATGATTGTTTACTGTAGTAATAATGCTTGTATTTATTT
Source organism: Amphicarpaea edgeworthii (assembly GCA_014843725.1). Taxonomy (NCBI): domain Eukaryota; kingdom Viridiplantae; phylum Streptophyta; class Magnoliopsida; order Fabales; family Fabaceae; genus Amphicarpaea; species Amphicarpaea edgeworthii. Next base: position 23,089,552 of record CM026324.1, on the reverse strand, counting down.
TCTGAAAATAGTTTTTCTTTTTAGATTTTTAAATATTAAAAAAAATTATTTAAAAATGAAAATATTTATAAAAGTAAAATTTTTTGGGTTTTCAGTATTTTTAGAAAATACTTTATCTGTAAATATTTTTAAAAATTAAAACAAACACATATTTAGATGTATTTTCTAATTTATTTATTTCTCTGAAAATAAAAACAATGAAACGCTACCTTAATTTCTAACTCCTGACACCTTTACTAGTAAGTTTAAAGTTTTAACCTCTACGCCAATACACGGACCCTGCTGCACTGTATCTCTATCTAATACGGTACTTTATCTAAAATCAATACTAATGTGGTTGTGTTGCAGTTGCTCGATCAATAAAAACACATCTAACTTGAACCAAACTAAATTCAATGTTTTTATTTGGTTTAGACATTTTTCAATGATCACCATTCACCAATAATACATATATCCGTAACATCCTGGAACTCTTCTTCCGTCAATAACTTTTAATTTGATATTGAAAGAAGGGGTTTAGAGCGTCGATATCTGTCCTGTTTATTACAAAAATGGCAATAACGAACCAAGAGACATGAAAATGACAAATTAGAGTCATTTTAATTTTTTAACAAGGCAAACAAAACAAAAATTAATAAAATAATGGAGCAAGGAACAAATAATTTCATTAAGAATTACTTATTGAATATTGATATTATATTTAATTATATTTTTATTCTCTTAATTTTTTTTTATCATTTTTTATTTCAAAATTAATATTTTAATAATTTTACATTTATCATTAATTTTTTTAAAGTTGTATATGTTAACATATATTTGTTGATGAGTTATTCAAGTTAATGATCAGTTTTCGATTTATGACTTTGAAATATAATTTCATAACATAAAAAAAATTAAGTTAAGTTTGTTTTTAACTCAATTTTAAAATAATTTTATATAATTTTGTTAACACAAAATTATTAAAATATTAATTTTGAGATAAAAAGTGATAGAAAAAATATTTAGAGAATAAAAATCATGAAAAATATTTTTTTTTAACTAAATATGCAATTAAATCTTAATATTATAATATTACAGTGGAACAACTTAATAGTCAGTTGCTATCCAAATAAAACATCTAATCCAATGCATCCAATTAAGAATTCACAACTCAACTTGCCATAGACGTCAATTAATTGCATAACATTGCGACAAGGAGTCTTCTTCGTTATCTCAACGAAAGCAATACCGCACGCAAGTGAATACTGCCCAAAGCGGAAAAGTCCCTCTAACCTTAAAGTTGAACAACCCGATTGTTTGGCCTTTTATATAAAGGCCCGTGATAAATATACCTCCCCTACTTTGTTGTTATTTCAAAAGGTCAATAACTGAGACAATATTGAAAAATCAGACAATGAACATATTGCAAATCATTATATGACGTAAATTACGAAATATATTTCTTGAATAAATGAGAAATCAATTTTAAATAAGAGAATGGAGATCATTTTGTTTTGTATAATAAACTAACATTGATATATAAGTTCTTACATGCATAAAGAGGATGATAAGTGACACTACATGTGCATTTAAAAAAAAAAGTGACACTACATGTAAATTCTTACGCAAAATAAAAGGAGTGACATTATTTATTTGTGTAAATTGATGATAGTTAAGAGACAAATTAATAGTTAAAAAAAAGACAAATTAATTATCTCTCTGTTGTTGTTTAATAACAATAAAAATACGAGTAAAGATAGACAAATTGAAATTGCACATCATAAAATATGAATGAACAAGTAATAGACTAAAATAAAATAAAAAACATGATGGCTCAAGATTTTTCTTCCCCTTTTTATTTCCTTTCTCAATCTTATTTGATTTTTCTTTTTTTTTTTCTTACCCTTTTGCGTTTTTAATTTATATTTTATTATATCTTTTAAATATTTTTTGTTTGCTTGCGAAATAATTTATCATTTGAACATAAAGGTTTTTTTTTTTTTTTAAGATAACCTGTATTTTTTTTCGTAAAGCTAGTTTTGGGCCTAGTTTTGGTTTGTTTCATAGACCAGTACTCCTTTTTTCTTCTTCTGAAAATGAGAAAGCCTACGTTAGTTCAAAACTAACAAACGTTATTAGAGCTATTGTTGCAACAAATGGGCCAAGGCCTAAAATAAAACCACATAACTATTTGAACTAGAGTATATATTTTTTTTTCTGAATGGGTCGGGAACTGTTTGAACTAGCTGTGATGAATTTTATATTATTCAATCACAAGCTATTAAAATTGTTAATGTTTATAATAATCATCTTAAAAACACATAAACAATATTTTCTGATTGATTAAAAATTGAATAGCAACAAAAAGATGATAAAAACTAAAAAATACTTCACATCTATATCCAAAGAAAAACCATGTTTAATCTTCTCGACATACATGAATCCACTTTTTGATTTCATAATTGATGTTTTCAACTAACCTGGCACATTGATGAGTTAACTCTCAGTAGTAAAGTAGTAATAATAATAATTCTCCTGCAAGTTGTAGAACATGCCATACATATTAATATAGTACCCCACAACACAACTTCCCACTCTATCAGCATCAGATATCAGACTCAACAATAACACATTAACAACTTATAGCAGCAAAGTCCAAAACGCCATATATTGCCTAATTAAAGGAATGCTATGAATAGATGAAACATAATTTATGCTTCAATGCTTGATTTCCATATAAGAGGTACACAGCCTCAACATGCAAAGGATTGGTATAAGCAATTTTAGTTTGCTCTTCAATCTTTTCAATACCAATCACTGCATTATTTATGTCTCCAACAGATACTTTGCTTAACGGTTTCTTTAGATATAATTCACTTTCTGTTGCCAAGTTATGACACAAAAGTAACACATTTCTTTGTTGTGAAACACGATAACCGTACACAATTATCAGCTTTCTCTTTCCAATACTCTTGAAATTCATGTGGTCCCACTTCTCATTTACCAGTTTCTGCTTCCAATCTAGCGTGGTCTCATATAAATTTCAACAAAAATAATGTATTAGTAAAGTATGTCTCAGAGTGTATCATTAATATTTCTCTTGCACATTACAGTTTCATGATTTAGTTAGATGTCATTTTCGTGGTTGTGGCTAAGAAGATAACTTATGACTATACACACACAAAGGCACACACAGAGAGAGATAATTTATGAACAATGGTGTGGGTAAGGATCATGATTAACTCTAGTTAATTTTGATACTAATCTCCAGCTGTCAAGAGGTAGACAAAGGATAAAAGAATATGGTTCTTGACAACAAGAATCAGGATTTTTTCAACCGAATATATAAATAACTAAGTGAAGAACTTTATTCTTAGGTTCCATTTAGATAAAAAATATTACTTCTTCTTTGTTTGATTGCTGCTTCTTGAATCTGTACTGAAAAATGAAGTATTTTTTTGAATATAATCATGAGCTTTTAGACTTATCAGTAGTTGTTCTTTGATGTTACAGATAGCTGGTAGTTGGATTTGTTTGCACTTTGCACACATCTTGATTTAGTTTGAGCAAAAGTGGTCCTTTATGTCCGAATGTTGACACTTGATAGCTCCAATTCTTTTCACATAGATAAGCTAAATAATATCAGTAACAGTAAAGCAAGTAGCTGAGCTCTAATTCTTTATGTGGACCATTGATGCTGATGTTGAAAGGAAAGAAAAAGTGTGTGAGAGAAAATTGGATGGTGATGGTAAAAAGTTCTTGAAAAAAATTCTATATCAGTAATTGGACACTGAGCTGGGAATAATTAAGGTGATAATTGTATTTGAGGTGGTTTCTGTGAGATTATAATTCCACACATAGTGGACAAAATTGTAAGTGAACTTGTATTTTCTTTTTTTTTTTTTTTGGTTTTCTTTCTCAAGTAATAATTTAAGCAACTTGTACTAGGTATATCATCATATTGTTCTTGATCATTACTTGCAAGAAGAGATATTGATCGTGCAAACTATAATATCTCCATATTTGATTGTTTCTCAAGGGATGAGAGGACATTTTGCTTCAACATACACGATTGTTTCTTACTTTTGTAAGAAATTTAATGAAATTTTTGAACTACCTGTTGGCTGTTGGTCTGTCCCATCATGCATGTGATATAGTATATGCAAAGATTAATTCAACATTAATTTATAGGAACATGTCCAGGAAAAAAAATGGTCACAACATGCGACTATATATATGTTGTTTCCCTTTTTGTAAAGAACGATCGTAGATGATTTTCTCTAGTTGTTATTTACTCTCAAACTATTTGTACAATCATGCATGCTGCTTACGGTTCTGAGTTATTGTTTAAAATAGCATTCTAAATTTATCTATGCCCATTTTGTGATTCGGTCTCTATATTTAAAAATCCTACATTTTAATCTCTATATGAGTACATCTATTGTTTTTTAGTTCCTACTGTTAGTTGCAATGTAATGCTGTTAAAAGTTTTTGTAGGGTCCAACTGTGTGCTACCTTGGCTTGTTGAGGTAGTTGAGTCAAAATATCTAAACTTTGCATTTTAATCTCTATACTTAGAAATTTTACGTTTCAGAATCTCTATACAAGTGTTTTTTTTAATATATTTTAGTCTCTTTTATCAATTGCCAACTAACTTGTTAATTAATTTGACTATTTTAGGCACTCTAACATTGACACAAAATCAAAATAATGGTGTAAACTGCTAGAAAATTAATTGAAAACAAATATGTTTTTGCCCTGGACTGTCGCCCGAAGCACTTTATTAATATCTTTGCATCCTTCCATATTTCCACACCTGCATAAGCATCCACAATTAACTAATCATGAATGAGAATTCGATCACAAGCAAAACCTACTCAATGGAGCTGCCTACTAAGTTCAAATTCTTTCGATTGTACAAAAAACAATCAAGACACTAACAAAGTTAAATTGTCCATGAGAACTTGAAACAGTGCATGTTTCAAACAAATGATCATCAGCCAAAACAAAAGTTGGGCAGAGTTTAAAATGAACGTGTGGCCATCATGGATATATTAGTATGATTTTAATTAATTTCCAAAACTACACTAACATGTGACAACCAATTGTGATCGATCACAATTCATCTATGTACATGGTATCTATCTGGTATTTGATTACTATGGTTCATAAAGATGGTACTATATAGCCTTCGTTTGGTGTTCTTGTACAACCCAATTTCATTATACCATATCAAACATGCAACTTTCGGACCCATTAAGACTTGCATTTTTTTTCAACTCTCTAGGTGAAAATTTTCACATGGACAAGTGGCAGGATGACTTGTCCATTGCATCTTTTTCCTTTGCTAAATCAGCACTAAAGCCACTCAAGTCATTCAAAAGCTTAAAGGCTCAAATTTGGTAATGTGAGAATCCCTTACTCCATCATGAATACTGCTTTTTTTTAGAGAACTATCTTATCAACTCCCCAATCCACGAAAAAGTCACACGATTGCTATTGCCAACTTCGCGGGAAGACAAAAAAAAACTAAAAAACCTTTGGGTAGTAAGTACTAACCATAAATAAACGGCGCGCGCACAGTGAAAGTACTAAAAAGCACATACTACTATTATTTAATCGCCATTTTTCATATTTAACTTTAACTATTCCAACTTTATAGGAATTAGTCGTGAAATTTTATTATTTTTAATATAATGAAAAATGATTTTATTTGTTATTTTTAAAAAGAGAGACAGAAAAAATCAACATAGAATGAGACGAAGTAATTGTAATTTTTTTTGTAAAATTTATTTGAACTGGGACACTATCTTTGAAATTTATAAATATCTAAAAGGGAAAAAGGCAAAAGGGGGTGAGAGTATAAAGGGTAAGTGTCGCAACCAAAATCCAAGAAACCTAACAGAAAAATTGCCGAGATTTTTATTTCCAACAAACGGTGGTACTCGTGTGTATGTGGAAGAAAGAACCTCTTCTCTCCCTTAGCTACTAAACTTCTGAACGCAGCCGCGCCACTCGTTTCGTGCCTCGCTTCGGCGTGATTGTCACACGTGCGATGGGTTGAACAAGGAACAGAGATTGCTTCTCGAATGGAGTGGGACAGTAATTCCGATCTGAGCGGGGACGATGAGGAGGAAGAGTTTCTTCTCAACGGCGACGGCGATGATGACGACGACGACGATGGCCCTCTCCCCTTCCCCTTTCCCGCCGTCGAAAACCTTCTCCAAACGACGCCGTGCGGCTTCGTCGTCACCGACGCGCTCGAGCCCGGCCACCCCGTCATTTACGTCAACACCGTCTTCGAGATCGTCACCGGCTACCGTGCCGAGGACATCCTCGGCCGGAATTGGTTAGTTTCCGCTTCTTATTCCATTCCTAGGTTTGGGTCTTTTGATTCAGGCCTACTCTTAATTTTCATCCTGTGCTGCTGCTGCCTCTTAAGTCAATTGTGAATGTGTTGATTTAAAATTTCGTAATAGAATAGATACTTAACGTATTTTCGTGTTTCTACCATGGTAATTTTATCAGAATTAGGCATTGGTTCGATTTTATAGATATTTTAGGGCAATCTAAAAAGGTAATTCTGTTTTGTCCATACTTGAACATCTTGAGTTTGCCCTGGTCAGGAGTGAATCAATTGGGAAGGTTATATAGTGTTGCAATGCGCAGGAGATTAAGAAACGCTTGATGAGAAAGTACTATGGATATGGATGCCGTGAAGTGTATAATAACGAATCGGTGTGTAAATGATGGCTAACTGCATTACTGTGTTGGTGATCAAAGGATTAGGAATAAATAGCCTAATAATGAACATAATTAGATATCAACAGAGGTGGTTTTTCACCATGTGTTTGAAGCTTTTTGACTTGGACTGAATTCTGAAACTCCTCTGTTCAAGAACCACAGTGAAAGAAGCATATTTCCATATAAGGCAACTTCTTGGACTAGTATGGAGAATGCCAAAATGAGAACTCTAAAATTGGTATATTATTTACTAACAATTTGAAAAGAAAAATGATTGAATTCCAATGCTCCATGTTAGAACAAGTTTTTGGATCAGCTTAAAGTTTATCATTTCTGCACGCCCTTCTTCTTTCTTTGAGTCTTCAGGCTCTTTTTATAGGGCAATTGTCTCTTTTTTGGTGTACACTGGCGGCACTGAGGAATTGCAATTGTCTCTGATGCATAAGTTACCATATATCTCTAATTGACCCAAGAGATGAAGTATTAGTTTGGAAGTCTATTTTTTTTAGAATGTAGAGTAATATTTTACTGCCTTGGAGAAATAAAGGGAAAAAAAGAAAGAAAGCAGAAGAGCATTTTATATAAGCATACAAACAATATTTGTTGGCCCTTTAACACATCTCTTACCCGCTCGGGTCTCTGTCAGTCTGTTGCATGATATTTATAATTCAATGTGGTTTTTTGTTTTAATCATTTCAAAATATTTGGCAGCCGTTTCTTGCAGTGTCGAGGTCCATTTGCTAAGAGAAGGCATCCGTTGGTGGACTCAACAGTAGTTTCAGAAATTAGAAGATGCCTTGATGAGGGGATTGAATTCCAAGGTGAGTTGCTGAACTTTAGGAAAGATGGATCTCCTCTGATGAACAGATTGCGGTTGACACCTATATATGGAGATGATGAGACTATAACACATGTCATTGGAATCCAGTTCTTCACAGAGGCAAACATTGATCTTGGTCCTGTTCCGGGTTTTACATTTAAGGAATCTGCTAAATCGTCTGATCGATTTCGTTCCGTGCTTTCCTCGTTGCAGACCCTTCCAGTGGGGGACAGGAATGTATCTCGTGGAGTTTGTGGGATTTTTCAATTGAGTGATGAGGTACTGTCTCTCAAGATACTTGCTCAACTAACTCCTAGAGATATTGCATCAGTTAGCTCTGTCTGTAGACGATTATATGAGCTGACAAAAAATGAAGACCTCTGGAGGATGGTGTGCCAAAATGCATGGGGCAGTGAGACTACACGTGTTTTAGAGACTGTGCCTGGTGCAAGGAGACTCGGATGGGGTCGGCTGGCAAGGGAATTGACCACACTTGAAGCAGCAGCATGGAGGAAGTTGACTGTTGGAGGTGGTGTTGAACCCTCCCGCTGTAATTTTAGTGCTTGTGCAGTTGGTAATAGAGTTGTGCTTTTTGGTGGTGAAGGAGTTAACATGCAACCTATGAATGACACCTTTGTATTGGATCTCAATTCTAGTAATCCCGAGTGGCAACATGTCCATGTAAGCTCTCCTCCTCCTGGTCGTTGGGGCCACACACTTTCTTGTGTTAATGGTTCTCGTTTGGTTGTATTTGGAGGCTGTGGAAGGCAGGGCTTGCTCAATGATGTGTTTGTTCTGGACCTGGATGCAAAGCCTCCAACTTGGCGTGAAATTTCTGGATTGGCACCTCCACTTCCCAGATCATGGCACAGCTCCTGTACTCTTGATGGTACTAAGTTGATAGTTTCTGGGGGATGTGCAGACTCTGGAGTACTCTTGAGTGACACTTTCCTCCTTGATTTGTCAATGGAGAAGCCTGTCTGGAGAGAGATACCAGTGGCATGGACCCCACCATCTCGTCTGGGCCACACGCTGTCTGTTTATGGTGGTAGGAAAATACTGATGTTTGGGGGTCTGGCAAAGAGTGGGCCCTTGCGATTTCGTTCCAGTGATGTATTCACAATGGATTTAAGTGAGGATGAACCTTGTTGGAGATGTGTAACAGGGAGTGGCATGCCTGGTGCTGGAAATCCTGGGGGTATAGCTCCTCCTCCTAGACTTGATCATGTTGCTGTTAGTCTTCCAGGTGGGAGAATTCTAATATTTGGTGGGTCTGTTGCTGGTCTTCACTCTGCCTCTCAGCTTTACATTCTTGATCCAACCGATGAGAAGCCTACGTGGAGAATCCTAAATGTACCTGGGCGCCCTCCAAGATTTGCTTGGGGACACAGTACATGTGTTGTTGGAGGGACAAGGGCTATCGTATTGGGTGGTCAAACCGGGGAGGAATGGATGCTAAGCGAGCTCCATGAACTTTCCCTGGCGAGTTCTGCCATTTAAAAATCAAGTGAATAAACGCTGCTGTCGTGAAGGGAATTACATGGCTCTGCTTGAAGTCGTGAATTTGAACATAAGTTTGCGGGAAAGGTTGTATTGGTCACTAACTCGACAAGCATTGCTCTGGTCAGAATGTGTATATTAAGTTCTTACGTTACGACAATGCATTTGCTTCAATGGTTGGTTCTGGCTCGAGAATAACTTTTCGCTGAGTGACATGAGACGAAGATTTTTGTGAGGTTGTGTGAGACTTTACCTACCCTTCAGTACGCATAATGAATTATTCTCCCTGAACAGATTTATTAGTGGTAATATATTAGGGTAGTTTCTCACTTGATTTTCCATGTGATGTTTTGTTCAAATTCTGTAAAAAAAAAAAAAAAGAGAGAAGGAAAATTGTATGTTAATTCCCGTAATTAGATATATTATATTTGATGGAAATCTCTATTGCTATTAGACGTTTCTTAACAGTGATCTGACAGTTATGGAAGACTAAACCAACGTTTTGCAACAGGTATGCCTGAAATATTTGTATATTGTTTATTTAGACTGTGCTGTGCTTAGTTAATGATGAAGTACATAGGTTTCTATTTTATACTCTTTGTCGGCGAGAGTGGAGTTTCTGTTAAATTTCAGTCTATTGACCAACAGAAATTCCTCGTGGTATCAAGTTGTGCTGCTGCACATGTTTTCTTTTTCAGAATCTGGTAACATCACCGACTCTTTTTAATATTTTTCAAGAGAACTTTTTAAATATAAATATATTTTTGATAAAAAAGACTTTCAAACAAGTAATCTACATGTAAGTGTATGATATTGTTGGAAACTTGAGACGTGATTTATAGCTTAAAAATCTTTCAATAATTCAGCAGCAGTTTTATTGAGTAATTTTTTAAGTTAAAATTAACACAATTTTTTTTTTAAAATTTATATGCATGGTAATTATTTTAACTTACATAAAAAATTAATTAATTCTTACATGTGACATCGTTTTTAGTTGTATTGTTATCAATTGTACTGAGAATGGTACATACTTTTTCTTTTTTTTTTTTAGGGAAGAACGATACACACTTATTATAACTAGTACAATAAGTAATTAGTTTGTGCATTATAAAAAAAAATAAAAATTTATACAAATAAAATTAATAATAAATAAATAAATATTTTTAAATATATAATAATTAAAAATTGTAATATAAATGTTTTTAACATATAAAGTATATTTTAAATTTATAATAAATAATTTATATTGTGATATAATATTTTTTAATTATTGATGATATTTTTTTTAAATATTAAAATTTAAGTTAGAACCAAAAATATTAAAAATGATTGATTGAAAGAGATTAAAAATATTGTCAAAGAAAAACAACTATAAACGCTCTTGTTATTGAAAATGTTTTTGTTTAATAATAATAATAATAATAATTATTATTATTATATAAAAAAAGGAGGAAGAGTAAGAGAAAGATGAATAGAGATATCATGTAATACATAAAAAAAAAAAAAACAAATTATATATAGTTTTTTGGCACACAAAACAATGTACTATTTATAGTTTGCAAATTCATTTTCCACCGTCCTTTCCTTTAATAATATTTTATCATGCTATAACTTAAGCTTTAACTTTTCATATAAAAAAAAAAACTTAAGCTTGAAAGAGATAAAAATAACATACAATTAGGTTGAAAATAATTAAACGTACGTAGAATAAATTAAAAACGAGTATCATCTGTACTATAGATATATTTAAACTTCAGAAATAAAAGGTTTATTTGGCACTGTCAAAAAGATTTTGATAATTGAATAACTTTTCAAAAACAGAAAAAAAAGAGATGAAGTCAAAGAAAAATCCGTTCAATAAATCCTGCAGAATTTAGTTGAAAATGATAAACTAAAGTAAAGTAAATGGTGGTTTGTACAGGGACGGGGCATCATCATCTCATAAAAGGTTTATTTATTTATAATTGAAAAGCATAGAGAAATTTGTCACTCACATTACCATTTTGTGAACGCCTTTATCACAAACTGCTTTAATTAATGCAAGCAACACATTTCACATACACAGTGGTAAAATAAATAAATAAACGTAGAGTTGAGAGAAAGAAAAGAATTGAAACCAAACAAGCCAAGTACAAATAGATAGGAGGACAAAGGATCCAACATATCATCGAACACTCACTCACATACTCACATATTCTCCGACCAAAATGCCGATTAACAGCGAATCTACGCCGCCACCGCTGATCGGCAAAATCGGGCCTTACACGGTTTTCATGACTCCACCGTCTACGCCCAAACCCTCCGACGACCCCGTTAGCACCAACAAGATCGCACCTCCGCCGCCTCAGATACCCAAAGCCGTTCCTTCCCCCAAACCCATCATCTCTGATTCCGACGATTCCGTTCTCGGCTTCTTCAGAAACGCCGTTACCAAAGTCCAAACTGGTGCGCACTTTACTCTTTTCTTTTCAACTCTTAGGTTAGGTTAGCTTAGCTTGGGTTCCCAAAACCAAATATGTCACACATTTGGAAAACTAAAAATTATAAAATTGAAACAAGACCTGGAGTTGCTCTATGTATGTTTAAGTCGTTTTTAGATTATTTGGATTTTGAATTTGAGTTGTTGAAAAGTGTGACAAATGTGATGGATGACGTGCAATCCGTGTACATGGTTGAATCATAACATTATCTATTTTTAGAATTATTTTGATTTGATATCTGGAATATAGATACATATAATGTATGACCGAGTCTTATGGGAATCTTTTTGGGCTATTAGGATTCTTCTTGGTGTTTTGATTACTCTTTTGGGCAAAAACGCATCTTTTTAATTAAAAATAAAATAAATTTGGTTCTATTTCGCCGAGATATATATGCTGGGTTGGAACTTGGAAGCAGTGGTTGCTGATGACCACGGATGGGTCCTATATTAAGTAAATTGAAGAATGGGTATGAAAACTGGAAACTGTGGCTGGGCATATTATGGTAACATATTATGTTTTCCTTATTCTAGTGAAGGAAATAGAAGGATCTAAGTGATTGTTCCTATATGTTTAATGCTTTTCAGTCTGGTTGAGCAAGTGCACTTTCTATTTCTAATGTTTTGGATTTCATGAAATTCTATGGATATGCATGTACTGCCCTCTTTTTTAACTTGATTTCAGATCCTATAATACAATATAGGACTTTGATTGAGTTTTTCATTTTTCTTGTATATTCTACTGATTGAATACCCATTGGCTTTCCTTTTACAGCCCACTCAAGTTTGGATGATCATTTGGCACGCTGGTTTGGATTGAATCAGTCAAAGTATCAATGGGCTCTTGACGATTATTATGAGAGCAAGGGAGTGGTAAGCAATTGATTGATAGTGGTACTAATATTTGCAAGATTAGTGTTTATATGCTTTTAGAATTGGGTTTTCTTCTGCTTGTTTTGATGTGATGACTCCTTTTGGTAGTCTGATTTGAACCAATGTTACCAAATTCGGTGGTTTAATCTCAGAACTGTGACTTGGTTCATGTGTACTTATTTGTGGTTCGTTTGTAAATTGGGTTGCTCCCATTTGCAATTTGATGCATCAAACATGATGAGCCAAAGTTGAGATAGAAGATATAGGGTGGTAGTGGTGGAGCCTCCAACTGTGACTTTTGGGTTTGGAATTTGCTTGTTTGATTTTTGGGGTGAATCTAGAACACTGATGGTGAAGTATGAGAAGGAGAAAGAGGGAAAAGGTGTTTGTTGTGACCTGGATCCCTTCTCCTGTAAATTCTGAACTTCACCTACAAAAATAAGGAAGTAGAAAGATGAAGAGAGTGGAGATAAAAATGGACTATAGTGCATATGTGTTTGTATTTTTTGTGTGTTTCACTTTCAAAAAACATGAGGTTTTGACTGTAGGAAAAAGGAGACAGTAAAGTGAAAGAAATATCGAACAAAGTACAGAGTGTTTGACTTGCCAAGAGTTGGTGGTAAGTAATACTACCTCTGTTTTGCAATTTTTGTTATCCTTGAATTGTATGAATGACCCTTTTGGTGATTCGTATGCTTTATGCAGGATTATTCAAAAGTGAGGTGTTGAAGACTCTTGCTTTGAGTATATTTATACCTTTGTATTTACATGTGGAGTAGAATGAATGCGTCTGATATGTCAAAGTTATTTGATCTACATCCATTGATATGATTCAATGGTTATTTTCCAACTCCTGCCAGTTGAGTCTGATTGGACAGTCTCTACCTGTAATCTAATTAGCAAGTTATTTTCTGGGGCAAATGTTTTGCTTTTGTATTGTAGTTTGGGTCATGTTTTTGGGCTTCTCATGATGGCAGGGTTGTGTCCTAAGCATTTTGTTTGTAATCTTAGGGGGTTAAACTCTGCGAAAACCCTATGCAAATCATTTCAGGCGATAGTGATTGAAAAATATTGTAATTTGTCTAGTAGTTGACTAGTTTTCATCTCACCGTTTTATAAAGGGATTATCTTGGGATCCTCTGATTTTATATAAACCGTATAGAATCTTAGCCATCAAAATGTTGAATTATGTAGTAAAAAAGTTGTAAAATCTTTGTTAGTATTTTAAAAGCATGATTAGTAAAAAAGCATTTTAAAATTAAAAAAAGCATTTTAAAAATGTCAAGAGTTATCAATTATTTTTTTTATTAAATTAGTATATCAAATATTACATGAATTCTCTAAATTTAAGTAAATTATTTAGAACATAAATTAAAAAGAAATATTTAAAATTATACGAAGTATTTGCATAATGAATTCAGGCAAAATTAAAAAATATTAAATAAGGTTATATAGAAATTACAATTAATTAAAAAATTATAAAAACAAAAGAATGAAAGAAGAATAAACATAAAAAAAAATTGGTCACATATTTAATGTTGGACAGAACATGTCTCTTTTCCTTTGGAGTTTCTAACAAGGATATGAAAATAAAAATAAAATAATACTGTAATACTACATCTTATTTTAATTAAAACCTTGCTTAAAAACGAAAATCGTGCTTAAACAAAAACCCTAGTATAAGGGCTGTGACTGCGAGGGGTTTTTCCGTGCCTTACATACTTGGACGTTCGCACCGCTTTCATTCTTTCTCCCTCCCACTTTCACTTGCAGGTGAAACGTAGCGTTTCGGCGGCAGCATGATAAGCGGAGGCATAAACTACGTCTCTTCCGCTCCGGCGTTCTCCAACGACGGGAAGCGCCTTTTCGTTTGCAGTGGCACCACCGTGTCCATCTTCAGCACCGCCACCGGCTTCCTCGTTTCGTCGCTGGAAGGCCACACCGCCGCTGTCACCGCTGTCGTGGTGGACCCCTCCTCCACGGTCTTAAGCTACTGCTGGACCGCTTCCGTCGACGGAACCATTCGCCACTGGGACTACTCCGTTCCCGAATGCGTCAAAATTGTTGACCTCTGCTTGCCCATTTTCTCTATGGTAACATAAATAAGCATTTGCCAATCATTATTCGCTTCCAAACACTTTAAACGAAAGGAATAGAGTAAATAAATTTTGTAACTTTATTTTCAGGTGGTGCCTTCGACATTGTCTCCGCGGGGAGAAGGAAAAGATGCGAAGACGCGGAATGTTATTGCTTACGTGTCTGTGTCAGTTCAAGGTAGAAATGCACCACCGGAAAGTCGTCGCAATTCTCTTTGTGGACAGATTAGGAAGTGTAATTTGATCAACTTTCGCACTGTTAGCAAACTTATCTTGAAAGAGGTAAATTATGAAAGGTTTAACTATGAAAAACAGCTGAACAGGTTTCAATTAATCATGTATTCGCTGCTAATTATTTATGTGGAGCCAGGGTCGTTGGGATGACGACGAGTCAGACCTAAATCAAATTTTAAGAAATATATTTTTTTTTAACTTAAATGAGAGAGTTATATATTAGGTCTTTTGTGAACATATACTTTATAGAAACTAATAAAAAATAATTTTTTTTGTTGGTGGGTCTAAAGCCTAAGTTTTAGTTTACCTTGGGTCAGCCCTGTGCAAAGCTTATTTTGTTGTTTCTTAGAGAAGAACACAAGTGAATATAATTAAGGACATTTTAGTTAAGATGAGAAAGGAGGGAGGGGAGGAGTGGCGAAAGAGCAATGCTCAAAACTTTATGTCATTTGGACTGCTTCTTTTATAGTTTTTAATTCAGAAACTTTGTAATTAGAAAACCCCTGAAGATGGTGATTTCCAAAGCGTTGTCTACTTGGTACTAATATATCCTCTAACCAGAAATGATTTGATTTATATTCATTGGTTCATCCTCAGATGCTGTGAGTCAATATATATGAGAATGCGATTTAATTGTTATTTTTTGTTGTTGTTGCTTAAGTGTATGCATGTTCTCTCACTTTTTGACAGACTGAACGACCAGAATCTTTAAGCATTAGTCCCTCGGGAAATTTTTTGGGTATAAAACACAAGCGGAAACTTATTATATGGGAAGTTCCTAAAATGGACTCTGATTCTGCTGTGCCTCAGAAGATCACCCTGCATCATACAAAGACCATTACTTGTCTTGCATTCCATCCGACGGAGAGAACTGTGGCTGCCGGTGATGTAACTGGAAGAATTTTAATTTGGAGTGGATTTGGTGCTCAGAAGTTCCTGAACTGTAGTGGATTAGTGGATGGAAGATCAACAATGGATGAGGAAAATAAGGATGGGGTAAGGAATAATGATGATGCTAAATCAGGCGTCACATGGCATTGGCACTCTACTGGAGTGAGATGTCTATCTTTCGCATCAGATGGAGCCTACCTCTACTCAGGTAAATAATATTGCCTGAAGTAAATAATAAAAGTCATTGAACTGGGGAATATGTTTTTTCAAACTCTCTTACTCATGTCTAGCAATATAATTTATTGTTTATATTGGCTTCATTTGATATCCAGGTGGGAGAGAAGGAGTTCTCGTGCTTTGGCATATAGTCCAACAAAAGAAGAAATATAATGCAGAAATAGGATCTCCAATTCTGTATATTGTAGAATCCCCTGATCCATCACTTTCCTCAGTAAGGATTACTAATGTGTAGTTGGACATATAATATAGTTAGAAGTCTATGGATCTGCCTGACAATTAGTTCATTATTGTTTAACTAATTAAGGGTCTGCAGATATCTTGTGCAGATAATCAAATTAATATATTGAAGATGTCATCGCCTCGAATGGAAATAATAAGGTCTATTTCTGGTATCAAGGTTAGTTCCTATGTTTGTTCTCTTTGTATTCTTATTTCTCTGCTTACTATGTCCTAATATTATTCTTAATGCACTGGAAAACCATTGATTTTGATTATCTGACAATATTTTAGAAATTAGTTCATTTTGTTGTTGTTGCTTGCATAACAACTTGCATTTGCTTGAACTTGATATAACCTTTACATTTTTTGTTTTTGCAGCCCCCTTTGTCTTCTCAAGATATATGTGAAGGCCTTTCCATCCGAGCTTCCTTTGACTGCACTTCTGGTTTAATGGCTGTACAAACACAGAACTATGGCATCCAATTCTACAGCATGTTTGCTGATCGCGAAGTTTATGAGGTAATATCTTTTCAAGCTTTTTTTTTAATTTCTTGATATGGCTCGATCCCACCCCTACTCCTACCCAAAAGAAAAGGAAAAAAATGGCTTTAGTCTTTCTGCAAAGGAAATGATCAGTTAGCACTAAATTTTTATTTAATTATTATTTCAAGTTAAAAACCTAGAGCATAGACACTGTTGCTTTTACCTCTATATATGTGGGTGCAGAGTTGGGATAAACTGTATTTTCATTGTATTGAGCAATTTTATTTCTACCTCTTCTCCCTTGTTTCTTTTCCCCCACATTTTTCCATATTATGAAATCTCAGTCCATTTAGTTTAATGTTTTAACAAGATTCAGATATATTTCATTATGTTTTTTAAGTTCTCATTGTATTTTTAATTTATGTTTATACTTTATATTGATCTGCTGTTTGGTTGGGTATTTCTGCCTTAACTTATAGTTAATTTTAAGGTGTGATAACAGCATCGAAATTAAACACATTAAATGTATAATGTTGATTTTTTTTTTCTGCAGGTTCAAGTCTGTGAAAGAAACCATCAATCAGTTGATGAGGTCACGGTATGTGCTAGTTACATATAATTTCTTCTAGATTGATATATTGACAATCTTTGGTTGTTAGTATTCTCACATCTTGTCTCAGCCTAACATTTGATTGATGATTAATCTGCTCAATGGAATATTGTGGTTACAGGTGGTTGTGAGCTTGGTGGAGCTGTCTGTTGATGGCTCTATGATGGGTACAGTTGATGTCAGGCTTCCTGAAGATGGAATAGGAGGCGGTCTTATTTGTTTGAAGTTTTGGGATTTGGATGATAACAAGAGATTTTCACTATCCACTGTTATTTATGAACCGCACAGGTTTGTCCATGGACTATTTTATCAAGGAAAATTAAAAAATCTTAAGTTTTATCATGGTTATATAAGTGGGACCACATAATGTAGGCATATAGGTGACTTAATAGAATGGCTTGACTTATTCAATTGTTCATTGTTGTGGTTGATTTTTTGTAACTATTCTATAACTCTGCTAGAATTGCATTTCTACCTTGTCAAGCTGAATTTTAGGGGTGTAGTGCCTTTAGATATATTAGAAAGTGGAGTTGATGCATATCTACCTACTTATTGATAGGGGTGCTCATATTTCTGCTGTTGCTTTCCATCCAACTCGTCCTATGGCTGTCAGCTCATCCTATGGTCGAGATTTTAAGGTAATTTTTGATAAATTGTTATGTATGCTTAGGATTTGTTTCTGGTGACACTTATTTACACTACTTTTACATATTTCAGATATGGGTCTGCAAGGAAGAAATTCAGCAAAAAGGCCAGATGGTTCAGAATTCTAGTTGGATGTGCCATGCTGTTGGGTCATACAAGTATATAATCCTACTTTGATTGTTAGAATTAACCAATATTTGCTTGTGTAGGCTATAGATGTTGAAGAAAAAACCAACCAATATTTTACCATTTAAGCTTCCCCAAACCTCTAATCCAAATGGGTTGTGAACTTGTTATAAAGGGAATAATTTTATTGAACAAGGTAGTTATCATTTAAATATCAGAAGGGTCAACAGATTATGAATATCAGATAAGATCATAAGAACAAAGTGTTTCTCCTAGATTTCTTTTTAAATAAATTAAGAGAATTAGTAGTGGCATGAAGTTCTCTTTAGTTTCCAGAGATTCCTGGCTGAACCCCTTAATGTGTGCAGCTGTTTTATTTCCTTTATCATTTTGTTGGTTTTGCACTTTGAAGTATTTCATTTTGTTGTAATTTGGCCCCTTGGCAGCACTTAAATAAGATTACTTATTTGCAAAATGAAGAACATAATTATATTGTTTAGCAGGATGAGCAAAATATGATTTAGCCGCTGATTGCTTCTGTTTGAAATTAAGTTGATTATATGACTAACATATTGTCATGATCTGGATGCATTGGGCCTTTGCAGAAATAAAGCCATTGGAGCTGTTGCTTTTTCAGCTGATGGTTCTGTGCTGGCAGTTGCAGCAGACACTCTTATTACATTGTGGGATCCTAATAATAATGTCCTCGTTGCTGTTATAGGAGAAACTCCAAGGGTGATCTTCTTGAACCCTGGTCCCTGATCATCCCTATTACTTTTATTACCATTGTGGGATCCCTTTTGTTGTATTTGAGTGTTCATGCCTATGATATTGCTTTTGGGTTCTATATTTTAGGACTCATTAATTAGTACTTATACTTGTTCCTCCTATCTCTAATTTGTTGTATGTTTTCCCCAGCCTATTACGAGCCTCATCTTTGCTGGAAAGTCAGATTATCTTCTGTCTGTATGTCATGGTTCAAAACCACAGCTGTCTGTTTGGAGTATGTCAAAGTTAGCTGCATATTGGTCATACAGTCTCCAAATAGAAGGTTTGAAGATTTTATTTCATTTTTTATGATGTACTGACTATGATTTCACATGTCTGTTGTATTAAATTTTAGTATCATTCAATTTCTACTGTCTGTCTTGACTCTTCCAATCAGTAGAACTTGTCTAAATTCTAGGTTGATATTTTTGACTTTTGTTCTTTACATATTAGCATATACTGTTTATCTTTCTAAACTTACGACTACATGATGAGAATACTGTTGATCTGACAAAATTTTGATGCATTTCATGCAGCTGTTTCCTCTGCAATAGATTTGTCATATTTTGCTGTCCTTGTTCTCCTTCCCGAATCAAATGAATGTACATTTAAAGGTGATGGAGTAATCTTATTATTCAATGTGGCAGATCCTGTTCCTGTGGCTTCCTGGTCTGTAACTAAGGTATGATCCCTTTGTGTCTCTTTGAAAAATTCTGACTATAGGCCAA
The DNA here is from genome assembly GCA_014843725.1 of Amphicarpaea edgeworthii. Lineage (NCBI taxonomy): Eukaryota > Viridiplantae > Streptophyta > Magnoliopsida > Fabales > Fabaceae > Amphicarpaea > Amphicarpaea edgeworthii. Next base: position 23,070,117 of record CM026324.1, on the reverse strand, counting down.
AAGTTGAGTTATCAACTGTCAGCTTTGAGAATGGTTTCCAATGGTTTTGAATTCCACATTGCTAGTACTCTTAGGGAGTTTATTGTGCATAATCTCTATTTAATGAAGAAATATATGATATTTTAATTCTTAGTGTTACCAAATATTGGTTATTAGAGTGTGGGATTTAGTGTAATTGCATTCAACCTGAATAACATTGCAGCTTTCACCATTTTGTCTTTTGCAGCCAAAACCAGTCTTACCAATGGCAAATAGTGTTCCATCATGGAAAAGCAAAAATCCACTATGGCTTATGGCTGATTGTGTTGCAAACAGTTAACAAAAAAACAGAAGTATAGCTGTCGATACACATGCATGCGCCCATACACACTAAAACAAAAATTGGCTATATTACAAAAATAAAAACTAGAAAGAATATGTTCATTCCCAATTCATAAAAGTTGGATTGAAATCACCTGCCCCACTTTTTGTGCCCCACCAATAAGAATCTGACACGTCATTAAAAATAATTATCTTTATTCTTATGTTTTTTTTATACATTTTCAATAATAATACTCCTAACTTATATGAGGTGTCAGATTCTTATTGGTGGAACACAAAATGAGGCAAAGAGTGGGGTTGGTGATTTCAATCCATAAAAGTTAACATATAAATTAGAAACCTCAAAATAGAGAAAGAAATAAGTGAATCTAAAAATAAAAGTTTAAAGGTTTGTATGATTTTTAAAATAATTTTATAAAAGTTAATTGACTTATCATAAATGTAAGACTGATTGCCTAACAGTGTCAGGGCTTAATTTTATACAACTATTTTATATTGTTAGTACATCACCTTTAAACTCAACATAAAATTAGTCAATAAATGAAACAAAAATGTAAGAAGACGTTAATTAAAAAAAAAAAAAAACAGTAGCCTAAGACAATTAGAAACTAGTCTGTGTATTGCCTTTGAGATAGAATTAGAAACTAAATTTTCAATTTTATTTCCCCCCCCCCCCCCAGGTATGCTTGATAACCTCAGAATAGAAATAGATAATAATTCAAATTGTTTAGGAATTGCATCAATATTGATTTTTATTTTTTATTTTTTTTTAATCCATCTAGTGCCTCACTGAATTCTTTAGTATGCTTGAAGATTTATGTTGCTTGGCTTGTTCTTTTCTGTCTTGCTCTTTTTATTCAGGCCAAAGGTGGGAGGCTTGCTTTTCTCCAAGGAGATCCATCGGAACGAGAAGTTGTTGATGGAAAACCAACACAGACACTGCTTGCGTATATAAATGGAGATCATGAATATGTCATCTTTCATTCATATGGCAAAGAAGCCCGTGAGCTTAGTATGACTAAGCAGGATGATCTTGTGTTTGAAGAAACAGGTGTGATGACTTTATTTCATTTATATTATGTTTTGTTCAGGTTTTTACTGTTCTGCTCCATGTGTATGGAAGAAGGTAAGAAGTGAGAGGAGCTAATCGTGGCCACACAATTAAAATGAATGGTTAAGCTTAGATTTAATTGAAATGATCTTGATCATTCGTGTTGGTTATGTAGCCAAAATTAACTCCTCTAATGCTCTTTACTAGAAATGTCCCATAAAGAAAGAAAGAATGAATTGTATTGTTAAAAATCTTGAACCCTGTTGTCTTATATTTTAGTATGTTAGGCTTGTGGTAAATAATTCTTCCATAAATAGATCTTATTTTATGGCCATGAATTTCAGGGCAATTTGGATACACATCAATTTATGGAGAGCTACCCAAGTTTGATTTGAAAAGGAAAAGTGCTTCTTCATCAGTTTCATTTGCTGCTTCCGCTTCCAAGAGGCCTTGGGAGACCATATTTAGTGGATCATCAAATTCGTTGCCACCTCTCACTAAATTGTGCTCGGAATTTTTGGAGTCCCTGTTGGAGAGAAGGACAGCAACTGTAGAATGACACACTACCGCCAAGGGATGATGTTTGTTTCTTTGATGCCATCCAGCAGAGCTCAAGAGGCATAAGGACTACTGGGCTTGAAGTTAAGATATTTGAATGCTATGTTCCCTTCAAGACTTCTACCTGCTGCAGGTTGGTCTGGTATTAGCAATTTGCCATTTTCACATGGTGGGACTGTTTGTCAAATTAGCTGATGCAGGAAAAGATGGGACAACAAAGATTTCAGCTTTAAGTGGTTGGCTAGATGGCTTGGAATACCTGAGTTAGCGTGACCTTTAGTTATATATTCTTTAATTTTCAATTTTTCAGTTCTTGGATGGGGCTAAAATTTTGACAGTAATGAATGATAGTAGTTTGCAGTGTTGCAATGTCGTAAGCTTGTAATCAATGTCAACGAGTCTAGGTAGTATAGCGGTGAATGCTTATGGAAACTACAGTTCCTATGTCTAAATATAGTGATAATTTGCTTTTAACCTCTTCACTGTTTATTCTTTTTTCACCCAATTTCTTTGTCTATTTTATCTTGGTGAGGTATGAAACCTATACAATATCCCCCACCCCATTACATTACAAAATTATTTGAAGCCTGCATCCCACAGGAAGAGGGCATTATAATATAAGGTTTTTTAATGAGTATCATAGGTATTGATTTATAAGAATATAATAAAAAAAGTAGTCACTTAGAAAGTAAATATAATTATGATATTTTGCATGTATTAGATACTAGCATTCTCTAAAAATAGAACCTTATTGGGATGGTATCTTATAGCTGGACCACATGTTGAAAAATAAGTATTGAGTAGATGTGATACAGTCATACAGATGGAACAATGGGAAGTACAAAAGGGAGGATAGGACCACGTAACCGAAACCGATTTAATACCGCAAACGACTATCAAAGAACATTATGACATTGGTTTAATTCGTTGGACAATGTCCCTGTGGTTTCGCAAAACATTGTCAGAAATTTATTATAACAATCTGATTGCATGTCATGGTCACCACCTCCCTCACCCTCAACACAGCCTCAGGAATATGCATCTATTTAATTTAATATTTATTGTTTTTTCTTAAATGTCGTTATGCCCTTTCTTGTGTTCTTAAGTGCTGCAACTTATTGCATTGATTTGGGAAATGAATAAACGGATGCAAAGTAGATAAGAGCTATGTATGTATTGGTCCAACTGAAAGGGACTCCTTCCATTCAGAATTTCATGTTTTATTGTTGGAAGGATACTCTAAAAGTCTTAACCATAGTTTTGGATTATTGTTCGAGGATACTCTGAAAATGTTAAACTACAAAGTAGCTTCCAAATTTCTGAATGAGCTTGTGGTCCTAGAAACACAAATGTTAAAATATTATGACCAAAAAAATCTGAGACATTTGTGTGAGAAAGTCATTTGCTTCACGTGACTTACCTCCTCTTTGTCAATATATACATTTCAGAGGATTTTTACCAAAACGGGGATCATATAAAAACTCTTATGATGGCGTAGCCTTATTACATCGGTTATATATTTATTACATCGGTCTTCTTTATAACCGATTTAAAAATTACAAAAATTGCAGAAGTTCGAGTGGCACCTCTCCACTCAAAGTAACCCATGTCATGTAAATAGTTTCCATATGAACCCATTTTGGCATATTGTTCAAAAAATTACTTATTTTGGCCAAAAAAACCCATTTTGAATTCGTTCTTCTGTGTGTTTCTGTTTAGTTTTATAATTCTAAATTCTTGCTAGGACATTTTTTTTATACGGAATAATACTACTAAGTTGAAGTTCTGTAATAAAAATGCATAGCCTCCGGCCTTTTCTTGTTTGACAATTACAAGCCTCAACTCGTAAATACTATACATTTTTTGGTCCAACGTTAACTATCACAAAATGATAAAATAGTATATTTTGTTAAGCAATATTAAATTATTAATATTTAATATATCATTGGTTGCATCATTAATTCCTTCTAGTCTTTTCTAAGTTAAACTACCTTCAATTGATATAATGATAATTTGTCAAAGATTCATTCTCCCTAGCTGCTTGCCGAACAACTTTTTAGGCTGCTACTGCTACTAGGGGCAACTTTCAACATGACACATACATAAAATGATAAATGCAAGCCTTTGATTAATTGAGTTAACTTTGAAAGCATGTATTTGACATCGAAACCTACCACTTCATCATCAAACGCCGCTCATTTACTGTTATTTTTTTGTATTTGTTTATGCAAATGTATTTTATTTTATTTTATAAGTCCTGCCAACGAGTAATTAAACCCATAAAATATAAATTAATTACCGTGACTAACAACAAATACATTTTTCCCACACCCCAATTTCGTTTTTCCCCCTGAAAAACAAACGCAGGAGATGCAACGAAACCCATAACAAATATATCATATACTATGCTGTCTACGGATTTGGTTGAGATAACATCAATGCAAATCAGTTCATGTGAACGCCCAATTGATATATTCATTCATATTTACTATAAATAAATAAATAATGTTCTGATTCTGAAGTGCAGCATGCAGTTTCAAATGTAGCATTCTGCATATGGCAACTTGCGTGTGACAGCCAATAAATCCATCAAACTAATTCACTGTTCTTCTGCTCCATATTATAAATTATAAATACATTAAAATGTAAGTCCCTTTTCTAACCATAAATAATATCGCAATTAAAATGGGCTTGAAAAGTAGGAGCCATCATTCATTATGCACAAAGCACAATCTATTTCCAAAGAAGCGAGTTAAACCTCATAGTCACATCGTGTAGAAAAATTGCAAAGAGTGGACCTATCACTTCCTTGTTTCACAAAACTAGATTGATTAGTGCACGAAATAAACAACTTTGATGTGTCATTTCCTCTGGAGTTGCCGACATAATGGATCGAGTTCAATTACAATAAATATTTCACATCCACAATAATAAATATATAATATATATATATATATATATATATATATATACAAGCTTGCAATTGAAAAAGAAAGGCATGCATATATGTAATGTAACTCCTAGCTAGCTAGCTATCTTAACTTAATTAAGTACTTCCAATGGAGTCGTCAAGCAAAGACATTGAAAAAGAGCTGTCATATTCATATTCCAAATCCTCAAAACCCCAGAACTCCTCCTCTTCCTCTTCTTCTTCCTCTGGCATTTTCCACTTCTCTATATCCGTTTCTCCTTCCTCCATTATCTCTAATATCTGTTCATTCATAAATAATAATTAATATTGTCAATCAATCCGAAATTATGTTCAACAAATTTATAAATATAATTAAATGACACTATAAAAATCATTTACACTATCTTCTCAAGATTAAATTATTTGTGATGATTATGAATTGTACATACTGTCAAGCATTATTGCTTTATGTTATGCGTGATTCACAGCAAGAACAAGAGGCCCACAATCCCAATGAATTGAATGCCTTTCATCTCTGTGTTGTGTTGTGTTGGATAAAGGTACAAAACATCACTCAAGGTGACATGGAACCTAATATAACCTACACATTTAATTTCTTATATATTGTATATTTTATATCAGGTGTCCTGTTAGCACAAAGGATAAAATTAGGTAAGAGAGAACATCAAGTGATTAATCAATTTTCATGGCCGCCATTGGCACTGAGAAAATAATTATATGATGAATCTAATCCTGGATCAGATTTCTGACTGCTAAAAATGATGACCAAATAAAATAATAAAACGAGAGCTGACAATAAGGGCATTATATTTAGGAAGTTTGATTGTTTTTTTTTTTTTTTGGTAACCGGAAGTTTGATTGTTTGAAACCATGAAACTGATCTTAATATATAGTATAGTTTATTGGTAACTTGGAAACCGACTAAAAGGCAATAATTGGATTGGTGAACACGCCACACATGCTAATAATAGATAATATCACAATTTGACAAAGCTCAACAAGTTGAGGAAATTAAAAATAATAATAATAATAATAATCAATAAACCCTACATAATAATAGTAATATTACTTGAGTCTTGAGGGAATACTAATAGTAATAATATAATATAATTAAAAAATAGTATTGCTTCTCTTTTGTTTAGAAGTATTTATTATTTGAAGCATTTTGTGTGTATTACTTGTGAACTTGAAAGCATTGTTAGTGGGATAAAAAAATGACAAGTGGATGCGTAGCAATCTGCTCCACGTTTCAATTGACAGAAATAATTTAATTTCCGACGACACATCAAATGTGTTTTACTTGTGCAATATCGTGGTAGTTATACCAGTCATTTTATTGCTCCCAATTAATCTGATCACCAAATCGATCCAAGTTGGTAATTAGTTTCCTTGGCAACAAGAAAACTGATGGAAAGAACATGAACATAAATGTTAGGGAGTATCTTTAAGATGTCAATTAAAAAAAAATATATATAAAAAGTATTTTAATACAGTATATCAATATAATGTATATATATTTTTTTAGAATGATAGTTCATTTTATTTGATTTTGTTTAATCTAATTTTCCAAATGCTAATTCCTTTTAAATTTATTTGATAAAATAAATACTTAATTTAATAAAATAAATAATTATCTATTTTAACCGTATGTTTATTTAAGTTATTTCTACTTAAAATAAATAATTTTTTATTTATTTAAAAAAGTACATCTTATCCTATTTATTTATAAAATAATCACATATAAGATAATTATTTATTTTAATTTATTTTAATTTTAAACAAACACATAATTATCCTAGTTAGCAATAGGATTGGTCCCAACAAGAGTAGTAGAAGTCCAGCCCTAGATGGCTAGATCCCAGACGGTTGCATGGCTTGGGACTTTCACTACGTCAACCAAACCACCCAAATAAATTAATTAATAGATTATTTAACGAAATAGTACTAATTTATAAGTCCATCAAGCTTAAAAATATTTTTTATTAACGAAATAGATTTTTTTTTATTAAGAAGATACTATTAATATATCATCACTATAATTTTTTAAAAGAAAATATTACACTCTTTATTATAGGCTAAAATTGATTAGAAAATACATTTTTTTTTTTGTAAATACTATATAGTTAACACTCCTCAATTTTGAACATAATTTTCAATAACTAGCAATTTATTATTAATTTCTTAATCTATTGTAAAAGAAGGCAAAGAAGCGAATCCAAATGCAAGAAACAAGTGTAAGGTGGTACCTCACTCATGGTAGGTCGCCAAGTAGAAGATGCCCTAATGCAAAGAGAGGCTGCGAAGGCAAATCTTTTTAACTCTGTCACATCATAAGCCCCTTCAAGCCTTGGATCCACCAACTCTTCTATCTCACCCTTGCTCAATATTGGTTTAGCCTATTTGTTATTCAAAATCAAAATAGTGGAATACATGGTTAATTAATTAGTGCACCAAAAGCGTCTAATTAATAGTAATGACTTAACCAATAGTATATGTTAAAAGTCACCGTTCATTTAGAGTAGGCAAAGTCTAGAAGAAACCCACCCAAATGGAACACGCCAAGTTAAGCTTGTTTACTTACCCAGCTATGTAAGCTTTGGTGAGACCCATCCACTGGTTTTCTTCCAGAGATTACTTCTAACAAGAACACACCAAAGGCAAATACATCTGTCTTCTCATCCACTACTCCATGCAAGTAGTACTCTGGGGCCAAATGTCTGCAATATATTAAAACCATATCCATTTTCAAACCATTCATATTCATATATTTTTAAAAATCATTGAAAGGGTCCATGAAATGAAAAGATGAGTACCCAAATGTCCCCTCTATTGGGGCAATTGAATGATGAGTCCATTGAGATGGAAGCCACTTTGCTAGTCCAAAATCAGATATCTACCACAATCATATAACATAATACTTTTGGTAAAAACACACTGTATTTGAAACATTGATTCAGCTAAAATAGGTAAGTTAAGTGCTGCAGATTAAAAGGACCGACCTGTGGCTCAAAATCTTTTGTTAACAAAATGTTTGAAGACTTAATGTCCCGGTGGATTATTCTCCTCTTGCAACTCTTATGCAAGTAGTGAAGGCCACGTGCTGTTCCAATGCCTATCTTATGCCTTGTTTTCCACTCTAAAGGAGGCAATTTTTCATCTACAAGGAAATTTCACACACTATTAAAACACTTTTTCATTTTTGCAAACCCAGAATACATGACATGTTTTGCTGCCAGAATTTCAATTTGTATGAGAAAAAAAAAGTTTTTTTTTTTTTTGGAGATAAAAAAGTACCATGCAGAAGAGATGCAACAGAACCTCTGGTAGATAGCTCAAAAACAAGGTAAAGGCCATTGTCAATACAACAGCCCAGAAGAGGCAACACGTTGGAATGGTTCACATGACCAATTGTACCAATCTCTGTCAAAAACTCTTTCTCCTTTCTCTCATCCCTCGTAGTTCTTGTGAGTCTCTTCACAGCAATTTCCTCACCACCATTCACTGTTCCCTTGTAAACCTCTGCATACCCTCCTTTTCCCACCAGATTCTCTGCCACAAGAAGAAAAAAAAAATGTTAACTTCTAACTCTCAGAAACTGGAACAAAGAAAGTAAAAAAAAAAAAAAAAAACCTTAATTTTTCAAAACCTGAGCTGAAGCCATTAGTGGCATCAAACAACTCTTCATAAGAGAAGCACTTCCAAGAGGGTCTTCTAGAAGGCTCTTCTTCAAGCGGAAGAATCTCAAAGTTATCTTCACTCCTTGGACTCGGAATTTGTTCCCTTGAACTGCGCCTTCTCAAGGAGAAGAGCCTCTTGAAGCCGTTTCTCCGAATATACTTCATTGCAATAAACAAATCTTCCAACAGGGGACTCTGTTTCATGCAGAGCAGAACAGAGGAAAAGTGAAGAAGTAAGACCGCGTTTGGGTCTCACAAACATAGAGACAGGACAGGCACGCGGTCGTAGGTTTAGTTGAAATGAAGGTGTGTGTGGCGTAAGGAGGGACCGTTAGAGAAGCTTAAATGCTTTGTCTCGATTATGATTATCTCTGCAGGATGGGGTGACCCTATTATCCTCTCTATTTAACTTGCTTTCAATTTTGTTAATTTAGCTAATTAATTCCCATGCTTGTCACAAATGTGATAGTAACATATCTTTCTTATTCTTAATCCCCTCTACAACTACAACTAGAACTAAGACATGCGTGTTCCATGACTACTTCAATTAGTGTGATGTAATCAAATAATTTGTCAATATTTAATACTCCTATCATTCTTAGATATTTTTACACATAAATCTAATAAATAAATGAAAAAAATACTTACTGTTTTTTAGGGAAAGAAAATACTTACTATATACTAAATAAACTAATGTTTTTGGATGAAAAAAGGGAAGAATTGGAGAGAACCAACCATCATCCCATGTGTCAGTTTCTGAGTGTGCTAGTAGATAGCCATATATCCAACTAAGGTAATGGTTCAGCCGTTCAGGTAAACTACTTTGCATTTATGATGGAAAACGAGCTGTAATGAAAAAGTAGCTTTTTTTATTGTCAAATTATTTTCAGACCATGTTTATGTTTTAAAAGCGATATTTATTGTATCAGCGCTCCGTTTTATGAAATGTCTCTCTGAATATTGGAAGCTATCCTGAGATTAGTGCAAACTTCAAACGGTTAATATAATTATCTTTTAAAAAGTAGTGGTAAAATTCACATTATATACACTAAAAGAAAATGTTAATGTTGGTGCCCATTTAACGTAGTTTGTGGGGTTTGACTATTGTTGAATGAATGAAATCCTACATGATATATGCTTTGGTATATCATCATTGTTCAATACTTCAATATTTTCTTATATTTTCCCCCAAATTTTTATAATTACCAAACAGCTGATTAGTTTTGCTTATTTGTTTGTGATAAAATTGAGAATTGAGATCATTATTGTTTGGATTCAATTGGATTTTTTTGCGCTTTTCGAAGCTGGAAAATTGATGTTGATCATGCAACGGTTCCACGTGCCATGGTCCATAACTTTTTTTTTTTATTTTATAAATCGTATTATTTGACAAAAATTAAATTATCTTTCTTTAAATTTCTTTAAATGAAAGATAAAAAATATTAAAATGAAAAATACACTTAAAAGAAACATAAATAAAACATGAAAATCGAGTCCAAAACAGTGGAGGAATTAATAAACACCTAACCCCTTTATATGTGAAGCAGTTAAATCCCAAATCCTTTTTTTTCTTCTTAAGCGCATCAAGGTTACAGAATAATCAAATTAATCTCACGCCACCAGACTAGAAGATTCTACACAATTATTATAACATCACTGGATAGAGATCAACTTCAAATGTAATCAATTCGTACGTAGTTATTGATCTGGTTCAGTACGTTCTAATGTTCTAGGCAATGCATGTGTTCATTTCAAGTAACAAAGGACATGTCATCCGTTTATCATTAACCAAAAGAGAAAGGTCTAGTCTAGCATAATACTATAAAACAAGCAAGCAAACAAAACTTGATTTCATTCATTAGGTAATCTACATCTACTCTCATGATGATTCGTTGTTATTATATATACAATCCGTGACATTCATTAATTATTTGAATTAATATTATGGGGAGAATGGATCAAGCATTTTTTATTTTTTTTCAGTGGACGATTGATTATGGTTTAGTGGTTAGGCACATGTTATATATACGGTGACACGATTATTTTTTTCATTAATAATTTTGTCTAGTTATTTTTCTTAATATTCCATACTAGTTAGTCTTAAAAAAACTTTGGTCAATCTTGCATCAACAACCGATTGACTGCTTATATAATTGTTATTTCTCTCCCTCTTTTTCAAGGCACTAAAATGGTCTTAGATTGTGAAATTAAGGTTACACTGAACTGTAATTTGATTTTCTTTAAGCAATGCGGAAAGAGACTTAAAGACTTGTAACTTTCCATTTTTTTTTTATCATATTTAGATTTGAATCCTTCGTAATATATTTTTGTTCCCTTGAGCACTTTTTGTGCATTTTATTTGAAAAGTTAGTATAAAGAAAAATAAATTATCATTCAAATTCAATTTGAAATCAATAGAGTCACGAGGTTTGACATATACTATACTTTTTTCACTATACGTGTAAATATATATGTACATGGTGCAGCAGGACCACTAGTGTTGAATCAATGGTGATATTTAGTTTTGGTTCTAACATAAACTTGGAAGCTGGAAGACAAAGTCTCTTTCTGACCAACTACTTATGTGTAAACATGAACGTGTGGTCACCTTTAGCCATTAAAGTTGCTCAGCTAGGAGCACATGAACAATCTCCAATGAAAATTTGAACAGAAGCTGCAAGGCATGCGCTATGATATGCTCTTTTCTATCATCTGCTAATTCACGAGCTTCACATATATACTTCCCTCTCTAGCCCTCTCTAGGTGCTATGATATGCTTTTGTCTATACAGTATATTTTAATCCCCGAAGGAACCAAAATTTGAGAGGCCCAAAATTTGGAAAATAACTATTCAATCACGCTCTCTTTAGATAAGGTGCTATCTATTCTCTCCCCTCAATGACTGACGATTTGTACACAACAATAAGAACAAACTAGGATGAAATCAATGTACTGTATCATTATTCATTAGGACGTTAAAATTTGAGTTTTGTCTTTGATTTGTTTCTTTCTATTTATACAATAACTCTTGTTACGTGGTCAAAAGGATCATTGATTAAAGACAAAGAGTGAGATAAAATAATGAGATTTTCAATTAATGTAAAATAGTAAGTAATCTCAATGAATGTATTAGAGAGCCTTATTGGATGGATAAATAGATTAGGTTTCTTTTCTTGTGTTCATCAACCAATATAACCCACAAATATCAAAATTTGATTAGCGTGCAAGGAATGCTTATCTTGGCAGCATTTTATCAATTCAATGAACAATATTTATGCATGCATGCCCTGTATGTATAGTATTTAAACAAAGACCCTTGTTTATTGGCATAATGCCAAATTCAATCATTTTTCATTATTCTCAAAATTTACAACAGACAAATAGACTATTAAAAAAAATTATATCATAAAAAAATTAAATAAATTACACTGAAATTTCCTAAAGTTTCATAAAATTAAATTTTTTCCCATATTCCTGATCAATTGTCTAAGCCTACTACATTCATTAATTTCTTTAATTGTTCAAAAAAATATTTCATTGAGATCTCCTGTACAATACACTAATCTCTCTTAATAGTTAAAAAAAAAAAATCATCCTGTTAATAACACTGTAAATCTAACATGCATACAACGAAGAGTAGGTCAAATTTGTCAAATTTCTAGAAATACACCTTGTGCATGCGTTAACACTAATAGAAAATGACTGATTTGAGAAAAATAAATGTGTCTTTTTAGTAGCTGGTAAGCTCATACTCCACAAGCAAACATATGTATGTAAATATCACATTTCACACATTTATTATTTAAACTAAATGAAAATGAAATGATTTAAATAAAATAAGAAACTAGTGTCTGTTGTTTTACAAGTCTTTTTTCCGTATCTGTATCTGATCCATTTCCTTGCCTACCAGTTTTGTTTTTCTTTTTCACTTTTCTTTTGTTGGTCAACTTGGCAGGCCAGAGAGTATTATCTGAATTCAATTTTATAGCGTGGGGGTTTGTACAATAAAAAAAAAAAAAAATAAAAAAAAATATATATATATATATATATATATATATATATATATATATATATATGCACTGCTCAATTGAATTCTAACCTATTAATTAATTTGAAGAGACGTTGAAGCCTGGAAACCAACACCAAACCTTAGGCACCTTTAAGCTTCAGAGCCTAACTTACCTTTGAAAATAATAATTTTTCACTGTGTATTAATGTTGTGTGGATCTGAAAATTTAAGTTGCTTAGAAAATATTTTTTTATGGGAAGAGAATAATTGAATAAGTTAGTTTTTTTTATGTGAACAGTTACACGATCTGACAAATCAAATAATTATTATTTTGTAAAATCATTTATGTTGAAATCAATCAATTTTTTTTTGATGAAAACTAAAAAATTGACATATTGATAGTTACTTGAAAATTAAAGGTGTTTTTTTTTTTTTTCACAAATATTATTTATTAGAAATGTCATTAGAGGGATTCAAACTCGCAACCTATCCCTTTCCTTCTCCCTTCACTTTTTCTTTTACCACTCAATTCACCTTATAATTCCTCCTTTTATGCGCAGTTGTGTGAATGATCTTGAAAAATTAAAAATAAAATCATTTTTGATAACTATGAATTCCATTTACAAAAATTGTTATAGGATATATTCTTTTATTTTTAGAGTTATTTTGTTACTCTGTGCCTTAACTCCGAAACTTGTTTATCAGGTGCATAAGTTGTAACTTTGCGAGATATGGAAAAGATTTTTTGATTATACTGATTTTGTATAGTTTTTTTTGCGGTGAGATCATTTTTTGTCAAATACAAATTACTTGTGTTGCCTAGTATAGTTTTTATGGTTATAATAAGTGTTTTTCTACAACAGAATTATTTGGGAGGGTCTAGATAAATCTTTCAGATCTTCTGGTACCTTTATGTATGTATCTTTCACACTTATATATTACTCTCTTTTTGTTGAAAAAAAAAGAATCACAGTTGACCAGGAAGCAAAACTACCTATTAGTGCAACGAAAAAGAAAACTAACTAATTTAATTGATTTAGTTAACCCTCGAGATGAATATGTTTGCTAGCAGTACTATTTAAAACTTAATCTATTTACAAACGTGTTGTTCCATTGTAAAAAATTAGAAAATATGAAGAAATGAAAAATTAATTGAATTCTGTGTAAGATATATGCAGTATCTGTATAGATGTAATATTATGATCTCCAAAATCAGACTTAGTTGAAGAAATCAAGAAATGGTATATTATAATTGTATGATATAAGACTTGTTTAAAGAACAGATCAGACAATGTTGAGTAATATGTAAGTGATGATTTGTATCGATCTTTGACTCCGTAAATTTACTTTCTTATTGTGCAAGCTGAGCATCTACAATAGTTTAACAAAAAAATTATTAGACATATATCCGTATAAAAGAAGTGAAAAAAAAGAAGTAATTTATTGATAAAAGTTGATCGTATAATATTATTCGAATACTATTTAAATTATTATGCTGATTATTTTCTCCAAAATTGATCCGACCGAGTCTACAATTTTTCCTATTAGTTATATCAGCTGGTTAAGGATCAAAATATCAAAGGGTCTAGCTCAATTTAATTTAATACACCTCAAGGTTCCCATTTTAAAAAAAGAAAGTATAAACACAGTTTAAGAAAATGATTTGAAAGGAGCCTTCGCCATAAGTTTTCTATGTTCTACCTTAATTTTTATTTTGCAGCTGTATCTGTCACATTTTCAAAATAAAAAATCAGATAGTTAACAACAACAAAAAAGTTAACAAAAAACAAATAAAAAATCAGATAATCAAAAGATGAAAAAGTCAAAACTAATTTATTTGTAGGTGGCTTCTCGAAAGCAACTCTTTTTTATTCGTTGGGTTGATTTACTAACATTTTGCAGCCATCAATGTTAACTATAATATGCTGTAAAATAATTAAAATTTTATCTCAATTTGGTCGTATGCTTACGTATAATAATATATGTACTTTAATTATTCATCACACAAATTAAAAGAAAGCATGTTAAAAGAAAATGAAGTTATACTTATATACAACCACTCCCAATAACGAATTCCTTACTAATGGTCTTTGAATTCAAACGAATTTAGTAAACTTATAATACATGACTTGCATGACTAATGCCATCGTTATTATAGTTCACGTCATGCATGCCATTTTGTAGTTGGGGTGGAATGTTCCAATAGCACATATGTGTGAGTGCGTACTTTCATGCCATTTTAATGCATATAATATTTTTGATAGTTCGGATACAAGGTTAGAAATATTGTAAAAGTTTCCCCATCAAAAAACACTTTGTATTTCCAATAAAAAAAAGTTCTCAAAAATATTTATATTTTGTATTCAAACATACTTTAAGTATGGAAGCTAGAATTCTCATAAACATTTTCTTATTTGAGTTTTTAATAGATAAGAGAGTTCATCTCGAAGATAAATGATTTTGATTCCTTTAAATATTAAAACAACTGCCAAACAAAAAAAAATGCTTGAAGTTGTGTCTTTATGTATATCTAGTTTGAATATTTCAATCATTCATCCTTATTATCTTATATTTTTTTTCAATATATATTTCAGACCTAGGAAGAAAGTAGCCTAGATCCCTAGACCTTCCATCAATGAAAAATGTTAGGGCAAAAGTTAACTGGACCCTGGAATAGGAATCCAATTTGATAACCCAAATGTTACTGGGGATTTTTGTTTAAGGGCCCAAATTTTGATTTGTTGTTAGGACTTAGGAGACATTGGTCTGACAGCCCAATAGGATTATTTATGATTATAACTCTTATTATTTTAGAAAATTAATTAAAAAAAAAATCCGTACAAAAATATTAATAATATATTCTACCATAATTTTAATATACGGCCATCCTATTTTGAAATAATTTGTATATATTAGTAAAAAAATCCCGGGGTTTTATTTTTATTTGTGTGAATTTAAAATAATTTCCTTGACGTCAGCAGTAGCTAGTGCACACCATTCCATACTAGCATAGTAGCATAGCATGGATTGGAGTGGTTTATTATAGGGTTTTAGCCAGATCCAGCCATGACATGAACCTCAATCTCCACCTTCACACCTTCCACCATGACCGATCGTGACCGAGACCGAACTCGCGACAGAGAAAGAGAACGAAGAAGAGACAAGGACGACCGTGACCGTGACCGTGACCGTGACCGAGCGCGTAGCAAGAGATCTCGTTCGCGTTCGCCTGACCGCGGCCGCTCCCGCCATGCGCGCTCTCCCTCTCCCACTGAGCGCTCCCACCGCCGGCGCCACCACCGTACGCCGTCCCCCGACCCGCCGCGGAAGCGGCACCGGAGAGACTCGGGGGAGGAGGAGCACAAGGAGACGAAGAAAGCAGTGTCCGACTTCGTGGACGGCATCGTGAAGGAGCAGCAGCAGAAGCAGCAGAAGGAGAGCGGAGGAGAAGAAGCTGAGGGGAACGAGGACGAGATGGAGATAATGAAGATGCTTGGGATTCCCACCGGATTTGACTCCACCAAGGGGAAACCGGTTGCCGGTGCTGACGTCAGCGGCGTCAGAGCTGTCACCAAGCGCCAACCGCGCCAGTACATGAACCGCCGCGGCGGATTTAATCGCCCATTGCCTGCTGAGAGGAATCGCTAGGGTTTTAATTTTTTCCCAGGTCTGTTCAATTTTCTGACAAATACTCGTAGGGCTTAGTTTGAATTTGATGGTTGCCACTTACAATTGGATTCGGATTTAGCTTAATTAAGCATATGATTGAAAATTGGATTGTTTTCCTCTTCCAGACGGTGACGATTAATAGGAAATTAGCAACCGTGTGTGTGGATTTGTGATGATAGCTATTATTCATGTTGTTGGAGTGTGCCGTTCTTTTCGTTTATTACATTGCACAGTTTAGTATTCATGCATTGCAATAGCATGAGGTTAGTTCAATTTTCTTATAGCTCTCTTGCGATGCTAGAGTGTTTTTCAAATCGTTTTATCTTTTAACGTTGAAGCAGTAGTGTTTTATTTGTAACCTTTTGGAAGATATAAGTTCTGATACTCCCAATTTTTCTCCTGTCACCCCACACCTGACAATGGTAACTACTACACTTGCACGCAAAATGGAGAGTTTCATATCTGTGATAAATTGCTCTCACTTTTTTTTCCCAGGCTTAACAATACACATCAATCAGTAAAAATTTCTCCCTTCAAAATTAACCTCTGTTGGCTGTTACTCTTTAATCAAGCCTACCCTTAGAGTAAATTACTCTCACCTTGCCTATATTTTACCCTTGTTACACAAACTTGCTATCCTTCCCTCTATTTTGAAAACCTATGCAAACCTTCTGGAATCATCACTTACTCCCACCCTCCCGAGTTTTAAATATATTTTTTTCCAAATTTTAAATCTTGGTTAGAGGAGGTTAATTTAGATTTTCAACATATAGTAGAGGTTGGTGTAATCAGAGAATGTTGGGTTAGGGGTGAGAGTAGTAATATAATGTGATCTTAGACATGTCATAATATGTATAGTAATTTGAATTTAAGTATGAATCAATATTCAGGTGTTTGCAGTTTTACAATGGGAGTAATATCATGATGGTGGAGTTTTTAATGACTGTTGAAGAAAAGTATTTAGACTAATTACATATCCATAGTTATGTTTAACTTTAATTCAGAGGTTGTCTTCTTATTCCTTTTAAATTCATGTCAAACTCGCATGAAATTGGTTAGTTGTTAGAAGTTAGTCTGATGGTGGTTTAGTGCACATGCATCAATTCCTTTTGTAGTAGATGCTAGACATGTGTACAAACTACAAAGAAGATTCTGACATGAGAGGCGAGGAGCAACAAATTAATTACCATTTGATTTTAATCCTCTACGTTCCAAGTCACATTACTGGTAATCACAAACTCACAATTCCCTTTTTTTTATTCTTTTACAATTCGGATTCTCTTTGTAGTACTACTATGGTAATGGAAAACAAATAATGGATGATCCTTGAGAGACGAGGATTCAAGTGTGTTATTGACTACCACTCTTCCACAGCTTCAAGTGCTTCCCTTCCTTCTTTCAGCCAAACACCTCTAGCTTCTCTTATATATACACATTCCTAAACTTAGGCTTATGCTCATTGGTTACTTGGGTTGTTGACAAATGATCCATTGAGTAATGCAGCTTGCTAAGAGATTATGGATCAAAGAATTGGCAGGCATGTTAGATGGAGGCTGTGGGTTCTGATAGGGGAGGTGAAGTATTTGTTATTTGTGGCTCATTGTAGTATAAAATTATCTTTTTGTTTAAGGTTGGAGACTGTTGCAACAACAAGCGGTTAGAGTGTTAGACTGTGGAACATAAGGTCTGAATTGTGATAGGATATAATAACTATATATTTGCCGATGAAGCAGATATTATATAATTGAGCTCACTGCCGGAGTGCATTTGTTTTGTTTATGTTGCTTTTGTAGAACAGAAAGATGCTATGTTAGTGTGTTAGCTTTTCAAAGGGATGAGCTGTGTCAAGGTAACTTAGAAATAGCTTTATTGGCAATAAGGATAATGGTTATTTACTATCAGTCTATCACTTTTAAGAAATCCCTGTTTTGTAAAGGCCACCCTAGCACCCATAGTTATGGTGGTTACCAAAAAAAAAATTCACCCCCCAACTCAACATTAACATGCGTTTAGTTATTTTAATTTTAATTAATACCCGATAAAATATTCTATTACATTCTTCATTTATATAATCTGTTTTTCTAAACTTTGAAACATATTATGCTTGGGTTAATTTCCCTGCCTGTTTACACCAGTGTTGGTTGCATGTCTTTTTACTGTAACAAAAATAGTTACAGCAGATTGTCTGTCTACGTAGCTGCTTGTTTTGCTTTATGGCAGTGTGATTTTGTATAAAATGAGTTCTACAAAATTGTTAGTATGTTATGGACATTCAATTAACCAATCAGGCGTGGTTATGAACAAGTCAGACACTTGCAAATGCGGTATTCCTCCTTTTACTTGTTGGTACAATATATCTTTCGCACTACTAAGCATTTTCCTTTGCTTAATCTATTATTGCCATTGTTCATTGCAGATGAGTAATATCCTTCGGGGGTGGTTCAACCATGTGGAATGTGGATATTGGAGCCAGAAACCTTTGGTGGGGGACCCAAAATGAAAGCTTGTCAGCATCCACCAATTATTTGTGTCATCCATTTAATATACCGTGCTACCTTGAGCTCCATATCCTGTGTAATTGGTGTTAGGCATGTTTTCATTTTTACCTAACTGTCTAGTAACATTTATAGAATTTACCAATTTTTCATGCGGTTGCGGTGTGTAGATTTAGTTGCACACCTTACGCATTGGGATGCACATGCTTTATATAATCAAGTGATTCTGGATTTCAATATAATGCATGACCAATGGATGTGCAAGTTTGTTAACTCTCTGTCCTAAATATTAGTTTTAATGCAGTATCTCCGCTGTTTCAATATCATAGCATTGTGTATATTGTTCCACCAAGTTAACTTGCTTAACAAAGAGTTATTTAGTGTAAGTTGTATTTTATCTATTGAGAGATGTTTGAATTGGATTTAATTTTGATATTATAAGGTAAAGTTTTTTACATTGTCAATCAATTAAAAATCATCTTTTATATATTTAAAAAAGACTAAAATATGTTGTTAGTTCTCGGAAATATATGTTAATGTATATTTTTAGTCCATACAAAATTTTTGGTATATTTTTCACTTGTAATTTGAAATGTGTTGTCTTAGGCTTGATCTACGTTCATATTTTTTCAAAATTTTTTTTTTAAGATATTCCATTTGTTTTTTCATGTTATAATTTTTTAAAAAAATTATCAAGACATTCCATGTATTTTTTGATATTTAAAAAAAATATATTTTTTAAAAATTTAAAACATTACACTTGTTTTATTAAGTTATACTTTTTTTAAAAAAAATTATCAAGAAATTCTTTTGATTTTTTTCACATTTTTTTAATCTTGTAAGTATTCTGTTTTTTTTTTTTTTTTAAGTTTTCATTTTTTTTAATTGATACATTAATTTTGATTTTAAAATTTTTAAAATATCAAATGATTTATTTTTAAAAAAATTCAAGAAGTTAGGCTTAATTTTTCATATTTTGAAAATTTTATTTAAAAAAATTTTCAAAACATTATTCCTATGTTAACAAATTTTTAAAATACTTTTTTTAAAAAATTTCAAATAATTATACTTGTCTTTTATATTTGTCAAATATATAATTTTTTAAATTTTCAACACATTTCACTTATCTTTTTTTTTTATATTTATATATTTTATTTTTAAATTTTCAGACATTACACTTATTTTTACATTTTTTTTTCAAATTTTCAAGACATTTAACTTTTTTTTAATTATTTTGATTTTTTTCGTTTTTTTTTTTCAAAATTTCAAGATACTAATATTGTTTTTTTAATTCCAATTGTTTTTAAAAAAAATAAAAAAAATTCTTTTTTTTTCAAAATTTAAAGACATTCTTCTTCTTCTTCTTTTTTTTTTTTTTTTAATTTTCATTTTGTTTTTCACACTTCCAATCCATTGATCTTATTTTAAATTTTTTTTTTTAAAAACTACTAAATTTTCAAGCACATCTTTTGTTTTTTTTTAATAATTTCAAATTTTTTTAAAGATATTATAATTATTTTTTTTCATATTTAAAAAAATATATTCAAAACATTACTCTTATTTTTTCATATTTGTTGAAATTTTAATTTTTTTTTCAAAATTTTAAAACATTCAAATTGTTTTTTTAATATTTTTAAATTCTATTTTAAATTCTACGACATTACATTGGTTTTTTAATATTTAAAAAAATATGATTTTATATATTTTTTTAAATTTCAAGACATTATTTTTGTTTTTATAATTTTTTTTTTTAAATTTCAAATTATTTTTAAATTTGTAAGACATTCCACTTTTTATATATATATATATATATATATATATATATATATATTTTACAAATTTTCATATTTGTAAAAGTTCTATTTTTTAATTTTTTTAAATTAAAAAAATTTCCACTTGTATTTTAATATTTTTATAAAATTTAAATTTGTTTTCAAAATGGTAAGACATTCCGCTTGTTTTTTTTTTATTTATATTTTTCTAAATTTTCTAACTCTTTTTCATAATTTTAAGACATTATTTTTGTTTTTTCATATTTTAATTTTTTTTAATTTTTTTTAATTTTTAAAGATATTACTTTTTTTTTCATTTTTTTAAGATGTTACTTTTGTTTTATCATATTTCTAAAAATATTACTTTTTAAAAAAATTTCAAGTCATTAGATTTATTTTTTTATATTTTTAAAATTTTCCCGCAAATCTTTTTTTTTTTTTTTCAAATTTCATTTATTTAAAATTTTTTTGCCATTAGTCTTGCTTTTTTTTTTTTTATATATATATATATATTTTTAAAAAATTTCAAAACATTACTATTTAAAAAAAATCCATTTTTTAAAATGTTTTGGACAATCATTGTTTAGGAATTAAAGTTTCATTTCATGATTTATGATTTAAAATTTCATTTATGATTTATTTAGGATTATATTTATGAAACCCTAAGTATTAAAGGTTTTAATTTAGTGATCCATTTATAAAATTCAAAATATTAAAGGTGAAATATAGGATTTTATTAATAAAATCCTACTTTATAGATTCAATTTAGAATTTCATTTATAAAATCCTAAATATCTAGTGTGTAATATAGGATTTCATAAATTGGTTAGGATTAATAGTTTCATAATTTAAGATTTAATGTTTAATGATTTAGGAATTAATGTTTCATCATTTAGGAAACCCTAATTATTTAAGGTTTTATTTATTTTATCCTAAGTATTTAGGGTATGAATTTAAGGTTTCATTTATCAAATCTTAAATATTTAAGGTAACATTTAAGGTTTATTAGGGTTTCACTTTATGAAATCCAAAATAATTAAGGTTTCATTAAATTCTAATTATTTAGTGTTCCAAATTATAGTTTCATTGATAAAACCTCAAATAACTAGAGTCTCATTCATAAAATTCTAAATATTTAGAGTTTCAATTTAGGGTTTCATTTTTGAAATCCTAAATATTGAGGTTTTCTATATAAGGTTTTATTTATAAAACCCTAAATATTTGAATATTTCATTAATGAAACCCTAAATAATTAAGTTTCATTTATCAAACCCTAAATACTCAGGGTTTTAATATAGGGTTTTATTTGAAATACAGAAAAACACATTAGAAAGGGGGTTAAATAATGGGTTAGATATTAAGGGTTTCAATTTATTTAAACCCTAAATATTTAGGATTTTATAAATGAAATTCTAAATATTTATGGTTTTATTTATGAAACCCTATTTATTAAGGGTGAAATTTAGACTTTATGAATGAAATCCCAAATGAAACCATAATTATTCAGGGTGAAATTCAGGGTTTATTTAATGAAACCCTAAATAATTAAAGTTTCGTTTATTAAACGCTTAATATTTATGATTTCAATTCACGGTTTCATTTGTCAAAATCGTAAATATTTAGTATTTCAATTTAAGGTTTCGGGAATGAAACCTTAAATATTTAGAATTTTATTTATAAAACCATAATTATTGAGGGTTTTAATTTAAAGTTTCTTTAATGAAATTGTAAATATTTTGGGTTGAGAGTTTCATTAATGAAACCAATGAAAATCTAAATAATTAGGGTTCAATGTTTCATTAATGAAACCCTAAATAATTAAAGTTTTGTTTATTAAACCCTTAATATTTGTGGTTTTAATTTAGGATTTCATTTATCAAAATCCTAAATATTTATGGTTTCAATTTTTAGGGTGAAATTTATGGTTTCATGAATAAAACCTCAAATATTTATGGTTCCAACAAGGTTTTATTTATGAAACCCTAAATATTTATGATTTTATTTACAAAACCATAATGATCCAAGGTTTCAATTTAAGGATTCTTTAATGAAATTATAAATATTTAGGGTTTAGAGTTTCATTAATGAAACCAATTAAAATCTAAATAATTAGGGTTTAATGTTTCATAAATGAAACCCAAAATAATTATGATTTTATTTTTGAAACCCTAATAAGGATTCGATTTAATGTTTTATTCATAAAACCCTAAACATTTAGGGTTTCAATATAAGGTTTAATTTATGAAACCCAAAATATTAAGAGTTTCGATTTATATAAATCTTAAATATTTAAGATTTTATAAATGAAATTATAAATATTTAGGGTTAAATTTAAAGTTTCATTTGTGAAACCTTAAATATTTATGGTTTTATTTATGAAACCCTGATTATTAAGGGTGAAATTTAGACTTCATTAATGAAGCTCTTAATAATTATGATTTAATTAATGAAACTCTAAATATTTAGGGTTTCAATTTAATATGAAATTCATGGTTTCATTAATGAAGCCTTAAAAAAATAGATGTTTCATTTTTTAAACCATTAATATTTATGCTTTCAATTCTAGGTTTTATTTATAAAAGTCCTTAATATTTAAGGTTTTAATTTAGGATAAAATTTAAGGTTTCATGAATGAAACCCAAAATACTTATGGTTTCAATAAGGTTTAATTTATGAAATTTTAAATATTTAAGATTTTATTTACAAAATCATAATTATCTAAGGTTTCAATGGACAGTTTCGTTAATGAAATTATAAATATTTAGGGTTGATGGTTTCATTTATGAAACCATTGAAAACTTAAATAATTATGATTTAATGTTTCATTAATAATAAACCCTAAATAATTAGGATTTTATTTATGAAACCATAAATATTCAAGGTTTTGATTAAATGTTTTATTTATGAAACCCTAAGTATTTAGGGTTTCATTTATAAAATTCAAAATATTTAAGGTGAAATTTATTATACATTAATGAAACCCTAAATTAAAAGGGTTTCATTTATATATAAAATCATAAATATTTAAGGTTTCATTACTAAAACCCTAAATGATTGATGTTTCATTTATGAAATGCTAAATATTTATTATTTAAATTAAGGGTTTCATTTATCAAAACCCTAAATATTTATGAGATTATTTATGAAACCTGGAGTTTCAATTTAGGGTTTCATTCATGAAACCTAATTATCCAGGGTTTTAATTTAAAGTGAAATTTAAGATTTTATTAATGAAACCCTAAAATGTTTCATTTATGAAACCCTAAATATTAAGGGTTTCAATTTATTTAAACCCTAAGTATTTGGGATTTTATAAATGAAATCATTAATATTTTGGGTTAAATTTAAAGTTTAATTTGTAAAACCTTAAATATTTATGGTTTTTTTTTTTTATGAAACCATTTTTATTAAGGGTGAAATTTAGAATTCATTAATGAAACCTTAAATGATCATGATTTCATTAATAAAACTCTAAACATTTAGGGTGAAATTTAGGGTTTCATTAATAAAACCCTTAATATTTATGGTTTCAATTCAGGGTTTCATTTATCAAAACCCCAAATATTTAAATTCTTATTTATGAAACCTAAAATATTTAGGGTTTTATTTATAAAACCATAATTATCTATGGTTTCAATTTAAAGTTTCATTATTAAAATTGTAAATATTTAGAGTTTAAGCTTTCATTAATGAAACTAATGAAAACCTAAATAATTAAGGTTTAATGTTTCATCAACGAAACCTTAAATATTTAGGGTGAAATTGAAAGTTTCATTTGTAAAACCTTAAATATTTAGGATTTTCTAAATGAAATCATAAATATTTTGGGTTAAATTTAAAGTTTTATTTATGAAACCCTAAATTATGGTTTGGGATTTAGGGTTTCATGGTTTATGATTTACAGTTTCGTTAGTATTTAGGCTTTCATGATTTATAGTTTCGTTAGTATTTAGGCTTTCATGATTTATGATATATGGTTTCATTTCATGGTTTATGGTTGAAGATTTTATTGTTTATAATTTAAGGTTTTATCTTATGGTTTATGATTTATTGTGTCATTTAAGATTTATGGTGAAAGTTTCATGGTTTATGATTTAGGGTTTCATTTCAAAGTTTAGGTTTTTAAGTTTGATTAGGATTTAGGGTTTCATGGTAATAAGATGCAAATGATACTTCCATTATTCTATTTACTTGGTTCAAGATTTAAGGGTTCGGTACATGTTTTAAGATATATGGTTTCATTTATAAAACCCTAAATTAGGATTTAGGGTTTCATTAAGGAAGTCTTAAATCCTAACCCATCAACCCTAAATCCTAAATGAAATCACAAATCCTAATTTAGAGTTTCATAAATGAAATATTAAATTATAAACCATGAACCACTAAATCCTAATTTGGAGTTTAAAAAATGTAACCTTGAATTGTAAACCATGAATCCCTAAATCCTAAATGAAACCCTACGTCATAAACCATGAAATGAAACCCTACATCATAAATCATGAAACCTTAAATCTTAAATCATGAAACACTAAATCTTAAAGCATGAAACCATAAACCTTAAATTCTTACGATAAAACCATAAATCCTTAGGATGAAACCATAAATCTTTATTTAAGGTTTCATTCATGAAATCATCAAACCCTATATCCTAAACTATGAAATGAAATGCTAAACCCTATAACCTAAACCATGAATCCTAAACCATCAAATCATAAATTCTAAACCACGAAACCCTAAATCTTAAATGAAACCATAAAACCTAAATCATGAAACCATAAATTCTAAACAATGAAACCCTAAATCATAAACCATGAAATCCTAAATCCTAAGAATTTGGAGTTTCATGAATGAAACCCTAAGGATTCAGTGTTTCATAAATTATGAAACCTTAAATACTTAGGATGAGCCATAAATCCTTATTTACTGTTTCATTTATGAAACTTCAAATCCATAGGGTTTTATTTATGAAACCATGAAACCCTAAACACTTATTTAGGGTTTAGGATACCATTAATCATAAACCATAGAATGAAACTCTAAACCTAAACTGTGACAACCTAAAACTGAATGCATAGTTTATGTGCCAAACACTATAATTTATTAGAAAATGGAACATATTCTTTTTTTATACCAAATAGATTTCCACAACAATTAAAACCCCTTCCTGAGAAATAAAAAAAGAAGTAATAATACACCTCCAAGCATTTTCGAATGACCTTTGTTCAAAATGTAAATAAACCATACATTGTTGGTAAAATATCCAATAGTAACATAGATAGAAATAATATAAGTACTTCCTAATTGGAATATCACAAAAACACTAACATGAGTACGTTAAACCTAAGTACATCTGGTGGAATACATTAGTCCCAATTACATTGCCCAAGAGTTAAAATATGAGTACTATTAGTTAGATTACATAGATGCTGAAAAACCAAAAGTGAACCCTAGACTAATCCAAAACAAAATACACCAAGGTATAAACTAGGGCTCAAAGTAGCTATCTATGCATAGTCAACCTGTGACCTATACACCCCAACTCTCTTAATGATATCCTAAGAAGAACCTTTAAAAGGATCCTCCTCGAGGTCTTCCTCTGGTTCCTCCTCTTGATCCTCCTCGTATGACTCTGTGCCCACTATCGTGTCAAACAAGTGTAAGACACTTGCAAGTGAAGTGAGCTAGGACATGATTTCCTTATACTCCGCATCGCTCATCTCAATGTCCCTCGAATAGCTTAGTGGTGAAACCAGAGATGGTGGTGGAGTGTTAATGTCACGGTAGTAGCCAGGTGCTCAGTCTTAATACAAGATGACAGGTAGTCTCAGAAATACTGGGCAACAATAAGGTTTGAATTCCGTAGACGAGTGCCCAATGCGAATTCATCCCACAAACACGTCTTAGCTTCAATAGACGTCGTGGGACCAATACCCTCGAATGGTCTCAATCCAAATCCAGACCCACGATGTCTAGTCCTAATCCATTGTGATCTGAAATAAAGTGTAAGGAGTGAGTTTTTCGCTCCTCCCAAAAATCAACAATCAAACGACCTTCCAGCCACATACACAAACAACATCCACACCGTAATGATACACTCACGATCTCATTGAAAACCTATGCGTTTCTACACTTGTATAACTTCTCCAAAAACTCGAGCCCGCTGCCATTGGAACTCCACGAACACAGTGGTCTTACACTTTAGGTGGATTATTGTTGGGAGTACACCCCTCACGTCATTGGTTGACAAGGCTTTCACCAACTGAAAATGCATCGCGCTTAGTCGAGGTCGTTGAGTCGGTTATGTGACCCAAAGCCACAACTTAGTGTCATACCCCCTAGGACACCATGCCTGTGACCATTTCTCAGATACCACTCTGTGGTCATCCATACTCTGAGGAATGATTCCTCAATAAATTTTCCCTCAACAGGGATTATGTTTCCAATGGGTTGTGCGCTTCCAACTACTGCAAGCACTGAACAATGGTCCACCAAATGTCTTGTGAACTTCTCATCCATAACACCAACATGTCTCTCTCACTACACTAATTGAGTAACTGTCGTCACCTCATCATCACCACACACGCAGTAGAAAGTATAAATGCACATCCTATTTCGGTTGGTTCTTTTGACCAACTCTCACCGAGATTGCCTTTCTCATAAAACGTGTCATTGACATTGTGATCATATTCAAACACGTTAGCTTCACTTGTACCAACATCGAAGGAAATCTTTTCCTTTCGCATCTCACTAAACACACCAAACAAAGCAATGCATGCATTAAGCATCGCACGCTTGTCATGAACATCGTTCATGACCCCACCCCATCAAGTTTTATTAAGTCTTATGTAATTCTTACATACACTCAAGTATTATGCTTCAATTAAATATACTACTCTAATCCATTGCAAGGGTCATACTTTTAAGTCTAAGTCCAATGGTTTATTTACTCATATCTCATTACATTAGTTCGTTATCAAATTCTCACTCTTAGTATTAATTTGTTTATTAATTTCTTAATGAACTCATTTATTAATTAAGACTACGTCTTAATCTCACAAATGCACTCCATCGGAGTCCATTTGCTCCCTACATGGACTCACCATCCTTGCTTCCCCAAAATAAACAATCAATCACACAATCCTATCAACCAATCACATAGATACAACTAACCCCAATAGTTGATGCCTAGGGTTCACACTTCTCAGGTCTCAAATGCCAGTTATAAAAATGCATGATTCATAAGGAATATTTAATCACATAATACCCAATAACTAGAGGTATTCTCCTTCTAAGGTAGAAGATCCCCTCTTACATGCATTTCTAGCAATTCATGTCATATTCATCAAGTAATTCAAGCGAAAAATGCTAGTACAAGAATTATTTGACATACTTATAGAACTCATAATATCATGAAATTTGGCACAGATACTCTCCATCACTCTTATTTTGACTCATACATTTTTCATTTGAAATTATAAGTATAAATATTTTATTTAATTTAAAAAGTGTTTCTAGACCAACTCAAGAATCCACGATTTTCTATTTATTTATCTAAGTAAAAATAGTCCTTTTTACAAATCCTTGCACAAGGAGATCCCCAAAGGTCTCATGCAACCCATATATATTTATCATAATTTTAAAACATTCATAAGACTCCTTTTTGAATTAAATAGTTCTTAACACTCAACAACATGATTCGAACAAAATAATCATTTATAATTATGAACTCAGGTTTACTAATTAATTCTTGGAAAAATACCTAAAGGCTTTCTAAAATCCCAAATAAAATCATGGACGTTGCCAATGATTTATGAAACAACATGGTGTTTCCATATTTCTTAAAAAGTACCTCTAAATAATTTCCAAGGACGAAATAGCCACAAACTCAACTATTTTCTAAATCAAAGATTTGCCTATTAAAAATAGTTCCTTAACTCAAAAAATTATGAAATTTTTACCATAGCATCTAGAGGTATCCTAGAGTACCCAGATGGTCTCTCAACACTATAACAAAGCACGAAAAAATTTTAAAAAATGAAAACACAGTTTCAGCCCTATATACCAAAATGACCATTTTTCATCCAAAACAAGTATTTCAAAGCAATTTCATCACCAAATCAGTTCAATAAGCTCAATGAAACAGTGGAAATCAACAAGAAAGCATGGTTTAAGGTTAGAATGAAATAACTCCTCCATACCTTAATTTCTAAAGTTTCAAATGCACAAAAATGGAGCTTAGATTGAAGTTTGTGTTCTCCTCTACCACATCCTAGAATTTAAACGGTGGATTTGAGCTAATGAACTCAGAAAAGTAGAGAGAAGGCCAGAGGTTTTAGAGAGAAGGTGGAGAGCTTCAAGAATAAGGCACCAAGAAGGAATGCTTTTTTTTTTAACTAAGGCTTACTTTTCTCCCTCCCTTCACATAAGGTAAAAATTCATGTTATAAAAGTGCAGCTGGGAAGCTAGGGTCGGCACTCCCTCAATTTCATGCACAACTCCCTTAAAAAAATAGGTTGGGCTAATTAAGGCCCATTAGCTTTAGGGTTAGGTTTTTGGACTCAAGTTGGGCTTTTTTCACGTTTTTTCGTCATTTGTGTTCCAAAGGTTCCCGAAACTAGCATTTCACTTAAAAATCATCCTAATTAAATTTTATATGCCTTAAAATCATTAAAATACCATTTCCAAATGAAAAAAACGATAAAAATTACACTGTGAGCCATTTTCACGGAAATCGCGAAAATAGTCTGACCAAAATCGAAATTCAATTTTTATAAGCAAAAACACAAATAAAGCATACAATCAACATTAGAATTGTAATTACCATCCTCCGAGAACATTAAAATGTTAATTACGCTCATAGAGGAATAAAATTACTAAATGCACCCCCTTCTGCAATT
Source organism: Amphicarpaea edgeworthii (assembly GCA_014843725.1). Classification (NCBI taxonomy): domain Eukaryota; kingdom Viridiplantae; phylum Streptophyta; class Magnoliopsida; order Fabales; family Fabaceae; genus Amphicarpaea; species Amphicarpaea edgeworthii. The sequence continues at coordinate 23,040,736 of CM026324.1, read as the reverse complement.
AGCAATTTAGTATAAATTTTTCGAGTGTTACATAAACCATAAAAATCTAAACCATTAAATGAAACACTAAATAATAAACAATGAAACTTTAAATCCTAAACTACGAAACCTTTATTAAACCATAAACCATGCAACACGAAACCCTAAAATATAAAAGCATAAATCATAGACCACAAACTTTAAATCCTAAAACATTGAGCCTTAAAACTATAAACCTTAAAACCTTAAACATTATATCATGAAACCATAAATCATAAACTTTAGACACCAATCTTTAATCATGAAAAAATACCAAACATTAAACCCTAAAAGCTTAATATTATGAACCATGAAACCCTAATATTGAAACTTTAAAACATGTATCATAAAACCCTAAATCATGAAGTCATAAACATTGAAATTCAAAACCCTAAACCTTGAACCATAAAACCATGAATTCTAATTCCTAAAACTCTACACCATACACCTTAAACAATGAAAATAGACCATGAAGCCCTAAATGCTAAGCCTCTAAACTTATGGTATAAAATATAAACTCTAAACCTCGTACCATAAATCCCTTAAGTCCTAAAATCCATGAATCATAAATTAAAAAAACAATAATAATATCTTCAAATTCCATAAAAAAAAAAATGACAGGAAAGTCTTGAAATTTGAAAAATTAAAAAATTTTAAACTATGAAAAAAAAATAGTAATGTCTTAAAATAATAAAAAAACAAAAATTAAAAATTTTAAAATATCAAAAATAAAACAAGTGGAATGTCTTGAAAATTTTGAAAAAAATATTTTTTTAAAATACTAAAAATCAAAAAAATGTCTTAAATTTTGAAAAATACAAAAAAAAAGAATAATGTCATGGAAATAAAAATAACAAAAGAACAAGATAATTGTTTTTAAAATTTGAAAAACAAATAATAAAAAATTAAAATATGAAAAAATAAAAGTAATGTCTTGAAAATTTTTTAAAAAAAAACTTGAATTTTTTTATAAAAATATTAAAAAACAAGAGGAAGTCCTAAAATTTGAAAGAAAAAAAACACTTAGTTACACTTTTGGTTTCGCAAGTTTGCAATTTTTGCAATTTTTGTATTCCTCAAATATTTTAGTGACATGTGAGCTTTCAAGTTTTGAATTTGTGCAATTTTAGTACCTCTGTTAAAAATAGACCATTCACCATTAAAAGTTAACGTCAATTACAAATTTAGGAACCAAAAGTCCAATTAAATATGAGAAAAGTAGAATTATATTTTATAAATTTGATAAAAAAAAAAAAAATCATGTCTTGAAAATTTTTAAAATATGAAAAAAAAAAAAACAAATGTAATGTCTTGAAGATTTGGAAAGAAAATTGAAATTTTTAAAAATATTTAAAAACTATAGAAATGTCTTTAAATTTGAAAACAAAATGAAAAATTTTAAAATATAAAAAAGAACAACAGAAATATCTTGAAATTTTAAAAAGAAATGATTTTTTTAAAATTATGAAAAAGTACATCTTAAAAATTTGGCAACAAAATTAAAAAGTCTAATATCTTGAAAGATTGAATATTAAAAAGTATGAAAAAAATTAGAGTAATGTTTTAAAAATTTGAAAATAGAAAATTTTTCAAATATAAAAAATCTTGAGTGACGTTTTGAAAATCTGATATAAATGAAAAGTTTAAAATAAAAATAAAAGGAGTTTCTTGAATTTTTTTTTTTAAATGAAAATTATAAAATTATGAAAAAATAATTAAGAGTATCGTCCTGAAAAATTGAAAAAAAAAAACAACAATAAGGTCTTAAAAATTTTAAAATATGAAAAAACAATAATAATATCATTAGAATTTTGAATATATAAAAAAATTTAACAATATGATAAAACAAGAATAATGTCTTAAAAATTATATAAGAAATGAAGAAAAATCTAAAATATGAAAAAAATAAGAGTAATATTTTGAAAAATATTAAAAACCAAAAATAATGTCTTGAAATTTTTTTAAAATATAAAAAATATGAAAAAACAAGACTAATGGATTAAAAATTTGAAAAACAAAAGTTGAAGAATTTAAAATAATTGGAAAAGACAAGGGTAATGTCTTGAAATTTTGAAAAAAAAATATTAAAATACAAGATGAATTTATTGAATATTTGAAAAAAAAAATGAAAGTTGTAAAAATAATAAAAATAATAAGAGTAATGTCTTTAAATTTTGAAAAAAAAAATTTAAAATATGAAAAAATAAGAATAATATTTTAAAATTTTGAAAAAAATGAAATTTTTTTTTTTGAAAAATAAGAATAATGTCTTGAAAATTTGATAATTTAAAAGTACTTCAAAACAAGAAGAATGTGTTGAAAAAATGAAAATTTTAAAATATAAAAAAGCAACAATAATATCCTTAAAAAAATTATTTTTAAAATTATTTTTAAAAAAAACAAATAAATATGTTGAAAATTTGAAAAAAAATATAATTTAAAAATGAGAATAATATCTTGAAAGATTGAAACTGATTAGATAATATATTATTATATTTTTTAAAATTAAATGAAAAAAATTTAAATGGGTCATCTCATTTTCACTTAGAACCTCTAAAATGAACATCTCTATCATTAAAACTCTTGTTTTCCTTCTTTTTTTCTTATTTAAAAATTCTCTCTAAATTCTAATTAATGATTGATATTTCACTTGAAGATGATAAGATGGTTTGTTTAAATTTATTTGATAAAATAAATACTTATTTTAATAAAATAAATAATGATTTATTTTTATAATGTGTTTGTCTAAAGTATTTTTATTTAAAATAAACAATTTTTTACTTATTTAAATAAATAAATTTTAGTTACTTATGAAATAATCAATTATTTTATAAATACTTAATATAATTTTAAACAAATTAACTTAATATGACATGAGAAGATCCAAACCCTAAAAATTGATTAGATAATATTTAATTAACATCTTAATTTTATTATGTGTATGACAAATTGATCATGTGTTGATAAATTATTAGATGGGTTATGAATCTACATGAATGTAAGTTATTTACAACTTATACCAAAGTAATAACTATAAGATATGACATCATGTGTCCCTTACACCAAATCTGTTGAAAACATTCACAATGAAGTAACTATTTTTTATTATTTTTAATGAGAGTCACTTTTATATTTCATCTTTTTTTTTTTTACATTTTCTAATACAAATAACTTTAATCATCAAATTTTTATAATAACAAACAATTATTCAAAGTTTCCCATGGATAAAAAAAAATTCTCATACATTAAATTATTATTTAATTACATTGTGGAAGCAACCCATAAAAATGACTCCTTTAAGTAATTCTCTTGGCACATGTCACAAATAACACTTTAATATCAGAAAATCGATTGATTTGTTTAATGGTGATTTACTCGTACGTAGCATATTCAGCACTTGTGAAGGCTCAGTGAAACCAAACAATGGTAGCTTCCACAATGTCCAATACCTCCCATCATAGTACCCCGGCATGTGGCTGTTTTCTCTACGAATACACCCCAACTTTATATTTCCATTTCCATGTTCCAAACAACACATTTCCATGTCACTAACATATATTACCAAACCACCTTTATAAAAGGAAAAACATAATTAAGTTTTACATCCAACCCTTTTAAGTGAACAATATACTACTCTATAGAATAAAGTGCATTTGACTAACAAATCAACAGTTGAAATTGCAAAAAAAAACTTAAACGTGCGTAATAAACTTGAGTTTAGTTACCATATATCTTAACTACTGAAACTAACCTCATCAAATTCAAGGCAAGGGATCCATCCCTTCTTGAGCATGTAGTCAACCTCCTTTGCAATTGATTCATCTGAAAGGGGTGGTAGATAGAACAGTGTTTCAAACTTCTTATTGTTGATGGGATTCCATGTCTGTTGTGTTGCAAGTTTAAACTCAATAGATTAATTTAAATCATGTCAGTTTAAACACATCATATATATAATAATGGACAATGAATGAATTTGATCACTTCAATTCACCTTCATGCAGTAAGTTTTAGAACCATTTGAAACAATCTTCCTTTTCCATCCTATGGACCCTGTGCTAGGGCAAAGATTTGATGAGTTGGACTTCAAGCCAACAAAGGCAGCCCCAGAAACCTGAGCTGCATAAATTCCAGCAGACATTTCACTCAACTAATAAGTGTTGATTAAAATAAGAAATGACAAGGGCTATATATGCAACTAAGAATGAGGCTTGTAGTTAATTAGAGAAAAGGACGAAAGAAAATAGGCTTTGGTGATCCTGAAATGATGTGTAAAGTAGTATAGTAGACGGTGGGCACAAGAAAATGGATAGTTTAATTCGGCTTCAAAGCTTTGATTTCATCAACAGTCAAATATATAGTACAATCCCCTTACTTTTACACAATTTTATTAACACTTGGGGTGCAAATAGGGGCCCTCCAATTCATGTGTTGAGGAATTTTTACAAGTTGAAATAAAATAAACAAACGATTCCTCCACTTTTTCATATAGCCTTTTTTTAGTGGACATTAATTGTAGGAATCCCAACAACCTTCTCTAGTGGCCAAGTTAAGAGTGCATGGCTTCTTCAATTTACACTAGCAAAACCGACTTGCAGCACACTGGTGTTTCTTAGAACATGTCTTATGAGTTATGAGTCTGAAATCTATGTCAAAACCAAACTATACTACTTCAAATAATAATAATAAAAATAAAGTGCATCCTTTGTTATATTGAAATCCTCAAGCTACTTTCCTATACTGCTAGCTACTTCAAAATTGTGGACGATTTGATCACTTTCTTAGAAACTACAAGCAATTACCCATTATGGCACAATGTCGTAAATCCCATTATGTTGAGTCTCTAATTCCATCAAATAGTACTTCCCATTTCCATGTCCCTTATTATGATCATCATCATATTACCCCATTGAGAAAAGACTCACATATCAATCACATAATGGACATATATATCACAACATATTCTGGTGAGTAGTGATATGGTTTGTGTCATATCATATATGATCTTCTTAATTTGATTTGTTGATCAAGATTCAATTCTTGACTTTATGTATAAAAATCTTTTGTTTGTTTTGAAAAGGACTAATCCAGTCATCAACTGGGAGATAAGTTGGGAAACGAAAAACAAAACAGATAAATCAAATTCCGTGCTTCATTAGCCAACCCATTGCTGCAATAATCACGGGCAAGACTAGCCCAACAAACCATAATATTACTATTCTTGCAGGAACTTTTGTTAAACACGCAACGCGACTATTAACTTTTTATCGTTTCACTCATGCTTGACAACAGAACTCAACTAACATCTGATAACTTCCCAAGATAGTGAAAGACACATTAACTTGCGGAATATAATTCTGAATTTCTGGACAAATCATTAACTTTTATTAATTATTACTCCATCAATTATTAGCTTTAATTATTGTCCACTAAAGCTCACTAATGATGTGTCAAAATGCCGTTCACTTAATCTTACACGATTACTTAGTCAACACAAATTTCTCTTGTACAATCAAATCAGAAGATTAAAGTTCCACGCCAAGCTGGAGAAGACTAAAATTATAGATAAATTAATTTAGCATAAATCCTTCAATGTTACCAACCAAAAAGTATTGAAAAATAATCAATTTGAAATAGTAATTGTATAATAATAAAAGTAAATCTAAAATTCTTACTTACATCATCATATGAATGATAATGTTGAAATAAATATATGTATTTTAACTGTCTAAATGAAGAATATTAAAAATCTAAAGAATTACTGCATGACAAGCCTTGGGGCTAGTAGCTGGACCTACAAAATCTGGTCTCAATGCCAAAGCTTCATGCAGAACCCCGCTGGCACCACTGATGTTCTCTTGCTGGATATGGATATACATTCTGTGAAGGTGTCTACAAGTTGCTCTGCAAGAGAAGCTGGATCTTCACGAAATGTATCAATGTATATTTTCACAATCCTTACTTCTTGAAGGGTGGCTCTTAAGCTGTACCAAGTCAGAAACTTCTGCCTGAAGTTCTTTTCTATGTGTCCTTCACACTCTAACCACCTAATCATCTTCACATAATACTCAAAATCGTGATCCGAAAAGCCATTTGCGACACGGCCCTCCTCTGGCCTTTCTCCACTCCTCTTATTCGATGTGCTTCCATCTTGGGGGCCCTCCCTTTTCCCGGATACATTTTCTTGATCTTTACCACTGGACTTAGATCTTTTATTCTTTCCAGGTCCATCCTTAAGTGTTTCCAACTTGCAGGGAGTATTAGGCAAGCCTCCTTCCGAGCTACCCACCAACGGCACACATTCCCTCCCCGTTAGAGCTGGGGAATTCAACCTATCATCAGTGCTCATGTCCTCAGTGAGTTGTTCCTCCAGTGAATGCTTGTTTTCAAGCTTCAGCACATCAGAACTGGGTATGGATGCAGTTATTCCTCCAGCATGCTGCTTGTCTGACAAAGAATCTGCATCGGGAAGAAGTCCTGCACCGCCTAGACTCAAACAGTTAATAGCATCATTGGATAAATTTCCAGAAGCAAGCTGGTCGCCATCCTTGTGATACGAAGGATAATGGTCTGCTCGGTTATCAGTCAGGTCACTATATGGATTGTTATTAGTTTCATCTTCCACTGAGGATGGATTGGAAAGGCTGCTACAGTTGGTTACTGGGCTCTGACTTCTTTCTGTTGCTGAGACTTGAACTTCATCCTCGCCATGCTCTGTTGAGACTTGAACTTCACACATACCTGACTCACCCGAATCATTGGAAACAACTTTGAAACTGTATTCTGTACCTGGAATTAGAGCCGAGACACTGAACCTTCTATTTGGTAGGAGCAAGGTGCAAGTCGGGTCCGTAGGATAGTCCATATCATCAGCTTTGCGATGCCACAAGGTGTAACCAGCAATATTTTCACCAGAGGGTTCTTCAGAACCCAAAATAATAGTGAGGGATGTGGCAGTGACATTTTCAAACCGCACCATATTTGGAGCCAGCAAATGTGCATCTGAAAATGTGAAGTATGTACACACAGATCAATATTACATTCTTTAAGAACCTAGACCCAGTGATGAAAAATTAATTCGCTGATAACTGTACTATGTTTGCATCCAAGACCATAGTTATGTACTTTGAAACAAAATCCAATACAAGTTCATATACCAAAAAAAAAAAATTGGAAGTTGGTCATGTCTCATGTTTGGCTGCTGAAGCCAGAAATAGTTCTGGGTCCCAAAATAAATTAACATTATTACCTGTGGTCAAAAGTAATTTTGGTATCTCCAACAATTAGCCAAAATTACTTTTGGGAGACCATTCCCAAACATAAATCTCATTCTTACAAAATTATTTCTTCTTTACACTTGAGTATTTCAATATCTGTACCAATTACCCAAACAGAGGTAAAAATTAAGATAAAAATAAATGGAAGCATTAAAGTAGTTAGTTCCATTTATAAAACAAACCACAAGGGAAACTGTAAATGATATAGATCCACGAGGGAAATTGAGAAAAAAATAAAATGAAAAGAGTGATCACCTTGAGTTGTTTGATTGGGTGGCGAAGGCAAGATCCTTTTCGAAAGCAGTGAATTAAGTGATTCCAGAGCAAAACCACAGAGTTTCTGAACCTCAGGTCCCGACGAAAGCCTGTTCACAATCCCTCTACCAATCTTCACTGGTGAGCCAATGAGTGGACCCACTTCAGGTTCAAGTTTCGTCACTGCTTCATCAACAATTTTATTAAGTTCTTCATACATTTCAGTTCCTTGTAAAAGTCTTTGGCTTAAGGAGACACGATAACAGAGTATATCTACGCGTCTAGTATCCTTTGCTACCATCAGTTGTTTTCTCCAGCATCTAATACATTTTAAGAAACAAGCCAAAATGAGATTGATCTCACCATACATATTTCCCAAATTTCATCCTAAAAGGAATATGGCACATGCACCACACATTAAAATAACAACTTTACCATCTTTTGATTGAACAATTACAATATCTTGGCTGTAATGTTGAGTAGTGTCTTACCATAGCTAAGCAATCAAAAATAACATTCCACAAATAATCAATCTCTCTCTTTCACAAAACTCATCATGCATAATATTCATCTTGAAATATCAGTCCTATGCATGTTTAATGCAAATAATGAACTAAATAAAGCCATGATCCAATTTGCTATTAGACACAACCTAAAGCTTTTTGAACTCAGCAAAAGAAAAGAAGAGGGAGGATTTTTTATTTTATTTTTTAAAAAAAGAATACTTGGTCATGAGGAATATTATTGACCCATATCATACAATTAAACCAGATAATTCTGCTAGCTGATATTTAATTGGTCAAGAGAATTCTAAGAAGACTTTAACATGAAGAAGGACAATATTTGAACTTTACAGTGAAGGTTATTCTAAGACAACTCAGTTGACTTTTTTCCACATTCTTGTCTATTTTGAAAGTCTTTTGGTGCATTTTGTTAACAACAAATGACTAAATACAATCTTGTAGAACCCTGTTACATATTAATAATTTGCATGTGTAGTAATTTATAGCGTAGAAGACATTCCAAGATAGAGGACAAAAAGAAGCAGTAATTTTTAAATGGATACATGATGTCATCTAAGAAGATGAAAAGCATTAGTATGATTATTACCCGAGTAAATCATTTAATTTCCCACAAGAGACACAGTAGAAGCCTCCATCAAGCTTGGGACGCTCACCATCCTTGCCAATTCCTGAACCATCATGTTTTAAAGCACACTCAAGGTGGCATGACAAGCCACAAGAAACACCAGGAAATGGACTCTCAGAACTACATATTAACCACAGGCTAGGGTCTTTGTTGTCATCATATTGATGACAAATGCAGCATGAACATCTTTTGCAAAATGCATCTGATTGATTCAGGGTAGCTTTGCAAGCTGAGTTTTTGCAGTATGTGGTATTAACAGAATCACCACCAATATTGACTGAAACACTGGTCGCAGGAACAGGTGGTACGTGTGAAGGATTCTCAGATTTTCTCTGCCTTTTAGCAGGCTTCTGACCAGGTGCAGGAGAAGATTGTGGTTCAGGGTCAGCAGCAATTTCGTTCCCCCCTGATTTCTTCTCAGAAACAATTTTTAAAAGATTTTCTATAATTTTCAACTTTGTCAAGCCAGTATACTTTCTCTCTTTCCCCATTTCTGCACACAATATTTGCAAAATCTCTTGACGGCTCCATGACTGCAGCACCTCCGATGCACCATGCGACCACTTAGATACTTCATATACAAGTTCTCTTTTTTCCTCCATACTCAACTTACTGCACTTAGAAGGATCAAGTGCAAGGCCTGAGATTAAGGAAAAAGAAAAAGCATATATCAGCAAAACCTCCAAGCAGTGAAGGAGACAAGACTGATTCTACAAAGACTCCTTCCATAACATGTATGTATTCATGCCAGACATGTCAGATATACTTTAATTTCTACATGCAAAAAGAATGCAATTATCTTTGTACAAGGCCTCAATTTTGTTATAGCCTAAAACATTGACTACTTCAAAAATATTACCTAGAAGTCAAAACAAGCAAATATATAAAAGGTATACAATTGGAACCAGTTGACTTTGCATCACAGGGACATACCAACCACTTGAAAACACAGTTAGTAATAGAAATATAGGAGACCTCGTGCAATGGACTAGTCACGTAAGACAATTAGGCAGTTGAACTTAATCTCCTTTGACCTTTATTGGAGACTCCATGCTCCTAATATAGAACCCATAGACCCCCAAATTTATTAGCTGGCAAATGGTATACCAAATTACAAGCTTACCAACCCTCCTTCCTCCCTTAATTATAATGCATCAAAAAATAAAGTATTATACACCCACCGCTCAGGTCGTGAATTCTACGACCCCAAATGCAGAATCACAAAAATTAAATCAAATAATAGAAACAAAAATATAATAATAATAATAATAATAAAATAAGCATAAACACCTCTATTATGAAAAAGTTATTTTTTATTTTTTATAAAAATATAATCAAAAGTTAATCACCACTCGATATTCAGAAAAGGCACACAGGAAGAGATCACAAGATATTATTAAATCAAACCTTAGAAAAACCAGACAAGTCACAATGCTAAATTACCATACAGATTAATCTACACGTGGATCGTTAAATTAAGCGGTAAGATAAATCTCAGGAGCCTGAACCCAACGCAGAAAACGAATCCTTCACAGAGTTCAATCACCCCAGTTTCAGCAGAACCAAAAAGTGAGCACGTACACGGAAATTAAAAGAAAAAGAGAGACAAAATAAGCAATTCACCCTCAAAAGACGAATCTGTAGCCATAGCTATGCAACAAGAAGGAATCACTCAACCCACCACATTACCACCAAAAGCCCAAAACTTGTTCGAACCTGCACAACACAAAATCCAATCCGCATCACGGGTTGCCGTTTATAAACCAAAAAATGGTAAATTAAAGAAAGAGAATGAAATATAACAAATACCGAGAATAGATGCTTGAAATTGTAGAAGAGAAAAGGAATCCATGAACCGAAAATTGGTCTCACACACAGTGTGTCTCTCTCTGTGTGTGAAAGAGGGAGATTGGAGGTGGAGGTGGTGGAGGTGGAGGACCTTGCTTTTAGAGAGAGAAAGCTTCCAAGTTGTATAGAGAAAGAGAGTGTGTGTGAGAGAGAAAGAGAAGCGTTTGCGTTGTTTGTTAGATAAAAATCAATGAATAAATAAAATAAAATAAAATAAAATAAAAAAAAGCAGCTGCATGCTATTGCTGTTGCTATTGATATTGCGATACTCACTCACTCAACGACATTTTTACATTTCAGCTTTGGTTCGGTTGGAAATTGGAATAGTCCAACCTACTATTTTACCAACATGTCCTTCCCTTCCCTTAGTATCTATCTATTCTAATACAACTTTCGTTTTATTTTTTTACGTGTATCTTTTACCGTTTACTATCAAATTAGTATCCACAACAATAATTACCCGATTAAATTGAAATAATAATCTCATAGAGATTGAATTAGTTTTTTTGTGCATTTGATCTATTATACGACACTGCATTTATTTGATGGTGCGTCCCAGTTAGTGTACCATCCACATACATACACCATATCTCATCACAAACCTGCACCATAAATTCATACATCAGACCCATATTATCGAAAGGGAGCGCTCTGGCGTGACATGGCATTGCATTGTATTGTAGGACAATATTTTAACCATCTGCTGTCTATTTCTCCTCATTCATTGTCGTTTTTCTTTTAGCCACATTTCTTCATCACTAAGATGTTACAATTTTTATGATGAGTACGTAATTGAAATATAAAGAATCCAAAAATGTTTATTTGATACTTAAGTTTCTTTTTTAGTTAGGAATAGTACTTGGTTAATACTTTTAATAATACTAATTTATAATATTTCTCACTTTGGTGAAATTATATAAATAATTTTATATTTCTCACTGGCAGGGAGTGTTAAATTTTGTTGGTGACAGTACGGAAATGGGGCACACACATGGCCATGGCCATGGGTGATCGATCATCAGAGTCAACAAGGAGGGTGATATGGTCAATTAACATTAGTTGCCCCACAAAATTACTGCATTGTAAGGAAGGAAGAAAGTACGGGTTTATATATATATGCAGGAAATTTTTTTGAAGTTTGTTCATTTTATCTTTTTTTGAGAGAGAAAAAATTGTTTAACATGTTATTATTTGGATAATGATGATGGTGTGCAGTGATCCTTTCCTATCTGTGCAATTGATCCTTTCCTATCTGTGCAATTGGTTTAACCTTGTATTGCAGCGGCCCCGACATGTTAATAATGCTTAAAAAGATGTACAAATTAGATGATCAGCAATGATACCATCATGTTCTATGGTTGTTGGTTTTCTTCCATGTGTGGTACAGTACTTGAAAGATACTGCTGCTTTAAGCAAATTTATGGTTCTGAAAATAGAAATAATAAGTGAGCAATTTTTTTACCAATACGCATGCTCCGATATAATCCTCTTGCTTTATTACGATCTTACGAACAAGAAATAATAATTAAGGTGAGGGGTAGTGGTGCCAGATTCCAACCGAATAACAGACTAATATATATAAGACTGAAATATAATTGGCGTGGAGCTTTATGAATGGTCCAAGGAAAACGAAAAGATAAAGTGAATTATAGTTGAAATGAAAATGACGTTTGCCAAAATTAAACAATTGTAGAGATAAGGAGGGAGGTGCCGCAGAGGCCGCCGACGAAATAAAATTTATGTTATGGGGATGGAAAGCCTGGAACCCTTGTCTGCTTGCTTGCTTGTCACTTTGCCTTTTAATTCATTCCAATATGACTCATTAAAAAGTTAGGTTAGTCTCTTACTTTTTTTTATTATTATTCGTATAAAACTTACAGCTTAAAGAAAATTAAATATGTATTATTTAAATTAATCCTTTTCAATCTTGCTTTCTTATATTTCATGCAAAAGTATTAAATAAATAAATAGATACTAATCCATACGTGTGTGATTCAGATTTGTGTTGTTTTATCCACCTACTTTATGAATTGGTGCAAGAGCAATTATTTAAGTTACGTTATTTAATTTCAAATCTTGAATAGTGAAATGAAGTTATTTAGTATTTTTTTTTTTAATATTAAACAGTTTATAATACGTACACCCATTATTGCTCCATTTGGTATTTAGTACTAATTTAGTATAAATTATTTTAATTTATTGATCTGTAATAAGTACAATATAAAGAGAATAGCATAGAACAATCATTTAAGTTACAAGTTACAGACATCCAGAATATATCAAATATAGATACAAGACATCGGCAATATATCAGATTAGCAATCTATAAATTTTTCATCATTAAATTAAACAACACCTTTATACACCAAATAATCTAATTCAAGTTACTTGATTAATGTGTAATGTGTGTTATATAAATATCAAAATAATGTCTTTGTTTTTACAATAAAAGAAACAACTTCAAACGTGCGATGCATGTAATGCAGTGTCAGTGATGTTAACTGTTTCCAGATCCGGGTTCTATTTTTTTTTTAATGTAAGTGTTTTTCTACTAATTATTCTCGCCTCTATGTGTGTACAAAGAAGAAACTAACAAGCTAAAGGTATCATAAATGTGCCACGTGTCCCCATGTGCTTGCGCTATCCTAACACCAAGAATTTTAAAACAGAAAGGAAGAAAATTTTAATCTGAAAGCCAACAGTTTTAGCCATTGCTAGAGTAGTACTCTGTTTTCTTAAGCGTGGAACCCTGACAGAACTGCAGTTTGAAATTGCCGTACAGACAAAAATAAAAATAAAAATAAAAATAAAAATGGCCGCAACGACTAATTGATAATTACACGAAGTCTTGCAAACATTTTTTTTTTTATCGAAAATCATCTTGAAATGTACTAAAAAACACATGATAGGATTATATGTATATTAATTAATACTACACAGTGTGTTTGCCGGTGCGTTATTTATGTACGTCCATGGAAAGCTTCGCATTGCCTCGGTTAAAAGAACGCCAACATTTTTTAGTTGATGAATCAATGCGAGTATAGTTTTGAAGGTTGTCAAACCAAACACGCATAAAGTTGAATGGAAAAATATTATCAAATTACATTAATAATATTTTCATACACAAATTCATTTCTGACGGTAAATTTGTATTTGTATTGACATTAATTAGTATTTTCCTTGTATATTTAAATAATATAAATACACCGAAAATTACATGTAGAATTTTTATGACATTTTTTCACACTTTTTTTTTCTCTTTTTTTTATATCTCTTCTTATCATAGAAATTATTATAAAAAATAATAATATGAAAATAGCATTACTCTCACGCACATACCAATATTATGTGATCCGATCATAGATATGCTCAAACTCTAGACTTTTTTTAAAAGCAAAGTTTAGGTTATTATTCCAGCTAGCAGCTGCCATGCACTTCAAACAACAAGATAAAAATAAAAATAAAAATAAAAATTAGCGTTGGAAGTAGGTAACAAAGAACCTATTGTATATAATCTTTGCGCATCTCAATCACTTAAAAATATGAAAGGAATATGTCTTGTTTATAGCAATGTAAAGGCTTGGATACATTGCATACGTACGATTGGGAATAACTAATAGTGATATTGTAATTAATTAACACTATTATTGGTTTAGCTGTTCCATAAAGAATTTTTTATTAGTGCCCATTGCTCACCAATAATTATTATCCTTTTTGTGGTCCTTGTTTCTTTCACACACACACAGATATATATATATATATATATATATTGGGTGGTCCTTCTTGTTATCAATGATGGCATGAAAATCATTGCAATATTCCTTATCGTCCCATTAGCTTCCTTCTAATATTGCTATCTGTAAACGGGATTACACTGAAATAATTAGCCACAGAAGAAGTGCTACTGCGTGAAGCTTCTTCTAAACTCCAAAGAATTTTGATTCCTAAAATGGGAAACAGTAGTAAGAAGGAAGTTTTGACTTCTATATATATAGCACTAGAGTCTAGTGCCCCCACCAACTTCAACTTCTTCTCCCCTGTCTTGTGAATTATGTTGGATTTTTAGGCATGGTTTTCAATAACAATAGTCTTTACTCTTTAGTTCAATAATCCAAATTATAGTTCTTCTAAATGAGAAATGACTCCTCCATAGCTTTTTACAATATGTTTATGCTACTGTTATGATGCAACGAGCCTTTTTCTTTACAGAAATGTTCAGTAATATACAAAAGATCCAACTAATGAAGTCATACTTTTAAATGGAATCTAAATGTAAAATTGAACTAACCAAGAGTTGGTAGACTATATAGAAAACAAAAACGAAAAAAGAAAAAGCCGAATAGTCAAGTCAAGGTGGTTCTAGATTATTAGAATTGCTATTAAAGTAAAAGCCATGTGTTCATCAATTTGTGACATGATCATATTAAAAGGATCGCAAATCACTTTCTACTCGGTGGTTGAGGAGTGTGTGTGTGTGTGTAAAATTAACAAGATATTTTGTAGTCTTTTGACTCTTCAACGTTTCAGCTTTCTGGTATATACTGATTTTGATATTTCCTAAAACTTTGAATTAAATGTTTTATAAGCTGAAGTTGAAAGAAACTGAGAAATTTTATAGAATTGTCATTTTCCTACTATAGAAGCCATGGATTAATTATAGAGCCTATAAAAGTAAGAATATTGAAGAATTATTTAAAAGAAAAACAACAATCATTTTAGTTGCAGTATAGTCCTTTCTACATTGGTGTTTCACATAATATTTGTCAGATGAAGAAATTACTTAAATGTGTTTTAAATAGAAATTTTCATATAAATAAAAATCATGAATATCCTTAAAATCACTATCGTCAAATTAAGAAGATGAGTCATAAGACTGATGTAACGATTGAAGGAGTTATTGAAGAAGGAAAAAATGAAAGTAAGAAACATCATAAATTCGATTTTTTCTTACTAACAAAATATTAATAACTAACTTTTGTACGTAATAAAAAAAATGAGGAAAATCAAAAAATGCTAAACACTTGAGGCAATTATCATACAAAGATGTGACAAAATAAAATAACTCAACCTATAAATAATTAGGTGCATAAATTTCCTCTAAAGATGAAATTAATTTCAACGAGAAAAAATATGCATAATTTTAACATTTGGATTATAAATTGATAACACAACACAAGTATCGAGACAATATTTACAAACACAATTGAATCTCTATTTAATTTTCTTTCACAATTACATGGACGACACATCATAGATACAATTGAATCTTTCTTTAGGTCTAATTCTTTAGCATAGTATAATTTTTATTTAATTACACCTGTATTATAATTGAATACCACTACACATTATAGAAACCAAACTAGCAGCAAAAATTTGAAAAGCTAATATGAGTTTCTATGAAGTTTAAAATAATAAAAAGATGTGTTTTTTTCTCATGCTGAAGGTTCCTATTTATAAGTACAAAGATCGACATGGTTGTGTTACAAATAATATAACTTGAACCAAGATCAACATGCCATGTTGATAATTACCATGACTATATTGAAAATCACTACAGCCATATTGAATAATGGACATTTAATCCCTTCAAAAATTAAAAAGCCTCTTATTACAAAATTGTATGTATTTAGATGAAAAAAATAAGGAATAAATATTTAATTGTGATATGCACATAAGAGAACATGTTATGATATTCAATTGTAACATAGATGCACTTGAATAAATATTATATCATGTTAAAGAACTATGTTTAGAGAGATATTCAATTATATTTGTAATGTGTTGTGTCATTAATAATTAAACAAAAAGACAGAAACCTAATTGAAAAAGATGAAATGATAGAACTTCGTAGTGATATTTAAGATTAAAATTTTAATCTGATTTATTTATTATTTTTAATTATAATCCACCAAATTTAAAATTATTTGTTATCATATTAAAAGTTTTTCTTGAAACCCTCTCTCTCCTTCTCTCTCTCTATATATAAAAAGAACCGCACAACAGAATATGCATGCATGAAAGTGAGAGGCCAAGTCGATCAATTAATAGTTGTCGACTCTCCAGTCTCCACTTTTCACAAAAAAGATTGAAAATGTGGTGAAATCCACGCCACAATTAAACTATTACCCCAAAAAAGATTAATTGATCGAAGGAAAATTTATTTGAGCTACACATAGGTACTATATATACGAAGGAAAAATATTTTAATTTAGACGATTTTTTTATCTTTGTGTGTGAAAGCAGCAAATGTGCCGCCAGCAAAATCAAAGATTAGACGATTAAGATTATTATTATTATTACATTAAAAAGCGTACTCCTTGTCTAGTCATACTCTTGCACTTTTATTTGAAAAAAATAATTTACTTACTTTTGTTGAAAATTTAGACTTTAAATTTAAAGGATCGATCAGTCGTGTTCAAACCCTGTTTCATTATCCAAATTATCTCTATCCTAACATATTGATTATCAATGATGAGTTCGAAACAATTTGTCTACCCCTGCACTCCCTTTTCTTATGTATAATGATGGAATATAGTATATAGAAACTTATCAACATAGGACTTCTTATACTTTACTTTTATCAAGGTGAGTTTCTTATGCTCAATATAATATTATTTAAATATGTATTAACTATTACACCAAAAAAAATAATCAGTTAAAATTGGAATGATAAAGACCAATATAATTAATAAGGTCTTAGTCATTCAATATTCAATAATATAAAAATAATTAAAAAATTCATAGCATTTATCAATAACTCTCGTTACTAACCCACTCTCTTATTGGCTTCCTCCACTATAGCTTTTCGATGTACTGAAACATTGTCGAAACTTGAAAGAGTCATATTAGACTACAGTGAGTGGCAATATACATAGATTAACTAGCTGATGTGATATTTAACTTTGAAGAAGGTCGAATCTTTGGACACAATCACACACTTCCTGATTTCGGCTTAAGGTCTTAAAGCCAACCAAGACTCACAAGCTAATTAACAATAATGACATGCTATATATTTTTCAACAACTTAGAGGTTTATTTAAAGCTAGCTATGCCTTGGCACCTATGACCTTAGTTAGTAGATTTGTCTAATTTTATAGTAATAATTTAATACAAATAAGTATCTATAAAGTTATTAAATAACATAAAAGTTTTGTATATAACGTATCAGTATTCAGTATAGTCCACCACCAGAATTAAACTATGATTGGCTTTCAAGTTGTTTAATATGTTTTATGTTTTTTTTTATATGTAGTCTATGTCTATCACATTACTTTAAATATCTTAAACAATATTAAAAAAGAGTTAAAGATACGTATTAAATTAATTTTGTAGCTAAATATAATCATTATGTTGGAATGAATAATTATTATTTCTTATAAAAAAAAACAAAGTTGAATTACTGACTTTCCTAAATCTAAAATTTTGATCTTTTTAATTTAAAATTTACAATTTTAATTCTCTTATTTTCAAAATCAAATATTTTTTGTCTCTGTTAATTTTGAGAGGTTAACCATTATTTTAAAAGTTAATATTGAAAATAAGAGATACCAAAAGTGTTTGATTTTAAAAATAAATAATTAAAATTACGAATTTTAAATTAAATAAATCAAAATTATAAATTTTAAAAAATAGGAACCAACTAACATTAAACCTTTAAAAAAAAAATGTCGAACTATGCACGGATTCCATTCTATATAGTTCTAGTATATACATATAGGAAACAGTTTCACAATTACAGTTCAACAAATGCCGTTCTAGTTACACTTTTTAGATGCAGTTTGTTGTTAGAAAAGTCCAACTATGATAAAAATAAAAATAATAATAATAATAACAATAATAAATAAATTAGGTCAATTCCAGCTACCTTCTTTTGTCTCCACATATTTTTCCCCTCCCTTCATGGCAAGACTTCTTGGGTTTAAATAGCATCACTGTACGCAAAGTGGCTAAAAATAAAGGCCACGTTTGCTTCTTCGTCATGAGATGCTTTAAAGTTTAAACTAACTAAGTTTGAAGGGTAAATTTAATTCTGTAACATATATAATTATTTTCAAAAATCCAAGTACGAATTAAAATTGTACCCCTAAAAACTTAGCCTATTTTTAGAAACTCGGCTTACAAACTTAAATCCAAATTAATATTAACGTATCGAAATGAATTCAATCGTTATATATTGAATGGTAATAAAGGCATTGATTAGGGGAGGGGGTTGCCATATCATGTGGGTTAGGTAACTTAATTTTCGTACAAAACCAGCATCAAAGGTTTCCTCCAAACGGTGCTAGCTTTGTTTATTGCTTCTTCCAAGTGTTACAGCAACAGATAATCGATTACTATATTTCTGATTTCACAACAGTGCATGCAAGCACAAAGAAAGTAAGAAACACGGCCATGTTTAAGAGCACCGAAAATAAAGTGGGGCAAGGGGACAGCTAATGCTAATTGCAATCATCCAACAAAATTAGTACGTAAATCTTCATCAACAAACTTGATAATAAATTATCCAATTATTAGAACTAAAGCCATGTTCATATATGCCACAGCGTTAAGCATATAATTATATATCAAACTATCTATAGTTAGTTATAAATAACCTGTTAAGTTATTTCCGTAAAAGAAACCTATTAATTTATAATAAGTATCAATTAATTCAATTATTTTATTTTCAAATCTATTCACTAAAAAAAATTGTTATTATCGACAGACAAAATCCGTAAAAAATATCAAAATTTATAAGCAATTTAAAATAAAAATTCATTGATAAATCGTTCATAAAAAATTTTATCAATTAACTGTAGTGTTTGTCTGTAGTTTATTCACAGAATTATTCTTATTCGATGAATTCAAACCAAGTTAATTTTATTAAAATTGAATTTAGTCTTAGTTAATTAAAAATACAAAGCATACCATGAACTTTTTTAAAGGTCAGAACCTGATCAACTCAAGCGAGAGTTGACTTTGCCCATGGATTTATACAACTTGAACAAAATAAACGTTCACACCATCAATTATTTTATCAAAGTATATATAAATCGTCAAATCTTATGGCGTTAGGCAATTACAGCCTCGCACTATTTCACAAACAATCGTTCTAATCTAATCCTTGGAGTACTTATTGAAACTTAATCCGTCCCTTTATCTTAAGTCTTAACCTACATTGTCGGTGAGGGAACTCTCAACTCACCAAATTTAATAATTAAGATTAACTATTTATTATAATTATATTAAAAACTAAAGTAAAATCTCATTCTACTATTGAATTGTGTATTCATTCAGTTATCTAAATACTTTTTACTATACGTACACACCTGGAACATGTTGGAATGTTGAAATCTTGCTATTAGCGGTACTAGAACAAGTGAACAAAACAACTCTGTCTGTCTGCTGAAGGGTCTTCTATTGCAGGAGTTGTCCTGTTTCTAAACAAAAAAATTTTTAAAAAAAATAGCAACCTGATGATGAGCACTTTTTCAGCAAAAAAATATTCACAAGAAAAAGTCCATAGTACTTTTTGGTTTTCAGTGAAAACCAGCATATGGTCTTCCTTTATATTTTTGGACTTATGACACAGATCAAAACATCACTTATTCACTTGTACGATGCCTAAATTCCTCAAAGTCCTTTTAGACCTAATCCTTTGCTAATTGATTAAACTGAAGCATTTCTAAAAATTAAATATTAAAAGAAGATTCTTCTTCTTCTCTGTTCACAAAAAAAAAAAAGATTCTTCTCAAGTATGTTTTCTGTACGATGCTATTTTGATCATTGGCCAGATTAATTCGTCAGTCAAATTAGAAGGTTTCATGTTATGTAAGCAGTCAAATTAGTGAACTTGATTTTCATGTTATGTTTTAAAAAAATTATATAGCATTGGTAAAAACAATATACATCTTTAAAAACAAAACAAAATAAAAGAAAGGTCTTTGGTGTACTGAAACTATATATTAACATATGAATAATGCTAGGAAAAACTTTCTTTTTTGGAGTTTTTTTTTTATTAAAATTTATTAGAAATCATAAATTTTGGTAAAACCCGTATATCTTTTAATGTTTATATATCTTGAAATATGTATTTGATTTAAAAAAAAAAAAAAAAAACCCAATAGTATCTTCTTTCGAGCTATTTTCAAGGAAGGAATAACCAAACAATTATTTGATGAGTGAATTAGTGCCCAACCTTTTTTTCTCCTCCATGTAAATTAATTTGTGGCTCGATTCCCCACTACTGGTAGCAATGAAATTAGGATCAGATTCAGTGTCCAAAGGCAACCGTTGTAGTATTTATTAGTGAGTGCGGCTTGAGATACCATCAGCATAACAGCTCAGTTGTTGCTAGAAGAAGAATAGAGCCAAAAAGTATAAGATGAAGACATTTGATCCGAGTCATGTTAATTTGTTGATGCCAACAACACAATCACGGTATTCACGTGAATTTGCCTTTGCCTCATGGCTCATTCTATGCAGTGTTGTCATTATCAATTTACCATTTGTTTTTTTCCTTAGCTGTGAATCTCACCACAAACTAAGTATTTACACCTTCTGTCTGGCATCCGCATTTCAGACTTCAGAAGATTCAAAGTATGTACAAGTGTGTTCTGTTCAGCCTCTATTCCTACAAAACAATGTAGTATATACAAGCCCAGTCCAACTGCTGACTTTTTATTATTTTAGCCCATCACAGATTCACGGCCCATCATTGAAAATGTGTATTTTCTTTATTGAGGTCCGGTGGGGTTATCAAATTTGCATTGTGGAGATTTCAACTTTGGACCATTTTATTCGCTCTCGTTGTTAATGCAATGGACCTTCCATTAGTTTCTTGACGAATTGGTGCAGGAAGCAATTACCATTGCCTTTTTTATTGGGCTATGTTGGGCTGGAGCAGTGTTCTTAGCAGATGGAACCTTCTTCTGTGTGTTGAAGTTTAGAGTGTAGAATGAATGAGTGTTTTGTCTTCTTTTCTTTCTTTCCTTTTACTCAACGCCTCATTCTATTAGTTGATATACTTGTATCCCGAGATTTACGATCGAGTTCGATTATTTTCGATATATTCTTACGGATTTTAAAAAAATGTTTCCCTTCTCAAAATAAATATGAAAAATTATTTAATTTCCATTAAGCACTGTTGAACAAAAACATAAATTAAAAAGTTCGAATAGTGCATTTAACCATCAATTCTTAGTCCTTTTAAAATATAAAAACATTTTCGTTTCAAATGACAAATGTCATCTAGTAATTCATCTAAAAAATGGAAGAAAAAAAAAAGCTTTACGTGTCGAGAGAGATCTCATATCAATTGAGAAATATACTAAACTAAATCTGGTTTCTGACATTCAAACCGCACGCTTCGCCGGAGCACTGCGGTCAGAAAAGCACGTGAGGCTTCAACGACTAGTGATTATCACAATATTAACAAATGATTATAATAATTAATTCCTTCCACACAGACACGGTGATTTTAAAAGAAATGTCGGAGAAGAAACTTAGATACTTATTATATTTATTCATCATTATATTATATTATATTAACATAAAAAGAAAAAAACAATCAAACAAATAGCTAGTGGGTTTGGTTGCTAGCTAGCTAATATACTTCAATTCAATTTTAGGCCTCGGTCAAAGGTACTCTCACCTATCGATCGAGAGCCAAAAAGAAGACATGATGTAATTAATTAATAAATTAATGAATAAAGTTAAGGTGGATGTTTGTATTATCCTATTTCTATGGCCGACATAAGTTGTTCGTAGACAAAACATATGGGGAACATGGATTGCGACTTAACTCATCCTAAAGAAAAGAAAACCATTACAGAAAAAAAGAGGTCCCTACGCTCAAATTTAACAACAAAAAAGATAAAGGGGGGAGCTTTTTGCAGTTTTACATTTGACTATATCATTATTCATTTTGTTCCCATTTCAAAGTGTAGCCTTTTTTAAGATTTCGCATGTGCCTCTCAACTTGGTTTGAACTCATAATTATTTTATTCACCTGGGTTCAAATAAAGTACCATCCATTACCAGCTAATTATCATCAATTAGTTAGGTGCAAATTAGTTGATGCCCACCCACGTTTTTCTCACAGTAGAACTACATATAATTGAAGGAACTTTTCGTGTTATAATAACTATTAAATACCCTTCTCACAGGTGAGTTTGTAAGTATCAGCTAGGCTAGGGCTTTCATCTATATAATATATACAGTATATATTTGGATCTTAATTAATGCGATGGTTTATTATATTTGGAAATAAGTTTAAAAACATGGAGCCCCCTTCTTTGAAAGATATGAAGGACCATTCACACTACCTAAGTATGCTATGTTAATTTTTAATGGTGATTAGTTGGGTTTCTTCGCATGAGAATACCTGTGACGTATTTCTTATTTTTTATAATGAACGATTTAAAAATTTGTAGTTGTAGGTAAGGCTTTTGAGCAGACAAAGACTGCATTAGGTAAACATATGGAAGACCTTAATTACAACAAATGTCTGGGACTTTCGTACATCTATAGCTCCTGGCCACTACTGGTACCTACATAAGTTCCAATAATGCAATTTGGTAAAATCTTTTTAATGAAGGAATGTATAATATAATAATGACTAATCTGGGCTTATATCGATAAAGGCTGATAGCTAATATGTGAGAACTGAGATTCGTATGCGCAAACAATTACTACAATAACGTATAATTGTATCTGACTCGAATTAACGGACTAAATTTTCACCGAAAAAACTGAGCTAACAAGGCTTCAAGTAACTAGGTTAGAGTCCGATAATATATGAATTATCTCGTATAATTCATGCATGCAACTCACTAGCCAGCATTCTTTGTGAAGCAGATTAGATAATAAGGCTCCAAATTAATAACGTGTTTCTTTTGTATAAGATTTATAATATAATTGTAAATTCACTCTCAAGTGTTTAGGTGAAATACTAATAAAAATGAGATTAGAAAGAAAAAAAAACTCAAAGTGGAGACATATATAATGAGAGAGATATTATGATAGCTAAAAAGATGCATGAAAGCAAAATATTATAGAAGCTGACCACACGATATGAGTAATGTATCCATGATTACAGGGAAATGAAATTGTACTTGTGTTGTGTTTAATGAATCTGGGCAGCGAGGAGAAGGGGGTTCATATCGTTCATGTAATAAGTAATAACTAATATACTCCTCGATCGTGGAACAGGATTATTGGAATATTCCTCTCTCTTTTCGATCGTGATCGTTGGCGGAATTAATGTTGGACGACATAGCATTACTCCGAAACATACTGTATTCGTGCTATAGCTTCCATTTTCAGTACCCTTCCATTTCCATGTATCAAACCAAAAGATGCAATGGTCAAAGCTATGGTCAAAGATGAGGGCATGGTGGGAAAGGATCTAATAAGCGCCGAAAGGTACAGAGGACAGTCATGAATCATCATCCTTTGAGCCTTCCGGGTGACAAGAAAAGACACTTTTTTTTTTCTAATTCTATTCCCTCCTTTTCTCGATCCATTTTTTTTCTTTTAATTTCTTAACTATATGTCTCTAAATTTACTAATGTCCAGTTGTAACTAGTCTAAAAGGAAAGGGACCCATCGCAAAAAGTTCACAACAACACTAACAATATTATGGTTTTTGTTTCTGTCCTATGTGTATCATGATCATCTTGCTTGTTATACTTTATTTTTTCACTTTTGAATTTCGATTATCCAACTTTTGGTCAAAATTTAGCTCCCTCATAATTAGTGGCCCCCGACTTACCTTTCTAATGTAAATAGTTCAGAACTATATAGGACCAATTATTGCATCCTCCTAGAGACTCTGAGTTGGTATATATATTATACATTTCTGAATTCTGGAGTTTGGCCATTAGGATCGTGAATATAGAATAGTTAATTATAAGACACTGACGTGTTTACTCGTATAACAAAAAGGGGAGCGAAAGAGAAAGCCTGGCTACTAATTAAAACAACTATATTTAATATTAAAATGTGTAGGATCTATCTTTAAAGAGCTTTAGTCGTACCTGAGTTCCCCCTTATAACATAAACTAGTACCACGAGAAGAAAAGTATTTTAACTTCATAATTCCTGTATATTTTTTTTAATACCCAACTAAAATTGAAAAAATAATATATAATACTGTTGAAGTTTAAAACAAGACTTTAATTTCTTTAAAAAAACTTGTCGACGTCATTTTTTGTCGGTGGACTGTTATGACAGCACCTAATTAAAAACGACGAATTTCTTGAGCGATAAGGTTGCCCAGTTGACTATTTGTTTTGATAAGTCGAAAATGGCATTATGAAATAAATATATATGCAAGCATGCATATTCTGGATTTCTATTTACAAATTACCATTACAAATAAATCGCAAGAGGTATGGCTTTTATTTTATATCTTAATTAAAATCATTTTTTAGGTAAAAAAATTACACGAATAATAAAATCTTATCTTATAACATAACATGATATAACAAAATGAAGAAATATGCGAGTACTCTTCTAAAAAGAAACAAATTTGATTGGCATGCAGTACTAGTAAAAAGTAAAAGCAATGAGAGATTCTATAAATTAATAAAGTGTGCTTGCATGTGAAACAAGTCTAGCCTAAAGAGAAAGAGAGACGCATTCACTCACAATAGACGCCAGAGTTCAAATTCTCCCGAGGCTGCTGAACGAATATAATATCAGCTTTTTCCGTGGCACATTACATTACATTACTCACTCACTCACTCCAGATTGACAAAAAAACATTGCAACCAGGATAAAGATGTGTCCCTTGCCGCGTCACATTAAACCTACGCATAGCATAGGAGTATTCGAGTCGAATTTCAAACCATAAATCCGTTAGCAAATTAATATACTTGTTATTTTCCTTTAATTAAATTTTAGAAAGCAAAAAGCTGTTCCACGTACAAACCAAAATTGATGCGAATTTACCGAAAAAAGTTAAAAGACACAGCAAAGGTACAGCAATATATATAGGCATTGAATGCCTTTCGCATAGATGGCAAGTTGATACTAATACTACTAACAAAAAATGAGATGAAAGGGATATTTTCTTCCCATTATACTCATTTGAAATGATGTCAGTATATTAACAGGGACAAAAAAAAAGCTAAAGAGGCGAAAAAGAAAAATGATCCGAAACATAACAAAGGAACTTTGAGTTAGTACAGTGTCAGCTAGGTATAGCTAGCGCTTCTCATGAAAATTATTATTACGACTGTCAGTCCAACTCATTCAAATACTGCATCAGCTAAAGGGGCTGGTTCGTCCTTGCTTGGTGCATGCTGAAACACCATCACCACTATTCTTTCCCTTTCATCATTATATGCACAGATTCTCATCCCACCTCGTGCATGAGCTCATTCCATGCCGAATATTGGCGTTTGAAAGAGACTTGGTTTTGCATGGGATGGGAATGTGTGCAGGCTTGGTCCAATCCAGTTTCCATAACCACTGCTCTCATAACTAGTATTGCTATTTAGAGAAAATATGGGCGTGGCGATTGGGATTGAACAGCTTAAAGAAGAAGAAGATGAGGAGGAGGAACCACTGCTTCCATTTCCATGACCATTACCAAGACAACTTTGTTGCTGAACAAAGATGCCACCTCCACTGAAAAACGTGGCATTGTTATTGTTATTGTTATCACTGCCGGCACTAGAGGGTGCACTTGGGAAGTCCACGTGGAAGGGTGTCACACTACTAGCAGCACTCCCATTAGTTGTGTTCCCGATGCCACTGTTGTCAAGGGGAGTAGTATTATTATGGTACCCAAGAATAGACCAATAATCTGTAGGGTCTTGCTTAATGGGGATGGCAAAGCTCAAGGTGGAGCTTGAAGGTTGTTGCTGCTGTGGTGCAAAGGTAACGGATGAAGCCGATGATGGATGATCTCGTTCGTCAGATCGGCTTGCCTCCTGGCTTTTGCTCTCAGATGCTGCTGCAGAATCTGTCGAGTTCTTGTTCTTGCTAGATAAACCTCCAATGGGAAGAGTGCTATTTGCAATGCTTTTTACATCGTAGCGACTCATGTCAAAGTTTGTCACTGCATTTAATCCCCTGAATTTTATAGCAGCAATGTCATAAGCCTCAGCAGCTTCTTCTTGGGTGCCTAATTTTTTAAACAATGCAAAGTTAATTTTATTATTAGAGTATCAACTCATAAACTATTAAAATAATAATAATAATATACAATTGGACTAGTGGTAAGTGTATATAAATAGTTGTTTCGTTTTCAAAAAAGCACATGGAAAAGGAACAAACAAAATAATTGATGACTCACTGAAAGTGCCAAGGTAGAGGTCTTTGTTTCCGGCAACTCTGCCTATTCTCGCCTGCCATCGGCCATGCTGGTGGTGTCTGAAACGATGTATTTTATTCATTCAGAATCACATTAAAGATATCCGCTAGCGGCCAAAATCAATGAAAAAGAGGCCACATAACGTTAAAACGTAAATTACTAGACAAATACCTCGTCACTCCTCTGTATATGGAGGCACCCCTAGAGAAACCACTGCTCTTCCTATTATAATTAATAACATAATATGAGGAGGGAGGAAAATAAACTAAACATGTTCATGATAGTATTTTTTCTAAAACCATAAAAACTCATGAAAGATAAATAGTATATAATATACCTTCGTAGAGAAGCAACAAACTCTTGCCTGGTCATGTTCTTCATCACCTCCAGTTCCTTCTCATAGTTGGAAATCTGTGAAATGCATAATAAATAAAATAAAATATACATACATACATACATTAAAGATGAGGAAGCTAGGTTGCATAAAAATAAAATGAAAAGAATATCGTTATACTTACGGGAAAGTTGGTGGTGGTAGTTGGACCCCAGTACTTGAGAGCTGCGAGATCGTAAGCTCTGGCTGCCTTATCTTCCTTGTCATAACCACCTATAACACAGTAAGTAAGCAAAGAAGAAACAAAAAAGTTATTTTTTAACTAAAATGATTATTATCAATGCTAGAGAAGAAGAATCTGAATCTAGGAAATTGATGATGATACTCACCCAAGTAAACTGAAAGCACATAATGAGCAAAAGATCCCACGAGTGAGCAATCATTCCCCAGGTACAAAAGCCACGCAAAGAAACAAAAGAAAGCAAGGTCAGAATCTTCAACAACAACACCATAGCACCCATTCACTCACATCACAAACAATAATAATAACGCAGGAGGAGGAGGCACTGTGCCAGCTAACTACTGTTGTTGCACTATGGATGATCCTAAAACCTAGATAGACATCAGACATGACACTCGTCACACTACAGAGTGACTGAGGAAGACGCCAAAAAATACGTAATGGTAGAGCAATCAATCTGAACCATTGAGAAGGGGTTTGCATTGGGATTGGAAATAGCGAGCGAGCCACATTCTTTTACTCCCATTTATTCCGGTCACACTCAGTAGTCCCGGATCTCGTGGACCCGGCGCACGTTAGACACAAACCCTCTCTTATATTAAGTTTAAATTAGCATGTGTTAATAGTAGTATTACCTTGTCTTCCTTTCCTGCTTTGCCCTTCCCTTCTACAACTATTGTCCCAAAGATGAGCCTCATATCTCCCGGTCCATCTATGTCTGAAAATACATTAAACTATTATTATTATTATTATTATAAAAAATGAAATGAAATGAAATGAAAAACAGTAATGATGATGATACCGGGTGACGCCGCGGTAGATGGAGGTGCGCTGGCCGAAGGTGTCGACGGTTTTCTTTGGAGAAGGTTTTTGCGGTTCGGCTGTGGCGAAGCCACGAGGGAAGCATGCGGCTATTGTTGTCTTCAGCTCCGAATCGTATAGATGGTTGTCGGTGGAGAACTGCGGAAGCTGTGCAGGTGCACACGTGGCGGTGGTGGCTGTTGCGGCGGAACCACCCAGAAAGTCCTCGAACTTGGGGCCGCCACTGAATATGGAGAGGTTGGTCGCTCGTCCGCAGGCGGTAGCCTCAGGCGGTGCAGTATCCACCGAGTTGCTGCCTAGAATTAAGATATAAGATAGATATTATTAATTGAGTGAGAGAAAGAAAAGGAAAATAAGAAGAAGTGGTATAGAGACCTGTGAGGGAGAGAGAAGGATAGGTGAAGGAATGGAAAAGAGAGAGGGGAGAGGAAGAAGGGTTGGGAAAGTGATTGGAAAGAGAGAAAGCGAGGGAGTTGTTGTTATTGTTATTGTTTGGCGGTGATGAAGAAGAAGAGTCCATGGTGGTGTTTGGCTGTTTTATGAACGTGAAAGAAAAAGAGAGATTATGGGGTTCTGAACTTCAACTTCAGTTCAGTTGGCTGCTTCTTTGGAAACTGCGATCTTATAAGTAGAATCTATCTGTATGTGAGAGAAAGGGCTGTAGGTAGGAAGAGAAGAGAAGAGATGAGATGAGATTATGACACAGATATAGAGGTGGTCTTATAAGAGAGAGAAAGACTCGACTCAGCTGCTTCTTAGGGTTGCACCAAAAACGAGGTTCTTTCTCTTAGGATATGCCACACAACAGTCACATTTCTATGCTACTGGTATCATTTTATAAATATTTTTATTTTTTATTTTAATATCAATGTATGTAAATTGCCCATTCCTTCCAAAAACATATATAAACAATGTATTTTTTTTTTCAGAATTAAAATATAAAGAAAAAAATGTCATATTTTGGTTGAATTAAAATGTTTCATTTTTTTAATTAATTATCTCATCGTTAGAGTGATACTTTATCTAAGATGTTCTTCATTTAGTTAAAATTTTATTTTTAATCATTTATTTGATTGTCCTATGCAATTGAAAATAAATGATACATTGATAAATGAAGTATTTATTTTATCAAGACAACCAAAATAAACAATGTTAACTATTTTTATTTTTATTAATGAGTTGAAATTAATTTTTTGTATATTTCAGTATGGGAAATTTAGGATTTTGATTCCTCTGACAGACAAATGTCTAACCCTTATTCAATTTTTGGTATCAATATTGACATATTAATCAATAATAATAACATTAATGCTAGTTCTTATCATAAATTTTATGGATCATTTATATATGTTGAAATATAAATAATAATAATAGTCTACGCTCTTGTAATATAAAAAACATACTGAGTATTATTTAACATTACAATATAAATCTGTTACTCCTATTATCATTATCTACAAATCATACCAATATTAACTTTCAATTGATTTATATTATAAATTATGTTACACTAACAATACATACCATCATTAAAGTCAAATACACTTTTTCTGACAATTTTTTTTCTATTTCTTTGTAACAAAAAATATTTATAATATACAATAAATAAAATGTTGATAAGAAAATATAGTAGAAAAAATTAAAATTATTATTATCATATTACGAGTTCGTGTGATTCGTGCATCCTACAACCAATTTATTAGATTTAATTTGAAGCATAGTGTTGAGAAGATATTAAGGAGGAGGGAAAGAAAACATTAAAATATGGGAAGGCAAAGTGGATGCATTTTATAGGAAGAATGGGCGGTCGCTCTGACTTTGCCCAACATTATAAAGCATTGCTTTAGAGTTTAGGATAGAGATAGAGATAGAACTTTGTATGTGAAACAAATACGTAATAAAAGTATGGGTATAATCAATAAGAGATATTTATGGGTCAACTAATGTAGGATACAGAGACATGATCGATCATAGTAATTAAACAATGAACGTGAATGAAATTAATGTATAAGATGATGGAGTATAATTGGGTGTTAGCAATATTTAGTGTATGATTGTAGGGAAGCAAGACGGAGAAGAGGGGACACGGTGGCCCAATGCCCATAATCATTTATTAGAGTGGACATTTTTCTTTATGCCAAGTATTAGTATAGTTGTATAATCATCCAACTTACCTTAACCTAAGTAACTTGTTCATTCAACAATTTTTTACATGCACTACATTTTACCAATTTCTCTCCCTCATATTATTTAGTGTGGGTTTGAGAATCCACTTATAATGGTAAAAATGGATTTTTCCATTTTTCAAAGCACAAAAATGAAAAATAAAATTTAGTAATCGCACTAATGCACTATTATTTTATTCTATTATAAAATTGATCATATAAATAACACTTCCCGCTAACAAAAGAAGGGAACTCTTTAGATTAAGGGGAATGATCATCAAATTCAAATATAGTGGCTTCTATTTGTAGGGTGATGATAGATTGTGTGAATTACGACGTCTTTAGTCACATTTTCCCGCTATCCAATCGTCGCGTGTGTTCTTTCTTAAACCCTTTTCTTTTCTTTTCTTCTCTTTTGACTCCTTCAATATGGCCTCTTCGCGCCATATTCCATGATTACTTTCATCTCTTTTCTACATCAAACTCTCAGCTTTCCTTTTTCCTTTAGAAGATTGTTAAAGATAATTTAAAGCACCAAGTTAAAAAAATATTACAAAACATTTACAAGTACATTACTATGAACTATCTTATTAAATTCCTTGGGGGTTTATGTGGCAAAAATATGAGAAAATTTCCTTGAAATTAAATGAGAGAGAATAGTTAATTTTAATTTACTATGAAAGAAGATAAAGTTAATTCTAATAAAATGAATTTTAAACTGTTTAAAATATTACCTTAACTAATTATATTCATAAATGTTTATTTTAGAACTTACAGCGAAAATAGAGTACTAATTGATTTCTTTGTCGTGTAATTAAACCGACATGTGATTTGGTGCAGCATGCATCATCCTTCATCACCGTGCTTGCACTGTGCATGTAACTCCAATGACACGTACTCAATATTTAATGTTTTAGTTAAGCAATTCTGACACGTGTCAAGAGGATCTCAAGATGCCATGTCGCAATCTTTTTTAATTCTCTCTGACTCTATGTACATATAAGTTTTTATTTTATTTTATTTGTAAATAAAAAATACATGTTAATTATAACTTAATTTGATCATATTAAAATTAAATATTATTCATATTTTTAATTTTTTAATCACGTCAATTTTATATTTTAACATGATCAAATTAAGTTATAAAACATTGAATAATATTTAATTTTAATTGTTTACATATCCTCTTTATATATGAATTTGAATAATTACTTTCAATGAAAATTTTATAAGAATTATTTAATAATAATATTTTATAGTGTTTTTAGTAAATATATTTTAAAAAATTTAACATTTTATCTATTTTAATACAGTTTTCAAATTTAAAAAATTTAAAGTTTATTTAATATTTGAGGAGTGTCCTCGCTCCTCGGTATAATTTTTAACAATTTTTATTGATATATTTATTAAAAAAATTATGAAATTTTAAATGGAGCCTTTTTTTTACAGGATAAATGGAACTTATTGAATAAAAAAAACTTCAAGAAAAGTTTATATAGTTTGCAAGCAATAACATAACTTGTGTTCCAAAAGTACAATATAAAATTAAAATTGTATTGTTAACAATTTTCTTAATAGAGAATCGGATTAATGAGGTGGTAGTTGATGGATGATAAAGCGAATCAAAACTTTTAGTGGCACGGACAGGCTGCCCTGCCATTGTTAAGGTATGGGCACCAGCATACCATTACTACGGCCATGGACCTAGGACATTCAATTCACCCTTTAAAGCCATTAAATACTAAATCGCATCACTCAAATTTAATATGGAACTTGTATGCTTTCTAGAAGCATCCGTAGGAAATTAAATGAAAACAAGTAAATAGAAGAATAAATTTCAAATGATTTTTTGTGCGTATATATGAATTACTTTTCAAATGTTTTAATAGCCTAATTCGCTTATCATCATCACCTTGCCTTTCAATTCATGTAATATTTGAATTATTAGTCATAGAAATAGAATGCATCAGATTGCACGTGTTGAGGCACACTATTGATTCATACTATTATTGGATAAACTGAAGGATGCTTTCTATTATTAGATGAGTGATGAGTGATGAGTGATTGTCTAATCAAAATTACGTGAAAGGCTTCTCCTTCTCCAACTTAATATATTATTCCTCAATTGTGTAAACAATAATTCCTCTCCGCTAAGAAACAAGCAAATGAGTGACAAGTGAAGAGAACACAACACAAAAAACTCGATGTGTACCGACAGGATCATGCTGAGAGTGGAGCTTATTGGCCATGCCTGGCTCTGAAGTATTTAAAATATAAGATGGTTGGAAATAAAAGGGTTTAAAAGTGAATAGAAAAAGAGGATAAGTTATGAATTTTAATCTTTTTCAGTGGTATTTCTAATAAAACTATTAAATTAATATTTGTCAATAAAACACTCACCTTGCATGTTCTGTTTATACATTGAAAAATGTAAAACTTATATTTAACGTGGATCAAATAGATTTATTTAAGTTTAAAACAAAACTATCAGTACTATGATAGAATAAAATGATTATTATAAGTGGAAATTAGAGACAAAAGAAGGGATCTGCATGTCATCATTAATTAACTAAACAAAATTATTCGGACAAATCACCTAATTGAGTTGTGTTATAAGTATATTAGCAGTGGCACATCAAAACCCTAAATTAGTGGGATAAGTTATAAAAATTAAATTTAATGTGTTAAAAAATATAATATAAATAAAATAAAATATAAAAATCAAAATTTTATTAATAATATTTTTTAAAAAAAAATTTTGGTTGAAATAAGTTTTAAATTCATAAAAAAATACTTATTTTTTAGTTTGAGTCCCTTAATTTTTTTTACTGAAAATTTGTTTTGCGATATTATAGGTCCTAAAAAAATTTAATTTTGCTTTGAATCCCTATCGATGACATGACATCGTCTTAAATGTTGATTTATGTTGAGAAGATGTCATGTCATTATTTAACTTAACTAACGGTTGAAATAATGTTACGTATTATCGGTAGAGACTCAAATCAAAATTAAAATTTTTTTAGGGACCCATGATAACATAAAAAAAAAAATTCAATGACTCAAACTAAAAAAATGAGTATTTTTTAAAGATAAAAAGCTTATTTAAGCCTTTTATGAGTGAATTTTAAAGGTTGAGGAATGTAAATGGACTCTTGGACCATTAAACTAATCTATCACACATGTAACATATAAATTATAAATTTTGATATATTTGAAATTAATTTTTTAAATACAATGGGGCGTAATTGTCCACCCTGGTTACAATGTGCATAACTGTATATGACTATAAATAAATGTCACTTAAACAAGGCCAAGGGGTGAGGCGTGAGCGATGAAAATAGAGATTAAGATAGCAGTGTTGATATTTGTGACATTTAAAATAGTGTATAAGATTATATGGATTGATCGCAATTAGTATAAAATAAGTGAATGCAAATGCAAGAAATATGGTGGATGGCTCCCGAAAGGACATTTTGACCCCGGACCATGCGGACACTTGTCTCAATCTCAATTTGCATTTTGCATAACAAAGAAATGTGTCTGTCTTTTAATATAATAGTGACTCAATTCAACTACGGCACCAATCACCAATCCAATCCAATCCAGATTGCAAGCCAAGCAAAGCTCACGTTCACATTGCACTGCACATGTGAGCAAAAAAGACAAAAGAGATAGATGGTGAATATATAGAGATTAGGTGGTGAAAAGCATTTCAATTAGGCAAGTCCTCAAAACACGGATAGTAAGAGTTAAAAATGCTTTTGCATTAAGCAATCATAATTCAGAAAAGAGGAAAAAGGAAAGAAGAGGCTAAAAAAGAAACAGAAAAAAGGTTACATGGTGCTCAAGTTATTTGCAAGGAATAAAGAAAGAGCAAAGGGTGTTTTAGATTGGCAGTGTGTTCGCATTGCAGCCTTCGTTATATTAATTATTCCCTTCAAATCAAATCAAATCTGTAATAAAAAAAGATTGGTTTTTTTTACATATTTCAAGATTCATTAAACATTTACAAAATTATTTATAGATTATTTATTAATAAAGTCATCACATTAATAATAAATTTAAATTTATATCATTATGTGATATAAATCTCATTTTTACTAACTAAATTAATCAGGTGATAGTTTATACCTTAGACAAATAATTGCGGACTTAAAATAACAGCCACTAACATACAGATTTTGTAAGCAATGGGGGCAGCTGGCTACTAAAAGCCAATTTCTTTAATCCAAAGCCGAATACTTTGCCAAAACAGTCAAACTTTGTATTGCAGAGTGTAGTTTGGGGTCAGAGAAACGAATCATTCCTCACGTTCGCTGCTATTATTATTATTACTTCATCATCATCTCTTCCAAATTCTCTTTTTTTCTTTTATTTTAGTTGTGTTGCTTAAACTTAAATTATATATATATATATATATATTCTTCTTACATTCTCGATTTGGAGAAAGGTCCTCTGTCTGATCCTACATGATTTGAGACATAAATGTGGGTCCAGCTAAGGATTCACAATACGTGGGGTTGATTATGATTCTATTACAAAATAAGAGCCCTCTCAAAGAGGGTTGTTAGCTCCCCCATTTATTTTATTAAGCCAACAGATATTTTCTTTTGGCGTTTTACTAATTTTATTATTCTAGAATGTAGTATTATACTCTCGGATTCGGATTCAGCGTGAGTATCCGAATTTAGACAAATACTAACAATAATAAAGAACTAAAAACAATAATTAAGGAGGTAGAGTGAAAACGGTGCATCCACATGACATGAGGGTCAAACATAGAATATTAGAAGATGATATTGCACGTGGCGTCTTGAGAGTTGAGACTACCGTCTATGAAAAAATCACCACAGCACGTGACTTGACAACAAGAGCTCTGTTTCCACGTGCCATTTCAGGC
The DNA here is from genome assembly GCA_014843725.1 of Amphicarpaea edgeworthii. Lineage (NCBI taxonomy): Eukaryota > Viridiplantae > Streptophyta > Magnoliopsida > Fabales > Fabaceae > Amphicarpaea > Amphicarpaea edgeworthii. The sequence goes on along the minus strand of CM026324.1, from coordinate 23,005,427 downwards.
ACAAGACGAAGAGGGCGGTGGAATTTGTGCTGGAGTGAACCACACGTGATGCTGCTGCCACTTCCACTTTCTAATTTATACTATCCTTCCTTCTATAATAATAATTATTATTATTTACATTCACAACTTCTGCACTTTCATTGGATTCTCAGCTTAATAATGTAACTCTTATTTTCATACCAGTATGCATGTTTCAAAGACATCCGACACTGAAAACCGTAGTTGTGTCAAGAAGGGCCCAATACTCGGCCCATATACGGATCTTAACAAAAAAGTTCTAGAGTAGCATTTTGCAATGAAGCCCATTAACTACTCTCTCTATACTCTAACTATCTCTTTGGTTCAGAAGATAGAAGATTAGAGGAGAAAGGAAGGGGGAGAAGGAATTTTAACTAGACATTATGTTTAGATGAGAGGAGGAGATGGGGAGAGATTTAAATGGAGGGAAAAAAAAAAAAGGTAGTCATTTTCTTATGTGAATCCCAGGGAAAGAAATGGGATTTTATTTACTTTATAATTTTAAATTTTAAAACATGATTAGAAATATTTTAATCATTCCAATTTGAATGTTTTAAATCCCTTCTCCTCTCAAATCCCTCCAATATTGGAGGGGAGTAGAAATTAGATGCAGAGAGATTTTGCTCCCTCTATTCTCTCCTTATAAACACCAAATTAAACCATAGTTTAAAAAATCTCTCTCCTTCTCTTCCCTTCCCTTCTGTCCATTTCCCTCCAACCAAACATTATATGTAAAGCATCCTTGCTCATTACGTGCCACTGCCGACTATGGTAACAATAAGCCATTGAAAGTGGTTAATCTTCATCAATAAGACAAAAACGTTTCGCACAATAGATACATTGCATATCATGTTATATATATTTGTTACATATTACCGGTTCATAAACTTCAATTATTATATAGTCATCATGAGATGGAAAAACAAGTTGACCAAAATCTAGCAGAACTGTTGGCTTTGCTTATGCATGTAACATCACTAGAATGCATACGCAGAGTTGAGCATACTCTGTCAAAACTGTTGTCCTTATCCAATAAGATATCAGCCATTGATGGTTGACTTATAGTGATCACTTATGGTTTCATAAACAGTACCTTCATCAATAAGATTTTTAACAGCCAGCCTGCAGAGTTGGAATTCAATCAGAGTCAACAAAATTTGGATAGAAAGAGAAAGAGAGAGAAATAGAGAAGAGAGAAACATGAGCTCATCCAAAGAAATTCCAAGATGCTGTGCAATATGATCACGATGGACTCCCTCACTCCTTGAGCTGAAACATCAAATATCAGAATGTTAAGTTGTGAATACCAAACAATATTCAACACATGCATAAAAAAAACAAGTACAAAGTTTATTATAACTAAGCTAGTGTGATGGTTTTTTACAACTCTCTCCAATGTTATTCTTTGGTCTCCTTCTCCCTTTCTTTTATAGGACTAAAATTCGTGCAATTTACTCTTACTCACTAGTGCTTTCAATGACATTCTTTGTATTTATCCAAGCATCTTATCGATTCTCTATCATTTTCTTATTCAATGCCACAACAATATCTCTTCATACTGTCATACACAATCATTCTATATCTTGTCTTTTTTTTATGTGGTCATCCATCTATCTTGACATTTTCATTTTGCTACTTCCAGCATTTTCTCTCATTCTCGCTTTAAAGCCCAACATTTACTACCATAGAGCCCAACATGGTCCTTTCCATTTGCTTTCTCACTGACTACATTAACCTAATCTAATGAAAAATGGACACATCATAGCCAAGCTAAGGTCTATAGTGAGAAAACAGATGGAAATGACCACATATTAGAGGACCACATTGAAAATTTGTGTTTGGATTTCTGTTTGAAAACCAAAAAATGTCCACACATACTCAGGCACAAAACATAGAAGGAACTCTTGTGTGTCATTAGAACGTCCATTTCAGTTAATATCAACTGTTTACCAAACAAACACACGATAATAGAGACCAAGCTGAACAAATTAAAAAATAGAAGAATCTAAAGAATAATTTAGCTTTAAATTAATCCGTGTACAACCTTACTCCATATAACCGAACTACTAGAAATTTCTTTATTCCACTTCTACAGCAAACAATCCATATAATAAAATAACATGAATAAACCAACATTCAGGAAAAACAAACGCACCAAGAACGCAGTTAGTTACATGTTCAACAAGAGCCAAATGGGTGACATTAAACAAAATAACTTTAAGAAATACCAGTTTGCGGGAAAAAGCAAAAAATCTGTGACCATATCTTCAACACGCTTATGACCATTGATAGGTTGATCAGAGAACTGCAAAAAACAAGTAGCAAAACAATGAGGATATCAAATAAAAATGAAGCAAAAACAGAAAAGTGTGGTTCACTTTCTTACCTGATTTGTTGGTGGAATGCCTTGAGCTTGATAACCTGTTGTAGGGGTAATTGGTGAGGTATGTTGCTGATTAGGGACACCAGTCTGAAGATTTTACCGCATGAAACATTAGAATACACACATACGTATGATACAAACTTATTAAAATTTATAACCATATATACACAATTTACAGTTTTTAATACCCGTAATCTGGAATTGTAGAGATGCACATATATGCAATCGATGAAATGACTTGCAATCTCATTAAAGTCAGTCACAGGCCTGAAAATGACACAACAGTGAGGTAAATATTGAACTATATGCAAAATAATAGGTCTGCCCTGCCATTCACTAATCACTGGGACAAGATAACTAGCCTTGGTAATAGTTGTGACAATGATAGACATCCAAGACAATTCGAAATATTGAACATCTAAAATAATACAAAAAAGCAAAAGGTGTTTATATCATACCTAAAAGAGAAAACAGTTAAGGTCCTTTTACCCTGAAAATTTTTCAATTGTCCATGGAGCCTTGCATATATTCCATCCCTAACAATGAAACTAGAATATTAGTACATAGTATATGAAATAAATTGTCTGAAAAAAAAAAGAAATCACACTTGTGGCAACATACAACAACACTACAAAACATGAGCAAAATGATAAGTTGTGTGTGTATCAACTTATTTTCTTGCAGAAAAATAAATAAAACGATCATATTTTTTTATTTTATAAAAAAAATATTTCGGCATTAACACGTATTTCAGAACATTTCATTTCCTTTCTGAATTAATCCAATAAAAACATACAGTAGTTAGAAGACGAATCTCTGTTGGAAAAACAGGGAAAGGGATTAAAACCATTATCAATCAAGTAAATATAGTATTAGGGTCCTGTTTCAATAACCTTTTCAATAAACACCTATAAGAGAATAAAATAAGTGAAGTTAACTTGTGTGTATGTTAAAATTTATTTTTGGAAAAGTTAAATAAAAGAACTTTAATACATTAACTTATGCATAAACTAATTTTAACTTATGCAAGAAGCTTAATTCATTTTACCTTATTTCTTTTCCTACAAGTATTTGATGAGAATTTTATTCAAACCAGATCCAAATACAAAATGAAAATCTATGTAGGAAATGCAATATAGCAGTAGAGCATACACAATGGCATCTGCTACATTTGTATCAACAGCTTCATGAATCCTGCATGTAAACAAGAAGTCATCACTGCCAAAAAATGAAAACAAAATAATAATGCAGAAAAGATAAGATATATTTATGACAATCACCATTTAGTACACGCAATCCTCCCAGTGCCATCATCAAGCACAAAAGCAACATCAGTAACTCGTTCAGCTCTGTTTGACACCCTTCCTACAAGAGTGACCTGGACTCAAATTGTCAGGACAAGAGAAGCCACAAAACCCTACCAAAATTCGCAAACTAAGATTCAAGGAGAACACACATTGCTAACATCCACACCATCAACAATCAAATTGACTTTATCATCGCTTGACTGAGCCGCATCATGTATCTGCTTTACTGTCAGAGGAAGCAAGGACTGAGCGTCGCGATTCTACAAAACAACAACAACAAACACATTGATTACATCTTATTTTCTCAAAAGACTTGCAATTGAAAGAAGAGAAAAACACAACAGAGGGAGAAGGGACCTTGGAGGGAAGGAACGAAGAGTCAGGGCCGCCCTGAGTGGTCTGAGAAGGCATGAATCCACCGCCAGAGAAGGCTGCATTGCCGTCGAACTGGCTTGGACTCGAATACATGTTTCTTCACTTCCAGAATCAAAATGCATACATAAATTTTTAATTAATTTCACAATTTGGTGTGCTTAGCTTACTGTAATTGAAACATAGATAGATATACAAACAAAACCCTCTTCTTACTGTAATTTCCCAATCCTAAAGAGTACGACATTAAATTTGCGTATTTCAGGAATCAAATACACTCAACGATACCTATATATGTGCCCAAATACAGGAACAGGATACACCTTTTTTTTTTTTTCCTAATCCTCGGAAGGGCAAATACTCAATCACGCGCAATCATCCAACAAATCAATAACACTCAGAATTAACAATTCAGTGCAAAAACAGAAATGGATATAACACAAACAAAAGGAATCAAACCCTAGGACGGGAGAAAGACGAACCAGAGAGAAAGCTCGAGGTTGCGAGAACTAAAAACGTGAGCGCGAGAAATTCAAATGAATCGTGCTTAATAGTAGACAGTAGTTCGAGACGAAGTGTGTTGTTTGCTTTGGCGGAATTCGCGGTGGAGTACAAATATATGAAAAAGAAACAAAATAAATATTTTCAAATAATGACACTTTTTTTTTTTGTTACCGATTTGTCGATTACTAATATTCGATAAAAAAAAAAAAAAACTGTATGTCATTTTTAACGAAGTCTTCTCATTTCAATTACATTTTAGAATTGCATAATTTTTCTTTTTAATTTCACAATTTTAATCCTCAATTTTTTAAAAATCCTTAATTTTAACTCGAACATTAATTTTCATCAATTTACCATTTAGATTAAATATTGGTTCTCACTTTTACTCATGTCTGTGTGCTTTATAGATATGATATGAAACTATGAGGAAGTGAATTTGAATCTGACATCGACCCTTTCAATGAAATATTGGTGCACAGTGGGATGACAAAACAAATAAAGTTTGCTGAATTATATTTTGGTCCTCCTATAATATTTATCTACAATTTTAGTCAATATGTTTAATTGCACAAAGTCTTCTGAATTTTCAACTTAAACAATTTTAATCTATCCGTTAATTGACCATTTAATTATCAAATATTTTTATCTAGGATACTTCTTTTCAACCGAAAATTCTTATGCTAAGAGATTCTTTCAGTTTAGTTTCTTTCTGTATGCTGTTCCACTTAATCCAACAACAACAAAAAAAGAAATGACAACTTTACAGGTTTTATCGTCTAATGTTTAAGGAATTGAAAGAAATATAACAAATTAACAAAATATCATATATTTAAAATAACTTAACTCTATCGAATACAATCTTTGTACCACTTAATCTTGTTTTGTTTAGCCTTTAGGCCCAATGCAAGTTGATCAAAATCCAGCAAGATATCAACCATTGATAGACTTATAGTGATCAGCTATAGCTTCATAAACTTCACCCTCTTCGGTAAGATTTTCAATAACCGGCCTGCAGAGTTGGAATCAGTGTCAATAAAATTTAGAGAGCACGAGAGAGAAAGAGAGGAGACATGAGCTTATCCAAAGAAATTTCAAGATGCTGTGCAATAAGATCACGATGAACTCCCTCATTCCTTGACCTGAGAAATATCAAAATATCAGAATGTAAACTTGTGAATACCAAACAATATTCAACACATGCTTTACATCATGCACTAAGAGTTTATTCACTAATAAAATTAATAATTTGAATTGATCAAGCCATTTGTTGATCAAAATTTAAAAGTGATTGATATCAGTATTAATAAACGAAGTTTAAAAATATTTTTTTTTATACACTCTTTTAAATACACCTTTTAATTTTTATTATTAGTTAAAACTTATGAATATCAACAAAAATCATGACATGAAACTTGTTCATTCACATTATAGGCTCAAGATGGCAGTTTACCAACTTGTGCCATGAAACAGGGCATTCATTAACATGTAGTATTTTCAATCTGTAGATTAATATATATAAAAAAAAAAATCAGTTTATAAACTTTCTCCAATTTGAACAAGGAAAAAAACCCTTATTCTACTTCTACAGCAGGTAATATTGCATAGGTTTTGCAATATTTAAGACATATACGTGTGTAGTACAGGAATGCATATGAAATCACAGATAAACCAACATTCAGGAAAAACAAAGGCACCAAAAAGGGAGTAAGTTACATGTTCAACGAGAGCCAATTATAGGTAACATTAAATAATTAAAACCCCTTAAGAAAGTAAAAAGTACCTGTTTGCGGGATGAAGCAAAAAATCTAAGACCATAGCTCCAACACTCTTCTGACCAGAGAACTACAAATAAAAAGTAGCAACTCACTGAGGATATCGAAAAAAAATGAAACAAAAACAGAAAATATTATGGTTCACTTTCTTACCTGATTTGGTGGTAGAATAGCTTGATCAGCTTGGTAACCTTTTGAGGGAGCAATTGGTGTGGAATTCAAGATATGGACACTAGTCTGAAGATGTACTACCACGAGAGAAATTAGAATACACACATATGCACACACTTACATTAAAATTCATAATCATATATGCAAATTGTCAAACTCAAAACATGAAATTTGCAAAATATATATGCCTGTTTCTTGGAATTATAGAGATGCACATATATGCAATCGATGAAATGACTGGTAATCTCATTAAAGTAAGTAACAGGCCTGAAAATGACACAACAGGATATAGTACCCTTCGTAATAGTTGTGATCGAATTGTGATATATAAAGTGAAAGGTAAACTACATATCAACCTAAAAGAGAAAACAGTTAAGATCTTTTTACTCTGATATGTTATCAACTGTCCATAGAGCCTCACATACATTCCGTCCCTAGTAATGAAAGTCTAGAATATTAGCTAATATATATGAAATAAATTGTCTGAAAAATATAAGAAGAAAATTCACAGGTGGCAGCAACAACAATACAATCTACAAACCATGCACCTCAAAGCAAAATCATCAATTGTGTGTGTATCTGCTTAATTATTTTCCCGCAGGAATTTAAAATAAATAACATGATCATATTTCTATATCCTTTTCTTCTGTGAAAATATTCTATTTCAGGCCATTCTTCTCAATATTTAGAGATAAAGATTAAAAACCAATTACGAAAATATAGTATTAAAGTCCCGTTTGAATAAACTTAAGTATGCATATATTTAGAAATAATTTTTAGAGAAATTAAATGATAATTTTTTTTTATGAATTCTTATACATAAGTTAGTTTTAATTTGTAAAAGAAATTCAATTCATTTGATCTTATACTTTTTTTTCTTTTATAGATGTTTGTTCTAAGGCATGCATAAATACAAATGCAGGAAATTAATACAGTATAGTATAGCAACATACACATACCCTGGTCTGTTTCAACAGCTCCGTGAAGCCTGCGTGCATGTACATAAACACTAAACAGCAACTCATACAAAAGAAAAATAATGTAGAGTAGTCTAGAAAATAAATAGCAATATTATAAATAATATTCACTCACCATTTATTACAGTGAATCCGGCCAGTACCATCATCAAGCACAAAAGTGATGACATCAGCTGTAATTCCCGCAGCTTTGTTGCACACCTTTCCTACGAGAGTAAACTGGACTCAAAATCCAAAATCGTCAGAACGTAAAAGAGATCGAATCCGCAAAACCCTAATTGAAACGGAGAGGGCTTGCACGAACGTACGTTGGTAAGGTCTGCACCATTAACAAACAAATTTATTTCACCATCACTTGAGGGATCAGACGCATCGTATATCTGCTTCACCGTCAGAGGAAGCATGGTTTGAGCATCACGATTCTACATTAATTATAGACACCGGTAAATAAATGGAGATCAAGCTTAAATTAAGCATAATTAATATATAATTTAAGGTTGAATGTAAAGAAGAAACCTTGGAGATAAAGAAGGTGGAAGGTTCAGGCTGAGGAGAAGGCTGTGTTGCCTTCGAACCCGGTTGAACTCGAATTCATGCTTCTTCTTCTTCGTCGTCACTTGCAGAATCCAAATGCATGCATACACAGAGTTCAAAACTTCACGATTTGGTGTGATCACTGTAAAGATCATAGTAAAATTAAATTGGCTTCCCGCCATTCTATCTTTTTCTTTTCCTATTAATAATAATACAAAAGGCTGAAAATAAAATAAATCCAAAACTGAAAATCTGAATTTTTTAATTTGTTTTAATTAAATTTCGGATTTGATTTTCAAAATGTTAGAATCCAAACTTACACATATCACATATGCATGTAAATCTATGATGTCAATCATATTTACATTTTTATTTTCTATATATTTATCAAATTAACAGTGTTTAATATATATTTGACCATTAAATTAACAGTTTTTTCAAAGAAAAAGAAGAAGATTAAGATAAAAAAATCAATTCAAACCTAATCGCTTTAGACTCTAATAATGGATGGGGTTGAAATTAACATATTTAAATTTTAAACCAAATTTGTTGAATGGTGATTTAAAAAAAAAATGAAAATACTTGAATCCAGTTTAATCCGAAATTGATTTTTCTTTTCAAAACCCATTCAATCCAATTTACAAACACTTATAATTTAATATATTATCACATGAAAATCTTATGTTAATATTTATATCAATTTCTATCCATATTTAAATTATAGAGTGAATTAAATTATAAGGTTATTTTATAGGACTTCTCAACAGTGTAGAAAATAAATATTGTATAATTAATTTAAATAATTTATCATTAATTGTGAAACAAATCTTTAAAAAAAAGAATAAAATTTTGTCCATAAACTTAGAATTATTGTTAATGAAATAAAATGCATTAGTGAATCCTAATATCGTAACAAAGAATTTTCTTGAAGTCGGTCGGTGTGAACAAAGAGTGGCCTTGTCTCTTAAGTCATGCATAGAATACTTGAGTCTTGAACTACCGGGCCAAACCTTCCGCAGTTAGGTTAACCGTTCCCAAATCATACTCATTTAAGAAGTTATAATAAATTATGGCAGATAATTAAAAATAACTAATTGTCAAAAGTCCTCTTATGTAGCTAGGTAGAAGCATTTGCATTCGTTCAAATTCAATGAATGCAACCTTAGGTAATTTCCAAGTAATGGACTTTGCTTTCTTAGCAATTGAGAAAAGTTATGAATGTTCCAATCAAAGGTGTTCCATATACGTAGGCTGTGAAGATAAGTAGATGGGGCTTAGTTGTCAATATTAATATATCAACTATGTAACCCTAACGTGTGCCTCATATAATAGTATAATTCGGTCATCTCAATGATCACAAGCCCTTATATGTTGTCTGAGAGGGGCCAAGTCTTACGGGTTTGGTCATGTCATGGCACATGCCAACTAGAATATGGCATCCTTAGAAACAACGACTCCATCTTAATATTTGATTCCTTGTCAATGACACTTTGAGTCACTCAAATTACAAGTAACAGACTACGACTAATCCATCTAATGGTCAAAACGGTATCTATATAAACACAAGTAACTTGGTCCAATTATTGGAAAAGCTATGATGGATTTCGAGTATGGTGAGAAGATGTCTGCATTGGGATGCTCCTCTCGTATCTCTTATTATAGGAATAGTGGGGAATCAGCAGGGGTTCCATTCAAATGGGAAATGCAACCAGGGATTGCGAAGGAAAGAGAAACAGAATATCTTCCAGCTCCCCCACTGAGTCCCCCACCAGCACTTCTCAGCCTCGGCCTACCCAAACCACCTTCGACCAGGTCCAGGCTACGCTTTTGGAACAAAAGGCATGTCAAACGTCGAATAACCAAAAACTCATCGTCCAAATATTGTTTTCATGATGAAGATGATGTTATTGGTTTGGACATACCATCTAGCTCTGATGATTCTGAAGAATCTACGGCGGCATCCCCTCGTGGATCTAGTTTCTCTTCTTGGTCCTCTACCTCTACTATCAGACAACTATATGAAAATGGAGGAAGCTCATTCACCTTAGGTTGCCTCCCCGTGCATGTTACCAGACTTTTCGTTTCTATTGCAAGGCGTCATTGAAACAACATTATACTTAATTCTGTTTTTCATTAGCACACACTCACACACACGTTATTTTTAATTTGTAAAAACTTCATCGTGTAATAATAATTTTATCTGAGATCAGAGCCTCTCTGGCACGTCAACTGCTGTAGACTGTAGTGAAGATATAATAGTTATTATTCTATAAATCGTGAAGTTCATATATATATATATATATATATATATATATGTGGAAGGATAACTTGCTCTCGATTTTCATTTTGATTCACATAAATATCGGTTATATATAAGTTAGCTTAGAGATATAGTATGCTGTCTGAAAACATATATATATATATATATATATATATATATATATATGATGCTAGCTTTTATTATCATTTTTGTGTGGCCGAGTTGACCATAAGCGTGTGAAGTTATAGAAGCATGTCAATTCAATAATGAACCAATGTCACAGGCGGCAATCCAGCTAAGTGTCAACAAAATATTTGAATCTAGTCCTCTCCTCTCTCAGTCCAAAAATAGTCATTGTGCATGCATATGCATGGGTAGAACAAAGTATATCATATCTTTAGCTTAATTTAGGTAATTTAATTTGACAGATATTGGTTTTATTCAATAAACTAATTTGTTTAGAATTAAATTTGTAATGAAATGATTTATCATCTCTTTATTTGAAAATCATTATTTGTAGTATAAAATTCTTAATACAACGGCCATTTTTTGTGAACCAGTATGTATACATTCATGATATATATAAGATGAGGCACCAAATTACCTTTTCTACATTCTCCTCCCCTGGACAATGTGCCTTGGTAAAGACTAGTAGGCCCAGTTAGTTGAAACCATAACCTGCAACCATCATGATCATAACTCTACGATACGACGCATTTAAACCATTTTGGGCCTACATGCCGCCCGAAAGAAAGCTGGGCAATGCAAGCCTGTCTGTTCAAATAAGTCCAATCACATAGGAGTCCCTTAGAATTAATAAACTCACGCGCTTCTGTATTTTTATTTTCTGAAAAGAAAAAAAAAAGTATATATACATAAAAACTAGGGATGACAATGGGTAGGATATTATAGTACCTGTCCCCATACCCACATTTGAAAAAGTATTCGTCTCGGGTCTCATACCCATGTGGGTAGCAATTTCTATCCTCATCCCCTCTGGGTGGGTACTATATATTAATACTTGTACCCGCGTTTTCATATATATAAAATTGAAAATCATAAAAAAAAAAATCATAATATTAAAATAAAAAAAATATTGATTTATATAGATAAATAACATTACAAAAATAATCATCTAACATAAATCTAAATAAATTAGTTTATATTTTTAATTAAATGGAAAAAACTAATATATTTTTAAAACTAATTAGTTCATAATTATATATTAAAAATTAAAAATAAAATACAAATAGATAATTAAATAATTTTAATTGAATAATTTAAATAATAAAATTATAATTATATTAATTAATATGTATATACACAAGGTGCAAGACGAGACGGGTACTATAATACCCATACCAAATACCCGCCCCATCTCTATCTCTAAATGTGCAGATTATTACCCTACTTGTATGAGTTTTTGCAAGTATCCATAGGGTCTAGATCCATATTTTCATCCCATATATAAACTGTACGAGATTTCACACAAGTGTGCAAAGTACAGTTAATTTGTCAAATAAAATTATACGCTGTTAATTATAAAAAAAAATTAAAATCAAATCTAAAATTCACTTATCCACTTGCTATTTGCCAAACGTGCCAGTGAAAAGTCTTAACACTTGAAATGTAAATCAATTCGCAAACTAATTATCTACAAATACAAAACTTAATTTCCAAATAAAAATTACACCGCATTTAAATAGCTTTTATTGCTTTTGGGGGTTCACATCACTGAAGATCCTAAGATGGAAACATTTTGTAGTAATTGGTGGCTTTGTAGAACACTAGGGCCCAAGTAATCCCCCTGCATTCATTTTTTAAAACTACAACTATTTCTCTTTTAAGTAGCATAAATTTGTGACCAGTATATTTCCCACCTAATAAATGAGACATGAATTTTGGAAGAGCAAAGAGTGGTAGTACTATTATAAAATCTTTCTAGCTGTCAATCTTAAATGCTATGTAGTTTGATGGTTCTCGTGACATCAATAGTAGTACTACTCTATTTTCTCTTCTAGCAGTTCCAAGGATACAATAAACACTAATTACAACATCATGCTAATAATTACAATGACATTAGACCATACTCGGGCCTGTTAACGTAATAAACTAGGGCAGTGCAGGATGAACAAGCAAGACTTTTAACACAGGCTAAAAGCATGTTTTGTCCGTGCCTATTACGCCGCAGAGCCAACTCAATTAATCATGTCAAGCATCAAATTTGAGTATCCTCAGCTTTGTTAATTACATACTGCCTGTAAATCAAGAAAGAACAATATCACAATGCTGGCACCATCAATGTGATCGAAGAAGAAGCAAGTAACAATAAATCTACAGCTGAATGTGACATAATGACACAATAATTTTACCTCACTTGATATTAGACGCTGCCAATTACCAGTATGATTGATTACACACAATGATTTCAACTTTATGATTGAATCCCAAAATCATATGTTAATCAATATTTCAATGAAAGTGGTGTATCAAATAAAAGAATCTGCAACAGAGGCCACACAAATGGCTAATGCTAAATGTCATCATCACCACATTTCTTTCTACACCAATACTTGCTACCACCAACCAAAGGCACACAGACTATGCCAACATTTTAATATTTTGATCCCTTCGGGAGCCAGTAGAGGAACAAGTATGATGGAAATCCTTTTCTACAGTCCTTTATATTTCTATAATTCTCAGTACTAACAGCTTAGCTTCAGAATTTCAGGTAACAGATCAGTCTTATATTCAAAAGCAGGTGTCTAGTCTCTCAGAAGAAGTGGAATAAGTTATTTAATTCCCCCAATAGGGAAACCAGAGGGTTTTAAACACTTAATAATTTTGAAGATATTTTCAGAAGGAATTGTAAAACATTAAAAGTTCATCACACAGGCAGAGACAAAAGGGAAAGTAATCAGCTCAACCTAAAAATAGAGAAAAAACTACATCCATGCTATATCCCACACGAAAACTATAAACTATCTCAATTAGAAACAGAGACTCATAGATTGGATATCCATGCAAAGAGAAATCCCACATGATAGCTTGAGGCCATAATCACTTCACAAAATAAAGTATGCCTCACTAATTCTCCAAAGCTATTTATCAACCAAACACCACAAATCTAAGTACTCAGTATTCATACAATGAAAAACCTTCAGAATCTTAATAATATGAAATTAGGTTGATTATATTTACATAACAAAATACTCGCCCCAGAACAGGAAACATATACATAAATACATACCTCAGCCGGTGCTGGGATGATAGATTCCCTGTAAAGTTTGAAAAACAAATCAACTTACTGTATCTATATTCCATACATAATTAGATGGTTCTTATTCTTAACAAATCAAAAGTACACTGGGTACCTTGGCCGGTCAGATTTTGCAAGATGTTTAGACATTATTGATGCCTGCTCCTGTATGATGCTCCTTGCTTCAACAAGTTGAGCTTCAAGCTCAAGTTCCCTCTCAGTGGCCTCTGAAGTCACTTCTGCTCCCTTTTGAGCATCTTGCAATTGAACCATGCGCTCCTTCATATTTCAACTTTCAAGCAGTTAACAACCAAAGACAAACATTTCATATATGCAAATACTTAAAAGATAAAAACTGGAAAGTGATAATAAGAAGTAATTACCTTTATAGAAGTCATTTTATTACGAAGACTTTCTTCTATTTGATCTCTGGCCATGTGAAAAGGAAGGTCAAATACGTCCTGCAAGAAACAACCACATTAATTTCATAAGGCAGTTTGACACGGAACAAAGTACAAAAAACTAATAACCTTCCATACCATTTTCCCAACCAATGGTGATTGTGAAGGATCACTTTCAACCCTTTCATTGCCAGTGAGAGATTGCTTTGGTAATCCATTAGGAGCATTTAAGAAATCACGCATATCCACCTGTAATCAATACACTCACAAATCTCGTAATCTAGGTCAAGGAGCCTGCTTTAGAGGGAGAAGCATCACAGAATAAAGGCCTCCAGGGAAGTACAGACCATGGGTGGTGACATATAAATTACAAAATTTAATGAAATCAAATAAGAAAATGCTGAAAACCACCAATAGCACAAATTGACTACCGAGTTAATGTTCTTTCGGTTCCCATTTATTTACTATGACCATCTCCATCATTTTGTACTTTGCATCACAGAATAATTGATTGCCCAAACACATCAAAATTTTTATAGTTAACTTCATGTCCAAACCAAAAACATAAAAATTTCTAATGATGAAAAAGATAATGGAATGAAGGTGGCAAACCTATACACACACACATGCACAGCAGTTGCACACAATGATATTCACTTGGGAAGAAAGGGAATACCAGGGAGAGAGACCCCTTCAGAAATTGCAAGCGAGATAAAAAAAAAAAAATTAGAAAAGCAGCATATAGTGACTGAATGGTGACAAAGCAAAAGTAAATGAAAGATCCAAAAAATTACATCAATGAGAATCAACAAAATGTGAACAGAAGAAACATGTATTGCATTCATAAACATATCAACATGTAGAAATTTCAGCAAATAACAATAATTACATATAAGGAACTTACCTGCATCGATCTCAATAATGCTCTTAAGTCACCATTCTCTGCCATCAGTTCTTGATTTTTTGCCTCGTAAGCATCCAACTTTCAACATTAAAAATAAATTGCAAGAGATAAGGATGTGTCCAGAATGCAAAGAACTATAATGACAGGATGAAAGTTTATCAATATGCTTACAATCTTTTTATTAAAATCATTGTCAGCTTTCTTCCCATTCCATGTTCCACGTTGCCTTCCTTCCTTCTGTACATCATAAATACCAAATTATCATGAAATTGAATATCTTCCAAGCAAAGTCCTCAGTACATGGATAGTTGATACCTGAAGCAAACTCATTATCTCCATGCCCGACCTAGACTCTTTCTTTTTCTCCATTAACACTTGGTTTAGCCTCTCCTGCAAATACAAAATAACAGCCCTTCATCATTTTCAAATTAATAACTTGTGGACTCGTGCAATAATTCATCAGCAAAGTTCCTATCGTGTAAGATCACCAATCACCAAATTACAAATATAATCAGAATAAATAAATAAAAAATCAAAGATATCACACACCTGCAACTTTATGTATTCCTTTTCCTTCTTCTTCATCTCATGCATTTGTTGAGTCTTTACTTGCTTTAACACCATTCAATAGTCAAATTCACAAGAGTCAGAGGGTTATCCCTTTTGAAGTAGGGCCATCCAAAGTCCAAACAAGACTCCACGATAAGCAAAATAGATCAAACTGCTAACCTGATTACCAATAACCATTCTCTGAAATTCATCCCTCTCCTGTTGCAGCTTCTCGATTTGGGTCTTCAGAGCTGCAGTGTTTTTAGCCTCCTATATAACAGGAATTCAACCCCAATTAAACAAAACAAATAAATCAAAGTCTAGTAGCATTGCTGCGTAAAATAGGAAATCGTTACATCTTGCATAATAGACACACTTCTGATCTTTTCATCTAATCAAAGCCAATAAAGTGCTTTACGTTTGCCAAAACCAAATTTCCAAGCATCTCTTTACCGTTCTAGTAATAGTCGCAATCTCCCTGTCTTTGACTTGTAGTTGACCTTCAAGCCTCTCCACTTTGGCCTCCAGTCTCGATATGTCAGACAACAATCTACACCATCAAAAGTAAAACACATTGAACTCACACACATAACGCATTACAACACAAACATTAATCGAAGGTTTATACTGTACTTAGGAACTACCGTTGTCTTTGATCATTAGCAGACTCTCTAAACTCAACGTCGCGCTGTCTCTGCTGGAGCAAGAAGTAAATGCAATTGCAAGTCCTCGCAATTGAAACCTACCACATTTACCAAAACAACATCATTCACGCACACACATTGGCGCAAAAAACAATGTAGATGAAAGATAGAACGGGATCAGTTGAAATTCTCACGGGGTCATTTGCGAAGAGATCTAGCGAAGCCGGGAAACCAAAGGTGACGAGCGATTGGTTGAGATACTTAGCGCAATGCTCCAAATTCTCCACATCGGCGAACGTGTACTCGCTGAAACAAACAAGAGAAAGCGAAAACCCTGCGAATTGGTTAAAATGCAACATGGGGAAGTGAATAATTGAAGAGCATAGGGTTTAGTAACTAAACTCACCCGGCTGTGAAGGAAGATTGAGAAGGTGACTGCAAAGAAAAAAGAGAGTTAGAGAAATAGAGAGCGAGAATAACGTGAATAGAGGAATTCATGGAGAGTTTGAGTTTTACCCTAAGATCCAAGTCTCCGTCTGTGGGAGGCATTGTTGAGAGAAAGAGCTTCTTTTCTGGGCTCTGAGTAGTAGAGTTAGTTTTTAGATCTAAAAACACTGAGCTATTAAGCGGTGCCCAAATTTGAAAGAGGAATAAATGAAAACGGGTGCTCTGGTTGGGGGGCACTGAATATGTCTTTCGATTCTGAATAATACTCTGCGGTCGGATCTGGATGTTTGTTTTTGCACCCTCCAATTCCCTGACTTCAGATGGAGAGGCATCTGACGTGGCGGTTTATGATTGGTTGGAGAGATGCAATGTGGCAATTGCGCTGTGATTATTATGGCGCCTAACTAGAGAATCCTTTTGACTACACGCACTCACTCTGGATTTTTTTGGTTGGGAGGGTGGGGATGAAATGAAGTGAAAGCAAACAAACATCCCTTGAATTAGACGTGCAGGGTTTTCTAATTCTTTTTTGTTTTTTTTGGTTGGGATGCGACTTTCATCTCATAATCAATGTTTATGCCCACACCATGTATCTTTCGGGTTATAATGCACTTCTCATTTCGTAATCAATGTGGATTATTTTGTTATGTTATGTCCCAACGCACTTTACTCCTCCATCGATCTGACTTCTTTTTGTGATTCATGCATCATTAAAAGTGGTAGTAGCGGCAATAATCTACAGAAAATTGGGTTCATTATGCTTACCACGAGACCCTGAAAAATTATGGTGTTAGGTCCCTTGTTATTAATCGTTTGCATGTACTTGGTTCTTTTGATCTTGATTCTTGACAACAACCGCAATGTTACAGACATTGTGTTGAGATAATCTTTGCCTGTGATTGATCAAGTTTAGACACGGTTTCTTTTTCGCGTTTGATGAATGATGTTATATACATTCACAAACAATATTTCTATACATTTTTTTTTTATCAAGCTATATTTCTATACATGAGATCTATAAAAACTAGTATTTTTTTAACACATTTCAATGAATCAATAATAATAAAAGTATAAAGTATATGAAAGTGAGCGTTAGAAAAAGCTTTGCTAACACTATTTTTATATATAATATACTATAATTTTTTTATTACCTTTCTTGTTAAAACTAATCTCTCATTTTTCTATTTAGTTATTGTAAATTTGTAACTACAACACCTTATAATTTTAATATGAGTTGATTTTTTTTTTGGTCCGATTTAAATATGAGTTGATGCCTACTAAGCAATGCTCTTTTCAATTTAACGGTCTTTGCTTTTTTTTTTTTTTTTAATGTGTTTGTTTTCCTGAACTGATTTATAGTTAATTTTGAAAAACAAAAAATACAAGTATTTAAGAACTCGGCATTTTTTCAAGAAGGTGTCAACATTGAATTAAATGGTGTCCTTTTAAAATAAAATATACTTAAAAATCATTGAAATGAAAATCCTCTTATACGCAAAACTATATAAATTATTTTAAAAAAAAGGGATGTGGTGTCTCGTTTTTCTTTTTTATCCTCATAAATAATTATTTATATAAATTATTGATATCAAACTCATCATATCTGTGAATGAAAAATACTTGTTAGATATATATAGATAGATATGGAGACAGACGTCACATGATAATACCATCTGGGAGTCTGGGACACATAACATGTCAATAAGGACAAAAAAAAAACAACACATCCTCGAATAATTGGCCTTCATGAATGTTTGTCAAGAATAAGCAACGCCAGGATGCCGATTGCGTACGAATTGCTTCATAGATATTTATTCTGATGTTTTACTATGTTTTCTTTCGAATGAAACATCATTTTTCTATGTGGGGATTTAATTTTGATAACATTAATTCTTAAAAGATAAAAAAAATCTAATAAGAAATAAATATTTAATTAATTTAATCTTGTTCTGCACGGATTGTCTCCTTCAAAAATGTTTCAACTTAATAATGTCTATAGTTATTAATAAATCATTGCATGGATTATTTAGCATAAGATTGTTTCAACTTATTCAGAAAAAAAATAAAATAATTGTTTCTACTTAATTGGAGTACGTGATATGTAAAGTATATAAAACAAAAAAGCCCAATCTTGTTTTTGGTCTAAAAAAAGCCCAATCAACGGAAGATTCTATTTCAACAAATTCAATTTGGTTTGACTGTCGATTTCGTGGGATTTTATATATTCTGTTTATATAATGATTATTTGGTGAAAATGTCATTCTTTTGTTTTTATATATTGCTTCTTCTGAATTCAAATATTTGAACTTTTAAAATAATAAGATTTGTTGAAGGAAAGAGTGGAGATGATTTCTGCGGGAGCCAAACGAACATGCATGCATGATATATCATCTTCAGGACTTTTCTATTGAGCTTTGACATCGTCCAATAACAAGGTGACATTTTAAATTTGAGGAAATGGCAACCAGGGTAGACCGTGGATGGCGGTGGCACGCACGCGCTGTCGTCAAACTGACTTTTTAAGAAGTTTTTTTTTCTTCTTTATGACTTTTTATTCAGTCCAATCAAAATAAACTCTGACCATTCCGTTTTTAAATCCTGAATGGTGAATAGTAGCCACCTCTTGACTCTCGTCCGTCCATTTTCTACTCGATATAGATATAATATGCAGAGCGGGATTCCTCGTCTCGTCAAAGCAAGTTTGAGATTTAATTAAATGTGTTTAATAGAATAGAATCGTTGAACCAACTCTTATGAAATGGCCAACAATGTGTTTGAATTTGAACTAATAAATAAATATTAAAATAATTAAATTTTAAAAAAATGTAATAAGTAATGTTGTAATTTTGTTCTATCAACAAAACTTCCTCCGTGCATTTGAGCCGTGCACCCCTAACCTTTACCTCTGAGTTTGGCCCTCACCTATACTACATAGAATTTGCCTATAATATAATTTGAATGATGAGTGGTGAATGGAAGAAGCTTTTAAATGGGGGGCAATGGAGTCGCGTGCATGCGTGTCTATGAAATGGAAGGATAGTATATGGTGATACACTCAAAAGTTAAAACTGAACTATATATATAGTGGCAGTGATCATCGTGGTTCGCAACAAGATGAAGATAGTTCCCACGTGATTCGAATAATCAAGACTCAAGGTAGGTGTGCTGCATCTGCAATTCTGCATGCATGCCTAGGGCCTACTTACTCCAACAAATTATGGACTTAATTCTTTTATCTAACTCGTTTAGTATCTGTTTGAATTTGAATAAACATCGAAAAAATTAATTTTAAAGTAACGTGTTATGTTTAAATGATTTTGAAATAAAATTTAATTTAAATTTTTAGATTTAACATGAAAAAGTTAATCAATTATGAAGAATGTAAAATCATGTCAAAATCAAATATGAATTTAAAATCAATTTTTTAACGTTAAACCAAACATACCTTTAAGCATATATGAACATCTATCTCTTGCTTTCGGACCAACTAGTTAGGACCCGCTACTAGAACTAGCCTGTTTTTGTTTTGTGTTTTTTTAGTTCCATGAACCAAACCACGTAAATAAATCAACATTTGTATTTTGTGATGTTTTCAGTACACTAAAAGTAAAAAAGAGAACAGATAATTGGAACGAATTTTATTATGGAATCTTGTGCATGAAGAATTTGGGGTGAATTTTATATGTATAAAAAAAAATTATATCATTATTTAATTATAACTGGTCGTATAGGATAAATTTGTTGAATTTTATGAAGATTATTTTAAACATCTTATAGCAATTATTTGTGATAAATTAATAAAAATATAAAATTGTTTTAGACTTCCATACATTTTCATTAATTTTTTTAAAATTTAATGTTATTTATTTTATAAATTACATGCTTATCAAACAAAACAAAAATGAACGATGCAAGAAAGTTTCATGCCTATATGTTCAGGGACGGAAGCAAGTTTCTTTGGCTGGGGTCAATTATAAAATTAGTCTAAGATTTTTTAAAAAAAAATAACAACTCTAAGAACATATTAAATTAAAAAAGTATATTTATATGTAAGTAATTTTTTTTTTATATAAATAGTAAATATTACAAATGTCCATTATCATATATCATTAAGAATCATAATTAATTTAGAATAAAAAAAAGTAATATATAAAACAATATTTTAAATTTATACTAATTTGGAATAAATTAGGTAACAAAATAAATTTTATGACCATAGACAATAGTTGACGATAATCATTAAATAAGAGGATAATTTGTCATTGTTAGTTGAATAAAATATTAATACCGACTTAAAAAAATATGAAAATAAGGGTAATCATTGTTAAATAGTTAATCATGGTGTATATAATTTTTGAAATAATTTTTAAGAGGCAATTAATTTATATAATAAGTTAGTTGTTAGTGTATTATCATTATTATAACAAAAATATTAACACTAATAAGATAATATATAAAAAGAATAAAAATATTTTATAAAAATATAAAATATAAACTACACTTAAATGATATTTTTAATAGCGCTTAGAAGATTATTTTTTTATTCATATTTCAAATAAAACACTAAATAAAAGTAATAATTTAATATTTCTACTAATAAAAAAAATATATTTTGTTTCTATGGGCTAAACAACCCAAAAACACATTCGTATAGTAATAATTGAAAAATTAGAATTGTTCAACAACAACAGAAAAATAAAAGTTATAGAAGAATGGAAAAAAAGAAAATTACAAATTAGCTTTTATTTATAATAAGTTATATTATTTTTAAAATCAGGTAAATTGAGAATTGTAATTGTTTAACCATACTAAATTATATTACATGGTCAATATACTACTTTTTAACTTTATAATGGATATATTTTGATAAAATATATTTTTAATATTTACATAATCAATTATGGATATAAATTATTTTCACCATATAAATTATTTTCACCATCAAGTAATCATAAATAACATTAAAAATGACTTTAAAATACTACTTTTGGTCATTTTTCTTTACTCAAAAAACTCATCATTTCTCAACTAATAATGTCATGAATACAATCAAATATGTAATAAAAAAAAAGAAGCTTAAAAGTAAGTATAAAATTACGATATCCTAATTAAATAATGAGCGACAGAAGTGTCTTATCTCTTAGTTAAACACTCAATTTATGTTTACAGTTACGCGTGATGATTCATAACTCAGACCGTGATGTACATGGCCCCAAAATCCCAATCCACCATATCCTTGTTATTCATCTCCAAAATAAGCGATTAGTACCTATGATTTTATATATAAACAGCATTTATACTTTTTTTTGGTTATATTTATAAACATCAATGTACATTTTTATTTTTAGTAAAACTTATTTTATATCTTTACTTTGATGTTAACTCTGTCTCCTATAAACTAACTTTATTTAAATTAAAGAGAATTTTTAAAATAAAACATAAAAACATATTAAATGTAATTATTATTCTTTTTGATATTTGATTTGTTATATGTTTATACCGTACAAGGGTAGTAATTAGTATAGGATCAACAAACTTATCATTATCATGTAATAATATTTTATAATTAAAAATAAAACTCTTTACAATTAATACATCTAATAAGTTTATATATATTTATAAAATTGACCATTTTACTCGTTGGTTAAAATAAAGAATAAAATCATTATATATGTTCAGTATAAAATATACAGTTGATTAATCATAATTAATTATTTAATAATTTTTAAAATAATTTTATAAAATTTAGTTATCTTGTCATAAATAAATAAAAGATGATAATTAATACATAAACATTTTTTATTGAAATAAATTACATGAAACGAGGTTAACATTCTCCTCAGTCCGTAACTTCGTATAACTTCTCTGGTCGGCCGGGCCGAGTCGTGGTTCGCATCGTTACCGGTATTTAAAAGTACAGAGCAAGGTTGTACACACACCATTCCAAGCAATATAAATATAAAATGGATGAAAATAAAAACCAACACAGGAAGCGTAAGTCACGTGGGCAAATATTTTATTTCCTAAATTAAAGTAACATAGTTGAATAGTGAGATAATTTTGCAAAAATAAAATAAAATAGTGAGATAACTATTATTTTTAAAAAGCCATGCACTATAATTATTTTACTTTACAACACACTTTTTCTGAATTTTCATATTGAATTATGTTAACACTTTTCCACATTTTTTTTAATCAGAAAAAAAAAAGTCGATGATATTCCGCGTGAACGTTGATCTCTCTTTCAAGAGTGGAAGCTGAAAAACATGGAAAAGACGAAACAGCAAGAAAAATCAATCAGATACTCTAAAAAAAGAAAACAAAAAAAGCAACGAGTAAATGCCAAACGAGCAATAAGTGATCTAGGTCGTATTAGGTAAGACCAAAATTCATAAAACCGACTTTGAAATTTCTGATAGAGATTAGGAGGGAGGTAATATACATTGAATTTTACTTGTATTCACTGTCAATAACGTGTATATAACCGATAATAATTGACTTTAAACTAAATAATGTTTATGATTAACAAACTTTCAACATACCTATTATTATAAAAATAAAATCAAAGTAAATTATTATTTTTCTATTAAAAGAATTTTTTACCTATATTTATTTTTTTTAAAATACTCCTGATTAACGAATTATTTAATTTTGAATTCTCAGATTTTGTTATTAAAATTATATCACTATATAATTTTTCTTACATATTCTCATGATTTACACAATAAATATTACTATAATATTTTATTTTTACGTTAAAATATAATATTTATATGAAATATTTATTAATAATTATTTAATTAAATGACATAAACTGTTATTACTTGTATCGTTATAATATTTAAGGAAGAATACGGGTTAATGATATCCTAAAATTAAAAACTTTTTTTTTTTATTTTGTAATTTTTATTTATTTATTTTGACGATTAAATAAGTATTAAATTATTTTTAATACTGTAAAAAATTATTTAATAAAATATTTTATAACGGTTTAAAAATCATAAGTAAAAAAACCAATAAAAAAAAGAATAAAATAAATTCTGAAAGTAAAATATAAAAGAAAAGGCGAAGAACTAAAAACAGAAAATGAAAATGAAAAGCAAATAAAAAAAAAAGGTGTAGGAATTAACCGGGGTTAAGACGTAAGGAAAGTGAGGTAGGTGAATTTGACTGGTCTGGGTTGGTGGGCGTTGTTGGTTCAGTGAAGGCTTTTTGTTGTTTCCCTCCCAACAATAGTATAATATAATCCCACCCGTCTCCTCCCTTCTTCAGAGTCTCTTCTCTCTCAACTCCCAACTACTTCCCTCGCTCGCGCACCAACTCTCAATTTCCTTCCTTCCCAGCAGAGAAGAGAGACTCTTTCAATCAACTCTGATTCCACCATGCAAGACTCAAACTCCATGAAGATTTCCCCTCTGGATCTCATGTCCGCCATCATCAAGGGCAAGTTCGATCCCTCCAACGTCTCCTCCTCCAACGCCGCCGCCACCGTCCTCCTCGAGAATCGTGAGTTCGTCATGGTCCTCACCACCTCCATCGCCGTCCTCATCGGCTGCGTCGTCGTCTTCATCTGGCGGAGATCCTCCTCCCCCAAGCTCAAGCCTCTCGAGCCTCCCAAACGCGTCATCGAGAAGCTCCCCGAAATCGACCTCGATGACGGCACCAAAAAGGTCACCATCTTCTTCGGCACTCAAACCGGCACCGCCGAAGGCTTCGCCAAGGTATTATAATTATTCATTCTAATTTCTCTCTGTTTCTTCTCAACCTCACTCGAATAAACTTTATTTCGCGTTTCAACAGGCCGTATCCGAAGAGGCCAAAGCGCGATACGAGAAGGCCACGTTTAGAGTCGTCGATTTGGTATTCTTATTGTCATTGTTATTACTATTACTGTAACTGCACTTCTGTTTCCGTTTTTGTCTCTTATTTATTACGCCGATTTTATGCTTATGCTTCGGGATTTTGCGACCAGGATGATTATGCCGCCGATGACGATGAATACGAGGAAAGGTTCAAAAAGGAAACACACGCTCTTTTCTTTTTAGCGACGTGAGTGTTTTTAATCATTTCCTTTTTATTTTTGGTTTGTTTCTATTCATCTCTGTGTGTGTGAGAGAGGAATAGTTTGGGATTTAATCTGTTGTGGTGTGGGTGTAGATATGGTGATGGTGAGCCAACTGATAATGCGGCGAGATTTTATAAATGGTTTACAGAGGTGAGTTTGAGATCTGTTACTGTGGCATTCATGTTGAGAGTGAAACTATTGGATTCTATGTTGACTTTGTGTGCTTTTAGGGGGGCGAGAAAGGAGAAGGATGGCTTCAGAATCTTCACTATGGTGTGTTTGGCCTTGGAAACAGGCAGTATGAGCATTTTAACAAGGTTTGCATTGGATTCTTACAATCTTCTGGCTTTCTAAGTTTTCAATTTGATTTTAATCATAGAGTTGCTGGTTGCTGTGGCAATCGATGCAGGTGGCAAATGTAGTGGATGAGATGCTCGCTGAGCAAGGTATTCTATTCATTCCTCTTGATCCCATTCTGTACTTAATGAATTCCCATGTGAATTGGCAGATTTAAACTTGATTTGTACAGTTGTACAATCACAATTGAAGGCAATCAATGTTCTAAAGAGTTTATAATTACTTATGCTCCTTTAACAATTCGTATCTTTCACTTCTGTGCAATCGTTTTCCGAAGGTAGAAACTCTTAGTAGGTAACACTGTAAATGCATGGGCATTGGGCAGTCTCTCTCCTTGTCTTACGCTAGTCTTTTAGGTGGAATATTAATTCAATTCTTTGGATCTGGATCTAACATGAGGATCTCACTGATGGGTTATTTTAAAAGAGAGTCAGACGCAAAAGGTTTATTCAAAATTAGAATTCTTGCATAGGGCCCCACAATCCTAGCACAACTTTATTCTCCCTCTTTTTTTCTCTTCACATGACCCTCACATGAGAGGGGGTCGTGATCCCAAATCTCTATACTTCATAAGAATTCTGAAAGTAATTAAACTTTGTTGGTTGGTAAGTAACCTTTTGTTGATTCTCCAGATTCCATGATAAGTAAATTAACACACCAAATGAAGTGTTGTAACGTATGTGGGTAACTTTTTTATGAATGTGATTTCTGCCAGGCTTGTCATTTTACATTATTCATATATTACAAAGCTTGATAATATCGTAGCTGTCAAATTTATGTTATTCTCTTTAATCTTTCACACTTTGATAGTTCTACTTCTCACCGTAAATCTGATCTGACCTGTCTTCTGCAACTGCAGGGGGGAAGCGTCTTGTGCCGGTGGGTCAAGGAGATGATGATCAATGCATTGAGGATGACTTTACTGCCTGGTATTGAAATACTTAAGCTGACATGATCATATATTGGAGCAGGAATCTATTTTTATGTTTATTCCCCCTCTCCTTCCCTAACTAGGACTGCCATTGCAGGAAAGAAGAACTGTGGCCAGCATTGGATGAATTGCTTAGAGATGAGGATGATACAACTGTGTCTACACCTTATACTGCTGCTGTTTTGGAGTACCGGGTTGTTATTCATGATCCACAGGAAGCATCTGTCGATGAAAAGAAGTGGCATAATGTAAATGGTCATGCCATTGTGGATGCTCAACATCCAGTCAGGTACGTTAGAATAGTTATTCAGTTGCAAATCAGTTATGCCATACTGTAATCTGACATGAATACTTACTACTCATGCAGGGCAAATGTGGCTGTTAGAAAGGAACTTCATACTCCTGCATCCGATCGATCTTGCACTCATTTGGAATTTGACATTTCCGGCACTGGAGTTACGTAAGTATCTGGTTGTTGAAATATAACTGTTGAAGTACATTTGTTTATATAATGTTCTGACATTTTACTTGTTCTTATGGCTGTTTTATTTCACAGATATGAAACCGGGGACCATGTTGGTGTTTACTGTGAGAATTTGTCTGAAACTGTGGAAGAGGCAATAAAACTAATAGGTCTGTCACCAGATACCTATTTCTCAATCCATACTGATGATGAGGATGGCAAACCACTTGGTGGAAGCTGCTTGCCACCTACATTCCCACTCTGTACTCTAAGAACAGCACTTGCACAATATGCGGATGTTTTGAGTTCACCCAAAAAGGTGCTTGTTTTGAGCTTGATGGACCCTTAATTTCAACATTATCCCTTTATCTTCTCTAGAGATTCACTTCATGTCACAATTAATAATACTTTGAACATATTTTCCAGTCTGCCTTGCTTGCCTTAGCTGCTCATGCATCTGATCCATCCGAAGCTGATCGACTAAGACATCTTGCCTCACCTGCTGGAAAGGTTTAATATTTTATTATTTTATATCATGGGGATTTAAAGTAACTTTTTATACTTAGTTTCTCATTTGTATGCTACTCTTGTCTGCCTTTGTAGGATGAATATTCAGAGTGGGTGATTGCCTCGCAGAGAAGTCTCCTTGAGGTCATGGCTGCATTTCCATCAGCCAAACCTCCAATCGGTGTCTTTTTTGCAGCAGTTGCTCCTCGCCTGCAGCCTAGATTTTATTCAATCTCCTCATCTCCAAGGTTAATTTCTTTTTATTGCTTTTGCATTACTTTTTGTACATGTGGTATTGTGTGGGCATGTAGTGACTGGGGAGAGACTAGTAAAAACAAAGACCAAGTTGGAGAAGCCTTATCAATCAGTGTTGCTTGTCTTTACTCTTGTCATATAAGTTTATGTTCTTGTACTTACAGTTTGGCTGTTTGCTGTAATTGTTAACAGAATGGTGCCAAACAGAATTCATGTTACCTGTGCATTAGTATGTGATAAAATGCCCACTGGAAGGATTCACAAAGGAGTGTGTTCAACATGGATGAAGGTACTTATATTTGTTTCCTAAATTATGGTTAAACTATTTAAGATTGGCAAACTATAATCTATTTAAAACATTTAACTTTTAAGTTAAATTATCAACTTGAGTTTGACCAAGGAAATCCATGCCATGGTTGAATAGTATCTTCACTATCCATGTCTGGCCACTTTTGATAACAATACCTGATTATTTTAGATATCCATAATTTCCTGAGTTTCTTGTTCTCCATTTCAAAACAAAACTTACCATTTGGTTTGATGTCCAGAATTCTGTGCCATTGGAGAAAAGCCCGGACTGCAGTTGGGCTCCTATTTTTGTTAGAACGTCCAACTTTAGACTCCCTGCTGATAATAAAGTGCCTATAATTATGATTGGCCCTGGCACTGGATTGGCTCCTTTCAGGGGTTTCTTGCAGGTTTATAATCCACTTGATATTCGACCTCCTAATTCTTTCTTCCATCTATCTACCTATGCCAATTATTTATCTTGTTTTTTTATTTGCACTTTCAGGAAAGATTAGCTCTGAAAGAAGGAGGAGCTGAACTTGGCCACTCAGTTTTATTCTTTGGATGCAGGAACCGTCAAATGGTGAGTTTAGTTATCTTATCTATCATCCATGTAGATTTATGAGTTCAGAGTATTAAATAAAATTTAGATCGGCTTACCAATATTTTTCTTAATAATTTTTATTAAAGGACTACATCTATGAAGACGAGTTGAATCACTTCATCAATACTGGTGCGCTTTCTGAGCTCATTAATGCCTTCTCACGAGAGGGACCTACCAAGGAATACGTTCAACATAAAATGATGGAGAAGGTACACGCAGATACAATTAATTAATTACTAGTACCAATCAACGTGGTATGCCTTATCTTAATCAACGGTTCATGTGGTTGCAGGCTTCAGAAATTTGGAGCATGATATCACAAGGAGCTTACATTTATGTGTGTGGGGATGCCAAGGGCATGGCCAGGGATGTACACCGCGCCCTGCACACAATTTTGCAAGAGCAGGTATATTATATTTTCTTGAATTGCCTTAAATTCATGGCATGGGTGATTGCCAATTTGGTGTTTTATATTAATGGCTGCTAGTGCTGCTACATGCGGCAATTTTTTAATTTGAGAATTATGATTGTTAACATCTAATAGTACCAAACAAATGAACAATACATCTTTGCTACGTAGACAATCATGTCGATTTTGTAGAGGTTGTCTCTTTTAGGAAGTCATGAGGGTTTTTGTCTAGTGTGATATTGTTCACTATGAATTTTCCTTTTGCTGTTTCAAAAATAGTCTGTGGCTAATGAAGTTCCTTTGTGAATAATAAATATAATAACAGGGTTCTCTGGATAGTTCCAAGGCTGAGAGCATGGTAAAGAGTCTACAAACGACTGGCAGGTATTTGCGCGATGTATGGTGATGATATCTGAAATCTGAATGCAACAAGGCGAAGAAGATAATAATAATAAAAATAGAAGATATGATATTGAAAGGTCCAACCATATTTGTGCCACCTTTCATAGTGCCGTGCCCTCAAAATTGACGGGGGACAACATTTATTTCTACGATTCTTTTTTTCTCTTCTAAAGGATTCTTTTTGGTTCGTGTAATTTATATACTGTTTATACCTAGACTATGAACTATGAACTACTACTATTTACTTTAGCTTTCTTGTAATGTACGATGAACCTCAAACGAAGGTTCAGACTTCAGAGACGCAGACAATTCCTTGTATTGTATGAACTATCAAAAAATACGTTTGGAGGTAAAGAAATTATTTTCTGCAAATGTTATTATTAGATTTAAATATCCCAAAAGTGTAATAATCTTATCCCATACAAGATGAGAACTGGATCTTTTTGCAATTTTCATTCAGCAGTTGTCTTTTCCAATTTTCATCCATACCGATTGAGGATGCATATAACTTCACTTCAATAACTCGTAATGATAAAAGTTAAAATGTGTCATGGAAGTGAAATTTCAACTTTTTTTTTTAAAGAATACTATAAAATTCTTTTAATACTGAAGATTCTATTTTTAAAAACCATCACTTACCACTTACTTGTGCCATTGCCATATTAGTGGTTGATAGCTGTTCAGCCTACAACTACCCTTTAGTCATACTTTCATCAGTTAATTCATTTTCAATTAGTGCTGCAGTTCACATAAATAGGCTTGGGATGTGCATAAATCTAATGTACCAGTTTAAACTATAAATAAATGGTTGCAATTGTTAGCTAAATCCTATATTAATGATATTATTCTCCACCTGTAATGATGGGATGGCCATTATTAATCGAACAGTCGATGCCGCGGTGGAGCATCGACAATCAACCATGATTAATTTAGTTCAATAATTTGATCGTTTTTTCAACCCATATTACATCATGGTACGGAATATTTAATGAACAAAGTCAATTATTTTGATAAAAAAAACTCAAATTGTGACGGATGCCGCCCCGTCAACGAAGAGTAAGTTAAGAAAATCGTACTATTAGACTGAGATTCCTTCAATTGAATTAATGTTTTCTTTTTAAATAGTTGTAAACCCGCGTGAATATAAGACTTTTGTTTTATATTTTGGAACAATACTTTATTTTATGGTGTTTAGACAAGCAATTCAATTCTTATTACATGAAAATTATATTATGAACTTGACTATAAAATTATTCAAATAAAATAATATAAATATAAGTATTTTTTATTTTTAAATTTTATATAAAAAAAACTAGAGTAAATAAAATAAACTTGAAATCTTGTAAAATTATGAATTATTTTCATTAATTCATATAAATTCTTCGAAATTAAACTTCCCCAAGTGCATATTATTCAATTTTCAGATTGGACAAGGCGGTTTTGGTGGGGTAGGCACTTCATGGCACCACCACCTACATTGCCGACGTTGTAATAACTAATAACTATATTTTTCATGTCTTAAGATGAGCAAAATCAATTCGTTGAAACTTGAAAGAACAAACATTGAGCTATGATATTTTCAATTAATACATGTTTACAAACTAGTACTAGTATAGTATAGTACTGTACAATTTAATTTCACTGGAGCCTTCGCACCATAAATTTTGTAATGCAAATCAGGGATCAAGTCAAAAGCTGTGGAAGTTGCTAGAGAATTCTATGAAGCATGAAGCATGAGGCCACCAAAAATTCCCACCAACATTATCCAAGTTAAATACCTCGCACCACTTGATTTGAGTTGAGTGCACATGACAATAAATTTCAGCCATAGAAAAAAAAATGTGGGCCCTTACATTTGTTTCAGTGCAACACGGAGTTTTCGCCCAAAACATTGAGTACACGTGAATTCCATATTAGGGAGTTGCTATTGGTCTTAATCTTTTACCTAACCATGAGTTATTAGGTGTTTTGATGAAATATTCTTCCATCCTTTTCTATTAGTTCTTGATAAATTTGCAAACAAGACATTTACGCAAGAAATATTGCGTATAATATACTGACTTTATACTATAGAAATAATTCTTGGAAGAAAAACTCTTAGAAAAAATAGAAATATATAAGACCTTATAAAAAGAAAAATAGGCACATTTTTTTTTTACTTGAAGGTCCTAGAAATTCAATTAAGATTTAATGTTACTTTATAATTTCTTTTTTTTTTTTAGATCTGGATAAGAGCTGAATTTTCATACTATTAAAAATAATATCATAATTTATCGAATGACGTGTCACCTTATTATTAATTGAACTTTTTAAATTATTAACTTAATTGTTTGATAGTGCATTGAATTTAAATTCTATACGAACTTTAAGTAAACAATGTTAGCATAGAATTATTTCAGTGAAATATATATTTCGTAAAACCAAATTTACATATAAAAAAATTTAGAATAAATAATGTTTTTTTTTTTTTTTTTTGCGAATTACAGTATCCACGCGTGAAATTATAATAGATAAATTCTCAATAAAATATTTTTGTACATTTGCAGCTATTTTTAATGAAATAACCACATAACTGTCTTAACAGCATTTTAGATATATCATGTTTAATGTATATATTCATTGTCAGTGTTAAATTTATGATTCTATAAAATAATTTAAAATGAAGGTAGTATATGACTTAAATGATTATAAAAGTCAACAAAATTATTATTGTATATAACAATTTATTAGTGTAAAAAAACTTTATACAGTTAAATATATAGATTATTTACTCAAATATATGATATAATCTTAACAGGATTGTTCAATTATACATAGAGAACAAACATCCAAAATGAGAATCAAAATTACGGTAACCAATCCTTTGGACCATGAACTATAAAACGAAAGTTCCTGTTTGAACTATAAACACACAAGTATAGATTATTTGGTTACCCACCAAGATACAGAACTTTGCTTTAAGACTACAAACAAAAAGGCTGAAAACTAGGCCCATGTTACTTTTGAATCACTTTAAAAAAAAGTATAATAAAACTCATTTCCTTTGATATTTAAATTAGTTATCAATGATTTTGCACGAAACTCAATACTTTTACCTAGTTTTCAAGTAATACTGATTTTAAAAGAAAAACCATTAAGAGAAAGTGTCCATCACTTTATTGTCTAGAGATTAAGAAAATCTAGCTTCATGGCATGTTCTAGACAAGTTCCATACTATGTCTTGATTTCTTCTGAGTATTACTTATGGATGTGTTTAAATGAATGCTTAGATGATAGTATTACTTATGGATGTGTTAAAATGATACTACTATTGTTTACACTTTTGATTATATAAACTGAAAAAAAAACATATCCAGAAGCATAAAAATAAAATAACAGACAACTTGAATAGGCACCCTATTCACAAGCAAATGCATCATGGATTCAAATCTCAACACAACTAAACTACAAAGAACCTACATCTAAGTGAAGATACAAAAGCAGGAGAAATTTCAAGTTCTGTTTATGTCATAGCCATTAGCACTCTCTAGTCTTCTGCGGTAGCATCTTCGATTTCTTCATCCTCCGGTACTCCTCGAAGGTAGAGAACATTGTTACATCTAGAAATACAAACAAATAAATAAGACTTAACTAACTTAATTAAGATATGACACCTCAAAGGAGGTCATCAGACCAGAGTGACCAAATGAAAATCTTGTGTAGAAGAAATAAATTATACAGAGTAGGCTCAAAGGAAGAAATGCACATATTTGTTTTCTTGTTGGGTTGGATATTTGATAATGTTCAGAATGTCGCAGCTTTTTAATAACAAATTTATATACAACATGACACATATACCGGGATGACTGTCAGGATATGAATAAGCAAGCATTGCCAATAATATATTTTTTTGTCAACAAAACACAATCTACGGGTATATATAACATGCAAACAAGTTACCAGAAATACCCAAAATACATGATAGTTTGGAGATACAAAACATGATCCTACCCACTAAGAAGCGTGCTGCTCTATTGCAAATAAAGCACTAATTATAGAGTTTGTTTGAACACACTATTTTAGAAGGATTTTTAGGAGAGGAAAATATGTAAAAAAAATGAAATTAGTTTCTCTAAAGTTAAAATTGGCTTCTCCAATAGTATTAGAGAAGACAATGTTAACTTCTAGATAAGCTAATTTCATTATTTTCTACATATTTTCCTTTTTTAGAGTAATGTGTCCAAAGAGGCTCATAGTAAAACAAACTATAACCTAGCAACAGAGGCAGAGCAATACATGGCCAAAGAATGAATGCCAATAATATTAAGGTGGTGTGTAAGTAAAAAGTAGTTTTGACTTTTCGGTAATTTATAAACAAACAATTTCAAATCATTCTTTTCAATTCAACCAACACAATTCAAAAACCATATACCCATTACATCTTCTACCTCCCATGATATGTTACAAAACAGTGAAAACAAATAATATTTTAAAATGTAAATTATAGTTTCCAATACCCGTGTTAGCAATACACAAAAACCATTAAACATACAGAGTAGTTGATATCAAAATTACCTGATTAAAATCTCTCCCAAATTTCCAGTAAACTGTCCCTCAATGTACTCTTCAGTGTTGGCCAGCTACAGAGATTTTCAAAGATATTGGCGACTACTCCAAAAGCCCCAAACAATAATCATTATACGGCAAACACTTAAAATTTTAGATATATACCTGCAAGTTCATGTAGGAATCAACAGAAACGAGATAGCCTGAAAAATAAAAAAAATAAAAACCGCAGTGAATACATGATAAAAATATATATTCATACAGATACCCAAGGATTAAACACCGAAATAAGAGAGTAGAACAATCGATCTATAAGAAAACATCATACCCTTGTACTCCATTCCCCACTTTAGTTTCACAATCACAGGCTTCCCAGTCAAATTGTTCAAGAAAGGCTTGGGATTAACTGGTATAGTCTGCAAAAACACGATGACAAGAAGAAAGATAAATAAGGCACAACTAATCACAGTGTAAGAAGCAAAGCGGACAGTAAAATCGCTCAATTCTGGGGTTAGCGTAATGCAAGGAGAAGGTACTCACAGCCATTGCAGAATGCTATGCGATGTTCAACGAGTTCGAAATCGCTGCCGTAGCTCGAAGCGGTAATTAGGGTTTTGTACCCCCAACGCATTGAGGGGGAAAGAAAATTCGGATGTGATTCAGGCTTTCTTTAGCAGTCCATTGGGCTTAGCTATGTTGTTTATGATGTCATAATCTTTCGAGCCCAAATATAAGCAGACAGTTGAGAATTACTTCCTGCACCCTTCAATAATAAGTAAAGGACAAAATTATCCTGAAGTATCACAAGTCTTCTGTTCATATGATCGAATCATGTATATATTTCATGCACCGAAACTCTTCATTAAAATTAAAAAATATATATATTAATTAATTAATCCTATGTATTTTGTAAAATTGCAATAAAAAGATGCTTTAACAAACCGTATTCCCACTAACAATACGGAGAGATAGTGTATGAACACACTTGGGTCTTACACAACCAACCCTAATACTATAATAGTACAATGTCTGTGCAGAGACAAATGACACAAACTCCACTTAACATCGGATCCCAAAGAGAGGAATTTATGATCCCAAGTTGCAGCACAAGAGGTTGCTTGCGTTGTTGATAAAGCCAATTGTCACCTGAAAATCGAAACTTGGGCTACTTTGTGTTTTTGGTGGTGAGTACTTCGATCTGAAGCCTCTCTTGTTTTTATCAACAACTAAATGGTGGCCTTGTGATCTACGTAAACCGTGTAACCCGGCAACAATTTTTGAAAGCCAAATTAGTCGACTGTGGAAATGTCAATCTAATTAAGCCTAGCATCCTTCATACAGTGATTAGTGTTTGATGGTTTTTTTTTTTCATTGGGACATGCCACACGTGACATGTGACATGTTACACCAGTGAGTTAATTATGCAACTTAAAAGGAAAAAAAAAAAAATTCATTTTATCATTTTATGTTGAATTGCTGCTATTTAACGAATTATTTCCATAAAACGGTGCCAAACTTTTGTTAGCCATATGCGTAGCAGTGAATTTTAAAGGCAACTCGATCTCCAGCTTGTTTTGCTAAAATGATTTAAAATAGTCAATGAATTCGGACCTCGATCTCCAGTTAATTAACACTTAACAGTGATTAAGGTCAACAAAATCCAACTTATCCTTGAAACTTGGCCCTGCCTTGCCTACTTTAACAGTTTGAAATCGTGACCGTGTTTGTGAACCAGTTAAGCAGAAACTGGGGCCTTCGGAAAAGAATATTGATACCAATGCAATTGTTACAAATCACAATTAAATAAGACAATTTGAGTTTTTCTAGGCAAGTTTAGGAGGGCCTTTAAACTAATCTATAGCACTATGGTACTTATAATTTTATTGTGTGACTACAAAATTTATATTTAAAGAATTACACAAGACATTACTATTTAATTATGCAATAGGCTGGCAATTTTGGTAACAAAAAGTGAATTATATATAATTGAGTTTAGATCACAAAAAAAAAAGTAGACATGTTCAATTTAATAGTTCTGTTCCGAAAGGTTTGAGTGATGGTTAAACTCAAAACTCGGATTCCTCAATGTAGCAAACCGTCCGGCGACCGCAGCGCGGTCGTCTCCACTGCTGATGCACACTGCAATTTTCAAGATTGTTTTAACCTTTCTTTAGTACTGTAATCTCGTGTGCATAGCTAA
The DNA here is from genome assembly GCA_014843725.1 of Amphicarpaea edgeworthii. Lineage (NCBI taxonomy): Eukaryota > Viridiplantae > Streptophyta > Magnoliopsida > Fabales > Fabaceae > Amphicarpaea > Amphicarpaea edgeworthii. The sequence continues at coordinate 22,969,899 of CM026324.1, read as the reverse complement.
GCTTGCTTTTTGTTGAAGCATTAAATTAATATTTGGGGCCATCCCCATGAAAAATTGTATTATTCTAATTCATCTTGACAACAAGACCTACCATAAACGTACTCTAATAAAATTGATTTATCTATGGTAACACCATCTTTTGCAATCACAAGCAAATGAAGAAATGTAGTAATATGGTGGTGGGGATGGAGTGAATTAAATTAAGGAACAGAGTGAGTGAGATATTTTGACAGGGAGAAATAAAGAGTTGGGGGAGTCCATTAAATGTTGTTGAAAAAGGAAAACTAAGCCACGAGGCTGGGGTGGATTCGAGAGTAGACACCTATCTCACCTCTCCCGACATATGTGCTATCTCACTTTCTCTATATATAATATATGTATTTCATTTTTCATCATCAAAGATAGTGCCCCCAGGAACCCCACAAGCGTCTCAGAGATTTTGATGATCTTTGCTTTAGCCCAGCCATTTTCACTTTTGATCTTCATTCATTCATTTCTTTCTCCCTCCCATATGCTGTATTAACACCACCCAACCCAACCATTATTTGTACACAGTACTAGTCTTCTTTTCTCACTACAATAATGAACAGTTTTGACCCCCAAAGACAAGACTTGTTGAAACAAAGATGGCAAGATGATCATAGAAGACAGATCATGGTTGGTGCACCTTCAACTTCTTCTTCTTCTTTGGCTTTCTATGTTGGTACCAAAGGGTTCCCTGGGCTTGAGGACGATGATCTTGTCTCCACTGTGGTTCCTGCTGTGACAGTTGTGCTAGAGGGTCGCTCTATATGTCAACGCATCAGCCTCCATAACCATGGTAGCTACCAAAGCCTCGCCAAGGCCCTTCGACAAATGTTTGTGGATGCCGATGATGCTGGAGACACTAGTGATCATCTTAATGATCTTGATCTCTCCAATGCCATTCCTGGTCACCTTATTGCCTATGAAGACATGGAGAACGATCTTCTTCTAGCTGGCGACCTTACCTGGAAGTAAGAACCCTCTTTAATGCTATAATATAATAACACCAAATTAGAATTGGAGTTTTTCACTTTAATGCAACCATATTTTACATGAAATACAAACCTTCTCTAGTTTCATCTATATTAATACTTTTATGCAGGCTAGCTACATAGGAAAATTAACGTTTCTTTTAACTATTTCTCATATTATTAATTAATTATCAGGGATTTTGTACGTGTGGCAAAGAGAATTCGGATACTTCCAGTCAAGGGGAATTCAAGAAAAGGTACAACAAACTAGAGGGGCATAAGACATAAGTGATTATCTCACCTGCATGGGGAAGTTTTGTTCATGTAAAAGAAGTAGAAACTAATTAATCAAATGTGTTTGAAATGTTAGCAAGAAATGCTGGTTACGATCGAGTTAATCAAATTGGAAGTAGTGTGTGCTTAATTGTATGAATAAAATTAAGGGCGTATTTTCCCAGTTAGTAATTCATGGTATCTTTGACTATAATTACTCTTTATTCTAAGTTCTAACCACTGACGAAAAATAATTTGCTTGTTCCACAAATTGGTGCGCGCGCTGTGGTATCTCTGTTGGTTTTCCATATATTCTTAGGATATATGAAAACTGCAATCGAATTATTCGTTTGCTAGATATCTCGATCGTCAAGTAATTATCAGCGGAGGAGTTAAAAGATAGTTCAAAACTTGTAATCTTAATTTAATTACCACAAAATGACATACGATTCTTCCATTGTATTTGTTTGTGTGGAACAATTTTGAAAAAATATTTTTAATTAAAATTGATTTTATAATGAACTAATTAATTTTTACGTTTAAAATCTTTTATTATAATTAAAATTTCCAATATATTGTAAAAGTTAATTACCTAAGATCATTGTTTATATTCGAATTACATTTAACGATATTTTTCGTTTTAAAACACAAATCCAACATGTTTCAAATAAACAAGTTTACAAATGAGAAAATTTGGTTCACAAGTTCGAATCGTGATTTTAGGTGCTTTGAACGCAACACTAAACACGCTTGACACTACTATTCAGTTATAACTTGTGTCATTCACCTCTTTTCTAACAGATATATATATATATGCGTGAAATGAGATTAGAAAGTTATTGCATAACTATGATTTATTTAAATGACTTCTCCAGGCAACTAGGCAAGGACATATATAAGGATCAAAGCAAAATGTGTAATTTCATTGTTACAATTGTACCCACAAAGTCGATAAAAGTAACTTCCAATTCGAAAGCGAACATGGGGCTAAGCTTGAGATCTTTTCAAGCATTATTTAGTGCTAAAAACGACGAATTAATGTCAACAAATTGCTTTAGAACATGCCCTAAATTGAATTACGATACGTTGCTTTGTTTAATTAACTTTACAAAATTTGGTATAATTAAACTTAATTAATGGAAGCTAGTTGGTGAGTGGAGGACCAACCTCAGCCAGAAGGCTAGATTGACAACTATATATATGAGAAACTGTTGAAGAGTTAATATAATTGATGTCTAAAGCCGTACGAGCAAATTTATAGTAGTTAATTTCTTCTTCATTTTGCTCAAAGAAGAAAGAACTAACCGAAAACCAAGATACACTTATAATTTCCATTGAATTGAAACTGGTCAAAGTGACACTCAATCAAACTGGTTGAGTTGATGATGTCTTAATATAAATATAAATGCTCCTCCCTGTGGATGCTGATTAAGCCCATTTCCCCCCCCCCTCTAATAAGTGGTGTTTGTTAGCTTATACTTATAATGGTCCAATATGCATGCATTAAAGTAGCAATGTTATTGTATTGTATGGGACTTTCTTATATGTACTCCCCTTTCAGTGCTCACCAGGGATGATTTAGGCTTTGACATTTTTGAAATTTCAATATTCATAATATAGTTTCATTATTTGAACTTCAAAAACTTTATATCATATACACAAAAAAAAAAAAAATCATCCACTCACCCTAAGTATTCTATTGTACCTAAAGTGACTTCCCCAATATAAAACAGTTTATCCAAACAAACTCTTACCAACTATTGACCACTTGTTGGTTGAAATGAATTTTAATACCGGGTGCAAGGATGAGTCTTTTAATATCCTTCATTGCTTACTTACCGTGTTTCAATGTTCATGTGAAATGGGACTAGTATAAACATCGACATTGTTGGTTGCATAAAAGTAAAATCTACAAATTCCTTACACATTGAGTAATTTTTTTAGTATCTCAGTGTAACTATTTTATCTGTGCAATTAAAGTTTCCCGTATTAACATATATTCTCCTCATGTTAATTTCCCTTTCACGTGGTACGTACGTGCTAGCTAGCAACTAGAGAATAGAGATGTTGTTCATCTTTTACAGTTTTAACTTTTGGGAACTGGTTGTTTCAGATAGAACCACTAGTTTAAATATATGGAGCCTCTAAATTAGCTTCAAATTTAAATGCGGGCTCAACCCTCCTCAAATTAAATCGATATGGACCACTGTCAACAAAGTTAATAATGACAAAGTGAAAACTGAAAAAATAGACAGAACGATGGGAAACCTGAGATTTGATATTAATGGGAACCATTGGTCCATGCAATTTGAACTAACAAGTTGAATCGAACTATTTGTCAGTTTGAATTGGAGGAAATTACATTTTAAATTTCAAGTTTGAATCAATTTTCATTTACTTGTATTAAATCAAAATTGATTGATCTCATATTTAAGAATTCTGATTTTTCAACACTTAAAAATAATAAATACTTGATTAATATATTTTTTTTTTATTAAATCATATCATATATTATACTTACACTTCTCTTTTTTTTTACGAAGGTATCAATTAGAATTGAGTGTCCAATGATCTTTATTCTACCTCTAATCCTTGTTGCTATATTTGAAAATATTTTAATTAAATTTGGATGTGTATAATATATTTACCCGTACCTCAAATTAGTTTAGATATAATTAATATTCAATTGTAAATTAAATGATAAATACTGAAAAATAAATTATTACAAGAAATTTGTTGATTAAATTAATTTATTGTATTCATGGCTAACCGTATAAATGCATAAATTTGTGAACATTTTCAACACTGAATATTTTGGTTATTCTCACTGAACATTTTCAACCATCTTTATCACCCAACTAACTTATGTTCACTGTCCACATGCCAGATTCTATAATAATAAACAGACTATAAAACTCAGTTTTTTGGCAGTTATTAATTAATGATCTAGACTCTACAATAATTAGCGTAATCAATATGGTTAACACCCAAACCAAAGAACGAACCATTACGATTTTCAATCCTAGCTTAACCAATTCAAACACTCAACCGGTTTAACCAACTGATTGAATCAAATGAGATGACAAAGCTAATTCGCATCCTTTATTCCAATAATATAAACATTTATGAAATGTGTGAAAATATTTCTTAAACAATATTATAGTTTGTTGGTTCAACTAGATGAACCAGTTAATTCATTAGTGTTTAACTGGTAAAAAATAATGTCACCATCAATTTGATTGTGATAGTGAATCAAAACGGAAAAGCGTTCGGTTTAAACAAACCAAATCAATCACATTTTACGTTTCATGCCACGAGAGAAAATGTAAAAGATACATTGACTCTCTAAGATCTCAAAAGTCGATATTGATTGAAGTAATTCACCAGGGACAATAACAATATAAAGGTCCAATAATCTACGGAAATGAATTAACTACTCATCAATTAGTTGTACAGAACATATTAAGCTTTTTCTGTCCGCAGTAAAAATGTACGGCAGTAAGAGAAACTCAAGTTCAGCTTCTATTATCTTCAAAAGGAGGTAAAGCCCACTCACTAGGGTTGAAATCCAACAGTGAGTTCAAAACTTGGTCTGCTGTATCATGAAAACATTTGTCCAGCCTTGGATCAGGGACCATAACAACAGACCTACATGACATGCAACCAGAAAAGATTAACAAATTGAAGATATCATAATACTCCAATTGCACAATGTATTCTTGTTTAAGAAAATAATAACATGCAACTAATTAGTAAGAAATAGGAATGGGTAGACATCATCATGACTGGGTGTTAATGAGACTCAGACCACACATCATCATGACTGGGTTTTATGAGAGAACACACTAAATGCCTTCTTAGCTTCACATCAAGACCGGATAAATCACTATCCATTTTTAGTTGTAGAGTTTGGTCAATTAATGACTCTTTTCAAATTATATTATTTACTTGCTCAGCAATGAGAGTCAGACTGATACCTCTCCAAGATTGAGGAAAGTTATAAGATCCACAACTAACTTGTGAACTAGCTCCATTTCTCTAGGCTAATTTCTATCTATCAGTAAACGAAATAGTGTGATAGAATTTTTTTTAGGATAAAAACTAATCACCCTTAAAGCTTGGAGGTTAACCATTATCTGGCTTGTAATTGTAAAACATTATCAACTGCCACTTAAAATTAGTTAACATTCAAACTTAACTACTGCAAGAACATACAAGACAGTGGAATCCGCTACCCAGCTTTGGATATTCATGTCACAGATTTTATGGTCACATCAATTATTGGAGGATGTGCCATGCAGTTAGTGGGTTATGCACTTACCATTTATCCCTTTCACTGTTAATGAAGGTTAACACATCATTTTACCAAATTCTCATATTGGTATTATCAATTCCAGATCAGTCATATATAAGAGCCTACTGAACATATAATCACTAGAAAGATGCAACCCGTCATAATTGTTATTTGTTAGGTTTAAGAATTTTTTGAGTACAAAAAACATAGATTCCATCAATTCCAGATCAGTGATATATATTGCTGATGCAGATGTTTTTTATACTACATACTGTGCAAGTAATAATGTAAGATATGAAACTGCTAGATCTAGCACTAAATTATTCACCCATTCTATCAAATGCTGACAGATTGAAAGCATAGCCTGCTGCATTTAAATTTAAAGATATGGAAAAACAAAATATCTTCTGATGCTCAATCCACTTACATTCCACCATTCTTAGCTGCAAGAACTCCTGCGGGTGCATCTTCAAAAACAAGAATGTTACAAGGATCTACCGGTCCACCCTGTTGACCATCAATTCTTCATTAATTACAACATCACTATGCATTACAAACTTGACAAAATAAAAAATACAATAATAAAATGAACCCAGTGCCAAATTCAAAGTAGGAAAAGAAAAAGGCATCAGTAATCTTTTAATCTATGGACAATTTTTTCAACAAGTGCCCCACATTCATAAATTGGTATACCTCAAATCTCTTGGCTGCTGCCAGAAATCCATCCGGAGAAGGTTTGCCTTGTTTAACTTCTGGGTCATCACCAAGAACAACATGATGCATCAAAGAGAAGATTTCATGATGTCTTTGAGTTTTCAATTCAAAATGTCGCTTGTGAGAACTGTGGGGCAAATTGACAAAACAACTTTGTATTACAAATCCTTCAAAATAGTTGCGCGGCAGGAAATAAAATCTCTTCTTTCTAGTTTCTACCCCCAACCCATCCACCTACCCAAACAAAAGAAATGTAAATGACCTACAAAAAATATATAAAATATATAAAACAAATAAACCAAAGATGGTTGAAGTGTACCCAGTTGCCACGCAGATTGGAACTCCTTTGGCATGTAGATGATTGACTAAACGGCTAGCACCTATGATAGATGAAAATGGCACAGTAGGACATCAATATATAAACATGATAGTAGTGCTAGTGCATATTTAAGTATTTCTATAGCTACTAAGTCTATTGAGTTTGACAGGCTTACTACGAACTATTCAGTATTAGTCCAACCCCCATTAAATTTGAAGTAACAATAACGAAGTACAGATTAAGGCTTTCACAATAAAATGACTAGTTTAGTTAACACTTAACAGCAGTCTTTGAAGACAGTAAGGTAATTTCTTAGTTTGAGTCTGGGAACTATGATTACAGTTCAATGACATAAAACTTGCAGCATGTGATCCCCGTGTTTTACTTGACTCTTTACAGTGAGAATGAAAATCTATTAGCAGAATCTACACATTTGAATGAGTTGCTATGATCCATAAAGGCATAGGGATGAAATCTTCAACCAATAACACACACATGCAAAATAATATATGCATTAATCGACATGGTTTATAGCTACATTAATTAATGGACATACCTGGCATGAGCTCACTTGTGGGAAACAACTTCTGCAGCATCTCCTCTCTTTCTACCAGAAATTGCTCAGCGCTAAGAGAATCGCTAATTCCAGTCTCGTCAACAAAGACCCTAGCAGCTTCTATTGCTTTCTTTCCCATCATTTTCGCCTTCAGGGTCCAATCAAAGGTTTTGTTGTATCTGGCAAGTATGATTTCCTGGACTTCAGTATAGAACTTCTCAGTGTCTGCAACAACAAAAAACAATCACAATCACAATCACAATCACAAAGCAAAGAGGACAATCAAAATTATTTGAAAATGATGTTGATAAACGACAATGTGGTGTGGCGTCGTTGAAGATTAGATGGAATACCGAGCAAGAGACCGTCCATGTCAAAAATGACGTGGGAGATTGCCCTTCTAACAGAGACGGCGGCAGAGGGATTGGCCATTGCGCGATGAAGCTGAAGGAACAGTGTCCGATCTACAACCGTCCCTTTTTTGTTATAGCAGATGCAGGAATCACATTCGGAATAATACTACTGTTATGCGCCGTATTCCATAGAATACTACTATTTTTTTTTTAATTAAAAAATGTTATGTGCATTAAAGGAAGAATTTTTTTTATTGGTTAAAAAAATTTATTACAAAAATTTCATTAAATAATATATTGAAATAATCTCATTTGCGATTTTTAATAAACTTTAAATCATTAAAAAAAAATATCCAAAATGATGTTTTTATGACATTTCTTTTCTATCTATTATATAATTCTAATTATATTTTGTAAGGTAATTTTGTCCTGTCTCATTAGTTTGCTATTTATGATTTGTCATTGTTCCTTATATTTTTACCTATTCTATTCCACATGAAAAATCAATAAATTTTTTATTATTAAATGAAACGATTATTATTTGAAAAATATTAAAACTAAAAGTTACTGTCTTAAAAATAAAAAAAATAAGAATAATGTGTTGTAATTTTTTTAAAGATGAAAATTAAAAATATGAAAAATAATAGTGATGTATTCAAAATTTGTAAAAAAAGAGAGAGTTATATTTAAAAATAAATTGTAATGTTTTTAAAATTTGAAAATACGATAGTAATATCTTGAAATTATGAAAAAAAAAGAAAAATTTAAAAGAATGAAAAATCAAGAATAATTTCTTGAATTTTTTAAAAAATGAAGTTTTTACAAATATGAAAAAATAATAGTGATATTTTAAAATTTCAAAAAAAAAAAGGAAACTTTTTACTTAAAAAAAAATAAAAATAATAATAATAAGGAATATTGACTTTAATTTTTTTTGTTTAAAAAAATTAAAAAAATGAAAAAAAATAAGAATAATATCTTAAAAATTTTAAAAATAATAATTTTTCAAAATAAATAAAATCAAAACTAGTTTCTTCAAAAATTGAAAAATAATATATATAAAAAACAAGAGTATAATATCTTGTAAATTTAAAAAAACTGAAAATTTAAAAATATAAAAAACAAAAATTAATGTCTTGATTATTTTTAAAAATATAAAAAATAAAAATAATATTTTGAAATTTTTTAAAAAATATTAAAAAATAAAAGTAAGATCTTAAAATAATTGAAAAATAAATGATTTTTTTAAATATGAAATAAAAGAATAACGTCTACAAATATTTGAAAATATGAAAAACAAGACTATTCTCTTTTTGAAAAAAAATGTAATTTTTAAAAATATTAAAAAAAAATAATTTAAAAGTATTAGAAAATAAGAATAATGTGTTTAATTTTTTGAAAAAAAAAACAAAATTAATGTATTGGAAATTTGAAAAAAATAATAAAAAACAAAAAAAGAAAAGAAAAACAAGAAAAAGGTATTGAAAATATGAAGAAAATAAAAATATTTAAAAGATGAAAAAAAAATAAAAGTAATGTCTTGAAGATTTTTGAAAACAAAATAAAATTTTAAAATATGAAAAAATAAGAATAATATTTTAAAAAATTAAAAAAATGTACATTTTTAAAATATAAAAAATAAGAGTAATATCTTAAAAATTTAATTTTTTTTAAATATAAAAAAACAAAGATTAATGTCTCTAAATTGATTTTTTATTTAAAAAAAAGAAAAAATTAGTGTATATTCTTGAAAGTTTGAAAAACAATTAAAAAAAAGCAATGTCCCCAAAATTACAAAAAAATAATAAAAATAAGAGTAATGTATTAAAAATTTATATAAAAAAATATTGTCTTAAAAATAATTTTTTTTATAAATATGAAAAAATTAAAATAATGTCTTCAAAATTATTATTATTATTATTTTTTTTAAAAATTATGCGTGTATACTAAAAAATGTTTGTGAAATTTACTATTTGAAATTTGTATAATTGAAGACATTGTCAAATTATTCTCACGGTAGAAGTCACTAATTACAAATTTGTGACTTGTTTTTTTTATTTTTTATCTCGGTGTTTCAAATCAATTACTATGAATTACAGTGTAACAAGAAAAATCTAAAATGATATTTTCCCGCGTTGCCGAGCCAAATCCCAAATTAACCAAAATGTGGGTGGAGCGCCTTGTGTTATTTTCATTCAAAATCAAAATTCCCAAATTCTATTGCGCTCGCCATTGGATTTCACTTGGCTCCTTAGTACTCATTTCCCTCTCACGTGCTAATTAAATGTGTTTTCTCACAGACACAATTCCCAACGAAAAAAAAAAACCCACCAGCCAAAAATTTAAACACCTCTATCCGCGTCAAACCTTTCCGCCAATCAGAATCAACCATATTAAATCCAACGGCGTCAGTGCCCATTCACACGGATCGCATATCAATCCAACGGCAAAAAATTAATTGCGGCATCTATATAAGCCTTTGGATTACTCCCCCAACCTACGAAGTTGTTTGCGTGCATAGTCAATTTCGAATCGAGAGTAGTATCTTACAGAGAGAAGAAAAACATTAACGATGTCTGGAAGAGGAAAGGGAGGCAAAGGTCTCGGAAAGGGAGGAGCAAAACGACACCGTAAGGTTCTGAGGGATAACATTCAGGGAATCACCAAGCCTGCAATTCGGCGTCTCGCTAGACGTGGTGGTGTGAAGCGTATCAGCGGTCTCATCTATGAGGAAACTCGCGGTGTTCTCAAGATCTTCCTCGAGAACGTGATTCGTGACGCTGTCACATACACTGAGCACGCTCGCCGCAAGACGGTTACTGCCATGGACGTTGTTTACGCTCTCAAGAGGCAGGGGAGGACCCTCTACGGTTTCGGCGGTTAAAGATTTGGGGATTTCTGCATTGCGTCGTGAATTAGAGTTTCTTATAGCGTCAATTTCTCTGTTGATATCATGCACTGCTATTTGTTCTTTAGCTTTAGCTTGGGGTTTAACAGTTGTTCTTGTTTGGCTTTGAGTTGTAGCTGTGGGAAGTTTTAATGTTAATCTGATTAACTTGACCTTTTTTTATACCTTGCTTGGGTTAACGCATTGTTTATTTATGTATTTTCGTTATTTAGTCTTCGCTAAATTGAATGTTAATTGCAATGTTTGGGCAGTGTTCTTACACCTAGGTTGAATTTGAATGTTCAAATTAAATCGTCTATCGTTGCATTGTTGTAGGAATAGATCCAGATAAGATTTTGTTTTTCTGTAGCCTGCAAAATGTAAAGCTACCTGTCGTCTGATATGATCATAAGTTGGATTGCGTTTGTTGCTGTCATTGTTTTTTGAACAGGATGAAAAAGTTTTAATGGGGTTGGTTACAATGTTTAATTGTTAATTTATGTCTTTTGTAATTCACGCGTTTTTCATTGAATGGAATTTCTGGTAGATTGGTTAAAAGTATTTGGTGAATGTTGGTTGATGCAAGTTTCTCTGCTGGTCTTGAAAAAAAAAGGGTTAGTTGCAGATTTTTGTTGGTTTTTTTCTTATGGGTAGTGCGTATGCACCCTGAGTTTCATGTTGTGGCTGCAATTAGTTCTTCATCCTTGTGTGACAACCAGCATTATGGGCCCATGGGTTCATGACCCAATAAGTTTCAAGATGTATACCACTTACCTCTCCCACTCCACCCGTGAGCTTGGCCTGCAAAGTTAGGATTAAGATTAAAATTTCGTATTTTATTATTTTTTATACTATATTTAGTTAAAATACAAGTAATAACTTAATATAAGGTTTCGTCAGAAAAAAAACTTAATATAAGATTTATTTAAAAACATATGAATAAAATACATTTAATAAAGGTGAGGTGAATATTTAAAATACATTTAATAAAGGTAAGATTTATTTTCTCGAGAGTTTTTATGACCTCAATGAGGATGGAGTTAGATTTAAGGTTTTATAGACAGATGATTTTTACTTTTTAGACCCCCTATTTTTTAAATGTTGTATCAACTTTTTTAATTTCTTTTCCTTTTCTTTTTTCTTCACACTGTATCATCTACGTAAACATATTTTTCTCACTCTTTTATCTCTCACAACGTGAAATAGTATGAATTTCCTAAAAAAAATGATTTATATAATTAGTTTATGTAATATTTATATAATAGAGAGAGGAAACGTGATAAATGCTAGGTAAAATAATTGATGAGATCAAATGAGATACAAAAATAGGGTTGTAGAACTTATTATATACATAATATAATCATTAAATTATGCCAGTACGAAACCAACTTATTTGAAAAATAATCTTTTTTTCTTATTTACAGATACATGAATTGGTGAGTATAAAAAATGGTTAAAAAAAGGAAAACGAGTACTTTGGTGTTATCCAGTTTTGTAATTGGGAGATGTCAATGTCGGCGGGTCTCTCGGTGTAACATTCGTCAGGGGATTGTGTACCTAAGATAACAACAAAACAAAACATGCACCAAATCATATGCTCTGCCTGAATGAAAACTAATCACTGAACAAAACAACAATCAATTCTAAAAACAGAAAAAAGAATAAAATGCACCGTTTTGATGTTAATATTATGTTTAAAAACTTTAATAGGTCGACAAACTCATTCAATGTTTATTAATACAAGCATCCATATTAATACAAGCATCCAGAGTTTACAAAGAATTAGTTAGTTTGAAATTAAGATTCTGAGTTGACGTTGGTAATGAATAAGACCAATGATGAATCAACTATAGCTATGTTTGTATTTGTAAAAGGGCTTCAAGTGCATATACGTGGGCCTTTTCTCTTTCGTGGCAAGGCAAAGGCAATGTCCAAATCACCAAAGCAGCCAGTAATATGACCTAGCAATGAAAATATCTTCAATGGGAGACTTCATTCTTACCATGTATCCACAAGAATACTTACCCATTTGGAATCATTGTATGGACACAGTACGTGGCTTGTTCTTTCACAGAAATGAACAATGCACTATTCTCATCCCTCCTCTGTTTACCTTTCACTGTTTTGGATTTTCTAGACACCTTTCCCTGTCATTCTTTTCTAGAAGCCATCGCTAAAATAACCACACAGCACCACACCTTGAGAATAAAACTCCAAACATAAATTTCGTTGTATACACTCCAAACCCCTCTCCCAAAAAATAAAGGTATGATAGAAACTAATAATTCCCTCACACCCTTCTTTGTTTTTTCCCCACTCCATTTCTTTTTCTAACCCCATAGGCTGCTTTTCACTTTTTGGTGAGACTCCTAACTAGTGGCATATAAGTTTCGGTTTTTGAGTTAATCCTCGATCCCAATTTTAGTCTCACTTAAATTGTGTTATGCGAAATCGAATCCAATTTGTGTTGTGAAGTGAGCCACACCCATTGGTCCCACATCATTTCATTGCACTATACTCAACAAAAACACACACATATATATAAACAACCATTGTCTCTCCGTCCTCTTTAAAAAACAATTCTTAAAAGTATGGAAGAAGAGCAAGCACACATAATGAAAGACTCCAGCGACATGGAATCACAAGAGGAAGAAGAGCGAGAGGAGGCACTCTCGCTCTGTGATCTTCCACTTAACTGCGATTCGAGAACTCCTAGCTTGGACGACACGTCGTTTAAGAAAATTATTCTACGACCGTCCTCATTACCCGATCACGCCGGCGATATTTTCAACGGCTTCAGCAGCAGCAGCAGCTCCGACATGTGCCCAGCCGACGACATCATTTTCTGCGGCAAACTCGTTCCCTTCAAACCCGAACAGCAGACGCTGAAAAACCTCGTCGTCGAAGAGGAAAAATCTAACACGCGCCGTCGGAGATCGGAGTCTCTCTCATTCGTGACGCGATCGAACAGCGTCAGCACGTGCACCAGTTCTCGCCACCTCATGATGAGGAACAGCAAGAGCTTGGATTATAGCAGGTTGCGAGAGTCTTCGGCGCCGGAGGTTGATCGGAATTCCTCCTCCAGGAGCGGCGTGCCGCCGGAGGCTGCGGCAAAGAAGGCGACGAAGCCGCGCTGGTACTCTCTGATGTTCGGGACGATGAAGGTGCCGCCGGAGATGGATCTCAGTGACATGAAGAACCGGCAGGTTCGCCGGAATCCGTCGAGCACGATGTTTCCGGCGACGGAGAAGGTGGCGGTGAATCGGAACCCCGGGAAGGTGTCGTGGAGAATACTGAAGGCACTGAGTTGCAAGGATCACAACAGCGTCGCCGTAACGACATCGTTTCCGTTGCCGCAAGCGTCGTAGGTTTGAAGTCACGTGAGGTGGACGTGACGAGAGGTTTTTATTGTTATAATGACGCGACTGCCCTTCTGGTTTGGGTGGAAGTGAGTGACTTGGGTGAGGTATTTTTGTCATTGGGTTGTTTGCTTGAGCGAAAGGAAAATATAATATTGACTTCACGTAAAAGGGGGTGCATTGTATACAGTGGGAGTGGGGGGACTCAGAGTCATGAAATTGAAGGATCATGGTTCCTCCAAGTGGATTAGGGGATTTGTTTATTTTTTATTTACAAGTTACTATTACTACAACTTTTTTATTTATGCTGAATTCTAAAGTACTTTTTGTTCGTTAGGTTGGTGGCTATTAATTATAGGAGTGAATGACAATCACGAGAAATCCGACAGTGACACAAAGAATGGCTGCTCATGCTTGTATTGTATGCCTCGAAATATTAGTCATTTTATTTTTTTTAAAGATAAGAACTACTTATGTGGGAATGGGAAGCTTCTATTTTTTTTATTTTTTTTATGAAGACATATTTGGGATGTTGGTGTTGAATGATGATGTAAATACTACTTGCTACTAGTAATTAAGTATGTCAGTTTTAATGATGGATTCTATATATTTTTCAAAATAATACACTAACACAACTACTACCTTGAAATGGAGGTTAATACGAGAGAGATCCAAGCAACTGCAATAATACGTTGTTTGATGAATTTAATGTCTTTCCTCCTTTGGCTTCTACAAAAATGCTGTCCTGTCACTGGTGTGAAGTGATTACCAGTATATTTTTGTTTAATTAAGTAGATAATTCATATATAATGTAATTAATTGAGGAACATGTACAAAAAGTATATGATTTTATTTCTTTCACCAATTTGATAGCGTCAGTTTTAATGGAGGTTAAGGATATAAACATGCAAAACTTATTAACAATACCAACATTTACTATAATAATGTTATTTATTTTCAATTCAATTACTTTTTTTTGCTTTTATTTCTTTATCAAATCTGATACCAATATATGTCCAAGCACGGCAATATATCGTGTGAATTGTCAACAAGTGATGATGGGACATTAAAGACTTGAAAAATAAAAACGGTGAGATTTTTAAATTAGTAATTAAATGGAGTTTTTGACCTTTGAGTTATTTTTTACCATTTTTTCCCTTATGATGGGATGGGCTAGTGAAGTTGGTGAAATATGCTTTAAATGGACTATGAATTGCGTGTGCTAACAAAACATGCTAATGACCCTACCATTTACTCAAGTGCTAGATTAGTAGATTCTGTCACTCAAACTATGAAGCCCACGTATGTGGTATTCTCTGCTCAAGGATTATTATTATTGGATTAAGTTAATGGTGTTACTAATTTTCAGGGTTTTCTCCCATTCAATGCCAATTTCTCGGGTTTTTAATTATTCGAAAATGATTAATTATATAATTTTTTCAATGTTTATATTTCCTTTAAAGTTGAGAGTTTATTGTTTATGATTTATGTTTTTAAGGTTTATAATTTATGATTTAAGGTTTAAGGTCTCATGATTTAGAGTTTTAGAATTTAGCATTTATGTTTTAAGATTTTAGGATTTTATGATGCATGATTTAGGGTTTCATAGTTTATAATTTAGGTTTTAGGGTCTTATGGTTTAAGATTTAGGATTTCATAATTCATAATTTAGGGTTTCATTCATGTGCTATGATTTATGATTTCATAGTTTACAAGCTAAGGTTTCATTTATCAAACCCTAAATGGATTTAGGGTTTCATAGTTTACTAGTTAAGGTTTCATTTAATGGGTCATGATTTAAGGTTTCATTCACACATTAAGATTTATGATTTCATGATTTAGAATACAGGTTTCATTTATGAAACCCTTTAATTTTTTTAAAAAAATGTATATATATTTTTTTGTCTAAATTTAATGAATTTTCTTTTATTTTTAACTTTATATAAACACATTTTATATTTAATTAATTTATTAAAGGATCATAGAAAAGATTATAACAAAATCATATGTGCAAAGATTACTAAAATTTTAAGGTTTTAATCATGATTTTAAGGTTTAATGTCTACAATTTAAGGTTTTATTAATGATTGATAATTTAAGGTTTATGGTGTTAAGGTTTAGGGTTTATGATTTACGGTTGAGGATTCAATGTTTAAGGCTTATGATTAAATGGTTTAATGTTTAGAGTTTATGGTTCATTATTTTAAAGTTTTAGGATTTTAATGTTCATGATTTAAGGTTTATTGATTTTGGATTATGGTTTAAGGTTTGTGGTTCAATGTTAGTCGTTTAGGGTTTTTGATTTATGGTTTATAAGTTATGGTTTTAGTTTTATGGTGCATGGTTTATGATTCATTGTTTAAGGTTTATATGTTAATATTTAAGGCTAAGATGTTAGTATTATAAGGGTTAGGTTTCATGGTTTATGAGCATGAATTCAAGGTTTTAAAGTGTATGGTTCATGGTTTCAAGGTTTCTATTTTAGGGTTCATCACTTATGCTTTAGGGTTTATATGTTATGGTTTTAGGGTTTCAGGTTTATGATATATTTATCATGTATGGTTTAAGGTTTTAAGGTTAGGGATCCACAATTTTAAGGTTCAAGGTTTATGGATTCAAGTTTCAATGTTCATGGTTTCATGGTGTAAGGTTTTATGATTTACGTTTTAAGGTTTCAATGTTTAGGGTTTCATGGTTTAATGTTTTAAGTTTATTGTTTTAAGCTTTTATGGTTTATGGTTTCAAGTTTTTTTCATGGTTAATGGTTGTTGTCTTGGGTTTATTATTTCAGGGTTTATGGTTTGAGAATTTAAGGTTTCATGATTTAAAATTTATGATTTTAAGGTTTAAAGCTTTATGATTTAATGTTTTCGTATTAATTGTTTAAGGTATAGGGTTTAGGCTTTAAGATTTAAGGTTTTTATGTTGCATGGTTTATGATTTAGGGTTTCATGGGTTAGGATTTACAGTTTCATGGTTTATGATGTAAAGTTTAGGTTTTCATGGTTTAGGATTTATGGTTTCATGACTTTTAATTTAGGGTTTCATTTCGTGGTTTAGGATTTAGAGTTTCATGATTATGATTTAAGGTTTCATTTCATGGTTTAGGATTTCATTTAGGATTTAAGTCAGGGCTTTATTGTTTAGGATTTGGGGATTCACTACATGGTTTTGGATTTATGGGTTCATTAGGATTTCATATTTCATGGTTTAAGATTTAAGGTCTCATTTCATAGTTTTAGATTTAGGGTTTCATTTAAAATTTAAGGTTTTATAAATGAATCTTATAGATGTATGGTTCCATAAATGAAACCCTAAATAATATAGGGTTTTGTACATAAAACTCTAAGAATTTAGGATTTCGTATATGAAGCCTTAAAGATTCAAGGTTTCGCAAATGAAATTATAAATAACGAAACCTTAAATTATTTAGGGTTTCATAACTCACCTTAAATAATTAAGGGTTTTATAAATGAAATCCAAAATATTTAGGGTTTTATAAATGAAATTCTAAATAATGAAACTCTAAATATTAAGGATTTCATTTACGAAACCTTAAATTCTTAAGGTTTGAAACTCTATATTATTTAGGATTTAATAAAATAAAACCTTAAATCTTAAATAATGAAATAATGAAATAAAACATTAAATATTTAGAGTTTCATTTACAAAACCCTAAATTCTTAGGGTTTTATAAATAAAACCATAATTCAGAAATAATGAAATAAAACTCAAAATCCTAAATCATAACTATTCATTTCATTAAGATATAGGATTTAGGGGTTCATTTCATCATTTATAAAATCTTGAATCCTTAGGGTATAAGATTTCATTTCATTATTTAGGAATTATGGTTTTATTTATAAAAACCTTAAGAATTTATGATTTGGTAAACAAAACCTTAAGAATAGAGTTGTCAAAATGGCCTGTTTGGCCCGGTCCAGCCCTGGCTCGCACAAGCCATGATTTTAAAAGCCCACAAGGCCTTACGAGTTAGGGCTAGCCCGCGAGCCTTAAACTTTAACAATTTAACCTATTTTTTAAATTAATTAACTTGGTTCATAAAACTAGTCAATCTACTATATGAACTTCTTAGGCTCCGTTTGGCCCAGCTTATTTTTAACTTATAAGTTATTTTAAGTTCAAGTTAAAAATGAGAGCTTAAAAAAATAAGGAAAAAGTTGTTTGTTAATATTTATTTTTTTTATAACTTAAAAACTCCTTAAAGTTAAAATATAATAAGATGAAGAGGTCTTGAGTTCGACTCTCTCACTAACAAAAACTAACAAACTAATCACTAATATTTTTTGATAAAAAAATACTAATTATTCTAAAATTTGGCCTTATTGGAATTCGAAAAGAAAACATGGAAATAAGTTTCACATAAATAACTTTGGGTAACTTATTATAAAACTCCTTATTTCTATTTTTTCTTCATTAAAAATAAGTAACTTTTATTTTAAGGAGCTTTTATCAATTGGTGTTTGACACAACTTTTACTTAAAAGTAGCTTATAAGTTAAAAATAAGTTGGGTCAAACGAAATCGTAGTCCACTCTATGAATTACCTAACTCACTTATATTATTTTGATTAACAATTGAGTAATATAAATTAACAAAAAAAAAATTAAGAACTTTATAAAAACTAAATCTCAAAAATATTAAAATTAACTATGAGATAAATTCCAGACTAAGCTATATAAGAGAAGTTTAAGTTATATCAAAATTATTAACTTCTTTATTTTGGTGAATCGGTAAGAGTTTTTCTAAATTCTCATACTTTAAATACAATATAAGCAATAATTTATTATAGCTAAAATTAATTTAGAAGATTTATAAAATGAAAAAATAAAAAATAAATCTTAATAAAAGAAAAATAATATAATATAATGTTAAAAAAAGAAAAGTCTCATTACATACACTAATGAGAAGAAAAAAAAAACAAATTGGTTAAATATTGTTTAATTTTATGTTGAATAATTGATCTTGGTTCTAGAATTAATTTTAGATAAATTTTTACACTTTTAATTTTTCGTTGATAAGAAAATAAAATTTATTTTGAATCCATAAATAATTACAAGTTCAATCAACGATTTTATATATAATAAAAACAATTAAAAATAAATCATATAATCATTTTGAATCAAAATTAGTTATATTCATAATTAATTTTATAAATTTCATCCAAACATCGCTACATTGCTTTGAAGATATTAAAAAAGAAGATAAATTTATGAGGATATTAATATATGTTGTGAATAGGGAAGCCACCACAAATCTTGTTTCATCCATGGTTGGCCTTGCATTAGCTCCATAGTCTTGGGACCATATGAAGTAGGGCCATTTTAAAGTGGGATTAGGGCTGGCCTGTGGGCTTAGGGTCAATTTGACAGCTCTACCTAAGAATTTAGGATTTCGTAAATGAAACCATAAATATTTAGAGTTTTATTTCATTATTTAGGATTTAGGGTTTGATTTATGAAATTCTAAATAATCTAGAGTTTCAAACCCTAAGAATTTAAAGTCTTATTTCATTATTTAGGATTTAAGATTTTATTTATGAAATTCTAAATAATTTAGAATTCAAACCCTAATAATCTAAGGTTTTATTTCATTATTTAGGATTTAAGGTTTTATTTATGAAACCCAAAATAATATAGAGTTTTAAACCCTTAGAAACTAGAGTTTCATTTATGAAACATTAAGAATTTAGAGTTTTGTAAATGAAATCCTAAATATTTTGGATTTCATTTAGGAAATTCTAAATCCTTAGGATTCTATTTATGAAACCCTAAATTATTTAGGATTTCATTATTTAGAGTTTTATTTATGAAATCCTAAATTTTTTAGGTTTCATTTATGAAACCCTACATTATTTAAGATAAGTTATGAAACCCTAACTAATTTAAGGTTCCATTATTTATTATTTCATTTACAAAACACTAAATCATTGTGGTTTTATGCACGAAACCCTAAATTATTTAGGGTTTCATTTATGAAACCATACATCCTTAAGGTTTCATAAATAAAACCCTAAATATTTAAGGTTTCATTTATGAAACTTTAAATTTTTAGGATTTGATAAATAAAAACATAATTACTAAATTATGAAATGAAACTCTAAATTCTATACCTTGAGGATTTAGTATTTCATTTCATTATTTATGATTCAAGAGTTCATTTCATTATATAGGATTTAGTGTTTCATTCCATCACTTAGGATTTATGGTTTTATTTATGAAACCATAAATAATATAGAATTTATAAGCCTAATAATTTAGGATTTTGTAAATGAAACTTTAAATATTTTAAATTTCATTTACAAAACCTTAAATCTTTAGAGTTGTATTTATCAAACCCTAAATTATTTAAGGTTTCATTATTTAGAGTTTCATTTATGAAACTCTAAATCTTTTGGATTTCATTTATGAAACCATAAATTATTTAGGATAAGTTATGAAACTAAATAATTTAAGCTTTCCATTTTTATGATTTCATTTACGAAATCCTAAATCCTTATGGTATCATGCACGAAACTCTAAATCCTTAGGGTTTCTTACACAAAACCTTAAATTATTTAGGGTTTCATTATTTAGAGTTTCACTTACGAAACCTTAAATATATTGGGTTTCATTTATGGAACCCTAAATTATATAGGATGAGTTATGAAACCCTAAATAATTTAAGGATTTATTATTTATAATTTTATTTACGAAACCCTAAATCCTTAGATTTTCCCATACGAAACCCTAAATTATTTAGGGTTTCGTTTATGGAACCATACATCTTTAAGATTTCCTAAATGAAACCTTAAATATTTATGGCTTCATTTACAAAACCATAAATTCTTAGGGTTTGATAAATAAATAATAATTCCTAAATTATGAAATGAAACACTATATTCTATAGCTTAAGGATTTAGTGTTTCATGTTTAGGGTTTCATTTCATTATATAGGATTTAGGGTTTTATTTCATCAATTAGGATTTATGATTTTATTTATGAAACCCTAAATAATATAGAATTTCCAGCCTTAATAATTTAGGGTTTTGTAAATGAAACCTTAAATATTTCAGATTTTATTTATGAAATCCTAAATCTTTAGATTTTCATTTATGAAATCCTAAATTATTTAGGATTTCATTATTTAAAGTTTCATTTATGAAACTCTAAATCTTTTGTGTTTCATTTATGACACTTTAAAATATTTAGGTTAGTTATGAAACCTTAAATAATTTAAAGTTTCTTTATTTATAATTTCATGTACAAATTCTAAATCATTAGAATCTCATGTACAAAACCATAAATCATTAGGTTTCATGCATGAAACCCTGAATTATTTAGGGTTTTATTTATGAAACCATAAATCCTTAAGGTTTTATAAATGAAATCCTAAATATTTAAGTTTTCATTTACAAAACCCTAAATTCTTGGGGTTTTATAAATAAAATCATAATTCCTAAATTATGAAATGAAAACCTAAATTCTATACCTTGAGAAAGTAGGGTTTGATTTCATTATTTATGATTTAGGGTTTAATTTCATTATATAGGATTTAGGGTTTCATTCCATCATTTAGGTTTTATGCTTTTATTTATGTTCCCTAAATAATATAGAAATTCAAAGCCTAATAATTTAGGGTTGTATTTATGAAACCTTACTTTATTTAGAGTTTCATTTATGAAACCTTTAGGATGAGTTATCAAACTAAATAAGTTAAGGTTTCATTATTTATGATTTCATTTACAAAATCTTAAATTCTTAGGATTTCATAAATAACATTATAATTCCCTAAATTCTATGCCTTGAGGAATGAAGATTTTATTTCATTATTTAAGGTTCATGGTTTTATTTCATTATATATGATTTAGGGTTTCATTCCACCATTTAGGATTTAGGATTTTATTTATGAAACCCTAAATCTTACCATTGCATTTATGAAACCCTAAATTATTTAAAATTTCCTTTATGGAACATTAAATTATTTAGGATGAGTTATAAAACCGTAAATAATTTAAGGTTTTATTATTTATAATTTCATTTACAAAACCCTAAATCCTTAGTTTTACTATACAAAACCCTAAATTATTTAGGGTTTCGTTTATGGTACCATACATTCTTAAGGTTTCATAAATGAAACCTTGAATATTGAAGGTTTCATTTATGAAACCTTAAATTTTTAGGGTTTGATAAATAAAATCATAATTCTTAAATTATGAAATGAAGCACTAAATTCTATACCTTGGGGATTTAAGGTTTCATGTTTAAGGTTTCTTTTTATAATTTTGGAATTAAGGTTTCATTTCATTATGTAGGATTCAGGGTTTGATTTCATCATTTAGGATTTAGGGTTTGATTTCATCATTTATGATTTAGGATTTTATTTATGAAACCCTAAATAATATAGAATTTCAAACCCTAATAATTTAGGGATTCGTAAATGAAACCCTAAATATGTTAGATTTCATTTATGAAACCTTAAATCCTTAAATTTGCATTTATGAAATCCTAAATTATTTAGGATTTTATTATTTAGAGTTTCATTTATGAAACCCTATAATATTTAGGGTAAGTTATGAAACCTTAAATAATTTAAAGTTTGATTGTTTATAATTTATGGTACAAAATTTTAAATCCTTTGAGTTTCATGCACGAAAATTTAAATCCTTAAGGTTCATGTACAAAACCCTAAATTATTTTTAGTTTCATTTGTGGAACGATACTTCTTTAAAGTTTCATAAATGAAACCCTAAATGTTTAAGATTTCATTTACGAAACTTTAAATTCTTAAGGTTTAATAAATAAAATCTTAATTCCTAATTTATGAAATGAAACCCTAAATTCTATACCTAAGGATTTGGAGTTTCATAAATAAAATCCTAAATACTTAGGGTTTCATATTTAAGGTTTCATTTCACTATTTAGGATTTAGGATTTCATTTTATTATTTAGGATTTAATTTAATAAACCTTAAATAATGTAGAATTTCAAGAATTTAGGTTTTTGTAAATGAAACCTTAAATATTTCAAATTTCATTTACAAAACCCTTAATCCTTAGGTTTACATTTATGAAACCTTAAATTATTTAGGGTTTCATTTTCTAGAGTTTTATTTATGAAACCGTAAATAATATTAAATTTCAAACTCTAATAATCTAGGGTTTCGTAAATGAAACCTTAAATATTTCAGATTTCATTTATGAAACCCTAAATAATTTAAGGTTTCTTTATTTATAATTTTATTTATAAAACCCTAAATTCTAAGTGTTTCATGTATGAAACCATACATTCTTAAGGTTTCATAAATGAAATCATAATTCCTAAATTATGAAATGAAACCTTAAATTCTATACCCTAAGGATTTCGGGTTTCACAAATAAAACATTAAATCCTATACAGTGAAATGAAACCATAAATCCCAAACCATGAAACTATAACCATAATTCTTAAATGAAACCATAAATCATAAATCATGAAATGAAAACCTAAATCATAAAACCCAATATCCTAAACCATAAAATGAAACACTAAATCATAAATCATGAAACCTTAAATCCTAAACCATGAAATAACTCTAAATCTTTAATCATGAAACCATAAACCATAAGACCATAAACCATGCAATCTAGAACCTTAAAATCTTAAAGCATAAACCGTAGTCCTTAAACATTAAATCTTAAAACACTAAATTATAAAATCATAAACTTTGAATCGTGAAATCTTAAATCTTAAAACCATAAAATCCTAAATCATAAACCCTAGACACCAACCTTAAACCACAAAACCTTAAAACAATGAACCTGAAACATTGAACCAAGAAATCATAAATACTGAAAACTTAAAACCGTAATTATGAAACCTCGAATCATGAAATCATTAACATTAAAACTTAGATCCTTAAAACCTCAAACCTTAAAGTCGTGAATCCAAAACCCTTAAACTTTAAATCATGCATGATAAATATATCATAAACCTAAAATCCTAAAATCGTACACTATAAACCCCTAACCATAAACTATAAAACCATAAAACATAAATGGTAAAACCCTAAACCAGGAACCATAAGTCTTAAAACCATAAATCATTGATGACAAACTCTAAACCTTAAAACATTAAACCTTAATCTCTTAACCATGAAACCCTAAATACTAAAACCCTAAACCATGAGGCATAAAACATAAACTTTAAACCATGAACCTTAAAACCCTTAAACCTTAAATCCTTAATCATAAACCCTATACCACAATCTTTAACTAGGAACAAAAAACATTAAACTTTAAATCATGAATCCTTAAAACAATGAACATGAAATCTTAAACCATGAAACAATAGACATTTAAATCTTAAATCTTAGAATCTAAACCATGAAGCCTTAAACTATTAACCATGAACCCAAAACACTAAACACTAAACCTTAAACCATATAAATTTAAAATAATGAACTCAAAACACTAAATCATGAAACATTAAACCTTAACACCTAACTCGTGAAACCCTAGACAATAAACCATGAAACGATGCATATTGAAACTCAAAACCATACAATCTCAAACCTCAAACATTGAACCCTAAACGGTAAACATTAAACCTTAAAATTGCGAATCATAAACCATAAAACTCTAAACTATGCACGATAAAGTTTTAACCCTAAATCATGTAGATCTAATACTTAAACATTAAACCCTAAATACCCAATCATGTACCATAAACCCTGAATTATAAACTTAAAACCATAATATATAAACCTTAAATTATAAACATTAATATCATAAATAGTAAACCATAAATTATGAACCATGAACCATAAACATAGATCATAAAACCAAAAATTATGGACCCCAAACCATGAATCTTAGACCTAAAACACTAAATTATAAAACCCTGAAACAATGAATTATATCATTGAAACCATACATCCTAAAGCACAAGCACGAAATCATAAATCATGAAACCCAAAATCCTGAAATCATAAACATCGAAACCTAAATTGTGTAACCATAATCATAAAACAGTAAATCATAAATTGTGTACATTTAAAATCATGAACCTTAAATCATAAATCCTAAACAATGAACCAATAATAATGAACCCTGAACCTTAATACCATGAAACAATGATCCATAACCTTAAATCATAAATAATAAATAATGAATATTAAACCTTACACCTTATGTCATAAAATTTAAAATTATAAATCCTAAAATCTTAAAATCATAAATTCTAAATACTAACGTTTGACTTAGTTCTAAATACATTATGACTTCTATTAATATATACTTATATTAAAATTAAAAATAATTGATAAATATATTAAAAAATATAATAATATAAAAAATATAGATTATAAAACATAATACCCGTACAATACACAAGTTATTATGCTAATAAATTAAAAAAGTATAGATTGTAAAATTAATACCGTACAAGGCACGAGATATTGTGCTGAAATATTGTAATGGAGCCCAGATATCCATCGTTTGGAAAGTTGGAGTGGGAGACAAACATTGTTTCCATGATTTCCTTTAGGTTATAGCTGAGAAGCGTATAATTACTACTACTACTACTATTATGTCGACAGGTATTGGGTGTTGTCAAGTTGCTATTTTTTTTATTAAAAGTAATAGTAATATAATTTTAATCATATGGAGAAAATTTTAAATATGTTGAAAATAATTATAACGACAGACTAAAAACTATTTGCAATTCATTTTGTTATAGTTATCTTTAATTATAACCGAACATTTAGGATTTTATACTTATAAATTTATTTGTTAAATTTACATTAATAAATTTATATTGGCTCTAAAATAAAAAAATAAAAATTGAAGACAGAAGAGGCAAATCCTCTTTGTATAATAGTATATATTATTAAGGTTTATGATAAAGAGAGAAGACTAGTACAAAAGAAATCAGTTGAGAGGAGTTATCTGCATAATTAGATTATCTATTGAATTTCTATCATAATATTCCTTGGACTAGAGTAAAGAGAGGCTTACCCCTGAAGTAAGCAAGCTAAGATTAAGTGAAATACATTATGTTGAACGATGATTAGCATATAGTAATCATTTTAACTGCGAGTTCATTGAGGATTGGCTTCTTGAACAATGAACATGATAAAAGCTAAATTATCATAACTTTTGGGACTGTTCCCGTCTTCAGATGTAATGATTTTCACTCAACGAACACACTATAATACGACCAATATTATGGTGTCTACAAGGAAAGGAATGCACATCGATTGCTTTCTTAATGGTCAGAGCAGGAAAAGAAACATACAAAGTTCGCTAATTTCTATATAATTCTGCACTGCACTTGGACTTATTGGACTTATGAGGTGGCAAAATCAATACTCTGCTGTCTGAAATGAATTGATTTTTCCTTTTCTTTCTTTTTTGAGCTACAATAATCACAGTAGTGTTTGAAATGAATTGAAGGTAATTGATCCACTACCAATGTTCCGCTGGCTTATAGTATAAACCAAGTTATAAACAGAAATATAAGCACTTTCCAATACCAAAACGTAGAAACAAGGTGAATGATGGATTAATGTTGAACATGGGTTTAGTTGATGGTTTACTGCTACAAAGAGAGGAAATATGTGAAAGAAAATAAATTTGAGTGAACTTTTATAACAATTTTCGAAATTATATACATCAGACATTTATTAGTTCCTGACTTTTATATCAATTTTCGAAATTATATACGTAAGACTTTTAAAAAATAATTCTAAAGGACTAAAAATAAAAGTGTATATTACAAGAACTAAAGTACTCCATATAAATAAGCCAAAAATAAAAAGTAAAAAAACTCTGTCCAAGTTATCTTGCATCTCTGAGCCATCGATTCGTCTAGTTTGGAACATCTGATTTGTACATGTTCCTATGCAGACTTGACATACCTCACGTTTACGGATAGAAACTCAGAAATGCAAAAAGAATGATAACAGGTTTAGAGAGAAAGAAAGCAAGAATGAAGAAGTTGCCACTGTTACTACAAAATCAAGGATTTCTCCTTACAACAGAGCAATGTGATCAGCTTCTTTTGTGTTATTCAACTTTTCT
Source organism: Amphicarpaea edgeworthii (assembly GCA_014843725.1). NCBI lineage: Eukaryota > Viridiplantae > Streptophyta > Magnoliopsida > Fabales > Fabaceae > Amphicarpaea > Amphicarpaea edgeworthii. The sequence continues at coordinate 22,943,090 of CM026324.1, read as the reverse complement.
CCAACTAACTCTCCTAACTCATTAACTGTCCAACTCCCCGCCCAACTACTCTCTCCATTCTTTCCTTCCTGTCTCATAATGTAGTTCCAAACACCTTTTAATAAGAAAATTGGTAGTTTATAGGTATCAATTTCTAATGTTAACTTTTGATGCATTTTCACTGGCATTGTCAATTTTTTTGTTTGTAAGTTTATTTGTATATCTAATATTACCCTTCAAAATACCTTTTTTTTCCATGAATCCATCATTGTGGATACTTCTTGAAAGCTATAGGTGATAGATAAGCTCACAAGACAAACTGATGACATTTTTGCAGGTCAGAATTCCTGCTGTTGAAAAAGGAACATTATGACGCTCCATTCCTTCCATATAATGGACCCACAGAAAGTATATACATAAAACACTATTTTGAAAACATCATCTTTTCTAAGTGTGGAGATCAATTGTCCAACAATGTGGGGCATGGTAGTAAAACTTCGTTTGAGGAAGATATGACAATTTCAGCTTAGACACATTACGATTAATGCATTGATTGAACAAACTTGAGAAAAGGGTTTGTTCCAACTCAAGTTGACATTTTCAAACACCAAGGGAGGGGCCAGAGAACATGCACAAGTTCTGAATTAATATGCAATTCTAAGTCATTTCGAAAACTTGTTGATTTTTTTAAGTTACCTCTACAACATAGAAACTGTAGCATTTAACAAATTTAATCAGCGAGACTCTGTTAAAGTGAACTTGTCTCAAGAGTAAGCAAGGCATATTTACCCATGATTCAAATTTAAAATACATCATAATCTTAACCTTCTAATATTCAAGGGTGAAAACTGAAAATGCGTTTGCTTACTTGTATAGAAAATTTTACTTTATGATATGTATAGAATTATATATGAGAGGAAATAAAACACAAATAACAATATATTTTCTTTTGTATGGTTAGAGAAAAGGTGAAAGAAAAAGAGAGAGAAATATTGACTTTTATATACAAAAATTCAAAATTTTTCTTTCCTTTCACTCTCTCATCAATTCAAATTTCAAACTTTTCTATCCTCCATTGTTTTCCTTCCATCCTACCAAACAGATCCTTAGAGTGGCTATTTCCAAATTCAATATACCTAGATTGGCACTGTACTGGTTTATTACCCAATCCAGAAAGCAAAACCCTTGCCTAGTGTTCATCTAAAGTGATACATTGAATATGAAGTTTTTGAAACTTATCTGAACCAATAATTTGTGTCTTCTGTATATGCCTCAGGATTGCTCATTTAAAAGTATTAAAATGCAGCACAGGGTAATACTAGCAAGCAGCAACAGTACTTCACATCAGCTTTTCAAGGATCTATAATTCCTGGTTATTGTTAATATATCTTCAGAAGGTATTAGCAAGTACTTTCTAGGAATCTATTGCCTAGTGTTCTTCAAAAGTGATACAAAGAATAAAGAGGTTTTGAAACTTCTTTGATCCAATCTGTATATTAAAGCATTAGTTTGTCTTCTGTATATGCCTCTTGAATACTCATTCGAAAGAAGTGTTCAAATGCAGCACGAGGTAATAAACAACAGTACTTGACATGAGAGCTTTTCAAGGATCTATAATTCCTAGTTATTGTTCATATCTTCACAAGGCATTAGTAAGTACTTTCAAGTAATGTATTGTGAGTTGTGAAGATCAAATATAATCCACTGATGATGTAAATTCACAGCAATAACACAGAGAAACAAAGATTTTCAGATGATTCCAGAGTTCAAGGTACATGATCCATATCCAAGAATGCTATAAACACAACCAAACCATAAATCACATGAATACAAAATGAAAAAGTACAGCCCCTATTAATCATCTATGATTACAAAATCAATCACACATGTATACCCCACTCTCAAGTCTGTGACTAACCTCGTAGAAGTCTGTCTTACCCTCAGAAGCAGGACGTATAGAAACTCCAGACAACGACTGAGTTACTTGCTCAGAAAATTTCACATAACCAACCACCTCAAGTTCTTCATCATCACTAGAATCTACTGGCATCCGTACTCTCAACCTGCCAGAAGAGCCCTTCAACGGAATCTCTGGCACAAGCCATTTAATTTCTCTTTCAGACCTATTTAACACAGCCTTTGGAGAAACCTTCAATAGTGTTGGGTCAACAGGCAGTTTCAGAGTGAATGTAACATCATGCAAGGGAACTAGCAAATCAGGGTTTGAAGAATATTGTATCATCACAGAAAGTAAACTCCCAGTATGCCGTTTTGTAAGCCGAATCCTCAAAGGCAAAGGCGTCAACCTAGGAACCAAACTATACTTCATTATCGGTATAGGCTCCTCAGAAGCCGCAGTCCTCACATGAAACATCCCATTACCAAGGCTACTAACACGTGAACTCTGTATAACAAATCTTTTAACAGCTTCTGTTCCTTCAATTCGGAACGAAAATTCAGTTTCCTTATCACCAGCAGTTTTGGGTGGCAAAGTTCTGAGGTAAACAACACCCATCAATCCAACCCTGGCAAGCAACGATTCTCTAAACTCGGCACTAATCTCCTCCGAGATATACATCTCAGGACCCCTCATCTCAGTTTTCTTCACCAACAAATTCTCAAGTGGAGTTCCGGCACCACTTTCAGCGGCTGCTTTAGGAGCAGCATCAGGCCCAGTCTGCAACAATTCAACTCCACCAAGCCCTTGCGGTTTATTAGGCTTGGTTGGACCAACAAACTCGGAAGGATCAAGTCCACCACCCCAAGCATCATTGAAACCTTCAAAAGCTTCTCCAATAGAAGCCTGCTCTTGCCCAAACTCAACTCCACCGTAGTTCCCTTCGAAACCCTCCACATTTATTTGCGTGGATTGAGTAGCCTCAGGAGGGGGCAATGTGGTAACATCAAGCCCCTCCAACGCTGAGGTTAAATCAGTACTACTTGAAGGATCCTTTGTTTTCTTGAACCCTTCAACAAGCTCTTGTGGCTTGTTAATTGCATCACTCGCTGCAAAAGGATCCTTCTCCCCCTGAGACTCTTCCTGCTTCTGCTGCAGCTCCTCCTGTGGTTCCGGAGCGGTGGGGGCGAGGCTGGTGGCGACTTCGTCGCCGGCCTCGAGTGTCTCCGGCGGCAATTCGAAGGTTGCCATGGTGAAGGCGTCGATGCCAGCCTGGTGTTCGAGGGAATGCACCTCCGCGGAGGCCCAGGTTTCGGCGCCGCGAATCTTATTCTCGGTGTCGAGGGCGGAGTGGACCATCTTGGCGATGCTCTCACCGTGCATTGTGGCAAGCATCGCGGCGAGCCGGATGTTGCTGACGCCGCGGAGGACGATGTCGAGGGCCATGTAGATCTCGGCGTACTTGCGGCTGAGCTTCTCCGGCGTGACTTCGACGCCGCGGCACGCCGTGACCACGACGCTGACCGCCTGGTTCACGATGTGGATGCACTCGAACACGTTCACCGAGTTGTCGTGGTCAGCGACGGTGATGCCGAGCACGTAGATGCCGTTCACGAGGCGGTACACAACGCGGTAGCGGCTCTCGACACCGACGATGACCTGGCCACTCGACGCCGCGAGGGGGTCGTCGCCGATGGATTCAGCGGCGTAGGCGTCGTCGGGCGCGGAGTGCTTGTTGGCGGCGAAGGCGCGGCGCGTCTGGCGGAAGGCGGAGAGGGCGCCGAGGGCGCGCGAGGGAGGGAACCACTCGCGCGTCTGGAGAAGGATGTCGGATCCATTTGTTGGTTGCAGAGAAAGCGCTAGACAAGACATCGGAGATTGGGATCAAGTTCTGTTAGGGTTCCGGTTTCTGTTCAGATTTTTTACAGTTAAATTAAACCGTTGAAATTCTGAGAATTTGAAATTGGAGATTGGGAATTGAACATTCAATTTGCAGCAACAGCAGCATACACAATACAGAGAAACCGAAACAGAGGCTCGCAGATCTGAGTGTGGTGAAGAACTGATTGGACTTTCTACAGGAATCTGCCACCAATGCTTCCCTTTCTCTCTTTTTTTCCTTGTTCTTCTTCATTTTTTTTTTTGGGGTTTTGGTCGGAACCTTTTCTTCTTTGCCTTTGGTTTATGAATAATCTTGGGCCGATCCATCTAAAGATTGGGCCCGTAACAGGTTAGCTAATTAGCCTCAGCTTCAGTGAAAACTGAAAATAATAGTATTGGCATGTTTTATTAAAAAAAAATCATATGACATCACATCATTCGTGTCAAAAGTCTGCGTATGAGAAATGAGAATCTATTATCCAATAGTGCGACATCTTCAATTGCGTTGACAACTTGAGATAAAGATAATTTTGACTTGATAGTTTTTTAAGTGCCGAATGTCAACCCTATATTCTTTTGTTTCCATTAAAACGTTATTTTAATGTCTAAAAATTTTGATAAAAACTAATATTTTTGTCTAAAAAATATCGATCAAATTTAATCCTTTTTCCATAGTTCCATCATTCAAGAACAAAAATGATAATTTCCATTTTTAAAGACTAATGTAACTTAACCCAAGTTTTTCACCAACTAAAATGCTATCTTAGTCATTTTGTTTCCTCAGCTTCCTTTAAGTACTTGTTATCTTTTTAGCACGGATAAATTAGATTTCCAGTTGGGAAATACAGGAGAACCCTTGGAAGTCTTGAACTGTAGGTGATTGTGCTCTATCCAAGAAGAATGATGTTAATAATCTTCATTGATCCAAAACTTTTTTTATATAGTTAAACAAACAATAATTAATTTGTGTTCAAGAGCGTTAGTCACAAGTCACAACAAAACAATCCCGTGAAACCAATACTCTTCTGTCCCACTTTTGACGACGATAAATTAAATATCATTACAAACGTCGACAGTTATTTTGTCTTTACCCCTTGGTTCCTTCAGAAGTTAGAAACAAATAGTAGTATATTACTAAACGTGTTGTTTGTTCATGATGGATATTTAACTTTGAATTGATGGTAACATTGAGATAGACATAGCGTTGCAACCAAATAAAGCGGAAGTTGCATTAAATATTGGGATGAATGTATATACATTTAACAGCCCTGAAAAACTAAAATAGACAGGTGTCCCTGTAGTAGGACGAAGAGGTTGGTTATCCTATCAGTATCCACACTCACAGGTAAATTCATCATCTTTAATCTTAATCTCAACAACGACAAAATAGAGAAGGTGGCACTCATTGTCTGCACTGTCCCTTCCTTGTCCCACCAATACTTGAAGGCAGTGGCTGAGATCTCAAATGACCAGCCCTACAAAACCCAAATATTGATTGATACTAATTATAATATTGCCACCCGCCAACTAAAAATAACATTTAAGATATATTTAATGCCTCCACAAAACAAAAGCCAAGGTCTTGAAAATTTATCTCATTAGAAATCTCTATTAAGATGACAGAAATAAACAGAGATCTCAATATTATTCAAACACAGAAGATGAAAGCAGCTAAAAATCATTTCCGATGTCAGAAATTGACTTGAATAAAAAAAAAACTGCTAAGTTTTGGGGACGATGAAAGCTATTTGCAACTGCATGAGTTGCGTGTGGACAAATCTACTATTGAATAAATTATATTGCAAGAAACCCAAACATACCACCACAAACCATCTGTTGAAAAAGGAAATGCAATCTTACATTGTTCCTACCATGTTTTAAGGAGAAAGGAAACATCTTGTTGTTATCTTACACCCCAAACATACTTGCAATTGCAACATTTTCAGGTTTTATTATTTTAATCATAACAGAATATAAAAACGTGAGTTATAAGGTTATAGAAATACCTCTTGAACTGATTGAATGAAGCAGCCGTTTGACTCAAGTTGAATAAAGTACAAAGGGAACTACAGGGAAGGGCAAGAAAATATCCTCAATTAACAATGCTAAATACAGATATTAAGAAAGTTAAATGTATAGCAGAGAGATCTAAACAGCTGAGAAGACTAAAATGATTAAATTTGTGCCAAAGCACAAAAGATATAGGTATAAAAGTTCAGCTTGTTGAAAGGAAAATTGTCCAGACATTTAAAGATATCAAATATTTACAGATTAAGAATTTGCTTTCCTATCCTACATCAAATCAATTCGTAAAATAAAAAGCAAAGTGAGAGTTAAACCCCAGCAATCACTAACTACCAGTTGACAAACAATTTGTATCTCATTGAACAAAAAAATATAAGGTAGGACAGAACAGGAAATCGAAAGCTTACCAATGAGAAAAATGGTCAACATTAGAGCAAGTGTAACTTGAACAGAACAGCCATATCGCAAGTGCAAGGGACTTTGAAACTGTCTCTGGCTCTGGCATATACCAATGCGCCCAAGACGCTGCAGAGTAAAAAAAAAAACTGTCTGTAAGCAAAGAAAAATAGAACCAAAAAGTTCTTGTCTTATGCATTTATTCATCTAACCTGATTGAACATACGAACTACTCGCATGGCCTGAGGATATTCTTCAAACTTTTGTTTCCAAAATAGATTTCTGAATCCTTTTTCTTTAGGGGTGGCATCAACAGTCCGTGTATGTTTATCTCTCTGCTCATCTTCATCAGCAATTACAATTTTTAAAGCACCATAATTAGGGGGAGTCCATGTCTTCCTTGTACTAGTTGTTCTATCTGTTTGAGAAACTACATCATCATTACTTCTAGAAACAGCATCTGCTTTTATTTCTATCACATAATCCGTATCCTTGTTAACCGAAATGACATCCTTAGAATTAGAAGACTTTTCACTAGCAGATATATCCTGGTTGCGGAAAGCATTTATATCTACATTCTTATCTTCTTTCTTGACTTGTTTCTCCCGAAGTGAGCTCATAATCAAAGGAGTAACCTCCATGTATTCACCATTAGTGCTTTGTGTGGTCTGACAAGTTCCAGATAGAAATGCAGCCAGATCATCTCGCTCTTCTTCATCCAGATTTACCCACCGAAGGGGTTGCTTACCTTCCTCAATGTAAGATTCCCTCAGTGCTGCTTCAACCTGGGTAATTTGGCTTTCAATGGCAGAAATAAACTGCCTATGCCGGGTGGATGTATTGTCATCACCGTGATGTCGGTAGCTTAGCCTGACTGCTTTCTCAAATTCTTCCAACTGTTTAAGCACGTTCAAAGCACAATAAGGAACATTCAGTCTCAAGGGATAAAACAAGAAACAAAACGGGAGAGATGACTCATCTGAGAATCTACAATAAGAAAACTTAAGATTTTTGTTGCAACTATAAATTCAATGGAGGGTACAGAAGAAGAGGAGTTCAATATTAAGAAAAAATCAGTATATTGACATACCTGCCATTTTGCGGTACCTAAAGCAGTTTGCAGCTCTCTGCATAGTTCATTTAATTCCTCAGGAGTTGACCTTTCTCTCTTCTCTCTCAACCATGCCCTGTACGCAGATTCCATTCTGGATAAAAAGACATGAAATTTATGTAAGACAGATATGACATAGTCCAATATATTTATAGACTATAGTGCACTGAAGACATGACCAAACTCCCTCCAAAATTAGGAATAACCAACAATCTTAAACCCACATATAAGATGAAAATCTACGGTAAGTTGGCATGCATATCATTTATATGCACAATAAGATCAAATAAAATGTCAACATAGCAATAGTTCCAAATTTTGAAACAAGGGAAAATATAGTTTAGATTCTCTTACTTCTTATTCCTCCTTTGTTTCTATTATTATTCCCCTCAACTACCAAAAACTCTTTTTGCAAGTGCCAAAGGAAAAATCCACAATAATTTTTAAAAAGTAGTTGCTTATTTTTGTTTTTCCTGAACAAGTGAGTGACTCAAAGTTCAAACCGAAATTGACCACCCTCAATAATAAAAAAAAGAAAAAGGGTCTATTTAGTAAAGAACAAATAAGAACTACGAACAACGAGCGGCACGACGATAGAAAAAGCAACACACCAGAACCAAAACAATCGACACATACCCAACATCACCTCAATCCCCAAGACGCATACTTTAACATGAAATACATCTAATCTTGTAATTAAACCAATCAATAACAACTGAAAGGGGTTCATAACAGGAACCGTGAATCTAAGAGACGAATCGGGGAACGTACATATCAGCTGATTCCTGCACCTCTTCCGCCGCAGAGAAAAAAGCGTCCTTTCGCCATAGATCAAAGCTATTAGCTACCAACATCTCCAACGACAACACCCCAAAGTCGAACGACGCAGGCGAAAACCAGAAAAAGGGAAAAAGACAGAAACTTCAATCCTTCCAAGCTGGAAGGAAGAAACCCACACACGAAGCTATATCTTATGAACAACAAAAGCTGTTGGGTGGGTAGATATGCTCGCGGGGTTCTTTCTCTCTCTTCCCTTTTTGTGTGTTACGGCGACACAGAGCAACAAGGACGAAGAGAGAGAAAGAAAGCCTTCAAAGCGAGAGAGAGAGACGTTTAAGCGACCCTTCTCTCTTTTTTATCCTCCACGTTTTGTTTTTCCGGGCTCAACCAGCTTTCCCTTTTTTCGGTTGGTTATGATCAGGTGTAGCGACTTCCACAGTGCTTTACGCTTTTTCACTAAAAGGTTATCCGCCACGTGTGAGAGTGGCACACGTGGCAGAGTAGAGTCTAACGTGGAGTGTTTTAATTGGGTTGTGTTTGGTGGGGTTTTATGGGGCGTCCGTAGAGGATGATGGAGGAAGAGGAGGAAGATAATGGCCGAAGGGCAGGAGAGAGGCGTCGGCGGTTGGAGAAAGAAAAGGACAAAGAGGCCAGTGGGTTTATGGCTGTTGCCTCATTGGTTTACCAAGCCATCTCTATTCTTTTCTTGGGGCCCATCTTTTTATTACTGCTATATTTTATTATTTTATTTTTCTTGAGTCTATAATATGGAAAATATTCTTTCCATTGGTCTGATGATTTGGCTGGTTTAATAATGCTATTAATTATGTCACTGCTGATAAAAGAAACTGTTTTCCTTTTCCCCTTGGGACAGAATATAAAAGAGGACAGAATAGAGTTCCTACCTAAAATGCATCCTAGTCACATCTCACTTACCAACTTGTTCTCTTGTTCTCAGTTTTTTTGTGGCCCGAAACAAGAATTTGTTCACTGTGGGCTTATTTGATTTGTTTTTTTTCAATTTTAGAAAGAAAAAAAAATCATTTAATAAAGATTATTTGTATTTGGACTTTTGAAAACTGGATATGTTATCGTATTTAAAATAGATAAAATTACAATAAGCAACATTAGATGAAAATAACTAAATGAATAGAATAAAAAAAAAGTGTTACAGACTCTTTTTTTCGACACACTACTTTTATCACTTTTTTTTTAAAAAAATTTAACAAACTTAAGTTAATAAAAAAAAATGTGTTACTAATACATTTCATAATAAAATGACAGAAATGATTGTAAAAGAGTTGAAGAAACTGAAGAGTAAAGAGTGAGTTGTGTATATGTTAGGTATGATAAATAAACATAAGTTTTAACATTAAAATTATAGTTTAATGTTTATACATTATCGGTATAAAATAGTTTTATAATATCGATCAATTATAATTTATCACTTGAATAATTTTTTAAATAATTTTGTAAAATTATTTTACACATTACATCACCTTTTTTCTCTTAAAATTAGATGATGCTCACCCAACTCAAATACAAAAATAATTTTCACATAATTATTAATGGATCTTTTTTTCTTTCACGTATAAGAACTACTAAGAGAAATAATATGTATTATCTATGAACCGAAAAAATACGTATTATCAGGAATAATAAGATTTTAAACTTTATTTGCTTTATTTCGATGACAAAAATAATAATTTCAAAGACAAATAATATAAACATGGATTTTGGTTGTTAAAAAAAAGTAATATTTTAATGCTTAAAATAACATTTTCTCCAATAATTGTCGGTGACCTCCGATGCTGAAGCCAGTGAAACAGAATGCATGAATCACATCACATGGTATGATTCAAATAAAAGGTCAACACATTTGCGTGAAATTATGAGTGAGATGCGCATGATATATTTTTTCTATATTTCTTTCTGAAAGAGAGATAAATGATGCATATAATACAAGTGTGATTGGTTTTTAGGCGGACAGTATAATGCCGATTATCAACTTAAATTTATTTTAATTTATTTTAATTTTTCAAAATGTGATTGATCTTTTGGTAGGGCAATATAATGTCATTTTACGGTGTAAATTGAGTTTCATTTTATTTTTCAACACTAATCTTCATAGGTCGTCTGAAGAAAGAAAAATGATAGTGCTTAAGGTCACACACCACTTGTAAAAAAAAGTTCACACCACCATTAAAATGATACCAAAAAATTTGCTCAATTATATGATCAACACGATATGAGTTCAGGCAAATAATTTTAATTTAATATAAATTATTAGTATAACATATGCTAATATCTAATATATTTTCTGATGACCTTATTATTTAATAACTAATATAAAATAATAAATATCAATGTGTCAACTCACAATATGATAATTAAAGTCAATTTAAAATAAATTTATACTACTAAATATGCATGATGATTAATTCCATTATTAATAGTTATCAGCACTTTCTTGACCGCATATATAATTTTAATAAAGGGGATGCAAATGCGCATACCATACCTTTATTTAGTCGAATCTTCCTCTAAAGCATTTTGGATCGCTGGTTTTACATTAGTTAGCACTATCAAAAGAACACGTGGCGCCAATTGCTTTCTTTCTCCCTGAAAAAAAAAAAAAAAAAAACTGGAAGTGCAACCATTCAATTCACCTAAAAAAGAAATTAAATTCTGTGCTGTCTGTGCAACCAAAGCTCGTCCACATAGCCAATGACAGCAAAGCTTGACGGATTTGTTTAGTACAACAAAATGACCGTTACACTATGAGGTCCCTATGTTGGTCTTCCTAGTGGTACAATGAACCAAGATGCTCAATTAGCCTCGAATGTCCTCAGCCATGCACTTGCATAGTTCGTTCTTTAACATGTCTATACCAGCCTGACACGAAGTTGAAACGGAATGGGCAATTCGATTTTGTATATTTTTATAATCCATAGCCAATTTTTCATCCCAACTGCAGTTTTCTCTGAGGACAAAAAATACCAGGTCACCAAAAGAAACTTCATCATTTCTTTCCGCAAATACTAGTAACTACTTAAGGCTTTCACCTGTTATCAAGATCCATCTCGCCCATATTTTCGGTCATGTCATCAAAGATATCTTTGAGATTTTCAAGAACTTCCAGCTCAACTTCCAAGCTTCCTTGCAACTGTAAAAGAAAGATTCTATTTACATTAAAAAGGTGTGAATCAGTCAAATTTGTCTAACAACGCAAATATGTAAACTATATTATAGGAAGAATGGGGTGCATGTTTCTTGATAACAACTTTCTACTTTTCATTATTTAACTATTATCTTTATCTTTAATTAAAAAAAAAAAACTATTATCCTGATCATTTTACAAATCTTTTTATACTTCATAAATGAAAAAAAAAATGTTTTTTGAAATGTAAAATGTGTTCACCATTTTTGTTTATTTAACAAGTAGATGAATTAGTAAAAAGGTGTTGTGGGAAGATTTAAAATTAATCTTTCAGGAACATTGACTGTCTGCGCTCTAGCAAGGAGCAAAGGGGTATGTAATGTTTTCTTTCTCTGCACTCTGCAGTGAGGTCAAACTATGCATTGCATAAGATACTTTTAGTAAAATTAAGTTTTGGGAACAAGAGAAGATGGGAAGGAGAAAGAAGAGTACAAAAGTCTTCGTTTGCTGCATGGGATTTTGAGATCTCCGAAGATGGTCCAATAATGGAGAGGGAAGGCCATAGTGGAATATACTGTGATCGTCGGAGAGCCAGGTACCACGCACCATGTGAGTAGTCCAGTTGGACACGGGTATATCTTCAATAGAATCAACATCAGAACCGTCAATGTCTGCAAACGACAATAAGTAAGAATATCAATCTGACAGACAGGACTAGCTCAGCAAACTCGCAACAAAAGGTGCAATAAATAAGAGAAGGGGCGTTAAATGGAGCCAAATATTACCTAACGGAATAACATCATTCGGGTTGTCTCCTTTTGGTAAGAAACCATAAAAGGTAATTAGATGAGAGCTGGATAAGTTCCCGTAGCTTAACCAGCATTCTTCCCCAGATCTGCATGGCCTTGACAGACAAAATTTAAGTGAATTTGTTGCAGGATTCACTTTGCCATAGTTCGTAACATGTGGGTACAGCTGTTGTCAAGGTCCAAAAAAGAAATAAGAGAAATAACATTTGTAGGTGTCAAACGCTGCTATGCAAAATTTGGGTGTTTCTTTAATAACAAAAGTTACTTGCGTATAATCAGCAGATGTTAGGTACCAAAGTAAATAATTATCAAACATCAGACATTCGGGTAGAAAATAACATTATTTTGTAGGGAAAAAAAACTAAATATTCAAAAGGGTACGGGTCAGGGAGAGAAAACAAAGAAAGAGAGAATATACATACCGAATGATTAAGAAAGCCAGCAATAGGGATCAAGCATGTTCTTAGCTTTCCATCAGAATGCATTATCTTCATGCTATTACAGTACCAAAGTTCACAAGCCCATAAAAATTTCTCCCATGTGTACAGTTCTTGTGGAAATATATCAGGAAACATATTGCACAGAGCAGGGAACAACTCATCGTATTGAGCATGCAGGTGCTGCCACAAAAAAGAAAGAACAAAGATTTGTCACTCTTTACATGCGGCCAACTTTCAACAGTATCTAGTGACAAATAACAGAGAAGCATAGTAACTATAGTTAACCAGAAATAAACATGTGCACCAAGAAGAAAATGATATCATTTCATAGTGATTAAATTTTAATGAAAGAATAAAAGATAAAAGGGCTGCTAGATCTGGGTAAATTACAGCGCCCTAATCTTTTTATTTTATAAATAAATATTATATAACTCTCTTCATTTAAAAAAAAAATTGTAATTGATTACCTGTCTTGCTTGCATTATCTCTTCCAACAGCAAGGTTCCATCTAACATTGTAATTGCATCAATGCTGAAACTCAAACCTGCAAAGTAAAATATCAAAGTTATATGGAAAAACTGGGGAAAGAAATTATAAAACTTGCAGTGGACAATGATTTTCATACAAATATGATATAGCATATTAATATTTAATATTACCTGTGTTAAATTTTTCTGGGAGTGTGTCAAAGTAAATTTTGAATTTTGAATCACAGTTGTACTTTTCTTTCATACTCCATAATAGCAATATTGTCTCAGATGATATGCCATCGATCTCTTTTAAGACACCATACTGAATTGGATAAAGGCAATTATCAGTTATTAAGAACATAATGGTGTGGTGAACATATGACATTTCTCCCTCTATTTTAAGAAATAATGTCATCTATGACTACAATGGATGTGCATATTCTTATCAAATAAGAGGGATCAATGTCCAACTATATTGTAAGCCTTTCCAACAGAGAGAGAGAGAGAGAATTAAGGATGGTCATGTTAACTAACGTCCTACATGACCTTATTTTGCAAAGCAGGAGATACATGAAATGCAGTTTTGAATGCAAAGAAGGTAAAGGATAATTTCTTATCATCCAATGGTTGTTTGCAACAAATGACAATTAGTCTACTGTAGGTTTCTTAAAGAAGTTTCAAATAAACTATATTTACTTTTTTCAACAAGGAAACAACATACCATATCAGTTTCATGCACAAGCTCCTCGGAAATGATAATGGACACAGGAATTTCCAAAGCAATGTCTCCAACTTCTAGATCTTTCCTTGCTATTGCACCCCGACCGGCTCCTTCAATATCTGTGTAGATTGAGGGGGAAAGAAATTTGTATTAGGTGTGTTAAAGGAAAGCTAATACCTGTGCAAAGGAAAGAAAATCATCCTCTAGAAACCACTGAATGAGAAGGCAACTAAAACACAAAGAAAGTTGCAGTGGAACTTACAAGCTATTTTTAACAGTGTCAATACACCATTGCTTTCACCCCATTCTATCAGGCGTTCTTCTTGATCACATCTGTGGCCTTTTTCAACTACTCCCTTCACCTTCATACTGCTTTTGTTCCCCTCTTCAAAAATTAAATCAATAATCCCTTGGCGTAACTCTTGTAGGATATTTGTATGGAGATGATGTGTACAAGTAGAAAGTGATATGTCAATGAGCAAAACAATTGAATTGAAAGCCTCCAAATTATTCCTGTCACTGTAAGACTCCATTGACGTGCATTCTTTAGCAAAATAAAGTTCCAGCTGCAGCTCAGTAAAGAAATTAATTCATGACTCATTAATGTCCCAAAAGTGAAAAGGGGAGTAGAAAAAGACCAAAAAATCATGATGCAATGCATTTCCATTTTCCTCATTAAATAAATCTAGAAGATAGCCAGATTACGTAAAAATGTGAGAAATACCAAGACTATCACAATATCACAGTCCCTAAACTCTAGTCTGTCCTTAGATTGATAATGAGTAACTCAGTATATATTACAGAGAGCATAAAAGGAACTAACCTCATTTAAATGTATGATTCGTGCAATTTGAATCAACAACTCCAAAGTAGACATCATCCAGTCAGGTTTTGAAGAACCCCTGAGGTATATCCGTTCTTTGGGGCAAAAACCCTTACTTTGTAGTACTTTCTGATAAAACGATGCAGATCAGTCAGTGAGCAGAAATGTCTTAGGGCTCATAAAAGATTAACCACAGACAGATATTAGCATAGCTTAATCATTGTGCAATTATATTGCCCTTAAATTTTACACATGACAACATAATATGGAGTTATGGAGTAGTTAGCTGCCTTTTGTCACGTAATTTTTGTCATATTTGAAACTCCTCAACGAAAAGCAGAAAGGTAAAAACACTTAACACTTAAAGAACTTGAATGTGTTATTTTTACCTTCTTTTTGTCAAAGAAAGGATCCCTTTCAGATAATTCAAGAACAATTGAACACTCATCATCAGTATCCATGACTGCAGCTGCAATGGATAATTTAAAGTCAAACACTAATCACAAGTCAAATATATAATGGCAATAAATAATTATTGGTAACCTGAGCAGAAGTTCCTCATCGACACTTAAAAATCACTGTCACTGATTTATCAACCAAATGCTAGAAAATGAAATCCAGACCTTAATCACTTACACTTTCTACTTATTTTCCATTCTAACATATGCATTAGATTCATTTAACATTTCACATATAAGCCTGATTAGCTGAAATAATGGAAAAAAAAAATACTAAAGAAATAAAGAAAAAACGATGTATCTCTGGCAATAGAACAAGAAGCGGAGTTAAAAATGAATTTCGACAATCTCTGCGAGTAATGCACTCGTTCGAATCGTAGCATACAACCACAGCGAATTTTCATTGATCACTTGCAATTGCTCAGAAGTGAAACATGCACAAATTGATATTAGAATCCAAGCAAGAAATTACCACAACACGATAGGCTCGAAGAGAAATTGCGATTGCTTCAGAGAATAGTGCGAGGCTCACTTCGTCGTTCTCTCTCAACTAAAGCCGCCAACAAAACGAGTAAGAGGGAATTTGAGCGGCAAAAAAAAGAGCAAGAGCTAGTCACAGTAGCGAGACACAAAATGTAAAGCCAGTTAGAAGCTTAAGAATACGTTTGCAATACTGATCGTTTGATCAGTGGAATTACAGTACTTTAAGATGGAGCCGCTGCACCAGAAGACAACCCCTCAACAATAATCATAAGATTCATAACAAACATTGATCCGTAATGTTCACGGGCTGATGGGGCTCTCTAGTAGCCCACCTTATGCTGGGTCATTTTGAGCAGGTACTAGAGGCCCATAGTTAGATGCAAATACTTGTCTGGAGTTAAACTATGGAAGTGACGATAGAAATAATTATAATATTGACAAAATTACAATAATTAAATAAATAAATACACGCAATTAGATCATTAATTTTCGTACTTATACAAATAGGATGAAAATTTCATTAGTTACTATAGAATAGAACAACTAAGATTAAAATTAGAGACAAGTTAAGATGAGCGTTTTCATGACAAAGACGAAGAGACGGATTATAACATGATTTGATAAATGTCTTTTGATGAAGCTGTAGGGACATGCCTTTTTTTTTTTTTTTTCATACGGAGCGAACCCTTCTGCTTTTAGAACTTGTCCCTATCGTTTTACAGAAACATTTATTTATTTTCTTTCGGGAGTTAATAATTGTTAAGGTGTTGATTGTCAATTTGAATGCACTTCAATAAGTTATTTTGTATTTTTATGATGAGATTGTAAATGTAATATAGGTATATATGAACATTATATGAGTCTGAGTGGATCTAATTTTAAATCCTTTAAAATAAAATTTAGATTTGAACATTGTAGATTTTAAAGGTCACACCACTCATGTTTTTCAATTAATATTAGTCGTCAACAAACTGTTAGACACTTCACACTTATAACAGTTATCTAATAAAACTTATAAATAATATAACTTTTAAATATTAAAATTAAGATGAGTAAGTCTAACTGTAAATCTTTGATTCTTAACTCTAATTTCATGGTGAATTTCACGTGCCACACAAGTATTTAGAATTCCATTTAGAGTTTTGTTTCTGATCGATCCACACGCGCAGTATCATTATGCCTTTGAACTTTGTTGACCATGTATCGTTTATTTGCATTTTTGTTTATTTATTTAGGTTACATCATGTCCATTTAAAGTTATTTTAATTTATAACCAATATAATACCAGAAATCAAGTACGAAGAGTCGAAAACCTCAAAAAGATGAAAACAAGCACATCTATGCTATTTTCTCTGGGCCCAACAAATATTAGGTGATGGTAATTCTAGTGGTGGAGGTGTTCGCACCGTATGTCATGTGTTCAGTGCAACATTTTCATTTCATGGTCAAGACGTTCAAGATGCAAAAGTAGACCCAAAAATGGTGACCTAAGAAAGATTTGAAAGGCGATGGTAAATTCTAATAGCAACATCATAGCGTTTTAAAATAGAAGAAAAAAAGCCTCTCTATTTTAGCTTTTTATGGTAGCATTTTTTCCCGCCATTAAAAGGTCTATTTTTGCTTTAGTACAAAGTAGTTTTTGTCTAACTACTCATTTTAAGGAAAGAAAAAAGAAGTTAAAAAAACTTAAGCAACTGCTACCTTGATAAAATTGTATCTAATGATTGAGAGGTCCAAATTTGTTTTACCTTAGTTATGTGTGTAGAGAAATAGTAGCTACACACTATTTCTTATTAAATAAATTTTCCACACAAAAAACAATGGGTATATGTTTTCAGTGAATTCCACATACATTTTACCTAATTATAAAGAGTAGGTTAGAAACAAAGTATCTGCAAATGTATTGAAAATCAATTGTTTTTTGTTGCTTAATTTTTTTCATGCAACGTGTGCACACAAAATTGATCCAATTCCATGTGCTATATCATTTTTTTCTGTTGAAATACATATATGATATATTTTAACAATGAGATGTATCATTAGAGATGATCATCTAAGTTTTTTTTTTTTCAATGAAAACTAGTCATTTAACAAAATTAGAAAATATTTTATACTTATAACACCGTAACAGCCTAACAGGAAATAATATTAACAATTCTTTAGTGAAAATAAGTTTTTTTGAAACTATAAAACTAATAAAATCACATCCAAGATCAACAATGTATAAATAAAAAAAAAAAATTAATTGGTTGATTATCAATTTTTTTAAACAATATTAATTACAAGAATTGAATTAGAAAAGTATATTTCAAAAAAAAGATGGATTTAAAATAAGATACCATTTTTAATATTTTTTTATTAATTTTAAAAGGCCCCTCTTTGAATTTCGTTGTAAGCTTGTATAAAATTTTCGACCGGCCATGTGTTACACGCCTGTATATAGGATTCAAATGAAAAAGGTATATCCCAATAAAAAAAAATGAAAAGTTAATATCGAATTCAACTTCGAAAATTATACAACATGCATGTCGAATGTGGAATATGCTTCGTTAGCAACCAAGCTCTTTACACTGTTGCTTTTTATTCTTGGCCTTTATTTTCCTTGGGTCAAGGTAAGCATAGAATAAAAGAAATTGTTTTTTTTCCATCGTTCAAAGGTTCTCTCAATATATATTGTAACAAAAAAAAAAGTTCCATACATATATATTGATGAACCCATATAATCATATATACGGCTCCCTTTCTGAGCGCGGAGGAGGGCTTCTTTGGATATAATATTTTAGATTATAAATCATTTAACTCAATTTAAACCGATTAAATTAAGATCAATATCATATTCAACATTTTTTTTATGTAAATCATATCAGTTAACATTTTGTCTAAAAAACGATTTGAAGCAAAGCAAAAAGCATTCGAAATTTAGATTTATTTTCAGAAGTCATATGGCAAACTACATTACACGCCAAAACTTCCAGTCCTTTTTGCTGAAGAATCCTTTCTTTTGGCAGCTTGCCATTATTATTTGTAAATGCCAACCATGCATCGTTCGTTTTCCGTATCTTTTTTCCATTCAAAATTTCATTTATAATTTTAGCATTGGACAAAATTAATGTTCACCGTTCAATTCACGTATGGGTATCTGATTCTTTGTACTCAGAACGAAAGCGATAAATCCATCCATCCAACAGTTGCAATGAAAAACAAATTCCACCCTTACGTACGGCGTGCGATAGTAAAACAAAGGAGTAAGGATCCTCAGTTGTTCTGATTCTGTGGAATTTCATGGAATCATGTATTTTGATTCTAGTAGTCACTTTGGTTTTCGTTTTCTACATAGAGTTAGTGGCTACCATTTCTTTTAAGCTAAAAAAAAAAATAGAAAGAGAATGTAGCATTAGCATATACCGGTTAAAACGAGTTAGATGAAGAATAAGGGACCCTCATTTCTTAATCTTGTAGGAGAACAGAATAAAGGAATTCAACATTGTAACAGATCATAAATTCAAAATTCACGAATTGCATTATTTGGTCCAAGATTCAGCTAAAATCTTAATCCTATCTAAAAGTAACATTGTTGTATGTAAATAAGTTGGCTCCTCCGTTGAAATGAATTATTTGGATTTTTTTGTATGAATTGATCAGGGGAGGAAAGGTACGACAAAATGGTTGAATAATTTTGTTGGGTTAGCAAAAAAAAAAGCGAAAATCACATCACATCCATTCTACTTGGTTTTGGTGGGGCATCTTATATGCCTCAATGGGGAACCATTAGAATAAAAATCTTTGCATTGATCTCCAAGCAAGAAAATGACACAGAGAAAGAGAGAGTAAAAGCAAAAAGGACTTGTTAGCGCAGTGCAGCGTCGCGTCCTTGTAACATTATCTCATTCATTCATTAGCATTCGACAGCAATAGTATTGTGCAGCCTCTATGTAACAACTATGTTTTACTTGTATGTAATGCGTCTGGATGTGTTTTCTTCACCGTACGTGAAAAGTGTTGCACGTGTTATTGCTGTTTTAAAGTACTTTGTAGTGGTGTGTAACTTTGTATTCAAACGAAGGAAAACCTTACATGATCAATGATCAGTTGCACTCAATAATTAATTCCAATTCTATGAAAACTTCATGCTGCAGAAACAGGCATAAATAGATGTATGTTCTCTTTGTGTATTTATTCTACGTATCGGGCACAACTTTTTCTGTCTTCAAATTTAGAAAATAAATTTAAATTAATTAAGGACTCAAGGTCTTTTGGGGGTGGATTTATTTTTTCATACAACTTTAATATAAAAATTTCTACCTTTGACTCAATTAGGAATTAATCCAAACATCATTTTTAAAATAATATTATAAAAATTAAAAATCTCATCATATATAATGTTATTATTATATAATAATATAACATACTTTTGGTATAAGATATCAATCTTTAACTATGAATCTGGACAACTGAGGTTTTTTTTTTTTTTTTTTTTTTTTTTTTTCTTTGAAAGTTGAACACGAAAGTAAAATATTAGCATTCAACAGTTTTAAATTATTCTTTTGTTAAATTTTATCCCTAAATTTATCTTACCCACTAAGTAAAGATTTTTTTTTAATCATAATGCTGCTATAAAGTATTTATTTTATTGATAATTAATCTTTGTCAAAAACAACCTAAATCTTATTTAAAGAAGTTTAATAAAATTAACAACTTGCCGGTTTTCACTCAAAAATATAATATATTGTTAGATGGAAGAAAATTTGCAGTATATTCACTCAATTTTTGAAATTTTATGTATTTTGATGAATTTTTTAAATTATTATATTATCCTAGGCCTAAATTACTTATATGTTTACGTATTTATTTTAGTCCAATTATACATATTTTATATAATTTTAAATTTATACTTTTTTAAAATTAAAGAGTACTCCAGCTAATATCTGTGTTGCAGTACTCCAGCTTCAGTGCTTCACCTACCCACGACAATACAGCACAATGTAGAAACTCTAAATTAAATTAAACGCTCCAAAAGATGGAGAAAATGCCAGCACGTGCTATATACGGGTTCAAAAAGCTATATTTAAAAACTAAAAAGAATGAGACAATTCATTCCACTTAAAGGAGGAAATTCATTCTGAGTTCTGACTACGAAAATCTATTGATTATTGAAGCATTTAGGAGCATTTGTTATGGAGAATGCATATATGAGAGTCATGATTATTGGAATTTTTTTCTGGTTAATTTGTGTGTGGCTTCATTTCATGCAATAGTAAGAATTTTAAAAAGGTAGTTTTCTGGTCACTTGTGGGCACTTACCACTAATTAGTAATTAGTAATTACCCTTGAGCCAAGGCTGTTCTCTTTAATTAGCCTTTTTCCTTTTGTTTTAGGTACATTCCCTTTTTCTTAAAGTACACAGCACTACTCTTAGCTTGACAAGCTGATAGCCTTTACAACTCAATATCAAAATCAACAATCAACAACCAAATATTGTCAACTTTTTTCTCATTGCATGAGAAGACTTTCTAGTTGCTTTTGTGCCCCTACCTTCCTTTTCCGAACACAAAATCTGGGTCTTCATTACTTGTTTGTTTTCCACCTATAGTTCCCAAAACACCCCCTCTAAATCTAATCCTATCCTATCCACCCGCACAGTTATTTTAAGTATTCCAAAAAAAAAAAAGGTTAACGGTATCAATCCAATCAGACACTGACACGTATTCCAAACTCGAATTAAAAAAATGAATGAGGTTTTACGAACATTCCATCCACCACAGTACGCGTCGAGCGCATGTTGTTAGTAGAAATATAATATTTTTTTTACAATATCTTCTGTAAATATGTACTATTTGTTTTTTATTTTCTTTGTTATATACTCATTTGATGAGTTTTTTATTTTCTTATTTCTCTCTTTTGTATAAAATCTTAACGTACAGCTAACATTTCTCTTGCCATAATCCCGTTTTTGTCTATAAGTAACTATTAATAAATAAATATCACTTCTGCACTAGACAACAATTACGAATCCCATCTAAGTCACTACACTTTCAAAGGGCAAGTTCAGACCAATAAAAAGACAAGTTTTCTGCTATGATAGTGAAAACGTTACAGGTCCATTCTTTGCACTTTTGTTTTGTGTATGCGTTGGTTTTTTTTTTTTTTTTTCTTTGCAGTGCGACTAGAGAGCTATCATTCTATCAACCGTCTTCAGAATCAGAGCTTGAACTATACATCTGAGTTTTCGTTGGGGATAGCATTTCTTCACGTTATCCTACCTACATAGATTTTAATTCGTGTTTGAGTGAGTATTACTTGAAGCATATAGAAGTAACGTAGTATTGTCATTTTAACCTATGTAATGTGAAATTATTGATACACGGGCGTTTTAAACATAAAAGCAAACACACAAACAATCAGCGTCTACAAAACATTATTAGTAATAATTAATCCCAAGCTTAATAAGATAGTACTAGTACATATTCAACAGTGTCATGATGATTATAACATAACCCATTTCATTAATATTACAATTGAATTTTATATGTTCTCTCACTAAAAAACAAGTTTAATTATAACTTAGAATAAGAGGATAATTTGAAGGCAGAACCTCACCTTCATTTGTTTGTATGATTCAAATAAGTAGTGTTACCCTACTTATTAGCAATATTCCCTACACGTCCCATCAAGTTAGCAACCTTTCCCAAGCCATGTGCACCCAGGTGTTCACCAACATCCCAGCTGGCTCCCCAGGCATGTCAGGGTGTAAAGTCCTACTACCCAGAGCCAAAACCAAAACAAAATGTACTAAAGGGAACAAATCTTAAACTATAGCACGATGCAAATTAAACTTTCCCTACATATCTAACAATAAATGGCTCCATTATTCATAACTAAAGAGACACAAGTACGTGACATTTTTTATTTTTTTTAAAATACTAAGAGGTCCTAGCTAGCCTCTTCTCTTCTTTCCCTGTATCTCACAACTCATAAGTCATATCCATCCCCCCCGTAAAAAAATATTTTGTTGATGATGATGATCGAGTAGTGTACTACACTCGGATGTTACAGTGTTATATGTATTCTATTCTCTCTTGTTCTTCGGTGGACGGGGGGGGGGGGGGGAACAAAAAACAAGTCTTGATCAAACAACATTAATTATCATGATCATATCACTTGTTCTTCTCATCTTCTTCCTCCTCCTCCTCAATCTCTGACTCCTGCTTAGGACTCTCACTGTCCAAAGCCCTTTTCTCTTGCTCCTCCACCTCTTCTTCAACCCCCCTAAGAACACCGGTCTTCTCATTCATCTCCGCTCTGAGCTTCAACGTCTCCAACAACTCCTCCACGGCCTTCTCCTTCTTGCGCCTGTTCTTGATCAAAACCTCGCTGATATCCGCCGGAGTCATCCTCGCCACGTCGACAACCTCCTCCAAGTCCTTCAAAATAGACCCATCCAACTCACACTCTTCACACCCCAAGTAGTTCTTGAGCAGAATCTTGAGCGCGGGGAAGGAACAGTAACTCATGAAAATATGCATATCCATCCTCCCACTCCGCAACAGAGCCGAGTCAAGCTTCTCAATGTGGTTGGTAGTGAAGACGAATATCCTCTCACTCCCGCAGCAAGACCACAGTCCATCGGTAAAATTCAACAACCCGGACAGCGTAATATTGTTCCCACCCTCCTCCCCACCACCACCTCGTATCTCCGAATCATAGTAACTCCTGGAAGCAGAAACAGAAGCAGCGGCGCCATTCCTGTTGGTGAGGTTGATAGAGCAATCAATGTCTTCTATGACTATAATCGATTTGGAGCTGGTTTTCATGAGAAGCTTCCTGAGTTCAGAGTTATTATGAACCTCAGTCAACTCCAAATCGTAAATATCGTATCCGAGATAGTTAGCCATGGCAGCAATCATGCTTGATTTACCAGTTCCGGGAGGGCCATAGAGAAGGTAGCCTCTCTTCCAGGCCCTTCCGGTTTTATGGTAAAAGGATTGTCCGTTGGCGAAATCCTGAAGATCCTCCATGATCTGTTTCTTCTTGGTGGGGTCCATGGCCAGAGTGTCGAAGGTGCTGGGGTGCTTGAAAGGGACCGATTCCCAAGGGTGGCCACGTGAGTCCAAGGAGCCGCCTCTAGAATTGGTGTAGAGGAGGCGATCCTGATTCTTCCTCCGAATGTCGCTGGCTTTGTCCATAATGTAATCCAGGTAGGAGTTGAGGATGAAGGATTTGTCTTTTTTCCTGATGCGGAGCGTGAAGCCACGCTTCTCGTCGGGAAGTGGGCGCCATGAGAAGGTCTGGGACTGCCTCTGAGTCACCACGTGCTCCCACACCACGTTGGCGCCGTCGAACGTGTCCACGATGCTGTCATTGTTCGCCAGCCCGAAGGTGAACCCGCTCGAGTTCACCGCGCGTGTCAGGCTCAGACGGTTCCCGGTGATCGACACGGAGGAGCTCAGGTAGAGCTGCACCGCGTTGTAGAGCTCGTTGGTGTTCACGCCGTCGATCTCCGTTATGTCGAAGTAGCAGTAGTTGGAGAAGCAGTGGAAGATCCGGTTGAAGAGCTTCACGGAGGCGAAACGGAGCTCCGGTGGGAACACTGCTTGGAGGATAGTTTGGCAGAAGGCAAACACACCCAGAACTGACGCCAACGAGGTCCAGTATTCTTTCATTTTCTTCTCTTTCTTTCTTTCTTTCTTTTTGTTTTGAGAGAGACTAATGAGAAATGTTGTATTTTAATGCAAATGAGATTGGGTGTATTTATAGAGAGTGGAATTGAGAAGGGAATAAAGGTGAGAGAGTGGGTGGGCCAAGTTAGTAACTCATTAAGTACAGAGAGGAGGGTGGAAGAAACAAACAAAAAGGGTTTTGGGAAGAAATCAGAAATCAGAAATCAGAATCTGAGATGAGGCCTAATCCCATTGTGGTGTGTGTTTACGCTACACTACACACCTTTTCAAAGGATTCTTTTCTTTTTTATCCCTTTACACTAATGTGGAAATTTTTATTTTCAACTTTGCTGCCACAGATGGATGGCTCACAATGATTCTGAAATGCTATCAGAATTCCTTTGCAATTGGACAAGCAACTAAGTAGGAAAAGGAAGGTTTTACAGCTGGTTGATGCAGGGATGTAAATAAACATCATCATCTATAATAACGAGTATGGGTTAAAAAAAAAAGTTCACATAATTAGAAACCAGAAAATAGAAGATTGTTGTTGTTGTTGTTGTTATTAGTATTTCAAAACTTACTCTTACCTACGTACCTGGTGCTGATAGGGATATGTCATATGTGCATGTGAGTTTTGCAGGAAATAATTAATTTGCAGTAAAACCTAGAAAATCATGTGCCAGTACTGGATTTGGGGGTATAATAACGGCCTTTAGCAAATTAGAGGAGGCTTGAACTTTAATTATTGTGCCTCAGTGGAAAACAGGGTTCACATTGATGCACATTAGTATTTCAATTTGTTCAACCAGTTAATCATCCATGAATCTGTGTGAATAAGTTTTAAAAATGTTATGATTGCCAGCCACTTTAACAAAGGAGGAACCGAGACGCATAAGAATATAGGGGACCCTATTGGAAATCGGAAGGTAATCTGACCCCACCACACCCTTGAGTCACATGTAAACACAATTTTCTAATTCTACTTTTCTGAAACATTTCTTTGTATTATCTTTTCTCAGATTTTCTAATGTCGTTGCTTGTCAGTTGAGAAAAGATTGGGGGAAGTAGTTAATGTTAATGTATGGAGGGATTCGGTGGCCACCTCTCCTGACTCATACAATCAAAAACCACCCAGGATTCGAGGCCATTCTGGGAGCATTAAAATGGGGTTTGTTTATTACAAATGTCCAACCCACAATGGGTCCAAACTGCCAACCTCATTCCTAGCATTAAAACAATCACTTCTTGAGTTCTCTCCCTGGACCCCCCTTTTTTTTTTTAAGTCACTAACAATATTGTGAGTTATAAATAGTTAAGAAGAAAAGTGATGTGCTGTAAAAGATGTGATAAGTGATGTGTCCTAATAATAATAAATAGGATTAAATTAAAGACATTCTAGTATCTATCATTCACCAAACTGATTTAAACAATAATTTGTGAGTGATTAACTATGAGAAGTTCTCATTTGAAACAATGCACTTTAAAGCAACAACAATTATGATCAAAATCCTGCATTTAGAGTTGTGGCAGGAGTAATTACTAAGATGGAGTATGGTGTGTGCGTTTGATCAATTCCATTAGTGGGGTAGGGAGAACAATCGAGTATACTTATTGAATCTTACTACAATTCATAATCCTGTTCCTGTTGTACTCTATTTTCTCACTTTATCCAAAAACGTGCAAAAATCCACAATGCACTTCATTTCCATTAAAAGGATGTACGAGTAGTAAATTAGACCCAAGCCATTGGAATCTAGTAGTTATCTAGCTGTGGGGCTATGTATTAACAATGGAAACAATGGCTCACTGCTGGTTGTTGTTGACTTTGGACATAGCAGCTAGCGGTGGAGAAATTAACGTAAGATATAAGATTAAGTGTTTTTTCAACTATTTTTATGATAAATGTATTAATTTCCTTTTATTATCGTATCTATTATTATTATGTCATTTTAATTATGATACTAATATTTAATCAAGTGCTTGAATATTGAGTTGGTGAAATTAATCGCCTGTAACAAGACATAAAATTATACTACTATACTAATAATTTTTTATTTTTAAAGTAGAAAAGTATCATAAACATTTTAATAAATTGTGTAATTTTGTTTAGGTTTTAGCGAGAGTGAAGTGACCAGTCTGAGGCGCCTAGACGTAAATTAGTTTAATCTTGAAGATTGTGAAGATCAGAATCATTTTTGGGGTTTGTTTTACATGATAGGCTCTGACCCAATCCATCGTTGCATATTTGCTTTGGTAAATGGTACGTTACTCTACACTCTACAGTCATAACATGCCAAATTAACATGATGGATGGATGCAAGCATGAAGCAAGTAAAGTTAAAAGGTGACCCATTACGTAAAGCAAACTCTGTCTCGGCCACAGTTCACAGCTCACAGCTCTTGTTTCCGTACAAAAATTCACCATCACGTAAAACCAGAAGATTGTTTCAGAAGAGCAGAGACCACAGTGACGCAGTCATACTCATCAGCTCTGTGCACCGTACAATTTGTTCATTCCTACGCTAAATCAAACAGTTTTATGATACTAATACCGATCATACATTCAATCAAACGTTCTTCTACTTGTACTTTTTTCTCTAATCTATGCCGAATAAATTTAATAATTATTTGTAAGAAGAGAAAAGCATAATAGAGATGCTCGTTCGAAAGTAAATTTGTATTGAATGGCTATGAAAGGAACTAACCGAAAATGATGGTCGTTCTCAATTTAGAACTTCTGTATGTAATTTCAAATGATGGTCATTCTCACTTTTGGAAATTGACATAGTTTTATATATTTTTCTTCTGAATAAATCATACACTAAGTTTTCAAATTAACTTTTTTACTTTTTACTTTTAACAATGAAAGATGTCAAAACTTGAATATTTGAATGTACGACTTTACGGACTGCTGCCAAAAAATATAATTTCAAACTATCATTATGTTAATTTGGTTCTTTCCTTCTGCATTCGAGCAAGTAATCATCTACAAGATTTGTCAATTTAGACTTTTTTTTATGATAAGTTCGACGTTGCACCAGTGCACCACGCAATCCTTTGGTTATTATTTTTTATTGGTTAAACAAACGAGAAATTTAGTTAGTAAGAAACATCTCAGCCTTTTTATCTACATGATGTACGTACCCTTGTGATAAATATACGTCTCTCTCACTAGTTTTTTCTTCCCTTGAAATTAGTAACCGTTGAAAATCGGTCTTATCAAACTGCGTATAGCTAGGTTAAGCAAGTGAAATGATGATACCGTAAGAAGAATCTATACAAAATGCCAACTAAATATATATTATTTGATCCTAAACTACATACCCTACGAACTTATTTATATAGGCTCGAAGGCTTATCGTAAAAATTGGATTTATATTATAGCGTGTTCAATTTCTATCCACGACCATGCACATAGAGATAGATGAGACTAGAAATTGGAACATCCGTCTATAGAGACAATCAACAAAGAATCTTATTGATTTGATTTGATCCCTCTTATTACATACAACAAGCTAGTTAGTACTTGGTGAGAAAACAAGACACGCGCGAACCGTACCATTTTTTTTACGTCCACGGTCCATTATGAACTAAAGTGTCTAAGCATCAATCCACTATCATCTCTTAAATTTATTCATAATCATATAAGACAAAGATGAAAGCAAATTTTCTGGCTATAGCCTATAGCTATACAATGATTTGTTGGTGTCCCTCGCCACTTTTTTTTTTTTTTTTTTCTAAATTTTAGTAACTACTGAAAGGATAGGGCAAGTAGTCTATAGTCTATAACGCCGCCACCAATCTATATATAGGGAAACAATGAATGCTCTAATGTCTCGATCTTAACCTACTAATCCTAATTATTTAAGTTTTTTCGGTTACGAGATTCCAACATGTCTATGATTATGGTCGGATTGGACGTGACTAACGAATTGCATTGCAAAGGGGTTTTCATTTTAAAGCAACTAGATCAAGAACGAAGCAACACGAACCATGTAGAAAGTTGTTGGCGAAGCAACAGATCTATCTATTATGATTTATGATTGGCCTAATCAACGGAGGACTCACCTATTTACTTTGGAAATGTGAGTTGCCAAGTCATTGTTAATAGAGTAATATTATGTACACAACTATTCTAATACACACATAGTACTTGGCACAGTTACTTGAATAGATATATGTCCAAGTCTCTCTTGTGGATTCTTTTTGGTTAATCAATAATTGAATCCCAGTTGTCACAAAATAGCTGCACCCTGGAGCTGTGTGGATAAGATCAACGTAGTATTGATGGAGAATGCCGTCATTCATTCTAGGTAAACTAATTTTAAAAATAACTTTTGAAAAATGAGTTTAAAATATTCAAGTAAAAGTGTATTCTTACATTTAGACTAAAAACCAATAGTAATAAATAGTGATAAAGCATTACACTTTTGATGTCAGCTTTTATTATACAATTTATTAAAGTAAAATTCTAATCCTAATTAAAAATATTAAAATACTGTATCTAAATTTTATCCTATAAAAAGTAATTATAATTTTTTCCCACTTTTTCTTATCAATGGAGAGACCGTTGAAGAGAATAAAAAAAAATAATAGTATTAAATAACATCATTGAAAATTTGTTTTTTTAACTGAATATGATGTGATTATGTGATCCATAGTCCATATAACTAACGCTACCCAGTGATTTAAAATGACTGGTGTTGTACATCCCATCAGGCATCAATGACTCCATTAGTTTTATGAAGTAAAAGATGAATTATTTATACAGTGCAGAAGTAAAAATTTCTTCACCCATAGTTTCATCTAAAATACACCCGTAATCTTTATCTTAACAAAAAATTATTGTTTTTATGAACAATAAATAGTAGAAAGAATTGCACACCGTTTTGGACTACTCAGATTTTAAGCCCAAATCACCTTCAGGCTTCAGCAGAACACAATACGCAGCAGGATCGACACAGATTGAACTCTTAAGGTGTGTTTGATAAGATGAAAAAAAAGGATAAAAATAGAGAAGAAAGAAATAGAAGAAATAAAAAGAACGTCAAAATATGAGTATTTAACCTAAGGGATGAGTGTAATGAGTATTTTGCAAAGTTGTCAGAATGTCGCTAAAAAAAGAAAAAAACGCATATTAGTCATCCCTTAAGGTTTAATAAAATGCAACTCAATGTTTCTTTCTTTTTTTTACCCTACACAAACATCCCTTATATATGGTTTACGTTAACAGAAACCTCTCTTGTGTTCTTATGTACGTGGTTTAATATAACTCAAGGGTTGTTAAAGTAACATTAAAAAAAGATGTCAGGTGTACGCTCATTAGACCAAAATAAAATAATCCATTTGTTCAATTTGTTTCTTTGGGTCTTTCAATCTTATCAGGATTCACATTCACACATTAAATAATTAAATAATACATAACAGAAAGAGAAGACAATACTTATGTAGCACGTTTGATCCCACCATATACTTTCCACGTAATATTATACAACTGTTCCCGTCATCAAATATATCTAACCAAATTTTAAACAGAAAAAAGGAGGGGCAGAAAAGAATTAAAAAGAAAAGGTTGATCATTAAACAAAAATTCCTATTTAGAAGCAGATTCCAGGTGGTTATAGGAATAAAGAAATCAGAAGCATTTATGATGCATTTAGTCAATGGCAATGATGAGAAAACCAACAGATACATACATGAGAAAAACTGGGTAGAGTGCAAGAGCTTTTCTCCTGGGGTTCACTGCAGAACTCATGAAAGGATATGCAGCCCAAGAGCTCCAAGCCAATGTCACACACACCACAACCACTTTCACTATCACATTGTCCTTCAACATACAAATTAATGCACCGATGTCCAGAGGGAACAAACAATAACCCAACAAACTCAGACTCTGAAAGAAAATAATGTGTCCACCCTGAAATATTTTGAAGAGATGAAAGACAGTCAAATATTTGCCCACATTCATCAAAGTATGCTTTCGAGAATGGTCAGGTCCACCATCACCCTTGCACCTTGGTATCACACAATATGCCTGACACTCAAAATATGACTAGATGAAGAGAGAGAAAGAGGCTATTACCAGAAGAAGTACATTCAATGTCAAAATTACGGCGCCAGCAGCAAGTAAAGCAAATGCAACAGCAAAAACCTCAGACTGAGACACAATCAGATAGAAAGATGTTAGAAAAAATACGACTAACATTCACTAAATTCACTAAATTATACAGCACATGCAAACGGAAAAATCCAGTGCACAAGGTTCCCACCTAGTGGGGTTTGGGGAGGGTAGATGTACACAACCGAGTCTACTTCTAGGGGATTCAAACCCACAATAATCTCTAGGTCACAAGGCAGCAACCTTACCATGGCACCAAGACTCACTCTCATCATGCAAACTACAATGCAGGCAAAAAAAAGAGTATAGACTAGAGAGCTACCAAAGTGAGTAGAACATGGTACAAAGGACCAAGTAGTGGACTAAGAAATTTGAGCACCTGATACAACGTTAACTGAATCCAACAACCGCAAAATTTAATTTACAACTATTGGCTCCATGGACTAATAATCACCACACCACTGATCACCCCCTTAATAAATTTATAATTTAACAACTGATATTTAACTTCACTTCACAAAGCCCAAGAAAGGATTAAAGGAAAAGAACAATTTATTTGTATGGAGCATAGTCATCAATCTCAGATAGCGAAGTGTAGCAGCTAACTCTGAAAACACTATAGCAGGATAGCGGAAAGTGGGATGACCACTATTTTAAAATTTAAATATTATAATGCAAACTAAATAATAATTATACTACATATATAAATACTCAAAAAGCAAAACATAAAAACAAAATTAAAGAAATTCATGATAAACAATAAGTCACAGTTTACACACACAATAACCATCAATCTAGGAGCAATAAGAATATAGTAATGAACCCAAAAAAAATCAAACATGATGGTGAAATTAATAGAAAAGGAAGATAACAAATTAGATAAAAAAAAATAGTAGAATGCGAGGTCTAAAGGAAGAAGAAAAAATGCAACACAGAATAAAAAATAATGTGAAGGAATAGAGGTCAAAACAGAAGTAACTTTTTGAGAAATATTTTACCCAAAAAAAACCCAAACAATGATTTTCCAGGGGAAAAATCAGTTTTTGAAGCCCATATCATGGTAGTGCCACTATAGCACATGAAAAAACACTATTTTGACCACTAATGAAAACTGCTCCGCTATTTGAATTCCATAGTGGCACAAGGTCACTCTGCTATTTGAATTCCAGAGTTAACTGCTCCGTATATATATGTATGTTTTTTTTAGGCAAATATTAATTGTTAGTTTGATAGTTTTTTTTGGTTAGTGGAAGGAATTGAATCCACAACTTCTCCCTTCACTGCTAGATCAACCTTATATGTATTGATTTTTCATATTTTCTTTATGTTTTTTAATTCTTAATAATGAATCTTATGATTCACAAGATGATTCGATTTGTGATTCGAAAAATAGGCCTACTGATTCATGATTTGAATCCCCATTCTACTACCATGATTAACAATATATAATTTGGAAACTTGAAGCAGAACAATAAAGGAAAAACACTAGAAAGAAATGGTGGTTAGAAAAATCTGAAAGCAATGGTTATGGCACCATGAAACCTAACAGACAGCAGAATCAGAACCATCAACTTAATTTTGAAAGGAAAAATCACCATTGAATCCTGTAATGTAGTGCAGAGATAACAACGTAGCAAAACAGAAACAAACAAAGCAGAGCGAAGAAACCAACCATAGCAGATCAGAAACTGCAATAAAGCAGTACATATATATACATTCACTCACTCTGTTCATTTTATGTTTCTACTTTCTAACAATCATAATCACACACCGCGATTGTTGCACAAAGTAACGATCAACGAGAAACTGGTAAGTAGATTCTATCCTAGGATTTACAAGGACCAGAGAAATATCAGCTGAAGTAGCAACTAACAAGGTCAATACCTAACAGTAGATCAGCTGAGAGACGCAGATCAACAGATCAGCAAAGTAAGATTTTCGATCTGAATAGAAAATAGGAAATACCTTTTTGACAGAGGCAGACCAAGAGAGGGTGAGGCCGAGAAAGACGATGAAGAAGAATGGGCCCCACAGATCCCAATCCCTGAGGGCCTTACCGGGGTCCTCGCGAAAAGGGTTGGGGAACACAACGAGCTTCAGATTGCTCACAATTCTCGAGAGATCGCGCTTCACGGTGTCCCAGACGGGCTCGGTGAGCGTGTTGGGGGCGGGGCCGAACCCGGAGGAGGAGACGTCGGGGCGAGGCGGAGGCGGGGGAGGAGGGACGGAGGAGGAGGCTTTGGGGAGGGTCGGCGCCGGAGGGAGGTTGGAGGAAATGAAAGGGGAAGGGGCGGCGGAGACGGAGACGGGGATGGAGGCGCGTGGGGGACTGGGAGGCCTCGCCGAAGGGACTGATTGGTGGACGCTGGCATTGATGAGGTTCTCGATCTCGTCGATGTCGGATTGGGAAGATGGGTGAAGGGGTATGGTATCGCTGTGCGACATTTTCACACCCAAGACCAAGACTCACTCACACCCAAGAACAACACAACAAAATAGATCACTGCACTTCTTCTTCAACCTTTCGTCTAATTCACCTTGCGTGAGGTGCGGTGCTGTTGAATGTTGATATAAACTATTATTATATTCCTCCTTACTTTTCTTTTTCTAAGAAATGCAAATGTACCAAACTAATTTTAAGGAATGCAATTATGCATTTAATGCGTATTTACTTTAATTTATTCGCATTTAACGTGTACCAAACTATTATCATATTTTATTATTTCTTTTAGGAAAAAAATATTCTATTCCAATACTACAAAGTACAAACTCAGTAAATAATATTTTTTTTTGGTAAGCTTGTCACTTATTTTGTGATAGAAAATAGTAAAATACTTACCTACTTTACTAATAATTAAAATTTTCACCGAAAATTCTTTGTTAATAACCAATTTTGATAAAAATAAAAATAAAAATCTTACTACATTAAATAAAGTGTCTCTTCTCAAACACATTTTTAATCTGTAAATGTAATGCTCAAACCCAATATGCAAACAGTTCTGCTGGAACTAACATTCAATTACGATTATTAATTATTTTTAGTTATTCATAACAGCAAATATTAATAACTATTACATTTTTAATAAAATCTATTATTTTTTTAGTTAATACTTCCAAAAGAATCGAAACACCAGTTTAACACATGTCTTGCTTTTAAAAATACCGATGGCATTGGATAAAACTCACTTTCTCCATTTCTTTTTCATCTATTTTAAGGTTATGATACAAAACTAAATAAAAGTAATTAAACTCCTAATTTATATTAAAGTTCTTTGTAAATAACCAATATATCCTTTATTTTTCTTATTTATTACTTTGATATTTCACATATTATTGATTCTATTTTGTAAATCAACATGTAAGGTACATTTAATATTTAACCGCTAAATTCAAACCAAGCATCGAAATATATAACATATAATCCAATTTGCATCATTTAACTGCTCAGGAATCAAAGAAAAGTTCTCCGAACACTGTCCTGCTGTATTATTCCCCATTGTAGATGAGGGAGCTGGTGAAATAGAACGATAAAATTGGTGCCATATGAGAAGATATTAGGGAGAAAGAAAGAAAAAAAAATGAACTGAGGCATCAGGCATCCACAAATCCACCTGATCATGAGTCAGATATCAAATAATAGAATTTGGCCCCAAAATCATATGCTAGATCCTGGATGGTAGTATAATAAACCAGCTACAAAACCCTCTAGCCATTATGTAAGTATTTCAAAACTGGGTCCCTCCTTCCCGGTGCCGCTTTAGAAGATTTCACAAATATTAGTAGTTTCTTTGGTTTACCTTATGATATGATGATAGGGGGCTTAAAACGACCCACCATGGGTTTTGGAAACAATGCAAAATGATATGATGGTAAAAGTTGAGGTCGCCAAATAAGATTTGATAGGTAGGCCAAGTCAAGGCTTGAGAGCAAGAGCAAGACCGAACTTGGTGGATGGACCAAAGATCTTCGTGGAGTCATATTCAGCAGACAGGGTTATAAGTGAATTTGGCCTCCATGCTCGTTGGCATTGGAAGGCAGCTTTGCCATCATCACTGAACCGAGTCTTTAAAACTGTCGTTGGATCTATTGACTGCGAACTCCCAATAGTAAATCTGTTCTCAAAGGTGGAAAACCCGTGAGAGATTTCAGCAGCAACTGTAAATCCATCAGGGCGATCAACATAATGAATGTAAGATGCCTTCAGGGTCTGTCCTTTATCAGCCCTGCATGGTGAGTCAATGATATTATGTAAAAGATGTACCCTATCAAAACACATAAACACATTTCTTGAACCCAGCAACTTTTGTAGACAAAGACAAATCTTTGACAAACTCTTGAGCAAAGGAGCTTGATAATATGAAAAGGAAACTCTAGTCTCTCCACACATACACGTTTGGATACCATTGATAGCTCCCTCCCATACATTATTTTCAGTAACACGTCTACCAAGAAAGACTCAATTTTATTTTATTTTACTAAAAAAAGAATTTTATATACTGTGTACAGTCTACTGTTTGTAGTATAAATATCATAGTATTCAGAGATAACTTCAGACTGTAATAACACAACATTAGGATATGGAGCTGAACACAGAATATGGTGCCAACATCACTTACAGCATAAGCGCCGCAGACAAATCTGGTTTATTGAAGGCAACTCCAGCATTATATTTTGTGAATGAAGCAGAAGTTGTATTAAATCCAACTTCAGCACCCAGACAAAGATCTTTGCTGCCAATTGCAGCTGAAAGCTCCAATAGAGGCGATGGATTCAATCCAATACTAGAATCAATGGCTGCATGAGGATGAAGGTACTGCACATCCAGCTGAGGTAATATTGCACAGTCAGATACATTGTAAGGATGGCAAAGTAAATTCATTGCTTACATATTGCTAACCATAAAAAAAATGGCCCAGTGCAGGAGCCAGGAGGCTCCCATCATTGCAGGATTTGGAATGGTCAAAACTGTCAAACATAAGCAGCCACAACCCTATGATCATGACTGAAGAGGGGCTGTTTCCAGGTTTTACTAAGATACCGCCCAAACAACATCAGTTTCTCCTTGTTACCACTCTTATTACCATAAGATGGACAATCTGTCTGCCACACCTCTCTACACAGAAAACAAAATGCATTCATCCTTAAAACTAGATGATTTGGTGCACTAGTTTATCAACTCAGGATTTCTGATTGCAACCAATCTCAATCAAGTGAATCAACTATCATCAACAGTATGCAAATTGCCAACCAAATTATTTTCAGCAGAAGTTGAGGTAATAAGGAATGCAATCCCTTTTGATGCCTAAAGTTACTTAGATGAAAACTTTTATTATCAATTCCTTTGGTTGTATGAGTTTGCCTCTAACCGAGTCATTATGTTTATCAATCCTCGTAGATAGGGAATCAAAGGTAACATTTAAAGAATTAAAGGATTTTCAAGAGCAAATGAAAGCAATGCTTTACTTCATTCGGTCTTGTAAGTTATAATCATGAATTAACATTGTCTTGCACTGGGAAAGCTAGATTATACCCACCTTTCCTGACTTGTGATCAGGTATGTTGAAGCTCAGAGCTGCTTTTGTACCATGCAAGATATCATTCACAGTCACTTTTGTAGATATCTGAAGAGGTAAATCAGAGAAAGACATCATCATCATACATAAAAGATAGTAAAAATTTCAAGGGAGCACCATACTTGTTAGAAAATATGAAAATTAATTCATACTGTAATTCATTGAAGTCTATATTCTCTTTTATTTCTCTACCTCCCACTGTACCAAAACCCCCATAATTTCAACAATACTAACCATTGGTTTCACTAACATAGATTAACTACATCAATTTGGAAAGCTTGAACTTTTGCTACAATCAGTCATTGACAGATTAAGAGTAGTAGTAGCAACACTGCCTATATATCAAAGGAAGCATTTGAGTAACAATAGACCTCTATTTCTTACATTAGAGTATGTATCAACTTTCACATCCACCGTAGTTTTTCCACTCTTGTAGAGTGTACTTATGTCACCAACAAAAATTTGATCCTTCTTCGATCCTGTTGCTATAAACCCCTGCCAAATGAAAATTAGAATTCAAAATCAGGCATGATAGACAGAAGGATGGACTGAAGGTTGCAGTCATTTTAGACTATTTGATAAAATACAAAAATAAATGCAAGTTTGCAATTGTTGCGAGTATTCATCCTCTGTAGCGCTGATGAATGTGTAAACAACCGATGAATTGAAAGATCTGCATAGCCAACTTTATAAGTCCAACTTGCTCAAGAAAGGAGCAAACAATATTCATCCCCTCCAACAGCACTGTATTTGGCAGTACAATTCCACATGGTGGAGGGGGAAAGTTTAGATGGCAATGACACAATTGATTTGTAAGTAAACATAATTAGTTACTTCAAGATTTAGATGATGTCTTCCAGAGTTTAGTATATTTGTTAATTACTGTAAATAGTTACAAAATGATTCCTTAGGAAAAATAATATTTGTATAGCAATCCAGCAGTTAACTTTATCTCACAACGCATGATATTTGACCATAATAATAAAAATAACTAGATTCAAATATTAATATTTTAAGGAATGCGATTTTATTAACTTAATGACATCAATAAATTAATTATTATTATATCTACTCATTCTTTCTCTCTGCCCTTTTTTACTCAATAGTTGAATAGCAAATACATGAAAAATGGATGTGATGAACTTTTATTATAATAAACAATAATCGGATGCAATGCACTTATCCTCCAACTTTCTAAAGAATCATGTTACTGTTTCATGGCTGGTCAAAAGGAGGAGAATATTTATAAAAATAACAAATAAATCAATAACCACTAACTTCATACCATTTAAGTTATATGAAGTATATGTGTGTGTGACTGCATGTGTAGTTAAGATCATAGCATATTCAAGCAAAAGGATTTTATGAGAAGCTGAACAGTGAACTAATACAAATAATTAAAAAGAAAAAAGAAAAGATAATAGCAGATAGTGGGTTATGCATTACCAATCCAGCGGCGTTTGGAATTGACAGGCTAAACTTGTGATCAAAGTTATAATCCTTGTATAAAAGGTCTGCATAGGAACAAGATTATTCATGACTTAATGCCTCTAGTATATTTTGCAAAATTTAGATGTCACATGATATGAAATAGAGAAGCCAACAATCTAGATTTTCAGCCATAGATGCTATATAACGATCAGAAAGGGTTTTTGAAAGAAGGAAAGTTTAAGGACAAATTGTTATCTAACATAGTTTTCATACAAGTATACAACAGACCATGCTTTCAGAGGCTTGGTGTACTAGTACAATGCAGGTGATGCATTAAGAAAGTCAATGATCTTGTAAAATGAGAATGTCTATTGCACTTGACATTTGGGTTAGGTTAGAAGTCTCAATTGATAGGTAAATCAAAAGTGTATAGTGATAAGAAAACTAGTCGTGCATCAGAACAGAGATATGAAAAATCAAATTATTGAAGAAGAATGCTAGGCATGAAGGCAATCAAAAAATTTGATGTGGATGTTTGCCATATCTTGTCCTACATATTTGATGTATACATAAGTTAGGGGTGAAATAGTAATGAATTTTGATACACAAAATCAATGTGCTATTTGTCATTTCTATGCTATGTGTGAACCTATTTGCACCCTGAAACTAGCAACAGGATGTTGTTCATGTGTCTATAGCAGTTGATAACCATTGATGTGTTCAACTACATATAAAAAGTATCTTCGAGGAATGACATAATATATTATGATTCCAAATGCAAATTTACCTTTTGCCCTTTTTCCAATCTCAGAAAACGGTGCTGGACCATTGGCCATAATGAATCAGAATTAAATGCACAAAATCCTGTAAAAAAACACAATTATTATTTTATATTTCAATTGACAATTTCACCATTTCAGGAAATAAAACTGATAAATAAAAAACAGGACAAAAACAAAGTAGAATAACAATCATAACAGTACCCTGGGCTCATGTGTGCATATGTGCAAATGCAATATTTCCTATGTAACTAAAAAGATTAGTATAAAATCATCCAGTAAGCCAAATCATCCTGAATATCACTGGAGGAAGAGAGGTGGAACTGTGAGCTTTTATAAAAATACTGCCCTACTGCATGCATTTCAATATATGTAAATCCCATAAAGTTTAGGTGAGTTGGATCATGATGACTCAACAATGTTAGGGCATGCCTCAAGACTCACTGAGTACTTACAAAAGTACTTACATATAGCAGCGGGATTTGAATTCACATACTTGTGGGATATGAATCTGATTCTTACAGACCAGACCACCTTTGTTGGCAATTTACTTTGTACTCTATATCCAACAGGAAAAGCATTTATGTTCCTTCAAGCTACACCAACCCTGAACATTGCTACTTTCAAAATAAGACACCACAATCCTTCAGTGCAACCACGGGGTATTTTTCAATATTATGATTTCAAGCAAAGTTAATTTACACAAATTAGAGCCAATTAATATAATCAATTTGAAAAGCAATCATGGATGTTCACATTAGTAGTATAAAAGAAAAGTATTATGGGTTCA
This sequence comes from Amphicarpaea edgeworthii, assembly GCA_014843725.1. NCBI lineage: Eukaryota > Viridiplantae > Streptophyta > Magnoliopsida > Fabales > Fabaceae > Amphicarpaea > Amphicarpaea edgeworthii. Next base: position 22,904,306 of record CM026324.1, on the reverse strand, counting down.
GAGGAACTTGAGATACAAAACTGGGGGAGTTGTGAGTTTGAGCAGAACAGTTGCGTTATTTTCACGCGAAAGTCAAACTACAGAAGGAAATGAAGATTCCAGCCACCCTTTCTCAAAATAAAGAGCATCCAGCTTCTCAATACATTCCACTAGTTCTCTAAGATACACTACATTATCAAACTACTGCGCATCTCATATTTTGATTTTATATGCACCAGATGCTCGACAAAATACCGAAATGAGAAAAAATAATTCATACGGGCATAAACGATCGCACTCAAGAGATCGGGAGTAAAAAAGTGAAATAAATCTAAAATGTGATGATGATGGAAGGAGTAAGATGCAGAAGCTTACAGAGAATGAATGGGTGAAGTGGAGACAAAACGACGTCGCCGCCGCAAAAGAAAGAGTGGTAGCGTCTCTCTCTCACACGCAGCACAGGCGCAGCGCAGAGTCTCGAGTCTCAACTCAGAACGGTGACGTGGCCTATTCACATTTCACACCTAGGCCTACACATGAATGACTATGAATCTCATTGGTTGGTGGGAGCAGGTTTAGCTCAGCTCAGTTTACTTTATTGACACTGCTTCTAAATTAAAATGCCATTTATGCCATTGGTTTCGACGTCACTCTTTACCAATGTCAGTGCTCACACATTGTTGTCCAGCTTATTAATATATTTAAATAATTTTATTAATAAATAAATATTAGCACCCTGTTACATTTCAAAATAAAGAAATAAAAAAATATAAAATTATTAAAATAAGTTCATAATCCAAAAGCTCTGTTTATTAGAATCAGAAGCATTATTTAGTAAGAATTATTTTCACATTATTAGGGAATCAAGGTGGGGTTTTGAGTTAAAAGAATACGAGAGCAAAGTAATTCAAAAATAAAAAAATCTTACTCCTTAAAGGCATTGTAAAAGAATTTAATATACTAGAAAAAATTCATTAAAAAGTGTTAATATAATGGGAATTCCAGAAAAAAAAAATAACATTGAATGGAACAAGGCTAAAGACTAAGCTTTTTGTTTTCATTTTATTATTTATAATTGGTGTGCTTTCTTTTTATTATTTGAATTGATTTAATCTTCAAGTGTAATGGAACTAGGCTAAAAACTAAGCTTTTTGTTTTCTCTTCTTTAGTGTTGTTATTTTGTTTTCTCTCCTTTGGTGTTGTTGGTTTTCTTCATCAACTTTAATTTATACTTACATTTAATCATTTCATGTTGAATCTCATCAAATCCATGTCTAACGCTTCGAGCCAACGACTCCAAGCTCAAGATTGCAATAGTTGGTTTTGGCAACTTTGGTCAGTTTCTCGCAAAAACTATTGTGCGTCAAGGACATCAAGTATTGGCATACTCTAGGTCAGACTACTCTAGCGTGGCTCAGGAATTGGGTGTTCCTTATTTCAATGATGCCGATGATCTATGTGAACAGCAGCCGGAAGTGATTTTACTTTGCACATCAATCCTTTCCACAGAGATAGTTCTTAAATCATTCCCCTGGCAGAAATTGGAGAGAAGTACTCTGTTTATTGATGTACCTTCGATCAAAGAATTTCATAGTAACTTGTTTCTTCAACATTCGCCACCTGATTTTGATGTGCTCTGTACCTATCCCATGTTTGGGCCACAGAGTGCAAAAGATGGGTGAATGTAGGAAGAATTTTAGGAAAGCTGAGTTTTTTGAAGCAATGAAAATTGACACCATAGGCTTTGAGTCTTTGTTGAATGTGATGGATAATACTATCAGAGACAGTTTTGATCTCTACTATAGTTTGTTCTTGTTTAATAAAAAACTCCGTGCTGACTTCCAAAAACAAGTACTAAAACTTGAAGAAAAGTTGATGAATAAGGTTTATATATGTTGCCTGAGAGATCTGAAGATAGTGTAGAATCATCTTTTTCTAATACTGTGGATATTAAATGTTTCCCAGATTTGCCTCTTATTGATAATTATTACATATTCCCATGCATATTTTTGTTAGTAGGTTCAAGTAAATTTAGCATTTGCCTCTTACTGCCTCTGAAATTATTTTGTTTGATTAGATATTCTGACTTGATGATGCGAAGGAGCTCACACGTGCATGTTTTTTGTCCCATGCAGCTCTTATTGTTCATGACAATAATGTAGACTCGAAAGAGAGATTCACTGAGTGCAGAACATATGACCACCAAGTGTCTTTTTATTCTACAATGCATTTGAAAAAATTAATCCATAATATAATAAAATTTGTTTATTAACTGTATAGTGTTTACTGTCAAAAAAAAAAAAAAAAACTGCAGTGTTGCAAAGGAATTGCATGCGGCAACCAACGGATTCAGTAATGATAAAAAGCTTGGTGAAGATGGTTTTGGAAGTGTCTATTGGGGAAGAACCAACGACGGTCTTCAGGTAAATATAGCAATATTCAATGACCAGGGGTGGACCGAGGTGGGCCTTTGGGGTCATTGTCCTGACTTTTTCAATTTTTTTTTTTTAATCTGTGTTTTAGAATTCTAATACTTTTTATTTTTTTTTACTTTTTTAATTTTATAAAAAAATATTATATATGACCAGATTTATTATTAATATTATATAATTTTTTTAATTTTTTTTTTAAATTATCAAATCAATATCAATCATATTATTTTTAAAATTTTTTATTTAAATATTAAATTTTAATTATTATATAATAAATTTTATCTTTAATCTTTTTAATTTTTTTAAATGATAAAATTAATAATAAATTTTATCTTTTTTTTTTAATTTGAAGATTATATTAATATTTTATTAACTTTAGTTATTATATAATTGTTTTTATCTTTTTTTTAAAATTATAAAATCATGATGTTATTTTTTTAATGTTACAAAATATTAATAGTAATATTATTTTATTTTATAAATAAATCTTATCTAAATATTATATTTGATTAATTTTTTATTATATATAATTAATTTTTTCTTAAGTTAAAATTACAATTGTCAAATTTTATTTGTCATGTAAGTAAATAAGTTTTTTATTTCTCAAATTACACATATCAAAACATCATAACTTTTAAGGGAACTAAGTCCAATTACTACTCGAACCAATAATTTATTGATAGTATATTACATTTATATATACAATATAATAAATGTAGTTTGACTAATTTTATATTATTTTTTTTCTATAGTAGATTTTGAATAATCAATTTTGTTTGTTATTAAACATTAAATTCCTAAAAATTTAGTTAAGATTACAACCACTAATTATGAGTGATTGATGAATATAGTTTAGACTTCACATCACAAGTTTGTTAGTGTATATTAAAAAGAAAATTGTTAAAAAATTTAGTATAGATTCAATTATAAATAATTTTCGTGACATATAAAAAAAATATTTTGTATTTTTATAAACTATAATGCAATTTACGTGTTGAATCAATTTATGAATATTTTATATACATTTAATTGTATATATATATATTTATTTATTTATTTATTTTTTAGATAATTTTTTTTATGTAGTTATCCCCTTGTCCTCCAAGTTTGAGTTTGTGATGCAGAAATTGAATCTCAATCTCTTTTGATACTTTCAATTCTCATTAATTTTATTTATACATAGATAAACAACTGATACTATGAAAATTCCTTTATATTTTCGGGAATGACTATAATTTATATTGTTTCAAATCTACATATGCCAAAGACATCGAAAAGCATAATTAATACATGTGAATGCATGTAATGAGATAGGTAGAATGACCAACAACATTTTCTAATTTTTATATATATTGATATCTTTCACTTTTTATTTTTTGTAAGTTTTGTCTTGATGGCAGTTTCTGTCTTGCGCTTATTCTCGTATTTATCTTTACCGGGATATCTTTTGAAATTTTAAGTTCACTTGCCCAGCTAGAACCCTCAAGATTGCAACTTGCATAATAGAGTTTAGAACATTCATACAAATCCGAGAAATAATAGTTTATGACTTTATGTAACGTGGTCGAACAAAATTAAATAATTAGTTTTGCAGAAAACTGCAAAGTAGAACCAAACAATAGATTTTATGAATTCTGAGCAAGTGAAGAGCCCGTATCCTTAACATGTTATTTTGCTTGACTTGTTTTGTCTGTCCTGCTGGCTGCCTTCACGGACTCTGTTTCTTCTCTGATGAAGAACAATTCAAAATCACACGTAAAAGTCACAAATTGAACACCAAATGTACCTTGCAAGTTAATTTTTCCCTCTTTTCTCTTCTTCCTCAACAGAAGATAACAACAACTTACTAAGACCCTCAAATGATATAGTATCATCAATTCATATATAAAAAAATGAAAATGAAATAAATAAACAAATGGTACTAAAGAGCAAAGGTTAAGGTATATGGTACAAGTTGGATGGGTTGAAAGCATGGGTGTGGTTGAAATAGGTGAGAGTCCGGATCCACTTTTCTTGATTCTTCAACAAATGAACCGCAATAGTATCATTCCAAAGCTCGTGGCTACACACAGAGGGTGGATCAGGGTAATTGTACATAGACCACTTAGCATTGTACCTATTTTTTCCGCGGCGAGCCCATCGCATCCAATCTCCAAAGACCTTATCCTCAGGGCCCTCCACGTGTTTCTTAGGAATATCAGAACCGTGGATCCACTCGACGATGTCCCAGGAGACCACAAAGCCCATCCCAGACATGTAGTGCTTAAAGGGGTCCATGCTACCACACGGTATGACGAAGCCATAGTATAAATCCTCCCTCGGCAACGGCCTCAACGACCTGACCAAACTGTTGACTCTCACGTACGTGTCATCATCTGCTTTCATCACGTAGTGGTAGGGAGGGTTTTTGTTGATGAAAATGTCGGGCAGGCTCGTGAAGAACGTTGAGGTCTTGCCTTTGTTCATGTTTTCGGTGCAGTTGAGGATGATGATGTCGTTGTAGCGCATGATCTCCAGCGCCACCAGGACTTTCTGGTCCTCTTTTGTGAGGTTGCAGAACACGAACTTCACGTCCACTTTCGCGCCCTCGATGATGCCTTGCGTGCTGTACACGAGCCGCAGGAAGTGTCGCCGTTGGTATTGGTCGGGGAGGGTGAGAACAGAGATCAGGATTCGAAGGTCTTCTTCTTCGGAGTTTGTGGGAAGAGATTCGTTTGAGAGGGCGCAGCGACCGAATCTTCGTAGGCCACTGAATCGAACTTCGTTTATTGAAGCGAACACGCAGAGGAAGATGATGAAGATGAAACAAGAGAGCATGAAACGACCCCGGTTGGGCTTTGATGAGGACTTCACCGCCATTGTGTTGAATCTAGCTAGCTTTACAGAAGAAAGTGATTAATGTATAGAACAGGTGTTGGGAAGTTTGTAAGTTTCTTAGAGGTAACGCATTGGTGAACATTTTCGTGCTACTGGGATTTCCTTTTCCCTTTTGACTTCTCCTCTGTAAAGTACTAATTGTTTATTTAAGAGAAACAAAAAAAACACGATCATGTGTTAGAAACAAAAGATGCAGGGGATATTTTGGTCTTTCAATAAATATTATCCCTAATGTATGCCTAGTATTGAGCAACTTCATTAAAAAAAAAATATTAATTAAACTGAAGAGTGGTGGAGTTGAGCCTGAACGTTGGCCGCGTGCGTGCACTTGTTGAGTCTCGCTTGCTTGCTGTAGTGGTTTGGTCAACTTTTCGTAATTAGGCATATTTGCATGAACAAAGGAGGCTTCAGCATTATTCACGCCATACTTGATTATGACGCCATTGACTAGGAAATAATTCTTTAAGGTCCTCCGTTAAAATTAGAAAATTGTGTTACATAGGAAAAAATAGTATTATAAAAATGCTGTACACAAATACTATATGAATAAAAAGTATAAGCCTTAAAATATAACTAGGAAGTTGATAACAGAATGAAGACGATAGTTTTTTCTGTGAGCACGAGCTTTGAGCTTTGAGCTTTAAGTCTGATTCCCCTCGTGCTAACCTAGCGTGACATTCATGTAACACCAGATTTTCTGCCTTAAAAAACGATACTCTTTTTGGACGGTGGAGGTGGAGCATCCGTTATCCGGTTTAATCAATCGTGTAACTGATTAAAAACACGGAGTAGTTGGGTTCCTTTTAGAATCAAAATGCATTACACCTTTGCTTATTCACACGCCAGAGGAATTTTGTTTTCAGGCATAATGCATACAGTTGCGGAGGTAACCATTAAAAAGCAAAGGGAGATTATATAAGAAGAAAGTAAAGCAAAAAACTAGTCTAGTCAGAATGTTAAATAATTTGACATTCTATGTAACTAACAAATTGTTTGATATTTTTTTTCTTGTTCCCGTTTCCATATGTGATCTACCCTCGACGTGATGTATATTTCTTTTTTTCTTTGATCATTAGCTCAAGTTGCACTTTGTAAAATAATTGAAGATTTAAAACGAAGGATGAAAAGCTAAAAAATAAAAATAAACATAATGCGATACCAAGAAAAGCAACATAAATCTTCAAAAAAGAAAAGAAAAGCAACATAAAAAGAACACAGTGGGCCTGACTTTTTGGTTGCGTCTATTTCAACCCAATTAATTCGGCCCACATGCCATTGCACAAGACAGACCCATGCCATTACACGGTATTCTTTTTTTTCTTCTGACATATATTTTCCTTTTAATAATTTTAAATAATAATTAAAAAATGACAAAAAAAAACTCGTAATTTTTTTATATTAATATTATTCACGTGCTTATTTTCAAGTTGAATACAATTAATTTTAATAAAATTAACTTTTAATAATTAAACGTGATTAACATGTGTTTATATTAATATCTTTATAATTGAAATGTTAAAATCTTTACTACGTGCCTCATAAATCATTAGGATTTCCAATAAGATGCAGCTGGCTGACTGGTCTAGATTTAACAGAACAATACAGTTTATTATAAACAAATGGTTATTGATTAATCGCCATCATTTCTAATCCAACAGTTATGTTTTTTTTTTTCTTCCTACTTTTAAATTTGAGATTATCCTCTATATATTTGTTTACAGATTCAATCAATGAACCAAACTAAAATTATCTTCTTAAAAAAATAAACGTTTTCAAGTATTTGTATTATGTTCGTTAATAATGAAATAACGATGGATGGTCCTCTATTTTTTTTTTTGTGCACTTAATTAATATTTTATCTTAAGGTTTAAAATACTATTTATAACATATTGATTCGACCTTTTTTTCTTTTTTCTTTTTTTATCGAAACATAATGATTCGACCTTGCCTTAAAAAAATGGTTCCACACCTTTAAGGAATATTCTTTTCAAGATTGGTACGGTATTTTATTATACAGGGACAACGAGAAAGAGAACAAGTTAATACATGAGAGCAAAGGAACAGCTAACAAAAACAGCATATCTTCCCAGGCTCTTGTAATCGATGCTAATCACCACAAAAGATTAAAACAATCCCAAAAATCCAAAACTTAAAAAGTTCAAATCACCCCCCCAAAAAAAAACAAACAATTTTGTACATGTTCTCTTTGCGATCAACAACGCAACTGCAGAAAATGGAGATCCTTCCCTGAAAAAAAACACAAAGTCCTCCATTTAAAGAAAACTCAACAATATTAATTAATTAATCAGGGAGACACCAATTCAAGACTATTCTCTCTGCAATAACGAAGCTGCAGCGAGATTTGCCTCTCCATCTGAAGCTGCCGTCTGAAATTATTTATAAACATCTCTGCTCTTTTATCGACATCATCGTCCGAAGGACAGCTTATGGTCCTCTGAAGGCTATTATGCGCTGGTGTTGGAGAAACCAAACCCTCCGAATCTGTTTCCTCTGAAGCAGTAGCACACATCATCAACCCTGGTCGATCGTTGAAACTAATCTGGCGTTTGCTCATAGAAACGCCGCGGAGAATGGTTGCAGCATGCCACGCGTGGCTGAGCACGGTGGTGCTTAGTAGCAGCTTCACCTTTTCCACCGCCATCCTGAGGCGGCTCAATAGAGACGATTTTTTCTGCTTCTTCTCGTTCTTGCTCATAATGTTCGTTAGAAGGAAGGGCAAATAATAATTAATTAATGTTAACTTTGGTTTCTTAGGTTGTGGATATTTATAGCAAGTGGAGTTTGAATTTTATAATGATTGAATTGGAATTGGATAACATGGTGGATTATTGGGCAAGGAAAAGGGTGCTGAAAATTTCGTGTGCAGATAGATTACCGTGTACACTTTGAAAACTTAGTCTAATACTTACTACTGTATTACATGTATATGGTCAAAATTATGACCTTTTCTCACTTCTATAGTTCTTCTATTCAAGTTTTGCTTGTTGGTAGACCCAGTTACACCTTGGTTGCCACAATGATCACCACCCTGCCAGGCAATTTCTAATGGGGTTTTATGATTTATTATTTGGATTTTTATTTTCAATAAAATAATGCACATTTATGTTCATATAATTTATGCATGTCACAGTTAGGTAGATTTCTGAATTGACCAACAACGGGTGTTGAACTAGGATCCATTAATTTATATATATCATGCAGAAAATAATACTGTAAACGATCAAATATTTTAATTTTTTTTTAAGCCAAAATATTGTTAATGTATAGTAGCCAAACCCAAACACAAAAGGATCCACAAATAAGCTAGTCAACAATATGCTGTAATTAGTACACATTTTTTTTGTTTTTAATTAGTACACTATTGTCAACACGAAATCGATAATTTTCTATGATAATTCATACCGAAAGAGCTTAGCTGTCAACAGGACCTGGTTAGTTTTTTGGCGGCCGTCCAGAGCTTGTCGTATTGCTTCTCTTTCTTATAAGTACTGTATCTAATAATTTTTTTTAACTGGAGTACTTTATCTAATATTCAAGTGGAATGAAAGTAATAAAATAGAGCTAAAGGAGATAGGTAAAATAAAATAAACTAAATTATGATTTTGATTTTCTTTTAATTTATAACTTTAGTCCTCTTTTTTTATGATTTTAATTTTCACAATTCTTATAAATTTTTAATATTAAATACTTTAATTTATTATATCAAACCCTGGCTACCCTATTGGGCCTATGTTTCTGTTGGGTGGTTCTATTATTTACTGTTCCCTAGGTTAGGGAAGAGATGAGATCTAATAGCCTAACATATGATTCTATTCCAATGCCACTTTAAATTTGGTATAAAAACAATCAATATTTTTCAGTGAATGTATTTCATTTTTATAACTCAGTGCCTTCACAGGGTTCTCAGTTCTGCCCTTCTGGTGCATTCCAATTTCCAACCATGACTACTTCAATGCTTATGACAGAGCACTAGCACGGGACATAATTGGTTTGTAGTTTGCATGAATAAGGGTAAGAGTAACGGTGCTGGTACTGGTACTGGTACAGAATACAACAATATTTTGAAAAACTAGAGTACAATTATAGCATAATAGTAATAATACATCACACAGAAATATAAAAAAACATGAACAACAAAGAAACTAAATCACAGGACAAATAAAAGTTTCATAATGTTCTAACTATCAAGTAAGAACTAAGAAGTTAAAAACATTTAAGGAAAACACAAGTTTTTAAGGGAGTGAATGAAGCAGTAGTTTGTTTAATTTAGTAACAAACCACTAGCAACAAAATTTAATTTTTGCCTGAACCAAAGTGTAAAAGTATTTATAAATTGAACTAAACTAAACTAAATAAATTGAAATAAACTAAATTAAATCGTGAGATGTTTGAAAAAAATTAAAAATCAATTAAATCAAAAATTGTATGGACTAAAATCTTAAAAATTACATATTTTTTTATGATTTGGTTTGATTCGATTTTTGGATTTTGTTATAAAAATCGAACTAAACTGAATCAAACCACATATTATAATTATATTGATTTACTTTTAGATTGATTTACTTTTAGATGTTTAGTATTGTCTAACTAATAATATTTTAATTTTTTATGATCATAATAAGTGATTTATAGTATACTTTTTTTATAATAAATTTGTAATATATAATAAATATTTTACTTTCATATCTTACAAAAAGATATATTTATATTACTAAATAACATTAAATATCAAGTAAAACATCATTTATTATTATGTTACAAAAAAAGTTGGTAATATTATTTTATAATAATGTTAAATAAAAGTAAAAATAATATTTTTTAAATTAAAATATGTAAATTAAAATTTAATAAAAAATAATATAACATAATAATTATGTAAGTTTAATTAAAAAAATTAAATTATGATAATAGATTAAAAAAAATCATTAAACTGAATTGGATTTAATGTTATGTTAAAATCGAATCAAATCACACCACAAATACCAGAGTGATAAGTGGGCATCGAGGGTGTGTATATAGTATATATCCACACTATAAAAGAAAAGTTTTTATTTGCAATGATAATTAAATTGTTGGTAAAAATATATATTTGGCAATATAATTTTTATTGTTGCTGAAATAAGCATAATTATCCTATCACTAAATTTGTTTTTACAAAAAGTATTTTTTTATGTCAGCGACATTGATTGTTGTTGTTAAAAGTGATAATTAGTGACAACAACATTCAATTGTTACTGCAAAAAGTACTATTTAATGCCTACAACATTCATTGTCGTAGTTAAAAAAAATGTGTTTTCTATGTCAATGATACGTTATTGCTACGAAAAAGTATTTTTTTATATTACTAACATGTCTGTTGTCGAAAAAAATACTAATTAATTACAGTAACATTTATTATCACTGCAAAATGTATTACTTATTGCTAACAATATTCAGACACGTTGGTGATAAAAAAATTTTTTTATAAAAGTATTAATTATCTTTTTAGATAATATTAAATAATTCTAAATATATCTCATTAGTATTATTTATTCAAATAAATATTAAAATACATGGTTAATTGGTTAGTGTTCCCTAAATTATCTCCACCCACACATAATTGTATTTGCCACATTGTAACTTTCCCTAAATCATCTTCACCCACTTAGAAACAAGAGACAAGAGAAGAATGTGGGATAGAGTTAGTTTTTAATTTATATAACCTCTACACATATAAAAGTTTTCACTTTATATTTTCTTTCTCTCACTCACATGTTCAAATCTACAAACTCAAATCTTCAAGATCTCTCTCATCTCTCTAATCTTCTCTCTTGAAAAATACATCATACATTGATTATCAAAAACAAAGGTTCTTTGGATATTGTTTTATATCTTGTTTTTTTTTCCTTCCTTCTTCTACACTAGCATCAAAACTTATTTTTAATCATTACATTAGACAAACACGCATGTATCCATTTGTACACATATAGAATATTTATTAATTATTGCACCATTTCTCTCTATTCTATGTTGGTTTTAAATTTTCATTAAATTAATTTTCGTGTTGAAGGTTGTTGTTTTGTTATATAATGATACTAAGTATAACACAATCACTTTTCATGAAATTACACCATACCAGAAGTAACGACATAAAACAAAACCTCCAACACTTTTTCCCTTGCTTTGACGAAAGTTTATTCCTTTCAAACACAATTTGTTAGAATTACATTAACCCACCTGATAGTTTTCCATCCTAATATTCTTTCATTTCACTTACTCATTATGATTATGAAAATTTCCAAAGCCATGAAGATTACATTAATCTTCTTCCATGTCCTAAACTTTGAAAATGCTTCTATGAACAATAACAAATTAAAAAAAGAGTTATAAAAGATAATTAATTTCAATTTTTTTCAAAACAATTAATTTCAATTTTATTTATTTGTACTCATTTTTTTACCAACAAAAGATAAAGATTTTGTTAATGTTAATTAAAAAGTGATAATTTTTTTTATTTTAAAAACCCACCAATTAATTTTAATTAAAATTAACAAATTTTTAAATTTAAAATACCAATTTATTAATTACAACTTTTTTTTTTATGGAGACATGAATAATAATAACAACAATTATGATTGGTGAAACATAAAATAATAACCATATTTAACGTTGAGAGTGACATTAAATATCGTCGCAAAACTTTTCGTGTTGACGATGTTGACAACAACCTTCACAATTTTTTCGTTGCCATAAATTATTTTTGATGTCTCAACAATAAATATCATTGTGAATAATAATTTTTTTTTTGTAGTGTCAATAAGTACAGTTATGGCATCTTCAATTATATTTGGAGTTTAATGACAATTTATTGTTAATGTAAAAAAAATATTAAATAGATGAGTTTTTTTAAATTCTTATTTTGTTAGTTAATAAATATTTTTCAAAATAGTATAATACTAATAATTATTAAACTAATAATCTTACTTTTCATACTTAAAAAAAAATAAAAATAGAGGATGTCATCTCTATAAAGTTCTCAACTCCTTCCTTATCTCTCGACTTAGAGGTTTATGTTAATTTTCAATAAATATTAATTAAGTATGTAATGCTGCTGACATTGAAACATTTTCTTTTTATCTTGACAGGTTTATTTCATAATTTATAAATCTATTTATTTCCGTCTTTTTAGCAAATGGAAAGGGTAGCGATCAAACATTTGTTGCATGCATTGATTGGACTAGTGTGTTTGCTTTCAGTTCATCCCATGCTTGTTCAAATTCATACATGGATATGGACGCACCACGCAAGGAAGGATGCTTGACTCTGGCGGTAGGTAACAGTCTATGTCAAGCTATAATGATATGTTTAGATAAGAAAATGATAAAAATATATATATGTTAAATAATTTTTTATTATAAGTTAAAACTAATTTATGTATAAGTAAATATAAAAGTTTTCGATCTACAAAATATAAGAAGCGTGAATGATAGTAATAATATAGAGAATAAGATAGTGAAGAGTTTGCATTAAAAAAAAAGATAATGAAGCATTTAATTTCTTATTAATTAAGTTAAATACTCATAATTAATAGACAACAAATATGAACAACCACAGTTTAATACTCCATTGATAACAAAATGAAGTTAAGTTGTTCATTTTTTTCATTTTTTTTACTTTTGAGAATATCTCAAACAATATTACGTTATTGCTCCTCTGTATTAAATTGAGATTTTTTTTAACAAGTATTTGAAGATAATAATATTTATAAGAAAATAGTTTGACTAATATAATATCTTTACTTTCCTTTTTGATTTGAGATGCAGGGAGTATTATGAAATAAAAAACCATAAATGGCAATCACTCCTTACCTGCATCTGCATTACACACCCAACCGATCCAAATCTACAACAAAAGCAGCACGCAAGAAACTACAACACACATAACACATCAACAACTTCTTCATCTTCTCTCCCACGAGACCCTTACCCTCTTCTCCACCAATTAACAGCCCAAAATGGACGAGTTCATTTTCCGTTCTAAACTCTCCGACATTTACATCCCAACGCACCTTCCTCTCCACACTTACATCTTCCAAAACCTCTCCCTATTCAAAGACCGTCCCTGCCTCATCAACGCCGCCACCGGCGAAACCTTCTCCTACGCCGCCGTCGAACTCACCGCCCGCAAAGTCGCCGCAGGCCTCAGCAAACTCGGCATTCAAAAAGGCGACGTCATCCTCCTCCTCCTCCAGAACTGCACACAATTCGTCTTCACATTCCTTGGCGCCTCCTACCTCGGCACCACCATCACCACCGCCAATCCCTTCTACACTCCGGCGGAGGTGGCGAAACAAGCCATTACCTCCAACTCCAAACTCATCATAACGCAAGCTTACTACGTGGATAAAGTCAAGGATTTCGCGAGAGAACACGACGTCAAGGTGATGTGCATTGACGTAGCTCCCGAAGGTTACCTGCACTTCTCGGAGTTAACGGAGGCCAACGAGGGAGACATTCCCGCCGTTAAAATTTATCCAGACGACGTCGTTGCGCTGCCGTATTCTTCTGGCACCACGGGGCTTCCGAAGGGAGTGATGCTAACGCACAAGGGACTCGTTACGAGCGTGGCGCAACAGGTTGATGGAGAGAACCCTAATCTGTATTTTCGGAGCGACGATGTGGTCGTGTGCGTGCTCCCACTTTTCCACATTTATTCCCTCAACTCTGTTTTGCTCTGTTCCCTTCGGGTTGGGGCTGCCGTTTTGATCGTGCCGAAATTTGAGATCGTTACGTTGCTGGAGTTGGTGCAGAAACACAAGGTCAGCGTCGCGCCGTTTGTGCCGCCAATCGTTTTGGCCATTTCTAAAAGTCCGGATTTGGAGCGATACGACCTGTCGTCGATTCGGATTATCATGTCCGGCGCCGCATCCATGGGAAAGGAGCTTGAGGATTCTGTCAGGGCTAAGCTTCCCAAAGCCACACTTGGACAGGTAATTATTATTATTATGATTTTGTGATTCTACGAGGAAGACATGGTCTTTTTTGGCTTTCGAGTGCATATACATGTCACGTGGCCATTTTTGACACCGTGCGCGCATGACACTTACGTTTGATAGTACAGCACCAGCTAACAAAGGAGGAGACATTAATTCCCAGGCCGATGGTTTTTGTGTTGAGTCATGGCTCTGATAAACGATAGTGATAGCTGAGCCAAGATTCAAAAATGCAAATGCTAACCATTACTAGAAATAGAAACTATAAGAAAGTATTTTATTGACGTGAGAGAGAAAGTACTGCTATTTTATTGCAACTAAAAGTATAAAATTTGCTTAATAACAATGTACTTTTAAAAATAAAAATTATTTTTTCTGTCAAAAAAACAATTAAAAATATTTTTACTAATAATCACGGTACGAATGAATAATTTCCAAGAGAAACACAACATAATTTGATTTGATATGCTCCATGCAAGCTCCAGCTCCAGCTCCCTTTTGGACGCAACTAATTAAAAAAGAAAAAAATAACAATTAATGCCATAATAGTATAAATACATTCGTTCGGAGCAGAGCAGCATTACGAAAGTATTCTCAGTCTCACCATGAGAATTGAAAGAAGCATAAGAATGTAGACATTGGTTGCGCGTGACCGGTGCAGAATTAAATAAGAATTGAAGGTGTATTAATTTGTAGGGTTATGGGATGACAGAGGCAGGACCAGTGCTATCAATGTGCTTAGCGTTTGCGAAGGAGCCAATGCTGGTGAAATCAGGTGCATGTGGGACCGTCGTAAGAAATGCGGAGATGAAAATCATTGACCCAGATACTGCCACTTCGCTCCATAGGAATCAACCCGGTGAGATTTGCATCAGAGGCAACCAGATCATGAAAGGTTCATTTACTTTTCTCTCTTTCACCTCTCTGACCAATAATTTGTAAATAAATATATAGCTTGACAGATTATTTTAATTTTGCATGTGGTTGTAGAGCAGAAAATCGAAATTTATGTATAAAATACAGAAAATTAAATAGTGCCGCATGTGTGAAGTGGGGTAGTATTTGATTGTCTAATCTCACGCTAATGTCAAACTCACATGTTTCCCATGATCTATCGTCTTATTACCTGTTAATGTTAAACTATATTTGATTTATTTACCCACGGAACTCTACAAAGTGGTCTTAATCACTGGTAGGTAGGTTAGCCATATTGAGTTCCTTGCCATTAATTAATACTTTATTTGGTACGGTTGAAAGAGTGAGAGAGAAAGGAAAGACACTCAAATTATCATCCAGCCTTTTTCATTTAAAAAAAAGAAAAGAATGAAACCCCTAAGTTCAGTCTTCTCAATAAAATAGGAAGAAAAAGAGAGAAAAAAATGAATTTTCAACATTAAATGATTAACATATTCATATTTTTTATTCAGGATATTTATGTTATTTTGTACACATGTTTTATTATTTTCATTTGTTTTTATTCTACCAAACTATCTTATATTACTTTCAATTCGTTTTTTAACATATGTTATTCCTAGTTAGGGTTATTTATCATGAATTTTAAAAAATGAATCAAAATTTGAAAAATAAAAGAAAAAATATTTGTTATTGAACTAAATTAGCTTTTAAATTTAATTTTAGATATCGATATAATTTAAACTAAATCAAAGTTATACGCATATATACAAATTAATTCAAATGCATAATTGGTACTTATAGTTAGTTTGAGACATGCATGTTTGGTTAGGTTACCTGAATGACCAAGAGGCCACAGAAAGAACTATAGACAAAGGAGGATGGTTGCACACAGGTGATATTGGATACATTGATGATAATGATGAGCTCTTCATCGTTGATCGGTTAAAGGAGTTGATCAAATATAAAGGATTTCAAGTGGCTCCAGCTGAGCTTGAAGCCATGCTAATTGCTCATCCTAACATTTCTGACGCTGCCGTTGTATCGTAAGTTCTATAATTATCATATAAGCATATGTTGACCCTCTGCTGTTTATTTGAATAAACATTCTAATTATCACATTAATTTTCAGCATGAAGGATGAAGTTGCAGGAGAGGTTCCAGTTGCATTTGTTGTACGATCAAATGGGTTTAAGATTTCCGAGGATGAAATAAAGCAATTCATCTCAAAGCAGGTATTTTATTTTGATTGGCTTTCATTTCAACATATTAGTTACCATATTTGTGGCGGCTTGCATTACGAAAATTTCAATGTATTTTGTGACAGGTTGTGTTTTACAAAAGAATTAGTAGAGTTTTCTTTGTGGGCTCAATACCAAAGGCACCCTCTGGAAAGATCTTGAGGAAAGACCTCAGGGCCAGGCTCGCAAACGATCTTGCTATTTTGGGTTAATTTAATTTAAATGTTTTATTGTAAGGCTCACCCATGCAATTTCATTGTAAATATGAGGGCCCAACGTTAATTTGGACTCAATGCAATGGCGCCCCCCATTAAGCAGGAGAGAAAATGCATTTGGTACTAATATGTATTTTCTTAATTGAAAGACCCAAAAATCCTGCTTTTGTTTTATTGTTTTGTTATGGAACTTCAATAGTGAAATATATCTATTTGTGTAGTGGTACAACTTATTCCAAGTTGTGTTAATAAGTTAGGTTGAAAATTATAATAAATATTTATAAAATAAATAATTATTATATAATTAATTATTTAATGTAATTGATTATTTATTTTAGTAAATAAGATTTTTTTATTTAAATAAATAGAAAATACAATTTATTTTTTAAAAAATAATTTAAACAAAAAACATAAAAAATTACTTATTTTATTAAAATAAATTATTATTTCACTTAATAAACTATTCTAATATACTAAAGTAGTGTTTGCTCACACACGCCGTTATATTAAATGCATTATTAGTTCATATCAAAATTAAATGCATTATTAGTTAACCGAATATAAGTATAAAATGTAAACGTAGAAGTAAATGGCAATGAATTGTATTGATTATTTTGTACCAACTATAGTACTGTAGTACGTCCTTCCCCGTCGTCATCTGAAAGCACCTCCCAACTGAAAGCAGGAAAGTGATAGTATAGACTATAGTAACCCAACTTTCTTTTCCTCTCACGCTCAAATCTTTCAGTCCCACAAACCTTCGCCAAAATGGAAGAGCAACAGCCCCACCATGACTTCATTTTTCGTTCCAAACTCCCGGACATTTACATCCCAACGCACCTCCCTCTCCATACTTATATTTTTCAAAATCTCTCATTATTCAAAGGCCGTCCCTGCCTCATCAATGCCGCCACCGGCGGGACCTTCTCCTACGCCGCCGTCGAACTCACCGCGCGCAAAGTCGCCGCCGGTCTCAACAAACTCGGCATCGAGAAAGGCGACGTAATCCTCCTCCTCCTCCAGAACTGCACACAATTCGTCCTCGCATTCCTCGGCGCCTCCTACCGCGGCGCCACCGTCACCGCCGCCAACCCCTTCCACACTCCAGAGGAGGTGGCCAAGCAAGCCGCGGCGTCCAACTCCAAACTCATCATAACGCAAGCTTCCTACGTGGACAAAGTCAAGGATTTCGCGACAGAATACGACGTTAAAGTGATGTGCATTGACGCGGCCCCGGAAGGTTACCTGCACTTCTCGGAGTTAACGGAGGCCGACGAGACTGAAATTCCCGCCGTTAGTATTTCACCAGACGACGTCGTTGCGCTGCCGTATTCGTCTGGCACGACTGGGCTCCCGAAGGGAGTGATGCTAACGCACAAGGGACTCGTTACGAACGTGGCGCAACAGGTTGACGGAGAGAACCCTAATTTGTATTTTCGGAGCGACGATGTGGTTTTGTGCGTGCTTCCACTTTTCCACATTTATGCGCTGAACTCTATTTTGCTCTGTTCCCTTCGAGTAGGTGCCGCTGTTTTGGTGGTGCCGAAATTTGAGATGAAGACATTGTTGGAGTTGGTCCAGAAACACAAGGCAAGCATCGCGCCGTTTGTGCCGCCCGTCGTTTTGGCGATTGCAAAGAGAGCTGATTTGAATCGATACGACTTGTCGTCGATTAGGGTGATTATGTGCGGTGCGGCACCCATGGGTAAGGAACTTGAGGATTCTGTGAGGGCCAAACTTCCCAACGCCATACTCGGACAGGTAATTAGTATTAATGTAGGAATGAATAGCTGTAGTGTGTAGACATTAATAAATAAATAAAGTCGATCGAATCATGCAGGGTTACGGAATGACAGAGGCAGGGCCAGTGCTATCAATGTCCTTGGCGTTTGCAAAGGAGGCAATGGAGGTGAAATCAGGTGCGTGCGGGACTGTAGTAAGAAATGCGGAGATGAAGATCCTTGACCCTCACACGGGTGCTTCACTTCTTAGGAATCAACCTGGTGAGATTTGCATCAGAGGCAACCATATCATGAAAGGTTTTCTTTTTTCGCTTTCCCTGCCCTCTCGATCACCCAAACAAACCAATGAAATGTGCTTCACTCCACTGATCTTTCCGGAAAAAACTATTTTTAAAAGGGAGTATTAACTTCAGAATTACCTCCAAAGACAATCAGTAAAAGATTCCAAAAATACTAGGAGTATTACCTAACTGTCATTTTAATTAATTAGTTATATTATTTATATAATAAATTCAAAAATCATCTTTTTATTATTAACAATACTCTAGTTTGATATATTTTTCATTTTCTATCTTTCAAATTTTTACAATTTTTTTTATATATAAACATTTATGCACAAACAATTTCTTTTAAATACCCTTAATTATATAAAGAACTTTGCAAAATTGTAAAATTGGTTTATGAATTGGTAACCTGCTCCGTGAAAACTGGTTAATTAACACATGTCTTTAATACTACTGTATAATTATACTTTCTCCGTCTCAAATTGAATTATATTAATTGATGTTTTTAATTTTCAATAACATATTTAAATATACAATTTGTTCTTTTTGAAAGGTTATTGTCTTAAAAGACTTATTAATACATTTATTAAAATTGTTCTCTGATAAATATTATTATGAAGATTTAAGTATCTTCCTTGTGATCATTATCAATAGTAAACAAAAGCACAAATCGAAGCGTGACAAAGTTGAGTTTATATATATATATATATATGGTTACAAACAGACACGAATTTGCTAGTAACCTCGAACAACCAAATTTTATTTTTATATAATTGAGTTTATATATGATTTCAAACAGACACGTTATAATAAAAATATAATCGAAGATAGTACGTATTTTATAAGATACCTAAAAAAAACATATTATTTTATTTTATTAAAGTTTATATAACATTAATTTAAGGAGTACGTACGACGAATGCATGAGTTGTAGTACTTAGTTGTGTCATGTTGGGTTAGGTTATCTAAATGATCAAGAGGCCACAGAAAGAACTATAGACAAGGAAGGATGGTTGCATACAGGCGATGTTGGTTACATTGACGACAATAATGAGCTTTTCATCGTTGATCGGTTAAAGGATCTTATTAAATACAAAGGATTCCAAGTTGCTCCAGCTGAGCTTGAAGCCATCTTAATTGCTCACCCAGCCATTTCTGATGCTGCTGTTGTGTCGTAAGTTCTTTTGTTACCATATGTTTATTTTGATCATATCCTGTTTAGTTAATTTTCTCTATTATGATCACATTGATTTCAGCATGAAGGATGAAGTTGCAGGAGAAGTTCCTATTGCATTCGTTGTACGATCACATGGTTCTAAGATCTCTCAAGATGAAATCGTGCAATACATCTCCAAGCAGGTAATTTAATTTTGGTTTGGCTTTCAACACCAACATATTACATATATGAATAAATTAAATTTATTCTACTTTCCTTTTGTTTTGCTATGAAAGTTTCTACCTGTGTCAGGTTGTGTTTTACAAAAGAATCGGCATGGTTTTCTTTGTGGACTCAATTCCGAAGGCTCCTTCCGGAAAGATCTTGCGGAAAAACCTTAGGGCGAGGTTCTGAGCCCTTTCTCACATCATGTGAATATGGGGGCCTAAAAACAATTGCTACAGCTATAGTACATACCATTTATTGTATGGTTATAATATAATAAAGTATAGAAATAAATTAATATTAAATACTCAACTCACGTGTATCTAGTATTTATTGGGCTTGCAGTCTAGATATGATCAGTGTTTAAAGTTGTATGCCCATACAAGAGCAATGGATAAGGCTAGCTGCACCCTTTTAGAGATATGCCGGCCCACCTTCAATACAAATATAAGAAATAAAAAAAAAATGTGACGAAAGAAATGACGCTACTGTGACTAAAATAGTACAAATCCCAAACAGTGGTAGGTGGATTCGGAAACGACAAATTGCGACTGACGCGTGTGTTTGGTTTTATTTAATTAGAAAACAGGTGAAATAGTGTAAAATGACTTGTATTATCATTTAATTATAGTTTATTATTATATATGATAAATTTATTAATTTTATAATAAATGTATTAAAAATTATATCAACAATAATTTTAAATTGAGTAACCGTATAAATTGATTTTATACCATTAATTACATGTTCATTGTACTCTTATTACGGTGCCATCAATTTAGCAAAAATGTTTTTCTAACATAATTCTTATGAATTTAAGGTGATGCACAGACACACTCGATTAACTTTCCTCGAAAACACACTCAAGTCTCAACAAGCGCATGCCGGTACTCTTGATTAAAAATACACGCGAATTATGTGGCAACAACAACAGGCATAGGTTTGGTGAGAAAGGGATAGACAGAGGATAATGTTATTTTATTTATAATAAAAATTAAACCTATAACATAATAGTATATTCTATAAAAAGAGAGAAAGATAAATAAAATAATTACTATAATGAAAAGAGATAAAATCAAATTATAAAATATTATTATAAATACAACATTATTCGTAGATAAATGATATAATAGTTTCAGCGATTGAATGATAACTTTATACTAAGTTAAATTAAACAAATAAATATTTTTAAATCATCAAAACATAATCTAATTTTTTTTTAAAACAGTTTCTTGATAAGAATAATAGTAAAAGAATTCAATAGAAATATTTTGTCGGAAACCATGATGAGTTATATACTACTTGTATTAAAACAAAATTAAGGTAGGAATGTACTAGTAATACTTTTCTTTTCTTTTTTTACCTATAAAAAATGTAGTATTTTTCCTTCTTTTTTTTTATTCATCAAACAATGTTTTTTTAAAGAGGTCAAACAACGTTTGAAAAACATAAATTAGCATTTTTCTACGGTTTATTTCCCTTTTCATTTGTCCATTTTTGAAAAAAAATATATTTATTTATTGCAAACATTAAATGATTAAAAAAATATTAATTATTTTTTCAGTTATGTTTTTTCCACACCTATCATAAATTTGAAAGAAAAAACAGTGGAGGTCATAATAGAAAGTTAAAAAATAATTTTAATATAATTGAATATATTAATTACATTATCTAATAGACAAATAGAAATGATTAAAGAGTTAAAATGATTTTTGCTTGATATAAAATTCATTAATAAAAACATTATTTTAGAAATAATTAATAAATAGTTTATTATAATGCTAATTCAAGAAACTAAAGTTGAAGACTCCTAAATCCATCCTTATCTCCGAAAAAAAAGTAAATCCATCCGGATTATGTGAGTTTTTATTAATTAGTTATTTTTAGTCATGTACTAATTAATTGTTAAAAGGATTCATCTATCTATTATATTTATTTATTTTAGTGGGCACTAATCTTTTGACAATATAAATATACATTATTATTTTTAAGCAAAACACATTGAAATGTCAATATAATTTTTTATATTAACAATATTTACACGTTAATAATTTTATAAACACTATTAATAGTATTATTAATTAAAACAATAATGTATCGTTAAATAATTATTGTACTTGTAATAAATACACAATAATTCCATATTGATCCAATTTTGTCTTTGAATATAATGCACAAAAAGATTTGTCCATAATAAATTAAAATTTGTCATACTGTCAAGTTCTGTTTTAACGTTAGTATTTATGTTACATTTTTGAATTAATTTGTTAAAAAAAAAATGTCACTCGAATTATTAATTCATGAAAAATGCAATTAAAAAAATTTATAATTTATTGACAAATAAATCTTTAAACAATATCATTTAATTTTATTATGGAAGAAATCTAGTGACATGACTAATATATCACACTTTTTACATATTCATGTATTAAATTTTAATGAGCAAATTACTCTTGAGATTTGCTTCAATTACACATGTTCACATTCCTTTTTTATCTCAACATGAAATCCTATAACTTTTGGAATCTCATTACACTTGTACTCTCTTTATTGAAAACGGAGTTAACTTTGTTAACTTTTTATGTCATATAATTGATACATGACTTTTATAATATTATTTTCACAAAAAATATACTTATATTTTTTTTTTTATCATAAGGGGTGCGCGTATAATGTATTAAAAAGTTTAGGGGATACATGTAATGATTTTAAATGTTAAGGGATACATGTGTGATGCATTTAAAAGGTTAAGGATACATGTGTGATAAGTTTAAAAAGTTAAGGATATATGTGTTAAAATGTTAAAAGTATTTTCACCATTTTTCAAACCATTTCAAGAGGTGTGCCTGTAATGTATTAGTTGATATTTAAAAGTTTATATATATATTAACTAATAGTTATTTGATAAATGGGGATAAGGATACAAAATTGTCTTGTTAATAGTCTTAATAACTAATAAGTTCGAGAAATTATGGAAATGATGTTTTTAACATTCTCACACATATATCCTTCCACTTCTTAAATTCATCACTCATGTATCTCCTGACCTTTTAAACTCACCACAGATGTATCCCTTACCTTTTAAATGCATCACACATGTACCCTTTAACTTTTAAACGCATCACACATGTGTTCCTTAACTTTTAAAATCATTACACATATCCTTCGAACCTTTTAATATATTACATGTGCACCTCCGATGTTTAAAAAATGAAGATAAAGACATTTTTGAGAAAAAAATATTATAAAAGTCATGTGTCAACCACATGACATAAAAAGTTAATAAAGTTAGTGTAATGAGATCTCAAAAATTATGAGATTTTCTGTAGGGATAAAAAAATAAAGAGGTGCATGTATAATTGAAACAAACCTTATTGCTATAATTTGCTCAATTTTAATGTATTATCTTTTAAAGACGAATCTTATTAATCTATAAACATATTACACTTTCAGAGACAAAATTGACTAATTACCATATTATTAATTTTAAAAATTAAAATTTATAAATATAATAAACGAATACACAAATTTAAATCCTCATTAAAAATATCCTTAAAACCCATTAATTCTCCTTTTCCCAATATCTAATAGTAAATGTGCATGTGCATTTAAAATTTACTTTTTTTTTTTTTTATTAAAATGGTCCAATATTTAATACTCCAAAGTGTGATTCATTGAATAAATAAAAATTTTATTACATACTTTCCTATTTATAATATTCAAATTATAAGTTGTTTTTTTTTTTTTCATAAGACTCAATCTATAATGTTTATTGCTTGAATTGTTTTTAGACTAAATTATCACAATCAAAAGAATAGAGAAATTATGATATATATAAATTTATGACAAATTTATTATTATCAACTAAATTAATTACTTTTTTTTTTTTTACTATTTTGCTGGAAAAAGTAATTAAATAATAATAGATATTGTATTATCAAAAGTTTCCTTATATAGAAAAAATGCATTAAAACTATCGAAGTTTTGCTCTTTTATGATTATGTACTTAATGAGATTTGTTAATGTGTTTTTATTTATTTATTTATTTATAAGATCCTAATTAAAAATGATGTTTTTTTTTTTTACTTAAAAGAGATTTGTTGATGTGTACGGTATACTTATTTGATTTTTTTTTATGAAGTAAATTAGCAAATTCAAAATTAGGTGACTTTTTTATTTTTTTGAGTATTAAGTATTTTTTAAAGGAAATCAAAATTGTAAGTCATTTTAAAAGAAGTGAATATATATTCGCAAATCTCATAAAAAAATGTTAATACACACCTATTTTTTGTTTGTTTGAAAAATACATTAATGAATTAATCATGACCATAACTTACTGATTAACATCCACATTCTGAAAAAAATAAAATAAATAGAGAATGTAAAATCCTATACCTAGTATATGTCGGATTAATCGAAGTAAAATGTGATAATTACTTAAATAAAACAACAGACTTGTAAAGTTAACATTAAAAAAAGCAAAAAAATAAAATAAAATCAAACATAATATTAAAAATATCTTTACTCTTTCTACCTAAACTGTAATAATATTGAATTCATAGAAAATAAAAACATCCATACAACAAACATTTCCATCCAAAGTATCTGGCAAGTGTCCATGTCTCACCAACTCCCAATGTACCCCTAGTGCCTTGCAAACACACACACACACACACACACACACATATATATATGCTTACATGCTGGCACCACCTTTAAGCAAATAATAACTCTGCAAATTTAATTTTCCTGCACCACCAAAATTATAATGGCATCTTCTCCACGAGAATTCATATTCCGCTCCCCACTCCCCGATATTCCCATCCCCACACACCTCCCTCTCTATTCTTACTGCTTTCAAAACTTGTCTCAGTTTCACGACCGTCCATGCCTCATCGACGGTGACTCCGGCGAGATCCTCACCTATTCTGACGTCGACCTCGCCGCCCGCCGCATCTCCGCCGGCCTCCACAAAATCGGCATCCGCCAGGGTGACGTCGTCATGCTCGTCCTCCGAAACTGCTCTCAGTTCGCCCTCGCCTTCCTCGGCGCCACCAACCTCGGCGCCGTCGTCACCACCGCCAACCCCTTCTACACTCCGGCGGAGCTCGCGAAACAAGCCACGGCCACGAAAACCAGGCTGGTCATAACGCAATCCGCGCAGGTTGAGAAAATCAAGAGCTTCGCGGACAGCAGCAGCGATGTCATGGTGATGTGCATTGATGATGATTATTTTTCCTCGGAAAACGACGGCGTTTTGCGTTTCTCAACGCTCGCTAACGCTGATGAAACGGAAGCACCTGCCGTTAAGATTAACCCTGACGACCTTGTGGCGCTTCCGTTTTCTTCTGGCACGTCGGGGCTCCCCAAGGGCGTTATGTTATCGCATAAGAACTTGGTGACCACGATAGCGCAGTTAGTTGACGGCGAAAACCCGCACCAGTACACGCACAGCGAGGACGTGCTACTCTGTGTGCTGCCCATGTTTCATATCTATGCGCTGAATTCTATTTTGCTCTGCGGGATTCGTTCCGGTGCGGCTGTGCTTATTGTGCAGAAGTTTGAGATCACCACGCTGTTGGAGCTCATCGAGAAGTACAAGGTCACGGTTGCGTCGTTTGTGCCTCCCATCGTTTTGGCGCTGGTTAAGAGCGGCGAGACTCATCGCTACGATCTGTCGTCTATTCGCGCTGTTGTCACTGGCGCGGCACCTTTGGGAGGGGAACTTCAAGAAGCCGTGAAATCTCGGCTACCCCACGCCACTTTTGGACAGGTTTTATATATTTTCATTACTTTAAAAAAAAAAAAACTATTAATCAATGGTAAAACATATTTCAAAAAATATTTTCAAACCCCGTATATTTGTTCAACAACCACTAAAAAATAGTATAATAATAATATACTATATTTTTTTTAATATTTTTTCCAGAGATTGAAAACAAACAATCTCTTTCTCCTTTCCTTCTTTTTTTTCACCAACCTTATAGACATCACCATCACCGCATTTATACTTTGATGCGGAAATAAATTCTCTATGCAAAGTGCCATTATTAATGGAACTTTAATAGTTGATCGTATATGCTTTAGGCTTAATTATTCGTTCGAGCTTTTACAAAAATAATTTATTGTTTAGAGATTTATTGAAAAATAAAATTATTTTTATTTGATTATAATTATAAAAAAATATTAATTTAAAAAGTTATAAGTGCAATTTCTAGACCCTGAAAAAGTACTCTTTTTTTTTTTTAACTCTCGAAGCATCTTGTATTTTAACTTTTTAACAGACAAAACGTAGAATAAAAAAAAAACAGCACTTGTAATAATTATTATTACATTTAAATGAAAAGAAAAGTTGTCTCCTGTGATATTAAACTGAAAACGAAAAGAAGAAGAGATAGGTAATTATAATGAATTGTGACGTACAGGGATATGGGATGACAGAAGCAGGACCACTTGCCATTAGCATGGCATTTGCAAAAGAACCTTTAAAGATAAAACCAGGTGCTTGCGGAACCGTTGTGAGAAACGCCGAGATGAAAATCGTGGATACAGAAACCGGTGATTCCCTTCCAAAAAACAAACCCGGTGAAATTTGCATCAGAGGCACAAAGGTTATGAAAGGTACGTATTTATATACTATCGTATACTACATGTTAATTGCATACATTTACATATTATGACTTATATATATACCTCGTTGTTTGACTCTTTAACGCATGCATATCCTGAACATCACAGAACAATATGGTGGCGTCTCATAATTATGTTTAGCCTTCTTTTTTAAGCAATAATTATGTTTCGCCTTAATATGATAGATTTCTAATTTGACAAAAAAAAAAATCTTCCTTTTTTTTTTTTGTATGTATGTTAACTACTTACGGCTTGAGATTGAAATTTATGCAAGAAATATG
Source organism: Amphicarpaea edgeworthii (assembly GCA_014843725.1). Lineage (NCBI taxonomy): Eukaryota > Viridiplantae > Streptophyta > Magnoliopsida > Fabales > Fabaceae > Amphicarpaea > Amphicarpaea edgeworthii. The sequence goes on along the minus strand of CM026324.1, from coordinate 22,877,340 downwards.
TTACCTCCACTAATAGCGTAAAGTCATTAAATTCATAGGAATTTATGTTATTTATATCCTTTACTTCACCGGCCGTATTTAGTGATGATGCTATCATATAAACAGTGAAAAATGATAATTAACCGATAGTAGTTCTTTTATTGAGTGGTCAAATCTTTCACACGTAGTGGGTTTAAACATCTTAATCAATTGTCGTTTTCGTATTCAGTTATTAGGAAGAAATTTGGTAATTGATTGTGTTAAAATTTGTTTATGTTAATCTTTATAAAGTATATTGATTATGCTAGTCTTAAGTTTTTTAATTTGTATTATTTAAAAAAAAAATTAAATAACATGATTATTATTTGTATTTATAGTTCCTAAAATTAAGTGAACTTTTATATATATATTATAAAATATTTTGTTTTAAAGTGTAAGTGAGTTGTTGTGAATTGCGAGCTTGGTGGAGCAGAAGATTGGGTGGATTTGGTTGCTTTGGTATAGAGCACTACTAATATCATAGAGTATTTATATGGCTTCTACTTATTGGATGTGATGGGTGGATATATCTAAACAATATATAACGAAAAATACTTTTAAAAAATATAAATATATAATAACTATTTATATTTTTATTGTATTATTTAAGTTTTTTTTTCTTTTAATTATTCACTATCCACTGCTTACAAATATGGAGAGGCAAGAGTGCTCTCTCCCTAGTATATATAAAAAAATATGTGTACTACACTACTTCAACGTGTGAACTCCACAAAAATCCAGCGCCTTATAAACGTGTGAAGCAGCTTTATTCAGCCACCAACCCTCGACAATGATTTTTAGAGAGTGTTATTATGTGTATGATATGATATATAAATAAATGAGTTAATTTATTTTGAATTATATTAAAATAATTTGTCAAGTTTAAAAGTTAAATTGTTTTGGAAAAAAATATTTGTTATGATTAGTTTAAGATATATGTATATATATGTTTTTTTTAAAAAAAAATCAGTTATATACGTTCAAAATTAAAATAAAGTGTTGAATAAAATCCTAAAAGAATGTGATTTTATTTTTATATAAAAAAGTATTGCGCGTGCGCACTAGCAATTACTCCACTGTGTTTACTGTTAAAGGAGGCATGTCGCATGCGATACTGTAATCATATATCAATTTTTAACATTTTATAACATAACAATAATAATAAAAAAAAAAAACAGTAGCAGCACTTGCATGCTTATATTTTCGATAGCCGTGTTGATATGCCTCCCCTCCCATATTATAGGTGAGATTTTTTTGCTGACAATTCGAATTAAATTAATTTCCTGTATTGAAGCTTTATTAACTCATTTTGTTTTGAAGCTAGTAAATTGTCTGTGTTGAATTACTTTGGAAAATTAAATCTGAAGTACATCTAAGTAGATGTTTGTAAATTGAGTTTACAAAAACATTCCCAAGTTTTGTTTCTTTATAGTTGAGTTTTCAATCAAATCTTTACTTTCTCAATCATCTTATATGGTTTAAAAATTCATAGTCTCCTTTATTTTACCCTCCTTGACAGTTGTTGAAACTTGTAGTAGTAAAGAAATACCCACCAAAATGGAATAATTACTGCACACCAAATGCCAAAATGTCAAAGCACTTGTGCGATCATATAACAAGATGGAATCATGAAGGCGTTAATATAAAACAAATTCCCCAAATAGTTGGTAATGGTACTTGGTAGTTCTAACTTCTAAGTGAAAGTTGAAATGGAAGGTTCAACTTTGTGACCAGTCCACATCATCACCTAACTCATTTCACCAGTTTTTCCCAATGACGACTTTATGTGGTCCACGTACACAAAATTATTTAGTCGTTTAGGACGTGTAAGCCACTCATTATGCTCCACAGCTACCAAAATATATTACTATAAAGTAGAGCACCTGCAATTATTACTGGACTATGAAATGTGTAATTGATTAATGCATGCTACAAAAGATACCATTACACTTTGTTAATAATATGAAAAATTAATTTTACCTTTTTACCCTAGAGGATGATATGACATGTTATGTTGAATTTGTGGTTGGTCAGGATATCTAAATGACCCAGAGGCTACTGAGAGAACTATAGACAAAGAAGGATGGCTACACACAGGAGATATTGGTTTCATCGATGATGATGACGAACTCTTCATTGTTGATCGGTTAAAGGAATTGATCAAATACAAAGGATTTCAAGTAGCTCCTGCTGAGCTTGAAGCATTGTTGATTGCCCACCCAAACATTTCTGATGCTGCTGTTGTAGGGTAAGTAATTGGTTGCCTAATATCTTTCAATCCTAACAACCTTATATAAAATAAATTCCCAACAACATTTTTGCTTTTTGACTTTTAGGTTTGTTTAATTGTCTCATTATAGATATTTTCAGTAAAAATAAAATGTGGGGATAAAAAGGCTCAACAACCTTGATTTTTCTTCTTCTGACTTTTATGTATGTTTAATTGTCTCATTAGTACCTACCTAGTAGTTATCTCTGAAAAATGACTAATATCATTGGTGTGGTTTCAGCATGAAAGATGAAGCTGCAGGAGAAATTCCAGTTGCATTTGTTGTAAGGTCAAATGGTTCTGAGATCACCGAGGATGAAATCAAGAAATACATTTCACAACAGGTTCAATTCTCTTTACCAACATAATTGGTTTCTTTTATTTTTTTCTATTAATGCTCTACAAAAAAGTCTCATTGGTTCTCTTTTGTGGTACTAATTGGTTTTATTGGGGCTAATTATAATGAGCATGTGCTTATGCATGGCAGGTGGTATTTTACAAGAGAATCGGTAGAGTTTTCTTCACGGACTCTATTCCCAAAGCACCCTCAGGCAAAATTCTGCGAAAGGTGTTAACTGCAAGACTTAACGAAGGTTTAGTGGTGGCTAATTAGGTCCATATGTGACTGAAGAAAAACGTGGCTGTTCTACTTACCCCACCACAGGCCCTTCCTGTTGTAGTTTTTGTTCCTTTTTTTTATATCTCGTTATATCAACATATATACAACAATTCATGTGTAACGATAATGTTATGTTGTATGTATGTTGTATATATTATATTGGAGACCAGACTCTGAATGAATGAATTACAGCATGAGCACATTAAAATTCAGCAAGTTGTTGCCATCTTCATACTAAATTAGTACTAAACTAAAAGTAATTCACTGCGGAGAAAATATTATAAAACACCGTATATTTAATTAGTGTAGCCTATATAAGAAGAATTTCATATTTCTACATATATTTAAAAAGTCATTCAAATCGAATGGAACTACAAGTCCTTTTGATCTTTGGATGGATGGTTTCTCTACTCAAAACCAATCGAAACTGATCATGAACAGCGCTGGATATAAAGGCTAATAGCAGTGCAAAGTCCAAATACAAAAGCTTAATAAGTCAAGGTTAATTTAGTGAAATAAGAGTTCAAGCCCATGGCCCAATCTTTCATTGTTCATGGACCACGAAAGAAAATTCGAATAAAATACAAAAGAAAAGCAAAAATGAAAAGAGAACTAATTTTGGGCCCTTACTGTTTAGGATGGTTCAGAACAAAGACTTACTGTTACTAGGTGATTAGTTAAGTGGTCAATCCTGCTCTAATATAGTATTCTTAAAAGTAATTACTCAATAATGTAAATAAAAGAGGCGCATATGTCAAACCAATTTTAATAGAATTCTTCCATTACAATCACATTTTTTTTTTTATAAAGAATTATCCTATTCAGAAAATGCCTAAATTTATAGTATACTACAGTATGTCTAACATATATATATATATCCAAATATAGTTCACTATTAACCCAGTATATATACACTTCCAACTTAGGGAGGATAGGTCGACAAAGTGGCAAGTGTTAAGTGGTAACACATCATCTTCCAATATCCAACGAGATGACTCTGTCTAATGTGGTCAACTAGCTTCACTCTTATGTCTGCCACCTATCATCATCTACTTACAAGTACTATTTCCATCTTCAATTCGACCCGCATATGCTACTCTAGTTCCATCACATGTTAGCCCTTATCTTTTTTTGATTCTATCACAACCACTACATATATACGTCCACGTTACCTATAGTCTAATACCTAGCTAGAGCTCTTAGCACAAACACATAGTTATGGTCCACGACTCCACACTTTTTTTCTAATGATTTTGCTAGATAGCTTCTTGTAACAAATCTTCCGTATAAGGCCAAAATATAAAGTCTGAGTGAGGCCAATGGTGACAGATGAATTATGGCTCTCATATTGGACGTTTAAAAGAGATACGTTTGTTTGACATAAAGTTAGTGGTGTAGTTGAGTCATGAGTGTCGACATATATATTTGTCTAACCAGCTTTGACACCAAAGTTAAACATTTCATCGATCGAGGAGGTTTCAATTCTAATGTGTGTTGAAAATTAGTTCTCTTTTCTTTTTCGAAATTTATTATAATGGAGTTGTACGTTCAAAGTTACATGTCTTTGTCCTTTCTCTCCTAGAACAGTTGGATCCTGTTACTTCTACAGAGTCACCCATGCTTGCACAGTTGAGGAATATGATTTGTACCCTTCTTGCAAACATGCGGGCTCCGAGCTCGGCTTCATGTATGTAACATTTTGTCCTTACTCACATTAATGGAATTATGCGAAAAATATATGTCTTTCATATCTCTCTTCTTGAGTTCATCTCTCTTCTTGTTCTTTCCCTCTAGTTTCAAATTTATTATGTTTAATAACCTTTCTAATTAATTAGACATTGAATTTCACCTTCTTTAATTATATATAAAAAAGAATGGAAGAATTAATAGATAGAATAGAACGAAGCATCAAAGTGAGATAATAACAAACAACAAATTGCAAATATTTGGACTTGATGATGTTCTTATTTTCCACTCTTAAATCCCATATTTAGGCTCAAAATAAAGCAGTAGTACTGCGCAACCTAGCTAGCCAAGAAGCAAAACGACAAAACGAAGAATGAAAAGAAAATGCGTAGCGCGCGTCATGAGGAGTTGCAAGTTGCAAGTGACGAGACATGTTCATTTTGGAGCTTTAATGATCGATCATGTCATAAGAAGTCACAGCTATATTAGCCATAACTAAAGTCTAAAGCTGAAATGTGTACGACAAAAAAGAAAGGATAGGAGCCATTTCCATTTGAGCACAGTAGAGGTCATTATCCACGTGGAAGCAGAAAAAGATTGTAAAAGGAGAGAGGACCCTTCTCACTTCTCATTCACTTAATTACTTATGTGAAGTATTTTGTTTACAAAGAAACCAGAAAAAAAAAAAAAAAAAAAACATAAACATGCATGCTTCGTCAACAACCTCTTATCCGAGCCTGCATGCCTTTCGCATATATTCCATATCTAAACGTGAGACAGAAGACTTTGCTTCCATCTCATCAATGTTGTCACTAGGCTATGCATGCAGTTCTCGCATGTCTCTCTTTCTCTCCCACTACAAATCTAGCTATAATCATTACCAATTAAGTTGGGCTTATTGAAAGTTTTTTTTTTTTTTTTTTTATATATAAAAAGAGTTATTTAGATGGGGTTGTTTAATTTGTTTAGGAATAGTGTTTAATTAATTAAAAACAGTCATTAAAGGTTTAATATAAAACAGTAATTTGGTATTCAGCAGAAAAAAAAAAAAAACAGTAATTTGGAGAAGTTGTACTTATTTCTGTTTTACATCTCGATCGGCACATTAAAAAGGATCATTAATGCTTCGTTTTTAGTTGAAAATATCTTGGTTGTTCAAAACTATATCTTTATAGGAAGTTTATTAAAGGTCATTTATGTGTTACAACCATCGATGATTCTCCTCATTATATATTAAAGCCAGGCAGAGCCAACTTTTAAAATTAGGAAGACGGACTTCAAAATTAAAAATTATATAATCATAAATTTATATAAAAAAAAAATCAAATATTTATAATAATATATGATTATATTATTATTTTAAATTTATTAAAACATTAATATATGAAAATATATTTAAATAATCTTTTTTAAGATTCAAGATTATAAATATTAGCCATTAATTATACATGTCAAAAAGAAATTTTATGACTAATATATAATAAAAAATAAAACTCATTCTATAATCAAATATACAAAATTTAACTAATTTTACACTAATTAAAAAAATTAATTTAATATAATATAATTTTATCAATTTATTAAAAAATAAATTTATTTCTAAAATATCTTTCATTAAAATCTGATATCATGAATAAATAAATAATCACTATATATACTATATATGAATGAATTGTTAATAAAGACTTATAAATATATTTATTTAACTTTTAAAATAGATGATAAAAGAAAAATATTATTAAAAATAAATTATATTAAAATATTTTATTTAAAATAAAAAAAAATAATTATCTCCATAGTAAATATAATAAGAAAAATAAAATATTTATCTAAAGAAAAAATATATTATTATCTTTAAAAAAATTATTATAAAAGGAGATAAAATATATTATAAAAAAAACATCTAAATATATTTAATTAATTATAATTTAAAAAATTTATTCAAATATTAATTTTTATATTATATTGTATTATATGTATAAAAAATTTAAAAATTCGGGGGCGGGGGGGGGCCGCGGGTCCAAGCTACATGTAGCTCCGCCCCTGATTAAAGCGTTCTTTCAGAAGATGATGGTGTCAAACACCTACTTTACATTAAACAAACTGTACGTTAGAAATAATCTTGAATTATCCGTTGTTAGGTGCAGAAAAAGGTTAATATTAATTTCGTGATTTTAAGAAAAATAATTTTTATTTTTTTAAAGAAAATTAATAACACGAGATGAGTGTGGATCTTAGGCATTGACCTTGACACATGCACGATGATAGATGGGCTGAGAAATCAAAATAGGTAACTTTTAAAAATAAATAACTTTGATATTATGACTTTAATATTATTAGTTTTATTTTAATATCTAAAATACTATATATGAAAATTGTATGGTGATTATTTATTTGGATCATTATAAATTGTAATATTTGAAGATATAATGGTGGTCTAGTGATGAAGAGTAGAAGAGATTGTACATTTGACTCCATTTACTAAAAATACTAATAATTAATATTTATTAATATAAAAAAACAAAACATATATTATAATGTTTGTACCCTATTAAAGAAGGAAGGAAAATTATCCATATTTATGATTATCTTTCTTTATAACTTATTTTACAATTTTCTTTGGAGTAGAAATAACATAGACTTCTTTTTCTTATAAAATTTTGTTTTCATACTATTTTTTTAAAGCGGGAGGAGGAAGTTTTATATAATGCCCGCGCCAATGTCAGAAATCTTTTTAGTATTTATTTAGTCAGTAAATTTAAAATTTAGAGGTTGATATAATGCTATTTTACTAGATCAAGTATACAGTCATTGTTATTAGAGATTTATTTATTTTTATTAAAACAAATGGGCCAAAACCTGACAAAATTGGCACCCAAGAGAGCCTGTAGTTCAATACGAAGACAATCCGTACTCCGTAGCATGAAATTCCGGATACTTAAAAAATGGTACAGTTTGGACCAAAAAAAAAAGTTCAATTGGAAAAAACGAAGTTCAATTGGTAATTCAATCTACACCCGTATTCCCTTCTGATCAAAGGACACGTAAAGAACACACATACCTTGTCGTAATTCATGTTTAAAGTTTAAACGGTGCATCTTAACACTCAGCTAGCTTAGTAACAATAAAACATCAATAAAAAACATTTTGAAAGCTGAGAGCTGGGTTGCCAAAATTTTACAGTTGAACATGTTGAAACCAATATCAGTTATGGTATCTATAATGCATTTGGGTGTATAATTTTAGGAAATTGTATATCTTTCTAGTGTTATAGTTTCTGCATATTTCTATGTAGAAAGGACAAATTTCAACTTTTGGATAAAATGAAGACTACCTAATTGGGATCAAATGGAGAAAGGAATTAGGAAATAAGATATAATCACACATTCTGGAATTCAATTTGGTTATATATAGGTTTGAATTCAATTTAAAAAGTGCCAACTTCTCATACCAGTTAATTATTATACATCTGCGCGTATGATAATGTTGAAAGTAATTAATCTTAAAAACCTATTTTATACTAGCGCAAGAATTGAACATTTTTTTTTTATATATTTATGAAAAGTACATTTTTTTGGTATAATACATACATCATCACAATAGCAGTGGTTTGTTATCACGGTCATGTTATAGTGTCTTAATAAAGAACTGAAGTTGCAGAGATTAGTGCAGTTGTGTAACATGTCTACCAGACAATCTGAGTTTAATTAAGATTAAGCTGCATATACATGGAACCTAGTTATGATTAATGTAGGTTTGTTAAAGTACGAAGGGAAACATCCCATTTGACTGAGCGGATATTGTTTAGTTTTGCACAAGAATTAATGTTTACTTAGCTTCGGAATCTTAAGACCAAGTAACTGATACGGCAACAAGACGTAGTTTCTTGGTTCATTCTGTGTCTGTGATTTGCAGACAAGCCTGTCCGCAATGATAGCCGATGACAAGATCGATTATGATCCCTCAATCATGTTTTACCATTAAATTATTGAAGCCTAGCCATTCTGTGATGGGGATTTTGTGCTATATATAACAAATATCAAATACTCTACTTGTGTAGGAGGATGGGTCCAATTTAATTTCTATGCTACGCAACAATATTTTTTTATAAAATTATATTATTTACACAATGACTTTTTTTTTTTTTTTTTTATCATACCCTTTTCTTTTTATTATACAATTTTTTGTATAAATAAATCATGTAAACTTAATGTGTCATTTTATAATTCCATCTCCCATGTGCTTGGTCCAGTCAACAAATTTGTAAAATAACTAAACAAGGGTGGGAAGGAAGGAGAGAGAAAGGAAGATAGAAAAGTAAGTTTGGTCCTAATTAATAATGGCATCATGCCAAAGCCAGAGTAGAGCTAGAACTATTGTTTCTCCATTCTGGCACTGACTATAGTTGATGAAATTGAAGGCAGAGTCATCAATACAGATTCAATATATATAGTCAGGTCTGTAACTGTTAGTACAGTACTTAGTAGTAGTAGTAGTGTAGTAGTGCTGTAACGTCACAGACGATTAGAGAGATGGATCCAAAGGAACCAGTCGAAATTCACTACATATCGGCATTTAGCTAGGTATTGTGTACAAGTCACCCTGCCTTTTGTATTGCTTTGATTCTTTTCAAAGTCAGGATGTAGGGTCAAAGGTAAAATCATAGAGTTATTAGAAAATAAATCAAATATTGAGATTATTATAAAATATTTACACGTATTTAACAAAAGTTGATGTTGTTAAATTTATTTGATTAAATTTTTTAATCAGCAAGTATAAATATGATCGAACATCACCCTTTAAAAGTTTTTTTTTGGGGGGGGGGGGGGGATCCGCTAACTGGCAAGTAATTGCGTGCTTTGTATTGGGTTCGAAAGGTAATAATGCACGTTTTGTAAATTCAATTAACATCAAGTAGGGGGAAATATGGATTATTGGTAGGTCTGCCATTATTGACTGAATACAACCAAATTGAGTAGCATTTGTACTTATTATATATATGATGTACATACATGGACAGACTGATCAATATACATCACTTGATTATTCTACATATAGCTAGACTCGTAATTCATATGAGCTATGGCACAATATATGCTTGAATATTAGTTAATAAATCTAAGCCGGCGATTTCGTTAAAATGAGTTAATTGTCCAATCCTCTATGGACAGGTAGTGCCATGGTGGAACATAGGCATAGTACGGCCCTTGGTTTAAGACAAAAATGTAAAAAATAGTCTCCAATCATGTTCATTGTTTAGTCGAGTCAAGTTGGTTTATCTTGCCCATTTTGTAATTCCAAAATTGGAACATTGATGGAACACTGCATGATTTGAGTTTAAACTCGTTGTTGACAAGGGGTCACTGCAATGCTAGTTATATGCTTGTTCACTCATTTTCAAAGACAGAAACAAAGTTAAAATACAAAAAAAAAAAAAAAAAAAAAAACCTGATTAATCTTCTCTTCTTTGTGGGTTTCATACGGGGTAGGTACCCCATAACATTATTTTTTGGCCATCGACCGACAAAGGATCCAAACTCTGCCATTAATGAAGGCGACAACCTCTTTGATTCTCCATTGATCTTGCAGATACATGTCCCTCTATCACTCAATATACTATGCAGGAACAGTGAACCTTTGAGGCTCTTATATTACATAAAGATCCTCTCTCACCCCCACTTCGTAGCATATATCCTTTGCTCTCTGTTGCTTTCTTTTCCACACCCATACTACACTTTGAAGTTTTAAGTTTTAACCACTACCACTACCCTGTAGCTAGTATACCATCTTTCTTTCTTTTGTAGAGAGAGATAGCCATGAATTTCCACAATACCAACAATACTTCTCTTCACCTAATTAGCCAAGCAGATGATCATGTGAATCATCATCTGAACCTAGATCTTCTTCTTGAGCCTTCTTCTTCTTCTTCATCTTCTCCTTCACCTATTAGTCCGGTTGAGCCGCGTATATTCTCATGCAACTATTGCCAGAGAAAGTTCTATAGCTCTCAAGCGCTAGGGGGTCACCAAAATGCTCACAAGCTTGAGAGGACACTGGCCAAGAAGAGCAGGGAACTGAGTTCAACCATGCAATCGGAGCAAAGATCAAACTTCACTGCTTCTTCACACCATCTTAGTCGTGCTCTTGGGGACCAAGGACAAAGTTATGTGAGGCTTGGTGGAAGAAATGAGGAAGGAGTTTCTTCTTGGTCAAGGGGTTACACTGCTGAACATGTTCAGGAGGATATTGGCCAACTTGACTTGTCCTTAAGGCTATGAATTTTCAATATTGAAAAATCTGTCATCTATATATGTCATCTTTGCTTCTATATATGAGTGATATGAATATAATATGAATTATGAACCATTATAAATTAGTTTCTGATTATTAATGTAGCAAACAATGCCCCAGTGCAGCAGTGAGAGGGGCTAGTTAGCGCTAGTTAATTAGTTAGGGGTGTGTGGGGGAATCAATCGTGTAACAAATTGAAGTGAGACTTTTTACAAGTTCAGGATGTGCTAGTGCCATTTTATTTCTTTATAAGGTAAATGGGAAGCTTTATTCCAGGTTACATAGGTTACTATATATGTGATTGTGGCTATCTTTATGGTTTACTTTGTACGTTTTTTGTACTGTAAGAAACTAAGAATGGCAGTATATCTATTATTGAAATCTGAGACATTTTTAAGAGAGAAAATAAGTCAATCGTTTGATAAAATAACATGGCGGAATGCAACAAGAAATATTCAATATTGGCCACAGAAGACACTAGTCACTAGTGTAACTAACTCTTTATCAGAAACCAGGCTAAGATTTGCCTTAGACTGAAAATTTCCATGCAAAGTTTTATGGATGGCTTTCCATGCCACAATGCTTGTTAATATGCATATAACATGAAAGCGTAGAAGATGCACAGTTAAAAACTTGAACCTATAATGGTATAATTATGGAATCATGTTGCAGTACTATTGCCGACTGCATATATACTTGTGATTTTATGCAGCAAGTGTCATTTAACCCACTTTCCTTAGGTTTCTGCACCCTAGCTTATTACATGCAGTCTGAATACAGTTTCTGAAAGTGGAGTATCTCACATGGTATTGTTGGTGGGAAATTAAAGTTTCCTATGTGCAATAAATAAGTTCCTTAAAAGTAATATGTGCATTTAATTATTGACACAAGTACTGTCTCCTTCAGAAAGTCGTTTATAGTTCCCGACATGCAATTCTTTCTCGATTCTGGAAAACGAAAATGTATCATTTTCCTTGGCTTTGCCACCAATTTACACCCCAACAAGAGCTTAATAAAGAAAAAGGATAAACTTAACCAAATGACTAATAAGCTTCTAATTAGTATGGTTTCTTCCGACATTGAAAGGGCTTGAACTGATGAGCTTATTAAAATCCCCAATTGCTTCAAAACAAGAAAATAAAAAGAATTCTTCTATATCCTGACGAACAAAATACAAGAGACATATCTATCGATGAGCTTCATTTTTCTTTTGGTATTAACTACAAGTATCCTACACTGAAAACATTATTACTCAAGTGGGTAAGATCATTATGCGCACGCGATAAATTTCTCTCTTCAAATACTTATTACAGTGACATATTTAAGATTCGAATTTGAGACTACTAAATAAGTGTTAGAACAATTTCATGATAGTTGATTCAGAAAATAATCGCCTTCTGTAGTGGTCCTTCACCTGACAATTCATCCAGACTATAGCCATCTTTATCACCGGCTTCTTATATTGGACATAAAAGAATAAATGGTATTTATTTTGGGAGTTAGAGTGGAATTTAATTTAATACTCTGGTAAATAGAGTTATTGTCATGGAGTTGAAAATTCGTACAAACAATTAGTAAGTGAATTAATTATTTGCATCTTTTTAATAGGCAATATCTTCGTTGATGTCAAATTCATTGTTTACTAGATCGAGAAGCAGGGCCATTTCGCATTTTGGTACACATAAAGTTGTAGACTTCGTGCTTCAACAAGTGTGACAAGTTTCAACCGTGTGCACTGGATGTGCTTTCCATTACATCACGTTGAGTACAGGAGGTATATTATTATTGGATTGCTTTCAATTAATTACTTGTGGATGTGCTGATGTCGTACATTCTGCTCGTTGAAAGAATATACATCACGATCTCATTTTTCTTTTATGCCAAAATCAGTTGTTTTAAGAGTAATTAGTTTTGTATTTGACAAAATATATATATATATATATATATATATATATATATATATATATAATGGTTTTAATTTAAATATATTTGCAATGTAAAGGTTTGTAACGTATAAGATTTGTTGTTTTTATAATAGTTTAATGATTATATATTCATTGTGTAAAATTATTTTATATTATTATTTAATTGTAAGTTATTTTTTATATGATTTTTTAAAGTAATCATGTAAAAGTTAATAAATTTATAAATTTATAATATATGGTGAGTTATAATTGAGCGGGATGTAAAATAAAATTTCATGAAGTTCGGTCAAATTTAGAATGGGAAAAGATTTTTTTAAATTTAAATGTCGTATGATAGTTCACTCATTTAGACCAAACATATAATAAAAACAATAATGCGTCTCCACGTAGCCTTTGCTCAAGTGAAGCTAAATCTACATGAGTTCATTTTTATTATTATTATTATTTACTTGCGTTCACTTCGTAGTTTGTATATACAATATTTCAAGTAAAATAATGATTGATCCCAGAATTTGTTTGATGAGTTAGGGTTATGGTCATGGGTTGAATGAGTTAAAAATGTATGATTTTTTCTATTACAGATATTTTTCGGTCTACTTGACCCAAAAATTCGTCTAAATATTGCGATTATGTGATTGTTGTTTGTTTAAAGTGTTTTCATACCTGGGATCAAACACACGTAATGGTAGCCCGAGCATGATTGAGGTGAGTGACGTCGAAGATTCTATTTTTAAAGGGATATCAAATAAATTATTTGGTGTGTACAAATAATAATTTTTTAAAAATATTTAATTATTTTTCTAATGCATATATAAGTATAACTTATAGAATAATATCAATTATTTATATTATTGTTGCATCTTCTACAATATTTTTTTAAAAATTAAAATTGTTAAAATGTTATATACCATTTATTATGTCAATAGTAAATTAAATAGTCTTTCATTTTTATTGAAAATAATGTTTTAAAGATTCTTGAAGGACATTAAAATTATTGATGATTTTACAAAAAAAAAAAATATAAGAATAATATTCAAATGATTAGAATGACATTATTTTTTTCAGTTTATTCTGGACATCCAAATTTTGAAGGCTGATCTTGAATTTGGAAATTCCCGTTAAATATATCGTCTCCGAAAAAAAAAATTATAATGGTAAGAAATGCTTGCTTCAACCTTGTCATAATTACTCATGATAATGGTAAAGGAAATTGGAATTACGATGGAGGTGCAAATATATATGTGCAGGGACTTAAAATGTCAAATGAAGAAGTTGAATGGATGATTAGTAAGTAAACCAGACAGGGATTGTTGCTAAGTACTACTTTTGAAAACTCTCTAAGTGGGTTCGATACGGTCGGCCATAATAATTTCAAATTTCCAAGTTATAGAGTTGTGAGGGGCCATGTTAGCTAGGTGTCTCTTTAAGGTTGTAATCCATCCTAAGTAGCATGCACACATAGATATATAGTTAATTCATAATTCATATATTATTGTGGTCCATAGATCCTTGACTATTAGTCCTTACGTCCTCGACTTGGTCCTGTGGTGGGGCACACACACACTCTTAATTTGTTACTTGCTTAATCAACCACTTATCATCATTTCATTGTTTAAGGTAGAGGCCCAGTTTGCTATTGTTTCCTTTTTTTTCACCGGTTTAGCTATAATGAAGCAACAAATTCAGTGTCTTTCTTGTTCCAGTTAAGCTACCCCCTCAAGTGCGTTGTGGACTTTAGCCTTTTTAAATCACTTACTACAGAAACTTTCTCTTTCAACGTTCCTGTGAAGATGCTGATATTTGATCGATCATAGTTTTATTTGTCATGTATTTATCTGTTAAATTAGAAAGTCTTCTTCTCCATATTTGGCTTGTATGGGCAACTATTTATTTTAATTATAAACTTTAAATTAGTACTTAAAATAGTCACGCACACATACACACAGTGTTTATTGGATTGATTTAATTAGATGTATGGCAAAATTGAATCAATTGAGTTTATTCTGTTCAGATTTTTAGTTATATAATTTTTACTAATTTGATTAAGATCGAATTAATTTAAGTTAAAAAATAATTTTGATAACTTAACAGATTATAATTTATTTAATTTATTTTTCAAATGATTTTTTTAAAGGAAGTGAAAAAACTAATTAATTCAGTAAACAATCCAATCAAACTAATTTAATTGGTTTAATGTTTATAATTAGATTCATGAAGTCTTACAAGAGAGTAATAACTAATAATGCACTCTAAAGTTATAATTATAATTATTACTGACATCAATTTTAACATATAAAGTTTAATGATCATACAATGTAATTATAAAATTAACTTTTAAGATACAATTTAATATTCATATAATTTCATTATACAATAATTTTATAGGATTAATAAGTAATATCTTTTTAATGATTTTTGAAATATTTCTATAAAAGATCATCAATAAATCGATAGACTTGGAGCATGAGTGCATTATCATTAATTATAAAATTTTTTTTTATCATGAATTAATAATTTTTTTCCGCTGAATTTTTTTTGAGGGAATATTAAACTCAATAAGTACATTTAAATTTTACTCATACAACTGTCACCAACTCAAGACAGTAATTTGAACCATATGTTAAATTTGCTAACCGCCTTATGTTATGGAAACGTGTTTGGTATACTTTGGGATAATGTTTTCATTTCAGCAACACTGTTTTGGGGAGGTTTTACTGAGGTCTAAAGGAACTAATTAAAGCCTGTTATGTGAAACAAAGACGAAGCAATGCAATTTAACACGTAACGGACACTAAAAGTTTAATTGCCTTTCACAAGTGTGGTGCTGGATCAAAGAAAGCTGTATCCAACAAGCAACAACTTAAAGCCATGTCAAAGTGATTCCACTTTGATTAGTATGTCATTATCGTTTAGTTTGCATGAACCGTGTTACTTCATGTGAACATAATTATATATGTTCCTCGTGTTTCCGTTTCCTAGAAGATTTTGTTTCCTTTAATTTCCATCAGATTTAAAGCTTTTTAGTTTAATAGATACTTCATCTTGCATCATGCATAGTATATCATATTTATATCAATTATTGACTCGATTAAAATATTAGGTCATTAAATTAAGGTTAATTCGATAAGTCACTAGTTGACTTATATGATTTGGTCTATACTAAAAATAAATAAATTATAATATATAAACTTATACACTTAAATATTTAATGTTTAACAAAATTCAATAAATTCAAAAATATAATTATGATTGATTAAATTTTTTGAAACACATGTATTTTCAAAATTTAACATATACCAATAAATAGATAATTTAAAATGTATTATACTAATATATATGAGTAGCAAATTCATTGAAGTTATAAGATTTAACAAAACTTATTTTATTTAACACACTACAATTATTTCATTTATCTCATTATTTTTTATATAAAAAATAATAATTTTTAAACTAACAAGTGTAATTTGCTTGAAATGAAATAAATACAAGTTTTATTCATAAATAACTATGTAAGTTAAGAAAAATAAGTTAAAATGAACCTGACAATAATTTTATCATTTTCAATTTTAATAAGAAAATCTAAATATTAACTATAGAGTATAAATTGATTTATCTTATATAAATAATTTTGTTTAAATATAAAAAAAATAAAAAATAAAAATACATGACTTGTGGAGTCAATCAAACCACCATGTTACTATTTTGACACCTAGTTAAATCGAATTGAACCAATTCAAATTTGATCAAATATATTTTTGGTTCGATTGATAACTCAGATCAATTAAATATTTGAATTCTGATCCAACGGATTGACCCGTGATTTGAAAACCAGTTGGTTAATTTTAGAAGATACAAAAATCATTAATATCAAATTTGTTTTTGAAAGGAGTGAATTATGTGCATTAGATCAAATCTTAAAATAAAAAGATAAACTCAAGTGACTTTTTAGTAAACATATGAATGATATGAGTTGTTTTTCTCTCATCTCATAAATAGGATCGGGTGTTGATGAACCACAATGAATCAATGATAGGGGCTACAAGGACCGCAAACAGCAATAAAAAGCCCATAAAAGTAAGACTTCGGCCCACATAGCTACATTGCTATGTGAACAAAAAGAGAAGCACACCAAGTGCACTATAGCCCAAGAAATGGACGTTAAACTTAGTTTGGGCATACTAATCCATGTGGAATATGAGTCAAAATACAAAAACAAAATTGAAAAGTTAGGCATATCTCAGTCGTTTTAGCGAGCAGAGTATTTATTATTTTAAAAATAATTTATAATACTACATAAATAAGAACACGTCATACCTTATCTATCTCAATTTAGCTCGATTTAACTTTAATAATATTATATGTGATTTAAAAGGTAACATTTTTCTTACCTATAAGATTAATATTTTACTCAATCATTATGTTATACGTATAAAATATCCACCAAATTTGAAAATAACTAATTTTCATTATAAATTCATCTTCAATGGGATCTTCTCTTTTAATATTTTTTATTTATTTACAATACAAGGCAGGTGAGGGATTCAAGTTTGATTAACGTACAAGTATTTTTGTCTAGTTTACTTTAAATATCCTTTATAAACATTAAATGTGAGCATTATTGTGAAAAGGATTCACAACTTTATGTGGACTAACTTAGGCGGCTGATGATCATAATTTTTAGTTTTATTTTCTTAAAGATTATAAAGAAATGAATTTGTCTTTTCATATCACCGTTGTATTATCGTCTATCACATAAAGTATTTTAAAATAATATATTTGATCTCTTTTTTTTAAACGTGACAGGAACCACTTAGTTTTTCCCGATCAAAGAAATGAGCGTGTGTGACCGTGACGGGAACCACTCTTTGTGAGCAAAATGCTCACGCGGAGGCATGACTATTGGATTATGTTGGGCCAAGTTACCAGAAAAGTAATATTGCACCAGTTAATAGTTTCGATGGACCAATTAAAAATATCGTTTCAATTTTCAGATGCAAAACATGAATGTTAAAAAACAAAAAAAATAAAAATAAATATATATATATATATATAAAAGACATCACAAAGTGGAATATTGATGATATGACCGACCATCAAATTCTACGAAAAACCAATGAAATAACAATGGCCGCCTCAGCCTATAGGGTAAAAAATATTGAAGAACAAACTATAAAATGGCAGCCAATCCTAAATCCCTAAATACTCCTTCCTCTTCCAATAGGTTTTCCCCATTAATTTCTCTTTAGAAAAGCCAAATTATTGATAATTCTCAAAACCCCGAAATTCATAAACCCTTATATCAACACATAAAAGAGTCATGTTAAAGGATAATTTTCATAGAGCCTGAATTTGATTAAATGACACCAACAGATATTCTGGCTGAATTCTCTCCTGAAGGATGGGGATGGATGCCAAAAGACCAAGATCTAAAGAAGAATAAAAAGTTTTATCAGCTCATCTTGTTAGACACTGGATCTGCTGAAATAATTCCAGAAAAAGACAAAATGGATCCTTCTATCATTAATTATTCAAAATTAAAAATCCTAAAATGACAATGGCCGCCTCAACCTATAGGGTAAAAAATGGACATCTTAAATTATGTAACAGTGTTGAAGTTCTTTCATTGAAAAGTTTTGTGTCTCTAATAAAATTTTGAATTATCGCTACAATTAGAGTTTCTACCATTACAGGTATGGCCCTATCTCCTTCTCGCTTTAACAGCCGTAGAGATATATATTTTCTGTTTAGGGGTTAGGTAGTTGTCCCACCAACCCTTGAGAATTCCTGTAAAACCAGCTATTATTAATTTTATAGTTTGTTCCTCAGTATTTTTTACCCTATAGGCTAAGGCGGCCATTGTCATTTCATTGGTTTTTTGTAGAATTTGATGGTCGGTCATACCATCAATATTCCACTCTATGATGCCCGATCCATCAAAAGCTGAAGGAGTATCCAATTCCCATTCTTCAAATTGAATGTCTGGGAGAGTTGGCCTTTGATAGAAATTTCTAGTTGTTGGTGCTGGGGTGAAGCGTTTTACCTGGTTTTTTCCTTTTAACTTTAAAATTTTATCTGAAGGGGGTATTAATTCATGTTCATCTTCCTTTACTATAGTTAGAATCTTATCTTGTAAGGGTATTCCCGTTTTATTTTCTTTTGCGTTTTTCTTTGGGGTTTTAGTTAAAGTGTTGATTTTAGATAATTTTAGTAGATCTAATTTTTTGTTTATCTCTTCTAAAGCTAAGTCGATTTCTTTTCCTATTTTTAATTCTTTAAGCTCAGCTTCTGAAAATTTAAATGGTTTGGTTAATGAGTGTTCTAGTTTTGAGGTGGATGCTATACTATTAGAAGAGCTTTTATCAGGTTTTCTCGATCCAATTATTACTTTTGAGGCTACTTGATGTAATATTTGATTTGTATAATTTAGTTGTTGGTGCAAATTTTTAATATCTTTTAAAGTTGGATTCTCGTTTTTTATTCTATCTGTACTAATCATTTTAAAGGGAGAAGCAGTTACCTCATTATTTTCGATGTTAGCAAAGCTAATCTCTTCTAAAGGAGGAATTTCTCCATCAACGGTTCCTTTAATAGTTTTCCAACTTCTTTTAGCACTCTTAATCATTTTTATAGAGAGCTTATCTAGACAATTCTGTTTAAACCACTCAAAAAATGGTATTTGAGTTTGAAGTTCTTCTAAGTTTCTATAGTAATCTTCTCTATAATTTGCTAATTCCTGTTGCGAAAAGGTTGCAAAGAACTAGTCTCTCCTTTTCTTGTTTTCTTTACTAAGGAATTCTTCTCTCAATAATTCTTTATTTATTTGGAAAGTTCTTATCATATTTAATTGACTAAGTTTTGACGGAGTTGGTGAGTTGTGAGTTTTAACTGACTCAAATTGTATTGAAGGGGGAGGTGGTTCTTCTTCATATTCTGGGACAGGTATTGTTGGATCTATCCTTATCCCTCGGAAATTTAGGCTTTTTGGTATGGAAAAGTTAGATCGATCCACCGATCATTTAGCCATACTAGGAAAAGGTGATTCCGGTATTCTTAAGGAATTAGTTCTTATTAGAGGTGTGAAACTGACTTCTACTGCCCTTGAGTTATATTCTACTATGCTTTGTCCAAAGCATGGTAGGTACAGTCTTCTCGGGTCTAGGAGATCTTCCAATCTCCATTTTAATCCACTGGTTATTTCTTTATGTTTTAAGGTCTTTGGTACTTGATGCACTTACCTTTTACGGGTTTACTAGTAAGAGGGTCGTCTCATCGCATGGGGATAATTGCAGTGCCCCAAGGGCTAATTGGGTTTTCATTATCTTATAGTATATTCTATAGATTATAGTTATGGGTATTGCATTAGGATTCCAGGTTTTTTCTAACATCTTTACATCTAACATTAGATTGTAAGGAGTATTATGAAAACTTGATAATGCTATTGAGTAATTGGGATAGTTATTAATATAAACTGGGCCATTATGCAAGTTGGTTTCGAATAAAGCTAGTATTTGATCTTCAAGCTTTATTGGTCTATTATCTCTTAAGAATGCAAACATGGGTGTGTCTAGACCTAGTCTAAACAATGGTTTGATTGTTATCTGTATAGACCCTATATGAAGGTACCTATAATTCTTAATGTGGTTGGCGATTAATTGTTTTGATATTAATGGTATAGTCTGATGACTATTTTTAAGATCAATTTCTTTTTCCACTGTCTTAATGACATATTTTCCTGTGAACATGTCTTTTAATGAGGTTTTATATAATGATGATATTTCGAGTTTGGGTATGCTCCATTTCTGGATTTGTTCTTCTATTTCTAGGATTCTTAATTCATGGTGTATTATGTGGGATTTAGCTTCTTCTTGTTGTAATTCCAAATCTTCTACCTTTTCTTTTCCCTTTAGAGATAACATTCTAATTAACCTTGACATTAAATAAAGTTTAGTATTGACCTTGACCGGGACTACTAGGCTAAACCAACGGTTTCACTGCCTCACTCTAGGACTTACTACCGGGACCACCCTTACCAGCTGACTAACGCTCAGGGTAACGCCTTACTTTACTTAAGGTGTAGGATTAATTAAACTGAAAACTCTTAATGGAAAATTAAAGTATAAATTTGGATTTAACAAGTTAAAGATAAACACAAAATACAATATGAAAATAGAATCCTAAAACAAGATTTCTTATGTGAAATCAGCCTAAGCCTCATCCACAGAACATACTTAATATAATATAATAAAAACTTTTTTTTTTTTTTTAAATTTCTGGCTTTGATACCAGATATGGCAGAAGGTAAGGGTAAAGATAACAAATAGAAAGGAACAGTTATTTAAGCAGTTCATGGTATTAACAAAACATTTATTGAAAGAGACAAACTTACAAGGAAAAGAGCTTTTAAAGATTACAAGAGGGTAGAGAGAGAGAAGAGAGTTTAAGGCTCAGGAAAGTTGTGTGTCTCAACTCTTCAACTCACCTATTTATAGCATGAGAACCACAGGCGGATGTCAAAATCATAAATTACAATTTATTGAAATCCAATCTGGACACGGATTTCTTAGACGGATTTCAATCTAAAATTTAAAAGCATTTATTTAAGCGTCGCCTTTGTCTTTCTGTGAAGACGGAAGTGACACTGTGGGCCCTATTATTTCTTTTAAAGAAATCCTTTGTTGAAACTGACTTTTATTACCCCTGAGTTATATTTTACTATGCTGTCGTAGGTACAAGGTCTTCTGGATCTAGGAGATCTTCCAATCTCCATTTTAACCCACTGATTATTTCTTTATATTTTAAGGTCTATATATATATATATATATATATATATATATATATATATATATATATATATATATATATATTCTTTTATATTCGCCTCCATTATATTTATTTTGTTTCCTTATGGTTGTATATCATTGGGTTTGTATGTTAAATCTAACGGAAAAATTATAGACTAAAATAAAAGAAGGAAAATTCTAAGAACCAAAAAACCTAAGAGGATCAAAACAATACATAAAAAAAGAGGGTCAAAATAAAATTAATCCTATATTATAGTAGGAACTAAACCTTCTAGTACTTTATTATGATATGCGCAAATCAATTACTACAACAAATACGTATTGATTGGTAAGCCGTGAAAAAAAATGTGAAAATTAAATCTTAAGCATATAACTTTGTAGAAGTCATACAATGACTCAGTTAGCTTCAATTTATAAAGCAAATATAATAAATAAGAAGTAATAGAAATGAAACATGCATGAAACAAGACAAAAGTAGTAAAACGAACGATAACACATGAATATATGGAATACCAGAGAAAGCAAATGAATGATGCACAATGTTATTATTATTAGCAAACCAAATGGTAGCAAATTAAACAAACGGTATGATTTTTCTTAAGCTATGAAAAAATACAAATGAATTAACGATAACAAGTTATTTATGTTTTTTTCTTTCTTTCTATTTTTATTCATGAAATACATTTTATTTTCATTGTATTTTTCTTCCCCTATTTTTGTTATTTCTTTTTTACTTATTCTATCGCCTGGACAAAGAGTAAGTACTTCACTTTGTAGGGAAAACACACAAAAGAAAGAAAATAATACATCAACCTAATAGCATTTGAGAACAAAGGCAAACTATACGAGCTTTTCTTCATATATATATATATATATATATATATATATATATATATATATATATATATTTTGCTCCTTGTTGAAAACTTCACAGAACACAGAACACAGCAAGTGTGTCTTGATCTTGAAAGATAGATTATGATGAATACGTGTTCTTGAAACGCAGGAACCAGTTTGGTGAGTACATCCTAAACACTTTGTAAGCTGAGATAGTGGATATTAGAGCCATTATGATGGACGCTGCATAGCCGCATAACAAAGCCCCTCCTATTTGGACGCAGAATCTTGTGAACTTGTCACATACTTTTAGCCACTGAAACGCTTCTGCTCCTGTTATTGCTAGCATCGCCGCTCCCATTGTTGCTGTGTTTGCAGCGAATGTCATGTACACAGCAACCTGTTCACAAATTTTAACATAAACCAATAATATTCATCAAATGATCACTATTATCTAAATTAATTTCAAACACCTTATGATCATGGTTAGATTCTGATCGATGCTATATATATACCACAATTTAAAACTACCAAAATTAATTCCATGTACGATCTATTTAAATTAATTAGTTGTGCCTCGTAGCTTCAACTTTTCCTTGAATAAACAACGTAATATGTCCCACCTCTAATTGGGAAAGAGACAAACCTATCAATATCATAACCCACGTGAATCCGTTTCACTTTGTACCCGAGAGAGTCTGCAAAACCTTTACCTATTTTCGGAGAGAACATGACTAGATGAACTACCTACTTAATTGAAACCAAATTATAGTAAACTAAACTTTTTGTACTCAACTATTTGAAGATTAATCTGAATGTGCTTTAGTTAATCATTATTCCCTTCTGCAGTGACAGGCTTCAAAGTATATATGCACAGATATGAAAGCGTTTTAATACAAACATATATAAGAGTAATTAATTTACCTGGTCCAGCAAGAAACAAATCCAAGCCATGCATAGATAAGACCCTTTGAAGTTTTTTCGAGACCAAGTGGAGTGTTTGCATAATAGAAGCAGATTATAACCAGCAGCCGCGGATGTAACATACACCAAGATCCTATAACAACATAAAATTCCTAACTCTAGTTTCAGGAATACATATCATATTAAGCATGTTTGGATACATAATGAAATTGTTTCTGAGAATTTTTTTACTGAAAAAAAAATTAGAGAAATTCTAAAAAATACTTTATATCATAAGCCATCAGTCAGAGCAGAATATAGAGACGGAGAGAGGGAACTCTTACTTGAGAGCGTTTAAGTCTTTGTAGGTAGCCTTCTTCTCAATAGATAAGAGCACAACCTTGGTTTGAGTATCTAAAGCAACCAAACATGCCGTTAATACCAAAATCACTATTGCTGAGATCCTTAGATAAACTTCCCCTCTCGCCATTCCCAACTTCATTTTTTCGATCCTAGCTATCTCCAGTGCAAGAATTTTAGCTCCACCTTGAGCTTATTTATTGAATTGTGGTTGATCGATCCGAATTATTGTAGCTAGTCTTATGTTTCCAAAATCGTTGACTTCATAACACTGGTTGAGAACCATTCACGGATATATATATATATATATGTATATATATATGGTGTGTTATAACCACAACAATTACCTAACTTTTTATTATTATCGATCTTATCTCAACCAAATTAGTTGGATCTGTATCTTTTTGTGTCAGAATTAAGTTGTTTTTAAAACTTCCTGTTACACTAGTTCACTACAGTTGTATGGTTTTTGAGGTTTCTATGTGCGCATAGGAAAATTGATGTAGTGATAGAGACTCAAAAAACCTCTACTTCCGTCTTTTTCTCGCCCTGCATTCCTAGAAAGTAAAGTGGCCAAAGTGAAAAATTGTCCTTTTTTTTTCTCCCTTTAGTGAAAAGTAGTTATTTTGGAAAGTACTATTTGATTTTTCATAAACTAGTTTAAACTTGCACAAGGTCATATGCTGATATCCACTATCATACATTAATAATTAAGGCAATCCTTGTTAAATTGAAGGCTGGCATTGGCACTACCTAGCTAGCTTGGTTTACTTATTACCACATCCGTGATCCAACCAATTTTAACTGAATTAAAAAACGCTTTGATGTTACAGTACATTGCATTGAATTAATGTTAAGGATACTCTTTCTCGTTTATTTTATTAAATTTTTGTTGAATTTTAATTTCGAATTACTTAGTTATTGATGTTTCAGACACTCTTTTTTTAGGCCTCAGATACTCTTTTTTATAGGTTTTAGTGTTATTTTTTAATTTCTTTATTCATAAAAAAAAATAAAAAATGTTAAGGATACTTAATTGTACAGTTTCGGCAGGTTTATGCAACCTACTGTGCGTGTACTTGTTCAATCGATGAAAAAACGAATTGAAAGTGGCCTAAGCTTACCACTTGGGCTCGCAATTAATATGATCGATGCGTGGAACATGTGGAACTAATTAAAAGTAATAAATTGAGTGAATCCATATTCCATAGGGCCATGGGTGTTTGTTCTGAGTCTTCTGACAACTACAGCGAGGCTGAATAACTTGTACTTAAGTCAATGTATTACTTTTTAACCAATACATAGGCCATTCCAGTTAGGCTCACCACATCATGAACTGGGCCAATTGCAAGTATTAAACTATCACAATTATTTAAAATTACAATCTTTTTAAGTTTACAATAAATAGTCGACTATTTTACGTACTAATAATCAATTTCAAATAGTTTAAGATTAATTTAAATTAATTTACTCTTTAGTATAAGTTAATCAAATAAATTATCTGAAAGTGTAAATTATACTTCACTGAAATTGTTTAAATAACGACAAATTCAAAATTTGATGTTACAACACTCCACTTTATTTTAACATTGGCAAATTATTGACTTAATGATTTAATTTGCTTAAAAATGAACTATAATTATTTATTCAATAGTTCTATGTTAAAATAGTTTATTGAGACCCATCTAGAAACAATAACCTTTTTTTTTAATAAACATAAGTAGTTATTAAATTAGGACGCCCTCTGAATCGAAATTAATGGTAGAAAGAATGTAGTAAACAATAGCAAGTTGTTGTATTTTTCTTATGACTGGGTGCGGACTCTGCATTCCAGAGGGATGCCCTGAGGGAATCGCTGAATGTCTGTGCAGTAATTGTAAATCATGTAATACTTCTGCACCCATTTGAGCTTCTTCTGCTATGTGGAATCAAGCTCTTGAGAATATAGCCAAGATTTATTAGAAGAGGTGGAGTTGCATGAAGAAACCCCATTGGACCAAACGCAATCATTGGCTCTCAAGTTCCTGAAACTCACCAAATACACGTGCACAAAACAACACAAGAAATGCACAACAAACAAAGTGATACTCCCTTACTAGTGTATCACTCACAAGAAATATGCAAAATGTAAATAAAGATCGGAGAAAGAAGAAAATGACAGAGCAACAGCTGAATGAATTTCTAATTCAACAAAGAGCACAAAACTCTTTCTTATCAGAACTGATTCTCGTTCAATAACAAAAATCACCTTTCAAGATACAATATTTTTTCCTCTCTAAAAAAACTATCTTTTATGAGAATAGTGATTTTACCTCAGTCTAATTCTCTAATATGTTCTAAGCTAGAATAATAGAAGGACTATATACTAAGCCTAACTAGCAATTAAAATTAAAAAAATAAATGTTTTAACAAATTAGCCAATTAGCTAATATTAAAATAGAGAAGCATAAGAAAAAATAGAAAACTTTTTTTATTGAACCAAAGTCTAACAATTCTCCACCTTGGTCCAAGAAAACATTACAGTATCACAAAACCAGAATACAACATTAATCCCCCTTCAATTGAATCAACTCTAGGTAGTGAAAAAAATTGCTGCTAGGAAGAGCCTTGGTTATCATATTTGAAGGGTTATGATCAGTTGAAATCTTTTTAACTAAAACTAACCCTTGACCAATAACTTCTCTTACAAAATGAAGTTTAATGTCAATATGCTTTGTTCTCTCATGGTGAACAGAATTCTTTGATAAATGGATTGCACTTTGACTATCACAGTGAACAGTTATAGCATGATCTTGTATCTTCAATTCCTTAGCTATGCCTTCAAGCCATAAAGCCTCTTTAATAGCCTCAGTGGTTGAGACATAGGTGTAGAGACAGGTATACAATTAGACATTCCAAACCTCTCAAGTACTTTCTTTACACTTCTTAAGACAAAAACAACAACTTTTTTTTCCTGTCCCTTTTAACTTCAATTTCCAGAATTTTTCTTATTGCACCAAGATCCTTCATCTCAAATTCCTTTTTCAATTCAGTTTTTAATTTTGAAATTTCACTATTGTTGTTGCTTGATATCAGAATATCATCAACATACAATAGCAAGATCACAAAAGAATTTGCGAAGGAAACTTGAAATAAACACAGTTGTCATATCGACTTCTTTTGAATTTTATAGTAGCCATAAAGTCATCAAACCTTTTATTCCATTGTCTTGGGGCTACTTGAGACCATATAGAGATCGATTCGGTTTACAAACATAATCTTCCTTTCCCTTCTCTTCAAACCCTTCAGGTTGTTTCATAAAATAGTCTCATCAAGCTCTCCATATAGAAAAGCTATTTTGACATCTATCTGTTCTATTTCCAAATTCAGATCAACTACCATTGCAAACAAAATTCTTATAAACCTGTGTTTGACAACAAGAGAAAAAGTTTTATTGAAATCAATTCCCTCCTTTTGTGTGAAGCTTTGAGCAACTAATCTAGCTGACTTCACCCCTTTGTTCCCTTCCTTTTTCTTAAAAATCCATTTAGAGCCTACCACTCTACAGTTTGTAGGTTTCTTAATTAATTTCTAGGTATGGTTATCATGGAGAGACTTAATCTATTCATTCATAACTGCAAGCCATTTTTCTTTTTCTTTACTAACAAGAACAACCTTGAAACTACTTGGTTCAATTTCAAGAACCTCACTTGTAACCACTAAAGCATATGCAATTAGGTCAGCATATCCATATCTCTCTGGAGCCTTTGTTTCCCTTCTAACTCTATCTCGAGTTAACATATAACTATCTTCAGCTGGCTGCTTATCTTCAAATTCCTCTTCAATAGGAGAACTGTGTGCAGGTTGAGTTTCTTTAATTGTTTCCTCTATCTCCACCACAATGTTTGAATCTTCAGAGTCAATTTCTTTCCCCTGATTAAAGCTTGAGTTAGTTGTATCAAACTTGGTTTTGTTTGCCATTTTAGTCTCATTAAAGATTACATCATGACTGATAGGACATTTTTTGAAACCAGCCTCTAAACACCACAGCTTATACCTCTTTACACCTTCTGGATAACCCAAAAAAAGACACTTAACTGCCCTAGGTTCCAATTTATCTTGCCTAATGTGAGCATAGGCAACACAACCAAAAACTCTTAGTTGTTTCAAATTTGGTGGGTGCCTTGTCCAAATCTCTTCAAGTATTTTGAAACCTAGAGCAGTTGAGGGGCATCTATTTATGAGATAAATTGTAGTCATGGCTGCTTCTGCCCAGAAGGTTTTAGACAAAGCTGCACTTAATAACATGCACCTCACCCTCTCCAAAATGGTTCTGTTGAACCTTTCGGCTAACCCATTTTGTTGAGAGGTTCCAGCCACAGTCCTATGTCTTGCAATACCATTTTCTCTGCATTAATTGTTGAAAGAATCAAAGCAAAACTCAAGCCCATTACCTGTTCTAAACCTTTTAACCTTTCTGCCTGTTTGATTTTCCATAAGGGTCTTCCAGCTTTTAAAGTTTTCAAAAGCTTCATCTTTAGTCTTCTGGATGTAAATCCACACCTTCCTTGAGTAGTCATCAACTATACTTAGGAAGTATCTACCACCAGAATGAGAGAGAGCTTTTGTTGGACCCCACAAATTAGTATGAATATAATCTAGAGTACCATTTGTTCTCTGCTGTCTAGTGCTGAATTTTGATCTGCAGGCCTTCCCATAGACACAAAACTTCAGTTTATCAACCTTGTCTCCACTTAATAGTTCCTATTTCCTAAGCTCAATCAGTCCCCTCTCACTTACATGACCTAACCTCATGTGCCAAAGGTCAATTTTTGACAAAAC
Organism: Amphicarpaea edgeworthii; assembly: GCA_014843725.1. Classification (NCBI taxonomy): domain Eukaryota; kingdom Viridiplantae; phylum Streptophyta; class Magnoliopsida; order Fabales; family Fabaceae; genus Amphicarpaea; species Amphicarpaea edgeworthii. Next base: position 22,848,810 of record CM026324.1, on the reverse strand, counting down.
ACTTTTAGTTGTAGTAGCGGCAAAGCTAATTATAACCTCACCATCAACAGAATACAAGCCATTCTTCATTATTCCCCTCATGACAGTTGTGAAATTTTTTACTACATTCAACATTCCCTTCTCACCCTTAAAGACATATCCTCTCTTATTAAATTCACCAAGAGAGATTAGATTTCTTTTAAGGTCAGGTACATACCTGACTTGAATGAGAATCCTTTCAGTTCCATCATGCAGTTTGAATCTTATAGTTCCAATCCCTTTGATTTTGCAAAACTTGTTGTCACTAAGAAGGACCAACCCATCTGTCTCATGAGAAAACTGTTTGAACTAGTGCTTGTTTGGTGTCATGTGCCATGAACACCCAGAGTCCATTATCGATTCAGATTCTGGATCTTCTTTAGAGACAACTAGTGCTTCAGCTGATTCATATCCCTTATCTTGAACAATTGTAGCATTTCCTGGATCCTTCTTTCTGTCACCACCCTTTAACTTTTCAGGACAAACCTTTCTTGTGTGTCCCTCTTTCTTACAATGATAGCATTTGATGGTGAAAGCATTTCCTCCACCACTTTTCTGTATTTCATATTTCTATTTCTTCTTATTAGATTTTTCATCTTTCTTGAAGTTCTTGCCCTTTGTTGTCAACCCCTCACCTTGTGTAAAAGATTTGTTTTCTTTCCTTTCATTTAATTGTTTTGAATTCAATGTAGCCTGTCTAGATCTAAAATCAATTTATTGAACAGATCTAATTAATCTCTCGTAGGCTTATCATCATGCATTTTAAAAGAATACAAGGACTGTTTTAGGTAAAGACGATTTACAAGAGACTTAGTCATATACAAAACCTTCTAGTTTGGACCATACCCCAGCAGCAGTGGTTTCCCTTGAGACCTATCTCAGCACCTTGTCCCCAAGACTAAGGATGATAGCACTGTGTGCCTTCTACAGAATGGTCTTCTTCTCCTCCACTGCCATCCCCTTTTCAACCTTGATTTCTCCATCAAGAGCTTCAATAAGACCCTGCTGAACAAGTAATGTCCTCATCTTTAATTGCCATAACCCAAAATCATTTTACCTTGTAAACTTTTCCACTTCGTACTTGGTTGATCCCATGGCTCAATCGTTTCACGCTCACCGCACCAATTTGTTGTGTTATCGCTAAATATATGTGCACAAAACAACATAAGAAATGCACAGCAAACAAAGTGACACTCCCTTATTAGTGTATCACTCACAAGAAATATGCAAAATGTAGATAAAGATCAAAGAAAGAAGAAAATGACTGAACAGCTGAATGAATTTTTTATTCAACAAAGAGCAGAGAACTCTTTCTCATCAGAACTGATTCTCATTCAATAACAGAAATCACCTTTCAAGATATAATTTTTCTTCCTCTCTCAGTTACAGAAAAAAATTATCTTTTATGAGAAAAGCGATTTTACCTCTATCTAATTCTCTAATATGCTCTAAGCTAGAATAATAGAAGAACTATATACTAAGCCTAACTAGCAATAACTAACTAACTAGTAAAATTAAAAAAATAACTGTTTTAACAAATTAATCGGTTAGCTAATATTAAAATAGAGAAGCAGAGACAAAACAGAAAAAACTGTTTTATTGAACCAAAGTCTAACATGGTGCTTGGCTCCAATCTGTCTTCAGAAGCCCTCCTCTTGTTGCCCAATCATCAGCCTTCCACAGACTCGCATATAGCCTCATTGGTTGGTTCTTTGGGTATTCAACACCCGCACCTTCCAAGTTCTTGAACTCCCTAATTGGGTTTCCATCAACATACAATCTGAAAAGTAAAACATTTTCCATGCAATATACAGTATTGAATATTGAATATTTTAATTTCCAATGCTTTGGATTTTATAACCTTACACAACATGTGCAGGATTCCAGAGAAAGGAATAGGTGTGAAAATCTGCAGTTGGGTCAAACCATAGATAGAATTGATGCTCTCTGCTACCCTTGCCTTGTGTGTACACATTAGTATGAACTATGTAAGGATCACCACTCAGATTTCCAAGGAATTCAAAGTCTATTTCATCCCAAGTTGACCCTTTTGAACGTAACTGCAACATGCAGAAATAGTTAAAATTAAGCTCCATGACATGAGCATGCAGCATGCAGCATGCATGATGCATGTGTGTGTTAAGCAAGTTATTGAATGAGATGAATTAGGATTACTGACGTAATAAGCGGTGACCGTGCCAGCGGAACTTCCAGGGACAAGCTTGAGTTGCATGCAAATCATGCTGTAGAGGTATTGATTCTTGGACTGAAAGCCACTGCCAGAGGCACTGTCGAGAGACAGAGTAAGAAGCTCCCCGTTGTTCAGAAACTTACCTCTGCCATCTCCCCACGTGACATCAACATCTTCGTACAAGTTGCCAGCAGAGACAACCATAGAAGGCACAGCGATTAGAAACGCTAGGACAAGCGCAACTATTGGGATTGGAATTGGACAGATTATAATGTAATATTATAGTATGTGAGACAGAATTGGTAATTAATTGATAGTAGTCTCTGGGCAAAGCTGATTCGTGGGATGATGTGGGAACTCAACAGCTGGACAGCAATTTGTTTCATTAGCATAATGATCATATTTTATAGTAATAGTGGTCCATTACGTGGTGCTTCTGTTATTTTTTTACACACATTCGGCGCAGGGGCTATCTATGACTAATGACTTCCTTAGGTTTGTTCCACCAAACCAAACCTGGGTTCGCTACTACAACTTGAGCATTTAAAATGTAGTTTCTGGTATATTCCACGGGACCTTTTTGGCTTGCCTAGTCAGCGGCAAAGAGGGATTGGCTTCATTCCTTGACATACATGCATATGCATGTAAATCCGACAACTTCTGGTTTTACTGGCGACCTAAAATTCTAAGTCAGTAGAAATAAATTAAAAAATAAATTCAATGAATTCAAATACATAAAATGAAATGAAAATAAAAATATAATTTTTTTTGTAATTTTTTGTTAAAAATAATTTTTATTAATGAATTTTAAACCATGAGGGGAGGGGTGCAATGCACCCCTGGGGAGGTTGGGATAACCTGCGTCCGCCGGTGTCTGGCCCAGTAATACAACAATTACACAATGTTCGTAAAGAAATTAAGAGTCATCATTGCAAGTTAAAGTGATTAACCTCACTCAAATTTTCACCAGTTCTTAATTATATATATACACAGAAAGAGATACATGTTATATCAAATTACAAACTTTTATATATGTACAGAAAGAGTTTAAAACACATTGTCTAGTTTGTATAACCCTGCCACACAGAGTAGTAATCAGTAATGCAGCAGGAACAATTCTGAATCTAAAAACAAAAGTTTACGAAAACTTGTTGTACCAACGATTCAAAGTGATTTCCGCCACATGTTCAACTTATTTTTCAATTTTTAACTAATAATTATCCAAGAAAATAGAACACGTTTCATTTTTCTCAGTTTTGTGCAAATTATTATTTCGTACTTGTACCAAAGTTAAATCACCATATATTTTTTGTGTTTTAGATTGTTATGGTCAAGATTTTCAAGCGTATGCGGCGTTTTCTGTTCTGTGGGTTGGATTTGTCCGATTTGGGCCGAGTTCATGTACATTTGACCAGACTTTATATTTGATTGGGTTTGTTCCGGTTCTTTAAAAACGATCCATAGATAGATGAATATAAAATAGATAACTGAATTGGACTGAACAGAACTAAAAATAATAATAATCTGCTTTGTAAAAAAAAAAAAAACTGAACTAATATTTAAAAAATAAATAAATTTGGTTAATCGAACTGTTGTTATAAAATGATTCGGAAATGAGCATGTTTTGTTTTTTTTTCTTTAATCCAAAATTTTGCACAGCCTGTAACCGTTAAAAGGAAAAGTTATTTTCTCATAAAAAAATTGCAACTATATTTGATCATACACACAGAAATTCTTCTCTTCTTCCTTAGAAGAGAGAATGAGAAAGTAGTAAGACAAAAAAGGTATTATAGATGGGTCTAAATCCATTGATTTTATATTTACTATTTAGAAAAAAAAATGCAATTGTTTATACTCATTTCCAGATAAACAAATTAAGAAATCGTCACACACAATGGTCATATATAGGTAACAGCTAAGTAAATAATGGTCACACTAGCTAAGCTTTGTGCTGTCACTTGGTAGACATAACATAACCCATTTCACGGTCTAAACGGTCTCCACTTTACGCTGCCATCTGTATCCAGCTATTTTAATAACCTTATCAAGGAGTATCAACCCCACATTCATTTGGAATATTATTATAGCAAGTTCATGATTTTCGTTTTCGTCCTCTTTTTTGTTGCCTTACCCATCCATATACACTTGCTAATTACCCAGAACTTGTAACTAAACAATATGCCTTCCATTTTATCTGCAGCTAATATATTCATTCTGGCATTGGTGATTAGTTTCCCATGTTTGTCTGCACATGCTGACTATCTGCATCACAATTTTGAAATCACTTGAGAGCGCAACACTGCCAGGGAACTGAAGAAACTCAAGTGGGTGTATATCAAAATATCTTGAGAAATATTAATAATACATTCTGGAACATCTTTTTAATATATATATTTTTTTATTAAATAAACTTGATGTAAAATTTATTAAAAGTGTGACTTTCATTTTTATTTAAAAGTACATCAATTTTATTTAGTAATAAAAAAAAGTTGATTATATTTGTCAACGAAGACACTACTGGATAGGTACAGAATAAAGTTAGATTCAGTAAGGAAACAACGCGTGTTTGTTTATAAATGATATTAAATTAAACGTGCAAATCTAATATTAAACAATAGTGTACAATCCATGTTGAAAAAAAGCAGTAATGGCGACCAAATAAAAAAAGAAAAAAGGCAGTAATAGTTTTAGATACGACAATATAGATAGATATATATGGCGGTGCAGGTGCTTTATATGAATATGCAATTCATGGAGAAACGCGTGCAATGATTCGTGTGGGCGTCCATCTATGACAATTAATTAACAACTACTCCACTCTTTTACATACATACTCGCTTCTCATTCCTCACCAGCTGTTCACAACTAATTCAAGATTGCACGCACGTACCTTCTCCTAATTTTCCTCTTTTCTGGCTATCTACTTTAAGTTCACCTATAAATACCATTCGATCCTGTCATTCTTTGCAATATAACCAAATACCATTTCATTACATGGCTTTTTCAAGATTTGCATTGCTAATATGCACGGTTGGATATTTTATGATTGGCTCTGCTGCTAGCAATTTCTACCAAGATTTTGATATAACGTGGGGAGATGGTCGCGCTAAGATATTAAACAATGGAGAGCTTCTCACTCTGTCTCTTGACAAAGCCTCTGGTTCGGGTTTCCAATCCAAGAACGAATACCTCTTTGGCAAAATTGACATGCAACTCAAACTCGTCCCTGGCAACTCTGCTGGCACCGTCACTGCCTACTATGTAAGCATATATTTATAATCATATTGTTTATAACCTTAACTTGTTGGAAATACTAACTAATGGGAAATAATATTTATATGGTGCAGTTATCTTCAAAAGGAGCAACATGGGATGAAATAGACTTTGAATTCTTGGGCAATTTGAGTGGTGACCCTTACATCCTTCACACCAACGTGTTTAGCCAAGGGAAGGGTAATAGGGAGCAACAATTCTACCTATGGTTTGACCCAACTGCAGATTTTCACACCTATTCCATCCTCTGGAACCCTCAACGTATTGTGTATGTTTCTATCTCTTATTAGTGTTTCTTTTCCTTATAACTTGTGCTGGAAGCAACTAAATAAATGTGTTAATTTTGTGTTCAGCTTCTCGGTGGATGGAAGTCCGATAAGAGAGTTCAAGAACATGGAGTCAAAGGGTGTTGCATTCCCGAAGAACCAAGCAATGAGGATATACTCAAGCCTCTGGAATGCAGATGATTGGGCCACAAGGGGAGGGCTTGTTAAGACAGATTGGACTCAAGCTCCTTTCACAGCTTCATACAGAAACTTCAATGCCAATGCATGTACTATGTCCTCTGGAACTTCTTCTTGCGCCTCCAACAACCCTTCTTCCTCTTCTAACAATTCATGGTTCTCAGAAGAGTTGGATTCAACTAATCAAGAGAGGCTGAAGTGGGTGCAGAAGAATTACATGATCTACAATTACTGCACTGACGCTAAACGATTCCCACAGGGTCTTCCTCCAGAATGCAACACAGCCTAAAAATATATTTTAATATCTCTATGATCCATCGAGCTTCAATTTTCCTCTCTCTTTTGTGTTTCCTTTTTGTTTTCTACTGTAATCTTAATGATAAATTCTTTGATTCGTTTTGAAATTCTTGTTATATATAAAGTGTTCCATTCAAATATGGTTCATATTCAACAAAACAATTCAAATTAATGGTTCATTCTTTCTTTCGGATTTTCCTTAAAGACTTTAGACATAAGAGTTGTGATTTGTGAATCTATCTGTATATCTATCTATATCTAATATTCTTTTTACCTAATATGTTTTCTCTCATTCTTTTAATCTCTTATGATGAAAAATTGATAGTTACACATTTTATAATGAATCATTCCCACATTTCTCTTTGTATGTCAAAAGTTTTTAGTGTTTTGATGCAAATGTATATTAAGTATTATTTCTTCTATTTTCAATTTTTTTAAAATTTTTTTCTTAGACAAAATCACAAATCAAAAGAACATGTATTATTCTTCTATTATAAAATGGAGTTTTTGACATATCTTTTGGATGTTGCATGATTTTAACATATAAAAAGAGAGAAACAAGTAAAGTTTCTTGTGATTTTTCAACATACTTCAATTTTTTTATTATTTAATTATTTCTTTTGGTTTCTATTTTCTTCTCCAATCACTTTTTTTTTTCTCTTCAAAAGTTAAGATACACATTTTATTATTATTTTTTTCAATTATTTAAAAAAACTAAATACATCAAATCCATGGTTAAGACTCAATTAGCAAATTTGAAGAATAACAATTACGTAACATTTGTGCACAAACATATTGGTAGCATCAATACAACATTTTATTATATGGGCATAGAAGGGAGTATGTGACTTTCAAACATGAATGACTTGCAAACATGAATGAGAATATGCTACATAAAAGTAAAATCATTTTTGTGTATCATTTTTTAAGAACAATTATGTAGCATATTATTTTTGTGTATTGATTTAATGTTATAGAAAATATATACTCAAATGAATCAATTATGCAAGAAAAATTAGCATGAGAGAAATTGTTATCATGTGTAACATTATGATTTTTTTATAATGTATGATTAAGTGTTTGATTTAAGATAAAAGAAGAATTAAATTGTAATCTATGTTATTTAATGAACTAATAAATAAAATAAAGTGTGTTGTTGGTGTGTTACTTAATGATATTTTGACTTTAATGTTAAGTAAGAGGGAGTATAATTAGATATTGTAGATGGATAAATAGAAAAACTCTCAAACACTTTCAATATTTAAATGTAGAAAACTTATTGTTTTTCATTATCTAATTATCTATTCATTTTCTTTTTCCTCTTTCAAGTTTATCTTCTTCCATAAGAGAAGTTGAACTCTTATTCTTGGTAGTTTGTTCTCTTCTTCCTTAAAGCTTTTTTGACTGTCATGGAGTGGATGGGCTTTCTCATTCCACCTTAGACCTCTTATTCACTATTAAAAAATGTAAAAAATATGAAAAACAAGAATAATGTCATAAAAATTGAAAAAAATGAAAATTTTTAAAAATATTAAAAAACAAAAAAATTGTCTTGAAATTGGAAAAAGATATGAAAATTTCAAAAATATGAAAAAAGAAGAGTAAGGTCTTGAAAATTTAAAAAAAAGTTAAAAATTTTAATAAACAAAAGGAATATCTTAAAATTTTGAAAAAATATGAAAAAAAATAAGAGTAATACTTGAAAATTTGAAAAAATATTAAAAATCAAGAGAATTGTCTTGAAAATTTGAAAAAAAATTAAAAATTTAAAAATATGAAAAAACAAATGTAATGTCTTATTAAAATTTTAAAAAAAAAGATTAAAAAACACAAGGAATGTTTTAAAAATTTGAAAACAAATGAAAAATTTAATGAAAAAACAAGAGTAATGTCTTGAATATTTGAAAAAAACTAAGTTTTTTAAAATATATATTAAAAAAATAAGAGGAATGTCTGAAAAATTTGAAAAAACAAATGAATCTCTAAATGATTAAGGGTTTGAAAAATTAAATCCTAAATGATTTAGGGTTTCTTAAATGAAACCCAAATTGATTTAGGGTTTCACAAATGAAACCTCAATAATTCATGGCTTCACAAATAAAACCTTTAAATGATTTAGGATTTCATAAATGAATCCTCAAATATTTAAGGTTTTAATAAATAAAACCTTAAATTGCAACCATAAATATTTAGGGTTTAATAAACGAGACCTCAATTATTTAGGGTTTCATTAACGATAAACTAAATTGAAACCCTAAATAATTAGGGTTTCATAAATAAAAACATAAATTTAAATCCTAAATATTTATGGAATCATAAATAAAAACTTAATTGAAACCATTAATAATTTGTGTTTTATATATGAAACACTAAATTGAAACTCTAATTACTTAGGGTTTCTTTAATGAAATCCCAAATTTTAGGTTTCATTAAAGAAACCTTAAAATTCACCATAAATTGAAATTCTAAATTCAAAACATAAATATTTAGAGTTTCATTGATTAAATCCTAAATTTCATCCTAAATTGAAACCTAAATATTTAGGATTTCATGAATAATACCTTAAATATTTGAGGTTTCATTATTTGAATCATAAATTAAAACCTAAAATATTTAAGGTTTCATAAAGAAACCACTAAATATTTAGAATTTTGATAAATGAAATTCTGAATTACAATTATAAATATTTAGGGTTTCATTAATGAAAGCCTAAATTTAAACCCAAAATAATTAAAGTTTCATTAATGACAGCCTAAATTGAAAACCTAAATAATTAGGATTTCATAAATAAAACTCTTAATCGAAACCTTAATTATTTAGGATTTCATTAATGAAACCTTCAAATTCATCCTAAATTGAAACCTTGAATATTTAGGGTTTCGTAAAGAAAATTATAAATATTAAGGATTTCAATCCTAAATTTAAAACACAAATATTTAGGATTTCATTGATTAAATTCTAAATTTCATTATAAATTAAAACCTTAAATAGTTAGGGTTTCAAAAATATAATCTCAATTATTTAAGGTTACATAAATGAAACATTAAATCGAAATCTTAAATACTTATGGTTTTATAACGTAACATTAAATCAAAACCTTAAATATTTAAGGTTTCATTAATTGAATCCTAAATGGAAACCCAAAATATTTACAGTTTCATACAAAAATGCCTTAATTTTTAAGGTTTCTATATATGAATCCCCAAATTGAAACCCAAATTATTTATGAAACCCAAAATATGTAAGGTTTCATAAATTAAACATTAAATCAAACCCTCAAATACTTAGGGTTTCATCCTAAATTAAAAAAATAAATAATTATGATTTCATTAATTAAATACTAAATTTTATACTAAATTGAAACCTTAAATATTTATGGTTTCATTATTGGACCCATAAATTGAAATAAAAATTTATTAAGGTTTCATAATGAAATCCCTAAGTAATTAGGGTTTCATAAATAAAATTCTTAATCGAAAACCTAATTATTTAAGGTATCTTTCATTAATGAAATTTTATAACTTACCTAAAATTGAATCTCTGAATATTTAGGGTTTCTTAAATAAAATCCTAAATTTTGAAACCTGAATATTAAATATTTAAGGTTTCACTTATTAAATTCTAAATTTCATCGTAAATTGAAACTTTAAATATTTAGGATTTTATAAATGAAACATTAAATTGAAATCCTAAATTCTTAATGTTTCATAAATGTAACATTAAATTGAAACCCTAAATATTTAAGGTTTTTATTAATGGAACCTTAAATGAAAATTCAAAGTATTTAAGGTTTCATAAAGAAACCCCTAAATATTTAAGAATTTGATATATAAAACCCTAAAATGAGGCCATAAATATTTTGGATTACAGTAATTAAACCTTAAATTTCATCCTAAATAGAAACACTAAATATGTAAGGTTTCATAAATTAAACATTAAATCAAAACCCTAAATATTTAGGATTTCATAAATAAAATCCTAAATTCAAAATATAAATATTTCGGATTTCATCGATTAAATCATATATTTCATCATAAATTGAAACCCGAAATATTTAAGGTTTCATTATTGGAACCATAAATTGAAATTTAAAATATGTTGGGTTTCATAATGAAACCCTTAAATATTTTGGATTTTGATAAATGAAACTTTAATTTGAAGCCATAAATATCCAAGATTTCAAAAAACTTTATAACTCACCTAAAATTGAAACATTGAAGTTTTAGGATTTTGTAAATAAAATCCTAAATTTTGAAACCTTGAATATTAAATATTTAGGGTTTCACTGATTAAATTCTAAATTTCATCTTAAATTGAAACCCTAAATATGTAAGGTTTTATAAATGAAACATTAAATTGAAACCCTAAATTTTTAAGGTTTTATTAATGAAACTTAAATGGAAATCCAAAATATTTAGGGTTTCATAAAGAAACCCCTAAATATTTAATAATTTGAAATATGAAACCCTAAAATGAAACTATAAATATTTGAGGTTATAGTAATTAAATTTCATCATAAATGGAAACATTAAATATATAAGGTTTCATAAATTAAACATTAAATCAAAACCCTAAATTCAAAATATTAATATTTCAGGTTTCATTGATTAAATCATATATTTCATCTTAAATTGAAACCCTAATTATTTATGGTATCATTATTGGAACCATAAATTAAAATCTAAAATATTTAAGGTTTCATAATGAAACCCCTAAATATTTAGGGTTTTAATAAATGAAACTCTAATTTGAATCCATAAATATCTAGGGTTTCATAAATGAAACCTCAATTATTTAGGATTTCATTAATGACATCTTAAATTAAAACCCTATATAATTAAAACTTGTTTGAGATATTTAAGGTTTTATTATTGGAACCATAAATTGAAATCCAAAATATTTAGGGTTTCATAAAAAAAATTCCTAAATATTTAGGGTAATGATAAATGAAACTCTAAATTGAAACCATAAATGAATCCTCAATTATTTCATGTTTCATTAATGACAACATAAATTGAAACCTTAAATAATTTAAGTTTCATTAATGATAGTTTAAATTGAAGCCCTTGATTATTAGGGTTTTATACATAAAACTCTTAATCGAAACCCTAATTATTTAGAATTTATTTAATGAAGCTTTAATTATGTAGGGTTTCATTAATGAAACATTAAAACTTACCCCAAATTAAAACCTAGAATATTTAGGGTTTCATAAATAAAACCCTAAATTGAAACCCCAAATATTTAGGGTTTCATAAATGAAAATTAAATAAAAAAAACCTAAATATTTAAGGTTTGATAAATGTAGCATTAAATCAAAAGCCTAAATATTAAATATTTAAGGTTTCATTAATGAAACCCTAAATGAAAACCTAAAATATTTAGGGTTTCATAAAGAAACCCCTAAATTTTAAAGGTTTTGATAAATGAAACCCTAAATTAAAAGCATAATTTTTTACGATTACAATAATCAAACCCTAAATTTTATTCTAAATTGAAACCTTAAATATTTATGAAACCTTAAATATATAGGGTTTCATATACTAAATTCAAAACATAAAAATTAATGGTTTCATTGATTAAATATTAAATTTTATCCTAAATTGAGTTCCTAAATATTTAAGATTTCAAAAATGAAACCTTAAATTTTCAAGGTTTCATAAATGTAACAGTAAATGAAAACTTTAAATTTTTAGGGTTTCATAAATGTAACATTAAATCAAAACCTTAAATATTTAGGGTTTCATTAATGGAACCCTAAATGGAAACCCAAAATATTTAGGGTTTCATAAAGAAACCCCAAAATATTTAAGATTTTGATATATAAAATACTGAATTGAAACCATAAATATTTAGGGTTACAATAATTAAACCCTAAATTTTATCCTAAATTGAAACCTTAAATATGTAGGGTTTCATAAATTAAACATTAAATCAAAACCCAAAATTCAAAAAAAGAAATATTTAGGTTTCATTGATTAAATCATATATTTTATCTTAAATTAAAATCATAAATATTTTAGGTTTCATAAGTAATACCCTAAATATATAGGTTTTCATAAATGAAACATTAACTTGAAATCTTAAATATTATGGTTTCCTTATTGTAATCATAAATTGAAATCCAAAAGATTTAGGGTTTCATAAAGAAACTCCTACATATTTAGGGTTTTGATAAATAAAACACTAATTTGCAACCATAAATATTTAAGGTTTCATTAAAAATAAAAACCTCAATTATTTAAAGTTTCTTTAATGATAGCCTATTCAATAATGATAGCCTAAATTGAAATCTTATATAATTAGGGTTTCATAAATAAAATCCTTAATCAAAACCCTAATTATTTAAGGTTTCTTTAATGAAACTTTAATTATTTGGGGTTTCATTAATGAAACCATAAAACTTACCCTAAATTGAAACCTCAAATATTTACAATTTCGTAAATAAAATCCCAAAAGGTTTTATAAATATAACACGTAATTGAAACCACTAATAACTTGTGTATCATATATGAAATAACAAATCAAAACCCTAATTATTTGGGGTTTCATTACTAAAATACTAATTATTTAGAGTTTCATTAATGAATCCCTAAAACTCACCCTAAATTAAAACCCTAAATATTTTATGTTTCGTATATAAAATTTTAAATATTTAAGATTTTTCATAAACAAAACCTTAAATTGAAAACAAAAATATTTAGGGTTTCATTGATTAAATCCTAAATTCCATCCTAAATTGAAACCCTAAATATTTAGGATTTAAAAAATAACACCTTAAATATTTAGAGTTTCATAAATGAAACATTAACTCAAAACCCTAAATATTTATGGTTGTAATTTAGAATTTCATTTATCACAACCTTGAATATTTAGAGTTTTTTTTTTATGCAACCTTAAATATTTTGCTTTTCAATTAATGGTTTCATTAATGTAATCCTAAATATTTAGAGTTTCGATTTAATGTTATTTTTATAAAATCATAAATATTTAAGGTTTCGATTTAATATTTCATTTATGAATTCTTAAATATTTAGGGTTTCAATTTAGAATGAAATTTAGAATTTAATCAATGAAACACTAAATATTTTTGTTTTCAATTAATGATTTCATTTATGAAATCCTTAATATTTATAATTTTATTTACAAAACCTTAAATATTTAAGGTTTCATTTTAGGGTGAGTTTTACAGTTTCATTAATGAAAACGTAAATAATTAGGGATTTTTTTTAAATGAACCCTAAATAATTAATGTCTTGATCAAAAGATTTTATTCATGAAACCCTAATTATTTATGGTTTCAATTTAGGTTGCTAGTAATTAAGATCCTGCTAATGAAACCTTAATTATTTATGGTTGCAATTTAGGGTTCTATTTTTTAAAACCATAAATATTTTAAAGTTACTTAAATTAAACCATAAATTTCATCTTAAATTGAAATACTAAATATTTAGGGTTTTATAAATAAAATGAAACCTTAAATATATAGGGTTGCATAAATAAAACTCTAAAACATAGGGTTTCATATATAAAATATTAAATTGATTTAGGGTTTCACTAATAAAACTCTAATTATTTTGGGTTTCATTAATGGAACCTAAAATTATAATCCTAAATATTTAGGGTTTCATAAATAAACCTAAAAAATATTTAGGGTTTTGGTAAATGAAACCATAAATGTTTAGAGTTTCATAAATGAAACCTCAATTATTTAGGATTTTATTAATGAAATCCTAAATTTCATCATAAATTTAAACACTAAATATTTAGGATTCTATTTATAAAACCTTAAATATTTATGCTTTTGTCAATGAAATCCTAAATATTTATTTATGGTTTCATTAATAAAACACCAAATTTTATCCCAAATATTTAAAGTTTCATAAATGAAACCATAAATAAATACTCATTCATATTTAAGGTTTCATAAATAAAACCCTAAATTAAAACTCTAAATATTTAGGAATTAGTAAGTAAAACCATAAATTAAAATCATAAATGTTTAGGGTTTCATTAATGAAACCCACCCCACCCTAAATTTATCCTAAATTGAAACCCTACATATTTAGGGATTCATAAATAAAACCCAAATATTTAGTGTTTCATCAACGAAACATTAAATCGAAACCTTAATTATTTGGGGTTTAATTACTAAAATCATAAAACATTTAGAGTTTTGTAAATAAAATCTTAAATATTTATAATTTTATAATAAAACTCTAAATTGAAACTTTAAATTTTTAAAGTTTCATTAATGAAGTCCTAATTATTTAAGGTTTTACTTATGAAACCTTAAATTTCATAAAAAATTAAAATATTAAGAATAAAATGTTTCATAAATGAAATTGTAAATAGAAACCCTAAATATTTAGGGTTTCATTAGTAAAATCTTATTTATTTATGATTTCATAAATGAAAAAAATAATTGTAATTTCTTAAAATTTTTTAACAAATTTGAAAAAACAAAAGTAATAATTTTAAAATTTTAAAAACATAAAAAATATGAAAATATGAAAAAAAAAAAAAAAAAAAACAGAAGTATAATGTATCGAAAATTCTAAAAAAATTAAAAACTTAAAATAGGATAAAATCAATGGTATGAAAATTAAGAATAATATCTTGAAAATTTCAAAAAATGAAAATTTTAAATAATATAACAGACAAGAGTAATATCTTGAAAATTTTGAAAAAAAAATTATTTTTTTAAAAAATATATGAAAAAATAAGAGACATGTCTTGAAATTTAAAAAAATATTAAAAACAAGAATAATGTCTTCAAAAAATTTTTAAAAAATAAAAAATATTAAAAAATAAGAGGAATGTCTTGAAAATATGAAAAAGAATATGATAATTTTAAAAAATTGAAAAACTAGAATAATGTGTTGAAAATTTGAAAAAAATATGAAAAAACAAGAATAATAACTTAAAATTTCAACAGAAATATTAGAAAATAAAAGGAATTTGAATTTGAATAACTATTATAAAGTATATCATTTTTGTGTATTATGTTGTTACAATTAGTATTAAGTATTCATAGAAATATCAATTATACTTAATAATTAAGTTATACTACCATATCATTTAAGTAACTAAATATTTATAAACATATTTAATTAGTAGTAATATACTAATATGTAATAATTATAATTAAAATGTTAGTTATAAAAAGTAATGAATATTATATAATTATCATTAATGATAAGCAACATAAAAATTATTTTTAATTTCACAGAAATTATAATGTTAACACGGTTTGTATGGCATGAGTGAATAGATTGAAAATGCGTTTAATTAATATTTACATATTATTAATTTGTAATTAATTGGAACCAAATATAAAATTTAGTCATTTTTTTTAGAGACCAAACAATTAAGCCTACAAAATATTATGTTTTTAAAAATTGTACAAGTTTCATATTTTTTATTTTAAATTTTTTGAGTAAAATTAATATGTAATATTAATGTAAGTTTAATTTACTAATCAAACTTTATCAAATTAAATTTTTGCCCAAAATTGTTTTTAAGATTCTATTATATTCTTTTTGGCCAATTTTTTTTTTGAACAAAATTTCATTTTATAAATTTAAATTATAATTGTATTAGAAAATATTTTCAACGATTAAATATGTTTTTAATCTCTTAAATCAGTGTCATTATTTTTATTCCACTAAAATTAAATTTGTATTTTTTTTGTCAATTTTTTAAAATGTTATTTTTTATTTTCTTAACTAACTGTTGCTGCTGGTTTAGATATACAATTTGGGGTGATTTTTTTTACTAGACGAGAAATGAAAATAATTTTTTTTTTCTAAATTAAGAGACTAAAAAAAAAAAATTAAGTACAAAAAACAAAATAACCTAAATTACAAGGAGAAAAAATATATTCAAATCAATTTTCAATTCCTAAATTTCAAAATTTCAAATCTATTTTATTTCAAAACTTAATATAATATTTATTGATTTATTTATTTTAATTTCTCTAAAATATATCATATATATTTCCTTAAAAACCATGCAAGGCGCGAGTTAAAAGATAGTATTTTACCATTCTTAAAGTAAATTATCCCTCCTCTTTCTTTTATCTCTCTTTATTGATGCAGTAACTAGAATTTAAATGCTGGTTCACAATTTTCCTTATTTATATTTTATATCGAGACAATGAAAAAACAATTTATATATATAAAAAAAATGAGACAATGAAAAATCTCAGTACCAAGAAAGGATAAAACATAAAAGTATTCACAAATAAATCGATTTAATCTAATAAAAAACTAAATAAATTGAAATCCGAACAAATTAAAAAACAATACTATTTTTTTTTATTAGATTGGATAAGAATTCAAATTTAGTTTTGAAAACCAATCCAATTGCTTATAGCCTTATACTCCATGTATATATTTTTATTTATAAATTTACTATGTCACTCATGTTTATATTTTATTATTTATATATTTGTAAAATTAATATATAATTTATACTTATTTATGAAAATATATTAAGATAATTAGAAGGGGATAAAAGAGTGTAAATGAAAGAAGAGGATAAGATGATAGAAGGAAGATCATGAATAATAAAATATTAAAATAATTAAAAATATTTTGATTATTATTTTATTAGAGAAAAAATTGAAATGTTAATCACCTTATATGAGATAAAAGTGCATATATCAACGTTTTTTTTTTACAGAATTCTATCAAATAAGAGTGATAAACTCTTTTTTTTAAAAGTTAAAAAAAAAAAGTAATAAACCCTAAATTCTAAACCTATACAAAATCTCTTAAAAATATAAATCATAATTTTTTAGTGAACCTAGGGGTGTTCACAAATACGGATAACCCGCGAACCCAACTCAATCCAACTCGACCCAACCTGGTTTAAACGGGTTAACAGAGTGTTTAAGTCAGATCCAACCCAATCCAATCTCAACCCGATGACTTATGAGTTGAGTAACGGATTTTGTTATATGAATCCGTTACTCGTTACCCATACAACAAAATCTATTACCCGCCCAACCCAACCCAACCCATCACAAACTACATATAATAATAATGATAATGATAACAAAACAAAAAGTCTACTCTCACTTACTCAATACTTTCACCCTCTATATATACTTTTAACCTCCTCACTTTTAAAAAAACCCTCAAAATAGAAACATTCTTTATGTGAGTCGTCATCATCCTCTGTTATTGTATCACCGCAAGTCACTGCCGCCCTTTGTTGTTGCATCACTGCAAGTCATTGTCTCCCTCCGCTGTTGCATCACTGTAAGTCATTGTCTCCCTCTGCTGTTGCATCACTGTGGTCATCCATGCATCATTGCAGCTCTCTGCACGACCATTCACTACTCTTGTCTTTCACTGTATCGTCCTCCATTGTACGTCACCCTCCACTATTGTTTGTTATATGACAAACAAC
The DNA here is from genome assembly GCA_014843725.1 of Amphicarpaea edgeworthii. NCBI lineage: Eukaryota > Viridiplantae > Streptophyta > Magnoliopsida > Fabales > Fabaceae > Amphicarpaea > Amphicarpaea edgeworthii. The sequence continues at coordinate 22,831,149 of CM026324.1, read as the reverse complement.
TTTTAAAACACCACACTAAACACTAGTAATCTTTTTATTAGATTTTATTTGATAATTTCTTCTACAATCTTTAGAAAGTCAAATCAATATGGTTCATCTTGAGATAGTTTACATTAGTTTCTACTATTGTTTATGATTTAATGAAGACTTTTTTAAAAATACATTACTGACCCGATTATTTTTTAAACAAAATTTGAAAATCTATTATGATTCTTTTAAAATTTTTAATTTTAATTTTTTTTAAAAAATATATTACTAACTTGATAACCTAACTCAATCCAACTCAACCCATTCATGATTGGGTTGGGTTAGGTTTGAAAATAAAATCACGTAAACCCAACCCACTAAAAATTGATTGGGTTGGATCAAGAATTTATGCAAACCCAGTCTAACCCAATCCACGAACACTCCTAAGTGAACCCCTATTAATGTTCAATTTCATTATAATATAGCAATATGTATCTCCAAGTGTTCTATTGAAGGACAAGGACATATTCCGTATGAAAGTAGAAGATTTAGACAATTAATATTGACATAATTTTCATCAAATTACATATGGTGAACGCTATTAGTATCTGAGCATTTATGTTTCATTGTTTCATCTCTAATTGGATTCACCTAAACCTTATTGCACGCGTATTTAGAAATTTAAAGAAAGAAATTGATTCTCACTTTTCCGGTTGTCCTCTTGCTAAAAGAGATGAAATAAAAAAGAAGTTATTTTCATAAAATAAATTAAAAATAAAGACGCAATTGATACTGCATGAAAACTAAAAAAGGAAAAGAGAACTGTAAATCAAAATCATCACCTGATTTAGTTGTAACCCCAATGGATTGGAGGCGGTGTGGTTTTAGACCCCACTTGCCCATTCCGCACCAACAATGCATTGCAATTTCGTGCTACATTGGAGATATTTACTTCCTGCACCCTCTAAGTTAGTGTGCTTTGGGGTGCAGGACATAAATTCGGAGGTGAAGAAAGTAAATGACGTCATTGGAAAACCAAAAGCGCGTCCTAACTCAGATCCAACCAAACCACTCCTCAAAGGAAGCGAGCATGAGTACATGACAGCCTTTTTTTAATATTTTAATGTTTGTTCACCAACATTTATCCACCACAACACAAAGTGATTGGATTGCACCTTCCTATGTTGGTTCCACACCTTTACACCCTTCTATAAATACCCATCCTACTTCTCTGCCACAATCATCCCTTCTATTCTATACCTTCTTCCTCTGTCTACATTCATTCAACTCGACCATGGCATCTCTTCATTCAACAATAACTATCCTTTATGCATTGGTATTATTGGCCTCTTCCATGGCAGCGGCTTCTGCCGGCAACTTCTACCAGGATTTTGACATAACATGGGGAGATGGTCGTGGCAAGATACTCAACAACGGCGAGCTTCTCTCTCTTTCCCTTGACAAAGCCTCTGGCTCCGGCTTTCAGTCCAAAAACGAATATCTCTTCGGCAAGATTGACATGCAACTCAAACTTGTACCCGGAAACTCCGCAGGCACTGTCACTGCCTATTACGTAAGTACTCTACATATTTATGGATTATAATGCTATTTAACTTTGAAATTCCTGATTTTTATTTTTATTTTAATGTAATGTAATACAGTTGTCATCAAAGGGATCAAACTGGGATGAGATTGACTTTGAATTCTTGGGGAATCTGAGTGGTGACCCATACATTCTTCACACCAATGTGTTCAGTCAGGGCAAAGGCAACAGAGAGCAACAATTCTATTTGTGGTTCGACCCAACTGCAGATTTTCATACCTATTCCATTCTCTGGAATCCTCAGCGCATAATGTAAGCACTAAGCACTTCTCAATCATCACCACATTACCTAACAAATTAATCAATTCATGGTGGTTCATTTGCTTGTTTCAGCTTCTCAGTGGATGGAACCCCGATAAGAGAATTCAAGAACATGGAATCGAAAGGAGTTGCATTCCCAAAGGAGCAGCCAATGAGGATATACTCAAGTCTATGGAATGCTGATGACTGGGCAACAAGAGGTGGTCTTGTGAAGACTGATTGGAGCCATGCTCCTTTCACAGCATCATATAGGAATTTCAATGCCAATGCATGCGTTCATTCTGGATCATCGTCATCTTGCACTTCCAACTCTGCTTCCTCCAATGCCTGGTTCTCCCAACAGTTGGATTCAACAAGCCAAGGCAAACTAAGTTGGGTGCAGAAGAATTACATGATTTACAATTACTGCACCGACACCAAAAGATTTCCTCAAGGCCTTCCCATAGAATGCCAAACATCGTGAATTCCTCATAATCCTACACGAAGCAGTTACTGCAACACAATTTTTAGTTCTTCCTGGACCGATTTATTTGGTTTTCATTTATTTGTATGGATGTTGATTCTTTTATTCTTTGATATTTGTCTACCATATTACAAGAAATAATAATAATGCTGTTCTTTCATTCTTCAAAGAATACAAATTCTGTTCAAATATTTATGCCCCTTTGTTTCTTGCCTTTTAATTTTTTTTATTTAAACATAAAATAGTTTTTTTTTAAATGTGGCATGCGTTCTTCTTAATTACTATTAAGCTTAAATAAGATTGGGATGTTTAAAAAATATCTATTTTTTTAGGTTGAATTTTTCTTTATGTTTATTTTTTGTTATAGGTCCCAACAAATTTTTTTAATTTTGTTTTCTCTCTCTATTGATAATATGGTATCATAAGTATTAAAATTATTTTAGAAATCCATATTAAACAAAGAAAAAAAAATTTAACTCAAACTAAAAAAAATTTTAGAGATGAAAAACATATTTAAACTTTAATATTTTTATTATTTTGTCAAATTCAAATCTAAAAATCATCTCTTCTCCATTGTAAATGTCAATTGACTTAAAAGATCACTAACTTACGAACAAAAGTATACATGTAATTATGAAATAAAATAATATATATTTTTTTGACAAAAAGATAATATACTTATTTTTTAAATTATTTGAGACTAGTTTAAGTTATATTGATTTATTAGATAAAAGTAAAATTTTGAAATAAGTCAATTTTTTCTTAAGTTTACTATTTTGTATCATCAAACTAAAAACAAGGTTTTTTGAAGACTGCAATAATTTCCACTGTTATCCTCTCCTTCCTTCTCAAATTCTTATATATTTGAAGAAAAAAGTTATCTAATTAAGTTACTTATATATATTAGAAGAAAAGTGGAAAAGTCTTGAATGAATTAATTGAGCGTGAGAGTTATAAATAAATTAAGTTTAATTATAATTTTGGTCTTATTTTTTTCTTAAATCCATAATTTTAGTTCCCTCAATTTTAAAATAATAATTTTAGTCTTCTTAGTTTTAAAAAATGGTAATTTTGATCCCTTTATCAATTATTAATTAATAATTATGATTAATAAAGTTATTGAGTTAATTAAAAATTATTATAAAAATTGTAATAATTTTTTACACAAATAAAAAATAAATAAAATCATTTTTAACATTAAACATAAAAAAATTATTTTTAATATTAAAAAATAATAAAAAATAAAAGAAAATTTATTTTTAACCAATTTAAATAATTAATATTTTTTTAGTGAATTTATAGTTAATTTAATAACTTTACTAATTACAATTATTAATTAATAATTTACTTAATTGTAATTTTAATCCTCTTACTTTCTCAAATCCATGATTTTGATCTTCTTAATTTGAAAATGGTTATTTTGGTCCCTCTAATTTTAAAAAATGACAATTTTGACCCTTTTAATTAATTATTAACTAATAATTATGATTAATAGAGTTATTGAATTAATTAAAAATTATTATAAAAGTGTAATATTTTTTTACACAAAGAAAAAATAATTAAAAAATATAAAAAAAAATTATTTTTAACATTAAAAAAATTGTTAATTACCGACCATAAAAAAATTGTTATTAATATTAAAAAATAATAAGAATTAAAATAAAAATCATTTTTAACCTCTTTTAATAATTAATATTTTTTAGTAAATTTATAATTAACTTAATAATTCTATTAATTATAATTATTAATTAATAATTAATTCAAAAATTAAAATTATTGATTTTAAAATTAGAGGGACCAAAATTACCATAAAATTAAGGGATCAAAATCATGTATTTGATAAATTAAATGGATCAAGATTATAATTTAATCCTAATAATTTATTTGAGATCAAAATTATTGATTTTTAAAATTAAAAAAATTAAAATTATCAATTTAAAATTATAAAATCAAAATGATGTATTTAAAAAAACTGAAGAATCAAAATGATATATTTAAAAAAATAGTGAATCAAAATTACCATTTAACCAATAAATTATCAATCATTACAAGCACTAGAATACCTACTACATACTCCGCTGCGCGCTAACACATTTCCTTGTACCAGTTGAAGAACTTATAGATTCACCTAAAAGAAAGTGGCTGCGTCGTCAAGTCTAAAAAAGAAGGGCGGTGTCGGTGACCTGATCCATTTAATTAAGACCGCGTCAAGTCTCAAACAGCATGTAAATCCGCGTGCTCCCCCAGTCACACCAAAATCAAATATTACCTTCTCATATTATATTACAGTATCAAATAAATACGACAAACTTGCCATCATATCGTCGCTTTTGACAGCTTTCTTCTTACCATTGTCCAACTATCCACAGCTACCCAACTTCCCATTCATTTCTCCAAAATACACACGCTCACTCTCACTATATATTTAAGTGAATTTATAAATTAAAAAACAAAAAAATAAATATAATAATGATTGAAATGAGTGATTCAATACCACCAATGGATCTTAAAGAATTAAATAGTAGAATGTAATATAACTTCCCTGGAGTTATTTTGTTGTAACTTGATCCTCGTTAATTATATATATAATATTATATTTTTTGCTTCATTTGATTTTATAATTTGATCCTATTGATTATTGATTAGTGTTGATACATTTTTTTTTTATTAATTAGTCTCTTAAATTTTGTGTGATTTTTCCGAATCCACAGTTTTGCACAAGAAATGTTGAAGAGGAATGTAATCCATGCAGAAGTGTGAGTGTGAGCGGAGCACCTAGGAAATGAATCAGTAGTTGTATTTGAATAATAAGGGCGGCTTAGGTGATTGTGATTGACCCTATCCATTAAAATCTTTCATCATACTTATTACTTACCTGAGTGAGGATAGCGCCTCAAGTCTCAACTATGTAAATGTGAACCCGCGTGCGTGATCCAACAGGCGATATTAATTATTATTAATTAAATAAAATAATACAGTACAGCTAACCAGGGAAGGAAGGATCCTTTTCTCCTCTCCAGTCTCCAGCAATGCAATATATACTCTCGCTTCGATCATGCCATCACACAAACCAATTAGCTTCTTCTTCGCACCATGACTTCATCACTTGTTGTGCCTCTGCTTGTGAGCCTTTTCATTGTCTTGTGTGCTGCCGGTAACTTCAACCAAGACTTTCAGATCACGTGGGGAGATGGTCGTGCTAAAATACTCAACAACGACAATCTTCTCACTCTTTCCCTTGACAAGGCCTCTGGCTCTGGCTTCCAGTCCATAAACGAATACTTATTTGGCAAGATTGACATGCAGCTCAAGCTCGTTCCTGGAAACTCTGCTGGCACTGTCACTGCTTATTATGTAAGTGCCAATTAACTAGATTCCGTATCTGCCAGAAATATATAATAATAATAATAATAATGTTTGGTTTTGGTCTTTTCAGCTATCTTCAAAGGGATCAACATGGGATGAGATTGACTTTGAGTTCTTGGGGAATCTCAGTGGCGACCCTTACATTCTACACACCAATGTGTTCAGCCAGGGTAAGGGAAACAGAGAGCAACAATTCTACCTCTGGTTTGACCCAACCGCAGATTTCCACACATATTCAATTCTCTGGAATCCCCAACGCATTGTGTAAGCACTAATTACCATCCAATCATATGTTTCTGTGTTGCACGTTTGTTACTTTTTAATTTAATTTTCTTACAATTGTGCAGTTTTTCAGTAGATGGGAGTCCCATCAGGGAGTTCAAGAATTTGGAATCAATCGGAGTTCCTTTTCCGAAGAGTCAACCAATGAGAATATACTCAAGCCTATGGAACGCTGATGATTGGGCCACAAGGGGTGGACTCGTGAAGACAGATTGGTCGAAAGCTCCATTCACTGCATCCTATAGAAACTTCAACGCCAATAATGCTTGCGTTTGGAACGCTGGAAAATCCTCATGCAAATCAAATTCACAATCCTCTGCATGGGTATCACAGGAACTAGATTCAACTGCTCAGCAGAGGCTGAGCTGGGTGCAGAAGAATTACATGATTTACAATTACTGCGCAGACAAAAAGAGATTTCCTCAAGGCCTCCCACTTGAATGCACACGCTCCTAAACACATTACATTATAATTTCATTTACCATTCTTTTATTTTTTTTTTAACTCCTTATGTTTTGTTCACACTTTGTGCTATCGCATGTGAAATATTCTTAAAAAAAATAAAGTAGTTTTTGCATGAACAATATTTCTGCTTATTCTTTTATTTTCATTGTGGGAAATAGGAAGTGAAGACGCATTCATCAATTACGTTGTTGAGGGGACATCGGTATCAGCGCATTAATTCCATTCCATCCCATTTTAGTATATAAAGCAGTCCTGGACTAAATGAAGGTTTAAATGTCTTGAAAAACAATTGATTAATTTCACTTTATAAAAAATGAAAATTTATATTTCTACATATAATTAATATAATTTTTTTCATTTGAAAATATAGTAATAGGAAGAGAAAGGAGAAAAGTATGAGATAAAATATGTAATTAAAATGATAGAAAAATTAAAAATAAATAATGTAACAAAAATTACTTGATCCATTATTTTATTATGATGCATATTTTTAGTTGTTGAAACTAATAAATCTATTCTATTAAGCAATTATGTCATATAATCCATTTATAACACCTTTGAATGATTCATATGTCACGCTATTAGTTGACATAATTTATCTAAGAATAAGAACTAAAAATATGTATTTTAATAAATCAGATTTTAAATAAAAATGATAAGAAATAAAATTAAAATTAACTAACTTTTTAGTGATAAAATTATTTCCTGGCATAAAATCTAGTAGTATTTTGAATCTAATTGATTTTAAGGTAAAATAATAAAGAAAAGTGTATAAGTAAATTCGAATTAAATGAGACAAGACATAGCTTCACCGAAATCAATATTAAATGTTCCATCACCTTAATGTCCCTGTTCGGATTACAGGCCAAACTACTTGCCTCAAAGATTTATTCTTGAATATACTTTGATTGAATAAACTTTACTTAGAATTTATTAATTAAAAGATAAATAGAATTGATTTAACAATAATAATAATAACATGTTAATAATAGCTGTCAACTAAAGAAATAGAAGATCTGCATTGGATATTCTTTCAGGTAAGGATGAAACATTAGATTTGGTAAAGAGAGATCGCATGACGCGTGGTGTCCATAAGGGAGAGGGACCATTCGTCCGTATTGTTTCAATTGGGCAATGGCGGTGGAGGATAATTGTTTTGTGTTGTGTTGTGGAGGTTCCTTAAAGTTTAGGATATTGCTTATTAGTTTTAGACTTTTTATGGCTTGTTTGTCACTTGGTGGTGTCTATCTACCAAAGGCAAACGGTAGATTCAGATTAGAAGATAGAGTTTGTGTGCTGCTTCTCAAACAATTGCACTGTATCACTCAGTAAAGTAATTGAAATCTCTTTCAATTCAAACTTCAAAAAGACTAACCGCGTGGCTTGGCTTCCAACAAGTTCTTATTTCTTATTTGATAAAAACGAGGCAATTCTGTCCAATTTGGAATGCCCTTCCTTACTCACAATTATCCTCTTCTCACCACTATTATAAATACCATCATCATCAACCCATACCATTATCCATTTACTGCTGCTTTCTAGATATGGCTTCAACTGTTTCTTACATGCTACTTCTATTTCCCCTTGCCTTTGCTGGCGACTTGAACAAAGACTTTGACATCACTTGGGGAGATGGCCGCGCCAAGATACTAAACAATGGAGACTCACTCACTCTTTCATTGGACAGGGCCTCTGGCTCTGGTTTTCAATCAAAGAATGAGTATCTCTTTGGCAAGATTGACATGCAGATCAAGCTTGTCCCTGGAAACTCTGCTGGCACTGTCACTGCCTATTATGTAACTTCTTCCTTTATCTTCTTAACAATCTTTATTATAAACATTGTCAAAGCTAATAGTAAAAAGCATGTCTGCAGTTATCTTCAAAAGGAACAACTTGGGATGAGATAGACTATGAATTTCTTGGGAATCTAACCGGTGATCCATACATCCTTCACACAAACCTTTTCAGTCAAGGCAAAGGGGACAGGGAACAACAATTCTACCTATGGTTTGACCCAACTACTGATTTCCACACTTACTCTATCATGTGGAACCCACAGAGGATTATGTAACTCCTCATCTCATCTCATCTACCGTTTTTCCACTTTGTTTCCTTTACATAATTTCTCATACTCTCTCTTCTTAATTAATTCAGATTCTCTGTTGATGGCACTCCCATTAGAGAGTTCAAGAACTTAGAGGCTATTGGAGTCCCCTTCCCAAAGAATCAGGCCATGAGGCTATATTCAAGTTTGTGGAATGCAGATGACTGGGCAACAAGAGGTGGACTTGTGAAGACAGATTGGGCACAAGCTCCATTCACAGCTTCCTACAGAAACTTCAATGCTGCAAAGGCTTGCATATGGTCTTCAAGAGCATATTATTGTGGGAAAAGTACTAGTAGTGGTTCATCATGGCTTTCACAGGAACTGGACTCTATGGGGCAACAGAGGTTGAAATGGGTGCAGAAGAACTACATGATATACAATTATTGCACAGATACTAAGCGCTTCCCACAGGGTTTTCCTCCGGAATGCAACATCTCTTAGAGCATGATTGGACTGCCATTGCAATGTTATTAGTTTGTTTGTTGATGTATCTATTGTAGTTTAATTCTTTCATTCGCTCCCCTGTTTAACAAATATGGCCATCTTGTGTGTATAATAAAATATATTCTTTTCTGTATTGTATTTTCGCACATTTTAGAACTCGTGATGATGACTACAAAAATCAATCTCGCACTTCAATACAAGTAAAATGTGGTTAAAATTTTGGTATATATCTGAATGGTTAAAAATTATTTTTCATTAAAATTTAAAACATACACGCACTAAGACCAATTTGTACTCATAATAAAGTTAGGAAGAATATTGATAAACAATTAGAATGCATATATATATTTTTTAAATAATAAGAAGAATGTATGACTTAGTCTCAAATATAAATTTATATTGAAATTTATTTTTTGATTAAAAGGGTCATAGTTTCATTTATAAATAAATTGATTAATTTTAATAAAATTATAAAACATTACACGTAATTAAGATATAATTAAATTTTACTTTCAAGTATAAATTAACTTCAAAATATATTTTGCAGATAGAATTAATTTTCCATCGCCAAATCAAAGGAAGGGATGATTTCGTACTTCACTACTGCAACGGACCAATCTTTCTTTCTCTTTCTCTTTCATACGAAGACACTGCCAAACCAACACTGGATCCGGATATAAGGCAAAAGACAAAATGATAAACATGCAAAACGTCATGGATATACTGTGTAAATGTTTTCCGTGTGCTCAGAAACTAAAAGCATAACGCTATGATGATGAGATAATGACTCATTATATATAATAACTAGAAAATCAAGTAGCTTAAAATATACAGTGAGTGACCAATCTTAGTTATCGTCACACATCATCCCTAAAAACCCAAAGCCAATGGAAAAGTGAAAAACAAATCACAATCACGGTTTTTTCTAAGCTTCAACAGACTGTACAGGATACTGGGACAAACGTACTGTCAAATCAGATACACAGATATGCATAAATCAAGAATATCAACACCATGGACTGGACTGCACAATTTGGTTGGCACTGATAAAGACAACTAAATCTGCAGAGTACTATCTTAAGGCTAACTGTTAAGCCTGCAACCATTGTCCAAACAACAACGACCTATTCATCTAACTCCTCTATCTGTGCCCGCTTCTCAGCTGCTATCTTCCTGATAAAGAAGCCCCACCTCATTGCTGCCTTGATCTTCAGCCAACCCACAACAGCTCTGCCTGGGCGAGACCGGTCCTCATCATAGTTTGGTAGACTGGGAGATGGCATGAATGACGGGAATGAAAAGCCATCCTCAGCACTCATGGAGCCATGACCTCCCATGCTGAAGAGGCGAAGCAACTGCTGCATATCTTCATTCTCTAGCATCTCGGTACTTCTGAGGCGGATTTCATCTTCTGAAAAGAATTCATCAACCCCCCTGCTGTCCCTATTGTGTGACCAATCATCAAAAGGATTTAAAGTAGATGGCTGAATAGAGGAGCAGCCAGCATCGAACCCTGATGTTGATGATTGAGGAGGACCAAGAGCCAACCCAACTGTGCCATGATCATTTCTAGTGCTTTGGGTTTGGTGAGAATTGCTGATTAATTGGTCATTAGACACATATAATGAACTATCGAACTGACTCCGGGAGCTGGAGTTTGAAATCAATGACTGGGTTGGATATCGTGTTACCATATTATTATCGTTATAACCTGAAAAGGTATTGCTATATCATACATTTGCAAATTGCAACTCAAGATTATCACACGCTTACAATCAGCAATGTTGCACAGAGCTTGCAAACAAACATTTATTCATGTATATGCATTAGCTCCCTGGGGGGAGGGGGTAGAAGATTCATTTTTAAAATATCTATTTTATCTTGAAATTTGCTTATTAACAATATTATAGAATCTGACAACCCCAGAGAGGATCCATCAAATCAGAGTTCAAGGAAACGGTAATGCTTACCTCCAACAGGTATCCCTGAATTGATTTGCTGCTCAGAAGGAACAGTCACTGGAAGGGTTGGCAGTTGAAGTTGATGATCTAAAGCACTACCATAATCAATTGACTCAACACGAAGTTCATTTTCAGATGCAATGGACCTGTTATTTTGGTTAGCATTCACAAGTGATTTGCCATCATAATCCACAACCTGATCCCAATTTTCATACGCTTTCTTCACCAATGAATCCACATAAACCTGGACTTGCAAAAGCATTTTAAAGATACCATAAGCTTACACTATTCCCAACAGAAGAAAACTTTAGAGAAAACTGCAAATTGAGCCTTGGCAAGTCTTAAATTTACAGTCCTGATCTTTTTATCTAGGATTTCTTAATCAGTAACATAGCATGTACTTGTTTATTTGTGTTTAATATAAGTATGTTTGCTAGTGTGAGGGAAGAACTTACAGATAGCATTGCTGCATCTCGTCAAACACTTGAAGTAATAACATTATCTATTAATATCAGCGGAAGAAACACATGACACAGACTAACCTTCTGGCTTTCAGAGAGAGAATCAGCAGAAAAGAAATGTTCTCCTGATATAAGGCCACGCAGCTCATAGATGTTGTTAAAAATAACACCAACATTTCTTGCATCTTCAGGATAATAAACATAGAGCTTCCCACTCAGAACACATGTCTTTGCATGGTCTAAAAGAGCCTCCCACATCTTGTTTGACATACCACTCCCAAGGATCTACAGTTGAATGATATAAGAAAACAACTGGAAAAAGACCTAACTTCAAGATTAAGACAACCTAAACTTACATTCCGCAATTTCTGTTGATCTTTAACCACAAGCCGAAGGAAGTCTTCAACTGTGACTAATCCTGCACTATTCAGCTTCTTGTGAAATGACCCATCCTTGCCTATCTTCTCCAATCTCCACACTTCATCAGTCAATGCAGGAGGATAATGCTTTTTATATACTGAGAAAAAGGTCAAAATATAAAATTTAAAAGATGGTATTATGGTGTAGGAGCAGAGAGAGCACTGATGCTAAAGAAAAACTAAAAGATGTGGAAGCATAACCCTACATTCTCCTCTATGATCTTTAACTGTGAAAGCCACTGTCTTAGCCTCACGAATGCGTACGGACTCACCAAAACCTGATGCAACCTTCAGGCCAAGCCTGAACTTCCGACTCCTTATCCAGCTGGAATTATCTGTAAATGTCAGTTCCCCTAATGTTCCAACTCCGTCCTTGAGTGTCACTTGCAGGTCCCCAGTTAACAAAGGTCTCTTTCCTTCACGTTCTCTTACCACATGGCTTTCAAAATCCTCTAGAGTCCAATCTTCATCATCTTCATTGTTAAAATCGCCTTCAAGGACAACAACATCAAGTTTAACACAGGATTCAGGTCCAGATGTTATAACATTTCCACTATTGGCATCAATCAGTATAACATGTATTGGAGCCCCCTGCTCGCCTTCCACTTTTCCTCCTGTGAATAGGGGAAGAGACAGCCGGGACCTAAATTTCAGCTGCAAGCTTCTACCATCAGGGCCTTCAATCATTTTAGGTGGAGACCTGGAATTTTTAAACTGTTACAAGAAAATACCAGACTCACAGAGGTACTAAATTTAAATATGACAGATGTTATGGTGGCATTGAAGTGGTGACAGCTTACATGTATATATTTGAAAGGATGGGCATAATATAAGAAGGGGGGGAAAAGACAGATGGAAATTTTATAATGCAACTTTCTTAATGATTAGAAACACTAAAAACAGACAACAGTAACCATTTCCCAATTTGGAGTACCTGTTATAATTCGAGGGATATTATGAAAATTATAAATATATTGAAATTAATTTCCACAATTTGTCAAGAATTTCTCAAACCTTCCACTAAGTCTTGCAGGACCCAACTTCGCCAAAGCACGCTCCACTTCTTCACTGACCTGTTTTGCATCAGTATTACTGAATCGATTAAGAACCAAATGCAGAAACTTACAAGTATAACAAAATAAATCATATTACACTATAATATTCTTCTTTGAAAAAAATAAGCATGCCAAATAGTAAAGTATATAGCAGAAAATACTGTGAAACCAACTGTCTTACAACTCTACGAAGAATGGGTTCTAAAGATGAGCAAAGCTTCTGCAAACTGTCCACCTTGAGGGCTTCCACAATTACACTGCAAAATATGTGTATCAGTTATAGGAAACTAATAAAAAATATAAATTAGAAACACGTAGCATATGAATTATGATTACTAAGAAATAAAATCTTCTCTTATTATAAGGTTAACAGATAAGTTTGTAAATAAACATATAACTATTTTAGTGTGCATTTGAACAAACAAAAACAGTCAATTAACAAACAATAGAAAAACATGCTCTTAAGATAAGTAAACACGAGGGAAAATTTTAAATATTTTTATAGAGAATGACTGTAGATTATACACTGGGAGATGCTTCCTACCTATGCGCTCCATAATATCAAGCGAAGAACCTTCCTTACCAAGGAAGCAAGTTTCAATTGTTTTTGAAGAGGTGGTAATACATTTTTTATATCATAAGCAAAGAGATACAATCTCTCAAGTCACAATATATTTATTATATTTACAACTTACAACTATCAAAATAAGCGTGATACACTATCAAAATGACAACTGACAAAAAAAATTCAATTACGACAGCTTTTTAGGAAGATAGCCACAGCCATCCAACTCAAGTAGCAAAAGTTAGAGGGAAGAAATTAGGAATAGTGATATAATTGACCAACAAAATCTTCAGAGGTAAGCATTTTCTTCAATTACAGTGACATTGACATTTCTTTGACCTGCTTCCAACTGGGAATCGGTACAAACAGCACCTTACATGTATAACTAGAACTAGCACTCCACACACACCCGCAAAAAAAATTATTCATTGCTCAAATTAAGTAACTAATGAAAAACACTGACCAAGTCAAAATTAAAATCCACCACCCTCCCTAAACTTAAAAGTTAGATTTACAAGGGAAATTCAAGGAAGCACATAATCGAAAAACCATGAGCAATTAATTTACCTGGCAAGAGCAGGCCTCTTTCGCTCAGGCTGATCATCTTCTCCACCCTCCAGGCTCCTTTTCCCCATACTAATTGCGTCGGTCGTTGGTTTCTGCATTTACACTCTCTCTCCTCTAATAGTAATACCCTAAAGTACCAAATCTGCAACCACTCCAAAACCACAAAAAACTCACCACTGTCACCTACACTAACACAAAAATTGATAAGAAAACGAAACCCTAGAAGCTACGGCGCCCGAAAAGACGAAACTCAGAACAGATCTAAATTACAATAACAAAAACAAATTAAACTCGAATTTCACAAAAAAAAAAACCTCAAATTGCGCACGTGCGAAACCCCAACTATGCCACTTCTAGCAGCAAATTTTCGAAAAAAAAAAAAGTCAGAAACGAAGTAAACACTGAAAAAAAATGTTTTTCTCGAGCAGAAAAATTGAAAAAAAAAAAAATAAAGAGATAAAACGAAGGGAAAACATAAAGCAAGAAAAGGAAGGTGCTGCTACCTGAGAGAGAAAGCTTGAGAGTTGAGAGTGTTTGGTGTGAGAGAGAAAGAGGAGCGAGAAAAAATGAATTACATGTAATGTTTTGATTTTAGCTTGGTTGGAATTGGAAGTCCAACAGTTTCAGTTCGTTCGTGTAGTTACGGTCTACTCTGGCGACTTTCAACTCGAGGGAGGAATAATCACCTACTTTGCGGAACAATGTTCCGCATCACTTAACCAATTGAATTGATGTCTTACTCACGCGTATGATGATCCTAATCTCTTATTTAACGATGATGCGCGTCTTGCGTGGTTTTGATCATTAGTAGTACCTGAATATTATTACACCTGTGGCTGTTACCAGTTATTAGTCAGGACCATGTTTATGTGTTTTTGTGGCGTATTTATTATTTTATCTCGTACGACCTTTGTCGTTTAAGGGGAAAGCAAAACGTGCAATCGTAGCCGTATGTTTCGTGGATCAGATTAGAGCACCAAATGCTACGTCACTGCAGACAACCTGTACTCTCTGATCACGTCACTCGGTGACCAACAGCTAACATCATCACTTTACTTTGGTTGTGGTTAACAGCATGCCACGACAACACAATGTTCGGATTGTCTTAAGGAATCAAAAATTACAAATTTCATTGAAAATATTATAAATTAATATATTTTATTGAAGAAAGGATACACTTACTCTTGAAGTCATAATTCCAATTTCTTAAAATTTAATAATAATATAATAGTATTACATCAGATGTCATAATATTTAAAAGAAGACATGAATAATTTATAACTACTGTCATTGAAATACATATGCTGCAGGCCGGGAGCACTTGAGAGTTGAGAATATTTCATGTTTGTACTCTTTAATTAATACCCACTCGTAAGGATAAGAAAATAAATTAACAATTCAACATGTTGGCAGTGTCACGCATTAGGAATTCGGTGTATATATAGAGAGAGAAAGAGAGGGAGTTTGGTTTTGTAATTAATTAATCATCGTTATACTAAATTTGTTAATCCTAATTAATATATGGTATTACCGTATTAGTATGCATTTTTTTTATTATAATTAATTAATTAAAAACGTGATGATCCACAAAAATCAGTCGTTGTTTGGGGGTGTAAGAAAAAAAACTGCGCTGGGGCAGTTTGAAAGCTGTTGACTGGCGTTAATTTAATGTGAGTTTGCCAATTTGACCAAAATTGTGAAATTCATTTACGTAAATAGAGAATTTATTCTGGTTTTTGTTTTCAGTTAATATAATTTTATCAAAATACTGCTTTGTTCAAGAATATTGAAAGAAAATGATAAAAATAAATTGACTTTAAACCATTTTATTCACAACATCTGAAAAATAAGGGGGGAATTGAAAATAAGATGATACTGCTCATCCCCCAACCCCCCACCAAAAAAATAAATCCATAGCAGGAACATTAGACTTATCCAGTTGGTAACCCACAACAAGATTATCAATTGTTAGATCCGTCAAATTCTTCAAGCCGCCTATGAAGTTTGACGAGTAATTGATTGCAAACTTGTGGAGATGTGCAGGGTCCACACAAGAGATAAATGACGTTACCCAGAGGCCTCATGTATACAGCATCTTCCCTAAGCTTCTCAATAAGTGGTCTTGCATACAACGATCCATACCTGTGTAGAAGAAAACCTCACGAGTCAGAAAAGTGCTCAAAATTATTGAAAAGGGGAAAGGCTAAAGTTGATAAATTTATACCCGGCATTATTTCCTTCTGCTTTTAATTCCAAGGCACACAAAGTTCCCAATGCAACTACTCTTTGAACTGCAGGGTGTGATGAAATCCACTGAACCATTTTATCATCCCATAACTGTAAATTCACAATAAAAGTTTGATCAAATAAACATTGAACACTACTTTATTATGGCAGCAGGCAGCCATATTTGCCAAGTCCCGTGATTATTGGAAAAGAAATCACAGTAATCATACCTCCCTAAGTAATCTTCCTTCAGAAGTGAAGTTAGGGTTGGAACAAGGGTCTTTAAACCATTGGATTGATTTAACAGCAGCAGCGCAGCCCATAGCATGTGCAGAGTAAGAATGTCCATGCAATAGGGCCTTGAGCTAACCAAAACAAGAGCATACATCACTTTATTATGTCAGCAAAACACTGCCAAGGAACTTAGCTTCGCATGAACACAATACTAGTATGACCAAAAATAATGAGCAAACTAATAGAACCTGGTATTTTATTAGAAAGAATAAGGGATTTCTCCCTTAAATACAGTGCCTAACTTGTAGAACTTCAACGAGTTCTGCACCTCCCAATGCACAAAGACTCCACTGCTCTCACAACTGCTGACAACATGATCTCTTCTCTCTTCACCTCCCCTTTTATTTATAGGAAACGTGCCTTATTCCTTCAACCAACTAACCTAACTAATGCAACTAACTAATGGGGGTATCTATCATAGATTCATGTCCATTGCATAAAATACAAATGATGATAAAAGAAAATCACTATTGCTGTCACAAGAAATCATGCAGTATATTTCCAGGCATTGTTAGTTTACAAACCTACAAGAGCAATCGGAAAATCTACAATGAAGAATAAGCAATCATTTCAAGCTACTTAATAGTTTATATAGGTTGGTAAATTAGAAGAAATCAAGTTGGAGATTAACAAAATATTTTTCATCAGTTGTCGGTAATATCAGTATAAAAACCAAATCCATTCTGTCGGCACCAAAATCTTATAAAACAGCAGTTTCTGTGTCTACTAGCCAACAACCCACAAAAGAAAGTCTTCCAAAAAATATTGAAATACCTTTGAGTCTCCAATAAATGAATCAAAAACAGCATTTGTTGCCAAGGTGGCAGACAATGGTATAATTCCTCCAGTCATCAGCTTCCCAAAGCAAGCTATATCTGGTACACAATGGATTAGCTCTGCTGCAGTCTGACAAGAAATATAAACTGCTAATCAAATAAATGAACTAATGAAGAATATAAAAACTGTGTCGTAAGAGAATAGCAGTCATCGAGAGAAATCACCTCTACTCCCAAACGCCAAAAACCAGTAAAAACCTCGTCAAAGATTACAGGAATTTTTCTACTCCGACACTCATTAACAAGCACACGCTGAAAAAGTGGATCAACCATATGCATTCCACCAGCACCTTGTATAACTACATAACAGCTCAGGCCCCAAATGAGATGATCAATGTCAAGAAAAGGTCAAAATAAGTTAATTAGAATATTTAGAGGACCACTGAAAATATTTAAGAAAGAAAATATAGGATTGCCTCCAGTGGAAGATCCCTGTGGTCTAGATTAAAAAAAAAAGATATAGGAACCTAGAAAAGAAAGAAAAAACTTTGGTGTGAAAGACCTAGAACCACTCAAATGTAATATTTCATTCACATTTCACTCAGATAATTGTGCTACTGTGGGCATAATTTAGATAAGGACTTCGATGTGTTATCATGTTGAAGTGTGTAAAGTGAGAAACTTATGTTCTTCTCAGTTTCATGTACTGAACTAAAATACGATCAACAGGAATACGGGATTACATTATTAGGGTACAGGAGATGATAGTGAAAATAAAATGGCACTATAACATGCAAAAGAAAAATCTCAAAATATCTTGCCTGGTTCCATAATCAATGCTCCAACATTATTTGACCCTCTAAATCCAGATAATACTTTTGATATGTAAGATGAATAAACTGTAGCAAGCTCAGACTTATCCCTGCCCTTGTGAAAGATTTCATCACGTGAGGCAAAGGCTGTGAAAGCATCAACAAGTAAACAATTATATTCCAAACAGTAATCAATAAAAGAATTAAAGTTGGAATTTTGAACTTACTGATACTTTCACCTTTCAGACTTTCCCAATGATACCCTTCAGGTATGGAAATATTCCATGTATTATTGTGCATAAAGACAGAAGGAGGATCCAGAAAAAGACCTCTTCCAGTGTACCTATGAAA
Source organism: Amphicarpaea edgeworthii (assembly GCA_014843725.1). NCBI lineage: Eukaryota > Viridiplantae > Streptophyta > Magnoliopsida > Fabales > Fabaceae > Amphicarpaea > Amphicarpaea edgeworthii. The sequence continues at coordinate 22,812,704 of CM026324.1, read as the reverse complement.
CAGAATTTAAACTTAGAAGTGGTTCATGAGTGCTAGGTTAGAAAACAAAAAATCAATGCCCTGATAGTAATATGGAAAATCTAAGGAAAATATGCTCCATGAAACAATGATCTACAGCATCAAGCTATCAATCAATATCAAAATTCACAAATAAAATAGAACATAGCTACGTACAACAAAAGTATACTAAGCACGAAGAATTGATTTTTAAACAAAATAAATAAAGCTACTAATCTGACCTATGCTGAACAGAAATTCCCAAACCAAAACTGTTTCATCTAGTTTGGTCTATCTTCCAACACCTTTTACTATAATGTTTTACATGGATAGATTATAAACTCTCATGCTAGCTAAATCCCCAATTCAAAACCTATCAATTGACCAGGAGCACTTTTAGTTAATATCTATAGCATATTATTTTGATAACAATATAGTGCAAAATGGCAATAGTCAAAAGATTAAACAAATTAGCAAGATTCCATTTCACAAATATGCAGGAGAGGGTAATGTCTATACCATGGTTGCTGCAGGAAGCCTGTATAAGAAGATGGTGCCTGTGCTTCCATTGCACCCAATGTGTCACCATGATAAGATCTCTGAAGTGCAAGGACCTGAAATAATGAAATCCACAAACATTAAAAAACATGTGAACTTCATAGGATGAAATGCAATTAAAGAAAAATAATTAAATATGTTACATGTTTGAAGAACTGGTGAAAATACACAAACAACTTGGAAAAAAAGTTCAAATGCTAACACATGCCCTTATAGAATTTTTCACTGCAAGTTATACCATTGCTTTTATAGAATACCATCCTAATAAATTGAACTTTATACACAATGAGACAAAACCTATCACAGGTTAATTAAAGGACTGAAGGAGACAACCATGAGCTCAGTGGATCTTTCATTTGTGGCATCCTCATGACAATCCACAATAAGTCCATGATCGACAGAAAATTTACGAAATGCCATCTTGAGAGCAATTTCAATTGCAGTAGATCCATTGTCCGAAAAATATGTTCGAGAAGCCCAGCCTGCACAACAAATGAGTTAGCTACGATACAAAGAACTCCAAACTGCTCATAAAATAATGTATCATCATTCAATGGATAACAATGAACATTGGCAAACATCTCTAAATATCAGTTGGATTAAACTGAAACATATTTTTAACTAAAGTATCATATAGCCCTGAGAACAGAGATCAGATAATATATTAAATACAATACCACAAATAAACCATTTGGCAAATTCTTATAGTTTTTATTAGAATTTAAACTCTACCCCACAAAATCGACTTTTAAGGTGAACACTGCCTAATTGGTCACATCTCTTGTCAATCTGGCACCTAAATTCCAAACACACCCCTTCACACCTAGACCTGGACATGTGGAGCATGGATAAATGCAAGTGGCCCAATAACAACACCTCCTCATGCCTAGCAGTAGACATCTAGAGCATAGACAAATATAGGTGGACCAATAACAAATCTAGGATAGATTTTGATATCATATTAGAATTTGGGATTACGACCCAACTCAGCCATACAAAACCAACTTTAAAGGTGAGGACTACTCAAGTCTTACACGAACTACATTGGTCATATTTCTAGTCCATGTGGAATCACAACAGTTTATACACACCCACCCATATGCATATAACGTGAAAGTAATAAAAGGACATACTAACCTTTACCCACACCTTGAAGCAAAAGCTCAGCACAATTTAAGGCTGGCTCATGAACATTCTCAGGGAACATTACATGCCCAAATCTTGCAGCAGCATATCCCATCTCTCTAGCAAGTTCATTCTGAAATCACCTAAATGGAAAGATTGCATTAAAGGAAAACTTGAGAGATGATATCATGAAGGGGCAACCAGGTTTAAATATGCCAAACATGTTTGGTATGAAATAACAATATATTAAAATGTATTGTAGATCCAAGTCATAAAAGATTTGTTAAACACTAAATGTTACATTCAACCCTCCTTTTTATTTGGGCTTCAAACTGACTATGTAGAGTTCAGGGCTTTCAGGCATTAGAAATAAAAAAGATAGACAACACTTTTATAAGCAGATCCAACAATAAAAGAAAGAAAGAAAAAAAAGGCATATTTAAGTATATGTCCTGCTGTCCCTCAATCAGACAGACAATTTGATTATTACTAGTTCGAATAACAAAGTTAATAGCTTAAAAAATATGAGGATGACCTGCATTATAGCATCAGGTCCTTGAGTCCACCAACTAGCACATGCATCAAATTGTGGTGCTATGACTTCTGTCTTCTGAACCTTTAAAAAAAAGCACATGATGAAGTAAAAAACAGTAAAAAAATCTACTTATTCCATAGAACTACTGAATATAATACCAAAGTAAACACTAAATGCAGTAAGCTAAGCTCAACATAGTGCAGCCCACTAAGATTTGTGTTTAAAATTTTTTTAAAAATAATACTACTAATAAATAAAGATTTTACTAGAAACAAACCTTGAAGATGGAAAAGTTCTCACCACAGCGCGAATCAATTACTGTGATCCCTCCATCAGGAACAAGTTTGTGTTGAGTGAAAGGCCACCAGATGATATCCCTTGCTTCTTTCGGCATGTCATGCAACTTTTTAATTCTCTCAAAATAAGCTGATAGCATTATTTCCCTTAGATTACTAAATATATAATGAGAACTTTCAAACCATTCCATTAGGTCATTTGATGGATCTTTTGGAATAGTTGGTAGCACTAGTACAGGGACCCTGCATGAAGATGGCAACAATAGTATATAAGCACATAGAGCAATAATATTGCAAAACAGCAGAAAAGTCAAAAAATAAAAAAAGATAAATGATTAGTTGAATCGTAAATGCAGCTATGAAGGAATTAGTAAATGAATAAATGATTTTAGTGTTCTCTTTCAATACCTACCAAAAATGAATTTAAGAAGTAAATAAATAAATAATGCGGAAACCATTCAGCATGCTTGAGTTCATTAAATGCATTCACCATGAAACCTTAACCCTTTTCTTATTTCACCAACTAAAATACAATCATTTCCTTTATTGTAGACTAGTTTCTTAAATTAATTGCCAATACTTTACTTTACCTTTACTGTGGACTAATTTGTTTAATAAGACATCAGTGCTTAAAATAAAAATGTTTCCAAAAATTGAGATTCAGTGCTCACTGCTCAGTGCTTAAAACCTTATCAGTCCAATTTTTTCAGTTTTACAAAAAACAAGCTGAGAAAAAGGAACATAAGTAATCCTTTTAAGAGTAATCAAAGTTATCTGTTTTTCAATTCACAATCAGAAAGGGAATATAATAACTAGTGTAATCAAGCTTACTTGTTTCGCATATAAGACATCACTGGACCCTCATTTAGAAGACCGTGATCTTCAAAAACAACAGCAACAACATCATAACCTCGTAGCTTCAAGCTTTCATAAGCTGATATTGTTCCAGAAATACCTCCTAGCCGCCCATCCCCAACAAGAACTGCAGGAATACGGAATGGCCTGACAGAAGATGAAAGAACAAACATATTTTACCAAAAAATAAATAAGTACAGCATATATATGCCCCCATGCATCAATTTTTATTATCCTCATTGCCCAAATGATGCATATAACATTTGCTTCCTTTGCCTAAATTACTGAAGATTAGCAGATAACCATAGAATTCCAGTGACTATGCTCCAACAAAGAGTGGCAAAGATCAAACAGTGCATAAATTATTATCATTGAAAATTAAAAGAGACCTTCAGTTGAATTAGATACCACTTAGATACACATCCACTCATATAAATATAAATTAAAATACAAAAAACTTTGTATAACAAGACTCATTTTCTTCACTCTCCCGATTAGATATTCTCAATATTTTCTTTCTTTTTTCTTTAGAATTGTATTTCACAAACTATCTTTGCAACAAATAAAATAAAAAAACCCAGTCATCTAAAACTACTATTTTATGTGTATCTTGTTTTATGTACTAAATCTTCTCATCCATCTATATCTTCCAATTTAGCACTATTGATCTTTGTTTCTAAACTAAATTTTAATAGTTTTCTTTCAAGAAATTGTCAACAATGTTTGTCCATTTTAAATCCAAAATACGATTTATATATTAAAAAATCCGTTCATTATGAATTGTAAACATATGTCACAATCCACCTATTAAAGTAATAGTTGTTCAAAGTACCTTATAAATTAGTGAGAGCCTTAATAGTTAATAGTCCTTCGACATCAAAGTTGAATCCTCGTACAATTTTTTTACTAAGGACAAGATTGCAAAACACACCTATACAAGTCACATTGAAGAGAGCCAGAAGGTCCTGGACTGGCAACTCCACCAGCAGTCTCCACCACACACAGAACCTCCGATCTCTCCTTACCGGCCCCGCGTTCCACCACGTCTTCAAAACACTCACCCAGCGTTTCCAGCACCACCGAGTCCTTCACGACAAAACCCTCCCTCTCCGCGGCCAAGTGCGGCGACACGGCCTCTTCCCACGCGTACAGCGTCTTGCAGAGCAGCTCCGAGGGGCAAACTCCATCCTCGCCAGCGAGGGGATCTGCCTCCTTCACGGCGGGGGACACGTTGAGGACGCGGTGGGAGGTGGAGAGGGGAATGCGGGGGCTGCGGAGGAGGGAGAGCTGGCGGAGCTTGTTGAGGACGAAGCGGGAGTCGGAGTCGGCGGGGAAGCCGGTTTGGAGGGGCTTGAGGTAGTGGAATTGGGAGGGGGTGGTGGAGGAGAGGAGGGAGGCGGCAGCGATTCCGGAGGAGACTAGGGTTTTGCCGACGCCGGTGTTGGAGCCCCATATGAGGTAGATGGGATGGGAGAGAGGGAAGGAGGGCGGGTGAGAGGTGGTGGAGAATAGTTTGTGGCGGGAGAGGAGGACGGAGGGGAAACGGAACATAGCGATTGGCGAACGTGAAGGAGATGAGTGTCTCTGTCACTGTCAGAGTGACGAGGTGGGGAAGGACTACGTAAGAGGGGAAAGCTGAAGTTACCTGTTATTTTAAGTTTGGTTTAATCGTATCCTTCTGGTTTGTTTTTTTTTTTTTATAAAATGAGAATTTTCATTCTCCTTTTAAAAATTTATAAATTTATCCTCCATCTATTTTAAAGTTAACTTTGTACATTTAATATTTTTAATTAATAATAATTACTTAAATTTTTTTAATTAATAATAATAATCCATATTTTTTAATTAATAATAATGGTCAAACATTTTTCTTTTCCTCCTTATGATTCTAAATTTTTTCTCTCATTATTATGAAGTCTCTTCTTTTTTTTCTTCGAGATCCAATAATCCCGTATTCCTTTTTCTCTCTTCTCTTTCCTTTCATTGAGGTTGAAGAAAAAGGCGTTACGGGAGATAGCACGTTATAATGATCACACAAAGGAATGGTAAATCTTTTTCGTTTTTACAATTAAATTCTTAATATATCATTAATATTTAGAATTTGTTAAAAAAAAATTAATAACTAAGATACTAATAATTTCCCAGATAATAAGCCTAAGCTAATTTCCTCATTTGCTTTGCAGGTCACACGACCCTGTTAACAAAAAAGCTAGAAAGAAAAGAAAAAAGATGTAAATGCCATTAAAAAATAAGTGAACAAATAGTTTAATATTATTACATGGATTATGAAGCCACATAAATTGACAAACATTAAATTTAATTTTGTTTAATTAAATTTACATTGACAACAAAAATTAGAAAAGCGATTGAAGAACAAAAGAATGGGAGAAATAAATCAATCAATTTTATTTTTTTTAGAAATGGAAATGGGAAGCGTATGAGAGAATTAGTGTTATAATGGGTTTTTATTTAGACAAATTTGTTGAAGTTATTTGAAAATAATTAATTTGATTCGGATGCAAATAAAAATACCAACTTTTAGATGATAAAAAAATGTAAAATAATTGAAAGAAAAAAAAACTATTAATAAATATTCAAGATTTGTAAATTTTTAGATTATAAAAAATAACTTTAAAAAAAAAGTTTTTTTTGCTAATTTAAGCTATGTATCCAAATTACGGGATTGTGTAAGACAATTGCGACTTACCATTTTTTTGCGTGACCATTACAAGACTTATGCGATGTGCCACCTTGTCTCTCTTCAACCTTGATGGCTCATGTAACGAACATTCGAAGGGAGGAGAAGAGGAGAGAGGGATGTGGAATCGTTGTGTCTCGGAGAAGAAGATGAGAGGAGACATTGAAAACACTTAGGATTATAATGAGGAAGAGAAGAGTGTCTAACCATTATTATTAATTTAAAAAACATGGGTTATTATTATTAATTAAAAAAAATATGAGTCATTATTATTAGTTCAAAAATATTAACTACACAAAGATAATGTTAAAACTAATAGTCTTTAACTCTTTAAAATAGACGGAGAGATCAAATTTATACATTTTTAAAATGACCCAATTATTCAATTTTAAAACTATGAAAATTACCATTTGAAAAAATTAGAAGAATAAAAATTATAATTAAACCTTTAAATTTTAACAACTTAAAAGTTGAAACACACTCTCCACTTCAAATTAAAATCACTCTGAAACAAACTTTTAATTTGTAATTTATTTTTATTATTATTCAAGCCATTTGTTAAATCCTTACATTTATTTTCACGTGGTGTATAATGGATAACTATTGTTCAGAAAAAATAAAAAAAAGTGGATAACTATTCTCCATCTATGGAGACAAAATGTATGAAGATAAAATGAACCATGGTTATTCTATCGTGGAATCATGTTTTTGTCTTCATAAAACATTGTGATGATCTCCATCTAATGTATGCCAAGGGTGAAGGATGAGTCTAGTATTGAGTGTTTTATGTTCTGGAAGGTATGCATTATGCAGGTTTATCTGTTTATGACTTGCTTGTTGGTGGAGTGCTGCTATCATCTCACAACTGTGATTAGCCAGCTAGCCATGTTCTTATCTCGCTACCTGTGTATTTGGTGGTTCGGTACCTCGATTTGTACGATTTTTTTATACTATCCCACCGTACACCAAAAACACAACTAAAAAGAAATGGATGGGGTTGCTTTTATAACTTTGCAAGCCAAAACACAGGTTATACGAGAGCATCTTCATATAATTATTAATTATTTTGAGTTATTTATATGGGATCTTATATTTATATATTTATATATTTATATATATATATATTATTTATTTTTATTTTATTTAATACAAGTCTTATTAATTTTTAAATATTTTTAATGATATAATTTTTAAAAAGTTATTTTTAATAAATTTTACAAAATAAATTTTTAAAAATTATTTCTAAAAAAAGAAAACAACGATGTTTAAGGAAACATTATGTTTTATAATTAACAGATATTTATTATTTTACAAAATTAAATATTTGACAATAATGTTTGACAAGTAAATCAATATAAATGTTATAATAAAAAATTATATTTCTCTTTAATATATATATATATATATGTCAAGTAACTCTGTCTCACAATTTCATTATTTGTTGTTTATATAGGATACAAGGCTGGAAATAATGGTGGATAGGAAGCGGAATGTGATCTCAAAAACTTGGCAAAGTGTGTTTTAGAATTGAATCAGTGTTCCAATTGGGATTTTTTTTTTTTACTTCGAAACTTTACAGGACAAATAGTGTTGTGTTACTAGCCACTCGAACAAATTAGTACAAGACCCTGTACATGATTGGTTAGGTTTAGACGTACATGAAAAGAAAATTCTTCATAAGTACATCATCGAAATAACCTAAGCACCTACACATCATTTATTTATATTTTTCTCAATTCAGAACAACTCCATATAATAAATACAGTAGTTATCAAGTATTGGACATAAAAAAGAATTAATTGAGGATATAAATTCATTTGCAAAACATTATTTTGTCATTTAGTATATAATATTTTTTTTATAATTCTTAATATTTCATTTCATCGTCTTGATATTTTTAATATTTTTAGTATGTTTTTATTTTATTTTTAAATCTTTCGTTAATTAATTTCGTTAGTGTAAGTTATATAACACTAAATATTAAATGTCTTATTAATTAATTAATATGTAACATAATTTTTTTTAAAAATATATATGCATATATATTAAAAAATATATTTAAAAATAAAATAATATCATATATCAATTAATTAATGAAACATTTAACATTTATTGATTACTCACGAAAAGAGATTAAATAAAAAAATACTTTTAAGATCAAAAACAAAAATATATTTTTTCCATAAATTTATATCCTCAAGGAATTTTTTTTTATGGTTTTGAATAGGTCTAACGGTTAAAAAATTTGATCATCCACGTGTTAGAAAACAAAGTTGCTTTTGAAATAATCTTTTTAGGGAGGTTAAAGAGGGCGGCCCGCCACTGGCCCGTCAAAAACGGGTCGGCAGGGCTGGCCCTACCATGGCTGGCATGAGCTGGATACCCTGGCTTGTCCCGCCAACATGCGAGCTAACAGGCTGACGGGCCGGCCCGTCAAAATTGGGAAAAAAAATCATGATGTTGAGACAGATTGTGGCGGTGAACGAGAGAGAAGCAGATCGGAGGGTACCAAAATGGCTGTGTGATGGTAAGCAAGAGAAACAGATCACAACTGATCAGGATGAGGTGACGAGGGAGAGGATCGGCATGGGAGAGGGACCGCAAGGGAGAGGTAGATTGCAAATCAAGACGAGGCGACGAGCATCGCGGTGTCGCGTGGGGAAGAGTGCACGAGCGAGGCGAGGTTGCGGCAGGGTCGAGGCGAGGTCGCGGTGGCCTGGTGGTGAGGTCGTGGCAGCGTCGCGTGCGAGGAAGATGGCGCGAGGGCGTGCGTGCGTGTGAGGCGACATCGTGGCGAGGGCGTGTGCACACGCGAGTGAGGCGACATCGCGACAAGGTCCCGGCGAAGTCAAGGTGAGGTTGTGGTGGGTGCATGGTGGCTGGGTGTGAGGTTGTGGCCAGAGAGGAAGAATAGGATGGAGAACGTGAAGAAGAAGAAGACCTGTTTCTTTTCTAGGTTTTTGCTTTTTTGGTAGGTCGCGGGCTAACCCGGTGGGTTGACGGGACGAGGCGGGCCAGGCAGGCTGACACCCCCACCTCGCCTGCTATTTTTTGCGGACTAACGGACTGACTCGACGAGCTCAAACCCATTTTTTGACATCCCTAAATCTTTTTGATATGGTTGTAGTAGGAGCAACTCTCAAAAGTTACTTTCCTTCTATACATTATACGTCCTCTAAATGAACAAATTATAATTTTCACTTTCACTTCAATGTGCAAGCAAAGCATTTTAAGCCATATTGTTTGCACTCTTTATGGCTTAGAGTCCGTTTAAATACAATTTTTTGAATTTGTCTATTGATTTTCCTTTTTATATTTTTAGTAAAAAAGTTTTCAAAAACATTTTTTTTACTTGTATCTAAACAACCTCATAGGCTATATGCGTTTGAGGCTTAGCAATATGAACTAGTAAAAATGAAGTATACTTTAAAGGTGATGATGAAACAAGAAGGTATGGAATCTTCTATGGGGCAATATATGGCATCTTAATCTTAATTATAGACACTCACTCCGAATTAAAATATAAGCAAAAAAAAATCATGTTATTTAGATTAAAATATAAAAGCAAATTTTAATTAACTTTTTTTCAGCATTAATTATATTATTTAATTGGAATTTTATTTATAACTATCTCATTTTTTCTTGTCTATTTCTTAAAAAATATTTAAATATAACTTATAGTCCTTCAATTTTACTAAATTCACAATTTTGATATTTTAACTTTTAGAATATCCGTAATTCCCCTCAAGTAATATTATTTGGTTACCAACAAACAAGGTAACAATCCCTCCAAAGTTTAACTTTTAGTAATTCTAAATAATTTGCAAACACATCACTCCGTGAGCAATGAATGATGAATCTAATCTTAACCTAAAGTAGTAGTATTATTTTAGCACAATCAAATTCGCGACCATACACACAGATGAGATAATTCGTAATTAAACCAGTGATGATCGACGAATGGTGACAATCGATATTCGAAATATCTGATAGGGAAAACAAAACAAAGATAAATAGAGTCAGAGAAGGAGCGAATGATGATGTCCAGCACAAGCACGGTTTCGTCTGATGCACACTACCTCTCCGTCGAAATGGTCGATTCTTCATCCACTCCCGACGAGCCTTCTCGCCCCATCTTCCTCGGCGTCGACGTCGGCACCGGCAGCGCTCGTGCAGGTTCGCTTCCACCATTCACATATTGTTCCGTTTTCTGCTGAAACGAATTGTGAATTGTAACGGTGTTCATTTTTCAATGTGCGGCTTTCTTTGTTTCGGTTGCTAAACAGTACCTGATATGATAGCTGCTGAAAATGAAATGAGCATTAGCAACAATAAACACTTAAACAGAGCTGTTACTGTTGTCCTTTTCCTATTATGTTCACATGTTTGAAATTTTGTCCAAATTGACAAGTTCTAGTTTAGACTTCAGAATAAGAGAGTTTCATTTAATGAGATAGAATAATTCTTTCACTGGTGATACTAATACAGGTCTATTTGACGAGGAAGGAAAGCTTCTTGGTTCATCTAGCAGCCCAATACAGATATGGAAAGACGGTGCCTGTGTTGAGGTAATTGTTTTCCTGGGTAAATGGACTTTCAGCAGATCCAAATGATTACCTGAAGGCCGAAGCTGGTGTTATAATAATCAATTACAGCATATGGAAGAAAATATCATGGCACAATTGCATACCATGCTTAGTTGGTTGTGAATATTAAAGGGAAAATGGTCAGGATTTGTTTATTATTACTATATATTGGCAAATGAAGCTAGCCTATAATATTGGCCATTTGCAAGGAAGGGTATAAAGTATAAACAGTCGTAATTATCTGCATCTGGTGCTATGTGAGGCTATAATATATGCTAAAGTTTCTTGGATGGCTAGAGTTTCATGATGGAACCTTGTCTCTATAAGTTCAATCTGAATATATTTCGCTTCATTTCTATTGCAGCAGCTGCTCATAGGTTATGCTGATTTTCAAATTGGGAAGGGATGCTTTTTAAGTTTACATTTAGTTTCTGTTGAGTTAGATATATATTGGTGGTTTCCACTTTCAATGCTTTAATGTATATATTTTATAATGTAGATTCATCTTTTTGTTCTAAACAGCAATCCTCTACAGACATATGGCTTGCAGTTTGTGCAGCTGTAAAAGCAGCTTGCTCTAAAGCTAAAGTTGCACCAACAGAAGTAAAGGGTATGGGATTTGCAGCTACTTGTTCTCTTGGTATGCTATAGTTTTCAAATTGCTGCTTTTCCCTCCCTTTACCATATGGAATATTTAGTTTTATGTGAAGTAACTGTAACTGATTGTTTATGGATTATGACAGTTGCAGTGGATTCTGACAGCTCACCTGTTTCGGTTTCTTGGAGTGGTGATTCAAGAAGAAATGTGATTGTATGGATGGATCATAGAGCTGTAGAACAAGCCGAAAGGATCAATTCCTCTAAATCACCTGTATTGGAGTACTGTGGTGGAGGTGTTTCACCTGAAATGGAGCCACCAAAGGTACTATCTAAACCAGTCTCATTATTCACTACTGTACACTGTACATATTATACTGTCCAGTAACTTATATTGCAATGGCTTACATGGCTTTTGTTGTAAAAAAATTGGATGCATATCTGTTGATAGCAATGATCACTGAAAGTGTTAAATAGCACATCTGCAACTGGGATAGGGACTTGCCATCTATACTGGAATAAGTTTAGGAACATGATGATTGATCTTTTTTTTGGTCTGCAAAACTAATCTACATTAGGGATATTTCAAGACACATGAAGATACCACTCAACCAATGTTTTAATAAATTAATGGAAGATCAACGTTTAGAAATATAATTTTCTAAGAACTTTTACTGATATAATCTAGCTTTTCAGCTTCTATGGATTAAAGAAAATTTGCAAGAATCTTGGTCAATGGTTTTCAGGTGGATGGACTTGAGCGATTGGTTGTCATACAGGTACTCTATGCAGTTAAAGTCTTCTCTATGTCCAAGATTGCTTTGTGTCTTAGTCCAGTGGCATTTCACTTGGTTTAATTTTTAGTAATTCTTCAGGGCAACTGGTGATGATACTCGCAGTCTATGCACCACAGTTTGTAAATGGACATATCTGGGTCATGCACACATGCAGAATGTCAATGATAAAGTCTCTCGAGACATGGAAGCTTGTGGATGGGATGATGATTTTTGGGAGGAAATTGGTTTGGGTGATCTTATTGAAGGACATCATGCTAAGATAGGTATTCATTTTGTTAACTTTGGCCTTGTTAAGAACTAACTAATGCATGTGTTTGTTGGACTTGAAGTGTGGATACAACTCTAGATAAATGGCTCAAACATGTTCACTTGTTCATAGAGGCTTTTGATATTATGTAACAACCATTTCAAAAAGTTTAAACTGTTAGGGGAAAGCATATGAAAACTTAGAGGAAGGAATTCAGTTATTATAGGTGTAAGTCATGGACAGTTTTCTCAATAACTTTTTATATAACATGAGTTTAACAAATCTAGCCATTAAATCATGTGATATTATTAGATAATTTTAGATAAAATTAATAGGTATATAATTTTATAGTCAATGTTTACTTATACTTAAAAAATGCACAATACGTTAAAATTTTTAAATAAAGTTAATTGATGACTTATCAATTAATTTTTAAATTTAATTTAATTTATAGACTTGATATACTTAATAGGAACTTTTAATTTAGTAGATGGATTGAACAGAGTGAGTTTAATGAAACTTATTTCTAGAGTAAATGGATCCCAATCCTATGTGTGCATGTTTGTAAATGGATCCCCACCCTCTGGAGTAAATGCTACATATTTTTGTATTCCTTTTCTGCAAACGATTTTTTTTCTGTCTAAAGTTTTAAATAAGTTTTTTTTTTTTTTTTTTACAATTAAGGACCTCTTTGACTGGGATTATAATCTGTGGAATATTTTGTGCAACTGCAAACTGTGCCTGTTCACCTTAACTTTAATATTGAACTCAATTTTTTTTTTCCCTTTGGAAGTTCAATATGGAGAAACAATGTTATGGTTCAATATGATTATTTATGATTAATTTGAATTCTTTTAATTGCACATTTATTGAAGAGTTCTTGTGTTTTCTCATGCTTGATCCTTTGATTTGATGAAAACTGGTGTCAGTAAGCTTATGATTAACCATCTATATTTGTGCCATTCATGGCTGCTTCTGTCATCCCACTGCTTAACTTGATAGTAAATCATAAAAACAGGACGAAGTGTTGCTTTCCCTGGCCATCCTTTGGGTTCTGGCCTTACTCCTACTGCAGCAAAGGCAAGAACTTTTGTGTTATTTTGAAGTTTGAACTGGTGCTTTTTGAGGTTCATTAACATAGCTAAGATACATTGTTTAGTTGGAAAAATGACCAACCTTTGTCCATCTATGGAGATTGGTTCAGTTTGATGTAACAAACTTCTTTGATTTGGCTGGTTTTTAATACTTCTGACATTGAAATTTTCAGGAACTGGGTCTGGTACCAGGAATTCCTGTTGGGACATCATTAATTGATGCTCATGCTGGTGGTGTGGGGGTAATTGAAAGTGTGCCACCATCAGAGTCTGAAGGTTGTCATCACACACTATACACTTGTGATTCTAAGGTTTGGATAAATCAGTTGTATTTCTTAACTAAAAGAACTTCTGTATCTTTAGAACATGACAAGGAAGCAATTTGCAACCGTATGGTGTTAGTTTGTGGAACTTCTACATGCCATATGGCTGTATCCCGGAGCAAATTGTTCATTCCTGGGGTTTGGGGTCCATTTTGGTCAGGTACACTATACTATTTTCTCTATTTTATGAATTAAATCTCAATTCTGGGTGACATTGTACCTTTTCTTTTGGACACATTTGAAACAACCCTGGTCTGTTGATTATCTTTTGGGGTATCTATTGTGGTAATTCACACAGTTTAAAGTGAGATATGAATTTTTCCTTCTTTTCTTTTTAATAATAACTGTAAGTTTCTTGGCTCTGGTTGAAAATTCATGGATTAAATTTGCTTTGGTTGGAACCTGGATCTGGAATGTATTTGTTTGGGTTGAATGTTTCTCTCATTTTATCATTGATATTTTATACTCTTGTGACTGTTCTTTTTAACCTCATTCATATGTGTCTTTGTAAAGATATCTGTGGGACTACTTGTGGTTAGTTCCTTTTTGTAGAACATTGATATTGGGATAAAAAGGAAGTGGTAACTGAAGTTGTAGTTTAACAGGATCACCTGAAGGAATAACCTGTTTAATTTTCATCTCAGTCTATATTGTATTTAGGATTGATTAAAGCACTCATCATTGCTTCTCTTGCATCTTCTATGTTGTGGTGCATTTTTTCTCTATCCAAACTTTCAGCAATGGTACCAGAATATTGGCTAACAGAAGGTGGACAGAGTGCTACTGGTGCATTATTGGATCATATAATTGAAAACCATGTTGCTTCTGCACACCTTGCAAACCGAGCTGCTTCCCAAAGTAAGTTTTTTTACTTCATTTGGAATATACTAAATATTTATGTCAACAAATCTGATTTTGAGAAATGTCTTAACAAGCCTAATTCTCTATGTAATATATCAGAGGTTTCAGTGTTTGAGCTTCTGAACAAGATGTTGGAAACAATGATGGTTGAGCAGAACCTATCCTTTGTTGCTTCCTTGACTGAAGATGTACATGTTCTTCCTGACTTCCATGGGAATAGGTATTTGGTGATGAAATACGGCTTTCCTCCCTGTCATGCCATAGTGGCTTCCAAATAATAGGGTGATATATATTATGGTCCAGGTCTCCCATTGCAGATCCAAAAGCAAAAGGAGTCATCCATGGTTTGACACTTGACACAAGTGACAAACAGTTGGCTCTTCTTTACCTGGCAACTGTGCAGGGCATTGCATATGGCACACGTCACATTGTAGAGCATTGCAATGCTCATGGTCACAAAGTAAGGATCTGCCCAAAGTTGTTGCACACTTATGATTTGCCAAAAGTATGTTGCACACTGGCTGCATTGACAAGTTTAGAGATAAATAAAATCATATTCTACCAGTTTCTTGGGGGGGGTTAAGGTTTAATAATATTAATACCTTTGGAATATACTCTTGTTTTATTTATTTATTTTGGTAAACCATTACTCGTGTTTGTTGATGCAGAGTTGATGAATTTTATTACTGTAATTGTTCTGCCTTTGCTTGCAGATCAACACATTACTTGCATGTGGCGGCCTTTCAAAGAATCCTATCTACATTCAGGAACATGCTGATATTATTGGTATGTGTTTAGGAGTGGGGTGGGGAGCATGTTTGCACAAACTCAGATAATCATATCTTTGTGTTACATATTCTATAAGGAATGACATGGATGATAATCAATTTTTTTTTTTTTAATTATAATTTTCCCAGGTTGCCCTATAATTCTTCCAAGGGAAAGTGAATCTGTGCTCTTGGGTGCTGCTATTCTGGGTGCTGTTGCTACAAGGAAGTATCATAGCCTTAGAGAGGCCATGAAATCCCTGAGTGCAGCTGGCCAGGTGTGGATGCCTTTCTTCGTGTATTGAAATATTGAAAAAAAGGAAATACAATTAGTTTTTTATTTTCAGATTAGAAATCAAGTTCAATTTCATTAAATTACATGTAGTGGTACTTTACATATAGTTCTTAATGTTGTGTAATCAAAATTTACGTAATTTGATACTAAAGTTGGAAGTGCTGAGTAGAATGAATAACGTAGTATTAGTTAAATTTTATAATATATCTCTATGGCATAAAAAAAAAAATGTAAGAAATAATCATTTATCACAGACTCTGCACATACAACAGGTCAGTTCCTTGTGAAACTATTACCGATTTTGCATTGTTTTTGTTAGGTCTGGTGTTTCTGTTAACGAAATAAAATCGATGCTACTACTAGTTTTCCATGAACGGCTAATAGTGTACATGAATTTTGGCAGGTCATTCATCCATCTAAGGATCCAAAGGTCAAAAAGTACCATGATGCCAAATACAAGATCTTCCGTGGCCTTTATGAGCAGCAACTCTCTCATCGTTCCACGATGGCCCAAGCCCTGTCATAGCTTTGCAGAATGTTTGACCCAAACTGTAAATTGCAATCAGGTACTCCTTGCAAAGCTAAGCCTTTATATTCATGCCTCAAGGATGAAAGATGCTGGAATGGAGAAAGAAATTATGACCTGAATATTACCAGTTTGATGAATGTCGGCTTTCAAGGTTATGCTTTTTGATGGTAGGTTAGAGTTAGATATTGAAAAATTCCTGAGATACAAGGAAAATAATCACCAATACCGAGGTTATAGAAATTTTATGTACAGGCTCACTGGCATCTTATTTTTTACCTTAAATGAAACGCCTTGCACATACTTATCAAAATTCAAAATCAAATAGGCATCTTTTTTTTATTTTTTGATGCATAAAAGGGGCAAAAGCCCAATCAAATAGGCATATGCTAAACTGTACAATTTTAGCCATTTAGCCAGTTTGATAGTACTTCGATAACATCGTTGTTCTAAGTTGTACTCCCATTTTATTTTTATTTTTTTATGTATGTAAGTTGTGCTCCCATAGCATGTCATATGACTTCCTTCGATTTATTTGGACTTTCTTGGAACTGGAACCCTCCTTCATAACTTAGCCCGACATGGTCTTGGGCATGAATATTACGAAATCATATTGGAATGAATTCAACTTTTATAATGATTTACGGCATTTTGATGAAAAAAAATATGGTGCTGCAATGTAGGGAGTATTGGATTAGGATTGTTTACGGCATTTTATTGAAAAAAATATTGAATATTTTTTTTCTAGGAATCCATAAATTTTTTTCAAATCTTATAAATCCGTAAAATCCTTTCAAAATTTATATTCTAAATCCATTAAATCAAAATTATAAAATCTTAATCACAAAAATCTTTTTAAATTTTTTTTATTAGTTTCCTATCAAATTTTAAAAATCTTTAAATTTTTTTTTATGTCAAATAAGTCTTTTAAAATCTTAATTTAATATATCCCATAGTATATTGTTATGTTACGATTTACAAAACCTTTAGATAAAACATAAAAGTTATTTTATAAAATTTAATAAATATATTATCATATAGTATAAAATTTAAATTTAAATAAAATTTATTAAAATATATACTCGTTGTAATCTGTATTACTATATATATAAATTTTATTCAATTGTTTGCAAGTGTTATTTTATGTGTTGCGGTTACATTCTTTTTTCATTTCTTATATGTGCTTATTTATCTTTTTTGGGGACGTTTCACGGACTATTTTCTTAGTTCTAATCCTGATACTAAAATATAATAATATTACTCCCGGTATATTATAAAAATGTTAGAAATATCTTTTATATTTTTGGGATTAATTAAAACATGATAAAATACAATTAATATAATGAATATAGGATTGTTACGTGATAAAATATTTTTTATATTAATATAATTTATAGTTGATTGATTATCGTAATTATAAAATCAATTTTATACAATTTAGTAAGTTGATTAGGGTGTATATAAAATTAAAATAAAATTTATATAAACTCTAGTGATTTAATTAAAATATCTATTTATTATTATAATCATCTTAATTACTGTAATTATGAATTAAAAATAAAATAAATATTTCAATAACATTTTGGTAGAAGAAATAGATTTGATGTTACCACGTGATATTTATTTACGTGTTCAAATATTCTTTTATTCTCAAATTTGTATTTTTTGAAACTGAATCAATCTACACCAAACTTATTCGTGTATGTTATGTGTGTTTTTTTTTCCCCCCTAAGATCTGAAACATATTCTTTCCCTTAATAAGAGCTAATTAATGTGTTAGTTAGGGTGTCTAGATCTTTTGATTGTAGACATTTTTTTTTTTGTTTATGGAATTGTAGACATGTTTTTGATATAATGAGATGTTTGCAGTAAGAAAAAAACTTTGATTAAATTTCTATATTTAAAGATTATTGTTGTTGCAGTAAAAAAATAAAAAATAATATATATATATTATTTTTACCTTTTTTATTTATAATAAACTTGTGTATTTTTATGATAAATTTACAAACTTTCCAAACTTTTAAATAAAAAATTTAAAACTATTTATAAGTTTCTATCTCGATGATACTCTACCAAAAAATAACAAGTCCATGATATAAATAAAAATAATGCATTAATTTTGTTTTTCTTCCAAATTCAAATCCAAATCAATTATTTTTCTCCACAGAAACCGAACCAAATTGAACTACGCACACTCTTACTTCCACGATTTCTCAAATCTCAACTAAAGAGAGAAAAATATCATTCTCTGAAAACAACAATGTGTGGGTGGCGTGGGGGAATTGAGTCAATTGACGAAGGAGAAAATAAGAAAGAAAAACAGAAGGTGTGGTGGTCACATGCAGAAGAGAGCGTAAGACGAAAGGGCATATGCGAGGGAGATAAATAATATGCCAAGAAATACCGTTACGAGAGGGTGCCACGTGGAACTCTACATGGCAATCACCCATCGCATCTTGCAATTGCAACATTCATCCTCAGCCCCCACTCTCTTCTTTATTCCTCCCATGTTCATGGCGCTTATTCTCATCATCACCTTCTTCTTCTTCTTCTTCTTCTTCTTCGTCCAACCTTTCAATTCCACTTTCCTTTCTTTTCAATTTCTCTCTTCATCTTCTTCTCCCTTTCTTCCTCTCCGCTCCTAACCTCACACAACAGGACCCTCCTCGGCAATCTCAA
This sequence comes from Amphicarpaea edgeworthii, assembly GCA_014843725.1. Taxonomy (NCBI): domain Eukaryota; kingdom Viridiplantae; phylum Streptophyta; class Magnoliopsida; order Fabales; family Fabaceae; genus Amphicarpaea; species Amphicarpaea edgeworthii. Next base: position 22,793,868 of record CM026324.1, on the reverse strand, counting down.
AACACATCAATAACCGCTAACAATAGTGTCTTTGAGAGAGCCATCAACTCTGTTCAAATCAATCAATTATTTCTTTTCCATTAGGTCGTTTTTCCACTCATAAATTTCGAATTTTTCCATCTGGGCATCGCTCTATTAGCCGTGTCAGGTATAGCCGATGGTTCTTTCTGTATTTGGATCTGCACTAGTCACCCCCTTGGGTTCTTGTTTTCGCTTCGATTCCTTTGTTTCCGTTTCTGCCATCGCCTCGTGGTTGTTCTCAGAAATGTGATTGGCCTTTTTTGTTGTTTATTTATTTATTTATTCATTATTTATTTATTGTTCATATCCTAATCTTCAACGTAATTTGAAATAATAGACTCACCTATTGGGTGGGGACCTACACGGTTAGAGGTTGTGAAACTTTTGGGGTTGTAAGATGTGATGATGTGAGTGGTTCTCATGTGTAATAAAGGGTTTCAATGCTTGAGCCAGTGTGAGAGTGTAGTTGATCATAGGCAACAATTCATCATGGATAGTCCAATTCGATCTCCGGCCACCGGTGGTTCGGGTTCCAGTGACGATAACCGGCGTGTTAAGTTCTTGTGTAGCTTTCTGGGGAGCATAATGCCTCGCCCCCAAGATGCGAAGCTTCGTTATGTAGGTGGCGAGACGCGAATTGTGAGTGTTCAGAGGGATATTAGCTATGAGGAGTTGATGAGGAAGATGAGAGAGCTGTATGATGGGGCTTCTGTGTTGAAGTACCAGCAACCTGATGAGGATCTTGATGCTCTTGTCTCTGTTGTCAATGATGATGATGTGGTTAACATGATGGAGGAGTATGACAAGTTGGGGTCAGGGGATGGATTCACTAGGCTCAGGATTTTTCTGTTTTCGCAATCGGAGCATGATGGTTCCTCGCATTTCATTGATGGGGATGATTCTGAGAGGAGGTATGTTGATGCATTGAATAGCTTGAACGATGGTTCTGACTTTAGGAGGTTGCAACAAGGGGACTTTCCTATGATTTGCCCTGTTGAGGATATCCATGTGGCTGCTGATCAGTTCTATAATCCTATCAGTGTGGAAAGCGGGATTCATAGTCAGAGAAGTGGGGACCTATCTATGCCACCATATAATATGCATCATATCACGGTCCAGCACCCGCAAACTATGGGCCAGAGGTATAATAATGAAATGGATGCTCCTTGGAATCCTGCCTATTACTCTCCGAGGCATCATGGCCTCCATGAATTTCCATCTTCTCCAAGGTACCGAATGCCATTTCCCGAGTTACCAGATATGTGCATTGATAGAGTGCCGGAAGAGTATGGGCGACATCACGTAAATCATCATCCTGTGTATGACAATCAACCGCAATATTCTGAAAATGTAATGTGGGTGCCGACTGAAAAGTCAGCTTTTCCAGGCAGTGTTCTTCATGCTCCCCATGTAGTTGATGGGAGCAGTATATGTGAGCAGTGTCGCATGGGGTTTCATAGAGGTCAGCCACATCTGGAGCATTCTAATGGACTTCCACAGGTTGCTAATCCATGTGCAGAATGCCACCCACCAAATAGGGATACTTACACAGATGCAAAGTTACATCCCACAATCTATCCCAATGAACCTAATAATGACCCTAGGTCTGTTTATAATGATACTCAGAATCACGAGAGAGGATGGGGCTTGCAGCATCCAACTGCTGCTCGGGTTGAGGAATCAAGAGGGAATGTCTCTGTATCTGGAAGAGTGAGTGATGTTCCTGTTGCAAATTTCCCTCTTGGGCATGGTAGTGTGACTGATGGACATACCTTGTCTTCCAATTATGTTCACCAGCAGGCTGGACCTGAATTGGTGCCTGAACTGTTCCCTGACCAAACTGTGACTTCTATACCACACATTCAAATTCCTCCACTGGAAGAATGCAATGTGCGGTATGGAAATTCACCTTCTCCTTATGGAGTAGATAGTAATTATGGTGTGCCCCGTGGACATCCTCCTGGTCTCTGGAGAAACACTCCAGTACCTGTTCATATTGGACCATCTTATGAGACAGCTACTTCACCTCACCCGGTGAATGGTATGATAAATTCAGGATTAATCAGGGGAGAGGGCAGTCCAGGAATTTTCATTGGACCAGATTGTCAAAGTCATTGGGTTGATTCCTCACAGAAATTGACAGGTCATGGTGGTACAGCCATCCCAGAATATCCATATGCACATGCTCTGAATGCATTGCCCCTTGGTCAAGAAAATCAACTCTCAGTTACCGTAGATTCCATTCATCCCCCACAGGACATGAATGCTGGTCCCTGCTTAGAACCCGTGCAGCTGCCAAAATCATCTCTTAATATGGTTCACAGTCAACAGGTTTTAAGAGATGATACTCATTTGACTGAAGCCAAGAGTTCTGAACCTAATAGTTTGCTTGGTGAAGGACTAGTGGTAAACATTGATAACCAGGTTGAAAACTCTGATGCACAGGCTATTTCTTCTTCAGAACAAAATAAATTTGCTGAGAATGCAGGCAAAGCTGCTGCTTCTGCTGAGTCTAATAATTTAAAGTCAAAACCTGAAGCAGAATTCGGGCATGTTGAGAAACTGGCTGATAAGGACCTTTCTGTTCCAGAAGATTCTAAACATTTAGTTGATCAATTCAGCTTCTTGCCTGGGTTGATAGCTTCTGTAAAAAAGGCTGCATTAGAAGCTGCTGAGGAGGTGATGATAGCTGCAGTTGATGAGCATGCCAATTCTCAGAATCACAATTCAGATATCAAAGATGAAACTACAAATGAAGTAGAACCAGCAGTAAGGAGGAAATGATTTTATTTTCTTTCAAAATTTAATAGTGAATTTGTTTTCTTTTTATCGAGGAGAGGTGTTGTTGCGTTGCCTCATATTATGATATGTATTTATTTGTCTTGTAGAATGCTCCTGGTGATTTAGAATTGGACTCTGAAAATGACCATGTAGATACTTCTTCTAAAATTGAGTCTACAAGGGCTGAGGAAGAAGCAGTTGCTAAGGGATTGCAGGTTTTCTTTCCATCTTACTCAAATCCATTATGATCTCATCATGTTTTGAGGTCTCTTTTGGCTTTCCTTTCCCCACATGCCTCAAGGATTTGATGGTAGGCTGATAATTTTTCAGACTATTAAAAATGATGATTTGGAGGAGATCCGTGAGCTTGGTTCTGGAACCTATGGAGCAGTTTTTCATGGGAAATGGAAAGGTTCTGATGTTGCCATTAAGAGAATAAAAGCCAGTTGTTTTGCTGGAAGGCCATCTGAAAGAGCAAAATTGGTATTATTTGTGTCAAATTGCTTTTCCTTTTGTTTAAGTAACTATAGATTTATTGTAGCATAAGAATTTTCTAATCTCAGTAAAAAAATGTTCAATCTCTTGCTCAAATTTTGGGATTGATGTCAGGGATCAAATTGAGGTGCGGGTTTATGGGATATAGCCCTGTTAAGAGATGTGTTGTTAGTGTCACTCTACATTGAAATTCACTCAATTTGTGTAGGATGAAATAAACATCTGAATTTCCCACATTATAATGATATTTATAAAAGAGGAATGAAATGGCAAGTAAAAATGCTTAAGTGTAGTTTTGCATATTGAAGCATTTGTTAGATCCCCAACTCTATATAGTAATTTCATTCTGGTTGATGTCCCAGATTGCAGATTTTTGGAAGGAGGCATTGATGTTGAGTTCATTGCATCATCCAAATGTTGTCTCCTTTTATGGCATTGTTCGTGATGGCCCTGATGGTTCTTTAGCAACAGTCACAGAGTTCATGATTAATGGATCTTTGAAACAGTTCTTGCATAAGAAAGATAGGTAATTTGATGCATGCATGGGTTTATTTCATTAAGGCTTAATTTCACTTTTAGTCTATTAAGTTTTTCATTTTTTGTATTTTGGTTCATAATGTTTTAAAAGTGTCATTTTTTTATATTTAAGTTATGTTTTTTAGCACATTTTGGTCCATTTGGATGGAAACATTAAAAAAGTTAACAGTTGTGTGCCCAGTCCATTAGTTGATCTTGGTTGATCTTTGAATTAATTTGATAGTTTCCGAACAATGTTACCTCTTATGTCCTAAATTGATTACAATTCCATGGAACTAACAACACTATCATGGGTGTTTTCATAAATTTAATGGAACAAACTAGACCAGCTTAAAAATTTAATGGACCAAAACAAATTCACTTAAAAACTTTATGGACCAAAATACGCAAAAAAAAAAACATATAAGTTTTTTAACGTTTCCATCCAAATGGACCAAAATGTGTTAAAACATACCTTAAAAGTATCAAAATGATACTCTTAAAAACATTTATGGACCAAAATGCAAAAAATGGAAAATTTAATGGATTGAAAGCGACATTAAGTTTTTCATTAACATTTAATATGTTTTTAGGCACCAAAATGTGCAGCCTTTCCATCTGAAAACCCTCATGGACTGGTGTTTTATTATTTATGCTGTTTATTCTGAGCAATTTAACAGAACAATAGATCGTCGTAAAAGGCTCATTATAGCCATGGATGCTGCATTTGGGATGGAGTATTTGCATGCAAAAGACATTGTGCATTTTGATTTGAAATGTGAGAATCTATTGGTCAATATGAGAGACCCTCAACGGCCTATCTGCAAGGTACACATAAGAATACATACACAGATACACTGATGTACACAATAGCCAAAAGCAATCTGCTAGTGGAGATGGAAATGAGGTTTATGTAATTTTTCAGATTGGTGATTTGGGTTTATCAAAGGTTAAGCAGCACACTCTAGTGTCTGGTGGAGTACGGGGGACTTTGCCATGGATGGCACCTGAACTTCTTAGTGGTAAAAGCAATATGGTGTCGGAGAAGGTATTCTTGGCATAGCTGTTTGACTTTACTTGTCTAATACTCCTTTCATTTTTTCTGATGATCTTTCCTTGCATCTATACTTGCTTGTGCTGTAGATTGATGTCTACTCATTCGGAATAGTCATGTGGGAATTACTCACAGGAAATGAACCCTATGCTGATATGCATTGTGCTACAATAATAGGTGAGAACCAAGTAATAAACAAAATGCATAGAGCACTTTGTCTTGCTACATATTATTCTTCCATTGATGATATTGGAGAATAATGTGTAGCAAGACAAAGTGTTCTATGCATTGAGATGTGGACTGAGATTTCTATATTGTTTAGCTCTAGTGCTTACTTGAATTATATCTGGGTGGACAACTGTCATGATATTCCACTGTTGTTAAGGAACATGATTTTTTAGAACTGGATGGAAACAGGTTGTGTATAACTTGTACCGAAGTATCTTTGCTACAAAGTTGCAGATAACAATGAGAATGAATCAAAACTTTTGGCTGTTTTTATGGACACAAGGATGGGGTGTCTTGATCTTTGTGCATATCTGGCTCCCAATGCATTCTGAATGTTCCGGTATTCAGAAGAACAGGCTACATAAATCATCAATATTCACTTTTGTACTTTTTTTGTAGGAGGAATTGTGAACAACAGTTTACGTCCTCAAATCCCAACATGGTGTGATCCTGAGTGGAAATCTCTAATGGAAGGTTGTTGGGCTTCTGATCCTGTAGAAAGGCCATCTTTTTCAGAAATTTCCAAGAAGCTGAGGAGTATGGCTGCTTCAATGAATGTGAAATAGTCAACTGATCTTGATTCAGTTAATTGTCCTTCTCACGTTGTATGTAGCCTAGAATTGGTAAAAGGGAAATAAGGTGAAGCATGGTTCTTCCAGCTCAAGGCATCAACAAGCTTAGCTTTAAAAAGGGGGAAATAGTCAAATAATTTAAAGGAGTATTCAAGCTTATCCAATCTTGTATCGTAATATCATCATGCCTTGGTTTAGTCTAAAAAGTCTTTTGTATGTTGCCTTTAATGGTATTTTCCTTGGTGCAGTTACTTGCACCATAGCATGGATTCTCTCCCAGAAGCAGCATGGTGTTCTGAAGAAATCCATTATGTCACAGTGTGAGTTGTTGTTTTATTGATATGTAGACACTAGCCAGAAAATTATTTGTTTTGGTAATGTGTAATTTTATTAGTTCTCTACTGTGGTTTTGCAGTTTTACACGTGAATCAGGGTGAGGGTAGGTGGCTTTGCTTTACCATTCACTAAGGAACCATGCTTTCTGGAGAGATGTGTACATAAAATCAACCAACTACATGCCTCCTGTGCTTTCACATGGAGAGGATAATGACGAATTGTGCTTCCCATTTTGATGGAACAAATTCAATTTGTCATCAATATTTTGTTTGAATTGCTTTATTATATATATATATATATATATATATATATATATATATATATATATATATATTGATATACCATGTTCTTAATGACTTGAATGTGCATACTTAAAGATGTGTTTAAGCTCTTGAAGTTGTATAAATAAAGGTAATTTTGTCATACTACTTGTGTCTTGAGGCATAGGAGTTTGTTTGATGTATACGTAGGCCTCTCTCTCTCGGATGAATAATGTCCAAGTATCATTTTTGCAGATTATCTTGGAAAACAAATATATTGGTCTACTTAAAGGGCCTTGCTATTTACACTGTCCAGTACCAACGTTACTAGTTTTTGTATTGTATTGTAGCCTTGTAGGTTGATACCTCGTCGTGTCGATTAAAAACACAACAGAGACTTCTATAGTTCTATTGCTATTTCGATTAAAATTTTCAACAGAAGTTAGTTTCCGCTGTGTTAATTTATTTAATAATTTGTGTTTAAGTTACTTTGTTAATTTCAACAGTGCTACTTTTTTATAAGAAAAAAAACTAATTAAAAAAAATTAGATCAAACTAAAATCATTATTGAAAATTATAGAACATCATATTTTTAGTTTGAGTTACTCGTGATAGATATTAGGAGACGTTACCATGTTATATAAATATAATGATCATATTTTATAGGAATTTGGGAGGATTCAAGAGTGAGGTGGTTAGAACCCGTGGGCATGTTTAATTATGTTCAAAGGGCCTCAGTGATGGAGCAATATGAAAAAACGTCGTTTAGATTATTAGATGATAAATATAATTATTATTTTATTTTTTTTAAATATAAGTTATTTAAATTATTTTTCTTTTATTTTTTAACATCTCTTATTATTAGTTGTAAATTTTTTTTTTATATATATATTTTATTTTTTGTTTTATAAATCAAACTATTTATTTAGTTTTATTCAAATTATTAAATTCTGGTTAAGAATACAATAAATAATAAATAAATAAATATATGATAATAAATAAAATTTAAGTGAAAGATTTATATATATAAATGTTTGATAATAATTATTAATTAGATTATTAACTTAGTAGTTATTTTAATATTTAAAAATTAAAGAGAGTTAAGTTTAAATTTTAACTTTGTTAAAATTTATTTAATTTTTTTTTATTTAAATTAATTAATTAAATCAATTTCTAACTTAAGAATAAAAAATGATAATTATGTCATTAATAAAAAAAATTAATTAATTAATTTTATTTAAGAAGATCAAAATTACAAATTAAAAAAAAAAGAGGATTTTAATATTCGAAAAAAATAATGTTCGAAAAAAATACTATGCATTAATATAGTTAATTTTTATAAGATCATTTAAAAATTATTATAACGATAAATTATAATTAATATATGTTATAAAATAATTTTATACTTATGAGGAAGTTTTTGCAATGATTATATAATCAAGTTTTAAAGTAAGATGCTGTATGTAGCATCACCAACTCTCTAATTAATGTGAAGCAAAGCCAGAAGGTCAAATTCTATGACACAATCAACATCTACTCCGATCCCTTGGTCCTATTTAGTACCTAACACGCGGGTTAGACTTCTCTATAAAAGTCAAACTAGGCTGACTTCTTACACTTGTCTATATTCTACACGATGAATGACCACCAAAAGCATTCACGTAACAATTTACATTTTACAATAAAAAAAAGAAGAAAATTAGTTAAGTGACTATCTTTTTAGTTAGTTACAACTTCTATATATGAATATGAAACGGATAAGAAAATATCATATGGCACAATTCCCCGTTCCCCATTTAAAATCTTTGTTGATCTGAAGTAGTTTTGAGCACTTTAACTTATCGAATATTACCTACTCCGTAAATTTTAGTAAATTATTTCTTATTTTCTGTTGCATTACTCGATTGCATACATTGGTGTCATTTTAATTTTTGATTACTACAAAATTTAAAACTTGGTTTCTAAAGGGGAGTCTCTTATCTCCTTCTTCTAATATATAATGAGATTTATTTTTAATTTGTAATATTCTGCATATCATACAGTAATTGAGGTTTTTTGTTTTTCAGAGTCAATAATTCTATAGCATTAATTTGAGAAAGGGATCGAGTAGAGACCAAGTTGAACTCAATAACGTAATCAGGTCTGTTAATAATATTGTGTATAAGTAAATATTTTACGTTGTCAAAAAAAAAAAGTAAATATTTTACAAAAAGTTCACGAAACATATGGATAATATATATCAGTTGTTTGATTGTTATATATTTAATTATTTATTAGTACGATCTTGTCACAAATTAAAAGTATACGTATAACTCCTGCGATTAGTTAGTGGTTAATTAATGTCATTTTAAAGAAGAATTGATACTGATCAACTCTGTTGGTATAAATAAATATTTAGCGTCCAAGTCTACTAACAGCATCTTTGTCAACCCAAATGACGACATATACAAAGTGTGATCTTTCTGCGAATCCCTAATTCTTTCTATACTCAAATGACTCTTTTTTTTTTTTCGATCTGATGCTTATCTTAACTCTACTAATTAAAAGAGTAAATTAAACAAAGTGAATCACAGGTGTCATGATAGCAAAGTTGTATTTCCTTGGATCAGCATAAAAGCTAATCATGTACCAAAAGCAAAACCAAGTAATTAATTTGGAATAAAACCTGTTGAGGAATATCCGAATGTAGCTTAGCTGGTATTTCTTCTGATCACCAAAAATTATGGTTCTGTTTTAAGTTTTCAATCTCCAAATTCCAAAATTTTCATCGTATGTATTAATAAATTAAGGCATGCAGAGCCAATAATACAAAGATCGGTTCGTCTTGCATGTTTATCCTCTGATTAATTAAAACTGTATATATTAACTAACTACCAGTTGTTACGCTAGCTAGATTGGTCTTCTCGATGATGAAATGTACTGTTCTTTCGCCCCCCTCGTTTCTCTTCACCTTTTTCTTGAAGATTCTTAGTTAAGGAGAAAGACAAGCAGAAGCATGTTTTCTTTGTCCCAAAGATCCAAGACTATTTGATGATAAAGATATATTAACGTTTATAAATTAGGGAGCTAAGTGCTTTTTGAATTTTGATGGTATCCTCTTGTTATATTTCTAGTTGAGTGCGGTTCCGGACCTTTATTTTCCTGCTTATTGATTAAAAAAATTGCCAGATGAAGTATTAAATTAGGAAACCAAGGTCAATGAGTGGTGCTTCTTCTGAAAAATATTGAATCACAAAGACCCTTTCTGTTTGGTTTTACTTCTTTTCTTATTTTGATACTGTTTCCTATTGTCTTTAACGTGTCCTAGCTACCCAACTTGTCAAACAGGAACAAAGAAGAAAACTAAAATAATGCCAAATAAATTGAAATGGGATTTTGCTTGTTGATAATATATAACCCAACTAATTCTTAGCCAAAAATAAATAAATAAAACACTAAAAAAAAGATACCAATTATTAATATAACAAGTGTTTGACTTTTTCATTTACTACTTTTATAATCTCATAGCTACATTATTGCACAATCAATCCCGAGCTCCAAGGCTGGTAAAGGAGTGAGCTTTTCTTTGAATTATAATAAGCTATTTGGAGGGTATAATGTATCTTGATCTTCTATAACTTGGATTAGTTGGATACTTATAATAAGAATATATATATATATATAAAAGAAATAAAACATTATTGCAAAAAATTAATAAAAAATATATATCATGTCAAGAATTCAAGCTAAATAACTTTGGTTTTCTGAGGCTAGTGGAGAAAATCAGAAGCACTCGATCGAGCCAAATAACATGACCTTTCGTATTAGAATTTAGAAATATCTTGTCACGATGGAAAAGATCGATGCCAGTTTTTATTGGTGCGTGGGTTTCAAATAAGAATCAGTTTGTTATGATTTTGTGGTGAAAGCAAATGATGGTTCCATTGTCAAGGCATTGACTATAGTTGTTTTTCTAACTTTCATCATCAGCTCGTCAATGTATATATTGGTTTCTGACAAAATTTCAATACCTTCACATTTTATAATGCTTATTTTGAAACCTTAAGAAAGAAATACACCTATGTCGCTGGCTAACTATCATGTTTCCATTACAAATCCATTATGAACCAATTTGTCGCAATATTATTTCAATTTTAATTTAAAGGCAACACCATCATGGAATATCTGAAATCCACGGCTGACTTATAAAGGAAAATATTCCGACATTTGTGAGAAGAAAAGGGAAAGAGCAAAAAGTCCGAAGCATACGTCCTCAGCTGGTCACATGATCAGTGCAACATTTTGTTTTTTACTAAATGCAACATTTTCATTCTTAATTTGCATACTTGCTAGCTACTAAAATAATAGTTGTAAATCAGAAGGCTCATCTTTTCTTCGTAAATGTATTGACTGAATCAAAGCAAATTGTGTTTCCTTCGCACATCTTCCACGAGAATTCCTCAGTTAATTACTAATTACTCAAGGGTAATTTTATTTTAAGAATTAATTACCAATAAAAGCTAGCAGTACATTTTCCATGAATTAATATAATAAGTTATTTTGGGATGGCTTGAGAATGGAACATTTTCAAGGATAATGGCGACAAACTAAGAGGATGGAGCCTTCTATTGATCAAATACTTGTAGCATCGGGTTCAAGCAGTATTATTAAACTAATGGACCTACGAAAAAGCAGTGCAATTTTTTTATGAAAAAGAAGAGAAAATTTATGTTACGTTTGTCCAGTTGCATGCATAATTAAACGCGGGTGACCGAACTAATCCAAAAAGGAAGAGAGAGAGATGAATAATAAACCCTAGCTAGAAGAAAAATATGGAGTTGAAAAAATAGCTAGTGAGGGAATGGAGGGGGTGGGTGTGTAAGACTTTTTGTCCTTTTAAGAATCACATCAGCCATACTTTGCTACCTATAAATCATACCCTTCCTTCTCCGTAGTTTCCCCAACAAAACAATCTTAGCAAAGTTGATATTTGCTTCAACAAGAAACAGAAAAGAGAAACCCAGCTAATTAGAGAGTGACGACGACGACAACAACACCAAAAACATGGGTAGAGCTCCATGCTGTGACAAGACCAGCGTCAAGAAAGGACCATGGTCTCCTGAAGAGGATGCTACACTCAAAACCTACATTGAAAAAAATGGAACTGGTGGCAATTGGATTGCTCTTCCTCAGAAAATTGGTACATGCACTTCTCTCTTGTATTTTTTTATTTACTTTTTCCTCTTAATAGTATTTATTGAGATTTGAGACCAAGAGCAATTAATCCTATTGAACTTTGGTTATACTAATATATAATTAATCATCGACTAGTGCAAACCTTATTGATGGATACAAATAATTCGCAGGGCTCAAGAGATGTGGAAAGAGTTGCAGACTAAGGTGGTTAAATTACTTGAGGCCTAATATCAAACATGGAGGATTTACTGAAGAAGAAGACAACATCATCTGCAGCCTTTACATTAGCATTGGAAGCAGGTCCTTTTCTCTCAAAAACCCCCTATCTCTATCTACGAGCCTGTGCTGTAGTTTTTTTAACATAATTGTTTGTCCTTTTTCTTTGTCACTAGAATCTCTCTATATATGTTTTTTTTCTTTGGTTAACTAAACATGTTCTAACATAATTATCCTATGTGTATAGGTGGTCCATAATTGCTGCTCAGTTACCTGGAAGGACAGATAACGACATCAAGAACTATTGGAACACTAGATTGAAGAAGAAACTGCTTGGGAGGCGCAAACAATCTAACTTCAGCGCAAAAGACACAAACAATGGAAAAGAGGAGAATTCTTATTCAAATGCCCTAAGCACTTCAGCTCTTGAAAGACTCCAACTTCACATGCAACTTCAAAGCCTTCAAAACCCTTTCTCTTTCTACAACAACCCTGCGTTATGGCCTAAGCTGCATCCTTCCCAAGAAAAGATGATCCATAGCCTGCAATCTTTGAATGATGTCTCTAACCCTTTGAATGTGATGCAAAATGCTTTTCCTTCCCCACATGTCGAACAAGGACAAAAAGATGAGTTCTACAAGCCTCAACATGATGGTGCAGCAAAGATCAATAACTCTCATCAGGTTCATCTTTTGGAGAATATTCCTTTGAGTAACAGTGGAGTAGTTCCCTTTGTTGCTTCTGGGTGTAATAATATTAATAATCCAATAATGCACTCATCAAGTCTTGCACCAAGAGCTGAAGCTGTTGATCAGCAACTTGGTGCACTGCAAACTGAACTAGATGACATTCTCAACAACAGAACAATGGGTTATGTACCACAGGTGGAAGATCATCATGATATGGCTGGATTTGATTGTTTCAGAGAGATGAATGGCTCAAAGGACATCTTGACTTGGTGGTCCAATGATTCTGATACCAAATCAGCATCCTCAAATTCCTGGGATTCATCTGCTACTCCAGCTCTTCTAACACAAGGGATGTTCCAAGATTATGAACTGGGTTACAGTATGTAGCTAGTGATCACATGGATTTATCTTTCGATCTGGTTATGCTAATTTGTTGCATTATTAGTCATAAGATGTGGAAAGAGGAGAATGAGTAGTAGTAACAGGTCTTGTAAACAACATCATGAATATATAATAATAATGTAAATCAATGTCTGAGTAATTTATGTAGAGACTACTATAGTTTGTATTCTGAACAACCACAAGGCACTCGGTATATATTATTATATATATTCCTTAAGCATTGAATAATGTTCCATAAATTATTTTGATGCTAACTGAGATTCTAATACAAATACAAAGTTCAAGTGATATAACCCCAAATATATATACACATATAAAATACTGGGATTTGGAAAACTTATCCATGATTGTGGACCCTAAAAAATGCATTTGATCCAAGCTAAATATATTGTGATCCTGCGAGATTTACTGGTCATAAATATATGTATACATAACAGGAATTTCATCTTACTTCTTATGCTGGTAATTTATTATATATCAAACGGTTAGGGTTGGTAGGAAGAATAAAATCTGGCTTTTCTGAGCTGTATGGGTGGGTAGTAGTAACAAAAAGAAGCAATATCAGTTCATGATAAGATTGTGGACCTAAATGTGATCATCTTCTTCTATTTGTTTTGCATATTCGATGAACAGGACTTTCATTTGTTTCATTAGCTCTTTCACAAGAAAATGTCAAGTTAGGGTGTTAAATTCCTACGAACTCCTCCTAGTTACAACTTAGTATAAAAAAAATCTTAATTTCATCAATTGCTAAAAGCGGCTTTTCTCAAAGGTGGCCGGTAATCATGTATAGCATGGCTATACCTTGATGTGAACAACTTTCTTGGTCGTTTGCATCCTGCTCGTTTTTCTTTTTGTGGCAATATATGGAAGTATATGAAACTTCAGTTATATGTACACATTTTGAGATTTCCTTTTTCTTTTTCTATAAATTGCATGTAATTTACTGGCCTGGGTACTGTGTCTTCTTGGACCAGATATCTCGTACATGTTGAAATATTTTAACTGTACCTTTGTGAGAAAGAAATGTTGTTGTGGTTACGTGCCTCTAGAAACCCATGGTAATTTTTGTTATTTTGCTGTACTCTTGGAGCTTTGGGGAATAAGTTTGCAGCTCTTTTTGCTTATACGTGTGAAAGGAAACAAATTCTATTATATTAAATAAAAATATGTATTTTACTTTTGGGGGGATATAAATGTTTTCATTCTTTTAAAAAGGCATTGGAAAGTAGTATATCCATTGCTTGTCATCCCTCAACACTATTTTTTTTTTTTTAATCTTTTTCGATCTGTCAAACTCTTAAATGTTTTTTTTTTTTTTCTCAATTCTCTAGATCAAACTAGGCTCTAGATACTACTTTAATAGAGGAGAAAGAAGGGATTTATAAGAGAGAACTCAAACTTGCTTGATATATATTTTACTTTTGGGGGGAATATAAATGTTTTCATTCTATTAAAAAGAATTTTACAAAAGACAGTTTTTACAAATACATATTCATGTGCAAAGAAGAAATGTGAACACTATTATATTTACATCACTATTTCACTAAAGTAATTTGTAAGAATATGTCAAGATTTAAATACAGTAATTAGACAAATTAGAGTAATGGGATCATCGATCTATTTTTTTTAAAAATAATATCAATTATGTCATTTTGTTTTTGAAAATACAAGGTTGAAGGTTTTTCTTTTTTTGAGAAATTGTATCAAAAGATATTTTAAAAATAAATAAATTAATGTCTATTAATAGGATTGGTTTTCCAATTACTAAACAATATCTGAGAAAAAAGAGTGAAAAATAATAAGACAGTTTTAATGCAATTTCTTACGTATATATAAAAGCTATGATAAACAATCATTTTGTTATTTCTACTGTTCTGGGTCTAGAAAAGTAGAAACCCACAAATTGGGAGTTGAGGCACATATTAACATGCTGAGCTATGGGGCAGTTTACATGCTTTGAGGATTGCTTGGTCTATAGGTTTTAATTAGGAGGATTATTTTAGAATCAGACTCCAATTTGGTTGTCCTATAAGGCTATATATAACACATTCAGTTTTCCTTTTGGTTCATGACATGTAAAAAAGGGGCTGATGGAATCTTTCTCAGCAGTAGGAAGCTCTACTGTCCAGTTGTTAATACATATGTTGAGCCACAATAGGCCCAAGACAAGAGAAGCGGGGTGCTAAGTCTAAGCCCACAGAACAAAATAACGGGATAGAGATGGCCCATAACAAGGAATCATTCCTCTGTTATATTATGCTCAGAGCCACTAGTTGACGACAATCCCTTCCTTAATCTCATCTGAAACTGGACCCTCAAGACAAACCATGAGATCTCCAAGCTGCATTGCATAGTTCAAGAATGTATCAAACATAATGCACATTATAATTCCCTAAGAAAAAGAGAAATAAGGAAAACGGTATCCTTCACCTGTTTTTCCAGGTCAGATACTTTATCATCCATCACTCTCATAGCTTTTTTCTCCCTGGTAAAAAGTACATCACACATTAATTTATACTTCACACACCGTTGGAGCAAATTTTCAATCACTTAAGTTCAAGAAATGGAAGTCCATAGCAATTACAAAGTCAAAGAACAGAATATCGTTAAAATGCCAAGTGCACATTAAAGCAGAAACTGCGGACCTTTGGTTTTATTGGACACAAGACATCTTCATAGCATATTCTATTCTGAGAAAAATGCATCATCAATAAGTAAAGAAAGGATAAAAGCATACCTCTCTTCAATCTCAAGTGTCTTTGATTTCCAAATGTCCTCATTTTTCAGAAGATTCTCATTAAGCTGCAGGTACAAACATAATATAAACATTTGCAACAAGATTTCCAGTCTTTTATATAGTAATAAGGCAACATTGAAGCCTTTGGCATGGTTATAACTTCTATGGCATATTACTAAGAATTCTGCAAAAGAGAATTCCCAAGTGTGGTTTACAACTTACATCATCGAGGAATTTCTTTTCTTTCTCACATCTGTCAATCTTGGACTGAATCTTCTGCTGTTTAAGACTGATAGCCTTCTGAACAGCTTTGGAAATTTTGATTTCAGATTCTTCTTTTACTTCTTGTAATAAGGATTCAAAATACTACAATTAGTTTAATACAAGTTAAAAATTGTTAATGTGTTTATACTAGACAAGGAGGCAATGTTGGCAGATTCACTGCAAATGACACACAGAGTACACTTACTAATTTTTGGTTTTCAAGTTGAGTAGCAAGCAATTCATTGTACTCATTGACAATCTGTAAAAGAAAATTAATTTATATGTGTGAAAAATTAAAACTCATCGTAAAGGTACATAAATCTAAGAATTGAGCAAATTACAAAATTAGTCTTGCAACATTACAGCTTCAACTTTACTACTAAGTATAGCCTCACTCATGGCACTATCTTGACAGCTGCAACTTCCACATCCAATGTCTGTGTGTGCACAGTGAGTGTTCAGTTCAACCAACTTCCCATCAGTTTTGGACTGAATAAGTCTATGAACATAGTTGTCTCCCACATAATCCCACACACGTTTGGTTTCCACTTCTAGGGAATAGCAATGCTGTGTCTCTTTCCAGTGTATTATAGCATGTCCTCCCTTGTATCTGAATCAAGATTTTCTTATGAGTTCCAGAGAATCCATATGGTTGCAATGAAATACATACAAATATGTCAGTCTCTCACCTTCCGCAGCCAACATAGCCACATATAACACATATCCACAGGTTCTCAGTGGTTTGACAAACAAAACATATAGATTTTTCAGCTTGCTGCTGGCAATAGCGGCATACCTGAAATTAAAAGTGGGAGGGAGATTAGTAAATGCTCAATTAAGTTATAAGCTGATCCAAAAAATGAACACCCATAAATGCATGCATATTGCTGCGAATGGAGCAAGGGACTTACAGGACAAGAAGAATCTGCCCATTTAGAAATACAGGAGCAATGGAAGGAATGGTTGCATAAAGTTGTAAGAATTCCACCGGTGTCCTGATCTAATCGCTCTGCAATAGTTCATAACTTAGTCAAATGAATAATAATATATCGACATGGGAAGGGGAAAGTAAAAAGTACCAAGGCAAACAGGACAAGTAGGCTGTTCAGTTGAAGTAGCATTGGAGGGTTGTGCTTGTGCGTGTTCAATGGAGCCAGTGTACTGCACGTCTAATGTGAAAAGAACACGGCAAAGCTCAACCTCGAGAGAAGAGAAACGGCGGCCATTGTAGTGCTTGTAGAAGGTGTCGGTGGAGTCTTGGTGGTCAAAGCGAATTAAAACACTGTACTGATCCTCCATCCCATCCATCCTGAGAATGTGTATCTGTAGCATGTGGTGAATGAAGGAGCCACAGAACTGGCAGAAATCCGCATAGGTCATGTGATTTGGGACGCCCACAACACAAACGAGAGCCTTCCGTCCAACCTGGAAATTCATTCATGTGAAAAGGAGAACATGGATAATAGATGGAATGGAAGAAGAAGAAGAATAGATACTGGAAGAGTAGAAGGAGTGTCGTCAGGGAAGAGATGCATGAGGCCACGGGTCTCCTCGATTCTAGGATTTCCAGAAGAGAAATTGAACAGAGAGAACGACGACGACGACGATGATTCCTCAGAAGAGGAGGCTGCTGCTGCAATTGAAGGTGAACTCCACATCCCTTCCTTCGTTTTACTATCCCCACCACACGATATGTTCTGCATCGATTTCGATCCTTTCGTGGTATGGCTCTGATCTGAACTCTCCTAATTTTTCAACGAGGTTATTAATAATTCCAATCGGATACAGTGGAATACTGGAATTTAATTGTCCTTTAACACATTCAAATTTTCTCGTTGGTTCATGACAATGTAAAAAAAGCTAAGCAGTAGGAAGCTTGCTTTTAAGTTTTAACTGTTGCTTTTCAAAAAAAAAAGTTTTAGTTAATACATATATGATATATGGTGCGCCACAACAGAAGCCGGGGGCTAAGTCTAAGCCCACAGAACAAAATAACGGGATAGAGATGGCCCATAACAAGGCTTGTTGATGCTTCCTTTGTCTTTAACAAGGCATCCTTCTCATTTTTTAGACAACGACTTTTCTTCAGTTTGTGGTTTCTCTACAACCACTCATACACCTTGAAACCCAAGCAATGCTTTCACGCCAAGACACCATTTTTTTTTTATATATATAATAATCTTTTGTAAAAAGAGGAAATTGGAAAGTAGTATATCCATTGCTTGTCATCCCTCAACACTATATATATATATATTATCTTTTTTGATCTATCCAACTCTTTTAATGTTTTTCTCAATTCTCTAGGTCAAACCAAGCTCTAGATAGTCCTACTCTATTAGAGGAGAAAGAAGGGATTTAATTCCTAAGAGAAAACTCAAACTTTCTTGATGTATTGCAAATGTCAAGTACATGGAGGTATTTATAAGTATATTAATATAGAGAGAAGTCTAGATTCACTTCTAAAGAACTTCATATTTTTTGTTTCACTTATAAGAACTTAATTAAAATTCATTGCAGGTATTTTCTCCACTATCCACTAATTAAATTAAAAGTTTTCCTGACTTTACGTGGAAAATTTAAAAATCATTCTAGATTTTTCTAATTTCAAATTAAAAACATCACATATAAACAAGTAATATTAACAAATTTAAGATTTGAGAGGGAGAAAATCGAAGTTCAAGTTTAATATATTAATTTGAAATTTTAGGAATACAATCAGGCCCTTCAAAGAATTCTACCTAGAACCAAGTAATTAAGTGTGTATATATTATCGTTTAGCTACCATTTTGAAAACAAAATCTAAGGTTCCAAACTGATATTCTTAATTATTTCAACCTTGCCGTTGTTTTGTGGATTCTTGTAAAAAGCTTCTAAAACCTTAATGCTTTGGATTATTGCGGCGGGAAAATTTGGAATACGCGGCAGCAAATGCTCCTGCGATTTTGTTGCGGAGACCAGCTCTAAAACCATGATGTTGATGTTGTTGTTGCAGGTGTAATTGGTCATAACTCGAACCTGTGATAATCTCTGAAAAGGCACAGAAATTCTTGGTAGAGTCACCTTCAGGTCCCGCTGACGCCATTGCAAAATCCTTGAGTTCCCCTATCTTTAGCCTCATCATCTTTCCTTTCTCACTTGACATGATCACTTCCAAAACCCTCAGAGTCTCTTCTTTAGTGAAAACCCCTTTTTCAAGTCCCACACCGATGTCCCACACATGTTCCAAAGTTGCCGTGTTCAACATCTGGTCTCCAAAAAATGGCCTACTAATCATAGGGACACCACCAACTATACAATCCAGAACCGAGTTCCAACCACCATGTGTCATGCACACACCAACCGCTGAATGTTTAAGGATTTGCATCTGTGGGGCCCATCCGACAACCTTGCCTTGTGTTTTTGTCCTTTCCAAGAACCCTTCTGGCAATTGTTTCTCAGAATTGCCTCTAAATGCCCAAATAAACGGACATTTACGTTCTTCTATGGCTTCTGACAATGCAACCAACTCATGGGGTGGTGGCATTATCACACTCCCGAAGCTAATGTACACTACGGACCCTTCCTCTTGCTTGCTCAGCCAGGGTAAGCAACCTTCTTCATCTGGAACAACAGCTTGTGGCGTTGTCAAAATGAATGGACCAACGTTGAGTAGCTTCTCGAACCTTGATTCCAGCTCCTGTGAAATAGGAAGGTGCACTGTCGCGAAGGAGTTTATTGCAACTGCGGTTGCCCGCGGCAACGCATCTCCCATTTTCTCTAGCATATATGCAAAAGGGTCTTCTGGCTCTGCGGTTAATCCTTCAGGCAAGTCAGAAGCCCTCACCCCCGAGAAACCAGTCAGGAAATCCACCTCTTTGTCTTTACTTACTGCAAACAAGACCACAAATTAATATAATTCCATAGGAATCATGAGAAAGAAATTGTTATATATATACCTCCTTCTGGTCCCAACGTTTCCCTGATTTGCAAAGAGGAAATATGAGCAAGGAGAGGATGAGGGCCTGCGGTCCAAAGAGGAACCCACTTTGCATGCATTTCGTCAGCCATGTCAGCACAGAACCAAAAGAAGGCATCAGAGACCAGGCAAGTGATGTGCCTCCCGGTTTTGGCGACGGCTTCATCCATGGCGGTCCTATAGTTGGCCGGCATGGCCTTGACGAAGAACTCCGCGGCGTCTTTAGGGTTTCTGGAAGGAACATAATTGTCCGGCAAGCCATCGTCGACGTCGTAGGGCTTTATGTTATGAAGCTGCTCTTCGTTGAGGCCAGCGAAGACGGAGGCATTGGACCTCTTGGTGCTGAAGAACGAGAAGGTGACTTCGGGAGCCTCCGCCGCAGCTCTTCGCACCAGGTTGAGGAGTGGAGCCGCGTGTGTGCCTAATGGAAACGCCAACACGGCCACATGCCTGTCGTCGGTGGGGCAGACAGTCATGCTTGCTCTGGGTAGCGTTTACACACTATGCACTTATTCGCGTAGCAACAATGTTGTTGTTGTCGTCTTCTCCTACCTTTGACAATTTTGTGGTGTGTGATTATAGTAATAGGCCATTGTAATAATAGTATTGGGACGTCAGAGACCAGAGGGAAAACATGCATGTGTTTGTTAGAAAGTAGGTAATTAACTAACTCGAAAGGTGTGTTGAGGCAAGGTGCAAGGATGATTATTAACTAATTATTAGGCAGAAATTTCAGAGAAAGGTCATGAACTAACAACCCCCAACGGCCCAACCTAACAAGAGTTTGAACTTTGAAGGGGCGCTGAAGTTTGTTATTCTGCTAGTCATTTGAGAATTGAGATGGTTAACGCATGATCCCACCGCCTGCTTTTCATTGGTGCATTCAATTCTTCACTGTGCATCAAACAAAAAACACCCTAAATAGGAAATGGGACCGGGAAGTTATCTCATTCTACTGTTTTTTTAGGATATAATAATTAGAATTTGTTAAAAAAAACAATTCTTTGTTTGCTGATTTTTTAAAATTATGATGATCATACAATGAAATAAGCATTTTAAAAAAGATTATAGACATAAAAGTATTTTAGATTTTTTTCTTAAGAGAAAAGTATTTTAGTTTAAAACTTCCATTTTGATTGAAAGATTGAGATTAATTAATCATTCCATCTACCACAAGGACTAAATATGCCTCACATATTGAAATTCTAAATTCTAAAGAACCATCCAATGAAACGGGAGAATCTATATTTATTGCATGTTATCTTTACTCTTGTTCCTACTAAAGTAATCTACTACTCAGCTCAAAAACAAAAAAGTATCCTAACTATATTCTTTCCCTCCGATCAAACAGAAGGACTTCTACATGATGAGTGCTTTTTTTGTTTACATTAAAATTTAGGTGATCAGATGGTCCTCTGAGAGTTTTTTGGTAGTGTTGGTATTGTTAATTCTACTACTAAGCACCCACTCTATTTAAACTTAATAAATATTTTGGAATGAAGCTTACATTTATTATAGCATTAAATTAAATGTAATCATCACTTTTCTTAATATTGAAAATAGTACTAATTTAGTATATAATTGGATTTCATTTATTTTTCACGTAATATTTTCACTTTTTTGCACGTCTTTTAATCTTTGTTTGATACAAAGAAAATCAAGTATAGAGGAAAAAAAAGAAGAAAAAAAAAAGGAGTAAAAGTGTTTGGTAAAGGAAAAATAAGTATAAATTAAGTTGTTATACACTTGATCTGATACTGTAGTACATTATTTGAGCTATAGTCATTAAAAATCTGTATGTTCAATATTCCTTGATTCTTCGGTTGATTGATTGTTTAATGTTGTTTACATTCCCTGGGAATCAGGGGATCGACGATTGATTAGTTCACAAGTAATGATTTTAGGTGGCGGGGTCTGCTTTCTTTCTTTGTCCGAGAACTGTGGCGGGAATTAAGACTGCCTCCGAGGATCAAGGCGTTAATATACATCAACACACAGGACAGTTCTCTGCTTTACGAAAGTTATCTCTCTCTTTGAATACTGATCAATATCCCTAATCACTTTTTTAATTCTTTCTTTATCTTCAAGATAATCGATATTTGAACTGGAGCGACACATTTGCAATGCATATGATAATGTAAAACAACATTCATACATGAACCATGATAATTTTTTTTTTCTAATGACAAAAATTTTCCTCAAAATATTTAATACGGTACAATTTTAATTTCTCATTAATTTTTTACACTAATCAAGTTCCTTAATTTTTGCATTACGACACAATATGTTATTAAGTTGGTCACCAATCTCAAAATCATTAGGAAACTTGGACTGGTAAAATAGGTCTAATTTATTGGTTCAGTCTTCAGATCATATAACTTGCATGCAGCAAAAAAAAAAAGATCATATAACTTGCCCATTTTAGGGGTTGAAGTGGGAAATTAAAATTTAAAATTCGCCAACTTGTCTATTTTGTTGTTATTTTTTTATATTATAAATTTTGAGTTTTCATTTTTTTATTCTTTTTCTCTTATAAGTTTTTTTTTTTATATAAAAAATCTTAAATTATTACTTTTCTTTTTAAAAAAAGTAATAAATCTAGATATAACTTTTTTTTTGCTGAATAAATATAGATATAACTCATACAAGCTTTTGTCAAACAAAAACAAAACTCATATAAGCTTGTTCATATAAAAAAAAAAAAGTCTGAAAAAATCGTCCATATGACATATATATAAGATTAAAACGGATAAAATAATTTAATTAGATAAACAAACAATAAATAAATCGTGTATTTTAATCTCACATGTCAGAATGAATCCCTTTAACTAATATATCGTATCACATGTCAAGCCAATTTATGTAAAAAATGATAAACCCCGACGGAAAAGTTCCATCGATTCGCTTAATTTAAAGCAATATCGTGATAGACTAACCAAAATTATAGTCAACCCTTTTATTCTATGATTTAAAAGATATATATATATATATATTTTTAAGACATACATATACAAATGTCTTTCATGATAAAATAATTAAATTCTGTTTCAGACGGACAAGACAAGGAACAACAAAACTCTTGTTAAGTATTCCATTGGTGGAACTCAATTTCCTGAAAACGATATCCAATAACGCAGAACAGAAGAAGAGTATCCCATGTGCAAAAAAAAAAAGGAGGGAATCCATCTCAACCTCTTTGGCCTACAAACGTGGAAAAGAATTAATAGGCCGGCGGCCAATGAAAGTTTAGGAAAAGAATAAAATTAAACCAAGTATAACGGACAATCGTTTGAAATAACCGCATTTCTTCTAAAACAAAAGTAAAAAAATGGCAATCATTAACGAACATGGATGCCACCAAGGCCAATACAGTTGACAATGCTGGCACTCTCGCACTCCCCCACCATTATATATAACATCCCATGCTCCTGCCAATAATGCATCATCCATCCTAAACAAATCTCCAAAATGAAGCATCATGGGAATATCTCAAAACATTTTCTAAGCTGCGTGGCTTTGTTTCTGTTGCTAGTGACAACCACACATGCCATCCAAAAGCCACAACCAAGAGGCCTTGCAAACAAATTCCTGATCCCTCAGAACGCGGCACGTGCGGTGCTGAGGCTGCAGCCGCTGATGTGGGACTCGAAACTGGCGCACTACGCGCAATGGTATGCGAACCAGAGGCGCGGCGATTGTGCACTTGAGCATTCAAAGGGGCCTTATGGTGAGAACATTTTCTGGGGCAGTGGGACCGGGTGGAAGCCAGCACAAGCTGTTAGCGCTTGGGTTGAAGAGCGCCAATGGTACAATTATTGGCACAACTCTTGTGCCAATGGACAGATGTGTGGCCATTACACTCAAATTGTGTGGAACACTACCACCAAACTTGGTTGCGCTAGCGTTGTTTGCAATGATGATAAAGGCACCTTCATGACTTGCAACTATGATCCTCCTGGTAACTACATAGGAGAAAGACCTTACTGACAAGTCAACGATGTTCTCCGCTAGCATATTATTGTTGTCTGTTTGCCATGTGCCTCTGTCTCGCGTGTTAAATCGTGTAGCTACTCTGTATCCTTGTTTTTATTGCTTGTCTAATATCTAATATAACTATATATAAACTATAAATGTCTTATAATAATGTTATTGTATGCTTCCTTTTCTTTATTTATTTAAGGCTTTGTAGGAATTCAGAATAGTTGATCCGCAATTATTCCACTTCCCACAATTTATACTCACAACTAAGGATCAATGAAGACTCAAATCTAGCTACATGAATTCACACATACTTAATAGGGTCTCTCTCCAACATAATTGCCAACAGGGTCATAATTACAAGAAATGAACACATCTCCATCGTCACACCCAATCCTTTTGGTGTTCTTCCACACTATCTCAGTGTAAGGGCCACACATCTGACCTGGTTGGCAAGTATTAGTGGCGTAGAGGTAGTATTTCTCTTCATCAGCCCATGTTTTTACAGCATCGGTTGGTGACGTCCATGCTGAGCCACTACCCCAATAAATGTTCTCTCCAAGCTTGAAATCATGTTCCGGGAATGAATGTTTCAGCTTGCCAGCTTGCAATCTGCTTTTCTTTGCCCACCCACCACCTTGCGTATTTCTCGAGTTTGAAGTCCCACATCACTGGAAGTTCACACTTCCACTTGGTTGCTCTCACCAAGTTGTGCCTGAACAAGAACTCTAAGTGATTCTGCAGTGCAACCCTTGCATAGATGATTTGACACCCTATATATGGTTTCATTGTCAGGCCTTTTTTTCTGTTGTTGGGTCAATTGAGGAATTGAAGAGTTAGATTGGAACTGGCTGATAAAGTATTAATATTATTGCTAGTGAAGGTGACAAGAAGGAACAAGAAAGTAACTAATTGGACATTCATTTTTGCACTTGGGTTGGTGTGTGGCAAATAATTTGGATGTGTGTATCTTAATTTATGTGAACTTTGGTTTAAGAATATGAGGTAGGAGTCTAACTAGTGTTGGAGGGATGAAATCATAATTAGATGGTTCAGGACTATTAATTTAGTCTTTATTAATATTCATGACACCTAATTGAATGTTATTAATTATTTTTCATAAATTATAAAATTTGAACGTGTTTTTGTAAACAGTAGTAAGAACTATGTACACTTGATGATATCTAGACTATCTAATCATTTTTCATTCGAGAGAATTAAATGGCGCGGAGCAATGCAAATCAAGTAACTCCATGCATATCAGACAACTCGAGCTGGCATTGTTGACAATAAGATACATTTCACATGGGAGGATAAATATTTTATTTCACTCGACTCAAAGTTTAACCTCAGGAGTCAGGAGGCAACAGATCTCCAACTGCTGACACCCTTTAACTACTTTTTGGTACTTTTATTTGTTGTTCCAAATACTAACTACAGTAATTATTAAAGCCAATATATCCCATAATGACCCCACTTCCCACAAGTAGTGTGTACTATATACAATACATACACTCGCACATACTCACTAAACTAGTAAACTCACACTCACATAATTAAGCTAGCACTATACTAGAGTTTCATGAATTAATGCAAACATAGTTTAATAGGGTCGTTCTCCAACATAATTGCCGACGGGGTCGTAATTACAAGTCATGAACACATCACCATCGTTGCATACAACCCGTGCACATCCAATTCTTCGTGTGGTCTTCCACACAATCTGAGTGTAATGGCCACACATCTGACCCGGCACACAGGCATTAGTGGCGTAAGTGTAGTATTTCTCTTCATCAGACCATGCTCTCACAGCATCACTTGGCGTCCACTCTGAGCCACTGCCCCAATAAATGTTCTCTCCAAGCTTGAAACCATCTTCTGGGAATGAATGTTCCAGCTTGCAATCTGCTCTCCTTTGCCCAGCCCACCACCTCGCGTATTGCTCCAGCTGGAAGTCCCACATCAGTGGGAGTTCCCACTTCGCTGCTCTCACCAAGTTGTGCCTGAACAAAAACTCTATTGACTCCGCAATGCAACCCCAGCATAGCTGCTTTGACACCCTGTATATTGTCTCATTGTCAGGCCTTTTCCTCTGTTGGGTTAATTGATCAGGAATTGAAGAGTTTGATTTGGAACTGGCTGAGAGTGTGTGAACATTGCTAGTGAAGGTCACAAGAATAACTAGGAACAAGAAGAGGACCAATTGGGCTTTCATTTTGGCTCTTGGGTAATTGGTGTAAGTACCTTAATTTATAGTACTATGTGGTTGGAGTTTGGCTAGTGTTGTAGGGACGGGAGTTAGATTATATCACTTGCGATTTAGGTCCGTGAGGAATAATCGCCAATTGATTATAAGTGTGTGCTTAATATTTTAATATTAATGAATGAAAGAATATGTGCATGGCAATGGCATTGCCAGAGATTATGCTCTATGATCGATGATTGAAGGTTTCCCCGTGAGCCAGGTCTCTGTTGTTCCCGTGACTTTTCTTTGTCCTTATTCTGGGACGTTAGTGCCCACCATATAGTATGTTCTAGAATTAACCACGTTACACGTGTCGCAACTCAAGTCCCTAAGCACGTACACATGTCTAATGTTAGTGTAACAAACTAGTCTACGAAATTTGTAGTATGTCACAACTCACAACTGAAGTCCGTTATCAGTTGTCCACATTTCTTTTTTTTTTGAGGGAAGTTGTCCACATTTCTAATGTAGCAAAGAGTTTACATACTTCATAATATTTGTATCTGTGGTCCTTAGTGATGAATACTGTATGAGTAGAATAACTGAATTTCACAAAACTTTAGACGGAACAAAACAAATCATTAATTTATAACACATAATATAAAATAAATAAATAAAACAGTGAAGTCATTTGACAGAAGATTTCATTGTACACGCAGAGTACTCAAATCAAATCTTATGATTTGCCAGTAGTCTCAACCAGTGCAACATTGCATGTCTTTACAGTGTGTTTGTTTTAATGTGACATTCTCATATTTGTTATAATTTTTATATATAAACAAATATATTCTTTAAGTATTTTGTTGATTTTCATAGAAGTGACGATGTCAGTGTTTTGCTTGATTTTTACTATCATGTTAAGAGGTATGGTAAATTCTTATGGTTGATGCTTTAATTAAAGCATTTGAGTGTTTGATTTCCCAAAGCTTAGTTTTAGTACAATTAAGGGTCCAGTGTGGTGTGTTAATTAATATTTTATGTCTGGTAATGATAGGGCTTACTAGTGTCTTCAGTCTTCTTTGTCAACTGGTAAAGGATCTAATGTCTGATAACCACACAAGGACAAGGGCTTGCCAAGAGTCAGTGACTAAAGTCATGGAGAGGATCTAATGTCTTCTTTGTCAACTAGTAAAGGAACTAATTAATGTCCTTAATTAAAGTTAAGTATCAATCAATTTGATCCCTAACTTTGACAACTACAGTCATTTTTATCCCTACCGCAGGAGGCTAAATTGACAATAATTTTCAAATTCAATACTAAAATTAAAGGACCAAATTGATTGGTGTGCCAATTTCAAAAAATTAGGGAGGCTAAACAATTATGAGAGTTAGGGATCGCATTTTATCAATGATAAATAATAAATTGACTTGTGCTTAATTTTATTTACTAATTTGGCAATGGCACCTCGGATCTTCTCCTGTGGAGTTTTCGTCTAGCCAACATCTCAGCCGTTGTTTGGCTATTGCACACTAATTAAGGAGGAGAAAGAATGTGATGAGTCATGTGTCAAGATTTCGTCTGCAGACAAAATTCTGCTAGAGATACAGTATGCAGAGGAATTACTTATTCTTGTTTTATTACTTGTTTTTTGTTTTTGTTATTTTCAGTTAAGATCCAAACAAATTGCCTAGCATAGATACTCTATGCAGAGGAATATGATTATGAGATTGTTTATACATTTTTCCTTGTTGTGTAATGTACTTAATATTAAAGTAATAGTACTTGGCTTTGAACTGACATCGGTTACTTGGGTGACAAACCTTGCAGAAAATAAATGATAAAATAGAAGTGTATTGCTCACAACATTTAAACTCGTTGAATTAATGCAAATACTATTCACATTTATTATTAATTTCTACAGGATGTGCTGTGGAAATGCCGATTTGCATTTCTCATTATTTTACAATGAAGAGAGTAATGAATGAGAAAGAACAACAGAAAAGAAAATTGAAAAAAGAAGAAAATTGCTTCCATCAAGAAGATAGACGACAATGAGCAAAGGAGAAATGCTTATAGCAGGAAATTTGCTCTGTGGACTTCTTTTACACTTGGTTTCATCCTTGGCAAACTTCCGTGAAGTTCACTACAATGAAAGAGACATGGATTCAGTCCATCTTTAAGCAGATTTATAGCCACACAGAAGTTTTCTATCTTCACTTTTAGGATCTTCATAGCTGAAAAAGATAATTGAAAATGGACAATAAGCAAATGGTGGCAATCAACAATATCATCACCATTGAGTAATGTAACATTGACTTACCATCCAGCATCTTGTTTTTTACTATCACCAGCACATGAATCTACAAAATCTTGGCTTTGTGATGGCACATCGGGTTTTTGTTTCAGAAGATTTGATAGACTATCACAAAACTGATAATCAAAATTAAAATCAGTTACTAAATTCATGAGCTTGCATATATTCAGCTGGGGGATGTTTTCTTACTTTGTTGTATACTCTTATATCTCCAGTAGATTTGGATATTTCTACAACACAATGAGTTGGAGCTACTTCAATCACCTGATAATTGTCACACATATACCGGAAAAATTGAACTCTCTTCAACAGCAAAACAGAAAAAATAAAAAAGGAAACTAGGGAGAGTATGTAACAATAAAATGAACAAGTTACCTGGGCTGATAGGTATGATCTAGAACACCTAGTCATTATCTGTTTCTGTTGCATTTTAATCTGATATCAAGAGTGAAAATTCATTTTGTTGCCGGATTCTCACAAAAGGTAACATTTCCAATTTAAAAAAAGAAAAAAGGTACATTTTTACATGCATGCATTTATGAATCAAAGTATCATGGTTTATACCTTAAAGTTGTTCATTTTTTCTACTGACAGTCTTACATATGTTGCAGCAGCTTCTATTTTTTCTATAGTTTCATTGACGGTGTGTTTGGATCCCAGCCTTGTTCTCTGCTTTTTGTCATCCTAAACAAGAAGCTCACAACGTTATCATCTGTAATAATTTACTAACACACAGATATAAGTTGAATCCTCTTTCAGATTAGTACTAATCTTACCTGTTCTTCAAAAAGGCCAGATAGATCAAGGTCCTGAGACATGGCTATTAGTTGAAACGCATTAATGAAACTTGAGGACTTAGGTATCATCGACTCTCTGATATTCTCCTATAGCACAAATTATAAGACAATTTAGTCCATGACTCCAAGTGTGTTTTTCTATAGCTCTTTTCTAACTTGCTACTTGTTAACAAATTACCTTAATTAAATTGAAAGCACCATCAACACCATCCAAGTTAATGTTCTGATCAAATTCGAATGCAAAAGTAGGCTTGTAATCTGTTTGAAACCACTGATCTTCAACAATATCTGATATAGTTATCCGCTGCATGAGAGATAGGGAGGAAGGGTAAGAAATCATTATATATTAGTTACACTTTAAGTACATAGTTGTAGTAGTTCTTGAATTTCTACCTTTAAAGGGCGTGGTTCAAGTATTTTGGCAATTAGTTTCTTTTGACTTTGAGTAAACCATGGGGGACATTTATATTCTGCCTTCCATATCTTTTCACACATTAAAGTTATCAGAAAATGTGAACTATTTGTAACAGACACTAGTTGTTTTCTTTATTATTGTGACTAAAGACTATATACCTTTCCATATAAGTTCATCAAATTCCGGTCGTTAAATGGTAAATAGCCTGCAAGTAATTCAAAAAGGATCACCCCACATGACCAAACATCAGCAGCTGCTCCATCATACCCCTTGCTCAGTAGCAGCTGCACATGAAGGGGTTGTAGAATCAATAATACACACGAGACATAATTAAACTCAGTCACGTGTTCCCAGGAAAGAGACCCAATTAGATGTTATATTAAAGACAGTTTATGTTACCTCAGGTGCCACATAGCATGGGGATCCACACTGTGTGGTTAAGACATCGTTATGCTGATGATGTATCAAAATTTGACTCAGTCAAAACTACTTATGATGGAACTGAGGATGACATTCAAAGGAACAATGGTACTACCTTTTGCAATGCACTTAATCCAAAATCAGACACTTTGAGATTTCCCTTGCTGTCAAGAAGCAAGTTTTCTGGCTACAATATGGCATGCCAAGATTCAAGTTGCGTTTCAAAACTCCATTTCAAAATTCAAACAAACAAAGCCGGTTGAATTGAACTTACCTTGAGATCTCGATGATAAATCCCTTTGTTATGGCAGTAGTCCAGGGCATCGATAAGTTGCTGAAATAGTTTTCTTGCCTCACACTCATTCAACTTCTCTCCATAGGACTGCAAATCAAATATCACAATTGAAAATTGAAGAAATATAAAAGATAAGTACACAATGATTCAATTTGGAGAGATTGTTGATTCTCACTATCTTGTCTAATAGCTGTCCTCCTGAAACATATTCCATCACAATGTATATCTTCGTTTTTGTGCCAATAACCTGTTTCAAGAAGTTCATCGGAAATAGAGTATTTACAAAAAGGATTATGCCTCTTCAAACTTCACTACAATTCTAACACTAGCAGGCAAGGTTTTAAAAAACCGCCCACCGTCACAATTTCGGTCACAACTATGGCTAATTTAAAAACTTGCCAGAAGGTATATATATAATATACCTCGTGAATACTAACTATGTTTGGATGATGGAGAAGTTTCATTGTTCTGATCTCTCTTTTAACCTGAAATATGTCATATCCTTTGCATTGATTAATAAAGGTAATTATAAAATGTTACTTGCTAAATGGTAAAAAGGAGAACAAGTACAAGGGTGAGGTTAATTTGCCTGATTTTTAAGATTGTTTTCCAGGATCATAAGCTTATCAATGACCTTCACTGCAACAGTCTGACCATTGTTTCCATTGACAGCCAGCTTAACCTTAGAGAATGCACCTTCTCCAATCGTCCTAACAAGCTGATACTTCCCAATTGTTTTTACAAACCCCATTACTCTCCTGTGTCAAGTTTTTCCCACTGATTCTTTTCAATAACTTGCTATATTCCTCACAATGATCTCTATAGCAAACTGTATGGTATATAACTTTTGCTTTGGCTCTTAAGTCTGAATACAATTTATTTGGAAAAGGATATTGTCTTTTTAAAGAGAAAAATGTTGATCTCCACTATGGTAGGTCTTGGTTCTTTTCTACCATGTGAAATGGCTACCTTTATTGAGTATATGTAGTTTTTGAGAGGTGATGGAAAATTAAAATCTAGGAGTGCAGTCTTCATAGAAAGGAAGGTAGAAGTGTGCGTGGGGGTAGCTGGTTGGCTAGTTGTTTAGACTTTAGACAAGGGAACCTGATTTGAATGGTAGTTTGGTACTATCACCACAAATTTCCCTCCTAAACTCCGAGTTTGGAAGTAGTAGGGTATCACCACAAATTAGGAAATCATGTCTTACTTGACATATAGATTATTCATTCATCACATTCACTTAGATATAATTATGTAGTCGATCGATCTGTATCCCGTATTCTCTCAATGTTGAGATAATTATTATGAAATCATTATTTACGAAATGACATACTTTACTTTTTTTTTTTTTTATGTGCAGAAAATATTAGGTAGTTAAGGTTAACCACTTCATGTATGATATGTCATCTATGATCTCAATTAATAAAAGGGTAACATGTAAAATAAATAAATCTTTTAATTAATTATGTGACATGTGTTTATTGCTTGGTAAAATGAATGATCTCGTTTTTCAAGCCTACTTAATAATTTATTATTTTAATTATTTTTTATCTAAAGATACGTTATTTAAGTGGGGTTAGATATACATAAAATAATAGAATCTAATGCCCTCCTACTAATAATGTATTTTTAGCCATTCTACTATGTTGATTTCTATCCGTTGAGTTTAGTCTTACATAGAGTATTAACGAGTGGAATTGACCATAAACATTTTTCATGGAAGAAGAATGTTTAGAGAATTATCTTTGAGTTAGGTAGAACACTACGGGGACAAAGCTTATTCTATGTATTTAATGCAGTGACTCGTTCGATATTTTTGTTTATGTTAGAACAATTTCAGAACATTATTCCTTGAAAAAGAAGACCTTGTTAAAGATTGTGATATAGAATTTTTATTATAATATAAATTATACACTCAAAAGTTATTATAAATTTTAAACTCAAATAACTTGGTCCTTATAAAATAGAGATTCTTTTTATTTTAGTCATTTATTTATTTTATTTTATTTTATTTTATTTTTACTCCTTTAAAGTTTAATTTTTAGTTCATGTAATCAAGTAATAATGTTCCCTAATAAAAACAAAGTTTGAATCCCATTAACTTGTGATTTCATCAAATGAGTCCAATAGGACCATGAGGTGTATTTTAAAATATGTTTTCAGTAATTATAAAAATGATAATGTATAGTTTTACTTCCTTATAAATTTAAAATGCATTGTTTTCTTTTTACCTCAAAATTGGGTTTGATTATCCAAATTTATATGTTTGATATTTTTTTCTTCTAACATCTTTACTTTATTTCTTCTACTCTTACTTTATTAAAAATTAATAATTAATAATTAAAAAATACGAAGGTACAAAAAGTAAAGTATGGATGTAATAGGTAAAATGAGAATACAAAAAATAAAGTGAAATATGTTGAAAAAAAAAATATCAAACATATTAATTCAAATAGTCAATCCTAACTTCAAATAAAAAAAATAACACATTTCAAACTATGAAAATAGAACAAGTATTTGGTGAGAACTTAAAGGTATATATATACTAGAAACATATTTTTAGTTTTTTTTTTAATAATGCTTTTAAAATCTTTTATTGACTATTCTAACAGCATGAACTATTTTTAAAATATGAGAATTTAAAAATACATAGTTTACCAAAATAAATTATATGTGCATGCTACAAGTTAATGCGTTGTCAGCATCATTTTACACCATCATTAAACATTGTTACTTAACAACAAGAACTAAAACAAAACAAAAAAAAAACATTTTTAAAAGACTAAAATCAAACCAAAAAACCTGAAAAGACTAAAATCAAAATCCATTACTTTGTAAGAACCACAAGTTACATAAACCTAATTTTTAATTATATAAAATAATGGTTGAATTGTAATTTTTATTATTATTTTTTGGTCAATTTTATCACAATAAATTAATTCGACATATTTATTCTAGTTTTTTAAAAATCTTATAGATTTTTTCTTCTATAATTTTATTCCTTACACGATTATACATTTTACTCCAAACTTTTATATTTTTTTTACAAATTCTTCCTCCAACTTTTCTTTTTTTTTTTTTTTTTTTTTTTTATCAAATTTTACCCTTATTTTTTATGTTTATTAATGGACAAATGATAAGAATGATAAAATCAATATGATTTAAAAAAGTTTGGATAAAATATGTCAAATTAATTTATTGATAATAGAATTTACTTAAATTTTTAATTTAAGGATAAAAATTGTAATTTATTATATATTATAAAAGAAATTTTTGTCATGTTGTTAAATGTCACATGTTATTCAACTTATATTTTATATATTTTAATTTTTAATTTTAAAAAAATCATGATTAAAGTATTTGTTTCACTTTTCTAATAACCACTATTTTTTTTATAAATTAAAATTATAACTTAAAAAAAATACTATAAAAAAATAATTTTTAGGTATATATTATTTTAAAAAAATTAAATTATATAACGATCATTAAAAAACTTGTTCATACTTAACACGTGTTACTACAGTACTTAACACGTGTTACTACAGTAGTATATTATAAAAGAAGGTTTTGTCACGTTGTTAGATGTCACATGATATCACCATATTCATTCTACATTTTTTATGTTAAATAATAAAATAATATTAACAAATTAATCTATTAAATCTTGAAAATAATTTAAATATTCAAACAAATATTCTTATTAAAATTATTTAATATCACTAATTTATGTTTTAAATACAATATAATATTAACAAATCAATTTTTTAAATCTTACTAACTAATATTTTCTTTATATATAAATATGCAAGTGATGACAATTTCACTTCATACTGTTAGGTATTTTCATTATCATTTTTGTGCTAACTTCTTTCTTTTTTATGATGCACTTCAGTTTCTTTCATTTTTTTATTTTTTTTATTCATCATAATTAGTCTTCATACACCGTCTCTTCTAATTGATTTTTTATTTTATTTATTTTAATAACTTTTTATGTCAAACGTTATTTGTTTAATTTTGATAAGATAACTCTATTAGTATAACAAAATTTGGGTTTAAATTTTGATATTTTATTTCTTATCTTTAAAATTTAATTTATTATTTTTTAAAATAATTGGCACAACTTTTGTTGACCATTTTTTATTTTATTTTTCTTTTCAAATTTTAAATACATTATGAATAAAAGAATTTAATGATCAAATGTAATAAGTTTAAATGGATTTAAATTTAAATAAATATTAATTTAAATTTAAATAAATTATTTGGTATTAATTTTGTTTTCTTAAACTTGATTTTTTTAAAAAAAAATTAGTTTGAGATCTTTAAATTCAAAAGGAAATTATTGTTTTTAAATAATTATTATTTTAAGATTACAATATTTTTTATTTTGTTAGTTTGATTTCGTTTAGGCTTATAATTTTTATTTTATATTATTTTTAACAAACTTTATCATCTAATTTAAATAAAAAATGATTTTTAAATTTGTCCCATTGTTATTATTTTATGATGTTTTTAAGTTATTATTACTATAATTATCTTATGAATATAACAAATTTAAAGATTAAATGTAACAGTTTAAATGGATTTAAATTTAAATAAATATCAATTTAAATTTAAATCAATTATTCAATATTAATTTCATTTTTTTAAACTAGATACTAAAAAATATTAGTTTGAGATCTTTAAATTAAAAAAGAAATTATTGTTTTTAAATAATAATTGATAATAAAAAAAAATGAGAAAAGTGTCACCAGATAGATTAAATTAATTAATGTAATTATCTTAGGATTATGGTAATTATTTCAAGATTATAATAGTTGTTATTTTGTTAGTTTGATTTTGTTTAGGGTTATAATTTTTATTTTATATTATTTTTAACAAACTTTATCATCTAATTTAAATTTTAAAAAATGAATTTCACATTTTTCCCGTTGTTATTATTTTATGACGCTTTTAAGTTATTATTATTGTAATTATCTTATGTTTATAATAAATTTAAAAATTATGAATTTAACAAATTTAAAGATTAAACGTAACAAATTTAAATGGATTTGGATTTAAATAAATATTAATTAAAATTTAAATCAATTATTTTGTATTAATTTCATTTTTTTTAACTGGATTTTTTTTAAAAAAAATTAGTTTGAGATCTTTAAATTCAAAAAGAAATTGTTGTTTTTAAATAATAGTTGATGATAAAAAAAAATTGAGAAAAGTGTAATGAGATTATTTAAATTGATTAATTAGTTATCTTAAAATTATAATATTTGTTATTATTTTAAGATTATTGTAATTATTTTAAAATTATAATATTTGTTACTTAGTTAGTTTGAATTCGTTTATGGTTATAGTTTTTATTTTATATTATTTTCAATAAACTTTATTCCACCAAAACTAACAATATTTTTTTAAGTTTAAAATAAAAAAAGCCATACACACTTTTATTTCTAAGAATAAAAAAAAAAAGAAGTTATGCATCATTCTATTTAAATAATTCATATGAATTGTGTAAAAAGAGTTTGTTAGGTTATACAACAAATATTTTGTTAATATTTATGTTTAATAAGAATCATCTTATTCAAATGATATCATTTGTGCATAACAAACAAAATGATTAATATAAATAAGTTAAAATTGGAGGACATTCTTATTACATATCAAAAAAATATTTATATAAATAAGTTTTTGATTTTTTTTTATATATTTAGCATTATTTATCACTTATTTAACAATATTTTTTAAAGTTAATTTAAAAAAAAATAATTATGTATTTCATATAAGAAATTTGTTAATTAACTAAAAAAAGACTATAAAAATAATGATACTAGAACGTTAAAATTATCTTATGTAAAAACATTGATTATAAATTTGTAATTGAATAAAAAAAAATTAATTTTTGTTAAAATAATTTTCACTCAATTTTCAACCTACAATCTAATTTTAAGTTATAACAAAACTTGAATTTTAATAATAACAATATATTTTTTTAAAATTTATATCAATATACTTTTAAAGAAAATAAGGTTATATTTATATACCTAAATATTAATATTCTATTATAAATGTATTCAAATAATTAATCTATTTTATTTATAATTTTTTTTTATAAATAACACGGGACCAGCGTTAATTTTAATAAATAATATTATCAATAACTAAAATAACTCACTCGTATTTAATATAGATTACTAAACTAATTAAGCATAAAATAAACGTTTTTATTATGTATAATTTCATTATAAAATACATAACTTGAAAAGTGGGAAAATTTATTTTATGTAGCTAAAATTTATAATAAAAAAATATGATAAAAGTGACTATAGAAGGTATAAATTTTATGCTGTTATCCTATCATAATTCACCATTTTCTTTTTTGTAATTTTTTTTATTTTCTTACAAAATTAACTTAAAAATTAATAAATAATATTTTTTATTGAATAATAATATAAAATTATTTTATATTATTAATATATCATAATTAAACTTTATTTTATTCGTTACTTTAATTATTTATCATAATCAATAGCTTTTTTCGAAAAAAATCAAAAACATTCTAAGAAATACATTTATTTCAAAAATATTATTCTGAAAACTATGATTCTCCCTAAGTCTAATGGCGAGTTGGCGACTTGAGGAGTAAAATAGGTTAAATTAAATCGGTTAACTGAATAATAGCAGTATCTTGCTTAATTATTCAGTTGGTTGGAGTCAGCCTCGGTGAAGAGAATGGAGTAATCCATTATCGACTGTGTGCATTTATGCAGTTATAAATATTGATCGTTGGATTAGAATCGTGGACTTGTATTTTAAAATTAAATTTATCATATAAAATAAGAGTCGTTGATCTTCATCATACAATTCTAATTCATTATTAATTCAGTCACGTGAATGCGTGTGACTACATGGAATCGCTCCAACTGAATGATTATCCAAAACTAACATGAGCCATCATGATTCTGAAAATCTGATCACTTTTCTGTGGATAAATATACTAGTCCTCGCTGAAAAAGGTTTTGATCTGTAAACGCTGAGCTTAGCTTCGTGCTATTATCTTCGAAAATTCTAATATAACAACAACGAATTTTCTCTTTTGATTTCACTAGTGACGTTTTCTAAACCATCGATTTTCTCAATATCTACTGCGCAGGTATTGACGTCGATGATGGAAATGAAATTGGGGAAAACGTTACTGCTTCTCCTTTGTTTGAAACTCTTCTGTTATGCAGTGGTACTAATACTGTGTTCCTCTAGTTCTATTATTATTATTATTAGTTGAGATTCTGGATCATGATATGTAAAGTACAATTTTTATTTGTTTTGTTTGATGGCAAGCAGATTGGTGCTCCTCAGACTTGCCCTGCCAGCAATGCGGATAAATGCGACGATTCAGATGATTGGGAAGGAGAGTTTTTCCCTGGTATTCCCCAAATTAAATACGAGGTATACTTTTATGCTAATGCCTCATTTTCCTTAGCACAAATGAAATATTGGCTTCCCTCTTGGAAAAAAAAGGAGAAGGAGGAAGAGAAAGTTTGATCTTTCTCAACTGAATTAGTTTTCATGTTTGTTTTGAGAATTTTTTTATGGGGGCTATTTGTTCCTCTGTGTTCACTTGCATTCCGTAAATTATGTATTGTGTGATTACTTATTAGTGCATATGTGTATTTAATTTTCAGGGCCCGTCCAGTAAGAATCCACTTTCTTATAAATGGTATAATGCAGAGGAGGAAATTCTTGGGAAGAAAATGAAGGTTTATTTTCATTTATATTCCAAGAAGTTGTCAGTTTTATCTATACTTCACCATCCACCAATACCTATTGGCTTTTGACTTGAACTTATTCCATATAACTGCAGGAGTGGTTCAGATTTAGTGTTGCATTTTGGCATACATTCCGTGGAACAGGTGCTGATCCATTTGGTGCACCTACCAAATTTTGGCCATGGGAGGATGGTACCAATTCATTAAACATGGCTAAAAGACGAAGTATGCTAATTCTTAACTCTCCGATTGATATACATCATGTGCAGAGATTTATGTGTGGCACAAAATAATATTCTCTTAATTAATACAGTGAGAGCTAACTTTGAGTTCATAAGTAAACTTGGTGTTGATTTTTGGTGCTTCCACGACAGGGATATAGCCCCTGATGGAAAAACTCTTGAGGTGAGTCAATCTTTAAATTGCAATTCTTAGAGAGAATCAAAGTGTGAGATGCAGTGGCATGTGCCTACTCATTTTTAATATCTGGAATATTCAGTTATGATCTTAGTTGGTGGGATGTGCTTTCTTGATTAATACTCTGCTGCTACATTTTATAAATCTGCTTTCTGAGCTATTGAACTGCACATGTTGTCGTCATCATAGGAATCTAATGCAAACTTGGATGAAGTGGTTGCCCTTGCTCAACAGCTCCAGACTAAGGTAATTTTACATGAATGTTTGTTGTATATTAGTTTTCACATACACTAGTTTGAAGTTTTTTTTTTCTATTTTGTCTGTCTAGTTCATGAAGTATTTTCTGTGATTTAAATTCCTGTAATCCGGTTTGTTCAATATTCTTCCAGAACAATATTATAAATATATATTTTTTATGTCTTGAGGTAAACAACCATGATAATACATGTAATAATGTTGTTACCATATAGGCTAAAAAACGAGTGTTATGGGGAACAGCTCAGTTGTTTATGCATCCTCGTTACATGCATGGTGCTGCTACTAGGTAACATATATACATTTCCTGCCTGAATTGTCTATATTATCCTTATGCATGTTGGGTTGATGCTTCACAAAATGAACTGCTTTACAGCTCTGAATTAAAGGTCTACGCATATGCTGCCGCTCAAGTGAAGAAAGCCATGGAGGTATGGTTGTGTATGTATAGTAGTAGTAATAAGGTTCATTGTATTTTTAGAACCATTGTTCTTTTGCTGATTTAAATATATTGCAGGTGACACATTATTTGGGGGGAGAAAATTATGTTTTCTGGGGTGGTCGTGAAGGTTATCAATCTCTTTTGAACACAGATATGGAGCGAGAACTTGATCATTTGGTGTGTGAATCATTCTTTCCTTGAAGTAATTGTTTGACTTTGCTGCCTTTTTTATTTCTTGTATAACTAATCAATTTATAAGAAATCTCCTTGAAATTAATGAAATATCATTCTTATTTGCATGCTACAACAACAATCAATTCTCAATGTGGATGCTAAACATATATGCAAGCAAGACCACAAGCCTCAAGGAAAAAAATTGACTTTATTTGATGCATATCTTGAATGGCATGAATTTTCTGTCCCTTCATGGTGGTTCTCATTAAAAGAATGACACACTGAGTCATGAGCTTGTGGCAATCCATTGCCCACACCAGAAATTCAAATGGTCTTCTTATTTGCAGTCTGCTGTACCTTTCTTAATTAATGCTGTTTATTTACCTGGTTACAGGCTAGATTTTTTGAAGCTGCTGTTGCATACAAAAAGAAGATTGGATTCAATGGTAACATTCTGTAGAATGCCTACTATCTCTGCCATTTTATAGCACTAAATTATGAAACATAGATGCTCAGAAGGTTATAATGTTTTTTTTTTTAATCTGTGTATGTTAATTATTACACCAAAATTTGAATGAAAAATATTTTCTATTTCCTCTATTAAGGGATTTTTTTTCCTTGTGATTTCAGGGACATTGCTAATCGAACCAAAGCCACAAGAACCTACAAAACACCAGTATGACTCTTACCTGTTCAATCAATAATTTTGCAGCACCTGTTACCTATACTAAACTTGCATTCCTCCAGGTATGATTGGGATGCTGCAACCTCAGCTAATTTCTTGCGAAAGTATGGACTTACAGGTAAACTACTTGTCTTTTTCACCCAACTATCTCCCAGGAACTAAAATTTGAATTTGATATCTTTCCACTTTTAAAATTTCATGTTGTCAGGCAGTGCATAATTAAAATCTTGAACTGTATGTGCTTTAAATGCATATCCATAAGTCTTGTGATAGTTTTGTCTTCAATATGACACTATTTATTCCTCTTCTCAAGTTAAAAAAAATTCTCTCTCCCTAAAGTTAATGGCCAAATGATCCCTATTAAAATTAATTTAGCTTAAGCCAACGTAACAAAGCAGGATGAGTCTCTATATCACTTGTATATATACACTCTTAAAATATTGCTCTGATTTTCTCCATTAAGAACAATGCTACTCCAATTTACAATTTTCTCTCTTCCTCTTTCCTCTTCCTTCTCTAGGGGAATTCAAACTCAACATAGAGTGCAACCATGCCACCCTTTCTGGCCACAGGTGAATTGATCATTGTATACTGTGTTTACATGGGCTGTCCTTGATCGTACTTTCCTTTTTAAATTTGTTATTCATAAATCATAATTGAAGCTGGAAGTGTTCTTTAATTTCTGTTGTACCTCATACATGGCAGTTGTCATCATGAGCTGGAAACTGCAAGGATCAATGGAATGCTGGGTAATGTTGATGCGAACACTGGCGATCCTCAAGTTGGTATGTATGAGTTCTCTTATTTAATACTAATGTAACTTTTAACATAGAAACATGAACTGTGTTTACATGTCACAAGAATGGAAGTTGTAATATAAAGCTGTTATCATTTCGGCAGGTTGGGACACAGATCAGTTTCTGGTAGATATTCAAGAGGCAACACTGATTATGCTCAGTGTGGTCAGAAATGTAAGAAAATGCTTATCACTTGTCAGTGAGCTTGCATCTTGAAATGTAACACACTCCATGTTTGAAATGCAATCTCATCTGACTGGGTTCTTCTTGTTTTGTTTTGCCATTTCCAGGGAGGACTCGCACCAGGTGGATTCAACTTCGATGCAAAATTGTGAGTCTTTCTCTATCTTTATGTACTTATATTCCTATTTGTTTTTTTTTCCTCAATTTCTTTACTGGGCAATATTTTAGGCGGAGAGAGAGCACAGATGTCGAAGATTTGTTCATAGCCCACATTGTTGGAATGGATACCCTGGCCCGTGGCTTGAGGAATGCTGCTAAGCTGATTGAGGTGATACACTGGCTCCCCTCTTTACAATTTTCATCTATTGATATTCTCATAATTCAGATGCGTAAACTCAATGAATGCTTTTTAATCTCTCATGAAAAACATACTAAACGTTTCTCATTATGTTGGATCGTAGGATGGATCTCTTGCTGAGCTTGTTCGTAAGCGATATCAGAGTTTTGACGCCGAAATTGGGGCTCAAGTAGAGGTAAAATTCTTCCAACATTTTCCTTTCCTCCTTTATATTTAGTACCTTTTTTCTGATTAAGTTGATCGAAATGGATGTTGCCATAGGCTGGTAAAGCTGACTTTGAACTGCTTGAGAAGAAGGTCAAGGAATGGGGAGAACCAGAGGTTGCTTCTGCAAAACAGGTAACTCAATATAAATTTTCTGTAAAAATAAGGGGAAGTATTAAATTTTTTGTTCAAGAGTAAATTTTTGGTTTCCCAATGTGGAATGAACAAATGTAAATTTGATGATTAAGCAAAGAAAAAAAATGTAAATTTGATTATTCAACTTGAAGAATAGAGCAAGACCCCAAATTTCTAGTAAACCCCAGTATCCAAACACCTGAATTATCATGAAAGAAACCCCCCACACTTGCTCTAACCACCAAACCTAGAAGACATCAACATTACACTTAAAAATATTATACCCTGGACATCTTCAATGCGATTTTTCTACCATCTCTGTTATTAAGGAGCTTTTGAGAAAACCATACTCTTTTCAATACTCGATTTCCATGAATGAACCCAACCTACCGAGATTGAAATACTGCATTTGACCCTCTGCAGTCTGCAGTATACATAAGATGATCAATACTGATGAAATATAAACATTCTCTTTCCAGATTTTTGTTACTTGTTATAGTTTTAAGTATGAAAATGTTTCTTTTTTTTATCCGTGCTGATTGACTAATCAAATTGCTTTTGCCCAAGCTGTTGTATTTTAGGATCTGTTTGGACACACTATTCTAGAAATACTTCTAGGAGAGGAAAATATGAAGAAAATAATGAAATTAGCTTCTAGAGAGATAAATCTATTTGAGAGAGCTTCTACTATTTGAGATAAATATAAAGATAATTTCATTTTTTCTTCGTATTTACCTCTCCTAAAAGTCCTTCTGGAATAGTGTATGTCCAAACAGGTCCTAGACTTGTTAACTTTATAGATTCTAATAAGGTCTTCGACTCTTTGTGCCATGTTACAGGAGCTAGCCGAGATGATCTTCCAATCTGTTATGTAGAAAGCAGTATCTAGCCCTTTTCGCCTATTATATCAGGAGTAGTTCAGTGTGTTTGGCTTTACTAATAAAAGGAAATTGAATTGAGATTGATTTTATGTCTACTTCATTTTCCTTTGAAAATAATAGTGTGGATTTGATATCCGCTAAGCCATACAAAGCCTGGTGAAGTGCATGTTAGCTTATGTATAAACTATAAATTATAAAATTACGTGATGCATACCTTCCCTGGCTTTGAGCATTCCCGTGTTAATTAATTTTAGTTTCTACTCCATTTTTATTTCTATTCGTTATTATTCTTAATCACAATGTTGATCGCTCATATACTGAAATGACTGATAGTGCAACCGAGTGAAAAGAGTCGTATGAGAAAGGATTTGGTTCATCATTGTACATGAGTGGAGAGAGATTATAAGTTTTTGTAGTTATATCAAATTATAATTACGGAGTTTAGAAGGGTATTTGCGAAAGACTATTTCAACTTATGAAATTTTATAATTTTTTTAAAATTTGTCTCAATAGGTTTAGTAGACGAGATTGTTGCAGGAAAAAATGTTTTCAGCTTATTTAAATGATGTATAATTAAGTATATAAAATATTTTATTAA
The DNA here is from genome assembly GCA_014843725.1 of Amphicarpaea edgeworthii. Lineage (NCBI taxonomy): Eukaryota > Viridiplantae > Streptophyta > Magnoliopsida > Fabales > Fabaceae > Amphicarpaea > Amphicarpaea edgeworthii. The sequence goes on along the minus strand of CM026324.1, from coordinate 22,750,873 downwards.
TTAATAATCAAGATCGCCATCACTACACATAGAATTAGACTCAATTAGGCACCTAGATGCAATTGTCGTAGAATGGATAATTTTCAGACTTGTTGAGCTATATGTATATGAAATTTTCAAGTTTGTTTCTGCTTTACAAAGTTTGTTAGAAGTTACTACTATCTGGTTAAATTAATGCGTATGATAATACTATTAATTAATAAGTTGGTTGATAAATATAAAAGAATTAGTGTAATAGTCAATGCATGAAAACTCGTGGGATTCACTAAAAAAAATCACCTAAAAATTGACGTGAAAGTGGTGCGATCTGAATCCACATTGAAAAATGGGCAGGTTTGTGATGTTCCAATACTGCCCTTCCTTTAGTAATTTTATGGCCTCATGAGTCATGACTCTCTGTATCGCCATTGTGAGACCCGTATATTATTTGAAACCATCTGTGCCTGCTCCCTGTTTGCAAGCCACGACAGCGATGATGCTAGAAACATGATTTTGACTTTTTAAAATAAATTTGCAATTTATACCGGCACTTCAATTTTGTTTTAAAAAACCTGAGCACATGCATATAATTGATTATATTTTTTTAATTTTTAAAAATAAAACAAAAAATATCCGTACAGTTAAAAATGAGGTGTTTTAATTGTACAAATAAAAATCTAATACTCTTTTAAATTGGAGGGGTTTAAAACGTAAAATGGGGTTTGCTAATAACAAACCCGGATAAGTTTTTATGTAAGTCCATGTCTGCGAAAAAAAACGGAAAGAGGAATTGAAACGGAAAGCCCAGGCCCAAAATTGATCGTAGCTGGCTGACTCCGCGAAATGAGAGTGCGAGATCCCAAAACCGAAAGGTGGAGGGCGAGGGAATCAAAACCTTGTACTACTACTATTTATCTTCATTTTCGTCGTCGTCGTTGTTCCTTCTTTTTCCGTTTTCGATTCCTCAGAAAAAGAGCTCGCCAAACTCTCTCTCTTCTCCACTTTTCGAATTCATCGTCGTCGTTCCCTCCATCTGCCATGGACGCAGATTAGATTCACACTCACATTCACTCTCTGCTCCGAGATCTGATCTCATTCTCACTCGTGACTGATTTATGCGCTAATTGCAATTGCACTGTGTGCGTCCCTCTGCCTAATCGGAAGATGGGATTAGTATTCACGAAATTATTTTCCTCTCTTTTCGGTAACAAGGAAGCTCGAATCCTCGTTCTCGGCCTCGACAATGCTGGCAAAACCACAATTCTATGTATGCTTCCTACCTCAATGCTTCTCCCTCTTCATCCGGTTTGAATTTTCTGTTTCTCGAATTGATTCGTTTGATTTATTTACCTTCCTTTTCAGATCGGCTTCAGATGGGCGAAGTAGTCTCCACCATTCCAAGTTCGTACTCGATCTCGCTTTACATTTACCTGAATCTTAACGTCTTCATTCCTTCGGTTTTTAGTTTGTTTCGCTGCTAACATTTTTGGTTTCGGAAGTTACCGTCCACGGAGCGATCTTAATCTCTTGTTAAATTTTATGAACTCGCTTATATGTTTTATATAAAATTATTAATATAATTGTTTGTCTTTTATATAATATTATTAATTATTAAAGCTGCTCCGTATGTTCCTATCCTTGCTAAATGTATGTGTTTGCTGCTTGTAAATGTTTCCACTGCATGGAGGGTATTCATGCTTCTCCATTGGTATAGTGACTGATTGCTTTATTTGATTATTTGATTTGATGCAGCAATCGGGTTTAATGTTGAAACAGTGCAGTATAACAACATTAAATTTCAAGTCTGGGATTTAGGTACGACCTTTGTCACCTTGATTCATTCTGTATATTTTTGTGCGTTTTATGCATATGTATGTTTTCACTGTCGTGTTGAACTAAAGTTACTAAACAGATCTGTAACCAACAATTGAGTCATAGAGATGAGTGATGACCATACTATAATTACAATCCTGCTCAATGAGCAAGGTTCAAATTTCATATTGAATAAATTTTAATTGAAAATAGTATTTAATGATATAAAAAGTAAGTCAAATACATTTATATCTGAACATATATTATTTTAAAGGGTTTAAGTGTGCCATCGATCTTTCTAAATATTTCAGTTTTTCATTTGATCCCTTGCTTTTAAAACGTTGGAATCTAGTCTTCACAATCCCCCTCTCATAGTCCCTCTGTAAGTTTTCTGTTTGTTTTGTACTGTATGATATTCTTCTATCTCATGCTAAATACAAGCAAGCATGCATCAACTGTGTTTTAGACCTGACCTCTGTTAGTTTTACTGCTAGGTAAGTAAGTGCAATACATAACAAACGAGTTGGCATAATTTTGTCCTCCTTTGACCATAAATAATTTTTATCTATTTGGTATTTTTGAATTTTGATACAGTCTAAGTGAAAATAAAAACCTAGACAATAACTTAATTTTTTCCTGTTTCATGTTTCCTTTGAACTATATCTACTTTGCATGTGTTGCTTGAATATAATTCTTAGGCTTCCATAAATATAATTGCATGAGACTTAATATGCTATAACATAGGAGGGCTTATTTCAAATTCTAATTTTAATATCAAACTTTGTTTATACAGGTGGGCAAACAAGTATCAGGTAAACACTTTGGCTTCATTCTTGCTTCTTTTGACTGATTGAAGATGTATAATCTTTTTTTTTTCTAATATTTACTTCTTCTTTTTTTGAATTTTTGTATAAAATGACTTGGATATGTGTAAAGAAGGCTATTGGAGACATTGGTGAGGAGAGTAGATCACATTGTTTTTATGTCTTGTAAAAACGGGTAGAGAGAAACTAAGGACATTGTTAAACGAATAATATTCATGAGAATTTGGTTTTTAATTGAGCTCAATGGCATTGTATGATCCATGTAACAGATCTCACCTAATGGAATAAGACTGTTGTTGTAATTGATACTAGCAGAAAGATAGGCACTATCGTGCTTGTCTATCCACATTTTTAATTTTCTTGGTAAGACATAAAAGAAGAGGGAGGCATTGAGGCAAGGACAAATGGGCCAAGTTAAAAGAAGAGGAAGAGAGACAGAGAGAGAAGGGTGAATGGAAGATGGGAAAGTGGTATCAGTTATAGTGTGCAATTGAAGGGTAAAATTGTCAAAGAAAATTTGTACACAAACACTAAGTATTGCCTTTATATATGTTATTGATACATTATAGATGTTGTCCATTTACATTTTTTTGGTTTGATTATTTTTATTTTTTGTCCATAGGCCATATTGGAGGTGTTACTTTCCAAATACTCAAGCAATCATCTATGTTGTTGATTCAAGTGATGTTGATAGGCTTGTGATAGCTAAGGAGGAGTTCCATGCAATTCTGGAGGTATTTGTCATTCCTGATTTGTGTGGTGTGTGTATTTATATTTACATTTACATTTAATCATTTATATATTCACGTAACTATTTTGGCTATCATTGTATTATGAAGAATTAAAATGAGAAAAGTGGCATTTATTCAGAACACCGAACAATTCTGAATGACTAGTAATGTAATCAGTTTTACACTCTAAACTTATAATACTTAATACTACTCTTTTTCTTTGAACCTTTATTCCAGGAGGAAGAACTAAAAGGCGCAGTTGTTCTCATTTTCGCTAACAAACAGGTCAGAATTTGATCTATATTTGTTGGGTTCTCATTCCCACCAGGGTAATAAAAAGGAAAGAACGAATATGGAAAAAGGATAGGAAGCTGATATTATTAGTAGAAGGAGAAATGTTAGCAACAAACTTTCTAACAATTTTTTTAATACATTTTTTGATTATTGGCTAAAATTTATTGAAAATCACATTTTTTTAGGTTTCGCTTTTTATTTAATGAATTCTACTAATGAATTTGTAGTTTTCAATAATCTAGTAAGGTTGTACATTGCACATAATAAATATTTATTTTTATTTATACAATTAAAATTTATAATTTTATTATAAATAAATATTTCTCAATATATAAATTATATTATGAATAGAATCTGTAATAAATAATTTATGTTGTGAACTTTTGATGCATTATTTTTTTTTTACCTATTGATAATTGATAATTTCTTTTAAAAAATATTTTAAGTTAAAGTTGGAACTATAGATGAAAATAATACATCAAAAGAGATAAGAAGTTAAACAGTTTAGTTGATATTAAATATAAGATGATATATTATATATATATATATATATATGAATTTGGTTTCTGATATTGAATTACAGATTTGTTAAATTATTCAATTGATATTAGAATTGATAAGCATAAGAGGATATACCAGATGCATGCTAGGAGAATGAAGTTCACCACTTCATGAGAGAGAAATACTTTGATGAGAGTGAATGTGAGGGAGAGTGGAGGCCTGAGGAAGCAAATAGACTGAGACATTTATTATATAAGGGGATTTTAACCAGCAGTAGAGTGTGTTAGAAAATGTGTCTCTTTGCCAATTGAGATGATGCAAAAGGATTTATTCAAGTTGTACTTAATTATTAATGATATGCATATGTACATACATGATATTGCAATATACCTTCTGTGTAAAACTGAATTTTTGAAATAATAATTTATCAATTTGTTTTAAGCTGTGTTTCTTTTCACTATACAGGACCTTCCTGGCGCACTTGATGATGCTGCAGTGACGGAGGCTCTAGAGTTACACAAGATAAAAAATCGCCAATGGGCTATTTTCAAAACTTCTGCCATAAAAGGAGAAGGACTTTTTGAGGGCCTGGACTGGTAAGCCAAATAAAATTGATGTTTCTATGAAATTATCATTTGAAATATCCATAGATTAGGTACCTTTGCTACATTATTTCTTTTTAGTTTTCGTTTCTAGCTGATGTAACATAAAGTACCTTTCTTTACAAACAGTGGTTATTATGGTGCGCAATATTAATGGATGAGCTTGTTATATAGGTTGAGCAATACACTCAAATCCGGAGGTGGCTAAAGGTGTCAGCTTCAACGAATTAAATGGATGATTGAATTCAGAAGGAAGGTTGAAATGCGTATTTTGGTATCTCTTTCACTGGAATGATGTTATATTAATTATATGATTATTAAAGCTCGTACACGTGTTTTATTCCGCTTTGTGTTTACAGTTGTTAAAGGTATGAACGATGGTCATTGGTAGTCTTTTTCTTGGGTCCTTTTTTATATTTTAAAGTCAGTCTCTTTGGCTCCTCTAATAGCTGATGGTTTCTATGGAAAATTTTCTCATCTAATCTTGTGTAATCGAGCTACATGAGTTTACTCTTAATGTGCTTGACGTAACGATGATTCCTTCAAAGCTCTTTGGTCGCATGATGAAGCAGCCATTTTTGTTGACAATGTGAACCAATGTAGCAAATTTTTATTTAATGTAAAATGTATTGAAGTCAAATATATGATGATTTTTTTTCGGATTTGAAATCTCTGCTATCTAAAAGTAACTCTTGGTTCAAACTATTTGAGTTGGATTGAATAACTTATTTGGGGTAAAACTTTCTTAAATGTTTTATTTTATATTCACCAGATTAAATTTGAAATTTTGTTTTAGAGGAACAGAGTTTTAAATTTTAATCGCCCATAAAATTAGACGTTGAAGAAAGAAAAAAACTATTGTAGGGGAATAAAAATACTTTATCATATGGAAAAACCATTACTATAGGATGTCTCAGACGAAACTGAAAAATGAGACTTTTTAGAGGAGTGCATATCCTCACAAGTGAAATGGAGCTGGTGAATGTAACATTATAGTTAATACATCTAAGTATATTATATATTTTTTCGTTATACATTCAACTGTCTACATTTATTCTTCACTCACTCAAATATTTCTAATTCCACCCAATTACACAATATATCTATATTTATTCTTTACTCACTCAAATATTTTTAATTCCACCCAATTATACATTACCGAAATTTAAAAATAGATTCTCTTTCTCTTCATCTAGTGAAGGTGAGAGAACAGTAAAAAGAATTGAATGATTTTTCTTAAATCAAATTGAAAAGCAATCTACAAGCTCCATGTTGATGTTTATTGTTAACGATGCTGGATCTATGATCGTTTGTAATGTTTTTAGTTGCTGAAATGATAGTGTCCATTTCATGAATGCTGAAATGATTTCTGCATCATATAAATTCGATATCTCGTCATTGTAAAAATTGATTCTTACCGTTATCTATCACGATTTCTTGAGCCGACCTACGTACTACTACTCCAGTACTTGCCCCAAAATTAGAGGTTATTGAGCTAGCAAAATTTTAAGTCTGAACTTCAATAAATAATTAGACAAGTTAAAGAAAAATAATTTAATTAACTTATTAACTGTGTTAATAAAAACTTTAAAATTAATGTTTCTTAAATAATTCCCGATCAGATCACAGATGATTCACTGCTTCAGCCGGAAATCAAATATAATCATAGGGTCTGACTAAAAAGAAAAATCAGTTATAGATGAAGGCATGCCATTTGTTTAATCCAAAGATAGGCATAATTCAGTGGTTTACCTTATCCAGAGAAATCTTTAGATGCTAACAATATTGTGGCATGGTGGCTAGTTAACCCTATGCCAATAACCATGATTCACATTATCGATTTTAGGATGGGATGTGATTTGGAAAGCAAACATTTAGTGGAATGATCTGTCTCATCTCTTTTCCATCTTCCTTTTTCAAGTTTTGATTAACTCAAATAGTGTGTTTGTGATAGGGAAATCTTTATGTGCATCCTACCTAATCATTATTGCTTATCGATTATGATTAGCTCACGTGCTTTGACATGAAGTAGCACGTCGAGAAATAAATTTGCATTCGAGAACTTAAAGCATAAAATGTGAGTATTTTTCTTTACATAAATTGATTTTTAATTTAAGTTAATTAAAATTCATACTGAATTTTTTAATTAAAGAACATAAGTCAATTATCATCTATTACAAGTTTATAAATTTAATTATTATAATAATAAGAATTTACTTTTTATATGTTAAAATAATTTTATAATTATTATATTATGAGAATAAGAATAATATACTATAGTATAACAAAGTTTTACATAATTGACTATCATAATTTTTATTGTAAATAATTTTTAAAATAACTTTATATAAATTATTTAACTTATTACAAATAAAAAATTATAATTTTTTGAAAATATGAAACTTTTTTTTTTACGATGCATTATCCTTATTTTTTATTTATTTTTAAGGTTAGATTACCCTTATTCTCTTATTATATAACAAGAATATGGTATAGCCGTCTAGGCAGGTTTATCTACTTATCATCTACTTATCGCTTTGATAATTAATAACGTTGTTGTCTAATCAGTGAATTAATTGAATGATTATTCAGATATAGTATACGTAGTTCTGTTTTTTAAATTGGAAATTGAATCAATTTGGAGATTAGATTAATCAAATCAAAACAAAATGTGTCTTTTTACAGAAAAAAAATGCATTTATATAAAAATTGATGTACTTCATCTTTTATAGATTAGAATTTTAAAAAAATAAATAAATTAGCTATTATTTTAAATACACTACTAAAAATTTGTGATTTAGTGATCAAAATTATTGATGATTAATAGTGATAAAAAATAATGGATAATTGATAACGATGTAAATTAATGATTAAATAGAATTAGTCGTCAAAAATCAAAATATAAAATTTAATTATCAAATTTCTCGGTCGTTAACAATTAACAACTTAAGATTTTATGATGAATTTTTTTATCACTATCTTTAATAGTGACAAATATATTTAATTTTTGATTGTTAAATCGTGATTTTCTTGTGATATTTATACGTAATTATATTATATTTTAAAATTATTATTAAATGAATTCTTTAAAAAGTTTAATATTGCAATGTTCATTTTTACTAAAAAAAAATCCTGTCAAAAAAGTTAGATTAAACGACTGTTTTTGTATTGTTGAGATTAATTTCAAGAAATATTTTCTTAAAAATTAATATAACAATATTTAATTTTAAAAAGCCAACTTAACAATAATTCATATATGACTGTGACATAACAGAGAAAGGAAACAACATGGGAGGCTGGCCATGTCCCATGTCTGTTAGTATGAAGATGAGAAGTAACAACAGCCAGTGACGGATTTACGGGGGGCAAGCAGGGGCTTCAGCCCCCCCCTCCCCCTTCCCCTTTTTTTTCATATATATATAAAAAATAAAATAATTATTAAAAAAATAATTTTTTAAATTAATAATTTTTTTTATTAGTAGATGATATCTTAATTTTATACCTAATAAATATTTGGTTTCATTATATTTTTATTTATTTTTGGTAAGTTTTACTTTTAATAAATTAATTTGATACTTTTTATCTATAATTTTTTAAAATCTTATAAATTTTACTCTACTATTTTACTCTTACATCACATGATTGTAGATTTTATTTTCAATTTTTAAAAAAATTGTAAAATTTTATATCCATTTTTTTATTTTTTTTAATAAATTTTATATTAAATATTTTTTTAAAAAAATTTATTGTCAATTTTTTGTAAAAAAAATTATAGCCCCTCCCTACCCAGATTCCTGGATCCATCCCTGACAACAGCACGTGAATCACACAAATATGAAAAATATCACACTGAACAGTAGCACGCGGCCATATCTTATGGTCTGTTTGAAACAAGAAAAACGAAGGGAATTTTTTTTAAAGAAAGAAAACAAACAAGCACACTTGTACAGCGGCAGTACAACGGATTTTTTTATTATACTTTTTCTGATATTCAGAATTTTTTTGAAATTTTAATAAAAGAGATATTGCAATTTTTTCCTTGAATTTGTTTCTGAAAGTCAAACTTTTTTTTCCGTCTATTTTAATTAAATATAAAAAGATATCATTATTCGTGTTTCTTTTTCCTATCTTAATTAAATATAAAAAAATGTAAGAAAAATTAAGTAAAATTGTTTAAACTAGGATCAATTATTTTTATTTTAAAATAGAGAGATCAAATTTGTAGATTAAGTAAAATATAAAGATCAAAATTATATTTAAATTTTTTTTAAATAAAAGATATGTTCAACACAGCTAAGATAAATTTTAGGGAAGATTGATGTAATTTATTATTTTTCTTTTTTTTGGAGGGGATTTATTATTTTACTTGTTCATTACTCAAAATGTCAATGCTTTGAAAATCACACACTTCATTTTTTTTTTCTTAAATTATATTTAAGCTTAATTGCATTTTGGTACCAATTTTTTTTTTGCGATTTTAGTTTAATAATTTTTTTTTATCATTTTTATCTCCAAAATTATTTTTTTGCACTTTTTATACATTCGTTAATTTTTGAACGTTATCATTTAATTAGTGTTTAATTATGTTTATTTATAATTAATTAATTATGAAAAAAATGAAATTTTAACTCATAAGTCTTCTTGTTCTTCTTGAAATCAAATTAAACCATTGAGATAAAAGCTAGTTCTTGATGAAAAATTGAAAATAGACGAAGAAGTGCATATTAATCTCTAGTACAACTCTATGAGAGTAGAGTCAAAGATAAATTTTAGGGTTTCCGAGATACCCTAACCTCTCTTGACTCTCACCCATACCAATCATATTTCAAATCCGGATTCATGCTACTTAAGGTGTTTGGTAGCTAATGTGTCCAGGATATAAGAAGAAGAAGCGGCTTACGGACAAAAGTCGAGACCAAGCAAATTTTTCATCCTCACCACTCGAGACGAAATGCATGTCTTAGTGTAATTGAGAATTTGAGATTCCATCCTTTTCAATTTAAAAATTTGAGGATTTATGATTTATTTTTTTTTCTTTCTAATCAACACCAATCCTCACATAGACACGTGTTGTACAAATGTTTGTATAATAAATTAGTGATAATGTTAATTAGTTAATAATAAAATAATTTTAATAACTTAATTATTAAATAAATTAGTATAGTTAACCTTCAAACTAACAAGATATTAAAATTGTCAAAAAAATAATTTAAAATTTTCAAAAGTAAAAATAAAATAAAATTAAGGAACTGTTGCAAATTTTTTTATTTTGGAAAACCAAAATTACAATTAAATTTTATATTTAATATAGAATGGATGTATTTTTCAACGAACCTCAATTTCTAATCAGAATAATGATGCATAAATATTTTATGTTATTTGACTTATCTAAATATAACAGATGAGTATGATATAATAATAAAAAAATATGCACGGATTAAAATAATTTTACATAATTAATTAATTATAATTTAAATAAAATTTTATAAAATTAATTTTTAAAAAATATTTAAATAATAAATTATAATTAATTAATAATATAAAATTAATTTATATTTTATAGGATGGTACATGAATATTAAATTCTAAATAAAAAAATAAATAAAAGATATTCATTTTAGTTGTTGTTCCAATATTTCCATGAGGCATTGGACTTTTTTTCATGTGTTATGTGGTCCAAGGATTTTCAAGGAACATTAATTTGATGCCCCAGCATACTTACAAGTGCAAGTTAGGTGACAACTAAATCGAACAAATAATTCAACTTGCACACTCACATCTACATATATACTAATACACTATCGTCTAATCATCAAAATATACTATCGTCTAAATATTTTTATTTTAGTTATATATATATATATATATAAATACTTCTCATTATTACTTATTTAAAAATCAATATAGTCTTATCCTAAACACTCTTGATTATTATTATTGGTATATTATTGAACAAACATAAAATACGAGTTTACACAATTACATTCTAGGTATAGAAATATATGTAAAGATTGTAGACCTAGACCACAAACGCTAGCGTGGAAAAAGAAAACCTTTGGCACCGCAGAAAGTTCCATTTGAATTAATGACCATCTAATTAGAGTACATATTTTAATTAAACTGCATGTGATGTGTGCTAAACGTGCAAGTTAAAGTCTTCAACTTCGGAACAATGTACTATGTGTGACAGATAGTGTGACGTAGTATCTATAAATTGCCCTGCCCAACCACGACCCTGCAAGTACGCAGCTTCAACTTTAAGTGCTCTTCTATTTCTCTCCTCTCCTCAGTCCTCAGTCCTCACCACAAACATAATTTCTTCTAATTAAGTTCCCACATTTTACCAACTTAAAGGAGCATATGGCTTCCTTTGTTCTTGGGACTAGTTTCCTTCCTCTCTTTTATTCTCGTGATCATAAGTACTGCTGCTTCCCAAGCATTTCAAATATAACCACCAAAGTCTCTGCTGCCACCAACCCACAAAGGGTACTAATTCTATAGCATCAATAGAATTTAAAGAAAAAAAAAGTGAAATAACCGTGTGATAACAGTACTTAATTATTGGTATGTATTAATTTGATTATCATTTACAGATAAATTACCAAGTGATAGCTGCCGGAGGAGACAATGTTTGTGAGGAGAGCACGATGGTGAAGAAAAGCTACGAATTTGCAAATCAACGGTTGCGGAGGTCTCTAAACTTCTCAGGAGAGAAGCCATCGACGCCAGTGTTGGACAGCATTAACTACCCAATCCACATGAAAAATCTATCCATTGATGAACTTGAGGAGCTAGCTGATGAAGTCCGTGAAGACATTGTTTACACAGTGTCAAAGACTGGCGGTCATTTAAGTTCAAGCTTAGGTGTCGCTGACTTAACTGTCGCACTTCACCATGTTTTCAACACTCCTCAAGACAAAATCATTTGGGACGTTGGTCATCAGGCCTATGCTCATAAGATTTTAACTGGAAGAAGATCCAAAATGCACACAATTCGACAAACTGGTGGACTTGCAGGATTTCCCAAGAGGGATGAGAGTGTTCATGATGCCTTTGGTGCTGGTCATAGTTCTACTAGCATTTCAGCTGCCTTAGGTATATACAATACTAGTATTTGGTAAAGATGTACAATTTATTTATACTAACTATCAATTTTCACGTGTGATTTCAGGTATGGCAGTTGCAAGAGACTTGATTGGAAAGGATAATAACCATGTGATTTCAGTGATCGGTGACGGAGCCATGACAGGTGGACAAGCGTACGAGGCAATGAACAACGCTGGTTTTCTTGATACCAATCTTGTTATAATCTTAAATGACAATGAACAAGTTTCCCTTCCTACCGCAACCATTGATGGTCCTGCTCCACCGGTTGGAGCTCTTAGTAGAGCCCTCGCAAGATTACATACTAGTTCTAAGTTCCATCAACTACGCGAGGTCGCAAAGGTAACACACTCTTCTTAATAACTTTATCATGGCGATGTAGTTCTGCTAGAACTAATATTTGGTGACCAATGGACAGGGAATCTCGAAGCAAATTGGAAGTGGGGCACATAAATTTGCATCTAAATTGGACTCCTACATTAGAGGGATGGTAGGTGGTGCTGGTGCTTGTTTATTTGAAGAGCTTGGACTATTCTACATTGGCCCGGTAGATGGCCATGACATGGAAGACCTTGTTCACATCTTGAAAAGTGTCAAGGGCATGCCAACACTTGGACCTGTTCTCATTCATGTAATCACTGAGAAAGGAAAAGGTTATCAACCAGCTGAAGTTGCTTCTGACAAAATGCACGGTAATAATTAAGTGACTACATATATTCATACATAATACATAATGCAATTGGCTTAATGAGTTTTGTTTATTTAATGTAGGTGTTGTGAAATTTGATCCAAAGTCAGGGAAGCAGTTGAAATCCAAAACTAGTACGCGGTCTTACACGCAGTATTTTGCAGAGTCTTTGACAGCAGAAGCAGAAGTTGATGAGAAAATTGTTGCCATCCATGCTGCAATGGGAGGGGGCACCGGGCTTAACTTGTTTCAAAAGCGCTTCCCCGAAAGATGTTTTGATGTTGGGATAGCAGAGCAACATGCTGTGACCTTTGCTGCAGGCCTAGCTGCTGAGGGACTCAAACCCTTTTGCGCAATTTACTCTTCCTTTCTACAAAGAGGTTATGATCAGGTCAGAAGTTATGCAACTTTGGAGAATTATCCAAACTAGTTTTTTTCTTTCTCTCTCCCCTTTGACACTTAGGCTTTGTGCGTGGTGCATGCAGGTAGCACATGATGTGGACCTTCAAAAGCTTCCAGTTAGATTTGCGATAGACAGAGCTGGGCTAGTTGGTGCTGATGGTCCAACTCACTGTGGAGCATTTGACACAACATTCATGGCTTGTTTGCCAAACATGGTGGTCATGGCTCCATCGGATGAGACTGAACTCATGCACATGATAGCCACAGCTGCAGCCATAGATGACAGGCCTAGTTGCTTTAGGTACCCAAGAGGGAATGGCATTGGTACCATTCTTCCACCCAACAACAAGGGCACACCACTAGAGGTGCTTATTCAAACTAATCCTTTTAAATTTGTTTCCAAATGTTCTGTTTTTTTTTTTTTTTTTCTAATGAATTACAATTGAAGTATAGATCGGAAAAGGAAGGATATTAAAGGAGGGAAGTAGGGTGGCTCTTGTTGGTTATGGAACAATGGTCCAAAGTTGTATGGAAGCCGCTAAGGTTCTTGAAGCTCATGGCATCTCAACAACTGTGGCCGATGCACGATTTTGTAAGCCTCTAGATGGAGATTTGATGAAGAGCCTCGCTAGAGAGCATGAGATTCTCATCACAGTTGAAGAGGGATCCATTGGAGGATTTGGTTCTCATGTTTCTCACTTTCTAGGCCTGAATGGACTTCTAGATGGTAATCTCAAGGTGAGACTTTTTTCTGTTACCCTTCTTAATTTTGTATGTAGATGGATTATGCATAGTGTATTAATTATTAACTGATAGTTTCTTCATTTGGTGCAGTGGAGAGCCATGACATTGCCTGACAGATACATAAACCATGGATCTCAGACAGATCAAATTCAAATGGCAGGGCTGAGTTCAAACCATATTGCAGTTACTGCTTTGTCACTAACCAATGTGCATTGGGATAGTCGTTTGCTTCTCAGCCTACAGATATGAATCTTAACAGAAACTATGAGCATGTGATTCAATATTTTTAGGTGTCCCCTTAATACATGTACATAAGCAGTAGCAGTTAAATCACCAATTGTGTGGCAAATAATTAAGTTCTTCATCCTCTAAGGAGGGAAGCAAAAAGGAAAAGTGAGGTGGGGGAACAATAGTGGTTGTAATTAAAACATGTTTTATACAACTGTGGAAACTACTCCGTGTCAGACGAATTCATAATCATACTACTAGTATAAAGCATTTGCTTCAAAGAATTCACCGTGTAGTTTCTTTCTTTTCTCATTGCCATGATTCGTGTTAGTAGTAAGTGTTTAACTGCATCCATATTCCACGCACTAGGTAACTAAACATTGTGTTGGTTCGAATGGAACTATCGACAAAGTTACTACAATTACAACATTAATAAAGTTGCCGTGGCGGTCATCCAAGTGGCCAAAACGGAACACATGAAACGGCTAGTACAACAAGGACTTGAGAGGTTTTGGAACAACGATATAATGTGGATTGGCGAGCTTCAATCATAAAACTGTGGACTGAAAAAAAAATTGGAACACTCCTCCAAAGAAAACAAACTTGGTTGGATGCTAAAAGAAATTTGAAAAATTACGTCAATACTTTTTAACATGGTTTACTCTAAAAAAATTCTCATGAAATTGCTACAATCCAAATCGCCAAAGACTTTTTTTTTTCTTTCTATTGTGTGTTAGGGAAGGGGTTCGGGGAATGTGGGTAGCAGTTGGCGGGGTGGGTTTCTCAGAATTGGGCCATACTTTAATGCACACATCCTTGTAGTTTCAACCACTAAAAGGCAATCAACGACCCAAACTAATGAATACTTCCATTTCTTTTATAAATTATTCTTTAATATTTGTGCCTTTTGGATTAATTCATTATGATTTGGTGAGTTTAGAGAAGAAAGCAAAAAAGGGTAGAAGATTATATGATTTTATAAATTGTTTGATAAGAAAAAAAAGTTAAAAACTTTCTTTCTTCTTAATTGATTGGGTATAAAATAGAAGGAAAGAAAAATATATGTATAAAATGATATAATTTAATATTTTTTCTCTTATTTTATCTGAATCAGTTATGAATACCTTTTTTTCTATATAATTATGTATATAATATGTGAAATAGTTTTGAACCATGCTATTAATAAAACCTTTCTATCGGTAGGTGTTAGGTTCATTTATTATGGAATTTTATTGATAGTCTCATTATGTGAACGATATCATGTAAGTTTGTTATCTAAATAAATTCTTGCATAGCCTATCCATAAATTAATTCAGGTACTATAGAATAAGTGATTGATATATTGTTTCAAGTTTGGGATCTTTTCTATCCACATATGCTCAACAGTCAATTTCATTCCTTGTGGGACTCCATTACTATTGTCTTGACTAGTCTTAAGTGGTGGTCGATGTTGTTATTGCTTATTTTCCATTTTTTTTTTTTACAGAGAGGTTCATTATATTATAATTTTTTTTATCATTGTTTATATGGTTAGATTATGTCTAGTATCAGAAAACCTAATGTTTTCGATGCTATATCGTTAGGGTTAGGAGACCTACCTCAAAAGCATTCAATAGTGTATGTGTAATTTATTTCATTCTTTAGCTCATACAGGTGTTTATTGTATCTTGTGGATCCTTAAATTTATGGAGTTATTTTATATAACTAGTTGGATCATTACTTGAAATTCTCTAAAATGAGAAGTATGCGGACACTTACACTGAATTATGCTACATGTTTTGTCACATGCCCAAAGATAGTAATGAATCGTCTAGATTCAATGGTTAACCTAGGTCTTAAAAGGAAAATTGATCTACAAACAACTTGAAAAGATATATAAGTTCAACAAAATGGTTTATAAAAGAATACTTTGAATATAAGTCGATCGACATCTAGACTAAGGGTATATATAATCTCCGGCCTCAAGTGATAATGTAAAGAGGTACATTAAAGAAAATTATAAATCAATTAACATACTGTCTAAAAGATATACAACCATTCATCTTCAAGTACAAAAGTAAAAAATTATTAAAAGAAAATCATAAGTCGGTTGACATAGAGTATAATTATAAATTCATTTTTTTAATCGAAAGGTTTTTCTAATGTATCATCTTTCTTTCTAAATTTTACTCGTAATAAAAAAAAAAAACATATTCATTGAGGGTCAACTAATTGAAACGTTATATATTCAGAAATGGTAATTAGTTTGCAACTAATGCCGAAAGGTGCGCTTGCCCTTTGGGTGAGGGAAGAGCAAGAGCAAGGAGAAGCAGGCCTTTAAGTCACAAGAAGACGAACGTAGCCTTTTGGAATCTCACGTTTGGGGCATTATCACCCCCGCAATTATATTGCTACTTGCCACCATCCACCAAGTTCCTTCTGTCTTTGTCGTTGTGTACGCCATTTTCTGTTTTTCACCATGCCACCACCGCCCAAGAAAGTGACCTAAAGTTATGGTGTGCCACCATCATTGTTTTCAACTTTCTTTCTTTTTATATTATAAGAGTGGAGTAATCCTTAGCTTATAAGTGAGTAGTAGATTAAGATATATATATATATATAGCATATTGTCAGAACCGACTTTCCAATAAATTAATTTATCTATTTCTGGACCCTAACTATACCTACAGATGAGGTCATCCATCACGTATTGTCCTGGCTTAAAATAAGAGAGTTGACTTCTATTCCTACAAATACTAATAATTAAGTGTTTTATGTTATAAATTCAAAATTTAGAAAATGCAATTTTACTCTTAAACATAAACTCATTTTCGTAGTCTAATTTTGCACTTTTTTAAAAAATAAAACATAATTTATTCAACTCTCTATCTTAGAGTTCTGTTATGTATGGAACCTTTTAACTTAATGCACGTTGAAACACAATTTAACTTAAACAAATTATGATTTTTTTTTAAATTTCAAATACAATCTAGCTATGTTTCTATTTTTTAATCCCCACAAGTTAAGTTGGTGTTTGATTTTACCATTTTCTGTTTTTATTTTGATAGAAAATAAAAAAATACAGTTAAAAATACATTTATTTTAATTTTTGAAAATATTTTTTTTAAAAATATCATCTTCATCCTTGATAATTTCGTTTTATTTTTATAATTTTTTAATATTTAAAATGTGAAAATAAAAATTATTTTAAAAAAATTAAAAATTAAAATAAAAAATATCTCCCGGAACCAAACATTAACTAAGTCTTTACTTCAAAATGCGATCTTTTTTTTTAGCTCATTTTAAGGCCAATCTCTAAAAAGCTTAATCTCTTATAAAGTAGTTTGGTGTTTTGAAGTGCAGTAAGATGGAGTTTGCAATTGATGATTAGGTCTTTATTCGCTTCCAACCTGTCCTTTCTCTACCTAAAGAAAAATGAGAAGTCGGGTTCGCACTTTTGGTGTGACTCACCACATTGGACCAATTGCATACATATAAACTTGTATCCACCCAGTCTTTTATGTTTCTTTGCTGTAGAAATGTGTAGTCTTTCTTTCATATCAATATGTTTCACTTCCCTTTGTTATATAGAGGCTTTCTTTCTGAAGAAATGTGTAGGCAGGCAACAGAGCATTATGATACTTTTCCTCTATTGTTTCTTTCTTTTATCAATCTATGTGTCTGTCTAGTCTTAATTTCCTAATTTTATACAGATTGATTTCAGTGTTTTATTATTAGTTTGTCAGAATTTTGAAATAAGACTATCGGTCATTTTCCTTCAATACTGTCTGTGTATATAAAAATCATCTTATTGTATCGATCATTACAACTACCTATATATAGGACTCTTGACACTAAAGCCAGTATGCATAATGCATGTGAGCTAAGAAACACGATAAATTGGAGAATAACTCATACGTCATTAGTTTGTGTTTTCCCTTTATATCCTTGTTCTTTCTTATGGGAAGTATCATGTTTCGTGTACGAATGATTTCATAGGGTCGTTATGTGATATTTTCTAGTTTTTATTCGGTACCTCAATACATTATGGGACTATTAACTAAACTAATTTGTCCAGTGGCATGGGTTTTTATGAGTTTTAAGCCTCTCCCATGCAAATTCAAAACAAAACTAATTTAACTAATAAATCTATATATAATGTAATCGTTAGAAGCCAAACCATACTCACACATCACATTCGAGATTTTGGATACATTGATAAATTTATCTAGATGTCATGTCATTCTTTTTTTTTTATTCTTTCACTTATCAATTTTTTATTTTTTTATTTAATGTTACGATATAAACTTTTTCATTTTTCTCAAGAAAAAACTATTCTCACTCGTTAATTTTTATTAAATTCTGAATGCTCTAAAACTCTTCCTTCCTATTTAATGCACAATAGCATTTTTGTGGCTATCTTTACATTACATAACATTCATCTTAAATTGCTGATCTAAAACTCTCTTCTTACATTCTTCATTGATCTACAACTTGTATGTTTATCTTTCTCTCTCTTTTGTTTACCTTGATTAGTATCTTGAAAATTATAGAAAAAAAATTAAAAATATGAAAAAATAAGGGCAAAATATGTTTTTGGTCCTTTAAGTATTGAACATTTTCGTTTATAGTCACTAATGTTTCATTTGATTGATTTTGGTTCTTAAAGTATTTTTCTGTTTGATTTTTGGTCTCTCCGTCAGTGAGTTCTGTTAGTAAGTGATATGACTCTAATAGATGTCACGTGTATTATCAATTAACTAACACATAGCATTAAAAAATATTTTATTTAAAATAAAATAAAATAAAAGTATTGTTTTTTTAATTATTTTTAGTGTTACGTGTCAATTAATTAATAAGACACATGTCCTCTATTAGAGTCATATCACTCACTAATGGAGCAACCAAAAGTCAAACGAAAAATACTTTAAGGACTAAAACCAGTCAAATGAAATATTAGATAGTATAAACGAAAATATTCAATACTTTATGGACCAAAAATATATTTTTCCCCAAAACAATAGTAATGTGTTGAAAAGAAAAAAAAATATGAACAATTAAAAAATATGAAAAAACAAGAGTAATGTCTTGAAAATTTGAAGAAAAAAATAAAAATATTAAAAAATAAATCTAATTTTCAAGTTATTACTCTTCATTTTTCATATTTTTAAAATTTCAATATTTTCATTTTTTTTCATCCAATTCTTTCATTTTTCTAAGATATTACTATTACTTTTTTCATATTTTTAAAATTTTATTTGCATTCAATATTCTTAAATTTTGAAGATATTTCTATTGTTTTTCATATTTAGGGTTTAAGGTTTCAATGTCTAAGGTTTCATGGTTTATTATTTTGGTTCACTGTTTTAAGTTTTAAGGTTTAAGGTTTAATGTTTTTTCATGATAAGGGTTTGTGTCAAGAGGTTTTGATTCAATATTTTATGAATTATGGTTTTATGATTTCATGTTTAGAGTTTATAGTTTCATGGTTTATGGTTTATGGTTTATGCTGTAACATTTTACCTTTTCGTGTTGTATGAGTTATGGTTTCTCATTATAGGATTTAAGGCTTCATATTTTATAATTTAGGATTTCATGGTTTAAGACTTAAGACTTCATGTTTTATAATTTAAGGTTTCATGGTTCAAGATTTAGGATTTAGGGCTCCATGGTTTATTATTTAAATTTTTATTTCATGGTTTATATTTGAGGGTTTCATAGTTTAGGATTTATGGTTTCATTGTTTAAGATTTAGCATTTAGGCTTTCATATTGTAGGATTTAAGGTTTCATTTCATGGTTTAGGATTTAAGGCTTCATTAGGATGTATTGTCTCATTTCATGGTTTAAAGTTTAAGGTTTCATTTCATAGTTTAGGTTTAAAGGTTTCATGATTTAAGAATTAGGATTTTATTTCATAGTTTAAATATTGAGGTTTTAATTAATGAAACCCTAAATTGAACCTTATATATTTATGGTTTCATAAATAAAATTATAAATATTTGAGGTTTCATAAATAAAACCCTAAATACTTAGGGTTTGATAATTGAAACCATAATTCAATCCTTTAAATATTTGTGTTTTCATTTATGAAACCCTAAATTAAAATCTGAAACCAAAAGCATTAATGAAAACATAAATATTTAGGGTTTCAAAAATAAAATGATAAACTCTAAATCAATATTTAGGATTCCATATATAAAATCCTAAATTTCACCATAAATATTTAGAATTTCACGAGTGAAACTATAAATATTTAAGTTCTCAGAAATGAAACCCTAAATATTTAGGATTTTATAAATAAAACCTTAAATTAAAACCCTAAATATTTAAGGTTTCATAATTGAAACAATAAATCGAAAATCTAAATATTTATGGTTCATAAATGAAATTTTATATATTTAGGGTTTCATTAATGAAACCTTAAATTTTAACATAAATTAAAACCTATATAATTAGGGTTTCTATTATAAAACTAAATATTTAGGGTTTCATTAATAAAACCCTAAATTAAACCATAAATATTTAGTGCTTACTAAATAAAACCATAAATATTTGATGTTACATCAATGAAACCTTAAATTCTTAAGGTTTGATAAATGAAATAATAAATTATTATGTTTTCATTTATGAACCCTAAATTGAAATCTTAAATCCACAAGCATTTATGAAACCCTAAATATTTAGGATTTCATAAATAAAACACTAAATTTTATAATAAATATTTGGGGTTTCATACGTGATACCATAAATATTTAGGGTTTCATAAATAAAATCATAAATTCACCTGAAATATTTAGGGTTTCACAAATAAAACCTTAACTTCAATCCCTAAATATGTAGGGTTTCATAATTTAAACAGTAAATCGAAACCCTAAATATTTAGGATTCATATTTAAAGTATTATTCATTTAAAGTTTCATTATTGAATCCCTAAATTAACATAAATTTAAACCTAAATATTTAGGGTTTCACAAATAACACTTTAAATAGTCAAGGTTTCATTAATGAAACCCTGAATTAAACACTACATATTTAATGTTTCATAAATAAATCCATAAATATTTTAGGTTTCATAAATGAAACTTTAAATACTTAGGGTCTGACAAATGAAACCATAAATCGAAACCCTAAATTATTATCTTTTCATTTATGAACCCCTAAATTGAAACCTTAAATCCAAAAACATTTATAAAACCTTAAATATTTAAGATTTTATAAATAAAACCATCAACTCAAAATGTAAATATTTAAGACTTCATAAATAAAACCCTGAATTTTACCATAAATATTTGGGGTTCATAGATAAAACCCTAAATTCACCCAAAATATTTAGGATTTCACAAATAAAACATTAAATTGAAACCATAAATATTTAGGGCTTTATAATTGAAAAAATAAATCAAAACCCTAAATATTTAGAGTTCATAAATAAAATCATATTTATTTAAGGTTTCATTATTAAAATCCTAAATTTCAACATAAATTAAAACCTAAATATTTTGGGTTTCAATAATAAAACTTTATATATATAAGGTTTCGTTAATAAAACCCTATATATTTAGGGTTTCATAAATAAAACCCTAAATATTTTAAGTTTCGTAAATGAAACCTTAAATACTTAGTCTTTGATAAATGAACCCACAAATCAAAATCCAAAATAATCATATTTTTATTAATGAAACTCTAAATTAAAACCCTAAATACAAAAACATTAACAAAACCCTAAATAATTAGGGTTTTATAAATAAAATCATAAACTCAAAATCTAAATATTTAGTATTTCATAAATAAAACCTTAAATTTGATCTTAAATATTTAGGATTTTATATGTCAAACCTTAAATATTTTAGGTTTCTTGAATGAAACCCGAAATGAAAATCCTAAATATTTAAAGTTTCATTAATTAAACCTTATAATTTACCCACATGTTTAGGGTTTTATAAATGAAATCTTCTTGAATTAATATTTCATTAATTAAACCCTAAATTTCGCCATAAATTAAAACCAAAATATTTAGTTTTTCAATAATAAAAATTTAAATATTTAGGATTTCATTAATGAAACCATAAATTAAACCTTATATATTTTGGATTTCATAAATAAAACCCTAAATATTTGAGGTTTCATAAAAAAAAAAAAAACCTTAAATATTTGAGGTTTCATAAATGAAACTCTAAATACTTAGGATTTCATAAATGAAACCATAAATCAACACCCAAAATAATTATGTTGTTATTTATAAAACCATAAATTGAAACCAGAAATCCAAAATCATTAATGAAACCTTAAGTATTTAGAGTTTTATAAATAAAACCATAAACTCAAAATCTAAATATTTAAGATTTGATAAATAAAATTTTAAATTTCATCAAAACTATTTAAGGTTTTATAAGTGAAAACTTAAATATTTAAGGTCTCATAAATGAAACCCTAAATATTTAGGGTTTCATAAATAAAACCTTAAATTGAAACCCTAAATATTTAAGGTTTCATAATTGAAAAAATAAATTGAAACCTTAAATATTTAGTGTTTCATAAATGAAATCTTATTTTTATAGGATTTCATTACTAAAATCCTAAATTTCACCATAAATTAAAACCTAAATATTTAGGATTTCAATAATAAAATTTTAAATATTTAGGGTTTTATTATTGAAATCCTAAATTAAACCATATATATTTAAGGTTTGATAAATGAAACCTTAAATACTCAAGGTGTGATAAATGAAACCATAAATCAAAATCCTAAATAATTATGTTTTTATTATGAAATCCTAAATCCAAAAGCATTAATGAAACCCTAAATTTCACCTTAAATGTTTAGAGGTTTATAAGTGAAACCTTAAATATTTCGGGCCTCATAAATGAAACCCTAATGAAAACCATAAATATTTTGGGTTTTATAAATGAAATCATAAATATTTAAGGTTTCATAAATGAAACCTTAACCCTAAATACTTAATGTTTTATAAATGAAACCATAAATCAAAATCCTAAATAATTATGTTTTCATTTATGAAACCCTAAATTGCATAATAAATTGAAACATTAAATCCTAAACCATTAATGAAACCTTAAATATTTAAGGTTTGATGAATAATATCTTAAATTCAAAACCTAAATATTTAGAATTTTATAAATGAAACTCTCAATTTCACCTTAAATATTTACAGTTTTATAAATGAAATCATAAATCAAAACAATAAATAATTATGTTTTTTTTTTATGAAACCTTAAATTTCATGAAAAAATATAGAATTTCATTAATGAAATCATGTATCAAAACCCAAAATCCTAAACCACCCATGAAACCCTAAATTTCACCATATGTATTTAGAATTTTATAAATAAAACCCTAAATTAAAAACCTAATTATTAAGTATTTCATAAATGAAACTTTAAATTTCACCCTAAATATTTAGGGTTTCATAAGTGAAATCTTAAATATTTAAGGTCATATCAATAAAACCCTAAATTTCAACTTAAATAATTAGGATTTCATAAATAAAATATTAAATTAAATCATATATATTTAAGGTTTCATAATTGAAACTATAAATTGAAACCCTAAATATTTAGGATTTCATATATGAAATATTATTTATTTAGGATTTCATTAACAAAACTCTATATTGCATCATAAATTAAAACCTAAATATTAATATTTTCATAAATCAAAACCCTAAATTAAAAATTGAATTATTTGAGGTTTCATAAATGAAACCCTAAATAATTATGTTTTCATATATAAAACCCTAAATCATAAAGCATTAATGAAACCTTAAATTAAAATTCTAAATAATTAGGGTTTCATAAATAAAATTATTAATTCAAAATCTAAATATTTAGGATTTCATAAATGAAACCCTAAGTTTCATTATAAATATTTAGAATTTTATAAATGAAACCTTAAATATTAAGGGCTTCATAAATGAAACCGTAAATAGTTAAGATTTCATAAATGAAACCATAAATCAAAATCCTAAATATTTAAGATTTCATACATAAAACCTTGATTTTCATATAGTAAATTTTAAGTTGATATTTAATAAAAAAAATCATGTATTTAAATATATTTTTTTATAATTTTCAAGACATTCATCCTCTTTTTTAATATACTTTAAAATTTTCAAGATATTACTCTTATTTTTCAAATTTTATTTATATTTCTCTTGTTTTTTCATATTTTTAATTTTTTTTTTCTTAATTTTTCATATGTTTTTTCAAATTTTTAAGACAATACTCTTGATTTTTATTTTATTTTTTTCAAATTTTCAATACATTTCTCTTGTTTTTTTATATTTTAAAAATTTTCATTTTGTTTTAAAATTTTCAAGGCATTCCTCTTATTTTTCATTTTTAAAATATTTTTAAGTCACTCCTTATGTTTTTTTTTTTTTTAAATTTCAAAACAATATACTTGTTTTTTCATATTCTCAAAATTATTAAAATAGTACTCTTGTTTTTCATATTTTTAAATTTTCCTTTTTTTATAATATTTATTAAAATTTAATTTTGTTATTTTAAGGGCAATGTTATTTTAGTTCTGTACTTTTAAATTTATATTTATTTTCAAAATTTTCAATACATTTATTTTATTTTTTTATATTTGAAAATTTTCATTTTTTTTATATTTTCAAGTCATTACACTTATTTTTTTCATATTTTTTTTAAAATTTTCAAGATTTCTGTCTTGTTTTTTCCTATTTAAAAAAAATCATTTAAAAAAATTCAAAGTATTACACTTTTTTTCATTTTTTTAAATCAAGACATTATTTTGATGTTGTCATATTTTATTTTATTTGTTTCAAAATTTTCAAGACATTCTTTTTGTTTTTATGAATTTTATTTTTTTTTTAATTTTAAGACATTGGTTTTTTTCGTTATTTTCAAATGTTGTATTATTTAAAAATTGTGCAAGACATTATTTTTTTTTTATATATTTTTATTATTTTTCAAATATACAAAAAATTTGTCTTGTTTTTCATATTTTTATTTAATATAGAAGATATTATTCTTGTTTTTCAAAAAAAGTTAAAGACATTACTTTTGATTTTTTTTTTATTTTTCAAATTTTCATTGGTTTGAAATTTTTAAGATGTTATTTTTATTTTTCAAATTTTATTTTTATTTATTCAAAACTTTAATGGAACTTATTGATAGAGGGTCATAATGAAAAAATATTTTAAAAATCAATACCAATCATATAAAATATTAGAAATTATAAACAAAAATGTTTAATAATAATTTAAAGGCAAAAAAATATATTTTGCACCTCTCAAACCAAAAAAAAAAAAAAAAGATAAACGGTCCCTACAAACAGATCATTTCCAATCTCCTCGCATTGTTTGACTTTGCTTATAGTGTCTTGGATGCAATGATTATGATCCCACTATACCATATTTTCTCTGTACCTCCTTCAAATTATTTTATACCTTCCATCTATAAACCACGCATATATGTATATACTATATACCAGTGTCGTAATGGTATTTATTATAAAAATAAGAATTACTTTTCTTCGTGTCCCTATCGTATGACACCACAAATGAGGCAAATAGGATACGTTTATTAGGTTATTTATTTCCATTTAGCATGTTAGTAGAAATATTTGCATTATTGGTCAATTTGTATGCAATGCAACGACATCAAATGGATTCCTTTAGCAAAAATGTTCCCCAAAGGAATGAAAATATCATGCATTAACAAAATACTCCAAATATGTTATAGAATTTCTAGAAGGCCGTACTTGTCTTTCTTCATGGACTAAAAAGTTTTGCAAGATGTGAAAACGTTAATAATACTGCTTTTTTATAATGAGATTATTTAAAATGTATGGTGAATATAATATATATATATATTATATTGTGATTTAACCATAAATTGATATGTATGGTAAACTTAGTAGTTTGTATAATAATTATTTTAAAATTATATCTAAAATGGTTTTTGACTAGTTATTAGTATAAAAATATTTACACTGGTAATATAATATTAAAGTATCTTTATTTTTTTTTATTAATAAGTAAAATTTATTAAATAATTTGATATTCGATCATAATTTTTATTAGTTATTGCATGAATTTATCAATGATTGCAATTCATTTTTTAAAAGAAAAATACTCATTATTTTATTAATGATAAGGGACTGAAACCTCAAGTCTAAAAACTCTTATAAAAAGTTGGATGTTTGGTTTTTTTAATTAACAGTTTTTTTTTAAAGTTTTGATCCAATGCTTATTTTGTAATAAAGAAATTAGGTCAAACATATTTTTGACTGAAGTTTAGGTCAAACTTTATCATTATTTGGTAATTCTTATGTTTACAAATTAATTAAAAGCAAGGTGTGCTCGATTATCTAGAACATTCTAATGACCAATATCGAATCCCATATAAAAATAAAGGATGCATCAGTGCATCTTACGTTATTGTTTGACTACTACAACATTGGATTAAAATCGTATGATTTCACGCTTCTTTACAGTTTAGAAAGCAAGCTTGATATCCACATGAGATGAAATTATCTATAATTGGCTGTTGTCTGTTTCCACATCACAAAACATTTTATCTAAAGGTGTCAGCTTGTAAAATTCGGTCAAAATCCTATAAGTCGGGAAATAAAATGAATAAATATCTGTAGGAGATGAAGGGAAATTGGAACTTGACAAAAACATTTTTTTCATTTGGTATGTACCACAAGTTAAATTTACCTGCAGTTAATTAGCATCAATTTAAAAGAAAAAAGGTTGGAAAACATATTAATCAATTGCATAAACAAGATATCAATTAAATCAAGACTTTAAACTTGTCCTTCTCTCTCTTATATCTCATTTTACCCATCCACGTGGGCTTGCTGTTGCCTCTTTAACATGTAGCCCCTTCCCAACTGGGTCTTATGATATTTTGATTAGGGTGAATATACGGACTAATTTAAGTTTGGTATATAAAATCTGTCTTTTAAATAGATTGAGTTTGTAAAAATAAATGGATTTTTTTATAAAGTCTATATTCGCAAAGATTATGGACTAATCGGATTGGTTCGTTTAATCATTTTAAGTATTTTTTTTAAATTAAAAAATAAAAAAGTATATGAAAAATTAAGAATTTTTTTTTTTTTTACTTTCATTTAATTTTTTAAGCTATGAAACTAATCAAAGTATAAATATCATGTACCAATACTTTTAACAACAAATATTCAAACATTAAGTAGGAAATTAGTAAATAGAAATATTAACAAAGTTACACACTTACAACAAATATTTTTTTTAAGATTTAGGCAGGTTAAATAGGTAGTCTGCGAATTTAGTCCGTTTAACTCGCGAGTTAAGCGAACCAAGCCTAAATCTCAACAAGTATTATGAGGAAGGAAAAAAACTAAATTCATTATCCGTGAGTCCGCGGGTTAAACGAACCGATCCGCGAACTCAGGACCATATACCCACCTCTAATTTCGATCAATGAAGATGAGGCACTCATTGATAGAAGGGAAAATTAGATATATTTAAAAATATATCGGTGTGAAATATTTTATACTAATATATAATATTTAAGGTTTGATGAATAAGATTTATAGTTTTATTTATGAAATCCTAAATGATTTAGTGTTTCATAAATAAAACTATCAATCATAAACCATGAAACAATACCTTAAATCCTAAACAATAAAATAAAATCTTAAATTCTAAATCATGACATGAAACCTTGAATCTTAAACGATGAAACATTCTAAATGATTTAGGATTTCATAAATGAAAAATTAAATGATTTATGATTTCATAAATAAGATTTAGGGTTTTATTTTAAATATTTTAGGGTTTCATAAATATGAGTTAGAAAATGAAATCCTAAATGATTCAAGGTTTCGCAAATGAAACCATAAATCCTAATGAAACCTTAAATTCTAAATTATGAAATGAAACTATAAATCTTAAACCATAAAATGAAACCCTAAATCCTAAACCATGCAACATGAAACCTTAAAATATTAAAACATAAACCATAGACCTTAACACTAGCTCCTAAAACACTAAATGAATCATGCATCATAAATTAAAACATTAAACCTCAAAACCATAAACTTTAAATTATGAAACCTTAAATCCTAAAATCATAAACCATGAATCATAAATGAAATCCTAAGTGTTTTAAGGTTTCATAAATTGGATTTAGGGTTTCATACGGTTAAGATTAAGTGTTTCATGGTTTAGCCTTTAAGGTTGCAATTTATGGTTTAGGATTTAGGGTTTCATCTATGGTTTAGAATTTAGGATTTCATTATTTATAAGTTAGTGTTTCATTTAGGATTTAGGGTTTCATAACCTAAATGTTTTGGTGTTTTATAAATGAAACCCTAAATTATTTAGGGTTTCACAGGATTAGGATTTAAGGTTCTGTGATTTTGTATTTAAGGTTTCATTTCATTATTTATAATTTAGGGTTTCACTCATAGTTTATGACTTAGTGTTTCATGATTTATGATTTATGATTTATGGTTTCATTTAAGATTTAGGATTTTATAAATATAATTTGGGGTTTCATAAATATAATTTAGGGTTTTAGTTTTGAAACCCTAAATGATTTATGGTCTTATAAATGAAACACTAAATCCTACACTATGAAACGAACCCCAAATCCTCAACCATGAAACCCTAAATATTAAACAATAAAATCCTAAATCATAAACCATGAAATGAAACTATGCATCTTAAATCATGAAATCCTAAATCTTAAACCATGAAATCCTAAATCCTAAACCATGCAACACAAAACCTTATAATCTTAAAACATAAATCATAGACCTTAAACATTGGATTTTAAAATATTAAACCATAAAACTCCAAACCCAAAAATCATAAACTTTAAATCATGGAACTATAAATCCTAAATCATAAACCCTAAACATCAATCTTTAACCATGAAAAAATACTAAACCTTAAATCATAAAATATTAAAACAATGAACCCAAAACATTAAACCATGAAATTCTAAACATTGAAACCTTAAAACTTAAATCATGAAACCATAAACTGTAAAACCCTAAACCTTGAAACTCGAATCCCTAAAATCCTAAACATCAAACCATGAACCTTAAAATCGTGAATATAAACCTTACAACTTTAAACCATGCACGATAAATAAACCTAAACCCCTGAAACAGTAACTTATAAACCTTAAACCATAAACGATGAAACCATAAACCATGAATCATAAACACTGGAGTCGATCATAAATCCTGGACCCAAAATCCTAAACCTTAAAATCTTAAAACTCTACTATCTAAGCCATGAAATCCTAAATACTAAAACCTTAAACCTAGAGGCATAGAACATAAACTCTAAATCCTAGACCACAAAAACATTAAAATAGTGAATATGAAACATTAAACCATAAAATCATAAATCTTGGAATCTAAACCATGAAGACTTAAATCCTTAACTATGAACCAAAAACCTTAAACCTTAAACCTTAAACCTTGAAACAATTAACCTAGAATATTAACCCATGAAATCCTAAACATTGAAACCTTAAACCTTAAAACCTAACACATGAATCCCTAAAACCTAAATCATTAAACCATAAACATTGAAGTTCAGAACCCTTAAATCCTAAACCTCAAATCTTCAACCTTAAATAGTGAGCGTTAAACTTTAAAATTGTGAATCCTAACAATAAAACTATAAATCATGCATGATAAACCTTTAACCCTAAACCATATAGACCTAAAACCTAAACATTAAAACATAAATACTCAACCATGAATCATAAACACTAAAGCATAAACATAAACCAAAACCTTAAAACCATAACATATAAATAATAAACCATAAAACCCTAAATCATGAACCATAAACTCTAGATCATAAAACCAAAATTCATAAACCCCAAACCTTAAACACTAAACCTTAAATAAAAAACACTCAACTTTAATCCATAAAATCCCAAAACAATAAATCATAAACATTAAAACCTTAAACTTTAAAACATGAAACCTTAAAATCATAAATCCTAAATCTTAAATTGTAAAATCATAAAATCATAAATTGTGAATCATGGATTCTAAAACCTTAAATTATAAATTGTACAAGTTTAAAATCATTAATTTCAAATCTTAAACCTTAAATAATAAACTCAAAATTATAAATTATAAACTTTAAATCATATAACCATAAAACATAATCATAAATTATTAAATATTAAACCATAAAAGTATAATGATGATACCAAACTTTAAAATCTTAAATAATAATGATGACGAAGACTTTCTTGTATTCACGTATATTTATATTAAATTTATAAATAATTAATAATATATTAAAAAAATATAATGTTAAAAAAGTATATAAAAGAAGTGTGATTGCATATAATGTCCGTGACGGGCCCACGTCGGCACAGACACAACACGATGACAACTACTACTCCGCAATACATATCTATTCTAATATTGGTGGTCTGAACGTACCAATTATGTGGCCAAGAGCTCACCACGTGTGCCGCATTCATTCGTCATCACCTAGATTTCCTCCCTACGACCAGTCACTAATATAGATAATAGAAAAACCGCACCCAAAAAAATCAACTCACTCACTTCCCCAAACTCATCAAGTAGCTAATTCTCGGAACCACAACAACAGTAGTACCATTAGCCGCGTTTTTCACAAGTGCTTTTCGAGAATCGATGGGAATTGAAAGAGGAGGCTTGAAGGGCTTCAGGAGCGGCTGGACCGTGCCGCCGAAGCCATGCGACTCTTGTAAGTTGGATTCGGCGGCGCTTTTCTGCCGCCCTGACTCTGCTTTTCTCTGCATCGCCTGCGATTCTAAGATTCACTGCGCGAATAAACTCGCGTCGCGCCACGAGCGCGTGTGGATGTGCGAGGTGTGCGAGCAGGCACCAGCTGCTGTCACGTGCAAGGCTGACGCGGCAGCCCTCTGCATCACGTGCGACTCAGACATCCACTCCGCGAACCCCCTGGCGCAGCGCCACGAGCGCGTCCCCGTGGAGCCCTTCTTCGACTCCGCCGAGTCCATCGTGAAAGCCTCCACCGCCGCCTCGTTCGGGTTCATCGTCCCCTCAGACGACGGTGCCGCCGCCTTCGCACCCGACGACGCCGCGTGGCTCATCCCGAACCCCAATTTCGGGTCGAAACTGATGGAAGCCCCCGAGATGAAGTCGAAGGAGATATTCTTCTCAGAAATAGACCCCTTCCTCGAATTCGATTACTCAAACTCGTTCCAAAACAACAACAGCGCCGGAAACGACAGCGTGGTTCCAGTTCAAACCAAACCCTTACTCGCCCCTCCCCTCATCAATAATAATCACCACCAATCAGAGACTTGCTTCGACATCGATTTTTGCCGCTCGAAGCTCTCCTCCTTTAACTACCCATCCCAGTCTCTTAGCCAAAGCGTAAGTACTAATAACATAAATATAAATAACACAAATTTGTTTCTTTAGTGACGATTTTTTATTAACAAAAAATTGAAATATATTTGACAGGTTTCGTCGTCGTCGCTTGATGTTGGAGTGGTGCCAGATGGGAACACGGTGTCGGAATTGTCGTACTCTTTTGGACGGAACAGTTCGGAATCGAGTGGGATTGTGGTGTCTGGGGGGCAAAGTGCGAGTGCGAGTGCGACGCAATTGTGTGGGATGGATCGCGAAGCGAGGGTGCTGCGATACAGAGAGAAAAGGAAGAACCGGAAATTCGAGAAGACGATTCGATACGCATCGCGAAAGGCATATGCGGAAACCCGGCCCAGGATAAAAGGCCGGTTCGCGAAACGAACCGAAATTGACTCGGATGTGGATGTGGATGTGGAGCGTCTCTATAGCCCTGGTCCTGCGGCGCTCATGCTCGACACTCCATACGGCGTCGTACCATCGTTTTAGTTAATTAATTAAATGAAATGAAACGTAACGATGGGAAGGTGCTTGAATCTTCTTAGAATAATGTGGGTTTATTATTAGGGAATCGAATCGAGTAGGTACGAACGTGATTCTTAGCTGGAACGCGATGGAGAAGAAGATTTGTCTCGATCGGCCAGAAAAGAAAAGCCCGTTACTTTTCTTGAAAGGGGGCTGGTGTTTCATATTAGAATCTGTACTGTAAACCCTTTTCACTGCCTTGCCTTCTGTCTTTTTTTAGTATAAAAGTGTCTTTTTTTCTATCAGCATTCAGCCAGATCACGGATCTCTTTCCCCATTCCTATTGGCTACCACTTGCCAACTATATATATATAACTTTTTTTATTATCAACGGCTTATTCCAAGGTCACACCCACACCAAGTTTCCGCTTTTTATTCCCTAATATTCGTTTTCAAATTAAATACTTGTGCTTTGTTTAGTCTTTTATTATGTAAATATTTCTCAGCATTTTAATTCCTAGACTATAATTAGATTTCATCATTATTCTTTCACTTTATTAATATCTTTTTATTTATAAATTCTAAGAGACAATGATAAATTTTTAAAAAAACGAAAATATCTTTTTCATTTTTGCAAATAATGAAGAAGCAAATTACTTTAAATTAAAATATAAAAAATAAAGACACATACTAATTTATCATTACTCACTAGGATAATCCTAGATGAGAAATTTAAATGAGATGTTAATTCAAATTTTATTGGTGTCGATGTAATAAATAAAAATTTATATATTTTTTTTAATTATGTTATTGATATGAAGTATTTATCGATTTTATTGATGACTAATTTTTATCGAGAAACCTAGATAACCACTTTTAATGGGGTTATCCTCTCTCAATCATATTTTTTTCATTACAAACTTGAGATCTTATTTAAGAAAATCAAATCCAATAATTATTCGAATTAATGATTTATTTGTAAAAAAAAAAAAAAAAAGGTGACAATAACCTAAAATAAATTATGGATTCAAAAAAAATAAATACACTCTGCAATAATTCACCATAGTTATTTTACAATGAAATTCATGTGTACATTATTTTTTTTTCAATATAAGTCACTCTATGTTATAAATCTCTACAATGAAATAAATCATTTTTATTATTATATTTTATTAATGACAGAATTTTCTCAAGCACATTGCTAGCATGGAAAAATTGTTTTCTTGGTTCCCACTACATATGCTCTTATAACTATGTGTAAAAAAACATTACATATTAATGGTATGTTTGAGTGTTTGAAAATATATGTTTAAGTGTCAAACATCGACACTTGTATAACATGCGTACAATGTGTGTTAGATACATTATTATTGAGTTAAAACTAAAAGAAATACAATTGTAACACATTGACTTTTTTTTTTGTTGTTGTTGTTGATCCGCAACACATTGACTTATAATGATACTTGAATACAGTTTCAAACTTTAAATGACGCTTTTAATCAGTTGGATATGAATGAGAACACAATTAGTACCAAAAATCTCAATTAAAAAACAATTAAAATCAACTTTAACCTTTTAAAAATAATAAAATACAATTTTAGGTAGTTAAGAAAATCTTTCCACGTACACAGTCACAAACATGTTCACTTTCTCGATTTATCCGACCTTTGTTTTGTTCAACTTCTCCTTTTATATCTTTTCTCTAATTCCATCTTAAAAAAGAAAATGTATTTAATATGTCATAAATATAAAAAAACATTAAATACTTTTTTAAAAGGCACAAAAGAAAAGCATTAAATACTTATATAAATTAAATAGAAAGATTAATACGGGAATGTTGTTGAAAGATTTAGAATTATTTTTTATATATATAATCCTTCATTAATCACCGTCCCCACAAGCTTTTGGACTTGTCTCCTCCACTAGATTTATGCCTGATGCCTGTAGTTGTGAGAAAGGATGAAACTTGCGTTGATTGATCAATCTAACTACTACTGTTTCCTTGTTTTGATTTTCTGAACTTGACTCTTAAATTCGAAACATCATCTTCAGACTAGTATGGTCAATGTGCTTGTTTGTTACTCAAGTGAATAATGCAACACAGTTTTCTTATATAAAAAAAAAAAAAAAAACACTATGATACACGATCCACCCAATGAGTTTCCACATTTCGGTTCTCGGAACCTGTTTGACTAAGCCAAAGTTGATGTCCTGAAATTTAGCAAAAGGAAATCGCATTGGTAAAGACCATAGGTTTCCATGTGTTTTTCTCACGGTTTTACTTAGTAATGATAAGGAAATTTAAAATTTTAAAATATATTATAGGAGTATTAAATATTATTAATATACCTTTACTATGATTTTTGAAATTTTTTTTATTAATTTATTAATCATTAATTTTGTGATAATTATTGACATTATCCTTTTTTTTTAAAATGCCACTTGAGTGTAAAAAAATTATAAATATTCATAGAAATCACTTATACAATTACTTATACTAATTCAGTGATTTTTTTTTCGTTTTTTAATAAAAATATTGAAAATGATATTTTTTGGTTTTCCCTCTCGTTGTATTTGCTATTTTTCCCATTGAAGTATTATTTTTCTATAAAGAAAACAAGTAATGAAACACGTGAATTGGATGCTCTTAATAGTAAATTTAATGCTGTTTGAAAGTTCAGGTACATAAACTGTTACTTCCTCCCTATATATAAAATTATCTGGACAAATATGTAATATGTTCATCCTTATTTATAAGATTCCTTTTAAATTATTTATTTTATCAATTATCCTAAATTATTTTATAAAAAAAAATGAAAATGTCATTCAGGGGGAACTGGTTACAATTGGGATCCATTCAATTCAGCCTCAAACAACCAATTATATATATATATATATATATATATATATTATTTTTTATTTTATTATTTTTTTTTTCTGTTGAAAAAACTGAAAACTGATATGGATAGTGGCAGGCTGAGTTTTATCTGAATATGGGATGGGATATGAGATATGGGATAGAACAATGAAGACGAAAAGGTGTCGGTTACTTGTTTCACGTGGGGTCACTGTCAAATGGGCTACAGGGTGGGCCCGGCCCACGCCCCCTTCACGTGCAAACCATCCCCCTTGTGGCCCAAGTTGTCTGGTTGCAGCACCACTGTCCAGTGTGGTCCATTCAAGTTCAATGTCCATCATCATCCCCACTATAGAGGAGCCCACAATGTTACTACGGTTTGCATAGTCAACACAACACTTGGGATAATCATAAAATCATAATACTGTAACACTAAAAAACATGTAAAACAAAATAGAGATGCATAGTAAGTAATTCCCGACAGCAACATATGTAACATATCCACATATCTTTATTCGGGGCGTTGGGTTGGGACTCCACAAATCTAGTAAAATAGATAACATGTTAGGGGTTGGTCTAATTGTTTCATCTCATTTTGGAATGGTTATTTTCTTGGTGAGGATCGATTGAGGAACTGTGTAATGTGTATGCATGAAAGTAACATCCATTGAAGGGATCGTGTTTGGATAAATCTGCTCCTTCACTTTCAATCTTTATCTTACATCTTATTTCCTTGTGCTTTCAATTCGGTTTCCAATGTTACCGTGTGAAAAAGGGATAGACTAAAATCCAAACTTAAGGTACATGTTAAGTTATTTTCATTTATAAGTACACTGACAAATATCTCGAACGTGTACAAAAAAAAAATCTTATACATTTTTTCACGTGTATTTAAATTTAAAATAATATAGAATATAAATTTAAAATTATAAAAATATGGTTAATTATTTAAATAGAAAACCAAACAATTTAATAGGTTGACATTATTTTTTATCGTCCAGTGAATAAGGTGATTTTTTATTTTGTTTTTGGTGTGAAATATAAGATGAATTTCAATGCATAAATTATTTGTTGAACATTCGAACCATGAAAGAAGAGTGCTGATTAGTGTCCAATATGAAGTGTGTAAGAGACTGAAAATACTGTTAAGAATGCAGCTGTACTTCAGTTTTTTTCGCTATTTCTTGGTTGAGCCCAATACAATGACCTTGAGCCCAACGCAATGGCCATACAATTAATATGTTTGGATTCGATGACAAATTTCGTTCTAAAAATTATCTGTTTTCTGTGAAAAAGTGTTTAAAAAATCATAAA
The DNA here is from genome assembly GCA_014843725.1 of Amphicarpaea edgeworthii. NCBI lineage: Eukaryota > Viridiplantae > Streptophyta > Magnoliopsida > Fabales > Fabaceae > Amphicarpaea > Amphicarpaea edgeworthii. The sequence goes on along the minus strand of CM026324.1, from coordinate 22,714,949 downwards.
TTTCAAAACGACACATTTATCCATTTGATCGATCATAAAAACAGGATCTAAGTTGACGTGATCATGTTTTTGTTATAAAAACAGGATGACAACTTTATATTTAGCGAAAGGCTATTGCTGTACAAATTGGTACAAAAATTTCGTGGTCTGTTTTCACTTGCCTATCATCTATTGAAACCTCCACTGAATGTTTTGTTGTTTTTTTCTGACAAATACCATGCATCAAAACAAAGACATTAAATTTTATAATATTTTGGTATACCAAAAACTTGGCACGGACAAGTATGGATTCCGTATTATGAATAGCATTTCCCTAAAATCTTCATAAAAATCATAATCTTCTTACCCTGTCCCTCCCGCCCTTCAACCCCACAAAATAAAAAATAAAAATACTGATGGTATCTGCTCAAACAAGACATACCAGAAAAGAGTCACATGATAAGTTACACAAATAAAGAACCAACCTCTGATCTAATAATGTTTATTAACTTCACTCCTACCACAAACCTAAAATATATAGAGTATGGAAAAGAAAATTGAAACTGAACCCTACATTTCAATTCTCACAAGTAATCCTCCAAAGAAATATCTGAGGGTACATCATATCCGAAAACCATAGAGTAATCATCCAATTCATCAGAAGTGAACTTTGGGATCCTCCAGCTCTTTCCAACCTCACTACTCTCTTGGCCACTGCTTAGCAGCTCTAACACCTGTGTGTGTAAAACCAATAAGAAGAAAATAAGTGAAGATTCATTTAGTTGAGACTGAGAGAAACTCAAACATGACTATTATTATTCATTTCACCTCACTCATTGGGGGACGCCACGTGGCAGTTTGTCTCACACAGTATGAAGCCGTTAGCACTACCCTATACAGTTGCTCTCCATCATATTTACCTTCCAATCTTGGATCAGCTAGCTCAGCAATATTCCCTGATTCCATAAGAGGCTTTGCCTATATCAATGTTACAAAAATATATTAATGTTAATTAGCAACATTTGCTATAAGGGAATGAAAGGTTCATATGATTACCCATAAGAGAAGGTTTTGCTTTGATGAATCAACAGGTCTCCGTCCAGTTACAATCTCCAAAAGTAGAATTCCAAATGCAAAAACATCTGTTTTCTCATCCACGATCCCATGCATAAAGTATTCTGGTGCTAAGTATCCAAATGTGCCCTCTACGGGGATCACAGCATGGTGACTCCACTTGTTAGGAAGCCACTTTGCAAGCCCAAAATCGGTTATCTAAATACAAGTAAGTTGATTGAATTGAGTCACGTGAAAACAATGTTGTTTTTCCACCTGCAAATGTTTGAATTGTTACCTGTGGTTCATAATCAAGTCCCAGAAGAACATTAGAGGCTTTAATGTCACGGTGAATTATTCGGTGTTTGCAACATTTATGAAGATAATGAAGACCCCTTGCAACACCAATGGCAATTTTGTATCTGATTGGCCAGTCTAGTGAATCTCCTGCTTTACCTGATAATCATTCCAATGCATTAATCTCAAATGACATAACAAACAATACTACCTGAAAAAAAGAATGAAAGTTGAAATACGAGGGGTCTTTCTTTCTTTACCATGCAATGCAGTTGCCAAATTTCCATTTTGAGAGTAATTGAAAATCAGATAAAGCCCATTTTCAATGCAGCATCCCACTAATGTTGCAGTATTAGGATGGCAGACATGTCCAATAACACCCAACTCCATAAGGAACTCTTTTTCCTTGTTAGGATCCTTGTTGTCCTTCGCCAACCTCTTCACAGCAATGGTTCTTCCATCTGAAAGATCACCTTTGTATACTTCCGAGTACCCACCTCGCCCAACCAAATTATCTGTTGTTTAAAAAAATTAAAAAGGAAAAAAAAAAAAAATAGGACTCTTATTACAATGTTTAATTGTAGCTTCTAAGTTTTGTTCAAAAACTAACATACCTTGGTGGAAGTCTTCGGTAGCATTTGATATCTGTTCATAGCTGAAGCACTTCAACAAAGGCTGACGCTTTTCATTTTTGGACATGTTCAAGTTTATCCTTCTAAATGGTGAAGCAAGGAATGAGACTATGAACCTGAATGGGAACTGTGGTTTTCTTGTTTTGGATCGCCTCTTAAACTTAGAATCCGATGATGGGGTGTAGGTGGTGCTTGAGACCCTAGTGCTAAAGGTATCATCTTCAGTGCTGTTCGATTGTCCCTCTAGACCATCTAGCACTGTTCTTGGTGAACGGTTCTGAGTCTTGTTTCCTGAGATATAATCCTCCAGAATAGGGGAGGTAGCCTTGTTACATTGGTTATCCTTCTTGAACCATCTTGAACTTGCTTGTTTTTTATCTGCTATACAATGTATCCTATTTATTTATTTATGTTATCCATTGTAATTTGTATTTTGTTACATTATTTCTGAAAACTGAGTTACCTTGAAAACGTGTTGAGTTTGAATTTGCACTTTGATCTGCCGTTGTACGTCTCCCAACTGAGACCATTGTACACCCTTCATGTGCATGCTCAAAGCAGTACTTGGTAATTCCTTTCGAAGTTCCAATTCTAAGAAAGAAAATAAAATAAACTGGGTTTGTCGTGCCTGATCTTCATAAAGAAAACTAATGACTATTACTACATCACTCAATTCATACTTATTTGTTCGGTTTCTTGAGCCACGAATAAGAAGAAAATCAGCATTGATGGACTTGGCTTCCTCCACTAAGCCTTCACCAACTGTGGAATTGAGTGCCACCCTTGCCTCCAAATTAACCTGTTAATGATGTTTTCATGAGCATTTATTTGATTCTAGCTAGACTTTAGTGGCAAGCATGTTGTAGTCTAACCGTTATATAAGAAAATAAAATAAAAAATGCTGTTTTTAATTTTTATAGATAGGGACATTTATAATCTTATATTTGATCTTCGTGAATTACCTGCTTAGACCAACAGGTCTGTGCAAATTCTCCAAGCACAGATATAACATATGCTTTTGCCTGCCTAAGTTGTGATTGCCTTCTTCTGACTGATGCACGCTTCTTCTTATCGGCAGCAACTGTAATTTAACAAACTTGCAGGCTATTACAACACTAAACGTTCACAGTATGGACATATAAGATGGTTTGATCTATGTTAAATTGTCAATCATGAATGTTAGAATCTTATGTTTAGTGAATTTTATTAAAAAGCACCATTGAATAAGTGATAATGCAGGTAATAAGTAATAACTTATATATAGTGACTAACCAAGCACATGCACAGCCACAATGGTGTCACTTGGATTGGCTAGAGCTCTTATTGCCCATGAGAGAAGCTCCTTGCTGTCCTCTGGGTCTAAGGAGAGGCCAACTAGTATTTTGGCAGGGGAGGGAAGAAGTACCATTTTCAAATGAAAATTGGTCAACAGGTTCAGTCACTGTTGTGAGTGTGTATGCAGAGAAATGTGCTCTGCTAGTTCTTGTCACACACGAATGAATCATGAATGCATTCTCACCTTAAGAATAAGTAGTGTAAGGAAGAGCATGATTGAATTCAGTTACGGGTGTGAGGCCAACGGCCAACCTTATGTCCAATACTTGTTGGAGAAGCATAAGCATCAAAAAGCCTTTAGAGTGGCAATAGGAAAACTGATTAGTCTCTATTTCTCTCTCTGGTCACAATTAAGTGTTGTAGTAGTTGGGTGCTTTGGGGTATAAGCAAAGGTGGTGGGCACGTATTTGATTTATCTTGCTATGTAAGCCAAATATGAAGCTCCCCTAAACAAAGTACCTTTTCTATTTCTTTTTTACTTCCATTTGTTTGGTAGGAAAGGCTATTGGGCTATTTGCCACTCTCCCCCAAAAGAAAGAGCTTCACTCATCACTTTAACATCAATGAAACTTTGAGATGACACTAACTGTCTTCTCTTTTCTGATGGATGAAGTGGCAACATTTCCGTATAACTGTTTCCCCTATTTAGCTATCAAACTTTGCGAGGTAGCCACATAGTCTTTATTATTTTTGTCATGCACAACATCAGAGGGCCAAATAGTACCTTGTTATGTAGAAATAGCAGGATGAGCCAAAAATCTATTACAAATACAATAGTTGGGGCTCATAAGAATATTCTCATTAACTAGGAAAAATATAGAATTAAAAATTTTCAAAACAGATGGCCTTCTAGGGTGCAATGAAAGAATGAGTTCCTTTTATAATTTTCTCCCTTCCAAGGAAGATAAGGTCATTCTACATCCAATTATTGTTTTTTTCTGAATAAGAATAGCCTCTTCTGAATAAGCATGTGCGACTTTCACTTCAAGATTCGTTAAATAATAATGCCGATTTTAGAACTAAGAAGTATAAAAAACTGGAAAGTTGAACATGTGATGCTATTCTGGCTATAGAGATAATCGAGGTTGCTACCAAAACAAAAAAGAAAAGTGGACTTTACATCGTAGAAGTCACAACATTTATATATGAATCAATTTAATACGTTTACACCACATAGAATTGCGATATTTGTTGCTCAATTTTTTGAAGCGACACCACACAATGTACTAACAATGTACAAGTGGATCCCAAAGGCGAAAAGAAATTTGTAACGAATTGAAGTTAATCTTTTGATGATTTTGACAAAACTTTATATAGTCCAAGCTAAAATGACAGACTTTTTGCAATTCAGATCAGATAGCATAGCATCGAAATATGTTACTAGCTAGCATCCAAATAACATAAGACGTGACAACGGATTGCCATACCTAACGGTGGAGGTGTGAAGGCGAGGGATTTGGATTAGGGAACTGCCAAGACATGGATTATCCATCTTTCAAACCCCACACTTAACAACAATTTTACTTTTTGGAAGAAAAAAACAAACAAAAAATGAAAAGATATGAAGAATGCCTTAAATTCAAGCAAGAAAAGATATACGTTAAAAGAATAAGATGAAATCATTAGTCATTAATGGAAAATTATACTTAGAAGCTGGAAGTTGATTACATTACATTACCAATAGCTAAAAAGGCTTCACAAAACAAATAAGTTCATTGCATATCTGTATATTATCTTTGGGCTTTAGCCAATATTCTTGTTATCACGGCGCTTGTATGGATCCTTCATCTTTTGGACTTCAATCGCACTAAAAACACCAAAGCTAGCGGTTGCATCATCATCATCATCATCATCACTAGGTTGATCAAGTGCCAACAATTCTTCATTATACTTGACACTATCTATCCTCATGGCAGTGACTTTCTTCTCTTCATATTCATACCCTTTCAGAAGGTTAACCACTTGCTTCATATTGGGCCGTTTCTCAGGCTCACTCTGCACACAAAGAGCAGCCACATTGATTGTTTGTTTGACTTGGTTTTCATCAAAGTTTCCTCTGAGTTTTGGATCAACCATGTCCCTGAACCTTCCGTTGGTTATTAGAGGCTCGGCCCATTCAGTAATTGTCCTCTTGAGCCCACCAGGGAGCTTCTCTATGGGCTTTCTACCCGTTACAAGTTCTAAGAGAAGAATTCCAAAGCTATAGACATCACAACTTTCGGAGACTTTTCCCCACATGGCATATTCAGGTGCCAAGTATCCCAATGTACCCTTCACACGTGTAGTCATGTGGCTAACTCCTTCTGGGATTAGCTTTGCAAACCCAAAATCCGCAACTAGAGGCTCAAACTCTGAATTCAGAAGCACGTTACTTGCTTTTATGTCCCTATGGATGATGTGGGGTGTCACCTCACGGTGTAAGTACCTGGTTGCAACCACATTCAATTTTAAAATAATTTTATACCATTATCATTGAATGATAATCACTAATTTGTATTAAATTTATTAATTTTTATAAAATTATTTTACAGTTATTAAACTCTAATTTCATTTGATGGTTATATATTATTGATACATGCATGATAATTGATGAGAGAAATTGTTGATGAATGAGTAGTGTGGTGGAAGCTCACAGAAGGCCTTCGGCAGAGCGAATTGCAATGTTGATTCTCCTTTGCCAGTTGAGTTGCACTTCAACAGCAAACTGGCCATGGAGATGAGAAAGCAAGCTGAGATTTGGCATGTAATCATAGACTATAAGCCGTTGATCATCCCCAACACAATAGCCCCTAAGACCCAGCAAGTTCTTATGCCTAACCCTTCCAAGAACTTCAACTTCTACAGCAAACTCCATCTCTGCCTTTGAGTTCATTGCTTTCAGTTTCTTCACCGCTATCTGCCATTGAGAAAGTGTCAAAAGAGATCATTGAGATTCAATTTTTGCACTCTCATTGAATATTGCTATGTTTACCTGAAGACCATCGTTGGTTCTTCCCCAATAGACACTTCCAAAACCACCTTCACCAAGCTTGTTATCATCACTGAATCCGTTGGTGGCCGCATGCAACTCCTTGTATGTGAATATTCTCCATGAATTGTGAACCACGCCAAATGATGTTGTTGGCCTGTACAAAATTACATGCACAATAATTAACATTGAAAATATCACAAAACAGAAACGGAGAAACGTAATTTGACATACACTTCTTCGACCCTCTCTGGGCCGCAGCAACTGCTGAAGGAGGATCCCATAATTGGCACAATGTTATGGAACCCAAGTGCTCAACTTAAGGAGCTTGTGTCCAAGTGATTTTATTTCATTTTTTCTTTTTAAAAGTATACTATATATTGTGGTTTAATTTGGTCCTCTCAAATCACACACATGTAGTTAACGCCGGCCGAACGACGACTTTGGCCGGCTAACTCAACTTTTCATATTAAGTTTGCTTAAACATCTATAACATATTATACTAAATAGGCACTTTTTAAAATCATCATAGATATACTAATGTAGGTGTAATTGACTAATTGTAACATAGTCGTAAGATAATAATATGCCCTTAAGATTCCTTCTTGAGCCGTTGTCCTCGTATTGGTCAAGCCTCTACAGGGAGTTAATTCCACCAAACTGTCTTTTTCTTTTCTCTTTTTAGGAACGAATGCATACGTTTTTATGGCACAGATGCATGTATAAATATTTTTTCAAAATGCACGCACGCGTATTGTAAGATCACTTGTTACTGCAGGCGCAGCCAAACCAAATCTCAAACAAGCTCACTCATCTAGGACCACATATTAGTATGTTACTGAATACGACATCAATTTTGCATCTTCTATTTATTCATTTGTTTCACTGGGAAACCTTTTGAACCTTCTTCCTCCCGTTAGTTAAAAGGAATTTTGAAGCTCGTTCGATGTCATACGAAGTTGTAAGCTTTGATAATTGACCTCAAGTTCCTTCTTGGGAAATTTGGAAAAATAAAATAAAAAGAAAATCAGAGTCGTGTTAACATATGCCAATTGGACGGATTGCAAGTTCTCGTTTATTTTGAATTTAGATTTCTTTTTTCAACTTCAATTTGTATGCGGCACAAAATTAAAATATTAGTCAACTTCGCTGATCTATCCAGATTACTAAATGACATTCAAACTTGATATGGTTACATTTGTATGTTTGTGTATTTTGTTGGATTGATTTCATCTTTTACATATTTGCGGAGAAAACTTTGTTTGATATCTCTGTCGCTGACTTTCAAAATTTATAAAACGATTAAAGTCATCCCATTCCAAATTCCAAACGACATACTGAAAAGTAATCCTTCCAAATATTCAACAATTAACCCAGATTATTTTTGTCAACAAATCTTATCAGGCTGATATTTGTCACCATTTTGGACCAAGAGGCTCACTTCTGAGCTATTAAATAATCTCTATACATTCAACCCTCATGCCTATACCTAGAGTTTTAAGATGGAGATTAGATATGTTTTTAGGTCTTTTATGGAGATTAGATTTGTGTTGTACAGTGTTGCATTCTCTCACTCAATCCTGGATGAAAGCCAGGTTTGTGAGAGTGTGAGGTGCCCATGCCATGGCTGTTAGTTAGTGGACATGAGGGTTGTTGAATATTGTTTTCCAAACATAAAAAAAAAGGCACTTGCTATTTACATCCTTATTTTTTCTAAGCACACCCCCATCTTTTCTATTTTCCTTTTTTTCACGTTATTTTACATCCCCAGATATATTATCATAATCCGTTACACCCCCTCATTTATCCCCCTTCTTTTCTTTTCTCTTCTCTTCTCTTTCCTTCTCTCCCGTGAACCTTTCTTTTCTTCTCTTCCATGAACCCTCTCCTCCTTTATATTTCACCTTGTGCCTGCATCTCGATTATTCATTTGTGTCTTCTTTGTTCATATGGGCATCCTCAATCTCGATATTTTCCACTTCTTTCACAAGTTAAATTTACAAATGTCTTTCCATTACTATATCTTTTACCTGTTTCAAACTTAAATATAATAAGGACAAATCCATTTTTGTCGTAACATTCCGAGCCTAATTTTACATAATATATCGAGAAGAAAAAATATGAAAATATAAATATAATTTAGATTTTCATATACAAATATGGATATGGTTATAATTTAACATAAATTTACTAATCATGATCATATCATTACCTTTGTTGTGCTGAATGCAACTACAAACAACAATATTATTTTTTTCCCATCAATTGATTCTTTAGACATCTTATTCACATAATAATTCATGGTTATATAAAAATAAAAATAGAAAAAAGTAAAACAAAATATACATATATAATAAATGCATTTCGAGAATGACATATACATACTAGAAATATGTTTACAGAAACATATACATATACCAAAGAAGAATAACATATATATTTGAAAACATGTTTCCAGAATAACATATACATATAACGTTATGGAATAACATATACATGCTGAAAACGTGTTTTCAGAATAACATATATATACCAAAAACATGTTTACAAAATAACATATACATACCAAAAACGTGTTTTTGAAATAACATATACATATATATACCATAAATGTGTTTCCGTTATAACATATACATATACATATACCAGAAATGTCTTTCTGGAACCATACATTGTTCTAGAAAGACATTTTTGGTATATGTATATGTTCTTCCGAAAACACATTTTCGATAATAATAAACAATACCTTGAGAAAAGTCGTCAATTTTGTATTTAAGAATTTCTCAAGACACTAAGTCACAACCTCTAATCGTTAACATGGTAGAACTATTAGGATTGTAGTTAAAAAAACGAAGCCTCCATCAAAACCAATTCTTTTAAGAGATGCTACAATCTACAACCATTGATGTTGTAAAAAAAAAAAAAAGATTGTTTGAATGCATTTAAAGAAGAGAAACCACCATCAAATCAAAACTTCTATATAAGAAATTAATGATCAAGTATATAAAAAATATGAGATGAAGATGAATGCAAAATTATGGATTTAAAGAATAATAAAGATAAAATTTTAGATATGATTCAAAATTATAAAATAAGATTTTAGATAGTGTTTAAAATTAGGAAATAAGATTTTAAATAGAGTTCAAAATTAGGAAATAAAATTTTAGATAAGATTTAAAAGTATGGTTTAAAGAAAGATAAAGATAAAATAAAAGTAACACCTAACAAATATGGGGGGTGTAAGATAAGGATAATTCTGATATAAAAATCTAAAATGGATAATGGGGTGTACTTAGGAATCATGAGGGTGTAAATAGTAAATGCCAAAAAAAATCACACCCATTTATACACCCGAAATAGTTTTGGATAAAAAAAAACATATTAAAAAAATTACAGATTTAAGTTTTGAATTTCTCATTACTAAAAAAAAATCACTAGAAATTTAGAGGATAGTAAGAACAAGAAATCACTTTTATTGAGTCCAAAAATATTTTAGTTTTGAATTAAGTGAATCTTATTTTTTAATTTTTTTATTTCAATTATATATATGTATCTTTTCATTTTTTTTATCTTATGAAAAACACTCTAACTCATGTTGTTCTACTACAGAAGCACCCGTTACACTTAAACGGTGTTAGATCTAGTTAATTTTTTAACACGTGAGAGGCATGTGCATTTTTGTTACTCCTAATATGCCCCAATCTCATCTTTTTCTTATCAACAATTTTGAACACAAATTGCTACAAACAAATTAAAACTAGCCTTTAAATACATAATTCCAAAACAATTAAAAACTCATATCACTCGTCAATTCACAGCTAAACAAAATTACTGTTGCAACTCATAAAACACATATATTATCAATCCCAAATGAAAAAAAGAAGCTAAGGCACATAACAATTATTGTCTTCCACAAGAATCTAGAAACCCTTGCTCTTAAGACTCGACTCTATCATTGCCAGAACTTGACACATTGGATTGGAGCATAATGCCAATGTTTGGTACAAGGTGCGGACGTTACCAGCCTACCATGGTAAGATTTTCAAGACAAACTTCCTTGTCGCAAAGAGCTTCGGCAAAGAGGATTCTGTAGGTGTTGTTGCCGACCTACTCGAAATAGCTTGGGTAGGAGAACTTACGGTGCACAGGCCTAATTAGTGCCATTGCCGCCGATGAGGATCTGAATGGACTTCAAGGCGAAGGGTTCAACGTTGCACGTGAGATTGTTGATCTCGACATAGATGTCCGCGTTCTCAAACCCCACCACCATCATCACCAACGGCGACTAGGACAGTCTTGAAAAGAAACAGAGTAGTCAGAAATTATTGTTTTAATTACGAGTGTGTTTTTGGTTTGGCGTTTAGATCTAATAAATTTGATTTTAGAGTTAGTCAAATTTGATTTCAACTTTAACTAATATGTTTGATAAATATTACCCAATACAATTCTGGGAATAAACTTGAATTTGAGCTAATGTTATTAAGAGTAATTTTATATTGAATTTTATTTTTAACTTGATTTTATATTATAAATATTTAAACATAACTCACATTAACATTTAAACATAATTCACATCAATACAAAATTAATTTTAATCAAATTAATTTAATTCAAAATTAATTTTATCAATACTCCTCCAAACACACACTGATTGTAGAAGGAGAGGAACGTGATTTGGGTGTTGTTCAGTGAAAACCAGCGCGTTGTAACATTGTTGAGATTAGGTTGATTGAAAAGAGAGGGGTATTTTTGGGTTTGAACAAAAGATGCAAATGTTAGTTAACAGCATTAATATTACGTGAGAGGGATGGGCATCAAAATAATGTGAAAAAAATAAAAACATAGGTATACGTGTAATTAGAATGAAACTTACGGAGGTTAGCGTCATTTATTCTTTTTAATTTTATTGATGAAGTAATCTTGACTTTATCTAAAAGCTCCCATTAATTAATGTTTAAGTTTAAATAGTAGTAAATAGCGACATATAACATTTCTGAGAATAATATTCTATTACACTTTCCTACAGCTTAACAATTTACTCACATTTCAACTGCTACCTTTAAAATGCACCGCTTTTAGATTTTGTGAGAAAGAAAAGGAATGAAAAATAATGAAAAGAAAGTGTGCTGAAAGAAAAAGAATGAAAGAAAGATCGGAGTTGTTTAGTTGATATGAAAGATGTATGAAAATTAACTAAAAAATGAATTAAAATAATTTTGTAAGAAATAATAAAAAATTGAAAATAAAGATTTTAAACTGACAATTTGATCATTCTATTTTTATAGTTTTGAAGATAAGAATCTATGTAACAAATCGACAAAAAGTTATGTGTTGTGCGAGAGGCCTTTCCGAAGATAGAAGAAAAAAAGAATTTTAAAAAAAATCATAAAAATCAATAACTTTTAATGCATCTTTTTTTCGCACGATTTAGACATCAAACGTTATGGAACCTAAAAAAAATTACATCTTTCTTTGAACTTTTCATGTCATACCAACTCAAAGTGAAATTCTACTTTTCATTTTATTTCACTCCTCCCCATTTTTACACTCACTTTCGGTCCTATTTTCTTTAGAACCGAACACAACGTTAAAGAATAAACAAGAGAAACTTAGTAACCAATCATTGACACGGGCCTTATCTAATATCTACCCCAAAAGAGTTGTGACTCTTCTGGTGGTAGGGAAAAAATAAACGTAATGAAAGTTCAAGTCTTGGCTTCATCATGATTTTATATATGGGAATGTTTTGATTTGACGTCAAGTAGTAGCTAATGGGCAACTCACAATTATTGGTACGCTCATCCTATCCTCTCTGAACCCACAAGTTTCTCTTTACAAACAAAACAACCGTCACCGCCAACAAGAATCTCCAGACATCATAACCAAGCGATTTACTTCATAATAATATATTTGAAAACGTTGATACAATCTCTCTTCAATTATTTAACATCATCAAAGATCGATTGAATTAATAGCACTATGCTGACCCTAATGGAGGTAACTGTAATCGCATTTTGCATTGAGCTGTTGAGGCGTATGCAAATAGAGTTGCTCTCTTGTCACATTCTGCTATTGTGGGAGGAACCTTGGTGCCCCGGCCCCCTCATAAATATATTTTGAACAATCATATATTAACCAACATTGGTGAATGAGGATGGATATGGATATATAGAATTACGAGTAAATGAAATCAATAGTTATATGACGATCGACATCATTATAGATATGGAAAGATGGTTGATTGATGTCTAGCTTACTAAATTTTACCCTCTATGACTTTTACGCAATATATAAGATCGATATTCTTGAATTTTAGTTTTCTTTCTTTTTTTTTTATATGCAATAAAGATAGGTTCCTTTAATAATGCAAAGATTTATTAATACAGACAATTTCGTTGTATCAATATCAATAAAGCCTTAACAACGAATTGAAGACCAGCTAGCCGCATAGGACCATATTCATCCCCAATAAGTCATTGTCGTTGTCATAATAGTTATAGTTATTACTTCCTGTTATGGAGCTTTGCTTCTTTCATCCTAATTCTTCAAATTGCAAGTTTATACATATAGATAAAAAAGATAATTAACTTCCTAATTCCTTTCATCATTGGTAGGTATCTGCAGCTTTCACCTTTCTCCTCAATTTGTTTTTGAAAAACAACTTCAAATTCATTTTTTTGCTTAGAAATAGGAATAACGTGACAGTGAAAGTTTTTGCTTACAATCGGGTAATATTGTTAGCATTTCTCTTGCCTCGATCATTAATTGCAAGATTAGGCTCTCTTTTATTTTAGAGACGCCATATCACTTTAAAATTAAATTGGTATTTTCCTTTCCCTAAGTACAATTTCTAGAGCAATACAGTTACCAAAATATGGCAACAGCAATCATTTTGTCAACTACCAAGAATTTTGTTTTATGTGTGTATGTTTTCATATTGTGGAACCTAATTTAATAATACACGGAACATATTTTTGCTATTCGTATTGGTTTTAATTTCAATTTCGTAGAGTTCTTGAACATCTTGCGGCCACTGTAAACCAAAAGATGAATCGGGGAAGTTTAATGGTCCTACTTTTGCTACAAAGGATAATTTAATCGCTTACAGTTATGAATATTTTTTTGTGCATGATTTAGATCATGAAGATTATAGATAAACAGTATTTTTGATGAACAAAAGGCATATGGTGCGCTACACTATTCAATTGGAAGAAGCATTTTCTGTGTATAAAAGTATAGAAGCTCAAGTCAAACAACAATGGAAGCGTTGTCATCATCTTTTTCTCTTTTTTCTTTTCATGGATTTGCAAGAGTATTGCTAGCTAATAACATAATTATCACTCAAATAAAATAAAAATAAATATCTTTAATTAATTTGTCTATGGTGTTGCTTTAACGAAAGCGATGCCGAAAAAGTGCCCACATACACTTGGCAAGTAATAGATTTGCTTGAGCGATAGAATAGGAAATAATGGACTCAAGTTCACCTATTCTGAATTATTGTACAGAGATTCCTTTATATTTTCTTTTTTGCTTTGGTCGAAAAACTACAAGAATCGAAGGATTATCAATTATGTTTCTATTATATATTTCTCCCCGCACTTTACCATTAACTTTTTTGAGGAGTATATAAGTACCACGCATTTGTGTTTGTCACTTAGTCCCCATATCTTTTTATTTTTTTATTTTTTATATCAATATCACTATTAATATTACTGTATGATCTGTACTGCGTAGTGATTTCTTTTATTGAAAAATATTGGTTTATATTAATTTTGTGTTAACATTTTATACGAAAAGAGAGAGATAAAAGGAATAAAAAGAAAAATGTAGTAAAATAACATGATGTGATTAAAAAAATAGAAAATTGATGGTGCTGTAAAAATTATTATTTAAATAACATAATTCTCTATTATTTGGCATGCGCTGATTGTTGTGAGCAGATAATAAAACACCCATTCATGTCAAAATATAAAGTCCCCATGTATGATTAAATGTTTCCTGTCTTAATCAAATTATTTAACAACCGGATGAGTCTATATGTGAATTCATCTGTAGAACATCACGCACTGCGCGCGCACACACACCCACACACTATCTGCACTTCTATAAATAGAAAAAAAATAATATGATAAATAATACAATGAAAAAATAATAAGAAAATAGAGAAAAGTAAAAATAAAATAACAAAAGAAACCGGTGTATACGTACGAATAATACTTGATCGATATACTTCACATTCACAAGTACCAATATATACCAACAATTCTGTTTACTAGTGTTTATCATGATTTTGGAGACACACTATGGACATACATTAAACCCACAACACCGTCACCCTTACCCCACTACTTCAATGAATACTACTATCAATCAATAAAAGGATCCCAATCAAAAGGTTACTCTAGACCTTACGACAAGTAAAGCAGTTTATCATATCTAAGAAGAAAATCCTATACTCTAAATAAAGAATGTATTAAAATGAATGAAAGAAAAGAAAAAAGAAATGTTTCACTTATAATAAAACTGCAGTACTAGTATCGTGAATTCTAGAACCGTTTCATATGCTGGGCAGGGGAAAGTTGAAACAATGAAACCATCATTCTATGGGCTGTCTGAGCATTTCCATGAGCTGTTTATTTCCCGGGAATTGAGAATGCGCGAATGTCGTAAACAGAAAACGTCCCAATAAAAGAATAATAAACGGAAGGAACTAAACTGAAGCTAATTAGGCGAGTGGCACGAGGAACAGTGGAACCACTGCATTAGTAGTAAATCACAACTTCTTCTCGCCGCATCAGACACATCACACACACATACTACTAATAAAACTACTCTTTCTTCCACACGTTACCTTCTCCTTAACATGACACCACAGCATACGTACATAACCACCTCTCCACGTCTTCAAATCAAATCAGAAAAACCACACACTGTGTCAAATTCTCTCTGCCCCCATCTTTTTTGTTTGTTTTTTTTTTTCTCAATTTTCTGCCCCTGATTTTTGTTGCAGGTTTACAAGTAATTAATTTCATATCTCAACGGAAGAAAAAAAAAAAAAAAACCAAAACTGTGATCTGTGAAACAGCATGGGCTCAATTCCACCTCAAAGAATTTACATTTCCGAAATAATGTACAGAAGAGAATTAAAAGATAAGAAGAAGAAGAAGAAGAAGAAAAAGAAAAGAAAAATAGAATCCCATATCAGCACCAATTGTTGAACATGCAAGCTAGAGAGACATCCAGGTGTCAACGAGCTTTGCTTTTATACGAAAGCAACCTAGCTACAAAACAAAGCCCTAACATGTGACCATGTTTGGGTCGATCAAGGGTTCTGATCCGACGAGGTGTGTGTGGTTTGAGTTTAAGTGGTCCCGCCAGTGCTTCCTTCTTTCACAGTCTGTGCCATTTGAAGCGATTTTAGGTTCTGGTCGCAGGTGCAGGTGCTGGTGTTGTCGCCGAAGGAAGAAGTCCTGCTAGTGCTGCAACTGGAAACACTCGGCGTCGCTAAGAATGTTGGCTTCTCTTGGCCCGCCATGATGACCAGGATCTTCTCCTCGTACGGTTTGTGCGGTTTGTGGTCTTGTTGATCCGTTTCGGCAGCTTCGAGGTCCCTTTCTGTTTCCCCGTTCCCTTCGAGGTACCCGGAGAGCTTCCAATAGGAACATGCAAGGATCAAGAGAGCGAAGGCTATGAGACCCAACATCGCCGCTAAACCTCCGAACAAGTACGGAACCGGAGAATGCCATGGTGAGTGTGGTTGCGGCTGCGGAGATACCGGGGAGGCTCCCTCGCTCATGGTCACGTTCATGGGTTCTCTGTATGCAGCCATGTTTGCTTTTATGACAAAAACAGAGTAAACAGGAGGAGGAGGAGAATTATTGAGAAAAGAAAGATTAATTGGGTTGAGAGGTGGATGGTGGGGTGGAAAGGTATTTATAGACAGCTTTTCATTATGGGGGAGACGTGATTAGTGTCGTCATTTTTTCATGACTAGGAAGGAGCTGTGGGGCCCTTTCTCTCTGTGTGGGGTCTACTTTTATGAGTTTTTTTTTTTTTTTTTTTTTTCCCCTTGAGGATAGGATTATCATCGCGCACTCGGGTGAACTGGTCTTGTCAATTTCACAATAGGGGAATATGATCCTCTTGCATGTTTCGCAACAAACAAACACAAAATTAAAGAACCATAAATCATGCATATTCATTAAATATTCAATAAAATATTAAAAATGAATGAAGAGAAATAGAATACTGCCTGAAAAGCTACAAGAATAGCAGGATATTTTTATTTTAATTATTTAAAGGAGTTATTAATACTCTATCGGTTACAGATAAGATCGAGAATTACAGTGAAGAATTTTCTCTTCTGTTCGAATTATATGATGTAAAAGTTGTTAAAGGACATGTAACTCATGACTTCATTCTAATGCTAATTAATAACGTACAAATGCATGCATGATTCACGAGATAGCTTATATTGTAATCTGATACTAAAGTTTGTAGATGATCTTTGGATAAATACAAAGCAAAATGCCTCGAATTAGCCTATATAGCCTTTGGATCTTACTTTCTTTTCGTTGAAGCGCATATCGGAATTGTAAATTCAATATAGATATGGAGATTCCGAGTTGGCAATAAAGAATTTAACGTGGAATAATAATGATATCAAAAAAGGGATTCCTCTACTTAATTGGTTGGGATTAGGAGTATTTTATTATTCTAATAGAACCATTTAACATAGGAACATGTGACATCATCATATGGATTAAGATGGGGGTTCATTAATCTGGCCTGATGAGAATGGGATGAATCATATTGTGTGCTCCATTCTACTCTAGTTAGTACAGTGAGAGGAGATTCAGTTTCAGCCGTTGGATCATTAATAAAGAAGAAGAGGAAGAAGATTCATTGTGTACTTAAACACCATCCGTCACGAAACGGCGGCGCATGCATGCCGTGACGGGAATGCCCAGTGCCCACGGTGTACTCGTTCCTCACGGAATCTTTCGTTCCCCATTTCTTATGTTATGTAGCTTTGTGTGGGAATATATCTGTGTATCAATCAGTGTATCATTAATAAATGAAGTGGGTAGAAAGAAGGTGGAAACGGTTTCATTTTTTCAAAAGGCTGCTGACTTAAAAACAAAAAACAAGAATTAAAAAGAGGGTCCCGTCATCAATACTCCAATATATTATATATATCTATACATTTTTTTTATTTTAATTTTAATGATGCTTTCAAATCTATCCTTGTTTAAAACTTTAATTAACAGTAAATGTAAATTTGGATTAAAAAAAGATTAATCTCCTCGAGTGATCAAATAACTCTTTTAATATATATTGTTAATTTTATTTATTATATTTTAAACGATAAAATATTTTAAAAAATTATTGTCATTCTTTTAATTTATCTTGTGTTTTTTATTAATAAAATATTCTTTTATTTTCAAGAGTATTTACGTGTTTTATAAATATTTTTCTTTTCTTTTTTTAGAATGATATGTTTTAAAAATATACTAAACATGAGATGAAAGACAAACATTTTCAACCTAAAAATCCGGGAAATCTTAAGAGAATTCCATGCTAAAAGCCTCTAAATTTTTATTTGATTTTCATTTTAATAAAAATATTAATGTGAGCAGCATTACATCTGGATTTTTTTATTTTTTATTTTTATAAATCAAAGTTGAACTGCACTTGAGATTAGTTGGTGAACAAGATAAATAATATATAAACAACACTCATCCGTTGAGAATCCAAGAACAGATTTATATTTATTATTATTATATTATCATTAAATAATCACGTAGTTTTTTTTTTAGATCAGCTACATATTTTTAATAGAGGTTTATTTAATATTTAAGTGTTTGTGAGCTCGAGATTGAGCTTTCTGTATCATAAATTATCTTGTTACAAGAATCATGAAGCACTAAATTAATATTCGATACCTTATAAAATACAAATGCATCATTCTCTAATATATTTTATTCTTTATAAAGTATCAATATATGGAAACAGAGAGTACTAATTACATCTATATCGACAAAAAAAGAGTAGTATTATATATATATCGACAAAAAAAGAGTAGAATTGGAGTACACTTAAGATTAGCTGTTTAGTTTAATAAAAATGTTCTTCTAGAGAGAATTTAGCAACCGACCTACATGTATCAACTTTTAGTGTATTTGGAATTTTGGATATATATTTTTAAACCTAAGAGATTACATTAAATGGCGAATAACGTGAAAATTGTATTCGGTAATTTTATTATTATCGAGACAGAAATACATCCTAAAGTGTGACTAAATACACACTTAAAAATATATTTAAGTCAATTTATCTTAAATTATACCTTTTCTAGCCCGGTTCAACATGATTATTTTTTATGATGTTTGTGGTCTGAACAAAAAAAAATTATATCCTTTAAAAAAAAATTTTAAACTTTTTGTTATTTTGAAAAAAATATTAATATTTCAATTTTATTTTAAAATGTTAATATTCCCACAAATATTAAAAAAAAAAGATATCAATGACAATTGACGAAAATAATTTTTTAATAATTAATTAATAATTTCTTTAACAAATTTTAATTATAATTAACTTGAATGACAGATAAATTCAACTAATTAATATATTTCATAATGAGACAGGGGAAGTAGTTGTGGCTGATGTGTATGAATTGCTATCTATCCACGTAATCCTCTTCCCATTCTGTCTGAATTAATGAGCCTTCTGTTTTTTCGGCTACGCTTATTGTGTACGCATGAATGCTAGCTGATATATCAGCTTTCAGTATACATTAACAACCTGTCAAATCACATGACCTTGTGTATTCGTGCTTCTACTATATATATTTAGTTAGTGTTTACTTCGATTTATTTTTAATTTATAATTAATTTTTAAATAAAAATTAGATTAAATATTAAATTATAAAAATTCTTTAAAATAAAAATTATTTATTTTTATATTTTTAATAAAAAAAAAATTAAAAATAAATTTTTTTATAATAAATCAATCAAAATTATTTATACAAAATTTATTTTTATGTTTTTTTTAAAATTTTAGTAAAGTCAATTTTTTAAATAATTAATATTTTTTTTTATTAAAAAATATTAATGATTAATTTATTAATTTTTATTAATGAGAAAGTTGAATCTAATACCTCTCATTTTAATTATAAAAAAAAATTTAAATAAAAAAAAAATTAACAAACAACCATTTAAAATGAATCTACTGAATGGTCCTTCACAAGAAGCGCCATACGCCCTAAATTGGTTGAAGACATGGACCTCTTGTCATGGAGGGACATATATACTATAGTGATTAAAAAAAAATGGAAAAATTCTGAATTGCCGTCCACCCTGTTCCTCCACTATATATGATTTGCCTGCCATAGATTTTGCACTAGGTCTCCCATTCATTATGCACACCTTTAAACTTATGTTTCTCTTGTCATGATATTTGTGGAGCAAATTTCAAACTGATACTTGGTATTTGAATTATAATTAAAAATTAAAAGATAATTAAAATTCTAGGTATTTGAATTATTAGAAATTAAATTTCTTTTATTTTATAAATAATTTATTTAGATGAAGTATTTGAATTAATAGAAATTAAATTTCCTTAAAAAAATAATATTACATCATTTGTAAACTTAATGCATAATTTTTAAACTTAAAAAATAATGTTCAAAAATATTTTTAAAAATACCACATATTTATAAATTTCTAAAAATAATATATGAGAAAGAGAGAGAGGGGAAGGAAGAGATAAAGAATTTCAAATTCTCAATTTTTTTTAAAGAATTTTAAATTTATTATTTTAAATTAATTAAAATATCATTTTTAAAATGAGTATATTTTAATTTTTTTTTTTAAATTCTCAATCCAAATAACTCATTTTATTTTCAAAAATTTGAATTATCTGTACAAATATTCAATAAGATACATGTAAAGCCGAAGAATGCAAATTTCAAACCTTATCATTTGTCTTAACTGGAAAGGCAGTAAAAAAGTAGGCATTGAAACAGCTGAGGTATATATATGGGCCCCAATTCCATGTTCCAATTTTGGGGCCCATTTCAAGAGTCCTTAATATACATCGTCACCTTCCACCACCCAACGTACACGCCAAGGACAACAGGGATGCTACCATATACGACGACGCTTCCTCTAAACACATCTTCTATTAATTCTATATTATTTTATGTATAAGTTCCACATTCCCCCTTTATTTCTGTTTAATCTTCACTTACTCACCTCCCACTAAGATTATTCTAGCTAGGTCACTACCAATAAGATAACAACAAGCCAAAGAAACAAATTAATGCGCTGAGAATAGATTTGACGTATAAATCCAAACCAAATCCCACTAATTACATTTATTAAATCATGATTAAGTGAACTACACGTATGTCACTTTCTTAGAAGTTAGAATGCTTCGTCTTGTCCTTTTGTAGTATTTTTACAAGAATTTTCATTTTTTTTTTATCTCTCACATTAATTGTTATATTGCACTTTTTATCGTATATTTTATCTGTACAAAAAAGGTTATATAAATGCAATTTCTATTCTATGATCATTATTATCTATAACGTACCATCTCTTCTACGTATCTAAATTCTATTAGCAGTACGGATAAAAAAATCTATTAGCAGGTGAGCAAAAAAAAAATCTATTAGCAGTCATATGACTCATATTGTGTCATAATTATTTCTTTTATTCGCCCTCAAGAAAAAAAAAATCTTTTATTCGCAGTAAATAAAAAACCCACTACACCTAAAGTAAGCGTTGAAATTAAAATTCTACCAAGACAAAAAATAAATAAAAAGATTTTGAAATTTTATCTCCCAATCGATTGACTTGGAAACAGTTGGAATATGTTCACTTTTAATTACTTTAGTGGTGAGGACATGCATAGACACGCTACTTTTAAAAAAAATTTAAGAGAGAAAAAAAAATTAGTTTCTTTATAAATTAAAATTATCTTTTTTTAAATAGTTAGTTAGTAAAACTCACACATTTTTAAATAAATTTATTTGAAAGGTTTTTCATTGATTAACTATTAAAAAAATAATTTTAATTTTAATTTTTTTCTTTTAAAAGTCCTTATGAAACATTGTGTTTCAACATTTCCTATTTACTTACAGTATATGACAATCATAAAACCTGTGGATGGATTAAATTTGAGAAGCAATGTTCAAATATGTACTGATTTTTTTTTTTGTTAGAAAAAGAAAAATAATTGCCATATTATAAATTTAAATCTTTATTTTTAAATTAAAAAAATACTTTTGTTTCTCTTAATGACACGTAATTAATTTTGTTATCATTATCGATTACTTTTTAAAATATATAAATCATTAATTACCTTTAATATATAAATGGACTATTTTGTCTCCCCTAATTTTATTTTTTACAACTTTTACTATACACTTAAACATCTCTATTTTTTGGTTTAGTGACCAATTTGGTTATGAAAGGATTGATTTTAACAAATAATCCTTATAGCTTTAACTTTGGTAATTAATCTCTTTAAACTTTTAATATGTGAAAAATTTTCCTCTTATACTTTCTATTTTGACAATTATTTTTTGGAAGCTATCAATATAAAAATATTTTATAGTTAAATATATTTGTCACATTACTTAATATAAATTGATTTATTGCACAAACTTTTCCTTATTACAATAGTTTTAAACAACAACCTATAATACCTTTAAATAACTCACGTGGATATTAAAATTTTATGACCTGGTTAAATATGAATTGAAATCACAACCTCCTATAATAACTGTCAATTAGGCAAAGCAAAATGATCAAATTTAAATTTAAAAAAAAAATCAAAAGTGTCCTACTCAACTGATTATTAATTAAGCTTCTACAAATATTGGCTCAATAGTATGAACCCAGTCATTGCGTAAATGGAAAATGATGGGAGGGCAAAGTTGGTGGCTAGTAGTTTCAGTACTTTATCCAAAACTTTTTAATGCAAACTTCAAACACGAAAAGATCCAATTACATTCAACTAGTTGTGTTTAAATAGATAAGGGAGTTTAAGACGTGCGAAGGTTCAAATCTGAAATGATGAAGCTAAATTTCGTCAATTGGAATCATAGCATGGTCTTAAATACTATGGACGAAAAGATAAGGGAGTCAAAGCTAGCTTACTCAAAAAGCCTTAACGATGGAATTGACAAAGATATATACATGCTTTAATTACAGCTTTCCGTTTCTTTGGTGAGGATTAGATCGAGCGACGTCGTTTTTTTCTAGCTAGTTAGTTTCACTTTGCCATCAACATTCATAGCCCATAGCCCTACATTAGTTTCCATTTCTAATTCAAAAAAATAAAAGGATAAACACGCGTGACAAACGTAACCTATCAGTTTTCAATTATTTTGGTATAAATGTAACGCAAACATCATGTACTTTAAGTGTTTTTTTCAATTACGCATACTTCTTTAATGATAACAACAAAAGGAGCTCACAGAGACTGATTATATTGCTCCAAATAAAGCCACCCTGAAAATGGATCCCATAGTTGCAAATTACTGGATATTATATTATATGTAAAGTGGGATTATACCCAAAACCTTGATGCCTTCATGTCAAACATCTTTCCTTTGATTTTAACTAAATGAATATAACCTGAGGTGTCCAAATCCATAGTTTAAACAAAGGGATTAGGCCATATATAATTTCAACTTTATTTTATATGTTTGTTAAATTGATGGTTCTTTTAATGGTACATAATAAAATAAACATATGGAATTTTACTAGCGCTGATGCGCTTAGGCATGGGCCATACTTATGTGACACAATATATATATAAAATTAATTCATCCAAATCAGAGGGCGCCATAAGTGTTGCAAGTTGCAACCCTAACTAATAAAGCTGTAGTAGATACCTACTGAAATATGAGTGGGAAAATGTTGGAATCTATTATCACATCATAAAAACTCGAACAAAATGGAATCAAGTGAAGAGTAGTCGTTTTGTTCCCGTCTCGGAGGAAAAAGGTTCATATATAGTATATATGGTTCGTTGTTTTGGCTTTGCTGAGCTTTTTTATTTAGTCTCAATAAAGATGTTCTCAGTTAAACACGTATGATTTGTTTATTACTTTGGCCAGAAACTAAAAGAAAATGCTCACATAATATTGTATATTAGTTAGATGAATAAAGTGGTATACAATGTATATGCACGAAGAAACTAAACATACGTGTATATATGCTCAGATGCATAAAATTAAATTATAAAGTTAAAGGAACCTCAAAAAAAGTTACATGCTTAATTATTCATGTTTCTTTGTCGTGAGCTGCTTTACAAAGGATGTCTTGAAAATATTATAGCTGCCTAATTACTACATTAAATCTGACCCGTAACTGTATTATTAGTGGGGAAATCTAATCGGTACACATGCCATGTACATAGTCGCAAATCATATTCATAATAATCACATTTATTATATTTGTAGTGAATGTCACTCGTTTATATGCAAATTTAATTCATCCAAAAATAGTTCCTCCAAACCAAATGAATTTTAGTCAAAATGATATTTTAACTAAGCACCTTTTAGAGATTTCGAAAACAGTTGTTCTTTGGAGAGCACAATACAAAGAAAGTTGTAAACTGTTTTATCCTTTTTATTTTCTTCATGATTGTCAGTCTTTAATTTTTATTTTGATTCTTAAAGCCTAAGTTCCAGAAAAATTATTTTAGAGGAAATTATCTACAATAAAAAGAAGTACTTGTAGAATTGAACTGTGAGACAAGACGACAAAAGAAAATGAAAGCTGCAAAACCACCAAATTAAAGACCTCAAAAGAGAAAGAAATTCAGTCAATAAGATCACCACTTTTAAAAAGGAAAATAAAAGCAAATAGTTAATTGTTTTGTTTGAGCAATGAGCGAAGTAAAAGTTGATTATAAGGTGCATTTGTCATTTTGGGGTTTGGCTTGTTTTGAAGAACACCACAGCACAAGTAGTTATAAAGAAGCCCGCAAGCTCGAGTGTGAGAAGTAAAGAACAATTGTTGATACTGATCCCCACTAATCCAAATATTGTGTTGAGTAATACTGTTATACTGCATTTGCATATGATGGCGACTCGCACACACACAATAATTAGAGAGTTTTCTATTGTGTAAAAACTAAAAACAGATATATGACCAGCATATATAGTATACAACACACCATCACTATGAATGGAAAAGATGAAAGCAAAACTGATTACAAAAAAAAAAAAAAAAAAAGCAGATAATGACTAGGGAAGAAAGGGAGTGCCATAAAATCGTGAAGCAAAGGGATCAACATCATGACTTTCCATATTAATTACAACTTTTTTGTATGAATATAAATATTATATACTAACCTAATAATCTTGTAACAAAAAAAAAAAATACTAATCCAATAATGTTTCAACAATTGTTTTAGAAAAAGATCTTACTGTTTAAAAGATCAAAATTTTAATAATCTATGAACACATTTTTTTAAAAAAAAATTATACCAACTACATAGAACAAATGTTAATTCTTTTTATATTACTTTGTATTCTATGTAAATTTTTGTCTAAACAATTTTACTTGTATGCAAAAGTATTTTGCCTTCAACTTTTGCAATCTTTAAAAACATGGTTTCTTGATGCAGGAACGGAACCACAATCACTGTCAATCCTTAACTTTGACGGCAAAGAGATAAAAGCTATGCAGAGTGTTATGGTTCACATTCCGTGTAGACCGGTCTATCATTCATTTGAACAAACCCCACACAATTATTTGATTTTCAATATATAGTATAGTCCTATTTATTAAAGCAGAAAATATCAGATTTCCACCAAAAACAGAAAAAAAAAAAAAAAAACTTGCATTCTCTATTTGCCGCACTATTATTTTAGCATCCAACTTAAAAAAAAAGTACTAACGACATTTTTAAGATGGAAGAGTTGTTCCTCTGTCATGTTTTATTTGAAACTTTATTGACTATCACAGTAAAAGCAAGCGTAGAATTCAATGATTGATTAATTGCATATAGAACATAGAAACATTGAAAGCCGTACACTTCAAGCTATTTGGATTATGTCTTGTCAGCGAGTAATTTTTTTTTTAATGAGTTCTTGTCAGCGAGTAGTATGTGTATAAAAAAGACATAAAAATAAAATTAATAAAGTCAATATCTATAATGATGAATCTAATTACAATTATGTCTTTCTCTAGTTCTTTCGTAATTTGATTGATCTAATTAACATGAAAAAGGATCCTCATTCCACTTCAAGTATTAAGCTTTTATGATTTCGGTTACTGGTATCGATCTAGTTAAATTTTAATCATTACAATACCTCTTAAGAGAATTAACTTCTCTGTTTTATTGATATATGGGTTTTTTTTTTTTTTTTTTCCATAATGGAACAAATGATCATTAACTCACCAACTAAAGTCTTAAACTTAAAATTGAATAATTTTTTTTAATCATGATATTAATAAAATAGTCTTCATACTTTAAATACATAATATGAATATATTTTTTTATATTTAAATTAATTAGGATTCGAACCAAATTGAATAGTTAACTTCACTGTAATTTTTTATTTTTGACTTGTTTAAATTACATTTCTTTTCATCTGTTCTTTCAAAAAAATTTCATGCTTAAAAATAATTATTAAGATTCTATGCAGTTTGCACTTTAAAAATAAAGTCCGACATCAAGTATTAGGATTAGTTCAAAATTAACTGTTTGAATTTAATGAAATAATTATGAATTTTGAAATTTATGTTTTAATGTAAATTTTGATATAAAAAAAAATACAAAGATATAAACTAATAATAAATATGATAAAATGCATGCTTCCTTAATAATAAATACGTTAAAATACATGACTTTATTCTCAATTTTACATAAATAAGGCTTTAATACAATTTGACACACAAAAAAAGAAGTTAATTACTAGGGATGTGATACCATTAGGAATAATTAATAGGTTGACCAAGGTGGCAGTAACTGTGTGATACAGTGAATCCCGTTACATTTTTTTATCTTCTTTTTTTTCCCCTCCAATTACAACATACTATCATTAAGAGATCTGTAACTGTTGTTTGCTTTTAAGTCTTAATCCTGAATCCTAGCCGCTTCATTCAACAAATTAATACGAGGTTGCTTCTGCACAGCGCACAGCTTCACCAGTGACATCCTCCTCCTCCTCCTCGTTGATAGAGAACCAAACATGGCATGATTGGACAAAAGAATTGGAATAAATTTTAGAGTTTGTGTAATTTTTCAATCATCCAAAATATTAATTCAACAATACTGTATTTGTGATTTAATCATACGTATGATTATGTGGTGTTATATTATGTGTATATAATTAAGAATCTCTCTATGGCTAAACAAGGTAGCTAGGTTGATCTCCATCATGCATGCTTGTTTGTTTGTGTGCCCAAAAATCCCAATCAGTTTGACAACATAAAACTGTTATTATTAATTAGCTTAATTACTAAATTGGGTGTAAAGAACATTGGGCATGCAATAAAAAAAATTGAATAACGTTAGTTATAAGCTGAGTGTGAAGAGCACTAAAGGTCTGTTGGTGGCATCCTGGCCCCGTCTATGATTCCAAAATTGACGAGGATCTAGCTAGCTAATGGGCATGTCGGCATTGACACATAGCTCTGTCTCTTTTTTCTAACTTGGAATGGCACACAAATCTAATCGATCATGTTATGTATGCAGCATTATTTTCTTGTTATTACTTTTCAGACTCCAATTGGTTGGATTTCAATTCCTGTAAGTGTTGTTACACAAAGATACTGATATATATTCTTGTTTGTTGCAGACTAAAAATCTCCTGATTCAAGAATAAGAGAATAATAAACAGAAACAACCGCAAGTCTTTGCTTCTATACCACTTGATCGACATTGTGAATAACTGCGGTAGGACATGTTGTCGTTTTTCTGGTCAACATCAAGAGACAGATTAAGAAATTGGAAAGCCAAAAAATAAATGTATGATATGTATTATTTTCAACAACAAATTTGGACAAAGATTTATACAGTTACTAAAAAGATAAAAAGAGAAAATTCTTTGATAAGATAAGTTATGTGATATTAAAAAAATAGTCATCTTTAATTTAAATATTTAACTTATATTATTCATATAACCTAATTTTGCAACTATTTTTTTTTCATCACATTGTTTATTTTATTCCAAATATTTTCTTTTTATCTCTTTCATGATTATATAAAATATTTCTTAGGTGTAAAGGATTATATAATTTTTTTTGTACAATATTATCAATTAGATAACCTTTTTTTTAAAAAAAATAAATTTAAGTCCTAAAGATATTTTTAAAAAATCAGAAAATTATCTTGTGTACTAAAATTAATCCCTTTGTAAACCACACGCATTTAATCCTTTCATTTGATGTACTTTTTTTAGTATACAATGACCATAACAATCGATATGATCTTGTGTATATTATTGAAATCCCACCACCAACACTAGAATGATTAAAGGTGACATGATGTATGGGCGGAGTGGAGAAAGTTACAGATTGGATGTATAAAAAGATTCAGTGGCACATTGAAGAAATTAACTTATAATGATAAATTAATTAAGAGCAAAAAATTCCTTGGTCAATATATCATGATCAACAATTGATCACAATACATGTTCTGAACTATATATAGTTTCCATTAATTTCCCTTCATGATAGATCTGAGGCTAAAAGAAAGAAAGAAAGAGCATCAGAAAAGTGCGCATTTCTGGGGTTTGGTTTAATTTTGAACCTAAGCCATGTAGCAACTGCATGCACTTCAGTTCCCACGCAAGCAAGCAGTTACGAGAAAAGAGAATATTATGAAAAAACGACACAATCAACCTCACTAATCGTAAATTGATATCCCACAAAGACAGTAGTACATAGCAAGTTGCGACTTGAGGGGGGATTTGTAATTATTACTATATGATCACGATAGACAAATTGTTAAAAAAAATGTGGCCCAGCCACTCAGGTGTAGTATTGGTGGACACTAGACACCACACCACAGTGGATGATGAGTATGATGTGGAAGCTGAGTGGATGATCAGTAGAACGTAGTGGTTAGAAATAACAAAAGATGAACATTCACATGTTTGCTCATGGGGAGACATAAATGAAAGCTCCATCCTTTAATTTCCCTCGTTTGGATCCTTTTATTCCTATTTCTTCGGATTGTCTACTGTCTACTCTTCACTTTTTCTTGTCATACATTATTTTTTACCATACTCACATTATACATTTTTTTTCTCTCCTCTTTTCCTTTTGATATATACTACGGAATACCCTTTGCGGTCACCTTTCTTATCCCAATACCCAAGCCAGACGGATATATTAATGTTGGAGGAAAAAACATCTAAATTTATGCAGAAGAATTTCATTCTAATTACTTGTTACACCAAAAACAACTTTTTATTTATAATTAGAATTTAGAAGACTGTTATTCAATGCTTAAATAACTATAGGCGATTTTTTTAATACTATAAATATTCAATAAACACTTCGCATATTTATTAATAAATCATTTATATTTATGAAATCTTCAAATAAAGACTTTAAGGTATGGTGGTCCAAAATAATTTTTTCTTGCTTAACTTTTTGTATTCTTCCAAGATACCTAAAAAGAATTCAAAAGTAATTCAGTGCAATATAGGGATGGCAATATGGACCCAGACCCTACGGGCACCCGTAAAAATACCCATACGCGGGTAGGGTAATTACCCGCATATTGGGGATGGGGATGGGGATGGGTCTTTACCCGCAAAATCTCATGGGGATGGGTGCGGGTATGGGTACTATAGTACCCACCCCGCCCCCGCCCCGCACCTTTTATAATTATAATAATTAATTTATATATATATATATAAAATTTAAATATCATTTAACCATAAAATATTTAAAAGATCATAACTCTTATAATTATAATAATTAATATATATATATATATATATATACACTTTAAATTCAAATTTAAATATCATTTAATCATAAAATATTTAAAAGATCCTAACCCTTATAATTATAATTATAATAATATATATATATATATAGGGTGTGACTCGTGCATTTTATGTGAAAATGAGAATAAACATTTTTGTTCGTTGGATTAAATTAGACAATAAGAATTAACACAATCTTTTAAAAATTAACATACACCTATTTTATTTGATCTCTCTTCATCCAAAATTTAAAAAAAAAAAAAAAAAAAAACTTCTCATTTCCCTCTTTAGTGCACCAAAATTAAATAATAATAATAATAAAATTCAAACTCACACCCTCATAAACCTTGTTTCATAGCCTCTCATAATCCTGTTTCATAAAAAGCATGCATATTGTGTATGCACCTTTAAATCTTTTTAACAAATCATGCATATAACAAAAATACAAAAATAAAGTAATAGGACACTTTTATTATTCAGAATATATTCTGAAAATCTTCAGCCTTTATTTAAGCTTCCAAGTCGGAACACACTAAAGAGTGATATTATGAAGATATATGAGCATGAAAAAGTGAATGTCATGAGACATTTAGAAAGCATTGGAAGTAGAATTGCTTTGACTACAGACATGTGGACAGCTAGCAATCAAAAGAAAGGATATATGGCCATCACTGGTCATTTCATTGATGATAATTGGGAAATGCAAAGTCGCATTTTAAGGTATAAATTTAATTATTATTTTTAAATTTCAATTACAAATGACATTTTGCATTGCATTGTTATTTAATTTATTATTTTGCATGATAGGTTTGTCTATGTACCATGTCCACATACTGCTTGAAGTTCTTTCTACGATGTTGTATCGAGTGCATTATGGAATGGAATATTGATTTGAAGTTGTCCACTATTACCTTAGATAATTGCAGTACTAATGACTCTCTTGTTGGATTTTTGTTAAATCAAATTGATTGTTCTTCTCTTATACTTGATGGTCAATTGTTTCACATGAGGTGTTGTGCACATATTCTGAATTTAGTTGCTCAAGATGGATTGAGTGTTCTTGGAGAGGGCATAGAGAAGGTTAGAAATAGTGTTGCATTTTGGACAGCTACACCTAAAAGAGAACAAACTTTTAAGGAAACCGCACGTCTCATAAAAGTTTCCATCACAAAGAAACTCATTCTTGATTGCAAAACTAGATGGAATTCTACTTATCGTATGCTTGTTATTGCATTGGCTTACAAAGATGTTTTTAATCGGTTGAAAACAAAAGAGCAATTATATACCTGTTTTCCTTCATTAGATGAGTGGGAAATTGCAAGAGAGATTTGTAGTAGGTTGGAAGTGTTTAATCGTGTAACTGAAATTTTTTTCGAACACTATATCCAACTACTAATATATTCTTCCCTTTGATATGTGAAATTAAGCTCTCTTTACATCAATGGAAAAATTGTCCAATTGTGGCTATTAGAACTATGGCTTCAAAAATGGTTATCAAATTTGAGAAATATTGGTTTGTTATTCATGGAATTATGGGGATTGCTATTGTCTTAGATCCAAGATACAAATTGAAGTTGTTGGAGTACTTTTTTCCTAAGCTTTATGGAAGTTCATCATCAATTGAAATTCAGAATATCAAGAAATTGTGTTATTCATTGTTTGACGACTATCAAGCTAAAACTAAAGGAACAATGGAATATTCAACTTCACATGCAAATGCTAGTAACTCAAGCTTTGATAGTTTCAATGTTACCAATTTCCTTAGTGATTATGATTCATTTGTGAATGAAACAATTGAGATACAAAAAAAGACTGAATTGGATCTCTACTTGGAAGAGAGTGTTTTGCCTAGGAGTGCTACTTTTGACATTCTTGGTTGGTGGAAAACAAATGGGATCAAGTATCCAATTATGCGAGAAAATTGCTAAGGATATTTTGGCAATTCCAATTTCAACTGTTGCATCGAGAATCCGCTTTTAGCACAGGTGGTAGATTGTTGAGTCCTCATCGTTCTAGGCTTCATGAGTTTACTTTGGAGGCACTTATGTGTGCACAAAGTTGGTTGAAACATAAGCAACAAGGTAATATTTTATTATTTTAATTATTCAATTAGAGTTTTAATTATTGTATTATATATGCTAATCTTGGTCTTCTTGTCATGTTGTAGTTTCTATTGGTATTAGTGGACCAAAACAATATATAGACTTAGGAGATACACGTTTGCAAAAATATGGAGAAGTCGATTCGAAGATGAGGTCAAAATATTATATTTATGTGTTTTATTTTTTTAATTTATAATATATAATTATAAACTAATTAGTTTAAATATATTATTTTTTTACAGGTTTTGGAGAGTACCATACCACTTTAATGTTCAAGTTTAATTAGAATTTTGGAAGTTTAATTCGAGTTTTTATTAAAATTAGAACAATTTGTAATCTTTATGTTGGATAATTATTTTCGTAATGTTATTTATTTATGACTTGTATTTGGATGGATCAATGTTTGTCAATTTTTAATATTATATATGAATGTTTTTAATGATTTTTAATCTTATATATAAGTAAAGTGCGGGTTGCGGGTGCGGGTATGGGTATATAGGTACCCAGAGGGTATGGGGATGGGGATCAAAGTTTCTACCCGCACGGGGATGGGGCTGGGGATGGGTACTTTTTTTAAACGCGGGTATGGGGACGGGTATTATACTACCCTACCCATACCCTACCCATTGCCATCCCTAGTGCAATACCTTAAACTCATCTAAAAATTACTTTTTTTATTATGAATTAGTTTGTTTAAATTTATTTTATTTTTTAATAAAACAAACAATTATATATTTGTATAGTATGTTTTCCTAGATTATTTCCGTTTAAAATAAATAAATTTTTATTTATTTAAAGAAACAAATTCTATCATAATGAAATAATTAATTATATAATAATTACTTATTTTATAAATACTTAAATACTTATTTTAGTTAAACAAATTGGCCATATAATGGCCTATATAATAGTCATTTGTGAAGTTGAAATTATTCCAAAGATCGATTACAATTAATTTTTGTTTTCCCCAATCATACTATCGCTCAGTCCTTCCAACCTCAAAACAATATATAGTGCTTTGTATGGTCCTAATTATAACGTATGATCTATATTGTAAAACAGTTTAGAAAAAACTGATAGTCTTTTATAACGTATTTTAAAATTAGATGATCATATTAAGTTTGTGGTCTTATAATTACAGAAGTATGCTTTGATGCATTCCAGAGAGCCCAGTAAATGAGAGTGAGTGATTTTAGATGTAATTGTAAAATATATATACATAATTCGACAGGTATCGTCTCGGTTGAAATCAATATGCTAGCTTCATCTAAAATTCAGGAACTAGTTCAATCCTTCCTGGGTTTACCGTGCTTGCCAAATTTCAGTGAAGATAAAAATTTAAGGCATACAATTTTTTTATAACCTCAAGCATAGATGAAGACAAATATAGACAACTGCAATTTGCAAACCGGTGATCTCCCAGACGGATCAGTGTAGAACCAAGCAACTAATCCCAATCTATAGGATCAAATCTATTAAATAGTAGAAAAACAAAAAAGGACGAGTCTTTTTTTTTTTTTGAACGGCAAAAAAGATATGTATTATTTTAAGGCACCAGAGGTACCAGTAGTATACAAAGGTTATGTTCAGTCGACAGCCTCATAGCCCAGGCTGTAGGATGAACATAATAAGAGACAAACAGAACAAAAAGTGTCTCCAGTCTATCTAGCCATAAGTAGTTGCTCAAAACACCCGACACTATTCCTCACATCAGTACGCCCCCTCCTTAAACCATCATTAATATCAATAATGCAGTAATTCTGTAACAGATACCCCTACTAAAAAGACAATTATCACTATGTACTTACATTTATATACCCTACCATTTCAAAAACAAAC
Organism: Amphicarpaea edgeworthii; assembly: GCA_014843725.1. Lineage (NCBI taxonomy): Eukaryota > Viridiplantae > Streptophyta > Magnoliopsida > Fabales > Fabaceae > Amphicarpaea > Amphicarpaea edgeworthii. Next base: position 22,681,772 of record CM026324.1, on the reverse strand, counting down.
ATCAATCTTTCCTAATTACCAGTTGAAAGTTGAAACCCTGAACATGAAGGCTGTTAAATTTAATGAGTGGTAGTTAGAAAGTGAGAAGAGAAGCTAGTTCATCGAGCTATATAGAAATAACAAAAAAGTCATCACATTGAACATAAAGACCACGTGAACTGTAACGGGTCCACTCTCATAAAACTCATCATGAAACCTAACACACCGAGCTATATCTGATGCAATGCCATATCCACAAAAATAAAGCTCACTCTGTTAGTGAATAATGATAAAGCCACAAAGCAAGGAGCCAGCAACTATGAACTATGGGGAATTGGGGAATAACACTTACAAACTTTGTTTAGGGTGAAGGACAAAAGCATAATTTAATTATTTAAATAAATGAGTGAGCTTGTCCTCCCATACCTCCCAAATTAGAGAAGGGAAACTGGGCATTGGATGGAAGGAGATGGAATAGAGTTCACCCAGCCTGTTCCATCTTTTTCAAGAATTTAAACAATGACAATTGATGAGACTCTACTACATTCCCCTGCATTCCATTCCTGTTTCTACCAATTGAAACATAGCCCAAGAGAATAAGATGCTGAGAAAAATTCAAGAATAGCCACTATAAAAAACTGTTCCCTACAGGTTTCACCATAAAATATGTTGCTAAAATATATTAATTGTGCAACTTCCTCACCATAAATGCTATTAAAACTATTCCATACTTGAGGTTGTCTTCTAGTTTTTCTCGCAGTATTTGGAAGCAGTCCAAATCAATATCTAAAAGTGAATGCTATCAAAATGAACTATTTCATATCCTGCATAATACGCATTTGCCTTATGTAAAACCTTAGCAAATACAACAAATAAACATCCCAAAGAAATCAATCTATCAAACTCCTATAGAGGGTTGAATACAATATGACATAGACATAATAAAAGCAGAAGGCCAACAAATGAGGAAAAGGTTGTAATATTGGTGTTATACTTCCTCACTCATAAAATCATCAACTTCCAGTCTGGGAGTTTGTTAGATGAATACAAACCAAAGGGAAAGACAATTCTTCCTTCTTGTTGGATACAAATATAGTTTACAGAGTGTTCATCATTTCCCCCTGGAATTAAGAAGGGAAAATTTGTAAGAGAATTACTTTGCTTAAAATAAAATCACGAGAAAGATAAAAGTAGAATTTTGATTTCACTCAAATGGTTATCATGAGAAATATAAAAGTACAATTTCATTTCACTTACGTGCTCATCATTAAAGTTATGTTGTCTCCTTTAAGAAGGATCCGCCCTAATAAAAATAAAATCCTTCAGAAAAATGCATAAGTGGCAAACACAAATAGAACAAAATTTGAGAAACTGTAGCATACCTAATGTCTTTCTGCTCTTCTTCTTGATGTTCACTTCTTCAGCATCATCAAGAACCAAATTCATGTATTCATCAAAACCCTATTTGATAAAATCACATTATCCTTAAACTATCAGCTCAAATGATCAATATTCTTAACAAAGGTATGTTGTATACAACAACTACCACCATTCATCCCCCACCGCCCCTCCCCAAGAACCGAAAGTTCACAGAATATCCTGAAGTCGATAAATTTTATACCACAATGTTTTATGAGTTCATGTCAGAATGTATGAGGAAAATCCACAATTTTTGGACAATATGGAATAAATAGTGGTGGGTAATTTTAAGTGTATGACTAGAAAACATTTGTGAGAAATTATTTAAAGAAACAACAAAACACCACAGTTAAACTAAATTCTCTCACAATCCAATACAATGATAATCACAGCACACACATGTATTCACACAAATTCAAAAAAATCTATCTCCACGCATTGATATTTTGATTTTTGAAGTCGACAAAACACAATTTTGATGAACACCCATGTAACCAACAAGCATAAAAAAAAAAAAAAGACTCACAATGATTCGACCTTCAATCCTCAAATCCTTTTGTTCGAATAGCCAAATCTGAATGCGCGCTTTCTGCGTAATTTAAAAATAGGGTAAGAAAACCTAGATGCGAATAAGGGGGATTAGGGGGAAAAGCCCAGAGGGAATTAACAAACAGAATGATAGTGAGTGAGGACTTACGCTCTGAAGAAACCTGAAAATCAAGTTCTGACAAAACCATGAAAGGAATTAGGTTAGGTTACGGTTTCAGCAAAAAAAAAAAAAAAAATCGAAAGCAAAAGAGAAAGTGAGAATCATACAATGGGCTGAGTCATAACCCTCTGAACTTTGGTGCTCGCCATAACTGCTAAGATTTACGAAAGATCGGAAGAAGATGGTCGGAGAAGCGAGACCGAGAGCTACGCGGCTAAACCCCAAAGACTGAACGATTGTAATTTCCACCACCAGGGTTTTAAAAACTAAAGAGTACTGATTTTTATAATATTATTATTATTATATTATATTACATTATACTATTGTATTATAGATTTTGTATATATTGCCAGAAAGTTTTTCTAATGTATTTCTTAATATTTTAAAACTATATATTTATATAATTATATATTAATAAAAATTAAAAAATAGCATGTATGTGTTGAATGGTTTTTGGCTTTCAATTTTTTAGTTTTACTCTTTTTTTTTTAAAGTATATATATGATAAATAAGTAAATTTTGCAACGGTTGTTTAGGATCAAGTCTATAAACCTTTAAAGAAGAGAGGTTTTCTTAAGTTAAATGAAACTACATTTTTAAAGCTATGTTGGGAAATGAAGTATCTAGACTTCTTAGGAGTTCAATTGTTGCATGGTCGATTTATTTGTAATGGCCACTTAATTATTACATATAGGTACTCCTCTATCTCGACCTCTGTGAAGAAATACCAATTCCTGGCTTGACCCTTAGTGTTTTAACCTCCCTATCTCGGATTTGCTTCAACTGCCACAACACATTAGTATACACCTTCGGGTTACAGTTCGTGATTTTGTGGTTAATGGAGCTGGCATATCCCTGAATCATTGTTAAGTAGGCTCCTACTTTATCTCGCATTGCTCCGCCTTATGATGGATATTTAGAACCTGATCAACCAATTTGGCAGCCATTCTCTATTAGAACCTTAACTTTTAAGGAGATCTTTCATTTTGTGCATCCCCTTAACCAGCAACCAATTTGAACAACGGACTTATGGTCTAGCCACACCCCTTTAGAGCCTTTGTTCTTTAGTGCATTGATAATCGTTTTATAGATATAGTTCTTTGAGAATAATTCGTAGCGATTATCTTCTTTTTCCTTATTGATAGCTTTATTTGAACTCATTTGTTCAGTATTTTTATAATCTTATAGTTTACTAACATTAGATAGTTAGTCTTTAGGAATTAGGCAAAAATTTCATGTTTTGCAGGTGAATTTCTTCATTTTGAGCTAGATTATAGATTTGGCCATTTTGGTGAGCTCGCTTAACGCGATTCTGTGCTTAGCGAGAGAATCTAGATGAAATTAAGGAGTGTGTGGAGATTTGGCGCTAAGCCTAGATTGGTGCTAAGCCTGAAGACTTGGAGCAAATGTTGAAGATTGAAGAGTCACTTAGCCAAATTTAAGGCTTAGTGAAATTATTGGACAGAGAAGAAAATTCGCTAAGCGCGATTTCGCGCTAAACGTGATCATATTTGTTCGCTAAACGTGAGATGAAGCTTAATGAGAAAACAATTATGCAAACGAGACAAACACAAGATACATTGCTTCAAGGAAGAGGGTCCCAAGTAGGTCAAGGATTTTATTAGAACATCAGCTTAGGGATTGGCGTTGTCACTGTTCCATTTGCTTCATTTTCATTTTTTTTCTTCTTCTTCCTCTTTACCCATGTACCCACTCTCCATGGCTCCTTCCTCCACCTTCATGTATAGCCAAACTCCTCTAGTTGGGGTTTGAGGAAGCCATTTGAATCTCATGTAAACATCTTCTGAGTTTTATACAAGTTTGAATTTTGAATTTATTGTTTTATCTTCTTCTCTTAATGCTTTCTTGGGTGTGGCTTACCTTTGATTGATGTTTGGGTGTATTAATTGCTAGGAAGATTTGTTATACCTAGAAATGAAGATAGTAACTAATGATGCTTATGCTTAGGAATAGGATAAGAGTCATTAGCCATTTTTCTAATCTCTGAGCTCCATGCAAGTAGCTTCATCAATTGAAAAGATTGGTGAGTTGATGAAGCAACTTAGGCTCTTTCCATCTAAGGAATTAGGGTTAGAGTAATTGGGTAAATTTATGGTAAATTCATGAATTCATCTTGTATAATTACTTGGTTTGTTTATATAGGAGGATGAATGGGTGGATTCCAACCCCAACTACTTCACATCATTGAATCGACATTTTTGTATACCAAGTGTTTGTTCTATGTTCTGAACCAATTCTCATTGCTTACATTTAGTTTTAATTGCATTTTATTGCTATTCAAGTAATTTTTACACATTATCCGTTTAGTAAGTACATCTTGCTTAATTAAATACGTTACGTGAGTCTCTGTGTTCGATACTTGGTTTCTTACCATTTTATTTACTTGAACGATTTTTGGTAAGCTTGTCGAAAAGCTATCATGCATCATCTATAAGAGACTTCCTACTAAAGATTTACTCCAATTAAAGGGTTGTATCGGTGTCTCCATCTGCAGTAATTGTGGTGTTACTAGAGAAACACTTGAGTACTTATTCTTGCATTATAATTACACTTCCAAGAATTGGCTTCATATTACTTTTTCATTACAACTTGACCTCAATTCCTTGCTTTCGATTCTAAATGTACTTCAGTCCTATTACAAAGGTCAGCTTCAGGATTTTCTCCAATCTGCAATTCTCCATTCATTTTGAACTATATGGCATGCCAGAAATCACCTTTGCTTTCTCAAAGTGAGTATTAAGTTTGAATATGTTACCTCGTTAATCAGAATTGGTAATGTGCTCTTAGCTCAAACTTCATCCAATTACTCCGTGAACTCTATCCTTCTACAATCTTTTGGGATCTCCCCTCATCTTCCGAGGGCTCCTAAGATTAGACATGTCCTTTGGCATCCCCCACAGTTGGCTTTTACAAATGCAATACTGACGACGCTATTCGTGGTAGCCTCGGGTTGGTGGGGAGAGGAATATTTTGGAATCATCTTGGTTCCTTTATTGGTAGCTTTGTAGTGTTTTTGAGTACCCAAAGTACATTATATGCTAAATTATATGTAACTCTTTGTGCGATTGAATAAATCTATGCTCGTAGTTGGTTTAATCTCTGGATTGAATGTGACTCTCAATTGTTGGTGAATGTCTTTTCTAGACCGGAGTTTATTCCCTGGTGTCTTTATGAGATTCAACTCTAGTAGAATGCATATAGTCATCATCCATATATTTCGAGAAGGCAATCAATGTGCTGACACAATTGCTAATTTTGAAGTAGATTCTAGAATTGATTTTGTTTGGTGGGATAACCCCCTAGTTTTCTTTCAGCTAATTTTGCCCATGATTTCTATGGGTTCCAAACTTTCGATTTTGTTAAACTTGATTGGATTTTAGTCTAGTCTCTCAATAACAATTGTCATTTCTTTTATCTATTTATATTACATAGTCTAACTCTGATAATAGGGTGGTTGTAAGGGTGCCAACATTGTTGGGATATCCTCAACTTCTCTTGAGATAGTTTAGGTCTAAATTTTATTAAAAAAATATATATATTATAATTGTAACTATTTTTTATTTTTTTTGGCTAGACAATGATAAAATATACAAATATATAATAACGACCCATCCAGCGGCATAAAGCCTTGATCCATAAATACATACGAGCATAAAACTGAGATTATCTAGATAAAAAGTGATATGAGTGATTGAAATATCATAACCCAGAAGTTTTCCTTCTTAATTAATAATTACCTGCCTGGTGACGAAGTCTAGGAGTAGGTGGTCGAAGTTTTCTTACAAGAACCGCCATAACTTGTCTTCTTCTTTTTGATAACTAGTGTAAGGGCCGTGCTATGCACGGCTCCTTTATTAAGGTTTTATAAATTTTATATCTTTAAAAAAAAAAATGTAGAATTATAATTTTATATATTATATTTTAAATATTTATAAAGAATAGTCTTATTTAATGATAATTAATTTCATATAAGTTCTTAAATGGTGTATTATATAACAATTTTTTTATTTCAATTGTAACTTGCTCTATTTAATTTAAAATATACTTGGTTTACATTTTTTTTATTCACTTTAATCAATTGTTTTTATAAATTAAGAAATTTTAGTCTTTATTTATTATTAACTTTTTTTATACTAAAAATCTTAAATTTATATTTTTTACACATATTTTTTTTATTAATTAATTAATTAAAATATTAAATTTAACTCCAATTAAAAATTATTATTTTTTTACTTAATCTAGATGAAAAAAAATCAAACTAATATATATATATATCAAAGTCATATATTACTTGGTAATTAGTTGTTGCGTTTGAAAATTTTAAATTTTTAAAAACTTTGTTATTCTTTAAAATATGCATTCTAAATAACACAATATATAATAAATGAGAATAAAAGGTAGTATTAGAAAATACTTCATGATTATCTACAAACATAAAACAAATAAGAAATTATCAACCATAAAATAAACCTAGGATGGTATTCTTGATTGTAAGTGCATAAATAGACACTGTTCTAATCTATAAATTTTGGGGTGATAAAAAGACTAGCCGCAGAACATGTGAGAGTAGAATCTATTTAACTTTATGGTCAAGCTTTGTTTATATAAGAGGTTTGGAGATAAAGATATTATCTTTATCTTTAATAAAGATATTGTCTTTATTATACATAAAACAACAAATTAATCTTAAAGATAAAGATAATATCTTTATCTTTTTACAATTATCCTATAAGACTATTCTCTTAATTATTTTCATGATATTATCTCTTGGGTAAAGGACGGTTAAGATCTGGTTCGGCAATAAGTAAATTAGCAACCGTCCGATCGGATCCCCTCAGCCTTAAACGCGTAGTGCGAAAAAGTTAAGGTTAGTCTTGTTCAAGTGGTTGGTCTTTACTTCTTTGTCTTTAGCGTTTGTTTGAATAATGGTCGTCTCATTGACAAAATGATCAAACGGTACACAGTTCCTCAACCCTAAGCGCATAGCGCAAAGAGACTAAGTTTATTCTTTTGAGAGACTTTGAGGCAATTAGCTTTTGGTAGATTGATAATTGTCTAGTTGGTGAAAATGATTGAACAGTACATAGCTCCTCTAGCCTTGAGTGAGAAGCACGAAGAGGCTAAGTTTTGTTCTATTGAGGCGATCGACCTTTCTTTCTTTGTCTATGATGTATAATTGATTGACGGTCGTCTAATCGATGAGACGATCGGATGGTACACAACTCCTTTAGCCTTGAGCGCGAAGCATGAAGAGGCTAAGTTTATTCCTTTGAGGTGATCGGCCTTTGGTAGATTGACGATCGTCTGATCGGCAGAAATGATCGAACGGTACACAGCTCCTCTATCCTTAAATGTGAAGTGCAAAGAGGCTAGATTTACTTGCCTTTAGCCAGTTGACTTCAATCCCGCGTTCACTTGTTGTTAATGTTTAGTCAGTTGGCCGTCCCATGATTGGTTTTCTACTGAGTGAGACATTCATGTATCGTTTTAGCTTCCTCAATGAGTTTCTTTACATATTTTGTGGTGCCACGTGTCGCATGTTGGTTGGTCTTTCCATTTTGTGGGTTTCGAGAGTGAGCATATTTTAAATGCAAGGTCCAAGTCAGTATTCTGGTGGTATCCTAGTCATTTATGTACCGAGTCAAATCTGGTGATATCCGAGTAGTCACTATATCAAGTCAAATCTGGTAGTATCCGAGTCGAATCTAATAGAATCCGAGTCATATCTGATTTATTTTCAAGTCAAATTTGATTTTACTAAGTCAAATCTGGTAGTATTCGAGTCGATATACATAGATCGTATTTTCCTTAGTAAAACCGTATTTTTTCGAGTCGAATCTGGTGATATCTAAGTTGGATACTAATAGTATCTGAGTTGAATTTGGTGGTATCTGAGTCGTCTCTGATTACTTACATTTTATTGTGTGTTTACAGTTTTAGGCATTTAATGTAATTAAGCATTTGGCGAAGGTAAACTTGATGAAAAGCAAATGATATATGATGAATGCGTGCAAAAATAGAACCTATGTACAGGGCCGACCCCCTTTACTTTATGAATGAACTAAGGATGCAAATACCTAGAAAATGGCTACATAAAGTGTTTTAGAACTTAATTGTAGTAGACTCGAAGATTTTCGGAGTCCCATGAATTCTTTGAGAATGGCTGGAAGTCTCCCTGAAGTTCAGTCGAGGTCTCCTCACTATGTTTCATTGTTTTCAACTATTGTTTCAGGGCCTTTTATTTTGCTTCGACCTCGTCGGCTCTCCTCTTGACATCTTATGTTGCTTGCTTCAAGTGTCATGTCGTCCCATGAGCTCTTGTAGGGTGAAGGGGGTGTTTTCCCTCGCTCCTTTCAGGGAGTATGATTTGGGCTTGAGCTCTTCATTCTCCTTAATTTTCAAATATGTGGTGTAAGTATCGAAGTTTATTGAGCCCCACGGTGGATGTCAATGTTCTGGTCTAGAAATTATAAGGTGATAGAAAGACTAGTAGAGCATGTAAGGATGTAATCTACTTGACTTTATGGTCAAGCCTTGTTTATATAAGAGGTTTGAAGATAAATATATTATTTTTATCTTTAATAAAGAGATAAAGATATTGTCTTTATTATACATAAAAACAACAAATTAATCTTTATGATATTATCTTTATCTTTATCTTTTTTACAATTATCCTATAAGACTATTCTCTTAATTATCTTCATGATATTATCTCTTAGGTAGAGGGTGGTTAGGATATCGTTTGACAATAAGTAGATCAGCAACCGTATGATTGGCAAAATAATTAGATGGTACACAGCCCTTCAACCTTAAGCGTGTACTTCAAAGAGGCTAAATTTATTTCTTTGAGACTTTAAGACAATTGACTTTTGATAGATTGATAATCGTCTAGTTAATGAAAATAATTGAACCTACTTTTTCATAATATAAGAAAATAAGTAACACATGTTGATTATTGTATTTTTTTTTTTGTAAATATGTATAATATAAAATGAAAAGATAAAGTAAATAATATATAAGTATTATAAAATGTTGCATGTAAATATGTATATTATAAATTATAAGTATAAATAAATAAATAGAATAATAAAAAAATAACAATTTCTACGTATATAAAATAAATAAGAAATTATCAATCATTAAATAAGTATAAAAAGTTTGGGATGATATTGTAAGTGAATAGATAAATACCTTTCATAATGTAAGAAAATAAATAAAACATATGTTGAAGATTGTAAAAAATATTTTTCTTAAAAATAAAAAAATAAAAAAATGGGAGAAAAATGTAGGTAAAAAAAGGTGAAACGGATTAATTTAATAAAAGTTACGTGAGAAAGTAGTTAAATTGTCATATGTCCTGTTATATTACCTAAAAATTTGACAACTGTCCTGAAATAAAAACTTTAAATATACTATCCATATAGATAGATTGATAGATTAAATTTGAATAAAACTTTATTATAAATTAAACTTCGTAATATAAATATTATTCAACCCAAAAAATTATGTATGAAATTATTTAAAATTATTTTATATGATTTATAATTAAAATAATTTTGTAGAATTTTTAAATAAATATTTTTTTGTTTAGTCTCAAGGATGATATTGTGTTAAATATAGAAAAAAAATAGATTGTTTTTTTTTACCAATAATAATCATAAGTATGTTTTTGTTTAGTCTTAAGGGTCATATTAATTAATTAAATTTAAATTAATGTTTATTTTAAAATTTTCAATTTCATAATATAACTATTATACTCATAAAATTAAAATAAAAGTGTAAATATAAAAAGAAACATAAAAAGAAAAAAAGAAAAAATTAAAACATGTAAAAAAAAGAAAGAGAAGAGACCTAAAAAAAAAAAAGATATGGAAGAAAAGAAAGAGAAGAGAAAACAAAAAAATAAATAAATAAAAGAAAGGTAAAGACGAATAAAAGAAACAAAAGAGAAATTAAAAAAAAAAAAAAAAAAAAGGAAACAGGAAGAGGAGTGAAATTGGGAATGCTGAGAGACAGAAAAGTCATAAACTTTATAGGTGGTAAAGCCAAAATCTAACAAGTGCCAAATAAAATAGAAGATAGATAAATATATTTAATAATTAATTTTCATATAAATATTAAAATACAATATATTAAATAATTAAATTTAAATTAATTTTTAGTTTATAAAATTCAACTTCATAACATACTTATTATTCTCATAAAAATAAAAAAATGTAAAAATATATTAAAAAAATAAAAATAATATATATATATATATATATATATATATATATATAAAATGAGACGTTTTAAACAAAAATAAATATACTGAAAAAAAAAAAGGTAGAAACAGGAGGAAGAAAGAAAAAAAAGAAAAAAACATAAAGATGAAAGGAGGGTTGGAAACTTACATAGGACATAGATAAAAGCTAGATAATAGTGAATTTGTTTAAATTTATTTAGTGAAATAATTATTTGTTTTTAAAAAATAAATAATTATTTATATTTTTAGTATATTTTTTTAAATTATTTTTATTTAAAATATTTTTTACTTATTTAAAAAAATAAATTTACTTATAAAATAATTAATTATCTAACAATTATGCAAACTTACCCTAACTTCAACTTCAATAAGATGATGCCTTACACATTACACTCTACAGTGAGTAGCCAGCCCTACGTGTGTACTTTAAATATTTTGACTTTTCTACATTGTTATGTGTTCACTAGCTATATTTTCCCTTCACCAAAGGAATACTTTTAAATTACTAAATAGATAGTCTGCATATAAACTATTAAAATGTATAAATTAAATTAAATATATAATATATATATATATAACATGTATTGTTTTTGTTATAAAGAGAATACTTTTTTTACAGAGTTAAAGCATCTCATATTAAAAATGCAAAATACCCTTAAAAATACATTTCAATTTCAATTAATATATAGATAAGTTATATAAGTCAATGTGCATAAAAGCATCTCATATTAATCAAACGTTATTTTGGGGGAAAGAGTTTGAAAGGAAAAACATTGAGCAATGACCATGAAGGGCATGAATTCACGTTACAGTAATAAAAGAAAATAAGGTTGAAAATATATTCAGCCGAAAAATACTTGTCAAACTTGTCTGCGATATAAAATTATTAAATGATTTAATTGTTCCTATATTTTTCATTTGAATTATGTTTTTTTTTTTAGGGAATTTGAATTATGTATTATGTATGTATATAAAGAACAATTTGGTTGTATAGCTTTTAAATTTTCTTTTATAAAGTATAACTAAATAATTATATATATTCTCATGTTATTTATTTGTTGGTAATGATGTAATAAATTTTCGTGAGTTAATGATTTTAATTAAACAAAATCATGAGACATGAGTCTCCAACAAAATTAAACTCTATTTAAAGAGAGTACGGGGAGTTCATACCAACAAAAAAAAAAGGAGTAAGAGTAGGGAATTGACAACAATCTATTGTTGGCAAGATTGAAACTTGAAAGTACTAGCTAATACGATGGCTAAGTGCTTCTCTAGATATTTCTTCCCAGATATCAAACCATAATTTTCCTAATAGAAGAAGTCAAATCATCTTTTTTTTCTTTTTCTAATGAATGATGATTTAAGGTTACAAATTTATGGTTTACAATTTCAAAGGTTAAAGTAGTAATTTAGTTCAATATATTAAAAAAATAGAAACTTAGAAAATAAAAATAAAATAAAAGTTTAAGACATAATTCGTTACAAAATAAAAATAAAAGTAAAATAAATCATAATCAGTTAAATAGAGGAAATTAATTATCATCACCTTCATCTAGATGGTTTAACATTTTAATTTTAAAATTATAATTTTTATCATGTTTTCTAATTTTGCTTTTATTTTTTAGTATGTTTAATTCAATTACTACTTTAACGTTTAAAATCAATTAAAAATCATAAATTTGTAATCATAAACTATAACTCCTCAAATCCATGGAAGAAAAGAAATTATTTAACTTCTCTTATTAGGAGAAAATGGATAGATTGACATCTCTCACTTTGTAGGAACACACAAAAATATTATCTCAAAAACTTTGAGAAAATAATTTCATTTGACGTCGGAGAAAATGGTTCGAATAATGTCTCGTTAAACATTAACAAAAACCCACCCACTTTGATAATATCTTTTAAAATAACATGATTTAAAAAAATACTGTTGGGTCAAAAAGCGAAAGAAACTCCTACTTAATCTAAGTTCTTCTTCCAACTACATTTACATGCATGTAATTTAAGCTGATTAAGATTACGTTTGGAAACATTAATTCAAAAGTACTAAATTAATTTATTTATAAATTAAAATTATCTTTTTTAATAGTCATATGAAAATTCTTTCAAGTAACTTTATATAAAAGATGTGAGACTTTTATAAATTAGTTATTGAAATATAAATTAGTTATTAAAAAATAATTTTAACTTATAAAAAAAAAAATTCATATTTTTTTCTATTAAAAATTATTCTAAAATAATGTATCCAAAAGTTACTAAGTCCCCAGCCTACACTCAATTTGCAATCTTTCTAAAACTTACTTTATTTTCAATTTAAGTTTATGACCAGTCACTTTGCGGAGTGTAGTATTTTTTTTTTGTTGAATTTGCGGAGTGTAGTATACGGTGTATGGAATTGAGTGTAGAATTGTAGAATATGTTGAATATAATGAAAAAAAAAATGTCAAGAAGACATTCTCGTACATATTTTTTTTAACACGTTTGTTTTCATGGGTTAAAAATAATAAAATTTTTTGAATTTTATATCATATTTAATTATTATTTTTATGATTTTATAGTTTTTTTAAAATAATTAATCAGAGAGTGTGTGTTAAAATACTAAGTGGTTTTCTATAAATTTTCACATATTTAGTTTTATGTTAAATAATCAACAATAAGTTCAAATCTGATTTCGAGTTAAAATAACTTTAAATAAATTCTAATAATTGATGTTCAAATATAAATTACATTATTTTAAAAGTAATTTAACCAAAAAAAATTATATAAAATTAATTTCATTTAAAAATAATTTTGCTGACATACGCAAATACACACTAAGAAAAAATATTTCCAACTTTGATTTCGTATTAAGAAAATGATTTTAAGTCTAAAATTAAATTTGAATTGAAACAATTTTTTTTAGTAACTATTATGTTAAATAAAAAAATATTAGATTTACTGTTAACTTATTTTTAGAAGAAGAATATTTTAAATATAAATTATGTGACTTGAAAATCGAATGAATTTTATTTAAAAATAGTTTGCAAAACCTATCTAAACACTCAAGTAGTTTTACTTGTTCTCGTTTGGTTGTCTGGTCACACTGTCTAGAAGGATGAAGTCTTGAGTAACAGAAACAGCACAACATATCTTCACCAAGAAAATATGAATTTTGGCTTTCCGCGAAATTTCCTCATACTGTCATATAGATACAGACTACATGACTTGTAGCCATGTTTTGACTTTTGTGCTGAACATTACATATCAAATGAATAACTTTTATTCTTATAATGAGTAAATAATATGTATATTGAAATTTAAAGTATAAAAAATATCACTCATGAGCTTAATTAATCATAACAAGCGAATTTTTTGGGAAGAACTCGAAGAGTACCTATCAGCTCTATGGTTTATTAATTTTTGCAGGGTAATCTCTGACTAACTATTTTGAGTTGGTTATTTTCTTCTAATTGTATATTTTTTCATTTATCCAAATATAAGATCTTCTTATACAATTTCACTTTGATCAATGATTTATTGATTTTCGAAAGAAGGGTTTGAAGTAATATTTTTTGAACAATGTTATTTTTGATGAAGAAATTTTCACGAATTAATCATAAATTGGGATTCAATATTTTTTATAAATAAAAAATTATAAAGCAAATTACAACAACATCATTTATATAATTACACAAACACTATATTTTTTAAATAACTACCATTGTCTCTTCTAAGAGGTGTTTGTGTAATGATTTTAATTTTAAATGAGTATTAGTGCATAAAAAAATAAATTATATATAATTTGATAAGTGCAATTTTAATTTACTTAAAATTAATTAAAAAAATATTATATCATTTCATTCATCATAAGATCTTCGACACAATGAAAAATAGACTAATAAAAATATGGAGATTAATATGAAATTTAGATGCTCTCTGGACAAATGGACCATTTGATTTGCTTGTTTTCTGATAAAATAGACAGTGACGTTTGGAAGTGAAGAAAGTAATTGTCTACAAAAGCTGAAATAGTAACCGAATTTAGTTAGTTAATAACTTCTTCTTTTTTTCATGTACACACTTCTTCTATGATAGGTCAACTTTGAATAAACAAAAATATTTTTAAAAAAATACTGGTTTTGTTTAAGTGGTTAATGTTAATATATTATGGTGTAAAATATTTTATATGGTTAATAAATCACAATTTACTGTTTAATAATTTTTAAAGTGATTTTATAAAAATCAATTTATTATTTAAAAAGAATTGTAATTGATTGATGGTATATACTGTCTAGTGGATCACATTTCTCTGTTCATTCAATTTATGTATATTTGTTTGATGATATATTTATAATTTTATATTAATAAAAGATTCAAATAATAGTAAATTTTTTAATATGTACATATAAAATAATAGAATAATTTGTTTACTAATATATATATATTATCAAATTATATTTAAACTTAAGTTGAAATAATATTTTACAAAATAAAAAGGATGCATTATAACAATTATAAATATTTTTCATCACTATTAGTTAATAGTAATTAAAAGCAAAAGCATTATTCTCCAAGGCAGACTCTATATAAAGAGGAGGGAATCAACGACAATGTATTGCATCCATGATTAGAAGTAGTTGTTAATACTAATTATACGATGGCTGAGTGCGTCTCATTCCCTCTCTCTCTTTTTCTGATTTGTTTACTCACGGGGAATGGGTCAAATGCAAAACTAGTACCGGATTCGGAAGTAATCAAGTTGAGAGTAGGGGTACCAAAGAAAGACGGTTTCCGCCAATTTGTGAATGTAGACCAAAACTACAACGTGTCTGGATATTGCATGGATGTTTTCAATGCCGTTGTAACCCGCTTACCTTTCAAGGTTTCTCTACTTGTTCAACAACCTTATGATATCGAATCAACTCACGTTTCTGGAACATACGATGCACTTCTCCATCATATCCCAGCAAAGGTAACTAATCAATTTCACTCTTACATATATAAATTTGCGTTTTTTCTTTATATCTATCTACCTGATGACTCTAGTTTTTGCTTACTATAAAAATACGAGGGAACAGTATGATGTTGTGGTAGGGGATATAACAATCCTGGCCAACCGTTCCAATTTCGTAGATTTCACACTGCCATATACAAGTTCGGGAGTTAAAATGTTAGTGCGAATTCAACATGGGAGGAAACAAACCATGTGGATTTTTGTGAAACCCTTCAGCTGGGATCTTTGGTTGAGCATAGTCATCATCTCCACCTTCATAGGGGTTGCCATACTCATCATGGAAAGAAATGTAAAAGTGCTGCCTAATCAGGAGGGTTCGCCAAAATCGAAGAACGCTTAGCCCTGCAACTATCTTATGGTTTCCAATTTCCCAAGCCATTCTTCCTGAAAGTAATTCAACATATAATAATGTTAATTAATGCTTTAATTTCTATAGTTTATGTGTATGTGCTTAATTTTTAAAGTTTGGATATTCAGGACAAGTAGTGGCCAAGAACTGCTCGAGATTTGTGTTGATGGTATGGCTTCTATTGGCGTTCGTCCTTATGCAAAGTTACACTGCAAACTTGACTTCTATATTGACCTTGGATCAGCTTCGACCCAGTTTTCTGAACGTAAATGATCTGAGAAAAGGGGGTTATTATGTTGGATATCAAACCGGATCTTTCGTTAAAGATGTGTTGGTTCAACAATTTAAGTTTGACCCATCGAAGCTGAGGCCATACAACAGAAGTTGTGATTATCATGATGCTTTAAAAAAGGGAAGCGAAGGAGGGGGTGTTGCAGCTATGTTCGATGAATTGCCTTACCTTAAAGTGTACCTTCAAGAATACGGATCCGATTACATCTTGTCCGGCCCCAGATATAGAAATGCTGGCTTTGGTTTTGTATGTCATACCTTAATCTTGGACAATCCTTCTTGTTTCGGTTAATGTTCTTTGATTTCTTTTTCTAAGACTAAACTTTACTAGACTTTAGTTCTAGCTACAACATCTGACTTTTATTATAGTATTACAATTCTTAATTATTTAATTTTCAGGCATTCCCTTTGAACTCCAATCTGACGGCTTACTTTTCTCGGGCCATATTGAATGTGACTGAAAGTGATTTAATGAAAGAAATAGAGGAAAAATATTTTGGGAAGAATGATGATATAGGAGGAGGAGGAGAGTCATCGTCTGCGGAAATGTCTTCTTCTGCTACAGCTCTAAGTCTGAACTTTCATAGTTTTGAAGGGTTATTCTTGATTACAGGGATTTGTACTTTGATAGGGCTGTTGGTCTCAGAAACTGTTATTTGGCAAAGGCCCATTTTGCTGGCTAAGGCATACAGTCACAAGTTTTTGTTCTCCACTCCACCACCTTCTCCACAAACACGCGTCCATCCAACTCAAGATTCAACGCACGGAATAGAGGCCGTTTAATTTAACAAACTCCTAATTCTCAAAGATTCCTTGCAGCCGCAGATCATGGAAATTAAAATATGTATATGGCATAATGAATAGTAGGAGGAACAGGCTTCATTAATTAGGGGGTTATGTCTGTCTGAACTTTAATTGAAGATTAACATTGGAGAACAATGTTTCGACACTTAGGTGTATCTTGTATAGTACACTATTTGGACTTTCATTGGATTTCTTACACTTGAATTAAATGATATTCAGCTATAATATCCACCTTATATATATTGCACACCATTAATTTCTTTTATACTACTATTTCTCAGTAATTAAAAATTAAGTGTGTTGGACTTTTCTTAGTTCTCATCAATTGAATAAGTAATATGAAAATAATTACTTGCGCAATTCACCTGAAAGCTGACTAAAATCGAATCAGGCTATTATTTCATTTAAACGGTTATGATCCTAGCTAATTCCTAAACACAAGTGGCAATCTTTATAAAAGTTTATTCTTCGTTTGCGGTTTGGCTTTTTTCGCCTACAACTACAAGTCAATTTAATTGACATTTATCTAGAAACTCAAATGTCCTGCGGTTTGGAAAACTTTCTTTCTTTTTTATTTTTTTCTTCAAAATTTGATGTTAGTTTTCTTATAAAAATTTAAGACATGTTTAGTTTTTACGTGTTTACAGAAATACATATGTTTTTGGTTTCTAATAAACGAGTAAAACAACATGACTTAATTTTAATAAATATAAAGACTAAAACATCCTACTTATATAAGCCTTTAAAAGACGCTATTTTGACAATGTATAAAATAATGTATTTTTGTAGAGATTATATAAAATAAAAACATGCATTCAACAATAGACTCTGCTAGTCTTCTGCATGGAAGTATTGACCGAAATAAAAATAAAAATATTTTGTCTTATATTAGTTCCGTGCTTGGCGCACAAGCTACTTACTACATGCTCTGGTTTGGTTGTTTTGTCATTTGTGACTTTGTCCATGGCAAATGACTTTACTGACAAGAACAACCGCAGATATTATGAGCTCGATCTGTTCTTTCTGCGAACATGCTCTAGTGTGTAATGTTTTGACGTTTCTACATTTTGTTCTGAGTACTTACTTCATATAAAAATAATACTTTATCGACTAAATCATCTGTATTTTTATTGTATAAAATACAAATAAATGGATAAAAATATTTAAAGTTATAGAAAAATATAACTAATTTAGGTATAAATTAAAATTAAAAATTCTATTCTATAGCAAGTATTATTATTTTTAAAAGAATTTACTTAAAATATAAAATACCCTTAAAAATGTATTTCAATTTAATATATATAGATAAATGATACTACTTCATATCAATTTCAACTTTCAAGACCCTTTTTTCTCTCTTAAACCAACAAACACCTATATTTTCACTTGATTTAATTATCAGAATGAAGTAGTTTGGATACATGCAAAGAGTAAGGGAAAAATTAAAAAAAAAATAAAAATTCTGATATTTTTATTACTGCATATTAGCTTATCTTCTATCTATACTCACTTATAAAAATTTTAAATTATTTTTATTATTAAATATATTTTTTTAAATACTTTGCAGGTCCCACAACAAAAAAATATTAATAAAAAATAAATGTAAAAGTAACATTTTCCAAAAAAAAATAAAAAATGCATGAAGACCAAAAGGGACTTGAAATAAAGTCAGCACGAGACTTTCTCGTTATAGTGATGATATTTAGACGTAATAATTATTTAAAAGCAAAATTACTCTTCTCTATATAAAAAGGAGGGAATGGACAAGAATCTATTATTTCCAAGTATAGTAGCTAATTAGATAATATAAACGACGATGGTTAAGTCCTTTCTCTCTTGGTTTCTGATTTGTTTGCTCGTGCTGCTACAGACACAGACACCAACGGGGAATGGGTCAAATGCAACACCCAAGTGGCCTGAAGTGATCCATTTGAGAGTAGGGGTACCCAAGAAAGATGGTTTCCGCCAATTTGTGAGTGTAGACCAAAAGAACAACGTATCTGGATATTGCATAGACGTTTTCAATGCAGTTGTAAAGCTCTTACCTTTCAAGGTTTCTCTAAATATTACACCTTATGTTGTTGATTCAAATGAAAGTTCCAGAGCTGGATCATACGATTCACTTCTCCAACAGATCCCAACTAAGGTTAGTAGTCAATTTCAGTCTTATACAACTATCTATGGTTCTATTTTTGTTGACTAATAAACGAATACGATGGGTGGAACAGTACGATGTTGCGGTAGGGGATATAACAATCCTTGCCAACCGTTCCAATTTCGTAGATTTCACACTGCCATATACAGGTTCGGGAGTTAAAATGTTAGTGCCAGTTCAACATGGGAGGCAACAAACTATGTGGATTTTCGTAAAACCCTTCAGCTGGAATCTTTGGTTGAGCATAGTCATCATCTCCACCTTCATAGGGGTTTCCATACTTATCATGGAAAGAAATGTTAAAGTGCTTCCAAATCGAACAACGCTTAGCCCTGCTGCAACCATCTTATGGTTTCCAATTTCCCAAGCCATTCTCCCTGAAAGTAAGCATATATATATATATATATATATATATATATATATATATATATAGTGATTAATTAGTAACTACCGTATATTAATTTAATTTTGATTTTACAGGACAAGTAGTTGTCCAGAGCTGCTCGAGATTTGTGTTGATGGTATGGCTTCTATTGGCGTTCGTGCTGATGCAAAGTTACACCGCAAACTTGACTTCTATATTGACCTTGGATCAGCTTCGACCCAGTTTTATGAACTTAAATGATCTAAGAAAAGGTGGTTATTATGTTGGATATCAAACAGGGTCTTTCGTTAAAGATGTGTTGGTTCATCAATTTAAGTTTAAGCCGTGGCAGCTGAAGGCATATAGCAATAGTTCTGACTACCGTGATGCTTTAAAAAGGGGAGGCGAAGGAGGGGGTGTTGCAGCAATATTCGATGAAGTGCCTTACCTTAAAGTCTTCCTTCAAGAACACGGATCCAATAATTACATCTTGGTCGGCCCCAGATATAGAAATGATGGCTTTGGTTTTGTAAGTCATGCCTCCTCTCTAATTCACATTTGGTGTGTTCATTTTCTTTGATTTCTATTCTCTGTTAGTTAACTTTCTATTATATACATATACAATATAGCTAGTGACTACATTTTATCCATTACATGTTTAATTTATTTTTCAGGCATTCCGTTTAAACTCGAATCTCACGGGTTACTTTTCTAGAGCGATCTTGAACGTGACTGAAAGTGAAGACTTGATGAATGAAATAGAGGAAAAGTATTTTGGGAAGAAGGATGATATTGGAGGACAAGACCCGTCTGGGGAAATATCTTCCGCTAGTACTCCAAGTCTCAATTTTCATAGCTTTGCGGGACTGTTCTTGATCACTGGCATAGCTACGTTATTAGCGCTATTGGTCTCAGAAACTGTTATATGGCAAAAGCCCATTTTGATAGCTAAAGCATACGGTCAGAGGTATTTGTTCACCACTCCACCACCTTCTGCAGAAACAAGTGTTCATGATTCAACACACAGAATAGAGGTCGTTTAACATGCTCAATTACGTTACAACTCTTATCTTGCCCACTTTCATTTTTGGACTTTGTCTTACTTTCCATTAATTGAAAATAATTACATTCCGAAGCTGACTAAAATCGCAACGACTATTGCTCTATTAAAACGGACTCCGAAGCTTAAGTAGGAAGCTTTTAAAAGTTTTTACTTGGCTGGCTTTTTCCCCGTACAAGTCAACCAAATTGACGACAACCACCAATAAGTTCATTTACCGAATATTAATTAAATGTTTAATTTTTTAATGGGGGCCTACTCTATTGATTGTAATAATAAATAGTTGTCTTATTCTTAGGTTATACTTTAGTACGTACGTAAGTTGTTGGCAGCTGTATGAGTGGAAATTTATGGTGTCTGTTTCAATGGTATGCAAGTAATTTTTTAGTAGAGTTGAGAAAATGGGGTTTGATTCGCCATGGGTCAGACAAAAAATATGGGATCTAAAAAGAATTAGTCTAACCTATATAACCTGATGGATCAAGATGGACTAGAGAATCATAAGTTCAAATTCAAATCGGACCTATTTTAGTCTATTATTACTTTAAGTTTTTAAATTTTATATAAGTTTAAACAAAAAAAAAAAACCATTTTTCTGACCTGACGAGTCACATAAGAATATAACTTATACTGAATCCAGGTCAAGTCATTTTTTTAAGTTTGACTTGACATTGACAAATCAAGCTAAGTCGAACAACTTAAAAATCAATCTATATGAAAAAAGAGATAATCTCTTAATCAAGAATAACAGAATTAACCCCCACCGACAACTCCTCTTTCTCCTCCCTTGGACTGCAACATGAAACAAAAATGAGTGAAATTATTCATGGGTTTTCTTAGGAATATGCCTATTAATTTCTAATTAAATTCATAATATTTTCATTTAGGATAGGAGACGATGCTAGTATTATTTCAAGCTTACAAACACCGTCGTCAAACTCAAAACAATATCTCCTTATACATATTTTATTTTTAAATAATAGTATTCATTTTTAAAAATCAATATCATTCCACGTATTTCCTCGTATATTTCATGCTGTTTTATTTTGTGCAGAACAATAGACAGCTCTTTATTGCAGTAGAAAATAATATTTCAATTTCCAATCCTCTTTTTAGTCCAAGTGTTTAAGCAGGTCTTGCACTCAGAGTAGACAGCTACTATGAATGAACCATCAACTAAAGTCATGGGGCTCCGTGAGCAATCACAACTGAATTGCCAAAGCATTTCAATTTTCAACCATAAAATTTAAGAATACATCCTCCGATTAACACAGAGGATTTCGGTCTACACCCAACAGCAAGGCCAGAAACACTTCTGAACATTCTCTTGTTGCTGATGATGACACTCAAATCAAGCATAGACCCAATAAATAAATAAATATATATATATATATATATATATGAAAAAGTAAAAATAATATTATAAAGTTGTTTTATATAAATAAAATAGAAAGAAGAGGAGTAAATAAATGTGAAATATTATTGTGTCCTTGTAAGAATTGGGTTGGTGTTCTTGAAAAGAGTAAAAAACAAGGTTAATAATGTATATTTTATTAAAAAAATAATATTCTTGTTCAGTTACGTCACCTCTTCACAAAGAGAATTTAATTTTGTGGATCTCATACACATGTAATTTAATTCTCAGGAAAACTGTGTTATTTGCGTTTAGAAACAAACACAACCTATCGTATGCTTAGAAGGAGACGTGAGAAATTGAGAAAAAAATGGCATGGATCACACTACCTACACTTTATTTTAATCCAAGCATCTCTCTTCTATTTCCATTCTTTCTGCCAAAGGTTATTAATTGCATATCAAGTGATATTACTCATCAAAGAATTCTACAATAGGTAATTAAAATTGATCTGAAAAAAATATCATGTAAGCATCAAGAAAAAATTATTATCTATAATTAAAAAATAAAAATAGTTATATAGATAAAACCACTTTCGATGTGAATGTTTTTAAAAAATAAAGTTGTTTGTTTTACCTAACACGAGTTTTGATAACGAGCGCACACAAGGACAAAAAATTGAGCCCACACCTTAGTGGCAACAACAAATTATGCCAAGTTCCTTTTTTACAAAAAAAAAAAATATATAATAATGGCCAAAACATTGCCATTTAAATTCCCATCAACCGCGTAATATTCAGATAACTCCTCAACAGCTAGCAATATTGCCCGCTCTAAAGATGTATAAACTGGATTTTATTAGAAAAAAAAAAAGACGAAGAATTTTTTCATATAAAATATATATAATGGAGCTTCAATGCCCAAGTTTACATAGAATACACATGCCTTCCATCCCACGACTACACCACCAGGCATGGAAACCATAAAAGAATTACACCACTCACTAATCATAACAGGAATTTCGCAATAAAACAAAAGAAGATTAATTCTTTACAACATCAAACTTTCCATGTAATGGAGAGTCAGTCAAATACCTAAGATTACGTATAGTACACGAGCCTTTCATGAATCCCGGCCAAGCACCTACGTGTTACTTTCCATTGATAACAAGTGACTGGAAAGGCTCTCTCTTTATGTCCACGAATGTGGAGAAGTTCTTGTTCAATGGTTGTTTCCAGGGTTCTCCATCCATTTGCATATAGGCATTTTTCCACTGTCCACCTCTGACTTCCAATCGAATAGCTGATGCCTGAAAGATTTAAATAGAACTCAACACAGTCAAGAGAAAGATAAATTTTCACAATGCAAATGATATGGCAATATAAAGAATAAACTGTGGTTACCTGAGCTAAGTGCTTAGCAGAGATCAGTTCAACCATGACAAATGATGCATGCCATCCTTGTTTTAAACCAAATACTTCCAAGAGCCCATCGGCAACATCAGCTTTAACAAAGCCTTTCTGGAAGTAAATCAAAAAGCCTATTCAGTCACCTTAATGAGATTGAATGCTTTCATATCATCACCTTAATGAGTTATTATCTTGGGTAACATACCTTTTCCAAATATTCTGGTTTTGGTTTACCCCATGGATTTCTTCCACTTCCATAGCTATGAAGATTCAGAGCAACTATTGCCCTTACACTGGAAGGAAATAATGTGACCATATCAGGCAAAATGGACCAAACCAAAAGCTTCACAAAAGAGATTGAGTTGTGACTCTTATTACTACTCACACTAGGCAGTAAATTTTAAGTAAATAGAATTTCCAAGAACTACAACCAGAAGTCAAAAGTATTAATCAGGAAGAAATGCACGCTTGCTAGCAACTACAGAGGGTAAAAGGTAATGAAACCTGTGATAGAACTGGTCCGGAATCCAAAGGAAAGAATGATTTTTTATCAGATGAACCTAAATCCCAATTGTTGTGCCAATGCGGTAGCGGCCTTGGCTAGGGTTAAAAAATACAAAATGAATGATTTCCCTGGATATTCGAGAGACACTAAAACTCTCCCCACTTTCCAAGTGTCTAATACTTTCTCAAATGACAAGATGATTTCTCTCAACCTCCCCCCCTCTTTATTTATAGAGGCAATATGCTTTATTTCTTCTACCATCTGAGTCTGAGCCTTCCCAACTAACCAAACTAACTCTCAATAACAGACGCCTAACTAATTACTAATGGGTATCAATCAGCCTGTCTTGAAAACATTGATTTGTTTACCGGTTAATGGTATGCACCAGCAACAATTATACTATAGGATGAGAAATGTACCTTGAAGGAATTGCAATCTGCTCCCACTCTGAGCTATTGCCCCTTTTGATATGCATCCGCAAAATGTTTTTAAGCCCCCTAATGACACAAACGGATGTTTAAGAATATAGCAAGGAGGAAAATTCTAATTAGCTATTTATTAAGTCAGTAATCTTCCTTTATTATAGAAAATACAAAACATATCCGTATGGAACAAAAAATTCTTGTTGCAATAGTAAATAATCTTTTTCAAATGAAGAGTAATATCTGCTTCACATAAGGTGAAAAAAACAAGAAGCAAAAGTTATCACAGGAGCATTTTGCTTTTTCTGATTTATCAAAAGGATTAAACTGCTTTAGCTGGTATATCTTACCTTAGACCTGGATCACTTACGCAAGGTGTGAAAAACCAGCCCTGTGTGCAACTGTAACCCGAGTATATAACCTGCAACCAAAAAGAAAAGGATTGATCAGTGATCACAGTCCATTATTGACTAAAATCTATTATATCATTCATATGAGAAACATGGTAGCTGTTAGACTATTAACACCTATGCTAAAATGTTAATGTCAAATACAGTGTGCTGCAAAAAGAAAAAAAGAATATATATTTACCTTCTAAAAACTGTAACATCAAATTAAGTAAACTGAAGCAAGCAAGCAATAAGGTAATTTATAAAACACATTCCCCGACTCCATAGATACCTTATTTGAAATTGGACCACTTGCAAGGTAAGGCTTTTCATTGCGTAGATGATGAAAGCCATAAGCCACTTGAGCATCCATTCCTGTAAAATATAACCGGATATTCTATGAATGCTCAGAAATACAGATTACAGATTCCATTGAGCTATCTGAAAACATTTCCATCCTATCATCACCCTAAGAGCCAAGAAAGTTGTATCATCTCATGTAAAGTAAATAGTAACTTTATTCTGAATGATTAATCTCAATCACCATCTAAGGCACTAAAAATCTAAAATAAACAAGATGATACAAACTCCAGAAATATTCATTTTAGGCACAAATACACTACTGATGTACAGATCAAAGTACCTATGCTGAAGTAATTATAGTACACGCCTTCATAACTTGAAACTTTCTCTGGTAGTTTTCTCTCAATTTCAAAGCCCTGCAGTGAGCAGACACAAGAAACTTTGTATATTAGAACCCCAATAAAAAAAATTATGCTAATAAATTGGACGGCAAGAATTGAGAAAAATTTCAAAAACTAATTGTAAAACTTGCATGCTGACTCAAATTATACTTTGCAGCCTGTTACAAATTTAACACTTCATAGCAAGTTGAGTGTACTAGAAAACAACCATTCATGTACAATACGAAATACAATCAGAGTGACACTATAGAAAGACCTTGACAAGGCCAATTATAGAATAATCATGCCCTAGTGAGTCAACATATGCACTGCAAAAAACTATTTTTGATATTCGTTATTTTGGTAAGTAGTTGTACTTTCATGAAAAAAACAAGCCTAACCAATTCAAATACAGTGCTAAAACAAGTTAAATGATATGAGAAACCAGACCCACAACCTGATCAAGAGAGAGCTCTTCAGTATGCTTCAAACAATGTGGTAGCTCCACAGGTGTGCCTTCTGGCATTGAAAGTGAAACTCGCCAACTGCATTGAAAAATAGATTTTACCAACTTTATATATATGAGCCACAAAGCAAAGAGAACTGAATAAAAAGTATATCTCCGTATAAAACCCAAAAATCACAATTGTAGAAGCCTATACTTTATGTGAAACTAATAATGGCCAAAGCTGAAAGCCAAACTCATTTAATTCAGCGACTACACATCCACCATCAAAATTAACTCAGTAAAGGAAAAACATATAAACTATAAGCAAAGCACACAATACCTATCCAAACGGGTAACTGTCCCATTACTAGCCCTTTGTAGAGTTCTCTTAATTGCAGACTTCCATGCAAACGGAAATGACCCACCCTGATAAATATCAGTAAGACAGATTAGGCTGAATAGTAGACTCAGCATTCATTTAACCATAATTTCCAAGCATATGGAGGCTTACCCAACTAAAACTCCTAGACAGGTCATTGCCTGTCCCCAGTGGTATGATTCCTACTGGAGGAACTGGCTCACGACCCTGTGTACGAAGGTCTGTTAGACATCCTAATACCCAACCAACCGTACCATCACCTCCAGCAACCTGTCCAATCAACCAGTTTCATTCATTCAACATGATTGCCAATATAGTAATATAATATCTAATATTTGAATCCAGTACGTACTATTATTTCCATCATGTCTGACATGCATCTTGACACACAAAATCACATTTTTCATTTAAAAAATAAAGAAATAACTACATAACCATTCATTTGTCAATCATCATACTTCATCTATTTCAGTTTAATTCAGAAGGGGAAAATAGAAGAAAAAATTACTAATCCTCTTCTAATCATAATAACTTCCCCAATTTTTTTAAAAATAAGTATGGTCAACGGGAAGAAACTAAACACGGGAGCCAAGTCTGGCATATAATTCATAGATGATATGTGGTGTAAGAAACTAAGAATGACAACAACTTATACAATTCCACACTTCATTTTACGATGTGAATTGTAATGTATGTTCCAATCCTTCTATCAACATACCATAACCCTGATTTTTTCACGAGTTTCTTTGGCACAAGAATCACCAAGGCCTGCCAACATCTCCAAGCAACCCAATCCATAGCGTACAAATTCATGAGGCTTCACATCCGACAGATCAAAAACCTGCAACGTAACACCAAACAATAATCACAACACGGAAAGACCAACACAAAGTTTTACAGAAAATAATAGAAGTCAAAATTTAAACAACGAAATCACATCCACCCGCAATTCATGAAAGTAACTTGAATTTCACATACGCGTGAACTCGAAAAAAAAGAAAAAGCTACGTAACAGGACATGGTTTTTCTCAAAGCAATAGCAGTGTCTAATACTAGTAGAATCCTTCAAAACGATACTTCATCTCTCAAGTTCAGTAGTTTCAGCGTCTCTCTAACCAGATCCAATAAATTCCACGATTTCCACTGTTCAGCAACACGTGATTCGAGCAACAGAGAAATTTAAAAGTAGTAGTAGTATGTATAGAGTACCTGCTCGTCACTCATGAGTTGCTGGAGTCTCTCCTTGAGAGCGGGGCCGTGGCGGCCGCCGCTGCGGGGGTTGATGAAGACGACCATAGGAGAGGACGGAGCGGCGGCGTCCTCGCCCTCGGCGCGGCTGTTGTAGCGCGACTCTCCGGCGGCCGAGTCCTTAAGACGAATGGAATCGCGCATTGCGTAGCGCAGATACTGCGGCATCGTCAGCTGCTTCTTCAACTCGTCCTTGTCAATTCGGATCCCGGAGATGCCGCAGCCGCGAACCGAATCCACAAACGACGACCGAACCGCTATTTTGTTGGTGTCACCCGCCGTCGACGGCGAACCCATCTTCGCGCTCTGTTTCTCTTTCCGACGACGACGACTCGATTCTTTTCTTCTCTGAGGCAAAACTTCCGGTTGGTCTCTGCACAGAATTTGAAACCAAAAAAGAGGACTGAGGAATCTGCTGCTTATACAATATTTTTGTTTTTATTAGAATTATAATAATAGATAAATAAATAAGAATAAGAATATTGAGAAAATGTGTATGCGTGAAGAGTAGAGTCTCTGACTCTGACTATAGTATTTTCCTTTTCCCACTGCGCAGGCAAAGACGAAAGAAAGTCCAATGAGGAAATTGAGTTGCATTGGATTGGAGGGCCTTATTTATTTACTTTTTAAAAGGTAAATAAACTGAGAATGCCGTCGTGGAAACGCTTTTTCAAGTGGCATCGGGTTTGCAAAATGCCCTCTCATGTTACCATTATTTACAAAAGAGGTGTTATTTCTCCATCCCCCATCCACCACGCCCACCACCCAACCCAACCAAACCATAACAATAATCACTAATCATTATTGCTCACCGTAACTGTTTTTTTTTTTTATAAAAAAAATTCTATGAAAAGTATTGCATCATTATTTTCTTAAACACTACTTATTTACGTTAATGGTGTAACACGTTCATTATAAAGTAATAGAAATATACGTACCGGTTCCATTCATTCATCAATGTAACCCAGGCTTGAACTAAACCCTCCATTGTTTCTGATTTTGTTAATCACAATTCACAGCTGATTGTGTTAACAAAGGAGAATGTTGGACAAATGCATCAAGGGTTGTGATTTGTGAGTGATGGTGGCACACAGAAAACACGAGAAAATTGATAGAGGTAAGAAAATTATAATTTAATCGTTTCAAATCAAAGATAATGCAGATGTATTAGATAATGTAGGGGTTGATAAATCACAAATTCGAGTTTTCTAATCTCAAATTAAAGAAAACTTTAATCTGAGAAAAGAAAACTCGAATTTGAGACACTGTAGATTTGAAACAATGTAGGGGTTAATATATCACATTTGTTTTGACTTATGATTTGAGAAAAACAACATATGCCAAATATCTATTCCCGCCACCTTTTCTCAAATCTGTTCATGTTGACTCTTGACTGTTGAGTCCTATTTTAGTTAAATAATAACTGTAATTTAAATAAGTTATTGTTGCTTAGAGTTGGCTGCCAACTCAAATATTAGTATTTCCAATGGCCAAAACTAATTTAGCATCAATAAAATAGGACAAGTAAACGCGTTGGAGATGCTAACTTAATTTTCTAAAATTTAAATATTAATTTATGTTTTGGTAATAATAGAACAAATATCAATTCTAATATTAGATTAGTATTTAATTTAGATATTAATTAGAAATAATAGTTAAAAATATTTTTACTAAATCATAATAAGGTATACTTAAAATACTAAATACAGCATATATTTAAATAAAAAATATTTTAATTCTTCAATTATTACTTGATAATGTAGTAAAATGAATGATAATTTTTTTAAGGCTATATATCTTTCACGAAAAACAAAATAGCCCTAGACTTTTGTTCAAACTAAAACAATCTCCATTATATTATTTGATATGATAAATATTTACCAATGAGAAAGATACTCATATTTATTTTCTAGTCTCAAAACCAAAAAAAAAAAATTAATATCTTTCTTGTTCGATTTAGTTTCATATTTTTTTTATATATAATTTCTTTAAAATATTATTTTGATATTTTAAGATATATTTTATCAATTTTAATTACATTTTAATAAATAATATTTTAAAATGTCATTTTAATACTTCAAGTTACATTATATTCAGTATATTTTAAGATTTTTCATTATAAAAATAAATTTACTTATCATAAATTATGATGTAAAATTATTTTACACCGCTTGTGTATCATCCTTTTTTTTTTTTAGAATATTATGTATTAAAATGTGACTAAAATATATCTCAAAATAATAAAATGACACAATTAAAATATTATATATAAATAAAAGTGACATTAAACCCAAAAAAAAAATATATCTACTAATAAAGAAAGAAAATGACCAAAATAAATAGTTCACTATTTTTTCACATAAAAAGTCCCACTATTCTATTCTCTAAAAAATACTTTAATTCTTTAAAAAAAAAAACTTAAATTAAATGTAAGTTGATTATTACTCTATACCATAATAATATGTAATTTATTCTCTTATCTGTTTATATTCACGAAACTTCTCAACCAAACTAGTACTAGTAGCTGATTATTAATTAATCAACCAGTCTGACGAAAAACTAATAATAATTGGAAACCAAATGAAAACGACGAGTGGAAGTAATATAGGGTACATTACTAACGTTAATTTCAATTATACAAGCACCCACGAAATGCAGTTTGTAGATCAGAATATGGAGTGAATGTTATTATGGAGTACTAGTAGAAGGGAAGTTGCAGCTGCCTGTCTATTATCTACAGCCTGGTCTAATGGTTTCCTCATTATAACCATCATTGTTGTATTTCAGGTTCGAGACAAAGGCAACGACTTGCTCTAATTAAATAGTAGTTACTAGTTACAGCAGCTGCAATTGATGAGCCATTTTTTTACTTTTCTTTCTTATAAAAAAAAAAAGTAAAATAAAAGTCTTTTTTGATGAAAAAACTACAAGCTTCCATAAAGAAAAAATAATAATAATAATAATAATAGAAGAATCCCTACGCATTTAAGTTTTTTTATAGGTAAAATAATATTATTAATCGTATCCAATTGCGCACAACATGTGCCAAATTGGAATCTTTATGTTTAAAAAAGAGAGTCAAATACTACTTTATTTTCTTAATTACTTTCACGTGCCTTTAGTAATTAAGATTGAGCTCCCCATTTTAATTCTGAATTGGACTTTGCTTTGTCAGTAGCAATGTTACATCCTTTAAATATTTAGTAACTAGAAATATAATATTGTCATTAATTTATGGTGGAAAAACTAATCCTTTTGATGACTTACTACCTTATAGCAGGAATTAACCGACTATCAATAAAGATAAAAGAAAAGAAAAGAAAATTATTGCTATGTAGTAGGACCATGGTAGTGTGCATTGATTTTCTCACGGGCAAATGTTGCTATGCAAATAAAATAAGATAAGATTAGTGGTCAACAACATAAATAGGGCATTTGGCACTGCCTTGCCAATTGGCATTTACCCATGATCTGTCAATATTAAGATGTCGATGCATCATGCATGTCAAGCTTAAATAAACAAATTATTGAGGAATTATTGGATCCAAGACTCAAAGAATACTTTGTGCGTAAAGCTTTTTGCACAACATTAGTTAAGACTTAAGAGTATGTTGCAGGAAGTTTTCGTGCTTAGAAGCTAATGTTGTGTCAAGAAGGAAGATCGAGATGGTGGTTGTGTCTTTCTATTATGTTTGGGTAGGTCCTCCATTTCATTGCTTTCAATCATTCTAAACATAGCCATAAAGATTTTTTATGTAGTATACTGCTTGTCCTAAAATATTAATCAGAAAAACCAACATAGGAGAGGCAATCATATATATTATTTTTCAAAAATTTTAACCTTTTGTTGGTAGGTTAATAGGATGGACTTTGATATATGAGTTATTATCTTAATTAGTGAAAGAGCAGGGGGTACAAGAATTAAGATGAGATTGGGTGGTTGGAAGTTAAAACTTTAAAAACTAAAAAGGGAATGAATATTGAAATAAAAATATATATTATTATTATTATTATTAATTAATTGACATATATATCGATTGAGCAAAATTAATGCATGTGCATGGCATGGGCAATGGTGATGGGTTTATATTGAATGAATTGATTGACGGAAATTCCAATAAATTGGCAGTTAAAAAAAGGTAGAGGCTTCTGGTAGTTTGGTTGAAAACGCAAGGGCGATTACGGAATAAGAAATTCTGAATGCCAGATTGGCTTGCTGGCTATTGGCGGCAGCGTGTAATGGGTATTGATTGGTCCACGCGGTTGCGACATTTCATTCCGTTTGTAATAATGACTAAGAAATTGAAGAATTGTTACGCTCATCAATATTTCTATAATTTTTTTATAAAATAAAAAGAAAAATAAGAGAAAGAAGTGTAAAATAAGATAAATAATGTAATCTTATAAACATTAAAGTGTAATAAAACATAAATATATTCCGGAATAATGTTTCTAATTATCATATTTGTGAAACTATAATTTTTTAAAATACAATATCAGACGTGGTTTATTAATGCACTTTTTTTTTTTTATATGATCATCTAATTAAGAGTGACAAAAGTATTCAAAATATATCTCAGCCATGGCTTATAGTTATAGGTTGTTGGAGTCCTCTGGCATATAAGTTTAACATGATGAGTAGTGGTCGGGACGAGGGAGATGGTGATGTACAACAACAATGAACAAGTGAAGGTTATGGAAATCAAAGGAACTAGCTTCTAGAAATGGTGGATTGGCCTTCATCTTTACAAAAATAAATGAGAGTTAATCTTTTATTCTTTGGGTGGATTCTACTTTTCTTCGTCTTCCTCCAAAATATAAATTGTTATGGAAAAGAGCTTCTTGTATTGCTGTAAATTGAGTAAGAGGAAACCGTTTTATTGTTATTTCAAAAAAAATATATTTGTTTTGGAGTTTAATATATTAAAAAAATCAAAATAGAATCACAATTAAATAAAGGATTTTTTTTCATAATATTTAAATACTTCGTCATAATTTTTCAAATCTTTCATTAAAAATTAGGATTATATTTTCATCTGCTAAAAATGAAAAAAAAAAAAAAACACAAAAAAATATAAAACAATATCTTCATATACTTCAAATACACTTTACGATTTGGTAAAAAAAAAAAAAAGAAATACTTTACGAGATTCTTGATTGTAGTCCCATCAATTCAAATAATTTAGTATAACTCCAATGCTAATTTTATTTTTACAAAAACAACTCATAAAGGCATTATAACTCACTAGGGGTAAAAGAGACACTTCATGTCTCAATGTATTTTTCTATTTGTTTAAATAAAACAAAATCAATAGTGAATGATTTTTTAGAGTAATGATAATAATATAATTAGTTATTATAAAAGAATATCCCATTTATATAATGGTATAGAATAAAGAGCATTTGCCATTTGTCAAGGAAATGGAATTAAGTACTCAAGTAAAGCACCTGATGCTCTTATTATTTTGTAGATCCCACGTTTGCCAAAAAGTCGTAATGAATTTACTATCTTTTATTTTCTAGCTTGTCTTTGGTGGTGATGAGTAAAATTTATATGTATCTTTTTAGATATTTTTTGTGTTCTACAAAATTAAAGTTACACCTTAAAATCCAAATATTAAAGGCCGACAGTGATTGTATAAATTATGGAAATAAATTTTTAATTTTAATTTAAAAATAATAACACCTAAAACAGTATCCCATATTCGCTTATTCAAAATATACTAATAAAAAATATTCGCTTATTCAAAATATTTGCATTCAAATGCCAATGATCAACAAATAACAGCATAGCCAAGCCTAAACTAGCAAGCAGCAAGGGATGTTGCGTTTTTGTTCACAAAAATTTGAAAATAAAAATGAACATAATGATATTTTTGTAATTATAAGGAAAACATGAATTAAAAATTAAAACATAAAAAAGAAACGAAACACCTTCAAAGCTTACATTTCTTCAATAGAATTAGTTCTAAAAGAGCAAAAACAATTTTGTAAAAAAAGAAAATATTAAAATTAATATGGCTTAAAAAGCAAATTGGGTACAATAATAGAAATCACTGCAGCTTGTCTTTCCATGTCAAGTAATTACAAAAATTAGGCTTATTGTCTTGGACATCAGAAGTTGATATCTTTTCTACAATGACATTACCATCATGATCAATTCTGTAAGAGACATCAAGTCCCTCCAAAATCAGGTGATAAATTATTTCACTGGAATTTAAAGCATTTTGCTCTCTTTCATGGACTGAAGTTGTTTCGTCTTGGTGATCATCTACATCAGAAGGATTACCTAATAGTTCATCGTTTTCTTTCTTAAGTAGAGTATCATGTGGCCGATTTCGTTGGCTCGATGACCGAATATCCCATGAAAGAACCTGCTTTATCAAGCTTTGGAACTCGCCTGGTGAGGCATAAAGTGACTTCTTTTCCTGAAGCAGTAAGGGAGAATCATCACCCATATTAGACCAAAAACAAGAAGATTGAAATTGTGATTAAAGAAAAAAAAAACCATGTGATCAAATAACATACACATTATGCAATACAAAACAATAACCAATGCATTTTCCCACTGGGTGGTTTCAAGTTTCAACTACATAGATCAAATGGCATCATTGTGTTTTGTTAAGAAACAAATTTTCCAGAAGGCCAAATAGATCTGATCATCTGAAATATTTTTAACAATTTCAATGTAATCCTTACCATTAATTGAGTTCATCCAAATAAAACAGTCAAGGTCTTGTTCGCTAATGTACCAAATGGGTCACATTAAAAAAGAGGCCCTTTATTGGGTTTTATACTTTTATTGGGTTGGGGGAAGGGGTAGACATGATGCATTAAGTAGTTATCAACTCACCGCCATTATCCAGCAATTTCCAAGTGCTGAAGTGAAGTCCTCCGAAAAGCTAATAGAAGCTACAGAAAGCAAGTTATCCTCCTGAGGAAATACATTTTTTTTTATGATGAGATAATAGTTTATTAAACTTCTACAAGGAAAGAGATGTAAGAAAATATCATACTATTATTCAAATACATTTCATTGCTGACTCTAAATGTGGACCATAATATAAAGCTCCCAAAGAATCAGAGTACGAGAGTACAAGAGTTTCAGTGACTAGTAAAAGGTAATGATCATTGATCTCACATGGGAAGATTAAATTTGATATCCAGCTAACAGATGCTTTAAGTTACTTATAGTCATTGAAGAATCAAATTGATCAAATCTGTTCAGATTAATTAAAAAACTAAACTGATATAAGCAGCAAAAGATATAGCTAAAGGACAATGAATCATTACCATCAACCAATTTGGCACTGTAGCTTCTTGGATGCTGTCACAATATGGTAGGTAAGGCTTGACATCAAGCACTGGCTGTTGATGAGATTCAGAAGCAACATGATCATGCATTAACAGAAAAGCACAAAATTCATAGTTAAACAAATAACAATAACACAAGGGGCACATAATCCCAGTAAAGTTAACATAAAAAGCAGGGATTGACAATGGAGGCTTACAGTTCCATCAACCAGATCCACACCAGAGAGCAAAATCATATTTCCCTGTACAGCCTCTACCTATAATACACAGATCAAATGAAAGTCACAAAAAGATGATTGCCTCTCCTATGTTGTTCATCATCCCACACCATAGTGCCAAGATGTCTTACCTTTGCAACTGTGAGTCCAATGGGGCATGGACGATGTGGGGATCGTGTGGCAAACACTCCCTTTCTTCCACCCTTCAGTCTTGGAACCCTCACCTATTCATCCACTAATCCATGTGAAAAGACTTATATAAAATCATAAAATCATCACGCCAAATAGCTATGACAATTGACAATACTAAATTAAAATCATGTTTCCCAAGTACTTATAGAAAAAGAAAATAAGAACGTAAAATGAGTGATCTTTTCACATAAGAAGCTAGTGTCAAGGAAAGGAACGCACTTAACTTGTATACAAACTCTCATCTAACTTGTACAAAAGCTAAAGTATGTAAATTTTGATTTAAGCTTATTTGAGAAACTCAATTTATAACCTAAATTATCAAATTGAAAGCAGAGGCACAGACCTTGGCCTTGAACCCTGATTTAGAGGGGTGCTTCCAGAGCTTCTCGAGATCAGTATTTAAATGAAAGACATAGAGAATCCAGCAATGAGAATAGTCCCCGAAACCCTCGAGAGACGCTGGCGGAACGCGCGTTGTGTTAAAAACCAAACACGCCCTAGCAAGTGGCACGAGTAACGGTTGCCTCGGGGTCCCATTCCTGGTGGAGAAGCACGAGTGAACTATACCAATTGGCATCATGGGATAACTAGTCAGGTTTAGGGTTTCAGATTTAGGTTGCGACTGTGTCACTTCCTTTCTCAAAGCCTGCAAATAATACTCGAGTCAGACACAGAATTTGGAACAAATAAACAAATTAATAGTTCGATGAGACTGACCTGTTGAGCCCTGATTCGGCCTTGTCTTTCGGAGGCGCATTTGTCTGAGAAAGACTTGAGAGATGCCTCCAGCTTCTCGATCTTGGAGTTCAGATGATTCCATTTTCTCTTTAATACGTATGCTGCAGCAAATTTCAGTGAGAGAGATATGAGTACGTTATAATAGGAATTGAAATAGCAATAGATACCATTACTACCTACCTGAGATGGAAATGGCGGTGAGTGTTAAGGTTATGGTCGCTGTTAACCATTTTGTTTCTGAAATGTTGCCGCGCATCACTTAAGCTTAAGCAGACTCGGGTCAATGTAAGTAAAACCACTTCACTTCCGGTCACCCACGTCTTTCTCTTTCTCTTTGTACTTTGTAGAAAGTTGGGTTGGGCCTTTAAGTTTTTCTTGCAAAAGCTTAAAGTTTTAACTACCTTAATTAAAATTCACAGTAAGTAAATAAACAGAAAACAGTATAAAAGTATCTTATTAATTATCCCGTTCTTAAACAGTAGTTTGTGTGGTCAACTTGCGTGTTTGTGAATAGCGAATGCGAATGTTGTGTGTTGGGATCTATCTATCCATCTATCTGGTTGAGTTCTGAGTTCTGAATGGGGCAAGCGCTGTCGCGAATTCACCGTGTCAGATACATTCCGTCTCCATTATTTTCGCATTGCAAATTCACTGCATTTCTTCCGATAACTTTTCTCCGCTTCCATTTATTGTAGTATAATTTTTTAGAGTGTAATATCAAATCCCCTCCAATCTTCCTTTCATTTATTAAACCTGAAAAGCTGTGTTTAATTGAGTGGGTAGAAAAGTAAGTTGAAAGTGATCTTGGAAACCTGTTAAGCAACAACGAGTGCAGATCAACGCATTTCTATACCATTCTGTTTTCACTTCCTGTGTCATTTTTCACAGTTCGATTTTCCATTACTGAAACAAGCATGAACTTAAACTAAAAGATGA
Organism: Amphicarpaea edgeworthii; assembly: GCA_014843725.1. Taxonomy (NCBI): domain Eukaryota; kingdom Viridiplantae; phylum Streptophyta; class Magnoliopsida; order Fabales; family Fabaceae; genus Amphicarpaea; species Amphicarpaea edgeworthii. The sequence goes on along the minus strand of CM026324.1, from coordinate 22,645,142 downwards.
ATTTTGCAGATGATTGTTTCGAGAAGTGTAAAAGTAAAAAACACAGCAACCTCGCAAGTTCAACCTTTAGCCATGGCTATCAGTTGTTCAATAGAAGGACCACTAGTGGAGGAGTTCACTTACCAAGCAGGATCAGCTCCCTTCAAGAGTTGTCATGCTTCTACCATTGTTGAGGTCATGGATACAAAAATCTTTGCCCATCAAAAAAGATATTATGACTTTTTTTTTTTAGTTTTTCATTTTTTTGTCAAATGAACTCAACACTATGTTGTTTGATTTTTTTTAGGTTGACAAGGATCATTTTTTGGTTGCCTATTTTGGGGGTACATCCGAGGGGGCACCTGATGTCAAAATATGGGTGCAGACTTACCAGGTAAACCCAGCTCTTTCAATCCATAGGATACTGGGCATTCTCACACAGTTATACTAATTTTGGGGTCTGATTTATTTTAGGAATTGGACTTTAGTATATTCTAATTCTATTTCCACTCTTTCTCTCTTTCCATATTTACATTTTGTGTACTGGCTGTTTGCATTGCCTAGCAAAGTCAGCATGACATGGGGAGTTTAAGTTTTGTCTGGCTGGTAAACTATTGAAATATTTTTTACTGCGCTGTGCAGCTGAAATCAATTCATACAAGTGCATGAGGTGATGTAGGGTTGGTATTAAGTAGTTTTACAAATGTGTCTCAAGAAAGTGGCAACAAATTTTGATTTTTAATCTGTTTGTCATAAACTGTATTTATAGTTTCACATCTGTAGGAGGAGTGTACTGAGCTGTTTTGAATGCTCACTAACTTTCTGAACATAATTTTGGTGAATAGAGGGGAAGCTGGCAAGCACCTGTAATTGCTGATGAAGAACCAAATGTTCCTATGTGGAACCCTGTGTTGTCCAAACTTCCATCAGATGAGCTACTTCTGTTCTACAAGATAGGCCAAGAAGTTCAGAAGTAAAGTTTTTAACTTTTTGTCCTCGGTTCTCTTACATCTGTTTTTCTCTTGTACAGACATTCATTGCTGCAATGCTTTCATATATGGTAGTTGATGAGACAACTAGGTTTACACTGTCCTCTTTGGCATGCAACTATGATTTTTTCTGTCCAATTTCACTATCCTGCATGACATTATAGACCTAAATGATTATTTGTTATTTGGGATTTTCCATTATAACTTTTTCCTCGGTCCTTCTTCTTCCAACTATAATGTCTTTATTGGAGATTTCATAAAAACGTATGCATGTCTAAATTATTAATCAGTTTAGTAAGTCTCATGATATGGCAAGAGCATTTTATCACCCTATGTGAAATTCATGGATCGTTCAGGCTTTTGGTCCAGATAAAACTATGCTGTATAGAACATCATAAGCATTTTCATACGTGCTACTGCTTCTCCTTAGTAAAATCCTAGTAACTGGATAGTTAGAATGATATTATTAGGCACTCCCATATGATTAGACTATAGGAAACTTGGAGATGTTGCATAGGTGTGGGAAGCATGGTGGTAAAGTTATGTGGCTGTAGGATATAATTAGGGAATAAAGGGAAAATGAGTGAGGAGAGAAACATTTTTGAGTGGTTGTTGCTGCAAGGAAGAAAAGTCTTCCATCTATGATTTGTTTGCTTTCATTGTCAGTTGCTATACAGTAAATTCAGTTCTTATCAAATATATTCATAGAATACTATAGAACAGAAAAAAAATCGGCATGAAAGTTCATATTTATGGATAAAATCATTTCTAACTTGTAAAGAAAAAAATTAGAAATTTATATGGAAATATTTCCATGACAAATAATATATTGGAAAGATGTATTCATAATTCATTGTAACCCCCTAGTAAGTTCCAGTGCTGCCATTAGATTGAAATGATTGAATGAGGGCTTGTCTAGAATGAAGTTATTTATTCACCCCCCTTCTCACCATATAGGACTTTAGGTAATTTTAAGTTTATTATTTCTCTTTACATGAGCAGAATGGGTCTATTTATTTCAGGTGGAGTGGATTCATGAAACGCTCATATGATAAAGGCAAAACTTGGACAGAAAGAGAACAGCTTCCTCCTGGTATATTAGGACCTATAAAGAATAAGGTACAACAGAATCTATTTCACTGTATTTTATCAATGGCAAGAGGTTTGGAATTTTGTAGCTTTATTAATTTTATTCTTCACTACTTCTGAATTTGCTTACTATGTTTCAGCCCATTTTGCTAGAAAATGGTCATTTACTTTGTGGATCATCAGTTGAAAGCTGGAACTCTTGGGGAGCCTGGGTTGAGGTTTTAACTGAACTCATCCTAGTTGACTTGTTTGTTTTTCAGTGATGCTTAGAAATGTTAACTTGCTGACATTTATTACTTCTTGTGTGCAACAGGTAACAACAGATTTTGGTAGGTCATGGAGCAAGCATGGCCCAATTTACATTGAAAATGAACCTCTGAGTGTGATTCAACCAGTACCTTATCAGACTGCAGATGGGAAACTACGTGTTTTGCTACGATCCTTTGATGGCATTGGTAGAATATGTATGTCAGAATCATCCGATGGTGGCAAAACTTGGGGATATGCAAAATCTACTCAGCTCCCTAACCCAAATTCAGGTCAATTTTGCAAACTATATTGCTTGCAAATTTTTGCTGCATAATTATGACAATTTTTCTTAACTGAACTGTAAGAACTAGGTTCATTATGGATTACTTAGATTTTGAAGTTTTTAGTTTTTACTACACCCTGAGTATCCCTTTTGCTGCTAGGTATTGATGGGGTTAAGCTTAGAGATGGGCGGTTATTGGTTGCTTATAATACTGTATCAAGGAGTGTGCTTAAAGTGGCACTCTCTAAGGATGATGGTGATTCCTGGTGCGAGGTTCTTACATTGGAGGATACTTTGGGAATGGAGTTCTCATATCCTGCTGCAATCCAGGATAGTGATGACCGAATACATATCACCTATACATATGATAGGACACAAATTAAGGTACAGACTTAATTTGTATCTGAGAATGAATCTGCAATCCGTTTAATGCATTTCCTTATCTTCTTTTTTTATTTATTTTGGCAGCATGTCGTTCTTCGGCCAATTTAGAAAAAGCAGAAACAACCAATCTTGTACTTCTCTAATGTGGCCCCAAGTTGTCAGACGTGACATGAACCAGGACTAAAGTCTAAAAGCATGAGTATTCTTGATTTATTACAAACGTCTAATGTCCAATTCTTATATTTGGGTTACAGTTAGATAGTTCTTAATTTTTAAAGATATTTTTTTATATATGATTTTTTTTAATCCTTCTACGTTATCATATGTACTATCTTTTGATCAATAAAAAGCTAACAAAAAATTTGTTCGTTTGTGTTTCCTTTTTTCAGTGCACTTTAATTTAAAAAAATAATAATCACTATCTCCGATTTTTTATATATCATTTTTTTAAAACTTTTAATTTATATCCTATTTTAAAAATTCAAAATAGCGTTAAAATTATTATTTTATCAATTATACTCTTATCAAGTAAAGAGAAATAATACGATATAAATTTTTTAAGTAGTAAATGGAAGAGATAAATAGTGAGAGACCGTGAAATAATTTCCCATCACAGGCTCACAGCACATCACATGCTGGAGTCAAGTCTATTTATGCACATACGTTGGGAAATTGGATTTCCCATTACCAAGTGGAATCAGTTTTGTTTTTTTTGGTAGATAATTAAGAAAATTTTAGAAATTAATAATCTTCATTTATTTACAATAAACTTGATTTCTTATTTAGATAAAACGAAATTTTTGTTTTTTTAATTGTATAAACACAAACATGTGTATCGGGTGCAGTAGCGTTGCACATGTTTTAATGGACAGCACGGTGACATAGTAACATAGAACATGTCAATACATCAAATGAAATCAACGGCAGAAGATGACATTTGAAAATTTCGAGGGCTGATATTCAGTTAACTCCCAAACTGAACAGAACAAACGAGTTAGGGAAATTCTATTTATACAGTATTTTTATAATTTATAAGCTTTTTTACAAAAAGAAAAGAAAAGAAAAGAAAAAATAATATAAGTGATGTGCTGAGAAAAACAAAAATGTGTGTTATTTATATTTCCCTCCCACAGTTTGCGTTGCAGGTATCAGTATTCAGTTGGTGGAAGTGGAACCATGTCTTTGTTCCTTACCTTTGTACATTTGGTGTTCATAGTCTCTAGAGCTTACTCCTTTTCTGGGTATGCAATCCCCTTACCTTTGTCTCGGTTTTATCGTTTTCATACTATATCTTCTCTGCTTCTAGTCTATGATTCTGTTTTTATGTTGCTGATTTCTGCTTATATTTACAAACCTTAATGCTTGACACTATAAGTTTCTGTAGGTAGTAGATTATAAAATTATGGTCTAAAATAAGTCTCACGGTTTTCAATATTATTGTAATAAGCTAATATCAAGCTGCAAACTTATGCAGGCCAAACTCTACAAACAGCGGCTACATAAAAGGACCTCTTGTGGAGGAATTCACTTTTCCTGAAAGATCAACTCCCTTCGACAGTTGTCATGCTTCTACCATTGTTGAGGTTGTAAATTACTAAATAGTTTTTGTTTTGTTCCTTGTTTTAAATAATCATTGGGTTTTTGTCGTCAAGTATTATAACATAACCATCGTTATTATCAATTTTGACTTCACCTGCAGGTTGGGAAGGGTCATTTTTTGGTAGCCTATTTCGGGGGCACATCTGAGGGGGCACCAGATGTAAAAATATGGTTGCAGACTTATAAGGTAGATGCATTAATTAAAATCTACCATGTATATAGATAGATAGATAAGGTGGATTGCTCTTGCAAAACAAAATTAGTGACATACTAAGAGTTGGAGGTTCTACTTGATCATTCTTTATTCACAGAATACATTTTTAAAAAAAATATGTAGCCTTGAAAGTACATAAGTTTCCAAAGTGACTAACATGTAACATTGTAATCATCCTTGTATTACTTAGCTGTTTTAGTTTATGAATGAAAATTTGGTTGGTAGAGTGGCAGATGGCAATCACCTACAATTGCTGATGAAGAACCAAATGTTCCTATGTGGAACCCTGTACTGTTCAAACTTCCATCCAATGAGTTACTGCTGTTCTACAGAATAGGCCTAGATTTTCAAAAGTAAAGCTTCAAACCTTACAATCTTCTTGTGTGTGTGTGAGGGGATATCTGTTATTCTTGCTGCCATCCCCTTTTATTTGGTAGTAAGATTCCTTTGATTAAAGCGATTCGGTATAATTGCTTTATAAATTATACACCACAAAACTTGTTCCTAAACAGACTAGCCTACTTAACATGTCAATAATGCTATGTCCTGCACAATTGAGAAATAATCCTCAATTTCCGTAAAATGCTATTTCTTCATAATGAGGGAGTGGTCTTTCTCGGCTCTGTACTAAAATGTTAAAATATTGTTTCACTGTTCCAACTATTGTATGCAAAATTGCAATTATAAGACCATTTCCCAGCAAATAATTGGTTTAAAGATTCATTTTTAAATGACATGTCAAAGAGTTTCTTGAATTAAAATGTTTTTATCTTAACCAGTTATGATAGTCATCATACTCCAATCAATGTATGAAACTCTAGTTAATTTGGAACAAATGAGAAGGATTAGATGATTTAATTTCAGGTGGAGTGGATTCATGAAACGCTCATATGATAAAGGAATTACCTGGACAGAAAGAGAACAACTGCCTCCTGGTATATTAGGACCTATCAAGAATAAGGTGAAACAAAAACCACTTTCATATTATCTTGTCTGTGTGTTTGGAACTCACATTCAGGACAAATTTATGTTCTTAGTACTGAATTCAATTACTATTTTTCAGCCTCTCTTGCTGGAAAATGGTGACCTACTCTGTGGTTCTTCTGTAGAAAGCTGGAACTCCTGGGGAGCATGGGCAGAGGTTTCTAATAGAACTGATCATAGTATAGACTGTATAGTCATGCAATTGCAATTGATCTTGATTAGCTAGTTAACTTCTATAGCCTGTGGCATGGTAACAGGTTACAACAGATTTGGGCAGAACATGGAGAAAGTATGGCCCAATTTACATTGAGAATAAGCCCCTTGGTGTGATTCAGCCTGTACCATACCAGACTTCAAAGGGGACCCTGCGTATTCTGCTTAGATCCTCTACTGGTCTTGGTAGAGTTTACATGTCAGAATCCTTTGATGGAGGCAAAACTTGGGAGTATGCAAAGCCTACACAACTCCCCAACCCAAACTCAGGTTCATTTTTCAAGAACCAAGTTGATCTTGAATTGCTTTACTTTTGCATATTGCATATTGTTGCATCAGTGGCTCATCTAAGAAACCTTTCTCTTTTGATGCATTAGGTATTGATGGGGTTAAGTTGAGAGATGGACGTGTATTGCTTGCTTATAATACAAATTCAAGGGGTGTGCTTAAACTTGGCCTCTCAGAGGATGATGGTGATTCATGGCATGAGGCACTTACATTGGAGGATACACTGGGAATGGAATTCTCATATCCTGCTGTTATCCAAGCTAGTGATGGCCGAGTACATGTCACTTATACATATAATAGAACACAAATTAAGGTACAACCTTCATATTTGTATGTTGCATTTTCTTTCTTTGCATAGCAATAGCATTTTTCTGCAAGTGCATTTCTTGATATGACTAACCTCCTTTCCTTATTTTAATTTGTACAGCACGTTGTTATTAGGCCAACGTGATGCAAACCAACTATTTTCGGATAGGCAAGCAGAGAATAAAAGTTCATGTCTGCAATATGTATGACCTTTTTCTATAAGCAGTTACAGAGAAAAAAAATGTTAGTGTCTTTTTTTCACATAGGTAAGTTGCAGGAGTTTATAAGTCAAATGTAAGTGTCAGGTAACTTGGTTGTGTCTGATACTTGACAATTTGACTAGGACAAAGGATCATACTAATAATTTCAGCTTGCTTCGGCCCATGAGACTGTTGTATCTTTATCAAGTCATCAACCCTGTTTCTGTTCTCAACACACATGGGCCTAATAAAGGTTAATGAATTGCTTTTTGTAGACGTCCAGTAATACGGATAAAAGGCCTCTTTATGAACAATATGATGGGCCTGGGCCTATCAATTGAGTAATTTAAGGGGAATGAATAAAATTAAGAAACAAAAAAGAACAACAAAAGGCCTCGTTATGAATCACGTGATGGGCCTAGCTGCCTAGGCCTAAAACTCGAGCAATTTAAGGCGGATGAATAAAGACAAAAAAAAGAGAAAATATCAGAAGTTTCTGGTTGAACCCAAAATTCAATGCCCCAAAGCGAAAAAGACGTCAATAAATCATTTAACTGAAGAAACATACGTAAGGGAACTAAAGTTGTGGTGGTCAGCGTGGGGCCAAACTTAGGCAAGAAGAAAGAGGGACATCTAACCCCCTCAAGAAAAACAAAAGAACAAGGAAATATACAGAAAATTAAAAAAAAATTAGTATTAATATTATTTATTTATTTTTCATGTAAGTTAGGATCATTTTCAATACGCGGTTAGGTTGAATGCTAAAACTCATAAAATAAGTATATATTTATAAATAATTAAAATACCTTTTCACTACAACAAGAGGACTGAAAAGAAAACACACATGAAACAATTGTATTCCTTAGATACAATAATTTCAGTGTTAGAGTTTGTAGATAATCATATGCTTACAAAAAACAAAAGCTTAGCGTTATCTCTATGATTGATTGATCCGTACACAAACCAATGAGGCAATGGCATAGAAATAAAAAAATAAAAAAAAATTTGTTTCGTCTTAATCTTAATCTTTGATTTGGTGCTTAGATGGAAAAAAAATTTGACCGAATGTGTGAACGCTGTATGTATATAAGATCCGCGAGCAAATCAGAGTCACAGTCATAGCCTCATAGGCGTGCATGACAATGTGACATATGTAACATGTTAATGTTACTACTACTACATAGTACGCATAATACACGTATACAAGGAACAACGTCAATTCGGCATGCACTCACTCACCCCCCAACACTCCAACACAGTGTCGGTGCCATTTTTCAGGGGCTTCCTCCGTTTGCTTTTTTCACATTCGCACGCACCTACCACTTCACGTTTTTGCATTAACTGCCACGTACTTGTCTCCTTGATTGGTGGACTTTGACTCCACTATTGTGCTGTTGTTTATTTAACGTGGAAAAGAACTTTCAATGAAAAAGAATTTGAGAAAAGGATGAACCACAGAAATAGAAATAAAAGAAAAAAAATAAATATATCTGATTTATTTTATTTATTTAACGGAGAAGGAAAAGTCAAGGGCATGGTACTAGCAGTTATATTGTAGCATAATAAATGCATAAGCCTATCCTACTACTTATGATAGTTTTGGAAAGAAAAAGCCTTTCAAATGTACTGCTGTATGCATGTGTCTCTTTTTTTCTCTCCACCAGCAAAGACTCAAGGAATCAACATGATTGCTTTGCTTTTCACTTGTTTCTGACTCCATTCAGCTTTTTTTATCTTCTTTTCTTTATTCCCCCTCTTGCCACTAGCCTCCTGAGCTGTTCTTTCTTTATTTGTGCCTACTTTCAAATATATACAGCTTAAGATCGTGTATAGGAATTAAGGAAATTTTTTCAAAATATCTAATAGAAGAGAAGAATAACGTACATCAATTCAAAACTAATATTTAACCAGTTTCTACGATCACTTTTATAAAGTTGGTGTGAAAGATAATTTTTTATTGAGTAATAGTATTATTTACTACATTGACAAATTTTGAAACTAATATAACTTTGAGTATTACACCTGTATTTACGATTTTTATGAAGATTAATATTTATTTTTATGGAAATTATTTCGTATAATAACATGATTATTAAAAAAAAATATTACATGGAAAGAAAAGTTAAGCCATTTAATTTGCGGAGGCGCCCAGGACATGGAAAAAATGTGAACGAAAATGTAATAGCGTAGCTAGGTAGAAGAACAGGATTAAAATTAATTTTGCAGCATTTACCTATAAGCAGCAAATTGTAAATCTAGGTAGTTTAATTAAGAAAGTTTGGTTAAAAATTTCAATATTGGGTGCCGAATTCCCATCACGCCATGCAAACTGGTGAGATTATTTATAATTAAGTTGAAGTTGAACCCTAATTAATTATGGATTGGCATTGAGAGACAAGCACAGCGAATTGTATGGCCTGAGGCTGAGGATGAGAGGCTAGAGGACAAAGACAATGATTATGAGGAAATTTCAAAGAAGCTACCAAAGAATGTCAGGTGGTAGTATTGTATTGTACTTTTCAAGTGTTTGAAAGTGGATGCATGGATGGATTGCAACAATGTATAAACGCGCATTACCAAAGTAATTAAATTTTCACTTTGTTTTTTTTCGAAGTGTTACCAGGTTACAGATGACCAAAGAACAGGTTCATATATACAAGTTTTATTACAAGATTTTTATATCATATTAAAAAAACATCATAATTTTTGCTAATGACAAATATTACCAAGTTAAATGGATTTTTAATTAATTTGAATTTGATAGTTGAGATTCTACTATCATGATATATTTAGTAAATTAGGAAAGGGAGAAATTCAGCAAAACCAGTTATATATAGGGAAGAATGTTATTAGATTTTTATACAGACACAAAACAATATAAAAATATAAACATAATAATATTTTGCTAATGACAAATGTTAATACCGGATTAAATGAATGGTCCCTCAATATCTAATATTTAAATTTGAAATTGATAGTTGAGATTCCACTATCATATTAGATTAAGTAAATTAAAGAAAAAAAAATGAGTGTTAAAACATATAAAATTAAGAGATTAATGATAACTACTTCCATAATAGAAATAATAAAAAAAAGTATAAATTTGATTTAAACATTTTTTAAAAACAATTTATAAACTGGTCGAATTTAACAGAAGTTGTTTTTTTTTTTTTCATTTTTTACATAATTAATTTTAATCTGAACTTCTAAATTTATTTAATTGGATAGACAAATTGAACTCTTATTAATGTTTATAGAATTCTATGGATAGTTAATTTAATGTATATATCTTCAAGTCAACTAGTCAAGTCGTCGTTCGTCATTTCATGCAGTTAAACTTAACAACTTAGCTCTAAAATCATAAAAACACGAGGTTCTTATAAATTGTAATTAAACTATCATTTATTGCTACAACGACCGGCAACCAATTATACAATCAACATAGGGATTTTTCTGGAAATTGATTTAGTAAATGTTCTACACTATATATACAGTGATTTTCAGATGAACACCCCACTTTGAAGGTGACATTTTTATTAACATACATAGTAAAAGTTTATTTTGATCAACTTTTCTATAAATATTTTTAAGAAAATAAAATAAAAAATAATAATCTTTCTATAGGTTAAAATTAACTTTATATATATATATAAATTTAGAGAAATTAATACTATAAGAGAATGTTAACAATTTAGTTTATGATTTACCATGTAAATTAAGTTTACCAAAAAATATTATTTTTATTATTTTATTCTTTTAGAAGTAATTATAGAAAATTTTATCCAAACAAGTTTATATTTATTTTAATATTTTTCTCTATTATGTTAACTTACAAAATAAGAAATGGAATTAATATTTTTTATTATATTATGATTTTGTAATTTTTATAATTCCTTAATTGATTTTTACCAATATTTTTATTACATGGTTATCTCCTTTTAATCTGGTAAATCAAAAGTCAATTTTTTATAAATATGATCCAGCACATATTGCTATAGTATCAAGTGTCAAATATTATTTATTTATTTTTAATACAACACATATTTTTAAAATTTTCAACTATGTTGTGGTAATTTTAAAACATTACTCGTAAATTTGTCTTACTCGAAATTTCAGTTACCGATCGTATATGTAATTTTTACACATAATAACACTCTAATGTATTCATTATATATTGAAAAAAAAAAAAATAGGCGATGTACACAAGTCACGGCTAATAGTATATTAAAAAAATTGTTGACTTTAAATAAATTGATAACTATTTTAAAAATTATATTAATAATAATTTATGATTAATTTTGCATTGACCGTGCAGATCATTAAATTTTTATTCAATAATTAACCTGTTTATCATATAAGAATACATATCATACTTTTTATCATATTCTTAAAAAATAAATTAAAATAACGTATTTAACAGGTTTTATCAATAAACTGATTAATATAAGTTATTAAATCTACAAGTTACATTTATAAACTCCAATAAACCTCATAAAAGTTCTTTCAAACGTCCCTTATTTTTACTTAAATTCCATAAACAAAAATTAACATAGCATAAGCAAAAAACAAATCGTGAAAACTGAAACTTCTAGTCACTATATCTATCAAATTAAATGGACTGAACATAACACAATCCTCTCATTATTGTCTGGCTCAAGGTTTCCTCCCATTAAATATGCCACCTAAATCCATAGATGCATTCAACAATATTGGATATAACCGAGGGCAGATGATCCTGTTCCTATATGCAATTATGAATTTAGTTGAAAGTAGTTTAGCTCTCAATTTATATTCAATGCATTTTCGATCTGTGTGTAGGTACGATAAAATGAATGAGAAAGACAATGATATGGCTAGCTTCAATTCCCTTCTAAATAGGGTCTACTTTAGATAAGCATGGCCATAATTTTACTGAGTTCAACTGTTCAAGCATTATTCAGCTCCAGAAAAAATATTGTCGCAAAAGCTTCATCTGGTTTCTAGATTTTGAAAGTTAGCGTAGATAATTTATTTATTTTTAGACACTACTGTAACAACCAAAATTGTTGCTTACAGTATAAGTGAGTTTTTTTTTTTTTTATATATAACACAGTATAAGTGAGTTTTTAAAAGCAGAGTTTTGGGTTTTCAAAACTAACCCTCTTGGGAATATTTTGAGTTTAATTGCATTAATGATCAATGTGCAATTTTAATATTCTGATTTTTTTGGTTCAAATTTAGTTCTCTATTTTTTGAAACGGTTGTAATCAAATTCTCTTATCTATTCTTCTTTACACGAAACTCTCAAACACAGATGAATTTTACATGTGTTTCTGGTGTTTAACTCTGAAGTCATAACTCATGAAGAGGATTTTACTTAACTATCAACTTGACCCAATGATTAATATCATAACTTTACCTATAATTTTTTCCAATCAAAGACAAATCAAAAAAGAAAAAAAAAACATTTGATGTTTTGTTAATCTTTGTTTTTTATAGTACAACGGCGGTACACAAGTTGGGGTATTTGACAATTTGTTTTAAACATAGTGGATGTGCAATCATTGAGCATATTTAATGAATTGTTTTTTATAATGAAAGCGCAAAGATTGCAATAGAGATAAGAATGATAGTAGTAGTGAAGATGAATATACAAGTTCATCGAATATATCTGATCAGTGTTATATCTACAGTATCGTTAAAATAATAAAAAACAATTTAACTAGGACAGTAAAAAAGGAAAAGTGTGAGTTTTAATAACTTGCATATGCGGCGTCGGTAAGTAAATTAGAATCAGATTAATTAGGTGGTTAATTTGTTGTTAAATGTGTTGTAATTATCACTGAATGAATTGTTGTAGGTCCCTTGAAGGGATGGGTATCTTAAAGATTTGTCACAACTTTAATAAGCACATTTTTAAAACACGGCTTTTAAGGGTTACAAGAATCTTACTAGAAGTTGAATTGAATTGAAAGGATTAGGTGGGGGTGGTGTGGTTAAAGTGTATTACGTAGGCAGCATGCTTTCCTTTTCAGTTTTCAGCATGTAGATGTAACTCATGGACAAGGGTAGGGTGACTCAAATTCGGGTCAGAAGAGGCTTTTGTTAATTTCTGCTAGAAAGCTAGCTAGCTAAAAGCTTGTGTGTAAAGTATTGATTAGTAGTGCTTGGGCATGAGCAAAACTTCAACACCATTAGTTAGTGGAGAAAAAGTAACTTTTCATCTGGCTTCATCTAAGTGGGATTTTCTATAGTTAGTAACACTTTAAGGATTCCATGTAATCGAAAAGTTTAAAGTAAAGAAGATGCCTTGTTCATTCAAACAAAAGCTTTTTGAGGTGGGAATTTGGCATCTTCTCCTTATCCCCTTATATGAAGAAAATGGAATAAGTATAGAAGAAGAATTTTATGGAATATATATATAATAGCCATTACATGGGGCGGTGCTCCTCTCATCATAAGAACCTAGCTAACTAGCCTTTTATGATTTCCTCTTCATCCATGACTCATATCACATATGGAGCAATTATGTTAAATAATTCATATACCCCACAATGGACCGATAAAATACCTAGTAATTTTTATATTATATCATGAAAAGTTATGTTCTAAAATACGGGTCGATTGAGCCACGATTTCGACCATTATTGAACGGTTCAAACGTGCCTTTGAAATTGGTAACCTATGCATTGTTTAACTTTAAAATTATTTATATATTTTATCGATCCAATTACATATTCAAAACTCACATCAATTGATCCGATACGAGTTTAATAGCACGGGAAGATGGTGTAACAAAAAAACATGTTATTGACACTTTTTTTTCACGGTATAGCTTCTTTTCAAAAAGGAACTGATGGTACAATTCTTCTACTGCAAAAAGGGGGAACCAACGGTCTTGTTTAGCTTGATTGGTGCTCTTCTGCCGACTGATTTCATCTCTTCAAAAAGCAAGACCACTTTCTTTTATTCTAATCTAAACTTGTAAAAGGAAAAAAAGGATGGGAAAAGAAGAAGAGATTGAGGGCAGGCACGAAAGTCTACTTGCTTTGAGTGCAAGAAGCTACCAAAAAACTTTTTTAAGAGGAGATGGCCCTAATTTCTTCCCAGTTGTGAGTGATTTGCTCTTCTATGTGTTTGCTTAAAGTTTGACCTTCATGACATGATTATCATCTACTTTTCACATACTATCTTAATAAATAAAAAAGGCATGCCAAGGTGGGGTTTCGCTTGCAATATTGAAAAAGTTGTTATGGGACCTTTTGCTATGATATTCCATCAATTAGCCTTTGTGGGTGACTTTTTCTCTGTCACCCTATGATCATGTGAAATTTTTAAAAACTTGTGGAAAATGTGTTTTTCTTCTTAATTTCCATAATTATTTTGATCAAGTAACGGAGAATATATAACTGGAAATTATCAAATATTGAAAATGTAGAGAATTTAAAGGAGAGAAATTGCAACTGATTAAAAACCAAACAGCGTCGTTATTCATTAAGAGGGATAATTGTACGATTGTAGTAATTTTTCTTGTGGTTTTCACTTTTGAGTTTTTTTTTTCTTTTTCATAAGTATATACAGAAGGATCCTTGAAATGGAATCAAAGGGTGCAGTAGCAATTCTTTACTTGGAGGAAAATAACGGGCGTCTTGGAATCATCATAGTTTCTCTATTATTGGTGGGGATGGGAATGGATTATTTGAAAAGGCAGGGGCTGGGGAAAAGGGTGTAGTGGGGAAACTTTTTCTCTTCTGAAGAAACCAACTAAGAAGCAACAACACCTTTTGATAATCATACTGAGGTAAATAATTTAGAAAGAGAAATGAAAAAAAAAGAAAAGGAGAGAGATTGAAATTTAAATGTGTGGGAGAGGGAGAAGAAGTAAAATGATGGTAAAGAAAAAGAAACATGGCTAGCTATAAGAAGATGCAAAAAGATTGAGAAAAGTGTTTGTGTTAGGCTTTTCAAATGGAGAAAATAATTACGGCATCATGCTTAAGATGTAGATATATATGCTAGAGACAAAACAACCATGTTTTAATTAGTCAGAAAATGGAGGAAAAATAAAAGGTTCCGACCTGGCCAAAGCATAAACTTCATTGTTCCCCCAAGACTTTGTATTCTTCTTCCCATTTTGACCCAATGAAATTTGCGTTCAAACTCAATCGATTAAGGTGCCCCCAAATTGCATAATATGGACAAAACATTTTGTTGGTACAATCTCTAACGCATTATTATTGTCTCTTAACATTATCTTTTTTAAGTTTCCCTTCCTATTCAATTCACCTGTTTAATTATTTCTTTTCTGCATAACTCACTTTTTTGCCAAGTCAATTATTTGGCAATATATCAGCAATTTTGTCATTGACTACAACAGTACAACTTCTAATTGTTATTTTAGATGAATAATAATAATAATATGAATTACGCATCGAAATGATTTATATTATTAATTAAATGAAAAAAAATGTTAGCTGGTTGCTAAAGAAAACGTAGCCAAGTGTACGTAAGTTATTAAGTTAATGTCATCAGAGGTCACAAACAGCATACAGTACAGTGGTCTTCCCCAGTTCCATCCCAATAATGATGAGTTTGGAGAAGTTAAGTTTTGATGAGGCCATGCAATCAATGCTTCATGCTTTTATCTTATGACTTCTCTAAAGTTAAAACAAGCCTCCCATTTTGGATTCTTTACACACTGACTGTTAAAACACGACGCAATATTGCTGTTTACTTGCATCGAAGAAAAAAGAGACAGTGTGCATGCCTTTCTTGACCTTTCTTAGTAGTTTAGAAAAAGATACGTTAATAACACATTGTTTAACATAATTTTTTTAATGTGTTTTTTATTGATTAAAAACTATTATAAATAACAAAATTGTATATATAGGTTTTATTCTTTATTTAATTAATAACTTTCATTCAACATTTTATAATTTTAATAAACAATAAAAAGTGTGTTGGAGGAATCGAAATCTTTCAATTATATATAATACTCCTTAATTAGTTCAACGTAGTGTTTTATACATGATGAGGCATGATATGCGAATCCCAAATTTGTAGTATTCATTTCCAACTATTTCGTTCATGATTCTATGTTCTGTTCCAATATAAATAAATCTTATTGATATTGAATTAGGATGGTTTAAAATTTAATTTTTTTTAAAAATATTTTAAGATATTTAATTAAAATGATTAAATGATTAAAAAATAATATGATAATATTCCATTAAAATTATGAATATTCTCTCACCTAAATCAAGGTCAAACTTAGATCAAATAATTGTGCTTTCACCTCAGTGAGCCATCATATTGACTTCTTCTTCTTCTTTTTTGTAATGTGTGTCTGATATTTTAACTATTAACTAAAAGATACTTTTAGTAGACAAGAATTACACGTTATTTTCAAACATTAATTTATCTTATATTTTGAATCATTCCAACTGTATGTTGATTTTATTTTTTTTACTTTACTTCTATTTAAAACTCTTATATTAATTACTATGAATGAAAATATTTTATATTTAAATAATTTATAATAGTTTATTTTACCTATACTATTTTTAATTTAAAGTATAAATATATTATACTTCTTGATAATATAATTTTTGTTTTAAATTCTATAAAAAAAAATTAATTCTTATTTAAAAAACAATGTAATTTCATCGTATTGTTTTTGTTAAATATAAAAACTAAAGAGTTGGTATAAATATATATTTAATCCTTATTTACTTAATATTTATGTTCTATTTAATTTTGACCGTAATAATTTTACGTATATACTATACCACAATGTTGTCGTAATAATATTTTTTTTTTAAATATGTTGTATTATGTGTTCCATTTGTCTTATCCATGTGTAATTGGAATAAACTAATACTTGTCATTTTGACAAGAGTTGAAGTCTTGAAGAGCAACTGCAAAACTGAAGGACCTTCGACAATGACCGAACTAATTAACCAAGATAAATAAAC
This sequence comes from Amphicarpaea edgeworthii, assembly GCA_014843725.1. Lineage (NCBI taxonomy): Eukaryota > Viridiplantae > Streptophyta > Magnoliopsida > Fabales > Fabaceae > Amphicarpaea > Amphicarpaea edgeworthii. The sequence goes on along the minus strand of CM026324.1, from coordinate 22,628,412 downwards.
ACAAACATTCAGATGGCGAGACAATTTGTCTATATAAAAAAATGGTATTGATTAAAGAGGCAAATTAAAATATGGGGGTATGTAAAAGTTGACAACTAACGGATAAAATATAATATATCTAATGCATCCAATGAAGTCAATGAATAAGAAAATAGATCAAACTGTAAACTATAGATGTACAATATTGATAGGAAGCAAACTTAAAAGGCCCTTAAAGTCGTACATCTTATTGAAGAAATATATATTAGTTTAGTTTAAATAATAGAAATTGTAATTATTAAATAAAAATAAAAGAGATGAAAAATTAATATCAAGAACACATTTATAAAAAAGTGAATTAAATACATAAAATTTGTGTTTGTTAATTTAATATGGTGTGTTGAAATTCAACTCAAATTCAAATTGAGATAAACTGCAAAGGAGTACAGGTCAAATTGTGTTTATTACAATTAATTATGTTATGCTTATAAAAAAAACAATTAACTATGTCATAATTTTCAGTTTTATTTAAAAAAAAAACTCTTAAATTTAAATAGAGTGAATGTTTAATAGATAAAGTTAATAACAAAATAAAAATATAAAAAAAATACATTGTTACTTGTATATAGAATCAAAATTTTAAAAGTAGTATTAAGTAATAGTATCAAACATGAATAAAATAAAATAAAAACATAAGATGATATTAATATAGACGAAGGATACAATTACTTAATACAATTATTAATTTTTAAAAAAATTAACGATTAAAAATGAAGAATAAAACTCTTAGACTTGGTCTTAAAGTAAGCGGATCCTTTCTAGTTAATATATTCCTATTATATTTTTTATACATTTAAAAAAAATTATAAGAAAATAATGATTTTTACTAATTTTATAATGAGTAATTTAGAGATAAAGGGGTGAGAAAGAGTGGGTTAATTTGCTAATTTCAATAAACGACAAAAAGTTAGTTCGGCGGTGAAAGAAGGTAATAAATGCAAAAAGTTGAGAGCTGCTTCTCTCTCTCTTTGTTTCCAACCAATATCAAATCCAAATCCAAAGTATCACTTTTTTGTGGGTCGCCAGAAAAGGAAAGGACTAAAGTTTCACGCGTCAGCCTTTTCTCATTAATTTGTCTCTCCACCGTTTCAGACGTAACAACCCCCATTTTCAACTTCTCCCTATAATGACAACTGTAGTGCCAAATTAACACACCCATAACATTAAATATAATATTATTTTTTATTGACAAAAATAAACTAAATAGAGGTTAAAATAAAATAAAAAAATAAAGAATAAAGAAGTATAGAAAACAATAAGTTGTATATAAAAAAAATCTTACTAATAAAAAAAGTTACTGTATTTTTTTATTCATTACTAGTATAGTTTTTTCTTATCAAGTTAGTTAATTTTTAATTTTCATGTGATAAAATTTATATATTTTTTTTTACTAAGAAATTAAAACAATGAAAATGAAAATGAAAATGAATGAATTCTTCACTTCTCCCACTCCTGTTTTTTCCTCCAATTTGGGGGAGTTTTTCTTGCGCGCACACATAAAAAATAAAATCTCCCACTTTATTTACATTCTCTTATTTGTTTATCCATGAAATCCAATTCAGTTAGTTGAATTGAGGGTGTGAGAATTGTAAATATTTTGATAAAAGTTTAATTTCTAACGATAAAAAAAAACTTATATTCTTTAACAATGAACAAAATATTAATATTTTGATCTTATTTATCCTGGTTCCATTAAATTTTTTCTATTTAAATTCAAACAAAACATAACCCATAAAATGGGCCCGATGTAAATTTTTTTAAGGTTAAATTGATTTAACTTATTTTCAACTTATAAATTATTTTTAAGTAAAAGTTAAACCAAACATCAATTAGTAAAAATTTCTTAAAATAAAAATACTTATATTTTTTATAAAGAAAAATTAAAAATAATAAACTTTATAATAAGTTATCTAAAATTACTTGTGTAGAGTTTACTTTTATATTCTTTCTTCCAATAATGTATATATAAAAATATTTTTAACAAATTATAATATATACATTATAGTAATTAGTTTGTTAGTTTTTGTTAGTGGGAGGAGTCGAACTAAAATCTTTTTATTTAATTATATTTTAATTTCAAGAAACTTTTAAATTAAAACATATATATATATTAAAAAAAATTTACTTATTTTTTTTAAGCTTTCATTTTTAATTTTAACTTAAAAATAATTTATAAAATTAGAGCATAATTTCATGTAATACAAGGGAGAACGGTTTCTAATCCATGGGTTGAAGAGTATCTATAGTCTCTAACCTATGAAAAAAAAAAAAACTCAAACAAATAATATGGAAAGGAGGTAGTAAACAGTATATATAAAAGAAAAATGTAAACTTTCATTTTAGTATAGGCCGACAAAAATAAAACTTACAATTTTTAAGAAACATTATTTCTTAAAAATGTTTTTGAAATAAGGAAACACAAATCAGGAATTAGATAAAATAATAAGACCAAAATTATACGGAAGCCTACTTATTTTTAGCTGCATTGCATTTTTTTTATTAAATTGAAATTTAAAATTATTATTCTATTTATCTTAGACATTGAATCCTAATTTCAAACTCAACATTTTATGCCAAATAACGGACACAATTGTTCTTTCACTGCTTAGCTTAATACATATGTTACCAAGACTTGTACCAATGAACTCTCATTTTGCTTTAAGTCAACAAACTTAAAAAGCACATACACTTTGTACAAAGACACCTAATTTTCCTCCATCAGACAAAGAATAGTTAAGGTTGTTTCATAGCCTTTTCGACACTATACAAATTTGTTAATTACTCATCTTTGAATCCCTCGTCAGTATTCACCTTATCAAACTACTCCAGTCTATTTTTTATATGAAATGTACAAAATTACTAGCTACCCAACAGAAGTAGTGTACAAGCTTGGAAAAATTACGAGTAAATAACGCATAAATGAAAGGTTTGTAAAATTGACTTTTCGTTTTGTAAACGATAGCATTTGTTGGTTAAATGAAAGAGAGGGTATAGTAGTCCCCACCCCACGGGGCATGGCAATTGGCAACCGTGTGTGTGAAGGTGAGCAATGAGTAGAAATGGTTGAGAGTTGAGACCATGAATGAACCGCGGAGGAAGCAAAGGCTGTGGAAAAGAGACAAATGAGCTCGAAAAACGCGAAAAGGAGGGAGTGGAGGGCGTGCGTTACAAAAAGGAACTATGATGATTCATTATTTTTTGGGTTTCTGTAAGCTTTTTCTTATAAAGTTGTTTGGTGTGTCTGTGTCTACTCTCTCTGTCATATAAAGCTGGGAATCCCAAAAGCGTTAGATAGTACACTCTCTCTCATATTTCCTCATACTTGCATAATCACCATTATCATTATTAGTGTTAGAGCACTCCTTATCATTTCTTATCTCCAATGCTCCCCTTTTTTTTTAACATTACTACATTTTAAGTTTTATTCTATATATTTTAAATTATTACATGGACTAATATTTCTTTCTTTCGAAATCTCACTATCATTTTTAATTAATTATGGTAACTGACGATAAGATATATTGAACTTGTTAAGTGATTCTTGTGTTTAAAGTATGTTAATGGAACTATTATTGATTCAAGATCTTGTATATTTAATTTGTACAATTAATCAACTACTACTCTTTTATGTTTTAATTTTGTAAAGGCAGATGTCCGTACAAAATGCAGAATAACTTTTCCATATACATGCGTATTAATGATCCCATACCTACGTTTGAGAGGTGCCAATAATTTTTTTTTAATTCCGGGTTTAACATCTCTAGATCTCTAATTCTCTATTAAGTAAAGTAAATGGGAATGTAAGGATTTCTAAAAACATGATTGTATTTTCTTAAAATTTTAAGTTTTTAGTTATTTTTCTGAATTAGTATACAAAATTGTAAACAAATTATTTTAAATTTTGAAGTACTAATATAAAATATGATTATTTTAAAATGGAGGGAATAACATAACATGAGCCTCTTTGACAGAGATGGGTAAAGTTTTTTTTTTCCTTCAATCTATTATTGTCTGATAAAATTTGTGTCTATTTTTCTCTTCCTGGATTATACCTATTTAATAATAAAAAAAAGAAGATTATATAAATCCTGAAAAAAGTAGCTAAATCTCTGCAGGATATAGCTGTTGGATACATTAACGTTATAAAGAGACCAACTATTATTATTATTTAATTACGATTGAATGTAAGTATCAAAAAAACAAAAAAATTACGATTGAATGATAAAATAATAATTATTCTGTTTTTTCTTATATTTTGATTTTTGATAATTTGTGGAAATTATGTGAGTTAAGAGTGTTGTGTCGTTTATTTTCAATTATTTTGGTATACACTGTACTTTCTCTCTATTTATTAATTTATTTTGTTTTTTGTTTTGGACATTAACATGTCCCTGGTGAATATATGTAGTAAGTTAAAAATGAAAAGAAGGTGTTCTACCGAGGTCGTTTTCTTCTTTAAAGAAGATTGTTATTTTTCGGATTCAATGAAGGTCGGTCCATATAAAACCAAGTTGAATTTGTCCACTGAATTTAATGCCAGATATTATTGGGCGGCTGTGGCTTCTGAAGGTTAGGCCTCAACTATTTTCAATGACATTTAATGCACTTCCTCTTTCAAGCACAAATTACACAATTTTTGTTTTTTAAAATATATAAATATAAATGAAAAAGTAAGTAATAATACATCATCTGCGTGAATAAAATATTCTACTCCTACTACTCTAAAAGACCTTTTACTTTTGAATGACTCAAACTTAAGCAATGCCCCCCGACATCTTTTCAACTCCAACTTTTTTTTTTCTTGTTAAACATGGATTAATCAAAACTCTCAGGCAATGGTCGAGATTCATTGTTATCAAGTTGAAACTGAAAGGAACATATATATACATGGTGAGCAAATGCTCGTAAAATTATATCATATGGTCCATCACAAAACTAGAGGAGCGATCGTTTCCATTTTAACAAAACCATGAAGTCATGCAACAACGTGATTCCAAAGTAGTAGAGTTTTTATTGAATTTGAATTTCAAGATAAGAGCTAAAATCACATTAATATCCCTTAAATTGCTTATACTCAATACTGGTTATATATTTTAATTCTTTTACATCTTAGTATTAGTAGAACATTGAATATTAAAAAAAAAAACTTTAAATATACTCATGTCGTGTACCACTGTAAGTTTACAACCGATTGAATTATGACGTTGGCTTCATATTATCTGTTATGAGTCGATCAGTCAACTTTTTTTTTTTTTTTTTATCATAACTGTTAATATATATTTTATTTGTAAGATTCTTTAATAATGATTCACTTATGATGGATCAACCAGTAACAACTCATCTATAATTAAAAGATCGATAACAACTAAATGGTGTTTGACAATTAATATAGCCAGTTACTTTGTGATGAATCCTACATATGTAAGGATCTAGATATGAATTAAAGATTAAAGATTACCACACACTTACATAATTGATGTTTCTGAATGATGTTACTTATTTAAGGTAATATATTTTTTTGAAGAAAAAATAATTTATTTAATGCGATATTTAAAAATATAAAAAAGATTTATAGAAAGAAAGAGTTGCTCTTGTTTGAGTCTGAACTTTTTTATATAGTTGCAACTGATTGGAAAAGTTTATGTTTAATTAATAAAGGATTAGCTTAAGAAATAGGTGGCTCTTTTCATGCGGTAATGGTAACTTGCCAAACGATCACGTACCCTTGGACTTGAGATAAAGGAAGAGAGAGAGTAATTTATTTGAAGTATGAAAAAGGTGAAAGTGGGGAGATACCTTTTGTAGGTGTTGCGTGTGAAAAGCAGAAAATTGGTTGAAAGGCAAAATTGAGGAGTGAGACAGCAGCAGTTACTATCACATTTCCTAGGCGCGTAAGGGTCCCCGACTTTCTATGCGTCCAACGCCTCTTGGTTCGTGTGCTCAACCTTCCTTATTACGTGCGTGGGACTCATGCTAATCTCTTTTTGTTACAGTTTTAAGAAACTAGATAGAGGAACAAAACAAACAAACAAAACCAGTGTGTGAGATAAAAACTAAAAAGGCAGTCAATCCAAACTCCGAAGACCTCAGTCCTCATCATCATCTTTCTTTTTAGTTTTTACATTTCTCTATCCAATGAGTATTCTTTAATCAGACACGGCTGTCTATTATACCACCAATTTTAATTATTATTTGAAAATATGATGCACTTGTTGATTAAATTTTGTGTACTTATTTATGAAATATTAAATAATAGGGAAAAGGAGAATATAATATTATCCTTTGTGATGCGCTAAAAAGGTGTTTTGGCTTGGTCCATCTCATAACTAATCTGTTGAGTCGAGACAAATTAACCTTTAAATTGAAATATAAAAAAATGCAGACAAGAAATATTGAAATAAAAAATAAAGAAAGGAAAAAGATGACAGAAAAAGTAGAGAAGATTGGTCTGTCCAGAAAGCATTTTATTTCCAGAAATCCTTGCAAGCGATAGTACTTTCCATCCATCAATTCTCCGTTTACTAGAAATTCTCTCTACTTCCGTGTCTTTCTCTCTCTTGCCACAACACAATCTCTATTTATTTATTAATTGATCTGCTTTACCTTGTTCGTCTGTAGTGCAGGGATAATTAGAATAGAATAATATTGATATATATGCCGAAATTACGTAGTACTGTAATTAGTTAAGTTTGGTTAGTTGATGAAAAAGGAGGTAGCTTTATATTCACCTCACGCTTGTATGTATGTATTCCACATGACAGATTGGTTATTGCTTGACATGGACGGAGATAGAAAGTGTGTTAAGTAGAGACTAGAGAGAGAGAGAGAGAGAGAAGCAAATGAAGGAAAGGAGGGGGATCTAATATTTCCTTTTCGCGTTGAATTCCGAATTCGAAAGATCCAATCCCATAGGAAAGCAGGGTGGGTAGCTGCTACTTTGTTGATTTTTGTTTGTGTTGCCAACCCTTGAAAATGTTAATTTGTCTATATTGAAGTGTTCTTATCTTATCTCGCCTCGCCACACACTAATTTCGTTTTCTCCCTCTCTTCCCTGTGGGCTCATTAAGTCAAGCAAGTACCCCCCGCAGAAAGGCAACCCCTCCATTCTACTCTTCTTTCATTCAATTCATACCAAATCGAATCATCTCTAATCTGAAACTACAGAATTCAATTCATTCCAGCCGTGAAATGAGAGCCGGACTCAGCACCATCCAGCAAACCCTAACGCCGGAGGCGGCCAGCGTTCTCAACCACTCTATCGCGGAGGCCGGCCGGAGAAACCACGGCCAAACCACGCCGCTTCACGTGGCGGCAACTCTTCTCGCCTCCCCTTCCGGCTTCCTCCGCCAAGCCTGCATAAAATCGCACCCCAATTCCTCTCACCCCCTTCAGTGCAGGGCGCTGGAGCTATGCTTCAGCGTGGCCCTGGAGCGTTTGCCTACTTCTCAGAACACCAGTTCCTCCATGGAGCCGCCAATCTCCAATGCCTTGATGGCCGCCCTCAAGCGGGCCCAGGCCCACCAGCGCCGCGGCTATCCAGAACAACAGCAACAGCCACTCCTCGCCGTCAAAGTGGAGCTCGAACAGTTAATCATATCCATTCTCGACGACCCCAGCGTGAGCAGGGTCATGAGAGAGGCCAGTTTCTCAAGCCCCGCCGTTAAAGCCACCATCGAACAGTCCCTCAACGCCGTCCCCTCCACCGTTAATCCCGGATTGGGATTCCGGCCAAGCGCGATGGCTCCGGCGAATTCGGTCCCGGGGAGGAATTTGTATCTGAACCCGCGTCTGCAGCAGCATCATCATCAGCAGCAGCAGGGGAGTACTGCACAGCACAGGGGCGATGAAGTGAAACGAATTGTGGAAATATTGATGAGGACGAAGAAGAGGAATCCGATCTTGGTGGGGGAATCGGAGCCCGAGGCGGCGATCAAGGAGGTCATCAAGAAGATTGAGAACAAGGAATTGGGAGATGGGTCTTTCGCGAATGCTCACGTGATTCATTTGGAGAAGGACCTTCCCAGTGATAAGGCGCAGATACCCGCGAGGCTCAAGGAGTTGGGGGATTTGATCGAGAGCAGTATTGGGAATTCTGGGTCTGGAGGGGTTTTCGTTGACTTGGGTGACTTGAAGTGGCTGGTGGAGCAGCCTGTCGGGTTTGGCGTTGCAGCTGGTGCTGGTTTGGGTAGTAACATGCAGCAACTCACTCACGCGGAGGCCGGCAGGGCCGCCGTGGCGCAGATGGGGAGGCTGGTGAGCAAGTTTGGTGAGGGTGGCGCTGGAAGGCTTTGGTTGTTAGGTACTGCTACTTGTGAGACTTATTTGAGGTGTCAGGTTTATCATCCTACCATGGAAAATGATTGGGATCTTCAGGCAGTGCCAATTACCACCAGAGCACCCCTCCCTGGAATCTTTCCCAGGTATTTTATCAATTTTATTCTAGTAATGCATATCATCTTCCATCGCTCAAGTATTTTATTCGAATTTTTCATCCTTTCTTTTTCTTATTTCAGTCCTGGGAAAATCTTATTTTTCTAGTTATTCCGTTGCAAGATCAAATTTAATTGTTAACATATTTTTCGTGTTTGATGGAATGGAAATTATGGGATGAACGAGTATTCTTCATGAAATTGGCTATACTTAAGATTGCTGCAGTTGGTGTATGAATCATTGAATCTTGTCTGATGTGCTGTTTACTCTGTTTTGTTTCTGTTCTTTTTTCGTCTTTGTTCACCAGTAGATTTGTTTAACCCCCACGCATATCATTTTGAATGTAGAACGTGTGATGTTTCTGTTTCTCTTGACAGTGTTATAAGACAGGAGGATATTTAGCTTTCTGTCTACCTTAGCACTGTTAGCTTGATTAGGCTCTGATTTGCAACATGGTTATTCTGTCCTCGGCATTTGGTATTATTGTGTGACCATTTTATTTACTTGTAAACCAGGCTAGGGACCAATGGTATTCTTGGTACTTCGCTCGACTCTTTGTCCCCGTTTAAGAACTTGCCCACTACAACACTCACTCCACTCAGGCGTGCCTCTGAGAACATAGATCCTGCTGCAGTATCAATTTGTTGCCCACAATGTGTGCAGAGCTGTGAGCAAGAAGTGGCAGAAATGTTGAAAGAAACTGAGAAATCAGATACTGAACTCAAATCAGAGGCAGCTAAGCCATCCCTTCCGCAGTGGTTACAGAATGCTAAAACTAATAATGATAACGGCAAAGTAATGGATCAGGCTCAGGTGAATTTGATAAAAACAATTAATTACATTGACTTATTTGGTGGGTTCTTAGAAAATACGTGTCTTCTAACTGTTATATTTTTTTGTATTTAAATAGAACCAAGAAGTGAATGTGAAGAAAAGGACTCAAGAAATACAGAAGAAATGGCATGATTCCTGCTCGACTTTACATCCTAAATTTCATCAGCTAAATGTGAGCACAACCGAGAGACTTGTTCCAACTCCTTTGTCAATGACCAGCCTATACAATGTGAACTTTCTGGGCCGCCAATTCCAACCCAAAATACCGCCGAATAAAAATCTCGGAACCTCTTTGCAGTTGTACCCACCAGAGCGTGCGGTGAGCCCGCAGCAAAACCCGGTAACAACCAACCTGGCCCTTGGGCAAACAAAGCCAGCTGATGCCACTCCAGAAGAAACACACAAAGAAGGCATTAATGATTTCTTAAGCTGCCTCTCTTCTGAGTCACAAGACAAGTTCGATGAATTACAGAGCAAAAAGCTACTTGATGCGGACTCTTTCAAGAAGCTCCTGAAAGGCCTGACAGAAAAGGTATGGTGGCAGCAGGATGCAGCATCAGCGGTGGCCACCACAGTGACCCAGTGCAAACTGGGCAATGGAAAAAGACGATCCAAGGGTGACACGTGGTTACTGTTTGTGGGTCCTGACAGAATTGGCAAGAAGAAAATGGCAGCAGCTCTTTCTGAGCTGGTATCTGGGTCCAACCCAATAATAATACCTCTGGCGCAACGTCGTGGGGATGGAGGAGACTCGGATGCCCCTCATCTCCGTGGAAAAACAGCACTGGATCGAATAGCAGAGGCCATAAGAAGGAACCCACTTTCTGTCATTGTGCTGGAGGACATTGAAGAAGCCAACATCCTTCTTCGTGGCAGCATAAGAAGAGCCATGGAACAAGGCCGCTTCCCGGATTCTCACGGCCGTGAAATCAGCCTTGGAAATGTCATGTTTATCCTCACTGCTAATTGGTTGCCAGAGGACCTGGGGTATCTCTCCAACGGGTCTCCACTGGAGGAAGAAAAGCTTGAGAATTTAGCAAAAGGAGGGTGGCAACTACGCATATCAGCGGGTAAGAGAGCATCAAAACGAAGACCCAGTTGGCTATCCGATGAAGACAGGTCCTTGAAGCCCCGTAAAGAGGTGAATTCAGGTCTATCGTTTGATCTTAATCAAGCTGCTGATGATGCAGAGGACGAGAGGGGAGATGGTTCCCTCAATTCAACAAGTGACTTCACAGTGGAACATGAAGACAACAATCATGATGTAGGAGGCTCACTCTCAGCAGTACCCCGTGAGCTGTTGGATTCTGTAGACGATGCCATTGTCTTCAAGCCCTTGAATTTTGATCTCCTTCGCCGGAACTTCTCGTCATCCATCACCAAGAGGTTCTCGGCGGTGGTTGGGAATGGGGTGTTAATGGAAGTGCAGGGAGAGGCTCTTGACAAGATCACCAGCGGAGTGTGGTTAGGCCAAACCACCATTGATGAATGGATGGAGAAAGTGTTAGTTCCCAGTTTCCACCAACTGAAGAAGAATTTGAATTCAAGCACACATGACCATGACTCTTCGATGCTGTTTAGGCTCGAAGGTGATGGCTACTCCGATCGCCGGGGCTCCCAAGACTGGCTACCTGCTACTGTGAGAGTGGCGGCGGAATAGAGTATATTATTGTTCAAACGGTGGTGAATGGTGATATCCGTTTTTGTTGGTGGTAGAAATGTAAATAGAAACACTTTGGCATGGAAAAGTCAAAGGCTCTTAGTAGAACCAAGAAAAAACCGTTACAAGGCTTGTCGGAAGGTGTCAATTTTTTTTTTTCCCTTAGAAAAAAGATTAATTAATTTTTGCGTTATAAACTTTATATTGTTTTCTTTCTCTTTTTTTCCCTTTTGTAAGAATAGGTATATTTATTAATTAAACTGAGAATGATTAATATATTAATAAAAGGGAGCATTATTTCCTATTTTATTTTCCTCCTTTCATTTTTCACATTTTATAATCTTTGTTTGCTTAATTCTAAGAAATGATATTTGGTATTGTTTATGAGTCAAATGTATCGAAGGATTTAGGAAACCTGATTCCTTGGGGGGTAAGTCTATCTTGTCTAGTTTCATGTTAGTTATTTGAATACGTGAACAATTTAGGAATATTTGATTCATTAATTATTTATGTTATCTTTTTAAATATTTAATTGTATAGATATTTAGAATAGTCGTTGGACTCATTAATTATTGATATTGTCTTTTAGTTAGTTTATAGTGTTTCATTTAAAGTTAGTTATTCTATTATATAGGTGATTAAGTGATAGTCGTTAAATTCATTAATCACTGTATTATCTTTTCATTAGTCTATCGAATTTTATTTAAAATTAGTTATTTGGTTACTAGATGATTTAGGAATAGTCATTTGTTATTTAGGGATAATCATTTGACTCATTAACCACTAATATTATCTTTTCATTATTGATTGATTCCTCGTTTAATAATTCGTGACAACTTGATTAATTACTATAATAACTATGTCTAGTCGTTACAATGAGGGAGATAATGTGGTGAGGTGATATAGTAGACTTGCACCATGGCTAGTGCAATAGACTTGACCCATCGGTATAATTTGGTCGGTATACAATCTAAGTGATACACAACTTTCTCATTTTCAAGTGCAAAAAGTACAAATAAGATAGAAGAACAACTCGATCCACTCACTACAACAACTTAAGTAATAGAGATATGTAGTAGTAATTAGTTAGTGTACTATTGGTTCTATTGGAGTTGTTGAATGATAGTATGTAATAGATCTGATCCTTATTATAAACAAATACTGGGTGGAGTGTTATTTATAGGATGGATCGGAGTTAATATTAAATTATTAACCTAATATTATACAAAAAGAAGACCAGGAGAGAATTGTTTGTGGTGGTTTGGTTTAAGTTGACACAAGGAAACGGACTCCGCTTTAAATAACTTTCGTTTTCATTTTTTTAAAATTATAATACAGATTTTAATATAAAATCATAACTAAGATACATTGTTAACCGTATTTAATAATTTAAAATAATTTTATTCATTTTTTATCAGATTATTGTTTGTTCTTTTTTTAGTTAATATATTTTATGAATGATTATAAAAATATTTGACTGTTAAATCATTATTATTTTTTTGCGAATAATTTATTTTCATGATTTCTTTGGTAGAAGTTAGACACAGAAAACAAAATAAATGAGTATTTGTAAAACTATTTATAAAAATACATCGATAAAAACAAACAGGGAAAAAGATTTGCTACTTTTAACGTTAGATGGAAAATGATGGATACGGGCAGCTAAAAGTAAAGAATAAATAAAGTATAAGGAATCCACCCAGAGGCAGTTGCTGAATATGAATGTGAATGATGATTGATTTGAACTTTGAAGGCAGCGGCATCTATAATTTCGGGCTATTCTCTGTGACACTGTCTCACTTAAAAGTGTGAAAATAAAAGACCTTACTCCGCCTGACACCACCACCATATATATACGACGTCGTCATGCCTCTTTTTTTACTCAATAATAATTTAGTCTTTATTGACAATATTATACACTTTAATTTTTACATAAAGAATTTAACAGTATCTCTGAATAGAGTTATTTATGTGACATTGTAGAATCTACTAACAGTGGCTTAAGCAATTTCATTATAGTTGCATCATTAAAGATGCTCCAGTGGTGTAGATCAAAATGTTTTTTTTATGACGTAAAAACTAGAAGAATAAATTTGTGTGTAAAGATTAAAATGAAAATCAGCCATGAATATATAAAAATAAAAAAAAACTAATCTTTCAATGTAGATTCCGTATGTAATAATAGCAATGGTACATAAAAGTTTCTGGCAGGGTTGTTAAGGCATGAGAGTTGAGACAATATTAAAGTCATAAAAAACATACGGTATGATTTCTTATGAGACTTGGTTGAGCGGTGTTATAAAGGAACAAGTACATAATAGAAACCATCCCCATCATATCACACATGTTTGGGCGCAGAGCACACAAATGATGTTTATCTAATTCATTCATATATAGTATACTGACTAGTTTCTAATTATTAATTATCCATGTGTATTAGTGACTTGATGAAAAATATATGGGTGGCAAGGCAATTATTAATGGTAGCGTAGAAACAGAGGCATGTAGTACCAACAGACAGCCCTACCGACAAACAAATGAAGTACTGTATATCCTTATGAATTAAAAAGAAAAGAAAGTTGATGGTAAAGAATGTATGTTCCTAGTTCCTAGCTATACCGTTATGTTATGTTATGTGTATGCGTCATTATCAAAATTGGGTTCCCCTGTTTCAAAAGAAAAGGCCAACCAAACCAACCAAGATTCATTCATACCAATGAAGAAAGAAAGCCGGTTATTGCAGATGGAATCTCCACCTCAAGGTTCAAACCAGTTTTCAACGCTACGTAAGGCCATTAATGCATGACTTTATTGGTTTTTGACGACTATGATTCTACCATAGTGCAAGTGATGCTTGCTGCATACTTCACATTCATTCAATTCGTATTTTGCCCATTTTTGACTCTATCCTTGTCCTTTAAGACTTCTAAACCCAACCCTGCATTGCATGTGTTCTCATTTATTTTCATTCCCCCCACCACCACTTCATTATATCTTTCGTCTTTTTTCTCTATCCAATTTGTTCAAATCCCGGACTTCCAACCCTGTCCCTTCTATTCCCACTTTAGATTCAACTTTGTCCCTCTTGTATTATATATATGTGCCCCCAAGTTTTTTCCTGACTCTAGCGGGTTAGTACGTGTTCATATCATACTATCTTTTCCTAGCTATAATTAATTTAATCACTTTTCATTAGACATAAGATTTAATGGATTGATTTGACTAACAACTAACAACTGTTGGGCATGATAAATAAAAGTTAGAGATTTTGTTAGAAGATATGTTTAAATTTAATGTCTAACAATATCTCGATCAAAATTATTTTCAAAGATAATTATGAGGATAAAATGGATTAACTAGTTCTAGTACTTTTTTTTTTTTTGTAGCCACTAAAAACTAAGTGTTCAAATCAAAATAGCTTTTCTTGATCATGATTAATTTAACTACTTAACACACAGTATGATAAGTTAATTATTTTTTATTAAATTATTTTAAAAATCATATAAATAAAAGATTATGATTATCATATAATATTAAATTATTTAACACTCTCATATTGCATCACATTTAAACTCTAAAATATATATACTATGCATTAGTGAGAAATCAATTATTAATCGTTCAAAAAGAAAAAGAAACCAAAATATGGATTTTCTGTATTTGCATGGGACAAATGGATAGCAAGTAAATTTATTTTAATTGTTTTTTTGTTTATTTAACCCTTAAACTCGAATTATTTAATATTGATATTAGTAGTTTAGTGTGTAGTTGAGACAGGGATAACCTCCCGTCATCATAATACTTTGACAGCCAAAAATGTCATTTTCGTTGGTAAACAGACAATTTTCCATATATGTCCTCTTCGACAACAAAGTGGGTTTTGGAATATGAATTTGAAATTATGGTGTAGCTTTGGATCACAAATTAATGTCAATCCAAATTCAGAAGAAGAAACCAGGCTTATGCGAGAGAGACATGTGGAAGGAATAATGGTGTGACCCACTCATTTAATGCCTATTTTCAAAAATTGATTGAAGAATATTGACTATTTTCTCTTAATAAATTTCCGGTCATGTTAAGTGTATGATTGATTGATTAAAGATGAAGATCATTTTAAGGATATTACATATTAAGGATTAAATCTATTAATTATATTATTAATGCTTCTGATTATTTATTAAATGATAAATGTTAGTGCCCTGCAGGTTTAAGAAATAAAGGTGATTTTTTTATTAAAAAATATTGATTATATTACAAGTACAAAATACATTTAATACTTATATTTCTAAATTATTAAATTTATTTTTCATAGTACATTTAATAACATCTTTACTTTAAAAAAGTAACGAATAAATTTTTAAGAAGATTTTCTGCATAAATAATTATTTTATTTTATGTTTTTATAAAAAAAATCATTTAATGATTTAAAGTTATTTATTTTTTACTGTCTCTATATACTACCGGTATTTTCTAATTATAAAAAATATTTGATCACTTTTAAATATATTAATGATTAATTATCTTTTATATTCGTAACATATTGTTAAATCTATTAATAAAATATCACTCATTTTTCATAAAAGTAAGTTATTAACAATATAATTCATTTTCATTGTTTAAAAAGTATTAGAATTTAAATTGCAAGTAATGTTATTATATCTAAACAGTAAAAAAGTAGTGTCTCACTTGCCAAATGTATACCAAGACGACAATAAAAAATAATTTAAACCCGAAACTTCTAAAATTCTTGTTATACGGCATGCTAACATTAAATGTTATTTTATGTTATGCGAGATAATTAACATGACAAACACAGGTAAGAGTGTAAGATGATTAATTCATAATGAAGAATTCTTCTCAACTTTAACTGGCGTGTTAAAAAACAACACCATCGCTGCTGGTTCCATCCACAATTCCAAAAAGATTGAGAATAATATATATATATAGTTAATAAAAAGGAAAGGTAGGTTTGAATTTGTTTGTCGAAGAAAGAGAAAAGGCAGTGTGGTGTCGTATTCTCCCAACCCACACACCTTTACAACTTTATATATACTTGTGTCCGTTCCTCTTGTCGTCTCGGACTTCTTCTTTTTTTTTTTTTTTTTTAAGAATTTAGAATGAAAACAATTCCTCAACGACTCTCCCCCACTACCCACAACACCATCCATGTCAACCAACTATATCCTTTCTACATACTGTATTTAATTACTTTCTGACGCAAACGCAAAGGAAACAATTCTCTTTCCTTATTAATTAACAATTATCCATCAAAGGATATCTTTTTTTTATGTAAATCTATATATATCAGTCAATGATGCATATAGTTTTAACAATTTATATATAGCTAATCTTGTTTGTAGTAAGTAATAAATTAAATACAAGGCCATAAATAATTTTCATCGATGTCATCCTAGTTGAAGTGGTTGATTTTTTTTTAATTTTTTTTAATTAATCTATATGGTCGTGACATCATGTGAATAGTGGAAAAGGGGAATCTCCAATCTTAAAAAAAGTTTAAACAAATTAGCAAACCGAATGAGTATGCTAAATTGTCTCAAAAGTTGTTGGCGCGACCTACTCCATGGATATATTTTTTTTTAATTGGATAATTGAAGTTAAAAGAGTAAATTTTGATAGAGCAACCAAAGATACAATATTAATATTGTTTCAGAAGTGTTTACATCAGAATCCACAGCAGCGCATAGTAAGCAATTGTCAATATGTAAAAAAGCTACTTTCATAAAGTGAAATGAAGAAAGAAAAAAGGTAGCTAATGCCTAATGCAATGTCAATAGTAATATGTATGTATGTTATGTTAGGATGCTTTTTGTGAAGCCCAACTTTATATCTGTCTGAATCCGTTCATCGCGCACGCCTCCTCAAAAAGGAAAAAACTATCCTTAGAAGTTCAGAAAGATTCATTATATCTATATATCGTCTTCACTTTTCACCATATAATATTATCGGAATCCGAGGTAGCCTTCTTTTTTACCATGCGGGTTCCACCATCATTCTTATATCAACTCATTCATGAATCTCTTCCAGCTTCTTCGAAAGCAACAACCCAGAACAAGACTTGTTCCTTTTTTTTTTTGTACTGTAGTGTTTTTTAAGGGACATACACGCATCAACTTTTAATCTAGTTATGAAAATATAACCTCCGTATATAGATTGGTACGTATACCATTGCTTGTAAATAATTAGTAACTTTTTCTAAAACCTTGTTTGAAAGCAAGCAAATTAATTACAACAATTTGGCTGACTGCAAGTTCTCTGATTTGGTAAGAATATTATAGATCCATCCAATTGCTTGATTGGTGGGGAAATATTAATAGTTCTATTTATGTGAAGCTTAATGTTTCTCATTCTTCTAAACCAGAGTACTGCGACTTTCGATCTTGTGTATGAATGCAAAAGTCAAAACTACGGGGTGGTGTTTTCTCTTAAGCAAGAGAGTTGAAAGACAAAACCAATACGGCTCTCAACTCTCAACATCTCATCTTATTAGGCTCTCAATGTTAACGATCATTGCAAATATGATATCAAGATTGTAGGAAAGCATCTCTATTCATTATAACTAATCAAAAGTTATGGACCCGTTATCTGATCTAGCTTCTATCAGAAAGTGCTACATTAGGATGACCGAAAATCAAAGAAATTATTTATTCGAGAATTTAGTGGCACTAATGATTTTTACGTGAAAAATCCTGATTAGTATTAATTTTTACACTAATTAATGAGCATGGTTAAGAAATATGATAATATTGTTCAATATTTGATGAATATCTAAATAAGAATATTTTTTTAGTACGTAAATTGATCAATTCTTAGTCTAAGACTTTAAGGATAGCCATCGTTACAGTAAGTTTTATATTATAATGTAGCTAATAAAACAAGATTTATGGGAAATTAATTTTAATTAGTATCATTGTTACACAGTCTCTTGTTCTCTGAATATGATGTATTGAAAGCAATAATAGCATTGCAAAAATTGAAGTATAAAATCTTTTTGGCATTGGGTGTGATTATTATTGATTGATTCGACTCCTCACCCACCTTTTTACTTTTGTCTTTCTTCTTGTTGAGGTTTTAGGAATCCGAATCCTTCTTCTCCCTGCACTGCGCCCCCCATTCATCTATCTTTAGTTATTTAAACTTTTTAGAAAGTTAGTTGGCCCAAAAGGCCGGTGCTTAACTTTATTGTGAATTTTCCATGCCCTGAATGAATGCTCTTTGAAAGATGAAAGAAAAAGGCTTATTAGGATTTAGGACAAAGTGACCCATTATTCTTATTTGTTTGAGTTAAAAATTAAAAATATCCACGAGTATATCTTAAATTATTAGGTTGAAATGCGATGTAAGATTTATGTGATTTGTTCATAATCAATGGAATCCTATGCAACAGTATCATGCTGACCAATAACATGAAGCTTTTTCATGAGATATTTAAGAGTGATTGTAGTTTCCTTTCCTTCATAGCTTATGAAACATGCAAGTGTGTGCTCTGTCACTCTCGCACACGCTTCGTCTCTGTGGGAGGTTGTCCCCAGCATAAATGAGTTTTGTCAAAAGTTACGTTGAAATGTGTGTTGAGTTGAGAATTAAGATCATTGAATCATCGACCATTGGAGGAGTCGTCAATCAGTTTAAACTTTCCAATTAAAGCAGCTATGTTTTACTCAGATTCTAATTTATGACCCAGATTTTCCAAGATTCTAATTTATGTCACGGAAAATATTATGGCTTAAATTCTACATTTATACAGTAGCATTTATTACTCAATATACTTTGTACATAAAAAAAAAAAAAAAAACAGTGATATATATATATATATATATATTTTTTTTTTATTACATTTCATTGATACCTCTTGTTTTTTTTTTATCTTTCTCATCATATCACTTATTATATTAATATTTTTTTTTCTTTTTTCTTTCTTTTACTAGGTATCAACTAGCATTTGAGTGTAAAAATAGTTTTATTAAAAAAACTCAATATACATCTTCTTACGTTATTATATTTTCTACTCCTTCTGGAAAAAAAAACTTTATCATTTTCTACTAGGATTATTTTGAAAATTAAAAGTTAGTAGTACTAAATTATGGATCCTATTTTCTAACAATTTGTATTATTTTTCCAAAATTCACCCTTGAAATTTTTAGGACTTATTGTCTCATTTCTCCCATTTAATTTCTTTCTACCTAGTTAATTAATGTGTGATGGATATCTTCAATTTTCATAAGAGAGAATGAATTTATCTTATTAATTTTTAGCATTTATTGTAAACTTATTAAGAGTATTTTGGTGAAAAAAACAATTAATGAAAAAAAAATATGAAAAGGATCTTATAAAAAATACAATAATTTTTTTGTTATAAAAAAAGTATAATATTTAGAAACGAAAGTAGTACTATGACACACTCTTTGTTAATAATTAAAATTTATTAGAATCACAATTTTTTTCAGGAGTTTCACACTTAGATTTGTGGAGTTTGTAATTTGTTTTTTAGTTTTTAATAAATTTTAACTAAAAATACGATATGTGTTAGAAAAAAATTGTACGTGTTGTTAACTCACTTTTCCTTATTTAACTCTTCTTTATCCTATAATTAGGGATGACAATATGGACCCAGACCCTACGGGCACCCGCAAAAATACCCATACGCGGGTAGAGTAATAACCCGCATATTTGGGGATGGGGATGGGGCGGGTATTTACCCGTAAAATCTCATGGGGATGGGTGCGGGTACGGGTACTGTAGTACCCACCCCGCCCCGCCCCGCACCTTATGTATATACATATTAATTAATATATTATAATTTTATTATTTAAATTATTCAATTATCTATTTATTATTTTAATTATTCTTTTTATATGTTAATTTTGATATTCTATTATGATTTAATTTTTATTTGTATTAGTAGTTTAAAGCAATATAGAAACTATGGAAATAAGCATTTACAAAATATGAAGAAATTAATTCGGATGATGAAGTTAAAATATTATATCTATTTATGTTTTATTTTTAATATATAATTATAAACTAATTAGTTTTAAAAATATATTAGTTTTTCCTGTTTAATTAGAGTTTTTGTTTAAATTTATGTTGAATGATTATTTTTGTAATGTTATTTATTTATATAAATCAATATTCGTTTGATTTTAATATTATATAAGGGTGTATTGGATTAGGATTTTAAAATACTTTTTTGGCATAAAAAAGTCTTAAAGATTTTTAAGATTTTGTAAAAACTAAAAACTGTTAAGATTTTTTTAAGATGACTTTTGTGATTAGGATTTTATAATTTGGATTTAATGGATTTAGAATATAGGATTTCACATATTTATAAGATAAGATTTGAAAAGATTTTATGGATTTCTAAAAAAAAAAAAATTCAAAACTATTAAACACAACCCAACAAGAGTGTGCTTGGAAATATTATTGAACATAGGAAATGAACCATTATGGCAAGGAAAAGTGTGATTCAGAGGGAGAAGAAGAGACAAAAATTGGAACAGAAATATAATTTGATTCGCCGATCCTCAAAAAAAGAAATAAGCAAAGTTTCGTCGTTAAGTGATAAATGGGAAATGCATGGAAAATTAGAATCACTACCGCGTAATAGTGCACCTATACATCTTCATCGACGTTGTTTTTCGATCGGAAGACCGCGAGCTAATTATCGAGACTTTGGATTATCCAGGACACATACTTCGTGAAATGGTTCATGCATGTTTATTGCCCGTGCAACAAGATCACTAATCATAAATTATCATAAACTGAATCATCTCACCTAATGTACATGAACTCATTTTGAGATATATTTTTCACAAATTTTCATAAAGTAATAGTGAAAAATAATAACAAAATATTAGTAAAAAATATAAAATGTTTCATTTAACTCATAAAATCAATAATGTCATCAAAATATAAATCAAATAATTCAACAAAAAATATATGATGATCAAAACATTAATCATCTCGCTTAACTTGAAGAATATCCAAAGTTGTCTATGTTTTATAACATCCCAAACATTGCTCTTTGTTTCCTACGTTAAATTGTATATTTTTTCAAAATTGATTGCAATAGTTTAGAAAGGTCTTTTAAAACTTTAACTTGATTGTTTATTCCGAGTTAAAACTTCTTCTAGACTCAGATCTATTTCTTTTATGAAAATTTTCATTTCATTAAAAATTTATGAACTTAAAATGAATGAGACAGTGGACTACATTGTAGGCTTGTAAATTGATTCATAGTGATTTTGATGTATGAACACATTACTATTAAAATCATATGAAAAGTCTCATCTTGAAAAAAAAAAAATGTGTGGGTGAGAGATTATGTCACTGCCTTCAAAGCAAAAATAATGAAATAAATAAAAAAGTTTGAGATGAGAAAGAAAAAGAAAAGTCTCTCATAGTTGAATGTGATTGTTTGTAGGGTTTGGTATTTATATGATCAACTAAAAAGTCTATAAAATCTACCAAAATCCAATTAAAAAAAATTCATAAAATCTTTATAATTTTGAATAACAGATGATTTTTTTTTTTTTTTTATTCAAAATCCCAATTGAATACCACAAGATTTCGTTGCCCTTTGAAAAAAAAAAATCTTGATAATCTTGATTGAATACTATTAGATTATTTTTTATCATTTAACAATCTTGATTGAATACCCAAGACATTTTTACAAAAAAAAAAAAATTATTCAAATCTTAAACAATCCTAATCCAATACATCTCCTAAGTTTTTGTTTTTTTTTTTATATAATTTTTAATTTTATATATATGAAAAGTGCGGGTCATGGAGTGCGGGTATGGGTATATAGGTACCCGGAGGGTATGGGGATGGGGATTGAAATTGTTACCATGACGGGTATGGGGCGGGGCCGGACGGGTACTTTTTTCAAACACGGGTATGGGGACGGGTACTATAGTACCCTACCCATACCCTACCCATTGCCATCCCTACCTATAATTAAGGAACCCGTTGAATTTTAATTGCAACTTGGAAAAAGGTGGGGACAAATCGAACTCTCCACATAACTCACCAATTAAAGTCGCC
Source organism: Amphicarpaea edgeworthii (assembly GCA_014843725.1). Lineage (NCBI taxonomy): Eukaryota > Viridiplantae > Streptophyta > Magnoliopsida > Fabales > Fabaceae > Amphicarpaea > Amphicarpaea edgeworthii. The sequence continues at coordinate 22,606,385 of CM026324.1, read as the reverse complement.
AATGACTATGAAAATTGTTCCTAATAAGCTAATAGGTTACGAGAATTATACATTAAACTGATTAAAGAGAATTAATCAAACAAGTATTGGATAGACATGGAAATTGAAAAGTATTTTCACTTTTCAATAACCCTACCCTACAAATTAAGTAAATCACCCCGTCCCTTAGAAAATAATAGTAACAAGGGGAACTTTAAAGGTTTTTTTATGGATTTTACTTGGACTCATCATATAAATACTTAAAAGATAAATGACGTTGGGACTTATGAAAATGATATGTGATATTTTTATAATTTTAGTTTTGAAAATTGTTTTTAAAAAATTGCATCAAACGCTTATGATGTAAATTCTAACGTTTCATATTGAGTGAATGTTTAACTATTTTTTTTTACGAAAATTTTGAAATTTTTTAAATGTACGTCACATGTATATTTACATTTTTTTTTTTTATGTTAGCATTTATTACATTTACTATCTTTTATTTCAAAAAGTACGTACATTGATTATTTTATTTTTTATAAACAGAAATAATATATTCAAGAATGATATTGATCACAATGAATATAGATTGAAACCATTTTTTTATTTATGATTTTTTTATTGATATTTAAAAAAAAATCATATTTAAGATACAATCAGACATTAAATATAAACATCTCTCGATCAAAATTCAAACTTTGATTGATCACATCTAAAAGACTAACATCTTATATTAAGTTGAACCTTTATTTATTTTTATTTTTTTATAAGCAACCTTCGTTAGCATTACAAGTTGTAACCTTAATTTAACTTAAAATATTTGGACTTTAAAATTTATAATTTGAAAAAGACTTTATTTAATTACTATTTATATATAATTAAAAAAAAAACAGGACAAGTACTTAATTGAAGGAAAGATTAGTGCAAATACTTTTGAAAGGTGGGAATTCGGAAGAAAGTCCTTATATATGGACAAATTATTGAAAAGTATGAGCATACAACACAAGACAAGACAAAGGAATGCAGAATGAAAAAGATGGAGCATCCTTAGTAGTAGTATTAGTTAAGCATATGCTTTTAACCTGCTTCAATAATGCTAAGCTTTTGTAATCTTCTATAAAGTAGAAGATCAAACTGAAAGTCCATATATAGACTAAAAAGTCGAAAGTAGCAACCAAGCCATATATATCCAATTAAGCACCTCTCTCTCACACTCTCTCACACTATCGATCTTTTCATTCTTTACCTAAACCCCTAAAAAGGCAAAGGATTGTCTTGGAAGGAAATACCGAATGAATGATGAATCAACTTTTTTCTGTTACCTTTTAAAAGCAGATGCTGACATCTGAAGCTTTTGCTTAGTCCTACCTTATTATTTTATTTCGGAGGATAAAAAGTTACAAGCAAATATTCCTCTCTTCTCGTTAATCAACCTTCAACCAATATTAGTATAAGTAGGTGATAGAATAATTGCTCGGGTAGCTACATAATAAAATATATAATTGGTGGGCATGGATGACGAAGCAAAACATGCCTTTTTAGAATTGCTCATCTTTTCGTAGATATGCAGGCTTTTAGAGCACCATGCTTACCTGTTCCCTGCTCACACTATGCTTAGAATAACATTTTAATCAACTTTTCCTCATAATTCATGAATGGGCCCCGATTCCAAGTGAGTCACTCGAGCACCATCACGTTTGCAATTAGATACACCACTCCCTCTCTGATCATCTAATTAAAACTGCTCCTCCTCCTCCTCCTCCTCCCTTTTCATAATTGACCATCCAATCCAAGGACCGTGGTAGGTATCTGATGCTATCATTTGCATATGCATGAGCACATTATATATTTTAATCAGTACTTTAATTATCTTCTGAGTGTGAATGACATGGGATCCCTCTCTCTAGGTTGCTTCTATTTGACATAATAGGAGAGCATATCCAAGGTATATAAAATGAAATGAAACTGCTACCTATATTTTATCATCCTAAAAAGGTACAAGGATAATGTGTGCACCTAATTGAATATAAAGTACTTCATCTATATATATATTTTATAAAAGAGGAAATATCCACCATATCTTGTTGAATTTTGACATTAATGTTGGATTTGAGATAGCAGACAAGAGGAGCTGGAACGAACTTCCCTGCATTAGAGCTTTCATATATTTGCTCGAATTGATATATATTCTAGTCTCTAGATGGATACCAATTAAATTTTGGAAAACTCACAAAATCCAACATATTTTTTTTAACTTAATTTTATATACCATATAATTATCTCCTTTTTAACTTATTTTATTGTTAAAAATTATATTTATTATATTACTTCTACATATATCACACATGTACCCAAAAAAATACACTCTAAATTGATTAAAAAAATAATCATAATGGTTAAATCTTAAGGGGAAAATAATCAAATAAGTTTAAATAAAAAAAACCAGGACAAGACGTGCCCATAACCACACTGGGACAGTAACGATCTAATACTTCAAATCTAGTATAATGATGATGATGCTTGTCAGTGTCCATGGGTCTGGAACAAGCTGGCAATTTTGATCTCATTATGTCAAGTAGTAATCTACACAGATTTTGTTACCTGTTAAATTAAATTTTGGTCTAAGATAAGTACTGTTGATGTGTTCCATTGCCCTCTCCCATGCCTACTAATTTGCTGTGGGCCAACAATGTTACAGTAATTTGTGTTCTAGTTAGTTAGATGTCAATGTTGTAATATATTCGTCCTTTTGAAAAAGCTTCATAGGTCAAGGCCCAATATGATTTCCTTAGGAGCTCATCTCCTTTTTTTTTTCCTTCAATTTGTTTGGATATAATTCCACATACCTATTCCAAAGAATACCTTTTGGATTGGGCCTATTGGAATTTTTGTTTGTTAATTCTCAAAATAATTGTTGTCACTTGTCACTAACCATGTTTCTTGGATTACAGCTAGGGCTTCTATCAACAACTATTTCGGCAACCTTTGGGCTCCTTTCCATTGTCATCTATTGTTCTTCACCATGCTACCCACTTGGATTACCCTACGTAGGTAGGATCTTCAATCACCTCTGCTCATTGATTTGATTGTTGTTATTTTGGTTTGGAGATAATAGAGAATAGTGTGACATTAACTATAGCCCTTATTTGATGCTGCATTAGTTTTTTGGACTTAGATAAATCTTCAATTTGATGTATGATCAATTATGCATTCAAGTGTACCTAATACCTGACCAAAGAAAGATTGCGTACCTGTAATAAAGACAAATCAAGACTTAATTTTATTTAATGAGTTGCTTAAGAATACTCTTTATAATTCTATCTCTAAACATATCAATGTAATATATACACACACGTAGTCTTTGTGATACATTACTCAACAAATTAATGAATTCACCCAACTCAGAAACTTAAAAAAACGAATTTGGTTGGGCAACTGAATGGTTCATATTAAGTTTCTAATTAATAAATTATAAATTTCCTTGACTTGATACCCATAATTTATTTTCATCAATTTATAATTTTATTTTTCATTATGTAATTGTTTTAAAATATATAAATGACCCGGTTATTTAATTCAAATCAATTCGAATCATAACTGTTTGAGTAGACAAGTATTTTAAAATCTGAGTCAAACGCATTTAATGAGTTGTTTAAACCACAAAATTTCCACACTAGCATTCTAGCAATATGCCATGCTGCTAGATAATCTTAGATGGATTAATGATAGGTGACACGTAAAGGACAAGATGAGTCACCGTTCTAATCTTGATATGTGTTGGAAAATTTGAAGCCTTGTCGCTAACGGTTCATTTACACCTGTCATTGTTTGAACCAGTCCAATCCTTGACACGTTGCTCACATAACCCTTTGCCATATGTAATGTTGATGTGGACTACGCATAATAGATTGATTGATTGATTGATCACATTCCAAAGCATATATAAGTAAAGTAGTTTCAGGAAGCGAGAAGAAAAGTTGGCGCACCCGTTTCAGTGACTTTGACCGAATTGGGATCATCCAAAGGAACCATCACCCGTGCTTATATTTTTTTTTTTTCAAATCTATAAGATAACTTTATCTACTAATTTTTAAGGAAGCTTGTTTTCACTAGCTCCCTGTGAAGAAACAAAGTGATGCCCGATAATGGGTCACATGACATGGATAAACATAAGATCATATTCCATCACGTTCCGTGCCAAGTGTCAACGTAGCAGAAGCTGCTTAAGATATACTTCATGATAGTACTTTGGTACATAAAATTGAATATGCTAACCAAAGTGTTAGTTTACCTTACCTGGATATATGTTATTGGATTATTCAAGATAACTACTCATGTACTGGTTTTAGGTGGGAGATTATCTGCTTTTAGTTAATGGCGAAGAAGTCAGAGGAAAATGTGTGTGTGGTTGGTACTGCATCCGAAGCTTCTTCTGCCGACCTGCTGAAATTTCAAAAGCAAAATATCAGGTGCATTATTCAAGCTGTTCCAAAATAAGTGGTTCTCCCAAACGGAGGAAGGACTTACAAAATTAAGTAAAGTAAAATTCCATTATGACAAGTTTTAGGTATAGACAATATGAACATACTTCATTAACACATCTTCGGATATTTATTTATAAGAAAAATGGGTATAAGTAGTGACCTGTCTCCCTCCTAACTAACGATTGTTACGGGTATTCATATAATTCTTATACTATTTTGGTATCTTTATTTATTTGCATAGGAAAAAAACAGTGCATATTTAGATATTAGTTGAGAGAACTTAAAAGTATTTTAATTCCCAAAAACAGTATTTTTTTAATTTTTATTTTGTGTCTTGTAATTGGAAAATGTCCATTAGAAGTTTCAAAAACGCATTCCTAACTTTTATCCAAGTATAGTATTATTGTGTATAGGAAGGTCCTAAAAAGTTAGCAATTGAAACGAGTCCATATGGGGCACGGGACATGTACAACCTAAAAAAACTGGCTAGACAAGATAAGGCAGAGATGTTTGAACATCTGGTGATGTTTATTAATAAATGGTAAATGGTAGTAATTTCAATTTTCAAATTGTACTGTGAGAAATTAATTCCTGGTTCTTATTACTTTTATGAGTTTATGTTCTTAAAGAAGACACGAGTTGAGGTGAATGTAGACAATTAAATTAACTCTTCCACACACTGTAGCATCTGTGACAAATTTGCCAGCCTGTTACGAGTTACTACTACTTACAACAAGTACTTCTAGCTTTTTCCAGACTCCAACCGCGTGCTCTGAGCCTCATCATATGAAACTCGTGCCTAAATTTAATTAAACTCCCAACCGTACTTTACCCCTACAATTTGCAACATCAACACAACTGCCATCCAACTATAAAAAAATAAAAATTAAGTAAATTCAGTGTTGCAAGTTTCAGTTTTCACTCAGAAACCAAGGAAACATCCGCTGGCAGTCAACGAAAATAATAGAGTAATGGTAATTTTGATTCCTAAGATTGACAGACACTGCCCAAGACCTAATCCACCTACCCATTTTGATCATCATCAAGAAACTTTGTTGTTGTCTCCTCAAACCTTATTATTTTATTGTTGAAAGATTGCTGTAAGGCATGTTTTCATTGAACGGTGCAGAAAGTCATAATCCTTGTTGTCATACAAAAAATAAATATTTTACTGCAAGCTATGTGAAGAACATGAATCAGCTAATCCGTAAATTTCTTCTAAGTATTTGACCTTTTAAAATCAACCTATGAAAGTATCATTCTGTACAAGATTGTTTCTGTATCAGTTTTCTATAATGTTTCTCACAATTCCTGAGAAGTTATGGACGCAGGTGGTGCTGCTGCTACTGCGGTTGCAAGTCCTTCAAGCAACTTGATTACTTCACTAGTATCATCCAAATAGTATTCAGCCATACTTGGTTTCAGTCCAACAGTGCATGCAAACACTTTTGATATGGTGGGAAGAGCAGGATTAGATACTGAACGAGCAATGCTTTCAAACATATCTTCATCTGATCGATCATCTCCTATGCACAGTAGAAAATCTGGTGACTTATCCTTACTTCGCATGATTGAGATAAGATCTTCCACCACTTTACCCTTGCTCACACCCTGCAACTCACACAACAAACAAACAATTCAACCAATCACCATTACAAAATTCTCCTTGGTAAACAACTATCATCATCCCAATTAAAAAAAAAGGAACAATCTTTCTTTCTGTCTGTTCAAAACAAAACAAACCATTGTCTAAGCAAGTAAAATAGACATTGTCAGTTAAATTGTTTAGGCCTAAATTGAAGTATACCTGAGGTTTAACTTCAACTATATGTTGTCCCCTTATAACCACTACTGGCTCATTGGCAAGAACACTCTCAAGGTGATCAAGAAGCTCTTTCGCTTGGCATGATCCAAAATAAGGATCCGCTTCTGAATGGTGCCAAACCATTGCGCTTTCCTTATGTTCAATGAAGGAACCATCAGTTGCTTCTGTATAAAGCGCCATCACAGGTTCTGCAATCATTTTCCATTCAAAATCGGTCGTCAATCCACAATTCTCCCAAGGAGAATCCTTACTCCACCTGCCAACAAGCAAATAACAAAACAAAGAAAATTGTTACTATTAACAAAAAACACCAAAACCCAACCAACATTTAACCAAATTTCTAAAACATGGAAGGAAATCCATACCTAGTGAAGTAACCGTGCTCAGCAGAGAGACCCAATTTCTCACATGGAGAAAACCAGTTGGCCAAACAATCCTTATCCCTGCCGCTAACAATGAATACCATATTTTCAGGATCATTGCATAAATAATTCAAGACAGTAATAACTTCCCTGCTTGGAGTCTTGTTTATGGTTGCCTGCGGCATCATGGTGCCATCGTAGTCCAAAAGTATCAACCGACTGTGTGTATCTCTATATGCAGAGGCAATGTGATCCACAGAGAGCTTCCTAAAGGTAGGATCCAAAGCAACAATTCTAAACCCCAAGCCCAATCCAACACCCCAGTACCTCTTGGAGTAATGCTCCCTACAAGCTCTATCTAAATCCTGATCAAAACTCCTTGCCCAGTACGCCACATCGTGAGAGCTTATGTACTTATAATGCTTCTCGTGGCGCAGATGCTTCTCTGCCTCCGACATTGTCACAGCCGAATTCATGGCCTCGGCGACTTCTTCAATGTTCCAAGGATTCACCCTGATGGCTCCACTGAGCGAAGGGGAACACCCTATGAACTCAGAAACAATGATAACGCTCTGTTTAAGGACTTTTTTATGATCCTCACCACCTTCAACCTCAAGCTCCTTGTCCAGAGCAACACTCCCCTGCCTACAAACAGTGTACTCATAAGGCACCAAATTCATCCCATCCCTCACCGCATTCACAACGCAGCACTCAGAAACAGCGTAATACGCAGCCTTCTCCTGCGTGGAGATTGGTCCATTGATGTAAACAATAGGCTGGTACCCGGGTTGGGAATATTTGTCATTGATCTCTCTGGCAATAGCTTCGCTCTCGTTCTTCACGTCCTGAATGTCCTTCCCTCTGCTCCTCGCCGCGTTCAGAATCTGAACCAACACCACACGACCGCGTAAACTTTCATCCACTTCCAGAAGCTTCCCCAAAGCCAGGAACTTCAAACTAATACCTTTGAACAAGTCCATGTCATCCACTCCTAATATAACAATCTTTCCTTGAAACTCCTTCTTCAATTCCTTCACCCTTAACGCCGTCTGAGGTAACGACAAGACTGACTCCAACAGCCCCATGTGAATCCCCGCGGGGAGGATCTTAACGGTGACGGTGCGGCCGTAGTAATCCAAACCAATGTAACCCCTCTTGGACTCGTAATCCAGGCCCAACATCCTACTGCAACACGACAAAAAATGGCGCGCGTAGTCGAACGTGTGGAACCCGATCAAATCGCAGTTCAAAAAGGCGCGGAGAATGTCCTCGCGCACCGGGAGAGTCCGGTATATCTCCGAGGAGGGAAACGTGTTGTGCAAGAAGAACCCCAGCTTGACGCGGTGGAACCGCTTCCGGAGAAAAGTTGGCAATATCATGAGGTGGTAATCGTGAATCCAGACATAATCCTCGTCCGGGTTGATAACCTCGGTGACCTTGTCGGCGAAGATCCTGTTGGCGAGAACATAAGCCTTCCACTGCTCGCGGTCGAAACGCGCGCCTTGGCTCGGCGACATGGGTAGCATGTAGTGGAACAGAGGCCAGAGGTAATGCTTGCAGAAACCGTGGTAGAACTTGTTGTGAACCTCTGAAGGAATAAACGTTGGTACGCAGCGGAAGCTTTCAAGAAGTAACTGCGCCACTTCTTCTTGTTCCAAGGGTTCGATCTCTGCTTTCAGAGAACCCACGTACAACACTTCCACGTCAGAAGGAAACCCGTCTTTCAGCTGAAGGACGAGGCTGTCCTTGTCCCACTCGAACCTCCATTTCTTCCCCTCGCGAAACGCGCGTATCGGTAACTGATTCGCGACCACGATCCTCCGTTCGCGCGGCACCGGCGAAAGGACGTCGTCGGATCCCGAATTCTCCATGCCGTTGATGTCCAACTCCGGCAAGTCTCCGGCCACCGTCGTCAACACCCGCGGGACGCGACCCAGCGCTTGGTAATCATCCACTGACACCAAATTCAATAGCCCCAAGCAAGATCTTGATAGCATTGTCCGGAAAGGAAAGAATAAATATAAATAAATAAATAAAATAAAAGGAGGTTCTTTTTGTTTTGTTGGTGATGGATGGAGTGTGTTTCTGTTTTTTGTGATGGTGTTATTAGAGGAAGATAAATCTATCCATGAGTGAAGAAAATCCGAGATACTGATGCACCTTCCATAATGGAAGAGGGTGGGGTGGCGTTTTTGTCTGCGAGAAAACTATGACACTGCCGTGGATAAGAACGAAGGGAAGAAAAACCCAACCCAACCCAACCCAACCGGTTTTTTTATTTATTTATGTAAATGCCTTCATCCCACGGTCCACGTTTCTTGTTCTCACATCAGTTTCCTACTTCTCTCTCTACTCGCTGCTAACTGTAACCGTCTACTCTCTCTCTTCCTTCTGATTGCGCTATCCTTCATTTATTAGCTTACTGTAGGGATTTTTATTTTTTTTTCGGGGTTGGAAAGGTTACCGGGTATAGCCGGTGGAAGTGGATAAGGATGTGGGTGTGTTAAGGATGAGAAAAGGGAAATATGAATTGAATGCCAATTCATAGGATCACGTGGTCTTTACGGCAACGTAAGAGAAATAAAATTTCAATTCTATTCCGCCATGTAGAGATAACTACGTAATTGTGTTTATTTATTTATATATAGTACACTAATAATATTTTGTTATTCCTATGAATATAATTGTCGACAGCACGTTGAGGAAAGTTAAATAATATAAGACCGTGTTAGAATTAGAAATAAAGACTTGACAGAATATTGAGCGGTGTGAATAATATGAAAAGTAAATGAGAGAGTGCAGAAAGAAAATAATCATCAAAATATTCCATTCTAAAAATAGAGAAAACGGTGGGCGGATACAATAAAATAAAAAATGAATAAGAGGATAACGTTATTTATGACATTAACTATTTACCTACTGGGTATTGTAATTGCAATAACGTGCAGCTTTCAGTTAAGAATTGTTCCATGTGTATATAAATTAGTTATTTAATTAATATGAGAAGTAAAAAAATGTAGATAAGTGTGGTTGAATGCTCCACTGGAAAAGTGGATAGAAATCACGGATATGATGGACAGGTGGGAAAAATGGAAACGTTTAAAAGAGAAAAAGCAGGAAGGAGTACGGGGTCGCCAACAAGATCCCAATCCATGTTCACACGGATGGAGCAAAGCAAGCTTTGAAGAAGATTTGGTTGGTTGGGGAGCTTTTTTTTTTTTTTTTTTGATGTGTGTAACTGTAGTGTAGGTGGTGGTGGAGTAGTGATATTGATATGGAAAGGTAAGATGAGTTTCGTAGAAGTGGCCACGTGGCTCTCTACCTAAGGAACGTGGCGTGTGGGTGTCGTCTTACTCTTACACTCGCGGACAACTTTTTGACTGCTGACTTGGCACCCACATTATCCCTGCAATCTCGCTTCATCCCACCCTCTTTCTTTACACGTTGCTTTAATATTAATTATTCTACAAATATTATTTTTTTATTTGTTAAATTTAAATTAAAATGTGCATAATATTTTTAATTTTAAACCATAATCGTGTGCCAACAAATAACAAATATCATTATTGATATTGAAAAATTTAAGTGACATTTGTTAAAACTATTAGTAAAATAAATAATTAATATTATGTTGAAAAGTTAACATGACCCTTATTTTGAAGTGTTATCTTAAATACATTATATTTAGATGGAGTATTTAAGATATAAATAGTGTTCTAAAAAAATACTATTGTAAATAATAAATGTATTAAATCTTTTATAATTAGTGCATTATAAATTTAAGACATTTTTATTACTTTTTTTTTTTTTTATCTATAAGGAATCAAATACTATATGTTTTATAATACTTACACATTTTGTTCGATTTCAATTAAGTTAAACTTTTTGGTATTTTTATCATTATTTGTTTTATAAATATAATTTTGAAATGAAAAAATCTTTATTTTTCTCTTACAGCTTTGTAATAAATTATTTAAAAAATAAATAAATCTTACCGTTATTTAATCACCAGAAGATATTTGTTTCATTGAAAATTCAGGATTTTCCTTTATTATTGTTATGATAGCTATTGACAGCTAGGAGTTTATTATTTGTGTTCGTTAATTATGGATTGGATTTGTTGCAAGATACAGGAAGGAAATCGAAACAAATTAAAGATGAAAGACTTTCCATGAGCTCTACCGTTCCTTTTAATAACTCAAATGGCGTTACCAAAAATTAAAGTTTAATTACTCTTTTTATTGGAATTTTATTATTTCTCGCATCCTTTGCTCTGATCCAATCAAAAGCGTCAATGTCATGATATTATTTTTAACCAGGACGGATATAATGACACAATTTATTAAATAAAACGAGGAGAAAGAATCTCTTCTACAAAAAAAAAAAAAATGGGAATTTTACAAAGATACCTTACATGTGTACTGTAAAAATTTAATAAATTAACATTTGTATTCCGTCCCAGTCCTACTGTTATTTTGTATTAGTTGACTTGGGCATGTCGAAGAGCGTGAGTGAACAGAGTCAATTGCGTAATGAAATCGACCTGCACAGGTTAAAATTTAAATTTAAATGAGGTGGATATATATGTATACTGAAGTGACGTGGTGAAAAGACGGTATGACACGTGTCAAAACAGGGGCGATACAGTTGATAATTTCCTCAGCGAACAAACATGTCAGTCATCCTCGAAAGCTTTTTCCAACAGATATCGGTACCTGCGCCTGCGCGGTGAGTCATGAGATGAGAATTAAAAAGATAGAGATAGAACTTTGAAGAAAAATATGGATAGAGTGGGCCCTTGTCTGTGGGATCCACCATAGATTACGTGGTTCTGTGGACCCCACTTTATCTACAAAGTTATTATTATTAGTTTATAAAAGATAGCCATTCACGTGGCCGGTATCTTGATTTGAATTGTACAGTACTCTGCGTGCTTTACTTCGCACGTCATTGTTATTTTCACTTTTTTTAAATGTTTATTATTATCATTTTGATTTTCAAAAATCTTTTCGTTAGGTGCAGAGCCATGATTCAAGAACATTCGCATGCTTCACACTGTTCCACGCGTATCAATTCAATTTACTCCTGCAATACAGTCTTTTTATGAATTTAATTAGACTGAACAAATTTGTATTTTATCGTTTGTTTACAACATATTATTTATTATTTATAATACATTTTTTTAATAATAATAATAGCAATAGTTCTTAAAAAGATAATAATAAAAATAAATAAATCAAACAATAATAAAATTTAATGAATAGAACTTAAGATTAATAACTCGTTACAATTTACCATTATTAAATTATAAAAAAACGAAGGAAACATGAAAATAATATTTTTTTTAGAGTTATTTTTAATATAATTTGATTTTCATCGTAATAATAATTATGATAATAATAAAATTTAATGATTAATATTTTCAGTTTTACATTGTTAAACAATAAAAAAATTACAGTGCTATTATAATTTTAAAGATAATTATTATAAAATTTAACAAAATTTTCAAACATGTGATACTCTGCTCTTCAATTATAGCCTAATTTTTCACAATAATAAATTCTATAAAACATCAAATTATCCATTTAATATTTATTTTTTATAAAACTACACTTGCCGGTTGCCAATAAATAAAATTATAAAATAAATATTTGCCAATAATATCATCTCTATATATAAATTAGAATAACTCTATTGAATTGGATATTTAAGAATTTTTCTTCAATAAAAACATTTTTGAAGATTATTCTTAACCTTTTATATATATCTTTCAATCTATTTTTTTCATATTTATTTTTAAAATAAATTATCAACGGTTAAATTAAATTTATATCATAATCTAATATATAAGATATATGTTTAAAATGTTTATTTATTATAAATATTTATCATGTATACTTCCCAGGCTAAGATATTACTACTACACAATATTTTATTTTATTCTTTGGTTCACGATATATACAACTGAAACAGTAGCATATTCTATATGAAAATGAAAGGTTATCCTTCAAGTCTTGCTTTAATTTTATTTTTAAAGGCTTTCGACTTTTTAATATGATGATTAGTCTAACATTTGAACAACGAAGCCATAAAAAATAGAGATGCACACACATCATTCTTGAACAAAATATACGAACCGATTATTCTGTTAAAATTTGCAAGACAGAAAATAGATTTTGTTTGCAAAAAGTATACGGGTCACAGCTAATTGATCAGTCGCAGCAATGTTAATGCTATTGAAGTTAAAAATTGAATGAAGGGATTCTGTATGCATTAAATTAATCCAACCTAACATATATAGGGTGTTGGTGGCGGCTAATGTGATAAATAATTAATGTTAAGTTGATCTTTATCACATTGTAATTTTATTTTTTTTATCATTAAGAATTACACACTTATTATATGGGATTATTCATGTCTATTTAACCCATTGAATTATATCGCTTAATAATAAGAATTGAATACGATATCACGTCAGATTATAATATCTATGCATGTTTAACCAAGTGAGTTATATCAATTAGTATCTGATTTCCATTATAATATGTGATGTATTATTATTTACTCTAAAGTAGTTAGTAATCTTATTTATGAAACTTATTGGTAAGTTCATACGTGTATGAAATATTATTAGGTGGACCAGCTAAGCTGAGAAATAATATACAGATTATTTTGCTTTAATTTTTTTGACAATTGGCTCTTTGTCATTCCGCTTTTTGTTTTTATTGTACTACTACTATATAGTTGGGATTAATTTCTCCACCAGCACTGCTAAGTCTTTACTCATACAAGTTTGTTTGCGTTATCTTATGTTATACGTGGAAATGTTGGATTGTTCGCGTTTTGGAGTCATGTTTTAAAAACCAAACCCAAATAACAAGATGGGAAAAGAAAAATAAGAAATATAACTATGCCTTACTAATAGCGGTTAATTATATACCCGATAAACATAACATAGATAACCAAAATAGTCTTTGTGAACATGGTGAATGGTGATTATTGCTTAAGATATGAGAAAAGAAAAGGTGAGTGCATTGAAAGGCATGTAGCTAACAATCCTATTTGTCAATGTATAGTATTACTTTTTTTTTTTTTTTCAAAATACATTTCTTAATGTAGCCCACCAAACAAACTGAATTTAAATATGTTAGCCAGCCAACTTTTTTCAATATGGCCAAATAAAAATTCCGCCACGTTAATTTCTTTGAGTAGGCCAATGAAGGTCTCTTTCCAACTTATGCAGAAAAGTTCACGATCTAGTACTACCAAATTCCGGATTTTATTAATTAGTTGAATGCATTGATAATTGAGACAAAACTTTTTGAATATTAAGAAGACTGTGGAATATTCAAAGCATAAGGCCTTCTCTCCAGCTCTTTCCCTCTTTTCTTATGGTTTTATACCAAAGAATATTACTATTATTACTAACTAATCTATGGATTTTTGGACGTAATATTAAATATATAATATTAGTCCTCTTTGTCTTTTAGGCCTTCGTGTTCCCCTTGGACAGGCTTGAATAATACCTTTTTGGTCTTTGAAAATATGAAAAAAAAAAATTATATCATGCGCTTGGAATTTGGAAGATAAGGCAACTGACAAAGACTTTGATATATGTCAAAAATCATGTTTCCACGCTTCACAAGCCTTATCTAGACGAAGCTATTTCAAAAGCACAAGACACAAATTGACAACCTTCATCATTTGTAGTTATCGTTAAGTTAAACAATGAATTAAAATAAGCAGCGTGATCAAGTGCAATATAATCTGCTTCCGCTTTATATTTGAAAAAAAATAAAATAGCTTGGGCGCATGGATAACCTAATATTCTAATTAACCTCTCTTCGTACTGTCCTGGTTGCCGAACAAAAATTAAAAAGAACAATATCTCAAGTCTCAACCATTTCACAAAGTGCAATCCAATCGTGGAAGAATTAATAGTAGGAATTTGTATTGTATGTATTCTTTTTTTCTTGTTCATATTCGTAGTGGTCAATTAAGTATTGTTTTTTTCTTCTAAACATTATCCTTATAAATCTATTGCCTCGTCCCTTTTAGAAAAGGGGATTTTTTTTGCAGTAAAATATGATATAAATTAATCTTATACTATTTGCCTTTAGGTGAAAATTGTTCCCTTAACAGGCCAATCTAGAAGTAGAAGTTTTCAACTAAGGGAAAGAATGGGTAGGACTTGAATTTTAGGTTGGTAGGTTACGTTGTTTTTAAAAATTATAATGCTTCTAAAAGATGAGATAAAAAGGAAAGAAAAGAGAAAAGGAAAAGAATGAAATACGTCATAGCGTTGTGCGAAGAAAGTTCGAACCAATTAGAACTTAAACGCAAGGGTAAGCATATTCGAGAGAAGAGGAATACTTTGTTTATAAGTTTATTCTTATCCTTAATTCCTTTCTCTTTTTATGCTAATTTCAATGTAACTCTCCTAGCAATTAAGCATTGGCTTATATATGTTGTATATATCAATACGATTATAATTTGAGGTGACGTAAATGACAAGCTCAGGTTTAATAAGGATTATTTCTCAGGTACTAGCTAAGCATAGAAAAGAAGTGGTGACTTTTGTAAATACTCCAACCCTCAAGTTGGATATGGTTTTAACTTTTAATAGTGTAACAGTATATGGACAAATATACCTAACTGTAAGAGAAATTATAGTTAGTAAGTAATATAGATAATGAGATATCGATGATGGCTGTTATAACCTACATAGACAATTGTTAAATTAGCAACATGTTAATATGAGATATAAGAGTTAAGAGTTTGGATTCTAAAAAGTTGGATGGAACAATTCATTTACACAAACTAGAGCTAGCCGGCACGTCGTGAACAAACCCATTAATTTTAACAATGATAATAATAATGTTGGTTAGCAAGCTGGCATCACCTCCCTAACACCAAACTTTAACTGTTCCCTTAACATTCACATATATATATATATAGAGAGAGAGAGAGAGAGATACTTCATTAATCATGTCGCTTCTGCAGAAGCATCTTTGAAGGCTTGCACTACATAAGAGACACATATTAGACAAATGCATGTGTTCATGAACATGAATTGTCTATTTGTCTTGGATTAACTTGGTATGCTTAAGAATATGTCATAGGCAATATTTGTACAGTGCATGGTGGAGCAGCTCAATGTTATCTTAGAATTAATTTTGTTCACCCAAATGGAACTTGTCATCACGCACGCACGCGTAAACAATCGAAACAAACAACCTTATTATTTCTAATTCTAATTCCACGATAACTCAAACCTTTGGTCTATGGTTAATTACCACCCACCCAATAACGTATTTCCGTGTAAGATGTGCAAGGTCACGTGACCAGGCTACTTAGGCTCACAAAATTGGTCCACATAATTTTTTTTGAAAAAAAATTAATAAATTAAATTGATAAGATTAGATGTATATATAATAAATGGTCCAAAATGTGAGCGGAGCCCACCCAAATTTGATAAAAGATCATCAGATGGGGGAAAGAGCACTATCGAGTAACAATTTTCTTGGTAGATATCAGGATTAGAAAAAAAATAAAAGCTCAAAAGAAAGAACAATTTGGTTGGAGATGCCATTAGCCACGTTTTAGGGAAGTTGGTTGTGCCACGAGATGAAGTTAGAGAAAACTTAAAAAAAAGCACGTTTTGGTTCCTCCATAAGGTTGAGGAGCGAGTCCTTTTCTTGCAACCACTTTTCCAAGTTTTGGAATTGGGTGTTCAATATCCTTATCCTGATTGGTTTTAAATTAATTCAGCAATGCCTCTTTCCTAGGAAGCTGCTTCTTTTGTTGACCCTCGGACCCAACAATGAGTTCTACTTCTGCAGTTTCTTCTTTTTTTCTTTCCTAATGTTTGTTATTTCTCAACTATATTCTTCATCTACCTAGCCTGAGAAGATTCTCGCCTACACAATGTGTATAATCTTTTGATCTCTTGTAAAAAAATACGATCCATGCTAATTTGTGTCATGATCATGAACTTAAGAAAAGTATAATCGAGAGTTGAGTGACACCATGCATATTTTCCAAAAATTTAATGAAATTTTAAATTAGAACAACCAATACTTGTAAACTATTGACCACAAGATTTAATTAAAAGGAAATAAAAAAGAATACTTGGGATCCTCTTGTTTGCATGCTTTTTTTTTTTGTTTGTTTTTGGAACACTAAAATTGACATATAGTACACGTAAAATGTCAAATGCTATACATTATACATTATTGACGAGATGGAAGGAAAATGAAGATTGCTATGCAATCTAAGAGTTGTTTCAAGGCTTTATAATACATCTTTTTTTCCAACAAACTCGAGTATTTGAATTTTGATGTTTAAAATTAGAAGAAAGAAAAGGAGTAATAGAACAGTGCCACAGCAGAGCTTAAAAATGCGTTGTTTACTTTGACTAACTTTCTAGAGCAAAACTAGCAACTTTCCGTGGAATTGGTGGACATTTTCCTCGTTATTTCCGGTTCCGAGAACAAACCTAATAAATATACGGTGTTCAGATTATTATGATGACATTGCATTCTTATCTAAGACGCCGATTTTTGTCTGAAAGGGACCCAACTATGTTTAAAATTTAAAACTAAATAATTGATCTTAGTGGAGGAAATCTTTCGAGGTTTGGAACAAAACTAAACAAGAAAGAACAAAATCTTGGATTCTTCGTGATTTCTTCTTTAAAAAGCAGCATTGTTGGTATAAAACTTTTTGTAATAAAGTTGTTATCATGAATATATAATATTCAATTATGAATAAATTTCATCAGAACTCTTACTATTTTTTAGAATTATTTTTCCTTTATCTATGATTAACATGCTAAAAGCTTTTTAGTCTAGTACTCCAAGACGTCTAAAACCTGATATTGAAGTACGTACCAACACCAGAACTGAATGGGCTTCTTTGTGTTTGAAAGGTTGAACACGTTTTGGATAGTTCTAGGCCCATTGGGCGTTTTAAAAAACGCACAATTCTACTACCGCACTACATTGGATAATTTCATTTTAACTCAAAGCATATGCCATATAGATAGACAATCATATAGCATAAAAGAATATATCCTTTGCAATACCTTGTTTCAAAATTGAGAATTCAAAACATCACATGCACCACTCTATAACTTTTTTGTGCAGAAGGAAGAATAGGGGTTGATCCGAACATCTTGAATATAGTCAGTTTCTTATATAAACCAAAGAGTAAGGAAAGAAAATGTGTCAAGAATTTAGCAATAAATGCTAGCAGACCAGGGAAAAACAATCAGTAGTGTACACAAACATCCGTCTCATACAACATAAATTGGCTTGCAGCTCAATTATATTGTAAAATTATGTTTACATATGTAGCATTACCAGGTAACAACGAAGATTGAGAAGTGAAAATTGTATGGCTTGGTATGTGAAGAAAAATCTCGTTGGTATACTTCTAACAAATATATAAGTACAAAGAATGTGAGAAAGAATCTGGCGTCCTTAATGTATCCATGGACCTCTTGGAAGAAGTCTACCTCACGAAAAAACTAACAATTGTGCCCAAGTAGTCTTGCAGCTGTGAAAAAAAGAAGTTTACACATGAAACTAGCAAACAGGAATTGTTGAGCCAAATGAATGTAATAAAATCCATATATCAAATATCTCCCATCTGGAAAAGGATACAACTTTGATCAAGCTTCTTATTCCTTGGCCTCAAGGTCACAACTGAAACATTATGTGGGCATTTTTCTAAAATTCCACAACATTTTTTTTAAATGGAAGCCATTTTAAGTTGCAAAAAACGACCACATGTTATTGTTTGATTTGAGAAATTAATGATGTAGATGTGAGAAATTTGATCCAAGTTTTGTCTTTTGGAAAGTAAAGGTGTATCCACCCTTGAATTCCAGTAGGTTAAAATCATGATGCAATTAAACCGAATCACAGAATCAGGTTACTTGCTCATATTAGAGATAGACTCAGTTTAGAAGAGCCTTATACTTTACATCAGGTGTATGCATTTTAGAATGCCCTCACTTATGTGCATGTGTTTATTTGAGCTCATGTAGTTTCATGCGTATGACACAAGCACATGTAAAAAGAAACATTTCCAAATTTCACCTGAGTCAGAATACTTTTCCCAGTTTGACCTTCAATAACTAGGCCAGCCGTGAGACCAATCATTGCCCATGCTCCGTTAATTGCCTCAATTTGGCGTCTTCTCTGCAGTCATAACATTAAGTTGGCCAAATTTTTAGTGAATTGAGAAACAGGGTTTCATTAGAGTATGCTCAGTTTCCTTCTGTCCTGACTGAAAATTACAGGGCTTCAGGGAAGGAAAATGGCTTCCAAACTTCTTGTATACTTCTATAATAAAAAAACAATAACTTCAAATATGGGATTCAAATTCAAACATAAGACTGCTTACACCTTGAGTTTCTCTTTTGCTTTAATTCTTTCCATTTGTTTGGCAGCTAATCGCTTGGCTTCCACAGGATCAACCATGACCACATCATCCTTTAAACCTTCCTTTCCTGAAGCTACCTGTATAGTTTTTAATATAAATTATAAAAGTTGTAGACCTCATTAAATGGATATAAACTGAAATGTCAAATAGAGAAGGTATAATTTTACACAGAAGGAGAAAAAAAGAAATGTAACCAAGGAGAACATGGAAACACATGATTTATTAACATAAGCTAAATATTCAAAAGAACAATGTTTTAGCGAGAGAAGAATGTAACTTAAAATAGTTGGTTTATGGCATTAAAGGGGAAAAAAACAACATCCTCCTTATTTTCTCATAGAAAGCCAGAAGGCAGCAATGAAGCCAGATTTCAATTATACACATGCAGCTGGAAATGATTATGGTTTTTATAAAACAACATTGAGACACAAGTATTATAATTACAAGAACATCAGATATTATCACAATAAGTAATTATATTGTATTAAGATTTAGGAATGTTTTCAACATGAGAATAAAGTTTTATTGTCAACCTCAACATGAACTCATGAAGTAATTATATTTAGCATACATCAGGTAATCATAGGTTCTGTTTGGATGAAGTCAGAAGTGTTTTTGAGAGCTTCTCAACTTGAAATATAGAGCTTTTTCCAGTAGAAAAGCTCTCAAAAGCACTTCTAACTCTATATCCAAACATGCTCATAATCCATTATACTGGGTTCAGCTATGTAAACTATTTTGTATATAAAATGTAGGTTTTCCTTCACTATATTTAGTCTTTTTTAATTCTTTTTATAGATATAACTCCCACAGATTTCACAAACATGCCATTCCTCACAGTGACAAGACTTTCTACCTTTTCCCATACCCTTCCTTCCTCATTGAATTTTCAATCTACTACCTCTGTGCATTTGTATTTATATGTCACTACATGTGTAGACCATAAGATAGAACCATAGAATATAGTATATGTGTGAAATGCATGAAGGCAACACAAACTGATAACCATTAAAGGAGATCGACCCTATAACTTGAAAGTTCCCAACAATAATTCATAAATTCAAAATAAAAACGAAGCATCCAATGATTCCCATCTGAATAGTTTTATAAGTAATTTTCAACTGACAATGAACAACACGGTAGGAACAAGGAAATCTTCACTAGATGGATTTACCAGGACTCGAAATGCTTGACCTCGGGTTCTATTGGAAACTATACTTGCATCTTGCTCATTTCTCCATCCCCACCTGAGAAAAGGAGTATAATCTCATTAAACAGCATTGAATGACAAAACAAAGTTGTTATCCCACAGGTTTGTTGTGCAGATTCTCCTTCTACTTCAACCATGGAGAAAATCCAACAATTACCTATTAGAATAGGTCAATATGCATGATTTTTTTATCCACATCACATGAATCCTATGTTAAATGTTAAGATAACGAAATCTAAAAGGCAGTTTGCAGTTGCAATCCTCCAAATCCTTTACAGTAAGTAGTATTGTTGGAACCTCAAAATAAGAGTTAAATTTAATTAAAAAACTGAATTCCTGTTATGAAACCTATGCAAATATATCATCTGCTGTTTATTAAAACTCCTTTTTGATTATTCTCATAACCTGCTCGCCATAAATTGGAAGCTACCGTTCACGAAGATAGAGTAAACGCAAAAATTATAAATTAAGAGGTTGGATATAAGCATGAAATTCAGGCGAAATCTGTAAGTATGAAATGAGGAAAATAACTTACTTAGGGAAACTGGGAGAGCGGTGGTGAGCGGTGGTGAAGGAAACACAGTGAGCTTTGCTTGGCGGTAGAATGCTGGCCATTGCCCTCGTCTGATTCCTCCTACACCTCTTTATCCTTTTCTCACTTCTTCCAACTTAATTAATAATACACATTTTTCTATTAAATTATGAAAGATAGTAAAAACAAAAACACATTTTCTATTTCAACTTTCTAATGGACTATTTCTTTTTACAAAAACATTTTTCTATTTTCAGAATGACATGATTTTGTTTTATTAATCATTTAAATTAAAATTTTTATTTTGATCATATGCTTCCCAATCATATTTTCATTTTTGAAAGCATAAAACTCAAATAAACTTCTTAAATATATATATAGTATACCTTAATTATAATTTCTAAAACGAAGCAAGTAAAAATAATGGTATTTTTAAATTTAGTTCCATAATTAACTAAAAATCAATACCACAATTACACAATCATCTACATTTTGTCACTTTCAAAATGGTACCTGCACATGTGGACGAGAATTTGTCAAGTTTGTACGCATGCTTCCGTTACTCTTATTTATGGGTGCATCTTGCATAAACGTCATTCTTTCTTCTGCTTTTATTTTCCTCCTTTTACTTACTATTGGTTCCTTCTTCCGCTATCTCCTAACTACTTTACTACTTTTGAAGATTATTTGAAGGGATAAAAGCAAAACAGTACCAATAAATAAAGAAAATAAGCAATAAAATTTCATTAAAAATCTTTCATACTTGTTATATTTCTTTCTTTATCATAGAAAAAGATTATACAAAGAATAAAGTTGAGAGTTGATGAGGTTGAATTACTACAATGCATTACAATACAGAGAGTTGTTGCAGTGGATGGTCATCATCTGGTTGGGGATCCCTAATTGGATGGCGTTTTCTACAGTAACAGTAAAAGACAGTGATAACCACGTAACTCCACAGCACTAAAAATCCGTACGAAACTATCACACTCGCTTTATCCTCGACTCCGATTGAATCCTGACCGTCCATCAAGCGTTGCAGTTTGTACCCGATCAGGCTCGAGCCCAACACGAACAGGCCCGACAGGATCCACCCGCAGGCCCGGCTTCCCTCCATGAGGGCGGATCCGACCCGAATGGCGTCCAAACCGAACCTGTCTTCGGCGACGGAGACGACGAGGGCGAGGCTCATGACGGCCATGAGGTAGATCTCGAGGGCGGAGGCAGCGGCGAGGAGGAGGAGCCTGGCGGCGGGGGAGGGTGCGACGAAGGCGAGGAAGCGAGGGAGGGGGGAGAAGGCGAAGAGGATGGCGTAGGTGAAGATGGTGGTGGCGAGGAGGCGCAGGGAGTGGAGGCGGAAGGCGGAGTGGAGGGAGGGGGCGGTGGCGGAGTTGAGGGCAAGGAGGGTGCAGTGGAGGGCGGAGAGTGCGGCGGCGAGGGAGAGGACGTAGGATGGGAGGGAGAAGAGGGCCTTGATGCGGAGGAGGGAGAGGGCTTCGTGTCGGGATTCGCGCCACACGTGGCGGGCTTCGAAGCGTGTGTGGGCATAGCGTGCGAGGGCCTCCAGGTGCTGGATTTGGGAGGTGAGGGAGTTGGTGGAGATGGTTTGGGAAATCACCAGGGTGGATAGAGGGAGGGTGGTGAGGACCATGATTGATGCGAACACCACTTTGTTAGACGCCATAATCCTCACCGACTCCACTATCATCTTCAACGGCGAAAGGGAAAAGGAACCACGCCACCCCGATCCTGATTCGTCCATTTTCTTGCTGCTCACTCACTCTCACTCCATCATCCAACTAAGCCTCCTTCCAATCCTGTCATGTCATGTGTCAATTGTCAAAGACTCAAATTTTTTTTTTTTTTAGCGACTGTAAGTCTGTAATGTCTTCCGCTCGCTGTGTTGGCCACTTTCACTAAGATTTCAATAACTCATACGTTAAATGACATTGTTATAATCATTTTTTTTTTAATATATATTTATATTAAACATGAAATGAAGTTTATGTACTCCTTTGAAAATGAAAGCTTCTTTGCTTACTATTTTTCAAAACAATTTTCTGTTCTTTACAATTTATTTGTCTCCTAAATATATTTTTTAAAAGTGTTTGTTTCATGAATACATTTTTATTGTTTATAAAATTATTTTATAAACACTTGAACACAGCATTGAAAAAACAGATAAAGAAAATGGGAAGACATTTCTCAATTATTTCTGACTTCTGGTTTTCAAAACAATTTTTTTAAAGCAAACTTTAATATCTAATCATTTTTTTTTGTACATTAATAATTTTGGATTAAATTTGTTGCTAGGTAATGTAAAATAATTTTAGACAACAATGTTTAAAACAAAAGAGTAATAAGGGAATGGAACAGATCCTAAAAGTTTTATTCCTTTGTCCTCAATAGAGGTCAACGAACGTATAGCAGACCACCATATATCCTGTTGTTTGATCCATATCCATAGCAAGAGATTGACGCGTTTTAGTTGACTATTTTATTTTAAAGAATAAAATCACATAATCTAAAAGTACAATCAAACCAGCAGAAAAACAGCATTCATCTGCCACTCTTCATTCTATTTAGTATTTATTTTCTCTCTTTTCTTGATAAGAATAAATGGTGCACCTAACTAACTGTGAGAAAAGTGCCTTAGCAACTACCTTAACGTTCTCAGTTTTATATAAGATGAATAACCTACGACTACGACGTAGTCCGTTTCGTTTCACTATGAAACAGACTGACAAAAACAATTAGGAAGAAATTCCATGGAATGGTAAATTAGTAACTTTGCAATTTAGCGTAGTAACAGATAAACCTTAAGGAGCCAACAATCTACAAATCAATGAGTTCTTGTGCGAGTTCTACGGTGCTCCATCTTAACGTGACTCTGTCAAAGGCCAAATTTATCCCACAAGTAATAGAAGATGGACAATGTAACAGGACTTGCTACATCATAATAATACTCCAACGAAAAATGTTTTATGTAAAAAAAATACATATATAATACAAGAAAATCAAACTGTAGAAAATAAAGTAAAACATATTAATGACATAGGTGAAATAGCTTTTTTGTATGTCAAAATCGATGTATAAAAAGATTTACCACAACTCACACATTGTTGAATCAACAGAGGTAAACCTCCTTGACATATATACCATAGTTTAATAAAACTTCACATAATACTCCTGCTTACTAAGGCACAATAGCTTTCTTAATTGTTTAAAACACATTACAAATTTCACCGTGTGTCCTATAAGAGGAACTAGTGCTGACATTAAAAAAATGATAAAAGATGTATGTAATTGGCCAAAAATTTGAAGCACCCACAAGTTCAGCGATTGAGTTGGGTTGGATGATAGCATAGAAGTGGACATCCCTCAACACAAAAGATTGGCAGAAAAGAAGCGAAACGAGGGAATAATGTGTACAAGTACAATTGCGGGGAGATGCAGCTAATGAAGTTGCAAACACCTCCAAAACGGCAATTTAAACCTCGATAACACGTAAAAAGTCTAAACACAACATCCATTAAATCAAAACATGGGGTTGCATCATGCAAGCAAGGACAAGATTATGCTATTGAATGAGGATGAGGATGACGTTATTCCCACCCTTGTTTTGTCCTTTCCCATTCAAATCTATCTTCCATACATCCACCATGAACTAAACAATTTGATAGCCAAATTTAGACAGATCAGAACAAGAGAGAGTTAGATTTGAAGGCAATTAATACCCTATTATTTGAATTACGAAAACATTCGTTAATTAACTTGCTTCACTTCTTCCCAATACTCGAGAATCGAGATGGGAGAGAGAAAAACTATTGTTACAATTCATATACATAGATAGATTAGATTAAAAAAAAAAAAAAAAAGCTTACATGGGTTGGAAGAGGTATGCAGCAAAAAGGAGAAGTTAGAAGCTATAAAAAGGTGGTGAGAGCATTAGAGTCATTTCCGCAGGTATGAAAATGGTGAGAAGGCAGAGGCGGGTCACGCACGGAGGGAGGTCCGGCATTGAATCGCACGGGTGTGCGGCACGTGGGGCAAGCAGCGACCTTGAGGAGCCACGTGTCGACGCACCTGCGATGAAAGACGTGGGAGCAGGTAGCGAGCTTTCGGCACCACTGGCCGTTGCGGAAGGCGTCAAGGCAGACGACGCAATGAGAGTCGGGGCGGGTATCGGGTCCAGTGGAGACCCGAAAGCGGGGGAGTTTGTTGATTTCGCGAGGGGGGAGGCCGTTGGAGGAGGCGGGGACGGTGGTGACGGAGGGGCGGAAGCGGAGGCGGTGGAAGGCGCCGCCAAGGAGGAAGAGGTTGAGGAGGAGGAAGGCGGCGAAGCCAAGGAAGAGGAAGAAGAGGGAAGTGAGAAGGAGCATGATGATGGGTTTGAGGAAGATGGAGAGGAGGTTGGGGTTAGGCTTTGGTTCTGAAGGAGAAGGCATGGTTGTGACTCGTGAGAGCGTGGGCGTGATTCAAGGTGCAACGCAACCTGTCAATGGAGAATAGGATCCAATCTAACACCAGACGAGGGAGGGACCGAGGGAGAGAAAGAAAAGATGTACTGCCTTGACCGTCGCTCCGTAAGAACAAGATAATTAACAGGCTTTATCTTTTAATTTTTATTATTTTTTAATATTAAAAATAAATTTTTTATTAGTTGATAATTAACCATTTTTTTAATGTTAATTTTTTTAATTATTTTTTATTTATATAAAAAATTATTACAGTTTTTATAATAATTTTTAATTAATTCAATAACTCTTTTAATAATAATTATTAATTAATAATTAATCAAGAAAACCAAAATTATTATTTTTTAAAATTAAAAAGATCAAAATTATCATTTTAAAATTAAAAAGATTAAAATAATGGGAGAAACAAAATTACAATTAATCCAATAATTTATTATCCATTCTTAAATTAATTTAAATCAAATTCCAACATCCAACCATTTTTTTAAGAATCAATGTATCGTCACTTCAACCAACAATTCTTTTAGTCGTATTTATTTTACCGCCTATTTTCTCTCAAAATTATTATATAAAAAAAAAAAGATAGTTTTTTTAACATGGTGGAAGTTGAGGAAAAGGATAAAGCTTGATTTTTGTGTGACAGGGCACTTAACTTAAGGCCCAATGAAGTTAGCCTTACACATCCTGTTATTGGATTTGGACCTGAAAACTCACAATCCACTCTTCCGCCTCTCCATGACCATACTCCATATATAGCTTACTGCTTATAGCTATTCCCTTACCTGAAAACATTATGTTTGAAGATACATTTATTCCTTATAACATCTCAAATTAGTCAACTACTGTTAGTCTTTTTTTCTTCTTTTTTTTTCTATATATAATGATAAAGCAAGCATTCCTTTTACAAGGAACAACACTTAAAGTTATATGCAATCAATTTCTTCAACTTCAATGGATTCAGCCAGAACCTGTTACTCTGTTCATGACACTTTACGTTATTAGTATAATGTAGTAAGTAAATATGGCAGGACACTATACTTAAGACAAGCTCACTGGTGACAGGTTACAGCCATATCTGATATGGTGGACCAGACTCTGAGCTATTTAGGACCACGTTTCATTACATAGAGAAGACAAATACTAGCAAACGACTAATTAATAACACACATGAAAATGGAGAAGCAACATAGCTTTCACTTAAATACCACTGTGTCTGTTTGCTTGGCTCAATTCCCAGAATACACTGACAAAGACTTTATAAGATTATTTCTTTTATACAGTAGTAAGTTAGAAAAAAAAAATGCTTGAAATGATGGAAACTTGATTAAAGGGAGAGACAATGTCAATAAAAATTCTAAATCTAGCTCATCTCAACTAAATTTTCCGAGTCTGCCAATGTTACAAAGTCTACACTTGAATGTATTTGAAAGTGCAGAAGCGCATAATATTACATCCATTAAACTGTGTAATTAATTGAATGTGGAAATAAAATTGTTATTGTTGGGGTGAAATGCAGATGCCAAGATTGCTAGAGAAAAATGGGACATGTTTTAAGTTTAAGTGTGGTCAATTTAAAGTTTTATAAATTATGACCAGTTTTTACAGTAGGAAAAATCGAAGAGAATTATTATGATACCTCATACCGAGAGAAGTTTAAGGGTTTTGATAATTATTTTTCAGATCAACAGTTGAATGAGTAATGAGTTTAAACATATTAAATAGTAGTAAAAGATAGCATTTTCTTTGCTTCAACTACAAGACTAAAACTCAACCATCGTAGCATCACAGTGCAAAGATAAATATAAATGGTCCTTTGATTTAGATAAGCCTAAACATGATGCAAGACAATTGAAAGGGAGAGGCAAGTTTATAAATATTTAAAGACGATTACAAACTCTCAATAAGAAGTTGTCGCGTTTTTTTTTCTAGATATAAATATAAATTTATCCTTATAATTCACTTTGATTTGGATTTATGTATTTTAAAACTTCATTTTTTTTTTAATTTCAATGATTAAAAAAAACAATTTTGGCCCCTTGTACTGGGAAGATGCCAAAACGTATGATGTACATGGTACAAGGTATTTGACCCCTCTTGTACTAGGATTATAATTATAATATTCTGGACGAATATCATAATATATTGAAAGGACTCAAACTTAAATAAATTAGATTTTAACTCGACGCATTACATGGTTTTTATGTAAATATGCATTACATGATTTTTATGTAAATATATATGATATATTTTAGAGAAATTAAAATAAATAAATATTATATGTTATGAAATAAAATAGATGTGAAATATTTTTTTTGAAATTTAGGAATTGAGAATTGATTTGAATATATTTTTGGTCTATGCGATTTAATTTAGGTTATTTTATTTTTTGTGTTCTAATTTTTATTTTTTGTAATCTCTTAATTTAGAAAAATATTTTTTCTCATCTCTCATCTAGTAAAAAGATTACCACAAATTATACATAAAACCGACAATAATTAGTTAAGAAAAGCAAAAATAACATTTTAAAAAATTAACTAAAAAATATAAATATAAATTTAATGGACCAAAATAAATATAAAAACTCAAATTTAAGATATTGAAAACATATTTAAGCCTTAAAAAATTATCTAATACAATTATAATTTAAAGTTATAAAAAGAATTTTTGTCCAAAACAAAAAACTTTTGGGAAAAAAATTAATTTGATATAATTTGATTAGTAAATTAAACTTATTGATATTACATATTAATTTTAAAAAAAACAAAAATAAAAAATATGAGACTTATACAATTTTTAAAAGCATAATATTTTGTAAGCTTATATATTTGATTTCTAATAAATGACCAAATTTAACATTTGATCCCAATTAATTACAAATTAATAATATATAAATACTAATTAAATGTATTTTCAATCTAATCAGTCACATTATGATTTTGACAAAATTAAATTTAGTTTTTATGATGCTTAATAATTATATAGAATTTATTATTTTTATAACTCACATTTTAATCATAATTATTACACATGACTACTAATTAAATATGTTTATAAATATTCAGTATTTGTTACATATAACTTAATTATTTCATATAACATATATTTTTATAAATACTTAATATTAATGGTAACAACATAATATACAAAAATATATGTTACATAATTATTCTTTAAAATCATATTCCTCTCATATTTCTCTTATTTTTTAATATTTTTTTAAAAACGTTTAAGCCATTACTCTTATTTTTCAATGTTTTTTTAAATTTTTTTTAAAGAAAATACTTTTTTTTTCATATTTTCAAAATTTACACTTTTATATTTTTTTTTCAAATTTTTAAGATATTATTCTTATTTTTCATATTTTTTAAATTCTCATATTCTTTTTCATATTTTCAAGATATTCCTCTTATTTTTTAATTTTTTTAAAAATTTTTCATTTTTTTTTCAAAATTTTGAAGACATTATTCTTGTTTTTAATATTTTTTAAAATTTCAAGAAATTCCTCTTGTTTTTTCATATATTTAAAAAAAAAATCAATTTCTTTCAAAATTTTGGAAGTATCAATCTTGTTTGTTCATATTATTTAAAATTTTCATTTTTCTTTGAATTTTTAAGATATTATTATTATCCTATTTTAAGTTTCTCATTTTTTAAAAAAATTTCGATACATTACACTTGTTTTTTTTTTCATATTTTTCAAAATTTAAAATATTACTTTTGTTTTTTCAAATTTGTTAAAATTTCAAGAAATTACTATTGTTTTTTATTTATTTATTTATGAAACCCTAAACATTTAAGATCTCGATTTATATCATTTATGAAACCCTAAATATTTATGATGAAATTTATGATTTCATTAATCATACCATAAATATTTTAGGTTTTATTTATGAAACCCTATATAATTAAGATTTCATTTATAAAACCCTCAATAAATAGGATTTTATTAAGGAAACTCTAAATATTTTGTGTTTCAATTTAGGGTTTCATAGTGAAACCTTAAATATTAGTGGATATCTATTTATGATTTCATTTATAAAATTTTAAATACTTAAGAGTAAAATTTTGTGTTTTATTAATGAAGCCATAAATAAATATTTAGGGTTTCATTAACAAACCCAAAAATATTTGAGGTTTCATAATAAAACCTTAAATATTTATTGTTTAAATTTATAGTGAAATTTATGGTTTTATTAATGAAATGCTAAATATTTTTGGGCTTATTTATAAAAACCTAAATATTTAAAATTACAATTTTGGGTTTCATTAATGAAATCCTAAATAATTAGGATTTAATTATTTACCATTTCAATGTAGAATTATATTTAAGGTTTAAATAAAGTAACCTTAAATATTAATGATTTCAATTTAGGATTATATTTATGATTTAATTAATGTAACTCTAAATATTTAGGGTTTAATCAGTGTAACCCAAAATATTTAAGGTTTTGAAAAATGAAACCTTAAATTGAAACCATAAATAAATAAGGTTTCACAAGCGAAACCTCAATTATTTAAAGTTTCATTAATAATAGTCTAAATTGAAACCCTAAATGATTAGGGTTTTATAAATAAAACCTTAAATATTTAGGGTTTCACAAATAAAACCCTTAATCGAAACCTTAATTATTTAAGATTTCTTTAATAAATCCTTAATTATTTAGAGTTTCATTAATGAAATCTTAAAACTCACGCTAATATGAAATACTAAATATTTAAGGTTTCATAAATAAAATCCTAAATATTAAGGGTTTCGTAAATAAAATCCTTAATTGAAAACATAAAACATTTAGGGTTTCATTGATTAAATTATAAATTTCATCATAAATTAAAACCCTAAATATTTAGGTTTTCAAAAATTAAACCCTAAATATTTAGGAATTTGTAAATGAAACATTAACTCAAAACTCTAAATATTTAAGTTTTCATAAATGTAACATTAAATCAAAACCTTAATTATTTAGGGTTTTATTAGTGAAACCCTAAATTGCAACCATAAATATTTGGATTTTGATTTAATGTTTCATTTATGAAACCCTCAATATTTAGCATATTATTTATGAAACCCTAAATATTTAAAATTTTATTTTTGAAACCTTAAATATTTAGGGTTTCAGTTTAGGATGAAATTTAGGATTTAATAAATTAAACGCTAGATATTTGTGTTTTCAATTTGTAGTTTCGTTTATAAAACCTAAAATATTCATGATTTGATTTACGAATCCTAAAATATTCATGATTTCAATTTAGGGTGAGTTTTAAGGTTTCATTAATGAAACCCTAATAATTAGTGTTGCATTATTGAAACTCTAAATAATTAGGGTTTTGATTTAGTATTCCATTTATTAAACACAAGTTATTAATAATTTCAATTAAGTGTTTTATTTATGAAACCATAAATATTTAGGGGTTTGATTTAATTTTTCATTTATGCAAGCTTAAATATTTAAGGTTGCGATTTTTAAACCCTAAATATTTATGGTTTAAATTTATGATGGAATTTGGAATTTAATCAATGATACCCTAAATATTTATGTTTTCAATTTAGAGTTTCATTTATCAAACATTTAATATTTAGGATTTTATTTACGAAACCCTAAATATTCAGGGTTTCAATTTAGGGTGAGTTATAAGATTTCATTAATGAAATCTTAAATAATTAATGTTTTATCAAATAAACCTTAAATAATTAGGATTTCATTAAGAGTTTTATTTATGAAACCCTAATTATTTAGGGTTTCTATTTAGGCTCTCATGAATGAGACTTTTAATTATTTAGAGTTTCAATTTAGATTGTCACTAATGAAACTATAATTATTTAGTGTTTCAACTTAGGCTGTCATTAATGAAACCATAAATAATTTAGATTTTGTTTATGAAACCCTATATATTTATGGTTGCAATTTAAGGTTTCATTTATCAAAACCTAAAATATTTAATACTTTCTTTATGAAATCCTAAATATTTTGGATTTTAATATAGGATTTTAATAATGAAACCTTAAATAATAAGGGTTTCATTAATGAAACCCTATATATTTAGAGTTTCGAATTAGTGTTTCACTTATAAAACCTTAAATATTTAGGGTGTTATTTATGAAATCATAAATATTTAGAATTTAGTGAATAAAATCCTAAATATTTATGTTTTGAATTTAAGGTTTCATATGAAAACCTCAATATCCAGAGTTTCAATTTATGGTGAGTTTTAAGGTTTTTTTAATAAAATCCTACATAATTAAGGTTTTGATTAAGGATTTTATCTATGAAACCTTTATTATTTAGAGTTTCAATTTAGGCTTACATTAATGAGACTTTAATTATTTAAGGCTTCAATTGAGGTTGTCATTAATGAAACCCTAAATATTTATTTTTGAAATTTAGGGTTTCATTTATCAAAACCTTAAATGTAAAATGACTTCTTTATGAAATCCTAAATATTTGGTGTTTAAATTTATGGTTCCAATAGTGAAACCCTAAACATTTAGGCTGTCGATTTAATATTTCAATTTTAAACCCTAAATATTTGATATTTAAATTTAGGTTCCAATAATAAAATCATAAATATTTAGGGTATATTTGAATCTCTAAATATTTAAGGTCTCTTAATTTAGGATAAAACTTAGGATTTAATCAATGAAACCCAAAATATTTATGTTCTGAATTTAGGGTTCATATGAAACCATAAATATTTAGGATTTTGTTAATAAAACCTTAAATTTTTAGGGTTTCAATTTAAAGTTTCATTTAGGAAATCTTAAATAATTACGGTTTCAATTTTGTGTTTTAATTTACGAACACAAATTATTAAAGGTTTTATTTATGAAACTAAATTATTAAAGGTTTTATTTATGCAATCTAGGATAGTATTAATAAAACTATAATTATCTAGGGTTTCAAGTTAGGTTGTCATGAATGAAACTTAAATAATTGAGGTTTCATTTGTGAAACCTTAAATATTTAAGGGTTTATTTATGAAACTCTAAATAATTAAGGTTTTATTAATAAAATTGTATATATTTAGGATTTTAATTTTATTTTAATTTTACAAAACCCTAAATATGCAATATTTCATAAATGTTAAGGGTTTGAAGTTAGTATGAAATTTAGGGATTAATTATTATAACCCTAAATATTTATAGTTTCAATTTAGGTTTCATTTATCAAAACCTTAAATATGTAAGTTTTTCTTTATGAAAACCCTAAATGTTTTGGTTTTCATTTAGGGTTTCATTAATGAAATCCTGAATATTTAAACTTTCGATTTAATATTACATTTATGAAATCATAAATATTTAGGGTTACGATTTAATGTTTTATTTATGAAACCTTAAATATATATGATTTCATTTTTGAAACCATAAATATTTACAGTTTCATTTTTGAAACCATAAATATTTAGGGTTTTAATTTAAGATGAAATTTATAATTTAATTAATGAAATCCTACATATTGATGTTTTCAATTTAAGCTTTCATTTATTAAATCCTTAATATTTATGATTTTATTTACAAAACTCTAAATATTCAGGATTTCAATTTAAGGTAAGTTTAATGGTTTCATTAAAGAAACTCTTAATAATTAGGGTTTCAATTAAGGGTTTTATTTATGCAACCTTAATTATGTAGGGTTTAAATTTAGGGTGTCATTAATGAAACTTTAAATAATTAAGGTTTTATTTATGAAACCCAAGTTATTTATGGTTGCAATTTAGAGTTTCATTTATCAAAACCTCAAATATTTAATGGTTTATTTATCAAACCCTAAATATTTTGTATTTCAATTTAAGGTTTTGATATGGAAACTATAAATAATTAGGGATTCATCAATAAAACCCTAAATATTTAAGGTTTTAAGTTAATGTTTCATTGATGAAACCTTAAATATTTAGGGTTTCAATTTAAAATGAAATTTATGATTTAATTAATTTAACCTAAAATATTGATGTTTTTTAATTTAAGGTTTCATTTATGAAACTCTTAATATTTAGGATTTTATTTAACAAATCCTAAATATTAGGGTTTCAATTTAGGTTGAGTTTTTGGGTTCATTAATGAAATCATAAATAATTAGGGTTTCATAATTATTTAAAATTTCAATTTGAGTCGTGATTAATGTAACTATATTTATTTAGGATTTTAATTTATGCTGTTATTAATGAAAGCCTAAATAATTGAGGTTTCGTTTATGAAACCTTGAATATTTAGGAGTTTATTTATGAAACCCTAAACATATAGGGTTTCAATTTAATATTTAATTTATTAAACCCTAAAAATTTAGGATTTCATAAATATTTAGGATGTCATATTAAGATGAAATTTAGGATTCAATTAATGTAACCCTAAATATTATTGGTTTCAATTTAGAATTTAATTTATCAAAACCTTAAATATTCAAGGGTTTCTTTATGAAAACCCTAAATATTTTAGGTTTCCATTTATGGTTCAATTAATGAAATCTTAAATATATAGGATTTTGATTTAATGTTACATTTATGAAACCCTAAATATTTAGGATTTCGATTAAATGTTTTATTCATGAAACCTTAAATATTTAGGATTTCAATTTTGGATGAAATTTATAATTTAATTAATGCAACCCTAAATATTGATGTTTTCAATTTAAGGTTTTATTTATGAAACCTTTAATATTTATGATTATATTTACAAAACCTTAAATATTCAGGGTTTCAATTTAAGGTGAGTTTTAGGATTTCATTAAGGAAATATTAACTAATTAGGGTTTTAATTAAGAGTTTTGTTTATACAACCTTAATTATTTAGGGTTTCAATTTAGGTTGCCATTAATGAATCTTTAATTATTTAAGGTTTTAATTTTGGTTGTCATTAATGAAACCCAAAATATTTATAATTGCAATTTCGAGTTTCATTTATCAAAACCTTAAATATTTAGGGCTTTGTGTTAATGTTTCATTTGAAACCTTAAATATTTAGGGTTTCAATTTAGGATTAAATTTATAATTTAATCAATGCAACCCTAAATATTGATGTTTTCAATTTAGAGTTTCATTAATGAAACCCTAAATAATTAGGGTTTCGATGAAGGGTTTTATTTATGAAACCCTAATTATTTAGAATTTCAATTTAGGTTGTCATTAATGAAACTTTAATTGTTTAGGGTTTCAATTTGGGCTATCCATTATGAAACCCGAAATAACTGAGTTTTGGTTTATGAAAACCTACATATTTATTGTTGAAATTTAAGATTTCATTTATTAAAACCTAAATATTTTTTGTTTCAATTTGGGGTTCTAATAATAAACCCTAAATATTTAGGGTTTCGATTTAATGTTTCCTTTTTGAAACCTTAAATATTTTGGATATTATTTTTCAAACCCTAAATATTTAAAGGTTCAATTTAGGATGAAACTTAGAATTTAATAAATGAAACTCTAAATATTTATGTTTTGAATTTAAGGCTTTGTATGAAATACTAATTATTCAGGGTTTCAATTTATGGTGAGTTTTAAGGTTTCTTTTATGAAATCCTAAATAATTAAGGTTTCAATTAGGGATTTTATTTATGAAACCTAATTATTTAGGGTTTCAATTTAGGTTGTCATTAATGAAACTTTAATTATTTAGGGTTTCAACTTAGGCTGTTATTAATAAAACCCTAAATAATTGGGGTTTTGTTTATGAAATCTTATATATTTATTGTTGCAATTTAGGGTTTCATTTATCAAAATCATAAAATTTAATAGTTTCTTAATGAAATCCTAAATATTTGATGTTTCAATTTAGGCTTCCAATATTGAAGCCCTAAATATTTAGGGTATTATTTTTAAAACCTTAAATATTTAAGGTTTCAATTTATAATGAAACTTAAGATTTAATCAATGAAACTCTAATTATTTATGTTTTGAATTTGGGGTTTCATACAAAACCCTAACTATTTAAGAATTTGTTTATGAAACCTTAAACATTCAATGTTTGAATTTCGAGTGAGTTTTAGTGTTTATTAAATGAAATCCTAAATTTAGGGTTTCATTAAAGAAACCTTAAATAATTATAATTTTGATTTAATGTTTTAATTTATGAAACACAAATTATTAATGGTTTCAATAAAAGGTTTTATTTATGAATCCCTAAATATTTAGGGTTTTATTTATGAAATACTAATTATTTAGGTTTTCAATTTAGGTTGTGATTAATGAAACTCTAGTTTTTTAGGGTTTCAATTAGGCTGTTATTAATGAAACTATAAATAATTGAAGTTTCATTTATGAAACACTAAATAAAATTATATATATTTAAGATTTTATAAATATTTAGGTTTCAATTTAAGATGAAATTTAGGATTTCATTATTGTAACCCTGAATATTTATGGTTTCAATTCAAGATTTCATTTATCAAAACCTTAAATATTCAAGGATTTCTTCATGAAAATTATTTTTTTTTTAGCTTCCATTAATGAAACATTGAATATTTAAGTTTTCAATTTAATGTTATATTGATGAAACCATAAATATTTAAGGTTTAAATTTAAAGTTTTATTTATGAAACTCTAATTATTTAGGATTTTAATTTAGACTGTTATTAATAAAATCCTATATATTTATTGTTACAATTTAATGTTTCATTTATCAAAATCATAAATATTTAAGGGTTTCTTTATGAAATCCTAAATATTTTGTGTTTCAATTTAGGATTCCAATAATAAAACCCTAAATATTTACGGTATTGATTTAATGTTTCATTTTTAAACTCTAAATATTTAAGATATTATTTTTGAAACCTTAAACGTAAAGAAAAATTCATTATGAAATGTGTATTTGTAAATTTTTATTTATTAAAAGTGTGACAATAAACATTGATTATAATTATAACTTTTTTGTTACAATAAAAAATGAGAAAAATGAGAAAGAAACATATTAAGTACAAAAAAGTATTGCAGATAATTTAACCTATGAACAATTATGTTAATGTACCATCTTATGAAAATGAAAAAAAAAATCCAAATAACACCTTTTGAGCTTGTATCTCAACTATTATATAATATATATATATAGTGATAGATTTAAGGGGGCGAACAAGGACTCAAGCACCCCTCCCCTCCCACCATTTTATTCTATGTATTATATATATATATATATACCTTTTTAAAAAAAATCAAAGAAATATATGTTAATTTAATAATTATATACATATATTAATTAAAAAAATATAATAATATATTACTTATTACTTATTATATATATTAATAAATCTTATAATAAATAGATATGATAAGAATAATATTTATATATGACTTTTCATAATTATTATTACTTAAGTAAATTATACTTTGTATATTAATATAAGTCTTCATTTATCTATTTATATAAATAATTATTAATATTAATTATTATTATTATTATTATTATTATTAATAAGATTATATTTTAAAGATATTCATATATTATATATAATTGTTATAAAATTTAATTATTTTAACTTGTAATTTTTTTCTCTTCTTGATTATATAAAAAATTTAGTAACAATATTTTCAAACAAATTAAGATATGTTTTTTTATTTTGTATCATTTAAAATAAAAATTATTTTTAATTTTACTTTTCAAACTAATTTTTTAAAATATATTATTTATTAAATTTTTATTTATTAAAAATTAAATATTAAAATTATTAACATACAAAGTCCCCCTTTGTGGTTTCTGGGTCTGTCACTATTTATATATATTAAAATGAAATGAAATTATAAATACAAAAAATCCAAATTTCAAAGTATTGGAATCAGAATTAAAGTAAATTATAAGGACAAAAAATGTAGAGGTTCATGCATTAGATTAGTTCTTAAAATTAAAGAAAAATGCAAATTTAATCTTATTAATCAATTTAGAAACTAAGATTGTGTTTAGTTTTCCATTCAGCTACCTTGAACTTGAATATGTATTTGTATGGTTAAACTCACTTTTGTAAGTGAAACTAGTGATCGAAACCATAAATGACGGACCATACAATAATTTATCATTTTATAATCTTTTTTATACTTTGTGTGAGTGGAATTTCCTTTAAATGTGCATTAGAAAGTAGGAAATCCATAAACTAAACCCACACTGACACTGTATTTTACTTAAAACAAACCAAGTTTAAAATGTGGATATATACTGATACTGGTTTGTTCCCTCTGGCACCTATGTTGATATTATTGATACTAATAAAGAGGACGGTACGTGAGGAGAAGGGTTAGGTGCAAAAATTACAGCAGACAGCGGCATCCAACCGTTCCCGTGACCGTATTAACATCAGCCATCAATGTGTTACACTATTAGACCACTCACTCTTTGAATAATGAATACTCCACTCTCACTCCCTTCTATTTAATGCAAACCCCTTCATGGATCCACGCACCCCTTTGCCTGCTAATTTCCGCTAACCTTTCCAAATCCCATTTGAATTTGAATTTTCATCTCCACCCATTATGAAGGTTATATAAATAAGGTCCCCAGATATGCATTTAATATGGGACCCTAACCACTGCTCGCTGCTCACCTTTTCCATAAAGATACATTCATGGCTTTATTAAAGGTTCACATTATTTCCCGCCACGTCATTTTCTTCCCAAGGATAAGTGACGCAGAGTTTCCTACTATTAAATTTGTTACATTTTCTTGGCCGAACATGTGAAAACATACACTGGATTTTCGGTAAGTAATTTTGGAATCATCTCTCAAGGAAACCATTGAAAATATGTTGAACGAATTTATAGTAGTTATTTACAGTTGGCATTGTGTGTACAAATAATCCAGTTCTGGGGGGCTTTTACGTTTGACTTTCGCTTGCTCATGTCATGTATCATTAAAAATGGTTTGTGTCCTTACATTATAACTCAACACCAAACTTCACCAACAAAAAAATGAATTCAACACCAAAAGCAACTTTAGTTTCAAGGATTTAGCACATTATTGCAAGAACATATCTGCTGCCTGCTGGTAATAAGATTACGAGATTGCAGTATCAAGTCATTCAAGTGAAAACTGAAATGTAAATGTTTGACTGAGAAATCAACCAAGAGGAAACAAAAGAATCTTTCTTCTACATTTTTTTACCCTCAACGGAGGTGGACTAATAATTCAATGGAACAACAACAAACTCAAAGCAGAAACACTGTATTCACTATTCAGATCTCCCAACTCATCTCACTTTTCCATTTCTCTTGCAACTTTCTACCACTAACATTCTATTCTAAACAAATTTAG
Source organism: Amphicarpaea edgeworthii (assembly GCA_014843725.1). Lineage (NCBI taxonomy): Eukaryota > Viridiplantae > Streptophyta > Magnoliopsida > Fabales > Fabaceae > Amphicarpaea > Amphicarpaea edgeworthii. The sequence goes on along the minus strand of CM026324.1, from coordinate 22,567,846 downwards.
ATTCCACGACTATAGATAAGCAAAAAATGGTTAAAAAAAAAAAGAGGAGATAAAGTAAGAGAAGAGAGAAGCTAGAGGTTGGAAGCAGAGTGAACAACCTTATTATTATTCTGTCTTCCTCCGGTGAGCCAAAGCAAAGTTCTTCTAGCAAAAGATGGCGCCCTAGGTTGAGAAGAATCCATACTATAACAACTCTGGTTTTCCTCATCATAATCGAACTCACTTCCTCCTCCATTTTCCCACTTCCCAATATCCATCTCAGAAATAGTACTCCGTGTATCAAACTTGAAATTCTTGCCCTTCAAATCATCATCAGCACTACCCGAAGCAGCAACAACACTAGACTTGGCTGGGAAGCGAAAAGACACAGCCCTTCTAGACGAATCCGCCACTGCATTTGGCTTATCCTTATTCCCCCTAAGCCAAATCTTTGATATAGAAAAGCTCTCCTTTCTGTTCCTTCCAATGGCAGCACTACTATTCCCATTACAAGTTGTACTTCCAGTTGTAGCCCCAGTACTAGCAACATCATCCTCAACTATAGTTGTTGCATCAAACCCTGCAAACTTGAAATCCCTTCTGGATTCACAGTCACATTCTGACATTGCAGGCCTGTGCCCTGGGGTCAAAGGCAAACCAGACTTCTTCTTACTTGATTGCTTCTTGATAGGGGTTCTGATGGGTACTTGCAATGAGGAACTCTCATCCATAACATAAGCAAAAGACCCCATAGAAAAACACCTTCTTGCATCCACATTGTTTGTACTACTACTACTACTCCCTTCCCCACCCTCACCTCCACCTCCACCATCCACACTTCTAAACTTCCCCAGCTTAACAGTAACCACTTTCTCTACACCATTAGGCACAGCTGTTGGATCAGGAATTTCACTTAACAACAACTCACCTGATTTCAAATCCACACGGGTTGATCCAAATTCACTATCTCTATCTCCACGGCAACCAAGGCGGGAATTAGTGGTCATAACCGAACTAGTCCTTCCAACAGCAGCAGCAGCATCTCTTTCAGGAACAATCTCCCTGGAGGTCTCACTCCCAGATTCTAGGACAAGAACAATAGGGGAACATGCGTTGCTTGCAGAGAATTCAGGGAGCAAGCTGGCTCTACAAAGAGGACAAGTAGAGTGAGACAAGAGCCAAGTGTCAATACACTCCATGTGAAAAGCGTGGCTACATTTTGGCAGCAACCTGAGCTTGTCCTCAGGCTCAAACTCACACAAACAAACGGCACAGTCAAAAGGGTTCTTGAGTCCTATGATGGCCTTGTAGAGGAACACAGGGAGGGTGGTGTCAATGAAGGACTGGTCAACCCCAGCATCATGGAGGTGGAAGAGTTGCTGCAATTGGCCTTGGAGAGCAGTGACATTGTCCAAATCATCAGGCTCTCTACTTTGGGGTCTCCAAAGGAATCTAACCAGTAGGTGCAGAAGACCAGAAATGAAGAAAACAATAGCCAGAATTATAATTATCAGAAGGATGCTTGGACTGACCTTCAAGGCCCTATCGTTCAAACTGAAACTATCAGATCGAACGGTGGCTGGAAAAGGTGGTGGGTTTGGCTGTGACAGAAAATATGGTGACTGTTCTGGTGGAGGCACAAAGACAACATCACTCCTACCCATGCTGTTCTGGTGAGTCAGAGAAAACACAAAAAAGATTGCAACTTTTTTCAAGTGCAAATAGGATCACACAGTTTTAAGACACCATCTTGTGCCATAGACAAAGGGGGGAAGTGAGAGTACTGTTGTTCCGGTTGGATGCAAAAGAAAAAAAGTGGCAGGGGAAGGAAGGCACCATGTAAGAGAGCAGTGTCTTTTGTTGTTTACCTCACCTTTTGTTGTTTGTTTTTTTTTGGCTTTAGATTTTTGAGTCTGGAAGTCAAAAAAAAAGATGAGGTGCGAGGATGAGTAAGAGTTCCTTCCTTGGAGCAGGGATTTTAAAGGGGGTTCTCAACAATGAATATTATAATGATTTGCAAGTCTTGATGAACAATTTTTGAATGATAATGACGCACAAATCTGTCACCGTAGGAAATTTAATGGGATTAGGTTGGAACTTTCAGCAAAAATCACCCTCCTGCATAACTAGCGGTTGCTTCTTATTGGGCGTCAAACAGTTACTATAACATTTTTCAAATTTGTGAATTTCTTTTTTTTTTTTGGAGTAAATTTGTGAATCTGTTATGTACGTAAAAAAGTAAAAAGTAATAAATAAATTAATAAATGCAAAAACAATTAATTATACAAGTTAAAATGATAAAATACTTCTTTTGATAAATAATAGTTTTTTTTTCAAAGAGCTAAAATACTATAGTTTAGCAGTGTAAAAGTTCTTCCATAATCAATTAGAAATTATAATTAATATATTTTCAAAATGATTATTAAAAAATTCAATAAATATATAACTGTTCGTAATTAAAAGTCTGTGTAAAAAATTAGTTTATCACTACAAGTCTACATTGCTATCTCTTTTAATTATGAGCATTTTAATCCAAAAAATAATTAATGCAAGAAATTGAATCTTATAGATAGTAGTATTAATGAAGGGACTTTTAACTCTTTTGTTAAGGATAAAGTAGAGAGAAAATGGGTGATATTCCTATAATATAAAATAATTTTATACAATTAATCAATTATAACTTTTTATTTATAATAAATCACTTAAATTTTATAAAATTATTTAAAAATTTATTCACACCATTACATGAATGAAGTAAAACACCCAAGAAAACACAGCCATGGAACTTTCACCTTGCGTAAGCTGTGAACCAAAAATCTGCAATAGTTAACGCTAGTCCTGCTAGAGTGCTGGTTGACTTCTATAAGGAGCCTTACCCTGCATCAACCCCTATGCCCAATTAATGTCCCTGAATTAAGATATAGTACTACTACTCTACTTCTAATTAACTAATTAATTAATGGATGTCAGAAGAAAATAAAAATACTACTCGTATGCATTTGCTTTGGTGTGGAAATGTGAACCCCAATTATATTTTTTTCCACATTTTCCTATAGTTTAACGTTGGTTATGACTCTGATTCACATTCTTTTGGGTTCTTCTATTCCATTTCCAATCTAAAATCCAAGGGTCTGGCCCCATGGCTCAAGTGAATAAAACAAAACAAAGGTGGATGGAAGTCACAAAGGCTATATAGCACGAGACATATGGAAAGAATTGAGCTAGCTAGGAGACATAGGATACGGTCAAGTAAATAAAACAAATCAATAGAAAAAAGAGTGAGCTTTCTGGAATCCATAATCTGGGAAAGTGCCCCTCTTTTTTATTTTATTTTATGTTCTACAATTTGTCTTTACGGGGATTTCGTACCCAGTTTCCGTGCTGCATAAAGCGGAGCCAGTGGTTCATCTAGAACAAGGCTATTCCCTTTTCACGTTTCTAATTCTACTATTGAGCACACAGACAACGCACTATGACGAAATGCATCTGGAGAAGAGAAATGGGTGACATAACACGTAAATGATGTAATTTTCTTTTGTTATGTTTTTCATTTTAGTATTTTACACAAGTTTTTAGATAGAGTAAGATAAGTTAAGAAGTTGCTCCATTTCAAAATTATAAGAAAATGTCACGTGCATTGGTCAAAGTTTACAGTAAAACTTATAAATTACCTATTAACAGAGGAAAGCAAGCAATAAATGAAACCATTAATTGCATTTTTTCGCCAATTATTTTACCAATTAACTTCAAAATAAAATAATGAAACATCATATGGTATTTTCTTAAATAAGTTTAAGAAGTGTATTAAGAGAACTAAATTAAGAAATACTATTTATTAACGAAGACAAAATGTACGTCCTCATCACCGAGTGGGATAGTCCTAATTCTAGGGATGATGCATGAATGTTTTTTTAGATGCGTGGACTGGAGCGCGTGCCTCAACTCGCTATATATGCTTGAGGTTTTGGGTGAACAAGGACGAAGGTTCTTATCATATTTATGGCAATGAAGACAGAAAGTAGCAGCAACATTTAAGTTCATTTGACTCTTGGGTCAGGAGTTAGCTACACTAACACTACGCGTGAAGGTGAAAACCCCTTGGTCCCAATCCCAAGTTTATTGAGGTTTTGGAAACTCCTTAATATGGTGTTCGGTGGTAGGAGCCAGTTACTATAAACGTACTGAGAGCTAGCTAGCACCAAGTAGAAAATATCAAAACTAGACATATATATGTTGTCCTACATTGATGCTTGCATGTTTACTATTTTTTTTTCTAATAGATGGTCGTATTGGTATTTGGTATTTGGTAGTGACAAAAACACCTTTAACAAGACCAGGTTATACTAATTTCATCGTTGTCTTAGTAGTAACTTAAGTTGTTATTAAATATTAAATAATATCACTTGCGGTCAAAGATTATTTTTTAAAGAAAGTTTACTAGTATTAATCTCGTGTAGAGGAAAGAAATGAAACCTAACAAAACTCTATAAATTAATGTGAGCTATACAATTGATGATATGATCATAGGCTCTCATTTCATCTAAATTTATCTTCTTTCTCTCTTGTTGGACAAGGACTGAAATAGACTATGAAGAAGAGTTTTTAAGGACTGTTCAGGGTTGTGTAAATATATAAGACAACCGTGAGTAATGTCACCGGTCACTTCATTTAGTTATTTTGGCATTATATTTAGTATTATTGAAGTAGTTGCCGAGTCATACGAAAGACACACTACAGTATATATTATGGGCACTAGTTGACTTGGTTCAACACATTTGGTTATATTCGGTTAATTACGTACAAATTTGATGATGATGAGAATATGTTGTGTCCACACGTGACAGACCAGACCTTTTGACGATGAAAAAACTTGAATTAACTATATATATGACGATGTTCTTTCAATATACATATTATTACAATCCAACTGCAACAATATTTTTGGCTAAAAAAATCTTGCAAATGACTGGGAAATCTGTGGCATCAGTCGACAAAAAGATAAAAGTCATGATCGTAGGTCGTCTAGAGGATGAAAATTGAGAAACTTTCAAAATCGTTGAATAAAAAGCAACAATATTTGGATTAATTGGAGCCAGAGATGAAAGATCCTTGAGCTAACTAATCTAGTCAAGCTTAGCTTGCTCCTAATTATTAACTACCTCGTTGTCCCATGTGTGTATTTGTCAAATGTTAGGAGTTGCCGCAAAGAAAACAAAAATGAGTAAAAAAAGAACTAAGTTTGGAAAACAAATGAACACTAGCATGCACGAGCTTCATTCAATGCCCTGTGAAATATAATAATAATAATAACCCCGATGATGATGACAACGGGTATTCATAATTCAAGGGTATCGTGCAGAGCTAAACCCTACAAAATAGAGGCTTGGAAAAATACAGGGGAATGACTAAATGAGAATTGTGAACGCTGATGCGCATGTGCCGGCGGATTCATGTGGACTAGTATTTCTTTTTACTTAATATGTCTTGTATTATTTATTTCTTAAAGTAATGTAGACTTTTTAACAAAAAAATACATTTATTAAAATAGTTTAAAATGTAAGATACAAACTCAATTAAGTATTTAAGTGACTTATTAATAATATAAAAAATCCTTAATATTTTAAATTTTTCAAAATGATAAATTAAGATACCTAAAATCAGTGACGAATCCAATACCTGAGTAAGTGGGAACTGCTAGAGCTTGTTTGGATTTTGGAGTTGTTTTATAGGGCTGGGCTTTGAGCATGGGAACTGCTAGAGCGCAACGTGAGACAACCAGGTGCATCCAAATCCTAAGGAAAGTCAACCCATCCTGTCACGTCATTTCTTAGTGGATCAAAAAATAAATAAACATAAGTAGAAAGCTAACTTCCCTCTCCAATATTATTCCATTATCGGTAATGTTGGTCAAATTAACAAAAAAAAGTTATTTAAAAGTCAAAGTGTTGTTTTTTAGCTAAAACTATTAATTTAATTTATTAAGTTAAAAATCATTGTTAAAGTAAAAAATAAATATAAAATAATATAAACATTGTTTATATATTTTTTTTATTAACCCAAAAATATAGTTTTTGATAGTGATAAATAATATATACATTTTAGTAAAGATAAAATACTTTACTATAAACTAAAAAATAATACCACTATATATGGTAAATTAATGAAAACAAATAGTGTAATATTAAAAAATTAATTTTATAAAATAAACTGTGGAATATTAAAAGATGCAATAAATAATAAAAATATATATTAAGGAATTGAAAGTCAAAATAGAAAAACAATGGTATGTTATAAGTGGGGTTAATTAGGAAAAATAATAGGCAATTGTTCTAAAGTCTAAAACCCGAGTCGAACCGATAAAACATCAAATGCAGTTTTATAGACAAACAGGCCCATATAATCTATGTTCCTACAACTCTTAGGCCCATATAGTAAGCTACTATCCAAACTGTTCTTGAATCTGGACTATTGGGTTGCGATTGTGAATCCTTTAATCTGATCTACTTATGTTAGGCAATTGTTAAACTTACCTCCCTCAATTTTGACTTCGGAGGATATAGCAGCTCTCTTATGCAAGCAAAAGGCTTTATGTAGGGTATGTTATGGCTTATCGATTTCTTGTCTTTTGACTTTTATTCTTTTTTCATGTTTGAAACTAATTAAAACATATATCTTAACCCTGGAACTTGAATTTGTTTGAATAAGTTTTTTCATAAGCACTTTTAGAAAGAAAAAGTAAGAATAAAAGTCATTAATTCAAATACCATTTTATAATACGATTAGCGTGGTAGTTCCTTGTCATAGTTACTTAAGACTTAACATGCTCGAATATTGTAGTTTTCCGAATGTGTTTTGTAGGTTGATAATGATACTTAGAGGGCAGAAATTAAGCTCACCTTTAGGACTTTTGATGCCAATGCAGTTTGCTAATGATGAGTTAGCTAGCTATAGACACATGTCATGCTTGGAAAGTTTTCACGCTTGGAAGATAATGGAGGTCACAATCATTTTGTTTCCATCCCCAAGCACCATTTTTTCATGCTTGAGTAAGTGCTGTAACTACTATTCAATCATTGGATGTTGTTGACCAAATATGTCTAAGGAAATTAAAAAATAAATAAAGTGGGATGAAACCAAAATGCCTTATGGTGTTCATTTAACTTAACTATATAGTCAAGTGGGCTGAAACACTAGAGAGAAGGTTGTGGAGTACTTTTCAATACATTGAAGAGACTGAAAAGAACATTTTTATTTTATTTGATTCTCGTGTGGGTGGGTATTTTAAAGCATAAAATCCACTGCAATTATTATATTTGTTGTTTAAGTAGGAGGATAGCTTTAGCTTCTAGTTTTTAAAGCTCACTGGAATTGAACAGCTAGGAAAGCTGCTATTAAGTTGTCGTTCCATGAAAACATGAAAGGTTACTCCTTTTTTAGATTAAAGTCAGTGACAGGGGATTTGAGGTTTTCTTTTATTATTATTAAAATAAATCTTTAGCAACAATTAAAATTATTTATTTGAAAGGACTAACTTGCTTTTAGACTGAAATATAAATATTTGATAGTTATTGAAAATATAAATGAATAGTTAATTATTAGTAGTAGATTTGCAAATATTTTAATAATTTAAAATTAATAAAATTGACTTTTTACTAATAAGAAACATTAATATCCCTTGACGAACCTGGGTGGCTAATGTATGTATCTTTTCATTTATGTGTTGCCGGTGGAGATAAAACAGGAAAGATTCCAACTGTCTAGGCACGATTGGGTTAGACAACGCATTACAGCCCTTAGTACCCATCATTGGTATCACATTTTTAGTGCCGCTCCACGACAGCCTTTTGCCGCTCCATTTGTTTATGTAATGTAATGTTGCCATAAATAAATATAAATTACTACAACCTACGGTTACGGCCCTCTAATAACTAAAACATTCCAAAAATGTCAATGCTAAAGTTCGATTATTGGATCCTTAATTACCACTTGTCGCTATATTTATCAACTAAATCCCTCAATTAATTTGATGTACTTGGACATTCTCTCCCAAATTAATAATATTCCACATGTAATTAAATAAATAAAAAACATACTAGTATGTGTTAATAATATAGTGTTTGACCCCTGGGTAAGGAGATGAGTCAGGTACTCTTTGATGCTTCGATCTGTGTGCTGTGTTTGAGCATTACATTTACAGTTATAATTCCTCCTCCGCGAAGGAAGGGGACAACGAAAGAAACGACACAACTACCAAGTTGACTCCTTAATAATATCCAATCATGGTGACACGCCTTTTGTTGTTGTTGTTGTTGCCTCAAGAAGCTGCACTCAATACTTGCTTTTTCCTATAACATCTGTCACCCTTTTAGTTTTGGATATTCCATCCATCTTCTTATTAGTAGTATGTATTTTTAGCAAATTGCCAGTTTAAGCAAAAAGAAATAACTTTCCCCGTTTTCATCGTTGTAAATGGTTTTGCATCTGTTGGGGCTGATGGAGGAGGTTTGATGCGATCAATCCTCTCCCAGAAAAACAACATTTTCCTCTTCTGGGTTTTGATCCTTCGGAGGTTGGTCGGCGTTGTGGGATTTTCATGCTTTTCTTAGATATACCCTGTTGCGGCTTGTGTAATTTGGAAGCTAGTTAATGGTTTGGTTATTCCTCCAATCATTATTTGAAAGGAATAGTTGGAACTTGGTGTCTGTCAGGTTCACAGTATCCGCTTCACAATTTGAAATAGAATAGAGATTCTTCCAAAGGTACAATCATTTTTAATAATAATAATTTTATGTTGGTGTTCGGTTTCTCGAAGTTCACGAAGGGCTGAACCAATCTGTAAAAAAATATGATTTTTATTATTTAAATGAACAGTTTTGAGAGTTGGCTATTCATTGGTTCCGCAGAGTTGAAGAGTTGTGGACAAAACGACCGGAACCTGTTTTCCATCTCTCTTGAGATTCATGTGGGGCTTTGTCTGTTGCAACCAATTCCTTCGGATGCGTGAGAAATTTTGATTTTGTTGTTGTTTTTGGTTGGTTTGGTGAATGGAACGAACCTTTGACAGAGAACAAGATCTGTCCCACAAACCTTTACATTATTTCAGAATTTCGGATTGTTTAAGGTTGGATGATATCATGTTGGGGATGTTTGTCCAAAAGGGAAATTGAGGCCTTTTGATGAGGCTGTGAAGGGACCCTGGTTCCAATTTCCTGAAAATAGTGGTTAGTTAATTGTGTTGATTCTGAGGGACATGAAGTTTCTGAGCTTGGTGGGGAATTCTTTTGGGTGTTCTGCATCCGGTGAGCGCTTAGTTTCTGCAGCAAGAGATGGGGATATTCAAGAGGCCAAGGCCTTGTTGGAATATAACCCCCGTCTTGCAAGGTATTCCACTTTTGGAGTTCGCAATTCCCCTTTGCATTATTCTGCAGCTCATGGCCACCATGAGGTACTTGATTCAATGCCACTTCATCTCCTTGTATCATCATGTTTTGCAGTTCCTTTTCAAAATTTCCATTGTGTTTTGCATTGATGTAGATAGTGTATCTCTTGCTTGAGTCTGGAGTTGATATCAATCTCAGGAATTATCGTGGTCAGGTAATCCATATTGTTTTTGTTTGAATGTCTCTTAAATTCAATTCACAATATTCACATGAAAGGGCCATTTCTTTTTCTTACTTTTCAAACTTCATAACATTAACAGACTGCATTGATGCAAGCTTGTCAACATGGTCACTGGGAGGTGGTTCAGACCCTGATGATTTTTAATGCCAATGTATGATCGTTGCTAGCAACCAATTTTGTTGTATATTTAAATAACAATCAGATAAATTCTTGAGTTGTAAAGCACTGGATGTTAAATTGGATTGCAGATCCATAAAGCTGATTACCTAAATGGAGGTACTGCCCTTCACTTGGCTGCATTGAATGGCCATACTAGGTGCATTCGGCTGATCCTGGTAGACTATATACCTAGCCTCCCTAACTTTTGGAATGCATTACAGACAGGTGATCATAAATCAATCGCAGAATTTGATCAAAGGTACTCTGTCTCTCACTGAAAGGTCCTATTGCATTCTTCCACTGTGGCATTGAGTTAATTTTGTCTTTAAATGGTTGCATACAAAGTGGTCTTTGCGAGGTAATCAACAGAACTGCTGATGGAGGCATCACTGCTCTGCATATGGCAGCATTAAATGGGCATGTTGAAAGTGTGCAATTACTCCTGGACTTGGGAGCTTCTGTGTCCGAGGTTACTGTGGAGGATGGAACCACCATTGATTTAATAGGTAATTGATTTTCTACTGATAAAATTATGTCAAATAGTTGCTTTGGAAAGTCAGCATTTATGTACAAGTAGATTCACGTTTCTACTGTCTGCTGATTGTTTCCATACTCGTGCATCCCTATTCTCTATTTTTTTTTTTTTTTAATTTTCTTGTTTGTTATCAAACCTACATAGCCATGTAATTTCTCACTAATATTTTTCAACATGTCCATTTCTTGTTTCATGAATAATTATAGGATTTGCATGGTTGAACTGAACTGCAACTCATTTACATTATAAATCCACAACTGATGACCTCTCCTATAGCATGAAAGCGAGCTGAAATGATATCAGTATGGTTGTGAATCAGTATCAAATATACATTTATCAAATTCAATCAGATAGAGATTTGAGCTGGATGTTCCTTCCTTCTACTATATAGGAGAAAATTCACTTGCTATGTGGCCATCGAGTCTTTGTATTTAAAGTTGACCTCCCTTGTGCAGAGTAAATGTAAACACTATAACATAGCATAAAAGATATTAAGAAATTTGAACATATTGCATTTGGTAAGGTTGGGCTAATTTAATTAGTTTCTCCTCTAATAGCTGCTGTCTATACTTATTTGCAGGTTCTGGAAGCACTCCACTCCATTATGCAGCATGTGGTGGAAATCAACAATGCTGTCAAGTGTGTATCTATTTTCCTATAGAAGAAAACTATACTTTTGCTACTGATAATATATTACTCTTCTTGCTTGTCAGCATATTGAATTTTTATTTTTTGTTATTGCTTGGTTCAGCTGTTGATTGCCAAGGGTGCTAATCTGAATGATGAGAATGCAAATGGGTAAGTATCTACATGTATGTTACTTTTGATGTGTGATGACTTTATTCTACTAACTGCCTCGCAAGGTATAGATGTAAATATCTTGGTCTATATAGTTGATAGTATATTGCATAGCTTAGCACCTTGAAGTTTAAATGCCATCTTCACTATATTAGGAATTTATGTGGTATTGTCTGTTTGACTTGGATTTGCAAGTGCCTGTTCTTTTTTCATTACAGCTTGAATCAAGGATAATAGCGTTCCTTTCAAGAATCATTTGGTTTCTGCTGTCTAATTGCAATAAAAATCAATTGATCCTGACAAAAACTTGTATGTCTTTGATTGGTTTATAACATTTAGGTTTACTCATGATTTTTGTTTTGAAGATGGAACCCCTTGATGGTTGCTCGTTCGTGGCATAGAGACTGGCTTGAGGATATCTTAAAAACACCACCAGCAGAACCCTTACAAGTTCTTCCTTCTCCATATATATCTCTTCCGCTTATGAGCATTGTGAAAATTGCTAGGTACGTGTGTCACTCCTATCCTCTTATCAATTCAACCAATTTCTTGCTATCAGACTGTGTAATACGTAGTACTATATATCAGGCGCTATCTCCTATGCTCCTCATTGGGTGAACCAATTGAAAATTTATGTTATCCTTGGAATTTATCATCAATTTATTTTCACAAGCACAATTCTTTCCATTAATTTGTCCAGTCTGCTCTGACTTCAAATCAACTAGCAGGTGGATTTGTCTTATCATGCTTTGAACGCGGTGTCTAGCCTGATTTTTCAACAGTAGTGATGGAAAGAATTTATATTTCTTTGATGGTTTGTTATGTGATTACTATGTTTCTAAGTATACACGTTAAGTGTTTTTCGGGTTCATAATTTCATTTTGATATCCATCATTATTAACATCACCGTGAAACATGCTTTGATCTTCTTGTAGTATACACCAAATAGGGATATATTTGGTCAAATTATGTCTCGAGTGCTCTATCAAACAATCTACCCTTATCTTGTTCTTACAATGAATTAGCTTATTTTGTGTGATTATCAAACTATTCATTCCATGAAAGTACACACAGCCAATATTTGTGTACACATTTTTCCACAGCAAATACTACATCTTGAGATTACAGAGAAAAATTAGCATAAACTTGTATCAACACTTGATTTGATTTAGCCAATTAACTCTACCTCAAATTGTGGTATTCTAATGATTTCTAATATTGCGCCTCCCTGCTTTTTGTTTGTGTTGTGATCTTGTGATCAACCTTGACAGAGAATGTGGATGGAGAACAAGTGATTTAGCACCGACATGCTTAGATCCATGCGCTGTTTGTTTGGAAAGGAAATGTATGGTCGCTGTAGAAGGTATACTCCTCTTAAATTGCCAAACAAACAAAGAAATATGTTTTATGTTTAGTATAAATGCTGGATATAGAGAATGATTGAGCCTTTTTGAGCAAAAGGTTAGTGTTATGGTTAAATTTTTGCTGTGGAACAATTTGTGTCTAGGAAACATGCCAATGTTCTAGTTATAATTTCTAGTCTTTTTAATTTTGACTAACACGTTTACTAATATAAACATCAATCTTCGATATGGTTTTTGGATTTTATAAAAGTGGTAGCTAGCAGAAATGATATGCAATGGTTCACTTGAACTTCCATTCCTTTTATACGGGTTGCAACTGTGTGTACTCATGAATTCAATACAACAGTTTGCATGGGGTATTCTAATGTGCTACTATATAGAAATTAAAAATAGATAGTAGAAGCCATGACATTACCCTAGTCCCTATTGTGAGGCGTTACGAGGATGTTAGATCAGTAATTGACAGGCATTTACTCTTTCTACTATTCCTGTTGGTTTATAGTTGTATAGTTTGATTTCATGGTGATGCATGCATGCAGGTTGTGATCACGAGTTCTGCACACAATGTGCGTTGTATCTATGTTCTACAAACTCAACTTCAACAACCACAACAGGGCCCCCAGGTTCAATTGCATGCCCTCTCTGCAGGCACGGAATAGTGTCATTTGTGAAGCTTCCAGACGCAAAGCCGCTACAGAAGGAAATGCAAAGGACATCAAACTTGTCCCTAACATTTTGCACATGTTCAAGTGAGGTATTGGGGGATTCTAGTGACATGACCACCCCATTTTGCAAACCAAATAATTCCCGTGGATCAAAAAGTTCTTCTTCTTCGCCTTCAAAGAGAGAATTTCGGTCCATGAGCTGTCCAGGGTTCCCCTCATTCAAAATGAACCCCAGCCTTTGCTTGGGAGCTGAAGTTAGCCCTTCCTTAGTCCCTTGCACTGTCAGGAACCACATGTCAAGGTGTTCTTGTTCTGGTTCCAGTTTCAGACGATCTTCTTCTCAAACAGAAAGAAGGAAGTCATCATGGTTTTGTTCCCTCAATCAATCTGTTGCCACTGGCAGTGGATGCTGATTCCATTTTGATCTCCTTTTCATCATACTATGCCTTTTCTTTGTCACACCCAACATTTAAGCAAGCAAGCCCTATCCAACGTTATATATACTCGTGATTCCTCCAAATATATCATCCACTCCACTGTCACCACCACCATATATAGCTTGTAAATAACAAAGCCCAATTGTTCGTTCCTTGGAGACGAGCAATTCCTCTTTTGGCAACAACATACTATTTCACAACACAATTTCCACAAGATTCATGTTTTGTGCATGTAAATGCAAACTGTTTTATGTGGAATTCATTCATGGCTGATAATTAATTATCAAATAGCTACCAGTAAACTAGTTGAAGGAAAATCCTATGGTTGGTGATATAGTATTAATATTATCATACAGTACTGCTTGAAAATTGGACCAAAGAGTGCTCTTTCTTTGCACATGGAGAAAGCCACTGCCCACAGGTGATGTTAGGGGCACGTCACAATTTAATTAAAGTTGGCTAAGAGGTCAGAACCTCAGAACCTAATTAAACGCAGCATTGATGGCTTAATTCAGTTTTCAGTAAAACAATAAATCTGTGCCAGCAAGGCTTAGGAATTATGGGCATGGATTCAACCCACGTGCAGATATTTATTATATTATTATCACCGTTGGGTAACCTCTTTTCGCAGAAACTGCAACATAAAGATGTATGAAATAGAACGAAATAAGCACAAGATGTTTCAAGTTTACCTTACTCGAGTTTTGGCTTTCTTCAAGTATGTGTTTATATGTTTCTACTTATTTCTGCTCTTTGTAGTCTATCATCCCCAAACAAGTTATTATACGATGAAGAAAGGGCCCATTTCATCACAGAAACCTAATATAGAATAATCCTTTTCATTCTGTGCTTGTAAACAACTTAGAAATATGTTTAACAGCAACAACTTAAAATTATGAACGTGAATATAAAATGGAAAGTGTTCTTAACAAGCGATCTTATATGTCCGTTATTTAGATAGTGCAGCTTCTGCTCAAATGAAAAATTAACATAACAAAAGAAGCATCAAATAAGAGAGATTCATATAATAAACTTTGTAACTTTATATAATAATGACAATCATTACATGAGAATATCATCTAATCACTGGATTGAAGCTCAGGAGGAATAAGTAAAATATGTTAAGATGGGAGTGACTGACATGATGAGAAGAAAATATTAATTTAAGAAAAAATAAAAATATAATCATTCTATCAAAATAAAAATAAAAAAGTCTTGCAAGGTCAAGAAAAAAATAAATAAAAAAAATAAAAATAAAAAACAAAAAAAAAAAAAAAGCTCAGGTAGGATATCGCCATCAAAACCCTATCTCATGCCTCACTCTCCTTGTGGTGCAGAAGAGAACGCCAAGGAATCTCGTTGCAGTGCAGTGAGACTGTAGTAGGAGATGCTTGATGCCATTTGTGAGAGATTCTTGAGCAGTTAGGCGCAAGAGCATATTAAGAAAGAAGTGACAAGATTGTAGCAAAATGTTACGTGATGTTTATAGGCGTAGCTGTGATATGATATAAATGGGCAAGTGGTGATGGTGAGAAGATTGATGGAGTTTATATAGTGAAAAGAGAGGGGAAATAAGGGACTACTGACATTCCAAAAACGTTGTTGTTTCAGTGAAGTTTGAAGAAAAAGGAAGAGGTTAGTGGACCCATAAACTGTGGATTTAAAAACCCTTTTTCCTCGTTCTAGCTCTGTGTTTCTGATCCCTTACAGCGTGAAGTCTTGATTAAAATGGCGACTGATTTGAGAGAAGAAAGGATAAAGTACAGTGCAGTGACAAGCAACGTGACTTAACCATATTATATTTCTCTTCTGCTCTCTAATCTTTTACCTCCTCACTCACGTAAGTATATACTACCAAGCATGGGAATTCGGATTCAATTTTTCAATAAAGAGAAACAAGTTAAAACAGTATGGACCTGCAACTACAATCACTCTCACAGGGTAAAAGTGAAATATCAAACATATATGCCAACTCTCATGAATCTGTAAAGACAAAATAAAAATTACTAACAGAAAAGAAGACCCTCTTCCTCCAATCGACTCATTTTTTACCTTTACTTTTTTTTTTTTCCAGTTATTATTGGAGTATTATCATATATTTCATTCCTTTTTATTCACATGTGGTATTATTTAAGGTTCTATATTAAGAAAAAAAATACTACTATTTACAGTTTTACACACTATTCCCTACAAATCACCTCACACGCTATCTTCATTAATCAACTATCAAATCAATTTAACTACCTGGCGTTAATTACAGTTCTTAATTTTAGTGGTAAGTATAGACATATGGTTAATTAAACATTAAACATATTTAATAGTTTATTGTCGATAACCATTGGAGATAGGACCTTAATATATGTATAACTACACCACAAGCATATGGGACGAATAATGTTATTGACCAAGTTTACATGCCATGCATATATATATATATATATGCATTCGCACAAATCAAGAAGTAACTTTGTACATTCGGTGCAAACATTCACTGGTCGGGCAACTCACATAAGACCATGTCTATACATTATTGTTAGTGTTTGATAAGATATATATTTACTAACATGATATGGTATAACATAAGAGCATCAATTCAACAAATAATTTGGGTTGATTACAGTTAGTTCACGTGTATACATTTGGCTTATTTTTACTTTATTCAATATAAATATTATTAACCTTTAAATCTTTTTAGAATAACTTTTTAAAAATTATTTCTAATAAATTTTATAAAACAAACTTAAATCATTTTTTTAAATAATCATTGTAATTTTTTTATAACTTAATTTTGTAAAGTAAAAATATGTAACTTATTTTTTTAATGTGTTAACTACTCTTTCATTGTATTGGTCATTGCTAATATCTATTGAAATTCGTTGATCCATGATAGGATTAATTGATGGTGATTAAAATATAGGGAATTGATAGAGATGAAATGGGAGTGTAATAAATTAATAATTTGTCATATTGAAATTATTCTGTAGTTTAGATAAATCTAAAGAATTTTAAAAATTTGGATTGGTGATAGGTTAAAAATTTGGATTTATAGGAAATTGAAAATTTAACATAAAATTAAACAAATAATTTATATTGAATAAAATTTTATTTGGATCCATTGAATAAAAACTAATCAAAGAAATTGATAATTTTTTTAGATTAACATGAAAATTTTTTTAGAAGTTTTAGTTGTGTAAAAAAATATTGAAATTCATTTTATATATACAACAACTACTAACAATTATATCCCACTTTTTGACAATAAATTACTTTCCTTCGTGAAGCAACTTTACTTTGACAAACTATTTTTTTTACTATTTATATAATGAGAATTGCTAAGAAATAACATTACTTCCTTCCCTCCACAGTGCTCTCGACAAGCAACACGTTAATCATGATCTAAAGGAATTTAAGATGGTATACTATTAGAAAACATTTTTTTTAAAATAAAAAACTAATCCCTTAAATGAAATTTTTGTATCTCCGGAATGATGTCTGCCTTTTGAGTTTTGATCACTGAGGAATACTCAAAGTCAAAGGTACCCAAGAAAGTAAGGTGGAGTATGTATTTTGAACCAATAATTTAGTCATTATAGAAACAAGTTGATACTCTTATTATATACTCCCGTACTATAAGTTCCAGAGCTTTTTTACTTCCCACGATGACTTTAATTATGTGCATATGATATGACCTCATTCTCGTAAAGCATTTGCAAGCATATCCTGCTGCATCAACTTGGAGTTTTCACTGCTTCAAAATAAATCTACATTGAAATCTCGTTGCACGTAACTGCATAGGCTTTTAGCTTTTTTATAAAGCTAGCTCGAACATGATATAACCCTTACCGCAGGTCCCAGGAGGTTCGCTTTCGAATTCATAAATTTAATTTAAAATAAAATTATTCGTGTTTTTATTTAAATTCTTTTTTAAAATAGTCAATTCGTTATGAAACATAATAATAAAAATTTTTGGAATTAACACGAAATTTCTTTGTCTCGCTTTTAACCAAAGTATAATAACATTGGAAGGAAAAGATGGGGAATAGGCGAATGGATGAAGAAAAAACTACGTACGTGAGACAGGTTTGCACGCAAAGCTGGTTTGTTCTGCACGGGGCGGGGCTTTCTCTTCTTTTCTAGTTGATTCTGAATTTCTATTTTCATCTTTCCACTTTGTTCTTTCCCATCAAATGCCACCACGTTTCATCATTCATGCCTGTTATGTTAGGGTGTGCTTGATGTTTTGCTTTACATAAATTTATTAAACGGTTTACAATTAATTCTCTACTGATAGCACGCACGGAATGTAATTAAGTTTTAAAAGTGAACACATAAATTTTTTCTTTATACGACTATATCTTACTCTCTTTCTAATTAATGAGGCACGGAATGTAATTAAGTTATAGAGCTGAATTGAATATTGAATATATTGTAACGAATATGGTTAAAGATGGCGAAGATTTGTAGAGGGGAAAGGACGAATAATTCTAGCAGCAGTGGCAGCATGCATGTGAATGTGATGATGAGTGATCTTAATTCCTATGTGAATTGTTCCAACGCTCCATTCCATTGAAGAGAGGGAGAGGGACCCGTCGGATAAATGCTTCTCTTCATTATTAAAATTAGAATAGAAAGAACATCATATGGGCAAAAGTTACATTACATGCACTTGCACATAGCTAGGGAGTGTTAGATAGATAGAGATAGATATAATTATAACAATTATTCATGACAAGCTATGTAGCTACTGATGGGACAAGACAACATGTTGTACATGGTCAATCCATCCATCAGTCACTCTCAAGTCCTTTCCTTTTCTCCTTCTTCAATCGTTTGTAGCAGCCGCCTACGTAAGACAAATTAACATGCAAGCCAACCCCATTTCCTTTGTGACTTGTGAATGTTTTTACTTAAGAAAATGTTTTAAAATTACTATTTTTAAATAAAAACAATTAAATATTTGCTTTAATGTATAAAAACTGCAAATATATATATATATATTATAACAATCTGTGAAAGTCACATGCATTTGCATTGTATGAAAAAGATTGTTGCGAGGTATGGATGCTGATGCGCAGTGCTGCACGCATGTGTGAAGCCTTGACCATTGTCTTGATGAGACCCTGCTATTTCTCACGTTACCAATAAATGCTTTCTGGTATTATAAATTAATCTTGCTATTCACCGCTCTATGGTTACACACACTTGCACGTAAAGGTAAGCAAAGGGCATCTTATCAGTTTTTGTGATTGTGCTGCATGCATATGGCATGCTATAGCCAGCTCCAAATTAATTTAAAGAAAAAAACGGGTGGGTGTTGAACTGTTTTAGTATTTATTGTGTCTTCATATCCATCGAATGAATCGATAACGGAAGGAATCAATTCAGTTTTGTTCTCACGAGCTGGCTAGGCAATGACGTACAAATTGATGTATGATGGAAAACATCGCAGCAACGGATATTGATTGGTGCTTTTGTTTTTGCCGTATTCGTATGGTACGTCGTAGAATAGCTAGCTAGGGATATAGGAGTAATTAATCTACAACCGTGCATTGAAGTGAAGGACAACACTATTCGGCCATTGGCTATGTTCACAACACTTTGCCGTCTTTGCAAGGAACGTTTGTTTCCCTGGCTGCAGATTCATACTGTAATTAACTAATTACGGTTTTCATTTCAGCACCAACATATATACAATATAATGAATAAAATGGTTCAGATTTTAATTTGGATGAACAGAAATATTTTTGGAGACTTCACTTGATAGATTTAATAAGTAATACAAAATTTATATTTGATTAATTAGTGGGATAGTTTTTTATTTAATGAATTAGGTTACGAATACAATTAATTGCATGCAAAATTTGAGAGAAATGGAAGCAGATATGAATATTACTACTTCAGTTATGTTTGGATAAACTTTCCAAATCAAGTTTTACATTTTCCAATGTACTTTAATCTATTTTATTTAAAAAATTATATTATGAAACTTTCATTTCAAAATTCGTTAACTTTAACTTGGATGTATAATTGATATATATCCAAATACGTACTTTTTTTTTTTTTTTTGTCACACTTAAGCTTTAGCATGATTTATATTTAGACTGTTTCATGATGTTGAATCTGTTGATGCTTGCCTCTCCATGGTTGCTATACGACCCACAGGCCACAGCCAGAGAGATTCAATATGCAAGTGGATATTATAATAAATTTTAATGGTACTATCCATTGTTAGCATTGTTTGTCGATGCTGAATTGTATCATAACATATTTTTTTGTCAAAATGCTGAGTTCTATAACAACAAAGCACCCCTTATGAAAAATAATAATAGTTGGACTTCTTAATCATCGTTAGGCAAATATTAATGATACCCTACCTATCTAATAATATATCTCACTTTTTAAATATTTTTTACTAAAATACTTTTATCTCTCATCTCCTCCTTCTTGTTCATCATCCCCTTTTCTCATCCATCCCTTCCACCCCCCTTTTTTTGTTAACCCCCATCCATAGTAATTGACGAGTTGAAAGCATATAAAATAAGACAAGAGAATCACATCAAATATAAAATGATCACATTAACAAGCAGAAATTCATGCAAATTCAAAAGGACCACAGGTTAAAGGTCAGCTAATCAAGAACATTAATAGATGTAAAGTTTCTAATTTACTTTTTACAGTACAGGAACAAGTTAATGTACTCTCAAGCATTCCAAATCCACAATGCATGCTCTGCTTCTGCAGTTAAGAAAAAGAGAAATGAAAGTTGAAGCAGGAAGCTAATGTTGCATAAAGTAAATTATAAACTTACACCTACAATGATTTTCTTGTCTTATTATATATGCCTTCAAGTCATGAATTACTCAGGGGATGCTAACACTTTTGCTGGCTTGTATTTGGTTTATAAACCTTGGTCATCTGTTGGGTGCTGTTCTGGAACTAATCTGAATGGAAGGGGTGAGATGAGCGTTAAAGATATTTTAGTAAAAAATACTAAGAAATGAGGTATATTATCCGAATATATTTTGAGTGGGCCTGGGCCACAATGAAAGGCAACAACAAAGTAGTGGAGATCGAGAAGGATAATAGAATACAAAAAATGAGGGCTCTTTCTTCTCTCTGTTCCTGTCCTCTAATTCCTTCCTCCTCATCGTTTCCGTTGACATCTAACAGCAACAATCTGAGGACCCAAATCCAATCCTCAAGTTCCACCAACATTTGCACCCAAAAAATCGACACCAAACTCTTAACCATCGCTCAATCCTTCTACGAGGATGAGCTCTGGGCAGCTGCCTGTCTCCGCGTCCGTTCCTTCAATCAATTCCGCCCCGACGCCTTCGGAATCCAAGTCAGTCTCTTCCCAATTCAATCTTTTTCTTCTTTTTTATTTCATTAAGTAACGTAATACGCTGCATTCCGCAATTCGTGTTTGTTAAGTTGTGTTAGGATCATACGAGGTACTTGGCTGAGCGCGAGTTCGAAGCACTTAAGGAACGTGTTTCCGGTAAAAGAATGGGCTTCAGAAGAATCTCTTGTATAAATGCCTCTCTTCCTTTGTCTCATATTGCCACTCTCTCCAATCATGATTTATGCTCTTCATGTAAGGTTTGTTTGTTTCTTCACTTCTGCTGTTATCAATCAATTAGTCATACGTGTACAATAAATATTTAAAGTACTATGCTGTTTCGTGTTTCTTAACATAATTTAATTGTATTTTTGTCAAAATTTTAGTTTTCTGCCAATGGAGAGGACCGGATTGTAGTTGCCACTCTTGATCTTAATCAGTGCTTGAGCCTTCCTGATGAAATTGTAGGGGTGAAGCCTGAGGTATTTTTCTATCTCCTGGATTGTAGGTACAATGCTGCTGCCTTCGTCTAATTGTTTAAATGTTTCACTGTTATATTATAGGTCACGGGAGCTGATATCACAAGGGCATACCTCAGCAATGTATGTGTTGCTAATGAGTTGCACAGAAATGGGTTGGCTTATGCACTTCTTGAAAAGTCTAAGTTAGTTGCTTATGATTGGGGTATGAATCAAATCAAGAAAGCACTTAACTGCTGCTACTGCTGCATGTTGTTATCGTTTCCACTAGCTTTAAATAAGACTCATCAGATACAGGCACAGATAACCCTTATTTCTAAATCCTAATCTTTGTTTTAATAAGTTTTTTTAAATTGTACTCTGCATCTTAGTTCTTTTATAAAGAGCGATTTAAACATATCATACTCATAAGCAAGAAAAGAAAGCAGTGCTATTGTAATGTTGCAACAGCTATTAACCAAGGATCTAAATTGATATGGCCTTTTTTATTGAACAACTTGTAATGTTGCCACAGCTATTAACCAAATTCCATATGATCTCAGCCCTATATGTGAAGGCTATTTCTAGAGGACCTTTGTTATGCTTAATCTGTGTTTAGTAAATTCTTCATATTCTTGTTGTGGTCCATGTAGATTTCCTGTGTTATTGGTGTTAACACAGTCTTCCATTTTATCTTTGTTTCAGGCATAACAGATTTGTATGTCCATGTTGCTATAGACAATGAACCAGCAAAGAAATTGTATATGAAGAGTGGGTTTGTTTATGAAAGTGATGAACCGGCGTGGCAGGCCAGGTTTCTAGATCGACCCCGAAGACTTCTCCTATGGTCAGGGCTTTCAAGGACCTAATTTAACAGTATTGTCCTATATCTTCTGTTAATATGGTTTTCTGTCTATTCTTGTTCAGTTTTTCTCAGAACACATTCCTACCTTGGCTCATAAGCCTCGTATAGTTCTTTTTTTCTTTCATTCCAAAGCCCAAATGTAACATGCTTTGCTATTTTAGCAAATCTGACGGATCCACATATGATCTTGATTGTTATATTTTGAAAATATTACGCATACCTTGCTTGTTATTATGGTCAAAAAGTTGTTCAAGAAAACGGAACTGGCACTTACCTAGCATATTCGGAAGTTATTCAGTGTTGAACCAACAATTGGTGCCGACGTGCATCATTACAAGTACATATATCTAGTATCTACTAAGTTGCGACCCTAAACTGGGCCTTTTGACATACATTTCATCGTCCTTTAAGTTCTTCAAAAATTCAAAAACATCGCAGTTATCGGTAACAGTTAAAATTTAGTAAAGAATTTGTCTAAATGTGTCTACATACAGTTACGAATATTAAATGACAAAATACTAATTCAACATTATATACTCTTTTTTACGGGAATTATCTTTCTTTTTTTCATTAAAGAGGAATTATCTGTCTAACTAACTCGAAAAGAGATCCCGAAAGATGTAAATCTTCATTTTCAGAAAATGTAGATCATCTTTAAATGTATTGGAAGGGCATTTACAAGCTGCCTACTGCAAAATCTCCTGTTAAGCAATAAATTAACAGACAACATTAATTCATTACAGAAGGGCCCAATTACCAGAGTTAAACTTTGGAGTGCAGCAACGTGAAGAAATGATAAAGTGAACTGTTACGATGCCAATTTTGCTGATCAGATGAATATTGCTATCTTATTCGCACATATACAACAATTGAAGCTTGAAGATCACGATCTACCTTGAAGTGAGCATTAAAAAATCTTTTTCCCTGTTGTTGAAATCCCAATGTTGGAAAAACGTGGAGAAATTACAAGTATTAAGAAGAGCAATTTAATATAAAAAAAACTGAGCAATAATTAACTTAGGGAAAGTCTTATTAATTACCTCTCTATAATCAAATGAAATTAAAAGGTTCCTCAATTTTTGTTCTTCGGAATCAAATAAAACAATGTGGCTGGGCAGAGACGTGTTTTTTGCATATTCAGACACAAAAGGAACAGGGTCCATCAAGAAACGGTCAGACTCATCAGGAACTCCTTTCTCTTCACTGTTGAACATTATACATTAACATGAATTATGAACCTATTTAAGTTCCGATTAAGATTAGAAGTTATTGCTGAATTCTAAATTCCAATTTCCAAACCTTGGTGTGCAGTCCAGAAATTGCATTGGCAGGTTATGATGCATCATGGAATAGTAGGGAGTGGCATGGCAAGGCGTTAGGAATAGGATGCTTTTCACTTTCCCATGAAGAGCTTCTCTGGCAAGGTGGTTCATGACATCCTCGGGTCCTCTCTGTTAGAAAATAAAGAATATAGTAAATATTTATTTCTAGATTTTTACAGAAGATTTTTTTGCTCAACTCTTGATATATAAACATCAAAGTGAAAGAACAAACAGTAACAAGAAAAATTAATAATCTCTATATCCTAAATTGCATGTGTATAATAGCAAGACCAGTCCAGGTAAAGGAGAGAGAAAAAGAGAGAGACCTGATGAACCAGACTCATATACAAAGCCATTGGAATATTGGTAGCAAGCAAAAATAAGATAGCAGCTCCCATCTTGGGAGGAAATCTCGTATGCTTTTTTGATGATTTTTTTCCTTTATGCTGTGCATATCCAGGATCTTCTATCACACCCAAAGAATAACCAGAAAACATCAAAGCTATGGGAAGAACTGGCAAGACAAACCTGTATCTCACAGTAATTATTATCATAAATCAAAATAAAACCAATAGCCCAGGTATGCATATGTAAATATTTCAGATTCGGATTGAAATACCTGAATTCTTTGTGGCCTAGCAAACTGTAGAAACCCAAAACCCATGCAAGAAGGCCAGAAAACTTCCATTGTTTTGAATAAATGATACCAGCTATACAAAATGGTAAGTGAGAGAAGATCATGACTGGAAATCCCTGAGTGAAGTACCAGTGCCACTTGTGAGTTCCATAATAATCTCCTCCCGCAGAAAGAAAATTGAATTTTAAAAAATTAAGTGGTACTAGAGTCCATGTGCCATACATGAAACGATCTAATAAGCAGGTAAGTCCAAGCACCAGGGTCCTGAAAGAGTGAGCCCAAGTGTTAAAATATGTTCTTCAGAGAGGAAAAACAAAAAAAGAAAACCACACACGATATATGATTCTCTAAAAGCACAAGTACTAGACAAGATTGTATTTTCATAACAATAAACCGTAAAATGTGTGAACTTTCACAGAAAGTAGTTGTCCAATGTTAACGTAGAAGGAAAAGTCATAAGAATTCATAAGGTAAATACACACGATGATTTAATTTAACCTAACTTTTGAGTTGCTAATGCTATTTTCTGACATGAAATGTCTGCAAAGTTTCCAATAGAGCTGGCATGTTAAATTGATGATTTTAGTAAATGCAATAAAGTAAACTTCATGGCATATTTATATGCTATAATAAAAATTCTCACTGTCTAAATGAATTTTGGTCATTTGGATACACAAGAAAAATAACACAAAATTCAGGCATCCTTCCATCTTCCACAAATGTCATGAAGCTTTCTAAGTATAGACACAGGAAATGTTAGAGCATGTAAGCAGTCCCAAAACATACCCAATAGGAGCCACCTCCAAAAAAATGAATTTGAATCTGTCATGTGCCTTTAAAAGCTCAAGCAGGCCAACATACAGCCATGTGATTGCACTTGTTGGTCGCATAGCACAAGCCACTGCTGCCAGAGCTAAACCCGACTTCCTTGAAACAAAGGAACAGTTGGTGGAAGATCTCATGCAGGGCCAAAAGTATAGAGACACTAGAGTAAGAACTGTCTCCAAGCTATTCGACAGCGTTCGAGAAAAACAATAAAACATAAACCAATTGGACAACTGCGAAAAAAGCTGAAACAGAATTAAGTTTTCAATTTTCATATACAAAGAAGCAAGAACTTCTAACATTAAACAGGACTAATTCTAACAAAAGAAGTAAACAAAATGGTAGGATACTGTCCATTTAGCAACAGAATGACCAAAGAGAAGCGCAGAAAGCTTGTACAAGTATAAATCACCAACTGCAGAGAACACAGACTGCAGTAGCCGTGGAGCTCTCATCTGACAAACATAGAACAAAAAATAAAATAGGTTAATTTTCATAATGTAAAGATTTTAAAATGAACATGATCACTCAATTAAAAATCATTATAAAGGTCACCAATCTTCCTAATTACTACAGCATTATAGTTAAGTTGAAATTAGAATTAAAGGAGCCATGACTATGAAACAAATAAGAATACATTAATTGTTTAATTGAGGTATAAGATATTGATTTAAAGTGGTTACCATAAGGCATGGGGTATCAAGGTGCAGTAAGGAGAGGAGTCTATAAAGCGGAACGAAGATGATGGGATGCAAGTAGCTTCGGATACCCTGTTTCCATTCCCACGTTAAGTGACCGTACCTGCCAGATCAGCGCTTACGTGGCATCCAACGAAGAAGAAGGTTTAACTGAAAAAATGAAAGGGGAAATGAATCGAAGGGTACCCAAACGCGATGCGATGCGCGACCTCGGGGCCCTGCCAGTGTTCGTCGGGGTTGAAATAAGTCTGCACCAAAACGGAATTCACCATTCGGAATGCCAAGCACAAAGCGAATACTTGTTTTTGTGAACAATGCTCTGAATCTGATTTGGATGAAGTTGTTGGAGCTTCGGATTCCTCTCTGTCTGCATTTTTGTCACTGTTGTTCCTTCGTCTCATCCTGTGATACCGTGTTTTCTCTTTGTCGTTAGAAAAAAGCAGTGTGTTGTGTTCTTCTGCACTACGAACCCAATCGAAAGGTGTGGACTCGGGTAGCAATAGTAACTAACTGTATCTTTCTCTATATGACCCGATTCAAATTGGTTATGGGCTGAACACGCAAGAAACCCGGTTTGTGGTCTAACATATCAGAGTGGTTGGTTTCAACATTTTTTGGACAAAAAACAAATTTCTAGAAAAAAAAAAAAAAGGTCACAAATGAATACCACATTCAGTGTAATAATGATTTTTATATTGTTAAACAATTATAAATTACTGTATGTGTCACATGAGAGGTGAAAAGAATAATTCATAATTATACGATTGATAGAGCACATGATAAAGCTTTGATAAGAAAATATCATTTGTACTCGTAAAAGCTCTTGCATTTATGTAATTCATGTTCGGAACAGGTAAATTTCGTTAAAATTATCGTATGTAATATTAAGGTAATAGGTCTTGTATTTATTCAATTAATGTTTACTAATAAAACAAAATGGGGAACAGGTGAATTTCGTTACCCAACAAAAGTTCCCGGCTAGGTTTCTCAAATGTTTTTGGTTACACGGGGGACATATAGTTGGTGTAGCTTACCTTTTTGTCTAAGCAAAATAAGAAGAAAAAAAAAAAAGTGAAAAGGGGGAAGCTTATCTTGTTTGATTTATGTCCCAAATACAGAGCTTCAGACAACACCGTGGATGGATTGAGGTAAAAGAATTACTCAAAGCCCACATAGAAGACACCAGTTAGCCGGTTGGTCCTGTCCCCTTTAAAGGTGCCAGCCTACAACATTATTGCTTTACGCAAACCACTCAGACTCAGCGTGCTATTTTATTATGTCTTAACTCTTAATGTTACTTACACACACACTATTTGGATGTAATCTTTGGCATGCTCTTTGTGCTCATCATATTATTATTTCAAATTAACAGTAGGGACGGACGATAAGTTGTAATAGTTACAAATATACGTAAGGTATAATAAAGATGCAAACCAAATACATAAGGTAAGTGCTGATATTGATTGATAACGTTAATTAATTTCAGTAAAATTGGAGCTCGTATTTTGCAAAAGAAGATGAAATCTTGAGCATGTGATTGATGCTTGTTGCCCATGTCTTGTAACGACGGAAATCATCTGCCATGTCTAGCTTGAAAACACCTCCTCTTGTTGTTAAAACAATCAGATAACACGTATCAGCATCCTCAGCAGCTTCTGAACCTTTGTACAGCTCTGCATGCAGTGTCATTACAATACCTGTAGCCAGTGCCGTAAGTCAATGTGCCTTCTAATCTAATCTAAATTTAACATGATGGGAAAAACAAAAAATACACATACCCTCCCTCTTGCTTTTGAATAGATTATGCTTCCTCATCATAAGTACAACCTGTAGTTTTAGAGTAGGAATCATTGCACCACGAGTTAGAGAGAAAAAAAGTATATAGCTACATTAGTATTCAGTAATATTATAATTAATCATAATTTCTAAGTTAATCATGAACTCAATTGCTTGACATAAAATTCTAAAGTAAGATTCGTACTCCTTAAGTTTCAATAATTAACTTGAACAAGATTTTACGGTGTCTTTTATTCTCTGTTTTGTAAGCAAGTGTATTATTATTAGCTGAGTCACTCCATGTAAAGTAGCTTTTACAATTTTTCTGGATATGTTTTCAGTTCATAATCCTATTGAGTCAAATAAAAGTAATTAATAAACATAAAAACTATCCATGATCCTAACCTTGGCTTCGCTGTTTAGGATTACAGACACTGATCTAGGCATGTACTTCCCTGTTCAGACATAATTGAAGTATGAATAAATTAGAAAATCACATAATGCTTAATAGTTAATAGTTAATACTAGTTCTTTAGGCTATATAGTTATTAGTGGATGCCACTGCAGAGCAGAGTTTTCTTTTTTGCATCATAAGTCGCAACTGTACCTTCTGGTGTTTCTACATATAACTCAGCACCCTGTGCAAGAATTGATCTTCCTTTTTCAAAGTCAAAATCTAGATCATTGTTGTCTTCAAGGGGCAAGATAGGGACTCCCCCCCTTCAATCTGTTATTGCATCCTGATCTTACTTTAAGTGTGGCTGCTCCTTTTAATGCTGCAGTTGGCAACAGTTTTTAGTCACCAAAGGATGGCACATAAAGTATGGTGCATGGACACCAAAAACTAAATCGGAATTATGAAAAAAAAAAAAGATATGTTTCCATCAGTTCCCTCAATTGCATGTTTCTTTTGTTGGGTGAAGTGGTACTTTATCTTACAAATTTCTTCGCATAGATATATTAAAAATAAAACAAAAACAGGTAATGGACCTAAAAAAGTAAAAAGTGCCTTTTTTGATGGGGGAGGGACACGTCAAGAACCATCTAATTTCAATTGGGCCAGGAATTTTAACACTTTTGAGTTTTGACATCACCAATACCGGATTTTTAGTTCCAAAATCTGTAGCCAAATCAAATCTTGCATCTGCACCCTCCTCCCTCTTCAAATAGCATAAAAAAATGAATGAAAATAAAAATAAAAAATTAGGAAAGTTACATGTTGCAGCTGCTGCAGTAAGAGTTAGGATGTCACTTGCAGAGTTGCCACTCATGGCTGAGCTAATTACACTGCTAATCTGTTCTTTTTTTGCTCCCATTGCTTCAGCTACTTTTGCACACTGTGCAGCTACCAAGGCAGCTGCAGAGGCCACTGCTGCATCTCTGTCTTGGTTTGAGTCCTTTTTTGTTGTATTTTCAGCAGCAATGGCAGCTAGAGCTGCTGCAACCCCTGCAACTGATATTGCTGCATGCACCTCTGCTCTTTGCAATCTCTGATCCTCTTTCCTCTTCATCTTTATTTCCTTAAACCATTTCTTTATTGAAACGCTTTTCAGTGGTATGATCTGCTTCCATGGCATCTGCATGGTGATGGTCACAACAAACCTAGCTACTTAATATAATATACCATGTGGCTTTAACAATGAAATTGAGAAATCATAACACCACATACCCATTTCTTTCGGAAACAACTGTTGTAATTCAATTCAGGATGCATCGCTTGCTGCATCCATATCCATGACTGACAAAACACAAGATGAAAAAACATATATATATATATATATAAACTAGTCATGAAAGATCGGTTCTCAATACAGAATCACTTACTAGTTACTTCTGCCTTATAATTTCTTACCTTTACATTATTAGACTTCCATGCTGGGAATGACCCGAAATCTGCACCATCCATTCTAGCACTCTTTTCCATCTTATGCAAAGTTTCATAAATATTTATCACAAATCAGTAGGTTGAATAACATCAGAACAAGTAATTAGTAATGTTACATCCTCTTATTAATCTTCTAATACTTCACATGTATTAGATGATAGTATAAAAAAACATAGAAAATTCAATAGATTTTTGACTCACCGAAGGATGAGCGTTGGGGCTAGCAGGCTCTAATTGCTTGAGAGAGAGAGAGTTATTATCAAGTAGAACAACTGGTCCATGCTGTGGCTCAGGCTGCAGAGCTTGAACAGCAAAGTTACACCATGCAAGTGAAAGAAAATCCATACTATCGGGATGTGCATCCGAAGGGGATAGATTAAAATCGGAATTAGCCATGTTGTTATTGTGATAAGCTCAATTTTTTTATCCACGCGGTTTCAAATGTGAATATTTGTAGGCAAGCATGCATGCATATTTATACATGTTAATTAAATCACCATGATAACAGTATAATGATGATTTTGTAAACCCCACTACTCTCACCAAAAAAGTAAAAGGGAGTGTCTTTTTAACATGCAGTATAGTGTAGTGTACTCAATAACCCCATTAAGCAGGACATGACACCGCGACGACACTGCCGCGGTAACTAAGATATTCTTAAATAAAAAACAGGAGTTTGTGTTTGTGGAACATTTTACTTAAATTTTTTGTGAAAAATTATATAACTAAATTAGCAAATAGGACATGGCAAAAGTGGACAGAAAGAAAAGTGTTATGGTATGCTTCTTTGTCATTGATCAAATTGATCCATTGAATGCAATTTGAATAAATAAATAAATAAAAAGCAAGGCAAGTGACTATGTTACAGATATTTAGGGCACATGTTGCTACAGTCCAAGAACTAATATCTCGTTATGCTGAAAGGTTTCAGGGGAACAGGAATATTATCGAGACGATGGAATAATAGTATATTACAGATGGAAAGTGCCGTTATACATCATATAATTGTACATAACTTTTCGTGAAGTTACTGATGATGTGGCGATTAATGGACCTACGTGATATTGAAAGGGTTATTTTGCTTATAGATTTAGATTGTAGAAAACAAGGCCCTCAAGATTCGAATGAGAGATAACACATGCTAGCCATAATAGAACATTGTGGGATGATTAGTATAAAGACTCAACAAGAGGACCCTTTCTTTTTGGGCATCTTTAAATGAAAGCCATAAACTTGATTGAAGCTAAGCATGATCGATGCATTTTCAGATCATAAAATTAATAATGAAAGGCTAATTGCCAGAGAACCATAGCTTTCTTCGGGGCCCCCACAGGCTAGAAAAAAAAAAAAAAAGTGGGGTGGTGGCATTATAACCTAGCATGCTCGTGGGCCAATGTTGATGGAAAGAAACTAGACATGTATCATTGCCATGAATGAAAGGAACTAACTGGTATCATTATGGTTAACCATTTTTTCCCATTAGAATAATTAAGCACTTGATTAGATTACTTGTTAAATAATAATAACGATAAAGATTGGCTTTTCGTCATCTTGAAAAGAGAGTGTAAAGCTAATCGAGTAGGCTATGGCATCACACATTCACACATTATAACCACATATTCTAAAATATGATCGATGGAATGATCTTTGGTTTAAGTGGGGATTTGCTTTAAGCCGTGCTGATTACGTTCGTGTGACAAGCAAACACAGTATACGTTAGAGATGCTAAGATTGTTTCTAACTCATGGTTCGTAACTTGAACCAAACACGTCTAGGATCAATGTATTCGCACTTGTTTGATTATTATAAAGGACAAAACGTAGTTACATTATTTAGAACCCACATAAATGTACATCGTATTTTAGAGTATTCTGATAAAAATTTGATAAAAAGATGTGATGTAAAAAGAAATGAGATGAAAAGGAAAATGAACCAACAAGGTCCTTGGTAAACACTAAAACTTTTAAGCAGGTTGATACAATTTGATTTCCTAATTGTGCATATAGAAAAGATTTTGTTGGGAGAGATAAAATTCACCTTGGGAGAGTAGTCTCTTTCTGTTGTGGGATATATACTTGCTTTCAACAAAAAGAAAGTAAATTTATATGAAACCTTTTCTCCATTATTTAAGTGATTGTCATACTTTAATTAAAATTAAATCTTTACCTGAACAATTTACATATTAAAGGATGAGGATAAAGATTGGTAGAATGTTTTTAATAGAACTCATATTTTAATTAGAAAACAATACTATAAACACTCAGGGATCGAATTGTTATATTTACCTTCAATTATTTATGATATGTCTTCTATTATATTTATTTTTCTAAAAATATCCCAATTCATACTTCCCACTTTCTTCTTTCTCCAATCGCTCATTATCTCACCTCCTTTCCTGGATATCCAAATCTCCCGCACTATTGCATTTCACCGTTAATTCTCTATCCCTCTTCGTTCCTTACACAAACAGATTCATGTTTTTTTGCATCACTGTAATATTGAATCATTACTTGATCCTGTTCTATTTCGTTTTTTGCATCACTTTAATATTGAGTCTTTATATTGCTATTTTTATATGATTTAACAAAGTCTTTGGTTGTCGATTTGTCACTTTTGCAATAGAGAGGTGTTCTACCTTACGCCAAAAAAAATTAAAGTCCTTTCCACTTTAGTTTATGAACCCAAGCTTCAATACCATTGCTGCTTATGATTTGCATATATAATTACAAAATTTTGATAAAACATATAAATAAATAAAATACTGTTCCTCCATGGATTTACAAACTAATTCATGTTAAATCACAACCTAATTGCAATTTGTGATTGGGGCAAGGAATGAAAATTGGGAAATATAAGCGTAGTAGCTGCTACACCATAACACAATTGCAGTTATGCCGTATATGTGTTAGTGTTATATTATTGAAAGCGGTGGAGTGATGACAGTGAAGAATTGGGAGAGAGAGAGAGAATGGGAGGTATAAAGATCTAAAAATATATTTTTTAAATAAGGGTATTTTTGGAAAAACAAATACAAGAGGAGGTATATTAATGACAGAAGGGAGGTAAATGGAAAATATCTGGATAATGATTAACGAAGGTGTTTGAGTATTGTCTTGGATCACTACCCAAATCCAAGCCCATAAGGCCATAACTCGCTAGCTGGACCTCCAGCCTAGATTCACTCCGGTGCAAATATTGATGAATCTTATATTTTTTGTAACTACGTACGTGATTAGGATCTTTGACTCTCGTAAAATTTCGAAATATTTCTCTAAGCTTTGGCCGATTACGAAACTAATCCTTAGTCTTTATATATTTGAAAATCAATAATTAAAGCATTGGGGTTAACTTTCAATCAAATTCATTTATGAATCATGATTTGAGATTAATTTAATTTGGTCCTTTTATTCATTTGTGGGGTTCACTGAATTATTTAATTTTGAATTCTTTAGGTGGATAAACTTTTATCCTCAATTAAAAACCCTAACCCCTTGGGTGAATAAAAAAAAGACGGGTGAATGACGTGGCTAAAATACGTAGTACGTTTCTTGGGCTAAAAATTGGGCCATTAAAGTCATGTGTCACGCTTTAAAGAGTCAGTTTCCGCACTTTAGGCCGAAGTTGACACGCCGTGGGCTACGCAATTAGGCTTCCACTTATTCCTTAATCAAATCCACCCATCTATCCGGTAATTCACCCAATCATAAATTCCTCTTTCTTTTTTTAATTAGTACCGGGAGGAATAGAAATTCCTCTAATACAATTTTTGAAATAAATCAGTACCATTTTAGTCCTTAAAAACATTTTTTTTTTTAATAAAGGTGATACTAAAATTAAGATTTTTTTTTTTTTGAAAGGAACTAAAATTAAGATTAGTATATCGTATAAACTACTTAAACCTCTTATTACTATATCGACTCTAGTGATTAACCCTTAATAAGCGTAATATTTTTTCTTAGTGAAGAAAAGTGTAATATAACACTATCAGAAATTCATAATAATTCTTAAAACTAAAAAATCTTTAAACTTTTTAATTGTTTTATCCGACTTTCTAAATTTAATAACTTACTATTATTTTGTTCTTTTTTTTTGTACTGATACTAATATTTTATTCTTAAACATATGTTATTAACTTATTATCATCATTTAAGTCAGATTTTTTCAAATTTTAGACAACTATACTTGTTATTACACTTAATAAAACATTTATAGACACTAAAATAGTCTTTTTATTTTACATATTGTACGATTCTTTTCACACCATAGAGTAGAGGAGAGAGAGTCTAGAAAGATATTAGATTAGATATGTGATATGTGATATCTGATATCTGATAGTTTGTGTTGATTTGATTTGATTGGTGCGTATGAAAAAGGTAAGTAAACGTAGACTAACTAAAATAACTATGGCATCATTATTGTGATTGCTAATGGAGCACAAATAGCTGTCAAGCAACAAAACTTATAATGGATCCTATCACGTGATTGGAGGCAACGGACTCCGTTTTGTGCTTAGGACCAAATTTACAATTTGGTTTGTTTTTTTTTTTTTTTAATAAATATTACGTATACGAAATATTTATTAACTTTCTCCATCATGTTGAAAAATTTGTTCACCCTTATAAAACACTAAATAATTATCAATTCATCTGTATGATTCATAATACAAGAAAATAAATCATTGAAGAGACTTCTTCTTGGTTTATGAAATAAATGCCCTAATAAAAGTATATAGACAATACAAATAAAATGAAAGAGAAATAGGTCATTGCTGTTCCGGTGGTGAGATTACTCGTAATCAAATTTCTACAAGTTGAAATTTAATGGATATTGTCAATCGAAAACAATTGTTTACCATGTAATTTTTTTTCCTGGAAGTATATAATGGGTTTTTTTGTTATTATTTTGAAAAAAGATTGATTTAAGACATCACCTAACACTTGTTATCCTACTCTAACAACTATAATTCAATTCAGATTTTTCAATGATCAACCTGATCAGTATAAAGAAAGCCGGAATACATGTATGTCAATTTATATTTATATTTTTTTAATAATGGAAATTTGTATTTGATTTTTTTTTTACCATTTGACTGTTATAAAGTATATCCGTTAATCTTTATACATATAGGAAAAGTTTGAGCTTTGATGAGAATGTGTGATTAATTTATTATCGCATCTAACCGCTGTTTATTAATTATTTTGTAATATTTTAAATAAACTTGATTATTTTTCTCAATCTTTATACTATAATTTTTTTTTTACAACATTATACTGTAAATTTAAACAATAAATGAAAAGAAACTAATTGAATAATTGGTAGAGTGACTGTATACGCCTTTCTCATGCATCCACTTCCAAAAGCTCATTATGGTGGTATCAACACGTTTCCGTGTTACCAATTAATTAGCGTGATGGCATTTTCATCGCTAATTAATGGCGTTAACAGCTAATGCGAGGGACAGGCTTCTTATTATTGCACTTCAAAAAGGAGTGAGAAGGGTTCTCCAACTTGTTTTATATTTTTTTATAAGTGAAATATCAATAATCAGAGTATATAGGCTTCTTAATTCTTATTGCATTTCAAAAAGGAGTGGATAGGGTTTCTCCAAGTTGTTTAATTTTTTTATAGGTGGTTTTCTTTTAATAAGAGGATAAAAGATATTCTGAGTCGTTTATATAACTCATCCATAAAGTGTTCCTACCTAAGACGACATTGCGAATTGATCACGAAAAGACTTGTTTAATTCTAAAATATGCAAAAATAAAAAACTTCACTTTGTATTAAATAGAAACATTACAATTTTTTGTCCTTGTTAGTTAACTATTTCATTATAACATTAAGAAACCTCATGGGTTACAATACTCCTGTTATAATGAAATTTTGCTTATTACGAAAACATCATTTTAATTAAAACAATTCTTATTTTATTTACCAATGAATTATCGTTTGACTTGTTTTTATTAATTAGCATAAATATTGCCTAATAGTATGATACATTATATTAATAAATAATGTTATTGTTAAATTTTCTTTTTGTAATGAAATTTTCATTCAACTATTTTTTATGCACTATAAACAATATAAATTACACCAGTAATATATATTAGTGAATAAAATATAGAAATTCAAAGTCCTTGACTATGCGTAGATTAGTTGGACACTTGGACATATTTCCGCCTCCAAGGTGAAAAAGAATGTTTTTTTTTTTTTTTAATGTTCGATATATACAGATGCTATGCCAAACAATGTTTGATACCAGCTATATATACACTGAAATTTACATTCATATTATATCTTAAATTTTAGCGACTCTTATTCCGTGTATATGATCTGATATCTAAAAAGATGTTAACTAACACTTCCATGCCTCTCTCTATATATAAAACAAAAAAATAAAAAAAAACTTCGCTTGTCTAGTTT
The DNA here is from genome assembly GCA_014843725.1 of Amphicarpaea edgeworthii. Taxonomy (NCBI): domain Eukaryota; kingdom Viridiplantae; phylum Streptophyta; class Magnoliopsida; order Fabales; family Fabaceae; genus Amphicarpaea; species Amphicarpaea edgeworthii. The sequence continues at coordinate 22,532,060 of CM026324.1, read as the reverse complement.
ACAATGATTTTATTATTATTATTATTATTATTATTGAAACTTATTTACACAATTGACTAATAAAAAATATTATTAATGTCTTTTAAGATATTTATTATGAATCCGTTTCATTCATCTTATTTTTAACTTATAAATTATTTTTGAGTAAAAATTAAAAATTAAAATTTTAAAAAATAAATAAAAAGTTGTTTGTTAATATTTATTTATTTTTAACTTAAAAATTCCTTAAAGTTAAAATATAATAAGATAGAGAGGTTTTGAATTCAACTCCACTTGCTAACAAAAATTAATAAATTAATTATTAATATTTTCTGATAAAAAAATATTAATTATTTTAAAAATGAACTTTAGTGAGATTCAAAGAGAGAATATGAAAATAAATTTCACATAAATAATTTTGAGTGACTTATTATAAGTTCCTTAATTTTTATTTTTCTTCATTAAAAATAACTAACTTTTATTTTAAATAACTTTTACAATGTGTTTGCTTCAACTTTTACTTAAAAATTAAAAATAAGTTGAATAAACTTTACCTATATTCACTTAAAAAAAAAGATAATTATCACATGAAAGTTATCAAATAATCATTGTACGTAAAAACAATTATACTAAATAACTTTTTATACCATACAAAATTAATTAATCCAACTATATATTGAATCATTTGATATTATATTTTAATTATATATGTAAAGATCTTGTACATTGTTGATACATACACTATTTATTCAAGGTATGCATACGTAGAAGGCAGGCAGTGCAATTGATCTTGTATTTTATAGGTAGAAATTAATATATATATATATATATATATATATATATATATATAACTAATATTATGTAAAAGTTTTTATCTTGAGTTAATAAATAAAAATAATCTTTATATACTTTTAAGATAATTAATATACAAGTTAATAAAATTATTCCACATATTTTTTTTATTAGATGATAATAATTATAAAATTGTCAGTAGTAGGTGCATAATCTTTTAAATATTTTGCACGTAAGAAATATTTTTTTATTTATAAACCTCAGTAGTTCAAAATATGCACCATGCTTGACTAAAATCAGCTGCGGAAACCATCATAGCCTGGATAATCAAAAGTACCTACTCCACTTGGCATATGAAATGGATTTACAAAGAGTTGCATCTCTTTCTTCCCCGCCTGATCATTGCGCGTTTATACATGAGCAATGAGTTAATTAATTTGTTGTTGTTATGATTCTCTCTCTCTCTATATATATCGAGACGTAGACAGACATATACAAACAACCAGCTGCATATCAGATGTAGATAAATAGCAAACTTGTTTAAAATTTGCTGTTTATTGTAAAACATCAATTTCGTTCCTCTCACCGGTTTAATGATACACACAAGCATTGACACATGTAATCTACGATATGCTATAAAAGAAAAAGAAAAGTGTTCGAATCAAAGATAAACACGCAAATATATATGTGATACTAATTAATTATATATATAACTTCCGATGAATCGAGGAGAGGAGAGCATGATGAAAATAAAACCTTAATATGATTACCTCTGTACATGCATAATGCCTTAAGGTATATTGGGAGCGCCTCTTTTTCTCCACCCCTTCTATATATCTCGCAAATTTTAAATAAAAAACCAGAAAGATTAAACATATAATAAAATATAAAAGAGGTAACTAATTAATTAATCAAACGCTATGGATTGATTAAATTAAAATTGTATTGGGATATATATTTACGAAGGATTATTTAGCTAGGATGACTCGCTCTGAGGCAGTGACAAGACATCTCATGACTTCAACTTGAGCACGCAGTGATTGTATATAATCTAGGGTTTCTTCAACCAAAGAAACATCATCGTCCATGGATTCTCCTCCTGGTAAGAGACTCTTCAGCCTTCGCGTTGAACTCTTCAGGACCTGCAGCCTCTTCCCGACGAAACTCTCCACCACCCTATCCTTTGTTCTGTGGACTGCAGTACGGTTAATTCTTCTCATCATGTTCCTGCAGCTTCTGATCCTTGTGAAGCTTTTCCTTCTTGTTACACTCTGTTGTGACACGTGTTCCGTGAGGAGAACTTTGTTGTTGCCGTCTCTTGAAGCATTGGCAATAAGGGCCCTGCTCCAGCGAGTGCTTTTGTTTCTGGTGGAAGCCATGGCTAAATCTGCTGACAGCTTTATTGCCTTCTTTCTCTCCAACAGACTCATGTTCTTCTTCTCAGAGCTATATTTTCTCAGTCCCCATATCCATTTCTTCAGGAATTCTTGCTTCACTGACTTCATACTTCGCATTCTGCAGTGACACACAACATGGGGGTGTAACTGTAATTAACGAAAATTTAAGAAGCTAGCTAGGGCTTGCTATAGCTAGCTAGAGGAAATTTAATTATATGTAATTAACAAGAAAAATAAAATGATGAATTAATATTTAAGGCATGCATACCTTGATGATCGAAATTCTTGAGAGTTGAAGATGGAGAAATTAAGAGAAAATATGAGTAAGGATTGATGAGTAGTGACGTTGCAGTGTTACAGATCCAAGCAAAGTGGTATATGATCAGGATCTGAGAAAGAGAGAGAGAGAGGGGGGGGGTTGGGAAGAGGAAGAATGTGAAGGTTACGAATTTATGTGCTCGAAAGAGGAGTAGTGGTGGGGCTTAGAGAGAAAGACACAGCACATGCTGGCACATGGAGTCACTGGCCCACTACCCAAAACCATAGAGAATAATGTTACATTATAAAGAAAACAATGTATTTAGATTAGTGGTAAAGAAGAATAAAGGTGCACCTTAATGTAATGCAAACCTAACATCGGTATCTTTGTTTTGAATACAAACAAAAACCACTAAATACGACTCGCTTCGAAACAATGTCACTATGGCCCGCGAGTGGAACTCCGTGAGAGCAAGGATTGTACCTTATCATCACTATTAATTGTTTTTAATTAATGATTATAGCTTTCTATTCTATCTTTTTTAAATCTGCCCTCCATTTTAGGGTAATTAAATTATGCATGGAATAGGATGTATTTGTATTTTCTACAATTAATTCATTTTCGCAATAAATCCTCATATTCGATTTTCAACTAGCTTTTTTTTTTTTTTTTTTGAGGGAAAGATTTTCAACTAGCTAGTAAACCAAAATTCATGATGATTTGATTCCCAAAATAAGTTTTACATGGTTACGTTTTGATATATTCAAAATATAGTAACATTATTTCTCATCATAACATTAATTAGTGCAATGGAAATTCAATTTGGTCACTTAGATTGTGGAAAACTTTCTTTATGCAATAATTAATGAAGTAATATATATATAACATGGTTTAATCATGACGTGTTACATATATTATATTATATTACATTATATAAATAATGCAAGATGTTTACATGATTATATTTTTAATATTGCTTTTAACATGGTCAAAATATCAACCTTTTCAACGGGGATGGATTTACTTTGTCAGGTCTTTTCGTTCTTGTAAAACTAGGACTTGAGTTTCTTAGAATAATCTGTCAGTAAGTGATAGATGATTCCATTATAAATCCTTGTTATGTTAATATTTGTAGTTTTCTAATCTGACCTTGCATGGCAGCAAATCTTTTTCCCATAAATTTTGTGAAAAATCGATTTAGACCATGCTTAGATTGTGGAAGAATTTTTTAATGCACTAATCATTGTGGTTAATATATCAAACACATGATTTAATCATGACTATTATATATTAATATTTTCACTTATACTAATTATTAAATTTTTGTATAATAAAAATTTAATTAATCCAATTGTTGTATAATTTAATATTAGCCTTTTATTAAGTATATAATCTGTATCAATTTGCTAAAAATTTTGATTGACTATATAAATTAGTGTACGAAAATATAATGTCACTTGAATGATAAAAAAAAAATGAAATATTTATTCTACTAATTACTCATTTCATAAATAATAGAGAAAGCGAAGCATTTGCTTTGTTTCCCTACCCGCTATACCCTCGCATGGATAGATTTTAATTAATATAGCACCGTCGTTAATTATGTATGGCTTCTTTGACAGGCACAATGAATAGTCATTTTTAGAAAGTTTGTGTGTTGTTTGTAATAACATTAATAGTTCCAAGATATGCAATCGTTTCATTGGCACTCACTGGCAAACAGGAAAAAAAGAAAATCGATGGATGATTTCTTCATTGATTTGATTTGATAGATAGCAATAAAAGAACAACAGCACAGCCTTAGGAGTTGGCATGAAATGCGCATTCTTCATTTCAGATTGGTTGACATGATCCAAAGTAATGTTTGGCTACCATACAATTCTCATGCATGTGGCATGTTCTCAAATCATAATTAAAAATGATCTCATGTGCCGTTATTTTTATTAATTATTATGCTATAAACTAGCAACCGGCAGGGGGGAAAAGGTAAAATAAGCTTTCCCCACAGTAATTTGATTTGCCATGTGTTCTGGAATGTTGGAGTTAGAATGTGGTAAATATGCTTTTATATATGGGTAATAGGTCATCCAGTCAAGGCACTCAGCATTCTGTTTAAGAGTGAGCCTACAAAAGTCTACATCAATTAATGTTTCCCCCCCTTTAAAGTAAAAAGGATTATTCATATACATAAAGTAGAAATACTAACTTTATATATGATTGTATTTAAATTAATTTGATAGACATACATGCATGTTTGATTGGGAGTCCATCAGTATATATGTTAAACCCTAAGTAATTAAAAGTCGTACATTGTTCGACGTTGATAGTATGAGATTGATTGAATGTAAAATAAAAACTCCAAGATACCTTCTTATTGGGCGTGTATATGATGTATAGAAAAGGGTGAGAAGGTAAGTAGCTAGCTAGGGTTGGGGTTGAGAGTTGAGAGTGAGTGAGGCATAGTTTGGAGGAATGGAAAAAGAAAAGGAAATTGGCAGGATCCGGAAAACATGCTGATACGAGTGCATCAGGTCCCACAGGAATTCGAATTCCCGGGCACTTGGGATTTGGCATTGCCTTAAGAGCACAATGTAATGCAATCCCCACATGCTCTCCACATGGGCCTTTCAAAAGTGTGCTACCTCTTCTCTTTCCCGAATCAAATTGTTACCTAGCTAGCTACCTATCTTTTTCCCCACAATAATAAAGAAACAACATAACCAATATATTGTGATTACCGCTTTCCCATTTTGTCCAACGCAAATGAATGTGTGTCAATATCACCCATTAAGAAATTCGCGTTTATAAACCTATTTCAAATGAAGAAGGGAAAAAAGGAATATATATGTACAGTGTTTTGCTTTGTTATTATTGATTTGGAGGGGAATATATATATATATATATATATATATATATATAATTATAAATAAAGTTGACATAGTCCAAAGAAATAAAGAAATATTAACAGATTGGATAACCATATATAGAAGAATAGAATGGAATATGGGCCCATAGGTTACAATTTAATTTATGTGTGTTTAGGAAAATCAAGGGAAGCAACGGGGTGCATGCGTCCCAAAAATTGTCGCCATTCTCTCTCCTTTTTAGACATTATATTTTACGCTTTCTCCAAACTCTTTTTTGAATATGCATGTGGAATTGGTTTGCTAGCTCTTCCAATTCGCTGCTCCATCGATGACATATATTGTTTTGGTTGGCCCAATCTCCTATATATAACATCCGTGGGACCTCTTTCGCTGTTCAAACTTCAAACTTTAAATAGTGATCACGTATTCAACACAAACATAGCACTATATATATATATATATATATATATATATATTTTAATGTATTGCGGACATGATTCTTTGGCTCAATCCAGTATAAGATCATATCTTTTATCTGATTGGTTCATCAGTCCAAGTTCAATCTATATGGTTTTTGAAGTTGCTGTCTTTAATTACAAGTTGTTGAATGTGCGTTAATTAATGAATAACCCAATAGCTTGTATATATAAATTAATGCTGCAGAAGTTTTCATTCAATTATATTCTCTGGTTTTGTCACGGGGGTTGTTGTCTGGTTCTGGATTTGAAGGCTATAGCTGCTTTCATAACTTAATTGTTAGGCTTTCACACTGTTTTTCCTGGCCCTAGCTATATATGGTTGGTGCTACTGAACTGATATGAATATTGTGTGGATTTGCCTCAAAATGTGTCTGCAGCTTATGAAGTCTTAATTACTTGGTTGGCTTCTTATGCTTTTCTTCGGGAGGGTCTTTGTACCATTTTTCTGTTATTTTTTAAGTGATTCTCAGCTTTTATGAGATTTAGTTTTTGGTTGCTGTTTGATTTTCGGTTTCGGTTTCCTAAATTCAGTCAATATTATCATGGTGTCTCTTTGCGTATTATTTTTCTTCCCTCTAGCTACTGAAAGCCGCAGGGCAAGCAAAATAGCTTGTTGATTCGCTCCTCATACGTACTAAACAGGGCTAAAAGTCATTATAATTATAATAAAAAACAAATTGTTGAGTGTATTTTTGGCTACAAAACGAGCCTTGTGGCGCTCTATTGTGTACCATCTAATTTCGTTTAATTTTGTATACCCACGTGTAATTTTTTTAAAAGGCAAAGCAAAAGATATTATTGATAATAAAATGTACTGACAAGCTGTGAAATATTTACAGTCTCACGTGGTAGAAGGCTCTCTAAAGGTACGGATGAGGTGGATGGAAGAAGAACTACATACTTAGGATTGGGTTTGTGGATACCACCTTTTTACTCTTAATTGCATGGCATGGGAGGATGTAGGTTCGGATGGTGTTGGTGAATGATGAGGAGGAGGAAGTATCATTATTTGGTGAGTAAAGTGAGAATCCAATGACAAACGTCGATGAAACTATGTCCAAAAATGAGAAATAAACTTATCAATTTTCTCATATTTTTATGGCTTAATTAATTGTTTCGTTACTGTAATTTTACACCTTTTCATTTTTTTTGTCCTTTGATTTTTTTAAAATCATTATAAATTCAAAACTCATTTTTAGTTCTTATATTAAAAAAAATACATTAAAATGTTGATGTCATGCTGACTTTAGGTCAGTGGATATCATGTCGATAAAAATGATGCTATCAATGTTGTCAGTAAAAAATGTTACATAATTGATGTCATGATATAATGCCAGCATCAAAGTTGATGAACTAAAGATGAGAAGAAAAAAAAAATCCACAAAACAAAAAATGAAAAATAAACATAGACCAAAAGAAAATACACATATTTGCGAGAAAAGAAAACATAAAGTAAAAGAAAATAATATACATATATTTGTGTGTTCGTGTTTTGGTTATGAATGTAATAAAATTATTTACCCACATGATCACTTACTTGATGAGCTAAATTTATGGGGGAGAAAAGAGGGTGGTGCAAGTCTAGGTGGTCCAGCGGGGTCCGTGATTTACGGCTGCGACTTGCGAGTTGCGAGTGATGGCGTGAGTGCTTCATGACCTATACTTATTCGCTCTACAGAAGTGAAATTACAGACTGAACCAACCAAATTAAAACATTCGCATTTATTAAGGTGTAAATGCGTTGACTAAATCATAATGATTTTCAATTTTTCAATGATCAAGTGGATAAAATTACTATAAATATACTGTATTTGGTAAATAATAAATTACTTAGATAAGGTTTAGTTCATCTTCCTTTTTTATTCATAATTTTCATTATCACATATATTGTTTAGTAATAATATCCAAAATAATAGATTATCATTTGTATTTAAAAAAATATATTATCATTTATACTGCAAAATAACAAGATAACACACAATGAAAAACAAAATAGAATAAATAAATTTTTTAATCTCTAACAAATAAAGTATTTTTATTGTATTTAATCTTTAAAATATTTTTATTTTATTTTATTTTAATTTCTATTATTGCGTTAACTGATTATGTAATAGTGACGTTGATAATCAAATGTATTTATTTTTTTATCAACTAGAATATATTTTTAAATCCCTAAACATCACTGCTAAAATTTAGATAAAATAAGTTGGACATAGTTCAACTTTAAAACCAAGTTCTTTAATAAGTAATTTTATAATTGACAGTAGCGCAACGCCATCGGATGAAATGGCCATATGAATGATGAACTTTTGCTTTGGTGAAATAAAAAAGAAAGTGGGTTGGTTGTTTTGTTTGGTCACGTAAGCCACTAATTGAGATGACGGAGATCAGTGTTGGGTACTTGGGCGTCCGATCCATCAACTTAACATTAATAAGCCTGCATTGGTCAAAGAGGTGTGAGTTTTTGTTTATTAATGTGCGAACTTTACAGACAAACACTCAACTGAGTGTTTCATTCGATTAACAAGTGTTTTTGGTCAATCCATGATGATTATGGCCTTGAATCAAGGGTTTGGTCGCTTCCGATACACTTTATCTAAATGCACCATTCAAGATTCTGGTCAAGCAAAGATCTCATATATAATTCTTTATTATTACTATCTATATTTGAGGTAAACAAAGCATCTATCTATTGTATAAAATCAAAACATGGCAGCACGAACCGATAACATGTATTTCTTACTACATGCAATGAATGTTCTAATTTATTTTCCTTTTCTCTTTCTTATAGTAAGAGATTTAGGAAAGATATGATCATGATGGTCTAATTTAATACACGAAAAAAATTAGTCCACAAGCAGTATTTATAGAGTACTTACTTAGTATTTATATATTTTTTTATTTAAAAAAAAAACAAGTGAAAGTACACGAGTGTAGAATATATAAGAGCAATTCATCCATATATTAAAATTTTAATTGTTATTTTTAAATGAAAGCATTTTAAAAAGCTATCTTTCATTAAGTCACACACTTCTCATACATTATAAGTGTCTGATTTTTATTCATTTTTATAAGTATTTTTTTATTCCTTCCAAATACTATCACTTAATTTCAAGTTAAATGTTAAATATAAAGACTTTTTTTTTTCAAATTAAAAATATTGTATTTAACTATAAAACTACTGCAATCTTAGAAAATCTTAATTCACATTATAAATGTTCACATGTAAAGGTGTTATTTTCCTAATTTAATTTATATAATAAAATTAAATATTTATTTTTAAAAATAAAAGTATATATCATTTTTATTTAATTATATATATATATAAACACACACAAGAAGAATTTCTACTATATCCGTTAACTAATTAGCTACATAATTTACAGCCAGAGCGTGGCCCAACGGTAGTGGCCCATTACAGTGACACGCTCTTCAATTTGTGACCTTAGATGTGTGTTAAGTTATTAATGAGAATATCGCCGTGCGTATTTTAGCATTTAAAAGTGTTTAAAGGAAGATGAAAATGTTGAATAAAGGGGGAAAAAGAAACTTATTCCTTATGTTATAAACGCGAGAATGAACCATTTGTTGATTGGATGGTAGGTAAACTATTTTAGAATTTGATGGCTTTGTTTACAGTGTGTTCGAGCCTGGTGATAATATATTTATATAATTATATAATAACTTACATGTTCTATATATATTTTGATAGTTATATTTGATATACAAAAAGTAATAATGAGTGAATGTTTCGATCGAATCTACCAGTCTGGAATCATTCGATGAATGAGTTGGCGCCTGATTAAGACTTAGGGTGTATTTTATGAAAAATACAAAATGGAAAACGATATGTGGATGGTTGGTTATATATGGTCCGGGGTGACGCTCGAATGGTTTTCATTTTAGACTCACACTGTGTTTCTTTTGTTTTATACTTTCACTTCAACCACCAAGTTGGCTCCATCTTTCATTCTAAGCTTAAATATCTATAAATTTTTCCTCTTTTATATTTCTCTCTCTATAAATATCTATTACCATAAAGAGTTCATTTTTTTTTTTTTTTACCTAAATGGACTTTAAAGAAAGTTTTTTAACACATTTAATCTAACTTGATTTATATAAGTCTAATATGGATTAAGCCATAAAAATTCTCTAACTTGATCTATTCCTAATCCACAATTATTCATAGAATAACATTTTCTAAACTAAGTATACGTTTCTGTGAATCTATATTCACCCAGTCTTAGCTAGGCGTGTTTTGATCCAAAGGTACAACAATCTCTCCTTAAAAAAACGTACTAAAGAGAAATAAAATGCAAGGAGAAAGCGATGCATAAAAAGGTAATCCTAAATACTTTTATTAATTATAGAAATATTTAAATAAAAGACAAGGTTATTATTCCCTCCAATGAAAGATGGAATTTATTTTACAGGCTTGGGAGGAGTGTTGTTATTCTATACTCCATACAAATTGGACAAGCACCTAAGGACCGTGACTTTAGCTTCAAGTTGAAGTATGTATTGTTCAATGCTTTGGAACAAAGTGTGCATGTCCATTGATCCAGCCTCACTCCCAGGAATAGGATTAACTGCCCCCTGAAGCTCCCTAATCTTCTTTTGCAAGGAAGGTTTCACTTTCTTCACAGCAGCATTATTATTATTGCCCAAACACACTCTCGCCCTTTTCTTCTTTCGCCTTATTACATGCCTTGCCCATCGCCTTGTGCTCATTTTGCCTACCTAGTTTGCAGCTACACAACAAGGAGAGAGATATTAGAATGAAGAAACAGTATACACAGAAAAACTTAAGAGAAAGGAGATAGATAGATAGATAGATAGAGGGAGGGCCTTATCATTCAAGATGCTTATATAGGCAAAGAAAAGGTAGGGTGTGCAACTCTCACAAATAATTGAATTGAATTCATCACATAATATTGGTAGAAAAAAAATGTTAGAGGTGTGTCAATTTTCCAACAGTAGTAGCTAGTGTCAGTGTGTGGTGGATACTCACACTCACACCACTGGCATCTCCCCAATGACTAGAGCTTGTATCCAAATCAAATACATGATCATGTCTTTTCAAGACATGACGAGAATTTAATTTTTAGTTTACATGATTCTGTCTTAATTTGCATCGGATAGCTATGTGCTATTTCTGACGACTACACATCGCTACTACCTACGCTATCACTTGAAACACCTGCGAGCTGATCGAGCTGGCCACTTCTCTCTCTCTATATATTATTAAGTGGGAAACTGTAATTATTTGTCAGAATTTAATGTAAATATCCAGATAGTTACATGGATCCGTTCCCCCTTTAGATAGAGCTCGTTTGGATGGATTTTTTTTTTTTTTTTTATAAGATTATGTTCTGCTTATTTCAATGAACTTTTCAGTAATTGCATCCCACATGCAATTACAAAGTAATTCTCATTTTAAAAAAATAAAGTTTGTAGCCGCATAATTATAGCTCTTTTTTTTTTAATTCAAATTTTACAAATATAGTGATAGAAATAACACAAACGTGTGCAACCAGTGTCCATCCTTAATTATACCCATGTGGGTAACTAAATATTATATGTGGACTTCAGTGTCCCTTTTGTTAAATAAAAGTGTTATTCTGTATCTTAATTATAAAGATAAAGTTGTTAGACAATTAACTAGAGGGTGCTTTAAAAAGCAAACTTGAATAATGATCTCACAACAACACTGTAACACAGTTACAAAGATGAAGATATAATTAGACGACGTAAACAATAAGAATCTTGCTAGCTAGGTTTTTCAATTTTATATATCATGAACAAATTTAAGTGATTAAAAATGAAGAAAAAATGATAATTAGATAGTTGATTTTTATAAAATTATTTAAAAAATTGTTAAAACAAAAGATTATGATTATTCAAAGTAAAGTTATTTTACACTTACGTACATGAATATTAATTTATTAAAAAAAATTTGTAACTATAAAATTATAAAGGTGTAGGTATAACATTACTTTTTCAATTTAAAATTAAGGATTTAATTAATCTGTATGCATATTAAAAAATTGAATTGTATTAAAATTGGATAAATGGGAAGTGTATGTGTGTTGTTTGGTTTGGAAGGAGGACAATAATGAACCCATACACATACGCAGTCCTTTTCACAGCTGGGCTCGTGCGTCGCTTCGTGCTCGTGCACATTGTGAGGGAAATAGGTACAGAAATCATGCTCTGCGCTCTTTGGTTTTATATGAAAACGCATTCAAAGAAACGATACTACTGATCCACCTTGGGAGATGAAGAAAAAAAAATTAACAATTTCAGACTATTCTATAAACAAGTATGAATAAATGAAGATAATGTTTTTTTTTTTTGTATATATACAGAGGGTAGGATGTTGTGATATATCATATATGTAAAAGCTCATTGCAGAGACTAGGGAGACAAGGACATTTTATTTTCTACGAAACTACAATAATATTTTGTTTGAGTTAGATAGAATTAATGATGGGCAAAATCTTTTTGAATAATTATAATTATATATTGAAGATTGAAAGTCGAATTACTTGTTAAAATAGAAGGACATGGGTTTTAGTGAAGAGAAAGAAAAAGTTGAGGTGATCGAATGCATTATTCAACAAACGGGGCGTCAATTCATCCATTATATCTCAGAGCATGGAGTCGGATGGTGACCAATCTTATCAAGAAAAATTCTTACACGTCTTTTTCTAACGTTGGGAGTATCTGAAACTAGCGAAGACACCAGCCTAGCCCAGATAAAGATTGGCACTGCACTATTATTGTTCAAAATAATGTTATATTGTACATACATACTTCATAGTTGGACTATACCTCTCGTACACGTCTGTCTTTGGATTCAAATTAAATGCTATATATATACACTATATTTTAAGTAGTATTCACTATTAATTCAACCAATTTCTCAATCATTGCATGCCACTATACGCTTTCAAGAACTAATTAAATTTCATCAAACTCGGATGGATGCCACAATTGTGAATTGTGCGACAGATGGCAATGGCACTGGGATTTTAAGGTGGGGGTATGCGTATTTAAAGGCATACACGTGCATAGCTTTGAAGGGGGCCTTTATAGGTGTGAGGAGGGTTTTTCTACCACAACTTCTATTTCGTGATAAGGCTACACCATATAATCTTAAGGACTTCCAAATTGACTAGTCTTTTCATTATGTACGTGCATGTGCCCTCCGGATTTTCTGCCTTCAAGTTCCACTCCATCCATTTCAACTTCTTCATTAACTTGCTATTCAGTGTCAGAAAAGTTATCTGGTAATACTACTACTACATTGTTTCTGTGTGTGATATGACTAACTGATGTATATAAATGCCAAAATTAACAGCATGGTAAGAATTTTTACCAGTGAAAGGTAAGTATGAAAAACAAAAGAAAGATGTAAAACTGTAAATTTATCATGCATTATTTGAATCCAAGGGACAGTGGCAGACCAGATAGGTAGATCGAGTTACCACTACGAGATCCTCGGGGGTTGTACTTATAAAGTCACTTAATGGCACAAAACGAAAGCGACCTTTCGGTCAGCTCCAATCTCTTCTGGTAAAATTTCTCTTGCACATGCTACACATCAACTTAAATAATGTATCTTTACTTTGGGATTATACAGCCTATATATTGATGCCGTGAAAATAAAAAATAAGAATCATTTCACACATATACATCTAATGTGATGTCGTGTACTTCACCTACTCACTAATGCAAAACACAAGTGATGCTTACCATGCTACATCCTCCTTCGCATCAACCATTGGAGCGATAATGTGTTATATATTCTACAATGCCCCCTGGCTATATGGGATTGTTGGGACCAAATAAAAGGAGTCTAGTGCATGCGTAGGGTTTTAGCTACGTGCAATGTGCAATGTGCATGCACGTCTCTTCTCGATTCAAAACCTACCTAAGGAAATTAATAGCTAGCCCTGACCCCGCAATATATATATACAAATAGCATTTACCACATGGGGTATGATCAGTAAAAATGCATCATGCTCCTAGTCAAAACTGGGGCTGAGATGTTACGTTTTAACAACTAAAGTTGAAGGACGAAGATGACATAAAACAGAAGATTAAGTAGTGTAGGCCTGGTGCACGGTTTAGCCCCAAGTACAATGTAGCTTTTTCAAAACCAGATTTGACGAGAAAACCTTGCAAGTTAGCCTTCTAACGACAATGAATTATATAGCAAATGGCTTGTCATAACTAGCAAACTGTTAATGAAAGTGACAGAGGCGATAGATGACTTGCACGTTAAGAAGAAATATCTCTACAGCGAAATCAGCAATGAACTATAAACAGTAACATTACGGACAACTTCGCTGTCTGCCTCCTAAAAGTGGTACAGAGATAAAGAAACAATGAACGGCGACGAAGTCAAGAAAAAAAGTATATATATTTACGCGCATATGCATGTATCAACCACTAAAGTTCTATTATGCATTTCAAGATAAAAAAAACCATTGAAAAAACATGCTTATCTTCGTTTGGTAATTGGCAGGAAGCGTTATCCAAATTGATACAAACCAGCTTCAAACACATCACGATTGTGGGACACTTCATATTTCAATTATCAATATTATCCTCATATAAGAAAACACTATTCTTTAAACATGAAAATAGAACCAAGATTCCAAATCTTTAATATAAACAGGACTAATAATTAGATAATTAATGCCCACGCTCACGACTAGTACCACTCGGGTTGATGCATGCACTGGGTTTGTCCTCTCCAGTTATTGTACAAATACTTTTAGTGCATGTTTAATTGGTTTGTTTTCTATTTTGTATTTTCTTATTATTTTTTTATAAAAATGCTATGAATTCAATTTTTTTCCAGTTTCAAAACCAGAAAACAAACAAGTGGTTGTTGTATTAATTAATAAAAATTATCAATTAAAAAAAAAATTGAAACCCCCCTCGTTCCATTATTAATTAAGAAATATCCATGTACTTTAGGCGGCTGATAATCCAATCCAAGGTACCAATAATGTAGAAAGAAACACATGGCTGGTCTTCAAGTCGTTGGTCTAGTATAGGTAATTAAACGAATTTCGTGAACGCCGAAGTTCAGTTTAAACAAAATGAGGTCTTCAATTAACATTAATTAATGTTGATGATGGACAAACGCACCTACCTGATAAGGAAGTTCAAACTACCATTGAAAAAAAATTCAAAACATTACATGAAATGCATGTCATCAAAGCTATTAATACAAACAATATTGGCACTCGCATATTCTATCGAAAAACCTAAGGCGGTATATATAACTAGTAAAATTCAAAACACATAATGTGTACACCTACAACTACAAGTACAGCATATATAGGTTATTATATATCTTCTCTGTTTACAGCTATATCCAAAAGTTTCAATCAACTATATATGAGCTTGGCTGCGAATTGAGGGTAACAATTCCTGCAGTATAAATATAAGAGTTATAACTGTTCAAAAACAAACAATTCTTAATTCAAATAAATAATATATAGGATTCCTTATATATGTAAGTCAACTTGACAACCACAACCACAATTGCCAAAAAAATGAAGTAACACAATTAATGAGCTAAAGTAGCGAACTAATACATTTTATGAAGCAAAAAAGGGTTTACTTGGAGCAGAAGTTGAGCGACAACTTTGGTACACAGTATGCTTCACAGTTTCCGTGCGTCCCAACAATTTTTTCCGATCAGAGAGGTCTGTTTGAGGAAGATGACTTTCAGAACTTTGGTTTGCATTTCCTAATTGATCAGTTCGCTGCCTTCTAGTTGAATCATCCCTCCTTATCATTCCACAGTCATGCAAAGGTTCTGCAATTTGACGGATCAACACATATTATAATCTGTTAAGACCTAAGAGTCTTAAATCACAGCACATCTTATTTCATTTTTTCTTCACTTACAAGTTATTTATGTTTTTTTTTTTTTTGTACAATAATAATTTGTTATGTAAACAGTGACGTATAAATTGTTTTTATAACCCCCTCTGTTTTGCACTTTTTGAATTAATAATTTCCACTTTTATTCCATAAGCATTGGCCTTAAGTTTAAGTTAGCGAAATCGCTCCTCTGTTTTGCACTTTTATTTTTAATATTTTTGCAGCTACAGTAACAATTTACAAAAAGAAATATTTAGAACAAGTGTACCTTGAGGCGAATGGGGAACATGAACCTGAAGCACAAGCAGCGGATCATACATATAAACATCAGATTTGAGATACTCCCCAACTTGTTCCCCAAACCTCTGCTTCTCTTTTACAGGTTTTCTAATTTCCACCACTGAGACGTCATAAACAATCAAATAAAACAATGAAAGAAAAAGCAACTGCAATTGAAACCAAAAAATAAAATAAAAAATGAAGGGTAAGTGTCAAACTCAAACCTTTAGTGGAGGAATAAGGGAAGGCGTTGGGTGAGGGAAAATCGGACGGTGGATGAGAGAGGAGAGGGGCATACATGAAAGTATCACACTTAAGATAATCTAAAACCTTTTTCAGTAACACTTTCCTTCCTCTTCGCTTAGTGGGTTTCTTCTTTTGAACTCTCAGCCGCGCTCTGTTTTCCATTTTCTTCTTCTTCTTCTTCTTCTGTGAAAAATGCAACTTTGGAGTTGAAGGAAAGGAACAGTAGAGCTACGTTGTTGTTGTTGTTGTTGGCGGTTTGCGACTTTTGACAAGGGGCACGTGTCCGATTCCGAGGAACCGCTAGTGTCACGTGTCATTTTCATTTTGTTGCTTTGCGCATTGCGCATGCAGGCCGACGTTTGAGCTTATTGGGCCCTGCCCCCAATTGATAAATAGCTTCCAAGTGGGCCTTAGGAATATTTCATTTCATGGGTCACGCAACAAAAAATTAGTTAAACCTTCTATAAGTTTTATATAGTGCATCATTTTGTTAAATATATAATAACTAAAAACAAATATAATATGATTACCAAAATAAAAATAACATAAAAAGTCGTGATATATTTGAAGACTAAAAAAATATTGAAACTTTATTATAAATATTAAATGTAATAGATATTTATTTATGTATTATTTTTTAAATGTGTATATATTTTTTTTATTTTATAAAATTTCACGAGTTTAAGCAACTTCATGAACAAGTTATCCAATGGTAGATTCGACGAGAGTGAGTTTTAGTAAATGGTTATCAATAACTCGTTTTATTTTACGATTGTAGAAATTATTATAAAATATTATTGTGAAGTAGAAAATATTTTATGTTTGGTTATAATTATAGAAAAATGTCTGCAATACAAAAGGCATTTTGTGCTTTAAACGTGACTACAATAAAGTAGACTAAACGAAGCAGCTGACCGACCTAGAATGTAGATAAATGTTGGAAATTTGAAGTAGTTATTGCGAGAATTAATTATGTAGTGGGAAGGTTGATTACGCGTTGTATGAATATCTTTGTTGAAAATATATCATCGATGTTGAACTGTCCACAATTCAACCAATAACCAACCACCCATGCATGATGCATCCACATTAATTATTAGCTTTTCATAAATTGAACTTGAACCAGTTACTAACACGCAAGTTTAAAATAAATGCTAAAACATCCAAGCTTCCTTTTCACTGCATTAAATGAATATATTCAATGGCCTGGATACCATTCTCACGCAACTTTCTTTTTTTCTTTTCTGTGATGATATATATGCATTAAAAAATGAAATGAATATTTAAAATAACAAAGCAATGGGAAATGAACTCGATCGGTAGGTATCTTGCTTTGCCTGAATTTATACCATGAATTAATCACTGTCAATGTGATCATATGAACATACAATAGGAAACACTTAGAAATGCAATACAAGGACTTGAAAGAATATTATACTAATCACACTTGGATGGCCACTATGATGTGCAATACACCAACTGACCAACACAAAGAAGAAACATGCAACCATGAGATTCATCAAGATTTTAATTAATTAATTTTTTTTTTCTCTGCGGTGAAACTTGAGACTGGCCTTAGTCCATGTTTGAGTGCAGCCTCCCACACAAGATCGATTCTGTTAACATCTAAGGCCCCAACTTCATGATGAGACCAACCTTCAAGGCTATGAACCACTCCTCCTGCATGGCACGCGTGAACCACTCCCCTATCCATCGTGTACTGCATGAGACAAACAACATCGTACTAATAATGGAGAAAAGAATGAGACAAATACTGCTAAATTAAGTTGATGATTGCTCACCTCACAACACCCAAGTCCTTCCACGTCCTCTGGTAACCTCATGGCTGCAAGATCACCATAGGTGCAATCTTTTCTAAATGGTAAAATTGGTGGGACAACAAATTGATGAAAATGGGTTCCACGTGGTGCCCAGTATTGCTCTCTTGGCGTTATCCACTTACCAACGATCCATGTCTGCATTATATATCACAACCAATTAATTAAGCACCATGTAAGTTAATTAATTACCATTTTTACCAACACTTTGAGCTGTGTATATTATAAATAACTAGTACCTTGCAGTTTTGTGCAGCTTGGTATTTTGTCACTTGGACAAGGTAGCTTTGATATTCAGGAGGGGCTTCCTTTTGAATCCTTTGAAATCTATCTGTTGAAAGAGTTAACATCTGCAAAGTAGTTCTCACCCCATTAGTAACGGTGATTAAATAAAACCAAAGAATCATGACACTTCTGCATCATGAGAATTAATCACTATTATCAGAATTAGATCTAACTACGAATCAATTAGTATGTGTATGTAAAAATTTACACTACACTTTATGTCTATATCTCATTAAATTATTAAATTATATGCATTATTCATTAAAAGGGCCCCCCCTGCGTACCCCACCCTGCAATCAAACGTTGAAATGTTCCATTTCACAGCACTGTAATTCAATTCATTTCATCTTATCACATCCGTATATCTAAAATTAGAAGATATGTACCTAGTGGGGAGAAAGGTTACTGCTGACTCTGTTTCTTTTGAACACTTTCTCCAAGCAAATTTTTGGTATTCCTATAGTTTTTATTTTATTTTATCGTTATGTTTCTTTGTTTAGCAATTATTATTTTATTTTAAAGATTAAATTAAGAAAAAATAACTATATGTCAGATGTCTTGCTTTCAAGGGCAGTAGATACGTTAGGAAAAATGAAAAATTTTCCTCCACTATGAACTTATTAACTCACTGTGTTAGTTTTGGTTCACTCTTCAACATTTTTCATATACCCTCTTTGATTTTGTATCCTAGCACCACCGTGACAATGACTACTGACTAATTCAACTCAAGCACCAGAAAGAAAAATTCTCATTTATTAATGTTGATATCAATAGGCATCACAATGATTAAACTTCGCTCTCGAGACCATTTTCCTTTGCAAGTTGCGACTATGTGCACAGTCTGTGACTGTCAGCCATTAATAGTCTAATTTTATTAATTTTGTAAGCCAAGAAGGAAATGTAGGAAAAGAAAGCAAAAGTACAATGCAAGGAAAATGGTAAAAAAAAAAGGGAGTGTGAGAAATTTTTACCAGAACTTTGACTTTCTTTTGGCAAAGGTAGAGAGCAATTGCTCTTCCAAGCTTGGATGTAGCTCCTGTTAGGAACACCTCTTCCACATCTTCAGGGATCTCATTGAGTATGACAGCAGCAGTTAACGTGTTCCCATGAACAACTCGGACCCTAAGGTTAGGGTGCTTGTCCACAAATAGCTTTCCACCCCCATTTAGTGATTCATTCTGCATTCAGTGAGAATTAAGATTGGAATCAATGCAAGCTTAAACCATCCCTAATAATGGAGAGTATAGCACGTATATCTTTACAAGTTAGTTACTAATAATATGTAACAAATTTCTGATAGTTAATACTAGCTGAATGTATGATAATAAAATCCTAAATGGCTGATCATAGAATAGAGTGACTCTAAATATGCTAGTATTTCCATTTCATCTATAGCTACACTAAAAATGGGAGGCCATGTGTAATCTGTTTCAAAAGTTACTGAGTGACCCACCATTCCTATGCAACAATTATGATGTACAACACTACTACGACCTTACAACTTACAAGCCATTCAAACCTTCACCAACTATGCTCAGAGAAGGCCAGGTTCAATAAATAAACCAAGTTAGTTTCACTATGCTTGTCTGATCAATTAGCAATAGAAAAAAGTTCAATGTGTCAGACCTTATTCAATGCAGCAAGGCTGATGACTTTAACCCCAATTTTATCAGCCCTGAGGATTGCTTGCTCAATTTGGTTATTGATTCCCTCAGTGGCAAATGGCAAGAAATACTGTAAAAATGTTGAAAAGGAAGAAAAGTCAAACAATAGTTGTTAATTTCCAAAAAAAAATTCAGCATAAAAAAGAAAACAAAAATGGATACAAAATTGAGTGGTGGACCTACCTGAAAGCCACATCTAGGTACAACCCACGTTTGATGAAGTTTTCCTCTGAGATAGTAGAAACTAACTAAAAAGGTCTTGGACCAAGCCCACATTGCCAGCAAAACTAGAAAAGTAACGGGCAAGCCTGGGAGCAAGAAGAACCTTGTTGTGTATGGCAATGAAGCAAATGATCGAAACACGAATTGAACATGCATACTGGATGACACATCAACTATATGTGCCAGGAAAACAAAATGGGGCACCGTGTCACCGTTTCCTGTAATGACAATTCATCATAAGTAATGGTAAAAACTGCAGCGTTTTTGTGAAATGCAGCTATTCGTGATGTTGAGTTCCCATCATGCATTGAAATCAAAATGAACGATTTTTTTATCAGCTTACTGCATGCTGCTTACCTGAACCTGAACTTAATATTTTGTGTGATTGCCATGATTTTTCGTTGAGGGTATTTCCCAGTGCGTCAAAGAGAGGCATAAAGAGACAGAAATTAGTGTCCTTTTCAGAGTGGTGCAGGTGGTGATATCTGCATCATATCATAGGAAGCAAATGAATGATACATACAATACAACCATCAACTGCAAAGAAATGGACATGAATAAAGAGAAGAAGCTTTGGAATCAATCACATTTGGATATCATAGCTGGACTGGACCACCATATAGAAAAATGCATGTTCACTTCTTATGTCACTCTCTTGGCAGTTGCAACAGATATCGAAGAAAGCTAAATACATTATGCGGCAGAATTTAAATAGGCTTCAAGCCAAACATCTTTAGCTGTTTCATCCTCTAAGAATTTAATAACCTCCAACAAGTTGAAGCTCAATTTTTCGTGGACCACATGTTTACTTCAACTTCTCTCTTCACATGAGAGAACCTTAGACCGTTAGCTTTATGCACTTTTTCCCATCCCCCTCTCCAAGTTAGTGGTATGTTTGTATGGAGAGAAATAGAAGCACTTAGAATTATTCTTTAAGTAATCACTGATGATGTTGCTTGCAAGTTTTATAAAAATAGGAAAACTAAGATAGATTATCATGTAATTATCCAAAATCAGAGTTCCTCTAATTTAAAAAACTGTATTTCCCCGACTCAATTTATCTTTACTTGTTTCTTTCTCTACCAACATTCAGGCACGGTTTCATTTGCATCCAGGTCACACAGTAAATTCTTTTCACTTGTTTTCCCAAAAAGACTGACAGAAATCAATGCTATCTTTCTTATGTCTGGTTGTCTGTTGATGATTAAATATGTGATGCCAGTAACTGAGATTTATAGTTGAAAAAACATATGGATGCAGCAAACTCTAAATTAACTTACGTTGGTGTGTATATCACATATCTAAGAAATGGAAGTTTCTCGAACAATTGATGAGGAACAACTTCAACATTGCAGTGGCCCAAGCATCTCAGGAAATCAAAAATCAAAACATAACCATATATCAAGCTTGCTGATCCATATCCCATCACAGCAGCCCCGAGGATAGGGATTCCAACAATTACCGTCATAATAAGATGTTCCAAAAGTGTTGCATTTCCAGCTGTAGGAAAATAAGTCTTATTTCAATCACCAACACAAGATTAAAGTAGTACTTATAAGATAATAATAAAGATATTATGAAGTTTGAACAGATTAATTATGTACTAGTCTTCCTTTTGAACAATCAGGTAGATCCAAAATCAGAATCTACGAGAGGAAGCTTAAGATGATTCTCACCAGTAAAAGACTCTGGTACTGGAGATGAATGATGAAGTGAATGATAGTGAGTGAAAAGATAGTCTCCATGGAACTTCCTATGCACCCAATAATAAAGTGGCTCTGAGACTCCCACATGGAGAATCAAACCAACAATAAGACCTTTAACATTCCAGAGAGGAAGATGCTGAAGAAAGGGAAACATATAGCATGCCATGGCGGCAACTAGTGCTTGAAGAATCAAGAAATTGTCCCTGTACGTCGGAAAAAAAAAAACAAATAAATATATTAGAAAACACAATAATGAGATATGTACATATGAAAATAGTTAAAAAAGAGAGAAAATTGAAATCCATAGGCATAGCAAATAGTTTACCAGTCCCATTCTTTGTCAATCTGCTTGAAATCAACACCCTGTTGAAGAATCTGTCGATTTCTGGTTAGAAAAAGCATGTGGCTATAGGAACCCCAAAGCACGTGAATCAGACCTCGGAGACCACTTAGTACGAGCAAATGAAGGCACCAGCTGAGGTTGTAGTGGGAGTGTTCTTCACCATAGAACCATTCATAGAGGGCTTTCCCCACAAACGGCCCATATAATATATACTATCCATTGAAAAAACAAATTAAGATCAGACACCTAACATAAGCCATGTCAGTAGCATAAGAAAGAAATAATGAAGTCACAAACAACATATCTGTACCTTGTATATTCCAAAGTTCTCCCAAGGCCATGCTGATAAAGGAGCCCCCATATTTTCCAACTGCACTACTGTATTGTAATTAAGATTCTTCAAAAACTTCTATATTGCTAAGCTTTGCAACTTTTCCCTTGTCAAACGTAATTGCTCCACTCCACACTATATTGCCTTTCTTCTAGCTATCTAGGCACCTAATATATACTATTTTTTTTTTCTGTATTTATTAAAACACAGTAGATTCCAAAAAAATGTTGCAACAGGTAGCAAAGAGCAGCAACCAATACCAAAAAAGAATATCAGAAAAGGAGGAACAAGGAATGGGCGAAGCGATCCGTTAATGTAACCAAGGTGTTCCTTCCTTTATCCTTTTCTTAATTGCTAACTCTGTGTGTGTGAGTTTGAGCCACAACTTGGAAGTTTATTCTTTCGTCGCATCACGTATTTATAAGGGATGCATTCAGGCCTACAAAGTAAGATAGTCTCCCACCTGTCTTCTGCTAACTGGGATATTAAATTTTCAATTATTATATTATATTCTAGAAATAAATAATATAGAATTATTTTATTCATTCCTGTATCTCACATTCCCATTAGGTTGAAATAAACTAAATAATGTTAAGAAAAATAAATACTAATATAAACAACATTAAAGAAAAAATCCAGCGTAGACGTGAATCTTATTACGGTTTTATTAAATCATTGTCTCCAAGAAAGAATAAAAAAGTAAAAACTATTAAAAATATACAGTATTCAATATTATCAATGCATTTTATAGTAGTTATCTTTATCTATTTAATTTGTTAAATGTAATAATTAATAAAAAAAAAGATTATGTTATTTTAATCACTGTTGCATTCAAGAGTTTAGTTAATTTATATTTATATACCTATTAGTTTTAGACAGATATTTAATAAGATTTGACCATTTTATTATAGTACATCTTAATCGTTAATACTATAATATAAGGATAGTGTAATTTCTATTAAACGATTATAAAAAAAAACATTTTAAACCAACTGACTACTAACGAAATTCTATAGTTGTTATTCTGGTAATAACATCATGTTATTTCATTCACGAGTTCTTCTCCTCTTATAGAAGGACAAATCAATCAGGGAACGGTATTTACGGGAATAATAATAATTTATTATTATTATTATATTGATAGAAACATGGTATTATTTGATAGACATTAGCAGATTTTAAAAAAGAAAAAGAAAAAACAGATACGTTTCTTCTTTGGATGATTATAGTTTATAGTAGTATTAATTAGTTAGGAAATAAAAATGTACGTAAATGAAATGATAGGACAGGACACAGTGCTGCTAGTGGTGTAAGCAGTATGAGTATTGAGTAGTAAATGCATGGCTGGTATGTATGGTTGGCAGGTGAAACAGGTAGGTTTGGAGTTCCCTCTAATTGCGGTTTTCATTATGAGACCAACATTATAAACTACTGCTTAATTTAACAAACACTCTAGTACTATTCTTTTATTTATTTTGAAATATCATCTATACTCTTACAAGAAACAAAAAGTTAAAGTCGTTCATCTTTCAAATACTACTATTTATTTATTTACTTAAAAAAAATATCAAAAGTTCCTTATTATGTTGTCTAAATGTAATAAAAAAAAATGCTTAATGTAATAGTCTTCATTATGTTATCTTAATTTAATAGTCTTTGACTTTTTGTATTTATTTACTTACTTAAAAACAATTTTCATTGACTTCATGTAATAAAAAAAACTACGTCATCATTTACTTTTAAGAAATAGATTCATATAAAAAGGTAATTTGACTAATCCAAACATATAATATAAGTTTGAATATTTGTATAGGTTAATTCATCTTTATATGTATTTTCCTAGTTGCATAGTTACTTTTTATCATTTCATAACACATGTTTTATATTATATCAAATATTTCTAGTAATAATATGTGATCGTGTCTCATAATTTAACATTCCTGTTGTCAAACAATGTTTATATGGAGAGAAAGGAAATAAAAAGGTATAAAAATAAAATATTAAAACATTTTCTTATTTTATTAAAGAAAAATATTTGTAGAAACAAAAGAAATATAAATTTTATTCCTTTTTTCGCTTTTCTCTCATTCAATTAATAATAATTAATATCTATTCATTTTATGAAGACATTTATTAATAAAAGATATTGAATGGAGATATATTTATTCAAATGAATACAAAAATGTAGGTTGCTTTTATGTCACTGTATGGTTAGTGTCCGCTTTTCTTGGAGTATAATTGGTTAGTGGCCTATAGACCTCCACCTCCCCCTATAATGATGACTAGTTATTTATGAAGTACTTTACCAATAAAGGATATCGAGTTTTTGAAAATCCAATTTGTATCTAACGAGCATTAACGGAAATTCAATGGGTTAAATACCGACGAAATAACAAAAAATTATTCATGAATTTTTAAAATTTAAGGGTGCAAGTGTATCTTTGACCGCTATTTAAGGATAAAGATTTAAATCCCGTTGCACATGTACTAAGTGTATGTGTATGCATATATAATGAATATTTTTTAAAACGATACACACATAAACTAGGAATATTCAGTTAATAGAAAAAAAAAAAAAACTAGGGATACTCAAACTTTTCTCATTTCACCAATTTGACTCAATCTATAGTTAATTTTTGTTATTCTCAATGAATACACGGAAATAAGTTTAGGTTACATTTTAGATGGTTTCAGCCTAATTTTTTTTTTTCATATTATTTAAAATTTTTTAACTAATATACTCTGTTTGTTTGTTTTATAATTTTATTTTAAAAAATAAAAGCAAAACGAGATTTATTAAAACATACGAGCATTGGATGAACCACGAGGTGTAGTCTCGTCAAGCCTAAAAACAGTTTATTAATAAGCCTTAATGATCCAACTAATAACATAATTTCAAATTTATAGTGACATATTGTTTTGAATATGTACTATAAAAAAATATCTTAATTTTACTAGGTTTTGGTGCAGATGTTAAATGTCCAATCTCCAAAATAAGATTTTAAGTTTGAATCTTATATACAATTTTTTTTATAAAGAGACCAAATTGATTATTATTATAAAATAATGATACTATAAAAAAGAAAAGTAAAATTAACATTTTTTTATATCTCTGTTATAGTACAACAGTTGTTAAGATATTTATATTATGTGGAGACAAATTATCTTAATCTTATTCAAATAATTCAAGTAGAGTTTAAATGTAATGCAATGTTAATTAGTTAGTGTAATATAGTAATTTTATATAGTTAGACAATCTTAACCTTAAATATTTATTTTTAAATAATTTTATAAAAATTAATCGATTAACTATAAATGAAAAATTATCACGGTGGTTATAATATTAAGTGAAGTATAAAGTTATACAAATTTGGACAATCCTTACCATGACAGTTTTTTAGGGAACTCCATCTTTAGTTGTAAACGCTGTTATGGCAGATGCTGTTTCCACCACTTTCCCGCGTGGTTTTTAGTCTGGTCCTGTGAGGGTTTCCACCTTTTATTTAAAAAAAAAAAAGTAGTACAAATTTGTTGTAGTATCTATCATTATCAGCAGTTCAGCACCTTCAATACAAATTTGTACGTTGTAATTTTATTTTTTTTGGATTAATGTAATTGCGGGGACATTAATATGTTAGTTAATTTAGTACCCACCATTTTTAGGGTAAAAAATGGTTGTTTAATCTTATTACTATCTCTAAATAACTAGTAGTATAAGAAAAGTTTCTTAAAATATAGTAATTTTCTAATTAAATAAACTCAATCAAACAATAATCATTAATGTTAATTTAACAAGACGTATTTGATGGATGATTTGGGAACATTCGGGGTGCATTTGTCGGTGGAAGATATTAATTATGTGGGTGATGGATGGGATTATACATTGATGACCAAAGAAATTAAGCAAGTTGTTTTTGTGTGTGTGCGTGAGAATGGAGAACCAACCATGGCCCCTTTTGCTAATGGGTTTTATTTTGATTCTCTTGCTTTCTGTTTTCTCACCCAACCAAATCAATTAGACAATATCACAATACATTTGTAGAAACTTTGGTGCCGTCTATTAATGAAGTTGGAGGGGAGTTATAGGTCATGTCTCTCATCGAACATGGACGTGGGTTGTTGTTCTGTCCAACTTTAACTGCTGCGTGCCTCAACAGAAACGTGGTGGGTCACTGTGTACGTCTTTTATATCCTCTCAATTAACTAATTAATGTTCTTCTTTAAATATAAATAAAAAACTATAGTAGTAGTATTTAATGTTTTACAAATTAAAAAATGAATTACATATTGAAAACTTAACAAACTGATTAGGACTACTTTTAAAAGAATACTATATCCTCCAGCTGCATAACTAACTAAAGACATTAATACTGTGAGAGTGACTTGTTACTAGATTTTTAAATAAGATTTTGCTTGGTACACATTACAAACATTAAATAGTATTTAATATTTAATATTTTCAATTTTAAATATATATTTTTCATTTCAAAATTATTATTACATATGGTACTTAGAATAATAATAATATTTTGCTTGGGAAATTCACGTTTTTGCTTTCTTACATCATACCCATAACAGTATTAAAGAAGAAAGATTGAAGGGCTCGCAATGGCAATAAGTGATGCTCATAACTTTTTTGAACAAAAGGACTGTAGTCATTTGCTTGAGAGGCCTCAAAATGAAACGTGATGTCCTTTCTGCTGATCTGATCATTATTCTCAAACTAGTAAGTGCTTTGTAAGGGGCTTTTGGGATCGTTGAGTTGAGGCTGATATATTTCATGCCCAAATTTCTGAATCAATACACCATTAGATGCGGGTCGTAATAAGTGGTTAAGGTCTTCAAGGATTCAGAGGATGTTTGTTTGAGACTATAATATAAAGCATTTTCGAGAATCAATTTTCTAATAATATATTATGTCCATAAATGTTATTTTCACCAACATATTTAATTAAAAAATTGAAGAAGAAATAAGTGAAAAAAAAGTGTAATAATAAAAGTTTTTTTTATTTTATTTCATAGAAATATAAGATACTCAAGTTTCACCATAAATATCAGAATTATGATAAATATGAAAATTTTATATTTTTGAAAGTCAACAATTTTTGTAACTATTTTTCTAAAACTTGCACAGAAAAACACATGTCTCTTCTTTCGTTGTGCATAAGGATGAAAATCCACACTATTTATTTGCTTAATGTGGTTTAGACTCTTATTTCATTCATGATCTCAAATTTGTTTAACGAATAACATGATCCACAATATTCTTGTCTCTATATAGTCCTCTTTTCACATGACTGATGACTCCCATTAATTTGTCTCATACTCTCACTCAGAATAATGACCTCAGTCTGAGACTCCTCTTGACTGATTCTTTATTATATAAATCTGTATAAGCTTTAAAAAAAAAAGATTGTTATTAAAATTACACAAGGTCCAAATGGCACGTACACGTACTTTTACAATTCTTATATGACAAATGAACAATGTCTAAACTACACATAAGTTCGTTGTTGTTCGGTCACTTCGGTTAAACTTCTCATTTGAGGTTAATAGAGAAAGCTTCTATGGTTCATCCATGGTTAGATATCTTACTTTTGGTCTGTTTTCATCCAGATAGATGTTGATTTAGTTTACAAATAAAAAATATAAGTTATACATATTTTTCTTAACTTTCTAACAGCAAAGAACACCCTAATCGAATAAGTATAATACAATATACAATTTTGTCTTTTCATTCTACCCAATATAAAAACAAACTTAAGTACAACTCTAACCCGTGTTGTTAAATCCGTGACTTAGGGGATTTGATATCAATTTTTAAAAATTATAAAATTAAAATTTGTTTGGTTAATCAATTTTTAAAAATTATTATTTTTTATTTCAGTTTTTAAAACTAAAAAATCAAAACATTTTTAAAATTAAAAAATCAAAACAGATTTGTTATGTTTTATTTTTCTCTTTTCTCTTTTCATAAAATCCCACGTTTTTTATATTTTCTTTTTCATAAAATTTCACATCTTTGTTAATAATTTTACACATAAATTTGACATCTTTTATTTTATTTTTCTCACATAACTCTCATCTTTCTTACATATAAGTTTGATATCTTCTAAAAAAAAATTTTATAGTAATTTTTAAATATGAATTTTTTCTTTTTAAAAACAAAAATTGAAAAGCCTTTCAAACATGTTTTCCTTGTTTCAAAATAAAGACATATATATAATCTTTCTAGGTTAAAAAATATGTAATCTTGATCCAATTCTAAGTTTTGTCTATAAATTATTTTTTCTTACATTTTAATTAATTAAATATTTTTTTATGACATCTTAAAGAAATCAAACATGGGCAAAATTGAGGATTGGATCAAAAAGATTTTTCCATCAAAACCTTCCATTCCAAAACGAATTAAAAGAGATACATTAATATTCAAAGGAAAATTGGATAGTATTTATTTAAAAATCAAAAGGAAGTTAATGCAATTTACCCCTAAAGATACACCCACCAAATTTCTTTTGTGTTTAATAAACGAGAGATGAATGTGGTTGTGCTGCATTAATTATATACTATAACAGAGGGAATAAAAAAGTGTTATGCTGGACTCGAATACACACAAAAACATCCAAATCTAGCATTAGTAAATAGTAATGAAGGTACTTAGCATAGTTGAAGTTCTTATTACTCTTCTATGGTATTTGATCCATCGGAACAATAGTATGTGAGTTTAATGATTGGGAGTAATGGATGCAAGGTTCATAACCAATGTATGCTAGCTGCTGTTTTTTATGCTTTGATCAGCGAAAAAGAAAAGGGAAAAGTTTGCATTGAATTGGAGGCCATTTTGTGTGGGTGCTGAGTTTAAAACTAATGCATTTCTATTTTAAACATAACATCTTGTTTTGAATTCTGCATTGAAAAACAAAAGGGAAAATTCTACAACTACTTTCCTTACTTTATATTATTTTTCATTTACTAACTAGAAACTAAGATGGCATTATACTAACTTAAAAAAAAATTTAAAAAAAAACACCAACATGTGTTATTAAATATGTTGCTGACTTATATCAGTCTCATTATATGGTTTGAGAGCTGATAATATAAAAAATTGACTTAAGTTTGGTGTTTACGATAATTTATCTTCTTTAGAATTTGAATTTTAGCTAATTTGGCAATGGTAATGATGAAGAGTGCATTCACGTGTAGTGTTTGGTTAGGAAGTTTGATAGCAATACGTCGATGGAGGTTGGCGATTGTGTTTATTGGTGGCTCTGCGAGCAAGTGGGTTTGACGGAGAAAACAAGGGTCTCGTGTTGTGTACTGTGTAGGATCAAATGATTATAGTGAGAGAATAGAACCTATATTATCAGAAAGTGATTTGAGAAATGAACAAGAAATGGAGAGAACAATGTGTGGTCGCTTTAATTTTTATATATATTTTAGGAATCCAATCAATGTTAACTGTTTTCTCACTAACCAAACTGATATTGAAGTATTGAACATTCAACTTTGACTTTAACTCTTTTATTCCTATGGGTGAATTTATTTGTTAAAAAATGTGTGTTTTTTTAAATAAAGTAAACAGTTTTATAATTTTTGATGTGTTATTGTTTCAACTGCATTTACTTAAAATAATATTTTATTTTTTTAAGAATGAAATTCTATTTGTTATGAAAAAATATATTTTCATAATTTAATATATATATATATATATATATATATTAATTTAAACAAACTCATCCTATATATCTTATTTTCGCATTTTTTGTTTATTATTTTTAAAATAAAAAATAAATAGAAATGGAATTAAAAGTAAAGCGTGGGGTATAGCCGCATGTATAAGTTCTCGGTCCAATCCTTAAAAACAAAGATTCTCAGCCCAAAGCAATATAACACAGTCACACACACAACTATATTTTTACAAATACTTTGAAGGAGAATAATAGTATCAAGATAAGTATTATAAGTTTTTTTTTTTTACCACACGTGTATTATTTAAAAAAATATTTTTTATCTTATTATTTTAAAAAAACAAACAAACATGGAGATATAAGACGTTACATTATTATAATAATTACAATCCTTATACTAAAATATTATGTAATTATTTTTCAGTATCAAGATTCAATAATTAATAGAATTTAGTTAGAGGAAATACTTACATTAAATCAAATTAAATAATTTTTATTGAATATCTAATCAGTACTGAATAATGAGAAATGTTAACAATAAATTTTTTTTAACACGCTTTTTATTACTGAAAATTTTGAGTCCCACTTCTTATTTATTTGAATGAATCTCACTTACAATTTTATAATTTTCATATGATCAAAATCTAAAATTACCATTTTCAATCCTTAAAGTTAATTTATTTTAAGCTAATAAATAATATTTATTTTAAAAACAGAGGACAGGCTAATCAGTGTGTGTTGGAACGTACACTTGACATTCTACTATTTTAAGTAAGCCTTAACCTTGTTTCCCTTTAGTTCCACACTAGGAAAGAAAGAAAGAAAAAGGTGATAGAGGGTGTTAAAATATATTGGGTTAAATATATTTTTGATTCACATAAAATTAGCAAAGAGTTTTAGGGTACACTAAAAGAAAATTGATTTATAGTGACAGACAAAATTTGTTACTATAAATCAATAATTTGTAGGTAAAAGCATAATAAACATTTACCTACGGATATTTTCTTTGTCAATTTTAAAGGGATGTATTGTGACAGTTATTAATCTGTTAATTTAAGTTTTACCTACAAGCATCCATTTACCTAAGGTTGCATTTTTTTTGTCACTAGTAAAAACACTACAAGAAAAAGAAAAAGTTTTAACGAGGATTAATTTTGGTTTTAACGGGGGGTTTAAATACTTTGTAAATGCATGTCTCACAAAATTTATCCACCTTTTTGAACCCCTAGTAATTTATCAAGGATTTCAAACCTCCATTAATGCCAAAATTATTGCTAATGCTAAAATCCCTTATTGGGGGTTTTAGTAACCCCCATTAATAGCTTCTTCTTCTTTTTAATAGAAATGAACCCCAGTAACAATAGAAAACAGAGATTTAATATCAACAAAACAACAATCTAATAAGTACGTTATACAACAGTAGGGGTTTAGTTCTATAACAAAAAAATATATATTTTTGTAATAAAAACAAAAATCTATACCAATAAAAATTAGAACTTAAAATAGTAGCATAAAACATTAATATCAGCATAATTTTAAAACTTAAAACAGCAGCATAAAACATTCATATAAGTAGAATTCTTAGAACTTAAAATAGCAAAATTGATTAGCATCTATTGTAGTAAGATTTGAACCCAAAACAACCACAAAAAAAATAACATCTATAGGTGTAAAATTTGAACCCAAAACAATAAAGGGAATTGGTTTTTGTAGCAAGAAATGATAACTTAAATAGTAGAGGAAAATGATCTCATATAAGAAAATTATAACTACATAGCAGTAATGTTAATTTTCAGGACAACAAAGTCAAATATGCATAATAGAGAAGTGTAAGTTTAGGGAAAGCAAGGAAAAACAAGCTCTTTAGCAACTAAAATAAGAGTTTCAAGAAAAGAAAATATATATTAATAGACAAAGTAAATTAACAACAATTATGCATTTCCAACATATTAGAATCAATATTTGATTAAATAATTACCACCTTAATATTGTGAGAGTAAGTAATTATGCATACTTCAATGAAAAAATAACCAAAAGGATCATGTTGCCCAGCTTTGTGCATCATTTGGTCCGTCAAGCAAAAGATCTTGTCCCTTACAGCAGTTAAAGTTTGACCTCCAAGAACTAACAACTCTTGGATCTACTCAAAAATAAAAAAAAAACAGAGGTCCTACTTGTTAATCAACTATTTGATGACAATAGTCAGACATGATTCCTTCTATAAATCAATATTGAATTTCATTTTCATTAACACCAACATGGCATTAAATACCTTGGTACCCTTTCGAACACTATGGTAAACCTCCACAGATAGAACAACTTTTGGATACAGCAGAGGTATGTGTTCCTAAAAGCTGGTTGTGTTGACCTGCCAAACATTAATTTTGAATTATGATAGGGAATATAAATATGGAAATATGTGAGGAAATGGGGAAATGCATACAAATTCAATCTTGTTTGAGCATATTTATAATATCAACTTTGCACTTGTAGCCATTCAAAAATGGCAAAACCAACTTGTGTTAGTACTTGGTAATCAATCGTAAGAAAGTTGTTTATGGATATAAAACAAGAAAGAAATTATACCACCCAGAGAAGGAACCATTAAGTAGCTCCTGTTATAATTTCTCATGAATTTTCATGTTTTTAGTTGGTTGTAAACGTCTTTACTTGAATGATAAAATATTTAATCCAACTGACAAAGGAATATAGATTAGACTAAAGCCAAAATCTAAGAAGACATACATATGAGAGGCTATAAGCTTATAACTAATTGCTTTAACTCGTCTAAAAGTTGGATACATCAACAAAGCATTTCAAATTGAACCAAATGATCTCATATGCAACAAATAATAATATAAGAATTTTAGGCAACCTTTTTGGTAGAACTTATAGACCTGAAGGTCTTCATCTTTTATGTTCTAGTTGATTTATGTGCAGTTTCATCGATCTTGCAAACAAGACTAAACAGAGACAAGACACATGAAACCAGATCTTGTATACAAAATGGAACAATCACATAAATAAAAGTAATACCAACTTAAATGAATGAAGTTTGATTGTTGTTTTGTCTTCTTCCTGCTTCTGTTTGATTTTCACCACTTGCTCCACCTTTTCTATACAATCACTCTTAAAATTAATCATACATAAGAGATACATAACCCCCCTCCACCCAAAAAAAAAATTGTTGAGGCTGCATATTAGATTTGACAACACATTTGATGTTAAACATGCTTTAGGATATTTTCAATAGCTAAATGGTCAAAAAAGATTTGGACACAGTCATGTCAAAGTCTTATGTGAAATAGTTTTAAACTATTTACATAGTTTAACTAGCCTATTCTAACAACAAACATAATGAAAATCATGACAACAAATATAGAAATTGGAAATGGTCGTCAGGTATGAATTATTAACACATGTAATATGCATGCTTGTCCTAAACTAGGTTATACCTATCAACTGACATGTAACACCAACTATTGCAACCACACTATAATTAATATTGTCACATGTTTATTGTTAAATGCTTGAACATAGCATATTATATCATTGAAGTTTTCCTAAGGTCCTACCATGAATATATTGTATCTAATAGAATATTCTCCATGCTAGACTTTAGGACAAAATTCCTGTAATCTCTCACACATTTATAAAGAATTGGATATGTTTATTTAATGAGATAAAGGCCAAAGAAGCATATAGTTTTTTCCTAAAACCTTTCTTGAGTTTTATCATTTTGATAGGAGCAAAAGAATAAAAACTGAAACGGGATGATGTAGTTTTCTTCATAGACCAAAATAAATTGTTAAAAACTTAAATTCATAAGTTAGAATGGCCAATTCTCAACTTCTACTACATGTAATAAACCTTTAAATTATTGCAGGCATTAAACTGACGAGGAATATAAGCATCAAATAGTTATAAGGAAACATAAATGTTTTCGGAGAGTTAGAATACTTCAAGAACAAAATTATTTGTTCCCCTTCTCTTTCTACTTGATTTCTTCTTACCACACTTATCCAATAAGAATTTCTTTAATTAGTTTGTTATTTGAAAGAGAAGTTGAGACCGAGACTGAAAATGAATAGGATGCACAAACTTTATCATTATTAGGCTCCCAACATATGCATTGATGAATTTAGGACAAGTATAACACAACTACGTAATTCTCTATCACTTGATAAAAGATCACAAATACATAAAGTTACAACCATATCTTCAAGAACTTTCTAGGGACGGAATAGACTGCTATCAATATTGGATAATAGCACATGGCGGCCAACCCTAAAAATGCTCTAGTAGGATAGAGTGAAGCAAGATGACCACTATTTTAAATTTTGTAACACAAACTAAATAATTTAAAATACACGTATAAATACTAAAAAAATAAAATAAAGAATTCAACAAATAATAAATATGTCAAAGTTTACACACAATCACCATTAATCTAGGAGCAAAAAGAGCATAGTAATGAAGTCATAAAAATGAGAGATGATTATGAAATTAATGAGAATTTTTTTTACAAATTAGATAAAAAAAAATACAAAAATGTGTGCTAGGAAGTTTAAAGAAGAAAGAATAGAACACATAAAAAAAATTCATGTATAATAAAAGGAGTAATATGTTCTCATGTAATACTAAAAATAAGGCACACCTTTCTAGCTAGATCTTGTTTTCTCTAAAAGTTGACAATTTTTAATTTTCAAAGAATTTTTTCTCCTTTCTCTCAGTTTCCCATTTTTGTCTCCCCACTCAATTAAACTTTGCCACCCTTACAAGAACAGCAGTAGCAACAGCAACGATAACAACAATGACAAAAAAGACTGACTGTGCATTGGGTTGGTCCAGAAGCAAAGGATGATTTTTGTTGTTCTCCGAACCTTGTAATATCACCTCCATTATTAAAGTAATAAACCAAAGGAATGAAAACTAAAGAACTACACTGAAAAATAAATAAATCATTAGAGCATATGTATACTTGAAATACTTATTTGAGAGCCATATCCATTAAGTCATCCTCTGTAAATATTTTAAGGTCATCCACCCTACAAAGGCATAATCATCATCAATTAATGGTGACTCAAGAAAGGCAGTAATGGTAGTAAGGAAGAATGCAAACGAGATATCATGGTGAGAAGAATCTTTAGACAATTCAGCCTCGAGATTTTACATGAAAAGGTAGAAATTAGAAAAAGAACAGATGAAAAGAAGGGGAGAGTTTAGAGATAGTGAGCTAACCTAAAGTTCGAAAAGAAGAGAAGTCTGAAA
This sequence comes from Amphicarpaea edgeworthii, assembly GCA_014843725.1. Lineage (NCBI taxonomy): Eukaryota > Viridiplantae > Streptophyta > Magnoliopsida > Fabales > Fabaceae > Amphicarpaea > Amphicarpaea edgeworthii. The sequence goes on along the minus strand of CM026324.1, from coordinate 22,496,505 downwards.
GTAAGGAACCCTAGTGGAGGGGTTGACTATGTTAGGAACGTAAATGGGTCCACCCCTTGGAATTGGAAAAGAGAGATCGCATTCTATTGGAATTGACCATTCCATTCCTCCTCACTGATGCAATCAAGTTTAAGATTAAAGAGAGCAAATTTTGAAATTTAGTAACAGATACATTACAAAGCAGTGTTTGTATAATATGTACACAAACAAGTTGGAAGAGAGTGCAGTGCAAATCACTATTCTCAATATACATAAAAGTATTTTAGTTTGTTCGGTACATTGCATGGGTTAATCTTTACATGTAAATCATAATATAAAAGCATAAACTTGCCTAATAACAGGATCAATAATTTGAGAGGGGAAAAAATAATAATTTTTTTCCATTTCAAATTTTGTGTGTGATGATGAAGTATTAAGCTTATGGCTATACCAATTAAAATATAAGAAAACTAGTGTAACACTTATTATTGGTTTTGCCTTTAACGTTATTGTATTATCATATACCTCTTATTATAAAGTTCAATACTTCACCATCACACACAAAAGTGTAACATGAAGATAAAAAATGTCCAGTGCATTAGTTAGGCTGAGGTTGAAAGACTTGAAATACATAAACCCAACTATAATAAGCAAATTAGACTTACCATGGCAATGCCGGGTAATACCATAAGAATTGATACATTTAGTTACTTTAGTGAACAATAAATTTTCTTTGATACTATGCCCTGCAATACGAATCAAGTAATAGAAGTACATGGAAATGAGAAGCTTGGGCTGAGAATGCTTTAGGGAATATTTTTACTAAATACAAAAGAGGTGTATCAAAATTCTATCCTGCTCTACTCACAAGTCACATTAAATTTAGCATCAATGATAATATTTTTAATCTCCCTGCAAAACAAAGAAAACTCATAAAGAAGAAACTTAAAATGAAACACTTCAAGTATCATAAAATCAATAAATGCAGAAAAACCATTTTTTTAAAATAGGAAGCATAAAGCTAAGCCTAAGTCCTTGGACAATGCTTTCATAGCTAAAAACAACTCTTGAATTGGCATCTTGAGTGCTTTAGTCAAGTCTGATATTGTTTTTGAATCACAGGAAGTATAATCGTTGCATGCACACACACAACACAAAAAACAAACACAAAATCTTATATACAAATCCATAATTAACAAAGTAAAGCATGTTCACAAATGCGAATTCAAAATTTCGTAATCCGATAAGATTATACTTAAATTCGATTGTTGAAAAACAGAGAAACGGAATCGAAGACGAAGATAGAAAAGGGGAAAACCTGCTTGTTTCTTCTCGAAGGGAGAACCACTGCGTTAAAGAATCTCAAGGTCAATCAAGGCGAGAGACATGAGACCTAGGATTAGACCTAACATGATTTCGACGAAGATGACGAGGAAACTGGATATCTCGACATAGATGAACCACCATACCGATCCGAAGGGTATGCCTTCAGGTGCTTCGAGTTGGTTCCGAGTTAATAATTGAGTCATTATTAATGCAAGGTGGAAGGCTTGGAAGGAACGCTAGACGTGAGAACCAAAGGAGTAATGGTGACAGCGACGTGCGAGGTTGGGACGATGACGTACGACGGTAAGGTTGGAAATGATGACATGCGGCGGCGAGGTTGAAAACGATAGTAGCGATAGTGGAGGCTTCGTGAGTGGTGTTCTGCTGCAACGAGATTCCAAGAAGTTGCGTTGGTGTTCGGTGGCGGTTGAGAGTCAATGTTATGAAGAGTGAAAGATTTAGGTTCTGAATAGTAGAGATTTTAGGTTTCTATTGCAAAAAATATTATTAATTAAAAGCAAAAATAAACTTTAGCAGAGAATATTATAAACTATCCTAAATTACTCATGGTTTTAAAAATAACCTCCGCTAACTAACTAGGGTTATACAAACCCTCGCCAAAATATCTTGTTAAATACTTTTTTTCTTTTAGTGTTTTACTCAAATAAATAGTAGCCATAAGTTTTGAAATTTACCTACACCAAGCATTTGTAGGTATAAGGTCTTTTTAATTTTTAACTACACTAAATTATATCCATAGGTATAAAACCTTTAAGGTTTTACCTATACTCACTCTTTGTAGGTAGAAATTTTTTTAAAATTTTACCAAGTTTTTCCTACACCAAACAATAATAGGTAGAAGTTTTTGGGTTTTATTTACATTAAATATTTGTAGGTAAAATTTTTTTTATAGGTTTTATTTACACTAAATTAAGTCCTTAGGTAAAAGTGTTGGTAGTTACATATTATTTTTCTTGTAGTGGTAATATATATGTATATGAGTATATCCCTTAAAAGCTTGAAATAGTTTTGTGTATTAAATCCAGATCCATAATATATATACATATCGTGGAAATAAAGATGTGAAGGAATTGGTTGGAATGAATTACCTGCATGCAGCATGCATGGCTAGAGGTTTATATATGTACGTATGAATTAAATGGTTGTGATCGATGCTCCTTGCCTTGTTAGTCTCTGTCTCTGACATATGCAGCATGCATGGTAGCTAGCTAGCTTCACTACTCTTCAATTCGCATACATATAAACTTAATCGATCGGTTTTTAATTTCCAAAAAAAATAAAAAAGAGGAAGTGGAGCGCTTGTCTTACATTATGGTTTGCTGAACTGAACAGGACCTCTACCTAACTCTTTTTTTTTTTTTATCAGAAAAAGAATTTGTATTAAGAAGTATAGGCACAAGTAATACCTATAAATCATATACAAGTGAGTAACAGAGTAGTGGTTACACTGTATTTGCATTTGCAGCAAATACTACCTAACTCTTTTAATTAAGCTCCACATCGATGTTTATTGTATTCACGTCTCCAGATCTTCCTATAGCTTTTCTTTTCTTTCTTTTAATGGCCCAATCAATATCACATTGGGCCAAAACTTATTGGAATCAAATAAGCTTTATTAAAATTCTTTTTAGACCTAGTTGAATAGATCAAAAGTACGCTAAAAAACTTATTTGATAAATAAATAAAAAGAATTTTTATTTTTCTTTAATTAAAATTATACCCCCCTTACTTTGTTTCGTTTCCTATCAAATAAAAGAAGCCTAAACTGACACGTAACATTTCGTTGGGGATTATTATTGGGTTTCCACTTTCCAATTCTCCTGGTCTGGCACACAACACAACTAGACAGAAGAGATTACGTTGCGTGGCGTGGCGTGATAAGAATGGTTGTATGGATCACACGGTTAACAACTTTTCGACTGTTCACTAATTGCATTTCATTTAGGAAAAGTTTGCTGCATAGGAAATTCCAATGAAAAAGATATATATGTCGACATTCCAGAGATTATTAATTAGACCACTAGACTAGGGATTTCTTTTTGTAATTCATTTCTTTAGATGTCCAAAAATCACCACTCAAATTCTAATCAACAATTAAAAAGGAAATAAGTGATACTGCTATGATATAATAGAAAAATAAAAATAAAAATAAAAATGATAAGAGTTTGTGTTTGACAATTAAAAGCAGCAAAAAATCGGTCTTTCTCATGGGGTTGTGAACGACTTGAAATGGTGGCCTGTGGTTACGCAGTTCTGCATGTGGAAGGCTTATTGTAATTTGCCGGTTGCTTGCAGAGAAGGTAGAGGGGAAATGGAGTTCTATTTTAATGTTGTTGGTTGTGCATCATTGAGTAGGATGACGAATCTTACAGAAATAGGGAGAAAAAGATAAGAACAACTTGTGGCAATTTTTTAAATAGGTAGAACTTTACAGTATTTAGTATTTTTAGTTGAAAATATGATTTCATTTTATGTTATTTGGGTTGAATTTTGTTCTCTACTTCTATCATATTTTCTGTTTCTTTTATCCACTAATAATGGGGTCAATGGTAATTATATATGTACTTTTTTTGTTTAATATCTTTTGGACTCTATGATTATAATAACTTTAGTTTAACGAAAAAATATTTGAAACTTCTTATTTTGATACTCAACTAATCTCTATTGTATCAGTTCAGACTATTTTGAAGTAAAGTGATACTTTTAATTGCAATTCCATGTCCAAACTAATGTTTGGATATTAGTTGCATAACTCAATTGCACTTTTACTTTGAAAATAATAACATTTTTTTTTCAATTTATGTCCTGCAATTCAAAAATGTGTTGGAATTCTAAACAAACATTCTCATATTTTATTGAGAGACAACCCAATTTGACAGGCATAGGAGGTTTGTCAAGCAAGCGTCAGTTTGAAGACGACAGGACGAAGCAACGGTGGATTGGTGGTGATGGTTGTTAAGGATGCCATCGATAGTGGATTCCAATTAGATCGACAAATTCATTAAGATGCCAATAATGTCGAGAATAATCCACGGGTTTGGTTTTAGTCGAAAAGATTAGTTATCCACAATGTCATAAATTAAAATAAAAATTGAATTTCTTTAGCTAAAACTAAAAGTGTCGACATTTAATTTCGTACGTATCTTAAAAAAGAATACATGTGGCAAAAAATGCGGAGAACAGTTTTTAATTATTTCCACGGTGGAAAGATTGATTGATGGCAACTAAATTCAATCATTCATCACAATAATGCTGGCGTTGACGTCAGGGTCAATTTGGTTGTGCTCGTATAAAACTGCTGCAATAATGCATTTATTTCCTTTATTTAATGCAGCTGACTAGACCAGTAGAAACTAGAAACTACTCTGGAGTCTGGAGTATATATATAAGCATCAAAATAAAGTTCTGGTATATACTCTACAGAACAATAACGCTCTTGGCATGTGCACTTTTTAGGTGCAGGTTGCCGAGAGTTACCCGTGAACAACTAAGCATTCAACAACTGGTCTCTCTGACATTTCATGTGTGATGAACGTGTAACATCTAGCAGTGCCAATTCGACTCTGTCATTATCTATATACTGTAATATTTTTTATAATATATTTTTTCTTTATTTACATCATTTGTTGTTTTCTCTTTTTTCTTTTTTTATTATATAATATGGGTGTCTTTATACAAAAATAATATAAATTAGAGGGAGAACTAAATATTGATGATTACCCAAGTGACTGGAATCTTCAAAGTAGATTCCTTTAATTTATCTCTAACAGTCGGGTTTTGTTCCTATACAAATAGTTGCATTTCTTTATTATTACCATCAAAACCAATCTGAATCTGATTCTGATCTGAGTATATCCCTTTATTTTTTTAAATAGCATTTTTCTTTCTTTTCGGCTGCATTTGATGGAGTCGTACGCTAAAAACTGCCACCGCTTAAGGAAAAGACAAAGATCGAAAACGAAATATATATAATTGAAAAACAAATTAATTATTAAAAATTAGACACTATGTAGCACGAATTAAAGATTAAGATGAACTCTCGAGATGTTGTCCGTCCAATAATTTTTGACTTTGCCAGCACTGTCGTGGACATCCTATCTTCCCAGTGAAACTGATTGGACTTTGTCCCTTGCGCCACATGGCAATTATTGGCATTATTCACCTAACCTTTATGTAAGAAATGCATTCTAATTTCTAAGGCTGCCATAACATAAATGATTCAGCATCATACATTTGATCGATCGAGATCGAGTTATTGCTTTCTCACTAGAAGTTTCGCTTCTTCATTTTTCTTTATTTATAACGTGTATATATATGTATTTCTCTAATCTCCGCGTATCCTTCAAATCATAGCTAGCCTTATCTTTGGCACCTATTCACCAACGTGGATGTGTCCCTCTTCATTAATTTGTCTATTTTGTCTACTCTGTATTCTTTTTTTTTTTTTTTTTTGGAGGGAGGCTGCAAGTTGTTCCATTCTTTGAGTGTTTAACAGTAGTAATTGAGGCATACCAATCTCTCACATTTGTCTTTATTATATATGATATGTATGGTAGAAATTAACTTTCAAATTATCAATAAGTTTGATTTTGACCATCGTTAATGTAAAAATTAATATTATTCTTAAAATATATTTTGAACTATACAAATTTAATTTAATTCATTTTTTATATCTTATTACATACAAAAGGTTTATTAGAGGAATGATTCAAAATATTCAAATCCAATAATTAATATAACAATATAATCTGACTCCAAGCTGTCTCCACAAAAAAAAAAAAAAAAAGATATTTATGAAATAGTGTCAGAAAAAAATGTTATTAGCATTTCTGTCATAAAGAGAGAAAAAAAAAACGTACTACCATACTCATCTCTTTTTTACACTTATATTTTATTTCTATCTTAATAATGATAAAATAAAAGAAAAGTGGTACACAAATTGAATTTGTATTGATATAAATAGATCCACCCCCCCTTCTCTTTCTCTTCATATATGTAACAGAAGGTGTGAAAAGATTTCACCTTTAGACTCCTTCCATCAGAAAAAAAAAATGGATGGTTTAGCTAGCAATCTTCCTCTAATTGTTATGGTAGGTCTGCAAATTCATTATGCAGCACTTGCCATATTCACAAGAGCCGCTCTGTTAGATGGATTGAGTACAACGGTCTTTGTTGTGTATAGGCAAGGCATAGCCACTTTGGCTTTGGCACCTATGTTTTTCTCTTCCAAGAGGTTATTATAATTAAATTAAACCACTTTTTTTTTTCTTTTTTTTAGATTCTCTTTCACTAACTCACTTACATACCTGCTTAATTTCTGATATCAGGAGACAATCAGTAAGAGATTCTTTGGGATTCAGGAGCTTCTTTTTGATGTTTGTGACGGCTCTTGTTGGGTATAGTTTGCCAAAACCACTTGTAACACGCTGTTTGATTTTATACAAAAGAAAATTTTTAAAGCTTACTCTCAATTTATTTTTCTGCAGAGTCACAGCAAATCAGAATGCATACTTTAAAGGTTTATTTTATGCATCTTCTACCGCAGCTACCGCTATGAGTAATCTGATACCAGCATTAACGTTTGTAATTGCAGCAATTGCGGGGTAATGATATGACTCTAAGTACATATATGATATATACGTACATGCAGTTTAATGAACAGTGTTATTTTGGTAGCTAGCTATAGCTGATATGGGTATTGTTAAAAATGAATGAGTGTGCAGATTTGAGAAAATAGATATAAGCTTAAGAAGCACGGCGAAGATATTAGGGACTGTATGTTGCGTGACTGGAGCGTTAACCATGGCATTGGTAAAAGGACAGAAGCTGCTACACACGGAGTTCCTTCCTTCTGTGCATCTCACTGGCACTGAAGCTGATGATTGGCTTCTGGGTTGTCTATTGCTTTTAGCAAGCAGTGTTTTTTGGTCTTGTTGGATGATCCTCCAGGTAAATATTAATTAAATAAAATATGATTTATTATCTTATGATCGATGTGGGACTAGTTAATAGTAATTGGGGTACAAGAGATGATGATGACTTTCCGTAAAAAGTAGAATATTCTAGGATGATACCTTTCTCCATCAGTGGATCTGACACACAATTTAAACACAACAGGTACCAATCGCTTCGTGCTGCCCAGACCATTTGTTATCAACATTTTGGATGTGTCTGTTTTCAACAGTACAGGCAGCCCTATTTGCACTGCTCTCTGAGTCAGATCTTCAAGCATGGATTTTGCAATCACCTTTACAGATTTCGTGTTCTTTATATGCAGTAACTCACTCACCTTTTAAAACTTCAATTATTTGTTGGGTAGTAACAATTAATACCGACACTGTATTATTATCATTAATATTATTATTTTATGAAATAGGGAATCGGAATAGCAGTTAGCTTCTTCATTCAATCATGGTGCATCTCAGAAAGAGGTCCTTTGTACTGTGCAATGTTCAACCCTTTGGCAACAGTCATCACTGCTTTGATAAGTGCAGCATTCCTAGCGGAAGAGGTGTACGTTGGAAGGTAATTAATACACTACTTTGCTCGATCATGAAGAAAGAAACTCAAGCACTACTGTTATACATGTATGGCCTGATCATAATTAATTCATTTTCGTGATTTATTTTCAGTTTGATAGGGGCTGTTGGAGTTATTGCTGGTTTATATATTGTGCTATGGGGTAAAGCCAAAGAGTTTGCAGAGTTTAAACCAGAGGCGACACCACAATCATCAAACTTGCAAGATGATGATGATGATATAATAAGTAATGGGATAGATTTGGAACAACCCCTTCTATCAGAGAAATCTGAACATGTAACAGAAGAAGTAGATAGCAAGGTGTAGCCCCAATAGAAGTTTTGGTGAAATTTTGATCATTTCAGAATTGAAGAAACGTGCGGATACAGGAACAAGTACTTGGCTTAATTTCTTTCACCAAAATTTCTAACGAATAGAGTGTGAAAATAAATTCAAGCTCATGGCCTGGAGTATGTAATGGGTAATTATGTAAAAGTGATATCATATATGTCTTGAGAGAAAAACAATAAGAATTAAATTTTGTTTCCTTCCATCTCGTTTTCGTTATTCCGATTTATGCTGGGAAAATAAGGACTTAGGAGTTAGGAGTGCTGCGCTAGTATTATTATTATTAATTATGTTTTTTTGTTTCTTCTGCTTCCACCATATTTGTGTTTTATTTTCATTCTATTGTAAACCTTATTCATTTTGAAAATTTAAATAAATATCTTATGAGTAAAGACAAATGAAATTGTGCAGCCAAAAATTACACAAGCCCGTGTTAAATTTTCTTCAAGTTTCACAAATCCCTTAACGTTTAAAGAAGATTTTTAAAATGAAAAATTATAAAACCAAGTTCAATATATTTGAATATAATAAATAAATTTTAACGGACTCTCTATTATTAATTAAACTTCCTAAAATTACAAAATAGATTATATTCATTGAATAGAAAATGTGCCATGTTCATTAAAAGGAGGAAAAATATTATCCATTGGTATACAGTGTCATTCCTAATTATGAAATTTGAAATGCATACAAATCTTAACAATAGGAATGCATGAAAAAAATAAGCACTGATAGAGGAATAAAAGAATACTTAGAGGACAATTCCCTTAATAATACTTAGTAAGAGAAAGCGAGAAAGAAAAAGGATTGTAAGTAGACTAGTTGATAAATATGATATTAAAAGAAAAAAGAGAAAAATAATTCTTTAATATGCTTATAATAGAAAGATGAGATTAATTCAGAAAAAAAAAATGTTCACCGATACCTATTTCACAAAAATCAAACAAAGTTAACTCAACTATAATAAGATAATGTTTTATTTTAATAAATAATTTAAAATTTAAGTCATATATGCAAGTGCATCAAATATATGAAATAAAAAATGAAATTATAGCGTATAATAATCTTATTTAAGTCGAATAAGATTATCTTTCACTCACAAAGGATACATAGTCTTAGAAATTCAGAAAAAAAATATATTCTTAAAAAGAAACATAAAGCACAAACAACAATCACACTTAAGTTAAGACAAGTTCTATAATACACTAATGTATCTGCCCTCCTTTCAAGGGAAGGTGCATTTCACTTTTATGTGTACGCATGCATTACGATGAGTTGAAAGAAATAAAAATATAAAAAAAGAAAAATTATAAGAAATTTATTGAATAATGATTGATTTAAAGACTGAAATTTTTAGTCATAACATCAATTATTTAAGAGGTAAAAGATTAAAATATAATTAATCACTAAAGTGATTTTTTAAAGTTATTAAATTGGTCACTAGAACTATTTCAAAAAAAAATGTCACTAAATTTTTTTAACGATATCTAAATCGGTCTTACTAATTAACTACTAATATTTAACTATTTATTAGAATAAATTTTAAATTAATTTTTGATCAATTTAAAAACTAATTTAATGAAATTAGAGACAGATAAATTTATCTCTTAAATCATTTTTTCCTTGAATGAAAACTGATAAATATAAGTAATAATTTAATTTTTCTATATTATAACAATAACAAACTGAGACTATTAAAGTTGTGTTTTAATAAAAGTTGCTAACCTATGTTCGCATATTTTGATGGGCTTTCATTTGAAAGTTACTGAGTGTAACTTTAAAAAGAAAGCATGTTCACGTTAAAATCAAAGTGTAAACAAACCTACACTAAATAACCCCACTCTTAGTTAGATAAGAGTTTAGAAAATGAGAATCATCTTCCATTAAAGGAATATTTTTTTACAAGAATAAAAGAAATCCAACTCAGCCATAATTAATGGTTACACTTGTATATTACCAATCACATGAATCAATTGTTACAGTGATGTTTTAGTTTAAGAAATAGTTTCAAGTTGAAATCATATGCAATTGCATCAAATATCAAATACTTAAAAAAAAAAAACTGTATCCTGCATAATAGATACATAATGATCTTATTTGAGACAGGTATGATTATCTCCTCATCGACATATGATACATGTAGTCTTTTAAAAAACAAACTACACACTAACATTCTAACAATAATCAAACTTGAAGTTGAGACAAGTTCTATGGTACAGCATAACACCAATGTATCCACCCCCTTTTAAGGGAGAGTGCATTTCACTTTCTTGTGTATGCATGCATTCTGGGAGCGGAGCGGACCTACGTTGTCCGTTGGGGTGCCATGTCCTGACTTTTTCTATTTTTTTTTTTTTTATCATATACTTTATAGGGATATATTTACTAATTAAAATGGTGTGTTTAACAATTTTGTATTGTATTTAGAATTTTTTTTTTCTACATATAGAATTCTAATATTTTATTAGTATTATATAATTTTTTTAATTATTTATTCTCTAAATTATCAAATCAATATCAATCTTATTTTTTTTAGAAAATCTTATTTAAATATTAAATTTTAATTATTATAGAATTAATTTTGTCTTTAATTTTTTTAAATGATAAAATTAATAGTAATTTTATCTTTTGTTTTTATAGTAATCTTATACGAATATTATATTAATATTTCATTAACTTTAGTTATTATATAATTTTTTGTTCATTAACTTTAGTTATTATATAAATTTTTTTTCTAAATTATAATGTTATTTTTTTTAATGCTATAAAATATCAATTTTAATTATTATAAAATTAATTTTTAACTTATTTTTAAATTATAAAATCAATAGTAATTTTATTTTATTTTGTAAATAAATCTTATCTAAATATTATATTTGATTAATTTTTTATTATATATAATTATTTTTTTCTTGAGTTAAAACTTTAATTATTAAATTTTATTTATCTTTTAATTAAATAAGTTATTTTTGTTTCTTAAATTACATATCGACATAAAATATCATAGAGTTAACATCGTCAACAAAAGGTAAGAGTAAAAAGACATAATTATATAAAACAAAGCATTTCTAAATTTTATATTTTAAATTTGACAATTAGTATATTACACTTTTTTTTAACAATGATATGAGTTCAAATAAGGCAATTAATGTTACATTTTTAACCTAAAACTACAATAGTCAATAGTCATAGATAGAGAGATGTTATGTATTTTGATAGATTATTAATATAATTAAAATTTTAAATTAATTTATAAATATTTTATATACAATTATATTTTTTTTTAAGATAATTTTCTTTTTCATAGTCCTCTAACCTCCAAGTTTGGGTCACCCCTACATGCATTATGATAAGGTGGAAGATTAATGAAAAAAATGGTTAGAGACAAATTCAATTCCCTTGATAATACTTAAAAGGAAAAAAAAAACGTGTTATTAAGATGTTCATGAATAACTAAATATTTTATTTCTCCAAAAAAAACTAAATATTTTATGAGAATAGGGAACCGAGGAAGCCAATTTAACCATAATAGTTAAACTCAACATTAAACACGTGCATCAGTTAACTAATATAAATATTTTAGTTTAATAATAATGTGAAAGTGGTTCATTATTATATTGTATGTCAATGATTTTTATATTCAAATATAAAAATTATCTTGAATAGAAAGATGTTTGTCAATGATTACTGTACAAGATAGAAGAAAGTAATTGAGAACTCAATTACCACAACAATTGTCATATATAATGATCTTACTTTATTGAGTTGATTCGACTAAGATTATCTATCATTCACAAAGGATGCCTATAATTTATAAACAAACAAAAAAAAATGGTACTTGAAATTAAAACAATTCTATGTCACAACAATGTATCTACCTCGTTTCAAGGAAAAGTGCATTTTACTTTTGTGTATGCATGAATTATGATGAAAAGAAAACAATAATATATTGAGAGCTGGTTCATTATTATATTGCAAACAACTTATTCATTTTTAAAATTTAAATAAATCTCTCATGTAAGTAAATAAAAATAAAACTGTGCAGCGACGTACGAGTAGTATTACACAAGCCCGTGTTAAATTTTCTTGAAGTTTCACAAATCCTTTGGCTTACTGCTCAAAGAAGATTTTTAAAATGAAAAACAAAAAACAAACTCAAGGTATTTGAATAAGTAATAGATAATTATTTTTAACAGGCTTTTTATTAATCTACAATTGAATGATAATGTAATTTATTTTACATATATTTAATTATGCAACCCTACAAAATTGGTTTTTCTTTGGAAAACAAATGATTCCATAAAGATCACGTTCAACTAATTCCATGTGACTAAAAAAATGCACATTACTATTAAAACACAGCGTGTCCTACCTAGTGTTGTCTTGCATCACATAGGTACCCCACTGATTTAATAGGAAGAGATAGACAGAGAAAGGGTAAAGATATTGTATAGGTAAGTACATTAATATTATTGTATCTAAACTAAAAGAAGGGAAAGAAACTTCAATAATGTAAATGTTAGTACACATGTATGAATTATGATGTATCCTTCACGTGACGTGACGGGACGAAAATGCTTACTGGACCACGGGAAACTAATACAGTTTCACTCATCACGATGTGGAAATAATCTCTTAAAAAGATTTCTTCCTTATCCAAATTCCAAAAGAGAACCAATGAGCTGAGGCATATGGGTAATTCAACATTGCCATCAAAACTGAGAAAGACAGAGGCTTTCACACCACCAACACACGTTTAATCACGGAACAAAAAGAGAGAGAATGTTCAACACATGTTATGGCCAATAATGCATGCATTTATTTGATTAATGGGATCTAAGGGCAGCCACAACTCATGACATACCCATTACCCAGTCATCGATCCATAATTCGAACGGCTAGCACAAATCTGAAATTCTTTTGGAATAGAAGAAAATGAAATGCAGTGTGTCCAAAATCTGCACTGAGAGAAATAGCTAGTACGAGGTGTGTGTCATGATTTTGTGAGATTTCGTATGATTGAACCATTTTTTTTTTATTGTTTGTAACAACACTTTCCTTTCTTAAAAAGCTAGGGTCCTAATGAAATGTTTGTAATTTTTTTTTTTAAATAATCAAAGGAGTGGTATCAACTGTATAATGTATAAGGCATATAAGTATAATATTTTTCAAATAATTAAGATAGGTAGTGTAGGAGTGAAAAAAAAAAAAGATATTTCTTTCCAAAGAATAAATTAAAAAAGAAAAATAAGAGAATTTTGTACAGACAAAATATTAAGGATCATCTAAGTTTAATGTTCTAATATTAATAATTTAGATGACACAACAGAATAGAATTAATTTATTAACTTGGCGTAGAAGGAGAAATAGAAAGTGCCGAAGAAGAAATAAAAAGAAGAGACCATCCTTCTATAATAAAAAAATATCAATATTAAAAATCAGATTAGGCTACACAGATGTAATTTTCTTTCTTCAAGCCTAGGCTCTGTCTGAAATTTATATTTTATTGTCGTTAACCAGTTATTGCGTTATATTAACTCATTTATTTGATAAAGGTGGATAGATTAATACAATTTTGTTAAGGGATTTTTTCAACATCTCTTTTTTTCTCTCTGCATCCCATAATATTTTTAAAAAAAAATTATATATATATATTATTTTTTTTTCCTCACTATCGTCTGTCCCCTCCTCAATGAAGTCATTAATTCATTTTTGAAAATATCTCCGTTCCCAACTACCCATATTAGATGGGTGCAGGGCAGTGCTGACAGGCCCTCAATTGGCCAACACACTACCACCAATCTTAGGCCCAGACGTAATCACAGGATCCTTTTTATCTCCAAGATTATTATATTTTATTTCAATTTATTGCTTAAGTTTTTGAGCCACCTGTTAAGCCCTTTTAGTAACATTAGTTATACTTATACATGACTCTTGCATGTTTTTTAATAGTCATGAATGATAAATGAAGTGTATTTCCTTCCCTATTAGCCTGTAAAACTAGTTAATGCTCTATCCTCCCGATGTCATTTCTATTCTCCTTTATCCTTCTTCCCTCTATCAAGTGCTCACAAAAAAAAAAAAAAACACATTAGATGGGTATATGTCTTGTCTTGGGTCTGGCTTCTCTCCCGTGAAGATATATATATATATATATATATATATATATATATATATATATATATATTTGAGAACAGAAAGAGTCTTAATTAAGAAAAAAAAATTGAGGTGAATTATATACACCCATTTTAAGCATAAAAAAATACTCCAAAAGCTAATTTATATTTTATCTATATTCCACTAAATTGATCCATTTGATTTTCAAATTTTTTTTAAGTTAATATTTTTCAATTTTTAAAATTAAACGAATTAGTGTGTTTTAGACTCATGTTAGATACAAATTAGTGACAAAATAACATAAAAACAATAAATAATTAATTATCACTCAACGCAAGTCTAGTCTAATAGGCAAATATGAAACTACACTTGCTATTAGTCCTATTGTTAATTTTCTTCTACTTAAAATTCTCAAATGATTAATTTCTATCAAAATATTTTATGATAGAATTGAAAATGTAAAATAATTGTAAAGTTAAAAAAAAAATGAAACTTACTAAATATTAAGAATATCGACGTATATAATATTGATGATACTAGGAAACTGCTATATAAAATTGAGCAATTTACATAACAGACTGTACTAAAAAAATGAAAACAGTATAATCCACAGCATACATGAAGGCCATAAAAAAACACTAAAAAAAATCCAGATGGTCTAGCAAACTCATCTAACACACTAGTAATAGTGAATACTAATAATCTAACGAGAATATCCCTTCCAATTTTCCTTCCTATTGTTCCTGAATGCACAGCAACCTATGGAGTACACAATAATGAGGAAGACAAGGAACACGATGTTAACAACAGCCACCTTCTTCCAATCTGTTTTGAGGTTTTGCAGTAAGCCAGCCTTGCATGATTGGCAATTGAAGCACAGAACATTGGATTCATTATTCCAAGCATCACAGTCAGGGTTGGTGTAAGTAGTAGCACCTGCGGGCTTCGTCCAGTTTGTTGGACTCACATATGTAAAATTGCATACTTCTGCAGGTTTACAGCATCCAGACTGCACAAATGGAATTTCCATAAGGAAATTAAGTCAAGCAGTCACAGTTTTTAGTACTTCTGATTAAACAAATAAACCATCTGCAGTGTATAACAATCAATATCACATAAAAATATCTCATGTAGGAAAAATTTTGTGTCCTTGAGGCTTGAAGGCAGATATTTTCGTTCACCAAGAAAATTTTGAGCATGTGATGTGATGCCACCAACTAGGTGGATCCCACTGTTAGATTAGACCCAAATAAATTCAAGGGTGGATGCTCTTTTGGTGGAAGAATGAACACACATAAATAAAAACCTCACTAGTATTGTGTCATTCACAGTTTCTAAGGAACCAGAGATTATTTATTGCCTTATTGGCAACCTAAACCATGCAGGTTGAAGTCCAATAAAATGTAAAAGGTGAACAACTTTTAGCCCAGCAGGCAGCACCACTAGCATCCACCAGTCCTATTAAAAAATTAATAATACTACAAGAATGCCAAAAAGTCCGACAAAAATTACATTGGGAATAAATAAAGTAAAGGAAGAACATAGCTTTTTTCTGATGGAAGCCAATCCGAGTTAAAAAGACTCCCTTTCAAAAAGACACCAACCATGACTACTCTACTGCAACTACTTGAATTAATAAAATACCAGTATCTCACAAAATTGATCTGACGAAAGTTCACTTTTTACAGAAAACTATTTGAATTTCAAGAAAGTAAGGAGACAAAAAAAAAAGGGCACAGATACCATCATCATAACCGTGATTCAATTTCAAGCATACCCCAAATTCAACCCAATGCTTACGGTCTAATAAATAAAGACAACCAAATTCAAGAAACAAATTCTACATGCAATTCTTTATTTATTTTTAGTACCGTTGTTCAATTAGAATTAGAATTAAAATTTCAAACAAGGGAGGTGAAACTTTAATTTTAATTGAAAAAACACCAAGATACACCTCAACAAGACAACAACCAAAACCAAAAAAAAAATTAATTGAATCATTTATTCGGTTATTGTTTTTTTATGGTAACTATTTAATTAGAATTGAAGTTTTATATGTAACTTATGCTCACTTTTAATGAGGTAGTCAAACACTAAAAGTCCAATTCCCATCCAACAACAATTAATAAATAAATAAAAGCCGAAACAACTATGATTAAGTATTTTTTTCATTGTGAAGCAACTCCACAAGGAAAAAGTAAACAGAACAGATCTTAATGAAAAAAAAGCAGATCCTCGACGAACAAGGCAGAAAAGCAATAAAATACCTGAAGCGCGGAAAGGTTTTCGTTGTAAAAATCATTAACGGTGTCGTTTAGAAACTTGGATTGGAAATCAGTGCAGACTTTCCCAGACTGCAAGCAACTCTTGATCCTGTTCCACGTCTTAACGTTGTTAACCCTCTTCTGAAGCCAATTGGAGTAATCACCAAGCCTATACTCTTTATAGCCTCTGTGAGACACGGCTTCACCAGCGCCCTTGTTTGTGATAACGAAGGCGAAGATGGTGAATGCGAATAGAAGAACGATCAGGATGAACATCACCAGGAGGTACACCCAGAGGAGCCATGACACGCGGCAACACGCGCCGACGAGGCCCGCGAGTGAGACCAGCATCAGAAAGACACCCAGCGCTATCACGGGCTTTTCCAGCCACCGCTCGCACTCGGTGGCGCCTTGCTTGCTCAGCCACACTCCGGCCACCAGGATCGGGATGGAGAGGAGGAAGGTCAGGAAGTTCAGGATTCCGACGACGTTGTTGCTGAAACGAACCATGTTTGTAGAAGAGAAACGAAGAGTGATGAGGTTTTGTTTGTGAGTCAGTGCGTGTATATAAATAAATATATACGTATGCGCGTGGGGTTTGTTGTGAGTTGGTAACTCTTGAAATTTTCTTTATCAAACTAAATAAAAACAATTTAGATATTATTTATTACACGCGCGATTTCGCCGTTGGAGGAAGAAGAAGAGGCGTCCAGGTTATTTTATTTCGTTAAACGCGTTTTTCATAAACTAGGTTGATTTACTGCTATATTAGGCTGAAGTTTATTTCTCATAATTAAGTTTATTTGATTTTTATACTTTTATTTTCTTTAAGTACACGATACGAAATATATATTTGTGCTTATTTATTGGTATTTTTTTAACCATGTTACAAGTGTAAGACGGTAAGGTATTTCTCTAAAAAAAAGTGTAAGGTTAGTTAGGTAGCTACTAACTTTGTCTGTTTGCTATATACATTGTACTAGTTCAGTGGTATTATAAAAGAAATGGAAGCATCTATTCTCGAATAATAGTTTCTGAAAATAAAAACGTGAGAATGAACAGTTTTGTTTTTATAAGTAAATAGATATATTAAAGCCAATGAACACCAGAAATTATCCAAATTGGTGGAAAGTTACAAATTACAAATGATAAGAAACAAATCATATAGCTGCATCGGGTTTTTGAAGCCACACATACGTCATCCCAGATCCCACATCCCAACAACACACATAACACGAATTTTGCTTTTTGCAATTCTAAAAATTACTTTTCAGTAACTCTATTACATTTTGAAAAGTTTCGAAAAGTTTATTCCGATATGTAAATTACATTTTGAAATGAATTTGAAGTACAGTGTAGATGGAAGTAGTTTTTGGAGGTGAAGGAAATTTTAGCCTAACATAATGCACCAGGCCCCCAGCGGAAAGCGCACAAAAACGGAAATACAAAGAGACCCGTTAAAACTAAAATGGCTGGAATGCATGAATCAACTGTAAAAACTAAAATGTATGTATTTTTTACTATAAGCGTAGAAAGTACGTGTTTTTTTTTTACGAGAAAAAATTAAAAGTACGTGTTAAAAAATAGTATTCGATATTTTTATTTAAGATATTATAATTACATGTATGAAAAAATAGTGTAACTTTTTTAGAAGTTGAGAAAGAAAAATTGAAGATGAATAGGTCACCGGTTTCAACTGCCACGTAACATACACGGAAAAATTAATAAAGAAAAATGTCTTTATTACACATTTGGGTTATAGAATGGGTAGTGAAACTAATGCATTAACGTTTGACTATAGAAGTACGAAAGTAATGCAATTTCTCCACAAAAATTACTTCCCTAGAGAATTAATTCGCAAGATATTATATTAATATATCTGTGGTTGTACCAAACACGCATAGCCAAGTCAATTCCTTGTATTTATTGATTTAAATTTAGGCGAAATTTTACTTACCAATTGCCCTCAAGTCATTATCTATGTGTTGACTGTTAGGGTCACCGATTCACCACGACATCTATTCTTCTGCGTAGTACATACTGCATGTTGATAGAAGTAAATAAGACGGAAAATATCAAAATAAGACTATTTATTTATTTGAGTAAAAAATGGGGAAAGAAAAGAGTTTTTTTTTTTTTTATGAGATATACAAACAAAAAACTTCCTCCCTCAAATTAAAGAGAGAAACTGGATCATAAAGATAAAATAAATAATATGAATTACTATAAAGTAAGTGGGAAAGACAGCAATTGACAATTGTGGTGTTGGCAGACAGGTGGCGCTGCCGCCGGCTTTGAAGCCTAATTGGAGGTGTCACTTTGGCTTGGTCTGTGATGAATCGTGACGGCTGAAAACATGTTCATTCTGATGACTGATACATTATAATATCTTCACATTATATGATACCATACATATTTCCTGTGTGATGGAGCTAGATTGCCATTTTCTTTCCAAGACAAAATTAATCTATTTATACTTCATCTAAATACCAATTGCAATTTCTATAAAGTTATATTTGCGTGTTTATACCGCTTTTATTCACATTTATATGAAAGCGTGAGAAATTATTTTCTAACTCTACTAAAAAATATATAAATTAAGCAAAAAATATTTAAAAGTGATTTAATTTATGGTTCTAAAGTATTATAAATAAAATTCTTTAAAATAATCAAAGAGTTAAAAATGTTTTTTTTCATTAAAACGTTGTATAAAATGGAAACCGGTGGAATAGATTTTATCAACTTTAATGCAAAAAAGAGAGGGAGAGGGTACCAAAGTCAACTGATCGATTATTGCATCTATCTACTAAATTATGGGACAAGGTTGAAGGAATCAATCTGTCTATAGTGGGCATTCGCAACACACATTTGATATATCTAAATTTCCACGTTAAATCAAAGAAAGATGCTTAAATTATCGGGAGTAGCTTTACACTCGACACTCGTTAAATATTTTCAAACGTGTAATCAAAATATGCACAGAATTCACCACACTCAACCTCCAAAATAAGTAATTTGACGCACAAATTACTTTGAACCACGCATCACGAATGAGTAAGCAAATACAGTACGCACTTAGTTTATCTAAAACACTGACTCGAGTGTTTAAACGTCTTTACATGTTATACGACGCTGTGCAAAGTCCACATCAAAAATATATTTACAACTCGTTTAAAAAATAATTACGTAATA
The DNA here is from genome assembly GCA_014843725.1 of Amphicarpaea edgeworthii. Lineage (NCBI taxonomy): Eukaryota > Viridiplantae > Streptophyta > Magnoliopsida > Fabales > Fabaceae > Amphicarpaea > Amphicarpaea edgeworthii. The sequence goes on along the minus strand of CM026324.1, from coordinate 22,476,739 downwards.
CTACTACTACTTTCTAAAATCGTCAGACTTTGTTTACTAGATTCAACAAAAATGAAACCCCACGACTCATCAGATGTTTGACCAATTTCAGTCTCAAAAAATGCGGAGTAGTTTTACAAAACTTCCATGCAAGTTCCATTTTCCCCTTCTAAACTTATTGTTTTACAAAATGAAGAAATTGTAAAGTAAAAAGATCAGATCATTCACCCATAGTTTAAACTAAAATACGATAAATGTACTCTTACTTTCACACTATGCGATTTAGCAATTTAGTGGAAGCTAATCCATTGTAGGGTATAGCTTTGTTGTGGGGATAGAGTTTGCTAATTAATATTAAACTCAATGCTGAACAAAGAAAGTACCACAGTCAGAACAATTATATAAAGTTCAAAAGCAAAATGGCTTCAACCATCTGTGAAGTAATGAATATCCACAAACTGCCTTATTCACAATTACTCAACCAAATATAACTGAATAAAATGAGCCAACAGAATGTTCAAGACTTCTTCTCATGCCCTCAGAAGGATATCCAAGCGACACATGATCTCAAAGAGGTCCTGGAAAAGTCCCAGTCTCCCTCTGTTCATTCCACTTATCAACCTGCCACAATTAAGTCCACACAAAATTTAATATACAGAAATGCTAACCCACCCAATGGACACACTGAATCAAAAACATATTTCAATATAATCTGTCGTGGTGGTTTAATACTTTGACTAAGTCATACTGTTGTATTGAAAAGAGGTTGGCATATCCTTGTGTGGTAAGTAACGACCTTCATGTGGTATAACATCAATCTTTCAAATTTTGTGACAAATTAGATATATAATTTGCTTTAGGCACAGGTGGGCAAAATATATTAGCAATTCTACGAAAGTCAAGAGTTTAATTAGAAGGGCAGGATGCCATCTATCAGTATTATTAATTGCTATAAAAAGATGAATAATGAATCTTACCGAGCTTTGATTCAAAGGGCTAACCAATAAAATAAAACAGTAGAAACCAAAACCTATATAATATATCGGCAAAAGATTGCTAGAAAACAACTATTAATGATGTATCACATTAACTTCGGCTATGACATCAAGTTATACATCAAAGTACATATGCATTCAAGTCCAAGTAAATCAATAAGCTAGGGGTTGCTTACCCATTCGCCCGGGCAAAGGGAGCGGTAATATTTAGCAAATTTCTCACATTCACCTGAGTTGTCACCCTTTGCTGCCAAGCACCTGTAATTAAAATCAATATTAAGTAAAAGATTCTAGATAACATTTTTGCAGAGCCAGATAGCCAATGTCAGGAAATCCACCTATGAAACTCTATGTAACGAGTGAAACAATGTCTGGTTTGATTTGTTGTAGGAAAACGAAAATCAGCAGGTGCTGTTTTTAGTTCAATCTAGCAGGAAGAAACAAAATATTAAGTTAGGGGCAAAAAAACACAGATTTACAGAAGATAGGAAGACACCAAACCTGTTGCATCAAAACACAAATTCAAAATAAGAAAATCTATAGTACAGCGGAAAGCTAGAAGGTGATTTTGTATCTGGCCTCTAGTTTCAAGCAATGAAGATAAGCATGCCTTAAATATATTAAGGCAAACACTCCTCAACTCATGAATGATGAATGACTTATACAAATGTCAACAAAGACCAGAATACATCTTGATTCAGAATCTTAAGTAAATTGCATTATAGGGGGATCAATACCATCATTTACAGTGAAACCAACATTAGACAGTTAATTCAAAATGTCAGGATCAGAATCTCAAAAAAAAAAAAAAAAAAACTGCAGTTGAATTGCTGCATGGCATTTGGATGTAATAAATTAGATATAGGCAAAATGTAATCAAGCATAAATAACAAATTAGCATATACAGCAAATATTCTTCTAGGAACCAAAATTCAAAAAAATCTTCATGGAAGCAGACACATACCAATACACTATCAGTGAGTTATGTTCAAATAGGTGTTTGTTGTAAAACTATGACTAATTAAATTTCTAGGTCCTTATATTTTTTGGGATGTTCAAAGAGTTTAAAGGTAGTGAGTGCACCCATAGTATAAGCTAATTTTACACTGTCAGACAATCACAACCCTACATTTATATGACTTTTAAAATAATTATATAAAAATCAACTGACTTATCATAAATGAAGGGTTGTAAAATTAGTTTACATGGTCAATGCACTACCTTTAAACTCATGTTCAAATAGGTGTCTCTATAGTGACTGGGGCCTTATAGTTTCATAATTTTCTAATTGAGTCCCTGTAGTTCTAAATTTTGAGGATGTATAACTGGATTCTGCCCTTGCCCTTAGAGGCTGGGTTCATGAACCCAATTATTTTTTTCTGAAAAAAATCTAGATTTCAAGTTTGCAACTGGACCCTGTAGTTTTAAAATTTGAAGTGATCCCCTTGGTTAAGAACCCAGAAGAATCCTAGTTATCAGTGCTCTAATGCTAAGACCCAAGTATACAAAAAGACACGTATTTGAACATAAAAAAAGGGGGCTACGTAAAAATAACCGTATAACCTAAAACTATCTATCAAACAATGTTAATATATTTCTCTTCTTGCACTCACCCCCTCCAATCTAGCTTTTTTTTTTCTTCTATAGTCTCAATCATTGGCTAAAACAACAACCTCAAATTTGAATGGTTGAACCTGATAAGAATACTAATTAGCAAGCACCCTAATCTATAGAATCCAAAATGCTACTCTTTTCACGCAGAGGGGAAAAGAAGCAATTCACTACGTTACTTGTTGCAAGGCTATAGGCAGTGGTAAGATGATTCGATAGATCGAAAAGACAATATAAATCTAATACAGGTTAATATGCTACACCTCAAAAAGATAACTAATCGGAATCTCAAATGGCGAAGATAAAAAAAAATGAAAATGGAAATTCATTGGACGAAATCGTGGAGTTTATTATTCAGCGGTGAGAATCAGAGTCGGAGAAAATGGAAACTTACCTCCTCCGCCATGATTCAGACTCGATCAACAAATGCAAGTATGCAACGAAAGAAAAGTTCAACTTAGTAAATAAATAAATAGTAACGAGTGAGTCACATGGGCCTGGAAGTAGGCCCAATTAGACATTTTGATCAATGGGCATAACAATAAAAACCCAATTGAATTCCTAAGCTGAACCACTATCTTTTTGAGTCGAGATTTTTTTATTTTTTTTTCTTGCGTAGTTGAGAACATTTATTATATGACAATATTAACTTTCTTAGTAGAAATTATTTTATATACGAGATTCGTTATTTAAGAAAAATCACATATATACTAATTAAATTTAAATCAGCCACTTGTTGGTATATAGTGTAACATATTTTAATTAAAAAAATAAAACAATTTTTTTATCCCTTATTTTTCAATATATTTTAACGGGTGCTGTTATATACAATGTGCAAGACCAAGACCAAGATACATGCTTGACTAACCAGTTATTACAGTAGGTAAAACAAAACCAAGAATATGAAAATTAGCATGGATGGTGATTAAAATAGTCTAGATTATAGCATTAACGATAATGACAGTGAAATGCTAAACATGAACATAAAACTTAAGGTCTGCCTGAGAAGATGATGTCAAAATCACCATCGACTCTTGAATTGATGTGGCATTTTTTTTCCCTTTAGTAGATATTTTACCTGGTATTTTGCTTGTTTTATGAAAATCATCTGAATCAATTTTTTGGTAGGCTAATGATAATATCCAATCCTTACGAAAGGAAAATTGAACTCCTAGTGCTGTGATTTTTCAGAACTCTATTAATGCAAATGGCCTAATACCAACCAATAAAAAGTTAAGTTATATTATTCATTCAACAATTATATATAACACTTGTTACAATATATGTTTCTTTACTTTTTGTTCATCACATCAACTATCTTATCCACACCTTTTCTCTCTTATTTCTCTTTGTTAGGTAAAAAATTGTACAAATGTTTTTTTTTTGGATAGGCGTACAAATGTTTATGCCAGCACTTGCAAATATTATTTGAGTTCACTTGCTAGCATCAATAGTGATTTGCAAACAGTTTCGTCATGTTGGATTGAAAACAAAACGTGAGCATGTTTCATATTCACTACAAAAAAAAAAAAAAAAAGGATTGCGCTCTCTTGGCTAAACACTTTGAGTTGAGAACAGTATCATACAGCTCAATAAATAGGCCATGCTCGATCAGACTTTCAATTCATTCTACCAATAGTTTTGTTTGAGACAGAGACCTTTGGCCTCTTCAATTTTAGATTCATTCAACAATTCCCAAAATTGTATTATATTAAATGGAAATGAGCTAAAAGTAGAACCACCCAATCTGAGATTTACAAAGAAAAAACCATCAGTTCCTTCCCATGCATTTTACCAGCAAAAGCTGAAGAGTCAGGCTGCATCTGATTAACTGTTGTTAAACTTCACCTCCAACCAGCTGAGGGATCATATGGACTTGACCAAAGAGCACCATTGGCAGCTGCTACTCCATTGCTTTCACCAACTGGTGCCATACTCTCTCCCACTTGACCAGCAGCCATCTGACCATGAACTCTCCCATAAATATCAACAAATGGACCACTGCTGTGTCCAGGGGTAGCAGCCCCAAGCAGATTAGGTGCTGCTTACAAAGTAAGAATGCATCAGAAACATATATGTATAAAAATATCACATGAACAGACTACGACACATTGAAGCAAGAAAGTTACCATTTACTCTTTTCTCGGCGTTTAAAATCTCAGATCGTAACATTTCAACTTCTCTTGCCATCGCTATCAGATTCTTCTCTTTTGCTTTCATGTAATCCACTAGCTCTATGTTTTTGTTCTTTTCAAATTCAAATGTGCCACTATTGCCCAACCAGATTTAAAGAATTAATAGAGAAGTTACCGGAAAAAGAGATAATTAAGAGAAACAAACTGCAACAAAGAGAATATGCAACAAGATGTGAATGAATACCAAATATTTTAAGAATTTAGGCATATATAATGGCACCCATGAATACCAAGCTAACCCTTGAAAACACTTCAGTAAAAACTCATGATTCAGGAATCCATCATATAAGTTTTGAATTAATTTTCATTCTATTGTATAACAGCCTCACCTTAAATATATCAATGACAATACAATAGGAGACTCAGCACTATAATGTCACTCGTGATACCCACTTCAAAGATAACACGTAATATCTTGAATGCAATCAGATCCTATCAGAGTTTATGCCTTGTTTGACTTGAGAAAACATTTTCTATTTTCATTTCTTATCATCATAAATCATAAATATTTACCGATGTCATCCTATTTTCAAATATTTGCACAGGAATAGTGAAAACAAGAAACAAAATGAAAATAAAGTGGCATTTTTTGTAATTATTTATAGAAACAAATGAAAACAGAAAACATTTTCTTAAACTAAACAGACTTAACATAGTGAAAAGAACGAAATTTTTTTGTCAACAGCATGTGAAGTCTTCCTAAAATTAGCTACTGGGGTCTGGGGTACTTGCAGGAGCAAAAACCAACATAAATAAATTTCTATGATTGTTTCTTCGTTTTACAAAATATGCAGCTTTGGCTTATAGAATGTTAGTGTATGCCATTCTAATGTTGTTATATCAACAACAATAAAAACCTTTTTTCCCATGAGGTGGGATTGGCTACACAGATCAAGATTATCAATGGTGGATGGTGGAAGGCCAAAATTCCGCCATATAAAATCATAAACATGCCATTGCGGCCTATGGCACCGCCATAGCAAGCCACCCTTCACAAATTTCCTATGACAGAGTGGTTGGAAAATGCCATGTTATGACATTATGGCAGTGATATAATGGTTATTTAATAACATTGATGCAGATCAATTGATGCCAATATTCAAAAACCTAGTTTCCAGAAAGGCAGTTTAGACCCCGCTATAACAAAATAAACTAAAATACCCTGAAGAGTTCAGTATCAGTTCCGATTTACATGCAGATTGGAAATAGCCATACAACGGACTTCAATACTCACCGTAACCTCTGGTGCTCCTTCACTAAACCATCCAGTTCAGCCTGCAAATCCGGAATACCCTTGGCATCACTATGGAACTTCTTCAGTTCCTGAGTCGCTCGATGAATTTGAGCACCCATTTCCTGCCTGGAAGCAGCCAAGCTCTGCGCCTCAATATGGGCTTGTTGTAGGTCCTTCTTCACACTATCACTGGCTCTAATATCAACCTCCCCTTTTGTAATCTTATCTACTAGAATTCTGATCTGAATGTCACTCTCAGTCTGGATGCTTCTAATGTGTGACTTCAGCTTTTGCACATCCTGTGCAGCAGCGACAAGCGCCTCTCTTAAGGCCACATGCCCACTTGCCAGACCACGGTTATCACTTACAAGCTGCTCTATTTCTGCTTCCTGAGCAGCAATTTTATTCTCCAACAGCTGAGGAATAGGAAGGGACTCCAGAGAATGATGAGAAGCAACAGAACCTAAACCACGCCGCATCATCCCAGGAACTTGCACAGGGCGCCCCTCAAAAACCATTCATCAGATTATGAACGTAATATCTATGCAAATATCAATATCCAACTCTCCCAAAGTACCTGCAATGCAAATAACCATTACGGCATTACTCCAATTAAGAGAGACACAAAAGCATGTCCATGCCAATAATCAAATTTTCAACACTGTAAAACAAGTTCCAACAATTCAACTCTCCTCAAGATCCTACAATTCAACAGCTATTATACTTCACTCCCTTTAAAGACATTGGCTTTATCGCATCATCTTAGGTTTTCAAAAGATATGCCTCATTTAATCGGTACTATGTGGTGCCGTGCTCAAATAGGCAAAAGAATATCAAATCGTATCGTGTGTACCCAGCAACGAAGGGAGTAACAATTCATTGCAAAATTAAAATGGAACGAAAAAATCACAACCAAGGTTAATAATGCAAACAGAAAATTCAGCAATATTTTAAATATAAAAAAAAAAAAAAAAAGCTGGGGATGGATGAATCGTGAATGAGAAGTAGAAGAAGATCGCAATGAAGAGGGTTACCGTTTAGAGGTATTTATTTAGCGTTCGTTGATGAAAAGGCATCCCCTCTTCACTCAACCGATGGAAGGCATAAACTGCGGGAGTCTCCTCCAGTTTATAAAAATTCTCATCAACACAAGAATACCTATATATGTACAAAGACCCGAGTTTCCTAATTTGTTGTCATTTCATTTTTTATTTTATTTTTACCTGAATTTAGCTTTTTAATTGAAAACTAGTATTTTAGTCATTGTATTTGAGAGATTATATTACTTTTATATGATTAAATATACATATAAATAAATAAACATTTTTAATGGGAGGAATCAATTTATTCTTTAAATAAGTTTTTTACAACTATTTTTCTTAATATGCTTTTATAACGAAATTCAACCATTAAATACTGTCATAATATTTTGATGATCATGTATGTAAAATTTTAGATAAATTAGATATTGATAGGTAGTATATAATTTTATAGTTAATATTTATCTTTTTTTTAAAATATTATATGTTGAAAAAAAAAGTATAAATCAAGATAATTTAAGGAAAACATAGAAGATTGAATATAGAGAGAAAGGAATGCATAGTGCTTTTCCTCCACAGGAGTTGCCAAACAGGGGCGGAGGAAGTGGGATTCAAAGAGAGTTTTCTTTTTACGTTAAGTGTTAGGTTCCTACGAGAGAAATAATGGATTGGATAACTAAGAATATGTTCAAGATTGAATATGAGGATGGGGATGGATCATTTGAAACCACAATGCTATATTAAGGAGAGTATTTTACAGGACTTGTGGTTGCCTTGAAAGGATGCGGGTATTATTAAGAATGATGTTAGGAAAGAATATTAATTAGTGTCTTTACTATATATGAGGGATAAACTTAATGCAAGATAGAGGCCTGCTGAGGGTATGAATATTAGTGGACATGGGGAATGATTTTTATATAATGAAGTTCAATTTGGGGGAGGTTAAAATCTAGAGAGAAGTTTCATAGAAGATCTTCAGCCATTATCTTGTGGTAAGTAAAACCTTAGGTCTCGAATTTTAATTTATGTCATCTGAAGTTGCCAATTTGGGAATGAAATACTATCATGAAAGTGTTCTCTTGAACCTAGCTGTGGTAGTTGGAAAATCAGTTAAAGTGGATATCGATCTAGCTAGATCGCTTATGCCTCTAGATGAAAGTTTGCACGAATTTGAGCAAAGATTTGTAAAGTCAATAAAGTATTTGCAATATATTGGAGTACTGTCCTAAGCTCTTGCTTTTGTTTTGGTTTGGATAGGAAAAATAAGAATATGATTTCTAACTGGCAACATATTAAGATGGCTTGCTTCTACCACTCGTTCAAAAAAAATAAAAATAGAAAGAATCACAATTTATAATATATATTCAATGAAACTACAAAAACAAAACAACGTAATGAATCCACTACACCAGAAGAATTTGGACATTGATTTTGTTGTCCACATTGATGAGTATATATGTCACTCTGAGGAGAAAACCATTAATTCTTAAACCCTCTCCTAGGAAGTTGGTATCATCATGAGCTGGCCGCACAAAAATCACAAATATAAAATGAAAGTCTTAATGAGCAAAAACACCATAGTGAACAACAAAACAGCCTTTCATATCCTCCACTATATATGGTGAGAATGGCCATTATGTTATGGGTAGGTATTGCATTGTCACTTGTGCTAGCTGAATCATGTGCAAGACGCATAAGACATTTTGAACCACAAGCTTTTTCTCCATATATATATATCAAAATACAAGAATGCCACGCCATCATTCCCACTTTCTAGCCTCAAAGATAAAATAATCTATTCACACCATGATCCGCACTGATCTACAAAGTTTCACCACATGCCACTAACCAAAGCATCTATAAATACTCGTAAATTAAACCCTTGAAGGCCACTTCAGAGTAGCTACTAGCTAGGGTGTTGTAGTATAACTAGAGACTTCACTACTTTCATTTGCTTTGTTACTTTTGAAAACTACACTGCACTCAAAATGGCAACACCTTCTTGGTCATGTTGTTTACTTGTAATGCTTCTTTTTATGTCAGCTATTGTATCAGAGAGTAGAGTGGCTAGGAAGGACTTGGGCCTGGACCTTGGTGGGTTGGGGGTTGGACTTGGACTGGGCTTGGGCCTGGGGATAGGAGGTGGCAGTGGCTCTGGAGCTGGTGCCGGAGCAGGGTCCGGTTCTGGCTCTGGTTCTAGTTCCAGCTCTGCCTCAAGTTCAGCTTCCTCGTCTTCCAGTTCTGGCTCTGGCGGCTCCGGAGCTGGCTCCGAAGCCGGTTCATATGCCGGCTCTCGTGCCGGTTCAGGATCTGGAAGAAGTCAAGGAAGGGGAGGTGGTGGTGGAGGCGGAGGCGGTGGCGGTGGCGGCGGAGGCGGTGGCAGTGGCTCAGGCTATGGTCATGGTGAGGGTTACGGCCAAGGTGGTGGTGATTAAGGATTAATTGTGCTGGAATATATGATATGGCTTGCTCAAATGAAAGAAGATGATCTTTAAGTTTTAAGTGTTTTAATTTGTAGTTTGTGTGATAAATTAGTAGTACGTGATCTGTCGTACTCTGTAGTCTGTATTAAAATTAAAATAATAATTAATAAACATGCATGTAACTATGTAAGGTGGTGGACACCAATCCTGTGTGTTTTATTCAAGAATCGAGTGAATTTCAGTTTGAAACTACTATACTACTTGTTTGAAACGTGTTTTGTAGTATTAAATTGTTCCATGACTATTTCTTCATTTCCATTTCTGTTTGTAATATGGCAAGAGTTTTAATTAATTGCTTTTGTTTTTCTTTTTTTCTATCCACGAGTTTGCGATGAGATTGAAAAATATGTGCCCAAAATGTTGCTGTTGCATATAATATGGAATGCACTAGTTAAACTCAGCATAGACGCTTTTAAGTTTGCACTCAATATAAATAGCAATAATACCGGTATATGTAATGCTACTAATAATCTGTTTTTTTTAATAGGCTAATCTGTTTTATTAGTGAATAAAAAAAATGTTTGCGCGCTAATTGCAATAATAAAGGCACTACATAAAAAGCTTGTTTTTCAATTAACTCGGTTCTTAATAGTTTCCTGTCGTTTAGTTTGCGATTAGAATAAAAGATATACAAGGATAATCTATCTTTTATACACTTTGTAATCAAGAAAAAAAAAAAGTCGTTGCAGCACATATTATGGAACGTGCTAATTAACATATTAACATATAGACATATTACCTATATATGATGCTTTAAGTTTGCACTCGATATATATAGCAGCTACTAGTAAGATATATGTGCTAGTCTCTGACTTGTCATTAAAAAAGGTTTGCCATAACAAAGATAGTCGATACTACACCTAAATACTTGCTTGGCTAGAAGGAGCATCCATCTTTTCTACTTTCTAGTTATAGCTCTATAAGAAAAAAGGCCGGTATATTTATTTATTAAAACTTTAATATTCATATAAAATAAAATATTTATCATATACAATACACCAACTAAACTACTAATTATACATAAATGATTCAAATTATTTTGTTGTTAAACTCGATTTGACCTTTCTTTTTAATACACGTGCAAGTGTGCACTTCCACACATCCATTCATGATGCTTTAAGTTTACACTTATAGTTGGTTGATGATCACATATTGGTTTGGATTTTATCTAGAGGTGATCATTGATCTAATCTAACCTATCATCGTAACCCTGGTTCAAATTAAAAATTAATTGGGGTTAATTAGGTCGAGTAATCAAGTAAAATTAAATAAAAGGAATAGTCTGATCCAATATTTTGCTCCGTGAGTATTTATCCAAAGAGTTAAGCATAACAACGATTTGGATCTAAGAGAACAATGAAAATTGAAAACATTTCAGTCAAGCTCCAAACTTCAATAATTAAAAGGCTCTTCATCCGCGATAGAATTTTCCATGGATACTTAAGATAAAGCTAGCTTGCTTTTCTAGATTGTTCTCCTCGTTTGAACATGTTTTAGTGCTTTTGCAATTAGGAAAACATATGCATCCTTAATAGTTTTTCATCTAGAATATGAATTACGTGCCAATCATATATATATTCCACTATATATTGTGCTCAAGTGAGTGGGATATACATGCTGCTGTTAATAATGGCCTCATATCAATGATAAAATAATTAATAGTGTATAAACTGCATATCTATCTATTTTGTTGTTTATAAAATAATAATATTACACTATTGGAAGAAATGGGAATTGGATACGTGTCCAGTTCAGTTGTACCAAAAAGATATATGATGTATATCTCATTCTCTGGTACAATGGCTGCAAGTGACACCCCCACTTCGTTGTGTTCCAGTATGCACGCCTCATGCTTTTACTTTTTTACACATGCATGCTAATTATTATTGCCGACCTCCCTATCAATTCTCAACTATAAATACCATGCATCTCTCATTGTCTCTTCCACAAAAGTTTCTAAACCACTGAACTCATATTATTACTCACTACATTGATTCCATTGTGTTTCATTACTTGTGACTTTTAGCTTTTTTATTGATTTGTGTGAATGGCCGCAGTTATGAGGGCTTTAGCTTTTGTTGCTTTGCTTGTTGCAATGAATGCAATAGTAGTGTGTGAAAGTAGAGTGGCGAGAAAGGACCTAGGGTTGGACCTTGGTGGAGTGGGAATTGGAGTGGGTGCTGGGGTTGGAATTGGCCTTGGTGGTGGGGGTGGTGCAGGTTCAGGTGCAGGCTCTGGCTCTGGCTCTTCGTCTTATTCAAGTTCTGGCTCCTCTTCTTCGTCAGGGTCAGGGTCAGGCTCTGGAGCAGGTTCTGAAGCTGGTTCCTATGCAGGATCTCGTGCTGGATCAGGCTCCTCTAGAGCGGGTTCTGAAGCAGGTTCATACGCAGGGTCTCATGCAGGGTCAGGATCATACGGTGGTAATGGAAAGTAATTAAAACCATGCATGTCACTTAACTCTATGAAATACAAGACCGTGTGGAGATCAAAAGAACAACATGTCAGTGTCATTCTTAGTTTACTAGAATTATACTGTAGTGCACAAAAATAAGTTGATGTCTCGTGTCGGTCTGTGCATGCATGTGCTGTGTTGTGTTCAGTATTCATCTTGTTTTTGTTATCTTCTTTTGTGTCCAATGTGCAGTAGTTTTCTTGAAGGGTTGAATAATTAAATGATGTATACGTGACTCTGTTACTTTGTTATTGGTTTATTCAGTGACAATTATATTATATATCAACTATGGCTTTTACAAGTAGTGTTAAGATTCCTTCTTTGTCAGCTACTATGCGTGATAATTCTTATGCAGTGAATATCACAGGTACATATGTTTATAAATTATTAATCTATTCAAGAAAATTTTACTATCTGCTCCAGGTTTTTTTGTTATCTCTTTTCCGAACAAGGAGAGGACTACTGTAGTATTTGGCTGAACCACAAGCATCATTGTAACATCTTTTCTTGTTTAAAAGGCATAGATAAATTTATATGCCAAAGTTTATTTGTGTGAGACTTGGGAAATCTATATGCCAAAGTTTATACTCCATTATTTGTATTTGGAGAGAAGTAACTTATTATGAATATTCCTTAACGAATTATTATACCTAATTTTTTTCTACACTCCATCAACATTTTTATTTATTTCTATCTTTCTTTTTATATTTTATTATATCACTTATTATACATTTTAATATCTTTATTCTTGAATATTTTAGATTTTATACGTTAATAAAATTGATTATAAAAATACTAGTTTGTATTTAGATTTGAAAGCTTTAAACGTAAATTGAAAAAAGAAATACTTAATAAAGTAACAATTAATAAATTCCATGCTATTCACCAAAAAAGAAAAAGTTAATTAGTTAGATTTTATCATTGGTCCCCTTTAAAGTAGCTTCATCGAGGAACTTGTGATAATGTCATCATCGTCCAAGAGATTATTCATAGTATGCATAAGAAGATTGGAAAGACTGGATATGTTATGTTTAAGATTGGTTTTAAAAAAGCCTATGATAAGGTTAATTGGAATTTCTTAAGATTGACTCTAAAGGAATTTGAGTTTACGGACAACACAATAGACTTGGTTATGAACTGCACCACTACTATGTCCTTGTCCTTAAAATGGAACAACGAGATATTGCCTTCTTTCTCGCCAAGACATGGTCTTTGTCAAGAAGACCCAATGTCACCTTATCTTTTTCTTCTGTACATGGAGAAGCTAGCGCTTCTCATTTAAGAGAAAGTGAGTAGTGGGGATTAGCAACCAAGTTACGGTTTCCAAAGGTAGTCCTAAGATATCATATTTATTCTTTGTCAATGATTGTCTGTTGTTCACTAAGGCATCGACAAATCAAGTGCAGTTGGTCTAGGATGTTATCCGGCTATTTTGTCTTGCTTCTGGCTTGAAAGTCAACCATCAGAAATCTAAGTTCTTCGTCTCTAAAAATGTTCTGCGTAGTAAAATCCAACAATTCGCCACTATATTAGAGTTCCAACACACTCATAATCTAGGTAGATACTTGGGGTTCCCTCTCTTGGTAGATAGGACCACTAAGGCGGATTTTGCCTCCCTCACAAACTGTGTCAATAACCGCATTGCAAGTTGAAAAGGCCAACTCCTTAGCCGTGTTGGAAGAGTAACTTTGGCTATATCAGTTATATCTGCTATCCCCTCCTACTCTATACAAAATCTATGGATCCCAAAGGGAATTTGCAATAAAATTGACTCTACGTTAAGGTGCTTCATCTGGGGAGGGAATCACAATCATTGGGTAGATTGGTCTACGATCTTTAAAACTCATGCCAAAGGAGGTTTGGGCATTCGTCGATGCCACCAAGCTAACATTTTCTTACTTGGCAAGCATGTGTGGGATCTTTTGCACGGCAAGGATAAGTTATAAGTTCGCTTATTATATGTGAAATATATTGGCCAAAAGAATATTATTTACCTTAAGAATTCTACAAGCAGCTCGTATGTTTGGTCCTCTATCATGAAAGTTTTATCTCATCTCAAGCAAGGTTTCACGTTAGGATTTGGGACGAGGATTGCTCTTTTTTTGTTTGATCCTTGGTTAGAGGGACCATTGTATGACATGATGGATGAGGTCCATGAGAAAGACATGCAATTATGCATTAAGGATGTCTATTTTGATGGCTATTAACACTTTGACGTCCTTACTACAACCTTACCCCAAGACATTCGGAACACCCTTCCGTACTTATTTCTTAATCCTTCTATGTCAGATACTATTAGGTGGAGTACATTTAGCTCGGGAAGGTATAATACCAAGTCCGCCTATGCATGGTTGAGCTGAGAGTCTGCTTTTCATCTTACCTGTGCTAAGTTCTGGTTGTGTGTGTGGAAGTTCAAACTACTTGAGAATGTTAAATACTTTATTTGGCTCACTTATAGAGGGAGTCTTCCTACTAACTCTTTCCGCTTCATACGACATATTATTATTGATTCTTCTTGTTGTAGGTGTGGAGATGCCAATGAAACATGGATTCACATCCTTCGCGATTGTCCCTATGCATGTAAGGTGTGACAATATATCCAGTTGCAGTATGGTCTTGATTTCTTTATTGGTGATGCTGCATATTGGTTCAGAAGTAACATTCAAGGAAATTTTCGGCACCACTTGGTGGATGATCTAACGTGCGAGGAATGAGATGGTTTTTAACGATATAGTTTGGCTAGACTGGTATATGCATAACTAGATAAGTTCTCTTCTACATCTAACCAAAGGAACAAACTCGACCAGCTTATCCCCAACAGATAAGATACTGGTTAACTGAGAACCTCTTCCGCAAAACTACATCAAGATTAATACGAACGGTAGTTTCTTTAGTAATCATGGGTTGTCAGGTTTTGGTGGCGTTCTACGAGATTTTGCAAGCAATTGGATTACGGGTTATATGGGCAGTTTTGGTTTTACTTCAAACACTACTGCTGACCTGTGTGCCATTTTTCATGGCATTAAACTTACCCACACAAAAGGTTTCTCTAATGTTATTTGTAAGACGGATTCCACCACTTCTCTGAAATTCATCATTGATGGCCTCGACGTTGTTCATCCTCATGCAGGTGTGGTTTCAGGCCATTCGTGGTTACGTACAACTACGGAATATTAGCTTCAAGTATACGCTTAGGCAAGGAAATGTTGTAACAGACATTCTTGCTAAGTCAGGAGTTAAATCCTCCTCCCAGTTTATTTTATTAAATTCTTGTCCAGTTTCAGCTTCGAACACTCTCTTTTGTAGACCTTAGTGTTATTTAATTTCTTTATTCATTAAAAAAAAAAAAACCCCACAATTGAATTCAATCTAAAAATGCAAATACACACTGTGATTGTTAAACTGGGCCCGAGATCCACAGCAACAAAAATACTCCAGAACTTAAAGCCCACACACAATGTTAATCTAAACCGGTAAGAAAAACAATTAGCTTGGGGGACATAACAACATAATTAATCCGAGAAATCTCGAATTTTGTTTTGTTGTTGATTTCAATAAGTGTTGTGTAGAAGAAGAAGCAGGGAAAGTTCCAAATTACAAACCAGAAAGAGAACATGTTATCATGATCATCCGCCAGCTAACAATAAAACCATCAACCTCACCGCCTTTTTCTCTCTGTTGGCAATTGGCATATAACGGAGGATCAATGAACCGCTCCAAAAAGTCAAAGAAACGAATCTTCCATTATTATACCATTTTAATTTAATATTGTTCTTAGACTAATTTGCAAAATCATGTTTAATTCATAGGAATGTGTTTGTCAATAAAAAAATAAAATAATATATACTTGGATAATGCGTTATTTCTGTGTCCGATAAATAAACAACAGTCCGATGTAATTTTACTTTTTTTTATTTCACCAAAAAACATAAATTATTTTGTTTTGGCTAACGCGTTATTTCATTTCTTAAAAATTTGTTAAATAAGAACAGGAATATATGCAGGGATTCGCTTTGGCACATGAACCGAAGTGGTAAAAAATCCCGTGTGTGTATTTTGTAAGTATTTAATTTCATTTGTTCAATGCTCTCCGGCTTCGTACCGTGATAACTTTGTCCCCTGCGCACACGCTTTCATTGCAGGAGAAGCCTTGGATTACGTACACTTAAAAATTGAAGAGTAAATTAAGTTTATACATTTTGAATTTTTCTCATATTGCACATAATATTTGTCTTTTTTTATTACTATGTTTATCTTCTTAGTTTTTTAAAAGTCATTATACTGATATTTCTTACGTTCACAAATTTTTAAAAATATTACCACATCATATATTTCTATGAGAGAATGGAAGTTGTTGTAAATCTTTAAAAAAAAAAGTAAAGATATCATGTTCAACCTGGAAAAATATTAAAGAATGCAGGATAATTTACTCAAAATTGAATTACCAAATGGCTTAGGCTAGTTAGACAAAATCATTACTCAATATGATCAAGTAGATGAAGTGTAATTAAAGGAGAGTGGAGTTGTGGATATTGAAATTATAATATATAGGTAGTAGTAGTACATGGATTTGATTTGGTTAAGCATTCAATTTTATTTCTCGCTAGTATGGTATGAAAAGTATGTTTCAGTTTGAAATATTTTAGTTTGTTAATCAATTGAAAATTAGTTTTTATGTGTTTTTTTATTATTATTTACGTACAATAATTTATACAATAATATCTTTTGTGTTTATCTTTTTTTTTCAACTGACATTTATTACATTTTTAAATTATTATTATTTTCTTTTATTTGTACAAATTTATTGTGCAAATATCATCATTTATCAATAATAAATACCTCCACTTATCTCCGTGTTGGGTCGCAGATACAACTAGAATACAGTACTACCTTTGATAAGCGGCCAGTGATCGTGGCCTCGTGGGACTCACGTCCTTGCTAATACTTGTGCTCCGAATTTTACATTAAATATTTAAATTAAAAACTAAAATGATGGATTGGATAGATAAAGAAAAAAAAAGACTAATAAAATTTTCTTAAATTTGAATTCTTTTATTTAGAGAATAAATGGAAGCGTGATAGGATTACATCACACTCATATGAATACTACCACTAACGATATTTTATTTTCCGATATTTGGTTTTGGCACAATGTCCTTCAATTCCTCTAGAATCCATATAAGAATTCAATAAGAGGATAAGTAGGTAAAGTTTGAAATTTAAGATTCATTAATAAAAAAGCTGGTTACTTCAAAATTAACTAATTTATTTAAATAATTTAAATTTGAGATTGAGATTTGACTTATTTAAAATATCAAGTTGAATTTCGATTGTTTATTTTTTTTTATTAAAGTTGTTTTTAAATTGTTTTTCAACTTCTAAAAAAATTAGTATATAACATATCAACGAGGTTTAAGTAATACATATTTCTCCATAAAAAAAAGTAATGCATATTTTATTTTTTTAAAGCAAAGTCTTAGGTTCCATTCTTTCTAGGATAAATCACATGTATATCTTATTGTTCTCTCGAAGTATTTAATGAACATGGACAACATTTTTTTTTTTTAAAGTACAAAAAACATTTACAAAATGACGATGCCTTTTTAATGTACACAGTAAAAAAAATCAGAAGAATTATATTGTCTACTATTTAAAAAAATGAAATTCAAGAGTTTAAATGAATAATATTTTATTTATTTTTGTAAAATTAATGCATATGAGAGTAAAAAAATACGAATGAAAGGTTGGAAAAGTAATCTGTGTAAAAATTAACAACTATTAAATACTTGAGAAATTTAATTAATTTTTATTTTATTAAATAGTTGACCAATTTACAAAAGTATCTTTACTTTAGGCAGACGTTTTAGGAAGTAAAAATTATCCAATGTTTACTTCTTTTTTTTTTTATATAATAAGACAAGATAGCTCATTACTTTATAGTTTACTATAATAAGATTTGTTTATAGAATAAGATAAGATAGCTCATTACTTTATAGTTAACTTTTTTTGTATTTATTAATTGTACATAAATAATAATTAAAAAATTTATTACTTTCTTTTTAATTTCATTTTCAAAATTGATAATTTATTATTGTTTTTTTTAGGGAATTTATAACTGTTTTAATGCATTGGAATTGCAAAAGTAGCGGGTTAAAGTTTCGGGGAGATTTTTTTTCACCAAATGTATATTACTAGTATTGTAGTACAGTATATGACAAGATTTGATACATGTATAAAGATCCATGCGGTCTGTATGAAGATACGGGTCAACTTAAAGTTACCATATAAAATTATTCTTAGTAAAATATAAAAAAATAAAAAATAAGTTGAAATAGTTAAATTCAGTTGATCTTTAACTAAAAAAAAAATTCAATCAAACCGTCCATTGCATACAGTTATGTTAGGTATCTAACATTACGGGCCGGTCTTCTGTAGTATTTTATTTCATCCTCAGTGGATTCGCAAATAAACAATACAGCTACAAATTTCGTTCCCCCCATTAAAGTTAGTAAAATTCCATTTACAACAGAGTGCCATGTGTATGTAATCTGCAAGGACTAAGGACTAAGGAGGCAGTGAAAACTGAAGAAAGAAAGAAAGAAATTTTCTTAATCCATTAAAATCTTCCATTTTTATCTGCGAAATTCAACTGATAAGTGATAAGTGTTTGTTTGTTTGTTTCTGTCTATCCAAAAAAAGTGTATAGAGAGATAGAGAGAGCCCGCTAAATCCTTGCTTGTGCAATCTCTCCGCTCCTCTTGTTTTTTTTTTGTTTCTCTCTCTCTCTCTTCCACCCTGTCCCTCCTTTAACGCGTTCACGCGTATACTTGTCGCTTCTCTGTAGGTGAGGGTGACCACTATATATAACCACCCTTCTCAATTCTTTTCCCAGCAGGTGCAGAAAAATTAATCCCCATTGCATTTTCTCTGCATCTGTATCCCCAAAATCCCAATCCCTCCCCCCCCATTCTTCTTCCTCCCATTCCCATCAAATCAAACACTTTACAATACAAAGATCCATTTTCCAATAATCAAAGGATTGAAAAAATAAAACACCCCAACCCACACACCATCAATCTGAATCTGGGGAACAAAAACAAAATGCCGCAGTTAGAGGAGGAGCTATTCCCATCAACCCCTGGCAAGTTCAAGATCGAGCGGTCCAACCAGATGAACCGCCAGCTCTACCGCTGCTTCGCCTCGACAAGCACCATGTTCCTCTGGGCACTCTTCTTGATCGCCCTCACCGCCTCCTACCTCAGCTTCCAAGGCTTCGTCGATTCCGGCAGCCGCTACCTCTCCGCCTCCTGGGGCGGGATCCAGTGGGAGAAGCAAGTCCGCACCTCCGCCGAGATCCACCGACAAGGCGGCATGTCCGTACTCGTCACCGGCGCTGCCGGCTTCGTCGGCTCCCACGTCTCCCTCGCCTTGAAACGCCGCGGAGACGGCGTCGTCGGACTCGACAACTTCAACGACTACTACGATCCCTCTCTCAAAAAGGCGCGCAAGGCACTCCTCGACACGCACGACGTCTTCATCGTCGAAGGTGATCTCAACGACGCGAAGCTCTTAGCAAAGCTCTTCGACGTGGTGGCTTTCACGCACGTGATGCACCTCGCGGCGCAGGCCGGAGTTCGCTACGCCATGGAGAATCCCCAGTCCTACGTCCACAGCAATATCGCGGGCCTGGTCACGCTTCTCGAGACCTGCAAAACGGCGAACCCGCAGCCCGCTGTCGTTTGGGCCTCGTCCAGCTCCGTCTACGGGCTCAACGAGAAGGTCCCATTTTCCGAATCGGATCAAACCGACCAGCCAGCTAGCCTCTACGCCGCAACTAAAAAAGCCGGCGAGGAAATCACTCACACCTACAATCACATTTACGGCTTGTCCATCACCGGTTTGAGATTCTTCACTGTGTACGGACCCTGGGGGAGACCCGACATGGCTTATTTCTCTTTCACTAGAAATATCTTGCAAGGGAAACCTATTACCGTTTACCGCGGTAAAAACCATGTCGATTTGGCTCGCGATTTTACCTTCATTGATGATATTGTGAAGGGCTGCGTCGGGTCGTTGGATACTTCGGGCAGGAGTACCGGGTCGGGTGGGAAGAAACGCGGACCCGCTCCGTATAGGATATTTAACCTGGGGAACACTTCTCCGGTTACTGTTCCCACTCTTGTGAGTATATTGGAGCGGCATTTGAAGGTGAAGGCCAAGAGGAATATTGTGGACATGCCTGGAAACGGCGACGTTCCGTTTACTCACGCGAATATTAGTTCGGCCCGGAGAGAGCTCGGGTACAAGCCCACGACCGATTTGGAAACCGGGTTGAAGAAGTTCGTCAAGTGGTACCTTTCCTATTACGGCTACAATCACGGCAAAGCAAACCTGTAAATTAATTTAGTTTCCCTTTTTTTTTCGGAAGGGTTTTTTCCTTTTTTTTCTTTTTTTAGTGTGGTAGGTTTTAAGTCACAGATAAAAACACATGACAGGGAAAAAAGACGAAGAAAGAACCCTGGTCTAGAAGAAGGGAAACAGGACTAGAAAAGAAAAAGAAAAAAAAAAATAGAGAAAAGAAGAGAAGAGAAGGAGAAGAATACATTCTTTACTTAGGAGGCCAGCTAAAACAGCTGTTGGTTCCTTCGTTGATTTCTTTTCTTTTTTGGTATTAATTGGTGCTTTAGTTTTTTGTTTTTTTTTAAACATTCTGTAAAGAAAGAAAATTTTAAGTTCATAATCGATTTGTCTCCTCTTTTTATTTAATTTTACTTTGTCCTAAAGTTATAGCGAGAAATGCGTTTCACCGTAAATTTCGTTTGGTTGGTTCGTTCGTCAATCATTGGTGCCTTCTGAAAAGGCATAACATAAGGACTAAGGAGGATATAATTCTAAATTTGATTACATTATTATGTTTTACTATCTCTTTTTATTTTGAATTGTGATTGTAATGAAAGCATTTTAGACTGGTTAACAAAAATGAGTAGCGAGTGGATAAAAATGAAGGGTGGAGACAGGTAGGATGAGAGGGACAAGTGGTGGAATGGGAGTGGGACAGAGAGATAGATAGATTTGTCCAGCTGTAAAGTACTGACTTGCAAGGCACTGGCAGTGGTGGTGGGTTCAGCATAAAAATACAAATACAGAGCTTGCCGACCGACACTCATTCGGGTGGTGAGCAAAAGAAGCATGGTCCATGGATATGCTGTAATCTTTTCTCTTTTTACACATCTTTTTTTCAGTTTAATAGTTATTTACTCAGTGTATAAAATAATTATGATTCAAATTAACAAATTTATCGTATACAGTAAATTGTAATTGGATATAAATTTTTTTTATTAAAAAATTAATTTACAAAATATATACGGTGTACTTCACAAACTAGTACATAAAAGTCTGGGCTTTTCTAGTGGTTCCGATCGCATTGTTGTTGTGCTGGATGTGAGTGTGACGCTGTTTTCGAAAATTCCTGAAAACTTTATTCTTCTAAATATTTTATTTATTATATTTATAATTTTCCCTCTATTCTCTTTTTATCTGTCTAAAATCTACTCCGTAAATACTAAATAATTTATTATGATGGGAAAAAATGGAATCCAATAAGGTTTGTCCATGTTGCTTCAAATGGGGCCATTAGCCTCTATCGGCAGTGATTTACTTGCGTGTTAATCATTGCAGCTTTTGTTGTTTGGAGTGTATCTTTTCTAAAATGGCATGCTAAAGGCTAAAGCAACTTCTTAATCTTATTCATATGTTCTAGATTAACATAATCCCACATCACATCCACCGACATGTTTCGTGGGCCCAATTACCATGTGAGTTGGTTTGTCAATGACCTTAAAAATAAAATAAATCTATTTAATAATATATATATATATATATATATATATATATATTATTTTTTATTAGTTTCCAGACTACCTTATAAAAATAATGTTTTAAAATTTATAAATATTTTTTTTTAATAATTAAGAAGATTTTGAATGAGATTTGTTTATCAATTAGCCAAAACCAGCAACGCTGATTACTTATTGTTTCTTACAAAATAAAATTATGAAAAACAAAAACTTTAAATGTAAGAGTTTTGGGAGGTTGTTACCACTTACCAAAATTAAACAGGTTGTGTAGTTTAGCGAGTTATTGTTACTAGCTAGTAGCTAGTAGTAGTAGCAGCTGCATATCTCAGAGATGTGCGTTCAATAAAAGTGACACTTTATTCATTCACCGACTGAAACTATGTGTAGGCCAGCTTGGATTGATTGACTAACTTGAGCGGTGGTTGGTTGAAACTTGAAACTCTAAACTTTTTGCTTGGATAAGAATGTGAAAGGACAAAATAGTGAAATCGATATACTTGTTATTTTTTCTTTTCTATGGAGAGAGATACATAGAGGTTTTATATGATATTCTAAAATTATCTCAAATCACATGGAGAATGATATTGTTGTTGCTCACAATCGGATTTTAAGTACATCTATATTATGAGTTGATTATCGTAATTTTGTGGGTGATCCAATTACATGTAAATTTAAATTATTTTTAAAAAAAATTATTTTAATGATAAAATTATTAAGAAAAATAATTAAATAACTCATTTAACATTCTCGTAATGTTTAGAAATGAGTTAAGTCTCTTTCAAATCATGTGAAATAAATCTAGTTATGAAAGTGACAAATTGATGTAAATTAATGAATTAATGAATTTTGTTCCATAATTAATGGGATTTCACATTATCAACCTAGGTTGATTAACTGGATCACAATATTTTTTTTTTATATATATTAATCGGTTAAGTAAGCATAATTACTTAGTTGGATATCAAATTCAGAAGATGAAATCGATTTAGTAATGCTAAATATTCCAACTCCATCCTCCTTTAAATTCTCCTAATACCTTTTTATAGTAAATAATGAATGTGTTTGATATTTTTAAGATATTAATTCATTTATTTTTTTATTGAATACTTATTATAAAAGATGGTAAGAGAATTTGTAGGAAAATAAGTTAGGAGATATAACATTACTCGAAATGGATTAGTCATGCCTTGATTTGATAAGAAAATATTTTATATATAGTATAATGATAAAATAATTTGTCAGCACAAGGTTAATGCCTAATGGCTTATTTGAATAAGTTTCTTTATAATCATTATAATCATTTCATAAGTTGGAATTAGCTTATATATTGGTTAATTTATAGAAAAGTATTTTATTTTAGAACATAACTACATGAAAAAATTTATACAATTTAACTATAATACAAAAATTAAGGATTATTTCATATTTTATTTTCTTATAAGTATTTTTCAATAAACTTACTCAAACATGTCCAAACTCTCTTTTATATATAAATAGTCTGTTTGTTTCTTGCACCTTTGTGAGAATAATTATCATGTTGAGTACACCTGTTTGGAATTGCATCCATCAAATAAAAATGTCTATTCAACTCAATGCTACATCAATTTCAACATGTGTGAACGTGTGTGTGTATCTTTGATGCGACTTTCAAACACACTCAATGCACTTTCACCAATGTATGATTTCATATAAAAACAAAAAAAGCACCGAGAAAAAGAAAGAAATGGGTTAAAATAACATAGCGTGTGTTTCAAACGAATTTGTTAATGTTGATTGAGTATTCTTTCAGATCTAACAATTGAAATACGCATGAGCTACTCGTAAATTGTAATAACTTCCTATGAACGTGGACCATTGTCTTGAAACGCATCCCTTATAATCTTTTTTTTTAAGCCTGGGAAGCATCACTTTCAAGATTATTAGATTTCAATTCTTGTAAGGCCAAAATACTTGGGTTTAAGTTGATAATAATAAAAAATAAAACTGATCCAGGTTACATGTTCAAGTTATAAGAATTTTGAGGAAAATGCAATTCAAGTTCGAGTTTGAAGCCAAATAGCCGAAGCTAATGAAAAAAAAAAAAAAAAACTAAAAAGGGCCAGAGATGGAGATTTTGAGCAGCAAAATTCAAGAAGACCAAGCTTTTTTTGATCCACAAGAAGACCAAGCTAAACATTATTTTCTTTGGTATAACTGTGTTTATGTCAATGAGCAAGATCTCGATACCCTGTCAAAAGAAAACAAGTTTACTATACCCATAAATGAGTATCGCCGTATCCAACTAAACCATTACTAATTCGTTACACATACAATTAATTAATTTGGACAAGTGACCTTATCTTAATTCTTACTGTAGCAACGTTTCTTGACATGCTAAGCATAGACTTAGCTTTTTGTGAAGTAATTATAATAATCGGTCACCCTTTATCAAGCAATAATGATGGTTGGGTAATGAACAATCTACTCACAAACCTATTTCTTTCCTACATTATTTGACTTTGAACATAAGAGACTAAAACGTCTACTGAAAGTGAAGTTAGAAGCTCTAGCTTGCAATCTACATTTTAACACGTTCAGGGGACAATAATTTAAATAGCGTAAGTGAAACCAGAAAAAAAAAAGAGGGAAGAAAACGAAAATGTTTAAACATCTTTTTCTCATGTTTGAAATTTGAATAGAACAAGAAAAATGAAAAGAGAGGAGGAAAAAAAAAACTTGTGAATCTAACATAAAAATAAAAAGTTTTTGTTTTTATCTATAAGAACAAACGACTATTAGATTTTTTTATAAAAAGAAGATACTATTCTATATTACAATTAAAAATATACATTTGCATTATATTTTAAAATTCTTATAAAAAACATATACATTTTAAAATCTAAAATGTTTTTGATTTAATTTTGACGTTTTTAAAATTAATTGGGCGTTTCACATATACAGTACATCATTTTACTACCTTACTGTTCTAAAAAAATCGGGAGAGAAGTGTAGTGAATCCGGAGGAATTAATTAGTTAGTGGAATGCGATTCACTCTTCTATCTCGTGCTCCTGTTCCTTTTCTTTCTACCGCCTTGCTTAAATTCAAATCCGTTGCACCTTCCGCAGCGACTTTCACTAGGGTTTGTAGCATGGCTGCTTCACCTTCTTCTGCGGCGGTTAGCGACGGCGCTCCTTCTGCCTCCTCCGCCATTGATTTCCTCTCTATCTGTCACCAACTCAAGGTGCTTCTCCTCGTAAACTAGCTTTGTATTTTGTAGTAATGTACTTCTTCGTTTCTCAGAAATGCCGCAGAAAATTAAAGAGATAATGGTTGTTTAGTTTTGTTTGCTAAAATTGTTAGTTCGTGTTACCCTAAGCTTGATTTGAGAATGAAACATTAGTTGTTTCGAGTTGTGTCACACTAATAAAAGCTCGATTGCACTTGAGCTTTTAATTTGTAGTGCTCTAACTTGTTTGAATTCTGTTTCGTATCTGAGACAGACAACAAAAAGAACAGGTTGGATACGAAAAGATGTTAAGAATCCAGAATCTATAGCTGATCATATGTATCGAATGAGTTTGATGGCTCTGATTGCATCAGATGTCCCTGGTGTAGACCGAAACAAGTTAATCCACCTTCCTTTTTCCTCAGCTGTATATATGTTTATTAATGACTGTTTCTGTTTGCAATGAACCTGCTAGCATTAGGATTGGAGGTAGGTCTTCTGAAACTTGTTTTTTATTTTTCAGGTGCATTAAAATGGCTATTGTTCATGACATTGCAGAGGGTATGCTAATATGTTGCTTGCTTTGTGTTATTTGTCTGTGCCTGGTAAAAAGTAGTTCTGCATGCCTAAAGTATTGTTTATGAATAATGATATAGTATAGTGGACAAGTTTGGCTGAATGTAATATAATCGAAACAATGGATGAGACTGAGTGAATACAATGGCCAGTTTAGGTTTGAATTTTGAAAATATATTGGTCATTACCCATTAGTTATGAATAACATAGTGTTGCAGGTGGAAACCCTGACAGAAATAAGTTTTTATGATGCAAATTGATTATTGATCTGGAAACTAACATATACACATGGTTTTCTCCCCACCATTCTGCTGTTTTCATGTTACACTCGATCAGAACTTGATAAATGCCTAAAAGACCAGAGTTCACATGAGTGAATTTGAATTACATAATGCCAACTGTTGATTTGATGCATGCAAATTCATAATGCTTTTGTAACCCCTATTTTTGTTCTATTAAAGAAGCAAATTTTGGGTTTTCAACTTATTAGGAGCTTGAATACAAGGGTATTATAATATCATCACATATCTCATGCTCAGTCTCTCTTCAAAGTTCAGATCTTCAATTTCATTTGTTCACTTTGGTGTTTGGTTTAATAGCAATTGTTGGGGACATAACTCCATTGGATGGAGTTTCTAAAACAGAAAAGAATCAACGAGAACAAGCAGCACTAGATCATATGTGTAAAGTACTTGGAGGAGGATCTACAGGTACTTTTTTTTCACTCTGTACATGAGTCTATTAATGAGAGAATAACGAAAACTCATATCTCTTATTTTTTAATTGAATTGTCATATTGAAGCAAAGGAAATAGCTGAGTTGTGGATGGAGTATGAAGCAAATTCTTCTCCAGAAGCTAAATTTGTCAAGGACCTTGACAAGGTTTGTGGTTTTTTTTTGCTATTGTCTTTCAATGAGTCACGTTTGGGCCATACCTTTTGATCTGTGTGTGTGTTTGGTACAATACATTGCTATGGCCTATTTTGGCCCCATCACTAGATTGGTGCCTAACAGATTCAAGAGGCCCCCACTACTAGAGAGGGGGGGGGGAGAGAAACTAGGGTAGTAATGGGAATGAGGTATTGTGATTCATGAATTATGGACTTTTGATTTGGATTTTCATGATACGTTTCCTCATCTATTTCAGCTTCTTTAAGAACTGTATATCAGTTTATACAGATTAATTTATCTGTTTCATTAAAAGCAGGAAGATGGTGTAGTGTGATGTAACATACTTTTCTTTTTTCCAAAGGGGTTGGGATAAATTGCCTTGTGGATTTAGCTATGGTTAAAAGGAAGAAACAAAAATAATAAGTGGCTCATTTATTGTTAATTATTTGTCAGGCAGATGATTTTGATTCATTTACAATGATTATGTAACATTTTGGCCTGCATTTAAATTACCTTTGATTCTTGCCATGTTCACAACTAGTTATTCTGATTTTAGAAATTTTGTTCCATACAGGTGGAGATGATACTCCAAGCTTTGGAATATGAAGATGGTGAGAGGATTTTTCATTCTTATTTCGTCATATCTTTTCACTTTATTATGATCATATACAGTCCTTGTTGAATTGTCTGCCAATTCTTCAAAAATACATACAATATTGATTGTTAAGGAATTTATTAAAGTGATGTTAAATTTAGAGCATGTTTGGCACCATGTTTTTCCTGGATGATGGGTGGCCTCTATAATTAAGACAAGGTGGGTGGAGGGTTGGAGGTTGTGAGAACTGATAAGTTTTATTATCTTTGGCAAGTATATCTAATGTTCTAACTAGGAATTTTATGGAATTTGTTGTCCATAGGGCATCATTAGTGATAATTGATTACTGATAAATTATACTACGTATTTTTTTTTTTTGATGAATAAATTATACTACGTATTACAATAAGGATGATGAGGATAAAGTACTATTTAACTGTACATTCATATTTTTCACAAATGTCTCTGTAATCAGTAATTTTATGTCATGTGCGTTTCTGATAGAATTGCAAAAATAACTGCCTTATATGTCTCTTGCATTAGGTTTGTCTCCTTTGCTATCTACTTATATGACATATTGATTTTGACTACGCAGTTGTAATAATCTAATTGTGTAAAATTGTGGCGTGGCATGTAGAAGAATGCAAGAGGCATCCTCCTAGTGAAGATTTTTAACAAAAAATACCCAATTACACCATCAATAATTGTTTTAAAATCCCGCACATGATGCAATTAGACTTTAAAATTAAATTTATACTAATATGCTACAAACATTGGAATGAGTGGGTGTTTTGGTGATTGCCATTTTGTTTGTAAATTTGTTTGTGTAATAATCCATATAGTTTAGATCTTCTGAAATTTGTTCTCCCATGGCTTTTTGCAGAGCAGGGGAAGGATCTGGATGAATTTTTCCAGTCAACTGCTGGTAAGATTTTCTTCAAAGTGTGATTTATTGGTTTTTTGTGTTCTGAAGTTGAATGATGGAGGCTAGATATTGTGTTTTTTTTAATAAAAAGAAATTCCACATTAATGATTTTTTTTACCTGCCCCTTCTTTTGTATGTGGAACAACATGGATAAGCCTCAATAATCAGTAGTACCTGGTTGCTAACATGAGATGGAATGCCACATGATATTTCACAATGTAGCTTTCAAAGTTCCTACTTGATTTGGGGTTTGATCCAATGGATTTGATCTTCTGCATATTTTGTTCAGTTGGTAATTGAGCACTGAAGAGGTGGCGCGAATTAATTGATCGTGTGTTGGAGGATGGATGGATTTTGTCACTTGTTTTTTGATCCATAATTTTTTTTCTCACATGTTTACGAAGTATCAATTATCTGCTTTTTATGATTTGATAGTTTTGATAATGTATTGGAGAAAATTGTACCCTTTTGCAGGGAAGTTCCAAACTGAAACTGGCAGAGCCTGGGCATCAGAGATAGTATCGAGAAGGAAGAGTAATAAATAAATCTCACTGTCAATGGGATAGCGATAGGGATAGGTGGGGCTGTATTTGGTTTGTTGATGTGGATTTTCTGTTCTTTTGGTCCCTTGCATGAATGGGAGTAATAGGTAGTAGAGGTATAATAAAAGCGGCAAGATGTACGGACCCCCTAAAAAAAAAGAGAAATTGAAGCTGTGCATGAAGCAGCTTATAGTCAATTTAAGTGGGAGATTTGATCTCACCATAATCAAATTTGTTCAACTATGTCCAACCATCATTAGTTCTCATTCAAATAAATGCACTGAAACTATTTTGAACTTTAAAAAGATAGATTCCACGGGCTTCATATAGGTGGATTTTACTTGCTATTGACTAAAAGCAGAGTTGGGATCATTCTCTTCCCGTATGCTTCATAGAAGTATTTTTCCCGATATTTATACCCAGAGTATCACCTTTATAACATCAGAAAAGTCCAATGATTGAATAAACAAATTATTAAAGTTAAAGCCATGTTGCTGGGGTGCTAAAATATTAAAGCCATGCTATTCCTTATTATTACTATATCATGTTGAATGATCCTTCTTCTTACTTATCATTTCAATATTATATAAATATTAATAATATAATGTAACATGTATCATTTTTAATATATTTAATAATAAAAAATAGCTTCATGTTCACTGAGAAAATATTTAAATTGAAGTTAATTATAAAAAAAATCTTTATTGTATTTTTTTTTATATTTTTATAAAATAATAATGTTAATAATTATGCTACAATAATAAGAGATTAATGATTATGCATACAAAATAATTTTTACACCGTTGGACAATTATAAATCACCGTTTCGTTTTAATGAATTTTAAAATAATTATATAAAAATTAATAAAAGTTAAGTGTTTTATCATATATGAAGAATTGTGATTAAGTGATGATTTAAATATTATTATTATTTTTTTCAAATAATAATGTGTATGGAAAGAGAAATATAAATAGAAAGGTATGTATAAAAATGATATAAAAGAAAATATACTTAAAAAAAAATAGTATAAATTTTTCAAATTTGGCATAGTCTTCTAATACTATACTCTGGAAAAGGTTTTAATTAATAATTTTCCAAATTTTCTTTGAAATTATTATTTTAAAAATTGTCCAATTGAGGATAGATGCCAACTCTATGAAATTTTCTTTCACCCATTGTATCTATTTCCCTTTCTCTTATTGTGAGATATTTGATAATTTAATTTGGTATTTTATCCTCATCATGTAATCAGGCCTCACTTTTTAGTATTTAATTTTTATATATTATAATAAATTAGATATTTAGTAGCCATATAGTAAATATTGATCTCGGCTAAAATGTTAGTTATACTATTAGTTACTAGTGTGTGGTGGTGGGGGGAGAGAACCACTTCGTATGAGTTAAATTCCAATGAATATATTGTATAAATTATATATATATATATATATTTTTATCTTCCATTAGTATGAGTTAAATTCCAATGAATAGAATAAAAATATAAACTCGGTCCTGTACACACAGTTTAGAAAGGGCGCGTAAAAGCAAGGATGCTTTCCCCACAGTTTCAGGCCATACACATACTTTTCCCAACACAAACAGACACATCCGACAATCGTAAAGCCATTTTCACTTAAACTTTGCACGTAAATCTGAATCCAAATCAAATGGCCTCCCTTCGTATTCGTAACCTTCTCCGTTTCTCTATAGACGTACGTATCAAGCTATACTACTCTCTCTGTCTCACTCATTCTTCTCAACGTTACATTATTGCTCATCAGTATCACTCTCATTCTTCTATTTTCCTTCATCGCAGTCTCAAGGGAAGCTGCTTTCACCTTCTCCACTCCACCAAGGTCTTTTTCTTATCATCACTTCATTTATTCTTCCCTTTTTAACTTCGTTTTCAAACGTCCGTAGTAATTATTATTATCCTGCCTTCAACCTGTTTGGTTCTATTTCTTCTGTTAACAAACGTTACAAATAGGAGAGATAAAAATCGCGTTTAATGACTACGGGAGAATCCTTAGCTGAGCCTTGTATGGTGTAGGGTTTTCGGGAAGCTGTCGAAGCTACAGCGTCGTTGAGTCTTCCAAACATTGTTTACTGAAGTCCGACGACGATGAGGAGATATCCGCGCTCCGTCGCGAATTCGAAGCCACCAAACAACGTTTTCTCAATAATCCCGACGCTCTTCGGGTAGTGCCCAAAATGAATCCTAAAGGTTCGTTTTTGGATGATTGGTTGCTTCAACATTTGTTGAAATTGCGTTGTTTGTGAATGTTAATCTTTTTTAATGTGTATTGGATTAGGCATATATGTGAATAAGAACGTGAGATTGGACCAACAGCAAGTTTATGGGTTCGACTATGATTACACGTTGGCACATTACTCGTCTGATTTACAGACTTTGATATATGACCTTGCCAAGGAGTACTTGGTTAATGAGGTTAGCTCTGACAACACAAAACAACACACTCCTGCTGTTTGTTTTTATGACCGTGCTTCTCCTTTCCTTACTCGTCTTGTTGCTTCTTTCAGCTTAGGTATCCAGATGTTTGCACGAGTTTTAAATATGATCCAACTTTCCCCATTAGAGGCCTATACTATGATAAGTCAAAAGGGTGCCTCATGAAGCTGGATTTCTTTGGTTCCATTGAGCTGGAAGGATGCTTCTTTGGTAGACGCAGGGTATTTGGCACTGATTGTTTTTTGTTTCACTTGGCAGTTGTACTTGTATTCTTCTGGTTAGCTTTTTTTATTTAATAATAATTATTATGATTTGGTTTTGAACTCTTTATGAAGTGTCTCCATGGTTCTGAAAATCCACATACAATTGAAACTGTGTTTGAGTTTTATAGAGTGCATAATGGACAAATTAAGTATTAGTTGTATTTGACAAGCGTCAGTTAGCTCAGCATAGTTTGTCAGTTGTTACAGAAATGAAACTATTGCCAGTAAAATATTTTTTACATCAATTTATTTCTTTTGAATAATTTTACAGCTAAGCCAAACAGAAATACGTGACATATATGGCACGCGGCATATTGGTCGTGATCAAGCTCAATCACTTGTTTGTTTGATGGATTTCTTCTGCTTCAGTGAGGTTGGTTCCATGTTATTCAATATGCCTTTAAATCTTAGGTTGATAACTGATTGTTTGCATTGTTACTCTGTAGGCATGCCTTCTTGCAGATATAGTGCAGTACTTCGTTGATGCTAAGCTAGAATTTGATGCTTCCTACATTTATGAAGATGTTATTCGTGCAATTGACCATGTCCATCGAAGTGGCCTGGTTCATAGGGGAGTTCTATCTGACCCACATAGATACTTAGTGAAAAATGTAAGTTCAAACTTCAAACATTTTATGTGTTTCCTTTAACTGGCGTCTATGAATGTGTCCAATAGATGCTGCAATAAGTGGTCCACAATATGAACAAAACTCTATTTCAGGATCTAGTATCTTAATCCAGTTATAGGTAGACATTGTTTCTTCATGTTGTCTTATTATCAGACTGAATTATTTTATTCTCTGATTGAGAGTTTGTAGTTATTCATTTGTGGGTGAATATTTCAGGGAAAGATATTGCGTTATCTTAAGATGCTAAGGGAGCGGGGCAAGAAGCTTTTCTTGTTGACTAATTCTCCTTATTACTTTGTGGATGGAGGGATGCGTTTTATGTTGGAGGTATTTGATTAACAGGAAACCATATCATGCATTTTGTATGTATTATGGAGTTTTTTTTATTAAGACTTCACTGCCAGTTGAAGTTTAATATTTTTTTCTTAATTTGGAAAGTGGTATAGCGGTAAGTTTATGCCTTGGTAACTGGTTGGTCATGGGTTTGAGTCCGGAAACAACCTCCTTGCATATGCAAGGGTAAGGCTGCATATGGGGTATGCTAGTTTTGGGAAAGTGTTATTTCCCAGTTATTGTCTACATATCATGAAAATCATATTTGGTCCAGTTATTCAACAGCCTCCGAGCTCCAACTCTAAAATACTTATCTGTTCTTTCTTTCATCCTGTTGCAATTATTCTTTAACGAGTACCAAAAGAGTATAGGTCGAATAATGAATGCATCAGTTATAATAATATGATGATTGTAATTTACATTTAGATGATGAAGGAAAGAGTCTAGAATGGAGATCAACTGTACGTAGTTTTCAGTTCTCTTGCTGACTACATGCACTATTCCATTTTAGTAACTTGTAAAGATGAATATCTAACTTTATCAGAAAATTCTGGAGATTGGGAAGTTATCGTCTTATTCTTTAGACATATGTATCCACAAACCTTAAGATAGTGCACACATGTGTTAGCAAATATACAAGTGCATGTTCTTCTTCTGTTTGTTTAGAAGAATCCCATATCCTCATTATATCCTTTGTTCTTTATTTTTTAATTTTAATAAATTCTTCTATCAGGGGAAAATGTGTAAAACAAATTATGTTTATACGTAGTTCAGTTATGAAGGCCACATACACAATCTAGAATCAGTGTCATTGTTCATTATGTCATTACTTCTAGTTGTAGCCGTTGACTATAGTATGGTTTCTCTCTATGACCTAATTTCAATAATTTCACTTGTAATCATTTAGTGATTTGGGGTAAAATTATCATCTTTTAGGATCTTTTTCTTTTTGTTCTCATGAACGAGAAGATGGAATATACTTGAAACTTGGCCTGATTTTTTTTTAAGGGCAGCTGTATGCTAGAGTTATGTTATATTACACATATTGCAGTTAACAATGACACTGATACTCAGGTCTCTTTAAATTGTTTGGTTAAAAGTTCCTTACTAGGTTAGTTTTAAATGTAATTTTTGTGGTTCATTATTGTTTTGACCTTTTCATTTCTGGACATAATTTCCTTGTGTTTATTCTTGAATGTTGATTAGGATTCAATGGATTGTAGAGACTCTTGGACGGAACTGTTTGATGTTGTGATTGCTAAGGCAGATAAACCACAGTTTTATACATCCGAGCATCCATTCCGGTATGTATCCAATACATCTATTTTTTCCTATGTGATATGGTGCTTATTTTCTAACTTAATTCTTCTTATTCTGATCCTACTTTAGTAAAGGATATTATGAAAATAACAAAACTGACTTCAGGACTAGATCATTTGAATGCTGCTCTCTTTAGAATTACATTGATGAAAGGGGAAATGGAGGATACAATCTAGAAACAAATAATTTTCATGACATGAAGCTAATGCAAATCATTTTCTTTTGTCAAACATTTTTACCCATCATTTCTTTCCATTGTCAGCTCCTTTTGAGTTTATATCCTTGAATTTTGAATTTTTTTGCAAAGGTCCTGAATATCATTGGTTCTTCCATGCAGTTGTTATGACACAAAGAAGGACACATTAGCTTTTACCAAGGTTGATGAATTTCTTCCAGATAAAATTTATTATCATGGATGCCTCAAATCCTTTCTCGAAATAACCAAGTGGAATGGCCCAGAGGTATGGTTTATTTGATGTTTGATATAAACCATGCTGTGTAGTTTTTCTATTTACTTGCATGAATTTTACAACAAGTTTTATTATAAAGCAAATACAGAAGTTGTCATACACATTCTTTCACATGAAACCCCTAGAATGCTAAAATTCACATTTTTCATTAGGTGATATATTTTGGAGATCACCTATTTAGCGACTTGAGAGGGCCCTCAAAGGCAGGTTGGCGTACGGCAGCAATCATCCATGAACTAGAGGCACGTCTGTCATCTAATCCAGTTTCACGTAGATTTTGAGCTTGTTTGTCATTATTTCTCATGACTTATTATAGATAGATAAGAGTAGACATTCTTCCTTCTATGGGTTTCATAATTCCCTGGATAACAGGCTTGAAAATGTTGTACCATATCCTGTTTGCCAACAGCAAATATATACAAGTTTAGACATATTGTATGGTCAAGCTTCCAATAAGGTTGGCTTGGTTCATTTAACAGAATTTATGATGACTCAATCATATTTGCCTGTGTTTGTGAAGCAGAAATCTGTGTCTTATATCAGCTGGGTGTCACTTGTAAGTGTGAAATTTGAACTCTCATTTATTTTAGCTACTCTCCCCTCTTATCAGCCAGACTTTTAAGTGTTGTTTTTCCTCTACATCAAGTGACATTTTTTTTTTGTCATTTATATATGAAACTTGACTCTAGGAAAAGTAAAACTTACAGTTCTTTCTATATGTGATGACAGTTATGATGATTGTCTAGAACGGTAGTAGTTGAATCTTCAAAGTTCCTGTTGATTAATATAATTGTTTGGCAATTTTATTTTTTAGTTAAATTAGGCTTGCTGAATGTTCTTTTAAATTGTATATTTCTTAATAAGGCATTGATGGCTGTAGAACTTTTGTCATAGTTAACCTCAGAAACATGGACATTTATATGAAGTGCGTTTCTTTAACATTGCAGAGCGAAATTCAAATACAAAATGAAGACACCTACCGCTCTGAGCAGGTACCTTCAGTTTTTTTTTTTTTTTTATCATATTGGCTTTATTTCTTTGCAATTTCATACTTACTTTCCCTAAGTGGTTTGGTTGTATTGAAGATTCACCAACTAAAACTATTTTATTCTTATGTTAAGAGTTTGAGGAGTGAATGATTCTGGAGAATTTTTGGGATTCATAGTTCATAAAATTGTATCTTGCAGAGATTTATTAATTAGTATAAATACATTTTGGGATCAATAGTTCATGAAATCGATGTTATTTATCTTAGCATACAGAGATTTTTGGGATCAATAGTTCATGACATTGTTTTTGCCTGTTCTTAGTGAGCACTGACACAAATTATTGTTTTTCACATACTTTTCCTAAATTATGGCATGACTAGTTAATATGTAAACGACTTGTTATGGAGATTGAGCCAATTTCATGATTATGAGCCCATTTTAAACCTTACTAAATGCCATAAATGCATGATTGTAATTGAAAAGTTGACAGATGAATTGCAAATGCATATTTTCTTACACAGTGAAATACTAGGACTAGAGTTTTTATCTAAGAAGTAAATCAAAATAGTGCTTGATTTAGTTTTCCTTCTATTTGAGTGTGCTTGTATGTTGTGACAAAATGATAACACTATAACAGTATAACACTTCCCTGTCTTTCACTTAAAAAACCAGATGTTTTGGAACCTATGGAAATTATGGAAGTTAGTACAACCACACAAGTGATTCATTGGATTTTGTCATACATTTAAATTTAATGTTATTGAGAAAAAAGGCTTAAATGAACCTGTTTTTATAGTTATTAACTTCTATAAAAGGTTCATAGTTCAGCGTTTTTGTTGATTATTATCAGTATTATTTCTTTCTTCAAATACTTTTAAAACTGTTACAATTTATGCATTGTATCCTGTTGAAAAATGCAGGCAAAGTTTCATATTATACAGGAACTACTTGGTAAATTGCACGCAACTGTGTCTAGTAGTTCGAGAACTACGGCTTTCATTTCACTTCTTGAAGAACTTAATGGGGAGAGACAAAAAGCACGCAACAAGATGAAGATGATGTTTAATAGTTCTTTTGGAGCAACATTCTTGACCAGCACAGGACAAGAATCTGCTTTTGCTTATAACATTCATCAGTATGCAGATGTTTATACCAGTACGCCAGAGAATTTTCTTCTGCATTCACCTGAAGCATGGCTTTATGTTCCATTTGATGTCAAGATCATGCCTCATCATGTGAAGGTAATACATTTCTTCATGATAGTTAATGCACTCAACGGCATGTTCGGTTCTCTTGAAAAACTAAAGAAAATTCTGTTATTCCATGCTTCCTGTTTTTGGGTTTATTGTTTGTAAAGCTCAGTTTATTTTTGGTAAATCATTTGAATGCTGTTATTTTTCTTTATATAACTCTTTGTTCATCCTCTTCTTTTAGGTTCCATCAAACTTGTTCAGAACCGAATGAACGGTCCTCAAAATCATTCAAACTATTAGTGGCATTTCGCGATTCTAATAACACAATAATGATGTGGCGATTCAAGTAAGAGAGGTGCAACTGAAAGACAATTGTTGCAGTAGTAACGTGCATTCAATTTTATTCTTTTGTTCTTGATTCCCTCATTTCATCTTGGCGTAGCTAACTTTTTTTCGTATGCTTCAATTGATTATTATACATGCAAAAAGGTTTATTTCTTTATGTTAAAGATTCATTTTAGAATTGTTTTGTTGTGTTGCTGTTTTGTTCTTTTCATTCTTTATTTTTCTTTTTTAATTATTTTTTTTCATCGGGTAAAATTTGTAAAATTTTGAAAATCAAAACACAGTATAATTTACTTGTCACATCGACAAATCATGTCAATGTGTCCTATAATTTTTTTCTTTTATAAGTAATCATTTTTTTTATCCAATGTTTTAAAAATTTTAAAGCCATTATTCTTTTTTTTATAATTTGAAAAATTTCATTTTTTTTCAAAACAAAATTGCATCCAATGATTTTAAAAAAAGATATTACTGTTTCTTTTTCATATTTTTAATTTTTTTTTCTTTTATCCAATTTCAGGACATTTCTCTCTTCTTCTTTTTTTCATCTTTTTTCAATTTTTCAATAGATTTATCTTGTTTTTTCATTTTTTTTAAATTTAAAGATAGTTTCTCTTTTTTTTTAATATTTTTCAAATTTCAATTTTAAAAACAAATCAAGACATTACTCTTTTTTTTTCTTATTTTTAAAATTTTTATTTTTATTTTATTTTTCAAGACATTCCTCGTATTTTCAAAACATAACTCTTCTTTTTATATTTTTAAAATTTTTATTTTTTTTCAAAATTTTCATAACATTACTCTTATTATTTTCATATTTTATAATTTTCAATACATTTCTCATGTTTTTAATTCAAAATTTCAACACATTTCTCTTTTTTTTTATATATATATTTTTTAATTTTTTGTTCAATTTTTTCATGACATTCACTTTGTTTTTACATATTTTCATAATTTTAAGAAATTACTCTTAATTTTTCATATTTAAAAAAAAAATCAAGACATTCCTCTTGTTTTTTGTTTTTTTCATATTTTCATAATTTTAAGACAAAACTCATTATATTTTAAATTTTCATGACTTTTTTTTATATTTTCTATTTTTTTTCAATTTTTAAAGAAATTATAGTTTTTTTTTTTCATATTATGGGTTTAATTTATGATTTGTTTAAGAATTTTTTAAATTTTCATTAAGAGTTTCATTTAATGAAATTTTAAATCATTAAAGGTTTCGTTTATGAATACTTTAAATCATTAAGGATTTCGTTTATGAATATCTTAAATTATTAATGGTTTCATTTCTAAAATCCTAAATCATTTAGGATTTTATTTGTGAAACTCTTAAGTATTTAAAATTTTGTTTGTGAACCCTTTAATCATTTAGAGTTTTGTTTGAAAAATCTTAAATAATTTATGATTTTATTTGTGAAACCCTTAATTATTTAGAGTTTTGTTTATGAAACCCTATATCATTTAACATTTTGTTTGTGAAACCTTAAATCATTTATAACTTTAATTGAGAAACCTAAATATCACAGGGTTTTGTTTGTAAAACCCTAAAGTATTTATGATTTCATTTGCGAAACCATAAATAATATAAGGGCTCATTTGTGGAATCGAAAATCATTAAGGGTTTCGTATATGAAACCTTAAATTATTTAGGGTTTCGTGTGTAAAAACCTAAATCATTATGAATTTTGTTATGAAATCCTAAATCATTTATGACTTCAATTATGAAATCTTAAATAATATAAGGCTTTGTTTTTTAAACCCTAAATTAATTATTATTTCTTTTGTGAAACCCTAAATCACTTAAGTTTCATTAAGGAAACCTTATTCATTTCTAACTTTAATTGGGAAACCCTAAAAATACAAGGCTTTATTTTAAAACCCTATATTACTTAATATTTATTTTATGAAACCCCAAATCACTTAGGGTTTCATTTAGGGAACCCAAAATCAATTAAGGGTTCATTTGATAACCCTAAAAAATATAAGGCCTCGTTTGTGAAACATTAAACTATTTATGATTTCGTTTGTAAAACCTTAATAATATAGGACTTCCTTTGTGAAACCCTAAATTATTTAGAATTTATATTGTGAAACCTTATATCCTTTTAAGTTTCGTTTGTGAAACCTTAAATTATTTAGGGTTTCGTATGCCTAAATATTTTAAGGTTTCGTTTGTGAAATCCTAAATTATTTATGATTTCGTTTAAGAAAACCTAAATCATTATGAGTTTTGTTTGTGAAACCTTAAATCATTTAACGTTTCATTTGTGAAATCCTAAATAATTTATGACTTCAATTAGAAAACACTAAATAATTTAAGGATATGTTTTTGAAACCTTAAATCACTTAGGTTTCTTTAAGGAAACCCTAAATCATGTAATATTTCATTTGTGAAACCTTCAATATTTTAGGGTTTCGTTTGAGAAACCCTATAAAATATAAGGCTTTCTATTTAAATGTTAAATTACTTAATGTTTCTTTTGTGAAAGTCTAAATCACTTAGGGTTTCAATTAGGAAATGCTAAATAAATTAGAGTTTCATTTAGGAAATCCAAAATCAATTAGGATTTCATTTGTGAGGCCCTAAAATATTTAAGGTTTTGTTTGTAAAACCCTAATTAATATATGGTTTCGTTTTTGAAACCTTAAACCATTTAGTGTTCCATTTCTTAAACCTTAAATCATTTATGTTTTTGTTTGTAAAATGCTAAATCATTTATGGTTTTGTTTGTGAAACCTTAAATAATATTGGACTTCCTTTGTGAAACCCTAAATTATTTAGGATTTCTATTGTGAAACCTTGCATCATTTAAGGTTTCGTTTGTGAAATCCTAAATATTTTAGGGCTTTGTTTGTGAAATCCTTAATCATTTATGACTTCAATTGGGAAAACCTATATAATATATGGCTTTGCTTTTTAAACCCCAAATTATTGAGGGTTTTGTTTGTAAAACACTAAAGTATTTAAGGTTTCGTTTGTGAAACCTTAAATTATTTAGAGTTTCACAATGAAACTCTTAAACATTTAGAGTTTTGTTTGTGAAATCCAAAATAATATAGGGTTTCGTTTGTGAAATTTTAAATAATATAAGGTTTCGTTTGTGGAATCCAAAATCATTTAGGATTTCATTTGTGAAAACTTAAATCATTTAGGATTTTGTTTGTGAAACCTTAAATAATATAAGGTTTTGTTTTTTAAACCCTGAATTATTTATTATTTCTTTTGTAAATCCTTAAATCACTTAGGTTTCATTGAGGAGTTCCTAAATCATTTAAGGTTTTGTATGAGAAACCCTAATTATTTTACGATTTCATTTGAGAAATCCTAAATCATTTCTAACTTCATTTGGGAAACCTAAAAAAATATAGGTCTTCATTATTAAACCTTAAATTACTTAATGTTTCTTTTATGAAATTCTAAAATTTCATTTGTGAAACCCAAAATAATATAAGGATTTGTTTTTGAAACCCCAAATTATTTACTATTTCTTTTGTGAAATCCTAAATCACTTAGTTTTCATTGAGGAAACCCTAAATGCTTTAGAGTTTTGCATGTGAAACTCTCGATATGTTAAGGGTTTGTTTGAGAAACCTTAAAAAATATAAGGCTTTCTATTTAAACGCTAAATTACTGCATGTTTCTTTTGCGAAAGTTTAAATCACTTAGAATTTCAATTAGGAAACATTAAATCAATTAGAGTTTCATTTAGGAAACCCAAAATTAATTAAGGTTTCATTTGTGAGGCCCTCAAACATTTAGGGTTTCGTTTGTGGAACCTTAATCAATATATGGTTTTGTTTCTAAGACCTTAAACCATTTATTGTTTTATTTATTAAACCTTAAATCATTTATGTTTTTGCTTATAAAACCCTAAATCATTCAGGATTTTATTTGTAAAATCCTACTTGATTTAGAGTTTTGTACATGAAATCCTTAATATTTTATGGTTTCATTTAAGAAACTCTAAATAATTTCAAGGTTCCATTGGAAAACTTTAAAAAATATATTGCTTGGTTTTTAAATCCTATATTACTCAGGGTTTCATTTACTTAACCCTAAATAAATAAATTTAGGTTTCATTTAGGAAACCTTAAATCAATTAAAGTGTCTTTTTGAGACCCTTAAACATTATGAGTTTCGTGTGAGAAACCTTAAAAAATATAAGGTTTCATTTGTGAAACTTTAAACCATTTAAGGTTTCGATTTTGAAACCTTAACGTACATGAAACCCTAAATATTTTCTAACTTCAATTAAGAAACCCTAAAAAGTATTTAGGATTTCGTGTGAGAAACCTTAAAAATATAGGGTTTTGTTTTTTAAACCTTAAACAATTTAGGGTTTCGATTGTGAAACCTTAAATCATTTAGGATTTTATTTATGAAATCCTAAATAATATAGGACTTCCTTTATGAAATCTTAAATCATTTAGGATTTCTATTGTGAAACCTTATATCATTTTGGGTTTCATTTGTGAAATCTTAAATAATTTATGACTTTAATTGGAAAACCCTAAATAATATAAGGTTTTATTTTTGAAACCCTCAATTACTTGTTATTTCTTTTGTGAAACATTAAATCACTTAGGTTTCAATGAGCAAACCTTAAATAATTTAGGATTTCATTTTTAAAACCTTAAATCCTTTAGCACTTTGTATATGAAACTCTTAATATTTCAGGGTTTAGTTTGAGAAACCCTAAATCATTTATTGTTTTAATTGTGAAACCTAAAAAAATATTGGGATTTCTTTTTAAACACTAAATTACTTAATGTTTCTTTTGTGAAACCCTAAATTACTTAGGGTTTCATTTAAGAAATGCTAAATGATTTAAAATTTCATTTATGAAACCCTAAATCAATTGGGGTTTCATTTTTTAAACTTTAAATCATTTAGTGTTGAAACACTAAATCATTTAAGATTTCATTTGTGAAATTCTAAATAATATAGGACTTCCTTTGTCAAACCCTAAATCCTTTAGGATTTGTATCATTAAACCTTATATCATTTAAGGTTTCATTTGTGAAACCCTTAATCATTTATGGCTTCAATTGAGAAAACTTAAATAATATAGGGCTTTGCTTTTTAAACCCTAAATCATTGAGGATTTTGTTTGTAAAATAGTAAAGTATGTAAGGTTTCATTTGTGATATCGTAAATTATTTAGGGTTTCACAATGAAACCCTTAACATTTAGGGGTTCATTTGTGAAATTCTAAATAAGATAGGGTTTGTTTGTGTAACCCAAAATAGTATAGGGCTTTGCTTGTGAAACTCTAAGTTATTTAAGGTTTCATTTGTGGAATCCCCAATCATTTAGGGTCATGTTTGTGAAACCCTAAATCATATAGGGATTTATTTGTGAAACTCTAAATTGTTTAAGGTTTCATTTGTAAAATATTAATCATTTAGGGTTTATATTATGAAACCCTAAATCATTTATGACTTTAATTGGGAAAAACTAAATAATATAAAGGTTTGTTTAGGGTTTCGTTTGTGAAACCTTAAATGATTTTTTATTTCATTTGTGAAACCCTAAAATATTTAGGGTTTTATTTGTGAAACGTAAATAATATAGGATTTTGTTTGAGAAATTCAAAATGATTAAGGGTTTCGTTTGTGAAACCTTAAATCATTTAGGATTTCGTTGGTGAAACCCTAATTTATGTAGGGTTTCGTTTATGAAACCCTAATTAATATAGGGTTTTGTTTGTATAACTTTAACTAATATAAGGCTTTGTTTGTAAAATTCTAAATTATTTAAGGTTTCATTTTGGGAATCTAAAATCATTTAGGATTGTAAGGTTTCATTTGTGAAACTTTAAATAATATAAGGCTTTGTTTTGAAACCCTAAATTATTAATTATTTCTTTTGTGAAACCCTAAATTAACCCTAAATCATTTAAGAATTTAGTAATGAAACCTTAATTTAGGGTTTCATTTGTGAAACACTAAATCATTTAGGTTTCGTTTATGAAATCCTAAATTATTTTGATTTTTTTTGTGAAACCCTTAATAATTTAAAGTTTTTTTTGTGAAACCTTAAATCATTAAATGTTTGATTTATAAAACCCTAAATCACTTAGGGTTTATTTTAAGAATTCCTAAATCACTTAAGATTTCATTTGTGAAACTTTAAATAATATAGGATTTGATTTGTAAAATCTTAAATAATATAAGTATTTGTTTTTAAAAATGCAAAATTATTTATTATTTCTACTTTGAACCCCCAAATTACCAGTGTTTCATTGGGAAAACCTTAAAAAATAAATAAAATTTCGTTAGTAAAACCTTAAATCATTTAAAATTTTATTTTTAAAACCCTAAATCATATACCCTAAATCATATATTACTATGTTTATAAACCTTAAATTATTTAAGATTTGTTTGTAAAACTCTAAAGATTTCGTTTGTTAAACAC
The DNA here is from genome assembly GCA_014843725.1 of Amphicarpaea edgeworthii. Classification (NCBI taxonomy): domain Eukaryota; kingdom Viridiplantae; phylum Streptophyta; class Magnoliopsida; order Fabales; family Fabaceae; genus Amphicarpaea; species Amphicarpaea edgeworthii. Next base: position 22,433,720 of record CM026324.1, on the reverse strand, counting down.
TAAATTATTTAGATTTTATTTGTGAAATCTTAAATCATTTAAGACTTTCATTGTGAACCCTAAATCAATTGGAATATGATTTATGAAACCCTAAAAAAAAACTCATATATGTTTAATGCTATTCCATCAACACTTTATCTAAATACTTGGGAAATAAAAAAGAAGAATTGAATCGGGTATCAAAGGTTCCATCTAGCATATGCCAAGGCTAATTTGGCGTGAGGAATATATTTATCAAGACCCGGAATGTTATGATCAAGCCTTACAATCATTAATCAACAATAAATGTCGTTAGCAAGACCTACATTCCATATAAATTTTTGCATTACATCACTCAATTATACAATATCTATGGAAATGCTAATAAATATTTGATGCTATCTAATGCACCTCTCTCCCTGAGCTGGTGCCAAGTGATTTTTTTTTATTTGAAATTTTTGGTTGTTCACAATCATTATTCACTTTGCCCCACTTTCACTTTATGGTACAACAATAGGAACCAAACTAAGCCAAATCTAATGCTCCGCATATGGATTTTTTTTTTTTATTTGAAATTTTTGGTTGTTCACAATTATTCATTTTACCCCCCACTTTCACTATATGTGCCACAGCAATAGCAACCAAACTGTGATAAGAGGTTTTAGACCCTTTCTTCAAGCTTCAAGGACATTCTGATCTTTCCTTTCTGCTAACATGGCAGCATGATGCTCTAAGTATTCCTTGCTGTTAATCTCTGTCAGTCTGCATCAAATTTATGTCACAATCAATAATTGCAACAAATATATACATTTACATATAGGGATAGTGGTGGTTCTCTCTAGCCTCTAGGTATCTTCTAAATTATATTTCCTTGCTTATATTCCTTTTTAGTTCTTAGGGATGCCAAAACAGAATAAGTTCTAAGCTTGTTAACCTGGTTGCCAGAACCCGCTCGACCCCTATTAATCTGCCATAATGATGGAGACATTACCCCCACAAATCTGTGCGTGAAACCTATGTACCTGAGCCACTAGAGGCCTCTTTGCAACTGACTCCATACCTTATATATAGAGGCTACCCTCCAGGCAAATGCAATTTCAATTCTACACACTCATACACCACATACTGATACTCAGATGCTGGAGTGTCATTTCAGGTACACCCCCTTTCTCACTCTGCCAATTATACCACCATAAATGAAGATGATCATTGTCTACCAACACCTCGATAAAAGATTCCAGCCATTGGATGTACATCTCAGATTTAGGTAAAAGATTTAATGTTTGAATCTTTCTAAATTCTTAGAAAAAAGATACAATGTATTGGTTTTAATGAATCAAGTGGCTGTTTGCTCCCAGTATTGCACATCAAACATTATCCAATTCTATAAGCATCAAAATTTTCTTCTCTATCTCACAAAATGAAAGACAACTGAGGGGGCAATTTCAATTGCATTGCCAGTACCTCAATCTCTAGAGTTTGTTCCTGATCTTAGATGCTCATATAAATAATAATAATAATAAGATGAGAGATTCCAACTCGCATCAGTTGATCAGGCAACACCAAATCAAAATATTATTACATTCAGTTGTTTTGTATGGAGATATATCATACCTACTAATGGTGCGGTCTTTTGTAAACCCCAATTCATTGTCCACGCAAAGGTTAGCATCATCATTTTTCCTCGATCTTGAAGAGGTTCTGGGTGCCATATTTTTAGCCTCGGATACTGTTAATATTTTTTCAAAGAGATCTTGAGGGCTCCCTTCAGCAGTACATAATAGTCTGGCCTTGTTCTCATATATCACCTGTAATCACAGTGAAACAAAGCATCATACTTATTCTACTCTCACTCTAGGAAAAACAAATGTAGTGGGTAATAAAAAAAAGCATATGATTATTCATTTCAACATCTCATCAGTGCCTTGAGCTTCAAGTTCTTAGAAAATCTTTAAAATTTCAGCTTCAGGTATGAAACTTTCAATCATAAGAATTCTTGGCTGTTGGATATTTTGGAAACATATGCAGAATTTTATTCTTCAGCTTTTCTAGTCAAAAGTCACCATCATTTCTGCTATATAAGGCATATTTATAAATAGGATGACACAAGGTAACATACTTAGTCAGATCAGGAAAAACACACTCAACACACTCAGCTGTACTGGTTAAGAACAATTTGCATAATAGAAATGCGAGCAACACATTCAACACACTTTTCAACACATAATTTAGTGGGACCCCCCATAAAATCCACTCAATAAAAAAAGAGTGGGTTGCTAACATTTAAATGTGCTACTAGCATTCATCGTTGTATAATAACAGAGGCAACAAGCAAGGACTGGCTCATAGCTAGGCCATTCCTTGAGCAGAACAAAATATTAAAATACAAAGGTCTTGATAAAATATGTTAATGAAACCCACAGCAGACAAAGTTTAAACATGGGCATCCCATTTAGAATGGCAAGGGACTTACGTCAACTAAAGTGACAAACCTATGTGCAGCTGATTTATTGTGAAGCCCAAAAATTGGAATGCCATCTAAGGCTAGCGTGTGAAACTTCTCTGTGAAAACAAAAAAGACATTCTGTGAACATTGATTTATGGATCTTACATACAGTAGCACTCGGGTAAAAGTGTGATAAACAACAAATATTTAAAGAGGAAATCAAAACTACCACAATGAGAATAAACTAAGTTTACAGAAAAATGAAATCATTATCTGACTTATATCATATTCAAAAAAATTGCTTAGATCATCCCCATATGCAATTCCTAGCAAACAACATAACTGTATCCTTTGCTTTAGGATAGAACATAAAAGATGTATGTATATATGCATGAGAAAATTCACTCAAAAATATGTCTTACTGAATAATCCAAAATAGTCTGCAGCCCCAAGAGGTCTATCACAAAGTTCTTCAAAAGGAAAGTAGGCACATCCATTGGCTCCCAATGGAACCTGATGAAGAAAATGAACACAGTTTTAAATTGATAATAATAGTGATTGTGTGTTCTATATGTGTCTGTGCCATATCAAATTTAGCACATACATGCAGTTTCCTTCCCATTACTACTTCTACTTCTTGGGGAGTAGCTGTTCCTTCTCCAATCAACTGTTGAAACCTCTGCTTAAGAAAGCCAGATAAATCACTGCCAACCAAATAGAATCCTTGCTCACCCTGCAGTTCAAATTTGCAGAAAATAAAAATTAAAAAACCAACAATTTGAGATTAGTGCATTTACAGATATAAGATTTTATGTCATACCGAAGTCATTTTGCGGTAGTCAACTGATGAACCAATCTCATGTACTACACATCTTTCCTATAGGATTATACATATATTAGGCAATTACAAAGAAAACAAAAGAACATTTAGAAAAATATAAACATGTTTTGGAGTCTTTACTTTCTTCTACAGAACACAGATGAAAACACTCCACAAAGCAGAGGGCATCAGTATTCAGTAACGGAATTATTTAACAGTATAGACTTGAAGCTAATCTATCACCGGTCCCAACTAAGGAAACATGTAGAAGCATACCTTCAATGCTGCAATGAAGGGTAGAAAGAGAGCCCTCTGCAATCCACCCTCATATAGGTTATCTGGCGCACGATTTGATGTGGATACTAGAATCTATACTTGTGTCCAAGCACAGTGAAAAAATGGAATTTTGAAATTAATTAGGCAGCAATTCCATAATTATTGTTTAGAGAGGCTACTACAGAGTTAGATTACTTACAATGCCTTTGTTGAACAAATGTCTAAACAAGCGATTTAGTATCAATGCATCTGCTACATCTGTTACCTAGAGAAAAAACAAATAACAAATCTCAAGATATAGCATCAAATAAAATATGCAAGATCTATTATCAAAAGAAATAAATGTTGTACTAAAACCTTACCATAAATTCGTCAAGACATAATAAAATTGCATCATCAGAAATCTCTCCTGCAACCACATCAAGTGGATCTGACAACCCTTTATGTTTCTACAAGGATACACAATAGAAAATCTGAGATAGGCTTCCTCTTATTTTGTAGGCCAATTAAACATACAAAGATAACATCATTCTGGAAACTGCTAACAGTTAAAGCTCAAAGCATGAGACCCCTTTGGTATCAATTGATTTTTAAACAAATTCTTCCTTTAAAAGCATACATAATTATTGGAAATGTCCCCTATGGTATGTAATAATTTCTGACTAACAAAATAGACACAAGAAATGCAATTCAACTGTAGCTTACTAAGATTTATTATCAACTGTAACTGTATTGGGAAAACCGCAGTTTAACATGTATTAGAAATAAATAGATCTGCCCCTTTTATCTATACCCAAAAGAAAAAAAAAACATGAGAGGTAGTTAACAGATTTGGTAAACTTACTTGTAACATGCTATGTACATTCAACATAAAGTCATGAAAATGAATCCTCTTTTTCCTCCAATTAGAGGGCCTGATAAGATATAGCCAGTGAAGATGGTCAGAGTATAAATCCTCATAAGAACAGACTTCCATAGTAAATTCTAAAAATGCCTCATATTCTTCCTATATCGAGAGTCGAAAAGGTATGACAATTAAATGGTATGAATAAGACAACAGCAATTGAGAAAACAAAAATCAATGGACAAGAAATTCATTTCAAACTCACAATTGATAAAAAAACAGGTCCATCAACATAGTTTTACCGGTACCCACTCCTCCATAAAGATATAAACCTTTTACGGGTGAGTAAGAAGGATGTGACAAGAGACGAGACCACAGCCACCCACTCCTGCAAAACCAAAAGTTAAATTAAATTCAGAAACAAGATGTGAAAAATAGGCTTCAAGATTTGAGAAACATATCAGCATGAAGCAGGACATATCGGCATGAAGAAAAAAGCATACCTTACAGGTTTTTCAGAGTTGCGATCCAATTGGCAGATGTCAGCAGACTCAACAAGCTCATCATACAGTCTCTGAAGTTCTGTCAGAGTGTTTATCTGTTTCAGAAGAATAGAAAAAAATGCTTAAACAAAGGAAAAGAAGATTAAGCAGAACAATTACCAATTAAGTGCCATGAAAAATAATCCATATAATAATATCCAACAGCATTTTACCAATAAAATTAGGCAATAAAGTAAGAGTAGACACTCTACCTGACAAGCATCACCTTCTACAAGTTCACCATTAGCAATTCGTCGTTCATACTCAACAAGAGGCCCAGCTTTGCTTGTTTCTGTAACCGAAGCAACAAATTCCAATACAAGAAGACATAAGAAGAGAATGAAGAAGTTTCAAACCCTCCTGGATCTAGCACACTGAGAGCAAAAAAGATGAGAACCTCTATTTGTGAGTTTTGCAGCATCGGTTGAGAGAGCTCTGGCGGATGTTGTAAACAAATGGTTTTTAATTTTATTAATCTCAGCATCTCTAAAAGCTGAACTATGAATGTGACAACTCTTTCCAATGTGACATGGAGGTTCTTGTGCAACATTAACACCGATCAAAACACAATCTTGCCTCTGAAAAGCCGGTTGCAATTGTCGCAGAGAACGAAGCACGTTTCTCATCTTCAACTACTCCCAACTCCAACAAGAACCACAAGCTTCAGACCAATAAACCCCACTAAATTTTCTTCCGAATCCCTGAAATCAGAGACACTGTCATTCAATTTTGAACCATAACCATTCCTCAATAACAGAGAAACCAAAATTAATTTAAAAGAAAAACAAAAACAATCTTGATATGCGAATTGCGATCAATAAGATCTTTGAGCTTTGACTTTCAGCAAGAAATGAACAAACTCCAAGAAATCCGTGAAATCAAAGACAGTAATAATTCACTACAATTTCTCAATAACAAGGAACCAAAATTAAATTAAGGAAATGAAATCTCGATACAAGATTTAAAAGGTCTTTCATTTTTGCCACAATTGAAGGCAAAGAAAGTGTAATTACGGAACTTAGTGAGAAGATTGAGAAAAAAAAAACAAAAAAAAAACACCGATTTAATCTGCCAACAAATGTGACAGACATGCATCATGCAAGAAAAAGATAAATATTAAAACGCCGTATATCCAAATCGTTCCAATATGTGCGGAAAGGGGACAAAAAAAGAGAAGATATTACGAACGGCGTTATATTAGCAAAAGTATATATATAAAAAATAAAAAAAAAATCACCTGAAGAGAGGGAGCACTCCCACAAAACAGGAACAAACAAGTAAAAAGAAAAGCGAGTTTTGCGTGCACAGAGAAAGAGAGAGATGGAGATTATTACGATGATATTGAAAACAGAGGCCACTTGGCCTTGGTTCATAGGGTTGGCGTTTCACCTTAGCGCGTTGCGATTCCACGCTGGCTTAGTTGTTGTTTATCTTGAACCAGAAAATCACACGCTTAGTTGCTTGCACCAAAAAAGGAAAAACTAAGAAAGGAAAAAGAGAAGATGCTGGTTATGATGCAGTAATGTAACTAGCTCGATACCTTCAACAACATGTCATGGCTAATGAGTAATGCCTCGACTAACTTTGTTCATCAAATGTTGGAAATATTCACATGTCATGGACCCCATAAGCTAAGGTCAGCATCGATTTTATTTTTATTTTTATATTATTTTTGGCATTAACGGGCCAATATTGTTTCTTTCGTACCCTTTTTTATTTAAATCCTGGACCCACTTTTCCCCCAAAAATAACCCTTGTCTTGATTTCTAATACTTCGATGTTATTAACCATTCTCTTTAATAGTAGTACTTTTTATTAAATTTTATCCGAGATGCATTTATACTAGTTAGCAACTTAGCCTTTGTTAAATATTTTACTTATAAGCATCTTGCAGAAGGCATCTTTCACTTGGTCCAATAAACTTGTTTTCACCATTACCAATAATGTTATTAAAGTTAGAGGGTAATAATAAAAATGCTTTTTGTGTTATTAATTTTATAGGCTGTTATTATTTCTTATTGTGTATATAATTTTAATTTTTAATAGTGTAGTTATAGTACGGTACATGTTTTAGTTTCCTATCTTTCTTTTAAATTGGCACAGAATAACAAAATAATATAACAAGGTGTGAATAACGTGTGTGTTGCAAAGAATGACAAATGAGCAATTCCCGGAAGCAATAAAACACTGCAGTACTGATTGAAAGTGGTGTCCTCATCGGTTCGAACCACTATTATGAGTTAAAAGTTCATATTCTCCTCAAAATAATGATACCAACCATCCACGCTGTTTCGAATCTTTAATTATTAGTATTTCTTTTTTGTCATGCATACATACTTTTTAATTTTCATTATTTCAATCCCACACGTAGTTATTAGTAGCGTGGATCTAAAATCAAGAACGCCAAAGGCCTATTGGGCTACTGTTTAATTTACAGCCCAATGAAATATAGTGAGCCTGTTGGCCCAGTCGAAGTTGGGGCGTTCCGTTCTGTTCCCGTTCCAGTTCCACTTCCACCAAACAGAGAGTCAGACGCAGACGCAGAAGCAGAATCAGAAGAAGAGAGCGATGGCGAATCAGGGCGCTAAGAAACGCAAGGAAGAGAACGCTCGTCACATGGCTAGGCTCCGCAAAATCATCATCGCCTGCAACGTACTCTCTCTTCTTCTCTTCAATTGTAATCATTGTTTGATACTGTGGATTGGTGATCTAATTGTGTGGTTTTGTTTTGAATTGATAATTAGGTTATCTATGTGTTGCTTAGAATGGTGGTGTTCCATTCGAGCTTCACCTGGAAGCACTGGATTGGGTTGATTGTGACTTCGTTGGCATATGCCATTCCCTATCAACAGCTCGAGAAGATGGCGACCCCTGCTTACGCTGAAGATGGTGAACTTCTAGATGGTGGATTTGATATGTCCACAGGTGGAGTTTGTGGGTATGCCTGTCTTTATTATTCTATCAACATTTTCATTTTTCACTACTCACTCAACTAGTTCCTATGTATGTCATTTATGTTTTGTTCTTCTCCTCTCATCTTTTTGCAGGTATTTACACGATGTTATCTACATAACATGCTTTGTGCAAGTTATGTCCATCGTATCTGGAAAGTTCTGGTACACTTATCTTGTGGTAAGGCCCATAATCTGCTCACTATGTGCTTTGCTTTACTTTTTTCATAGTTTTGCACTGAAGCTACTTCAAGTTCAAATAATGCAGTCTTAGCTTCACGGTGGTGTGTATATATATGGACCATCTTGTTTTGTAGTTAGACATAGGGAGGGGAGGAGAACTATCCAAGAAAGAGAGATTGAGTTCCTTATAAGTGCTTGTTGCATTTTGCCCCGTAAAGCAATCAATCACAGTTGGAGGGACTGGGACGCTAAAGAGAGTAGGCACCAAAAGATAGTGTCATTCATCATTTAATTTAACCCCCCAACAAAGTTTGACACAGTTGACTAATAATTAGGTCTCATAAGCATGTTAACCAAGGTTTGTTGGATTGTCATGCGTGTGGAAAACACTTTCTTTCGGAGACAAAGTTCACTTCGATAAAAAGATATTAATCTCAAATTGTTAGCTAAGGGATGTCCTTGGTGCACACACACACACACAAAAGAAATTAATCACAAGTTACTGTTGTTACCCCAAACATAGTTTGTTCATTCAGGGATTATTTTAGAATAGGTATTCATTCCTGTGCAAATTCTAGTGTGGTTGGGACTGGACTGAAGTTCAAAAAGAAAATTATAAATTTGGTTTAAAAGTTGTAAGCTATTGGATTTGAAACTATAATTGTGTCAGTTCCTTCTGAACTGCAGTCCTGTTGGGATTAGGACTGCAGACTGCTTTAATTTTGACTATGTTGCCCTTTTCTGCCCCAAATAGAAGTTGCAGTTGTTGTAATCAGTAACGGTATGTGCTTGACTTAATAAGGAATACTGAAACCCTTTAAGCATTTAGCAAAAATGACAAACTACAGATTAAGTCAGTGACACAATTGCCCCTTGCTTGGCATTTGACAGATACCGGCTTTTGGAGCATACCAGTCCTTTGGTTTCATTAAAGGATTTTTGCCAGGGGGTTCAGAGGTACGGTCACTTTGTTGATTAATGTTTTACTTTCAGACCACAAAAAATAGAACCATGCTAACGTAAATTTCGTATGTCTTTTGTGAACTAGGAATCATTTGAAGATGAAAAGACCCGCAAGAAGAGGGAAAAGATGGAGAGGAAGGCATCAAGACCCAAGTTTGCCAAGACAAGAACTAGATAGTTCAGTGTACGAATATTCAAGTTTGATGGAGGTTGCCCTGAAACTTTCAACTTTTTGCGAACACATACCGCACAAAGTCTGAGTTGTATTTCATGTATAACAAAATAATTTACTTTGTATGCCCTCCAAGAACATGTATGCTCTTACACACAGTTTAGAAAAGTATTTGGAAAAGCTAACCTCTATCTCTTTGGGATATTGGGATTAAGAGTTGTCAATTACGGGAAGATTCATCATCTTTATTAAATGACTCAACGTCAGTGAATGTCGTGGAATTGCTTAAATGAAGTTTAACCTTGGTGTTGGAAATCTTACGTGGGCGTAAAAAATGAGCATTATACATGATAGGTAGCTAGCATATCAAAATCTCATGTGGCACTTAATATTACTGGTGATGGTCCTAAATTTTTTATTTTGTAAAAAAATATTAGTATAGTGACAGCCTGACAGGACATTAAGTAGTTTTTGTAAAATAAATAATTCAAACTAATCATTGCAAAAAAAAAAAGTTTCCTATGCCCTATGTGTTCTAATCAGAATAGAGGTATGATAAAAACTCTCATTGCAAATTCAAAGTAATAATAATTGTTGAAACATACAAAAAATAAAATAAAATCGGACCTGGAAACTGCTAGAACCTGAAAACAGGAGACAGAGTTATCACTAATTTAATTTTAAACTCACCCATCAAGAAGTTCACAGTCAATCCTCTGAAAGTACACACGCATCCCATTCAAGTCATAACCCACATTATAATTCTGTTGAGCCAACATTCCAATAGAAGAAAAGCTTTCATAGTCATCTCCAAAATAGTTCCCTGGAAGCACAGCCATGCAAAACTCATTCTCTGAGGTCTGGATAAACATACTTGTTATATCCAAGTCCAAAACAGCACCCTCAGCAAAATGAAATGTCACCACTGGAAAGCAACTTAGATCCCGACTTACCACACCACTAAAGCACAAAGCATAAGGGCTGTGCTTATCTTGGGCCAAAACCCCTTCAAGAAGATTCTCAACCTCAAAGCTGAGCACTTCAAATCCATATTTTGTAAGCCACGTGTGGTCTGCTCCAGAGTCAATTATCACTCCACTGTTATTATCTGTTATTGATCTTTCAAACACAGTTGGATCAATTTCAAGCTTTCTCCCACCTATACTTATAGCTTCTAGATTAACATAATACAAACTATTGATCACATTCAAAGTAGTTGAGTCACCTTGCATATTTGCTTTGTCCCCCAAGATCAATTTGTTAAACTTATAATTAGTATTTCTCAAGTTACCAATACAATATGAAAATTTCTTACCAAATCTAGGAAGCAGAGAAAACCTTCCACTACCAAGTCCAAACACCCCATTGATTCCTTCGTAAGGGTAACCATTGGATGATATGCTAAACTTACGACCACAGCCAAATATCAAACTTGGCACTCTCACTACGCTTTCATCTATGGTCTCTAAAGTTAACTGTTCCCTGGCATAGACCCCTTCTGATGAACCACTTCCAACATACTCTACACTGTATGGACACTCACCATTCACCACATCGCATTTGTTACATTCACTGCATGTCAAGTTAGCATATGTGGAAGATTTTGAAGGGTCAAATACTGGAACAGATTGGTGTGAACAAGATGAACAAGGATGACACATAACCCATGTAAGGCTGCTGCCAGTGTCCATGACAGCAAGTTGTGGAATAGGTGGTTCACCTATGGAGAAATTCATTAAGAACACAACATTTCTGAGGCTAGGAACAAGGTTGGAGATATAGTCATTGTTATTGGAAGCTTGCTTCATCATTTTTTGTCGCGAGTAATGACCCCAAATGGTGTCTTTTGAATTGTGTTTATAGTGTATGAGTTTAATCACTAGGTTACCAGATGAGGTTGTGATGGTAGTGGTGGCAGTGGTTAAGGTGAAATGAAATATGAAAGCCAATGAAACAAGTGTGTAAACAAGTGATGTTGCCATGGCTACAATTTCTTTCTTGAGCAAGTTTCTAATCCATTTATTTTATGGAGAAATTGGCCTTGCATTGACTAGTTATTGAATGAGTAGTGACTATTAGTTTGACTCCTTACGTGAAAACACCTTTTGCATGAGATGAAATAGTTGCTGAACTATTTTTACATGACTCCAAAGGTTAGTTACTGAGTTCTTTTCGCGTTGAATTTGTTACCAAATTACTCTTATTACACTTGTTTAATCTTCACTAAATATATAAGCTTCAACGAGTTTATACACTAATAAATGAGATTAATGCCCAAACTCGATTTTTTTTTGTGTTTTCTTAGAATTTAGAATTTTGCAGTTCCTCAAATCAACTTAATTGGTTAATTTGCAGAACACAATTGTCAGTGTGGGAATTTGATCTCAGGATGCGTTACTTTTTTCTTTTCTGTTTTTAATTCTTAATTTGTTAGATGGGATAGAATTTCAAATGAATTTTTCTTCCTTTTGACAAAAAAAAAGAAACTGAAGGATTTTTTTAATAAACTATTTATGGTAAGTTTCCATGGGCAGCAAAACATGTGCAACAGGTCCTTGAGGGAGAGCAATATAATATTTCAGAAATTAGAGAAATAATATAATTATTGTAGGCATCTATATCAACAAATCAGAGTGGCGCAGCGGAAGCGTGGTGGGCCCATAACCCACAGGTCCCAGGATCGAAACCTGGCTCTGATAAAGAGTGGCTTCCGATTTTTTTGTTTTTTCATTTAGCATTCGTATATATTTTGGTTGCATCGCATTTTTTATACCTACCTCGTTTTTAATTCATTTAGATTAGATCAAATATTACTCTAAAGTTCATCAAGCAGTCTAATATTTAAATTAATTATTTATATTCTCTGGATGTGTGTTGATGAATTCTTTATATTCTCTATTTTTTATGATTATATATAATCATATTATTCTTATTTTATAATATGTATTTTATAAACCTTTATATCAAAGCAGTTTTTGCCGTAATTTTTTTTTTTTTTTGAAAGAGTTTTTTTTATATATAATTAGTTATAGAATTGTAAGAGATGCTAAAAAAAAACAATTATTTTAGTTGATATTTAAATTTATTCAATCAATGTTAATTATAATAATAAAAATAATAAATTCTTATCAAAATAATAAAATTAATATCACATATAACATTATAGAGTTTGACGAAGCTAACAGCACTCGGTGAACTGGGCTTCCAAATTCTTCCTTTTATTTATTCAAACTTTGATAATTACATTTTTTGAGGAAGACCAAAATAGTCAGCATGTTGAATACTAATTTGGGGTGCGCAAAATATTTAGCCGCGTGATAAACCAATTTAACCAACAATTTACATATAGATAGCCACAAATTTGAATGAAAAAAGGTAGGTTATCGGCAAGTAAATTATTGGTTTAATCCGTTAATCATATGGTTACTTTTGAGACCCAAATTATAAATATTTCTAACGTACTTTCTTACATTGTGGGGGAGGAATGTTAAACGATTTTTTACATTGTATCTTATATACATACATATCTATATGGAATTTGGAATCATTGTTTCCTCCAAATAACACATTCATGGTGGCAGCCACAACAGATATGGAAGTTTCTTTGAGTAACACTTACAATGTTGGCAGAGAAGTGGTAGCTCTGGAAGTTTAAGTGTTAGCATGCAATTCCTCAAGCTTCACAGTTATAGATGGTGCGCTAAAGACACTTTCGCCACTCATGATGCCTTATCCATGGTCACAGTCAAAAGATTGAACTCACGCCCTAAAGACCAAGATAATTCATTCTGGGCATCAATGCTTAAGTTGTATTCCTGGAAGTAGCCGTTATAAGTTATTACAGACATGATGGCCCTGGAAAATTGAAATTGAAAAACCATAAAATTTAACAAACAATAATGAGTGAATGGGGTAGAACGGGACATCAACTAAAGAGTTGCCAATGGACTGTCAACATCTGAGACTAATGGATCAATAATCAGGAACTCACCTACAAGCTAGGAGTTCAGATGACGAGGGGTTGGTGACATTTTCAACTTTGCGAATTACTGCATAGCTGTATGACAAACAGCAGATTTAAAAAAAATACAAATGTTCTTACTAATATATAATCAGAAATCCTCAACAAGGTTTGTTTAACACAATAAAATCTCAAGAAGGTAAGAAAGTATTGTAGATTATGAAAAATGAAGATAATATGAAATAGTTCCAAGGTTTAAATAGGTCAATATAAAAAAACTTCAATGAGTCATGAATTTAGCTACATAAACATCAAAATACTTCACCTTTTGACCCCTGCAGTCACAGTATTATGAAGTACGTGATGATAAGCAGGATCCAGCACATCATTCACAGCATCGGGAATTATAGAACCAAGAAAACCATTTGACCTCTTGCTCCTGCTGAAGTCATCCAATATACGTAAGTTGACTTCCCAAATCCATTTCAGAGGAAGCAAAATAATTAAGTGAAAAACATATCAGAGAATTTTTTCAAAGAGCAAAGGAAGCTTGTCCAAAATCCAAATTATATGGAAAACAAAAACCGGCTACAGCAAAGGTTGTACTCATGCAATCACTAATATGACATCCCCCATCTTCCATTCAGTACTATTTGGTGACTAAGCCAAACACTATAAGTAATGTTTGCTTTAAATTTAAATCAGGCTGGATTTACCTTCAGTGATCCACAGCAACCTAAACTTTACATGACACATAAAATAGTCAAATAGATGGAAAGAGGGGAAAAATATTGTGCATTGCAATTCTCACCTTGGATGTGAAGCAAATCCGAGAGTGAAAAGATGAATAGAACCAGAAGAACTTGAGGCTGCAAGAATATCTGGAAGCTGCTTTGATGATCCAAATGAAAGAGAAAATATAGTAGATGGATATGTCCCCCTTCTAAAGCTATATGACTGCGGAAAAGCATCATTCAGATTCTACACTTGAAGCAAAATTGTAACACAAAATTAAAAGCATAAAAAACTGCTAAAAGGTATATAATCCATAATGAATATAACAGTGGTGTCTGAATTACTTCAAAATGACTATGGAAAAATGTTACAGGGAATTATTTGGTCCCGTGGTTCAACTTATATGTTAGTTAAAGACGTTGCACACCCAATACCAAATACCCACTCAATACAGAAATTGCCATGCCATATAGAACACCACACATAACTTTCACACAAATCCATAACTACCAAAAGACTCATCAGTCATCATATAACTGTCCTATCAGAGAGTAGTAGTACAGCTGCAAAATATACAACGGAGGATATCTGCCCAGGGTGCAAAATAAATTTGGGGAGCCCACCAGTTAATACATGAGAATTTGAGAATTCACATACTTGAACCAACAGATTAAGGACTGGACTCTCAAGAATACTATGAGTAAAGGGCCTGTTTGTTTTGATATGACTTAAAAGGGACCTGCCAGAGAATTGTACCATAATCTGATCTTTTATAACCAAAATCATATTGTTTGCAATTTCAAGGAGAGAGAACACACAAAGATGCAAGAAATAATGGCTGATACCATTAATATTCCCTATCAGTATTTACAGAGATTGACTCTCATTCATCTCACCTTTGTTGCATCTGACACCAAATGGACTCTGATTATGGTCCCTTGCTCGGATGCTGTGGCTATGTACATTCCATTAGAAGAAAGAACCATTGCAGCCAATGGTGAACGATGAGCCTCAATCTGTAATTCAGGTTCGATAATAATGTTCTTGAATATAAGTAAAAGATATAAAGAATAAACAACCATATATTAGTTTATATGTAGTATTAAAAAGAAAATATTAGTGGCAGATAATAAAACCCAAAAATTTTTACTACTGTGCTCCCTAAAGAAGGAAATCCTACAATGCCTCAAGTAGGTATTATATAGCATACAGTCCATGTAGCTGATTAATATATTAACATCATAGTTTTTGAAATTCTATAAAATAATGAGAATAATTTTCATTTAAATAAACAAGAAATGCCAAATCATGAAAGCAATGAATATAGATTATTATTAAAAACTGAAAACCATGAAGCATAATATATGTCAGTTTTCATCATCTCACTAGTCAGTTTGATGCTATGTGATAGAGAAGGTGCAAAAGCAAAAGAATTCATGAATATTATGGTAACAAAGTCATTTATTATTTTATATAAAACTATTCAGAAGGAAATTTATGTATAACCTCACAGTGTAAATGGAGATCCATGACATTATACAGCAATGCAGATCCTTTGGTAGTACTGGCAGGAAGAGCCAAGTAGCAAGCATCCAAACAAGGGGAAAAGGCGCAAAGTCCTGTGGGAAAAACTGCCTCAGAAAAGTATATGCATAATATAGTTGTTGGTTGGCATAATTAAAAGTTTAAATTCACCATGTTTTTCACAATCCAATTGAAAATAGAATAACAATCTAACAAATATCAACTGCAAATGAAATCATATCACGTATTGGTTCCAGTCTCACGCTCACCTTTAATATTTGGCACTGTGTCAATTGCATCCAAGATGGTGAGACTATTTATTTCATATACATATGCTTTGTCTTGTAAAATGACAATGAGTCTGCATCATAGAGAAACCGAGAGATTAGACTAATCTTAGTGATCAAAGAATTTGGCAGTGCTACCCTAAGTATTAGGAAAATAGCATATATTGATAAATAATCACAGAATGTTAAGCACTCAAGTTCATCAAACAACCCCAAACCAAGTTTCATGTACTGTTTGATGACCAATTGATGCTCATCAAACTACCCTAAGAAAGAAGGAAAGTGCAGCAGTGAAGAAGGAGGATTGACCTTTGTCTATTCATGCGAACAGCAAGTATGGAAGTTAGAAAATTCAACTCTCTAAGAGCAGCTCCAGTGGTTGTATTGAATAAACAGAGACGACGAGGGGACAAAGATGGCTGCATATGTATCATGTATCACAGTAAAAAAAAATACAAAATCAGAGCCCAGGCCCAGGCCCGGGGCCCGAGCCCAAGCCCAAGCCCAAGCATACGAGTTTTTTTTTTTAGCAGAGTACTTAGCAAAGCTTGTTGAGTAGAGTACCTGATCACCAGCTCCAACGATAGCAAGAAGACTGGAGCTAAACAACATCTCAACAATAACAAAAGCTCCAATCGCTACACGAAGAAAGGGAACTAATTAAGAAGAAAAAGGTGATTAATAATTAATGGAATTGAAATTACCTTTTTCATAGCAAACTCTTCCTGTATTGGTATCAAATATTCTAAAACCATCTCTGGTGCCAACGACAAAGTAACTACAGTAGATATTATCAAGCGAATTCGAATGAATTAGGATTCATAATTGAAAGAAAGAGAATTAACCTACCTATGGTCCTGGTTGAAAGAAGCGCAGAGTATAGAAGGCGAAGAAGAATGGTTGGCCATTGAATAGGAGTTCCAAGTTTCACTGCAACTAATCGATCATCACCTGCCGAATTCTGAACTTATCCCTTCCCACCCGACTCTACCGAATTCTTTTATAGATAATGGTTAAGAAAATTAAGTAATACTTGCATTTTTTAAAATGTATTTTACTCACTTTATTAAACCAATTTGGTGTTCAATTTTAAGTTAAGCAATCTTTGATAATTTGAAATAAAATATTAAATTTTTTAAATGCAAATTCTTCTAAGATGATATTTATTTTTAGTGCTTCAAAAAATAAAATGATAATGTGATACATGATTGATGATTCTTACTTTTATCATTTTTTTAACGAGTTTTGAATGCAAGAGAGACTCAATTTACGTTTTTTCTCTCTCTCCATTGTCTCTTTCCTCTCTTTCTTTTTTCTCTCTCTTCTCTCTATGGTTTTGGCTTCACCTATACTGAAGGGTTTCCATACCATTACCACCACACCAGTACCTCACTGAATTTTAATACGTTCCAGAATTAAAATTTCCGAAAAGGTTTGTAAATTACTCTGAAAACAAATTTCCAAAAGAGAATTTGATACGTTATGCAATTAAATTCTTAAAAATAATTTGTAAATCACTTCTGAATTGAATATTTTAGAAATAATTATTACATCAAGTCCGAAGTTAAACAGGCGTAATTTTTAAATAACAGTTAAAACATATAGGATGTCACTCTAAAGAGGGAAATAGAGCAACGGTGAAAACTTCCATGATCAGGGTGATGTTTGAGTTGGAGGGTACTTTCATAATTTTATACGGTTGTAGCTATTTTTTTTGCATTACAATACCATTGTACTATTTTAGTTTCCTTCGTATCTCGTTAGTTTTGCGTGCTTGAGTTTTTTTTCGTTCTCCATTCCAAAAAATAAAATCTGCATTATCCAAATTTAAACATAAATCCCGACTCAATAGTCACAATTAGCATGCTTTCATAATACATAAGCATTCAAATCACTTGTAAACAAAAATCAACTACTTCATCTTAAAGGTAGTATTTTGGAGTCACAGGAAAAGGGAGAAAAATGAAAAAATTGAAACAAGACTATACGAGTAACTAAGACAGAAAGGTAAAAAGAACATAGGAAAAGACACCAAATTGAGAAAAAGAGCATGCGTGGCCCTGCAAAGCATCAGATCGACAATGACCTCTAACAGCTCAAAAGCTCTCAGACTGTGACCAACACACTGATCATGCTTTCAAGTTTGAACATACTACTACATATTGAACAAGACAACTGAGAGGACACTGCAAGATATGCATGCCCATCTTCATCTTTAGTCAAATATCATTCTTGCTGGAACACACCCTCTCTTGCCTCTGCTGCTTCAGCTTCACACTCGAGAGCAAAGAATCTGATGATGTTCCCTATACCGTGCGTATTGCGCACCCACCTACCCCATTTTCTACCATTATACACACCCAAAGGCACTACCTACTACTACTACATTGTTTATTTACAATAATACAAACCCATATGACAACTTTTTAGAATATGTATATACATTTGATTTGATTATATTAATTATATCCTAGAATAAGCAAAGCTAATTTAGTCAAGAAACACCTTTTTCTATCTTGCTGTTTTCTTTTCAACCATTTACTGTTTATCTAGGACCAGAGAGTTCCATGGCATAGGATTCCAAAGACTGTTCATCATCATCATCCATTGTCATGCCAAACATGCTGGAACGGTCATGGACATCATCATCATGTTTTGAAGCAGAGGTAGGGCGGGATGAACTATTGCTAGTGTTGCTGTGGCTGTGGCTGGGGTTCATGTCTTGATTACCGTAATTATGTGATGATGCCCACTTCTCAGCAAGCCCATCACCTTCGAGCATTCGAACCACTTCAGACATCTTAGGACGATGGGCTGTCAAATATTGAGTACACAGTAAAGCAACTTGCAGCATCTCCCCCACCTCTATTCTATCATAATTGTCTCCTAGCTCTTTGTCCACCAACACTGCAACCCTCTTTTCATGTAGTATTTTCCTAACCTGCCACAACACAACATAGGGACAAATATTTATCTCTGAAGTATTGAACAATTCTTTAAACCAACCTTCAGATATCTATTTTAAGGATACGTACACCTGCCAAGTATCAACAACTCCCCCAACACTCACAGTAGCTTCTCTTTTTTTTGTGTGGGGGGGGGGGGGGGGAACCAGGGGGGTTGGGTTTACAGTTACAGATAGCAACTATGTTCACTGTATATTCCATTAATATCATACTAAACATTTTAGAAAAAAAAATTCAAATAATACTCCATCAGCTGTAGCTAGAAAAGTCCCTATTGTAATTTAGTAACTGCAGCACAGAAGTCATCCACTGCTCAACAGCGGTAACTAAGTATATTGGACCAGCCACAGCGTCGCGTAACAAACCATGTTTGAGTTATTAACAATGCATACAAGATATTGTGGTAGAAGCTAGTCCAGTGCACAGATCAGAATATTAAAAATAATTCATGTTAAAAGAAAAGTCATGCATGAGGAACTCCCTATGAAGAGTTAAATACTATTGAATAAGCTAAGATATTATTACGTCATATATTTTGGAATGCAATAAACAGTTTGTTTTGGTGGGGCAGAGAATAGACTTACCCACTCTAGCATAGCACCTTTTTGATTCACCGTTTTCCCAAACTCGAGTGCTGTCATTCCAGTTATGAGCTCCAACAAGAGAATGCCAAATCCAAAGACATCGGTTTTCTCAGACGATTGGCCGGTGGAGAGGTACTCTGGTGCAATGTGTCCAACAGTGCCACGGACAGCAGTGGTGACATGGGAATCAGAATGGTCAAGGAGCTTTGCAAGGCCAAAATCTCCAACAACAGCTTCACAATAGTCATCCAGAAGCACATTCGCAGCCTTAACATCTCTGTGTATTATCTTTGGATCACATTGCTCGTGCAAATACAGAAGACCTCTGGCCGCTCCAATTGCTATTCTCTTTCTTGTGTTCCAATCTAAGGCTGGTTTTCCTATCATATCACATACATAATCCATAATACTAATTGTCAAAAAAAAAAAAATATATATATATATATATATATAAACGTCCTAGAAAATGCCCCATTTCCCAAACCATATAATTAGGAACCAATATCAAGACATTTTCAATCATGAAAATAAGACAACCAAAACATGACAAGTGCAGATCACAAGATTAAAACAGGGTTCCAAGTACAGTAATACAAGTCGCATAATTATGAGACCACAAGAAAGACCACTGGTATGGAGAGAATTACCAACCTCTAAGCCTGGAGGCCACACTGCCATTAGACATATAAGGATAAACCAATAGTTTCTCATTAGGAGTCGCACAATATCCAATTAAGCGAAGTAAATTGCGATGAACTGCCAAGCTGATCATCTCCAACTCTGTTTGGAACTGTGACTCACCAGCACTACCATTAACATCTTTCAGCCTTTTCACCGCCACCATTATGCCATCTCCAAGCTTCCCCCTATAAACATTGCCAAAGCCTCCAGCACCAAGTATATTCTTGGAGCTGAAATTATCTGTTGCATGTTGGAGCTCTCTGAAAGTGAAATTTTTTAGATTTCCCAAGCTAAGAACTCCCTCTTCCTTATAATCTGCAACAATACCAAAATCATAAATACTAATATCCTCATAACACCTATATAATCCAAGAACCTTAGTTACAGTGCTACCCACCACTGATATAAAGTATGGCTCCGTGCTGTCGTTTCTTTCTATACCACAACAGGCCAAAAAGCAGGAGGATGAGAAAAGTACAACTAAGACTGACCCCAAGTGCTATTGCTAGTCTTTTGGACTTGTGTTTTCCTATAAACAAAAATGTAATACATGTTAAAAATGTTCTAGAAAGGAAAGATGAGGAACCATGAAGTGGTGGTAAAAAGATGTACCTGCTGATGAGACTTGCGAGAAAGAAATGGGCATGAGGGTTACTGTCCCAGAGCAACCTTCAGTAGTGCTGCTTCCACAAACTAATGGGTTCCCCACAATACTACACAAACAGAAGGAACAGCGAATGAGAACAAAAAAAGCACAGTTGAAACTTTAAAATAATACTAATAACACTACCGTGTCCCCAAAACAGAAGTAACACAGAAGAGGAAATAAGAGACACCATACTTGAATGACCTGGCTGGGAACTTGGGCAATGGTCCACTGAGATTGTTATAAGACAAGTCCCTGAGAACATAGATTTAGCATATCAGAGTTTCAGTAAATAGCAGTTTTTTTTTCGATTTTCAAGACACTGACGTGTGAGAATGGGGAAGTATTGATATAGACTCACAAGAAAGCAAGCTGTGGGGTTTTGGCCAGTGACACGGGAAAGGATCCGGACAAATTATTGTTGTTGAGCCTCCTGCTCCCATTGTGGACAAAGAAACAGTTACTTCCATTACATTACATTACATTACATAATTTACATACACAACAAGATTTGAATTTTGAAGCAACAAACAATATCTCAAAGCATATTAAAGTAAAATAAAAACTTTACACCTCAACGAAAAATAAAAGTAAGTCAACAAGTAAACAACAGATAGTTGGCATTGCCGCACATTGTTTAGCAAAAGAGGGACTAAAATAAAGGAAACAATAATTACTCACAAGTACTGGAGACTATTGAATTGTCTAAGAGATGCAGGAATCAGCCCTGAGAAACGGTTATTCGAAAGGTCCAATGTCTGAAGCTTGGGAAGGTTTCCAAGTTCCGGTGGTATATTGCCTGAGATATTGTTGTTCTGCAGTAATCTGCATTCAAAACCGCTGTTAGAAAACTCCATAGAACATAAAAACAATAAATAAATGAATAAATAAATAAAACTATTACGAGAATGATGGTGAAACTATCTAGCAGGGGATGACCGTTAGAGAGAAAAAAGGAGAAGTGAAAGAGGCTGAGCGCTCACACTTGACGAAGATTTGTTAGATTTCCGATAGCTGGAGATAAAGTTCCGGATAGAGATTGGCTAGGCGCTCCCCTGCAGAGAGAAAAAAGTGAGAAAGGAAATGCAGAAAAAGAGAAAGAGAAAGAGAAAGAGTGGAAGTACTAACAGGCCTATGACAAGGTAATCAGAAGAGCAAGTGATCATGGCCCAACTGCAAGCATCGACGGAGTATTCATCCCAGTTGTTGAGGACGCCGTGGGGATCATTCAGAGCTTCCTTAATGTTAATCAAAGCCTCCACTGCAATTCATATAGTAATTAAGGGAGTTGTGAATGTGATAATTAATAAATAAAAACGGTGTGGTGTTACTTACCTTCGGGGTTGCGAGGCTGGGAAGCGGAACAGAGAGAGAGGAGGAGGAGGAGGAGGGGGAGAAGACAGCAGTGGAGAGCCATGAATGAATGAAGGACAGGGACAGAGTGTGTTGAGCGTGATATAAGAAGGTTGGTGTGCTACAAACAACTATACTGGACACAGGGACTGGACTGCTATAAGCCTATAACATAACACCAACCCTCTCTCTCTCCTCTTCTTTTTTGTATAAACGTTTGTTTTGTTCTCTTTCCTCTTTTTCTCTTTTCAACGTGTGGGTGGGCTTGCTTTTTAGTTTTACTCACTTCACTCAGGACTGAGGAGGACTCAGCAGAACAACGTGAGTCGTGAGGGAGCCCGCGAGAATCAAAACGTCCATCAGATGTGTTGTGTAGTTGGACACGGAGCCTACTGCATAATGCATATTGCTTCCTTCTATCGCTTTTTTCTTATTTATTGTACTATTACTATTTTTATTTTAGAAAATGGACAGGGTTTTTATTCTTATTTTTTTCTAGCATACTCAAGTTCTACTATTGATTTTTTTTTTTTTATAAAAATAGTTATTGTTGAATTGTAATTAAACCAATATAACGAGTTTCACGGATTTTCACATTAGAAGTTCACGACCCTTATTTAGGATTTATTTGACGTATTTTTGGTGCAAAATGAATAGACCTTGAAAAAATGAATTACATGGGAGTACTACTGAAGAATAATAAACAGTGGGAGGCATCCAATTATTATGATTAGTGGTTTGAAGCATTGGTGATTGAGAGATTTGGGAGTTGAGACTTGAGAGGGGTACTGATCCTTATGATAATTGATAAAGCAAAGCAAAGCTGCGTTGTTGATTTGATTTTGACAAAGACTGAGACTGCACTGCACACTGCACACTGCACTGCGCAGCCAACGAGAGTGTTAGTGGGTCCCTGTTCTTTCTTATGTTCCGCCTTCAGAGTTCATACACTCATCATTCTTCCTTCCTTTGCTTTACTTCCCTTTTACGAGCCTCTATTCTTCTTTAATTATCCTATAATTACAAATTTACAATTATAATAATTACTACTTTTTAATATTTTATTTATTGCTGTACAGATATAATTAGATATTAGATATAAGTATTAAATTTGTTTATAATTTTAATATTTTAAATTTTTGTTCTTAACGGTTAATATGATTGGAACCATACTTATTGACAACATAGTCATCTATTTCATTTTCCATAAAAATGAAAAAAAGACAATTATTAACTATTGATAGTTGGTTAAGAAATTAAAATTAAAATATTTTTAATTTTAACTATTTAAATCTAATTTAATAGTCTATATAATGTTTGGAGTTAGAAAATTTCAACTATTTTTATCCAGATTCTTTTTTACAGAATAATCTAATATGTTATAAAATACAACTGATATTTGCGAAAATATTTCTTTTTAAAATTAAGTTTTTTTATCCAAAAATTTATAATTATTTTTCAGTTATTTTATATTATTTTACTTTGTAAAAACTCATTATACGTATAAATGATTATTGAAATAATATATTTTTTTCCAATTATCTCAAACACACTAAATTATAATAACTTAATTTTTTGTAATAACTAAAATAGTGATTCTTGAAATAATATAATAAAAAAAAGTTTGGTAAAATGTGTGTGAAAAAATATATGGCATATGATCATAAAATAACTAAATTAGAATATTAAAATAAATATTTTTTTAAAAATTAATTGGTTATTGTATATTTCCTTATTTCTATAAAAAAAAAATGATTTTTTTGTTCAAACCACTAAAATAAACCATCCTAGCATCAATGTTCCACTTAAATTTGTTGCATGGTTAGGTTAACGAATATGAAATATCTTTTCCTTTTATTCTCGTATACCTTTACAGGTTTGTTCTTAAAAAGACGTTTTTTCAAAATTCAATGGGTTTAGAAAGATAAGTGTTTATAATTTAATTTGCCTTTAGTCTCGATCCACATTCAATGTGAGTCTCTCGTTGGAATGAAACAATTACTAATAATAAACCTTTTTTATGTTTCTTCTTTCTTAATACTAATAATGTTTTTATATTTTTAAATTTAAATATCCATATCCAAAAAATAATAATAAGTCGTACTAATTGTTATAAAAATTAAAAGCTCTCTCTCTATATAATTGGGCAAAAAATACGTAAAGTAAAACTAAGTTGGAGATGTGACCACTAGTCCCAAAAACGCAATTTCAATTATGGGTCCTGAACATGATGACCAATTCTTTTGAAAAGCATGTGCCACCCAAATGTTATTGCATTTTGATTTTTGAAACAAACCATGTTAACTTTGCTTTTCATTTCAATTTTCCATTTTAGACAAGTTTGCAACCAATACTAATAGTACTCTTTGATGATAATCATTTCAAGAAATTGATCTTGTTAGTTGTTACATTGCCAACCAGTGCAGATCGAAGTGGAAATTAGCCATTTTCTGCCGTAACAAATCGATCCATTGAAAGGTTACATAGTTCCGCGGCTTATCGAAAAAAAAAAAGTGGCTTAGCTTATGTGTGAAAATCTGCTTTCTGGGGTATTCAATTGGGAAAAGAATATCCTTTTGTGTCTTTGAGTTAACCGTACATCTACATTTACATTTACTGACACTGGAACATGTCTGCAAACATACCCATAAATCATAATTAGCGCAAAGCATGTGTAGGAAGAGACATAATACTTTTTAATTTTTACTAGGTTACTAGACAATAGATGTCGTTGCACCAAAACAAAAAAGAAGATAATAGATGTCGCATTAATGATAAAAATAGATGTTGCCTTAAGATTAATAGTATTTCTTTGCAGATGAAGATTCCTCTACACGATCAGGATTCGGGATTCCAATTCGGGGTATCAAACGAATGGATTAGAAAAAAAAAATGAATACATAATTGTAGTTGAGATGTTATCAACTCTTTTATTTACTAAGGACGTTACTTTCAAGTTTTGAATGAATTTTAAACCATAAAAAAGAAAATAATATATTAGAAAATGTGTTGATAACTTGTTTAACCTACAATCCAATAATAAAGGATTAGACCACTAAAATTAAAGGGAAACATACGAATCGAAATCAGTATGCGGTTGTGAATTTGAAATTGATGGTGCAAAATGTGGTACAGTGGCGATGGATCGATGTAGTGGTAACGTGGGAATCTCCACTATTGCAGGCATAAAATCTTCGTTGGAGTGCGTTTATTCTTCTTCCATTCCATGCCTGTAGTGCTGGTGTTGGAACTTGATTCCTTATTGATCTATCTTTCTTGCTTCCACAATCACAATACCATGCTCCTCCTCCTTCTTCTTCTTCTTGCCCTCTTGTTTTGTTCAAAACAAAACATCAAAGCTTTACCATATGAATTGGGAAAAGCAAAAAAGTGACCCACCCAAGCTGATCATGGAATATTAATTAATGGAAGAACCCTATGGAGTGTAAAAATTTTGTGTTGTGAAGTTTTATAATCTATAATTTTGACTTTTTATATTATTCATTAGTTTTGTTCACTTTAAGAGCTTTTTTTTATAATATTTTTTCCTTGTTTTTTAGTTTTTATTACTTTATATATAACCCAATCACCCTAATCCCGACTAATCAAAATGTGATCAGGTTAATTGGTTTGGATTGACATTTTTCTTATAAAAAAAATAAAATCTGATCTAACTCAAAATTATACTATCAAAATTTAAACAATAGCTCAAAACCATATAGGCAGTTCACATGACTATTTTAGGTCTAACAGAATTTTTTGACAAAAAATGGACGTGATTTATCGACCAAATTCGTTTGTTTTGGACGTGATTAATTTATCTTCCTTTGTGATTCCAATACGTATACACGTGTATGATTGTTGAAATGTTACTTCTCCTCTTATCCACGATTCCAATGATTAGAGCATAAAAACCTCAGTTCCCACAACACAAGCTGGTTCATCCACTTGGTCTCTTTTTGTACCATCAAATTGCTTGAGTGGTGCAGGGTCTAATCCCAATAACCGCCGGTCAATTCTAAAGCTTCATCATGCTGCATCAATAGCTTAAATCATACCACATTACCATAGAAAAATAAATTCAAGTCAACCAAACAAAAAACAAACAAGGAAAACAATTGTTGGGTCCTGCAAAATACTACTACTGTATGCTTGAGGTTTTACTGGATTGGTTTAACAGGATCAATTTTTAATGTGTTACCGTTTTATAATTGGGTGTATATATAAATCTCATATGCTAGCCTGTATTTTAAACAATGTAGTAATTTATTTTGGCTGGCCGATAAAATTCATTTTAGCTTCATTTGTAATTGTACCAATTCAATCTTATCAACTTTTTTTTTTCTTTTTGTTGAGTACCTTATCGACTTCAATAATGTGAGATGAGATATCTTTTCTTTTTTACTATTGGGGTCATACTGTCATAACATGTCCTGCTGCTAAGTTGCTTTTAATTAGTCTGGATCTTGAGTTAGACAGCTCTTGAAATTTTGACCCAATACAAGCCCAAACTCAAAACATAAGATAGGATCCAAGTTATGTTGGGTCTCTCTAATGTGAAGTTGAAGTAGGAGAGCTTGTGAGTTGTGTAGTACCTATTCAATATGTTAGGATAAAATGAATCATTTTTGTCTAATTCAATGTTTTTCTAAAAATAAATTAATTTTTACTCTATTTTTCCTTTAAAAAAATCATATAATGGAAGAGAGATAGGACGAGAATAAAAAGAAATGTAAAATAAAAAAAAATGAAGTGATGAAGATTGAAGAGAAATAAAAATTTGAGCTGTAAGAAAATATTATAATTACATTATAGATTTCTATAAGAACCTTTTTTTAATGTCATTTATATACTTTAATGTATGATTTAATCATATTTTAATAAATTTCGTTAAAAATATTTAAAAGTTAACCAAGTCAGTTTTAACACAACTGTGGTAATTATCAACATGGTGATAGGCTCATTTATAAATAAGAGATAAGAAGGGCGACCAAAATTAAAAAAAAAAACCCACTTGGCATCAAGATTTTAAAATGAATTAGTTTTATTAGGTCAATGCCTCTTTTATTGTAAGCGAGTTTTTTCTACCACATGAGATGAGACTTTCATTTAAGTTTATTGAACACGATCGTATTATTTTTTAACACTGTCGTGTTAAAATTTAGTAAATTTTATCCTTTCCTTTTCGTATCATGTCACCAAATCACTTTGATTTGGAATTATTTTTCCTCCTTTTTCCCTTACTCACTCCTGACATCCCCTGCGCTTTCATGATTTATATAGCATTTTAAGAATTTGACTATGAAAATGATATTAGAACATGGTGTGAGGAGATGAATTATGAGGTTCAATCTAAAAATGTGAAAAGTTGAGACTATGTGAATTTTTTCATTTTCCTATCATCTCCATCTTCTTTATTGTAATCTAAACGCTATTCTTTTTTCTTTCCAAAAAATGCAAACACAAGAGTTTAGATTCTTTCAATTTTTTTTAGACAAAATCAAAATTTGTGTTTGGATTTATTGTACTAAAAATATCTATTCTAAAAGTCATCGACCAATTTTAAAAATTATTCATCAATTGTGTGTAAATAAAATTGACACAGTTGTGTTACGAATAATTAGAATTAAGCATACCATGTTTAATGTTAATAATCACCTGTTACTACAATCATGTTAAAGTTAATTAACATTTTTAATAAAATATACCTAAAACATGTAAAATATGACATTAAGTGTTTGGAGATATAAACACCTAAAATTTGTAAGAGTACAAATAGAATGAAAGGGTAGTAGTGGATTTGACAAATGTTACAACAGGCTAATGTTACATATATTATATATGACAAAGCTCGTACATAAATGCGTCCAAATACAAGTTCTTAGCTTTGAACTGAATGGATCAAACCAATATTTAAATTGAGAATTTCTTAATATATGAAACCACCACTTTTTAATTAAAGTTTCAGTCTAAATACTTTCAAGATTAGATCAGGACTTCCCAATCAAGTTGACATTCTCTAATTTTCCATAAAAAACCCCCTAATTATATGATTTTCATAAAATAAAAAAAATACAAATAAAATGTAGGAGAACTAAACTAAAACTCCCGGAAGAAAAGTGAATAAGACGGATACCACACCAGAATCCATAAAAGCGAATATCACGGGACCAGACCAGAATCCATAAAACCACCACTTAAATCCTAGCCCAATAGAAAAAAAAAATTAAAGAGAAGGTAGTGTAGTGTGTAGATCCACTAACTGGTATGTGGTGACTAAGGACAAATTGAAATTGGTATAGCCACTTATCACTGCGTGCTAAAGTGAAAAAAATGCATGTTATTAGATCAAATATGCCTTTCCCACTTTTGACAGAGTGCTATACATGGCATCTCCACTTCTTGGTTATATTTTAGATTTGGATATTAAAAATATTTACCATCAGCCTAGTTAGCACGTAGAGATTTCACGGTTCTATATGAAATGTTTAGCTATATTTCTATATGAAATGTTTAGCTATATAGGATCTTTTTGACATATTATTTCATAAAGGATTTTTAGGAAAGAAAAATATGAAAGAAAAAATAAAATTAATTTCACTAGAAGTTAAAATTGTATTTTTTCATAATCAATTAATGAAAACTCTCAAATAAATTTATCTAAAATATGTAAGACTTCTATAAATTAGTTATGGGAGAAGACAATGTTAATTTTTAAAGAAGTTAATTTTATTATTTCTTTATATTTTCCTATCATATAAATCCTTCAGGAGTAATGTGTCCAAACAAACTCATATATGAATTTTCTTTCAAGTTTTCAAACTTACCCAATCTTAAAAAACCATTGAGTTAAGCAATTATATTTTGAAATTGGAATATTAAATGTTAATTGGTCATATTATAGTCCACATTAGAGTATTGATGCCCTTTTTGGAAGTCTTGATTGCTACAAGAAACAAGATGCATCATGTGGATATATATAAAAACTAATATGCTTGCATGCATATTGAAGGACACACCGAATATTTTACATTTACACCCTATATATGCTTTTATAGTGATACACCATGAGATTTCACTTTCAATGTAGTATGCAACAACAAAACTGTCTAAAAGTGGATATCCTCTTTTTCAAGGCACTAATTAATATTGGAAGCACTAAGAAAGCAATATGAAAAAAAACAAAAAAACTTATAAGGCCAATCATATATGATTGTTTGTTGGGCTTTAGGAGTTGTGGGAACAACAAAAAAAACTCGATTAGCTTCAATGTATATTGTTATAAAATTATTGATAGTCTCATAAAGCTTAGCTTCTATAGATATTTGTTGTTGGATGCCAACCTATTAGAAGATAGTGTTTGATTGAATGATGGATATTATATTTACGTAATAGTATATGTTCAACAATTATTTTTTGTATTGTAGAAAAATTTGTTAATATTAAATATTATATGATTATTGTTTCTTTCTTCTTTATATAGTAATCTTTTAAGATAAATAGGGTATTTTTTCCTATAATTATTTCATAAATCATTCCCATGTTCTATTTTATTCTTTTCAGAAGCTAGTAGCTCCCAAAACTAACACTAAACTCCTTTTTCCTCATTTTAAAGTGGCATGAGCATGTCATTTAGAGTGGCTTAAATCTATCAAAGATAATAAAGTTGGCTTAAAATATATTCAACAGAACAGAACATGATCCTTCTCTTATATCATCTCATTGCAATTTTCAAAATTTTATTCAACTAAAACTTCCAGCAACTTGCATTACTAAGTCAAGATAATAAATCTTAGTAATTAATTCATAAATGGATTCGACGGTTAAATTTTTTATGATGTACTCATGCACCATTCATTAGCTTACTCGTAAAATCTGCCCAATTTAACACAGATATTAATTAGTGTTTGTTTATTTAACTTTTAAAAACTAAATTACATGTTTTATTAAAAATTTGTGGTTAATATCAATTTTAATATATGTTAAAAACAGTTTTTTGTTTTGACAATATGTTCAAAACAGTTTAAGATTAATTTTCATAAGCCTGATTTGAATCAATTTGGCCATGGCATGGAAAAGGCGAAGATCCATAAGACCATAAAAGAAAATCTTCTCAAAATTGCAGTAGCAGTCTTTGACAAAGACAAAAAAAACTCTAAAAGCGCCAAATTAAATTCCAAAGATGAAGAAGTGGGGAGTGGGGACAAATGAATGTAACCAGGTGCATGCTGTTGACATTAATTCTGAAATATTTATCTATAGTCTTTGAAAGTTGAAAGGCTTATTTTTTTTCTTTTTTGGGTGCATTGAAAGGCTTAATTTGATAGAGAATTCGGGTGCCAGTGCATTCATTCATTAATGCAGTTGGCTAGAATGAATAAATTAAGGTCTGGACTCTCCTTTTGCATTTTAAGTCCACAAAGCACGGGCATGAAAATGTGGACAACACCACTTTTTATTCCAAATTGCACCTATCCCTTATCCACTAACATAGTCAATCCCTTTTGCTACTCATTTCACCCTTGTATGATCTTTTGGACATTGCAGGGTATAATAATTAAAACTATGAGGAGCCAAATGTAACAATAAATAAAACTAAGATCCATCCAATGACAAATAAGTGTCACGCTTCTATCTCCAATTATTATGGTCCACAAAATCTTAGTTCTTTCAACTTCTTCTTGTTATTTATGTCTGGGCAGCCGTCCATGCATGTCGAGCTTCACTTTTAATATTCTCAAGTAATAATAATAATAATATCAGAAGGCTGCAATCTCACGCGCGTCCTACTCATTCTATATCTTTTCTTTTGTCAATACCTATTTTGTTTTTTTCTTACTACTGATGTTGAGATTTCTCATTAGCAGTGTTATCGGTTTAATTTATATATTCTTAGATGAGACATATCAATTACTTTGACTTATAAAAATGTCATTAAAAAAGTATTGTTATCCAGCATATCTAACAACTAGCAGATTTATGGTTTGCTCTTTCCCAGAATAATATTGGCTACAGCTATATAAAACCAATACCTTACTTAGAATATTGATAAAAATGTTTTTAAGATATTGCTTTGGCCTGCTGATAAAAGACTCCAAGTCCCCCTGAAAGGCACTGAAGCATTATCAATTACTTAAGAAGAACTAACAAGTAAACACTGTTCCCTATATTGTTCTAATTTTATTCGTTTTGCACTACAACGACTTTCCGACCAATATGTTCCAACCGTTAGCCTCATGGCTAAAAAGAAAAGCTTCACAAGGTATATTTTTTAACTATAAAATATTTTAAAAAAGATGGGATGGGGAATCAAATATACTCACGCCCCAAATTTTCTTCATATATTTTAAAAATAATAACAATATATTAGCACCCGTATAATATAGACAGTTTTTCTATTTCTCTATTATCCTTCTAGGCAAATACTTTTATACTTTTCTCTCTGTGCCTGTCGAGGAACACTTGGGTGTATGTTTTAGAAGTTGCATAAGGTAGGCAAGTGCTTGAAGTTGGTATCAATAATTGAATTATTAATTGACAATTATGAGCTAGTGAGTGAGGGACACATATGTGACTTGCAACAAAGTGAAAGCTAAAAGCCAATGGTAGTTTTACGCATGAACAAACAATCAATCTGCCTTCTGACGTATCTGATGAACCTGATTTGATTTCAATGTGTAAATTTGTAAATGATTGATTATGCAATGGAATCCCCCCCTCTGCTATTTCAATAAATAGTGAGACCAAATTTGAATATGTATTACACCCAAACTCAAAGCAGAATGTAGGACCATATTTTGCAATATAAAATAAAATGATGGAAGTGGATCCTGAATGTAGGGACCATATACAGAATAAGATAACAGAACATTCCCCGGGTATAGCTACTTTTACTATTATTATTAAGGGGCATAACATAACATAAGTAAGGCTGCTATACAAAAAGCCAATATCTACATTATGATAGTGTCAAACACACACAATAAAAATGACAGGCATGAAGCAACCATATATCCATTTGAAAGGAGCACCGGAATATTGTATATCATTAAATTTGAAGAACGCATGAAAATTTGCTGAATATCTCAGAACCAATCTCTTCACTTGCTTGCCTCTGCTCCTTCAGCAAGTGTGGGAGATTACAACTCCATTATCCATTATAAAATCTGTCTCTGCTCTCTTGTCCTCTTCTTGTTTTATTTTTTTTTATCAAGAGCTTTTAATATCCTTCAAGTGGATGCTGAGTCTGTGCAAAGAGGACAGCAAGTGGATAAGGTGCAAAGTCAATGATGAAGAATACTAGTACTGTAAATCACAAGGTTTTCACAAAATCTGTATCCTAATTTTTTAAATGAGAATTTTAAATAAACACATACAAACATATATAAATGATTAAGAAAAAAAAAAGGGTTCCGTCATTTATGTGAATTCAAACATGCATAATCAAATATTAATCACTTTTACCCTATTCATTACTACTATTCCAACCTTTTAAAATACACTTTAATTAATTGAAATCTTATTTCTAATAATTTTTTTATTCTTAGTATTAAGTTTGATGGAAAACATTTATTTATTAAATATGATTAGTAATATTAGATGATATTAACAAAGTTTAGTACGGAGAAAGAGAGTAGTAGTAGTATAAGATCGTCACTGAAAATTTAGAAACGCCACGCAGGGTTTGCCTATAAATCCGTGTTTTCTGCTGTGTCGTTGGTCACACTTATCGTCCCCTGTTTCACTCAATCAAAATTCTTTCATCTCATCTCATTTCTCTTCTGCATCACGTAAGCTATTCTTAAGCTTGCATCTTTCTGAGTCCTTATTTCCCTTTTGTCATTTTGTGATGCACCGGCACCGCCATGCATTCCCTATTCCTTTTCCAATTATGCTATGATGTTCTGTAGTTTATAATGTGAACGAGTTGAATTAAACGTTGTCTTTGTCTCATAATTCAATAAACATTTTTGTTGCAGAAGCGTGAATGTTGTGTTGTGATGGAGACTAGAGGCACGGAAACTTCCAGCAGTAGTATTAATTGTTTACATTACGAAGTTCCTCTTGGCTACAGCATCGAAGACGTTCGTCCCAACGGTGGCATTGACAAGTTCCAATCCCCTGCTTACTCCAACGTATAGTAACTTGACTTTCTTCCAATTCATTAATTTTTCCATTCTACTATCTATGATCTATCACTTTCGTTTATTCATTTGCAGTGCCTAAGGAAGCCATCCTGAGAGCGAGCGTATATTGTATTGTATCACTGGCATAAATAAATAAATAGTATTGGAGGTTTAGATCCCATGGGTGACAAAAGCCAAGCACGGTTCGAAGGGTTTGAGAAGCGCGTAGAGATTTCATTTTCATTAAGCGAGGGACAGGGAGACGGGCTTAGGGCCCTGACACGGGCCCAAATAAACTCAATTCTGGAACCCGCGTGTTGCACCATTGTGTCCCACCTCTCCAATTCCGAATTGGACTCTTACGTGCTCTCCGAGTCCAGCCTCTTTGTTTTTCCTTTCAAAATCATACTCAAAACTTGCGGAACCACCAGGCTTCTCCTATCCGTTAAGCCCATTCTGGACCTCTCAGCCTCACTCTCTCTCTCTGTTATCGCCGTTAAGTACTCGCGCGGGTCCTTTATTTTCCCAAACGACCAGCCTGCCCCTCACAACACTTTCTTAAACGAAGTTGCAATGCTGAATCACTATTTTGCCCATCTCCTTCACGCCAAGGCCTACGTCATCGGCGATCCAAAACACAGCTGGCACGTGTACTCCGCCTGCAGAAAGGGTGCCACGTCGTCAGGGTTGACCGTTGAAATGTGCATGACGGGGTTAGAGCGCGAGAAGGCGCGCGTGTTTCACAAGGAATGGGGAGGGGGCAAAATGACGGAAATGTCCCAGGTTTCGGAGATTGTTCCGAGTCACGTGATCTGCGATTTCGAGTTTGAGCCCTGCGGTTACTCCATGAACGGGATCGAGGGTGCGGCGTTCTCGACCGTGCACGTGACCCCGGAAAATGAGTTCAGTTATGCCAGCTACGAGGCGCAGTGGTTGGACTTGGACCCAGGGTCAAATGGTTTGGGGAAGCTCGTGAGAAGGGTGCTCAAGTGCTTTGGCCCCGCTGAATTCTCTGTTGCTGTCACGTGCGAGGTTGGTGCGGAGGGTTGGGCCATGTCGAATGCTGACGTGGAGGGCTATTACTGCGAGAATGTGGTGAAACAGGACTTGCCGGGGAAGGGGTGCGTAGTGTACCGGACTTATTACGCCGCTAAAGGGAGAGGGTGCGCACTCGTGAAGTGCAGCGAGGAGATTGAGAAGGAGGAGGTTGTGGTTTCTTCGTGTGTCACATCTGCTTAGCCTCATATTCCAACCTCTGCTTACGTGACAATCATTTTGTAATCATCAAGTGAAGTGTTGTAAATTGTAATGAAACCTTCCTTTTCGGTGTTTTGACATTTTACTATACAGTTTAATTTGTAACTCCAATTCTAAATTGTTAGGGATGGGACTAGAATTTGTTTAAGCTCTAAGAATCTATTGACGTGTTGTCTACTATAGATGTAGATTTGAAACCAACATAAGAGCAAGTTCCACAATGTGATTATCACATAACCTATTAGAATGAATTATAGAGTCTTTCCTAACATGTAAGCACCACTTCACATGCGCGCATGGGAGGAGCAATATGCATCACCCTTAATTTAACACAGCATGGAAATAGTTACGGTTAGAACACATATATACAACACAGAAAGTCATAAACATGTGATATGCACGCAAAATAGTGCCCGTTGAGGTCTCTTGAGTCTTTTTGGCTTTAGAATTTCTCACGAAGTTGTGTTCTCTTACATTAAATATAATTATGAAAGAAAAGATATAAGAAGAAAATAAAATGTGAAAGAGGGGTGACAAGTAAAATGATTATATAATTATGTTTAGTTGTTTACTGTTTTCCACTGGTTTACCAATAGTGCTGCACCGCCATGTGCAGTTTAAACTTTAAAGTGTTGCGAATTCTTTTTCTTTGTCTATTTTTGCCATAAATGGTGTCTGTCCTGCTCCATGGCCTTAGCTTTAGTAGGTTGCAGTCCAATTTCATTGATAGATTACTGTACGATTTACTTCTTCAAATATAGAATACCTTATACGGTATGCATTAGGAGTTTAATTTTTGTACACTTTTAGTATAATTATCAACCCTTTAACAGCGAAAAATGTTCAGAATAATTTTTGGACTGGGCTTAGCGCACTTTGCGTTAGTAATTGTGTTTGAACATAGTTTTTTATGCTTTAAATTAATATAATGTATTTTGTTACTTTTAAGATGGAAACGGCTAAAAGAGGATGTGTGGCTGGAATTTGAAAATAAAGGGTTCATCCAAGTACAAAGATCCTGATTATTTTGTGGACTAAAAACTCTGTTTAGGTTTGCCTTTGCTCTCATGCTGTTTAAATTCTTCTGGCATCCACCTGCAATTTTTTCAATTCAAAAGTATTTGATTGTTAGTTTAGGTGTTGAGCCCTTTTGTACTCTAGAATTCTCTATGCCATTAACAATGGATAATTTTACCAAGCATGCAGTGCCAAGAAAATTACTACTTCTCTCCTTGTCTGTTCAATTTTACAAACATGTATGTACATATTGAATTATTAATCCACATATATGATATCCAATCATGATGGTGTTCTCACTATTTTACCTCTATTCTTTTCGCTGTCTGCTTTCCTCTTTTGGAACAGCGAAATGGTGGTGGGAACATTTTTTTTTTTTTAATTTACTTTTTATTATTTGAGATTCATTAGATTATTTGGGCACTTTAATTGTTTTTATTTTATTTTATATATACACATTGCCTAAACTTCAAAATTCGAACACTGTTACTGCTAACTTCCAACTAATGTGGCAATTTTTTGTTGTTGGCTTAAAGTGACGTGGCCAAACCTGAGTCAAAAATTCAAACTTGCTAAGACAACATGGATCTTTATTACATGTCCAAAATGGAAATGGAAACAAAAAGAGAAGCAGGGGACGAGGTCATTATGAAGACAATGTACAAAGTACATCATCGTCTAAATTATCGTTGATGGGATCATGCGACCAACCGTACCCACTTGTTTCCTTATACTTACAATCACACTATTCTAATTTCTAATTATTATTCATACAAAGGGTTAAAAGAGTTACAGTACATAATTTCACGTAAATTCACGAGTTACTACCGGAAATCTTTATACGAATGTGTTAGATATGATTCTTGTTTTTTTTTATTAAATTAAATAAATTGTTTCATTGGTCTTGAAGTAGGTCTTTCTTTGGGTATGTAAGTTCCTTGACTATTGATTCAGATTTTATATCCATCATTTTGGCTTTTAACGATCTCTAGTCACGTTGTTACCCCTTTTTGGTTAAAATGTTTATTTAAAATGCTTGGTTTGGTATATAGATAGCTACGCTGCTAGACTGCTACTGTCTTAAAAATGGAAACAGTAAGGCTTGTATGAAAAGCAGTTGTAGTTCATGTGCAAAGTTGAATGCTGTTTCAACGATTGCATGTGATGTTTTTCTTTATTTTTTGTCTTTTGTTGCTTCTATTACTTCAACAAACTCATATGTAAGGATGGGTTTTAAAGTGCATCAATGCCATGTTAAAAGAGATGCACAAGACCCAATATAGTAGTGGGTGATGAGAAAATTTGATTATATAGTGACCAAAATTAACAAAATGCAAATTTCTAGAAAATAAAAAGAAGAATTTTATAAGGAATTAAATTAAATCAATGACCCTCCATGCCTAGATGCTATACCAGGGTGAGGGTGATGAGGTGGACTTCTATTAGCCACATCATCACTTTTCCTTCAAAGCCCATCTAGCTAGCACTCAGTTTGTAAAGTTATGTAATTGAGTTAGGCAACATTAGCAATACTATATGGTTTTTAATTGAAGAAGGCTTAAGATCCGTGGTTAAAACAACAAGACAAGTCCCCTTCGGAGGAAGAATCAAATTCCTTTATAATTTTAAGCTTTATTCCTTTTAATGGTGCACTGCAGAATCCCAAATTTCACGTGCATACTAAAACTAAAAGGATTGTGAGAAAAGAGGAGGTTCGGAGCACAATTGATAGGACACTTGCAAATAGACTAAAGAAGCATTCGTCACCCGTAGCTCAACTTTCTTTGTCTTTGTGTCTGTTTTTGTGTTTCTAGCCCAGTTTAATTCGCTCGCTGTACAAGAAGAAAAATAAAATAAAATAAAATAAATGCTCTATGATTGTGCTCAACAACACAACACAACACAGGCTCCTTTGGACTGCAAGTTTCAGTATTTTGCAACCCAAGACCCTACTCGCGCAGTTGCATTGTCACCTCACCTACCCTCAACTACACCCATAAACACTGATTGGACAACATATACAAAACCCACAATATTAAGAGCATACAACTACTTCATAAACGTGGCATTGAAAACGAAGTTCCATAACAAATTCAGATACTACTTATTCTAAGATATATAGATAGGATGTTAGCAGTGGAAGATGTTAAAGCTTGAAAGGCATGCCTGAGTAGTACTAGTAATTTATTAGCCAAAAGTAAAAACATACATAGTAATTGAGGCCGTTATTAATATGAGGAAGCCCCACATTGCCCAAGAAAAAGAAAGAAAAATTGCAAAAGAGACAGAAGCAAAGACTGACATTAAAAATTGAAACGGTAATAAAAGAGTGTTTGGATGTTGAAGGGTCTGTAGTCTGTACCTGAAGGAAGGGACCCCCAAAATTTAAAGCATCACTGACTAAAATCCTACAGGATTAGGTGCATCCCCATTTACTGCAAAATGTAGCAGCCCAAAGCTCAAAACGAAGAAACGTCTCCTTCCTTCCCAGGCCTCCTTCAATTCTTATTCAATCAAAACACACAACAACTCAAAGGCAGATATTTTATCTTTTTTACCAAATCCAAAAAATCAGTAAGCAAACTCATCAGATCATCATAGTAATAAAGAAAAAAAACCTGTGGCCAAGCAAAGATAAGATTTGCTTTGAAATATCCACTCCTTGCATATTAACATTAATTAATTGGTTACAAAGAGAGTACTGTAGTAAGTAAACAAAAAACAAATGCTAAATGCTAAATGCTAATACCACTAAGCTAACACAGATTGAGCCATCTAGCCAATATCACTCACCACCAGCAGCAGCAGCAGCATGATACTAAGAATCAAGAGAGGAATAAGAAAAAAAGGAACAACAACATAGTGACAGGAGGCAAGAATTGGAGTTGAGTGAAACCCTTTGGCTTTTGCCCCACAAGCACAAGGATTGAAGCAGAGTGAAAGACAAAGCATTGTTGGATCCCATAGTCTGTGGCCATATTTGGGTGCTGTTGCCACTGATGCTTCTTCAGCTGCCAACAAAAGCACCCTCCTCCCATCACTGGTGCCATGAGTATCATATCAGTCACAAATGGGAGGAGGAGAGGGTGAAGACAAGCTACAAAGTGGGTTAGAAGCTAAGGAGCGATTGTGTGTGGAAACATAATGTGGGCAAAGGAAAATGAATGGTTTGGTGTGTGTGCTTTATTGTGTACGGGTTTGGGCATGGCATCAGATACTTCTCTTCTCTTTCTCTCAAATCTCAAAATCCTTTTTCTTTCTTTCTTTTTCTCTACTGGTTGCCCCAGAAGCCCAGATTAGCTAGATTTGCGCAAGCAACCTCTGTCCTCTTTTTCACTTCCTCGCCTAACCTTCGTCAATCACCATAATTCCACCACTGTCCTTCCCTTCCCCTCTCCTTTTCTTTGGATTCTAGTAATGGTACATCTCTAAATACATTGGAAAACTATAAAAACCCAAAGCTTGGGACTCAACATTACTTTTCTTTTTTTACATTCACACCGTGTATATATATATAAGCATTAAACTCTTATATGTAGTAATATCTAATAATAACTTGTGCATCACGGATAAATAAATAAATAAAATATGTTATTAACATATGTAAGTTTACGACAACATCTCTTATGCTTTTAATTGTTTATATGAATTATTTATAATTTTGGTGGGTTTATGATATAATTTTATATTTATGATATAATTTAGTTAAATAATAGTTATTTGTATAAATAATTGTGTTTATATAGGTAACATATTATCTCATATGTTCTCATAGTAAAAATAAGTTAAGAAAAATTGTTTAAACTTAAACAATTTATTAAGCATTTCATAGAAAATGCGATTAACAAGATAAGTGATTTATGTTTCGATAAAAATTAAGAATGTAATTTTAAAACTTTCAACGCACATTCTTAAATTTTAAGATACAAAATAAATAAAAGAAAAACAATAAACTCTGTAACAACATAGAATTTTTAAGGCTGATCAAAGAATTTTTCACTTCTAATTATAATACTACAAACATTATTTATTATTGTTAATAAATGAGAGGGTTTTCCGGGAGGAGAAAAGTTGGGTGTGGTCACTGGTCCTGTTTTTTTCCCCATTGTGCTTAGGTTTTGTAGCAACAATTTTCAAAGGTTCGTTTTCTATACTCCTGACTAAACAGGCACCCAAGCCGAGGTTAAATTTATCGAGATGGTCACCAAAGTTGTGGCTCTAGACCTAACATTCATTCGTTTCGGGATTTCTATTTTCTTGGGATGGTGAAGTTCTTAGCCAACGTTAACGTTGTTGCTCTCCTTAATCTCCGTTTAACACTCTCGTTGTTGAGGGCCCATCACATTCATATATAAGAATTTGAAGCCCAATAGGGCACTTCGGTCTTTCGTTCCCAATAAAAGGGTATATGTAAAAGGTACCCAAATTTTACGTTTCCATGCTAACAAAACAAAAAGTGTCTGCCTCTTCTTTTCATACAACAAACACACAACATGTGGGACGAAGACGAATTACCCTTTTTGTGTTACTGCTGTTTTCTTGCATGGCTGGAAAATGTATATCTAACCCAAACATATATATAAATCACCAATTCTCATTAAAGTTATACTCCATAGCTTATGTATATAATTCTTTATAACTCTCATCACCATAGCATATTTATCGGTTACTTTGAATTAGAGAGAGCATACCTTTAGGCTTTAACCACCCCCTTTTTCCCATTTGTTTACCTAACTTATGGTTTAACGCATGATTAGTTGTTGACCAAGTGAAATAGCTCCTACATAATCAATAATCATCATAAAAAGATATGCTTGTTATTTTCTTCTAGTTTTAGAATTCGAAATACTAAAGTGTATCGGGAATGACTGTTGGGAATAATTTTGTATGTCCAAGTTTCAATTTATTATGCAATCAATTTCTATTTTCAAATAATAAAGTATTATTTCATTTCTTTATCATTTTATATTGATTTAATAAAAATAATTAAATTGATGAACTTCTTGATTAAAATTAAAGATTGTTATCATAATAGAGATTATGATAAATGAAAAACAAGTCTCTTGAAATTTTAATCTAAAATGTTATTGATCATAGATTATTTTGAATAGGATATTAATAATCCGGATAGATTAATATATGTGTAATAGTATTCATTGAATGAATATTAATAGATCTCATTTATTAATTTACACATATAGATGATACACATATGGATGTGATCATTGAACTGACTCGATATTGAAATTTTTCTAATGGTTAATATTACCTTAATTTGTCAATAGAAATACTTTCAAGAAGAAATATAACATTTCCTTTGACCTGAGATTATCATAGTAATTAACAAGTCATTTGTTATATTTTAATTGAGCACTAGTTGAATGGATATTGAATATAATTAAATACTTGTAGAATTAATGATTATTCAAAAAGGAATTGATTAACTCTAGATAATGAGTTTAAGCTCTATAAATCAAGACCTTGGCCAGGACAATTGAATGAATGAAGAAATGAGTTTCTTAGAGTCATTCACTGATTAACGTGATTGAATTTGACAGTAATATCATATTCTAAAGTTAATCTAGAGTTGGAAATGATGGAAGGAAATATTATATATTACTCTTCTAGTGGTTCTTGAAAGTAACAACAAATTACTTCTGGACGTTGAGGAGTGTTGCTAGACGCCTACCTTGATTAGTAAAATTAATTTGATTAATTTACTACCACCTTAGTATTGAACCTATGGGGTCACACACAAACGAGTGCGTTAATTTTTACTAGAGAATAATCAATTTGATTGACAAAATCTCTATGTGGAATATTATTATATTCTTTGCTAGCACCAAAAATATAATTAATATGTATACTAAAGATAGACATCTCTTTATTATTGTGACATTTATGCATAATAATATTTTAATGAACAATAGAAAAATAACGAGAGAATATCATATGTCAATAGGTTGTCAGATTAAATTCAAATTTGAAATATCTTATTTAGATAATATATTATTTCTATTAATAAGTTTGAATTTATTTGAATATGTCAATAGGTTGATAGATTAAATTCAAATTTGAAATATCTTATCAAGAGAATATATTATTTATGTTAATAAGCTTGAATTAATTTGAATATGTTTGATAGATTAAATTTAAATTTAAAATATATTATTTTAGTTTGAATTAATTTGAATATATTCATGGGCTGGACTATGGGATAACATCAGCATTCCTATAAATAGGAGCTCTCACCACGTCTATTGTGCATCAGATTACTGAAGAGAATTCTTTAATAAAAGTATACAGTTCCATATTCAAGAGTTTTGAAGTAGAGATCAACTATTAGTGTGGATGTACGTAGAGTCTTTTCATATTATTGAAGAACATTTGCGTCTCAAAGACGATAACAAGTACATGTTTACTGTAATTTTTTTAAATTCCGCTTGCATGTATTTTGAACACCAAAATGAAATAATAATGACAAGATAGGATGAGATGATTAGGTAGAAAATGAAGAAAATTTGACACGTTTTGTGTAAAGGGGAAGAAGAGGGTACATAATTGACAATGCACTTGAGGCTTTGCTGAGCTCAAAAGCTTTGGTTTGAGGCCAGCCAGCAAGAGACAGAATGTCTGAGGAAAAGTCAGATATAGAAAAATTAAATGGCCTTTTCTAAAGGGTGGAGAAAATGAGAGTGAATGAGTGAGAGAAAGAGGTACCTGAAGAGAAAGTAGGGTAGCTCTCAAACCAAGATAAGGTTGAATACGGGAATTTGATCAAATGGGTCTGGTTTGAGAGGGGTTTCAATTTATCTGAAAAAAAAAAAAAGACAGAAAGAAAAGTAAGAAAACACATGTGTATTATTAAAGCAACATAATACTCTTATTAATTTATAAATAAATAAAAGCATAGAAGAAAGTTGGAGTGGGGTGGTTGAGACTTGAGAGTGTGCATTTGCCAAAAGAAGTTCTGAAATGGGGAAGACCCAAACTAGCTATATAGGAAATGTTTCAGTTCTGGTCAAACGAAGAAAAAGGAGGCCTGAGATATCAATCACTTTACACCTTAGACTGCCCTTCATGTCCGAATTATAATATATGAATGATTAATCATTAATTTGTAGGAGACAACAAGATCTTAGTTTTCTTTTTCGTATAATTCTAACATGCACCATAAATTAAACAACATGGATGCACCTCACTTAAAAGGCGCATTAATTTAGAATCCCCTCTTCTCTGTTCCTCATTAATCCAAGGAGATATATTGGTGGAAATAGCTGGCTGTGAAAAGTGAAAACAACATCAACAATAGTTATGAGATAATGGTTGTATATCAATTGCAGTTAAATTGAAATTCTAAAAAACGTAACACAGTCCAAGGAAAAGACCATAGCAGACAGAATTGAAACAATGACA
Organism: Amphicarpaea edgeworthii; assembly: GCA_014843725.1. Taxonomy (NCBI): domain Eukaryota; kingdom Viridiplantae; phylum Streptophyta; class Magnoliopsida; order Fabales; family Fabaceae; genus Amphicarpaea; species Amphicarpaea edgeworthii. The sequence continues at coordinate 22,390,991 of CM026324.1, read as the reverse complement.
CATTCTATTCTTTACACTTTTAATTTTAAATGCGTCATTTTTCACTCATGATGATTATGGAGAATGTGCCTTAATTTTAACAAAAAATTATATATTGGCATTTGATATGACATTGTTAAATTGTAGTATACTAATAAACAATTTAAATAAGTTAAATATTAACTATTAATTAATGAATTTTGTATTTTAATATAATAAATATTTTATTTTCAATTAAAATTTTGGGTTTTAATTGAACATAATAAATGTTTTATTTTTGAATATTTTTTACTTTTAATTTCTTAAAAGGATTTTTTTTTTTAGATCTTAAAAGGCTATTGTTAACTAAGATATATAACTTTTTTCACGTTTAATTTCTTATCATGTATTCATAAACGCACAATAAAAACAACTTTTTATTTATAGATTGATAAATAATATATTTGTGAGTATACATACTTATTACAAAATTGTCTTGTAATATTTCATTGTTATTAAAATAATAAATAACTCTAGTTCTATTATGAACTCTGATATTTTTTCTCTTCGATTCTATTCTATTCTCTTGCTTTCTCTTTGTATTTAACATAGATTACATTATTTTTAGTTTAGTTATAATTATAAGAAATACTTATTTTGAAAATAGTCACAACTATGTATTTTTGCAAGATTCACTCCAATTAATTGTTCAAAATATACTTTTTTAGATTTTTCTTTCTCTCTGGAAGTATTAAATAATACACCAAAATCTTATAAAGTTTGGTATGAGAAAAAAAAAACTGAAACAAACAAAAGAATTTCCCTTCCCGTGTGATTCTCCGTCAATGCGGGTAGTTTTGGTAGTTTGTTTTGATAGCGCAAACAACCATAGTTATTATTATTTGCTTAGAAAAAAGAATTAGAATGTAAAATAATTTTATATTTTTATTGTTTTAATTACGTATATATTTTCTCTTATTTTTATCTTTATATAAAATCTTTTAATTTTTTTATCTTATTATACTTGTATTCTCTTTATTAAAAACGGAATTAACTTTGTTAACATTTTATGTTATGTGACTAGCACATGACTTTTATAATATATATATATATTTTTTAAAAATGTCATTATTTTCTTTTTTAAAATCTAGAAAGTGCGTGTATAATGCATTAAGAAGTTCACAGGTACATATGTGATATCTTTAAAATTTAAGGGGTATATATGTGAAGAGTTTAAAAGGTCATGGATATACGAGTGATGAGTTTAAAAAGTTTGAAAATTTATATGTTAGAATGTTAAAAGCATCATTTTCACCAGATGAGATCGTCATCGCCATGGATAAGATCGTCGTTGGGTTGGAAGTGATCGCAAACGAGATCGTCAGGTTGAGAGTCGCAACAATGAACATGGTCGTGGAGTATGAAATAAAAGCATGAAATAGAGAAAGAGGAAAGGTTCTCTATCCTTTTTGAAAGAATAGTAACACGAAACACATAAAGAAGAACAATTTTCTTCCCTTTAAAATAATAGTAGCATGAAAACGTTATATTTGTGCCTCACTTAGGTATAATGGTAGTTACCATATTTTAAATAAATCAATTAAAATTAAATATAAATAATACTCTTTTAAAAATTATCTAAACAGCAAATTATGATAATTTAATGAAAATGTAAAATAAATCAAAACCTACGCTCAAACGTATTCGGAAGTCAGCATCTCCAAGAGTGCATGTGAATATGTGATAATTTAAGGGTTAATCTTAGCCATAACTTAAAAAAGTAATGAATCCCATCTGCTTCCATTTGCTTTTAAGATGCCTAAACATATTTATCCTCGATTCGTTTCAGACGTTTTAGTCCTGTTGAAAGAGAGCTTTCCAACATCAATTGAACAGAATCTAAGCTTAGTTATCATGTTGAAATCACCTTCATGACGCCATAAATTTATAATCAATTTTTTTTTTTTTTCTGAAGTTATAATCAATTGGATATGCATGACATATGAGAGATTCCTTATTATTCACTCTTCAAATAGTTAAGAGTACTGATAATAAACATCCACCATAAAATGATATGAAATATTAGAATGGAAATAATAATAATAAAAAAAGTATGATAATAATAAAATGAGTTTATATTAAATATTTTTAATAATTAATTGATTATATTGTTATCAGCATAACATTTTTATTTGATAAAAACTCAAGTGTTTTTTTATTTATTTGAGACAATACTTCTCAAATTAAGTAAGATTAGTGTAAATAATCAAATATTAATTTTCACATAATTAACACATGCAACAATCGAAGTGTAAAATTCTTAATACATGCTAACATGTTACTCTCAAGTAGTCTCAAATCTCAAGGATGATTCTGTAAATATGCACACTATTCCATTTAAAACCAACGTGAATCCTAGAAATTAGAATGTGTTGACATTGAATGTTTAAAGTTTTATTTATTTATTTATTTATAATTAAGTATAAAGACGGGGGAGTCTCTCTCCCTCGTACTATTGTTCTCTAGTTTCTGAATATCAACGGGGCCTACTTGCTGATGCAAAATTAAACGTGCCTAGCTAGCTAAAACACAACCTTGGATGAGCTAACAAACGGCAATTAATTTACCTGTAGGCTGTAGCATTGAAACTGGGGAATATCTTGTTGGATATGATGAGTGATGACCGACGAACGGAAACCATGTTTTAAATATGCATGCGTGATCAGAGTTAAGCTACATGTCCGTCACATGTCCTGTGATTTCTCACTCATAAGCATCTACTTCTTACTGTTCTTTCATAAATCCATATCATCACCACACGATCGATCGATAGCAATAGTATAATTTAGTGGAGGACCTAGCTAGAATAATTTGATTGATTAGAGTGACTAAATACTTAAATATCATGGCTTTGTACGTGATCACTGGCAGCCCCACTGATGCCTATCTTGTTGCAAATTACACTCTTAATGCCATGCAGAAAAAAATCCTTGGCATTTGCTTTGGCCACCAGGTAAGTTTTCTTTGAATTTCTTAAACATTTAATTGAGTGGTCAATTAATTAATTTGGACCGTTGTTGTTGTTATCATGAAATAATATTGGTGACAGTTAATTGTGTGAATGTCCTTGATGTTATATATTCTATATAGGTACTATGCAGGGCTTTGGGTAGAAGGGTGGGTAAATCGAGCACAGGATGGGATATTGGGTTTAGAGAAGTGCATTTCATAAAAGATCTAAGTCGATCTTATAGCTACCTAGAGTACCATGAAATGATGGCTGCAGCATCGCTTTCCATCATTGAGGTTTACGAGGTTCCTCTTGGTGCAGAAGTCATTGCATCTTCAGACAAAACTGAGGTGGAAATGTTTGTGATTGCAGACCATTCTTGGAATTCAGAGTCATCCTGAGTACTGTTTAATCTCATTGATCGTCTTATGAATATGGATGTCATCGAGGTAACATTATAACATTATTTATTAATTACTACCATATTTCACAGTTTTTGTATTAATTAATGTCATGCCTCTTACTTATTGTTATAATAATACAGAAGGGATTAGCGGAGGATTTGAAGTGTCGATTTGAGTTAGCTGAGCCAGACAAGGAGTGCTGGGGGAAAATAGAGCTCATTCACTAATTGTTATTAAGTATATCAGTATATGCATCTGAATTAAGATCTTTATTTATTTATAAAAAAGAAAAAGAAGTAGATCAGTGCCTGCGACTTGGACAGTTGGATGGCATGCCGCGTACGTATGGAGTTACAAAATGAAATCAAATATATGTAACAAAAAAATAACCTACTGAGTACTAAGTGGGGTTAGTAATGAAAGGTTTAGATAATAGCTTACACAAATTGTCTTTACACCAAAAAAAGAAACAAAATCCATAGAAAGGAATCGATGAACATATATACTTTTTCCTATATGCAAATATAAGTATATAATATAACAGTACAGCTGTCTAATCTAAGTACACTGTGCACACATGACATGTCCTTGTTATATTGGGTATAACGGAAATTATAATGTACGGAATTGGAAAATTATGATTTATTCATCAGTTAAATGAATTAATTAAATTTACGTTAAATAAAGTTTATTAAATAAACAAACTAAGAAAATAATATGATAATGGATGAGTTTATTTAAAATTATAATAAGTGTTTATAAGATAAATAGTTATTTTATAAATGGATATGATTTGTTTATTTAAATGAATAAAAAATAATTTATTTTAATAAAAAATAATTTAGATAAATATATTAAAAATATAGATAATTAATTATTTTATTAAAATAAATTATTATTTTATCAAATAAATTTAAATAAAGGAAAATAAGAAAACAGCAGATATTATGATGAATAATATCTCTAAAATTAATTTTTTTTATTGAGTCTAATAACATTATATATTCTTTCACCAAAAAATAAATAAATAACATTATATATTCTATGTAGCCGGGTTCATACAATGTAAGATTATTATCATGAATAAAAGCTATTTATAATTATTTAAAAACATTGAAATTAGATTAATTATTAAAAATATTTAAGAGAAAAAGTGTTTTAAATTAATACCTAGCTCTTCAAATGTTTTTCGAAGTATTATTTTTTTGCCATCATTTCATGGATCAGGCTGGCTGGCCGGGCTTTTGTATTTGTTGATGAGCATCATCAAGTTAGTTTCATATCTGATTTGTCCTCTGTCGGTATCTGATGGCAAATGCGTCTTCTGTCATTTGTGCATTCCGTTTCCTATAGTCTTGAGATGTACATGCATTCAGCGGTTCTGAAGTGATTACATGTGTTGTAGACTACAATGACTGTTTTGATTAAAAAATCTAACAATATATATCCTTTATTTCAGCTACCAAATTAACCACCTCGTAAATTTGTGTTTTGAAGACTTGATTCATGATGCTGTTCCTGCTGCTTTATGTCAAAGATATAAACCTCATGTAAGACTTTTTGGGCTGTCCTGTTAGGGCCAAAATGGCTGCCAGCCTCCCTTGAGTGGCACTTCTTTAAGATATATAGCATGTGTTTCATCCTCTAGATTAATGCATCTCCTAATTATTTTAACCCTTGAGTATTAAGATGTCTGCAAAATATGCATATACATATTACTATTGCATTACAGAATTGAGTAAAGGCTTTAATTTAACAATACAATTTGATATATATGGGAAATCTTGGTGTTTTAGCTTGAAGTTACTTTGCAAGGGTGCAATTGGGTATTCCAGTAGAATTTATGTGCAGATTGACACTGGCAGTTATGTTCCCTCATGATCCCTGGCTCAGTTGCAGCTCCTGCAATGGTTGTCCCCAGACAAGTGGGCTTTAGCCTTTAGGTGATTTCAATTTTCTCCATTCATTCAATATCATGTTTGTTTTGCTGGATTTTGCTACCGATTCAGCTGAATTTTTTTTACCCCATCAATATCTTTATTAAATCTATTGTTCTGACCAAAGGTGCTATAATTGAATACACAACACATTCATCAAATGCCAGCTGTTACGGTCAGAACAACCAGTGCTTTTACACTTTCCAGTGTGGGATATTCACTCATCACTGGTTGTTCCACTCTCCCATTGTCTGAAAGGAGATAGTTTCTTGGTGTGAATGTGGAGCCAAACATATATAGTTACTCTACTTGTTCCGTCACAGTTAGTTCTTTCATATATCAGAATAAAAACGCTACATTTGGTTTTAAAGTAAACAAATATATGCTGAGGGTAATCTGAATGCTTTGGTGAATGTAGCAGGGAGTTTTGTACCTTTGTCCTTTGTTCTTCAGAGCTTAGTAAAATGTTTCGTTGAAGGTTTTAGATTCAGACCTACTATAATAGACGCCATGCTGTCAATACTGGAAGCCATATTCAGTGTACGTTCCAGGCTACTAATGATTGATCTAAGCAAGAAGTTAAAATGATAATTTTGTCTGTTAATCTTGAAGTTGAAATTAGTGCATAATTTCTAACGTATAGATTATGAATGTGAAGATTTGAATTTGTCACCAATTTAATGCTATGTGCAGTATGTTCGGGTTTGTCATCTACCTAAGTGGACGTGCTTATTTTGGAACAGTGCCTTGAGCCAAGACCAAATTAATAATCGGCCCTTCGAACCAAGAAGTACTAAATATATATATTCTTACCTCGAATCAGATTAAGATGTTTATTCATTAGTATCCTCAAAATTTTGTAACTCAAATTTTCTGACAATAGGTATTTGTCCTGAAGTGTCTTGATTGAAAGAATGTCCACCTCTGAGCGTTTAGATTAACTGCTTTTTCAAGTTTCATTACGATTTAAATCTGTAAGGCATCTCTGTCAACGCCCAGACACTGTCAATTGACTCATCAGCTTTCGCAACATGGAAATGGTTTTCTTTACTTCTTCCATATCATATTAGTAGTGAGATTTTGACATAATAAATAAAACTTTTTAAGTTTTAACACAAAGAAACAAGTAGAAATCGTTGAATGATCATATATACTGCATCAAGGTACAATCAATATTTTCAAACCTGTGAGTGCAAAGGGTTATATAAAATAAAAGATTAATGTTGCATAAGCCACGTTAGTTGAATACGTTGCTAGAACCAGATTATTAATTTTTCACTTATTATAATATTTGTGAATGAAGATTTCTCTTCTAAAAGCTTACACATTAGCTAAAGATTATGAGTGGTCTTTAACAGATATAATAAACCAATTAAATAAATAAACAAACATATCAGATTTTCCTTTTTCCATGCATTATATAAACCTCACTTTCATGAACTCTCGAACTCGTCACATTGGTAAAACGGCACAATGGAGCTGAACTCGTTGAATTTGAACATGAGATTATCCCCTTCCTCGTATCTATTGGAATCTTCTTCATACTCAAAGTATGTTTGAATGTGATCAGGAAATGTGCACTGAGGCAACTCAGACTCCATCTGTGTTGAAAGATTCGCCACAGATGACGTCATCTCCATCATTTCCTTGAACTTGGTTGACTGAAGTAGAAGCTCCAATGCTGACGTGGCACTTGCTGGACGAGGCTGCTGATGTGGCACTAACGTGGCTTCTTCTTCCACAACATTATTATTGAAGAAGCTAACTTCTTGTTCTTGATCAGGGTTATTTGGGGTGAAGTTATTGCTGTTATTAGTGCAATTGTTATTGTTATTTATGTGAGTGTGATTAGTACTAATAATCCGGTCATTAATGTTGTTGGTGTTATTAGGATTAAGCCACTTAATGTAACGGCTGAGATCAAAATTGGTGACAGCATTGAGTCCACGGTATTCTATAGCTGCCAGGTCATAGGCAGTAGCAGCTTCTTCTTGGGTAGCTGCGAAAATGAGAAAAGAGATATTGCATCATCGATCGATTTAAGATTTTTACATATAATAATGGATAATTGATAATTTAGATATTATATTTATATAGATGATAATGACATGTTATTATATATTTAGTGCGTAAAGAGAAAAGATTAAGTTAACAAATCAGTTAAGAGTTGGTGGCTTTCCCTGCCCCCATTAAATACGACGACTGATAAATTTGCCATACATGACCCATGCAAACCCACGGCATGGGGATATGCTAATTAAATAATAACCGAATTGAATGTAATGAATGAAGCCATCGATTTATTAAAGTACTTCTGGATCTATGGTTTTCATTTACTACAATAATTGCAAAAGTGCTTTCGTTTAAGTTTGAAATGTGAAGAAATTAATTAGTTTATGGACGTGCACCAAAAGGATGGATCACTTGTACTAATTTGAGCTGTGGCACACTTATATATATATATAATATTACTACAATAAACAGCAAATTTTAATTGCAAATAATTATTCTTATTGCTGTTCTTCCATCAAATTTAAATTTAAAGATCTATATATTATAATTATTAAAGATAAAACTTTAATTTTTATTAAACAACAACCAAAATTATTTAAGTTTCTGCACTTCAAGCGTATTGTCATTGCTAAAAAAATAAGAACAAAGAGCACATTATCTAATTATTTAGGTAATGAGAACTTACCATAGGTTCCGAGATAAAGATATTTATTGCCAAAAACTTTGCCAATCCGAGCCTCCCACCTTCCGTTATGATGATGTCTGATAATGGAAAATTGATTAGATAGCTAGGACTGGGTGTAATGTAAGGTTGATTTCGAAGAGTGAATCAGCTCATTCAATTAGCAGATCATGCACTTCATATAATTAATTAATTAAGTCCTTAGGATATGTATAATGAGTTAATTATAAGTATATATATATATATATACACATACCTTGCAACACCTCTGTATTTAGAAATTCCTCGAGAAAAACCACTGCTTTTCCTGCAAATAAAAACGTCACTATTATAAGACATAGACGTTGTTGTGAAATAATCTTGTTGATTACCATAAAAGAAGCTCTTGCTAGAAATTTACCTCCTCAGCGATCCGATATACTCCTCCCGTGATTGACTCTCCATTTCTTTCAGTTCGTTCAGGTAGTTTGATAACTGCAATTGGAACACAGATTTGGTGTGTTTTATATTTTCATTGTCTAAATTAATCTCACTCGCAAGATGATCATATAATATGAAAAACCACACCAATCAAGAAGTACGTACCGGGAAATTAAGAATGGTATCTTGACCCCAGTATTTGAGTGCTGCTAGATCATAAGCATGTGCTGCTGCCTCTTCATTGTCATAAGCGCCTGAATAATATATAGTATAAAACTTGCTTAATGGATATGAATATGATGATGACTCTTTTAAATGAATAAGCTAATATACTTACCAAGGTAGACTGAACCAATTATATATATGTGAATAACCCCCAAAAGATTGATCGAACACCACATGGAAGGAAATTAGAAGTAAATATTAGCTAACATTCAAACTATATACATATATAGTTATAAAGAGAGAGCATATATGAACCTTGTCGTCCTTTTTTGTTCTGTGATTCATTCCAGCAATGCTTGTCCCACAAATGAGCTTCGTATCGCCCCGTCCATCGGTGCCTGGTCGATGGTGAATTGAAGAATTAAGTTGAGAGGCAATAAATTAAATTAAAGATATAGTATATAGTATATATTAACCTAGTGACTCCTCGGTATATTGAACTGCGTTGAGGTGGGGAGTCTCTGGGGACACTTCTCCTTGTTCGTTTGACTTTGGTGGTCACAGTGTTGGTCGTGTTAAGATTATTGTCGTCATTGCTAGCATTGTTTTTCTGGGCACTACGCAGCTGTGATTTTTTGGCCATGGAAAAGGTTGCACCATGCACACGGGACGAAGTTAAGATGGTGATCGATGATATTAATAAGTTTATGTATATATGAATAAAATGAAGAATGAAGAATGAAGAGGGGTTAGTTTATATATATAAAGGAATGGGGGTTGTACTGCTGGCAATGCAAACATGGGAATAGCCGGCTCAAAGATGGTTGCTTCTGGCCGTCTGTAAAATCGGCTCTATGTTAAATTCTTTCCCCCTTGTCTTCACTCTCCAACTTTCTGTAATGTACCTTTCTATACTTTTCATGTCTCTTCATTTTAATACCTTAATTTATCCTTTGTTTTCTACCTCGTTCCAGTCGTTAACAACTATTTTCCTTTTACAGCTTCCTTCTCTGTCATTTTTAATTAATTTGGGGTATACTATGAAACAAGTTTGAAATAATTTACCTAGATAACTTTCTCCTTTAATAATAAATTTGTAGTTAGAGATTTTATCTTTAGTTTGTATACGGGAAAAACAATTTTTTTATTTTTTTTAAAAATAGTTTTTAATTCAGCTACCTCATTCACAGAAAATAAATTTTGAAATAATTCAATAGTTACCAGCAGTACAAGTGATCAATATATGTTAAACTTTAAACCCAATAGATTGTTATATTAAATGATTGATCAATGTACTAGTTAAATTAAACTTAATATGGGAGTATTATTGTAGACCGTTAACAAGAAGTTAGATTCGACGAAGGTTTGGGAGGACTGGGGATTCAACGGTTAACAATAAGTTATTAATTCACAAAATCAAATTTGACTTTAGTATTTATTTACTTATTAATATCTACTATTATTTTAAAGTATACGTAATGCGTTGTTGCACCTAATTATCAACATTATAGATGTGATTGAACCATTTATGATTTATTCCATTGTTTTTTTTTTTTTTTATAAAGAGAAAATTAAAATGCAATATACTAATACCATTTTCTGAACGCAGAGCAGTTCCGCCATGTTACCCATGTAGGTGTAGCTACCCCATGTGGACGATTAAAAAGGTTATGCCGTTTTTGGGTAAAGGGGTGCCCCGCTTTTCCACCATTTTCTGAATTTGCGTGCATTGTACAAACTTTAATGTTGTTGGTGGTGGGGGCCTAAGAATTAGATCATGGTTGTAATAACCATTTGCTTCTTATAGTATAGTTGATGGACTACCATGCCATGGGCATTGCACAGTACACACTCATTTTTTAATGAGTAAATAAACGACACATGCACTTCACCACTCAAAAAAGAAATGCATTAATTAGACATGCTTCGGTGTTTAGTACAGTAGAGTTTTGGTAAGCAAACCATGCCTCGTTTTCAAATTTCAACACACTGACTCTCACTGCCACTCACTCAGCCTCACCTAAATTACACCTAATAGCGGAAAGCCATTTACCTGTCCAAGTGCTTTTTTTTTTTTGTTTGTTACTTATATATTCAAATATTTGAGTTTTTTGGTTTTTTTTTTTTTAAGAAAGATGCTAACTATTGTAATAAGTTTTTCGCTGTAATAGTTTATTTTACTATGACTTTCAAAAGAATTTTGATTTAAAACTTTTTATTCAGGAAATAATATCATTGAATAAGATAAAATTTAGTTAAAGTTTTCTTATATTTGAAATAAAAATATATATAATATTTTTTTATATTTCTCACAGAAGAGAATATTAATCAATAAAATATAACGATAAATATAACTTATAAAATAATATATTATTAAAGTCAATAAACTTTTACTCACATAGCATGAAAATTAAAAATTTATGTTTGAATAAGAGTGTGCGCCAAGCCCAAAAACAGAAGACCAAAGAAAGCAGACACCCGTGACAGCAATTAGCAAAGCCCAAAAAGAAACCTTGTCTGGACTTGAAACCCAGTAAGAAGAAGCCCAATACAACGTGGTCTGTCTGAGTAAAGTACTGCTTACCCACACACAGTACCGTTGTCAGAGATCACAGTTGAAATTTGCTTGAATAGATCGTAAATCCGTAAATGGATAATAAATGATTCATTTATAAGAAACAAATAATGTCCTCTGATTTAGCCTTATTTGGGCACGGGTTCATTTATTAGCCATTAATGTGACGTACGCGAGTTTGCTCTTTAATCGTTTTTTTTTTCGTGAAAAGAGTTTGCCCCTTAATTAAGATCATACCAATATGATCCGACAAAAGGAGAAAACCTCGATCTATTCATGCATCTAATGAAAATATGTCTACTTGTTTTGGGAAGATGTAAAACATGTCATTATCATTTGCCAACTTTTTTTTTTAAATTTAATATATACTCAAATATCAGTTTCATGAAAAATTTAATATCAAATATCAATGGAGTTATAAAATTAACTTTGATTAAATTAATTTTGAAGGGATGTGAACTGTGCTTAATTTTTTTATATTGTTTACAAATAAGTTAATGAGATAATTTATAATGGATTGCTTAAGCCATTGCAAATGTCACCTAAAGTGTCTTTAGTTCCAAATCAATTTCACACAGAATATCATCACGTGCCCATGTGTTTGCTTTGACACGTCTTATATGCTTTTAAATACTATGGAGATGTAAATTGAAACAGACAATGCATAAATTAAACGACAATAAATACTAAACCAAAAAGCCTATCGATTTCTAAAAGTCGAAATCAAATATACCATAAATACATGATACTTTAGCATGATTTTAGATAACGTAACGTAAAACCACTTAATTACTTTCATTTATAAACGTTTAGAGTCTAAACTCAAAGATCAATCAGTTGTAGTATCAATCAGTTCAGATGCACAGTTACAACTTACAACGAAACTTTCCTGGTTGATAGGCTACGATATTATAGGTGCACATTAGTTTCCTGCATTTCTAATCATTTTTTTATTAAGTAACTATTATATATTTTTTTATATTATGTGTTTTATTTACCTTTTTCTCTTGTTTTATAAAATTAACTGCATACTCTCATTTCTTTTATCCATAAGAATCAAAATTGAAGTACTACAAAATTTATAACAATTCTGTTCAACCAGTCGTTATATTATATCCTCATTTAGTCATTTTCTTATTTAAGTTTCATAATATTCTTTTTATATATATATATATATATATATATATATATGTATATACGAGGATTGTAGATAAAAAGTGTCTGTATTCATAATTTTTTTGTTTGGAAGCGTGGACGGTGGACAATTATTTATTTATTCTAGAAAGCGCGAATACCGTGGGAATCAATATTTGACCACGGTTGTAGAACTGAAGTGTGGAGGTGCTTTTCTCGGGCAGAGACTAGATCTGTCACGGAGCGAAGAGTCGCCGGCGATTAAGGATGGTTAGCGTTCGCCGGAGCGATAACAGGAGAGTCAGCGGAAAATTCGCGGCGAAATCGAAGCGATTCGAACGGCGATTGGTGAAGTTCGAGGAGCTGCCGGAGTACTTAAAGGACAGCGAGTTCATATTGGACTATTACCGCTCCGAATGGCCCGTCAAGGAAGCCTTGTGGAGCATCTTCGCGTGGCACAACGAAACCCTAAACATTTGGACGTACGTCACCACCGATGCAATTCCAACACTCTCATTTCAAACATTTTGCTTGATGAGGATTGATTAATTACTCGCATTTCGTGACTGCAGGCATGTTGGAGGATTTCTCATTTTCGCTGTGTTGGCGGCGATGAGCACCACCTCGGAGCTCTGGAAATTTCTCAGGTATGGTAAACGCAGGATCGCCGCGTCGTTTTGATGTTTCTGTATAGTAGTGTTGTTGTTCTCTGTGAGAGAGAATGCATGAACTGATGTTGATGTTGTGTGAATCTGAGAATGGACCGCCAGATCGTCCACGGCGCTCGGGATGTCGACCGCGGCGGCGGAGATGAACGCTTCTCACTGTGACAACTTTCCGGTAATGTTTTATAAAATTTGTTTTAAATTCTTTGCCAAAAAAAAGAAAAAAAAGAAAGTGATAGTGATTATTATGCATATCGCAAAATCATTTCAAATTCATTGTTTGGTTTCATACAATTAATACAATAGTGATATGAATTAAATTACCCAATTTGTGTCTATTATCACTTTTCTGAATAGGAAGAAAACAGTAAACATGGAATACTTTACAGAGCAAGTAGTATATCACAGAAAGTAAAGGTTTAACCGAATTGTTTTGCATAAATATTTTAACTTTAATAATACTATAATTTAAGAAAGGGTGCAAAAATTATTATTTTTACTCATTACATCATAAACATGCGAGTATAACTTACTAGTTCACTTCTTATTGTATTAACATAATTTTTTTTTTCAAAAATGTCCTTTAAGATTTAATTGCTTTAAAGTGGTATTTAAATATAGTGACATTACTCATAATTTAATGAATTGTTTTTCAACCAACGAGAATGAATTATATTGTTAATAGTTTCATTAAGTGCATTCATTTTCCTTTGGAACGAGTGATACCTCATTAATGGACTTCACAATAAGTTAAGAATATAAAAGAAAACTAACTAATCATTAATGCATATAAAAGTGATTATATGTTTTTTTATAACTAGGGTAAAAAAAATAAAAATACTATCATTCCTTTATTATATAAAGGACTGAAGGTAGTAGCAACTAAATACTACCTCTGTTCCTTTATATAAGACAACCATTGGTAGTATTTTGTTTTTGTCCTAATTATAAGAAACAAATGATCATTTTGAAATATATTTAAAGAAATGTTAGATGTACAATAATTCAAACAACAATTTGTAAATAACATTTTTTGTGTATATCCCTCTCAGCGTCATTTATTATATGTTAATATGTCATAATGATGGAGAAAAGATAAAAAACAAAAAAAAAATGTTGTTCAAATGGTTGTATTTTTTAATTAAAATCGAGTAATTTAATTGTTTTATGATAATATGAATTAAGTATTTTTTTCTTATATATAGAATCAAAAGTAATAATACATAAAATAATTAAAGAAACATGATTTCATTTTATAATACTAAAAACTAAAAATAAAACATGATTTTATAGATTCTTAACATTTAAAGGGCATATAAAAGTTCAAATAAAATATATTACTAATTCTTAAGCTGAAGTTTCAATCCTTCAAAAAAAAAAAAGTTGAAGTTTCAACAATACACATAAACATTTATTAATAATAACAATTTCAAATTTAGAATAAAAAAATGATAAATAGTATAGGATGATTTCATTTTTTAAAGAAAATAAGACAAAATGATGTTTTTTTTATCGGTTAAAATTAGTAGTTTTCTTTTTTTTTGACATGTTATAATTAGTAGTTAGTTTGTTAGTTTTGGTTAGTAGAATAGTTTTGACTGATTTTTTTGTTCTTTGACCAATTTTGTCCCTCTTTCTCCCTTCAACAACCAAGTTAACCTTTATAACTCCTGATCAAAAGATGTTGTATTAACCATTTTTTGCTGACTGCTATAAAATATAAATTGTTTTTTCTCATTTTTTAATGGGTTTCCCGGTTCTTTGACCAGTATTTCTTCAGGCAGGTTTTGTGTTTTATTTGGACCGATCAGCTGACCGGCTTGCTAGTCTGACTGGCCAGTTTGGTCTGATTTTGGAACACAAGTATATCACATATAGGGGATCATGTGAACTTATTCATCCTCTTGTAGGACTTCGTCTGAGGGATTTTAGATCACGGTTTAATAATGTTTTCTACATCTTTACTTGGCTATTATTATCGTGATGAACTGTGTGCCCTAAACAGAAATGAATTAATTATTCTATCAATTTTTGGTTCTGTTTCTATGTATTGTTTTTCAGGATTTGCATTTTAGACACGTTCTGGACCAGTCCATCCTTGGTGAGATGAGAGGATCTGGGGTAGAAACAATTCCTCGATGGCCATGGTTTGTTTTCTTAGCTGGAGGAATGGGCTGCCTAGCTTGCAGTTCTATTTCCCATCTTCTGGCCTGCCACTCCAAAGGCTTTAACCTATTTTTCTGGCGTTTAGATTATGCTGGCATTTCTCTAATGATTGTCAGTTCCTTCTTTGCTCCAATTTACTATGCTTTTTTCTGCAATCCTTACGCAAGGGTATTCTATTTGGCGTCAATATCTGTGCTTGGAGTCCTTGCCATTGTTACCCTACTTGCACCTTCGCTTTCTACACCTCGATTTCGACCCCTCAGGGCGTCCTTATTCCTCTGCATGGGCTTTTCAGGTATAATTCCCGCAGCTCATGCTGTTGCTCTGTATTGGGGTCAGCCACATATATTTGTTGCACTTGGATATGAGCTTGTTATGGCCATTCTATATGCCACTGGAGCTGGATTTTATGTTGCCAGAATACCAGAGCGATGGAAGCCAGGAGCATTTGATATCGCAGGGCACAGCCATCAGATTTTTCACGTTTTTGTTGTTCTTGGCGCACTTGCCCATAGTGTTGCCACACTAGTCATATTGGATTTCCGACTGGGATCACCTACTTGTGCGAATTAGCCAACTAGTAATAATTATGTGTCTTAGAACTCTTGAGAGAGAATTTATTAAAATTATATTATGTCAGTTTTCCCATTGCATGAATTGCAATATGATTGGAGTGAGAAATGGCTAGGTAATTGACAGAGATGAGAGTGTGGTTCAACTTTTTCTCTTAACTAGCAGTAATGTTGTGTTTTGGCAATTCTTTTTTATTTTTGACAACTTATTGATTCGAATCTTTAGATAGAAGATGTAATCACAGAAAATATCGTAAGACTCGTATTAGCATTTAAGGGCTCTGTAAAGAGTCATATTGAATGTTTTTAAGAACGATCACTACGAGAAAGTAGAACCTGTTTCAGGATCTTGTCTCTCTTTGGACAGGGTGCGTAGACAGCAATAAGAATTAGGCGTTTTAGTGTACGTTAAATGAACATAGCTATGTTTCTTTTCCCTCAATGTTCACATTGCATTCGTCATACTGGAGACAACATTCCCAAATCAAATTATGAACAGATTTGTGAACTTAATTAATGAATGAATATTTAATCTTCAGTATCTAGCTGGTACGATATTAAGATATTAGTTACAGATCGTTACCTGCTGTTTAAGAAATTGTAGTTAGGTTGTGGTTGTAGAGGTGAGCTATGTTGCCTTATTTCATTAGTTGCATGCTTTATCTAAACCAAAACCTTTTTTCTCCTTACGTGCTGCATGATTCAAAGGGCGTTTGATAGTATGAATTGTCAAATAAATTGTCAATATTTTTAAGAAACGAATTAAGTTTGATCAATTTCTATCAGGCATATACATGGACGATGGTTCTTGCTCAGTTATGTTTTCTTTACATATAATATTTGAAGTAAGCTTTATATATAGATTGTCATCCTGGTATTTATTTAGTTCTAAAACATTAAAATAGAAATGGTGTCCAAAAATAAAAAGTCTTATTCAACAAATAATCCATATTTGGGTAAAATATAAACTATTTTTTCATTCTGCTTCACCACAATTTGGGCAAAATAAAATATATATTTGTTAAAGTAATCCATATTAACCTAATACAATTTTTAGCGAAGATAAAACATTTATTTGTATATAATTAAAAGATCAACTAATTTAATAATCCATTAATTTTGAAACCCTAAGTGATAATTTTAAGAATTCATTCCATGAAAGTAAAGTATCCACCATCCCAGTTGAAAATTTTAAGAATTTGGGTCGCTGGGCAGAAAGAAAATTAGAAAAATACACAAGGGGACCACGAGAAAAGCTGCAATCTTGAGCAATTCCTCACTCTGCGGTGTTATCACTCCGATCCTCGACCAATCTCCGCTGTACCTGAAACAAACGTTTGTAGCATTCCCAATCCCATGAATCCAGAACCAGAACCAACAAAATTTTTTCGATAAAGTCAAACAAAACAAAGCATACTACTAGTAAGTTAAGTTACTAACCCGGCATCGACGAACCCCAATCCAAACAGTCCAATGGCACCGCGAGCGAGAATTGACTTGGAAATCCTCTGTTGGGACTTACCATTCTCTGGAAACTCATTCCTTTTAGCCAATGTTGTCACAAACCTCCTTCCAAATTTTCTCGCAGGAACACAATTAGTGAGGCCGAAAACGCCACAGCTCTTTCCACTCACTTCCATTTCCTCTAACTCTTATCCACGGGCACGGCCCTAACATTACACCTATCAAGTTTAGAGAAGGGCAACCTCGTAATTTAAACGATCTTAATAGTAAAAGTTAAAACTAATGCCCAGGGATATTTAGGTCATAAAAAAAAGTAAGTTGCCACCCTTTTGTTGTTTGAACCGGGCGCTGAGTGAGTGAGTAGTTGCAGCAATGGCAGCGACGGCAATAGAGAGGTTCCCCCAACACAAATACGTGGACGCAGTTCGGTGGCTTCCTCTACAATCAGCATTCGACCGATTCGCGGTTCTCGCTCTATTCGACTTCGATTCTGATGCCTCCTCCATCGAAATACGCTCTCTCAACCAAAACCCTATCTCCTTGGAGCCCCACTCTTCGTGGAACTCTCCTTCCCGCGTTTCCTCCCTCAAGGCCTCTCAGTTTCTTCAGAAGCCACTCATCGTCGCTTCCACCTCCGCCGGCTCTCTCCACTTCCTCTTTTCCGATCCCTCCGACGCCCAGCTCGAGTCCGAGGTCTCCGTTCCCGAGGGCGCGCTGCATTCTGTTCCCGCTTCTTGCGTTGACCTCATGGACGGTGGCGTCGAGTGCGTCACTGTTGGGGAGGATGGGAAAGTCAACTTGGTTGGCATCGGGGATTCCAATTTGAACTATCGGAGGTTGTTTGATAGCGCCGGGTTAGTCTCCTACACGGCGGTCAGGTGGGCATCGCCGATGGAGTTCGCCACCGGTGGCTATGGCTTCAGTCTTCAGTGGTGGGACCAGCGGAAACCGGGAGGACCGGTTTCCCAGTTTAAGGGTAACTGGTAAGGATTAAGGAAAAGAAAAAATGTTAGGGCAAATACAAACTTATTATGCTGTGTTAGAAATAATTCTGTCTGATGGTTGCTATGTAATTAATTATGCTTGCAGGGATAAAAAATTGACATCTGGGATTGTGCACTCTATTGACATTCATCCCTCGCGAAAGCACACTTGCCTCGTAAGATGCCTATATTTCACTTATCCTTTTTGTTTGCTATGTCCAGTTATTTTGTGAATGTTCTTCTTGTGAAGAGCTGGGAGCATACTTGTGTTTAGATTTTAGTTTTACTCCTTCATTAATGGTTGGCAAGATTTTGAATTGGGGTTGTGGGGAATTGTGGACAAATGCTACTGATGTGGCCACAACTGTGATTGTGTACACCCAAAACACCTAGACATTATTGCTGATATCACGGTTGCAGGTCCTTTATTTTAAAGCCTTGATGGTTGATGCTGCAACTTGCTGAAGTGTTGTTTGCTTGTGAATTGTGATATTGGTGCTGGCTGTTGTTTCTTTGTGTTCAGCGGTAGACTGTTAGTTGAATATATGCAACTCTATTATTGGTCAATAACCTGCTAAAGTTTAACATATTAATTGTGGTTTGAAGATGCTCTGTGATTTTTCTTGTATGCTGCTGCTGCTGATGTTTCTGGGATTATTATATACTCAGGCTGGTGGTTCCTTAGGTACTGTTTTTGCCTGGGATCTTAGGTGGCAGCAACAACCAATTATACTTTCAGGTGCAGGGGCTGGAGCTGGCAACACTGCAGCTCAGTCAATATCTGAAAGTGAGGTTTGGGAGGTTCAGTATGACCGTTTCATAAAACCAAACACTTCTTCTACCCGGATCTTACCTTCCATGATCTGCTCAGAGGATGGAATTCTTGGTGTGATTGAGCAAGGTATATATGTTCATTGCCATTTGCAACATGTTAAAGCGCCAATTCATAATAAATAGGATAATATATTGTCTATTTATAAGTTAGTGGAATATCCATTTATGTCAAACAAAGTGATATTTTTGTAATCAAAAGTAAAAACAGAAAACATTTTTTTTCAAATCAAACAGCTCTTAATTCAACTACATGGTGGGATTGATTTGGTACATCTCTGATGTTGTATTCTTACATTGTATAGGTGAGGATTCTATTGAGCTGCTGGCTGAACCTTGTGCCATCAATAGCTTTGATATTGATCGACATAATACATCGGTAAGTGGAGGCAGCTAATATTGTTTGTATTACTATTATGAGGAATGATTTAATGGTGTTTTTTTAGCTTTTTATATTTTTGTTTTTTAAATACAGATTTATTCATTAAAAATTAATAAAATGGAAACGGTAGCAAGAGTAAGTGGGAAAAAAGATGAAGGTGCTGATGGTTTATTAATTGACTGCTATGCAGGATGTGATATGTAGTTTAGAATGGGAAGCAGTAGCCGTATTGACTAGACAATAACATTCCCAATTTATACTTTTTGGTGGCTTGAAATTCAGAAAGGATACAGTTTGTAACTGATAGAAGGAGTGGAGCTTTTAACGGACTAATTGTGCTTTTTTATGTATTCCGCAATGTTCTATTCCTTTTGTAAAGTCATCTGCATGCAAATGGATTTTGGGATTGTACAATATGTAGCTGTAACATGCGTTATGCGTAAAAGTGACTTAAAGAGGCACATTGGATCAATACTACTATCATTCGTTTTACCCAAAATGTATTCCTTGGCAGTTAATGATGGTGAGATCTGTATCCTGGAATTTGATTTCTATGTTGTGTTAAGTGTTAACCCGATCACGTATAACAATAGAGTTGATATTGAAACACCATGGTCAATATATTATATAGAATAGAAGAAAATGTCTTCGAATTGTGCAAAAGCAGAATTTGTTTTATGCAGTCAACCTTGATATTCATTTATGGAAATGCCCTACCAAGTCATTTACAATATTTCTAAGGGCCTGTTAGTTGTTTTCAAAATTTTAAAAACAAACAGTTTTAGTTAAAATAAATAAATTAAAAACTAGTTTTAAAATTTAGTTGTAGGTTTTTTTTCTTATAAATTTTTTAGTTCCAAAATAAACTCATTTTAATAGTTTTCAATCTAATTAACATTAGTTCGTAGGGTGTGTTTTTTGCAGTAACAATGATGATTGTGATGGTGATAGTCAAATGTCTTATTATAGATGATATTAAACGGTGTAAAATAATTTTAAATCTTACTATTTTTCTCATTTTCTTTTGTATTTTTTAATAATTTTATTTGATTTTGTGGAGTGTTTGGGGTGGGGGTTGGGGAAGGAAAGAATGTTTAATAAGGTTGGTCGTTTGAGTTTAGAGCCAAAAAAATCCGTGGCTCCTCCAAGTTTGTACCTCCCCCAACCCCGACGGAAGAGAACAGGAAAGGCGATGAGCATAGATCTGAAGAGCGACGGAAAGGGGATAGAGGATCTGAGCGGTCGCGTTCATCAAGTTCCCTGCTGCGTGAAGCACGATGGTCCCGCCTCCGTTTCCCACTATTTCAAACCGAAAGCTCTTATCGGGGGCGACGAGGCTTTACCCTTACCCTTACAAGAGGCGCATTTTAGAGGCAGGTTGCTCCAAGGAACCACTCTCCCTCTTCCTCACGGTTACTCTGGTCTCTCTCTCTTTCTCTCTCTTTTTCATTTCTTATAACTGTTGCATATGGATGAGATGGGTGAATGTTTTCTGTTCCTATGTGTCTCTGCAGGTTTTGTCTTGACTAAGAAAATTTCGCCTCCCACCTGGGACACCAAAGCAACGTTTCAGGACATCACGTATTGGAACCATCACTACGTTCCTTCCCAAAACGATGAATTGTTCCGAGCTTTTCATTGGCTTACTGTCGCTAAAGCTGTAACTCATTTTCTCAATTACTCATTTTGGGGCTCTTCTTTGTCTTTTGTTTAGGCATAACTCAAGTAGGATAATTTTGATTTGTTTATTAGACATTTTGGTTACAATCAAATTGAATTGAGTTGCACGTCCATGAATTTCTCATTCCAAAATTCAGGGAATAGTTTAGTTATCATTCTAAGTGTATTTGCCTGCCATCATCTAATGGGAATTTGCTTCTTCATTATGTGCTGCAAAAGTTTAGTTATCATTCTACAATCACGCACTATTCATCTATAAATAAATTACAAGTGTTACCCTAAATCTTGTTGAGTTGTACTTGTTTCCATGTTAGGAGGGAGGGAACAAGGTAACCCATGTATTATCTTCTTGGTCTCTTACTCATGGCAGTTCTAGAGGATGCACTGCCAGAAGCAAAAATTCTGGCCCTTCTTTTATGCATTGGCTTCAGATTTCCGCAAAATTCATTCAAAATTTTAAAGTAAAAATATGTTGATGGGAACAAACAAGTGTATTTAAATGATTCTGATTTATATGTGCTAATCACAGTGTTTACGTTCCATTCATTGCATCGAATAGTAACATATGCCAAACAAATTGATCCAAAACGACATTAAAATATGAAATTAATGTTTACTGTCAGTGTTTTTCAGCTTGCCTTACTATATATTTGCTTGTGAATGCAGTTGCACAATCCTGTGACACCAGAGGAATTAGCTTCGTCATCTGTTACACTCTAGAGATGGGACTACACTGCAGTTAAAATGCTGTATCTATCAAATTTACAGTTGATTTATGGCTGTAATATTTATGTTTTTGCTGTACGTTGTCTCCTACAGTCCCTATGCACTTCTCCTTATGCAGCAATCAATCTGTTTTTCTCTATATAATTGCCATCATATATGGAATGTTTGCATTTTTGTTTAGTCAAGCAATACGTCTGTGAGATTTTGTCCCTAATACGACTTTACTTCTCTTTCTTTCCCTCCCCAGTGCCATCTAATTTCTCTATATAATAAGGTTTGATGTAGTCTCCTCTAATTTGAGTTAAAATTTCTAAGTCTGGCTTTGGTCTAGGGGAGAATTATCAATGCGCATCCACCAATCAAGTTTTTTACACATGGACTATGAAGTATGGACCTATTAGCATCATCATGTAGTTCAATTTTTAAACCGAATAACCAATCATAATGTAGTTCAATTTATGAAGGCATTTGAAAGGTTTATCTTGATTCTTTTTTATAAAATCTCTTTTACATTGGCAACTATATTATTCTTTTTTTTTTCTTCCAAATAATGACTGTTTAGGGGTAAGAAGATTTCGTGTGTCCGGGACTGTTTAATCCCATGTGTAACATTCATATGCATGAAAACCACTTTAAGATAGATCCACAGTGAAGACACAATAAACATGAAACCAAACATACTATTCATTATTTGGTCAATGGGGGAGAAAGACAATCACATGACATGATCGCTCATATTCTCCCCATTTACTTTAGTTCATAACGAAATTTGGATCAATGGCATATGATGAGCTGGATGATCAAGTTTACACCGTCTTTTATACTAATTATCAGTATATCCGGAAGGGTTATGGTGAGGTATGTAGAAAAGAAAAAAATAAATAAAAAATGTCAGAAGTGGGATTTGAACCCACGCCCTCTTTCGAAGACCAGAACTTGAGTCTGGCGCCTTAGACCACTCGGCCATCCTGACTTCTAATGATAAGGTTAGAGTTAAATATATTAGTAGTTATTAACAGATAAGTCCGCGTGGCAGTAACTAAACCAACAGAAATCTTCACGAAGTGAAATGACCGAAATTGAGGAGGGACAATACACGATAGAATAGAGTAGAGCGCTCTCTCTCTCTCTGTCAGCTTTATCCATAAACAACCACAAATTTCTTGCTTGAACGGACCTCACCTCGAACTGAAGAGATGGCTTCGGTGTCTATTCCCTTGGGACTTTCACCTTGCTCTTCTTCTTCATACAATCGCGTGTCTTACGGTGGTTCAGTTCGTTTTCCCGTATTGAACAACGGCAACTCACTGAAGCTGAGCTCCTCAGCCAGCATCTCGACTCCAATTCTTCAGCAAAAGCTCTGCACTGTTCCTTCTCCCCTTCCTCTAAGGATGCCCCGGCCTCTCACCATCGTATCCGCCAAGGGCTACAAAATGAAAACCCACAAGGTAGGTCGCTCTCTCTCTCTCTCTTAACACTTGTTTTTGTGAATTGGGGTTCAATTGAATGTGTGTGGGTTGATGTTAATGGTACTAATAATAGGCATCGGCAAAGCGGTTTAGGGTGACGGGGCGAGGCAAAATAGTGCGTAGGAGAGCTGGCAAGCAGCATTTGCTCGTCAAGAAGAATACCAAACGCAAATCCCGACTCTCCAAAATGGTCCGTCAGACTCTTTTCATATTATCTTTTCTTGTGCACTGTCTTTGATTTGCTTGTTTAAATGGGAATTTTACTGCCTTTAATTAATTTCTTTGCTTGGGGTAACTTTGGGGCATTAAAGCAAAACTTGGAGGATAAATTCTGTCTTCCAATATGCTCTCTCATTTGAAATTGAAAAGATTATGCTATTACAATATCCACACGTATGTGTTAAAAAAAGAAAATCTGCAATGTATAAGTGACTCGCGTAACAGATGTCATCTGGTAGTTGATTCCTGAAAACATTCTTGACCTTCCTTTCCTAAGATACAGTAACTGTCACATCACATGGTTTAATCTGGTTTTTAGTCTCTGAATGATTTCTAATTTTGGGCAACAAGCAAGAAAGCTCACTTCTTGTTTCTTACCAGGAGACTTTGTTTATTTGTTTGTTTGTTTTGGGTCTTCTTCTGTCAGGTAATTATTGTAGAGTCCTACTAATGAGTACTCAATGGCCATTAGTTAAGGAATTACTAATAAATATGAAGTTTTTATTAGAAATTACACTGGGAGTCAGTGCATTGGAAATCATTATGGGGGTGCATCGGTATCATCCTCAACTATTGTCACTCTATTGTTAGCATTCCCCGTATGAGAATCTGAAATTTACTCATTGTAGCAATCAGTAGGGGATGTTGTGTAAAACTTTGTATAAGCCTATAAGGTGCCATTCTATTCAAAAGTAGCTATTCGGTTTTGAGTAATTCGTGTAGCGTATAATTTAAATTTATAGATCAAAACATTGGTTTGAATTTGATATGTATGATGAGCAGCCTTTTGGGGCATCTGTATTCCAACCTTATCATTTATCAGAACTTGCACAGCCAAAATAACTCTCATATGTCACTGAAAGGCCTTGAGTAGTGTATTCCAAGTTGCACATTTTCTATGGTCATTTGAAAATCTTAATTTAACAAAACATCCACATTTGACTTGTCCAAGATTAACAAATATCTGCTACTTTAGTTTTTTTGATAAATTAACGTGAAGAGCTAAAATACAGCTATTTATGAAATGCATGCATCACAGTGAAGTCAAGCCGATTGAAATTATCAATTAAACTAATAGCACTGTAGTTCATTTGAATTGATTGCTTTGTAACTTATAAGGATAAAATGAATGTTACACTCATTAGAGAAATCCAGTTATTGGGTGTGTCTCAAATTTCTAGAATGATGCAGCTGGAGTCAGCTGAAATGCTGCATTTGTTGACCTTAAGTTATTACACTGGAAATTCTTCCTCTCTGAAATTTTCTTATTCTGATCTAAAGCAGTTTGAATGAATAAAGTTTTGGCTAGGACTTGAACTGTTGTATTAAATTACGGGATTGGTGTTCTCATGTCTAACTTGTTTTTTATTTTTATTTTCATGCACAGCACGCGGTCAGCAGGAGCGACTATGACAATGTAATTGGAGCCTTGCCATATCTGAAAGTCAACAGAAATGCCACATAGATGTCGTGTTTGCAAAACTGAGTCATAAGCCTAGCTGTGTTTAATCTCTTGATTTGTGACGTCTCCAGTCTGCTTTCAAATGAATACAGTTAGTTTTTGCTAATTGAGATATCACTATCTCAAGAAAATGGTTCACATGTAACAATTGGTATTTATTGACATTACTGTATTGCAATTTGTTTACCGTCTTCCAGTTTATCTTCGCAATTGTTTTAGCAAGGTATGATGAATCATGTGATTATCATAATCTATTTGGTGAGTTAGTAGAATGAGGAATATTAACAGAATACTCTATAATCCTTTATTTTCGGGTATCAAAGTGATAGCTCACCCTACTTTATTTTCAAAATTCTATTTACTGTTAAGTGAAACTTATGTAAAATTACCATGTGAATTTTATCTAATAATGAATAATGTGTAAACCAAATAAAATAACCTAGTTGAATACTCAAATAATAAGAGGATTTAATTGAATAATTTTTATAAATAAAATGACTTAATTGAATAATCAAATAATAAAAAGACTCAATTAAGCATGAAAAAAAATTAAAGGACTTATTTGGACATTAAGCCAACATTCTTTAGAATTAAGCTTAATTATATTTTTGGTTCATTTACTTTCACAAACTCATAATTTTGGTCTCCTAGCTTCTAATTTAGAAATTTGATTTCTTACTTTTGAAATCTTGCAATTTTTGTTCAATCATTAAATTAAAACGATTGACCGTCAAATATAAAATTGATTTTTTTTTTACTAATCACAAAATTAATTTTTTTTATTAGTAAAAAAAGTTAATTAAATTTAATTAATTTAATAATTTTTTTGTTTTTTTAAGATTTAAAATTAATTATTTTTTTAAGTAAAAAAAGAGAGAGTCAACGTTATATTTAACTATCAACTGTTTCAATTTAATGGTTGAACCAAAATTATAAAATTTTAAAGTAAAATATCAAATTTTCAAATTTGAAAGTAACAAGACTAAAATCGCGAATTTGTGAAAGTAAGAAAACCAAAAGTGTAATTAAGCCAAATACTATGATATATATTTTGTATTTAAAAGTATTTTTAAATTCATATAAACAAGTTATTATATTTAATTAAATTACTACAAGACCATAGAACAAACTAGAAGAAAATTATAAATACGAAGATCACTAAAAATGTAAGGTTTTGTTCACAGTCTCAAGGTTTTAAGTATCCATTATTTAAAATTTTATTCATGGTTTATGATTTAGGGTTTATGATGTTATGGTTTAGGATTCAAGGTTGAGGGTTGAAGATTTAATGTTTAAGGTTTATGATTTCATAGTTTAATGTTTAGGATTTATGATTTTAAAGTTTTAAGGTTTTAACGTTCATAGTTTAGGGTTCATTATGTTTGGTTTGTGGTTTAGGGATTGTGGTTTAATGTTTGAGGTCTAGGGTTCATGTTTCATTTTTATGGTTTAAGGTTTATAGATTATGATTTATAAGTTATGGTTTTAGCCTTTTAGGGTTTTAGATTTATGGTATATTTATAGTGCATGTTTTAGAGTTTTAAGGTTTAGAATTTGTAATTTTAGGATTTAAGGTTTGTGATTTAGGGATCTGAGTTTCAATGTTTATTGTTTCATGGTTTAGGCTTTCATGATTTAGATTTTAAGATTTCAATGTTTAGTGTTTTATGGTTTAACATTTCAGGTTCATTGTTTTAAGCTTTTAGGATTTAAGGTTTAGGATTTTAGATTTTGTGGATTTAGGATTTCATGATTTAAAGTTTAAAGTTTAAGAGTTCATAGTTTTATGGTTAAATGTTTTGGGATTTAGTGTTTAGAGTGTATGTTTTATGTTTTAAGATTTTAGGGTTTCATTTTACATGATTTAAAGTTTAGGATTTTATTCCATGGTTTAGAATTTATGATTTCATTAGGAATTAAGGTTTTTGATTTGTAGTTTAGCATTTCATTTCATAGTTTAGGATTTAGGGTTTCATTAGGATTTAGGGGTAGTGTTTCATGATTTAATATTTAAAGTTTTATTTATAAAATTAAAGTTTCACTTATGAAACCCTAAATCCTAATTTAGGGTTTCATTTCTAAAACCTTAAATCCTAATTTAGGGTTTCTTTTCTAAAATCCTAAATCCTAATTAAAGTTTCATAAGTGAAACAATAAATCCTTGGGATTTTATGTTTTGAAATTTAAGGTTTCATTTATAAAATCATAAATTAAGATTTAGAATTTCATTGTTTCATAAATGAAATCATGAATCCAAATTTGGATTTTATTTATGAGGTTTAGGGTTTCATTTATAAAACAAAGGTTCTTTATGAAACCCTAAATCTTTAGAGTTTAATGGTTTGAGATTTAGTATTTCATTTATGAAATTATGGTTTCATTTATGAAACACTAAATCCTAATTTAGGATTTCATGGTTCAAAATTTAAAGTTTCATAAATGAACCAAATTTCATAAATGAAACCTTAAATACTAATCGAGGTTTCATTTATGAAACCCTAAATCATAATTTTAATGTTTCATAAATGAAAATTTAAATTCTTAGAGTTTCATGCTTCTAGATTTAAGGTTTCATAACCTAAATCATAATTTAAGATTCCATTTATGAAATTAGGGTTTCATTAAATCCTTAAGGTTTCATGTTTAAAGATTGAGGGTTTCATTTATGAAATTAAGGTTTCATTTACGAATCATTATTTCATTAATGAAACTCTAAATCATTATGGTTTCATGGTTTGAGATTTAGGGTTTCATTTATGAAATTATAGTTTCATTTATGAAACCCTAAATTGTTAGGTTTTCATGGTTTAAAATTTAGTGTTTCATAAATGAACCTAATTTCATAAATGAAACCGCAAATACAAATTTACGGTTTCATTTATAAAACACAGAATTAAGATTTAGGGATTCATAAATAAAATCTTAAATATTCAGAGTTGCATATTTTGAGATTTGAGGTATCATTTATGAAATTAGAAATTCCTTTATGAAACCCTAGATCCTAATTTAAGATTTCATTTATGAAACCATAAATTCTTAGATTTTCATGGTTTAAAATTTAATGTTTCATAAATGAACCTAATTTTATAAATGAAACCCCAAATACTAATTTAGGATTTTATTTATGAAATCCTAAATCTTAATTTAGTGTTCATAAATGAAATTCTAAATCCTTAGAGTTGCATGCTTTAAGATTTAAAGTTTCATTTATGAAATTAGAGATTCATTTATCAAATTAGGGTTTCACTTATATAACTCTAAATCTTAAATGTTTCATAGTTAAAGATTTACTGTTTTATTTAGGAAACCCTAAATCCTTAGGGTTTCATTTATGAAATTATGGTTTCTTTTATGAAATCCTAAATCCTAGTTTAGAGTTTCATTTATGAAATATGGTTTCATTTATGAAACCCTAAATCCTAATTTATAGTTTCATGATTTGAGATTTAGGATTTCGTTCATTAAATTATGGTTTCATTTATGAAACCCTAAATTCTTAGGTTTTCATAATTTAAAATTTATTTTTTCATAAATGAACCAAATTTCATAAATGAAATCACAAATACTAATTTCTAATTTAATGTTTCATAAATGAAATCTTATATCGTTAGTGTTGCATGCTTGGAAATTTAGGGTTTTATTTATGAAATTAGAGATTCTTTTATGTAACCCTAAATCTTAGTTTAAGATTTCATTTATGAAACTCCAAATCCATATGGTTTAATGGTTAAAGTTTATTGTTTCATTTATAAAATTAAGGTTTCATTTACGAAACCGTAAATCCTTAAGGTTTGATATTTAGGGTTTATTTTATGAAATTATGGTTTCATTTATGAAACTCTAAATCCTAATTTAGAGTTTTATTTATGAAATTATAATTTCATTTATTAAACTCTAAATCCTTAGGTTTTCATAGTTTAAAATTTAGTGTTTCATAAGTGAACTTAATTTCATAAATGAAACCCCAAATACTAATTTAGGATTTTATTTATGAAATTTTAAATCTTAATTTAATGTTTCATAAATAAAATCCTAAATATTTAAATTTACATGCTTTGAGATTTATGGTTTTATTTATGAATTTATAAATTCATTTAGGAAACTCTAAATCCTAATTTAGGATTCCATTTATGAAATTAGGGTTTCATTTATAAAACATCAAATCCTTAATGTTTCATGGTTAAAGATTTATGGCTTCATTTATCAACCTCTAAATTCTTAGGGTTTGATAGTTTGATATTTAAAATTTTATTGATGAAATCTTAAATTCCAATTTAGGGTTTTTTATGAAATTATTGTTTCATTAATGAAACTCTAATCCTTATGGTTTTGTGGTTTGAGATATGGATTTCATATATGAAATTATGGTTTAATTATGAAACCCTAAATCCTTTGGTTTTCATGGTTTAAAATTTAGTATTTCATAAATGAACCTAATTTCATAAAGGAAACTCCAAA
Organism: Amphicarpaea edgeworthii; assembly: GCA_014843725.1. Classification (NCBI taxonomy): domain Eukaryota; kingdom Viridiplantae; phylum Streptophyta; class Magnoliopsida; order Fabales; family Fabaceae; genus Amphicarpaea; species Amphicarpaea edgeworthii. Next base: position 22,361,616 of record CM026324.1, on the reverse strand, counting down.
TACTAATTTAGGGTATCATTTATGAATGTTTCATAAATGAAACCATAAGTCCTTAAAGTTGAATATTTGAGATTTAATGTTTCATTTATGAAACCCTAAATGAAACGTCAAATCCATAAGGTTTCATGGTTAAATATTTATTGTTTCATTTATGAAATTAGGGTTTCATTTATAAAACCTTAAATCCTTAAGGTTTGATATTTAGGGTTTTATTTATGAAACCCTAAATCCTAATTTAGGATTTTATTTACGAAATTATGGTTTCATTTATGAAACTTTAAATCCTTAGGGTTTCATGGTTTAAGATTTAATGTTTTATTTATGAAATTATGGTTTCATTTATGGAATCATAAATTTTATTTTAGAGTTTTATTTATGAAATCTTAAATCCTTAGGTTTTTGTGGTTTAAAATTTAGTGTTTTATAAATGAAAACTTATTTAATAATTGAAGCCTTAAATACTAATATAGGGTTTCATGTATGAAATTAGAGATTCATTTATGAAACACTAAATCCTAATGTAGGATTTCATTTAGGGTTTAATTTATGATACCCCAAATCCTTAAGGTTTCATGGTTATAGACTTATGGTTTCATTTATGAAACCCTAAATCCTTAGGATTTGATAGTTTGATATTTAGGGTTTCATTTATGAAATTAGGGATTCATTTATGAATTCTTAAATCCTAATTTATGATTTCATGGTTTACGATATAAGATTTTATTTATGAAACCATAAATCTTTAAGGTTTTGTGGTTAGATATTTAAGGTTTCATTTATAAAATTAGGGTTTCGTTATAAAGCCTTAAATCAGTAAGGTTTCATGGTTTGAAAATTATGATTTTATTTATAAAACCTTAAATCTTTAGGATTTATTGGTTTAAAATTTTTGGTTTCATTTATAAAACTTTAAATCCTTAAGGTTTCATGATTTGAAATTTATGGTTTTATTTGTGAAATTAAGGTTAAGAGGACCCTTAATCCTAAACCATATAATGAAACTTTAAATTCTAAATCATGAAATGAAACCCTAAACCCAAAATCAAAGGATTTCATTATGAAACCCTAACTCATAATATAAGGTTTCATTTATGAGACCTTAAATCATAATATATGGTTTCATGGTTTAGGATTTATAGTTTCATTATGATTTATGAATCCCTAAATAAACAAAACAATAAATCTTTAAGATTTTATGGTTTAATATTTAAGGTTTCATTTAGGAAACCCTAAATTAGGATTTGGTGGTTTCATATGAAATCCTAAATCCTTAGGATTTTATGGTTTGATATTTAAGGTTTCATTTTTGAAACATCGGATATAACTGAAGTTTATCATGTTCTTATCATATTCTTTTCTTATCTTATCATGCTTGCACATTCTATCATATTCATCAAACGAGTCTTAGAATCGTAATAGATAAACCATGGAACATAAATAGTGAAATCATAAATCATAAAGCCTTAAAACAAAAAATCATGGACTCGAAACCCTGAATCCTAATCCCCAATCCTAAAACACTAAACCTTAAATCATAAAATCCTAAAATAGTGATTTATAAACATTAAACCACAAACCATAAAACCCAAAACCTTAAAATCATAAACCTTGAACCTTAAATTATGAAACCATAAATCATTAACATTAAACTGTAAAATCATATATGATAAATTATTTATGAATCTCAAACCATAAACCTTAAACAATGAGTCCAAAACAATAAATCTTAAATCATAAAACTCTAAAATAATGAATTATGACCTTAAATTCTAAATAATAAATCTTTAAACATTAAATCTTTAAGTCATGAAATCATAAATCTTAATACCTAAATCCTTAAATATCAGCATTTGACTTAGTTCAATATATATTATGACTTACTTTTGTTAAAATTTTATTATATTAAATTTAAAAATGACCGATAATATAAAAAATTATAAATGGTAAACTTATACTTAAAGACGACAAATATTATTGTGCTAGTTTTATACAATGGAAAGGTATGCACGCGCCACTCGGTCACGTGTACGCGTAGCACCTCGAAAGCATCGAACAATGTTCTGTTTCCCAACTAACTAAAACAAATGTTGTCTTTCTCATTGGTCTGGTCTTCTCGGCGTTGCTTCTTTTTTTTATTTTTTTTTATAGGGTTTTTGTTATATCAGAATTCAGAACATTTCGATTTATGATCCGATTCAGCATTTTGCACTTCACTGGAAAATTGGATGGTTCAACTAATGGGTTTCAGGAAGCTCCGTTCAGACCTTGAAACGGTGCCGTTGAAGTTGGAGATCGAGGAACCGCTACAAGAAGAGCATGCTCCTCTCAATAAGCGCTTCAAACCTTCATCTGCTCCACAAGAGGTTTCTCATCATTTTTTTTTCTCAAATAGATCGATACACTTCTACCAGGGGTTGTAACAGTTTTAACTGTCTTGAATGAAGTAATATAAAGCTGAGATCATTGAACATGCATTTTTTTTAGTCATAAACATAATTTAAAAAAGAAATTTTTGTATTACATTTTTACTGTTTTTTTCTGAGTAAACCACCATTTTAATCCGTTAATCACATTAGTCCAAAATTCAAAAAGAATATGTGACTTAAAGGAATAATTTAGAAGCTTAGATGAAATAACTGGAAATTTCAGAACTTATTTGGAATTTCCTCAGCTTCAAAGACTAATGTGACGGTGGTATATACTTTCAGGACCAAAACGGTGCTTTACTCATTCTTTATAAGCTGTATCTTTAATAATGTTCACTTTGGTAACTTCCTTTTCTCCTTGTGCATGGTTTTAAAAATCGTTTAGCAATGGAATGCTTCAAGCACTGCATCTTCCTGTTCTGCTTCCCAGCACAATATACTTGATGAGCCTAGCCCTCTGGGTTTACGTCTGAGGAAGAGCCCTTCCCTTTTAGATTTGATACAAATGAAGCTTTCTCAAGGGAATATGATAATTGCAAATACACAAAATGAAAACTTAAGCTCTGGAGTGGAAAGGGAGAGTCAGGCTGCTGCTGCATCAGGTTCTGTTGAGAAGCTTAAGGCTTCAAATTTCGCAGCTTCACTTTTAAGAATTGGTTCATGGGAGGTATATCCAAGATATACTACATGTCACTAGTATTTTGGGAAAATATATTTTTCAGTGAGTTTTACTTAGCTTAAGGTTCTCTTTATGGTAGTATAAATCAAAACATGAGGGTGACTTGGTGGCAAAATGTTACTTTGCTAAACATAAGCTTGTTTGGGAAGTTCTTGAAGGTGAACTAAAGAGCAAATTGGAAATCCAATGGTCAGATATCATGGCACTTAAGGCAAATTGTCCTGATACTGGACCTAGCTCATTGACTATAGTGGTAATTTATTCTCATATTTTCCTCTCTGTATAGCTGCTTTAATAGTTATTTTACAATACAATGATACAAACACCTATGCATGGGTAATTGTTTAGTTTCGTTCTCATTGAATCATTGGTGAGTTTCTGTGTATTGCAGCTCACTAGACAGCCGCTTTTCTTCAAGGAGAATAATCCTCAGCCTAGAAAGCATACACTATGGCAAGCAACATCAGATTTTACTGATGGAGAGGCTTGCAAACACAGGTATATTCTTTTCACGGTCCTATGATATGTGGATGTGATCTCAACTGTTTCGCATTGGTATATATTGAAAAATACCCTATGGTTTTGTTGATTTACTGTAAGCTGGACAGGAGAACTAGAATTAATTAAAACCTTTGCCCAAGTATGCTGTCAGATAAGAGTAGGATAGCTTATTGAAATAACTGAGGAAGAGAGGTTGAGTTGCATTTGATGTAGTATTTGTTGACTTTGGAGGACTCTGCATGTACATTTTAAAGCATTTCTTCCTACAATCCTATATTTACTAGGCCATGATGTTTGAGAACTTCATCTCGTGGTGTTGTAGGCAGCATTTTTTGGAATTTCCTCAAGGGATGTTAGCCAAGCATTTTGAAAAGCTTATCCAGTGTGACACACATCTTAATTTCTTAAGCCAACAACCTGAGATAACCTTGGACTCACCTCATTTTGATACACATCCTGCTGCTTCTGAGAACCTTGACAATCCAGAAGATCGTGATTTGCATCTAGTCAATGGTAAAGGATCTACCACATCTTGTTTTCAGGACATAGGATCACCCCATTCATCCCTGTCACCATCATTTAAGATTGAGCATAATGGTCGTCTTGGCATTAACTTGGATAGTCTACCTTGTGAAGCACCTTCCCCCAGTTCAGGTACTGTAAGAACTTAACTCTTGTTTTGATTTCCCTCTGGAAATTGGGACTTTTGATTCATTCATCAATCTCCTAAGGTTATGTTTGTACTTTGTATATCCAATGGTCTAACGGTGAGTATAGTGGAATGAAATGGAAAGGAACAAAATAGAATATCTTTCCATTCTTTTAACATGTCAATTTCATCATTAGTTCAATATGTTTAACTTGCTGAATAGCATCATTGTCAGTTTGTCACATATATACTGGGATTGGGGTAGAGATTGTACATAGCATTTATAATGTCAAATGATATTGGGCATTGGATCGGATATACCATATTCTGTGCTGGATGTTTTTCATTCCTAAGGGGGCTTCATATTTTTTATCTTACATACTTACAATTTAGCTATAACTCATATTTAGCTCTGTCTAAGCAATTTCTGTCTATATGCACACGGCTTCATACTGAACTTAAATTAACCAGTCATTTCTATGGCTTATTTGGGTGGCCTTAGGTATCTAAAGCTGACTTTTAATCTGCATGTAGTGTGCTTTGTATTAACTTACTGTTTTTTTTTTTGTCTTATACTTAAAATTCATGGATTGTTGTGCAATTGAAGGGAGTACAAGTTCTGAAACTGATTTCAAGGGCCCAACAAATTGGGATCAGATAAAATTGCCTGGACTCCGGCCTTCTATGTCAGTGAGTGATTTTATTGGCCACATTGAACATTGCCTTTCGGAACAAATAACTTCCGGAAATCCATCCTTTTGTGGTGGAAGACCAGAGTTCCAGGAAATGCTAGAGGAAATTGCACAGCATCTTCTCAATGATAATCAGGTTATAACAACTTCTGATGAAAAATCAATCATGACAAGGGTCAATTCTCTCTGCTGTCTTCTACAGAAGGACCCTGCAGCAGCATTGCAGAGTTCACATGACAAGGAGAGTGGTGTTGAAGGACCTGATGATGGAAAAAGTATTCAACTTAGCCATGATCTTGAATCTATACAGAACAACAAAATTAAAATGGATGTCAAGCTTTCTGAAGAGGACTTGAGAGATGTTACTGGAGGAAAGCAAACACTTGGCATGTCAAGGAAAGACTCTTTCGGAGAGTTTCTTCTTCAACTTCCTCGAATTGCATCACTTTCAAAGTTCTTGTTTGACATATCAGAAGAGGATAGTGACAGCTAAGCCCGATAGTTATTCTGATATTTGAAATATAAAAAATGGTCAAGATCAAGTTGCATAGAGGATATGTTTGTTGTCTTTGTGAGCAAGAAAGGCATAATTTTTTTTCCATAGGAACCACTAGGATTTGGAAACATTTTAATGAAGAATCCTGGTGTAAAAAACTGTTAGATGTAACTAAATAATAGAATATGGGGCTTATGAATTTAGACGCTTTTGTGGCTGTGAAGGATGCCACTTTTGTTCTGCAACCAAATAGTGCTCCTAACTAGTTAATTTTGTGATTGTGATACACATGTAACCTGTACCAAACAACTGATAAGGGACAAGAAGTTAATTCTTCAATTATTGCTCTGATGAGTAAATAAAAGTGCTGTTAGGTAGCACTGGACCTCGAAGCATGGAAGCAGCCACATGAGTATATGTACACCCAGCATTCATCTAGACGGATGATTAAATACGTATAAAGAAGTGGTTAATAATAAATGAATATAATTGTATAAAATTATATCAAACATTACTTTTGTTTTTTTTATATTTTTGAATTTTTTATTTTTTTCAATCTTTCAAAAACATTACTCTTTTTTTTTCATATTTTTAGAACTTTTTTTTTCAAATTTTTAAGATATTACTTTTGTTTTTTTTATTTTAACTTTTTTTTTAAAAAAAATTTAAGACATTATTCTTATTTTTTTAATATATATATTTTTTCAAATTTTCAAGAACTTTTACATTTTTTTAAAATTTACTTTTATTTTTCTTATTTTTTAAAATTTTATTTTTCTTTCCAAATTTTCATAATATTCCTATTGTTTTTTTATTTTTTTAAAAACAATCAATTTTTCATGACATTACTTTTATTTTTTTCATATTTAAAAAAACATTTTTAAAACATTAATTTTTTTTTCATATTTTTGAATTTTTTTTTAATTTTCAACAAATTACTTCTTTTTTCTTCATATTTTTAGAATTTTCAAGAGATTAACTTTGTTAAAAAAAATCTTAAATTTTCAAGTTATTATTGTCGATTATTCTTATTTTTTCACATTTTAAATTTTTTTTTTTTTAATTTCATGTCGTACGAAATTTAAATATGGAATTCCCTTTTATGTGTGAAAAAGTCTTGCTTCTAAACACCCTCATTTTTTCAGGGTGGGTTTAATTGTTCTACAATGTTTTACTCCACCAGATGTTGGATAACGTAACGTGTTAAAGATGCTACTTTCCAGCGTGCACAGCCACGGATATTTATTTGGTAATAAGTTGGGTGGGGTGAAGGGGAACTGTGAATGTGATCAAAGACCATATCTGACTTCAAGAAGAAGCCACTTGAATAAAACGTGAGAACTTGATAAGATGAAAATACCAAAGGGGTCCAAATAAACAAGTTGTAAATAATATTCACAATTTATACAAAATATCATAAAAGGGTAGAAATATGTACACGAGGGAGGGAGATTGAAACTAAATTGGTTCATCAGCTGTACAAATGGTTAACCGACCATAAGAAAGAGCATTTGGATTTTGAATTTTGTAGTTTCTATGTACAATTGAATTCTTCCATCACGTCTAAAATCTGCTGCCAGGGATGAAGCAGGATCAGGAAGGAGAGGATGAATGAATGGTGGTATCAGGTAACATGGCTACTGTCACTAGGAAATATTCACAGCCAACAGGGAGACTGTAAGGGTTTGAAGTTGATCCTGAATTCAAGGTCAACCAGTCAGTCCCCTTGTCAGCCCCCCTACCATGCTCAGGCCGAGGCGGTGGCAGTGTCGGTGTCTTCACAATTTGGCGTTCAATATGCACAATTTGTCCAACAATGTAGTTAGGTCTGGTAGGAAGATGGTCTGCAAAAAGGGCTACAGATTCATCTGATAAGTAGTGGTTAGAGCAGTTCCTAGTAATTGCCTCATAGTACCCAGCTGAAGTGAGCACAAAGGCAGCTATCTCGTGAACTTCCAGACATGCAAAACAAATCTTCTCTTTATTTGCCTGTGTACCAAAATCACAAGTAGAATATAATTCAGTCCACAATTTGAAATGGGTAGTTTCAATGGGAGACAATTTATTGACACATGTTAAAAACCAAGAAGCCAATAACCATCATAAACATAAGGACAATAAATTAATTACCTGCTTCTCAAGTTGAAGCTTATTGTAATAAGTTTTGACCTGGTCTATTTTCTCCTCCAATTCTTTCCGCAGCTGTTCTTTAGCAGCTTCCATTCTTGTGTTCTTCTCATGCAGCTCTTCACGATGCCTAGACAAGAAATCAACTTTATCCGACAATACACGAATGCATTTTCGGAACTCAGCAATATCATCATCATCTCTGTCATTAGCAGAACTGAAAAAGAGAAAAAAAAAAAAAAAAGAATTTCAATGATCCTTCTAGTTAAAATTCATTATGAATAAATATAAAATAACACCGGAAAGCACATCAGTCTAAAACAATAGCCTAGAATCTGATCTATTTCATAACAACCAGCAAGGAGATTTGTTGGGAATTATGATATTAAGTTAATGTAAGAAAATTACTTGGCCAAAGATTGTGCCAAATTGCGTAGGGAATCTGCAAAACCAGCCACACCACCAGGAGAATAAACACAGGTCTTGAGTCTTTCAAAAAAGCTGCGCGTTTTAATAACAGATGCACGTAATAAACTATACTCTGAGGCCCTCCTGTCAGCAGAACTCTTTTGTGTCTGAGCTTCCTCTCTTGCCTCATGCAAACAATTTTCCAGGTGAGCACAATTCATCTGTAGTGAAAGAGGAAAGTACATTAATGAAGGGCAAAAAAATAATCAACAATGTATAGTTCATCTCATATTCCTTCTAATCCTACACTAGACTTTGATATCAAATTCTTAATCTATCATACCAATTCAACTTCATTTCACAACCCAATTAATATATAAAATAATTAATTAAGAATCTTAATTTGGTTGGATTTCTATACAAAGAAGCCTGTTGATCATATCTATAGAAGACTATGCCCCTTATGAGCCTAACTTATCTACTATACACTGCCAAGAGTCAACTAAAACTCTGCTTGGCATGGTTTTATAGAACATCAAAATGAACGCACAGATGCTTAGAAATTTGGTATTAGTAATACATCTATTATCATTTAAATGGATCTGTAGAAACTAAAATGCAAACAAGAATGTGAGTATTGGAAGGCAGAGGCTATAGGAAGATGACGGAAATGACAAATTTCTTTATAGGTCTTGACAAAATAATTGAACACTTATCGGAAGAATTATCAGTAGAATGCATGATTGTGTAAATGTAAGAAAGGGATGGAGAACACAGGAACAGAGATTAGAAATGACATTAGTGGAGAAATTAATAAACAGAGACCAAATATGAAATAGCTTACGTGAATTAGGCAACGGATTTTTAGAAAATTAAATTTCAACTCTAAAATGATATGTGTCTGATCAAACTCCACAGTTACCTGAGATTCATCAAGTAGTTTTTGGCTTGCCTCCCATTCCCTACTGAGCACAGCAACCTCCTCCATAACAGTTTTAAGCTTGGTTTCAGTTTCATTCAATTGATTTGACTTATCTGTAAGTGCACTTTGTAGTTCCAACACCTTATCCTCATTTACTTTGGATTCCGAGTCTTGACAAACTGCCAAGTCACAAGGTACAAGATCATGTGAGACAGGCATGTTCTCACCAGTAGAACTGTTTGTCAGTGACATGCCCAATGGTACAATTATCTTGTCTTTTTTATCTTTATCAGCACTTTGTGCTTCTTCACGATGAGGCTCCATCATAGATGAATCCAACTGAGGGTTCTGAACTCCAGAGGAATCCAACATGTTTTCATCCACCCCATCTATTGCTTTACCGGTATGTTCTGTGAACAAACCAAGTTTTGCATCCAAGGAACTTGAGATGCATGAAACCTCATCCATGGGCTCAGAAGTAGATATGCAAGGCATGTTGGCTTCACCACTGATAGATTCTGACTTGGAATTATCGGTCTTCCCAGCCACAAGGGGAAAGTCAGCTGAATCATTTACACTGGACAGCTTCTGCCCCTGCACATACTGATCAGACAATTTCTGCTCCAATTCTTGAATTCGTTTCTCATATGACACACATTGCATCTGCTTCATCTTAAGCATGGATTGAACACGTTTAATAAATTCATCTTTCAAATGCAAGGCTTCTTCTGTCTTCTCTGCGGCATTCTTCAGTATACTATTCACCCTTTCATCATCCAGTGACTCGTACTCTAACTCAGGACAGAGAGAACATATTAAAGCTATTCTAGCAGCAAGCTCAGCTTTCAGTTTTGCATTCTCAACTTCCATCTTGCAGGTTCCAGCAATTTCAATCAATTCACTGCCATCAAGCAAGTCCTCGGAATCATCTCTATCAATTGAGTCATCAGAAACATCTACAGCCTCAGCCAAGTGAGAGCTATCACTACTCAAAGCAGATGAACTTTTAAAGCTTCCTTGCTTCTCGAACTTGGAAGTTACTCCTGTTAGATATTCAGGAGCATAACGATCCACATCTGATATGTCAATATTGAGCAAACCACCATCAAATGGAGCTATATTGACATCACATTGGTTAGGAGTGTCAAACAATCCCATAGATGCTAATACTTCTTTAGGAATGCATGAACTATGAACTCTCAAAAACTCCTCCCGTCTCCTTAGCTCAGCTTCCCGTTTTATAGCAAGTCTTTCAGCCATTTGCCCAGCCATGCCCATGTACAGCTTCATAGAAGCCTTTCGTCTCACTATTTCTGCAAGGCAGGCTCTGTATGCAGAACCAATACCATGGAACAACTTCAAATCCACAAATAAGCCATCCTGACGAGTCATTGCCTCTTTAAAAACAGGGAACTGTAGCTTCTGATCTTTGATGAGATATGAAACGTAAGTTATGTTTTGCATGTAATTGTGCACAAAAAGATTCATCTCATTCTTGTTTTCCTTACAAAACTCAAGTAGCTTTGAAATAGCACGATCACAAGCCTGCATTTTAGGCAAGTGATTTTTGTCATGAACATCATACATAGGACCCAAGGCTGAAACCGCATCATGAGGGCGAAGTGAGGAGGACAATTGGGAGGATAGACAATCATCTACCAGTTTCTTTACAGTGTTAACATCCTTGCTGCAGAAATCCCATAAAGATATAATTTATAAGCTGTGCTGATAACACTTGATATGATATAAATATCTCAGAAGACAAAAGAAATATGAATTGAATTAAAATCAACACGTTGATATCTGGAATCAAGTAAACTCTTAAGTAATCCACTACTCCTAAAAACTAGACAAGAAAAGCTTCATAGGAATAAGTTTCATAATCAACATTGAATGGAGCAAGGCTTTGCAGAAATGGTGCATAATTATTTAATATCAGGCCTGCTAACACAATATATGAGAAGTTGAGAACCAGAATTTGAATATTAAACTCATGAAACAAGTAAAAAAGTTACAAAACAAGATGCCACTGCAAAGTCAGGGTAAACATTAACCTTAGACCCTTAGTCAATAATAAAGAGCATACAATAAATAGTTGAAAAATGAAAGAGAACTAACCTCAGGGATTGCATGATACTCTTTTGTTCATTTATATATCTCTGGTGTTCTTTAATTGCTTGTTCTAAATTCTTGATGGGCAAGAAAGCCCTGCTGGACAATAATTCCTCAGCCCGACGCTTCACTTCCCCAAAAGTCTGCTTAAATTGTGACACTTTATTCTCAAACTGCTTGTGGGAGCTGGTGCAATTCTCCACTGACTTCCTCAAGTTTTCTTCCTTGACCAAATCCAGTAAGCATTTGCGATTAGCAGTCTGTAAAGCAGGGTGAAGTCTGATGGATCTTAGTTTCTCAACATCTTTCCCAAAATTCACCAAAAGATCAGAATGCATCCTGTGTTGTTGCAAATAACGTTTCATGAAGTCCCCATAGTTTTGGTTAATCATTCGATAGTACTGATCCAAATTACCCCTTGCCACCTCCACTGCTCTTTCTTGGACCATCTGTTCTCTCAAAAGCCTCTCACAATGCTCATATGTCATCTCAGTACCAGTATAAATCACATGCCCCCGATGATAATGGTACCTGAATTGCCGCTCATAAGAAGGTAAAGCCTTCAAAGCAGGATCCGAAGCATCATCAAGAGGGTGTGGATCATGGGAGGCTGGCGATGGAGGCTCCAAATGACTGGGAATATCAACTTGCTCCAGCGGTGGAACAGGCGAGTTGTTTTGAAGCCTTGCTTTATTGAATATGAACACTTCCCTGTCATCAGATGGAAGCTTGTATGCTGACAGCGGCCGCTGTGACTCAAGCTTCATATCCAAGCAAAGAACAAGCTGATCACTGAAATTAATCCCAGTAACAGATTGAATAGACCGCATAACTGCCTCAACAAGTGTGTTTTCATTGCAATCCAACTCAAAGGAATGTCCATTCTCAGCAATATGAACAAGTAACTGGCCCTGATGGACTAAACTTCCAGTCACACTGGAACTCATCTTATCCACCAATCAACACAAGAATCACAACCTCTCCTTCCACCCAAAAAGGGAACCAACCAATACCAAACAAAGGGTTCAAATCAAACCCTGACCAATAGCTGAAACACAGAACACCACCAAAGCAAACCCAGCACAACCCTTTTTATGACCACACAATCTTTCACTTCACTCCAGAAAATTTATAGAAAAAAGAACAAGGACGAGATTCACGATTAGGAACCTAATAAACCCTCAGATTACTGAACCCGGAAAAGAGTCCACCCAAACGGCAGAAGAAAACAAACAAACTAACAACTTTTTACGCTAAAATTTCAAATCAACTAATCAATCAATTCAACGCTTAAAACTGCAACAACAGCTCAACTTTGCAGATATCCCAACAGAGATATTCGTGGAAAGACACGATCTTTAACCTCGGATCCCCTCGAAAACCCTAGTTAAAAGCAAGCCAACTCGGAAAACAGACCCACGTGAGCAACAACCAATGAGGCCTAGACTAAAACATCCTTTATCATTATCAAGAGGAGACAACGAAGAAAATGCCCCAAAAGAGACGAAACTATCAAAACCCAAAAACGACGTCGAATACGCCCCACCCAGAACCCGGTTCGTCAAGGGAAGTAAGAACCCAACACGAGACAACGCATATGTAACAAATAAATTGAGAAGGAAAGAACAGATTTTTTTTTGTTTGTTGAGGAAAAAAGGATAAGGTGAAAATCTTGGAGAAGAAGATGGTTAGAAGTAGATTACGTAGAGATTTTGATTTTCCAGAATTTCGGTTAAGCAGAAGAACAAGGTTATCACGAAACCCCCCTTTTGATGATTTCTTAGAAATCAGTCACTAATATCGAATAATTTAAAATTAAACCGTTTCTCTCTCTTTCTATGTTGTATTTATTCTTCTTCTCTTTTCCCCATCTTTGTTTTATAGATTCCACACAGAACCTTCTGCGGGAAGTAAGTCTCTCATATCATAGATAACAGAACCTCTCTCTCTCTCTCTCTTCGCTGAACCAACGTTTGGAAGGATTGAAAAAGCAGGCACTGTAGTGAATTCTTATATATCAGGAATTATAGGAGAGCGTAATCTGCATTTAATAATAACTGATAACTTTTAACTTTTTCGATAATCATTTAAGATTGTTATGTTATATATGGAGAGATTAAGATTAAGATATATTGCACCGACTTTTATTAGTATTATTATTAGTTCTTTTTTTTTTTTTTTCCTGAAACCTAAAGGTAAAATCACAATTTTGTTTCGATCTCTTCGTATAGCAAATAACTCTATCTGTTATGTATCCGAAAAAAGAAATTCTGTTAATACTTTTTTGTATGAAAAAAAAAATAACAACTCACTATCAACTTGAACACAACGTAATAACTAAATCGTCGTTCTAATTTACGTTGACTCATAAATTAGATTAATTAAACTGCATTTAAATTAGTTGCAAAATTATCTTGATATTGACTTTTTAAAATAACTATTATCAAAGTTAGGAATTTTTAATCATATAAAAATACATAATTACAGTAATTAAAGTGATTCTCTCTCTCTCTCTATATATATATATATATATATAAATTTATTAAATTTCTATAATACAATAAATAATTCTTAAATTTGATTAAATGTTTTTTTATAATTATGATAGTGTGGTTTATAATAATAATTTTTTTTTATAAATAATGTATGATAAAAAAAATTATAATTATAGTAATCTTACATGAAATATTTTCTTCTAATTTTATTTTATTTTTTTGTGATCAAATGTTTTCTTATAATTTTTTCGTAAGTATTCATAACATCGATTAATTATATATTATAAAATAAGATTTGGCTAGTTATATAGATATCAAGTGACAATATCATATCAATTATTTTTCTGTCAAAATGTTATGGAATTAATTTATTTTTAAAATCAAAGTGATTGTTTAATTACAAAATACTGAATTATTGTAAATTTATAATAAAACTTGATTTTCACATTCTAATAGTACAATTATTGATATTTAAATTAATTAATAACACTAATCACGTTTATAGAAAACTTAAATTAAGAAATGTCTAGGGGTTGAATTTAGGGAAATCTATCTTTAAAAAGTTCTCCCTAAAATACATATTTCAAAAATTTAATTCATAAAACATATATTAATTAATTAAGATAATTGTAAACAATTATAATTTGAACATTGAAATTGATAAAATAAATATATTACAATTTAAATTAACTGATGATGTAAATATATATATTCTGATGAAAGATTGTATCGCATTCAAATTATTAAAATTATTGCATGATTTAAGTTTCAAAAAAGAAAAAACCGTATGATCATCTCATCTATAACCATTGGCCGATAAAAAATATATATAGTTATGCTATATAGCACAAATTACTGAAATTAGTTTTGTTTCATGTTGAAGCTTTAGGGTAAGTTCCTGGAAACTTCACTAATTACAAAACATGTAAATGCTTGATTAAAAGTTTTGTTAATTTGTGCAAACGAATCGGATTCTGATAGAATGAGAAAATGTCCATAGAGTTGCACTCGCACTTCTCCTTTTCTTCTCCAAATACTCATTATTCGGCACGTGGTCCCCCTTTTATTTTATCTTTGGTAACAAATAAGGAGTAACGTGTTCAACATTAGAACCAAAAATTGAATTAACGACAGTTTCAATTAATCCATGCATCTTGCAAAGATTTGGGAGAAAGTTAATTGATCGTTGTCTCGAGGGGGAAACATGAAGGTCAATGTTGGCAACGATCTTGTTTTTATCAAATTGCGAACGAAACAACCTAGCTAGCTACAACTGAAATGTTTGATAATTAATAAAGCATTTCAAAAACGAGTTTGTTTTGAAGAAAAGTCAATATCGTATTAAATAACGAATGAAGAATGCATTCTTAATTTTGTGCAAGAGGAGTAGTAGTATAATTTACTGACTTGACTTGATAGAGATTTTAATTAAATATTGAATTATTGGAGTGTCTTTCTTTTTTTCTTTTTTTTTTTGACAATTGAAGTCTCTTTCTCACTCGTTATTGGAGTGGGCACGGCATCTTGTAGTAATTGAATCACGTGATTATTTATTTATAACTCAATAACAAGATTTTTTTTTTTTTTTTGAATGATTCAATAGCAAGATTGTCCTCACTTTTCTTCGGGCGAACTTTATAGAGTACTAGTAAAAGTAAATGTCTCGTATATTATATGGATAATTTTTTTTTCATTTAAATAATATTTAAAAGTATATATGAAGATTAACATATTTAAAATTATAATAAAAATATGTATAACAAAGTTTGAAAAAAAAGAGAGTAAATTTTCCTCCTATCTATAACCAGTCCCTCTGTTATGATTTCATCTACTAATATTTAAGTCATTAATTAACTTAATAAAAATGGGAAAAAATAATAATTTACCCGGAAGATTGTCAACGTGACAATTAAGTCGATACAATGAGATTACCTAGTTTGCTCATTTAGTTCAAATATTTTATAGTTTCTTAACTCATATAATATGTATTTTTACTTACTATCATGTTCAGTTTGTCATATGTCAGCTAATCCCATTAAATATTTGATGAAATTGAAATGGAGAACCTAATTGTAAATGAGATAAGATCTTAAACACACATTTTTTTAAGAAATCTTCACATAAAGAAAAATTTAAAAGTATCTAATAGTTTCATAAATTTTTAAAATATCATAAGTAACACTTAGATAGGAAATATTATTGAAATGACTTATTAATTTATGCAATAAAAAAAACATGTGAAAATGATATATATGCTTTTAAATTAGATTGGTAAACAATAACCTATCCAGTTAGGTTTTTGTTAGGCCATGTAAGGCACAACATGAGGAGAATAGCAAGAAATATAAAACATAATAATTCAGAAAGTAGGTTACGTCATTAGTAAAAAGATCTCAAGAAAATAGAAATCAGTCCAGATTCATTAAACAAATAATAAAAGTCATTATTAAAACATAAATTATTTAGATTAAACTTAATATTATAAACTTGATTATCTCATAATCAATTAGACATTGTCTGGAACAAATATAAAATCGATTTTTATTTTCTTAAATTTGAAAATGGCATAAAAAATTTAAACTGTTTTAAAAATATTCTAGAAGCAGAATGTATGATAAATGTTTTAATTTATTTAATTTGTCTTCATTTGTATTGCTATAATTTATTTGACAAAATAAAAATGACACCAATATAAGCATCAATGCATGAGTTTGATCAAGAAGGACAGTGCTTTATCCATGTGATCTAGAGTAAGGTCGACTGAGGATATATACATGATATTGATATGATGTCAATGACTCAATGCTTGCTATGGGGGGAACAGGGCTTTAGCCCCTCCTCCCCTTCCCTTATATATATAAAATAAAAATATTAATTAAAAAATAGATTTTTAAATTAGTATTTATATTTTTTTTTATTAATATATCATATTTTAATTTTATATCTATATTTTAATAATAAATATTTGACTTAATTATATATTTATTTTATTTTATTTTATCTTTAACAAATTTTACTTTTAACAAATTAATTTGATATTTTTATCTTTAATTTTTTAAAATCTTGTAAATTTTACTTTATCATTTTATCTTTACTTTACATGATTATACATTTTACTCTTTAATTTTTTTAAAAATTAACAAATTTTGTATCCATTTTTCTGTATTTTTTTTTTTTATAAATTATATATATTTTTTTTTTCAAAAAAATTATCCTTAATTTTTGAAAAAAAAGACTCTTGCCCCTGATCTTGAATTCTGAATCCTTCCCTGTTTGCATGATGTTCATCCGAATAATTATGGAATAATTCCAACGGGTGAGGATGATCTATGGTTAGAGTGTTTTTTTTTCCTTCTTCTTTCACAATTTAGTAATTCCTTTAATGACGCATTGGCCCTCCCATGTATCCGAGGGTGATTAGAAACGATAAAAGACAAAGATATGATCATACGGATATCTACATCAGCAAATCCTATCAAATATTTTTTTTTATTAGATCCTATGAAATAGTAATTTTGTTAGAATAAAAAAATACTTCAATCCACGTTTCTAAATTATAAGAATCCCTCTTTGATTCAAACAGGTCGTGTCGCCAATATCATATTCATGGAAAATAAGTAATAATTGAGCAAGATGCAAAAAAAAAAAAGAAAAAAAAAAGGAGTAATATGAAAAAAAAGGAGAGCTCAGTGGAACATATTTTCATCTAAATGTGTTAGATGATAACTGATTGACCCAGTAATCAGATGATATTTAAAAGTCATCGCTCTCAGTGCTGCACCAGCCGGGAATCGAACCCGGGTCTGTACCGTGGCAGGGTACTATTCTATTACTAGACCACTGGTGCCTGTTTGTATATGTTAATGGTGCTTGTTAATTTATAGTAGTAGAAATTGATTTCGGTTTCCACGGTTCTACCCACCCTTCTTGCATTTTTTGTTATGACGTGACAGTGAGAGATATCATTTTAACATGGGGATACCGGAAATTACACTTGCCTATAATGTTTCTCAAATGAGACTCACATTTTTTCTAGTTTTTTTTTTTTTTTGTATACTACTATCAAACTTTGTTAGTTTTCTACGAGGAAAAACAAGAGTGGTGATAATTGATTTTGCTTGAAGACTTGAAGTTATGGATGTTTCATCATCCATGGCATGGCAAAACTAAAAAGCCAAGAGAGTGATTTCATGACTAGGAGTTAGTAGCATCAATATATATATATGAGGATGAGGGGGCTATGGGCAAAAAGCCAAAAACACATGGCATATATATAAGACAGTGATGTCTCACCTTAAAAGGAGTGAGTTGAAGATTGAGAAGGACCATGCACGACCACCACATGAATGCATAATATATTTTGATGCAGCCCACATGCTCTCTATATGTGACATGGAATCATACATGTGGATAAGTATAGTGACACAAGTACACAACACACGCTCACATTAGATTCCTTTCGTTGATTTTTTTTTTTTTTTTAGATTCAACTCTTCTTAATCACCCATTCAGAGGATCTTCTTTACCTTCCAAGCTCATAGTTTTACCCTAGAGATAACAGTAAAACTTCAATCAAACGTGATTTTCTGATGACGTTGGAATTATTAAAATGAAAACAATTCAATATTGTACGGTGCAAAGAAAAGAAAAGAAAGTAGACTAGTGATACATTTTGCCCTTATCAGGATTCAGGAGGATGGTGCGTTTGTTGTCTCCAAATGCTGTTACTTGTAACAGGGTGATTTGTTGTGATCTATGTAGCAGATTGTTTCTTTTCCCATTCACTAAAAATAATGACAAAAGGTGTGATTTCTCCGATACACACGTATCCATCACCAGTGTTTATAAAAAAACTAAAATTGAAAATAAAGATAAAATGAAACATTTTGATAATAAGCTTAATGAAATAATAAGGATATTTAATGGGATGCAGGAAACAACTTATGGAGGTACATGGAGCAACAGTTCTTTTTTATACAAGGATATTTTTAGTCACAAAAAAACAAGAGAAAGATTGTTAAATTAGGCTGCTCCACTGCAAATTAATGTATTTTTTAGTAGCTTGGCTGAATCAATAATTGTTAGTACAAAAGGGTAATTGAAGGATAAAAACGGGTAATGCAAAAAATAGTACTTTCATTTTGCCTCCATTTCCACACCATGTTTCTTTGAGTTTTGACTACTTCTAAGGATAGATTGAGATTGGTATTCAACTCTAACATGTGTCAAAGTTTAAAGCAAAAAAAGTTATTGCAAGGTAACAAAATAAGATGACGTGACCATAATTCTGTTTGCATCCCCCTTATAAATGAAATTATACCTGTTTCATAGCATCAACTGGATATGTCTAATTCAAAGCTGACATAACATAGATTAACTCTGCTATCCATATCAAAATTTTCTCGATACAATTGAAATTTACAAATTGAAGTCAATGAAAATGAATAATTCTATGTACAAATTACAAAATGAAAATTTCTATATCTAACAATCTATGTTTCAACCGTAGATATAATACATACAGCTATTCATACATTATAGTGCATGTAAACAGAAAAAAAGATGGTTTGCATCATCAAAAATCAGCTATGGTATGGTCTGTAGCTCCGCATTCAAGACTTTCAGCAAACTCAGTTTGAGTGAACAAACCCCCAACATTAAAAGATTCATGGAGAATTTCCAGCCATGCAAGTTGATTATAAAATGTAAAGGGATGATCAAAGTTTATCTTCTCTTAAACCAGCCAAACAAGCACTGTTCTGAGCATTCTAGTAACAGGAGACTTCCTTCCAGGCCTTTCCCAAAAGCAACCTGGGGTCTTTCTTTGAATCACAACTTGAGACAAGACGACGGAGTATTGTCTCAGAAGTTTCTTAATGATTTTTGTATCGAAGTGAAGGCACCAATGCTTCCATATAATCATCTTGTAATAGTTTTCTGTGCAGGAATGCTTGCTCAGTTAAAGAAGTATGGAGACTCAAGAACCTTTTGCAAGTCAAAATCACCTCTTCTCTCTGGCAGTGGAGGGAAAGCTAATCCTGGGTATGATGTTTCAAAGCCTTCCAGCAACTGTTAACACATCAAAATGATTAAATAATGAGTTTTGTTTCTCCCTCTGTTGGTCTAAAGAAGGACAAAAGATTTAGATTAAGTAGGGATTCTCCACCAACTTTTGTTAGTCAGGATATCCTTAACTATAGACAGGGTTCTCCTTTTTATAGATTTTAGTTCTTCTATCATTGGGTATGGTTTGGCCCTTCCAATTGCTATGTATTTTGCATCTCATGAATATATATTGAGGGGGGTTTCTTTGGATGTAGGAGGGCTAAGGTGCCAACATAGTTGGGATGTTAGTCTATCCTATCTCTTTAATCCCCCTCCCTTTTGCTTAAAAAAAAACAGGGACGTGATGTTTAATATTTAATAATGAGAAAACAGAAAACAACTTCTCTCCGTACATTCCTATAAAATAAGCCAAAGGTTCTCATGCATGATACAACAAAGACTTACATTTTCAAGTATTGGCATGCTATAAAGCTCCACAAATTTTTCTCTAAGAATCTGACTCATTTTCTCCACGTCACATGCATGTGTCCAAAACGAGTCATGAACCCCTGCATGCACATTTATTTCACAAAATTTAAGCACCAGAACATTTGATTCACACATTTCTGTTAACTTATTTAACGTTTCATCCAAATGGACCAAAATGTACCAAAAACATAACTTAACGTACCAAAATGACAATTTTCAACATTATGGACCTAAATACAAAAAATGAAAAACTTAATAAACTAAAAGTGGCATTAAGCCTAAAAGTTTTAAGTGCCAAATGAGCAAAGAGATCAAGTAGCTACGGCATCAGACATGATTTTGACTCCTGTTACAAATTCCTGACCCTTTCCATTCCCCTCAATTCCTAGGTCTACACAGCCTCCCTTGGAACCAAAAATAATCTCTATTAAACTAATTATTGTATATTTTTATGACTTTAGATGGATGGATATTTTGAATATGCTTTAGGATTTTGATAGTGAAAGGAGGTCTTAAAACCTGCAAAACATAAGCCAGCAGCCCTACAGGCAAGAGCAGTCATCATCATGTGTGAACCATCCAGTGAATGTATGAAGTTTGGAGGAAATGCAGATCTCTGTTTCTTGGTATCTACCTGGAATACAAGAAGTTTTAATAATGAAAATAGTTCAGAAAGAAAGGAAAGCTGCAAAAAAGAGGACTATGTACACTTACTGCATTACCCTCTCGTCTCAAAGCCAAAAATTGAAGAGATGTTTTGATCTGCAGGTCAATGGTGAGATTCATAAGTGTCGTGCTTTTAGATAGTCAAAAAGTTGTAAAACTAAATGTTTTGATTCAAATGTATAATTATTGGCACCTATCACGGATTTTTACTGCTAATTCTATAATTGAAATACATAACACCTACAACTGGGAGAAAATCAATTGTATATAAAAGCTTACCAGATGCCGTTCAGTTTTACAGTATGGTTGTACAACTGGAAGACCAAGAGGAGTGGTCCAATGAACAGGTTGGTTTTCAGAAGCAATCACCTATAAAAAGTTTTAAGATCCCACCATTCAGGAATAGAAAGAAAGCTTGCAAACATGAAGGCACACACATATACAACAACAGAGCCAAAACCAACAGAATTTAGTATCATTTGAAGTCTAGCATGCTATGAGACCAAACCTTTGCACAATCACCAAGCCAACCCATAATGACACGTGCAGCACCAAAAATTTCTCCAAGGGCAGTTAATGTCACCTATAGAATGATAAGAATAAGAGTATAAAATATACGACAAGAAAGCAGATTTATTGTTTAAGCATGTATTTGCATGTTGGTTCACATGTATTTCCACTCATATTATCAATAGATTTAATCAAACCAAACCCATTAAGAACTGGACACTCAGATAGTACTAAATATACAATACTGTGAAATAACCATCTTGATCTAAAAACTTTATCTAGGTTTCATATTGATTGGGTCTTAAAAGAATATTTTCTGTACTAAAAGTATTCCAGCAGGTAATATAGGATCGTATAACATGGCTGAAACTTACTTTAGCAGCATAGCAAGCTGCAGCAAATAAAAGTTTTTCGTCAGTAATAAGGCCTTTCTCCTCTAATCTTCTCTTGATTTGCTCTCGTGCCCCAACAAAAGTAACACCATAAACTGAAGTCATCACTGTCTGTTTGACCAGTTTCCTGTCAATCTGAAAGCCTCCAAGGGTTGGGTGAGTGAAAAAAAAAGAGATTATAGCTAACTTTAGGAGCATAAATTTTAATCAATATTGACCTGATCAATTAAAACTTTTGCTAACAAAGCATTTGGATAGGAAGATGGGTCTTTGTTACTGTCCCTTCTCATAATATCATGAACCCTGCTCAAATATACCATTCAAGTGAAAATTAAATATTGATTATGCATAGTAAAGTTGACAAAATCAACTGTATTGTACACCTAGTAATATGGAATGTACATGTAAGATAATAGTAAATATACTCAAGCAAAGAAGGTCATGAGGTAACAAATTTTAATGAAAAAAGTAACTATTTGAGTGATATTACTATTTCAATGCAGCTGTGAAAGCAATGCATTTTGCATTCAGACTTCAGACAGGCAGTAAGGTAATGATGTGAAAGACTTTGAGCTTGAAATAATGTAGCATGGCACAGAGGTTAGAATGTAAAGTGTATAAGCTGTTGATAAAGGTTTTAGCATACCTAAAAGCAATCTCCGAGTAAACATCAGCTGGTTTCTCACTAGTGACCAAGTTAACTGCAGCAGCCTCTAGCTGACAAATCACATTTATTCAAGTAAGAATAGTATACACTGAAATTTTCCAGCAACAGAAAATATTATGGAATAATTAATTGGTTTAATTGCCTTTGTTATTAAAATTGAGTTCTGACATTAATAGGATCAAAAGTGATGAGTGATTGCAAAATCAAAATGGGATATAAGTAGACCTACAGAATCTCTTCCCAAAGCAGCATAGTGCTGTAAGCCATTACAGGAGCCATCCTAAAATTCATCAAAGCAGTGTTGTTAGCAATTTTTAAATATATATATGTGTATATATATATATGTATGTATATATATATATATTAGAAAAAGAGAAAAATAAAATGAAAGCTGGATTAGTATGATAGTGATTTTCAATTTGAAGAACCAACCATGGTATCACTGTAAGAGTTTTGGTACCAAATTTCATTTTTTTTTTCCAGTGATTGTATGCCACCATTTAGATAGCATAACATTTACTAATGATCTAGCATAAATTCTGTATCCATCATAAGTCCATAAGGGAACTTGGAGTCAGTTTGGTCACTTATATAAGTAGTCTGCAAAGTTACAACAGCTCTTTTTCAATCCTAAGGCTTCCAATGAAACATTTACCTGGTGAATGGGCAGATGTGAGACAACAGAATTTGATGACGAGCTTCTTAAGGCTTCTGACAGATTAATACAAGCAGCAAGGCACTGGAAAGGATCCTCAGCCATTAACCACCAACGATTTCCATTAACGGGATTATCAGCAGAGTCAAATATATCATGGAGATGATTCTCTACAAAAGTTAGGCGGCCATCATAAGACAGCTTTTCAATACCACCAGCATATAAATTTGCTAAGTGTATCTTCAGCCAGTGTAGGCCAGACTTTCCTAATGGCCGCCCTTCAGCAAACTCAAGCAATCCTCGACATAGATCACAACTTAAATGATTCAAATGAGAATGCATGGGATATGCTCTGCCGCGGAAGTCAACATTGTGGGGATAATAAAAGTCTTCCTCATCTTTCATTTTCCGAGCCACCTGTTTCAAATGTATTTTGTTGCAATTAATTTTCAGTTAGTGAAACATGGAATAGATTTGAAAATAATTATACAAAATTTAGTTGAGATTATACAACACATGATCAAATGGAACCAACATAAAGGTCAAACTCTGGTTTGATACTTAGATTGACCAACATTCTACTATGCAAGATCAAGGAAGACCTTAGGTCATTGATGTAACAAATAAAATTGGAATTTTCAATTTTTCTAATATAATATATAAAAGTAATTGACAATTGGAGGGGAGATCTTACAGAAAGCTTAAGTTCAGTGTCACATCTTAGAGAATGTCTCTCTAGATTAATTTTCTCTGCCTTCCTTACACTCCACTTCCATTCCTGATTTTGCTTTAAATCCTCTAAGGGTGGTCTCTCTGGTATAGGAACCTACAAGTCAAACAATAATATATGTAGGCAAGACGAATTGCATACAATAGGTAATGCTAAGAACTCATTACACTTCAAGCATTTTATGAAAAAGGGTCAAAATATGCAGGTGAATATATTTAATTAGTATGTTAAACTTTATTTTATTTATTTATTCATTTAGCTTTGCCATCTAATTTTCAAAAGCAATAGATGAACGGAAAAAAGACAGACAAAAGAACTTATATAAAGATATCTTCAAAAGTTGTTACTGTTTATGCTTACATCTTTACGATCAATAAGACCTGCAATGTTACCTCCTCCAGCCCAGAGGGACTCCACAACACTAAGTAATCTCCTATTTACTCGCCATTTGGTGTTGCCAAGTGTATCCAAGGCCTACAAAAAATGTATCATAAAAATGTTAAGCTTATAGCACAGTATCAAATTGAGACTAAATAAGCAACAGTGTCTAAAGAATTGTGCCTTTGTGCAGGGAAATTAAAAAGAACGATGCCTAAAATAAGATTTTAGATATATTAATTTCTAAGTCAGAAGCACCTTTAAATGTAGAAGACTACAAAAATTGGAAGTTAAGAGAAATTAACAATATTGTTCAATAAAAAAAAAATGGAACCATTTATTTGATTACAAGCAAACAATGCACCAAGTTTTTTTTATCAGGTAATATGTTTTATGGACTATTGCCACACTCCTTTCTTGGTAGTTGGTAATGAAAAAGAGAAATGAAAATTTACATATAGTACCTCAAAAACTTTTAGCATTTGTTTCCTTTCAACATTCTTCATTACATCTTGCTGCTTCTTGGATCCCTGAGTGCGCATGATATAAGATGGTAGGAACAAATACCCACCTTTATCAAACCTGGAAAGAGTGTGGTAAGATATTAGACATGCAGTCATAGATATCCACCTATCTCCAGCTTTTGAGAAGGGTTTAAACATGGCATAATAAATCATGCAAAGTCTTGTAAATCTAACCAATAGGCATTTCAACATGAAATACTAGTATGAGCCATTCCATGTGCCATACCCTTTCCACTTTTTTGGAGGTACTAACATTGGCATGTAAGGCATTACCATATGCTTAACCTGCACAAAACAAATGCATTGATTAATAAATAATATCCATTTTATGAAAGAATAAGCAGTACCTAACATGCTTAAAAGAAAACCGATTTTGAAATAACGGAAGAACAAGTTAGAAGTAATGTGAATGTTCAATGATTTCACCCAAAACCTTCATGCTTTTACCTAGCACTAGCAGGAAAAGATAAGGAAGTCCTTTAAAGTATAAAATCTTCAGCATGATGTTTATGCAAAGCAAGAATCAGGATGTTAAGGTCCTCCTGTACCTCCACCTAAATGCAAGTTCTTAGGGGAAGGGGAGTTATAAAAAGTTCAAAAACTAATTTACAGGAAGATACTGCAATATTGTTAGAGATAATAATTAATTTGCTTCGCTTTCATGTTCAGTAAGCTATAATGAAAACCTTTACAACTTTGTACGGCAAATTCAACTTCAAGGGGCCATTATATTGTTGGGGTGGGGGGGATAGATTGCTCAACTTACTGATTTGTCCATCCCAGCAAGGAGTAAGGGATCACATTCTATGACACCATAATTCTTCAAAATCTTTTGCCTACAAATATCAAACAGTTATTCAAAAAATAACAATAAAAGCACAAGGGCGAAATGAGGCACTTTCATCAAATCATTAAACACCTACTCTTCGGAGATATTTTGTTGTTCACACTTTAAAAGACCTACCATACACTACATAAATATGAAACACTGAGTCCCTCTTAAATGTGGGATTTTTATCTTATCATTTTCCTTAAGCAAACCAACCATACTCCATTACTATACCTTCTAACTTGAGCTTTGAAGGCAAGTGGCATCTGTTTGTCTGTCAGAATGCACATGTATGTGTGTGTTGGGGTGGCATGGTGGCAGAATTATAAATAAGCATCATATTGAGGCAGTCCCTAAAATAATAATTATTGAGACAGTCCACTTTCTCTAATCTGATATTGCCATTTATTTGCTACGGATCAAGGCCTAAACTATTAAACCAATCATTAAATTGATTTTTTTTTTTTAAAAAGGTGAAGCCTCACTCTGGATTCTTTGAGATAGCTTTAAATCTATGCCTGAATGCTGGTCGAATATCAGGTGGCGTATCAGCAGACTGATTAACTGGAGAGTGTACAAATGCTGTTTCAATTAATAATTCTATTAATCGACTTCCCAGCTGCATAGATTCATAGAGTTCACAATTAGATTCCATTTAAAAAAATAAAGCCAAGGATAATTACACTCGGACATTAAAACTAACCTTAGCCTGGGTATCACGACCCCAAGGGCCAGATTCTTCCTCTTTCAATAGCATCTGGACCTGTTTCAGTCTTCTTCTTTTAATCAAACCATTTACATGTTTCCTTAATTTTTGTTTATCATTATCCATACTGTCTACATCAACAACCTCTGTTTTCTTACTCTGGTGACTTCTAGTCTTTTCCAAGAACTTATGGATCCTAACCTGAAGTACAATAAGATAATCACAACAAATATCTAATTTATAAAAGAATGGGAACCAGTAGAAAGGGTGACATCGCTATTAATGCTAGATTACATCAAGAACAACCAAGACAAGTGACACAAGAACATAGAAGGAAATTTCAATGAAACAGAACTTTCCGCCACTATATTTCCTCCCCCAACAGTAAAATTGGAGGCGAGAATTCATTGACAAAGAGCTCCCTTGTACTAGTTACACGTTAAAAGGAGTAATTAAAGGATTCAACCTCAATCAGTATTACTAATTACTAAAGTGTTGAACACCCTCCCATTTCACTTTCATTCTCAAAGCCAGAAACTTCAAGTGAAGACAGTAACAAAAAGTCACAAAATACACTGTCAGCCTAAGAGTCCTGCATAAAACATTACTAAAAACTTCAATGAAAGGCACCACACAAAATGCACCAGCAAAACCACTTATTAACTATTAACTATCAAGGACCGCGACTGCTACCGCAATTTAACACCTCCATGCAATTGATAATACAATAAAGATGGGATTATCATATGATATGATGTACCTCTTGCTCCACAGCCATACCAATCTGAACAGCAGCATCCACAAGGAAAACACAGCCCGCATGATGATACTCCTGAGTTACCAAACCCATAACCTTATGCATGACAATAACAGCCATTTTAGCAGCAGGCAAGGAACCAATGTGGGGTGCAAATGCAGCTTTGTGCTTTTTCGACCTCTTTGACTTCTGCTCTGCCTCTATAGCCTCCTTGAGGGGGTCAAACCACCCCAAAAACAGAGCCTTCACGTGAGGCAAATTAGGAGTAAGATTCTTCTCGCGCATTTCTCTCTCTAGTTCTCTGTACTCATCCACCATCTTCTCCAACGCTTCAGTCTCCGCCTTAATCTGCCTCCTCCTCAGAAAATTGAGCTTCTTCTCCTCCTCAATATCATTCAGCAACAAGTCGTTCAAAATCCAAGGTGAGGTTTGGATGAATATTCTCTGGGCTGGATCAGGTGGCTCTGTTTGATGAACCCCATTGATGGGTTCGTGCAAATTTTCGAGCTTTTGGACGCAATTGTCATGGAGTGAAGCAGAGAGATGGAATTGAGTTATTGGGGTTTTGATGGTGAGTGGAATAGTAGAAGAAGGAGAAAAACAAAAAATGGGGGTTGGAACAAAGAGAAAGTGATGGAGAGATTGAGATTTTGTTGGAGGGGATCCCCTATGAAGCTGAGGGGTGGAACACGAAGTTGCAAACGCCATTGAAGCTAATCTGAGGACACTGGACAGTGAGTACAATGTTGTTGGAAAAACATCAAACCTTCCTTAAACCCCTCCATTGTTACAAGCCTTCTTCCATTTTATACGATTTCTATTTTATTTTCTTTTATCTTTTTGACTGAATGGATTGGAAAAAAGTCGCATAGCAAAGAAATGAAACTAAATAGAATTGAAGATAATATTATTCATGAAACTAAATAGAATTTATCTGTTAAACAATTATCATCTTTACTGATGTCTACAAATATAACTAAAGGTGTAGCTTGTAAAATTTTCCTTCATCTTCCATATTTTCAATATTAGTTCATGATTCTCAGAATGCATAAAATCATCAATAAGCTTCACGGTTTAGAGACTATCAGCAACAATATGCAAATGTTTCATTTTAACCTTAGTTACCATTTGGAGGTTATACATAATACCCCAAAGTTTAGCTTTAAGCACACTACAGAAACACAATCTTCTGAAGAAGACTTTTATGAATTTGCCATTTGAATCTTTCAAAACAACATCATAAGAAGCCACCACAGCTTTATTAGATACAATCTCATCAATATTAAGAGTAGCACTCTCATGTTTCTTGTTGTTTGCACTATCACAATACATGTAAGAGATCCATTCGCTTTTAAACTAAGCTGTACTGTTTTGTTGTTATGAAAATCATGGACCAATGCTTTAATATTAGCAATAAGACTAGCATTTGTTATCCATTTTTGTTGGAAAGTGTACTCATTTCTCTTCCACCAAAGGTAGTTAAGCACAACATCAAAAACACTACTCCAAACCATTTCTTCGACCACTTTAGAGCATTGCACGTTCAGATTTAACCAATTCAGCAATTCAGTCTCACAAAATATTGGCTGTCCATTCATTTAGAAAGAGTTATAGATATATTTCGTCCATTTGCATATCTAAGTACATGAAATAAGGTCTTATTATTCCCTCCACACAATAAACATCTATCCAATTGAATCATATGCTGATACCTCTTCAAAACATTTGTAGTTAGAATACTGTTTGCAATTTTTCACACAGGGAGGTTTGATCCATTTAATTAAGTTTACCACTAGACCTGTAGCAACCGAGATAAACAGAAATATTCCAATCTTTCCTATTTGTCTCACCTCTATATTGGTTCAGTAACCCTTGTCTTAGAATCAAGTGTCTTCCAAAAACGAATTCTTCTTCTATTCCCAACTCGCCATATCAGATTAGAAAATATCGTGTTCCAAGTCTTCACAAATCTTCTCCATATAAACGAATTCTTTTATCAATTACTATAATCTATAATCATAAAATTTTAATGAAAAAAATATTAAAAATTATAAGATTTATGCGTTTATAACATTTTTAAATAAAAAAAAACTATACACAAAAATAAAAAAATCATGATGAAAGTTAACACAAATATTTTACAAACTCTCTTGTTAAATAAAAAGATATTGAAAATTTTAAGTTTTTAAGATTATAGATATATATTGATGGAAAAAAAAAGTTATTGACAAGTTTTATTGTCAATAATTTAAAACCCTTTATCATGATAAATGGTTTTCTCATAAGTTTTAAATAATAATAACAAGAGAAGAAAGTACATAGTTAAGGAAATGATTTTTTTTTCAAGCAATGTGATTAAAAACAATGAATTAAAAGCACTACCGGCCCCCAATGTACACTCAGCATGTGAATCTATAATTTAAGGTTAATTGCAAATGTTAACATTCCAAACATTCTTATACATTTTAGTTATTTTAAAATAGATTATGGCATGGTCAAGTTGAAAAACATATGCTCCTAAGTGTTTGAAAGTAAAACATGTATAAAATTAAAAATCAACACGTGGTATAGCTGGAGTTTTTACTAATATCAGTTTCTCTATTTCCTCTTCTCTTCTTAAGTATTCGTATTATCGTTATTAATTAAACTAATCTACTAAACTCGAATCCTAAATTTGTCTGATTTATCGACAGGAGTGGACAGAGCCAAGTCGCCGCGTCTCGCCATCTTAACTAACTTGTTGCCATTGGAACTCTTCAATTGACATCAACAAACAAATAATAAACAAAATCATATGCTCAAGTCGAACCATGAATCAATAACCCTGCAGCCGACAAACACCAAAATCAACATTGCCAGCAATGCCCCCACAAGGTTAACAGCACATTATCCACTACTTGAACTCAATCTAGGAAGCAATGGTGCTGCATAACACAAAATTGGCATATGATACGATCTTCATTAATAAACAAAAATTAATGTTAGGCACTTGGTCTTATTATGCTGACATGTACATCACTATTGCTAAAAACCCCGTAACGTTGCTCTCGTGTCAATTCTTTATACGTCAGTTTCAAAGTCAAACATCGCAGGCACCAAACTTCAACGGCAATTAGGCACATGGTTTCAGATTTTCTCCATCACTAATGATTCCTTTAAATCCCAAGTTATCCCCTTTTATTGAGACACATTCAGCCTAATCCTGTACTGTACATCTTTCCTTGCTTTGCAACGTTTTCTTCATCATTTTCCTTCTTTTAGATATAAGACAAAATATCCATATGATGTGTTTGTTTAGATTAACAGTGTTTCTATTTTTCATTCTGGCCACTGTTCAATCTAGAGTACTTCATGCGAAAGAAAATGCTGGCCATGGCATCGTGAATGGAAAAAAATCACTTATTTCATTCATGTCAGGCATTGTTTCTGACCCTCAAAACGCTTTGGAGAGTTGGAAGGCACCGGGTGTTGATGTTTGTGATTGGTCAGGTGTAAGATGCAACAATGCAAGTGACATGATCATTGAGCTTGATCTCAGTGGAAGGTCACTAGGAGGGAACATTTCCCCTGCTCTTGCTAACATCTCTTCCTTGCAAATTCTTGATCTTTCTGGGAATTTTCTGGTGGGTCACATTCCAAAGGAACTAGGCCATTTGGTTCAGCTTGGACAACTCAGTTTGTCTGGGAATTTTCTTGAAGGGCACATTCCATCTGAGTTTGGTTCGCTTCACAACTTGTACTACCTTGACATAGGAAGCAATCATCTTGAGGGAGAGATTCCATCATCACTTTTCTGTAATGGGACTTCACTGAGATATGTAGACCTCTCTAACAATTCCTTAGGAGGACAAATCCCCTTCAACAAAGAGTGTATCCTTAAAGAGCTCAGGTTCCTGTTACTTTGGTCTAACAAGCTTGTAGGCCAAGTTCCTTTGGCTCTTTCAAAGTCTACCAAGCTTAAATGGCTTGATTTGGAGTTGAATATGTTGAGTGGACACCTTCCTTCTAAGATTGTAAGTAATTGGCCACAACTGCAATACCTCTACTTGTCATATAACAATTTTACTAGCCATGATGGTAATACCAACCTTGAACCTTTCTTTGCCTCCTTGGTGAATTTATCACACTTTCAAGAACTCGAATTGGCGGGAAACAATCTTGGTGGGAAGCTGCCTCATAATATTGATGATCTTCCCTCCAGCCTGCAACAACTTCACCTAGAAAAAAATCTCATATATGGCTCTATACCTCCACAAATTGGCAACCTTGTCAACTTGACTTTCTTGAAGTTGTCCAGTAACCTAATAAATGGATCAATCCCTCCCAGCCTCAGCAACATGAATAGGCTAGAAAGAATTTATTTGTCAAATAATTCACTATCTGGTGATATTCCTTCAACCCTTGGTGACATCAAGCATCTGGGACTTCTAGACTTGGCAAGAAACAAGCTTTCTGGTTCAATACCAGATAGTTTTGCAAATCTCTCCCAGTTAAGAAGGCTTTTACTTTATGACAACCAGCTTTCTGGAACAATCCCACCAAGTCTAGGAAAATGTGTCAACTTGGAGATTTTAGACTTATCTCACAACAAGATAACTGGGTTGATTCCTGCAGAAGTAGCAGCCTTGAATAGCTTGAAACTATACCTGAATTTATCAAATAATAACTTACATGGTCCTTTGCCATTAGAACTCAGCAAAATGGACATGGTGCTTGCTATTGATGTATCCATGAATAATCTCTCTGGCAGCATCCCTCCACAGCTAGAAAGTTGCACAGCACTGGAGTACCTCAATCTCTCTGGCAATTCCTTTGAAGGCCCTCTCCCTTATTCGTTAGGCAAATTGCTCTATATTCGAGCACTTGATGTGTCCTCAAATCAATTGACTGGGAAAATACCAGAGTCCATGCAGTTGTCTTCCTCTCTCAAGGAACTTAATTTCTCTTTCAACAAATTCTCAGGGAAAGTCTCAAACAAGGGAGCATTTTCAAATCTTACCATTGACTCTTTCCTGGGAAATGATGGTCTCTGTGGCCGGTTCAATGGCATGCAACATTGTCACGAGAAACGTGGTTATCATTTGGTGTTCTTGTTGATTCCTGTGTTACTATTTGGTACCCCTCTCCTATGCATGCTTTTTAGATACTCCATGGTAATGTTCAAGTCAAAAGTGAGAAATCGATTTGCAATTGTTAGAAGAGGTGATTTGGAGGATGTAGAAGAGGGAAGAAAAGCCCACAAGTACCCAAGAATTTCATATAGACAACTTAGAGAAGCCACTGGAGGCTTCAGTGCTTCAAGCTTAATTGGTTCGGGGCGGTTTGGACAAGTCTACGAGGGAATGCTTCAAGATAATACAAGAGTAGCTGTGAAGGTATTGGATACAACACATGGTGAGATTTCAAGGAGCTTTAGAAGGGAATATCAAATCCTGAAAAAGATAAGGCACAGGAATTTAATAAGGATCATCACAATTTGTTGTAGGCCAGAATTTAATGCCCTTGTTTTTCCCTTGATGCCAAATGGTAGCCTTGAGAAGCACCTATATCCAAGCCAAAGATTGGATGTGGTTCAACTAGTAAGAATCTGCAGTGATGTAGCTGAGGGAATGTCCTATCTGCACCATTACTCTCCAGTGAAAGTAGTGCATTGTGATCTTAAGCCTAGCAATATACTCCTTGATGAAGATATGACAGCTTTGGTTACTGATTTTGGAATTTCAAGGCTTCTTCAAAGTGATGAAAGTACATCCACCAGTGCTAACTCGCCGGCATCTTTCAGTTCAACACAGGGTTTATTATGTGGCTCAGTTGGTTACATAGCTCCTGGTATGTACTTTATGAAACTCTGATCCAACATTTTTTGTGTTATAATTGCTATTTAATATCAAACAGTTTAATTTGCATGTGCTGTAGAAATAACTTATATAATATTTTCTATTCCATAATTTTCTTGAACAACACATGCAGAATACGGAATGGGGAAAGATGCTTCAACTGAGGGTGATGTTTACAGTTTTGGAGTACTTGTGTTGGAGATGGTCTCAGGTAAACGCCCCACAGATGTTCCCATCCATGAAGGTTCAAGCTTGTGTGATTGGATTAAGAGACAATACACACACTCACATCAACTTGAAAACTTTCTTGAACAAGCACTGCAAAGGTTCTCTGATCCTTATGGGCCAAACCATCGTAACCAAATTTTGAAAGATGTGATTTTGGAACTCGTCGAGTTGGGACTAGTCTGCACACAGCACAATCCTTCAACAAGACCAACCATGCACGATATAGCCCAAGAAATTGAGAAGTTGAAGGACTATCTCACTAAGTCAAACTTGCCCCCTTATCAATAGTTCTATTTAATTTTTTCATCCATTGTAAATGTATAACTTTTTTTTTTTTACTCATTCATTGATCTACAGTTTAGTATTTCAGTATCAGTCATTTAGTTTTTATTTTTTATTTTTAAATTCGATTGAGTTGCGTTGAAATTAATGTTGAGTAAAACATTCGGGTCAATGTTTCCATTGGTCAATCTCTTTTTTATAATTATACGATCAAGTTGACAATTGATTATATATATTTCTCTTTCTGGGCACCTTTTTATTATATGCATCAATAAAAAGAAATGAAAAGAAACATGAATCCTATTCAGATTGCACACATATATATCACTTTAGCAATAGAAAACCACTACTGTGCCATGATTTTATGCATCGGTTGGTCAAGTTGTCCTTGACAGAGATTCTAAGCAAGATTACATAATGAATGCCGTCACTTTGTCGTTTGCATCAACCTTAAATTAACATGAAAGCGCGCGAGAGAGAATAATATCACTGGAAAACGTTTTAAACAAATGTGCAACTTGACTATTTAATTTATCACCTATATATAGATCATGCTATTCATTAATATGATAAGGTAAACTTAATTATTCTTATTAATTAACATCTTAATTAACTATTCACTCAATGTCACCGTGCCTCAAGGTCTAAACTCAAAAGCTGTGTGTATATATAGTCTTTATTCATTGCTCAGAAAGGGTCTAGTTGTTGTGAAACCTGACCCTTGAGTTCAAAGCAATTAAGGGTACATGAATCATGATTAAGTTGCAACAGTTCAATGGATATTCACCTTAGTTAATTTGATTCCTCCAAGAGTCAAGAGCTTTGAATCTACATATATACCTGCAAAACCTCACTTAAGGCCTAAGGGTACAAGATTAATTACCACGTTGTTAATCAACAACACAACATTATCCAACCCATATATTGCATTATTGCTTCGTAAACCCTAGCCTGGCCTATCCATCATAAAGATAGCCCGGGAAATCAATCAACGAAATGGTCTTAACTATTATAACAATCAAATCCAACATCTTTATATTATTAGGTTTTTGACTTTCCAAGATCACATTCAACTTATTCCGACGAGTTGTGAGGGTATATGAATAATCATGTATATGAAGAAGAAGTTTCAGGCGAGGCGAGTGACCAGTTACATTCGAAATTATTTGTAGTTTATTTAAATGTATTTTATGATATAAATATTTGATTATATAGTATGAATTTATTGGTGGAGATCGAATATACACAAAAACTAAATCCATTGTTGTGT
Organism: Amphicarpaea edgeworthii; assembly: GCA_014843725.1. Lineage (NCBI taxonomy): Eukaryota > Viridiplantae > Streptophyta > Magnoliopsida > Fabales > Fabaceae > Amphicarpaea > Amphicarpaea edgeworthii. The sequence continues at coordinate 22,327,144 of CM026324.1, read as the reverse complement.
ATCTTATATGCAGCCCTTACTTTTAGCTTCTAACTTTAAAACACGTTTTAACATTAAAAAAACAAGTTAAATGCTATCTTAATGATGGGTAAAAATGGAGTGGAAATAGATTTTAGTAAAATATAACTCTCAATTAGCTTAGCTTTTACCTAGAGATTATATGGGAAAAACTAGGTTTGGCGAATTCTCAATATTTGTCTTGCGTGGAAATTAACCGGGACTTTGAGAGACATTTAGGTGATCCTAAGACATATATATGGTCTCTAACTGATAATCATATGACATGTAATTAAGGGACTATTTTTTATTTTAAATTAGAAAATTTAGAATACAGATAAAAGTTATATTATTTTAATAATCAATCATAATTATAATTTTTTTTTATTTGAATAAAGTTTGAACTATAGTATCTAACAATTTTTCTGAAACTAGGATATACAAAAAGTTTCCAATGTTGTTTTGGTCGGTCACTCCTCCACTTGCAGAGACAGAATGTGGGGCCTTTAAAAAGGTTGTGCCAGTTTTCCAATGTTACGTCATGCCCATGGCAATCTTTTATCATGAGTAATAGATGAAGATGTCTAGGGTTCTTCTTTTATCTCTACATAATTAAGCATACACAACTATATATAAAACCTTAAAATTGAGCAAAAATTACAGAAAAAAAGTATAACTTAATTTGAACGGTAGTGCTCAAAGTGGCACTCAACTCAATTCCTTTTGAGAAGAATAAATTGCTAACCCATGGAACTCTAACATCATACTATCAGACATTAAATAACTTTATTCTAACCCAAACCAATGAAATGAAAAGAAGAAAACTGTACTAAGGCGTATTCTGCAATAAGCACAATGCTATCTTCCCATTCTATCATTAATTAATTATAACAGAAGCAAAAGTAATCCTATACGTGGGGTTTTTAATATCACTTACTTTTATCAGCAAAAGTAATGTATTTCATTAATATGTCCAGGAAAGTGTCCCTTTTATTAGTTAAAATTAATTAAAAATTATACAATTATAAATAGAGTAGTGGTTAAATAAAGATGAAGACCGTTACAATTTTATAATAATTATCTGTATATTTTAACCAACCAATAGAGAGACGTGTTACTACATTTATCGGAAATTAATCTCATACCTCCAAAGTCGGATATTGCTTATTAATGTCCAAAAAGGTTGGTAAGATAAACGGTAGTTGGATATTATAGATACTTGAGATGTTTGTACACAATTCTATATCTATCGGGTAAAATACCAATAGTTCTCCCAAGTAAAGTCATATATAATATATATAATTAACTTCAGAGAAACCACTATTACAATTTATTATTGAAGATTAATGTTAATGCAACTTTAATATAAAATAATTTTATTTAGTCATATAATCATAATTTTACTTCAATAAATTATCTAACTATAGATATAAAAGATTATAATTGATTCACGCTATAAATAATTTTACACACATTTTTCTCTTATTATTATAGATTGTTTAACATGCAACTTTGTTTTATCCACCATCGCAGCCAAACCCATGTGTATCACGCATCATCTATGGCCAATATTTCAGTGGTTTGAAATAGTAGTCATTGGTGACCTACGTACAAAAAATAAAATTGTCATTGGGATTTTCGATCCCTTATTCAATTCATGAAGCTTTTATTTTCACAATACCCTACCATTTTAAATTTTAAATCTTCGCGTTCACAGGTTGATTCATTATTTCGATACAACAATTTCCTTCATTGCTTGCTTTAAAACACTAGTTTATAGTATTTTTATAAAATAGTGCAGAGTCCTTTAAGCCCCAAGTTGGATTAAATAAATAAACAGGGGTAGGTGCATGCACCAGTAACTAGGCCCTAGCCGTTCCTGTTCTTTATGCCACTGGAAAATCTTTTCAATAGAGACTGAGTTAGGTATCTACGCACATGATTAATTTATGTAAAACTGTTACTATCTCGTATCATAACAAGACCACAACTGCCAAGGGCAAACAAAAAAGTTAATTGATACATACTCTTGTTAACTTCAAATTTTTCCAAGTGTTGAAAACATTACTTAATAGATTGGCTAACTTTTGATTCTTTGAAAGGCCATGATATATGAAAATCTTGATTTGTTTTGAATCATATTGTGAAGAATTAGGAAGGTTCCGAGAAGAAATCAATTTGAGGTCAAAATCAAAAGTAGGAATGCGTATGAATAAAAAGAAACATGACCAAGTGTCACTATTCACTAAGAAGAATAATTTAAAATACGGATATGAATATTGGAGCCAGATTTTTTGACAACTAGAGAAACAAGTTTATAAATAAGACTCATATACATCACTTTCTGTTGTTGAAAATACATTCTACAAACACTCTGTAACACTTAACATGTCTCTAACATCAATTACTAACAAACAAATTTCCATTGTGATTCAACACATAATGAAAACTTGTTTATACAACAAATAGGAACAAATTTCTATTCTATATTAATTTTCCCTGATAAAAAAAATAGAATTCAAAGTATTGGCTATGCATATGCATATTAATTTCCATTGTATATTTCATTCATATTGTGTACATGCCACGCAATCAACAAAAACACATTTTCATCAGGAGTAGTTTTAATATGAAAAAAAAAGAAGGTAAGAGTGAAAAGAGTAAATTAAGAAGTGCCAATAACAGGACCAAACATAATTGGATTGGACATTCAGAGGCCCTTATGGAAACATAAATGGCACAAGTAAGCAACGACTAGCTCAGGAGTCAGGACACTAATGTATAAGTGCCAAAAGAACCACAATACACTACCAATTTTGCTTGAAATTTTCAATCCACTAAGTCATGTATATTCTTTGGGGGAAAAAAAAACAATACACCATAATACTTAACCGCACAAGAGTTTCAAGTCACCCTCATACTAGTGCCCATTGTAAAATATGGATTTATGAAAAGGTATACATTCCTCAGTAACTAAAATTCGTCTTAGAAAATCTATTCTACCTATCTATACTAATACCACATATAATCCTCTTTGTGGACAAACCATACTTACACCAAATGTTGGCTGTCTGAGATGGTCATTCTGTGTTTACTATATCAAATCCAGAAATACACCATTGCCTGTTCATAGAAAATTTGGAAACCAATTATTTCAGAGGTGAAGAAGAACACAAATTATTTCATCATCAATGTAATATTATCAAACAAAAAACTACTAGCCTTTGTATGGGAGAATCAAAAAAAGGAGAAATTTGCATGCAACAGAAAATTATTCTCAAAAGAATGCATTACCTCTTGAAGAGGATCCAAAGGGTTATCCCTCTTATTACTCTTAGGTGGTGATGGTGGTTCTTTTTGGATATTTGTACTTTTGATCTCTGTCTCCATTACTGTGAGTTGACTGGATATGTCCTTCAACAACCTCAAATGCTCTTCCCCATTCACTTCATGCATAATCTCTTTGGTTGCACTGATTGTCTCCCTCTCAAGCTGATCAATTCTCTGATGCAGCTTTTGAAACTCAGATTGAGCATTGTTGCAATCCACATCCTTGGTTTCTTTGGGACTAGGTATTTTGATTTCATGATTCCCGGTAAGCATGCTCTTTAGCTGGTCAAAATCATCTTTAACATGCGATCCAATGATTTCCCCAGACACTGTGTCTGGTTTTGTCAATCTGTTATCTGCATCTGAACTCCATCTCTGAAGTCTTCTTTTCCCATGTCCACTTGCTTTCTTCTTATTATGCTTTTCAATCGTTTGTGGAACTTCAAACACATCATGGACACTACCCGAACATGAAGGAAAAACAACTGCTTCTCCATCCGATGTACCTTCAATGCGATTTACTATATCTGCTACTCTATATGTTAGGTCACAGTTTATCTTAGGGCTTGCTTGTGAAACTACTGAACAAGATTTCCCTCTTCTACTCCTCAATGTGCTGCTACATTTTTCTCCTATTGATTCTCTGCCCTCTGAAATCACTTTCACTCTTTCATCTAACCTCTTGATCTGGCTCCAGTATGCATCAAGAGTTCCGTGTCCATAGTCTACCGATTTTCTTGGCATTTCAAAGCTTGGAGAAGTAACTTCATGTTCATGATCAGTATCACTCTCCAATATAGGAACCATATCTGGAAGTAGAATAGGACTAGGTGATCTATCTCTCTTCCTAGCAGATCTAAAGTTATTCTTTAACGGAATTGGAGGCAGTGAACTTAGCCTTCTTACCACGCTACTAGCATGATCACTTTCTCCATTATGCTGCTGTTGTTGATCAATTCTACTACTCGGCAACGAGTCTTCAAAATCACTGGCATTGAAATCAAACCCCAAGGTGACAAGTTTATTTCTGTAAGCAGTGACTTGAAACTCAAGAGAAGCAATTTCCATTTCCTTCTCATACATAACCTCTTCAAAAATTTCAAGAGAGGCCTCAGCATGACCTATCTTCTCCTCTGACATTCTCTTGTAGTGACTTGCCTCCATCTTCACCGCCGCTTTCTCTCCTTGCAACCTCACTATCATGTCCATGGCTTCACTGGCTGCAGTCGCTGAGGCTTCTCTTTCCTCATCCAACTCTGCATACAGCTTCTGCAGAAGTTGCTGTTGGGCAAGGAGTGTCTCTTTCATGGCTGTTATATCACTTTGAGCCATGTGATGTTTCTTAAATGTTGAACCAATCACTTATTCCTGAACACACAAAAGGTAACAATTGCAGTTTTATCACCCGTATCAGAGAAGCAATGATTGGATAGAATTCTTCTTTTTCTTCAAATATGATATCAATTTTTCATTATTATTAAATGAATAGGAACTATCGCACGATTGTTTCTTGAGTTTGAAACTCAGGAAGAATTTTATTGGCTTAGTTCAAACAGAATTGTCTCCTTGAAGGATACCTATGCTTTCTATCAAAAACATGAACATGAGCATACAACAAATAGCTAAATTAATGCACAACCTACGAAGATGACTATAACATGTTTGTGGCTCAGAGAAATATGTTATTGATATTAACCTTCTTCATGCACAACATTGATCAGAAAGCGGTGATCGCAAACAAATTGAGACAAAGTATAACCATATAAAAAAAATTATAAAAAAAGAATTAAGGCAAAGTAGAAAATCTCAACATTCGTAGTTTTTTCTATATTGCATAACCGTAAAAAACAGCGCTACGTTCTTCTAACAAGGAAAAATATTGAAAACGAAATCTACCTTACAATTCTATTTAATATTTTTTTTCCAGAGCAGAACCTTTGTTTTGTTTTGTTTCTGTGTATGAAGATTGTAAAAGAAAGAAAATAATCAAACCTTTGTGTGTGTGTTTGCGCAGGAAGTAACAGGACGAAGCCTGGCCAGTATTACGATGAAAAAAAACAGAGAGTGAGTTTCGTCATGTCGTACAGTTATGGACAAAATCATGGTTCGTTAACGTTGGTGTCTTGGCATTATTATTATTATGTTGCATTGCATTGAATTCTCTGAGGCAAAGGCAAAGGCGGTGATTGTTTGTTTCCTTGTAGGTCCCTCCCTTTTTTTCCTTTGTTTTCCCGTCACAGGTAGTCCCTTCTTTTCGATTTTTTCTTTCTTTTTCTTTTTTGGGTTTTAAAAAGTTGTTTCTTCATACTTTCCAACGGCTACAATGAAGCACATTTACGACCCACCTGATGATGATGATGATGAATTCTATAATATTATTATTTGTGTAGTCCATCATCAAATCAAATACTTTTTAGTTTATTTTATCAAGTCAACTCCAACACGCGCATGGTGCTGCCCTTCTCATGCTTCCAAACAAAATCATGCGGATATATAAATTAAATGAAATAACTTTGATTAATTTCTTCATTTTTGTGTGCGTTATTTGTCTATTAGTAAGCAATTTTATGTCATCTTTATCCTTAATAAATATAGATCACATTCTTGGTAAGGATAAGGCATAAAATTCTAATTGTCAATCAAAATATATCTCTCTATCTCTCTACATCATAGGCAGCTTGACAATGAACTTCTAATTTTGAATTATTTCACATCTTAAACCCCATATTACTGTTGGGTCAATATTGTAAAGAAGCTAGTTCTAAATTTGAAAATATTTGTATTACATTTAAAGATAAATTTTATAAAATGTTACATTATTTATATTAATGAAATTACAATAGTAAAGGAAATAAATTATAAAACAGACATTTTTTTAGTATGATTAATTTCTTTAAGTTTATTTGCATTAAAAAAACATTCTTTAAGTTTATTTTATAAATACCAATGTTTTTAGTTATGATATATCAATGTATATTTACAAAAAAAAAAAAAAAATCTGGTCAGGACATAATTTACCAATTTGTTTGGCCCATTATATTTCACAAATTGCTACTTATATATTTGATCTATTTTTTCAGTCAATTATTTTGTGAGAGTATTATTTACTTTTGGGCCACATTGATAGAAGAGATAGATGGTGGGAAAACAAAAACCTTGTTAACAGTGGTCGGAAGTTTCTGTAATAGGAGTTACACATTCGTAAATCAAAAGTTACAAAATTAATACATGCACCTCTTTATTTAATTTATCCAATACTATACCTACTTGCTTAATGTTTTGAATTCATTAAACGTACAATAAGCATAAGTGGCCTGTTAACTATGTGATGCCATTGGAAATTATGTAGCTCTAATAATGTCGTTCTTATTTAATCGAATTCCGAGTGAGTGAATTATGCAGTAACTATGACGTTGCTTATGGTAAAAACTTGCATTCAATTTTATTTTATTTTTTAGCAGCCAAAAGGTAACTTTATTGAGAAAGCTCTGGACTTGCATTGCAAATTTTACCTGATAAGTGCTCTGGGTATTTGTAAATGTAATGAGGTATAAATAAATAAAGACACAAACGTACTTCAAAAACCTAAGTCTAGTTCATAACAAAAAAAAATATCAAACATTAAAAATTCATAGAGAAACTCAAATATGAAAGCATTTGTTAAAAATTATATCCATAACTTTGTTTCCCAGTAATTGAATACTCAACAAATAATCTTTTACCCATTAAGAGGAAGAACTAAATACCATAACCAAGAATCTCCGTCATCAAACACAGAGATAGTTCTCCTAAAAAAAAATTAAACAAACCCTCAAAAGGAGAATTCTATTATCCTCACTCTAATCCACCGGAACCTCTACTTCCATCTTCAAACCCGAATTGCCAAGAATCTATCAGCAAAAAGGGATGGTCAAGCATTGTTCATATGAAAGATGGCACACTAACAAATATCAAGCTAACAAAAGTGTTCAGTATTCATGGTGTAAAACCAGCATGGGTATGCACATTATCAATTCATCATTGCATTGTTACTTAATTTCCTTCCTCAAATCTCACTTCAAACCCTAACTAGCCTTAAAATCATATTTTGGTAAAGGCTTTCCATATCTTTGGAGTAATGGTAAGATCATAATAGATATGAAGGAGAAACAACAAAAATAATAAAAGACTCAATGCACTATCCCTTAGTTGTTAATTGCCTATTAAAACGATTATATAAATTAAACTTAAGATTTCTAGTGAAGCAAGTCATGCTAATTTCAGTACCTTCATGAAGTCAGACAAGACTAGTGAAGAATCCTTTGCATAGCCAGCTTCCTCAAGGACCTGTGTCAGAACTTCCTGTATGTACAAAGGAAACAGAATACATCAGATGCTGTTATAAGCAGATCACATCATCCTTCATTATCTTTGGCAACAGAAATGTGAAATAACAATATTAACAAAACTGATATGAGATATCCTCCAATTAAGTGACCGTTCTCACTTCTCATCAGCATCATTTACATATTTTCAATTACAAAGCATACATTGGATACAATTCTGTGCTTCTATATTTTTCATAAAAGAAATGATAAAGATGTCTTTATCCTGGTAATATATTCAGAGATACAACTTGGAAGCTATGAAACACTATTTTCCTTAAATTTTAAAAGGATGAAAAGTGCAATTAGATCTAGAGTTTGAGAGCCCTGTAAAGGATATCAAGCTTTTTCAAAGAAAGGTTTATCTCATCTCTTGAGGCAACAGATTGTCTTTAATTTGCTTGGTTTTCCATCTTACACGGCCCATACACTTATTGAGTCTTGTTATTGGCACTGCTGATCGGTTGAAACATCTAATTCCAAAACTTGATTTCAAAGGAACAAAGGTGAGCAGTAGCAGGTCAATTGTTTCCCCCTGATATGACGTGGGGCAGAATAATAAGTGAACACACACAAGCATTGTAGTTGGTATATAACTAGGAAGGTGACAGTGAAAGGCGAAGATTTGAGAAATGTTTTCACACCACATTAGTACAAATAATTACAAAAATATCATGTTTTGTTTTCATTTTCTATAAAACATATAACACTGGAAAATAAAAGAATAAATAACATATAGTTTTTACACTGTCATTGGATCACAAACTGCCTTAAAAGTCAAATCAACAATGAGGTTTAATTAGTTGATGGTGTAACACTTTTTATACTCACAGAGAAATTAAACTCAGAACAAAATGAAAACAATTTTGTAATTATTTGTAAAACCAACAACTTTTTGTCAAAGCAAGCAAACAAGCATTAAAATGTACTAATATATGGAGAGAAGAAAAAGCAAAAGAAAGTAGTAATTATATAATGTGACCTCTCTCTGTTTCTCAGACATGAAGGGTCCACTCAAATCCCTTAAAGACCTCAGCATGTCATTGAAGGTTACTTTTCCATTGCAATCGGTGTCATACACCTTGAAAATGACTAGAAAAAAAGAAGCAGAGTGAAAAATGATGAATTGATTTGGCTGTGTTTGAATGAATATGATGTTATTTACATTCAATTTTGTGGTGGAGAGTGGCACGGGGACTGAAGGCGGACAAGAAAGCCACGAATTCCTTGAAGTTCAAGCCATCCAGCATCCTCAACAAGCTCTGCAATGTTATTACTATTAAATTAACACCTCAATTGAATTGAATTCTGAGAGAGAGAGACCTGAGAGAGAGGGTTGACGGCGAATTCGGGAATGGAGAGGAATTCATCGGAAGGGATGAAACCGCAGTTGTTGCGATCCAGCTGACAGAACCGTTGGTAGAGAGAAACAATCTCCTGTTGCGTAACTACATACATTACACACACGCACGCAGAAATCAAAGAGTGATGAAGGAAGAAAATAGTGAAATTGAAATGTTCTTTAGTTTACTCACAAGCGTGTTTGCAATGTTGCTGAACCTCTTCGATGTCATATTGGGTGAGCATGGAGGATGTGTTGCCCATGGCTTCCTTCCTACTGATCAGACTGGAAACTACGACACGAATTTTGCATTCTCGTTCTCATTCATACGGCAACTGCCCAACCACTTTCTTCTACTACCGCAACCGCATCAATCAATTTTGAAAAGGTCTTTTTGGCCATGTGGAAGAAGCAGAACATGTTGTGGGCTCATATATCAGACCCCGACCACGACTTGCTATTTCTACTTCCCCTTATTATTAATGCACTCCCCTTAGATAAACAAGACTAGTTTATGATTTTATTACTCTTCATCTAGTTAACATGGGAGACATTGTTTCTTCTAAAACTTTTCAATCCAAAATTCGGTGATATGAACGATTCAATGAATATGATAACTTCTCATATAGCATATTGCTACCAATTTATTAATTTCTCTTTGTTAATTGGAACCGACAGGGCATCCAATGCGTAGAGAATTTAGACACCATGCAATTTACTATTGTAGAAAGGACCATAGCCATCGATCATTCTGAATTATTTATTGTACAGTTTATAATTTATTTATAATTATAATTAATCAATAAAAAATCACATGGATTTGACACGTGGCACGTAATGTCTCAAAGCAAATAAATACTACAAAACAGTCGATCTGTGAAGTTTAACTAAAGAGCAGCAAATCTAAGTTTGGAAAACAAGGAAAGGAAATAAGGGACCTAAAGAAACTGACATGTTGGACAAACAATGAGCATGGCATATGTATGGGCTTTGACTCTTTTGAGCATTTTGATTGTGTTTCCTGCTCCTTCACGTGTGACCACCAACAATATTGATCAATGGACTTCAATTTTATAACTAAAAATAAATAAATGAGCTTTCTTGTTAAGTTCAAGGGTTAAATTCATCCTCTGCAATAAAAAAACATTAATTATAGACTACATAATGGTTAATGCTAATATATTACACTTACAAGTAAACCATTTCCCACCATTGGAATTTGGAATTAGACATGTAGTAAAACATCTGGTTCGAAAAAAGACTATTTCTAACATGAATGGTGAACAACGTAGTTAGGTTCATATAGATATGTAAACTGTAAACAATAGTAAGTAGTATTAAAAGTTGAGGCCCGTGATATGGAAATGGAGCAGATAAGCATCAGAACAAAAGAATGAGCTGATATGAGAGATACGTGTCATGACTTGTCGGTGTCACTGCATGTGGTGACCATCACAAAGAAGAGAAAACCCCACAAGTCGCATGTGCCTTTTAACGTTCTAATACAAAATACTAATTTTTTGTTGCTAAAGTTTGGAAAACAAGTACCGTGAAGCATTACATCGGAGTGAACAAGTGTCCACTTTGCATGCCTCAACCATATATATATATATATATATATATATATATATATATATATATATATTCATTCATAATGTTACATGACCTTAAAGTGAGACAAACGGTTGCTTTCCAGTGTTTTTGGAATTTTTGTGTGTGTATGTAGTGGGGGTTCTCTTAGGACTAATGTTTGTCATGTGTGACTAATAGTTAATTTATTTTTGAACTCTCCTAAGTAAAAAATGAGTGTGGAGAATGCATTAATAATAATTAGCATTTTTTATTATGTTTAATCTTGGTTGAGTGAATAAGAGAAATATGAATTATAAAGTTTATTTAATGTAGTTACATACCTAATAGTTAGTTTTATTGTAGACAATTTCACTTTAGTTTAATACCACGAATTATTTATCAAAAATTATATGTGTAATTTTCTTATAATCAATTTTTACATAAAAAAAAAGTTTAGAATAATACGTTTAATGCTAAATATTTACTTGGAAGTAGTTTATAAATAATGAGTTTCCCGGGGGGGGGGGGGGGGGGGGGGGGGGAATAAAACACTAGCACATTAAATCTTTCGGGCCTGGCATTGAGATTCAGCCCATGGTTTTACTCAGTGGTAACACAATTGTAGCCTTGTAGGTGGAACTGATTGGATCCCCAAAAAAGTGTGGAACATTTTTTGTTTTTGGCTTTTTGCCTTTATGCTAGAAGTATTTTGCAGAGTAGTACTGTACTATTTTACGGTTTCAAAATCAACTCTCTTATTCATGCATGTTTGGATCCGTGTCCTCCACTAAAAAAAATCACTTCCTAAAGAGTCTTAATATAGAAGTTAGAACTAATAGAGTTTAAAGGTAGCGAGGTCGTCTTTAAATTAATTTTACATATGTTAGTCCACTACCTTTTAAATTTACACGATAAAACGCCACTTAACAACCGTAAAATAAATAGCGCTTAAAAAGGTTAGAAAAGAAAGATGTGTTTTTTCCTTGGATCTTCCATAGTTACACACAATTACTGAATTAGTACATTACATAATTGATTAGTATTTGTTACATAGTAGTATATCTCAGAGTTGTTGCTGTTTGTTTTTTTCACAAAAAGAAGAAGATGATTGCTTACATATATCAAAGTGGGTCACTATCAGCATTCAGAGCTAAGTTATCTACTGTTGTCTTTTTCCTCAGTGTCCAAAAACATCAATCAAAGTTTCCGGAATAGCTTTGGTAGTTTCTTGTCTGCTTTCTCTGCTTAATTTTTTCTGAATGGAAGCCAATGGTTGCTGCTGGCTCGTTTACTTAATACTAGCATCTACCACCAGTCCACCACGTCCATCTCAACTCAACCACTTTAATTAATTTAATTCATCATATTATTATACTAGGTTCATAATTTCTTTACGTTGTCCATATTAAATGAAATCATCATTCTCTGCTGTAACACTACTCGAGTGCAGAAACGATTATTTTAACCATTTGACGTAAACCAATTACCCAATGGCGCATCATACATCACTCGTTGCTTGTTGATGTGTCAAACTTACAATGGTACGCTTGGAAGAGAATGTTCCATGAAGCTAGTCAGATCAGTTGGACAATTGCTAATCTTTTTTTTTTACCCTTTTGAGAGTTTTTGTCTCAGTTTTCCGAAACAGTATATGATAAAAGTTTAAAATGACACATTTTTTTTATTGGTTAAAATTCATGAAATTGAATGATTTTTATATCAAATGGGTTTACATCATATTTAATGTGTGTAAAAATGTGATGAAAACACTTCTCATATCAATCTTATAAGTAATGATATAAATGTAATTTAATTCTAATATACTTTTATTCTAATTAAACTACATTATCTATAGAGAGTATCTTATGAAGTTTTGTGCGGTTGTATAATTTTTCTTATTTTCTTACAAACAATTTACTTTATAGCAATAATAGTAAGGAATGTTAGTATAATTAATATACAGTATAAGTAGTGTTGGTGTAACATTTTTTAAATAATGTATAATTTACTGTTATATTTATTACAGTACTTTGTTTAAAAACTGAGAGGCAGGTCTTTATTTAATGAAATAACATTTTTTCTATTTTTAACATATCACTTTCTATTACTTAATTAATATTAAGAGGATGTCCAAATCTTATATATTATAATCATTTTTCCTTTAATTTAAAACGTCTGAGTTGTTAAAAAATCAATTATATTTAATTTTGAAAAAAAATAAAATCCTTTTCAAGGTATATATGCATAATTATTTTCAATTTTATGGTTCGGTTCATATAAACTTTAAAAGTCAAAGTGGAAGTTTTATAACAGTAACATTTAATAATACTTCTGTTGCATTTACCGACACAGGTGACCGTTTTATTTGGTGATAAGCCACAAATTTATTTCATAAATAAAAAACAAAAGAAAATTGTTACACTAGATGATGATGATAACATCAATACGTCGAGAAATGTATTCAGCAAAAAAAGAAAAATACGTCGAGAAATGTTTATATTAAATTAATACAATATGACAAATTATATATTACATCCGTTTTAGACAAATTCAAAGAGATGATGTATACATGAAAATACCAAGACGGCGTAATGCGCCGATACACCATGATCACGTTATTAGACAGAATTATTGTCACGGAGTAATATTTAAAGATCATTGTGTATATCCAATGAAAGCTAAGTGACCCATTAAATTTTTTTTAAAGAAAGAAAAAAAGAAAAAGTCGTAGGTGAACCAAGTAATTGATTAGATCACATGAGCAAAGAACAAGTACTTGATGTTAAGTTTTTTAAACAAATAACATGACAATTAAATATTTGAGAGGAAAAAAATGATTTTAATGGGTCAGTACCAAAAATTATAGTCAAACTTTGGATAGAAATGTAGATGAACGAATAGTTGACCCTGCTTTCTTAGAATGGTTAACATTGGATGGAAAATGTTTGTACTTTTAATATTAAAATAATAGAAGGTTAGTTATATAAAAAAATAATAAAATAATTACAGCGTAAGAACCAAAGAGGCCAGAACAATTAAAAGTAGGTGGCGCGAAAACAACTGTCCCTACTTCTCCCTCCTTTTTCCCAACTGAAACCGTTTTCTCATATTCTCTTTAATTTTTAATTGGAAACTTCTCTAGTAACACCGAAAGCATCAATTTTTATAATCGTTTCACTCTTAATTCTCTTCTTCGCTTCCCCACTCTGCTTCAAAATTACGAAACTGCCATCCCCGGCGCCGGAATTTGAATCCTCGCGTCGATCCGTTGAAGGTTTGAAACTCGTAATATCTTGTATGACTGATCAGTAAATTATACTATTTTACCGCTGTTGGATTTTCTTGAGGGATTGAAAGTCGTTTGTTTTTGTTGATCTGAGGAAAAAAATTTGGGGAATAAGAATCATTGAATGCAGTCTAGTACTAGTGTTGTTTCTGAGCGGTTACATGAACAGTGAGACACTTGAACGTGTCTTGAGCAAGCGAGACACGAACCTGCCAATCCATACATCTGTCATGGATCTCTGTTCGGAACCCTTTGTTTCTTTCAGGTAAAAAGGGTTTTTCTTTCTCTCCTTGGATTTCATAGATATTCCTTCACACCAGTCAAAATCCAAATTTCTACTACTCCATTAAAAAAACAATTTTTATTTTTATTTTATATACTACATAAAAAAAAGTAAAGTGCAGGAAACAATGTCTCCGAATCATGTTAGGTTTTCACAATAGTTTAGTTTTATGGGGATGGACAATGATCGTCCCTGCACGTGGAGCTCCTTGTCTTTACCCATAACCCAAACAACAATACCACCATCGAGTACTTCAAAGCTTCAATTGAAGTGAGGAAATGTATATAATAATATTCTGTGTAGTGGTAAGTGGCAGGTGTAACATAGCATAGTAGAAAACAAAAGAGTCTACATTGAAAATTCTGTCTGCAATTATCACTTTGGTATGGTAATTAAAGCTTCAACTAAGTTTAACTTGGTGTGTATGTGTGTGTGTATTGTAATGTAAGAGAGATCAGATAGATATTCTATTTTTATTTATTTTTAATCTTTTTGGGTATGCAAGTTATGGCATCACTTTCATGAAAAGGAGTTGAGAGAGAAGTAATAGGACAGAGTGGGTTTATGTGGAGCGAACCCATTGCCAGCCCACGAGAACGAGACCATGGCATTCTCGTGAGAGAGACAAAAGAGGCAAGCAAAAATTAAAAGCCCTCTCTTTCTCTTCTATTTTCTTAGCCTGCGCACTTCCCCTCTCTTATCCTGCGCACTTCCCAGTAGTATCCCCCCCAATTTCCGAGGGTCCCCCTTCCCCGGCAATTCAACTTTTTTTTTTTTTCTTCAGTTAACCGTAACCAACAACAACGTTTTCATGATAATTAAAAAAACGTTAAATGTACGTTGAGACAGTTTCCGCGAGTTTCTCTCACCCGTTACACCAAATGTTGTTTCCCCTCTCCATATTCTTCTTGCTGTGTCCTGATCTTGTTGGATTCGGGCTTTTTTCTATGAGTAAAACATACCCACTTGCGTTTATTGCCTGTGATTCTCAAATTCCTTCTCCAACAGATCTGAGTCTCTGTAAAGATGTGCGCTTTTCTTATTCTTCCTTTTCCTTTTTTGATGGGGTGGACTGTGGAGATTATTCTTTGCTTTTCTTTAGTTTCCCAGTCTGTAGTGTCTCACTTTATCTTCATTTTGTGGCAGATTTATTGCAGGGAAAAGGATCTTCTTTCTGGATAATCTCTGCTGTTCATTTATTCCACTGAGTGCACTCATGATTGCCAAACAGCCAAAGTTGCTGAGTTTGGTTTAGCTTTATGAGACCTTCCATCATCAATGTGGTCTAATTGGGATAGAGTGGATGGATGTATGTGAGTCAGAGCAAGCATTAAGGAAACACAGAACTAGAACAAGAACAAGACAACCCTTGGTTCCTGCTGAAAAAAACAATGCGATCACCACCACCAGACGCACGGCAACAAGGGAAACTACTTCACGGTATAGGTCACCTTCGCCTACTCCGGCGGCGGCGACCCCACCACTCGCTCCTCGCCGATGTCCCTCTCCAAGCCTCACAAGGGCAATAACGCCTGCATCATCCAAATTGTTGCCCAAAAGAGCTCAATCAGCTGAGAGGAAGAGACCTGCGACTCCACCTTCCCCACCAAGTGCTTCTACACCTGTCCAAGACTCATCAATAGATGTGAATTTATCATCCAGAAGAGTGGCTAGTAATGGTAGCAGAATGCCAGAGGCACTCTGGCCTTCCACGATGCGCAGTTTGAGCGTTTCTTTTCAGTCAGACACTATTTCCATACCTGTTATCAAGAAGGAGAAGCCAGTGACCAGTGCTTCTGATCGCACACTGCGGCCCAATTCAAACGTGGCTCACAAGCATGTTGAAACGCCAAATGTAAGAAAGGCTACGCCAGAGAGAAAGAGGAGTCCTCTCAAAGGGAAGAATGCCTCTGATCAGACCGAGAATTCGAAACCCATTGATGGTTTGCATTCTCGATTGATAGATCAGCATAGATGGCCAAGCAGAATAGGTGGGAAGGTATGTTCTAGTGCATCAAATAGAGGTATTGATCATCATGCTGATAAGACAACAACCAGAATGTCGAACTCCTCTTCTGTTCAGGGAACCGGTGTGTCATCGACATCGTCTTCACTGAGAAGATTGTCTTTACCAGGTGAAGCGAGTAGGCCCTTGCAGAGAGCTTCTAGTGATGGTGCAAGGCTAATGTTGCTTGTTGAAAGTGGTAGAATAGTAAGCGAGGTGAAATCGGTCGTTGATGACAGTTTTCAAGTACTAAGACCTCACAAATTTGTTCCTGCAATTACATTGGATAAAACTGGATTAGCAGCTGCTGGAATTAGATCTCAGTCCTTGTCAAATCCAACATCACGGCCTCCATCACCTAGTAAAACCTCAGTGTTATCCTCTTCTAGTTCAAGAGGTGTTAGTCCATCTCGGTCAAGGCCTTCAACTCCTCCTAGAGGGGTTAGTCCTTCTCGAATAAGGCCAACCAATTCATCCAACCAATCCAACAATGAAGTTTCAGTGCTCAGCTTTATTGCTGACTTTAAAAAAGGGAAAAAGGGTGCGATCCTCATAGAAGATGCTCACCAATTACGGCTTCTCTACAACAGGTTCTTGCAATGGAGATTTGTCAATGCGGAAGCAGAGGATGTGTTTTACATCCAAAATGCAACTGCGGAGGTATGTATGACTTACTATCTTTGAATAGCTGGCTTACTCTTTTTAGTGTAGCTCTTCTGCTTTGCAGAAGATTGTGTATAGCAAATCATTTTACAAGAACTTGTTCAATGGTTCAGAAATCACTGTACAACGTTTGGCACACTACTTTGTCGATATGGGAATCAATTATTAGGAAGAGGATCAATCTCCAGCAGCTGCAGCTTGAGCTGAAGCTGAATTCTATTTTGAATGATCAAGTATTACTTCTCTCTTGCCTGAAATATTTATCATTCTATTCTATTCTATGTGCCATCTATTATTGTTGATGAAACATTACAATTACTTTCTTTTTTTCTTTTTTCCGATTTTCATGTTTGGTAATTTATCTTGAGATATTTATAGTGAGGTAGGTTTATAAATGAGGCAAATATACTCAGCAAGATGTTGGCCCTACACTACATTGAAAAGTTTATGTTTAATTGTTTATGCTAGTCTGTCAACATGTTATTCATAACTCATATTAATTAATGGTGGATATAAATGATTATAAGCCATATGTGATGCTATTTTCTTATTTAAATGATGCAACTTTCTTTTGATACTTAGTGATACGATTTTAAAATGTGGTCCTTTTTTTTCAATTAATGACGCAGATGGCCTACCTTGATGACTGGGCTGTACTTGAAAGTGATCATATTGATGCCTTGTCCGGTGCTGTTGAAGACTTAGAGGCAAGTACTCTTCGTCTTCCTCTAACTGGAGGGGCAAAGGTATGTGTGTGGTGGTTGGTTTCTGTGTCTTTTGTTGGTTAATTTGATGCGTGCAAAGAGACACTAGCATCATCATCATTACTATGTTTACACTTTTACAGGCAGATATTGAACATTTGAAGCTTGCTATCTATTCAGCTGTTGATGCCATGCAAGCAATGGGATCTGCTATCTGCCCTTTGCTGTCAAGGGTGAGTTACTTATTTAGGAGTTCTATGCCAATGCATTTAGTATCAAAATTTTCTTCTTCGTCTACAATGGTAAATCCCTAAAGCATTAAGGCTGACACCATGTTGTTTTTGTGTCTGAATAGGTGGAGGGCATGAATAATTTAATTTCTGAAGTTGCTGTTGTATCAGCACGGGAAAAAGCCATGCTTGATGAATGTGAAGCGCTATTGAATTATGCAACAGCTATGCAGGTAAGAAATAAATTCACTTGCATTTATCACATTTTACATGAAGTACTGTATGATTTTATTTTACCACTTATAGCGAGCGATTCAACGTTAAAGAGTACTCAGTCATAAGTGATTAGAGAACCACCCCACTACAAATCGTAAATTAGTGCAATTTTCCTACTTAGTCACTGCTTTTAATATCGCGGGGCCTAGCTTTAATCCCACTTAGTGGATGGTGTCAGCACAGCATAAGGAAAGTGGAAATTGCGGCCACAGAGTATTTCTGTTTCTGAGCTGTAGTCCCTATTATTCACTCAAGTACTAATGAATTGGTCGTTGAGGAAAGTTGAGCATGTCACTTCTGAGGGTAAAAAAAAGCTTACCTCTTTTCTATTTTCGTATAATTCCCGACCAACTTTTTTCTTCTGACATGTAAAGTGAAGTTTTATACTAGCTCTTTGCTGTACTGCCATTTAATATCTGACAACCATTGAAGTTAATTAAAAACTCTCTCATAAAAGTTACTTGTAGTTGTTGGTGATGAATGTCTGCAAAATTTGCGACCAGTTAATGAATGTCTTATCAACGAAAATATGCGTACTACTAATCAACCTTTATCTTCCGTATGATATGTGTTAGGCTTGTTTTTTCAATCAAAATGGAGAAGTGCAAAAAAAAGGCTAATGTAGACAGATATCTGTGACAAATTTAGGTTGTGTCAGTTTCTAATTTTGAAGACTATTATTTTGGCGTAAACAGGTTGAGGAATATAGCCTTCGGACGCATCTCATGCAGATGAAGCAAAGCTTTTGTGGTAAATAAGTAACCAATCTCGGAAATTCAAACACCCAAGTATTTTGCGGCTGCAGCCAAACTACAATATCTGAGACGTTACAAATTTATTTAAAAGATTCTTGGGAATGTACGGCTGAAACTTTCAAAGAATCAAATCAACACCCAAGATTCTTTACCCATTAATGTAAATTTTTTGTAACAGGCTTCTTCTTTTCCCCCACATATGTTGCAATCATTGTCTTCTTTTTTCCTTTCTAGTCCATGCCGGTGGCCCAAGCCTTCCACTTGTAATTTTTGTATCAGGCAAATGAAAAGAAAATGCAAAGGAAAGGAGCAGGGTATTCCTTCCACATTTACAATTTGCATTCATCTCACAAGTACCATGATAGCAAAAACTGGTTCTCAATTATTTTTTTCAAGAGATTACATGTACAATATTTTTAAACTTGAGCCAACTAATTAATGAGTTTTGGAAGCTCACCATAATTAGAATATACCTCAAGGCTCAGTGCAGTGAGGGGTGGCATTTTGTTTTGATGAAATTATAAATAAATATGTTAAACTCTTATATTTTGCCCCACTATTTTCATATATTTGAACCCACTTGATGATAAATAATTATAATTAATTTGTTTTAAAATAAATTTTTTCCATTTCCAATAAAGATCTTACATCATGAAATGTATTTGAATTCAATTTTATTTTATTTTTGACATAAATTTGAACTCAAATTTTTAAACTTATATATTTATGAGATATAAGTCTAATTCTTACTACGTGGCTTATTGGTAACATTATAGATGAAGTAAAAATTGTGATGTACATTGAATTGTAAGTTACCAACCCTAACACATCATATAGTATCATTTTCAACATCAAAGTCCAAAGGTAACTAACAAACAAATAAATAGTCTCTGAAGTGAAGTGAAGTGAACACCTAACTAAGGTGGCGTGGTGCATGCAGATGATTCGTTGCGACATTAGCCGCAACACGCTCCTCGCTCTCATCAGCAAAGCGTCCACCTTTCCTCACCTTGCCGAAACCCACGCGCAGCTCATCCGCAACGGTTACAATCATGACCTCGCCACCGTCACCAAACTCACCCAGAAGCTCTTCGACGTCGGCGCCACGCGCCACGCACGTACCCTCTTCTTCTCCGTTCCCAGACCTGACATCTTCCTCTTCAACGTCCTCATCAAAGGCTTCTCCTTTTCCTTCTCCCCCGACGCCTCCTCCATTTCCCTCTACACCCATCTCCGCAAAAACACGACCCTCTCCCCCGACAACTTCACCTATGCCTTCGCCATCAACGCTTCGCCCGACGACAACCTCGGAATGTGTCTGCACGCGCACGCCGTCGCCGACGGGTTCGCCTCCAACCTCTTCGTGGCGTCCGCTCTCGTTGACTTGTACTGCAAGTTTTCGCGCGTCGGGTATGCCAGGAAGGTGTTTGATAAAATTCCCGAGAGAGACACCGTCTTGTGGAACACAATGATTACCGGGTTGGTCAGGAATTGCTGTTACGATGATTCTGTTCAGGTGTTTAAGGACATGGTTTCGCAAGGGGTGCGGTTGGATTCCACCACCGTGGCGACGGTGCTTCCGGCTGTTGCAGAGATGCAAGAGTTGAGACTTGGGATGGTGATTCAGTGTCTGGCTTTGAAACTTGGATTTCATTTTGATGGCTACGTGCTGACGGGTTTGATTTCGGTGTTTTCGAAATGTGGGGATGTTGACACGGCGAGGTTGCTGTTTGGGATGATTAGGAAGCCGGATTTGATTTCTTATAATGCCATGATTTCTGGGCTTAGTTGTAATGGTGAGACTGAGTGTGCGGTGAAGTTTTTTAGAGAATTGCTTGTTTCTGGGGGGAAAGTGAGTTCTAGCACAATGGTTGGGTTGATTCCGGTGTCTTCTCCATTTGGGCATTTGCATTTGGCTTGCTGTATTCAAGGGTTTTGTGTGAAGTCTGGTACTATTTTGCACCCCTCTGTTTCAACTGCCCTCACCACTATTTACAGCAGACTCAATGAAGTTGATTTGGCACGGTGGTTATTCGATGAATCATCAGAGAAAACTGTGGCTGCTTGGAATGCTATGATTTCAGGTTACACGCAGAATGGTTTAACAGAGACGGCCATCTCTCTTTTTCAGGAAATGATGACAACTGCATTTACCCCAAATCCAGTTACGATCACTAGTATTCTTTCAGCTTGTGCTCAACTAGGAGCGCTGAGTTTTGGTAAATCAGTTCATCAGTTGATTAAAAGCAAAAATCTTGAGCAAAACATTTATGTCTCGACTGCTCTGATTGACATGTATGCCAAGTGTGGGAATGTTTTGGAGGCTTGGCAGTTATTTGACTCGATGAGTGAAAAGAATACTGTCACTTGGAATACTATGATTTTTGGTTATGGGCTCCATGGATATGGGCATGAAGCACTTAAACTTTTCAATGAGATGTTGCATTTAGGGTTTCAACCTTCTAGTGTTACTTTTCTTTCAGTTTTATATGCTTGCAGTCATGCCGGCCTGGTAAGAGAAGGAGATGAAATTTTCCATGCCATGGTCGATAAATACAGGATTGAGCCATTAGCTGAGCACTATGCATGCATGGTGGACATTCTGGGACGAGCTGGACAGTTAGAAAAAGCCTTGGAATTTATAAAGAGAATGCCCATTGAGCCGGGTCCTGCAGTGTGGGGTACATTGCTCGGCGCTTGCATGATTCACAAAGACACAAACTTAGCCCGTGTGGCTTCAGAAAGGCTATTTGAACTGGATCCAGGGAGTGTAGGATACTATGTCTTACTTTCTAATATATACTCTGTGGAGAGAAACTTCCCAAAGGCTGCTTCAGTACGGGAAGTAGTTAAGAAAAGAAAACTGTCAAAGACTCCGGGGTGCACTCTGATTGAGGTTAATGGTACCCCACATGTCTTCGTATCTGGTGATCGTTCTCATTCTCAAACAACAGCTATCTATGAAAAGCTGGAGAAGTTAACAGGCAAGATGAGGGAGATGGGGTATCAGTCAGAGACAGTCACTGCTTTGCATGACGTGGAAGAAGAAGAAAAGGAGCTCATGTTTAATGTTCATAGTGAGAAGTTAGCCATTGCTTTTGGCCTTATTACTACTGAACCTGGTACTGAGATCAGGATCATAAAAAATCTTCGAGTTTGTTTAGATTGTCACGCTGCAACTAAGTTTATTTCAAAGATCACAGAAAGAGTAATTGTGGTGAGGGATGCTAACAGATTCCACCATTTCAAAGATGGGATCTGTTCTTGTGGCGATTATTGGTGAAGCTGAACAAATAATTGTTCACAAGTTATATGAGACAGATACATCATCCATCCTTTTTGTTTCATATTCTTTACCTCATCACTGGATGCAAGATTCTGTACTGAAGGAATAAAGTAAGAAGGAAAAGCTGGACCACAAGAATAATTTTTTAAGGACTGAATCTGCCCGACAGTATTTGTGTTTTCCTGAAGAGTGGCTGTCTAGCTTCATCACTCCTGCATAAGTTTATGGCCCGTTGGGCCCTCCATGTATCAAAAAGAAAACTCCTGCATAAGTTTATATTACACAAACCATTAGTTAGTTTATGATTTGCCTTGAGTTCAAGACACATGGTTATTAGAATAGCGACACATGGTTCTTCCATTAGAACAGCACAAGTGCTCTTACATTTCTCCCTCTTTTTTATTCTTGTTATTTACATCTTGTAGCGAGAAGAAAAATGGCGTTGCTTCCTGATTCAAAGATTCATTACTTCGAATTCCAAATTAAAAAAAAAAAAAAGGTAACTTTTGAAAGCCTAAGTCAGTGATTGATATTAGCTTGCATATAAATCGTCCAGCAGCAGCTACGCAGTTTGTATGCATGCTTTTGGATTAAACGTAATGAGCTAGACGCCTATGATAGAAAATTAACAATATATACTAACTTGCAACAATGTATATGTAAACCTATAAAGTTGATTTACTTTCCAATCCTTGGGCAGTTTGAGCCAAAACAATCGCTAACCAATACATCATCCAGTACATTTACAAAGATGAGAAAACTGCATTTGCACTTCCCAATTCCCACTCTGTTTTTTCATCCTTGTGCATCTAAACTTTGTAGTTCACGCATCATACAGCACAATCAAGAATTTACATTTACATACATCTTTAAAAGATTTTCACAAAAGGATACTATAGGAAAACCAGTCTTTCAGCAGTTGAGTCCACATAGCTTGGTATCAGGTCCCTTAGTTTTTAAGACAAATGGGTCAATTCTTACCCAAAGCAAGGAGAAAATGGAAGCCAATAGTACTGACCAAATAACAACTATGGTGGGTGTGCGGTTTTGGCGACCCATCAAACCTTTAAGGAATGGATACAAATGGACAATCACCCAAAATGAAAAGAATAGTTTTCCAAATAGAGGTCCCCAGGATTGGTACCCATTGTTTATGGCATCTGAGATTCCAGCAACAACCCCAACAATGTTGATTATTAAGATTGTGGTTGGAGGAATCAAGAGAGTAGTCCACTTAAAGGTGTATAGTTCTGAAAATTCTTCATCATCTGCTGCCTTGGATGTAACAGTGAAGTTGGTGTCAATTCCAGCCAGAACCTTCAGAAGACCTTGTATGACAGCAAAGAGGTGTGCTGACACACCACCAATGACCCAAAATTGTTCATTTCTCCACCATTCCTCAATGCTCACTCCACTCCATTTCAACTCAAGAAGGCCAGTTGCAATGATTGAAGAGAATAGAGCAACAAAGTACAAACCAGCAAAAGTGCTTATCTGGATCATCATCAATAAAAAATCATGAACATTCATATGTTGTGGTTTTGAAGGTGTAACATTATGGAAATTTGACATGTTATAATTTCAAAAGCATGTCATGTCTAACTCATTTAGTAGCATGAAGGGAATAGAATAACGTTGTTACCGGTGGCATGATGAATTTATCAGTGAGTAAACAGACAGCAGGAATAATACAGTAGGCAACTAGAGGTATGGAGGTGAAGGGGTAGACAGTTGTGTTTGCATAGGCGAATCGCTCGAGCCACTTCAGCCTTCCTTCCTTGTAGCCATACCATAAAGGGCAATGGCGACTGAAGAAGATCTCAATGGAGCCGAGTGCCCAACGAAGCACCTGGTTAAGCCTATCTGACAAGTTGATAGGAGCAGTACCCTTGAATGCTGCTCTCTTTGGCATGCAATAAATGGACCTCCAACCGCGGCAATGCATCTTAAAACCTGTTAGAATATCCTCTGTAATCGACCCATAAATCCAACCTAGCTGCATATTTGGAAAGCAAAATGACATGGATGAGCTGATTTTCATAGTGTGAAAAAAATATAGTAAGATATCAAGGAGTCTCTAGGCTGTTGCTGTTGGTGGTGGTGTTACCTCAATTCCCCATTCAGTTTTATCTTCATATCCACAGCTGATTACATGAATAGCTTCTTTAAGTTGGCTTGCTGGACTTGCAGAAGGAGGCACACCACCCTCTTCCATCAAGGTTGAAGTCACAAAAATAGATGATTGTCCAAATTTCTTCTCAAAATTCATCTGTGACATCAGCACCTCTTTGTCATCATCCATTCCTATTTAGACATGTGAAATGGGTTAGAAGAGGTTGAAGTGAGATATATTTGGATTGAAGTTACTGTCAACATTAGTGATTATAAATGTTATGAGAACCTCTTAGGTTTGCTGCCTCTCCATTTGCATCATTCCCTTCATACTTAACCTTCTTGCGCTTTCCAAAACATGGGCAACAATCACAGCTTACCATTTTTGGACGCTTGGGACCCTTGGGAGGATTGTATCCATATAAAGCTTGCCTCCTAAATACACACCCTGTGCCAACATATGCAGGACCCTGAATACCATCTAGACCCTTCATGTTAATCTGCAGTGACAAAGAAGAGGAGATGGTTAATATTAGCATACAGTTACACTATTAAAAAAAAAAACTAATCAAATGCTTCAAAAAAGGCCATGCTATGCTGATGTTGTGTTTCTTGCAGTGACTTACATCAAAGAAAACTGTGTTCCTATTGGCATAACGATCATGCCTATCGATGCCATCAAATCTTTGAGGAAACTGGACATAGCAGACCTTCTTCCCAGTTTGGGGGTCCATTAAGAAGCACATGGCCTCTCGAGCAGCCTTGCTATTATTGACATAATGATCACAATCCAAGTTCAGCATGAAAGGAGCATTTGTGAGCACAGCAGAGACCCGAATCTGTAAATTACAGCAGTAACTGGAAGAGTCAAGTAATTGAATCTCACAATAAAGGTGAATTGAATGGACATCATAAGAACAACAAAAACTGCTAAAAAAAACTCTACCAAAGCATTCATAGCACCAGCTTTCTTGTGGTGTTGAAATCCAGGCCTTTTCTCTCTAGAAACATAAACAAGACGAGGAAGCTCGTTTCCTTCAGCATCATGACCTCCACTGTGACCAAGAAAGACTTGAATCATACCAGGATGATCCTTAGTATTGTTTCCTGGCCATGGTGTCCCATCCTGCATAATCCACCCTCCTTGAGGAACCTTCTGAGCTTTTGCAACAAGTGCATTGACCCTAACCTTAAACTCTTCATATTCTCTCTGTCAAACACCCAATCAACAGTGAATAATAAGCTTTAAACTTACTTCAAAACTCCATATTTTCGAGTACTACTCTGATAGATATGATACAAACCTTCATAGCTCGACGCTCCTTAACAAAAGTGGGCTGCACCTTATCCTTGAGGTAATCAATTTTCTCACTAAAGTACATCTCTGGTGCTCGAGGTTCTATCGAAAATTTCTTGCAGAACGGTACCCACTTCCTGGCAAACTCTGCAGTTTCTGATAGGCATTCAAAAGTACACATTGAAGCTCCATCATCAGAAATGTAACATGATATCTTAGCAACTGGGTAATCCATGGCCAAGATTGAGAGAACAGTGTTTGCTGTAACCAAAGGAGGTTCCTTCATGGGATCCACAGTACTAACAAAGACATCCACAGGAGCAAGCATGTTGGGTTCACCTTCACGCTCATACCTAATAAACACAACTTTTTGGTCAGCAATGAAAGCTCAAACTTTAACTAGGGAAGTGAACAACAGAACAATGATACTATAGGCTATAGCGAGAGTAGTGAAGGTTCCTTTTATTTACCTGAGTGAAAGACGATCAAGGTAGGTCTCTCGATCAATGGGAAACCATTTGGGAAACTGATCAAGGATCCATGAAAAAGCAAACCAGATTTCACATATAATAGAAGTTAGCCACAGCCCCAGTGCATCATGTACAGGATTCATAAGCCTATATCTGAGGAAGAAGGCAAGGATAACGAGCCGTGCCACGATCACCATCCTATATGGATTCACTTTGCTTGATGCTATTGGTACCTTCCTTGACAGTGGTTGCCTTGCTTCATCTAACCTGCAGCAGTTAATTTCTCTCCATCATTGCTATCAAAGTTTGTTAATTCTCAGAAACTGCATCACAATTTTCTAATTGTAGTATACTGTGAAAAACATACATGGCTGCATCAGGATCTTCATCAGGTTCAGGCCCCAAATTGCCTTGTTGCAACTTCCAGTCATCCATTCTGTCCTCTTTGTTGGCTTCATCCCATTTTCCATTTCCTGCTTTGATCACAGCATGCCACATACTGTAAATAAATCTCACCATGTTGAATTAAGTAGACTAAGGAAAACATCAATTCCAGAGTTTTAAGTGCCAAAAGTGAAAGTCTCTACATATCTAGAAGCCTGAAACTAACATTAGCATGATTCGTTTTGCAAGTGTACATCAATATTTAAGAGCTACGTCTTACTAGGATCAGAGGCGGGATATGAGTGCACTCGATTATGCAGTGAAGAAACTAACATCTGATCCCCTATTGGGAACTCCCCACTCACCTGCATGCATGATAACTTATTAGAAGTCTATTGAATATATTAAGGTATGTTTAGAGTAAATTTCTTCGGAAAGGCTTCTAAGAAAAAAAAAATTGAAATAAGTTTCTCCATAAATTAAAAGTTTCTACATTATTACAGAAACTCTCTCATAACAAAGTTTCTACAAATGAACTAATGTAGTTGGAGAAGTCCATTTCATTTTTTTTTCTTATATTCTTTTTCCAGAAATCGTTCAGAGAAAGTTATCTAAACAATTCCTATATAAGAAGTTTTATAGAGTAGAGTACATAATAAGGTAATTGTTTTGCAAATCTTACAGGGCGAGAGCGACCACCAGCAATAACAACTGGGAATTGAGAATTCTCATCATCTTCAGGACCTCTTCCGTAGCTCATCTTTCCATGTAGCATGGAATCAGCAGAATGGTTATGCCTGTTCTGATCCTCAATGTTGAATTCATGTTCAATATCATCCACGTCCTCCTCATCATCATCTCCCTCAACCCGCGGGCTCCCTTAGCAAAATCAGAACACAATGAATTAACACTTAACAGTTCTCTAGCTAACTGCATGTATGTACTATGTAGTAACAACTAAATCCATTGAAATTAATGCATGAAAAAACTTCGAAAGTTGCATAAAATAAAGATTTGTACCTTTGAGACGCTTGTATCTGGTCTTGCACTGTGGACAAACTTGTCTCCCTTCTCTTCTTTCATACTCATAGCATGGTCGGCACGCCGGAAAACCACACTCATTGCAGGCCACAAACAAGTCTCCATCCACCGTGAGTCCCACATCATCGCCACATATCTCACACACCTGCCCATCCAAGTTCTTCAAAGGCTTGTGCTGCACCAAAAGAACACAATATATATTAATCAACTTTATTTTTTTTATCCGTAGGAATAAGACACTAGAGAAAAGTTTATAACTCAAACACCTTGCTCAACTTTCTGAACTAACTCTCTTGATATACTAATCGACTGTTTATGAAAACGAGCACAACCATATAGCCTTTTCTGAATTTTTTCTAGTAGCTTTCATGCATGGTTATTACAAAATATATTACCTCTTCGTGGCCATGAATGACAACGAGTTCGTTGCGATTGTGAGAACCAGCGACCAGTCCAGCGCTGGCTTCCATCTTGGTGGTGACTGGTGAATGGGACAATGTGACACAACAATAGTGGAGTGGAATGATGAGTGATGAGGTTGAGACCAATTAAGTTTATGATTTATGAAGGAACTCTGAAGCTTTTAGGATTTGGTGTGTTCACCTAATAATGTGTCCACATAAGGGCTGCATGCTGTTGGTTGCAGTGTCTCCATTGCCTTGAAGTTAAGCTTCTTCCTTTTATTTTTGTTTTTTCAACCACCGTCTCCTTCATGCAATCATCAACAACGACAACACGTTGGTGAGGTGTATATCTTGCGCTTCGTTGTTTCTGTTTTTTTTCTTTCCTCTTTATATTTCTCGAATAGTTTTTTTACGAGTATCTTGCGGTTCGTTGTTTCTATTTTATGCTTTTTATGCACTCACTTTGTATTTGTGTTTATTTTTATCTTTCTTTTATTATGACTTTATTATTTTGTTTTATTTTATCATCAGTATAAGACCAAAAGTGCAAATCCTAGAAGGTAACATGACATACATCTTTATATTACTCAAATGCTTCCTCGATAATTATTGGCATAATATAGCTAAATACATATCACATTACCATTAAGTTATAACAAAAACTGTGTAAAATACATAAATAAAAATCGCAAAGATGTAAATCAACCAAAGAAATTTCGAAACACTAAAACTGAAGGTCTGTTGCTAGTTAGTAGTTACCTAAACTAAAAACATATTCAAATAATAAAATAAAATAAGGTACACATAACGTGTTGCTTTCAGGACTACGTTCTGTTCACTAATGCGAGTAAAAACACAAGTAACGTGTTAGTTTTCTTCGAACGTAAGCACTTCAAAACTAAGCTACCTTCAAATCGTTAGGTCCGTCAGTTGCAGCCTCTACATCTTAATTTAGGTTACATTACAATAATAACTAGCGTTTAAGGTCAAGCTACACATAAAAAGCACCCAGAAAGAGGCACTGCTCGTTCCCCTAACCATATTAGGCAGAAAAAATTGACGGGTTTCCTTCCAAAACTTTTGTTAGGACCATGTGCTTCTTCTTGTCTTGATCAAGGTATGGATAATGGACCCTTCGACCAGTCACCAACTTAACATGTATTAGATTGGAACAGAAGTATGCAAATATTACTGTCAACTTCAAAAATTAAATGAGCACAAATTATCCACGTGAGATTGTTCTTTTATGATTGGTCTTGGATAGACTGAAGAGTGGTTAGATTAGTGGTATGATGTACGTATGCCGTATCCCTTCAGCAATTGTGTTCAAAATGCCAAGGTTCCTCTATGATTAAAATTCTCGTGAATTTATATGATGCTATTATTGCACATCAATTAATTATACAAAAGATATACAATACTCGGAAAAAAAAATTCAAGTCAGACCAATACAAGTTACTCCCAATCCATTCTACAATTAGAAACTAGTGTGTGGAAGTTTTCGGTTATGCTTGGGCACTGACGGAGACTTCTTCATCTGCAGCTGACTTGTCTTTTTTCTTGGGTGGTTCTTGAGTTTTCTGCACAGCAGCTTTATTTGGAATCAAAATTATGAAGATGTTCCTGTCACGGAAATTTTTTGCCTCCTCTACTCCAACCTGCACACCAACCCATGTGTGGTTTAAATATAAAATTCAACAGAGTAATAATAAGCATAAAATCAGATATCTACGAAATGATAATCATAACACAGCAAAGTGACATGGCATACCTCCCCAACATCATTCTGAAAACGTGTAATAAGCGCAACAGCCATATTCCTGAATTCATTTTCACGACCCTTAAGGTTTACTATGACCTTAACCTGCAGGAATTGATTCCAATGATTTTAATACATTAATGTATGTGTAGGTGCACGTGTGTGTGCTTAATATGACATAACAATATAATTCATGAAACCTTGTCGCCATCTTTCAAAAATTTCTGTGCAGCTCTCAAACGCACTGAATAATCATGTTCATCTATGTTGTATCTGTTAAATAAAGTACAAAGAATTAGTAAGAAAAAGGCATAATCACATTATTGTTCTAGTAAAAATAACCAAGCATAACTAAAACACAGCTCATGAAAAAACAATAGCTGCAACTGCTCTAATTAAGTTTATGTTATCAATGGAAGAAAAAAGTAAGTTAGAGCAGAAGTTTTATGCATTTAAATGATACTGCAACGGTAGTTTCATACATCTTTATAATGTGATGTATCACATAACACTTCTTCTATTCATCTTTGAGCAAGCATGATTAAACAAACTACTCTTAGTGCATGCTAGCCTAATTGACCCCAAGTTCACAACCA
Organism: Amphicarpaea edgeworthii; assembly: GCA_014843725.1. NCBI lineage: Eukaryota > Viridiplantae > Streptophyta > Magnoliopsida > Fabales > Fabaceae > Amphicarpaea > Amphicarpaea edgeworthii. Next base: position 22,296,988 of record CM026324.1, on the reverse strand, counting down.
AGAAACAAGATATTAATGATAAAACGCCCAACATATGCAATTTCTTTTCTATATTACTTTCATCTAGTTTCCTAAAATAGTAGACATCGTGATTAGGAGCAGAATCAATTTTGTGTCGGTAAGAAAAAAGTGGGTTGGAGAAAACATGAATTAGAGATAACTAAGTTTTAAGTTGTGGTATGCTGGCAAAATTAAATCAATAAATGGGCATGGCCAGTGTGTAAGTACAGAGAGATTATGTTGTGGATTTACAAAGGTTAGGTGATAGGTTCATAGTTCTAAAATTTGTGAGGGTTAAATATATTTTTGGTCCCTTTAAAATGGGGAAATTTTGGTTTTAACCCCAAAAAATTGATTAGAGAATAAACTCAATGGAATAGAAATGAAAATGTTGACAGACAAGTGGACACACTAGACAGGATAAGATTAGGAATGAGTCTATTAGAGAAAAAGTTAAGATAGCTTCTGTTGTAGAAGAAACAATAGAACTCGCCTTAGGTACTTTGGACATGTATAGAAAATAAATTTAGAAAGGTAGCCCAATCAATAGAAACAAAGGAAGACTGAAAAAAACTATATGGGTAAAACTTCTAAAATGAATTAAGAAGTCAATAGTTTGTCCATATACATAAGACAGAACATTACGACATCATTTGATCCATGCAATCAGCCTTCCCTAGTGGGAAAAGACTTGGTTGTTGTTATTTCTCCTCTAGTTGGTTGAAAGTAATGAAAATAATTTACTTGTACAAATGCATATAATGCCTTTCAGAAGAACCCGTAGTTAATCTAAGCCAAACTAGATTGCATCGCAATAACATAGTATACTTTTTCAGATTTCTAACCCTTTACTTATTAAAAATAATAATAAAAGTAATATTAGATCCATAATTAAGAAATCCAAAGAACAAGACTCCACGACTAGCTAAGGACATTACCCCATTTTGAGCTCCTTCAAATCCATCCGATTAGCTACATTTAAAAGACGACTTGATCAGTAATGTATTGTCTGTTCTGATTTCTGTAAATAATTTAGAAGAAAATGTAATGCTAACCAGCACTTTTCTTCTGCTGTCCTCTTTTCTTCTTTTGCTGTTCATATTTATATTTGCTGTAAAGAAGAATATATAAGGATCACTTAGTTACAACTTACAAGGTCCAACAATATAAGTATACAAGTGCCCAATCATGTCAAATGGAAGTAGAACTAGGTATGCCTTTCATAAAGATTCATTTGATTTTGTCAAGAAAAAGTCAAGTGCAAATGTCTGTCATGAACAATTACATGTATATGAATTAATCTCCCTGTTGATTCCCCCATTACATACTTATTACTCAATCATGTCTTCACAACACCTCCAACCAAAAAAAGTATAGAAACAAAGCATTCATTTATAGACCACTGAATGCAAACAATACTCTTTCTCTGAGAGAAAACTAAAAATGCAGAGTTTTTTTTTCTAAAGATATAAAAAGTTCATACCTGTAATTCATTATTCTAACAACAGGAGGATCTGCATCTGGGGATAATATTACCTGACCAAAAAAGACAGAGAAAATAAGCTTATACATTTCCGTCCCAGTTAGCCCATGTTCCAATGTAGGTGCAAAGGAAACTGCCCACTGAATCTACTGTAAACTGACTTGAAGCAAACCGTAATTAATAGCTTTCAATCACTTTTAGTTGTGATATCTGTCTAAGCAAAATTATAGGAAGCACTTCCTCTTTCTATTTATTATCCTTTTTATTATAATGCATAAACTATGAAATAGTATCAGTGTAAGGATATGTTTGAACACACTATTCTAAAAGTACTTCTACGAAAGCAAAATATGAAAAAAATAATGAAATTAACTTCTTTAGAAGTTAACATTGTCTTCTCTAATAGCTAATTTGTAAAAGACCCATATCTTTTAGATGAAGCTATATGGAGAGTTTTCAATAATTGATTATTGGAGAAACCAATTTTAACTTCTAGAGAAGTTAATTTTATTTTTTCTTCATATTTTCCTCTCTTAGAAGGATATAGTGTGTCCAAACAAGCCCTAAGTGAGTAACTAAATAAGTGTAACCATAAGAAAATAAACAATAACTACCCTGAGAAGTCAAAACGACACATTTTTTGTACATAGGATATAGGGTAAATTACCAAATTGGCCCTAAAAGTGTAATTAAATGTCATCTTCGTCTCTAAAAGAATAAAAATGTCACTTAAGTCCCTGAAAGTGTAGTTTTTATGACCACTTTAGTACTTCCGCTATAGAACTTTTGTTAAACTGTCAACTACCATGGATGCACTAGACTGCTACCATGGATGCACTAGATTGCTGCGTGTTATTTATGTGTTCAGCGTCAACTGTCATGCAAACCAATTACGTGTTATGTAGACAGTTTTAACGAAAGGATAAAGTGACATGAAATTTACACTTTCGGGTGCCAAAATGATAGTTCACCCTAGGTTATATTAATTCAGCTGAAATTCAATGGCAGAACGTAGACAGCTAGAGATTATGCTTCGGTAATCAGTACTCAGTCAATCCACCCCAAACCATGTCACTGTAGCCAACAAATAGAAGGAATATTTAAATGGAGATGCAGCAATGACGCCGAGGAAAAGAAATCATACCAAGTCAAGTTCGACATCTTCAGCCATTCGAATGGCGTCATCAATTGACACTACTCCAACCTACAAAAGCATAGCAACTTTCAGTACCCTCCGCCAGCTGCAGACTATCAATTAAAACTTCTAATCGCAGTAGCTTAGCTCACACGCGCTTGCTTCTTCAGCGAATAAAAAATTAAAAGCGTTGAAATACACATGAGAGAATGAAAAAAAAGGAACAAACCATGTTCTGGTTCTGATCAATAAGCCTCACGGTATCTGACCTATTTCAAATCCAAAGCAATCTTAATGACGAAAATCCAATGGAAGTATAAGCGAGAGAAGGAGAGGAATTGACGAGGAAGGAGTAGAGTACCTGAGAGTGGAGAGGTCGAGAGCTTGTTCGTCGTCGTCGGAATCGGCGGACTTGCGGGAGCGGGGATCGTTGGGGGATCGGGGAGGGGGCCTCCGCCGCCGTAATAGCGGGCGGATACGTAGGAGAGAGAGGTGGAGAGAGGAGAAGGGTCGAATTTGAGGGAATAGGGATTGGAGAGGGGAAGGCCGAAGAGTTTGGAATCGGAAGAAGAGAAGAGAGTGGGTCTCATTCTCGAATGACAGTGAGAGAGTTTGAAGGAGAAGGTGGAGATGCCAGCCATGGCGCGCGTAACCTTCCTTCACTCTTCAACTATGGCGCATCTCTCTTATCCTAAACTCTGACTGTGTTGTGAGACACACACACGTGAGGACTCCTTTCAAATTGAAAGAGATAAATGAAACAGCATTACGACCTATTAATGTTAAACAAAATATAACAATCTGACTGTGTTGAAAGTCAATATAAAATTCTTATATATAAAACTAAATATCTAATTTTCAAGATCATAAAAATAGTTAATTTTAATGTTATTAACTTCTTTTTAAACAAATATTTTATAAAATTAATTAATTTAAGTGGTGATTAAATATAATAATACTATTCATAATCCAGTAAATAAAATGAGTTATGTATTAATAGCTCAATATACATAAACTTCCATGAAAAATGAATAATATTTCATTAATAAATTCCATAAGAATATAAAATAAAAAAAAACTAATAATACATTCGAAAATAATCATATATTCCTTAAGAAGAAGAAAAAAAGTACTAGTTTTTTTAATCTTAATTTCGTCCTACACATACTGTCAAAAAGAAAAAAACGTCCTACACATTGATCTTTTTTTTTATCGGTTTAATTTTTATTTTATCAGTGTCCTACACATTGATCTAAATATTACTAGTAACTCATGTATTATTTACTATCTTAATCTTAATAACGTGGCATAATTGATACTCCTTCGTGACAGATGTAAAATAGCCTCTTCATCTCATATCTCCTAATTAATAAAGACCATGGTTCATTTGCATCTTCACTTACGTTATAATCTGAGATTAATTCAGCTCTTCCAAAATCGGCAAAGGAACACTTGTGGCATAGAATAATGTTTATGAGTTCGACGCGGCTTAAGGCCGGCCTATCAGGAAAATCTCTGCTACTCATTCCAGCCCAGGAATCTGCTTGCTGTGAAGAATGTTTTGTTTTGCGGGGAAGGACAATAATGGTGCAATTGAATATCAGTTTTTTTGTATACATACTATCTACTATTCAATCTTTACATATGCAGGTAATAATATATTTGTATTAGGTAAGATTCAATCACTTTCTACTATAGGGGTGCTGATGATGTGCATGGGATGTATATCATATCATGTGCAAGTGGATCTTTGTAAATATTTGAAGGGACAAACTTTTGTAATCCTTATTTCAGCCCAACATGTGCAGTAAATGAATTGCAGTTGCTGGCCAAATACAAATGTTATGACTTATGACTGCTATTTCAGTCACTGGAGGCTTAGAAAATATTGGAACAAAATTCTCCATCTAAATCAACGGATCAATTTTAAAACTCACTTTGTAGACTTTCAAGATCAATTATCCTTCATATTCATCGTTTAACATGGAGCCACTACAGGTTGAGCCATCTTGGCTACTGACACTTGGCATGGCTGAATTTACTTTTCTTTCCCTCAAAATTTGTGTTTGAATGATAAAATCTTCATCAATTTTTGCTAATTCAAATGTTACTAGAAAATATAGGCAACATAAGCATAGGTGTTGGATGCAAGGAAAAGAAAGCGACATAATATTCTGAGGGGAATTGATCAGGAAGACAGGAACAGACTTTTTTTTTAATCAAAACATATTACAAAACCCGTACAGTATAGAAATTACATTAATCTCATATCCAACTCTGAATTTACAGTAATCACACAAAAGTAAAAAAAACTCTATTCACGATTCATGAAACCTTACATCACAAAACAGACATGATTAGACCAAATAAGAGAACTGGCAGAGAAGCTAGACCAAAGTTGAAGTTAGTGACATCCACAAGCTTAGTCAACTTCTTCAATCTTAGGTCCAGCGCCAGAGCCAGCACCGGGCATGTCATCACCACCCATAGGAACATCTCCAGTAGCAGCAGCACCACCCTGATACATTTTAGCTATGATGGGGTTGCAGATCCCTTCCAACTCCTTCTGCTTATCCTCAAACTCCTCCACTTCCGCCAACTGGTTCCCCTCCAGCCACTGTATCGCATCCTCCACAGCCTTCTCAATCTTCTCCTTCTCCTCCGGGCTCAGCTTCCCCCCAATCTTCTCATCCTTTATCGTGTTTCTCATGTTATACGCGTAGTTCTCAAGCGAGTTTTTTGCCTCCACCTTCTTCTTCACCTCTTCATCCTCCGCTTTATACCTCTCCGCATCCTTCACCATCTTCTCAATCTCCTCCTTGCTCAACCTACCCTTGTCGTTGGTGATCGTGATTTTGTTCTTCACACCAGCGGTTTTATCCTCCGCAGAGACGTTCAGAATCCCGTTGGCATCAATGTCGAAGCAGACATTAATCTGAGGCACTCCTCTCGGTGCGGGAGGGATCCCAGTGAGCTCGAACTTCCCAAGAAGATTGTTGTCCTTTGTTCTCGCACGCTCTCCTTCGAACACCTGGATCAACACCCCGGGTTGGTTATCGGAATACGTTGAGAAAATCTGCTCCTTCTTCGTCGGAATCGTAGTGTTTCTCGGAATAAGCACAGTCATCACACCACCGGCAGTTTCGAGGCCGAGGCTGAGTGGAGTGACATCCAACAGCAACAAATCCTGAACCTTTTCGTCTCCTTCGCCGCTGAGAATCGCGGCCTGGACAGCAGCGCCGTAAGCAACAGCTTCGTCGGGGTTAATACTCTTGCAAAGCTCTTTCCCGTTGAAGAAATCCTGCAAGAGTTGTTGCACCTTGGGGATCCTAGTGGACCCTCCAACAAGCACCACTTCATGAACATTGCTCTTGTCTATCTTAGCGTCACGCAAACACTTCTCCACCGGCTCCATGCACCTCTTGAACAAATCCATGTTCAGCTCCTCGAACCTGGCTCTCGTAATTGTAGCATAGAAATCAATCCCTTCGTATAGAGAATCGATTTCAATGGTTGTCTGAGCAGTAGAAGACAACGTCCTCTTTGCTCTCTCACAAGCAGTTCTCAACCTCCTCAACGCCCTTGCATTCCCACTGATGTCCTTCTTGTTCTTCCTTCTGAATTCAGAAACAAAGTGATTCACCATTCTGTTATCAAAATCTTCACCTCCAAGATGAGTATCACCGGCAGTGGCCTTCACTTCGAAAATCCCTTCCTCGATTGTCAATATCGAAACATCGAAAGTGCCGCCACCTAAGTCGAAAATAAGCACGTTTTGTTCACCTGTCCTGGAACCCTTCTTGTCCAAACCATACGCAATGGCAGCAGCGGTGGGTTCATTGATGATCCTCAACACGTTCAAACCCGAAATTGCCCCTGCGTCTTTCGTGGCTTGCCTCTGGGAGTCGTTGAAATAAGCAGGGACAGTGATGACAGCGTTCTTCACCTCGTGGCCGAGAAACGCCTCAGCCACTTCCCTCATCTTGACCAACACCATAGACGATATCTCCTCCGCGGAGAATTTCTTCTCCTCGCCTTTGTAATTGACTACGATCATTGGCTTGTCGGCGGGGCCCGCCACGACCTTAAACGGCCACAGCTTCATGTCGTTTTGAACCGAGGAGTCCGACAGTCTGCGACCGATTAAACGCTTGGCGTCGAAGACGGTGTTCTGAGGGTTCATGGCGACCTGGTTCTTCGCTGCGTCTCCGATGAGCCTCTCGGTGTCGGTGAAGGCGACGTAAGAGGGGGTGGTCCGGTTGCCTTGGTCGTTGGGAATGATCTCAACGCGGTCGTTTAGCCACACGCCCACGCAGCTGTAGGTGGTGCCGAGGTCTATTCCTATGGCTTTGCCTTCCTTTGTCGCCATTGTTGCTAGCTTCTAATTTGAGAATTTGAGAGCTTTGTTGTGTGTAGAGTAGTTTGGTTTCGTATGTGCAGAAATTGTTTTGAGTGAGGAGAGAGGGAGCTGAAAACGCTTTTTATAGTCACCGTTAGGAATTAGAGAGCGAGTTCGAGAATTTACGAGGTTGGGATGAAACTAGCAGAGCGGGCTAGAGAGTTCTCGAGTGTTTTATTATGTTCCAGAAGGGGAAAGAATATGGTAAGAAAGATAAACCGAGAAATACTGGTATTATACTATTCATTTATTTCTTAATATAATTTTATTATTTAGTAAAGTTTGAGTGAATTTTATCGGTGTGAAAATTGTGCGCTGAAGTTTTTATTTTAAATAAAATTTACATGAAAATTATCAGATAATATATAAATAATATATTGAAAAGTATACTAAATTTAAGAATGGAATTTATATTTAAATTTTACATGAAAACAAATATATACAAAAAAAAATCATATATCTATTTTTTTAGTAGACATTGACGAAGTGAATTTGTACAAATTAAAACGAAAAATGCATATGACATGTTTGAATACACCGTGATAAAAGAATTTTTAAGAAAAAAATAAATAAAAATTTAAGTAATTTTAACAAAATTATTAGTATTCAAATCTATAATTCTTTAGTTTCAATTGTGAAATAGTCCTTAAATTAATAGTCTAATTAATAATTATTGTGAAATATTTATATAAATCTTTCATATATATATATATATATTAAATAAGTTTTGTATCTTTATAAAATATCTCTTTTTTATTTTAGGTTGTTATAAAAATTTTACTATATTTTAGGTTACTATAATATATAATTTTTTTTTGTTTGAGTTTTTATTGATTAAGTGACATCATCTTAATTGTTGAGATAGTGTTACGTCATAGGGATAAAAATCAAGAAAAAAATATTATATAAATAAAAAACATAACAAAAATTTTATAAAACCCCAAAGTAAAAAAAAAATTTATAAGGACCCAAAACTTATTTAAGTATATATTTATTTATTAATTATTGTGTTCTCAATCAAAATTTAATAATTTGAATAAAACTAAAATAAAGGAAGTATTTTGTAAAATAAAAAGTGAAATATATAAAAAGTTATCTAAATTATTCTTCATTTATTTTTTAACATTTTCTATTATTAATTATAAATTTTTTTTATATATATTTCACTTTTTATTTTATAAATCATTTTTTTTAATTTTTTTTATTTAAATTATTAAATTATTGTTAATAACAAAAATTTTAGGTGAAATGTGTGTGTTTGTATTTTTTGTAATTATTATTAATTAATTATTTACTTAGTAGTTATTTTAATATTTAAAAATTATAGAAGTATGGGTTTAAATCTTAGTTTTATTAAAATTTATTGAAATTTTTATTTAAATTAATTAATTTGACCAAAGCAACTTAAAAATAAAAAGAGTAATTATGTCATTAATAAAAAATTAATTAAATAATTTTAATTAAATAATTAATAATTGTAATAAAAAAAAGTCAAATATATGTTAAATCAAAATTATAAATTTATAAAAATAAAAAAATCAAAACTGCAATTAAATTTAAATAATTTTTTTTAATTTAAAATTATTTTTTAAAATAATTAATTAATTATTAATTAATTAATAAAATATCATATATTTTCTCTTAAAAATATGAAATTTCTATTAAGTAGATATTTAATGAGAAAATATTAATTTTTAGAATTAATTTATTTTTTTAATATTTTTAAAAAAAATCATTCTAGAATAGTGTGCAACATATGTAAGATTAAGAACATATCCTTTACCATTTTTTATGTGTTTTCAGTTTTCATTTTTTTTTTTTTAATCTTTGGGGTAAAAGATTGATAATCATGTATGTTCTTACAGCATCTAGAAGTTGAATTGAACAATTTTGGACGGAAGCTGAATTCAGCAGTCCACGTGGAGAGAATAAAGAGCGAAGATGGGCGGTGCTATGACGTTTTTAAAACAAGTGTTGATGATGTTGAAAGACGATGACAAATGTATTCGGTTAGGTTGACCCGTCTATACTTGAAATGGGTTAAAGGTCTTGATCTATCCCGTTAGTACGTGGGTTGATGGGCTGGGTCGGTCGTCAATAAAAAAAAAAATATATTATTACATATATATTTTTTTAGTGTAATTTAATTTATGAAAATGTAATTTATAAGATGTATATAAATGGACGATAATTTTATCTTAAATATTTATTTAGTAGGCTAAATATTATTTTTGATTTTTATGTTTTAGTTTTTATTCAGTTTGGTCATTTATATTTTAAAAGTCTCAATTTTGTTTCTTACTTTTTTAAAATGAGTCATATTATTTTAAAACAATGTTTATTTTTAATTTTGTGATGTAATTTTGAATTTTTTTAAAAAAAAATTTAATATATAAAAGTTATTTTATTAGATTCACTTACATGAAAATTGTGAAACTTAATTGATATACGAATCAAGGTCAAACATAATGAGTCTCGTGAACAATTAAAAAAAACTTAAATATTATATTTTTCATTAATTTACTTTTCATGAAATTTATATTATGTTTATCATCTTTTTTTTTATTTAAACATTAGTTGAGTTTCATAGTTTTTGTGTAAGTGAATCTAATAAAATAATTTTTACGTCTTGAATTAATCAAAAGACAATTCAAAATTGTATCACAAAATTAAAAATCATGTTTGTTCTTATAAATACTATTTTGACTCATTTATAAAACACAAAGGACTAAATTGAGTCATTTTAAAAACATAAATAATCAAATTAAGTATTCTAAAACATGAATGACCAAAAATTAAAACATTAAAGATCAAAAGTGTCATTTAGCCTATTTAGTACAAAGAAAAAATATTACTTCAAAGTCCATAAAAATTAAGAAATTTAATTAACTAATTAGTTTATAAAAACAAATATTTTAAGACATATAACTAAAACATTCACAATTGCAAATATAACAAAGTTATAAAGATTTAAAGATAACAACAAAAATAGAATTGCATAAATGTTTTATTCTCCCTCACAAACATATAATCGAAGTTTTTAAAAACAAAAAGTTCATAAGCATTCAATTTTATTTTTTTTTAAAAAGTCTTAAATCATAAATTTCTTAGTTTATATTAAATAAATAAACATTAACAAAATAAAAAATTAAAAAAATTTATTTTAGGTGGATCGATGGGCTGAAGGGCTGGCCCTGCACAAACTACAGAGGACGGGACAAGCTGACACCACCACCTCACCCCATCATTTTTGACGGACTGACGGGACAACCCGATAGATTGGGATCCGTTTTGTCATCCATAGATTTAGTTAGTATGATCAATGTGAAATTCATGAACTCACACCAATAAAATCAATTTGATGTAAAATATATATATTAGCAACTAATTAAATGTGATTATTAAACTAATTACTATATAAGTTTATAAAAAAATTACAACAAAAAATAGTTTATATTATATAATATTATTATGCATGATAAATTGTGATCGACTAGTAGTATATTTATATTGTGAATAAATTTAAATTAAATCCTTAAAATTATATAAAGACATTAAAGTTTTATATAAATTAAATATAATCTTATATTTAACAAGTCGTAAATTTATGCTTGTATTGTGGAAAAATGTTTTCAGGTTTTACTTCTTACTATTGATGAATGTCATTTTTAGCATTTGAAACCTTGTTTCGTTAATAATTTTTTTAACGTGGGTAACTCTGGTTGTTCAAAGAAGCAATTTTATAAACATTGTTAGTATTGAATTTAAATAATCTCCTACATGAACATCTTACAACATACATTGTCACTCTCTCCATTGATCTACACTTGAATCTGGAAGAAAACTAAATGCCAATAAGGGTCTGCAGAACCATCGCAAGGCTCGATGGTTGGAAGTAGGAAAATTGATGGAATTAGCTCGACAACTATTTATATTTCTATATAGTTGGAACTTGGAAGTAGGTACTAATTGGTACTCTACTAAAAACCTAGCCATATACCCTTGCTTTTAAACCAAGAAAATATTGGCTATAGGGATGAGAATGAGTAAGGCACTATGATACTTTTCATAACAAAAAAAACATCTGTACTTAGTTTTATACACATCGAGGTAACAATTTATGTTTAATATTCAATTTAATATAATTTGTCAAATCTTACTTCATCTTTCATCAACTATAATATGATATGTATTAGTACCCACACATGATGACAAAGAAATATGAATAGTACCCATGCTCATCCTTATTAATTTTTGCAAGCTAATACTTCATTGAAAGGGTATTTACCCTACCTATTTGTGAATAGTTTTTACATGTAGTATCTGGGGTAGAATTGTTGTTCTTACTTTCACTTCCTTATTTTTTTGCTCCCGTGTTGTTACCTTTTGCCCTATTTTCACATTTGCTCCTTCAACTTTGTCACTACCAACAGCAACCATTATAGCAAAGGTTTTTCACTAGAATGGTCATTTAAACTTGTAGAATAATTTTAAGCATGTATCGTGATGTAAACTCATATATAAACAAGAAACAATAACGATAACGCTTCAAAGAGTTTTATTGTGCTCGTGGCTGACGTCAAAATATTTTTCTAAGAGAAAACCCTTAAAGATTGTCAAAATCCTTCCATGGTTAGTTTGTCCTGTTAAATCTTATATGTATGTAATGAAAAAAAAATCTATAGAATAAGATAATAAAAAAACAATTTTATATCTAATAAATATTTATGTGAAATGTAAGTATTACTAATTATTTATTAAAATTTTAATATTTAATAGTTGTGTTAAAAGAAAATTAACTTCCATTTCAATACATTTTTGGATTTATCCTTTTACAAGACAATAATATAATTATTTTATCATATTGTAATCAATTGGTTGTTGCATAATAAAATATGATGATCTTAATTTATTCTATCATATCACATCCATCCAACGTATTTTTTTATTTGAATGGAAAAAAATGTGTTATAAGATAATGAAAAGATATGACCTTGCTAGGTAGGATGAAATGATTGACTGAAATTATAAAAATACAAAATATGCTGTTAAGCAAAAAGAGCAACCTTCTTCTGATTATATCACTACCGTGGGCCCGCCCGGCCCACACGCATTTAAGCCTGGATTGTATATATAATATATAATATATAATATAACTATCTATATTTTCGACAAAAAACACTACAGTATATGATATTATGGTATATACCATACTATTTCTATATACAAAGAAGCAATCACAGGCTCTATATACAAAGAAGCAATCACAGGCAAAAATATGTTTTATTTTTCTATTATATGATTCGGTGATTAGTTTTCATCATAGTAGAAAGAAATTATGCCCTAAGTACTGTCGAAGATAATAATAACAGTCTCACTCACAAGTCACACCGACCATTGGGCGAGTGTCAAATTCCTGTTTGTGTTGGGGGTGTGATGTGATTTCGTAAACCTAATTTATCGAAAAAAGAATTAAAATTTAATCTTGGACGGGATGAGAAATAGGTATAGATACGGGTAAGTAACGCTACGCAACGCAACGCAACGCTCGACACAACACTCGTGCTAAGAAGGGTTTTTTGTCACCCTTCCGTTCTCGTTCTCACTCACCTCGCTACGCAGTTCTCTCTTCTCTTCTCAGCCCGCAGAAGAGAGAGAAATATCCAATACCTAGCGTACTCTCTCTCAATCCAATCCTCTATCTTTCTATCTATTTATCCCCTCCTCTTCTCTTCTCTCATCTCCTTCCCCCTTTTCTCTTACCGGTTTATTCTTCTTCGTTGTGGTTTAGCGTCGCTGAATCCGTTACCGTTTGTTTGTCTCGAATCGGACGGCGAAGATTGCATCGCGAGGTATGCAGCAGAGTGATCAAACGGTGTTGAGTTTGAGGCCCGGTGGTGGAAGAGGTAGCAGGTTCCTCGCTCCTCGATTCGACTCATCCTCCTCAACGTCCTCTGCTTCCCCTGCTTTTGGCTCCTCTTCCGCTGATCTTCCTCTCCTGCGTCCCCATGGTGGACCTCCCTCTGCTTTCTCTATCAAGGTATCAATCCCTTTCCCCTGGATCTGCCTTTTAACCTCTTTCGTTCACCCTTTTCTTATTTCAACTTTAGGTTTTTTATGTTTATCGCTTGCTTTCTATTGAGAATCTCACATTGATGCTGTCGAAGGATTCTGTTTCACGAATATGCGATTTGTGATAGCTTTTTTTTTGTGTTTCTTAAATATTTTCCTGCGTATATTTTTGGATCTCATCAACTTGATGAATATTACCGAGGCTCAATATCACGTTTTATTAAAATTCTAAATTTTATGTGTCAGGTATTGTGCTGAAGTTTGTTTTCGGAAATAATCCGTTTTTGGTGTTCATTGGCACTCGGGGATTTTTTTTTGTGTCTGTGTATGTTTGTTTAAGATGGAGATTTGAATGTGTCTAGATTTAAAGGTGGTGTATTTTGGAATTGAAGCACTTAAGGAATTTGTTTGGCACCATTTTTGGGTGATAAAACACAACGAGAACCCTTCAGAAGAACTCTTGTGTTTACTGTCTCTTTTTTTTTGTACTGTCTATAAGGATTCAAGTTAAGGCCTGTAAGACAAAGGGCAAACTGAATTCGAATGTCCTAATTCTTGGCTGGGCACTAAGCACGTGTACCTGCTGTAAATATGGACAAAAAGCAATATGTGGGCTTTAGGTGGGATTGACTAAATTTCAAGTTACCCATAAAGGTCCCACATACATGGAACTTAGTTTCAGAATTCTGGTGGATGTGGCAACTTGTTTGAGACACAGGATCTGATATCATTTCATATATGTGTTTTTCTTAATGGGTCATTCATCCACATTTCGCAGTGACTAGTATTGTTTGGTACTGTGCTCCCTCCTCCTGGATCCAGTGCTCGAGAGGCTGTGATAAATCTTTTAACTTTTTTGTTCTGAAGGCAATGCTGCAAATGCAATAAATGAATCTGTTGTGTTTTATTTGGTTGTCTTGTAAATTTGTTGACATAACCATAATCATAACCAATATATTTATAAATCAATTTGTTGGAGGTAAACATATTTTACCCATACTCCGTGACTACTGGTTTTATTATCACCGTAGTTCATGAAGGACATGACTGAAAAACAATTTATAACTATTTTAATTGATGTTTTTTTTTTTAGAATTTTGTTTTATTGTATTTTACCTTTCTTGTAGCACTGCTTATGATATTATGCATCTACCTCTGACTCATCTTGTACTTTTTGAAGTTATCTGCTTGAATTGTGATGGTTTAACTGTATCTAAAAACTTGACTTTATAGGCTGGAGATTCACGGTTTGAGGGTCGCGAGCGTGTGCGATATACCAGGGAACAGCTGTTACATCTTAGAGAGGTAATGTTACATTTTGTCCTTCTCTCTATGCAACTAATTTTGAAACCATGTGTTTCAGTTTTTGTGACTAATACTTCCTTTGACATCTAAGCTTATATTTATGCTTCATCATTTATCTGATTATTGAACCTTTTTACCCTCAGGGTGTTGAGATCCTTGATGATGTCTTAAAGATCAAACAAGATATTGAAGCTGAACTTTTTGGTGAAGATCAAAATTGGGCCCGCCCAGAAAACAATGTGGTGTGTTTTTTGTCTTCTATATATGCTGTTAAATAAGACCCTATCCCTCCTCCATCCTGTTGGTAAAGTGATTGATTAAGTTTATTAGAGTTGATTAGTTTTGTTTGTGAACGTACTAGTATCTTACAGGAATTCATTGGTGATCAGTGAATGGAAAAAGCCTTATGTTTGTATGAGAAGCTGCTATTTTTATTATTTTGATTAGTTCAATTAAATTGTATCAATTTTATGAATTTATTGGTGATCATTGTCAAAATAATAAGTTTAACTATTCAAATTTTGTGTAATGATGTAAATACTATCTTCTGCAGCCCTCGCAGCAATTTCAAAATCGATACTCTGAGCCAGATAATCGTGACTGGCGTGGACGATCTGGCCAACTTTCTGGTAATGCAGATGAGAGGTCTTGGGATAATCTCAAGGAGAATAGGGAGTTTGTCAATACTAATCAGGTTAATCGTCAAGACCAACTGAATTCTCAGTTTTCAAGGGCACAAAACTCTTCTAACCAAGGGGTACTAATAATTGGCAATTTTTTTTGTAGTTAATGTTTTATTTCTTTAATAATCCAGTGTTCGTGTAAAAACTTTTTACATTGTCATTAAAGTGATTAAACAAGAAAGTGATACACCATTATAAAAGTTTTACGAGCTGGTAGTAGGCAGCCCTGAATGGTTCTCTCATAGTGTACAATGGATCAATTGTTTTTATCTTATTTGTAATTCTTCTATCTATTAATTCAGGGAGGACCTACTCCGACACTAGTTAAGGCTGAGGTGCCATGGTCAGCTAGAAGGGGAACTCTCTCCGACAAGGAACGTGTCTTAAAGACAGTTAAAGGGTAATATATATTTATTTTTAGTACTTGTTAATTGTTAGTACTTTAATGGGGATATCCTCTTGACTTTGATCTCGTGTAGTTTCCTGGACGGTCATGCATTCCTAGGTCTTAGCATTCATTCATGTATCCTTAATGGCTAAATGAGAAATGCCAGCAACGTATTTCAACATGCCCTGTATTATTTGGTGAATTTCATGTGTATATAGGGAGTGATGCCCATTTAATTTACAGATTTATGTAGGTCTCATGAATTTCACCCAATAATAAAGAGTGCCTTAAAGAGAGTATGTTGACAAGCAAATATAACAAAGTTGCAATGAAGAACATATTGTGGGATATGCTATATTATATGTGAAAAATGGACTTGGCTCCTCTAAATAGATAAAGTATATAAGGTGAGAAAGTAAGGTGTGTCTACTGTTGATTTGAATTAAAGTACTTCATACACTTAACCCTCTTAAATCAGGAGCGGATACGTCCTTAATTTCTCATTTTACATATTTACTCACTTTAGAGGAATTAAATGTGTGTTAATAACCATAATTCAATATTTGTGAGTTGTGACAAGATTCATGTATTTATTTGTTTATTTAATCATGTATTTATTTATTTTTCCTGCAACTGAAGATTCTTCAAAATTACATGGTGCCTGATACTGATACACTATGTATTGTTAACCATTTCAATGCAGAATACTAAACAAGTTGACTCCGGAGAAATTTGATCTTCTGAAGGGTCAGTTGATTGATTCTGGCATTACATCAGCCGACATATTGAAGGTTCTTTTTTATTTTCTGTTAATTTTTTTTTCCTGTTCACATCCTTGTTCTTAATTGTCTTGATTGGAAATGCAGGAAGTTATTTCACTGATATTCGATAAGGCGGTGTTAGAGCCAACGTTTTGCCCCATGTATGCTCAGCTGTGTTCTGATCTTAATGAAAAGCTGCCTCCATTCCCATCTGATGAGCCAGGTGGGAAAGAAATCACCTTTAAGCGAATACTCTTGAATATCTGCCAGGAGGCTTTTGAAGGTGCAGATAACTTGAGGGAAGAACTGAGACAGATGACTGCCCCTGACCAGGAGATGGAGCGACGAGACAAGGAAAGACTTCTCAAGATTCGAACCCTTGGAAACATCCGTTTAATCGGTGAGCTGTTGAAGCAAAAAATGGTTCCTGAAAAGATTGTTCATCACATTGTTCAGGTTCTATCAGGACTTGATGCTTGAGTGTTATATAATTTCTTGTTGGTTTGGGAGTATGCACTTACCTGCATTGTTGACTGATACTTGGAGCAGGAGCTTTTAGGACCTCCTGACAGCAAGGTCTGTCCAGCTGAGGAAAATGTTGAAGCCATATGTCAATTTTTCATCACTATTGGTAAGCAGCTTGATGAAAGCCCAAAATCACGGCGTATAAATGACATGTACTTTATCCGGTTGAAAGAATTAAGCACCAACCCCCAACTTGCACCACGGATGCGGTTTATGGTTCGGGATGTTATAGAATTGCGATCGAATAACTGGATTCCAAGACGTGAAGAGGTAAATTTACACAAATTTATTGTTTTGTAAATATGCTATGTGCCTCAAATATTGGAAGGTACTTCCATACTTGTTTTTTTAAATCAAGTACTAATGTTTACTCATGTAGGTGAAAGCCAAAACCATCACTGAAATTCATTCAGAGGCAGAAAAAAATCTTGGATTGCGTCCAGGTGCCACTGCAAGTATGAGAAATAACCGTGTAGTTTCTGGTGTTCAAGCAAATACCAGCCCAGGAGGATTCCCAATTGCCCGACCTGGCACAGGTGGTTTGATGCCTGGGATGCCGGGGACCAGGAGGATGCCTGGGATGCCTGGAATTGATAATGACAATTGGGAGGTCCCTAGGACAAGATCAATGCCGAGAGGAGACATGTCAGGCATGCAAACTGGAGGGCGTGGCCAATCTCCTTTCCTTTCCAAGACATCTACTGTTAACTCAAAGTTACTACCTCAAGGTAGTGGTGGTACTATAAGCGGGAGAAGCAGTGCCCTGGTGCATGGAGGTGGTGCTCCTTCTGCTCATCCACCAGACCTTGGTGTTAGTGCTGAGCCCACACCTCAAATCCCTTCACCCATTAAAGCTGTTCCTGCCATATCCCCTGAGAAGCCACAACCTCCAGCTGCAAAAGTGAACACTGACGAACTAAAGCGTAAAACTGCCTCTCTTCTGGAAGAATATTTCAGTGTCCGGCTTTTGGATGAGGCATTACAGTGTGTGGAGGAACTAAAAGCTCCAACTTATTACCCAGAGTTTGTCAAGGAAGCCATTTCCCTTGCACTAGATAAGAGTCCGCCATGCGTCGAACCTGTTGCCAATCTCTTTGAGCATCTGTCCATCAAGAAGGTTCTTTCAGCCAGAGACATAGGGACTGGGTGCATGTCATTTGCTTCTCTGCTGGATGATATCGGCATAGATTTACCTAAAGCACCAAAGAATTTTGGTGAGATAATAGGGAAACTAGTTTTGGCAGGGGGTTTGGATTTTAAGGTGGTGAGAGAAATCCTCAAGAATGTGGAGGATGACCTGTTCCAGAAAACAATATTTACTTCTGCATTGCAGGTAATTAGCTCTTCTGCATCTGGGCAAGCTGTGTTGGATTCACAAGCATCTGATATTGAGGCCTGCCAGAGTCTGTTCAACTGAATCAGATGAGTTTGCATGAGAACACTGATCTCTGTAACTGAAAAAACATCTCTGGCTTGTTTCACTACTTTTGAAATTCCCTTCCTTTCCCTTTACGCTCGCACTTTTTAGAGCATTTTGTATTACAGTATGTTATAAAAGTTGGAGATTCCAGTATCAGGTATTTCTCGAGTTGTATAATTTTTTTTTTTGATGTCGTAGAGGTTGTTTTTTGAGGGAAAAGTCAAACCATAAAGCATTGGATTTTGTTTTCCAGTTGGCTAATCATATGTGCCAAGAGAGTGGCCCATCCACCAGGGGGTCCAAATGTTTTTGTACTTCATTAGTTTCATTTTTTTTCCCCTTTATTTTCCATGACAGAGTAATTGTTAAACTGGCCAGTTCATAAATATCATTGTCGTTACTTTCTCATGCTTTTTTTTTAAGGTTTAGATTTCTGCTTTGTGTTGTTGCATGTCTACTGTCACTTTTTAGTTTTTTCATTTCTCTAGATAGGCCCCAACAATATTAGAGGGGATTATTAAATTTAATCTTGAAATTGAGATGCAAAACTTGTTTGTTTTATATTTCTTGAATTAGATTAGAATTGATTTTTTTTAAAGAAATGATTTTAAAAAAATAATTTGAGATGAAAAAAAATTTGATTTTCTTCGAGAATAATATTTTAAAGGTGAGTTAAAATGAATTGGTTTTGATTGACCAGTAAATTATAATTATTTTTTAATTGTAAATATAAATGTATTTTCTGAATCTAACATTCAATAAATTCTTTTAACAAAAGTGTTAAATGATTTGTTTATTTTATCCATGAGATATAACATGGCATATTTTTCAGACTTGTACGAGTTGCGATATATACAGAGATGTAGTGACTTTTTCTTTCGTTTTGCAAATGGAAAACAATATACAGTTTTTTACTTTTCTTAAAATCAATGAATGATGAATTTAATTTTTTTTAAAACTTATCCAAACAACAATTGTAATGTAGAAAGGCAATTAACATACCAGTCGGGATTTCAATTGTTTTTAAGACCAAACTCCAAACATAAAATATTCAAAAGTTAGGTGAATTCGTGTTGCTTGCCTGTGCTTTCGGAAAAGTAGTCTCTTGAAGCACATGAAATAGTTCTTAAAGCGATCCAATTCAATGCAACAACAAAAATCGATCTGAAAAGAAAAGGAGAAAAAAATGAGCAAGACAAAAGTCGTAATAATAATAATTTTTTTTTATTGGATTTTGAATGTAATTTTGAAAAATCAATTCAATTTAATCAAATCAAATTTATTGATACATGTTTCGCGCCTTTTTAATATAAATCTGCTCACAGGTTTCGCGCCTTTTTCATTTGGAAATGGGAGAGACCGAAGCTGCGAGAACGAGCGATGAATCGCTGAAGCTAGCGATAGCGATATCGCTATTGAAATCAAAGGTTTTCAAAAACGTGGAGTCCAGTGCGTTATCACCTTCGCAATCTGACGCTCTTCTCCGTTGGAAGCGAAAGGTTTGAAACGCTTCCTTCGTTTCCTTCTGAATCCAATGCCTTCCACTCTTCGCTGTTATTTCACCTTCTGATTCTCAGGCTAAGGAAAGAAAGCAAGAAATCCTGAGGCTCAGAGAAGATCTTAAGGACACTCAAGGTTTCGACCTCATTCCTCTCTTATAAACTCACGTTCACGTGCAATGCGTATTGATTCTGCGTCTCTGGATGTAGATCCTTCGCACTGCGATCTCTTCCCGGAGAGTGCTGCTTGCAAGTGTTATTTCTTCGAGAATTTCGGAGAATTAAGTTCTAAGCATCACGGAACTGGCTTTGACAGCAGATTCAGCGATGTCCTTCGACGCAGATTTCTTAGACAAGGTTTAATCATCGTCATCGTTATCTTCTTCTTTGTTACGGCACCGTGCTCTTGATTTGACGTTGAAAATTTTCTTTCTGTAGTTCGATTTAAGGAAAGGAGGAGAAGAGTAGGTTCTTCTTCTACTTCTTCAAGTCAGCAGCGGCTTTCGTTAGGTACATATTATTAGTAGCATTTTTAGTTATATTGTGTATTTCGTAATTTGTAATTAGAACGGTGGTTTTTTCAATTAGGTCAAGATGAAGTGGCTACTTTTGGGAATTTTGATTCGAAGTGAATAGAATTGTACTAAATTTGTGCAGGTTTAATTGAGGAGGATGAAACAGAGCAGCTTGGGGCCTCTGTTGATTTTCTTGTGGAGATCTGTGACTCTGTATCACCTGTCAGAATGCTTCACTACTTATTAGCTCTTTTTTTGATTGAAAGTATCCGTTAACATTTAAATAATAAAGTTCGTAGTATTGTAGAGTCCATAGAGATACTCGTGTTATTGAATAGAATGTAAACATTTAATTCTTTTTGACATGCTGTGTTAATGTTTTTTTTTCTTCATCGTGTGGCGTATTTAACATATTTTGCAGGTGGATGATTCCAAGTTTGCAAATCTGGCACACCAAGCTGTAGACTTTATATTGGGTATTCTGCTTTGTTCACTAACTGAAAATATTATATCTATTTATTTTCGAAAGATTGGCGCATCAAGCTGGAGAGTTTATATTAGATATACTGCTTTTGTCATTAATTGAATAACTTTTCCAACTTCTTTTGGTTTCGATTAAAAAATTTGTATGTCTTTTCTGAAGTTACATTGAAGAATCTTTTATCTATGGGAAGGAACCTGGAACTTGTTGAAGGAATTATCAACAGCCTGGTTATACGTTTGATCAGGCAGATGTGCTCGCCCTTGTCAAAAAATGGTATGCTAGTTTGAGATTGATTATGACAATAAATGTAGATTACTTTGAAGTTTAATGTGTACGACGGTAAACAAGTGTAAAATTGTATAAGTGACCTTTATTCTGTAGCTTCACGCCTTCACCATTTTATAATCATTTATTTCTTAATCATTCTAATCATCGACTTACTGTCTTCTTTTTTTTTGCCGTTTCCTTTTTCAAATTCGTATATTCTAGGGTCTCAACAGTACACTAGCACCAATGCTCAATTTTGTATTCAGCATTTGATCCGTAAACTTGGAAGTGAACCTTATATTGGTCAGCGGGCAATACTTTCAGTTTGTCAAAGAATTTTGGTTCTAGCAGAACGTTTGCTTTTCTCTGATCCTTTTGATGATGGCTTTTCTGACATGCATGAATACATGTTCATAATGTAAGTTCTTTGCAAAAGCAAATTAGTGTAATCTCCTGATGCATAATCACAACGAATAGCTCAATACAGGATTTGTGGAAAGGAAAATAATGGTTTTGAAGACTTAACATTTATCTAATTTTTATATGTGGATGTCAGGATCCAGCTCATCGAGTTCTTGGTCGCGGATTACTTATTAGAGTGGTCAAAAGCTAAAGATTTTGACAACGGTATGCCTCATACTTTCTACTGATGTTTACTAATCTATAATATTCTTTCTGAACTGAAGTAATTCGTTGACATCTTGAGTCTTGATTTCTATGACCCAAAACAAATATAAGTGTGCCACATTTAGCATTTTCCTGTATTACGTTTTTACTGTATATTCTTGCTAACTGACTGTAATCAAGTAATCAAGATGAACGGACTTTGAAAATTTAAACTGAGTGCTGGCAACGACATTACAGTGCTCCTTGAAGATTGGGTGACATCAATTGTCCAGGCAAGAAAAGCATTAGAACTTCTGGAAAGCAGAAATGGACTATATGCGCTCTATATGGATCGAGTCACAGGTGAATTGGCAAAACAACTTGGCGGTGTCTCATCGTTTCTGAAGCTTAAACCGGATATTATTAGTTGCCTCTTTCGCTAAACATGATTGGCCTATATTGGAAAATTTGTTACAGATGGAAATGAAAAATCAAATGTGACGTTGGTCACGGCCATCATTGGATGGTTATGCACGTCTGCATGGTGATTGGCGAGTAGCATTAACCCTTGGCTTTTACCTGGTTAGTGTTAGTGCATGTTTGGATTATAATTTGTACATCTTAAACAATGATTGAGTGTAAATTTAATTGTCTATAAAAAATATCAGGGACGGATCAACATCATTTCAATTGGAGTGACGATAAAGCAGAGCATCGTTGTTAAATAGTAAGTTTAAAAAAAAAAAAAAGTTAAATAGTAAGTTAAGAAAAACACGTTGTCCTAAAAAGTTACATTTAAAATTTAAAATGAAGACAATCAACAAATTTGAGAGGTCAAATCATTTTTTAATTGGAGTGACTAACAAGAAAAATGCTACTATCGATAAGATTATTAAGTTAAAAAGATAATATTTCTTTCTTAAAAAGTTACTTATGAAATCAAGAGAATTGTCCATACGTTTATGACATAATTTCAAAGAACATCATTTTCCCGACAAAAAGAATGAAATTTTGATTTCCACCGGCCCAATGCTGGCCCAATTTAACAAGATGAGATGAATCTCCGCGGTGCCGAAAGGGTCTCCTTATAATCTTTTTCTCTTGGAATTGTTTTTGATTTTATAAAGCATAGGAATGGCCACACCAATAGAGCAGTGAGCAAAGAATCCCTACTGTCTCCTGAATTAGTAAATTACAGGAATGTTTCATAAGATGTGTCGAAAACTTAAAAAAGGAAAAGTTAAAATGAACCTGACTACAAAATGAACAAATAAAGATATTTACTATTAATCAGTTTTAGCTTATACCCGTTGATATTAAAAATAATAATTTAAAGCACTTAATAGTTTTAATTGTCTAAGAGAATAAATAAAACAATCCAAATGATCTCTTCATTCCGTTCGTTGAGTCACCACGGTTCTAAAAGAATAAATTCTCAACCAGTTTTTCAAAATTCGCTGTAACCCATTTTTTACAAGAAAAAAGAAAAGAAAAGATTAAAAGAAGAAATACGGAGTCCTTAGTGTCTGTTTGTTTTGTGGTTGGCCAGAATACAATTGACTTTTTTTTACCAAAGTTATATCCTCCAAACTTTGGAAAAAACATTGGTTACGTTAAACCCAATGATAATCTAAACACAGCTTTAGTCGTTCTATTTAACCGAAAGAATGCTAAAAACTGGATAAGTTTGCAATAATATTATTAGAGTAATTAAATAAAGCGTCTGCACTGAACGTGTCTCTTCCGGAAAAGAATTAATGAACCTTCCCTTTGATCACTGCTTACATAAACGAAATTGATTCTGTTCAGTGTTTACAATAATAAAGCTGCCTGACGTAGCAGTACATTTTTCTGTGTTTTTAAAGACTCGAAACACTATAAATAATGAACTTGATTATTAATCCAACACAAGTGCATCGCCACAAACGTGTTTATTAACACCACGCCAATCACTTGACATTTTACATTCGATCAAGTACAAGACATGAGAGAAACACTAGTTATATGGTTCTTTCTGTTGTTCAGCATCCTCACGTATTCGGCTTACGGAAGCACATGCACTGAAGACACTGGAGATTTTAGAACCTCCGAGCCACAAAAGGAGCCTAAACGTAACCAGTTTTGAACTTCCAATTTGCTATTTTTCTTTCTATATACAATTTTTCGTCTTATTTCTAGCATCAAAATAACGTTCAAATTGGGCATTTCGATCATAAACTAATTCTCTCTTTACACGCAGCAATGGACGGTGTGATCATGGGATCAAGCAAACCTTGCAGTCAGAGAAAAATTCCAGAATTGCATGCTGCTCGACAAACAAGGATTTCCCGTTTAGGAAAAGCAGTTTATAGAGGACCAAGCAACATAAGGCCACGCAATGTTCGGAATGCATCAAACTCAAATTCAATTAAACCTTCATCCTTACTTGGGTATCTTGTTCTTGGATTGCTATTAGTTCCTTGCTTCTATCAAATTACTTAGACTTGAATCTTCATCTTGTCACCATTACCATTGCACCACCCAAAAATTAATCTAAGTTTCAAGTTATTACCACTTATTATTAGCACACCCAAAACATAAGGTACACAATCGTACATTACCATGGCATTGCCTAGACATACCTGAAATCTATCTCCCACTGTTAACGAGTCAGATCAAGAATTTTGCATTGTGTTAGCAGTGTACTTATTTGATTTGTATTATTGCACACACGAGCACCTCTTATCTTGGCTTTTATATATTATAGAAGATTTATCAGACAACTGTCTTTGTAAACTTTGGATCATCTGGGTAACTTTAAATTCTAGCTATAGATAGAAGTCCTATAAGAATATATATAGCAATGGTGAGGGTACTCTATTTGAGGAAAGTAAGAAAAGCGATACATTTAAGAACATAAATTCCTGAGACAATTTATGGAAGGTTGCTCAGAGAAAGATATAAGAAGTAATAAGGAAAAAGAAATTATTAGATTATAAGGTAAAAATCCATTATGAGAACTTGAGACAACACAAATACATTGGAAATACATGGAACTGATAGAAGGCAAACAACATATATAATTACATTTCTACAATATATATCTGGCTGTGAAAATAACCATAGAGACCCTACTAAGATCTTCACAAAGCAGCAGAAAGATGAACTGATGAAGTAATGAACTCAGTGTTTACATCTTGGATCAATCTTCTTCCCATCACTACTCATATTCGGAAAATATCCGTTTGAAATCTCTCATCATACAAACTCCAATGCCCATACCTTTCAGTGTGGAAGACAGACCTGGGGATATAGAAATTAGGCTTTTTAATCTCTTTCAAGTGCACCAAACTAGAAGATGCATTTGCAATGTCTCGACTAGTTAAGTTAGCACACCCAGACAAATCCAAGAACTCAAGGTTGGGACATCCCTGACATATGGAATTCAGACCCTTAGCTGATAACTTGGAGAACCTAATCTCAAGCTGCTCCAGACCAGGTATGGAATTAGCAATCGCAGCAGCCTCTTCTTCTCCGTCTTGCGGACAAGCATTTAGATACTCATTAGGAACAATCCCTCGGTGTTGGGAAGGATCAAGCCAATTCATGAGATTTCTTTTGAGAATCTTAAGGTTGGGACAATTTCTTCCAATCAGCACCATTGACTCATGGCTTATCTCATAACAATAGCTGATGTCTAATTCCCTAAGCTTGGGACAACTCAAAGCTATCTCAGAGATACAGTCATCAGTAACATGAGGACAGCTTCTGATAGACAACACCTCAAGATTCGGGCACCTGAAATACGGATAATTATATTAAAAATCACAGCAAAAAATAAAAGCTAAATGCTCCAATGCTATGTTATATTCACAATAATTGACTAAGATTTGTTTTAGCTTAATAAGGTCTGAATTTGAAACTTAAGTACACAGCTACATTAAATAATCTTACATAACATAGAGGAGATATGTATTCATAACAGAAGGCACAAACTCCCCATAAAAAATAGAAAAAAATAAAATATTGGAATTTCAGAATCAAAATCCTAAAGAACAATCATAACATACTTTCGAACCTAGAAAATTAAAGCACTGATTTTGAGACCCAATTAGGGCCATCCTCGAATGGCGAAGGGAAAACAAAAGGGCATTGAAATTTGCGAGAAAGTTGGAACCTTTGGGCGACGAGGGTGAGAGAGAGATCGGAGCAGTGGCGAATGCGTATCTGGGTGAGAGAGGATTGGGCCCATTCGACGACAGATCGAAGCATGGAATCGATATTGGCCTCGAACTCGGGGGTCCACCAGCGAGTCGACTCGGGGGGCGAGTCGAATTGAGGATCGAGGTTGAAGACGGAGTGAAGAGAGGGTTCCTTGAAGGCGCTGAACCATGACTTGCAAACGAGCATGGTGCCGTGCCATCGATCCTCGACGCTGAGTCGAGAGAGGATGTTGATCAGGCACTCGCGAGTCAACTCGCTCCAATCTGCCTCGGATTCCTTTGGCTCGGTTTCCGTAATCATTCTTCTACACACCACACCCTTCTTCTTCTTGCTTCTTCCTTATGTTATTTTCGGATTAATCCATACCATGGATGGTTATTAAGAAAATCAGATGAGAAAGAAAAATTCTATATCAATCTAATCAAATTTTTAATAATTTTGATTGCATGAGCGCGTCCTCCTCTCTTAGTTATTTTTCTGTTCGTTTTATTTTATCAAAAAAATTCATTAGTTTAATCTGTTATATTTATGGAGATCGAGATAAATAAAAATATATTAAATGACAATACTATAGTATAATAAAATTAAATGCAAAAAAAATTATTTTAGACGCGTTCTGCATTCACAACAATATATTTAATAAAAAAAATCTATATTCGATTTATATGATTAAATTGAGAGATACTTATGATTTAACAGTAAAAAAAATTGTTTTACTTTTATAATTGTATAATTTTTTTAAAAAGTAACTTTATTCCAGCATTATTTTGTTTTCTAAATTTTAAGATTTTTCTTTTGTGCAACACTTTAAAACAATAATTAATTTATATAGAAAAATATCCTTTTATCATATCCTTATTTTGAAGTATCAGCATCTTGTTTTTTTTTTTATATATAAAAATGGATTATTTTTTTAAACAATATACTAAAATGGGGTTATATGAAAATTATTCACATTACCAGGGTTATTTTTCCTTTTATATCGGTTATATGTTTAATTAATGTAAAATAATATAGTTTTTACATCAATTGTAAACTAGACGATGTAAAATAGTACTTTTTAACATCGGTTATTGTGTAACGATATAACAATTATTTATTACATCGGTCATTTTAATAACTCATGCTATCTAAATAATTTTCATATGAAGCCATTAAAAAATAATTCATTTTAGTTAAAAAGCCCAGCATCTCTTTTCTCTCTTCTTCCTCTCTTCCTCTATTTCTTTCTTTTCATTTTCCTTATAGACACCTCTTTATTCCTTTTATTTTGCTGGTCATCTCTTTTAAATCCTCACACAAATTGTTATTAATGGGGTAGCTCGTCTTGTAAAAGAAAAAGAAACAATGGTCTGAATCAAACTTACTCATGATACTAAGTTAACAATGTAAATATAAAGAAAAAAAAAAAGGGGAAGAGGAAGAACGGGGGACAAAGACAGATGAAGAGTTAGAGCTCTATTTCAATATTGAAATTTGAACATACAATTGCAAAACTACTCTTTATACCAGTTAACCAGTAATTTTCGGTTGATGAAGGATATTTTTTTTTATAGTAAATTACACTAATTATTTTCGAAATTTTGTGAAATTACATCGACATCTCCTTGCTTACTCTTATAAAAGAGTATCAGTCTAATATTTTCAAATATTAAGAAAGAGCAGAGATAGAAAAAAAATATATCACATGTAATTTTGAAGAAACTTCAGAATGTGCGAATATAATTTGTTCTAATTTGTATTATTATTCGATGATACCCACAAACAAAGCATTTTAAACTTGATTTTAGAAAAAGATCGAGGGATAAAAAGACAAGATCTTTAGTTTCAAGCTTCTCAGTGCATCTGCATATACGATTGAGGCCTTTGCTATCATCTCTGTTTTATTCTCTTCACACCAACCACTTTCCTTAAAACAAAAATACTAATTTTCGTAATGTAGTTATGTTGCAAACTATTTTGCGTAATAGGGATAACATGTACAGGATGATATGGTTTGTCTTCAAAATATTTCTGCTTATTGTTTTAATTATTTTAAATATACAACTTCCAATTCTAATTCGTGACACGTGAAAATATTAGTTTCATATAACCCAGAAGCTTAAGATTATTAACAAGTTAAAAACACACATAACTAGCAATACATTTTTTTTTACTGAGTTGCGAAATACTGGATGATGAACAACCTAAGAGCTTGAACTAGAAGGCACTTTGGGTTTATTAAATATGAATATTTCATAATTGATGATAATTATACTATATCTATACATTTTCTTTTAAATCTGTCAGTGACGAAAGGTTCTTTTCTTTTTTTTCTCTACTGAAAAAACAAACAAAAAGAAACTGAACAACGCTGGACTGATGAGAATAATTTAAGAAAACCTTAAAAAGTAGACACAAAACAGTAGATTGAACCTTTTCTCGCACAATGCAGCAAACAATGTCAATGTGTTTTGTGCACTCACTATACACAGGACTGGAAGTGGAAGCTACTCTATGCAAAGTGGATTGATTGTCACAGTAGATGACAGCTGAACTCACAATAAGTACAGGGAAAAGCTGGAGTTGGACAAGATCATTGGGTAAGCTTGGCATTTCATTGACAACTAGCCTGCTTTAACCCATAAAGGGATTTCTGTAGTTTGCATACTAGCCTCGGATCAAATCTCTCTAAAGCCTAGAGAAAGGTGAAGATCCCCATGAAGGTAGAAATGCCAATTGAATGTGAAAACAAGAGACAAAAGGACTCTAAGTATATCCCTTAGCAACCAATCAAGCTTATGACTTTCTATTTCAGCCATCAGCATTGTGCTTCATCGGAGGATATAGAAAAGCATATATGTGAGTTAGACAGTGGAAGGATTTTGTGCCTGACTTGAAAACTACAAAAATGATTTTTCTAGCTCTAAGGGTCCAATTTCTTCCTCTTGGAAGGAAGAGCTTCAACAACAAAAGGCAGCTTGTTCTTTGACTTCAAAGCCATATTCAAGGCTACTGACCAAGAAGAATGGTAGTTAATGGTTATCTCCAACATGTGGAGCCGAAACCAACAATGCTCCAGATTTTCTTTTGGATGCATATATAAAGGGCTAGCATTTGGATTCATCATGGTTAATCAAACAATGGAGTAAAACACCGAGAATCAGATACAAACAATCTCTCGCAGCAGTAGCAGAGCTCTCTAGGAAAGGAACTCTGATACCATGTGAAAATTGAATCCAGAAACCTTCTGAGAGAAGCACAAAGCATCAATGGAAGAAGAAAAGGTTTCCTCTCATACCTAACTAGAAATAGAAAGAGTAGCTAACTAACTGAACTAACAGCAGTACAGAGACTTACAAAGAAATTAATTAATTAATTAATTGACTATAGTACTATTAGTATTAGTTATCACTTTGACAGCTAAAAAGCACTACATTCTTTTTTACACGTTTGAATCACTTTCAGCGCATGGCTTTGACTTAAATAATCCAAACCCCTAAAAACTGAAGAATCTCGATATTAATATACTACTTCAGACATAGATCTATGCAAAATCAAAAGGCACAGACGAGCATCACAGATCGCATAAAAGTTATGGAAGCTTCGAGAGCCTAAACAATAAATTGTACAAACCATCAGTTCAACAAGCGCATGAACTTAAATTTTCAGTAGTCAAGCACACGAAATCAATATCACGAATAGTGATATAAACTCAAATGATCATCAGTATTGTGAAGAATAGAGAGGACGCCTGTATTCATCAAAGTACTGGTCACGATCGACGAAGACAATGGCATAGAGAGCATAGATTATGCCAGGAATGTAACCTAGAATCGTGAGGAGCAAGCAGATGATAAATTCAACCTGCATAAGTGAAATCAGTCAAATCACAGTCTCAGATCTCGCAGAGAGTGAGAGAGAGAGAGAAAAGAAGCATACGCTGCAGCAACCGTGGCGAAAGCAAACTCCGAGTGGTGGGATCAAGATCGCGATCATAATCTCGCAGCATATTTCACAACGTGTCGGCATCTTCCACTCTGCGTGTTCTTCCGCTTCTTCAATTATCGATCGATATCGGAACAGTGTGTATAAATGCAGAGTCAAACAACCAACGTGGTCCACGTGGAGTTTCCTGTTTCGTTCAGTTACTAATAAAATAAATATATCTTGGCCTTTCATACAAAGGCCAAGATATATCTGGCCTCTCATTTTAATTTGAGTTTCATTTCATTTTGATATATATTCACATAATAAACGCCGAGTTTAACGTGATGCATTTACATTCTATACTGTTTTTTTTTTCTTACATAAAATTAGAAAACATTCTATACTGTTATTCTCGTAAATGTTAGGCCAAATTATACTTTTTTTTTTGTTCTTTATTTTATTTGGTAAATTCAGCTTCGTTGCTTATTTTTTAACATTCATTTGCTGCAAATTTTAGGATGTTTTAATTAGAATGCATCAATTTAGAATAATCTTATTTCTATTTTAACTAGTAAATTAACATTTATCGATTAATAAAAAATAAAGATTATATATTGATATATATTATTTTTCCTTCTATCATATAGTGATAGTGATATAAGATTTATTTTGTCACGTCTAACCTTCAATATTAATTTTATTCTTGTTGTTATTAAAGTTTAGCATTTTTTAGCATATTTATTTGTTTTTTATTTTATTTTATATTTTTAAAAAAATAATTTAATTCTATTGATTTTTTTATTCATATTTTTCTCAAAACCATTTATTCTCATTCTTAATTATCAACATTAATTTTCATATTTAATCTCAATTTTTTTTTATATTTAGAGTCAACAATTTGATCTATATCTCACAGATTGATTTTATTTGATCTTCTTTAAA
This sequence comes from Amphicarpaea edgeworthii, assembly GCA_014843725.1. Lineage (NCBI taxonomy): Eukaryota > Viridiplantae > Streptophyta > Magnoliopsida > Fabales > Fabaceae > Amphicarpaea > Amphicarpaea edgeworthii. Next base: position 22,266,392 of record CM026324.1, on the reverse strand, counting down.
TCTCATTCTCTTTAGTTAACTTAAAAAGGACAAGAAAATCACTCCAACTTTTTTAATCCAAAATAATGGAACTGGGGCAAGACCAAGGGCCGTGGAATTAACCCCTCTATTTCACCTTGATGAAAAAACATAAATATAAATAGTTACTTGTATTTTTCTTTATGGACATGTAGGGGGTAATTGAATGTATTTTTTTTTTTTTTTTTTATAACGAGTATACAAAAAGTTTTGCAAAATGATATATATATATATTTTCTAAAACCATAATCTATATAAATATACATAAATGTTTTTTTTTTTTAATTATGATATGTTCTCGTATAAAAATGAGGAAAGTTTATGTCACAAAGTAAAAAATTGAGATTAAAAATAAAAATAAAAATTTAAAATTAGAAATGCCAAGAAATTAAAAGGTGTTTCACAAAAATAAAAATAATATTTTTTTAAAAAATGAATAAAATTAAATTATCTTTTAAATATTATAAAATAAAAAAAATTATATAAAGATCCTTAAACTTTAATAATCAAAAGAAGAAAATTAATATCGAATATTTAACATGAAAATTAAAAAACATATCAATTGAAAAAAATATATACCTATATAAATATAAATAATATACACCTATATAAATATATTATTCACAATATTTAAAAAAAACTCAAACCTATATTATTTTGCTTTATGGCCGTTTTTAACTGTAATTATATGAAAATTATTAACTACGTTCACTTTTTACGTCTTCGAATCAAAGAGACTTGACTAATCACGACAACATATTTGGTGGGCCACAACCACAATTATCCAACCAAGTTGATATAGAACAACCTTATCCGCCGAACAAAGATAAAATTATTACTCTGGTTAGTCTATATTATTATGTTTTGTTTAATTTACTATTTCTTTAAACTCTTTATGTTTGTCTTCAACTTTATTATTTTTTTTAATGAAAAGGGTTTTTTTTCATCTCATTGTAGGCTAAGCGCAAGGCGATGGTGATGTCTCCGCTTGCAATTGATAATAGTGAGAATTTGCAGGAAAAATCAAAGCAAGAGTGGAGTTGCGCATTGTGTCAGATAACTGCAACAAGTCAGAGACAGTTAAGTGATCATTACCAGGATAGAAAACACAAAATCAAAGAAGCATCCCTGAATCATTAGACACATGGCCAACCTTGGGCTATGTTTGAAGGGTTGATCACCATGGGCACAAGGCAGACAAAGCTATTTAAAAAATAATAAAAGTCCATATGGTCATGTAGTATTCTTTTTCTATATTATTTTATGTCATATTTTCAAAAGACTAATGCATGTAATTGCAGTTTAAATTAATTTTATATTATTTAAATAATTTTTAAGATAATTTTATAAAAATATCATATTTATCATAAATAATTAATTATGATTAAAAAATAATATATCCCTATTAAACTTTATTTTAAAATAAATTAATGTGGTTGTATCATTTTATATTTCTTTTTCATCCAAATTAAAGTGTGATATGTGAATAAAAATAAAAATCCTGTATTTGTTGGTTGTTAGTTTTTCTGATGTGTTACATTTAAAATTTTATGTGGAATGAATCTCAGACTTTAAGTGATGTTGTTTAATTTTTAACTAAATCTTGACTCAATCCTTATCGTGATTCCTGAAGCTGAATTCAAAGGATAATGATTTATCAAACACGACTCGTTGCACAACAAACAGTACTTCCCGTAGTGGAATTCACGCGATCATTAAACCCCTTGTACAGTATCACTTCACGAACTCACTCTACTACGTCAATGCTCACTGGCCTTGCACTTGCACTTGCACATGCTATTGTCTTGACACATCGTTTGTCAGCTGTCACGCATGCCATGCGAGCCCTGTTCTGTTCTCCTCTCCCACGTTAAAAGCACACTAGTGAACCCATGAAAATAACCTAATGAATAATGCAAAAAGAGACAAAACTATATACTACATATTTGTCCATAAGTCCATTGACATTTACTTAACCAATACTTCTTCCAAGTTTTTATCAGAACAAGATTGACTTTTAACTTTATTTTATTATGGTTCTTGATAAGTTACTTAAACTATGCCACCAACACTTCATATAAATTTTAGAGGTGTTCATTGTCTAAAATATTATTATGATTAATTTGGATGACTCTACCGTTAAATCTCAGTTCACAGTACGAAGATAAAACAAAACAAAATAAAATAGTCAAAAACTAATAATGAATATAAATCAGAGAAACATATCACGCATAAACTTTATCAGTCAAAGTCAATGAATGCTTCTTTTATACGTTCACACACACACACACACACACACATATCGGGAGTTGTATTGAACCGAGAAATAGGTTTAATTAGTCCATTTTTTTTTTTATAGAATATATATATATATATATATATAAATAAAAGGTATCCTTTAAATAATTCAAATTAAATTAATTGGATGTCTGATTGGACTCGGACCTATATGACATGATTAATCAATAAAAATACTTTAACATTTTACTTTTGTCATATATTTCATACATCACACTAGATAGATATCATATTTATAAAATACGATTCACTTTCAAGATGCTTTGGTGGTGAAATGGTAGACACACAAGACTCAAAATCTCGTGCTAAAGATCGTGGAGGTTCGAGTCTTCTTCAAGGCATAATATTAGAGGCTTCAGGCCCCCTTCCCTTTTTTAATATATATAAAAAATACAAAATAAACAAATGTTAATAAAAAAAATATTATAAAAATAAGTTTTTAAGGTAGTATTTATTTTTATTTTTTTTATTAGTACATCATATCTTAATTTTATATCTATTAAATATTTGATTTCATTATATTTTTTATTTATTTTTTACAAGTTTTACTTTTGATAAATTAATTTGACACTTTTCATCTACAATTTTTTAAAATCTTATAAATTTTACTCTATTATTTTACTCTTATATTATATTATTATAGATTTTACTCTCAATTTTTTAAAAATTGACAAATTTGATACCCATTTTTTTTAATATAAATTTTACATTAATATTTTTTTTAATTTTATCTTCAATTTTTATAAAAAAAAAAATTTAGTTCCTCCCTAAAAAAAAAAAAAGTCCAAATAAGAATTTTACTCTAGACAGTATATTGTACTATGTCAACACTTTTTAAACAGGGAATGTAGCAGCATAAGCATATGAGAGACGAATTTGACTGTCAACACTCAACACAGAGAATCAATTACTACATAAAGACGAAGACTTGTGTGAGTGTGACCCTTGTAAAAAGGTTAACCTTTTACAACTACATTAAATATGTAATAACTATAAATATATATATATATATATATATATATATATATATATATATATATATATGTGATTTTAATATTACATGTTTATTACAAGATAAATTTAAATAATAATTATTAATTAAATTTTAATAATTTATATATAATCTTAAATTAAAATTAAATGTAGTATTTACCATATATAATTATAAGGGTTGTCACGACCAATATGATCATCCTTTTTTATCATTATCAACAAAGGAATCATTGTTAGGATTATCATTACTATCATCATCATACTCATTGTTCACTGTTATTATCCTCGTAATAAATATGTCTTATAATTTGTTATAACAAAGGCTCAAGGTCCCATTCAAAACTAGAAATAGAATAAATCCTTTTATCTTTATTCCCTTTCTTTCTTTTTTCAAATATTTGAAAGATAGATTCGGTAAATCATGAAGATTGGATGATTGCTGACACACCCAAAATAATCCATTTCACCACAAAGTCCCAAACATAGAGTCTTGTAATGAGTAATGACAACACCTTGTCCACATAGATGCTTCAGCAATCACCCCCTCAGGCCTATTTAACCACTGTTCCAAACACTGTTTAATTCACTTTATACGTTTTTCTGTTTTTCTTTCTTCCGCTCCTTTATATATATATATATATTTTTTTTTTTCATGGAGTTCAAATACCGTGCTGTCCAAGACCGAAGGACACCGTTACCACCGCTGCGGCACCCTCTTTCCACCCGCACCTACGTCTCCGATCATCCATTGCGAGGTATAACACTTTTCTAATCTTCACGTCGATCTTTTCACCCTGTTTGACAAAACAAAACTTTTGTCTCATGAGGTCATTTTACTAACCATTCACTTTCCAGGGTATATGTTTTCATCTGGTGGTTTTCCGGTGGCAGACAATGTTGGAGAAGCCTTCCGGCAAGAATTAGAGAGAGAGCATATACAGTGGGAGGTGGAGAAGGAGGAAATCAGGAGACAGATACTTGCTCGCGAGATGGCGCGAAGACGAGAGTTAGAAGAAGAAGTCAGGAGAGAAATAGCTATGGAGAGAGCACTCAGAATCCCGTTAGGAATCTCGTTTCGCGAACGAGTTTCGGTGTCTTTCAATCACAATCAAAGAAAGGATGATAACAACATATTTGGTGGGTCACCACTAACCCTGTTGCCCCCTCAAATTAATAAAAGACAACAGTGTAACAAGGATGAAGTGGTTATACTGGTTAGTACTTCTTTTCTATTTTTAATTTTTATGTTTTCTATTTTTGTAACTGGTGGTTTAATTAAACAAATGTCACCTTTACATCGGAAGAGGCTAGCTAATTCGCATTACAATGAACTAAATGACTAAAATAGTCAAATGTGACACATGATAACCTTTTAAGAGTGGATTAGTTGTGTAATTTCAGCATGTCGTCTTACTGAAGTGAGATGTAACTTGTAATGACTTGTTTTGATTGTATCTTGATATTTTACTTTTAATAGTATTTTGTAAAATAATTTTGAAGAATTGTTTTTTATAATGAAGAAAAAAGTCTGTTTAGTAATATTAATTTGAAAACAGATCAGGAGATGAGAAATTAGAAAATGTATTATGAACTTATTTTTTAACCCAGAGCTGTTTAAGTTTTTTGTTTTTGAGTTATAAAAACAATTAAATTGGAAATAGTCTCGAACTTTTTTTCCTAAAGAAACTACTCAAACGGAGCTATTGTTGATAGATAGAAATTAAAGTATCATTTGAGGGTCCTAGGTCACCTATGCTGTTGGAAGAGATTGGTTTCCCTCCCTTTCCATGTGGTTGTGCAGTCATGCACATATGTAAATATGTTGGGATAGGAGGGGTTTGTTTAGATAATTCTTTTAACAAGTCACTTGTAGAAGAAGAAAATAAAAAGATCAAATAAATTATTTTTCATCCTATTTGTTAGGCCGAAGATTACTTAAGCTTCTTAGTTGTATACTTGGGTTACTATATCTTGTCAATCGAGAAGATGAAGCAAATATATAGGGAAGATGAAGTCTTTTTACTGGCTGATGGGCATATATTATTTTTTATACCATGCAGGCTAAGCCAAATGCTGATAGTTATGCTGCAAAGCGCAAAGCGGTGGAACCTCTTACAATTGATGACAAGGAGCATTCTGGATTTAGTTTGCAAAAGAAACCTAAGCAAGAATGGAGTTGTGCATTATGTCGAATTACAACCACAAATGAGAAAGGGTTGAATGATCATTTTCAGGGAAAAAAACACAAAGCTAAAGAAGCATCCTTGAGAACTCAAAAAATAGGTAAGAGGAACAAAACATCATTATCTTTAAAGAAAAATAAATTAAACAATGTGAGAAATCTAATGAAGTTATTGTTACTATGATTTCAGGGTTGGATGCAAGACTAGATAGTCAAACACATCAACCTGGTATAATCCCCACAGAAACAGGCATAATGGAACCTAGAAAAGACAAACAAGTTGTGCAGGACAACAGCCAAGGTTTGGATGGTCTGGATAATGAAAATGAAAAAACTACTAGGAAAGAAGCAAGCCAAACAAATGCATTGACAAGAAGGAAGAAGTTTACATTTTATTGTGCATTATGTAAAGTTCAATCTCGCTCAGAAATTGTCATGCAAACCCATAAAAATGGAAAAAAAGCACCTAACTAAAATGAAGAATGCTGCAAATTTTGGATGACAAAACAGCTCAAATTATATGGTGTTTAATGTGTTAGATTCATGAATATTTTATTCTTTTCGTTTACTAATGTAACATGAAGGACCTTTATGACTTGATATGGATTCCATCTTCATTCCATGTCAATGTTTCTGCGGTTCTGCCCATACCCCATAAATATAAATATCCATAATTCGTTTGATTTAGTCCTTACTGACTCTTTTATTTCAATAAATATAAATATTTTCTAACAAAGGCTTATCAAATATAATAAACTATTGATGGTATATTCTTGATATAATACATAAGGAAAACAAATTAAAGCAATGCCATGATTTATTACTCAAAATTTTAAATTTCTCTTATATTGTCATATATTAGTCAATAATATACATTAAATACATGGTAAATAAAAGACCTTTAATAATTGATTAGATGTAATAAAAAATTGTTAATAAGTTTATAGAGTAAAAAGTAAAAAACTAAATGGAAAAAGTAAAAGTTTGTTAATTAATTTATGTGTATCTGGCATTTTTTTTTTTTTTGTGAAAATGTGTATCTGGCATTTGATGCTGGTTGTGAAATGCAATAGGCTAGTAATGGCCATGTGAGTATCGCAAATATGAGGTGGAATTATATATAAGCTCGAAGCTCGCAACAGATGTGAATGGAGTTGCGCTTATGCACCACAATTTATTTTCTGTCTTCTGTCTGCAGACGTCAAACGCGTTATTTTTGTGAGCAATCATACACATGTTGCAAGGGGGAGTTATCATGTATTCAAGATATTCTTGGCATGAAACATAAGGAAAAAAATACATTTAGTACTCAAGATTAGGAATTCTCAAATTCGAATATTTGATCTTTAAAACTAGAAATAATAAGTATCTCAAATCTTTTTAACTTATTAAATATTTGTTCATATTTAGTATTGTGGTCACATTCAAATTTAGAAGAAAATTATTTTTCTTTTTCTTTCATTTTTAAACTTAAAAGATTGATTTACTAATTCACTTGAGAAAATATCAGCACATAAAAATAAAATTTAATGACATATATAAACACACGCTCTACATGCGCGTGCAAACACTCATCTATGAGAGTCCCACTTATTTGATCACCCACTTTAAAGAGTCAACATACACAAACTCATATACATTATTTCTGATCTCACGACCCAACTATTGATATGGAGTTCAAATATCAGGATGGCCAACACCAAAAGATATTATCAGCAACACTGCGCCTTCCTTCCACCATGGCTTAAGTGAGTTCAAATATCTCTAAACACGTTTACAAGGTAAGGTAACACTTGTTGTTTTACTTGTTTACATTTATTTCAAGAGACTAATTTGTTTTACTATTTAAAAAACAAAATTTTATTGGATGTGAATTTGCATAGTGTGATTTTCCTAATAAGATTATGACAATCAATGAAAATCAAACATTTCAATAAGAATTAGATAAAATTAACTTGCTAAAAAATGACAGGACGAGTCGATTCGTCTATGACTAATGTAGGTTATAATAATCTATCCGTTATCAGGTGGGTTGACTTGTCAATTTTAATTTTTTTTTAATAAAATATTTATATCTATATATTTTTTTATTCTCAATTATTTAATTTCAAATTACTATAACAACAAGAGATATTAAATAATAAATACAAATTAATTTATTTGTTAAAGTATTATGTCATTTTTCAACTTTTGCTTCATTTTAATTAATTATTTTTTCTTTTTACAATAAAGATTATTAATATGTTTATTTCTTTAGACATTTTTAATCATGTTATCATTTAGTTCATCATTCATACATAATTTCAATCCCTATGAAATGACATTCTTAGTTAGACAATTATGAATATAATATACTAAAAAAAAATCTTAGAGGTTAGGTGCCCGCATGAGTTTGTAGGTTAGGTGGGGAGAGTTGACGGGTCAGGAACATTCCCCTGCCTTGTCATTTTTTTATGGGACGACCCACGGACCACAATCCATTTTATTATCCGGACGAGAGTTGGAGAAAAAAGAAATCATAAGAGATATAATTGCGGCTTTTTTTTCCCTAGAAAGTTAGTTTTTTTATTCTAAATACACAAAGAAGTTTATCATAAAACTATTTATAAAGCATGGGTTTATAGTAAAATTATTTATGAGATATAGACTATTTTTTTATGTGGAAGGCACTAGACCAAGACTCAATTTTCAGGTAATTTGCATGATTACATATAAATAAAAATTTATGAGTACTAAACTATACATAAAAAGTTTAATTCTTATAAAGTTGTAAATTTTCATAAAATTAAAAATTTATAAGTATTAATTTTTTTTAATGCACACATGCTTCATTGTTGCGTAAAATATAGTTTTAAAAATCAAACCGAGATTAAATCGATTAAAGCACTGAGTCACTGATAGGTTAATAGTCGAACCAGTAATTCATTAATTAAATCATATGAATTGATATTATCGTAATATAAGTAATTATATATAATTTATAAAAAATATATACATAAATGTTACGTTTGTTAGTATGAATTTTTTAATAATATTTTATGTAGTGGTTAATATTTCATTTATACATACTTTAGGTCCTAGTAGTCCTTGAGATAGATTTTTTTTTTTCGGGGAGCCCCCTTCCTTAATCTCTCACTTTTAATATATATAAAAAAATAATTAATAAATATATAATATATATTATTATTATTAAAATTGTTAATTTACACCCTAATTTGGAGGATGTTAACAATCAACATTAAAATATTTGGATTAAAATATCTCTTATTTTTTATTTAAAATAATTTTTTTTAAATATTATAATAATTTAATACTTAATTAAAAAAATATATTTTTTTCTCTCTTGGTGAATTTAGGACTGGATGCAAGATCGGATAGCTAGACACATCAACCATTACCCTTGCAGACACAAGCATACTAGAATCTAGAATGGAGGATCAGATTATGCAGGAAAGCAAAAGTTTAGGTGGTTTGGAAAATGAAAATGAAGCTATTGGAAAAGAAATAGGGAAAACAAATGCATTGACACCAACGAATAAGTTTAAATATTGTTGTGCTTTTTGTGAATTTGAAACCGGTTCGAAAATTGTGTCCCAAAGCCATAAAAATGGAAACAACATATGTATTTTATGTCATGTAGTGTGTTGATTCATGAATATTTATTTATTTCTTTTACAACTAAGTTATGATTATTGCGTATAAGAAAAAACTCAGTTATGATTATAATGTGTTACATGAGGAACTAACTTGACTTAGTGTTACCAAGTTTGCTAGAATGCATTTTCATTCCACGTCAATTTTTGCATAACAAGAATAAAAAGAGTAAAAGATATTTTAGTCTAAAATGTTTTGATTTGATAACTTCATCTAAGTTGGTTGAATATTAGCCGTACATATTTATTGTATATAATTTATAAGAAAAAATATTTGTTATATTAATTTCATGATAATTATTTGTTTCGTAACTTTTATCTTATGGCGATTTTTAGATAACAAACTTTCTACTAATGACATGAAGAGATACCGTGATCATATTTTAGTTTCTATGTGCAGCTATTGTGATGCTCAAGCTGAGACATCACACCATCTTTTTTTGGCTTGCTCTTTTATTTCAAAGTTATGGAATTGGCTTCAACCTTGATCGCTCCTCTGATTTGTCCCTCTTTAAGGCCGTTGAACTTGTCCATAGCAATCAGGTTAAAGATCTTATGTTATCTGCAATCATGCACATTATTTGGGTCACTTGGTGGAGCCGCAATGGTCTTAGATTCAGAAATATTAGCATGTCGATTAGTCACACCATCAACTTCGTCGTCATCCATGCTTCACTTTCTGGCAAAATTTCCATGGGTCATACTTTCAATTCTATTCAGGAATTCTCGTTTCTTAAGCATTTCTATGTTCCAAGTTCACCCTCCACAGGCTCCCTCCATCAAATAGGTGGAAAGGTCTTCCCCTCCTTGTGGATTTATTAAGTGCAATACTAATGGCATTGAAGGTGTTTTTCGAGATCATTTTGGGGTTTTTAGAGATGGTTTCTCACACTACATTAGTAACACCATGGCCTTGCATGTTGAGCTTACTACCGTCATGGTTGCTATTGAGCAGCCAACTCAGATTGGATGGCCCCGACTCTGGATTGAGAGTGACTCACAACTAGTCATTGCTGCTTTCTTTAATTCATCTCTAGTGCCATGGTCTCTTTGTAGCAGATGGAATCGCGCCATGTTGACAGGTTGGCATATTAGTTTGCTCATATCACACATATTTCGGGAGGGGAACGCTTATGCTGATGGTTTGGCTAACCATGGGGTAAATAATAGAATGACTTTTACTTGGTGGTCCTCTGTCTCCTCACCTTTTATTGCTTCCAAATTTGCGTGGATTGCCTAATTTTCGTTTTTGCTGAATTTCCTATGGATTTTGGTCTGGTCCCCATGTTTTTCTATTGTACTGTTTTCTCTTTATTTAATAATACACACTTGTGGGATAAGGTGGGATCGAGAGGTACTAACTTAGTTGGGATGTCTCTCCTCCTAGAGGTGTTTTGGTCTGCAATTTAAAAAAAAATGGAATATAAGGTCATAGGTTCAAATAAAATAATAATAAAAAAATTATAATTAAAAATGTTTGAATATGTGCATTCATTTATTGTATTTATATATTTTTTAAAATAATATTAAATGAAAAATAAAATAAAATAAAATAAAAATTTGTTTGTTTAAAATAATATCATTATAAATATTTTTATTATTTAAAATAAATATTATTCAAAATAAATTAAAATAAGAGCATTTAATATATTGTTATAATTTAAAATTAAATTAAATTAAATTAGTATGTTATGAAGATTTTTCTTAATCTACATTGTATTGTTTAATGACTCGTTGTAAAGTTTTTATTATTTTCATTATTTTATTTTAAACAATTATTCAATGTATTTTTCAAATGGAAGGCTTTATGCAAATGGAGTATTAATTACAAATATTTTATTTTTTAAAATAAATTTTGTCAAAGTAAAATAAAATAAAGTAAAAGAACATTTATTATTTTTCTATTACTTAATGTAAAATAAAATAAATTAACTTAATCTAAATTAATGTATAATGATTAATGAACGAATGAATTTTTTGTATTAGGCTAAGAGTTTAAAGGTGATGAAATAAAAGAGTGTAAAATAAATTTATGTGCAATCACGGCATAATTGGGATTGAACAAAAATGATGAATCTTTTAAAGCATTTTTATTGAGAATGCTAAATGAATTGTATAACAATATCGAATTTATCAATAACTAATATCCATCACTCAACACTTTATTTAAAGGAGTCTTGTCCAAGAACCACTGGGAACCAGCAAATTATTGTTTTTTTAAAATTATTTAATGAGTCATTAACATGTTTTTATTGTGAATCAAAACTTATTTAATGAGTCATTAATTAAAAAATCTTTATTATTGCATTAATTAATGTTTTCTAACTTCAACATTAAATTATTTGACGCTGTAGAATTTCAATAAATTAAACGTCTGACCTTGATTTTTTTCATACTTCAAATATTACAAAACTAATAAAAATTTACACTTATATTTGAAATATTGCAAATGTGTAGTACTTTAAATATAATAGTACTAATAAAAATATTTATATGTATACACGTTATATTTCTTAACTTATTTATGTTTCAGTTTTTGTGTTTTTTACATATTAACAGATCTAAAACGAGACATTTGAAATCTAGTCAATGAATAAAAGGAAAAAAAATGACATATTATTAACCATAGAAGAAAAAATTAAAAATAAAAGTAAACTATTTTTCTTATTTTTATATTTAATAGAAAATAAAAATAAGTAAAAAAGTATTTAAATAGATTTTTAAGTTTTTTAAATGATGAATTTATTTTTAAATTTAAATTATTTAAAGTAAATAAAGGTGTAAAGTGAAAAATTAAAGATATATTCAAAAGTCAATTTCAGCAAGTTATATTGAAATTTACTTTAATTCATTATAGTGATGAATAAAGTCTCATTACTTTTTAATTCTACTTATCTCTTCGCTTTTTATATATAAATATTTAAACTTTATTAATTAATGGATTTGACTATTAATATTTTTTAAAATAATAATGAAATAATGAAAGTATTTATTTATTAAAAATATTATATACATATTTTTTTTGTCCCTAAACTCATAGGATTAAAGACTAATTTCGTAATGTGTGACTGTGATAACTACTAATCCATGAGAATTTAAAAACTTTATATTTAATATTATACTAATGCATGTTTATTATTGTTATTTCATAATTTTTTTTTGTCAAATATAATAAACTATTAATGATATTATATTGATATGAACCCAAAGAAAAATGCATTACTCTCATTTAATACTCAATATTTTAACTTTCTTTATTGACAGTCGTATGTCAAGATGTATATTAAATATTATTCATTAAATGCATTTAATTAATTAAAAATTAAATTCCTTTAATTGATTAGAAATAATAATAATAATAATAATAAATGTTTATAAATTAGTCAAATATAAAGTAAAAAAATATGACATATTAATCTTTCTGTTAATTTTATCCGTTATGTCATGTGAAAAACATTAAAAATATTTAATCAATTCATGTCTTTTAATAAAATATCTAATTAATAATTCTTAATTAATATCTAGAGACCCAAATCAATTATTACTTGGTTTGCTACAAATATTAATTAAATTTTTTATTATAAAAATAAAATAATTTATTTATTGAAAATATTTTTATATAAATTATAATATAATTTATGTAATTAAAAATATATTATAAATTTTAATTATATGAAAATAACTAATTATTCTATGAAATTCACAAACCAAAATATTATCTATATCATGACAATTATTTATAGTTATGAGTCATCCACTTGTTAATTAATAACGGTGTTAAATATGTGTAATCAATGAATATTTAATGCTTAAATTTGAAACAATAAATATTTCAAACATTAAATATTTTCTCAAAATAAATATTTATTCATATTTAATGTTCTTTTAATTGGACTCGAACTTTATTGAAATTTATAAATAAATAAAAAAAAGTGACAGAAACTTCCAATCCAAATCCCACAAGCTGAGAAAGATATGCATAACTCAACTACAACATTGTGGTCTCATTGCTTAAAAGAAAAACAACGTGGTCTCATTCAGAAAAATACATGGCGGTTTCGGGAATATTTTTTATTTTTATTTTTTTAAAATAAATTTCATTATTTTTAGATTTTTAAACATTAAAAAAATTATTTATAAAGTTGAAAACGAAATTATTGAAAAATAAAAATATTAAAAATTTCAAATTTTTATTCTTAATATTTTTAAAAATTAAAACAAACATATTATCAACTCTATTTTATATTTTGAATGAAAATATCACCTATGTTAAATAACGAAAGCAAACGTCACCTATATATATATATATATTTTTTTTCATTTCCTTTTGAAGCGTTAAAAGAGAGAAACTAAATTTTTAATATTTGATCACACAGGTCTTAAAAAGCAAAATTCAATCACAAAAAAAAAAAAAAAAACTGAATTAATGACAGCAGTTTCTTCTCTGGACGCGCTTTCGATACGAGCGTGCAAATATCAGTCGGTCACACACTCACGCCTATTTAATCATACGTTCGAACCCAAAACTACACAGTACACACAAACACTCAAACTGCCCTTGTTTTTCTTTCCCAAAGGCCTTTTCATGGAGTTCAAATATTGTAATAGCCAAATCCGAAGGACACCACTACCATTGGATCCTCTTTCCGCCGTCCCTTACGTCTCCAGATACCCACTACGAGATAACGCTCGCTTTTATTCACGTTCCTTTCAAGGTATATATACCCAATTATTTTGCTTTTTGAAAAATCAAAACTTTTTTCAGATGAATTCACTTTATTAACTATTCGCTTTCTAGGGCGTGAATTTGTGCCAAGTGTTTTTCCAGGTAATGTCGAAGAAGCATTCCAACGAGAGTTGGAGAAAGAAGAGATAAGGAGAGAGATATTTGCTAGCGAGATGGAGTTGGCACGCCGACGAGAGCTAGAAGAGGAAGTAAGGAGAGAAATTGCATCCGAGAGAGTGGTCGGAATCCCAATGCGACGATTGGAGGGTACCGAGTTGAATAACATGTTTGATGGGTCTCTTTTCCATGTTGATAAGCAACATGCTTCTACGCAGAATATCAACGACAAAAAAGTCATTATCTTGGTTAGTGTATAAGTGTTCTTTTTTGTCTTTTCAATTTCCTATTTCTTCTTCTTTAGTGATGTTTGGTTGTGAAAGGTTTTTACTGTTTTCATCTTTTTTATTAAAATTAAAAAATGTCATGTTAAAACTCTTAATAAGTGATTTTGTTTATGCCATTGCAGCCTAGGCCAAATGTTGATCACTGTGGTGGAAAGCGCAAAACAGTTACACCTACAATTGATAACAAAGAGAGTTCGCACAAGAAAGTTAAGAAGGAGTGGAGTTGCAAGTTGTGTCAGATTACTACAACAAGTGAGAAAGACTTGAATGTTCATATTCAAGGAAAAAAGCATAAGGCTAAAGCATCCATAAGAATTCGAAAAATAGGTAAGAGCAACAAAACATCATTATTATTAATGAAGATTAAACATGTGTGTGAAATCTACTAAAGCCATTGTTACTATGTATTCAGGGATGGATTCAAGATCCGAAGTTCAGACACTTGATCCTCGCTTAACCCTTGCAGACATAGGAAAACTGGAATCTAAAGAAGATGATCAAGATGTCCACAGAAGAAGCAAAGGTTTACCTGGTATGGACAACCAAAATGAAACAAATGCACTAACAAAAAGGAGGAAATTTCAATTTTGGTGTGAGTTTTGTCAAATTGGAACTCGGGCAGAGAGTGTCATGCAGAGCCATAAAAATGGGAAAAAGCACTTACTTAATATCAAAAAAATTAGCCAAAATAATGGTGATATTGCAAATCTTGGATGACAATACCACAAATGTCATAGGTCATGTAGCGTGTAGATTCATAAATATTTATTTCTTTTTTTATTATTATTAGTGCAATTTTTTTTATGTCTTAAGAATTATGATTCTAGAGCGTTACATGAGAAAGATGGACTTATATAAGAAAAAGAAAAAGTAAAGACTGGTTGTCAATTTTCATTTTTTTTCCGGCTTGAAAGATGTTTTTTAAATTAAAAATTCTTTGATAACATTTTTCAAATAAATTATTTTAATTTAAAACTAGTTATTTTTTTTAACAAAAAATTATATTTATAAAATAATAATATTTTATTATTTTAAAATTATTTAATTTATATAAGATTACTTTGATTATAAATTATTTTAATAATAATTTGCTGATAATAAAAAAATAAAATTACTTTGTTAATGAAATCGAAGTTTCAGAGTTATTAAACCTAAACACTCATTTTAGGAGATGGTTCATTTTTCATGTCATTGAGCAAATTTATAAATATATAAAACCATTGACAGTATAAGGGAGCGTTGGTCCATTAAAACAAAAAACCCAAAGAAAAACAAAGTAATAAACCACTAAAAAAAATGTCAAATGAACGTTGTAGGATTCCAAGACTGTCACGGAAACGCAGCCAATAAGTAGAAGATATCGTTTTTTAAGCTCTTTTTATATTTTATTTTTCTTTATCATAAACAAAGTCCTTTTACTTTTAAGAGTTTTTGTAAAAAACATATTTGATCTAACTTCTCCTTAAAAAGAAAAAAAGAAAAAAAACCAAACACTACCTAGTTGCAATATTTTCTCGAAAGTTCATTTTCTTGTCTATTAGTTAGTTAAGATGATAAGAGGGCTAAAAGCCGAAAAAATGCTACTCTTCAGAATTATATTTTCTTTCAGAGTTAAGCTTGAACATGGATTAAGGTTAACATCCACTTGCTATATAGGATGCATAATAGGCTCTTTAATTGTTCGGTTTGATATTTGGACCTTAATATCCAAATGTAAAAAGTAAAATAAACTTTCAAATGACAACAAGGATAGATGAAGTTAATAGATGAAATTTGCTCGAAACCAGTGAATTACCACGACCAAACTCACCTAAACTTCTACTCAAAAAAAAAAAATTAAAATGAAAAGATTTCCTGTCTTAAGCAGTCTAAAGTGACCAACCATGTGCTTAGTAGCCACCTAGTCCAATTTCTTAGCAACTTTTACAAAATAGACATTTAACAACTCCTTTGTCGTGTGGCGCCCGATGCTAACCTTAAATCCTGGAAAAGTAGATAGTGTTTTTTTATACCCAGATTTCTTTCAAATGAGCGATGAGTTAGGTTGAGACATTATACAATACAAAAATGCAACGGAGAATCTTATGTTACATAATTTAAATACAAAAATGAACAAAACAAATGTGCTAAGTGATGTGAACTAAACTAATGAGAATATGGATAGACATCGTGAACAAAGCCAACCGAACCTAGTCCCAACTCCCAAACCTTACAAACCAGCCACAAGCCCACAAAGAACAAGAAACCAAGTTCACCATCTCAACCACAGAACAGAAATCCAATTTTGGACAACCTTTTTTCCATGCAAAAGATAAATCAAACTTGTTAGGAAGACATGATGATTTAGGGGAATAGAATTCTCCATTTCATCTAATATATATATATATATATTGAACATATGATTCTATAAGGTATATTTTATCTTTACAAAGTAAACGATAAAAACTAGAATGGAAGGGTTAAAAATCTGTTGCATATCAAGGTAGACTACACATTCGGAAAGGGCATAAAATTCAGTCTACTGTACTTTATATATATATATATATATATATATATATAGATCAAACCCTCAATGCCACCTGGTCTTGCCATGAAATCTTCCTCTTCCCTGCCCTATTTGATCCATCGCCGACACTTCTACAAGCAGCCGAGAGCTTGATATCGCTGTGCTGCTCGTCAGTCATGACTCTTTGTGTACTTCTCTTTGGTTCTTCAATCCTCATGGGCTCGCTGTTTCCCTGCAATTCCTCCTCTTCTCGCTGCACAAAACCGAAAGAGAAAGAAACTGTGAGTCAACTTGAATCAAATATAAACAAGGATTCGTGATGCAAACACAAGATGTGCAGCTAATTTACCGAAATCTGGTTCAAGTCAAAAAATGGAGTTACACTCTTCTTTGTGGCTTCCTTGCCGCTGTGAATCCTTTCTTTGTGGTTCAAGTCAAAGACCGGCGGAGTAGAACTGTGAATAGAAGCATCTCTTTTACTAGAACTCCTAGCATTCTGGTTTAGATCAAACAGATGGCCAGTTTTTTGCAATGGGACTTCACCAGCGTTGGAAATCCTTCCGTTTGGGTTCAAATGAGAAACAGGATGGAGGCGCAGACTGATTTCCTTTCTAGGGTAATTCTTTCCCTTCGGGATAATGGGAGCTTGGATTTTGATTTTTTGTGTCTTCACAACTTGCTTTGGTTGAGGCTTTGGAATAGGGTGTTTTAGCAAGTATTTGTAACGTTGCTTCAAAAATCTGCAGTTACAAGAGACAGTGGTGAGGATAACAACAAACTGTAAACTATGAAAAAAAAAAAAACAACTATTGCATGGAAAACAATTAACTGCAAACCATGAAAAATGTTTGAGGCACAAAAGCTTACCTAACTTCATCTTCCAGCACCAACTTTTTCTGCTTCGTAGCCTGCAATTTCCTTTTCATTGCTTCTGTTTCCTGAGTATATACAAATAGACATTCCATGAGAACAATTTCTACAAAAAAATGTTGGACAAAACCTTTGAAACGAGACTTGCACGAGGAGCATAGACAAACAAACACACTACCAAAATTATTTTTGACAAAACTTAAGGAAAGTGAGCCGCCATGAAAAGAAGACTAATAATTAAGTACTATTAAATTATTGAAATCATGATTAGATAAAACCAAAAGCCCAATGGAAAATACGATATGAAACAAAATATACAAAGCTAATTAGCATAAAGACCCATGAATTTCATGGGAAAAGTGAGCCGTCAGAAAAAAGAAGACTAATTAACAATTAAGCATTATTCAGTTGTTCATGATTGAATTAGTTCAAACACCCTATGGAAAATATGATACATAAACAAAAAAAAACGTACAAAGCTAATTACCATAAAGACCTAAGAGGCTAAAACTCAAACTATACAGAGGAAAGGTTACGAGAAGAGCTTTATTAAAAGTGTGAAATAGATTAACAGAACAAGAGAACTCACATCACAAGAGCACACTGCTATGCTATGTGACTGTAGTTTTATGTCCACAAATACTTGAGAATTTGGCAGATAAGAATCGAAGATTTCGTTGGAATACAAAAATTGATTTGTTGGAGATAAAGAAAGGAAGAAATTAGATATACACAAAGGGATGTGAACAAAGACCACAGAGATGAACATAAAAACCGACCATCCCATCAGATCGGAACATAAACACAGGTAAAATCCAAACAAATGATCAAACAGACATATCAATCAAAACATAAGATCCCTTCATCGTTTCCTAAAAAAAAATCCTTAATTTCCACAACGATCAACCATCACAAACCCGTCAAACCCAAACAAATTATCAAGCAAACATATCAACCAAAACACAAGATCCCTTCATGGGTTCCACCAAAAAATCCTTAATTTTCACAACAAAGAATCATCACAACCCCAAATCAACCAAAAGCCCCAAAGACATCAAGGGAAAAACCAGATCCAGAGAACCCCACAACAACAACAAAAATTGAATCTTTCAGAAAAATAAAGAAGAGGGCAAGGCAAAAGGGGTTACCTTGTGCAGGTCTTCATAGTCCTGCAAGAGACTCTGGTGCCTCAACCTGGCCCTCTGATCCTGATAGGCCACATAAGGAGACTCCATGCAAACAACCCCTTTCATCTTCTTCATGAGATCAGAGGGAAACAAGAGAACCCAGAAGGGAAGAAAAAACCAAGACTAAAGGGGAAAAGGGAGAAAGAGAGAAAGAAGAAGAAGGTGGGTGGGTGGGTGGGTGGGGTGGGGTGGGGTGGGGTGTGAGGGATGATGGAACGAAACGTGAGAGAAAGAAATAGGAAAAGAGAGGCCCAAGAAAGAGAGAAGAGGTGAAGGGGTAAGAAGGTTCTCGCTTTCCTGTTTTCTCTGTGAGAAACTCTGACCGAGACAAAGAAACCCAAAAAGCCCACATAACTCGGTGAAAAATATTGTTCTTTTGAAATACCAGTGATGAAGATGGGATTTTTTGGGGGCTTGCAGAAGGGTAATTCGGGGAACATGGTTTTGATGAGAGAGAGAGAGAGATGTAAGGTGGGTTTGGTTGGAGGACATTTGAACACATCTAACTTCTCTTTCTTTTGTTTTCCCATTCTTTCTTTCTTTCTTTTTTGTTTTTCTTTCTTCTACATAAATTTTGGTCCAGCTGGGCCATTGATGAGAGAGAAAGAGGGGTTGGGTTGGGTGGTGTGGACTCTTTGGTTTTGATGGTATGATGGCTGCGTGGAGTTTCCATGTTTCTTCTTTCATTTGTTGTTGGTGTCTGTGTAGAGAGAGAAAGAGGGTGAATGTTAATGTTAATGTTAATGTTAATGTTAATGTGAATGGGTCAGATAGAGAGAGAGAGAGGGGTAGTAGTATTGAAGATAGATAGATACATAGATACATAGATTAGGGGCTGGAAAAAAAAAAAAAAAAAAACAAAGGGGTGGATGGATGGATGGATGGATGGATAAATGAAATGAGTGAGATGAGATGATGCTGTTTCTCTGCTACGCTGTAGCAGTTGATGGTTGCACTTGCACTTGCACTTGCACTTGCACTTTGCAAAAACCTTATTTTTAGGCTTTGGCTTTGGATTTTTTGTTGCCCCTTCCCTGATGGTGCCATGGTGGCGTTTACGAATGATACAGATGCCCCTTTCATTTCACTGAGTCGGCTACAATTATTAGTTTTCTTTTCTTTCTTTTTTAATGCGAAGGGTCAATTGGTGTGCATTTACCTGTTTACCCTTCTCATTTGGTGGAGAAAAGGAGAAAACCAATATGGTTGTTTGTTTGTTTTTTGATGATGAAGCGAGTAAAGTAAAGAAGAAAAATCCCACACACACCCAATTGCAACATTATTATTTGTCATATGAGAGAAGGGTAGTTTGTCTTGTACATGGAGTATACACCCAATCCAACTGAACCCCTATCTTCAAATTAAATGTTTCCTCCATCATCCTTGATGAATGGAATTAGAAAGATCCCACCAGCACCTACTTTCAGGACTTTTTGTGAGTGATACCCAACCTACCTACCTAATAGCCACTAATTTCTATTGATTGAAAGCTCCGTCACCATTTCTTTCTTTCCTTTTCCTCTCCATCCATGCTTGGTGCTATTAGCCACAGATTTTCAGATCTCATTGGTTGTTTTCAACACGCGCACGCCTTACCCTTTTCTTTACGTAATTCCGCTTACGTATTTTTATTTATATAAGACACAATTTAAGTAAATTACGCTCTAGCTAACATATTTTTAATAATAGGAAGTATATAAAATGCATGTGCGTGTGTGTGGTGATGGGTGGTACGAAAGGTGAACCCACCCACACTCACACCCACCATCGACAACCATGGTAAGTAACGCGGATTGCAGAGAAGTCTCCTCTACTCAAAAACAAAGATTCTGAATTTCTGATAATGTGACCAGTGAACAGAAGTTTGGGTAACATAAAGCTGCCGGTGCCTGTTGATGTTGGAGTTTGGTTTTTTGCATTTTCTGTCGGTCACTAAATGTTCCACTCTTTCTCTCTCCTCCACCTCCACTGTCATTCACGTTTACACTTTCTCTGTGTGTCCTTCTCTTCTCCTTAGTTAATGATCGTAGTAGGTTCTGCAGGAATTTTTTTAAATAAAGAAATAACATGTTTTAATGTATAAAAAATGAAACTTTTATCAATTAATATTTGTTACAGCATAAATAGTATGTTTGATAGGGGTGTGTAAGCATCCGAGGAAAAGAAAAGGGAAGGAAGAAGAATACACACAATTATTAAAAATAAAATCTTTTAACATGTTGGTCAGGAGAGACAAAAGAAGGAAAACATGAAAGGAAAAAATATTTTTAGAAAAAAACAATTAGTAGAAAATTTAATAGCTATATGTTGAAAATTACTTTGAAAAACAACTCCGTAAGTATATTTTTTTTTAAAAAAACTAGAAATACATTTATGATTTAACTAAAAACAATCTGACAGTGAAGACGGAAAAAAGATATAGAAATGTATTTCTCTAAACGAGAAAAAAAAGAAAAGGAAAAGAGGAGTCAACTATCTGATAAGTTATAACGCGGGATAAGTGAGAAACACATGGACAGGCGATAATGAAAGCGATTAATTCGAATCGAAGGGATGAGTTGTTTTGTTTGGTCCGATCTATATGACTATGAGACATGAGTACTCTTAAACAGAGGTAGTACACGTTGGGTCACCCGGTTTTGAGTTTTCAGCCTCACTGTCCAATTATGTAATCAAAACTCATACTTTCAACTTTCAACTATTTTCCCCTCCGCACCAATCAATGCTTTGCCCTCCATCAACTTCTCTCTGTAAGTCTCCATTCATTTTCCTTCTAAGGTCAATAAAGTTTAAAACTTTCTTAACAATATCATGCTGTATGGGATTGGATCGAGAGGTGTTCTTTGTACTTTGTATTATTATCTGGATCTGTTTTCTTCCTTTACATTGTGACGTTTCATATTGCCTTTCTCTTCATTTGACTCTCTTTAAAATTAAAATATCTTGTATGAACAAGTTTATTACAAGCCCGTCTAGCTCAGTTGGTAGAGCGCAAGGCTCTTAACCTTGTGGTCGTGGGTTCGAGCCCCACGGTGGGCGCAATTTTTTGTTTTTTACCCTTTTTGTCTTTGTCAATTTGGGGATACATTTTTAAGAACAAAAACCCTTCAATGATGAAGTTTCTTCTTATTCTATCTCCACAGAAGGTTACTCTTTTAGCAAAGTCACTTTTATATTTTTTTCCTTTTGAAATTTTATCCAATTGATTTATTTCACTTTATACATTTTGAAAAGAAACAATTTTCTTGCGTAAAGCACAAACTACCCCAAGAAAAACTCGATCCAGATTATGCGGTTGTTTATTTTTGAAAAATTGACACCCTAGCTAGCGGAAAGATATCATATATTAATGAATAATGTTGCATTAATTCAAGTGAACGTAGTGTGAATGTCAATATTTGGGTAGTTCATTTCCAGCCAAAAAAGAGTTGAAAAGAATATAAGCTCGCTTTGGCTGAAACAATGGTACTTCATGTCCAGCTCCTCGTACTGTTGCAAAAGTTAATCCTTCATAAATTTCTGTCCAACCACCAACCTAAATAAAGTAATCACAACAAAAAACACATAAATTAACTTTAGTGTGAAATAATATGTTAAATAATGGATTTTAATTAAGTTTAATAAATTATAGTACCTGTCCACCCGAGTACCATGGATACCAGTGAGTTCTGATTTTGAGGTTAAGATGGTTCAAAGAAAATCTTGTGGCAGTTACTGGAACTACAGAATCTGTATCCCCACTGCATTATAATTATAGCAAAACCAAAATGGTTTCAATTTATTTTATATATAGTATCAAGTATCAGCATTATACTTAACTTTGTTTGCAGGTAAAGAATCTAAAACTATACTGTACCTAAAAACCCATATTCTTAATCCCACGGCAATTAACTCTTTGTATATGGACAACACAGAAATTTCAGAATCCTTCCAATTTTTCAGGAGCACATCACTGTCCATTAATAAATTAACCAAAGGTATATGCATGTGTTAAAATTTGTCATTTCATATAGAATTTAGAATAATTGAATTTTGATTTTAAGTTGTAAAAGCACAACCTGCAAGCAGTCCATTTGTAAGGAATGTTGGTAACATTTGCATGCATTGCTTTCTGTACTTCTGGAAGGTTATAGTATTTCTCTGCATAATTTTCAGTACACGGATCATACCCTGAAATCAGATGAAGATTCTTGAATCGTGTGTGCTTGACAGTGTTGTTTTGTGATGTTGTGCATGTTGGGGTGTAGATGCTATACTGATCTATATTTCCAAATTCATAGTTAACCGCATAACTATATACATCATCACATTTTTTAGACGTTTCTTCTGCTGTGAAATTGCAGTACTTGAGGATAGATTTGTATGACTTATCAGATATCATAGAATGGCTCCACCAATATGTGACAGTTCCAATCCCATCATTGTAGCTATCAGTCACGGCATTTCCCACCTGTGGTTTTCATATTGCAAACAAAATGCAAAATATTACTAATTTACATAAATTTAAAGTGATGTGATTTTGATCCTTATTAGGTAGAGTATATATATTTGATCAGTTAAGAGAATTAACTTACAATGAATCCTTTGAGATTAATAATTTGAGGATTATTTTTGTTATAATCATGAATTTGCTTAGCCAACTGGGGGACGTAATGCCCTGTAAACATAGAATAATAACACAAAAGGTAAGCTAAAATTAAAATTTACAAAAATTAAATACAAGTTGCAGTGTTGTTACAAGTATAAGTACCTGCATAGCTCTCTCCAGCAATGTAAAACTCCCTATATTTATATTGTGGAAACCTTGACATCCATTTAATTAGAAAAATCAGTGCATCCTGAGCTGCATGTGTTACAAATTTGGAATTCTTATGGTAATTATGAAAATGGATATATATATATATATATATATATATATATATACAAATGACAATTAAATTAACTTCAACAATGCTTATGCTTCATATTCATATATACCTGTTCTTTTATCCCCTGAAGTTTTGAGATCAGAGATGGTATTTGTGTATGAGAAGCCAACACCAGCAGGGGATTCAAGAAAGAGAATATTTGCATCTGAAAAGCAAATTGAAAAAAGAAACAAAATTGCGTTTTCTTTTACTATCCTTCTTAAACATAACAGTGAAAAGACAAATCTTAATAAAACACTTATGAGTTATACTATCATACTATTTATAATTGTGTGACTTATATATGTAACTCTCACAAAAATATTTTTTGCATAAAAAATAAATAAGTAATTAAGAGAAAACATACTATATATTACCTCTGTTCCATGCATATTTGTTGATATATAGAGAAGAGCCAGTTTTGTTTATACGGAATGGCCCAATTTCCTCTGATGCCCCGTATGCTACTGATGAGCATCCAGGCCCTGCACCAGGAAACACAAATTATCATGTCACCGTGATTTAAGGTTTTTAGGCTGAGTTTTCTTTTTGGTACCGTATGAGATTATAGGAATTTTTCATATTAAATAACATTGCTGGAATTCCAAATATTTAACACAACTATGTATTTCATAATACATGAACTCGAGAATATTGATTAATTTTAAATAGTCTCATACACCAGTTGATTCACGCTATTGTGCATAAAGTATATGGATGTCCTTTTCATTTTTAGATTAGAGAACTGGTATGTATATGCACATACAATGTGGGACACCTTACAAATCATATACTAGTATTCTATTCTAACTAATATTAGTATGACACCTACAATTAATTATCCACTAAGCCATAAAATTTTCGGCCTTAAATTTCAACCACTACAAACTCTTTGGTTTGTTCTGGTTCGTGGGTCTAAAGTCTAATACAGTTTCAGATGTGTGTGTTGATAAAGATACCAAACTTTCTGCCTTTCTGGTCCCAGAATTTGAACAGGACCACAGTGTGTGGCATTTTGCGGCATGACCATGTCTTGACTTTCTTTTGAATTTTTTTTTTTTTTGTTGGATATGCTTTTTTTGATGGTTACATTGATACTACCTTTTAACTACTTTAAGATTTTTGTTTTAAAATATTACATCAAATGATCATAAAAATATTAAAGCTTAATTACCATTTTGGTTCCTTTATTTTTTTAAATTCATGATTTTAGTTTCTTTAATTTTAAAATGATGATTTTAGTCCATCTAGTTTTAAAAAATGATAATTTTGATCTCCTAAATCAATTATTAATTAATAATTATGATTAATAGAGTTATTGAGTTAATTAAAAATTATTATAAAAATTGTAATAATTTTTTACACAAAGAAAAAATAATTAAAAAAAAATTCATTTTTAACATTAAAAAAAAATTGTTAATTACCAATCATAAAAAAATTATCTTTAATATTAAAAAATAATCTAAATTAAAAGAAAAATCATTTTTTAATCTTTTTGAATAATTAATATTTTTTAGTGAATTTATAGTTAACTTAATAACTCTATTAATTATAATTATTAATTATTAATTAATTTGCAGATAAAAATTGTTGATTTTTAAAATTTGAGAGATCAAAATTGTCAATTTTAAATTAGAAGGACCAAAATTATGTATTTAAAAAACTAAGGTGATCAAAATTATGATTTACCCAAATATTAATAAAATAAAAAAAGTAATACTTTTATGCATAATGACAAATATTTCATATATTACACGTATATTATATTGTAAATACAAACAAGATGTAAAAATGTAAAATTTAAGAATAGTTAAGTAAAATTTGTTAAAAACATAAATTAAATATGAGAAAACACGTGTTCAAAACATTACATTTTAAAAATTATTGAAAATTAATTTAACAAATATTATTTTAATAATTATTTACAAATATATATCCCATTATATTTAGTTTTAGTTGCAAAAGTTAAGTTTCGATGAAAATAATTTAGAAAACTAAAAAAATCATTTTATATGTGACTTTAAAGTAATTATTTAAAAACTAATAAGTTTAATGATTTAACAATTCATGATTCATCAACAGACACAGTACAGGTGTAGTAAATTTGTATCCTGAATTCCAATTAAATTCTGAGAAACATATATATAATATGAAACATAGAAAAAAAGGTCAAATATCTATAGACTTTCTGGGGTATATATTATATGATGAATTCGTGTGATCGATCCCAACAAAAATAAGAGAAAGAGACAGGTAGCGAAAAAAGGAGAAATTAAATAGAGAGAAAATGAGCATCTTTTTGAAGGGACAAAATGGAAAGAAAGGTTAGTTCACTATGAGTTGAGGTTGCTGTTGTTTGTGTTTGTTTTTCTGCCTAGAAAACAAAGAGGGAACAAAAAGAACAGAAAGTGAGTAAGAAGGGTTTTATTTTTGTTTTTGTCGCATGGAATAGGTTCTTCCAAGAAGGGAATAAATGTCAGAAATAGAAGGAATAAGGCACAAAAAAATACAGACAGAAAGATCACGAGGACACACATGGGTCATTTTTACACTCCTTATCTATTTATTTTTATTTTTCTACGTTTTAGTAGTAACAGCTGGTTGTCAATTTGTGTTTCTCAGAATCAGTGGTAGAATACAATTCTACAACTCATGGTGTGTTAGCAGGAAAGTGAGGTAACAGTGCAAGTGTGTAGAGAGGTAGATGAGGCGCGTTAATGTAGATAGGGTTGGTCATCTCAGTGAACGGTCAACACTCAACCATGTGCAATAGTGCAAGGCCTTGCTTAATGCTTCAGCAAGTACAAATAAGTCACGGAGCTAGATACAGATCATCGAAATAATATTTATTAATTTCAGTCAACTTATATAGTTCTATTAACGAATTTTAGGAATTAAGTGACTACTGTTTCGAATTAACCATCGTCAATGAGAATATATAACAAAATGTTCACTTCAATACCCTTTCCTTTTTAAGCTGTTTTTTTTTTTTTTTTTATGATTCCTATAGCTAGTGCATGCAATACAATTCATCCTTATTAAGTTAACTTCCAAGGCTTTTGTGGATATATGCACGGAACCTTTTCCTAACTCCTAAGCACTTCAAAATTAACAACAATAACTGCAGTCTGCATATATGGATTTGCCTATATGGTATCTGTATCTTTCTGCGTAATATATATATGGACAAAGTTTTTATACAGTAGTAGAGTAAGTGTGGTTTGTGTTGTTTTCAATCAAAATTAAAGTTTTATTATCTCAATAGTTTGTATGGTAAAAAAATGCATTAGAAATCATGCCAGCTGAAATTCAATTCTCACTAGAGAACTGTATTTAGTTTAGGTTTTTCCAATATATATTGATCAATTTGTAGTAATTAAAAGGTGGAAAGAAATATATGATTCACCAAACTAACACTAGTGGGAGAAAAAAAAAAGTAATGAAATGAAGCTAGTATATAGAAGGTAGCTAGAATTAGGTGAGGAGTTAAAGCTCTCAATATATATATGAAAATGCATTTTATATATATACACTAACTAACCTCCATTGAGCCAGAGAACAAGAGGCTTATTCTGCGGGGAAGTGGGAGATTCAGTGAGCCAGTAAAAGAGTGCTCGTCCATGTTGCTCGTTCACAGTTACATATCCAGAGAACTGAGAGAATGCCACACGTGGCTGCCCCGGTAGACCTGAGATTCGATCTTCTTCTTGCTCTTTTGGCACAGCAACAGCAACAGCAACAATGGATGAAAATATTGCAAAGATTAATAAGCACAATATGAAGAAAATATTATGAGCCATGCTTTGGAATGCCATCATTAATTGCACTCTTAATAAATAACACCAAAGGGCTCAAGGGCCACTAGAATATATAATATATTTTCTCCCTCTCCCAGTCTCTGTATATTTCTCTAGTAAGTACTAAAAGTCTAAAACTGTGTTGTTTGTACGAGATCTATATATAGAGATAGATAGGAAGGGTAGTAACTATATATAGCTGGAATTATATATATATATATATATTTATATATGATATCATGGAACTGTTGAGGATGTTGATGCCTCAATTATAAGGTACTCATAGGGTGGACTCGGCTATGCTATTGAATTACTACAGACAACTTGCATGCCAAGTTGGATATATATGAAGAGAGAGAGAGAGAGATGATTCTACAAGGCAACTGATATTAACTTTGATATATCAGATACCCTCATGCCTGATGAAAACAAAGAAAGCAAAACATCCACGTTATGCATTGCTTTCTCCGTCTCTCCCTCTCTTTATCTCAGTCTCAATTCATGTCTCTCTGACCACTCACTCACTCACAATTTCAATTCAAATTAATTAATGCCCATCAATATCATACTTATGCTTTTGTTAATTATATACCAGTATTTCTTTTTCTTTTTCTTTTTTCCTTTTTCCTTTGGGGGGCAATTAATTTGGAATGGTAGCATGCATGTGCAATGATCTATCCAATTTAGCCGGCTACGCCTGGCCATATATTTGACTCTAATATTAAAATCAACACTAAAAGCAAGATACAGCACACTAGTACAGTACAGTGCGTGGATCCTTAATATTAGCATTATTCGGTCAAACTATATATATATATGGCACATTAATTAAGTTTCATTTTGACTTAGTTTCAATCAAATCAAATAAATTAAAAACTTAATTCGATTGGAAGATTACACAACATGAGCTAGCTCAGCTATGTCGGTATATTCAGTTTCAACCTTCCTCAAGCCAGCTAACTAAATGCATATATATAAAACAATGAAATTATATACTGTATTAGTTCAACTTATTCTTTCCTAGCTATATAGGTCGCTTGTTTGTGGTCATAATTAGAAGGAAAAAGAGGAAGAGCAAGACGTGGGGTCGCATTAATTTCTTCACTTGTGACCTTGACATATAAGACAAACTCCCCCATCGCATTCCCAACCATTAATTTTAGGGCTCACAAGAAAACGCTAGTTCTTGTCGCCTCACTTTTGTTGGAGACTTAAATCGCTGATGCTGTTGCATGTATGAATCATAAATGCTGCAAAGTCGATGACATGCACTATTATTTTCTTGAAGAAAAATTCCGAATTCCTTCATCCATTTAATGCGAAATCAGGCAAATCAAGTTTACCATTCACTTCTCGTGAATATTGTGCATGCTTCAAAAGGCTGTCAATAGTGACCACTAACCCTCACACAATGTTGTTCCAAGTTAATTAGTGGTTGAATATTATCAATGTGTTAGTCTAATATTAAGGATGAGTTTGTTTCTTGCTTTCATCATAAATCATAAATCGCAAAGAAGAATTACTTTGTAGTGTCTAGGCCTATGACATGATCCTACGTGAAGGTTCATAGAACATGATACTTATCCCTTAACTTCTTTCTAAATTAAAGAATTATTAGAAGATTATTTATTTATTTTAAAAAAGAATGATTCAATAAAAAAAATTAAATATTATTATACCGTCCAATTATTCCAACTATCGAATGATTAACAACCTACTCAATGTTAAATAATATAAAAATGTGAAAATATAAAGATATTATTTTTATTTTAAGAAGCAAAAAAATAATCCTAAATAATAAATATAACAAAATAAAGATATTCTTTATGTTAATTTATTATTTTATACATGATAAAAATCATATTTTTATTTCTATGATAAAGATATAATTATTTTCTATATAAATAAAATTTTACTTTTGATTCAAGACAGATTTATACTCTCATATTCTATTCAGAATTTGACTAGTTTTTTCGATCATGCCCAAATTTTTACAGAACAATTATAAAATAAAAGTAATCTTATTTTATTAAATTGGTTTTTTCTGTTAAACCTTTTGAACAGGAAGAACCAACCGGCCACGAAACGACGTCGGGTGATAGCGTTTGAGTCAACGCGTAACGACGGCGTGCGCGGTTTGCACCGCGTCCCTGGAATTGGAATCTAGCACGTGTCATAAAATTCAAAGCCATCTTCTTCTGCATTTTCCGTATCCACCACCACCAACGAAACCTACCATTAGTTTATCTCTATTCGCCAAATTATTAGAAAGAAACCTTTACTCTTCTCTCTCACAACGATGTTAGAGCAGTTACTGATATTCACGCGCGGAGGGTTGATCCTCTGGACCTGCAACCACCTCAGCAACGCCCTGAGGGGATCTCCGATCGACACGTTGATCCGGTCCTGCCTCCTGGAGGAGCGATCTGGTGCGGCCTCATTCAACTACGACCCACCTGGAGCCTCTTACTCTCTCAAATGGACCTTCCACAACGACCTCGGCCTCGTCTTTGTCGCCGTCTATCAGCGCATCTTCCACCTCCTCTACGTCGACGATTTACTCGCCGCCGTCAAGCGCGACTTCTCGCGCCTCTACCATCCCCAGAAAACCGCTTACCGAGATTTTGACGAGATCTTCAACCAGCTCCGGATCGAGGCCGAGGCTCGCGCCGACAATTTCAAAAAACCCAATCCTGTCCCCGCTGTGGCTCCCAATAATAAGAAACAAAACGGCACGTGGCAGGGGCAGAACACTGGATCAGAAAAAAAAAGTGATGCCGATGGGAAGAAAGGGCGTAAATTGGAGAATGGTGATTCTGTTGTAGCTAATTCTAATGCTAACCATTCTAATTTGAAGAGTAGTAGTGTGAATAATACTGGAAAAGAGAATGAGAGTTCCAATGTTGGGGCTTTTGATGTAAACAGGCTTAAGAAGCTTAAAGGAAAAAAGGGGAATGAGAAGAAGAAAGATTCTGTTGTTGTTGCTGCTGCCAAAGGAGAGCCGAAAAAGGTGAATAAGCCAAACCGAGTTTGGGATGATGCGGCACCGCAAGCCAAACTGGACTTTACGGATCACGTGGATGGGGATGGGGATAGAAACGTTGACTTTTTGGCTAAGGAGCAAGGAGATAGTATGATGGATAAAGAGGAGATTCTTAGCAGTGACAGTGAGGTTGAAGAAGAAGATGATGATGATAATGGAAAGGATAGCAAGCCTGTGGCTAAAAAGAAGGGTTGGTTTTCTTCTATGTTCCAGAGGTGAGTGAGATTTCGATTGCATTTGCATTGCAGATGTACTGAATTTTGTCTTTACATATTATGCATTTCATTTGCTTTATAGTTTACAGCCATGATATTATGTTAATATGTATCAATGTATCATCCTCTTGTGATCCCCTTAAGATACATAAATATGTCACTTGTTGAATTAAGTTCCATTTTGTAAATGTAGGGATGTTGCCTTTTTTCATTTTCCTTTTGCTGCTTTCTACTGGTTTGAAGCTTATTGTGTTGTTTGATGTAAATAACTTGCACCTGCTACATTGCTTGACCAAATGAAAAACTTTATTTTATCACTTTCTTCTTTGCAATTTCCATCTTTGCACTGAAATGACTGATAAGAATATTCCTGTGCATCCTGTGCTCAGTATTGCAGGAAAGGCCAATTTGGAGAAGTCAGACTTGGAACCGGCATTGAAAGCTCTGAAGGACAGGCTCATGACCAAGAATGTGGTATGCATTTATCCTCAACAGAATTAATATCTAAAATCTAAATCATTATCCATTGTCTGTTTTTTCCTATTATCAAGCTTGCTAATTTTGTTTACATTCTGTGTCTCTTGTAGGCCGAGGAAATAGCTGAGAAATTATGCGAGTCAGTGGCAGCAAGTCTTGAAGGCAAAAAGCTAGCTTCATTTACAAGGATATCTTCAACAGTGCATGTTTGTTCCTATCCTTTTACCTATCAACATTTGATGTTGGCTTTTTCTTTATATATACATTTCCACAGCATCCATATTGATGCTATGGTTCAAAAAATGCAGACAGCAATGGAAGAAGCACTTGTTCGTATTTTAACCCCTAGGCGTTCTATTGACATATTGAGGGATGTGCATGCTGCCAAGGAGCAAAGGAAACCGTATGTTGTTGTGTTTGTTGGAGTTAATGGCGTTGGAAAATCTACTAATCTTGCTAAGGTGAAGAAAAAACATTTTTTTTCCTCCTATTTATTTAAAATTCCATATGTTGGCTTTCTTTTTAACCAAAGGGAAAAATATTCTATTTTTTGTGTAATTGTGTAGGTTGCTTACTGGCTTCTGCAACACAATGTTAGTGTCATGATGGCTGCTTGTGATACATTTCGATCAGGAGCTGTTGAGCAACTGCGGACCCATGCACGCAGACTTCAGGTTTATATTGATTTTACTACTTCAAAAATAGTGCATATACATATGTGTACTTCATATCATAATCAGTTGCTGGAAGCATGTAGTCTTATAATTTCCCTTTCCAGATTCCTATATTTGAGAAGGGCTATGAAAAAGATCCTGCCATTGTAGCAAAAGAAGCAATTCAGGAAGCTGTGCGCAATGGTTCAGATGTGGTTCTAGTTGATACAGCTGGCCGTATGCAGGTAATTAATTAGACCAATTATTGTTATAGTCAAGAGTTTAATGATTTTTATTAGAATGAAAAAGTACCAGGGGACTCCTATTATTTGTTATGTCAGTTGGTAGCCTTTGCAGTTACTTCCCTATGATAAACTTTCTATTTATTTTATGTATATGTGGATACCAATGGTGATATTTATTCCAATGCTTTTACATGTTCATTTGACATGTCACTGCTGGTTTTCAGGATAATGAACCATTGATGAGAGCACTGTCTAAGCTCGTATACCTCAACAATCCTGACCTTGTCTTATTTGTTGGAGAAGCACTAGTTGGTAATGATGCAGTTGATCAGCTTTCGAAATTCAACCAGGTTTGGTTCTACATACATAATATTTATGTTTTAGTTTTTCCTATATCTCAGTTATTGAACACATCTATTATTGCAGAAATTAGCCGACCTCTCAACATCTCTCACACCCAGATTGATAGATGGGATCTTGCTCACCAAGTTTGACACTATTGATGATAAGGTATGCGAGTTCAAAAAATTGCAAGAAAGATCAATTTTGGCTGAACATTTCAATTCAATCTTATTGGCATGTTTGCTTTGTCAGGTGGGAGCTGCACTTTCAATGGTTTACGTATCTGGAGCTCCAGTGATGTTTGTGGGCTGTGGACAGTCCTACACTGACCTCAAGAAACTCAATGTCAAGTCAATTTCGAAGACTCTCCTTAAATGAGGGAACAAAATAAACCTGTCTGTCATGAATGTTTCTGTTTTTTATGAGTAACTTGATTATCCCAGGAGATCCCCATTACATCGGAAGACAAAAATATTGGTTTGTTTATAACTATATATTGGTTAGCTTCACCATGAGAATAACGCGTGTAAGGCGTAACTCTATCATGGATAATACATTTATTTTTCCTTACCTTAATAAGTGAATAGTCCATGCGAATCATTCAAATATTTATTGCCACCAATGCATTGGAGTATCTGATTTAGCTCGGTCATATGATTTTCCACAACTAGGGCCTAAGGGCTTAAGAGATATGGCAATTACAACATGGTCTGAAGTATCTAAATCCAAATTATATTTTGATTGAAGTGAATTCACTTTCGGTACTTGAATATACATAAAAAAAAAAAGAAAAAAAAAAGCTAAACTATCACTCATTGGTATGGTTTCACATCGAAGGTGGATTAATCGACAAGAATATACTCCACACATATATAAGACGTAATGTTGTGTAATATACTAATAGTAAACGCAATAAAAATTCTTGTTTGTTTGGTTTAACTTTAGATAAATCAAAACATTTTTCCATACATATTTTATAAGAAACAAGAGTTAAAAAATAAAAATTACTCACCTATGCTGCCTCTACTTTGAAACGAAAAAACAGTTAACCCCTCAAAGATTGAACAGGTATATCGCATGTCCGTTTAGAAATGTATAGCTAATAAAGTTTTTACTCGATCTATTTTTCTATGAATATATGAAATTTTATACTGACTCGTGACTCCCCTAATAAAGAGTTAACTGGCATGGAATTTTAAATAACATGGTCGTTAGCATTTCACTTTACAAAAAGAATAAAACAATATAGTTAATAAACTCTTAAGTATATTCGGGTAAATAAAAAGAATTCATCATCTCATCTAAAAGGTTATCGAAAAGGTGATGTTGCTGCCAATTGCCAAGTGGCTGTCATTCACAAACACAGCATACCCTACTATTTATTACTACTATACTTTACTGCTTCAATTCGCATTATTGCATATCTCACACTGCAATATGGGTTCATCATCTCCATTTTTGGTCATGATGCTCTCAATGTGGGTCTTAATTTCCTGTTCCGAAGCAAAAGAATATGTGGTTGGAGGCAGTACAAAATCCTGGAAGTTTCCTCTCTCAAAACCAGATTCACTCAGCCACTGGGCCAACTCTCACCAATTCAAAATGGGCGATGCTCTTAGTAATTAATAACTAACTCTTTCCATTAATTCTTTCTTTAATTGGTGTTCAAACTCATATTGTTTCTTTGTGTTGTTTTATGCAGTATTTAAATATGACGAGAGATCAGAATCAGTGCACCAAGTGAATCAGACGGACTACGAACGGTGCAACACGGCGGGGAAAGAACACGTGGTGTTCAAAGATGGGAACACGAAGGTGATGCTTACCGATTATGGATTCAAACACTTCATAAGTGGAAATCAGAGTCACTGCCAGATGGGGTTAAAGCTGGAGGTAAATGTGCTTCTCATGTCTAATAATACAAAAAAGAAGCTTGATTCTCCATCCCCATCTCCTTCTCCTTCTCCATCATCACCATCACCTTCACCACTTGCAAATAATCAAGGTGTTACTCCCAGTTCAGGCGCTGGAATATTCATGATGTGCTTGGGGCTGATGGCAATGTTATTGGTTTAAATTGAGAAAACGTATTGTGTTTTTGTATTTGTTTTTAGGTCTGAACGTTTTTCTTTTTATTGTGCCCTTAAACTCCAATGCCCGGTCTTGGTAATTTTGAGATTGAATAACGTCATTGCAATTGTTGCCAAATAATTTAAGTTCTCCTGCATACTATTCTTAATTTCCCAGAGAAACTGTCTTAAGTATTCATTGATTATTTGTTTTATTTTAAACAAAATGGTAAAATTATGTCACTTGGTGTATGTATATTATTATTGGATATAAAAATAGTATATCAATTTTAAATAATTAATATAAAAAAATATTTTAATTTAAACTAAGGAAAACTTTCTTTAGAATTTCAAATTATAAGAAAAATATTTTCTAAATTAAGAAGAAAAAAAAATCTTATATTTAGTTTAAAATATAAAGTTTTCTTAGTAAATATTTTTTAATTGCTTTAAAGTTTCCGTACCCCCAATGTTCCTTGACCTTTGCAGAAAGTCAAGATATGAAATTAATTGCGGAAATCCTTGACCTTAGCGATAGTACTGAGACACAGTATTTCAAACTATTTTAGAAGGTCAAGCACACAACGTGTCAAATGCCAAAACTAGAAACTCGTCCCACTTGCTCGGAATACATTGTTTTTCGCCTTCCCACAAGTATTCTTTCTCCTCCATAAGAGTATATATATTTGTATTATATAAGTAACACTTGAAGAAGATAAAATTATTAAAATGGTTGGAGGAGGGAGAATAAAGATGGGAAAAGCTGAGACGACGACAACAATAACAACGAAAGAGGGTGGTCCTTCAATACAGCAACATTCGACGGAAGTACTTCACCAACGTAAGAAAATGCCGCATAGTCCGATGAAAATGGCGATTGGGGGATTTGTAGCAATATCTGTGTTAGGTTATTTGGTGTTGTACTCCAATAAGAAGCCCGAAGCATCAGCCATGGATGTTGCAAAGGTTGTCACTGGAACCTCCAACCCAGATAACACTCGTCCCCGCAATTAATTAATTAATTAAATCATATGTTTTGTTGTATTATTTATGGCTTAATTAATTGGTCTAGTTTTTTTTTCTTTCTTTTTTTAATTAAGTTGTTTCTTCAAATTGTATTTATCACAAATAGACTGCAATAAATATGTGTAGTTCTTATATTCCTTAATTGCATGATAATGTTATCTGGAAGAAGAACATCTCAAAGCTTGAAATGTCCTGAGCATTAAGCAACATTTGTTATGTATTAGCGTCAGTTTTTTTCACTTCTTCTTCTTCAGCAACAGGGTTACCATTTTCCAACAGGTAAAAAATAAAAACAGATCATTTAATTTTTTAGTTAAAATTAGCTAGGTGTGCCTATATTAATTTGATTTTATTCCCGTAATTACTTTCTTTTCAAACTTATCTTCACATCTCATTTTCTATTTTCGTCTTACACTTTTTTCCCCTCCTGTTTCTCTCATTTTTTTTTTTTGGTATTTTTCATAGAGAGAAAAACAATAATAAAATTTAAAATGCTTTGTCTTTATGTGCTTTTTATTACACTTTTTAATTATAATTCTTAATTAGAGTTTCACTTTAATAATTAATATATTTAAAAAAAAGACTTTATTACAAGTTGTTTTAAATAAATTTTAATTTTAATTAAGAATAATTTAAATTATCTAAAGTTCTATATACAATTTTGTAAGGTAATCATATTATTTTTGTATTTATTCACAACAATAACATGAGCCAACAATGGATGAATAAATAACAATTGCACGTTTTCTTAAGATATTGTTAGCCTGTAGTTTATTTTTAATTTATAAATTATTTTTAAGTTAAAGTTAAAAATAAAAATTAAAAAAAATAAGTAAAAAATTATTTGTTAATATTTATTTATTTTTAACTTAAAAACTCATTTAAAATTAAAATATAATCAAATAAGGAGGTCTTGGATTCGACTCATTCATTAACAAAAATTAACAAACTAATCACTAATATTTTTTAATTATTTTAAAATTTAACTTAAAAAGAGAATATAAAAATAAGTTTTGTATAACTATAACTTGTTATAAAAAATTTTATTTTTAATTTTTTTAAATATAATTTTTATTATAAAAAAACTTTTATTAATTAATATTTAATCAAACTTTTATTTAAAAATAGATTAAAAATTAAAAATAAAATGCACCGCGCAAAAAATCTCATAGGTATGAAAATTGTCATGTGTTTATCACTTACAAGAAAATAAAGTATTATAAATTTGACATTTGAGGTACGTTGGAACTAGACAAATTTAATTATACCTATGACTTTTGCACGTGATGTTTTTATACAATATATAAATGTTTTCAGTTATATTCTAATGCTGGTTGACTCGTTAAATAGCACATTCAATCAATCCACAGGAGTTTAGCTTAGGGTTGTTCCAGTAGGTGCCAAGGGATTTGAATAATTTTTATGAAATTATAAGTTTGAATTTCATTACTACTCCAATTCTACACACATAATAAGCCTTTCAATCTACCGATAATATGAAATTATAATTTAATCTGTATTCACCGTAATGCAATACAGATATGGAATTTAGTTTATAGATGAAGTCAAATATATTTTTAATGATAAATGAGAATATTTATAGGCCAAAAGAATACATATAAATTTCATACGTGGTAGTTCTACTTGTAATTCTATAGTTTCTAATAAACTTAATTAATAATAAAAAAATGCATTAAAAATAGTAATGTAATAAAGAAATTATAAGCTACACATAAATGTAATTAAATGATTTTTCTCTGATTAAATTTAAAATGATTATTCTTAATATTTGTAATTTTTAAAAATCAAACTACTCTATGTTTTCTTTTAGAGGAATCAAATACTATTCTCTAATGATTTCAATTCTCAACATTGATTTTCTCTAAAAAAACATACCCGTGATTTTCGAGTGACAAACTGACACCATAAGAAAGAAAAGAAAAAGTGGCATTATTGTAGAATTTATTTCTTTTTCACCTGCTATTTTCGTTGTCTGATATGATATGGATAAGTCACAAAAATGTAGGGGCATTGTCATTTTTTTTTTTTTGTATTTTCTTAACAAAATTATCAAATTAATTAGGTACGAGAAGAAGCCAAGAATTATTCTTTCTTTATTCTGATCACCCCACCACCGCGACGATGCGCAGAGAGTCTAATTATCATTCTATTATGTAATTGAAACTAAAATATATTTTTATTCTTCATCTTAATTTTTTTTAACATTGTTGCTGTGAAAAAAAAACCGAGAGAAACACCATTTAGTTTAATAAAAAAAACATTTCCAGGATCAAATTTTTATACTTCAAAACAAAATGAAAAAGACAGAAAAATATATCCTTAGTTATTGTCTTATCCCCTGTAATACCGGTTATTACTTACAGTATTTATATTTTGCTTTTTATTTATATTTATGTCTGGCTGCGTTGCTTCCTTTTTCCTTTTCGCTGCGCTTGTGATTGTGATGACAGCGATTTAGTCTGTGAGAAACTAGATTCCGTTGCGCTATAAATGCGTTCTTCGCCTTCTTTCCCGCTCCGTTCAGAATCGCCGCCTATTTCTCTCCGACGAGGTTTGTTCGTTCGTTTCCTCCTTTTTCACTTTCCTTGCTTAGTTAGTCTTAATGGAATGAATCATCGTCTCACTTTCTAATATTCTTCTATTTGCTTTCAATTGCTCTGCTGTCGATGGATTTTTAATTTTGAATTCGTAGGAGAGAGAGTTGTTGAGGTTTTACTTGCTCTTGTGTTGGACTTGAGTTTAACTTCAGCCACAGTTAACCCTACCGCGAATTTTGGTTAGGCGGAGAAATTTTAGGACTCTTTCATTTTTTTGGTTCATAAGATAAGGAAAGAGAATTTTCGGTTTATTGTGGATAGTTTTTACTCCAACTTCCTGTTATGAGCGTTGACGACAATTCCTCACCGGCGGCAGACATTCCGGTCGCCGGTCACCGTGTACTCTCGGTTCTTAAATGAGATTTTCTCTTGATTTATGATATTATGTGGTGTTTTTTAAGATAATCTTGCAGAGAGAGATACAGAAAGATATGTCGAAACAGAGAGAGAGGGAGAGATGTTGAAGGCTGCATCTGTTGAACTTGAACGACCGAGGAGATCTTTTTTTTAAATGTTTTATAATTTTATTTTTTTTCATGTGCTGGACATCTTTGATTTTTAAGGGATAATAAATTTTAGTCCATTAACATTTAGTTCATCTCCTATGAATTCATCTAACTTAATTTTAATTTTGTACCATTACAATTTTATATGTGTGTGTGATATAAGGCTTAGCTGAGTGGTTGAACTATCTTTATTTAGATTTTTTGAAATAGTTGTTTAAGAGTATCAATGTGGCATTGATCTGCTTTACGAATCAAGAAATTAGAGGTGGGTGAAGTGAGGCCGAAAGTTGGCAATGATTATTTCTCCATGGATGGAACCGCTAGAAAATGGTACTTCTAGGGACTTCTATTGCTAGCTTAAGAGTATGGGCCTTTGATTTTACTATGTTGAGATACTTTATGAGAACTATAGAGTAAGCAGCTGTTTGGTTTAGAGGATAAAAAGTTTCACAAATATCATGCTGGAAGGAAGATGATATACAACAAGCAAGTGGCAACTTTAGGTTCATTTGGCTGGTGCAATTGATCTTCATTATAAAGTGTAGATGTACATTTGTGGCATTTAACACCCAAGAAAGTAAAGATGAGCATAAGTTTTAAATCTGTGCAATGGCATTTCTTGGAACTATATATTTTCCAGATTTGAATCAGAAGCCTCTACCCTGAGGCTTGTAGTGAACAATTGGAATCTGAGCTTGACGATGACAATATTATTAATGTTACTGTTCATTGTTTTGAATTTTGTTTTGTTTCTCTGCAGGTTGTTCATATGTGATCAACTGTTGAATGATGTTTGACTGCGGTCCTAAGTCAGAATACATGGGTGGCCAGCGGGAGAATTTTTTGAGGTATCCAATATATTTTCATTGCAAAGCTATGGTAGAGATTTGAAGAAGATAATGATGCTAATAATATTCATTTGCATCTTTTTAGCTCACCTAAGTTATTGCAATTTCTAAATTCCAACTTTAGAATAAATTTGGGTTATTGCAATTTGCAAAGATAAATTATGTTAATATGAAATAAACTTTTTGCATGAGTATATTTAATTGCTTTTTTGGCCATAAAGCATGGAAGAATATATTACCACTTAACCATCTGCTATGTCACTCATTCAGTCAGTTGAGTTGTAAGCTTTAAGGGTATAAATAGAAAATTTGTTATTTATGGAATTTTCCTAGATGGCTGTCCAGTTGAACTTTAGAGAAACTAGTTTCTGACCTGCAATGTTGTAATTTTAAAATGCTCTACTTGAATCATGTTGACATAGCTTTCTTAAATTGAATTAATGTTTATAGTATTCAACTCATAGTGACCTATAAGTCTCATGATATTTGATAAAGCATTCTCTTATTTCTTGATTTTTCCCTCTTTGCCTTTCTCTGATCTAGAACTGATCTTGACATTCCTGTTTATAAATATGCCATTATTTAGCTACAGTTTCAGACAAAAGTGATATGTTTCTGTGCATTCTGTTAATTTCTAGGTTGGAGGCCTTGGATTCTACGTTATCTTCATCTTCTGATGCCGGAGTTATCAAATCTGGATTTAGTATTGATAAATTAAGCCATGGTCATGGAAGCAGCACAACTTCTAGATCTTTCAAAAGGGGAATGAGACGGGGATCTGAAGGACTGAAATCAATTGGGCGATCATTTGGGTTGGGAGTATCTAGGGCAGTGTTCCCAGAAGATCTTAAAGTGTCAGGAAAGAAGATATTTGATCCTCAAGACAAATTTCTGCTATTATGGAATAAACTTTTTGTTATCTCATGCATTTTGGCTGTGTCTATAGATCCACTATTTTTTTATCTCCCAGTCATTAATGATTCATCTCATTGTCTTGGCATAGACCGAAAGTTGGCAACAATAGTTACGACCTTAAGGACAGTGATTGATGTTTTCTATCTTATACACATGGCTCTCCAATTTCGTACTGCTTATATTGCTCCATCTTCTCGTGTCTTTGGGCGTGGTGAGCTTGTGATAGATTCGGCACAGATAGCCAAGCGATACTTGCGGCGGTATTTCATCATTGATTTTCTATCTGTGTTGCCGATACCACAGGTCAGAAAAAACTGTTATCATCTTTAGTCAACTTTTTTTTGTTTATGCTGCTTGATTTATGACCCTTTTGTACTAAAAGTGTTTGTAGTTTGTTATCTTTCACTTTGGATTGCTATAAAATAATATCATGGCTGATATCTACTCCTTG
Source organism: Amphicarpaea edgeworthii (assembly GCA_014843725.1). Classification (NCBI taxonomy): domain Eukaryota; kingdom Viridiplantae; phylum Streptophyta; class Magnoliopsida; order Fabales; family Fabaceae; genus Amphicarpaea; species Amphicarpaea edgeworthii. The sequence goes on along the minus strand of CM026324.1, from coordinate 22,225,443 downwards.
TTTATTTTTGTGTTTGGATCTAGGGCTGGTGTGAGGTGTCATTAATACAATAAAGCTCCCCAATCCCATTGCTTTTCTGTTTTCTTTGGTTTGAAACTAATAAAAGGGTATTCGCATATAAATTTATTTTAACAGTTTTAGCTTTTGATTATATATAATTATTTCTATTTTTAATATTCTGCTGAAATTTGCAACTGCTTACCAGACATTCACTAATATATTCAAAACACTTCTTTGTGACTGCTTGTCCTTATTCTCTTCAATTTTAAGAAGTATAAGAAAACTCAGTTCCTACTTTTGTTTTCTTCTATTCGTTCTTGTATTCAGATTGTGGTTTGGAGATTTCTTCAGAGGTCAAAAGGTTCAGATGTACTAGCAACAAAGCAGGCCTTGTTGTTCATTATCTTGCTTCAGTATGTTCCTAGATTTCTCCGAATGGTACCATTGACTTCAGAGCTTAAGAGAACAGCTGGTGTCTTTGCTGAAACTGCATGGGCAGGGGCTGCATATTATTTGCTGCTATACATGCTTGCCAGTCATGTAAGTTTTTGTTTTATTTTGTTTCTTTTATGATACTTAACTCTGTCAAAACCCTACCTTTATTCTATTTGAGCTGTATAAAATCTCACTAATATGCTATTTTGGGTCTTTTTCCACCAATGATTATTTGCAGATAGTTGGTGCTTTTTGGTACTTGTTAGCTATTGAACGCAATGACTCATGCTGGCAGAAAGCTTGCAGTGACCACGGGTGCAATAAAAATTTCCTATATTGTGGGAACCAGAACATGATAGGTTATATTGCTTGGAATAAATCAAGTGAAGCTATTCTTAAGTCAAGGTGCTCTGTAGATGGTCCTTTTGATTATGGAATTTTCAAGCAAGTATTGTCTTCAAGCATCATTTCATCTAAGAAGTTCATCACCAAATACTGTTACTGTTTATGGTGGGGGCTCCAAAATTTGAGGTAATTAATTTTGTTTCCTTTGGACATTTGTGTTGTGCATTCCATAACAGGCTTACAGCCATTATAAAGACTGAAACAAGTATATTCTGTGTGAAGTCTGACCTGAATACTGATATACCAAGCATTTCTCCAGATGTATTTCTCAATGGAGTGATTATATTATTTCTACAAAGAAACTGTCGCATATCCTTTTATCTTCTATTTTTTGGTATTACAGAAACTGACTGTGACAGACATGATCTGTAACCTTTCTTTCTGGTACTGATATTGGTTCTATATCAGTTCAGAAAAGTGAAAGGTCTGGTTTTGTGAATACATTAACAATCATCTCATTCTAGTTTCTACAAATACTGAGTATTTTGGACAGATTTAAACAGTAGGCTCTTGGCTAAAGTATGTGCTTTACATTTTCAGATTTAGTCTATTGAAGAAATTATTTGTTTGGCATCTTCTTCCCCTACCTCCCTCTCTTTCTCTCCCCTCATTTATATGCCATACCAACTTTTCATTGACTTCACTGCAGTACACTTGGCCAGGGGCTTCAAACTAGCACCTATCCTGGGGAGGTTATCTTTTCAATAGCACTAGCTATAAGTGGCCTCATTCTCTTTGCCCTTCTGATTGGAAACATGCAGGTATACTTCAAATCAGTGAGCTTAACATATTCATCAAAGTAAGATTGCTAGATTTTTTGTCACTCAGTTTGTTCAGAACAGGCTAGAGTTTACATGTCAGGGTCAATGTATGTGCTTCATAGTTGAGAACTGAACCTGTTCATGTCAAGGGAGATCTAAGAACTAATATGGTTCTGCATTAAGAAATTAAATGAAATGTATATTCACATGAACACAAGATAATGTGCAGCGAGCACTTGATATTTTTAAGTTCAAATATTGTTTGTTGTTATCAAAGAATGGCCTTGCAAATAAATAGCTTTGAAGTTTTTATCCTAAAGTATGAAAGAGAAGATTTTGTTTGTGATTGATAGTTGATGCTGAGGTTTCTGTCTTTTCCCATGATTACAGACATATCTTCAGTCTCTCACCATTAGGCTCGAGGAAATGAGAGTCAAAAGGCGTGATTCAGAACAGTGGATGCACCATCGCTTACTCCCACAAGATCTAAGAGAGCGCGTGAGACGGTATGACCAATATAAGTGGCTGGCAACACGTGGTGTAGATGAAGAAAATTTAGTTCAGAGTCTACCAAAGGATCTTCAGAGAGATATTAAGCGTCATCTCTGTTTGGCCTTAGTAAGGAGGGTATGCTTTCAAACACTTGAAAATAAACAAAACACCAAGAAGGGCCCTCTATCTGAAATATGTGACTAAATAAGACCTCTCTTTTCTCTGGCAAACTAAGGACCAACTTATACTTAAAAGAATAAACTTGTGGTAATCAGTTCAATATGTATGGTTACTGGTTATAGTATTTACAGCCAAACAGCCACTCAAGGTTATGTGTATTTGGTCCTTTTGCACAAGGATAACTATTTGGTTCTTCTCTATTTCACTGACTCTCTAGATTTGCTTTAAAATTCTTTTAGAATTAAATCATGAAGAGGCCTCTCTGAGAATTTTTGGACTTGATCTCTCTTAGATTATTAACTTATCAAATTATTCTTGAGCATCTGAGTTTGTTAATTCATTGATTGCTATTCATGAATTTGTAGGTTCCACTATTTGAGAGTATGGATGAGAGATTGCTTGATGCCATATGTGAGAGACTGAAACCATGTTTATTTACAGAGAATACTTACATTGTTCGGGAAGGAGATCCAGTTGATGAGATGCTGTTCATCATACGTGGTCGCCTTGAGAGTGTTACCACTGATGGTGGGAGGAGTGGATTTTTCAACCGCAGTTTTCTAAAAGAGGCTGACTTCTGTGGGGAGGAGCTTTTAACCTGGGCCCTGGATCCCAAATCTGGTGCTAATCTCCCATCTTCTACTAGAACAGTTAAGGCATTAATGGAGGTCGAGGCTTTTGCCTTAACTGCTGATGAGTTAAAATTTGTTGCTAGTCAGTTTAGGCGCCTTCACAGTAGACAGGTTCAACACACTTTCCGTTTTTACTCCCAACAATGGAGGACCTGGGCTGCATGCTTTATTCAAGCAGCATGGCGTCGGTATTCTAAAAAGAAAATTATGAAGCTTCGTCAAAAGGAAGAAGATGCTGATGAGTCAGAAGGAACTCATGAAAATGCTGGTGGAAGTTCCTACAGCTTTGGTGCTGCCTTGTTAGCCTCAAAGTTTGCTGCGCACACTCTTCGCGGTGTACATCGCAATCGACTTGCCAAGACTGCCAGGGAATTAGTGAAACTACAGAAACCCCCTGAGCCTGACTTCTCAGCAGATGATGCTGACTAATATTTTCATGTGTAACTAACTACTCTTTTAAAAGGCTTGTTTTCGTTGACTATTATGATTGAATTTGTGAAGAAAGGTCGAAAGCAATGTATTATACAACTATCCTGGTTACAGACTTACAGTTGTAAGGGTTTCAAGACTTGTAATGACTCTTCATCTGTTTCCTTGTAAATTGTAGTATTATACATTAAGCCACCGAGCATGTAAACTTATGTAGTGCTCTCAAGTTTATTATTGAAGTTACTGGTTGGCAGAATTAAGGTCTGTCTTATTTGTTATCCACATGTAATGTAAGTGACATTAATATGCTTGTGGTTTTCCACTGGAATTATTTTCATTATAATTCAAGATGATGATAAGTTGATAACTATTCAAACGGAGGTTATGCCTCCGTAAATTCAAACGTGTTTTTCACTTCCATACAGTTGACTACCTACGTTTAAGATTAACGCATTGAACGGGATCATAAGTCAATCCTAGTTTTGTACTGGTTCATTGCGTAAAACGAAGCATAGCATATACAAGGGAAATCATGCAGGTGTCTATCAGAAACATTCGAGTAAAAGTACTGACATAGATTGCAATATTTATAACAAATTGACATAAGGAAGTGATTTTATTTGTTAATACAGGATCTAAACCAAGGTTTACATTTAGTATTTACTACTTGAAAGAATTATTTTTTCTTTTTTTCTTTTTTCAAGATAGGCATTGAGGACAGATAAACTGCTCAATAGTCCTCGTGTATGTGCCATACAAAACACTGACAATATTCAAGGATACTAAGGAAGAAGTATACAAAATATGGATACTACAAAAATATCCTAGGTAGAGGAGACTAAATTTCTGTGCTTCAACTTAGAACTGAAACCATGGGACTAAAAATTGGCAAGGTTCAGTCAACTTTCACTGACGAATAGATCATCCTTGTGAACCAGAAGCATGCAGAGAAACCAATTGTACCGGTCAACACAAAGAAAGCATACGAAAGCAGTAGCATGTAGCCGAAGTACAAGATTCCAGATATTGGTTTTGAGATTTCAAGTTTTGTGAAGAAGTAAAAAACGGCATATAGGAAAAGGTAGAGAGCAGAGGAACCTGAAGTCAGATAGGACCTCCACCACCAATTGTAGTCTTCACTACACAGCTGAAAGTAGCATAGCACAACTGTGATCTCAGCACAGGTGATAATGAGGATGACAAACACGATGAACAAGAAATCAAATATATAATAAAATTGGTGTAACCAGATTGATGTGAGGATGAAGAAAAGCTCAATGAAGACTGCACCAAATGGTAGTATGCCTCCTATTAGAATAGAGCATGCGTGATTCATGTACCAAGCCTGCTCAGGAATCTGCCTAAGTATCTTGTTTGTCTTTACAGGATCCTCAATTCCTGGCTTCTGATTAATTCCACAAAACCACCAACAAATACAAGTGGGAACGAGATGCCGAACCATAACAGAAGAAGAGTAAACATTGTTTGAAATAGCACAGCCCCAGAAGACTTCTGCCCCCAAATTAGAGCATTCAACACAAAGAACACAGCAAAGGCAGTACCTGGAAATATAAAGGCTGTCCCAACAGAGATTTTCTTCCATTCTGTTCCCTTGAACAACTTATAAAGATGCCCCGAAGTGTATTCAGCAAACAGTTCCATAAATACCCAGAGCAAGAGCATTGCTGTCATCAAACCTCCTCTATTTGAGGGAGACAGAAATCCAAGAGCAGCAAACATCATGGTAACAACAATCATTCCAAAAAACTGAACACCTGTTCCAACATATACACACAGTAAGTCTGAGTTTGATGGAGGCCTGAACACATCTCCATGCATAAGTTTCCATCCTGTCTCTTCTTGTGCTTCTTCTTGTGTCTCTAGTTGGTTGTACTTGGAGATGTCACGATAAAGTGTCCGCAACATTATCATAGCCACCATGCCCGAAAGGGAAAGTACAATCATCAAAGAATTCACAATTGAAAACCAGTGAATCTGGTCATCTGCCATTAAAAGATAGGTATCCCACCGATATGCCCACTTCACATCACTTGGCTGCAAGGTGAAAAAGAAACAACATCAAAATCAAATTCTTAGTGGCACTCTAGTGATTCAATTGCAATGAATTGTATTGTGGTAACTAACCTCAAACTCAACATCATAGGTAAAAATGATTTCCTTCTTGTCTTCTACCTCTTGAGGAGATTCAGAGCTGGTGATTAGCCTTTTTGCATGGGGATCACAGGTAGTTAAGCGGGTGTTCTCATTCCATTTACCTCCATATTCATGCTTTACACTGAATTCATAGGAATAATTTCAATGTACAAGTATTATTAGCCATGAGATTACTAGATAAGCACAAAACTATATCAGTTGAAAGATGATGCAGCTGATGTCAGACAATCACAACCCTTCATTTATGATAAATCAGTTTATTTTTATAAAACTATTTTAAGATATACAAACAGTGGGTTGTGGTTATATATGATTATCTGACAATGTAAAACTATTTCACACTCTCAATACATCACCTTTAAACTCAAACTATATTAACAAATAGGTGGAAAAGAATGATAATACAACCTGAATGGTTTAACCTCAAATCCTACAATCCTTGACAACTCTAACTCTGGATCTCTGTGATGCTTAACCACAAATGCTAAGTGGTTATGGATGAAGTACTTGTCCTCTTTGATCTGTCAACAGTTGAGTACAAGAGGTCAAAATGAAATCAAAACAATGGTTATTAAAAAGTTACTCAGCAGCACTCAGCAAGCTTGTACATACTCCAGAATATTGTCCCTTAAGACCAACAAGGAAGCCGTGCAGATACACCATGGAAGATTCCTGATCAAGCCTTCTTATAGGAACAACCAAAGGAAGATTGTCTAAAATCCTGCAACAATGCAAGGATAAGATATCCTTTTGTCACAAAGACAGTAAGTATGGCCACAAAGTTGCATGAGATATAAGCTTCAGGGTCATTAGTGCCTCACATGTTCACCCGATACTCATCATCTATCATTTCCTTGAACTCTCTGTCCATTTTTTCATCAAGAATTAGACGACAAACGACATTGCACAGTTGTGGTTCTCTCATTTTAAACTGGAGGAATCGAAATATTTCAGTATTTTAGTAGTGAAACACACTAAACAAAAGGTAGAAAGCTTGAACCTGTCCGAAAGATTTAAACCAACCACATCGGGAGAGTTTTCAATTCGGTCACCCCGGAGAACTTCCCCCAGATTTTCTGCACTGTCAAAAATGCGCTGTGGCCGACAATAAGGCAGTGAATAGTATGAGTAAGGAAGCTGTGTTTTTGTGGAAGTCAGTTTGTTCACTTTCACCCTCAATTGATCTCCCTGTCACCAATGAACACAACAGTATAATATAAAAAAATGTTACAAATTAGGAAAAGTCATGGCCTGTTTGTTTCTATGGTTGTTCACCGATGCGTTTATTGAATTTGGAGAATAAGCTGTCAACTATGTCTAGGAAATGCAAATTTTCGGTGCAATTACACACGCCTTGTTCCTACAACTCCCACAAATCAATAGTTGGCATTGGCATTGCATGATGGAATCAGGATTAGTGTGATTCTGATTACTCAGCAAATGAAAATGAATCAAGAGGATCAAGCAAGGATCTAGAACCAACATGACATGATCCATCACTGATCTAACATGAAATTCAATGAGGAAAGGAATGAACAAGAAGAATAGATTTTGAAGGAAAACAAGAAATGCAATGACCTTCCAGAAATCCTCAGGTGCAACACCAGGGAGGTAAAAACATGTACTTTGTTGGGCAATGAGAAGAATGCAAATGCACACAGAGATGCATAGGTCACGAGCCAGAGGCTCTCTCGCCATTGTTTCCAAACAACACGCTCCACTATTCTGTTGTGATTTTTTTGTTCGTTGAAATGCAAATGTTGTTTTTTTCTTTATAAAACAAAAAGTAGTTGAGACACAACAAATGTTGAGGATTTGTGAGAAATTGATTTGTAATCCATGCATGAATGACTATGAATCAGATCAGTAGTATCATGACGTAAGGCACTGAATAGATCACGTAGTTCTAACGGTGACTAACGAACGAACCATCCACTCATGTTTATTACATTATTAATTGTCAAGTTAATGATTCGCAGCTGGTTTAGAATAATTTTTGGAACAATTCGTTGTGGCTGCAGTGAAACTTGATTCACATACTTCGAATTAACTAACACAATTAATAATATATTTTATTAACATATACCGGCAATATAAGTTTTTTTTTTTACACTGATCATAGATTGTCTAATAACTAATTTTTTTTTTTGTAATGATTACCTTCAAAATTATATCTAATGTTGGAGATGGCAATACCCAAAATTTTATTCTTTGATTGGGTCCAATTTCTAATCCAAATTTAAAATTTGCTTCAATTCAATCCAAATAAATAAATAAAACTATTTGTGTGAACGAAATTAACTTCTCACTTATATATGATAAATTTATAAAAGCATTTTCATTAGATCGAATTAGATTAAATTTAATATTATATTCAAATCAGACCGCGATGTATTTTAGAATGACTTCCCCACCCCCCCCCAAAAAAATAATCCAAATTGAACTACAAATATCCCTGAATGCCTGATATGTATTCAATATTTGATATATGATTTAATTTGCTATAAGGGTATGCATGGCCAAGTTAAAAACACTTTTTAAGGTATAATTAAAACCATTAATATATAAGTGCATTTGAGAAAGAAACAGAAGGAACAAGTTAAATTGATAAGCAAATTAAATGTTTTTCAATACATGATCCTCAATCATGGGGGCCGTAGTATTCAGCTAACAAATTTTGCTGACAATGATGTTTCCACACTTTGCAGAAGCACATAAAGCATACTTCAATACTCCTCCTCCCCTCAATACTACTACAAAGTACAAACCCTCAATTTACCTACAAAAGACATTCATGATGGACAGAGCTACAAAGAAGAGAAAAAGAACTCCAAAAGGGAAGCACCAGATATGGCAAGAAAAAAGAATTTAGTTATCTTCTTGTACAGGCGATTCTAGCATTCTTACAGTGCGAGGAAGCATAAACTCGGCAAATATAGGAAAATGTGATGATGGATAGTACCCATCAATATTATCATTTACCACTTCACAAGAAACAGGAATCAGAGATCTACCCCTGAAAAGAATCCAATCAATGTGAAGATCCTGTGTTTGGCGATCCCAGCAGAGGCAAAGAGCTCTAAAAATTAACTTGACGAATTCAAGAGTTCCCTGTTTGTCACCTGATAGCACCAGATAATGTTCAGTAATTGAACAATCATATCATGCTTGTAAAACAAAATGGGAGTGTAAAAGCAAAGAGAGAAAGTACCCTTGAATCCATGATAAGTGCGGATTAGGGAAACATTTTTCCTCACACGAGAACTAGGCCATGCATCCCTCATATCCCCAACTACACCATGCTCTCTGCACTCAATCAGAGTAAATACACAAGTTACAAACTACTCTACAATGGCATGTATCTCATGACAGAATCCAATGTAAATGAATAACAAAGATAGGGGCAGTGCAGTGAGCAATATGGAAAATATGAACTCGAGTTCCTAACAGAAAAGATCATATAAACTTGAAATTGGAAATATATTTAATAAGAAACTACCTCGATCTTCCAAGAAGAAAGCGTCCGGTGGTTGATTCCTTTTGTGTGTTGAATCCTCCACAGTACACAACCGGTAGGCTAGGGGGTAAGGATGCAATGTGCTGCCATGTAAGTAAAGCACTTCGCCTACGGGCACGAGGACTAAACTCATCCATGTTTGTATTTACTATCTGAAATGAGAATCCAGGAGGCTCAACTCCTTTCAGTTGAAATGTGTGGACATCATGTCAAGGAACTAATTCAAGTGATAAAAATAAAAAGATTGTGCACTGAAAGTAAAACACACTTGAAGCTATAATTTCATTTATAAATTCTAAATCATAAGGATATAGCCCATGTTGCAATGCAAGGAACTTCAGAGCTCCATGACATGCTTCCAGGTACAGATGGAGACTCAGACAACCAAAAGGTTCCACCTTCTAGAAGCTCGACCTTTATTTAAGGGAAAACAAAATTGGTAAACTAATTAGTTCTCCAACCAATTAAATAAAAAATAATACTGAAACAATCTCATACCTTTTCTTTATCATAGAAGATAGTGCAATGCTCGTCAGTAGTGTCTTGGGGCCCTTTCCGTGATATCCCAAACTGATCATAACCTATCAAAGTAGAAGAATCCATTTAGAAACAGAGAAATATTAAGCACATCTTATTCAAAAGGTACTTCACCTGGCAAACCCTGCTGGAGAAAATCCAATTGTGTTTTCACTCCTGAATCCAGATGAACATTGAAACAGTTAAGGGGATAAATAAATTGAATCGGAATCATTTAAAAAAAAAAAAAAACAGATCAATGAATCTGATGGTGTACAAACAGAGGGATCAAGAGCGAAATCGCAGAAAGAAGCAGCAAAGGAAGCATTTTTAGCAAGGCCAAATGCAAAATAAGAAGTTCTACCTTGCTGGGTACAGAGGATGATGGGTGAGTAACTGGTAATAACGCTTATGCACAAATCCCTTCTCTTCTCCCACGAATTAGGACTGTCTTGTGGCTCATCATCATGGAGATTGAAGGTCATCACAGTCAATGATACACTCATTTTTTTTTCTTCTCTCTCTCTCTCTCTCTCTCTTCTCTACTTCATAGCTAATCGAATGAAAGAATAACGAATGCTTGAAGAAGGAACTAACGTTGTCATGGTCTTATTTATATACTATATTATAATCTTTGTCATGGATTCGAGGCACTCTTTCAACAACAAAAAACACCAGACAGACAAAAAAGGGAGTTTTTTTTTTTTTTTTTTTCTATTCTTATTTTGGTAGGTGTGAAGTCTGTGACTCAGTGTTAAATGAAGTTATTAGGTCCACTCCAAGCCAATGCCATGCTTTCTTCCATTTCCAAATTCTTTTCCTTATTTTATTTTTGTATAAAAAAAGGTAATTTTATTGCTTGATGTTACTTATTCAATCCCTGTCGGATTTTAAATTTTTATATGTTGGATTGGAAGTTTGATTTTTTTTTTTTTTGAGTTATTAATCGAAAGTTATGAGATCGAAAGATTACCTCGTAAAATTAAAAACAAAAAAAAAACTTATTAAAAATATAAAATTGAGTTTCATTAAATAAAATGTAAAACTTATTAAATTTGTAATTTTCATTCAATTTTAATTAATAAAAAAGTGTATTAAAAATTATATTGTTAACATTTCTCATTAAAAACTACCACCAATATTTCTTTTCGGACACCAACATCATTTAAAGGATATTTTAAACATACTTGTAAAAAGATACTAATGTACTCAAACGATTAATTTGTATACCAAATAGGCATGTGCTTTAATGGTAACATTACGTATTGCCCTTCTCGGTTCTCTCCATCTATATTGTCTTTTATATTTGGAAAAAAATAACGATATAGATGAAAAATACAATATTCATATCACTTCTCTCATTGGTGTAATTCAAATTGAAAAATAAAATCACATAACAAAAATGTCTCTTTCTTTACCCCCAAGTCATGTTTCTAAATCACCATACATAGCCCCCCAAAATGAATCCCTTTGATTACTTTTTTGAAAGGCATAAAACAACAAGGCAACAATTTTACATAGGATGGAGTATTACAATTGAAAAGGCCGACGGAAAAATATAAATAAAACAAACCATGAGAGACAAACTGGATTATTGGCAAACATTAAAAACCAAAAAGGTGGTTTTTGTATTATAAGAAAAAAGATTGAATACACTGAAAAAATGCATGCCTCAGCTTACCACATTTTCCATCCCTTTAAATATTAAATAACTTATTATTCATATAACCAAACCCCATTGAAGCAGAAACCTCACAAGATAAGTTTATCTCATCCTGTGTTTCACACACGATGTAACAAGATTTGAAGATTTCAGTTGCCATTTGAAGCATTTTTCAAAACCCATTCTACTAAAGTAGCAATGCCAAATCCTGTTGCTGAACGCTTCTTGTCATTCCACACAGGACCAGCCATGTCAATGTGCATCCATTGAACCTTTTCATCAACAAACTGTAAAGGAAAATTGTTTCAGAAACCACTAACATAAATCATGAATGTGCAGTGGAACTGCACAACAATTTGAGTGAGAAAGTAGAAAAAAATTAAGAATAACATGGTTTATATCGTGATTAAGTGCATACCTGTTTTAAGAAGAGAGCAGCAATAATAGCACCACCTTGTCGGCCACCAGTGTTCAACATATCAGCAACTCCTGATTTCATTGTTTCCCAGTAACTTTCCTCTAATGGCAGCCTCCATAGTTTCTCCCCACTCACATCAGAAGCTTCAAAAACTTCCTTTGCTAGGTCATCACTGGGTGTAAACACACCTTCAAAAACAATAGTTTGCTCTAGTAATCACTCAAATAATGGGCCCTTTTGTATTTCTCTAAAGCAAATATTGGTATATGGTCTTAAAAAAAGCTCAGATTCATACTTGATGTAATATAATTTTAGTTTATAATTACCAGCAATTGAGGGTCCAAGAGCAACAACGCAGGCCCCAGTCAAGGTTGCCAAGTCAATAATCTGAAGAACAGTTGACCAACCCATTAGCACCATTCTAAAAACAAACCATAGAAAGAAGCAAATGCATAGCTGTATAATGTTATACCTTTTCAACACCTTGGTTACAAGCATATACCAGAGCATCTGCCAGGGTAAGTCTACCTTCAGCATCAGTGTTGTTAACCTACGGAAGATGTTAAGCCTATTAAATCCTCAGTAAAGAAAGAGGCAAAGTGCTACACATGTTCTATTAAAATAATAATCAAAGCCAAAACTCCAATTAATTGATTTTCAGTTGCATTGTATACATATATTTAATATTTAATTTAGTAGTACCAGATGTAGCAAAAAACAGATTTGTAATACAGATAGTCTGAAAATGATAGTTGAAGGGAACTTTCCTCAAACAGAAATAACTTAGGCATTTCATTCAAATGTTCCAATAAAATATTCCAAGAAGCACCAATTACATTTTCATTATATAAGAAATACCATCGGACCTTATATGTTTTGTTTGCAAAAAAGAAATACAGCAAAGTAATGGTTGAAACAGAAACAAATCCACCAAATACTATGAGTCAGTATCACATAAAAAACTTAAATTTAATGTACATAATCCACAAATAAAAATATAGTAAATCCACTCACCTCTATAGTCTTTCCATTTGAAGCTGTGACAACATCTCCAGGCCTCATACCTGTTCCACTTATCATATTCTCACAAGCTGCAACTATAAAATGAACCTGCACATACATGTAGGATTTTTAATCTGGGCATTGCATGCATTATTATTACTACACCACAAAAGGCACTACACAATATCCATCAGAACTCTAAACAAATTAGCCACCAAAAAAGAAATGAAAATTCATATTCCATAGGTTCATTATGGAAAACTTTAGCTGAGCCTGAGACAGAAATCACAATTTGTTTTATGTAATATGAACCCATGATTTGCCACATCCCACCCATCAACACCCCTAAAGTAAAGCCTTGACATAACATTGAAAGATGGAAAGACATAGGATACCATGCATTAATCAATCAAACCAAACGTTATTCCATGCAAAGAAAAAGTCATGACCAATGACATAAATGACTGACCTCCACCCCTAGAGGTTTGATTTGGCCAAGAGCTTTCGCTGTTCCCAAAACTGCTGCTGAACCACCCATATCAAATTTCATGAGTTCAATTGAACAGCCAGGTCCAGTCTTGATGTTGTAGCCACCACTAATAATATGCAAACATAAAAAAAAACAAATTAAAGAGATTAATAGATGTTTTCATTATAATGCTAGGAACACACTCTTTTGGATATACTCCCTCTGATAGGTTGAAATTTATTGAAAATCACAAAATTTTGTGGGTCTCATCCTTATTTTAAGACTACTGATTTTGAATTTTTTAATAAAATTTAACCAATGAAAAGGAGTGTGTTAGAGAATGTGTTGCTAGCACTCCTTATTGAAGTTATAATACTGAAATCAGACCAACTGATCACTAGGGAGAATCCCAGTTATGAAGTTACAACATCATAATGTTTTGAAGTTATAATGTCATGAACCAGATTGAAGTTATAACACCAAAAATCAAAACCGTGGATAACACACTAGGGAAATCCCATTTCAGATTGGTCACTCTCTAATTGAGTTATACATAAATAGGTCACCTATTTACCTGTCAAAAGTCAAACCTTTTCCAACTAAAGCCAACTTGACATTGACAGGTCCACTCAGAGGTTTGTAACATAGATGGATAAAATGAGGAGGATTTGCCGAGGCTGCAGCAACACCTAGATAGGACCCCATTTTCAATTCCGCACATTGATCAGCATTTAATATTTTAGCAGTAAAAACATCACTGTAGGTGGAAGCAATGTTAGCTGCCTCTTCTGCCAACGCCCCTGAGGTAAACAAATTATCAAGCAGAGATCAATTTTAGAGAAGCACAATTCCCTCACAGATACGGAACTGGCCAACTGTCCGCCAAACAACTACAAGAATTAGGAACGATAATAATATCATATCATATCATATACATTCAAAGTGTCATATGAACCTGGTGTGAGCACATTAGCAGGAGAATTTACAAGCTCCCTTCCTAAGATAATTCCGGAAGAAACATCTCCGGCATACTTCAGTTTCTTCTCCAGTTCAGGTCCCGTCCCAAGACCAATAATGTCAATGGACCTGAGTGTTGATTTCTTTGCTTCTGACTTGTATCTATTATCTTCAAATAATCCCAGCACAGCCCCTGGCACATTTCAAGCCCGCACATTATCAAGCATGACTACAAAATCACAAGCTTTTATGCACATCAAACAAATATAAACAACAAATTCAATACCTGAAGCAATTGCATAAGCAGTGCTAAGCTTTGATTGTGCAGAGAGCCCTTCAGAGGAGGCAAGAACAACGGCAACACTGCTTGCTTGAGAAGCCTTGGCAGCCGCCACAACGGCCTCGCCAAGACCCTTAAAGGGTGAAGGAGTAGAAGGTGACTGACCAAGACCAATCAATCCAACCCTCTTTGATCCAAGTCCTTTAATTCTAAGAACGGTTGACTGGCCAACTTTGCCAGAGAAATCCTCTTCAGAAGAGGCTTCAGCTAATAAACCACCCAACTTAGAGTCAATCTTGCTCAAAAACACATTCTCAAACCTCGAGTTTGCATCTCTAGCCAAATCTTTCTCCGTAACACCCACTGCCACAATGTCCCCTTTCCATTCCGTCACATCAACATCCTTAGCAGAAAAAGAGATCTTCCACGACCAACACATAAAACGCATTTTCAGCATCACATCAATAAAAAAACACCAATATATTTCAAATCCAGAAAAAGCCAAATTTAAAAGTAAACCCCCAGAACGAGAAAAACCACAAGTTGTTAACTTTTGACATCGTTAAAGCATAGACAGAGTTAAACAAAAACTGGGCATGGGAGATTGAGAGAGAAAAAGGAGTTAAATGAGTTTAGTTTTGACTGACCTTGGGGGTTTCGATATTAGAAGGGTATGTGAGACCGAGAGTGGCACGTGCGAGAGTGTGCGACATGAGTTTCCTCGCTGGAGAACGCAGAGGGAATGCAGCGAAATGGAGACGCGATGTGAGTCTAGTGAGAAACGAAGACGAAGAATAAGTGGTTTTGAAAGAAACGAAGATGGTAGCAGTGGCTGCCATTTCGGTGTGGGAGACTCTACCTTTTATAATGAACCATCACCTTCACCTCCTTCCATCTTTTTCCTTCATTTTATTATATTTCATTTACTAATATTTATCAAAAGAATTATTATAATATCTTTCTATAAAGGCAAAGTATTAAATCCACCAAAATGTGTGGAGTAATTAATTAGTGTGAATTTTTTTTTATCAGTTAATTATTTTAAATTTGAAATATAATTATTAGATCCACTTAAAATAATTTTGTATCCACCAAAATTACTTTAAGGTTTTAGGATTTAAGATTTTATGTATTATGATTTAAGGTTCAAGAATTTATTGTTTAAGATTATGGTTCATTGTTTCATGTTTTCATAATTTAAGGTTCACTATTTTAGGTTAATTGTTCAAGTGTAAGGTTTAATTATGGTTTAAGGCGTATATAATTTATGATTTAGAGTTTTAGATTTAATATTCACGGTTTAAGATTTTATGATGTATGATTTGAAAATTAAAGTTCAATGTTTATGAATTTAAGGTTCGGAGTTTCATGGTCTATAACTTCATGTTTTAGGGTTTAAGATTTTAATGTCTATAGTTTATTGTTGTAGGGTTTTATGGTTTAAGGTTCAATTTTTTGGTTTAGGGTCCATGATTTTTGATTTTATGGTTTATGGTCTATGGTTTATGATTTATGGTCCACGATTTAAAGCTTAGGGTTTACATGTAATGTTTCATTATGTATGGTTTAGGATTTATATGTTAATGATTTTAAGGTTTTAAGGGTTTAAGTTTATAGTTCGGGGTTTAGGATTCATGATTGAGTATTTAAGAATTAATGTTTGGGTTTTAAATCTACATGGTTTAGGGTTAAGAGTTTATCATGCATGATTTAAAGTTGTATGATTTATGATTCACAATTTTAGAGTTTAATGTTTATTGTTTAGGTTTCAAAGTTTGAGATTTATAATTTTATGATTGCAAGTTTCAATGTTTATAAATTCATGATTTATAGTTTATGGTTTCATGGGTTAATTTTTAAGGTTTAAGATTTTATGATTAAGTTTCTAAGTTCATTGTTTTAAGGTTTTGAGATTTTGGGGTTTAAGGTTTTTAATTTATTGTTAAGGGTATTGAGCTTTATGGTTTAGGTTATAAGATTTAAGGTTTTAATGTTTAGAATTTCATGATTTATGGTTTCATGTTCATTGTTTCAGGGTTGGGATCTATGTTTTATGATTACGAATTTGGGGTTTAATGGTTTTCTAGTTCGGGTTTTAGAGTTTATGTTTTATGCCTTAGGGTTTAAGGTGTCATGGTGAAGAGATTAAGGTTTTATGGTTTTAAGGTTTAGGGTTTGTGGTTCATGATTTATTGTTTTAGGGTATATGGTTCATGGTTCATGATTCATGGTTTATAGTTTCACCATGTATGGTTCACTGTTTCTAGGTTATGATTTTAGGATTTGAGGTTTATCATATATTTATCGTGCATGATTTAGAGTTTTAGGGTTTATGATTCAAGATTTTAAGGTTTTAGGGATCTGAGTTTTAGTGTTTAGGATTTCATGATTTAGGTTTTAAGATTCAATGTTTAAAGTTTCATGGTTTTGTGTTTCAAGTTCACCATTTTAAGATTTTAGGATTTATGGTTTAGTATTTTTATCATGGTTAAGGGTTGATGTCTAGGGTTTATGATTAAGAATTTTATAATTTATGGTTTAAAGATTTATGATTTCGTGATTTAAAGTTTAAGGTTTTAGAGTTTTAGGGTTCAATGTTTTAGGATTTAGTGTTTAAGGTCTAAGTTTAATGCTTTAGAATTTTAAGGTTTCATGTTACATGGTTTATAGTTTTATGATTTATGGTTTCATTGCTTATGATTTATGGGTTCATGATTAAAGATTAAAGGTTGATGGTTTCATGATTTATGATTTATGGTTCAAGATTTAGGATTTAGTGTATCATTTCATGGGTTATGGTTTCATGATTTATGAGTTAAGGTTTTATTTTATGGTTTTGGATTTATGGTTTTAAGGTTATGGTTTCATGGATTGGGATTTAGGGTTTATTTAGAATTTACAATTATGGTTTCATGGTTTAAGATTTAGGATTTTATTTATAAAATCCGAAATCATAATTTAGGGTTTCATGAATGAAACCCTAGGAATTTAAGGTTTCATGAATGAAATTCAAAGGATTTAAGATTTCACAGATAAAATCTTAAACCATAATTTATGGGTTCCTAATTGAAACCCTAGCAATTTGGGATTTCATGAATGAAACCTTAGAGATTTAAGGCTTAATGAATGAAACCCTAATGATTTAGGATTTCATATTTAGAGTTTCAAAAATGAAAACCTAAATATTTAAAATTAATTTTATGATATCCTAAATATTAACATTTATGAAATTCTAAATATTTAGGATTTTGTATGTGAAATGTCAAATAGTTTAGGGTTTTATATATGAAATCCTAAATCCTTAGGATTTCATTCATGAAATACTGAATCCTTAAGGTTTCATTTATAAAACCTTAAATTATTATTTAGGATTTCTCTTTTGAAACCCTAAATTCCTAGGGTTTCATTAATGAAACCTTAAATCCTTATAATTTCATTCAAGAAACCATGAAACCCTAGGGATTTAAGGATTCATAAATGAAATCGAAATTTAAGGTTGCATTAATTAAACGCAAAGGATTTGGGGCTTCATGAATGAACCCTTAAGAATTAGAGTTTTCATAAATGAAACACTAAAAAATTTAAGGATTCAGATTTAGGGTTTCATTTATGAAATCTAAAATATTTACATTTCAAAACCCATAAATATTTAGGATTTTATAAATCAAACCTTAAATAGTTTAGGATTTCATTTATGAAACCCTAAATACTTAGGATTTTATTCATAAAATCCTAAATCCATAGGGTTTCATTCATCAAACCATAATTTAGGGTTTACTGATTCAAACCTTGTCGATTTGGGGATTCATTAATGAAACCCTAAAATTTTAAAGTTTTACAAACGAAATCCTAAACCATAATTTAGTGTTTCATGAATGACACCTTAAAGATTAAGGATTTCTTGAATGAAACCCTAAGGATTTAGGATTTCGTATTTATAGTTTCTTAAATGAAAGCCAAAATTATTTATAACTAAATTTATGATATCCTAAATATTTACATTTCTAAAACCTTAAATAATTTAGGGTTTAATTTATAAATCCCTAAATTCTTAGGATTTCATTCATGAAACCTTAAATCTTTATGAAATCCTAAATCCCAAGGGTTTCATTGAAACCCTCAATCCATAGAGTTTCATTCAAGAAAACATGAAACCCTAAAGATTTAGGAATTCACAAATGAAATAGTAATTTAAGGTTGCATTAATTAAACCTTAAGGATATGGGGTTTCATGAATAAACCCTTAAGGATTACGAGTTTCACAAACGAAACCTTAAATATTTTAGGATTTCAGATTTAGGATTTTATTTATGAAATCATAAATATTTACATTTTAAAAACACTAAATATTTAGGATTTTATAAATGAAATCCTAAATAGTTTATGATTTCAGTTATGAAATCCTAAATCCTTTGGATTTCATTCATAAAACCCTAAATTTATAGGGTTTCATTCAAGAAACCTTAATTTATGGTTTAGAATTTCATTTGTGAACCCCTAATTCCCTTGGGTTTCATTCACGAAACCCTAAATCCTTAGGGTTTCATTCAAGAAACCATGAAAGTTTAGGGATTTAAAGTTTTATGAATTAAACTCAAAGAATTTAGGGTTTCATGGATGAATCCCAAAGGATATGGGGTTTCATAAATGAAATCCTGAATCACAATTTAAGCTTTCCTAAAATAAACCGTAGGGATTTGGGGTTTCATGAATGAAACCCTAAGAATTAAGGGTTTCATAAATGAAATACTAAATAATTTAAGATTTTGGATTTAAGGTTTCAATTATGAAATCTTATATAGTTTAAAGTTTCATTGATCAAATCCTAAATTCCTAGGATTTCATTAATGAAACTCTAAATCCATAGGATTTCATTCATGAAACACTAAATTATGATTTAATATTTCATTTGTGAAACCCTAATTTCCTAGGGTTTCATTCATGAAACCTTAAATCCGTAGGATTTTATTCATGAAAACCTAAATCACTAGGATTTCATTCAAGAAACCATGATTTCTTAGGGATTTAAGGTTTCATGAGTGAACACTACGGATTTAATGTTTCATTAATGAAGTCTAAAAGATTTAAGGTTTCATAAATGAAATTTTAAACCACATATATGGGTTCATCATTGAAATTCTAATGATTTAGGGATTCATGAATGAAACCCTAAGAATTTAAAGTTTCACAAATGAAATACTGAATTATAATTTAGTGTTTCATGAAAGAAACTTTAAAGATTTAGGATTTAATGAATGAAACCCTAAGAATGTAAGATTTTGTATTAAAAGTTTCATAAATGAAAACCTAAATTATTTAGAATTAAATTTATGATATCCTAAATATTTACATTTCAGAAACCCTAATAATTTAGGATTTTATAACTGAAACCTTAAAAGTTTAGAGTTTCATAAACCTAAAATCCTTAGGATTTCATTCATGAAACTCTAAATCCCATGAGTTTCAATCAAGAAACCATGAAACCCTATAAATTTAGGGTTTCACAAATGAAATCGTAATTTAAGGTTGCATTAATTAAACCCTAGGAATTGGGGGTGTCACAAATAAAACCCTAAATAATTTAAAAAATTTTATTTAAGGTTTCATTTATGAAGTCTTAAATATTTACATTTCAAAAACCCTAAATATGTAGGATTTTATAAATGAAACCTTAAATAATTTAGGGTTTCATAAACCATAAACCTTAAATAAAATCTTAAACCATAATTTAGTGTTTCCTGATTGAAACCCTAGAGATTTAAGGTTTAATGACTAAAACCTTAAGGATTTAGGTTTTTGTATTTAGGGTTTCATAAATGAAAACCTATATTACTTAGAATTTCATTTATAATATCCTAAATATTTACATTTCTAAAACCCTAAACTTTTAAGATTTTCTAACTGAAGACCTCAATTGTTCGGGGTTTCATTTATGAAACCTAAATCTTTAAGATTTCATTTATGAAATCATAAATCTATAGAGTTTCATTCATGAAACCCTAAATTATGATTTAGGATTTCACATGTAAAACCTTAATTCCCTATGGTTTCATTCATGAATGAAACCTTGTAAATTTAGGGTTTCACAAATGAAATCGTAAAGCATAATTTAAGGTTGCATTAATTAAACCCTAGGGGTTTGGGATTTCATGAATAAAACCTTAAGGATTAGGTGTTTCACAAATGAAATCTTAAATAATTTAGAGTTTCGAATTTAGGCTTTCATTTATGAAATCTTAAGTATTTATATTTTTAAAATTATAAATATTTAGGATTTTATCAATGAAACCCTAAATAGTTTAGGGTTTCATCAAATGATTTCATTCATGAAACCCTAAATCCATGGTGTTTCATTCATGAAACCCTAACTTATTATTTAATATTTCATTTGTGAAACCCTAATTACTTTAGGTTTCATTTAAGAAACCATGAAACCCTAGGGATTTAGGATTTCATGAATGAAACCCTAGGAATTTGGGGTTTCTCAAATGAAATCCTAAATTGTAATTTATGGTTTTATGAATTAAACCTTAGAGATTTAGGATTTTATGAATTAAACCATAAGAATTAGAGTTTTTGCAAATGAAAAACTAAATTATTTAAGATTTCAGATTTAGGATTTTATTTATGAAATCTTTAATATTTACTTATCAGAAACCTTAAAAATTTAATATTTTATAAATGAAAATTTAAATAGTTTACGTTTTAATTTATGAAACCCTAAATCCTTAGTATTTTATTCTTATATCCCTAAATTGTGATTTAAAATTTCATATGTGAAACTCTAATTCCTTAAGGTTTCATTCATGAAATGAAACTATAAATCCCTATGGTTTTATCCATGAAACCTTATGGATTTTTGATTGATGAATGAAATCCAAATGATTTAGGGTTTCACAAATGAAATACTAAACTAAGGTAACCTAAATAAAACCCTAAGGGATTTATGGATTCATGAATGAAACCCTAATGATTTAGAGTTTCATTTATAAAATCCTAAATCCTATAGATTTCATTTGTGAAACCTTAAGGATTTAGGGTTTCATAAATGAAATCATAATTTAGGGTTACATTAATTAAATCCTAGGAATTTAAGCTTTCATGAAAGAAACCCTAAGCATTAGGGGTTTCCAAAATGAAACCCTAAATAATTTTAGGTTTCAGATTTAGGATTTCATTTATTAAATCTTAAATATTTACATTTCAGAAATCCTAAATAGTTTAGGATTTCATTTACGAATCCCTAAATAGTTTAACGTTTCATTTATGAAACCCTTAATCCTTAGAATTTCATTCTTGAAACCCTAAATTATGATTTAGAATTTCTTTTATGAAACCCCAAATCCCTCTAATTTCATTTAAGAAACCATGAAACCCTACGGATTAAGGGTTTCATGAATGAAATCCAAAGGATTTGGGGATTCACAAATGAAATCTTAAATCATAAATTAGGGTTTCATGAGTGAACTCTAGAGATTTAAGGTTTAATGAACAAAACCCTAAGGATTTAGGATTTCATATTTAAAATTGCATAAATGGAAACCTAAATGATTTAAAGTTTCATTTATGATATCTTAAATATTTAGGATTTTATAATTGAAGCCCTAAATAGTTTGAAGTTTCATTTATGAATCCTTAAATCCTTATGATTTCATTTATGAAACCCAAAATAGATAGGGTTTCATAAATTATGATTTAGGAATACACTTGTGAAATCCTAATTCTCTTAGGTTTCAAAAATAAAACCCTTCATACATGGAACCCTAAGGATTTTAGGTTTTATAAATGAAATCCTAAATCATAGTTTAGGGTTGCATTAATTAAACCTTATGCATTTTGGGTTTCAAGAATGAAACCCTAAGGATAAGGTGTTTGACAAATGAAACCCTAAATAATTTAGGATTTCAAATTCATGCTTTCATTTATGAAATCTAAAATATTTACATTTCAAAAATCCTAAATCCTTAGAATTGAATTCATGAAACCATAAATCCTTGGGATTTCATTTATGAAACCTTAAATTCATAGTTTTATTCATGAAACATCAAATTATGATTTATGATTTCATTTGTGAAACCCTAATTTTCTAAGGTCTCATTTAGGAACCTTAATTCCCTATGGTTTCATTCATGAAACCCTAAGTTCCTATGGTTTCATTCATGAAATCCTAAATTCATAAGGTTTCATTCAAGAAACCATGACACCTTACGCATTTTGGGTTTTATGAATGAAATCTAAAAGATATAAGATTTCACAAATGAAATCTTAATCCATATTTTAGGGTTTCTTGATTGAAACCCTAATGGTTAGGGAATTCATAAATGAAACCCTAAGAATTTAAGGATTTTACAAATGAAATCCTAAATCATAATTTAGGGTTTCAAATTTATGTTTTCATTTATGAAATCTTAAATATTTACATTTCAAAAACCCTATTTATTTAGGATTCCATAAATGATACCTTAAATAGTTTAGGGTTTCATTTATGAAACCCTAAATCCTTAGAATTTCATTCATGAAATCATAAATCCTTGGGATTTCATTTATGAAACCTTAAATCCATAGAGTTTCATTCATGAAACCAAAAATTATGATTCATAATTTCATTTGTGAAACCATTATTTCCTAGGGTTTCATTAATGAAACATTGAATCCTTGCGGATTTAAGATTTTATGAATGAAATCCAAAAGATTTAGGGTTTCACAAATGAAATATTAAACCATAATTTAGGGTTTCTTGATTGAAACCTTAAGGATAGAGGGATTCATGAATGAAACCCTAAAGATTTAAGGTTTCACAAATGAAATCCCAAATCATATTTTAAGGTTTCGTGAATGATACCCTAAGGATTTAAGGTGTTGTATTTAAAATTTCATAAATAAAAAATTAAATTATTTAGAATTTCATTTATGATATCCTAAATATTTACATTTTTAAAGTCCTAAATATTTATTATTTTATAACTAGAGCTCAAAAAGTTTGGAGTTTCATTTATAAAACCCTAAATCCATATGGTTTCACTCATGAAACCCTAAATTATGATTTAGGATTTCATCGTTGAAACCATAAATTATGTTTTAGGATTTCATTTGGGAAACCCTAATTCCCTTGGATTTTATGAATGAAACCCTAGGAATTTAGGGTTTCAAAAATGAAATCTTAAAATATAATTTAAGGTTGCATGAATTAAACCTTAAAGATTTTAGGTTTCATATGAAACCTTAAGGATTAGGGATTCAAAAATGAAGCCTTAAATAATTTAGGATTTCGAATTTAAATTTTCATTAATGAAATATAAAATATAAATATTTAAGATTTTAGAATTAAAATTCTAGGGATTTAGAGATTTATGAATAAAACCTTAAGGATTTAAAGTTTTATTCATGAAATCCTAAATCATAATTTAGCATTTCATGAATGAAACCCTTCAAATTTAAGGATTTAGTATTTCGGATTTAGAGTTTCATAAATAAAAACTTAAATTATTTAGAGTTTCATTTTTATGAAATCCTAAATATTTACTTTTTTGAGATCCTAAATATTTAGGATTTCATAAATAAAACCCCAAATTTGAAACCCTAAATTATTTTAATATTTTTTAAGATATTAAAATAATTTAGGGTTTTTTTAATATTTTTTTTTTTGTTTTTAAGACATTACTCTTATTTATTATTATTATTAAAAAAAATCAAATTTTCAAGATATTACTCTTATGTTTTCATATTTTTTTTAATTTTCAAGACATTCCTTTTTTTTTTCTAATATACTTTTTGATATTTTTAATTTTTTTTTAAATTTTCAAGACATTACTCTTGGTTTTCATATATTTTAAAAAAATTCAACACATTACTCATGTTTTTATATATTTATAATTTTTCAAGGCATCATTATTGTTTTTCATTTTTTTTTCAAATTGTCAAAACATTACTCTTGTTTTTTCAAAAAAATAAATTCTACTTTTATTTTAATTTCCAAGTCATTACTTTTTTTTTCAAATTTTTTAATTTTTATTATTTTCAAATTTTCAAGAAATTATTCATGATTTTTCAAATTTTGAAGACTTTATTCTTATTTTATCATATTTTTAAAAAAAATCTAAAATACTCATCAAATTTCTCTTATTTTTTCATATTTAAAATTTTTATATTTTTTAAATTTTAGAGACATTATTCTTTTTTTTTATACTATCAAAAAAAGAATTACAAGACATTACTCTTGTTTTTTCATACTTTTTAAGCTTTGATATTTTTCAAATTTTCAAGACAATATTCTTATTTTTTCATATTTTTAAATTTTTATCTTTTTAAAATTTCAAGACATTGATCTTGTTTTTTTTTATATTTTTGTATTTTTCTTTTATTCCCATTTTCAAAATTTTCATTTTTCCAAAATTTCGAATTCTTGTATTTTTCACAAAAAAAAGTGTGTTTTTAAATTTTCAAGACATTACTTTTATTTTTTAATATTTTTATTTTTTAAAAAATTTCAAAATATTACTTTTATTTTTTCTTATTTAAAAAATCATTTTTTTTCAAATTTAAAGATATTAATCTTTTTTTTCATATTTTGAATTTTTATTTTTTTTTATAAATTTACAAAACATAACTCTTGTATTTTCATATTTTAAAAAAATTTTAATTTCTTTTTAAAAAAATAACACATTCTTCCTTAACTCTAGATCATGAAACCTCATATCCTAAATCCTAAACTCTAAACTATGAAACCATAAATTAAAAACCTTAAAACCCTGCAATCTTGAACCCTAAAATTCCCAAGGCTATACACAAAAACCATAAACCATAAACTATGGATCCTAACCTCGACCATGAACCTAAGCTACTAAACCATAAAATCTTGAAATAATGAATCATAAACTAAACATTGAAACCTTAAGCCTTAAACATTAAGTCATAAATCATGAAACCCTAAACATTGAAATATTAACCCTTAATGCATAAATCATGAAACCTTAAACATTGAAACATTAACACTTAAACCATAAACATTGAACCTCAAAACCCTAAAATCTTAAATCACAAATGATGAACTTTATACCATAAATCATGAATTCTAAACCCTAAAACACTAAATCATAAACGATAAACTTTATATGTTGTGGTTGTAAGGTTTTAGATTTATGATTTAGTGTTTAGGGTTCATTGTTTAGAGTTATGGTTTGATGTCCAATGGTTAGATTTTTAAGATTATATGGTTTATGGTTCAAGGTTTATGATTCAAAACTTAGTGTTTAAGGGTTTATGATTCATAGTTTCAAGGTTCACAATTCATATTTAAGGTTTATGATTTTATGGTTTTAGGTTCTAGGATTTATGGTTACATGGTTTATGGTCCATTATTTCAAGGTCTCAATGTTTATGGTTCTTGATTTAAGGTTGAAGGCTTTTAAGGTCTAGGGTTTATGTGTTAGAGTTTATAATTGTATGGTTTATTATTCCCAGTTTATGGTTTATGGATTTAAGGTTTCTTGTTTACTAAAATCCTAACGCTTGGTTTATTTTTACATACATTATAGTTTGATTTTAACTGACATATACTTATATTAAATTGAAAAATAATTAATAAATGGCTTAAATAATTTTTAAATTCCTAAAAAATACACATTTTTTAGTTTAATTTCCAATTTAGGATTCATGGATTTAAGGTCCCTTGTTTACTAAAACCTTACTGCTTAGTTTATTTCTACATACATTATAGTTTGGTTTAACTGATATATACTTATATTAAATTTAAAAATAATTAATAAATGACTTAAATAATTTATAATTCCCTAAAAAATACATGTTTTTTAGTTTAAATCTCTGACTTTTTTTTGTGTTGTTATAGGTCTCTCGTAATTTTTTATTTTTGTTTTGAATTCGATATATATTGAGATGATGTTACATAATCACTTAAGTAACGGTTGAGATAGTGACACGTCATTAATAGGGACTAAAAAAAATCAGAGACTCGTTACAAAGCAAAAAAAAAAAATCAGGGATTCAGACCAAAAATAAATATTTGTTAGGGACCTAAAGAAAATTATTTAAGCATTAATAAATTTATTAAAACATATTAGTATAAAAAAAAATATTGATCATAAACTTAATATCCTTACAAGACAGGCTTACTATGCTTGTGCTAGTATTATTATATTTAACGGGTAGAGATATTTGAAATACTCAAAATGTTCTCAGTTCTTGCCATATATCCAATAGACAATATATGGAAAACATTCTTTTACGACCAAGCTAAATTAATTGAGTCTATTGTTGATATGCTTATATTTATAGCTAAGCTTACTTTCTGTTGAAGGGAAGACGTCATTTTCGAATCTTACAATGGATTTTGGCTTATGATATACTTATCTCATGGTAGTAAAGGTTTGCTACCTTATAGATTTTGTTGCATATTTTGTCTTTTGTTTGTGGTAAAATGTAATGTAATATGGTTATATTATATATGCAGACAAATAACACCTTCGCTTTGATTGTGGTGATTCAATAATATGCTATCTGTTTTCTGTTAATGGTAAAAGAGTGATTTAGCTGTCATCATGGAAAATATAAATCAAGATTCCTAGTGGACTTATGCCTTCATACGCTTCTGCATCTGTCTACACGCGCAGAAAATTATGAGCTCGTGTACACAAGACAAAAAAAGTCATTATTCTCTAGGATTGTAAAAGAGACACCACCAGAACTTAACATTGAATTTTTTAAAGATTTCGTAATTATAGCAATTGGGTTTATGTTAATTGTCCGCTTATATAAATTACTCGAGTAAAGGCACGGGAAAAAACATTTTTTTTTTTTTTTGCTTTTGGGGGTAAATAGAATGTTAATGAAAAACAAACAAACAAACCTCAGGGACTAACGTGCGATTATGATGTGAGAAATTCTGTTCTCTATGAATCTACCCATCAACTTCTTGGTTACTAGAAAAAACGAGCCAAAAAGATATTGCGTAAGATTGAAATAAAATGGAGCAGAAAGAGATATGAGACATTGCTGGTGACACGTCACAATTATCATTTTCGGAGACCAAGCCAATGATGCCCCACCACTGTTGGTGGAATCCAAATGTAGCAAACATATATCTATCAAGAATGAGTAGTCTTGCTCCCACCGTGACAAATAAACAAACGCCACTGTTCTATCATTGTCATCCATCACAAGTGGACTCATCATCAATCAGTTCAAACTCTAGCTAACCAACACAATGCAATGCATGCATGAACGAGTCTAACTAACTGTAATCAGAATGAGACGGTAACAAAGATCAAGGTGCCACTGGCTTAATAAAAAGATATTTCTAATCACCGATATTTTTTACTTTACAAAAAATTGTACACCAATTTGTTAAGGCCTCCCTCGAGAAGCCACATACAACAGCATGGGTAACAGGTACTCAGTTGATTTAATTCAACTGACTATGCTCTCATGAGATGGGTACATTAGTTCTCCTCCACCATGATTCAAACTAAGGCCTAAGTAGTATGGATTTGGTCTACTAGATGAACTGCCAATAGAACCAGGACCTATATCAGGCTCAGCCAAGACAATTGTTGAGCTTGAGTCATTCACTCTGAGGATAAACTCAAATTGTCGATGGCAATGGACAGATCAGACTCCATCACAAGATCACACTCCTTTTGTTGAGCATCATCCTTGATGGCATTCTCTTCCTTCCCTTCTGCAGCAGCCGCACAATCCTGGAATCTGAAGCAACTGATGAGGTGGTCATTTGTTAACCCCACAACCTGCATGAAGGAGTATATGACCGTGGGACCCACGCCTCGGAAACCTCTTCTCACCAGGTCTTTGCTAATAACATCAGCTTTTGGTGTTTTTACAGGAACCTGTCTTGGATATCGGAATCTGCTAATTATAGGTTTATGGTTCACAAAACTCCAAATATACTTCTCAAATGACCCAAACTCTTCTATGACCTGGCATCAGTAAAACCTGCAGAAAGTTAGTTGCGATGATAATCATAACCATGATGCAAATTGTGCAAAATGCAATTATGGCAGTTCAGTGAAAAAAATGGCATTGTAGTATTTTATGTTTGGAAAAGTATCAAGACTGATAGGTGACTTTGGGACATACCAGCTAAGCATGCTGGCTGGTTAAAGAATAAAAATAATTAGGTTGCATATCATTGTTGCAAAAATTAGAATAAAAGAAGCTCAGGCTGTACAGCGGATTACGATCATGGTTTGTCCCATATGGGTCATACAAATTGAATAAGGGTCAGGACCACAACCCAATTACCTTTATTACCTAACCTTACCTAATCAAATGACCATTAAACACCAATTTTAAGTCATTCAGTTGATCAATGTGAGAGGAAATGGGAAGAAAATATGAAGCTCTATAATTGATTTTGCAGAACAAAATGTGTTAACTACCAAAACAGAATTGAATTATCCTGTTTGCCCCGATTGTTTTGAAATCTGGCATTTAAGTTCAAGTGTCTCACTATTTTGTCAAATACAGACACAGTTTGAACAAAATATCAGACTTAATTTTCTTTTGAGGTGTTTCCCCCAAAGTTCAATGCAGAAAATAAAGCTATTAATTAAAATTAATAAAAAAAAGGTGTCCAAACTTGAAAAATATTAAGTAGATGATTATTTTCCTAACTAGCATATCCTAATAAGTATAAACACGAAGCAACCCCAATATTCCTCTTAATTCATAGATAATAAATGAGGATGTACAAAGTACCACCTAGATCACTTGTTCCCTGGACATGTTATTAAATCCAGGGACACCCAATAATATAGAACAATGAATTTTGGATATGGCAGTGAAATAACACCAAGGCTGTAATCTTGTGTTTGAATGGTCCAGCAATCAATGAGTAATCATGATCAATCCAAGAGTTTGCATATTCCATAATGAAGGTTGCAAATATACCTTTGATATTTGACGTGCATTCTCAATTATAGCACGCAATTTAATGTCAGAAAGTAAGGAGCTTGCAGTGGTTCCTGGTGCCATGATCTTCTTCTCATTAAATTTTGAGACAGCAACTGGATCAAACTCCACAAAAACTTCCCTGCAATAAACTTTGTTAACAAAAATAATGTGAACAGTCAAAGAAAATAATGGGCTACAGCTGAGGTAGCAGCCAACTGGTACGGGTTTGAGGCTATGAATGGATAATAATTCTAAACAATAAAATAAATTTAGAAAATCTACAGAGATAATACCTAAAAATGTGCCTCTTGCTTAGAATAGCTGGCCAAGTGAGTTCTGACAGTGCACTTGAAAGAACAAGAAGCTCAAATAGTTTCCTACACAAGATAAAGAGCGTCAAGCAAAATATAACAGCAAAAGACATATTCCATTTCCAGCCATTATAACAAGATTATGTTTTGTGGATCACTTACTTGTCATCGTGTACCGGAACTCCCCACTCTTCGTCATGGAAGGTAGCATAACATGGTTCTAATATCAATAGGTAAACTTAGTTAGGAAACAAAGCTTTCAAAAAAGCCAATTTAGTTCAGACCTTAAAACTCAACAATAATTATAGAGGAATTTCCAAGAAAGGTGTGGCTAGCGTACATTCATCTCCACCACTGTCAACATATATCTGGTTCATACTATACATTTACTTAGGATTCCCAATTTTCTCTTTAATAGTTGAAAAACATCAACTATAATCCACAAAAAAAAAAACATACATCCCTTGCATGTTCTATTACACTTCAAGCAAGTGAAAAGAACTCAAATATCCTAAATTGACAAACTCGCCTTCACTCTCATTTCACATTAATTTCTATCCAAAAGAATACAATGACATTCAAACAGAGCTATACATTCAATTTCTAAAGTAAATAAAAAAAAATCTCAAACACCAAGAACTGAATTTCGTACTGAAACCAAGTGAGAATCACACAATTCAAACTACATCAATATAAGTTCCAATAAGACCAGAAAACAGAAACTATCTGTCAAAGGGCTTATAGTAAAAACCAACTTATCATTACAGAATAACGAACGAGACTTATTAGTATAAATTCAGAGAAAGTGAAAGAAGGAGAAGAAGAACGAACCAGTATTAGGAGTGATCCAAGCGCACCTCTTCTTGGATTGTGAACCATTAGGAGGAGATTCCAACACCCCATCAGAAGCAACACTTCTAGGCTTTGACACAGAGCGCTTCCGTGTGCACCCCAAGCTATTAGAGCGAGTCAATCTTCCAGTAGAAGCTCGGCTATGAAACGAGTCAGTGGATGCATCAGACGAACATGAAGCATTGAGAGACAAATTACAATGCAGCAACTGCTCGTGCCGGCGCAGAAAACTGGCAGAATGTGACTGAGGAGAAGCCACTTCATAAGAATTCTTCTCTTTGGCCTCGTTGTGCAATTTCTCTGGTTTCCTCTGTGGCTTTGAAGCTGGCTTCCGAGAACTCAATGACCCTGTCTTGTTCCCAGCTGGTCCAAACACCGGCCTTGCAGCCTCTGAGTCACCAACATTCATTGACCTCAATCTGGGACCTGACATTAACACTGTTTTTTTTGGGGGTCAATTTCCTTTTTCGTTTGTTTACTTCACCACTCACCCCTTCAGAGAATTGTGTCTTTTTTTACTTCTTCTAACTAACTATCCATCAACTACCCAGAAAGGTATCACTTAATCCACGACACAAAGCTTGAGCATTGTGAAACTCTTGGCGAACACCCGGTGAGCAGTGATGTGGGTTTCTAAATAGATCTCAAATTTTCACCTCAACTGAACTCGGTATCACTTGAACCACATCCAAAGCCCGCATTGAGAGGCATTGAGACACCAAACCCGCATTCCTCTGAGACCCAGATTCCCAAATCAGCTCAAAACGCAGAAAGGTTGAAGCTGGTGGTGGGAGTTGCTGAAACAACAGGATCAAGTTGTTGACCCTTTTGAGCAAAGCTAGGGTTTAAGTTGAGTTGCAATGTGTAAGAGTTGTGGGTTTGGAAATGAGATTGTGAGAGTCTCCAAAGGTTGAGAATCAGAATCCATTCTGCATTGTGGAGAAGGAGGTTGCTCTCAGCAGTCAACACTGCAACCTCGCTTACACGCATTCCTCAGCAACCTTCATGCTTCTTCTTTTGTTCTTTTTTTCTTTTACTTTCCCAGAAAAACAGCAAAGAAATTTTCCGGGAAAAGGGGTGAGAATTGAAGATTGAAGAGAGAGAGAGAGAGGTTTGATCAAAACAAACGAAGATACAACAAAAATGAAATGTGGGAGGTGTGATGAAGTGAGAGAATGGGAAGAGTAAGAACGCAATGCCTCCTGAATCCAGAGTGAGTAAGAAACAATCGGCCTTTAAAAACAAAAACGAAATTATTTAAGTTGGTAAGAATTATTGTCAAAAAAAAAAAAGTTGGTAAGAATTAAAAATAAATAAGGTATATTTTATTCTTTCAAATTAATTCATTTATTGACTTGAACTAGTTGGGTTGACAATATTTTTAAAATATTAAAAGGTAGTAAAAAAAGTTGTAAGAAAAAAATAATCACTTAATTGAAAAAAATTAATTATTTTAAATAAATGTGAAATAGATTTTTTAAATATAAAATAGTAATCTTTTATCAATTCTTGACCTTTTACTTATTGATTACCTCGCTAGTATATATATATTTTAGGCTGTTAGTATATATAGTTAATCACCAAATTCAATAAACACCAAAAAAAAGAAATTACCAAATTCAATTTTCGCACTTTTGTTTTGTCAGTTACAGAGGATTAGGTGTTTTGTAACAAACAAACAGAAAAACACGAGAGGGTTAGGTGTTAATTCTGGATTACGCAGCTCATTACGATTAAGTTGTTATGGGTCAAAATAATTTTTCGAGTTGAATTGAACTTAACTAAGTTGTTAATTAAACCTATTTCCTTAAAAGAAATTTTTAACTCATTGTAAATCATTGATTAAATAGGCTAAATCATTTATTTTAATTAACTTATATATAAAAGAAAGCGATAAAATAATTAGTTGTAGTTTTAGTTTAGATACTTATATCTATTATATATTATAAAAGAAAATTTTATCAAGTTGTATCAACATATTTATTCTACATTTTTTTATGTTAAATAATAAAATAATATTAATAAATTAATCTATTAAATTTTAAAAATAATATTAACAAATCATTATGTCAAATCTTACAAATAATTTGAAATATTTAAAATAATATCATTGATATATATAAATATGCAAGTGAGTGATAATTTCATATCATCAAATATTTTCATTCTATGTGTTAACTTTTTTATTTTATTTTACGACACAGTTTTTTTTCTTTTTTGATAAACATTTTAAAAAATTATCAACAAGAAAAAAAAAACTAAGAATTAAGAAAAGAAGAAAAAGAAAAAAGAAAAAAAAAAGAAGAAGAAGAACAACAATAACATAAACTAAAAACAAATTGTAAGCTTAGCCTCACACCTATTTAAAAACTATGTCTATTTTTGGAACACAATTTCTTCAAAAACATAATAATAATTGGACAATTTTGAAAATTATTTTTTATTTAAATTATATGATAAAATTTGTTGAAAATAATATAAAAGAAAAATTATAATTCTAAATGAAATCAAATCAAACTAACAAAATAACAAATATTATAATCTTATAATAATCCTAAAATAATACAAACTTGATCTCAAGCAACCGTTGCAAGCTTCCTAATGTTGATGTCACCAAAAGGAAATTTTGCATCCACATTTTAATGGTCTTAAATAAAGTGATAGGCCAAGCATACATCTGAAAATTATAGAACAACATTCCAAAAATAACCGAGTTAAGTAATTGAACTCGACTCATGTAAAAAAGACTGAAGCTTATTTTTAATCTTATATGCAATGATTGCAAATAATTATATAAAATAATAAATTATATAAAATAATTTTTAATGTAATACGTAATATATTTTAATATCTATAATAATTTTAAATTTTAATAGAATAATGTAATAATTAAAAAAAATGTTTATAATATGTGTTAAATATTTAAACATATTATAATTTAAGGTTATTTCAGCATAAAGTTATGAAATGTATTAAAAATTCATTAATTAATTTGTTCCAAGATTATTTAATTTATTTCAATATATAATTAGAAATATATTCTAATTAATTTCTTCAAATATTAATTAATTAATTTTTTATAATTTATAATTTTAAAATAATATGAATGAATATAAATTTCACAAAAAGTTTTGTTGATTGAAAATAAACAAACACAAAAGATTTTCATGTATGAATGAGAATAATAATCACATAAGATCCAAAGGAAAAAATGTAATATTAATGAAAATAATAAACACAAAAACAATCACACAAGATTTAAATGAAAAAATACAAGTTTCACAAAAAGTTTGTTGAATGAAAATAACAAACAGAAATAAATTTATACAAGATCTAAATGAAAAAAATAATTTTCATAAAAGTTCTTTTATTTAAGAGAACAACTATCACATGATGGGAATACAAATTTCAGAAAAAGTTTTATTGAATGAAAATAACAATTACGAAAACAACCACACAAAATCTAAATGAAATAATATAATTTTCATAAGTTTTTTTTTATACAAGAAAATAACTATCACAAAAGATTTATAAGAACAAATACAAATATCACAATAAAAAAAATTGATGAATGAAAAGAACAACCAAAAAAGATTTTCATGAATAGGAATAATAATCTCAAAAGATCTAAATGAAATAATATAGTTTTCATAAAAAAAAAATTATATAAGAGAACAACTATCACAAAAAGAATACAAATTTCACAAGAAATTTTATTAAATGAAAATAACAAATACAAAAACAATCACACAAGATCTAAATAAAAGAATCCTAATTTCACAAAAAGTTTATTGAATGAAAATAACAAACAACAAATAATTCATACAAAATCTACATGAAAAAAAATAATTTTCATAAAATATTTTTTTTATGTAAGTGAACAACTATCTCAATATATTTATATGGATTAATACAAATTTAACAAAAAAAATTAATGAATGAAATGAATAAATATAATTTTCACAAAAGGTTTTCAAGAATCGAAATAATAATCACACAATATCTAAATGAAAGAATATAATTTTCATAAAAGTTTTTTTTATACAAGAAAACAACTATCATAAAATGAATACAAATTTCACAACAAAATTTGTTGAATGAAAATAACAAACACAAAAACAATCACACAAGTTCTAAATGAAATAATACAATTTTCATAACAAAATTTCCATACAAGAGAACAACTAATACAAAAGATTTATAAGAATGAATTAAAATTACACAAAAAAAAAAATTGATGAAAGAACAAACACAATAATTAAACAAATAAATATAATGTTAACAAAAGGTTTTCATGAATAAAAATTTTAATCACAGAATATCATAATTTTCATAAAAGTTTTTTTTTTATTCAAGACAACAACTATCACAAAATGAATAAAAATAACAAACATAAAAACAATCACACAAGATCTATATGAAATAATATAATTTTTTTATACAAGAGAACAACAATTACAAAAGGTTTTCATGAAATTAACTAACACAAAAGATTTAAAAGAATATATATAATTTTCACAGAAGGTTTCCATTAAGAAGATAATCACACAAGATCCAAATAAAGAATATAATTTTCATAAATATTTTTTTATTCAAGACAACAACTATCACAAAATGAATACAAATTTCAAAAAAGTTGTGTTAAAAGAAAATAACAAACACAAAAAAAAAAAATCACAAAGATTGAAATGAAAAAATATAATTTTCACAAAATAATTTCATGAAAGAAACAAACCAACACAGAAGATTTAAAAGAATAAATATAATTTTCATAAAAATTTTGTTCAATAAAAAAAAAAACACAAAAATAATCACACAAGATCTAAATGAAAAAATATAAAATACTCAAGTTTTGTTTAGAAAAAACTAATTGATAATATATTTATGATCACCACTTTTATCATATTTGTATATTTTATGGAAAACAGTAAATAATAAATTCAGAAAAGGAAGAAGCTATAACAAAAATACATAGTATTGTAATATTTGTCCTATATGTGCAAATTCAAATCGAGCAAATTTTTACTCAAAGTAGAAAAGAAACCTAAAAGAATTGAAAAAGTCCATTCAAAAATAAGAAACAAAAATTTTTTATACAAGAGAACAATTATTAAGAAAAATTTTCATAAAAGAAATCAACTAACACAAAAGATTTAAAAGAATAAATATAATTTTCACAAAACATTTTTATCAATAAAAATAATAATCACACAAAATCTAATTAAAGAATATAATTTTCATAAAAAAAAATTTATTCAAGACAACAACTATCACAAAACGAATACAAATTTCAAAAAAAGTTTTGTTGAATGAAAATAACAAACACAAAAAGAATCACACAAAATTGAAATGAAAGAATATAATTTTCATAAAAGATTTTCATGAAAGAAACAAACTAACACAAAAAATTTAAAAGAATAAATATAATTTTCACAAATAGTTCTCATGAATAAGAATAATAATCGCACAAAATCCAAATAAATAATATAATTTTTATAAAAGTTTTTTATATAAGAGAACAACTATCACAAAAATGAATACAAACTTCACAAAAAATTTTGTTGAATGAAAATAACAAACATAAAAACAATCACACAGATATAAAAATGAAAGAATATAATTTTCAAAAAAAAAAAATTTTATACAAGAAAAAAACAATCACAAATACTTTGGTTGAATGAATATAATTTTCACAAAAGGTTTTCATCATGGAGAATAACAATCACATAAAATCCAAAAACAGAATATAATTTTCATAAAAGTTTTGTTGAATGAAAATAGTAAACACAAAAACAATCATACAAGATCTAAATGAAATAATATAATTTTCAAAAAAAATAATTTTTTTACAAGAAAATAACTATCACGAAAGGTTTTCATAAAAAAAAAATCAACCAACACAACTATTTATCAATAATATTTGGTGCACTGATGCATCCATTATTAAGAAGGAAGCTCAATCGTTCTACCAAGGTCTCTTCCAATCTACTGCTAGATGTCTTCCCAATTGCTTACAGGCTAGTGCATATTCCTCAATTAGAGAATCATGTCTCCCTCGGCCTAGCCGCTACCGTCACGTTACGGGAAGTGAAGGATGCTCTCTTTAGCATGAACCCTTACAAAGCCCCTGAGCCAAACGGATTTCAACCTATATTTTTCAGAACCTTCTGGCCACATATCAAGGATGATATTACACGCATGGTAGCTGAGATCTTTGCCACAACTGTTGTCCCATCCCAAATGACTAACACTTTGATAGTTCTCATTCCTAAGTCGGAGAATCCCACGTCCATTAGGGACTTCAGACCGATCAGTGTTTGTAATGTTCTATTCAAATTGGTCTCCAAGGTCCTAGTGAATCGCCTTCGGCCACACCTAGATTCTATCATTGGTCCCCTTCAAAGTAGCTTCATCCCCAAGAGGGGAACTTGTAATAATGCCATCATTGCCCAAGAGATTGTCCATAGTATGCATAAGAAGACTGGAAAGACTGGATATGTTATGTTCAAGATTGATTTTGAAAAAGCCTATGATAGGGTTGATTGGAACTTCTTGAGATTGACTCTGAAGGAATTTGGGTTTCCGGACCGCACAATAGATTTGGTTATGAACTGCACTACTACTACATCCTTGTCCTTAAAATGGAATAATGAGAGATTGCCCTCTTTCTCACTGAGACATAGTCTTCGTCAGGGAGACTCAATGTCACCTTATCTCTTTCTGCTATGCATGGAGAAGCTAGCACTTCTCATTCAGGAGAAAGTGAGTAGTGAGGATTGACAACCAGTTACGGTCTCCAGAGGTGACCCTAAGATATCACATTTATTTTTTGCCGATGATTGCTTGTTGTTCACTAAGGCGTTAACAAATCAAGTGCAGTTAGTCCATGATGTTATCCGTCTATTTTGTCTTGCTTCTGGCTTGAAAGTCAATAGTTAGAAATCTAAGTTCTTCGTCTCTAAGAATGTTCCACGTAACAAAATCCAGCAATTCGCCACTATATTAGAGTTCCAACACACTCATAATCCAGGCAGATACTTGGGGTTCCCTCTATTGGTAGGTAGGACCACTAAGGCGGATTTTGCCTCCTTCACAGACCGTGTCAATAGTCGCATTACAAGTTGGAAGGGTCAACTCCTTAGCCGTGCTGGCAGAGTAACTTTGGCTATGTCAGTTATATCTGCTATCCCCTCCTACTCTATGCAAAACCTATGGATCTCGGAGGGAATTTGCAATAAAATTGACTTTAGGTTAAGGTGCTTCATCTGGGGAGGGAATCACAATCATTGGGTAGATTGGTCTACGATCTCTAAAACTCGTGCCAAAGGAGGTTTGGGCATTCGTTGATGTCGCCAAGTTAACATTTCCCTACTTGGCAAGCATGTGTGGGATCTTTTGCACGGCAAGGATAAGTTTTGGGTTCGCTTACTATATGCGAAATATATTGGCCAAAAAAATATTCTTCACCTTAAGAATTCCACAAGCAGCTCGTATGTTTGGTCCTCTATCATGAAAGTCTTATCTCATCTCAAACAAGGTTTCACGTTTAGGATTGGAGATGGGGATTGCTCCTTTTGGTTTGATCCTTGGTTAGAGGAGGGACCATTGTATGGCATGGTAGATGAGGTCCATGAAAGGGACATGCAATTACGCGTTAAGGATGCCTATTTTGATGGCTATTGACACTTTGACGTCCTTACTACAACCTTGCCTCAAGACATTCGAAACACCCTTCCGTACTTGTTTCTTAATCCTTTTATGCCGGATATTATTAGGTGGAGTGCATCTAACTCGAGAAGGTATGATACCAAGTCCGCCTATGCGTGGTTGAGCCGAGAGCCTGCTTTTCATCTTACCTGTGATGAGTTATGGTCGTGGGTATGGAAGTCCAAGCTACCTGAGAATGTTAAACACTTTACTTGGCTCACCTATAAAAGGAGTCTTCCTACTAACTCTTTCCGCTTCATGCGGCATATTACTACTGATTCTTCTTGTTGCAGGTGTGGAGATGCCAATGAAACATGGATTCACATCCTTCGCAATTGTCCCTATGCATGTAAGGTGTGGCAATACATCTGGTTGCAGTATGGTCTTGATTTCTTCATTAATGATGCTGCATACTGGCTCAGAAGTAACATTCAAGGAAATTTTTATTCGGCATCACTTGCTGGATGATTTGGCGTGCGAGGAATGAGGTGGTTTTTAACGATATAGTTTGGCCAGACTGGTATATGCATAACCAGATAAGTTCTCTTTTACATCTAGCCAAAAGGACAAGCTCAACCAGTTCGACCAACTCATCCTCAATAGATAGGATACTGGTTAACTATCAAGATCAATACGGACAGTAGTTCCTTTGGTAATCCTGGCTTGTCAGGTTTTGGTGGCGTTCTACGAGATTTTGCAGGCAATTGGATCACGGGTTATATGGGCAATTGTGGTTTTACTTCAAACACCACCACCGAAAGTGTGCTTATTTTCCATGGCATTAAACTTGCCCACACAAAAGGTTTCTCTAATGTTATTTGTGAGACAGATTCCACCACTTCTCTGAAATTCATCATTGAGGGGCTCGACATTGTTCATCCTCATGCAGGTGTGGTTTCGGTCATTCGTGATTACGTACAACTACCTTGGAATATTAGCTTCAAGCATACGCTTAGGCAAGGAAATAATGTGCCAGACATTCTTGCTAAGTCAGGAGCCAAATCCTCTCCTCATTTATTTTATTAAATTATTGTTCAGCTTCAGCTTCGAATTACTTAGTTGCTGATACCTCAGGCACTCTCTTTTATAGGCCTTAGTGCCATTTTTTTTAATTTCTTTATTCATAAAAAAAAAGAATAAATATAATATCATAAAACGTTTTCATTAATAAGAATAATAATCACACAAATTACAAATAAAAGGAATATAATTTTCTTAAAAGTTTTTTTATTCAAGAGAACAATTATCACAAAATGAATACAAATTTCACAAAAAATTTTATGAAATAAAAATAACATGCACAAAAAGAATAACACAAAATCGAGATGAAAGAATACAATTATCACAAAAGTTTTTCAAAAAAGAAACAAATCAATACAAAAGATTTTAAAAAATAATTATAATTTTTACAAAAGGTTTTCATCCATAATAAAAAATAATCACACAAAATTCAAATAAAAAATATAATTTTCATAAAAATATTTTTATTTAAGAAAATAACTATTATAAAATGAATACAAATTTAAAAAAACAAATTCGTGGAATGAAAATAACTAATACACAAAGAATCACAAAAAATCAAAATGGAATAGAAAAGATTTTCACTGGAAACCGACAAACCAACACAACTTCAATGCTTTATTAATTACATACTTGTTCCAGATCATATGCTTCAAAGGTTGGAATTCCAATTTCTTGAACAGCCACCAGGAAATTCCTCACGTTTTCAAAATACTGATATGCTGTTAATG
Organism: Amphicarpaea edgeworthii; assembly: GCA_014843725.1. Taxonomy (NCBI): domain Eukaryota; kingdom Viridiplantae; phylum Streptophyta; class Magnoliopsida; order Fabales; family Fabaceae; genus Amphicarpaea; species Amphicarpaea edgeworthii. The sequence goes on along the minus strand of CM026324.1, from coordinate 22,185,566 downwards.
GTGCCCCATCAGGGATCAATGCAGAATCAACAGAATCAACAGGACTCTCCATGACCTTAAAATAATAAAAACAAAAAAATACATTTGTAAACAAACAATAACCAAATTAAATTAAACAGTAAACAATGATGATCTATCTATCTATCTCACATTAAGTACAGCCCCGGATTGAACTTTATTAATAAAGTTACAGAGAATGATCGCACTTCTCAAACCAAGCCTAAACTCTTGCTCAGAGGGCTCTGGTAAATCTTTGGCTGCAACAACGCCAGTCATTTTTCTCAACCACCCCGCCCGCTTCATATCTTCTTGATGCTGCAAAGTAAAGAATTTTCCATTTCAGGATAATAACTGATACAAAATTCAGTCAAAGCAACCATCATAGACAAAAAACAGACACTTTATTGTTATTAGTATTATAAGCAATTCCAAAACTGAATTTAGATGAACCCCAGAAAAAAAGAAAGAAAGGGAAAGTACCAGCTTCTTCGGCTTTCCTAGATTCGAAATCAAGATTTTTGAGGCGAGAACTATGCTGCTGAAGCACGTCCTCCACCACTGATGCCACAAAAAGAGAACAAGGCCGCCGTCATATCAAGAACACGAGAAATGCTGTTGTTAACGATGATATCCCTCACCACAGACAGACCAAGAAAGAAAAGAGACAGATACAGAGAGAAAAGAAAAGAAAAGAACGAGGAAGAAGAAACAGATACAGAGCAAAAGAGACCATCATCAATATCAATATCAATAATAATAATAATAATAATAATAATAATAATATCTTTAAAAATTTTAGTTTGAAATCTTAAAATTAAAAAAAATTTATTATTTTTAAATAACAGTTGTATATAATAATTAAAAAAAAAATACTTTAAATTGATTAATATAATTATCTTAAAATTATAATATTTATTATTATCATAATATTATTGTAATTATTTTAAAATTATAATATTTTTTATTTTGTTAGTTTGATTTCATTTCATTTAAAGTTATAGTTTTTCTTTTATATTATTTTTAATAAATTTTATTATTTAATTTAAATAAAAAAAATCAAATTTATACTATTGTTATTATTTTATGATACTTTTAAGTTATTATTATTATAATTATAATTATAATATTTAATTTAGAAGAAATTGTGATAAAAAATAAAAATAAAACTAATCAAATTTTTCTAAGATTATAATACTTATTGAAAAGTAATGTAGCAAAATCTAACCATTTTAATATAACTATAGACTATAGATTACAATTTTTTAACTACTCACGGCTTTCTTTAATTTGAAATTTATATTTTTTTATTTTTTTATTCGATAACCATATTTGATTTTAAAATATTTATTTATTTTATCATCTTTCTATAAAATAATCTTCTACTTTTATCTATTTTTGTCAACTATTTTTTTAAATAATTTATAATATTTATTATTTAAATTAGTTTGTATGCTAATATTATTTTATATTTTTTTAAAAATTTTATCCGTGAAAAAAATTATAATTTTAATTATTAAGATATAATAAAATACTTTAAAAAAGAAACAAAATAATACTAGTACAAATAAAAAATAACAATATTTCAAAAATGATATATTTTTTTAATTCTTAAGTCATTTATCATAATTCAAAAATATTTTACATAAATAATTTTATAATTTTTATTCATAATAAGAAAATAATAATTATAAAATAAAAAAATGGTTTAATTTAAATTGAATTAAAATAAAATTTATTAAAGTGGAGAAAAAATAACTTTATATTTGTTATTTCGTTAATTTGAGTTTATTTTTCAACTAACTTTATCCATTAATTTAAATAAAATAATAATTTTTAAATTTGTTTGATTATTATTATTTTATAATATTTTTAAATTATGATTATTGTAAATATCTTAGGATTATAATATTGTTATTTTGTTTCTTTGATTTAGTTTCACCTAGGTTATAGTTGTTATTTTATATATTTTCAACAAATTTTACGAGTTAATTTAAATAAAAAAATTATTTTCAATTTTTTTAGTTGATATTATTCTATGATCATTTTAAGTTGTTATTATTATTGTAATTATCTTTTTGGTGGACAGAATTAGTGTAAGTATTTTTAGGATTATAATATTTAGGTTTAATGTTAGTTTTAATCTATTAAGTTTCTTATTTTTATATTTTGGTTCATAATATATTAAAAGTATCATTGTGATACTTTAAATGAAAACTTAAAATACCTAAACATTTTTAAAATAAGATAATTATCAAAAACTAAATAATTTATAAGATGTTTATATAAATATTTGAATTAATTATTTGATTTATAAAGAAAAATTTAACTTTATTTTTTTTATTATATATTTAAATTAATTATCTTTATTGTTTAATAAACAATCTACTTCCGTGATTATTATTATAATCAGGTATCCATTATACACATAAAAAATACCAGTTTAATTTTACATTTTTTTAAAAATAATATAATGAAAATTAAATAACTAAAAATATAAAAAAAATTCTTTAATTAGAAATAGCAGTATTAAATGTGAAATTATTTATTAAAATAAACCAAGTAATTTGGAAACAAATTAATTAATAAAAATTTCCATATTAAAATAATCTTAAATTATAATAAATTTAAATGTTTAACACATTATTATAAACTATTTTTTTTAATTATTATATTATTCTTTAAATTTAAAAATTATGATGTATATTAAAATATTATCTTTTAAAAAAAATAACATTTTAATAAATAATATTATTAATAATTAAAACAACCCGTTCATGGGGTCACCGAACGAGTAATTTATAAGCAAAGGTCATATGCAGTCAGCAGTAACTATGTTTTATAGTATTGTTATCAACCACCATAATCCAACTACAAGGACAGACAACCACGATATTCACCAAAACATTAAAGAAAATGTAAGCAGTTTGCTTTGGAAGTAGAGACTGAAAAAAATTAATAAAATACAGTTTGGCAAGCTGATTTTCTAAGTTCGTTAGATGAAACAGGGGTTATGGGAGTGAACGCTACGTTTCGGGTGGAAATCTCTTACTATTAATCAGATGCTCATACTCATGGAAACTATAGTCATACGCACATTGCAAGCTTAAGGGGTCGAGTGCATGTTTAGATTGTAATTTCAACCTCTTTGTTGAATTGACCAACGTGTATGGGTAATTTGCTGTCATAATCTTTGCAATGAATCATTTGAGTAATCGAGTGGAAAACTGGAGTTGATAATACCACAATGCTACTGTTATCCCCCTCCCCCATAACCATGAGAATTTATAAAATGATGCCAATCAATTCTATATTTGTTCCACGACTAGCAAACTGTTTCAGACAAGTTGAAGCGGTGTACAAGCAAATACACACCAACTGTTCCACTACAAGCCTAAGTGGGGGAAGAAAAACAGAAACAAAGAAAGGATAAACATGGGGGAAGCAATGAAATTACAAGAGACCTGCCAATTAATTTATATAGTTACAACTGCATCGCTTCTGAAAGATATGAATTCAGCAAGGCTTAATTTCAAAACCTATGCTCAGAAGCGTTCGAGCTGACTCCATTGCTTTCTCACCCCCAAGTTCCAGGGCTTCCCCAGTTAGTTCTCCCTCAGTGTCCACTGACCATTGAGTAGAAATTTTCTTGTTTTGTGGGGAATCGGGCTTCTTCACCTGCAAACTGTTCATGGAGGCAGGTGCTGCAGCAGCCACAAGAGGAGCACTTGGTGGCCCATGTCGTTTCTTGGGCACAGGCATGTCATGGTCATGTACACCCTTGTATGTTATGATGACGGCATCCGAGTTATCTACAGCTGTCTCAATGTGCTTTCTGACAGGACATCCAGCAGAAGTGCATCTGTAGTAGTTCCTGGAAAATTCAAGAGTTGATCAGAAGAAAAGGAATATATTGCAATTTCAACAGCCAAATTAAAAAACAAAACAAAAAAAGGGGAAGTCATCATGCCATATAGAAGACAAGGAGAAGGGGGGGGGGGGCAGCTGTTTGGTTACTGTTTCAGAAAACAACTTCTAAATTTTAAAGATCAACAAACAGAAAAATCAGTTTGGCTGATATTATTTGGCTAAGAAGGGGAAAAAACCAGAACAATCTGAAGCTGTTTTTGTTGTTCAATTTTAAAAGAATTAATTTGTACTGTGGTATCATTTGTAAAAAATGGTAAACTTGTGGAACGTAAAAAATATGTCTTCATATTCTCTTCCTAAAAGCTCTCTAAGCAACTTATGCCATTATTCTAAACAAAAACAGGGTTAATGCAAACATGCACAGAATAAAAATTCCTTTATCCTGGGTTACTAAATACAACTATGAGCTACTGTTCAAGTTTAAACCTACACAGTAAGAAATTATTAAAGAAGTTCAATAGTTATCACTCGCACAGAAAAAGGGAAATTAAAAAATATAGGAGCAATATTTTTAAAACCTAGCCAAAGTGGAAAAGAAAGGGAACTAGCTAGAAATAATGTATTTGCATTGCATCATTGTCTTTGAACTGCTTACAAGCAAATAAACCCAACATGCAATTTCTCATCAGATTCTACAATTTTATCAGATTTTTTTTTTTTTTTAATTTCACACCCATTAAATCTAAATACAACTTAATTTTCATCAACATCTTGTAAGGATACTAATTTGGCAAGGCAAAAATGTGTAAAACATGTTTAGGACTGGACAAATTAAAAAGAATATAAAACAGGAAGTAAGCAATATACAGACACACACCTGGGATGTGGATTTCCCTTCACCATTTTCTGCCCATACTTGCGCCATCGATAACCATCACCAGATATCCCCACATCCCCTGCTGCATGTACAACAAACTTGGGCTTCTTTCCAGGTTTTACGGTAGAATCCATGTCTGTTAAGTCACCTTTCTTCATTCTGGTTATCAAATTAAATGAAAGAACATTAAAAATTATATCTTGTCACAATTAGAAGAAAGTGGGAGTATTGTCTAAATTCATTCCATAAAGTATGAGTTCATATGCAAACTTGCCTTTTTTTCAGCTCTGGCTCATTTACATGTTCCTCTTTCAAAATAACTTTACCATTACCACTGATATCAGATGAGTATTGTCGTTTCCTATCAGTGCTGCAGGGTGCTTCTTGTAGAGATTCTTTTGAAGAAATGGATGGATCAGGATCCTTCAGAACTCTCACAGGCTGCACCGGAACACTGTTTTCTACAATAGGTTCACTGGAAGACTGAATCTTACTTTCCCTAATGGAATTAGTCTTCCGCGGGGGATCATGACTGTGCTCACTTTTATAAACAATCTCTATCACATGACCTGAATCATTACAGCATTCAATCTTCTTGGCACAACAGTCTGAATGAGTACACCTGTAATAGCTTCGAGAACCTGTAGGACTCTTCACTTGCTTCTGACCATACTTCCGCCAGTTGTATCCATCAGATGCTGACGTCCTTGCAACAGAAACAGCAGATAAGGTTTTGCCACTAGAAGGATTTTTCTTAACTACCTCTGGCACATGTGCGTTGTTGACCTTTGGAGTAGATATTTTCTGTTTAGGTACAGTTGGACTAGAAACAGATGATAAAGATTGTGTAACAGAAGTTGGTGATAGTTCAGACAATGGAGTTGAACACACAGACACCTGAAGCCGATTTTCTGTCTGAGTTTGGAGTGGCTGAGCTGCTCCGCTTTCAATAATTTCTTTTTCAGGAGGTCCAACTGTCTCCTGAGCATGAAATGAACTACTTTAGTGCAAAAAAGAAGCCAAAAAATATGGGATATGTACAGAAGATGTGACTTTCTGATGCTTAATTCAAACACTATTGATTTATGTTAGGAATTGTTCATTCAAGAAAAGCAATCAAATGACTACTTGTTTGTTCAGTGTACCTTGAATTTCCACCTGGTAGATGTTAATTTTAACTATCAATTGAATGAAATTAATTTTGTGCATTGCGCTTTCATATCATATATTCATATTGCATAAATCTGAACTGTTCATATGTCTGTACATTGATACACAAACCAAAATGCAACTCTGAACCCATCATCAACTATCCTAGGCTGAACTAGGATCAGAAGCCAAATTTCAAAAAATCAAGCTTACTGGTTCTTGTCAAGCCAAGCACCCCTGCCCCGCTGGAATGACTTGTTGTAAAAGGCTAGCAATCATTCTAATTTCTAAATCCAAATTCCAAAGTCCTAATCCATACTTAAGAAGAAATGAACATTTATCGGTGCTGTTGTCTACTCATTCAAAACTAACCATCAACATATTGTAGACCTATGAAACAAAGAGGATCAGCCACGCCACATTCAGCCTTTCAAGCAGTTCAAATTTTACAGTTACAAAAACATTTTCCACAAAAACACAAAGTGCTTCAAAACAGAGATACAAAGATCCAGTGAACCTATAAATACCAACTGATAAGAACAAGCAACTACGCAAAACTCTTTAAACAGGTTACACTTACACTACATACTAAATCCCTCCTCATCAGAGCACCTACTTGAAACAAACGATCGCGCACCAAAACAAGATTTAAAATCTAATTCAAAATAACTAAATTAAATTAGATTAAATATACTAAGATAAATGCTCTCTAACCTTACTTTCGGCTTTGCCACCCGAATTCGGCGCAGTAGAGCTACCTTGCACATCTGTCACATCAACCACACAATTCACCAAAAAATTAAATATTCATTTATTTCCATATATATTTATATATATAAAAAGGACACACACACTGAACGAAATAAATACCGTCACTCCGATGCTGCACAGCAAGGGTTTCAACCGAAGAGGGAACACCACCGCCTAGGGTTTCTAAATTGGACTCTGTACGAGTTTCGGCGGAACTCCGTAACTCGCCGCGCTGCGACTCGGCGGCGGAGGGAGGTTCAGCGACTCGTTCAGTCTCCTTGGTGTGTTGCGGGTTTTGGTGAGAATCGTTGTTTTCTTGGGAGTCTGGCTCTGGGAGAGGTTGGGGGCTGCGGCGCTCAGCCATGGCGCAGTACTAGCGGAGAGAGAGTGTGTGTGAAGGTTTGGAGCGGTTCTGCGTTTTATGATGATGCGAAAAGCGAAACGTTTCGGGTTTCGCGAAACGCCACAGTTTATGTGTGAGAGAGTTTGCGGGGGAGGGGTGTGCGTGTCTCTGACCTGCATTGACTCAGGTGCCTCTTTTCCTAAGGTAAGGAATAGTTCAAAACTTATACTACTATATTATAATATCAATCTATTATTGTTTATTTATTCACTACTTATAAATTATATAAACGAAAACTCAATCTACTAGAAAGGGTTAGTTTTCCTTTTCCGTAATCTAGCTAATTAATATTTCAATAAATATTTAGTAGTATACTTTGAAGAAGCATATTTATGGGAATAAAAGTAATTAAAAATCACTTCTTATATATTATAAAAGTTAATGAAACTCTCTATTGCATCAAAAAATAAATAAATTAATGAACCTTTCTTCCCAACATAAAAAAAGTTAATGAACGTATTATGTATAGTTATTGTGCATTGTAATGCACACTAATTATATATAATTTTCAATGTAACGTTGTTTTGACTTTTAATCATTTATATTTATTAATTTCATTAATTAATACTCTTAAAACGTTGGTCAACAAGGCTTTTATTAAAAAAAAAAAACAAGACTTCTTTTTATTACTTCATATTTTATGATGAAAAACGTAAATTTATTTAATATTTAATTTAAATGAGTTAAATAGTATATGTGCTAATATTGTATAAAAAAAACTATACATTATTATTTAATTAAAAATAATTATTTTAAAAATTGATTTGATGACTATTTTTAATTATTATCTGTGAAAATAAATATAATGATAATATATAGAAATTAAATCATTTAAAACATTTTTATAGAATAAATCTATTGTTTTTAATTCTATATTTTTTCTCTTGTGCTCTGAGATACGGTAACACACGCCGTCTGTTTATCCGTTAGTAGCACTGTAGTTTTGAATTAGGGGTTTCGTTCACGGCGTCAATAGCGTGTTCCTGATTCTTTGACTAGCTACAGTGAGTCATTTTCTTTTGCTTTTGCTTTTTGGAGCATTAATGACTCTTGAATCCAACGTGGACACTTCTCTGCCTTTCTTTTTTTCTTTTTTTTCAAGGTTTAATAAATAATAATACGTTAAAAAAATATTTAATACTATTTTACTAAGAAAATATTAAAAATTGTAGTATTTAGTAATTTTAAAATATAATCAATTACATATTTTTATTTAATATTAATATTTTTGCTGTCCAACTTTTTCAGTTAAATTAATAGCTAGGTAAGGCACTTATAAAATAAACCATTGTGATTGAAGTTGGTTCCACCAATTATAGTCCATTTCAAAGCTAGAATTGACATAAATCAGGATTGGGAACGAATATAATACTTATTCTATCATAGGATTAGTAGTACTACGACCAAGTCAATAAAGTTCCCTAGCTCAGGTACATGCGAAACTTGATGACGAATCTAACCTAAATAGATATTAATATATTAGTATATCTTAAGACAGATAGTTGTATTTCACTATTTAATTTAAAAAATAAAATAATGGAAGTATAATTTAAAAAATTAAATAGAAGGGAAGGTGGCATCCACCACGAGCTAATAATATAAAATAAAAAAAAATCACAAGCATAGGGTTCTTGTAACTTCCGTTAATAAAAGGATTGAATAATGGAACTTCCATTAAAAAGAAAAATATAATATAACTAAATATACTTCTTTTGTAGTATAATTATAAATTTGAATTTCACAATGTTTAATGTTTGCATTCTTGAAATCATGAAGTTCCCATAAACAAATTAAATGACATTTATTCATGTCCAAATTTACCATAGTTTAATAAGTTTTTGAAAATGTTTATATTTAATATTGTCCTTATTATAATAAGACATAATTTTAGAAAAAATATTAATACTTTTTATAAGGTATTTTAGAATTCTCAAAAAGTATTTATTTATTTTCTTTATTTATCCTTATTAAGTAGTTATGTTTTGATTAGTAATGATTATTAATAAGAATAGTAAAAAAAATTATTAAAAATAACTATATTAATTACTCTTATTAATTTATGTAATTGATGTTTAAAATACTTTATAATAAGAATAAGAGGAATAGTATTTTTGGACGTACTGAGTAATGGGATAACATTGTGAAAAAGAAAAGTAGAAATTCCGTTCAAGAATTAGCAGCAGGAATCTCCTTTAAGCACAACACAACACACTTGCATGAAAGAGTCAACCTTTTTAAAGTGGTCCTTAATTTTTATCATTCACGAGATAGCCAGATATAAAATAGGTCGGTTTCAGATTGTGCTACAATCGAAAGCAACATTAGTTTGACCTAACACCTGAGCTTATAAAAATGCATCTCCTAAATCATGTATTCGTTCAATTCATGGATTCAATTCAATTCATTTCCGCATTCCGTACACGAATGATGCAAACACAGTGCAATGAACCGTAAACAAAGATGATTAACATCTGCATAACACTTCCACCAACCAGTTCAACTATTCCATTTTTAGGTTTGTTTGACGAATTAATCTATTAAATATATTCAGAATATAACTTTAGGGGTCAATCCGAAACTTAAATATCAATATCCGTTGATACAAGTAATAATAAATTTGATTTTTTAAATAAAGTCTTCAATTTAAACATGTTTTTCATTAAAAATTTATTTTTTTACAATAAAAAAAATCTGAAACTTAACCCCTTCAGTATTGATGTAATTCATAGGCGTTACTGTAACAGTTGGCACTAACAATTCTTAATTAAAAATTAATATTTAAAATTGTGATAAAGTTTATTCCCATTCACATGTATAACAAATTATACACTTAAAACTAACCTAAGCTGCATCATTCTCCCTTCAAAAGTTATGTGAAATCAGGATAAGTGGTCCCAATTATTCCCCAACAGGTGTATCCACCGAGGGAATCTTTTAAATCCTAATTTTATTTCTATTGTTACTACAATGATGAGATTTTTCATATCATTGCATGTAAGTCCAATCCGATGAATGGAAAGCCATAAATGCTGGTAAAAAGGGAACCAATTTTCTCGTCGCTTTTACAGACAATTTGCTCCCCTTTGCCAGCTTCTTCTTTTTTCCCGTTAATTTTTTAATGCCTTTTTGCATTCTTACATAAACTTTCTAGTACAATTGAGTATGATATAGTAATTAGTAAATAGTCAAGTCTTTTATGTATATTGACTAATATTTGATTTATAATTGCATGTATAATAAATAAAAAATGTTAAGCGAGATTATACTTATTACTTTAGTTATCTCTTTACCTTTACCTTAAAATTAAAAGAATTAACTTTTGATCGTCTACTGAAATGAAAGCATCCTTAATGTGAGCACTCACACAAAACATTCCAATACTTGTTTGCTAACTAGTTGAGATATATAATTAAAGTCAAGATTCTCCTCTGTCAATTGAAAAGTGATCCACGGATGGATCATTTTCCATGTTATAATATTTTTTAAACTAATGGTTCTGATTGGTGATTCAAAGCCTGTTTAAACTTGCATGTTTGTTTTCGCATTAAACTATATACATTCCGTATCAAATTGTTTTTTCTGAGGCGATTTTGTAGTTCCACACACGTTTTCAGATGTCCTGTCCCCAAACACAGACTTAATGCCTGCTGTGTTTGATTCCATTTCCACAGACAACAAAATTAGATATGTTGTTCTTATGATTTAGTGAGTCGAGCTAGTTTTTGGAACTTCCTTTTCTTTATAAATATTTTTTACCTTGGAAGGTTTTAGTGCAAAGTGGCGATGCCAGCAGCGAGGGATTAAAAAAGACAATGACGTACGAGGCAATGGTTTAGACTTTAGAGATAGCAAAGCGAGGTGCGACAAAGATTGAACAAGAATGTGATGCTCATGGTTTGACGCTTGTTTGGTGTATAAACATTTTTGCCAATAGTGCAAAAGCGTAAGGATGACGTGGTGTTCCAGTTTTGTGCTATCAGGATCCGTGTGTTTAGAATAGGAATGAGGAAATGCAACATATTTTAGCCGTTCAAAAGAAATGGAATTGACAAATGAATTTCGTTGGCTACATAGTTTTGGTCCGGGTTATGATTAAAAATCTCAGAATTTGTCAAATCATACGGTGAAAAATTCAGAGGCCACATCTCTATTTTGGTTATTTCATAAATGGAAATTGTTACACCTTTTTTTCTTTTAAGGATGAGATGTCTAAAAGGAGGACACAAATTACGTGATACCTGTTTTAGAAAAAAATACACTTTCACATATGTTAAGAACCTATACTAGTTCACCGGTGCACCATTTAGCGGCTAGTGCATCGTAGACATCACCTAAATATTAAAAAAATTATATTCCTACTAATTTTTTTTAGTGTAATACCATAAAAAGAAAAATACAAGAAAAAAAGTGTTTATTTTATAACTTTCACAATTATAAGAAGAATAGGAAGAATAAAAAATGAGATAAGTCGAGAAATGTGATTGAAAAAAAAAATGAATAGTAAGAAAATGTTGTGAATGTAAAATATATTGTAACAATATAATAAACTCTACATATTATAAATCTAAAGGATTGATACAAGACTTTATTACCTTTACATGTGAAAATGATTTATTTACAGGAGATGCCAAGTTTGATTCTTAGTGTGCAAAAAAATTTGAACCTGCGACAGTCACAACACACCACAAATAGAACTAGTCCGTGACCCAATAGATTTAAGAGTCACAGGCGGTCTCTCACCTCGGACAAAAATAACTCTTCATACCACAGTTAATGCCGTAAAATTTTACCATTTGATCCCAAATTAGGTTGGATAAATTCATCACATCATATCTTTGGACAATATCCGGGTAACCACGTGTTCCAGAAATTCAGTACAGACATTATCCTAAATTTATCTGGTTATAGATTAAACTCGACAAAAACAAATAATATGAGATATTTATGGAGAATATCATCCACCCAAGACCGTTGTGTTCCTTGATTAATGGACAAAAGCTAAACATAACTCCATTTCCTCTATCCCAAGCATTTGAGTTTCAAGCACAGGCAAATTTCCATCTTACGAAGTTTATTTTGCACACATGTATCGGAAAATATACTACCTGGTAGCAACATAAGAAGAAAAAGTGTGCTATCAGCTATAGCAACAGCCATAGCATCATTTTAATTTTTGGGACCAATGTCCTTCAGTGAATTGATCTGTTCTTCTCCCATTGCAGACATGACAGAAACCACAAGATCTTTTCCTTCAGCAAATCCATCTTTAATCTAAATACAAAAGCAAGCAAACAAGTAGTCAATTAACTGGGAGGAGTTCATGTGAGGCATAAAACCACAACTTGAAAAATTAAACACATCAAACAAGGAAAGCAATAAAAATGATTTCAACAAGACACCTGAGTAAGCAACGCCTCATCAGTGGGAAGCTTCAGATCATCCTTGGTATTTCCATTATCAGTCAACAGACTCACCTACAAGAAATCCACGCCAATTGGTTAGGAATGCTTTGTTACTCTTAGAAAAACCACAACAATCTAACTGTTTTCATGCTGGATGCTTGCTTTTACACTACCAGTTAGAGTCATAATATGACATTGTTTTACTTGTTTAAATTAACAAATTTATTTTATTCAACTTCAGAAAAAAATCACGTTGGAAGTGCACCCAATGCCATCTTATCTTGGATTATAAACCCAAAAGGAGAAACAAAACAAACATATTATCTGAATTGAATGTTCATTTTTTTTTAAAAAGAATGTAGAATCAATAGGAGATATTCGACTTTCTCCATGTAACAGAAGTATGCCAGAAGACTATTTTTATCTTCTAAAGCAATCTTCAACAAAAGATAATCTCAGTTTTCAGAACATGGTATCCTCAGCAATGTAGTTGAATATTAATTTCTCTTTTTCATTGTATAAACCACAACATAATTGACTTCCATGTCACCTCCAGTGTCGGAAGTAAAAGAAAACTTACAAAGCCATCTTCAGAGATATCAATAAGCTGATAGTCAGTGCGGTTCACATGTGGAACCTACAAAAAGAGCAATTATGGCTGAGAAATGCATCACAAGCAAATATTGCATACATAAATAAATGCAGAATTGCATTACATCACAGTTGTGGGATGATGGAACAATATCTTCAAGCTTTTTCCCATTAAAAATATCAATTGCAACAAAGTGGCACTTTGCATGTCCATGCTTCCCTGTTTTTGATGTAGAAACCTCTACAACCTGTCAAGATAAATCAGCAAACAAACAGGGCAAAAAAAACTTAACTGGTTGTCTCAAATCATAATAACAGACAAATAGCATACAACAGCGACAAAAATCTTATCCCATTAGGTAACAGCCAATAACAGACAAACAACCCAGCAATACTAAAATATTTTGTCGTCCGTGTTTCAAGGATATGTGTATGAATTCCTGTATTAGTACAGGTATGGGAATACAACAAATATTCTAGAACCCAGGCATGGGCACTACAGCATATATTATTATCATGTAGAAAAATAACAAGAAATATAAAAAAATAAAATCATGACATAAATACGATGTTCATATATCATAATGTTCCAACTCAAGTGGCAAAAATATTTAAAGAGAATACAAGTTTTGAAAGGATGGAAACTGCGGTTTGTCGTATTCAGCAGCAAAACAAACAAGTGAAAAAACTAAGCAACAAAACTGGGTGACAAGTATGAACTCATCTGTACAATTGTACTTAGTAGTATCGGTGTGACCAAAATATAATTGTACCAAACACGCCCAATATGGGGTACGGAAACTATATAGGAGGACCTATGCATAGCAGATTGTCATTAACTCATTATTGTCAAGGAACACATTTCAGCAGCATCTGTTACATGTCTGTGTGTAGAAGAGAAACTGCAACAAACTCACAGGGTATCGACAAATTGATCACAAGGTGCAAATTGCTGGTTAGTCCTTGCACTTGTGATCATACATATGATACAATAATGCCTGATGAAGAATACTTGTGTGTGGGTGGGACAAAAATATTCAAAAGACATGCCACCAGGAGAGTGGGACAATGTAAAGGTACAAAAACAGCCATCTTTAGGCATTATAAAATTGAAATAGGACACATTTTATATTTTATTTTACATAAGGACAAGCAAGCAAAGCAATAGTGAATTAGTGATAGACTCACACCATAAAACACCAATAGTGAGATTTCCGCATGAAAAATCTCTTGTTAAACCCTCATCAGCACCATTCACTCATCACTCTTTCTTTTGATTCATCGAAATCTATTATCCACAATCCTAGACGTGAATCGTGTGAGTTGCACGCTATTTGCGTCACTCGTAGTCATAACTTTCCACTAAAGACGAGATCAAATCAAAACAATTCATCTCGCCTCTTTCTACTTCCTTTTTAGTTACAAAAACTCTTAAAATATACTGATCTCTCATCACTTTTTCTCTATTATCGATTTGTTAGAACCAAACAAAGTCTAAGGAAATAAACAGCAGAGCGAATCTGAAACAAACAACGGACGCTACAGGGAAAATTCACAGAAAAAAACGACGAGTCGAGTTCGTATTTGACGAATAAGATAAGATCGCAAGGTGAAAATCACAATCAGAGAATAAAACGGTTATAATCGAAGGAAATTAAAAAAAAAAAAAAAAAAAAACAACCTTGCAAGGCCTGGATTTAATGACGATGTAGCCATTCTTACGAATGGTACCAGCCTGCTGAGGGTACGTCTTGGACGCTCCCGCATCTGCTTGAGAATCGAAGTGATGCTCTTCGTCAGACATAATGATTCACGCTTTTTTTTTTGCCTGCGCTGCGCAGAACAAAATATAATAATGAAAGAGAAGAAGAAGAAATAAAGAGAGTCTACTCGCTACTCATTCGGTGCCGTGGTCCCGCCGTTTTTTATTGTAATCCCCAAACTACCCTCGCCTCTTTCACTTTTTTATACCCAATCCTCGCCGTTCATTACTATATAATCGGTACTTGTTTAGGATTTGAAAAAGACTCTTAAAATTTGAAAAAATAAGTAATGTTTATGAAATATTTATATATTGTGTTGACCTAATCCATGTTAGATTATTCTATCTCTAATCAGCATCGAATCAAAACATACATTGAGTTAAAAACGTGTAAATGTGTGGTTAGATATAGATTGATTTGTTGATAGATGATATATTTGAGATGGATGATTCACATTCTAAAGTTTTATTATGTAAAAAGTAATAATTTGTTACTTATGGTTAAACGTTATGTTTGGAAGTGACCAACAACAAAATAAACATACACAGAATAAAATTATACTAAACATTGTTTAAATTTAAAAATGTATAATCAAACTCAATAATTAATTTTAAAATCAATTCATATTTATGTAACGGTATATTTTGTTATAAAAAAAATGTGATTTATTAATATTTTATATCGTAAATAAAATTATTTTATTTATTATAAATCTAAAATTATTATTATTATTTTAAAAATTCAGTAAAGTGAACCCTGATTGAACAAGTATAAAATAATCTTACCTTATTCTTATTATGGTTAAATATAATTTTTTTGAAGTCCATTTCAATGAAAGTGAGGGGAATTATTGTAAAAGATAAAATGTAACTATGATTTTTGGACTTGGACCACACTGTGAATGTCAGCGTCTCCTGTCATTAGATAGCCCAAAGGGCGAAAAGCCCATGAGATTAGTTCCTAAGGCCAACTTTTCGAAATGCAGAACATCGTCCCATTCCATAATCTCATTTATTAATTGCCCATAGGGGTAAACATAGTCTATTGAGCATTCCTTCCTTCCACTTCAACTACACTAATACACATTTTATTTATTTTAAAAACAAAATAATTGGAATCTCAACAAGAAATTACTAGTTTTTTTTTAGGCCAAAAATGATTATATAAATAAAGAGGCAGAAAGCACAACCAACCAACATACAGCACTACAATACTTTCATCCGCACTTGAAAATATTTTACCACTAAATATAACCCGCCGCTTCGTCACATCAAATTTTGAGATCAAATTGTACCGCTCCTAGTAAATTAATAATCTCTCTCCCCATTTGTTTTGTAGTTAGAAAGTAACAAAAAAAAACAAGATCATCCCATTGCAACAAATCATTTTAACGCACCTCAACTATTCAATAATAATCTCCACCGACATCACCTAAAATAGCAGTAAAACAGAAAAAATAATCTCTACTAATTATTACAGTTTCTTATATATTCGTTTACAACTTCATCACTATATTCAAATGCGGACTCCACTCATACATAAAAGTGCATTGCAACTTCAAATTTACTCAGCAACATTCCACTATCTAAGTTTAATCATATCTACAACTTTTGTTAACATCAATTTTGGACATTATTAAACATAATATCATTTATGTGTAACCAAATACACCAAATAGTATAATCCACACACTCCACCTCTTCTTCTCAAGTCCCTCCCTTTCACCAAATCCCCATGATACCAAAAATTCTGTTAAGCTTTCTCCGGTATAACATTATGCATCCCCAACCACCTATAACAAAGAGACCAAACAAGAAATTACTAGTTATAAACATTAATTCAGCATTCTGATTAATGTATATGTTATAGATTATTGACAAAATAGTTTCAAGTACTGCACTCTACTCCAATTCCAACGTCATTATCATCAACATCAAGCCAAATCTTTCTCATTCAATCGCGGGTTTAGTTGTTTCTTCACCCCCCTTTTCAACAACACCAAACATATTTTTTCTACCATGGATAAAATATTAAAATGAAATAAAACCAGTTATCAAATTATTAAAATAATGTGTGTACAAAATTATATTATATATATGAGGAACTTCATACGTTGTTTTTGTTCTTTTTTTGTGTGCAATGCAGCAACTTCATACTGTAAATCTCTCCCTGTTCTCTTCTAATTTTCAAGTATTGCAATTTGCAAACATAAAATAGTCAGTGTTCCCAATGGTACCTAATTTCCACAGGCGTTTACTTTAATACAGGAAGATATAACTATTTTTTATTTTTTTTTATAATTGATATAAATAAATTTACAAAAAAAGTAAAATGGATGAGAAACTACATGCTGCAGTAACACATTATAGTCCAAAGATAAGAGATTTCGTTGTATATTCATCAAAGTTTTGTTCATCCTATCAGAATTAGTGGGGAAGGAAAAATGAAAAGAGATCAACATTCAAAAGCTAATAGCTGCTTTACATTTTTTCCAAGGTAGCATGAGAAACTCTCACAAGTAGAAAAATCAAAGAGAAATAAAAAAAAAAAATTGAAATGAAACAGAAGGACCTCTAAACTCTTCCTCATAATGTTAACTAACTTGCAGTAGGTTCAATGTCCTTTAGAAGTCCAACTATCTGTTGCATGCTTGGTCGTTTCAAGGGAAGTTCAGCAGTGCAAAGATAACCAATCTTAAGAGCCTCTTCCATTTGTTCATCTGGTCCCGTGTCACGAATTTTCGGATCAATAGCTTTTGAAGCTTGGTTCTTTCTTACAAGTCCTCTCACCCAACTCACCAAAGTTGCTTCTTTATCATCAGGGTAATCATCTCCAACTGGCTTCTTTCCAGTCACTAACTCAAACAGTACCACCCCGAAACAGTACACATCAGATTTTGGTGTTGAAGTGTCCAATTCTGGTTGAGTAAACTCTGGTGGAACATAACCAGGCGAGCCGCGCGCAATTTCATCATCCAAGCCACTTCCAAAGATCTTGGCCAACCCGAAATCAGACAACCTTGGCTCCAAGTCATAGTCCAAATACACACTGCTAGCCTTAACAGCTCTGTGGATTATTGGAGGTGAGCAACCATGATGCAAAAAGGCCAATGCTCGAGCCGTGCCAAGGGCGATTTTGTGGCGAAATGTCCAGGATGTGAGTAGCCCTTCAGAGCCAGCATTTTGAATGCCATTGTTATCAGCTTCTTCCCATGTGTCTGTGCTCCAATCATCTGTGCTTTGCACTCCAAGTGGCAAGTCATAAAGCAGGTTTTGCAAGCTACCATTCTCCATGTAATCATATATGGCAATTCTCTGGTCCCCAGCTACACAATATCCAGTTAAAGGAACAAGATTGGGGTGCTTGATTCTACCAAGAAACTCTAACTCTCTTGCAGCCTCTTCATCTGTCAATGTAGAACCTACAACCAAAACCTTAACTGCCACATGAATGCCACCAGGCAAAAAGCCTCTATAGACTGGCCCGAATTTTCCTTCAGCCAAAAGGGTGCCCCTATCAAAATTTGAAGTTGCAGCCAAGAGGTCTGCAAATGTGATATTCAACAAAGGCTTCTCAAAGATTACTACTTGGACTGATGTTGCTTGCTTAACATCAGCCACCCAAGTTGTTGAATCGGTCTGGAATGAAAAAGGACCTGAAATGTTTTGCTCTTCTTTGTATGATGATTGCTTGAATTCCCACATTTTTGTTTTCCTTTTGCAACCAAATGCTAGGAACAAAAGGCCAGCAAGCACAAAGATCATTGAGAAGGTCAATGCCAGGGCTAGCTTCATTCCCTTGTGTCCATTGTCTCTTCTTTTGAAGAGTCGTGGGTTTGCAGCAATTGGACAACTGTTCAATGATCCAAAGAATGCTATTTGCAGGATCTCAGGTTTGATTCCAGAAGCACAAAGGGTTAGGTTATTATAAGAGAAGTTGTACTTCTCCATCCATGGGAGTTTCTCCAAGACAGATGGAGGGACTGCTCCAGTCAAATTGTTGTTTGAAATGTCAAGGACTTGGAGGTGTTCATTCCTCAGTAAGGGAATTTTCCCACTGAGATGATTCATAGAAAGATCAAGTGCACTCAAATTACTCATTTGTGAGATTTCATCTGGAATTTCACCAACAAGGCTAGTTTTGGATAAGTTCAGATATTCCAATTTCAGGAGCATTTCAATTTTTGGGAATTTCTGTCTGGTAAATCTATTGTGTGCAAGATTAACATGTTTTAAATTCAAGGACTCATTCAAATTTTGAAAAAAATCCCCACTAAGCTTATTCTCTGACAAATCCAGGTAAACTAAATCAGACCAATTGTAACTACTAAAGTTGTATAGTACCTGTGGAATGTGACCTTGAAATTGGTTTCTGCTAAGGTCCAGAACCTCCAACCTTCCCTGAAACACATCCACAATAGAACCCTGAAACGAATTCCCTGATATGTTGAGTTTCATAATGGACTTTAACCCAGAAATATCTGAAATATGACCATACATATTATTCCCAGAAAGGTTCAAGACCCTAAGCTCAGGAAAAGCAGCACCAAAACCTTCTGGAAGCGTTCCATTCAGCTGATTTGATGAAAGATCAATTGAAACTAGAGAGTGGCACTTGAGAATCCCAGAAGGTATATTGTGTGCAAACCTGTTGTGGTCTAGTTTGAGGATCCTCAGGCTCAGCAGTGAGCTAAAATCTTCAGGAATTTCCTCTGAGATATTGTTGCTGGACAAGTCAATGCTTTCTAGCAAACCAAAGTTGCCAATGTTGTTAGTCAATGGGCCAGAAATCTGATTGGAGGAGAGGTCAAGGCTCTTGAGAGAGCTTAAACTCCAGAAATCTGAGGGCAAGACAGTGATTTTGTTGTGACTAAGATCCAAAGACTGAAGCTTTCCTAGCTTGCCTATGGTGTTGTCAGGAATAGTGCCAGAAAGGTTCATACCAGAAAGTGCCAAGCCAACAACATGTTCTCCATTGGCATCACAAGAAACCCCTTTCCATGAACAGACAGAAGCAGAGAAGTTGTAGGCTTCGGAGGATGTTAAAGCCATCTTCTTTAAGAACTCAGACACAAAGAACTCATCAGTGTTTGGTTGCTGAGATGCCAAATGCTTGAACAAGAGTGCCAAAACCAGAACAGAACCAAACACTCCCAACCCCATCAAGGAGTGTAGTGTTATCTGAATTCTGATACTTGCAAAAGATGCAAACCACCACAAGAAAATGCCCCCTCAGAACTTCAAAACCATATCATGAAGTATAGAGTGTTTACTGTAAGAAAAAATATCTCTGCCAGGGAAACGATGTTTTTTTTTACTGCATAATATAGCATAGAAGATTAGAAGGACACAAAAAACACAAGCTAAAGGACACAGTAGTTGAGAGAGTAAAAGTACACACTACACAGCACAAGCTTATAAAACTAATGGTTACTTTTTTTTAAGAGAAAAACAA
Organism: Amphicarpaea edgeworthii; assembly: GCA_014843725.1. NCBI lineage: Eukaryota > Viridiplantae > Streptophyta > Magnoliopsida > Fabales > Fabaceae > Amphicarpaea > Amphicarpaea edgeworthii. The sequence goes on along the minus strand of CM026324.1, from coordinate 22,165,310 downwards.
AGTCACTGATGTAATATGAAGATTGTGGACTATAACAAGAGAATGTGAGCAAGTTTGTCTTGATGTGAGGATCCCCCGATAGACAACAAAAAGAAGGATAAATAAAGAAAAAACCGATGCAAGAAGCAAACTATTGGTTTTGTCTAGACTCAAGGTTTTGGAAAAGTTGTGATGCTTTGGTTCGGTGGCAGAACTTTTTGTGTAGAAACTGAATTTTCAAGAGGGGCTTTTTTCCACCTTCAAAAGAGGCAAAGACAGCACAACATGCAGTGTTGTGTTTACTGGGAAAGGAAGGTGAAACAGTGCAGTGTTTCAGCTCTGCATAAATGGGAAGGGACTGAACTCATTTGAGTTGAGGGTGACGGTTGGTGATGGTGGTGAATATATCACAGATTTATTGGTGGGAATTCAATGATTCTTTTGTTGAGTAAGTGAGGGTGTTAATCACCATTTTTTTTTAATAAAAGAAACAAAGAAAAGTCTCTTTTGAATTAAGCACATATAATTTCTTGTTCCTTTTTAAATTGGCTAGTCATTTATTAAATTACATACAAATAATTCAGAATTAAATATTTATAAATTAAGATTATGAATAAGGTCATGCTTTGACCCTAAACTCCTAGACTTGTTGTACTGAGAAATAACCCAACTGCAGTTCAGGGGAAAAGGAGTGACCCCGTTGTAATTTCACTAATTTGTATGTTGTCTTATTGTCCTCGATTTTCTTTCTGTCTGTGACTCTCTCTTTCCATGAAAGTCGATGATCTTTGTTGTGCAATTAATGTTGTTGGTACTTCTAGGAAAGTAGGAAACGCCTTTGGTTTGTTACCAACATAAAAGATAAATAATTTATGGGTTAGCTAGATTTCTTGGTAGAATAAAGTGTGTTTTTTTTTACTTTGAAACATAGAAAATACTCCATTTTCCTAAAGTGAGTGTTTTTTTTTTGCCCTTTTCCCACCTTAATTTATGTTCAATAGGTTGCAAATTACATAATGCGGGCCATTCTCAATGTAAGGTAAAGGAGTGGCAGTAGCCAAGAATCTACCATGTGGACCCTCTAGTTAGTGACCATTTTTCACTTGAAAACAATAATCGATTTCATTTTCGGGTTTTGGGCCCTTCGGCTAGTTTGTCTCATCACGTGAAGCAATGCAAAAAATAACCAATATTTATATTTTTCCCCATAACAAGGTGCAGTTTATGTTAGTCAATACTCATAATTTTAGCTGAGTTTCTATCTAAATTTTTTACTACTTTATATTTTAACTTATTGCTATAAAAAAAATTTGGGGGTTGAAGAATCTTTATGGTATAGGCTATATCCAATGGTCTTTTTTTATTGAGATTTTGTCTAATGTCTAGAAGTTTTGACTATAGAATTAGTTAATTTCGTGACAAAATTAAACTATACTATTTCTCAACCAGTGGCTCCCACAATCCCTTCTTTCTCTTAATACTCCACTTATTTGAATGTTAATTGGAGAAATGCTATCACACGATACTTTAGATTTTAGAAGACTGACCTGACTTCATTCCCTTTCATATTATATAGACAAATCTTCACACACAAGGAATACAGTAATTGGTGTTTTCACATGGCAAGTTGGGCTCTTCATAAAACATGCGCAGAAAATGTCCAGTTTATAAATTAATAACAAACCTCCAAGTTGGGCCAATACGCATTAATATTTGACTGTGAAAGCATTAAGAAGAACTCACAAGCAGCTACTATAGTAGTGAGTAGTGAGTGGAGAGAGTGAAAATAAATAAATAAAGCCGCGTCAGTTTGTCTAATGATTTGCATTGATTAAGGATGAAGCTTAATGAGTAACACGAAATCAACCGACAAAATTACTACTTTGAATAATCATTAATCATAGCATCCCCACTAGCAATATTTTAATGCGGACATTGTTGTGTTTGTGTATGATGATATCCATTTCCTTGTATTTCAAACCACGTCAAATTAATAATGTTACTGCAACACAGGGACCACTTTCACGAGGTGCATCATAATCATAATCATAATACTATATATGAAAAATAGTAACACTGTAGTAGTATTATCATGTCTAGATCCAACGGTGGAGGGAGAGGAATATATGATTTCATTTAAAGAGAAAGAGAGAGCAGGCTATCGTGAGATTTCATTCAGTAGAATGAATGTGTGGAATAACATGATAGTAGTATCGTTTTGCAGGACAATATTCCATGAATTTATATGATGAAGAAGATATAGTCAAACTTTCTAAATTAATAAACCATGATCATGGAGTATATAAGAAGGTTCAACTACTTGAGAGCAAACCTTTCCTTTTAGCACATTTTCACACTGTTTTTCAAACATCATACCACACACATAATTAATTAGTCACTTGATAATTAAAATAGGAAGTCATTATTTGATCTTATAGAACAAATTGGAGTTCTCAATTCTTGAAGTCAGCTGTCTTTTTTTTTTTTTAAAGTAATTTTTATCTATTTAAATAATCACTTATTTAAAAAAAATACTTTTATATAAGTATTTTTCTTTTTATTTTAAACAAACGACCCTTTAAGTTATATGTTGATCATTTGTCATTAATAAAAACACTTTCTTCTCTGTGTTATTTTACTAGTTTAAAAAAAATAAAAAGAAGATTGTTATAACTTCTTTCTATTTTTTTAGTTTTAAAAACTAAAATTAAAAAAACAATCAAACAGATTTTTTAATTTTTTTAAAAGAACTAAAAACTAATTTTAAAAACAGACCCTAACATTTTAATTAAATGTGGAGAACTAGTTTAAAAGTTGACACTCTTGTAAAATTACAGAGAATGGGTGGAAGAACATATGGCGGTTGAATTAAAAGTTGACTTTAAAATATGGTTGATTCATCCTCTGACAGCTTTAAATTGTTCAGCACGGCGTATTAATTTGATTTCGTTGTATCTGGATTCTGGTCTGGGAGTACAGCGATACTAATTCATCCCGTGTTGGAAGTTCTAACTCTTTGTATGTTTGGATATATCAGGTGGGAAGTTTAAAAGTATTTTTATTTTTAAAGTATATTTTTTGTTTTGTTTTTTTTTTTTTTCTCTTCTGAATGAGCTGGGCAAAGAAAGCCCCAGGCCCAATTGAGTATTTTAAAAGGGAAAAAGAAAGAGCCTCAAATCTGTGATGTGAATGTAATGAGAATTATTATTAAAAGGGGGTTAAACTACTTTTTTTTATTTAATTTATTTTTTAAGTTCGATTTGATTTTCTTATTATTTAAGTGTTTTATTTTTAAAAAATTCAATTATTTTATTTTTTTAAAAAAAAAGTTAAATTTAGTCTCATTTGTTTTAAAAAAAAAAAATCAAAATTAGTTTTAGATAAGATTAAATTGAACACATTTTAAAAAATAAAGAACCTAATTTTATTTTTTAAAATTGAAGACTTAATAATTTGAACTTTAAAATAGTAAGACTACATTAAACCTAAAAATAAATTAGAAGAAAAAAAAGTAATTTAACACTAAAAAAGTGCGTTTCTGTCGGCAATATTAAGACTATGTTTGATTTTCCATTCAAACACATGTTGAGTTATTAAATTCAGATTGGTGATGACTTTTCCGATCAATAGTTTTGCACACTTACGTTTAATTTCAAATAAAAGAAACATCTAAGATATTATTTTTTAATGTGTGGCTTCTTTCAAAACACAAACACACACACTAACTTTATCAATCAACAACAATTTCATCTATGTAATCCAAACAAAAGCTAACTCGCAGTTATGAATTAGGATATAAATTAATGATCTTACAATTTTTGTCTAGAAATTAATTACAGTACCTAATCAAAACTCAAACCAAAAGCAAAATACAACTTCAGTACCCGATACACACTAGGCAACATAAAATTGAAATACAGAATATCTTAATTTTAAATTGATGAACAAAATTTCTGAGCTACGGCGTGCAGCTACTATAATAGAAATACAGTCTGAAAATGAGAAATGTCCAACAGGTGCACAAAAACCCAACCCTCTGCGGCTCTGTCCCAATGTGACAAAATTTTGTACTGGAGAAAAGAATAAGGTAGGTGCTCTCTTCATTACACTTTCAGCGTTTGACAAAGTTGCTACAAAAGAAACCCGCAAGCAATAGAATAGAAGGCAATGTCATATCCTAAATGGAGGGTTTCCTGAGCAAGATTGGTCCAACTTTGCCCTCTTTGACTTCGATTTCTGGATAGCAATTTCTTGGAAAAGATTAGGCCCACCAAAGCTATGCTTGAAGTCCCTTATCTTCTTTCTCTTCCCTTTATCATATTCTTCATCCCTGTAAATTTTGTGGCAGCAAGATGCAAATTTATAAATATATATGCAAAATTTTGGATCAAAATGTTTCTTCAAGCACTTCAATAAGTCATGGCAAAGGAAGGCAAAAACTAATAATAAATGCTGAGCTCACCATTCATCCCCAACATATCCAATGCTGACAACTTTGTGATTCTTTGACTCCAAAGACTGAGATGAAGGTAATTCTATATCATCCCAACGTGCAACTGTATCCAAATAAAGACCGTTATATATCAAGCAAAAAGGTGCGGGTGGGTGGGTGTGGGGGGAGAATTCAAGTATTCAAAACATTAGGTAACAAACTGAGCTAGATGAATAGAAGCAGTTAGTTTTACCAAGGATAAACAATATAGATGGCATTAATAGAAAAGATTCACATTCTAGACTACTTTCCAAGTAGAGTACCCCTTTAATGTTCATTATACAATTACTGAAAATATTTGTTTGGTTTACTTGAAGCATTAATATACAACTTGAGTAGTATTTAAATCTGCTAAAATGTGCATATCCAAAGACAGCGCATCAACAATTATGCAAGTTCACCTTATACAGCACTAGAGCAAGCATAAAACCACAAGGATGTGGAACTTAAATTTAAGGTATCATGCTAGACAAAACTAGAAAGGAAATATCAATAGAAACTTACCAACTGTCTCCTCCAGACCTCGAGTGAGCATACTCATTAAACCATTATGCATTTGATCTCTTCTACTATCTTGTGCACTATCAGCCTGTCTAGCTTTAAATTGACTTACTACTGAACCATTCCCAGATATATTTTCAATTGTCACTGCTGATGCAAGCACAGCACAGTTATGATCAATTCTCTTCCTAAATTCCCCTTCAGCACTGTTATCACTAAATTTAAAATTAGTACCAGATCTATAACCAGCCTTGGTTGCTTTACTTTCAGAACCACTTGATACACAAGGAAATACATCAGTTTTTTCAAGTTTAGATGGTTTGGCATCTTCTGATGAGAAAGCAAGCTTATCTGACTTGTCTTTGCTTGGATTCTTCATACCCAGAGGGAGGCGTTTACTTCTTTTGTGATTCTTCTTCCGTGGGCCCAAGTATGTCATGTAAAGGTAGATTGGGCGAAGATGCATCCTAGATACCTGATACTTAAGGAATTTCCTTTTTGATTTTTTCACAGGCTTTTGATTAAGACTCTGTGTATTCAAAGATGTATTTACTGACTTGTTCAGAACCAGTCCCTGATAACCAACCAGATCTTCATGCACCACGTTACTTGCCCTCTCACACACTGAACCAGTTGCAGTAGTTCCAAGCTAAAAATATAAAAATAAAGTCAATACACAAAAACAATCAGACTCAAAGCAATAGGCACATGGAATGGCACAGAAACCTGGTGATTAACTATCGGAAGAATAGGTGATGTCTTGGGCCAAATGCCATTGGCTATATTTGTGCTAGAATCTTGAGGAACAGCAACATCAACTTTCTTGACAAAAATTTTCTAAGTAAAAAGAAAGGATTCACAACAGTTCAGTAATCAAGAAAACTGAAATAGCACCAGTTCAACAGAAAATGATTAATGAATGGGTTGGATGGTTTTAAATAAATGGGTCATGAATAGACTAGATTTCTTCAATAATAAAAAGATCACAAAAACAAATAAGTGGATTTTTTATCCATCCATTAGGATCCAATTCAAAATTTACCCAAACCATTGACATCCCTACCAATTCAGCACAAAGAGGATACTGAAAGTATTGGAATTATTTACCTTCAGAGACTGAGATTTTCCATCAGTAGCAAGTTCACAATTCTGGGGATTAGTGGATGAGGGCACTATTGAAGGAGAATCTTTAATGCCCTCTTTTGAAATTACATTCTCATTGCACAAATTATTTTTTTCTCTAACTGGTACAGCTAAAGATTTCAGATTAAGTGGGAGACTATAATCTTTTCCAGAGTGATCTAATGATGACAAGCATCCAAGTTCTGATTTAGCTACAGAGAGTCCATCTGGTGAGCCCTTCTGTATCTGGGCCTTGGAAGAAAGTTCAGATCCATGTCTTTTACTTTGCATCAAGTTTTCTGCTAATACTACACTATGCTTTTGCAGAACTAGAGCATCCTTCTCAGCTTTATTTTCTACTGGACCATTTGGATATTCCTTCAATACATGGTTTGAAGTTGAAGATTCTCTATTTCCATTCACATTAGTCTTCATATTTTCCTTCTTAGCAATGTCAACAGGCTTCCTTGGAACAATACTTTTTCTATCACGGACATAAAACAACATGTATGCTTGCTGGTTTAAAACTTCCCGCTCACTGACATGACTTACCTGTTACAACAATGCAAATTGGGTTAAAATGATAAGTAATCGACTTCAATAAAACAGCAAAAAAACAGCACCCTTATGTCTGGCTTTATAAAGTATTCCTCCAGACAAAGTCGTCATTCATCAATACATTATTTAATAAGTTACGCAAGCCCTTTCCATAGGCAAATATATACTTTATATAAGACTTTTTGTGCATAAAAGCAGCAGTATATATCCAGTTCTGAGAACCAACAACCTCAGGCAGTAATTTGAAGGTATTTCAGTTTCTACTTAATACCAATCACCTAAAGCTCACACTTTTATATTTTTCAATAAAATGAACATTGATACAATAACATCAACTTTCATTTCAAGGAGGTATCTGTTATAAAGTTTAAAAAAATGCTAATCTGCATGATAATGTTTATTTTTCTTTTTTGTTCTCCCCTTCTTGAAACACTGACTTGCTTTTTCCCAGCTTATTGATATTCATAAATTAGTTCCAAGATTTGCAAAAACCATAAAACTAGAAAAGAAAACCATAAAGCATAGTTTCAGTACCCGATTGTCATCCAGGGTATACCACATGTTATTTGAAGTGCGAACATAGCAGTAATAGTGTCCAGAATGAGTGCTGGAACCAGAATGAACCAGAACCCCGTATAGAGAGTACTTCACATCTCCCTCCTGTCAAATGAAAGAAAATTGAAAGAAGCATAGCATACCATTTAAAGTTAGAAACACATACAACAGTCAAACAGCATACCAAACATTTCAAAACAAGAAACTGCAAAAATTCTACTGAGCCTATCCTGTTGAACAAAGTAAACCCATGGCAAAACATATATTAGAGATATATTTTTGCATTTGATCTCACGAACTTTGCAAGAACACATGCAATGGAAGGATATGTACAGAAAGTAAGATAATTTATATCAATTTCAAAAATATATATTACTTGTTACTTATTTACTTACATATGAACCACTGACATAAGGTTTCAAGTCCAGTGCACATCCAAATTGAACCTTCTTTTTAATCTTTTGTCCAGGATCAAGTGCGTGGAACCGCTTTAAGTGAATAGTTAGCACATAAGGTGCCTTATGAATTGTTAGCTGTTTGCGAGCCCTAACTTTCTGCTTGCATCGTTGACAGTGGTACTCCTTCTCCCCTCCATCCAACCATTCTGCAGCCGTGAAATTTGAAAGTGCTTTTTGCAATGAATCAGCCCGGTATATTTCAAGACTTAAATCTAAGAAAGGATCGAATTTGTTGGAGGAATAAGAGCACTGGTGGCATTTAACCTGGAATAGGTAACCATAAAACTTTTCAATTGTTGTATCGAAGTAGTCATACATTGAAGTAAAAATTCAAACTGTAGTTGAGACATGCTATGGTCTTGTTAAATGCATTTCCTTATTGGATATTGCGTAGACACTTCATATACTTTTAGCTGCAGCTTTACAATTTTTCTTTTTTTTTTGCTTTAAAGTTTTATACCAATACTGTAGGAATACTACAATAATTAGACAAAATTTAGAATTTTATTATGTATTTGATGAAGTGTGCTCATAATTAAAATATGAACTCTCTTGTGATTTAAAATGTTTAATTTATATTAACTTTAGATGTTGAATTATATTAGTATTGTGTCCTATGATTTCTAAAATTTGTTGTATCTCCATGTCCGTGCATATCTTTTCTATCCCATGTCATTTCTGTATTTCTTAGCTTGGTTAGTAATGTCATTACTCTCTAAAATTCCACCACGAAGCAAGAAACAGTTACCTGACTCCTGAGACGACCACCAAAAATTTTATGAACAAAACTTTTGTCATAAGCACCAGGTGATTCACTTGGTACGCCAGAAGGCAGGCAACATTTATGCATACACTCGAGTAAGTTCACCATATACTCGTGTGCATCCTCCTGCCTTGCATTTCGGAAATTTCGTGATATGCCTGATCACATGTCAGGAATTACAAATTTCAAGCAAATAATAGGAAAAGGGACAGGGAAAAGTGCTTATTGTTTATGGATAATAAAACCAAGTAATAAACACTCAAGCTTGAAAAACATTATTATGCCTCGTCTAACAGAATCAAGCACATGGAATCCTGTTATTGGCATCATACTCAGCTATTACACAGGGTAAACAACAATTTGCCTAGCTTTGTCACTTTATCAGCTGTAAGAATAATGAATTATGTACTACTATTGCATTCTTTTTCCATTCAAAAATATGAAAAGGGAAAATCAGCATTAGGGAAGTTCCTAAAAAAATTATATATTTATATGGAAAGCTGTGAAGTTTCACAGTTAGAAACTTAGTGGATTAGTGAAGTACATGCTCAATAACAAACTTCCATGCCAACCATTCTCCATAGCTCAAAGGAATAGAAGCACATAAAGATGTGAAAATGAAGCAGATTATTTTGAACGCGGCTTGATTCTTATCAAATGTCAAAAACAATGAGATAGAAGAAATTAAACATAATTGTCCAATCATAAATCAAAGATAAGGATACATCGCAGATTCCCAACCAAATCCTCTGGGGATAATATTCTCCCAGTTGATTGCAGTGCACGACTAACGTGGTTCTGTATTGCACACAGAGCGCAAAATCCAGCAACGTGACCTACGATGATTGTAAAATATAATAATAATAATAATAATTAGAAACTCAATATAACAATAATACGTAAGCATCATTGGCAGCTAAACGGAAAAATTATGACAGCATAACCCTGTTCAACAGCTCTTATTTACCAAGGTCGAGTATACCAAACTGAACAAGTGTAACAGAAGGTGAAAATGTTGAAAGTCACTCACATGACGTTTTATGCTTCCCACTTTGCAGATACGCAGCTAGAGGTTCTGTATACGTCAAACACTGCAATACTGAATTCAGAAAACAAGTGTTTCCCAAATTTCGCAATCCAGCACCCTGAAAATCACAAATGGCATCCTTTGGTACTGAAAATGATGAAAACTATAACATGCCAAAGCCACCATTACCCAGAATACGAAAATATTATCCTTTTTTTAGTCTAAGGCTTAGCGATAAAACGGAATGTGTGAAGAACAACTAAAAAGGACCAGTGACCAAACCAAGTATTCCTAATTACGCGTAAACTAATTTTCATCTCAAATTAGGCAATGAAATTGAACTCACTATTCTTCGGAAGGTAATTCCGAAGCTGAGCTCCGGATCCAAGCCGTACTCGGAGAATTCGGAAGCATCGTGTTTCTTAGGCGCGGCGGAACCGGAGAATCCAGGTTCGGAGGTGGAGGGGTTGAGGGTTTCGATGTGGAAATCGTTGGAGAAGCCCTTGAAGGGCCTTCTGACGGGGAGAAACACAATTTTTCTCGACAAGGGAGTGATGGCACTGAGCGAAGAAGAAGGATCCGGCGGATTCGGAGGCTCCGCTGCGATCAAGAAGGTTTCGGCCATTGGCGGAATTCGATTTCTGAGAGTGGAAAGTGGGAACGCGGAGAAGCGAAACGAAGCGAAGAAGACAATGAGAACGAAACAGAGGCAGAGGGTTTCGGCTTCTGGAAAGAGAAGTAATAGTTGAGCGCTAGTGGCGCTACTAAACCCTACACTACACCGCCAACAACGCGCAACACTGTTGCGGCTTTTTCATTTTATTTATTTATTATTATTATTCTATCTTTCTATCACTACAATTATCAGATGTAGGGCCTGGGCCTGGGCCTGGTCCTGGGCCCAGAATTTTGTGTGTGTGTGTGTGGCCATGAAAATCTTGGGTCCGTAATAGAACAACTGGGCCACTCAAACTTCAACCGCTTGGACCGGCGTGGTCAAAGTTCAAACCAGGATAGAATTTTTTTACTTATTCTTACCTTTATGGAATCTAAATCATCATTCTAAAACTAAAAATAATTTATAGCTAGATTTGATGAAAAATATTTTAAATCTGTATCATACTATTAAAGGTCTTCTATATTAATTTTCACACAATAATTTTACAAAATTTTAGGTTTTAGAATTTTTTTGATCTTTTAATTGTCATGACTTTTGATGTAGTTATTATAAAATCAGTCAACTTTACACAGATGGAATGTGTGGTTGGATATTAGTACAAAAAAATATTTATATTGTCAGTATATTTAAATTAGATTCGTTTCTTGAATCTTTATTTCTAATTTAGTACATATTTTTTGTGTGATGCTGATAAAAAGGAAAGAAAAGTGCACCACATAGTTTTCAGAACTTTAAGAAGAACGAAGGCATTACAGTTATTGGGCCCTGTTTTTGTATTGGGCTCCAATGTGTATATCCAGTCCGAAAACATTGGAAATAACTGAAATATGACTTTTACGTCAATGCAAATCTCAACGAAAAATTATCATGAGTCCTTTATGCACCCATCATTATTCATATTGTCTCACAACGTAATCACTCACTTGTCGCTATTTTATAACTAAGCTATAATCCAAAGAGATCCAAGTAATTAAGATATGAAAGAATTTAAATGAATCTGTTAATTTAAGATATTTATTATAAACTTTTACTAAAATATGTGAATTGTAAAATCAGATAATTTTGCATTCACCTAAAATATAAGATAGCGTTTGATTTGAGGAGGTATTTTTTATTTTCATTTTTTTAAAACAGTTTTTCATTCTCACATTTCTAATATTAAAAAAAATTATTTATAAAAATGAAAATAAAGTCATTAAAAAATAAAGATATTTATAAAAATAAAAATACTAAAAATATCAAATTTTTATTTTTCATTTTTCATTTTTTTAAAAAATATTTTTACTAAAAATATTTTAAAAAATCAAATCAAACACATTTTTAACTATTTAAAACAATGAAACAAACGAGTGACCTAATCTATTCTTCTACCATTCAAGTAAATTAGGATAATAAATTAGGTCACAGAGAAACCAGAGTACGGAGATTAATCAAATCACCTATAGCTTCATTGGAAGTAAATGTAGGGAGGTGTAATAATCTACCCTAGCTCAAACAAATAATAAAAAAAAAAAAATCAATGAAAACAGGATCAAGCATGTGGTGTCTGCACAAGAAACAATGTGTAATGAAATTAAATAATTAAAATCATACTCTACGTATACAATACTATGTAGCTGAAATTAAAAATTTGTATTAATAGATCCCTACAATGTAGCTCAAGTGGTAGCTAACGGGTCATGCAGCTAAATGGGCAAAGAGCTGGAACCTGCCACCCCTAATTATACTGGTACATTTGGTAAGGATTTAATTTATATTTTATAAGAATGTGAGTTTGAAATTCCATTGTCACTTATCAAAATATAGAAATTCCAATGTGATGTGAAACTTGAGATCCAACAACTCACCTAAATTTTAAGAAAAAGGAAGATTCACATAAAGTGACACACTGACATTGACATTGATCTTCTCAAGAACAAGTCGTCATTTGTAATTTTAGATTTTTAGCTATCCAGGAACCAAAGCCAAGTTAACTTGCTTTGCTATCTGTTTAACTAATGACAGAAATTTTGTTCTAGCGCCTACTGAGAATACCAGAAAATATGATTGCTTATTGAGGAAGTTACACCTAATTTTTTGGTTCCAATAATTCACCTCATTGACAAAGTCGTAGGTACATCACCTAAATGGCCTTGCAAGTAGCAATACCAATACCCTTTTCCAATGGCCAAAGGGAGAGACAGAAGAAAAAGTCATAAAAGGAAAAATAACCAATGTTCATCTAACTCTGGTGTCAACAATACTGACAAAGGCATGTAACTATGGTGGTAAAAGATATGAGAAAGAACAAAAGCCTTTTATTTCTTTCATACCTTACTATCACTACCAGTCTATCATGTTCCATAACTAGGAGAAGAAATGTAATACAACCAGTTCTTCAGGTAAAAACTAATAATATCATAACCATTATTACTAGTAAAAAGCATGGCCATCATAATAATATCAAACGGATCTTATTTATGAGGCCACGATGGACGAAATTATTGCAAGTCCATCTTATAGGTTGGTCTGGACGTGTGATTGATGTTGAAGAATGACGATGAATAAATGCACCATCTAAGTATCATGCATTGCTTGCGGCAAGTATAATGGAATTAGATAATTAGTTTGACAAACTGCAACATTGTTTGGTCGTACCCACCAAAAGTATGATAATTAAGGCGAAGATAAGCTATGTGATGATGCCTTTGAGTTTAAGGAAAATTCTAATCATGTAATGTCTTTTTTAAGCTTCATCACTATAGACCCAATCCCAAGTCTAATTATCCAATACTCTGCTTCTAAATTAAAGCATTCGGGTGTCATCCTGATTCCACTCACCTGTCTCAAAAGTTAAAAAAGGAATGAAGATTGTGACTATCACATAGCCACCAAACGCTGTCACAGATCAAGCTATCTGTAACAAGTAACAACTAGCAATACATGATTTGAAAAGGCTTTACTTGAGGTCATGGTTGCTCTTTTATTAAACTCATTTTCCAAAAACTAGCTTACATAAATACTGATTTGAAATCTTCTCGCAATATCATCACCTTAGAGTAAGATCCACCATGCCATATTGCCATGTTTATTCTCAACTTGCAAAGCGTCACTGAAAATTGAGAGGAAAAAGGTACAAGGCCTACCAAGCCCTCTTCTCCGTATTTTCCACTCAGGAGAAGCCCATTGGGCGTTGGTCAACTCTTCATATCCTAGAGTTATCATACATTATTTATTTTAATTTTAAGAATTGAAACGATATTTCATAAATCTAAATTGAACGTATTGACTACTTCAAAAGCTGAAAGAAGTGTGAAAGTTTTGCCGTCTACGGCCCGCTTCCACGAGTTGAAGAAGCGGTGGGACAGAGCCTTTGGAAAAAGGCTGAGTAATTCTGTGAAAAGGAAAACAACCTCAGATGGGTGTCAGGCAATGACTTCTCATTTTATCTTTCGATATTATATAAAAAAAATTTACTCCCATTACGAAAATTGAGACTTATCTCATAACAAAAGGACAAAATGGAAAAAATGAATGTTCACTTGATAAATGCTGACGTTAAGACTTATCTTATCTGTTTATCATCATCTATCGTGAGTACATGATTATCATTCGAATTCAGTCAATTACAAAACCTTTTTTGGGTGTATTTATTATATTACTGAAAATTGGCACTTCACTGTCACACAGAATGGTACAATTTCGCCTACCTTACCAAGAGAAAAGTGCGCCATCCATTGAAGTGAGCACTAAAGAATGATAATGACACATTACTGGTCAATAAATGGCCCAATTAGTAACATAATTGCTCATAAAATTTCACATTAATTCAGAGTTCTAAAAAATCTAATCAATTTTAGAAATTGGAAGTGTCGTGACGCGCTTTCTATCTATGCCTCCAATCCCGCGCAGGAAAGTTGACTTGGTTAGAACCACGGAGAGGAGCCAGCAACCTTAAATATTCAAAGGGGGTATGATCCCCTGCTACGGGCACGTACTTTATAGTTTATATTCCTACCATTCAGATTTTACTAGTCATTTTATGCGAATCGGAGAATGATGATGTGTGATTCATTGGATTCCATGTAGATTGTTTGGTTTAATTATTTCATTCTTTTCGAGCACCAACTTCTTTTTTTCTTTCTAAAAACTCTATGTTTTACTTTTTGTATTTAAATATATACATTTTAATCTCTATATAAGAGTAAAATTCCTTTCTATATTTTACTTCTTGTTACTTTTCCGACGGTTTATAACTTTTTAATCATATAACGACTAAAATGTAAAATAGTTTTTTTTATAGAGAAAATGTAAAATAGTTAATTACACGATGAACTAACAAAGAATACAATATAGTATATATTTTTGAGAGAAAAAGAGAAAAAAAATACAAATATAATAAATGATATAATTTAATATAAAAAAAATGAATGTTTAACAGTTGCCGATTAAGATGGGATTTACAGAATCATAACTCTTACACAAAGGTAAAAACTCTTACACAAAATCTGTGATTTATAATTGAATTACGTAATAAAGTCAGTTAACATTGTATTCTATATTTAAGCTTATTTTTATTAGGAAAGACAGAAATATGTGTCGCGCAGCCAGTGGAAGAACAAGGACGAGGGGACAAAAGGGCAAAAAGAAATGCATAGAAAACAGAGAGAGAGAACAAAAACAGAGTGACTTAGAGGGAGAGATCAAACTTAGTCAATTCGGTTTTGAATTCCAACCGCTCCACCCATTTTTGATTCTCTTTCCTTTACCAAATCCCACAGTTTCCTAAACGCCTTTTATTTAAAAGCCGTCTCTCTTACAAATACTATATACAATGTCTAGTTTTCCCACAACCTCATCATTTTCGCGTTGCTTAATCTCTGTCCTCTGATCCTATCACACACACACAATTCCAAAGCTCCATCCTTCCTTCCCCTTTGCTTCAATTCCAATCGTAATCATTCACTCACCTCTCTCTCTCTCTTCAGTCTTCATACACACACACACACAAAGAAAGACATCAATCACTATTTATTCGCCACCCATTTTGTGGCAGTTTACACCTCTGCTTCTCTGTTCATCCAATCCAATTCAATTCAACCCAACCCAGAGGAGTTGAATTGAGCCCCATCTCGAAAAGTCACAAACTTGGGAGGAATCAAACCAATGGGGGTTCAGAAAGACAGGGTGAAATTCAACGTGGGTGGGAGGGTGATGGAAACAACAGCAACAACGCTGGCCAATGCAGGGCGCAATTCAGTGTTCGGGGCAATGTTCGACGACAACTGGAACCTAATAGCACCGAACAACAACGAGAGCGGGAAAGAAAGATTCATCGATCGCAACCCGGATTGCTTCGCGATCCTCCTCGATCTGCTCCGAACCGGCGAGCTCCACGTCCCACCCAACATCCCGGAGAAGCTCCTCTACAGGGAGGCCCTCTACTACGGCCTATTAGACCACGTGCGCGCCGCCAAGTGGGGTCCATTCGACGGCAACAGGTTAAGGTTGTCGTTACGGTCCCTTCAGGGACAGGCACCTGGCGACGGAACAGCCATCCGGGCAGGCCCGGATGGCGGCTGCTGCGTCGCGCATGGCAGCATGGTCCACGTGTACGACTGGATGCTGGAAGAGCACCCTCCTATCAACCTCGACTACCAGAGAGTCAACGACGTTGGTTGGGTTGACTCCGACAACGTCGTCATCGGAGTCAGCGAGCGCCTCGGGAGGGGCGACGGCGGGATGGGGTTGTTCAGCACCCACACTGGGGAGCTAAGGTACAAGTTTCACGTCTCTCACGAAAATCAGGTGAAGAGTTACACTGCTGGGGCCTTAAGTTTCAGTTCTGATTACAAGATATTCTCGAGCTGCAAGGGGAGGAGTAACGAGTACGGTGTTGGGGTTTGGGACCAGGTTACTGGGAAGCAGATTGATTTCTTCTACGAGCCTTTGGGTTGGTCTCTCGGTGATGCTGATAAGCTTCAGTGGATTGAAGGGAACAATTGTTTGTTGGTGGCTACAATGTTTCCAAGGAAGGACAACTGTTACATTAGTCTCTTGGATTTCAGGGAGAAGAAGATGGTGTGGTGTTGGTCCGATGTGGGAGCTCCTTTCGCTGTGGATGAGAAGCGGGTGAGGGATGCTATTGCCATGGAGGATAACAGTTCCATTTGTGTGGTGAATGAGTTTGAGGATTTGGGGTTCATGGATTTGAGAAGCTCTGCTGCCACCAGCATTAGGTGGAGCTCAAGGAGTAGGTTGATGAAAGGGAAGATGCTCGAGGAAACGTGTTACCCTAAACTGGCACTGCATGGGGGACAGCTTTTTTCGTCCATGAATGATTGTATTTCGGTGTTCTGTGGTCCTGAGTGGGTTTTGACGTCTAGGCTCAGACGAAGTTATGGCGGTTCGATTTGTGATTTTTCCATTGGAGGGGATAGGCTTTTCGCGCTTCATAGTGAGGAGAATGTGGTTGATATTTGGGAGACTCCAACACCACCAATTATATGAATGATTTTAGTTTTAGCTTACAGTTACTTTTCTTTGGTTTGTTATGACTGCTTCTGGTTTTCTTTCTAGATAGTGTTGAGTCTAAAACTTGTATATACGAGATTGAGTAGTTTATACTTTATAGTAGCTTGGCATACATGTAAGGTAGGTTTACCTATACTGAAGATGTAACGGGGTACGTGAATTACAGAGAAAGATGTAGTATATGGATTGCTTATTTTCTGTTTCTTGTGCTGACGACTCAGATTCTTACATCACTTCAGATCTCTTGCAGTTCAAAACAGTCCCCAGTTATTCGATCTCTTTTTTTCTTTTTTAAAAGACACTCTCTCTCCTCCCTGACACTCTTTTGACCTTTTTCTTTCACAACTAACATTGCGATTTAAATTTGGTAAATACTTCTTCACCAACCTTAAAAAAGATGAAGGGAATAATGTTAAGTCTAGAAGTTCCTTCGCATGTATGTGTGACTAAGCAGTTGTACTGAGTTGTAACCGCTGTACCTTATCGATTTGCTTTGAATAGAATCGCTTCAGGTAAAGCGTCACTGATGGCGTTGTCTGCGTCTTTTAGGTCACTTTCCTTTCCCAATAAATAGTATACTACACAAAATATCCCTTCAACTCTTTCGGCTGCATCAATTTCATAAAAAACACACATGAATCCCAAAGTTGTCAGATCTAGTACTATGAGGTTAATGGACGATAATCAACCAGACAATTTCGTCGTCCAAGTTCTAAATATTATTTTAATCAAACATAGACATTACTTAGAAAAAAGACAAGGTCGATTCTCTTGGTCTCCCCACGAGGAAAGACTTGTTTATATGCTTAGAAGATAACCGTTCCACACATTCACTTTTAAGTTTGCTAAAAATTATGGCTGAATATGGACTTTTCATTAGATAAGAAAGAAATGTATACTACTCTTTTTTAGGACAGAAACTGTATGCGTAAATTTCAGCAATATACTAAAAAAAAAACAGAGCAATAATAACAAAACATTGTCAGTACAGTATAGTAGTAACTCAGTAGGCTCAATCCACTGTGCCACACTCCACGTGCTTTTTTATCCGTCAGACAACTTTATAATATAATATTCTTCCAACGTGATAACAAGAACCCACCCCACTGTAACCTAATGAATGCTTTCTCGATGGCTTGGTCTTGGATAATCCGCAACTTGGTACTATAATTACCCTAATACGTGAACTTTGAGAGCAGAAAGCAATTTTCTCGTTATACGTGATATGAAAAAATAGAACTATTTTAAATATGATCGAAAATGAATGGCATACGAACCTAATTTGATACATAACGAATTTCATATGAGAAAAAAAACCAGCTTGGACCTAATTAAGCATAATCAGGCATGGCTTCCTTCAAAAATGTAATTGGACGAGAATCTTCAGGGGCAAGTTCGTCGAAGGCAACATAATTTTGCTCCTTATCGTACACATGACACACTGTCATGATTGTCTTCATCAATCTCCAATTCCAACTAGCCTCATTAAGATACTGTCGATCCAACACAAAACAAAACAAGATAAAAATAATTAGCATCAATGATATTTACTTTGGGAGATTTTAAACGTACGGGATTAGAGACAAATGTACTATTGGAATAAACAAAACTTCCAAAATCTTTTAATTTGGACTAAATATACAATGAAGTTTCAGTGGCAAAGCGAATATTCTAACAATTTCATTTTCTTTTAAAGAGTAAGAAAAAAGCCATTGCTTGTTAATTATGCTAACAACGCTGGAGATATATTTTTAATGCGATCGATCGAATAGTGACCCTCATTACAATACAGGAACAAGCAAAAGAAGATATTGGCATTTTTTTTATCTTACCTGTCCCCAGTTTTCCTGGAGAGACTTATGGGCTGCTCTTAAATTATAGCTTGGTATCCTTGAGGATATGTGATGTGGAATATGGACATTAATATCATGACATAGGATCTCGATCCTGTTCAGAAAAAAAAAAGAGTCAATAAATAGCAGTTACTCAGTCCTAATGCTGTCAAGTTAATTTTGCAAACCTTCATTTTAAGACAAAATAACAAGATGGATATTAGAAATTATTCCCAGAATCAAAGATCAGTCATTTTCAGACAAGTAATGAAATAAAAAAGCATTCAATAGTAACTCATCATTATCAGTATATTCCACCTCCATGTGTAAATTTATAAGCAAGGAAAACGTACATTACAATGAAAGGAACAAAAAGAATACATTACCATTTAGGATAGTCACAATGAACAGTTCCATTAAGCTGTGCTTGCACAGCATTCCACTCTTCTGAGTTTTTGAATGGTATATGCGGTGCAGTATGATGGACCATGGTAAACGTACTCATCTGTGATCACCGGCAAAATATCACCACCACTTAGATACTGTGACTCTTGTTATAACTTTTTTAACTCTCAAGCGTCAAGACACATGACCAGAGTATTAGTTATATCAAGAAAATTCAGATTTGGCAACAGCCCATAATATTTGGGGGGATAGGAGGATAATTAAACTACTACTGTAAATATTAATAATTCAACAAGATTGCCATATATGGTAACTGACAAAAACCGGTTGAAAAGCTTTGATAAAAATAAATAAAAGGCAAGCATGACACTTTAACTAGACTACTAGAGGTGCAAATAGAGTTAGCGGGTCAAAGCCCAAAATAGCTTAATGGAGCCAACAGTGAAGGACAAAGTATGAATTTACAAGATAGAATTGAAATTACCCAGAAGTGATAGCCCAACCATGGCATCAACCAGAATTTTATCCATCCCATGATTCCAGTCTTGAAAATAATTAATGGCCATCCAATTGCTATAAAGGCAAAAACACAAGCTAAACTTATCTTCACCCTCGGTATTTCACTTGGTCTGTACTTCTTCAAATCAAAGTGCCACACTAACCTGTGTTAGAATGCACCTCCATATCAATATTTGATATAAAACTAAAGGTAATAAAATATGAAATTAAGGCAGTATAAGCTAACGAAGCAGTACTTGAGGAAATGTACAAAGATATTTCAAGACATAGTTGACCTTGAAAGAATAAATGATTCATTTATATGCCATACCAGTGAGCTATAGACATCCAACATCGAAATGGACCATATCCATATATTATTGCTTTCCTCAAAAGTGGAGAAGATTCAAACTCGTCTATCCAAACAGGGTGCCAAGCAGTATCTTCACGCAACCTGTAGCATTGTAAATGACTTACAGTTGAATAAAAGTAATGAAACAGTGAAGCTACTGAATCTGAGAGAAAGAGACAGTTAAACTCAGAAATAAGCATACTGAACTATTTATTAATTACTGGAAACATTCTAGTTTTTAGGCCAGAATTACGGTACAAGACATAGGCAACACAGGGCTTTCCTCTTACAAGAGTATCCTCCTTCAAGATATAGTCATTAGTAAAACTATTGAATGAATATAACTACCCCCAAGCCCCATACATATAATGCATCGCTGCCATTGCACACTAACTAGCAAACTATTCTATAACTGTCTAGATAACTGCGTAAAGATAGACATACTACACAAGTATAATAAGTCAGATCCATAGCTACCCAAATAACTGCCTAAATAGCTGCCTAAAAACACAATTACTAAACAAACACTATAATTCAGGCCTACTGAATCTCAGTTTGCTTCTTATATCCCTTCTCACATAAACTTTCCACGGTCTATCTCTATTAGAGACCAAGGAGTTTCATATATATATTTGTGTGCATCGTGTAAATAAACCATGGTACATGATTTTATCCATAACATGGATGTTACCATTATGTCTCTTACGGTGCATTATGCATGTTGTATATAGCCTGCGTTTTATCCCTTCAGCATTAGTGTCATCTGACTTTGAGTACATATGGGACAGAAAGTGTGAATGTATATTGGAAAAATAACTACAATGTACAACAGATTGACACATTATCCAACTATCAACTTAAGAAGAAATTTTTTTCTCTCTTGACTAATCTGCTCAAATATAAATTTACAAGGGTGGATTTAAGGACAAAAAAACAAGTTTTGCACTTCATATATTGAATAGAAATATAAGCTAGTCCCTCTACAGTATACATACACGATGCACATAGAAAAATGAAAATATAAAATAAAAGGAAAAGCAAACTGCTTACATGTTTGTTTTTGCATGATGCCTATCATGCTTAAATCGCCAAGGCTCATATGGATAAATCAGAGGCATAAAGGCCAGAGTTCCAACAATGTCTTCTACCAATTTGTTAGAAGAAAATGATCTGTGAGCACAATCATGTCCTATAACAAAGAACTGTATGGCAAAAAAGGAAAGAAGATTATAAAACTTAAACAAAAAAGTTGGCTTAGATCTTTAAGAAGAAAAGAGTTGTCAAGAGACAGGATTGAGAAGGATCTGACTTCTGAGATGCAAGTAAGAAATAATCATAAGGGAACATGTGTGTATTAAACTAACCCCAGTTACTGCAGTCCCTGTCCATGCCCAAGCCAGAGGAAGAAGATACCAGGGAGCTTTGGAAATCATGAACAGCCCCAGTGCATACGAAGTGATAGATATCAAAACAGATTTCCATGCTTTCACATCATCAATCTCAAAGACCTTCAGAAAAATGCAAAAGGAAAAATTTGCATGATGATCAATGATTATATTATATATAAATAAAAAAACTGTACCCTCAATGTCATGGAAAGGTTACAAAAGACAATCCATTCCTTTCCCCCCCTTTTTTTTTTATTTGAGCACAATTTTATTACTGTCATCATTGATGTTTATTAAAAACTTGTATACTGCAATGATATTAGGAACATTTTGTCAGTACTTTATCTAAACAAACAAAAACTAAAGAATGTTATTTTAAGCGCATGAAATATTTCATGGTAAAACATAAGATATCTATCTAAGAGGTAACTCTGCATACTACAATTTAACACAGAAGACATGTTCAGTGATGATGCTACAGAACATGACATTGATGATTGATCTAAATAATAATAATAATAATAATAAAGCACCTCCTTAGGAAGGGAATTGATGACATCCTTTAAAGTAACATCATCTGGAAGTGGCTCTCCAATTTGCCTGAAACCGTAGTCCTCAGCTAGTTGATTTCTATACTCCGCACTTTCCACTGGAGCTGCTGGTTGTACTGGAAGTGCCACAGCACGTATGACAGTAACCTTATTTCTAGTAACAAAATTCCTTTGACGCCTGAACCCTTTCTGGATGAGCCCATCACTGTTTAGATTAAATATGCCTGTGCCAGAAGAATGACAAATAATTATTTAAAATGCACCCATTAATCCATATCATTTATGTTCATGCCTATTAAAAGATAAACATACAAGGCACCATTACTGAGCCCATGCCAGCATATTAAAGAGTAATTCTTAAATTTTAAGACCAAGGGTCTGATTGGGTATGCTTCTCCATAAACACTCTTAGGAGAAGAAAATTAAAAAATAAAATGAAATGAACTTCTCCATCAGCTGAAATTAGCTTTTGCATTAGCTAATTTATAGAAGTTCTCTGGTATAACTTCTCTGAAAGATGAGAGATTCTAATACAGAAACTAATCTTAACTTAAAATATATTTTCTTTTCTTACTTTCTCCTTTTTGAAGTATTTTTAGAGAAGCTTAACCAAACAGACCTAAATGATATGATATTGGTCGGTGATTCTACTAGGTAATGGTAGCTAGATTTTAGAAAGAAAAAAAAATTGGTATAGACAACATGTATCATCTACCAAAGACAATCTCACTCGAGCTAGGTAAGACCGGTAGAGTCTTGGAGGGAGTATTTAATAGTTAATACAACTGTATACAGGACTCGAACTTGATACGATTATAGTATCTCTGACTATTGTTCTTAATATCTTATCACCTGAGAGGAGCATTTCCAATCTCTTGAGCTTAATTGGCAAGTAACGTTACAAAATAGTAGTAAAATGAAAATGAAAACAGTGAATTAAGGTAAGGCAAGAGTAACATGCATACCCGGGGAGTACTGAGCAGCAGCTGCAATGTCTCTCCTCAGAACTGGTTTCTGATAAGAACCCTGCAGATAAAACAAACACTTCCTTCAAAGTTGAAACACGCTTGCTTGGGGGTAAGGAAGAGGAATGAAAAACAAACCTTGAATAGGAGTAATGAATCAGCGAGCGTGCAAGCCATTCTGTGTGGGCTCTAAACTCTAAAGGATAGAATTGAAAGAGATAATAACGCTTTTTTATGTGTTTAGGAGTATTTTTCCTTTTCAAAAAGCGTCTATACGAAAGAGCGAGTGGTCGTTTCGCCGTGGGCCCCTCTAAATGTGGACTGCGTTTAAAAGACCTTCGCAGCCGCAAATCATAAGTAGGTATTGGACTGGACCTGGACGGTGTCGTTCTCCGTCCACCTCTGGTTATTCATTCAAAATATTATTATTAATAGTACTTATTATTATATTTAAATATGTAGTAAAGAGTTTATTTTTCATGCATTGTCCAAGTAAGAAATTGTATACTGAAAATCAATAATAAAAAAATATTTTTTAAATAATTATTTTAAAATTAACAATTTTATCGCATATACAAAATTGTGAATGGATACGAATATGAAAAAAATGCTTAGTTGTCTTAATTACATAAATAATTGACACGGTACAAATTAAATGAAATGAATTTTAAAACAGTGCTATCAAGTATAAAACCACTTCTTGTTATAAAACCACTAGTTTTATCTCTGATTAAAAAAAAACTTTTTTATCTGTAGTTTTTAATTATACTAGTTTAATAATTATCGTTTGCCACGTTTTACATTTATAAATGTGCAAGACTCCACGTTTTTTATTGGCTTCCCTGATGTAAATCGAATTCAGGGATAAGTATAAAGCAGTGCGTTGACTTGAAAGTTGATGACTGGTTTATGCCGGTAACATGTTTCACACGGGGGTGCGTGCTATTGTGTTGGAGTTTCAAAATATTTATTTGCGATTTTAATTTCAACCATGACAATTGGATTTTTTTAATACTTCTTGTGCATGGATATGATGGATTTCTCCCTCTAAAATAACAGAGCTTAATTTAAATATATATATTTTTTATATTATCAATCAATACAAAATAATTTTAGATATGAATTTTAGAGTAATGATTACAAAAATTTAAAATTTTCAAGAATCGGATAATACATATGATTAAATAAAGCTTATAAAAAAATGTATGATTAAATAAAAGTGTACAGAAATTTACACTGTTTTTAATTAAATTGAGAAAATTGTATTTATAATAAAGTCTTCTTAAACGATACTTACATAGCTATATATTCTGTTTTTTCAAAACACTCATTTTCCTTGTGATAACATCAAAGATAATTCTTTAAAATTATATTTTCTCTCCACCTATATAATATGATCAGGATATTGTTAGAACTTAGAACTAAAGATGTAGAAGCTTCCATATCCCAATTCGTGTTCTGATGATAATAAATACTATTAAAATTTATGAAATGTTAAAAACATTTTTTTTAAGTTTACATCTTATTTTGAAACATCACTTTTATTAAAATGAGCTTGAGACCAAATAAGTTTTACTCTAGTCATCCAACACACTTTACACATTCTTAAACTAAGCATCTAATACGCTTTCGTGCAAAACGCCTAACACTATTTCTATAAATGCGTCTAAAATGTGTTTTTACTTTGGTATTTGTATCATTTTATTCAAATAAATTATTGATGATGAGGAGATTTAATTCAATTAGTTGAATAGGATGTGAAAGTATTATAAATTGTCTGTAATATTATATTCGATTTTACCAATAAAAAAAATGTTATTGAAGATAATCTAAAGTTGTTTGTTGTATAGTTATAATTTTATCATAATATAATTAAATTTCATCTACTAATATAAATACATCGATCAAATATATCAACATAATTTTTTTAGTCTCAACTTCAAAAACACACCTTAGTTATGCATATCGGCTTAAGCATAATGAACCTCAAGAAATTTATTTGTCCAAATCAAGCTCACTCACTTTATGATTTCGAGAATTATAAGAAACTAAAGGAACTTCTCATGATCAATGTTGAAAACTGTATTGTCATTGTTATTATTCAATAACTATCTTCATCTATAAATACTTTAATACTTTAACATAAATTTAGAAATATATACTTTGATTCAATTACTAACACATACTTTTAAAATTCATAGAAAATTAAACATCATAGTGTCTGTCTTTTTAGGTATTCATCGTCACATAACTGAATCGAAGATGAAACTAAAAGATTTATAGTCTGAACATACCAACATTTCGATAAGAATAAGTTAAAAAAATATGTTTGAAGTAAAAGTATTTTTATAAAAAAAAAAAATACTTTTTTTTCGTTAAAATATGTTTGATATTTTAAATTTTAAAAGAGACATGCACACTGTACAAAGACTACAACTCCATTCACCAAAGGATGTTGGTTGTAATGTTACTCACAACAAACACACAACGGAAGCTTTTCGGACAGAGATTTAGCCCTCGAAACAAGATTCACCAGTTGGCATATATTTGTTGAAAACATGTGAACAAAATGGGAAACCCACAAACATTGCTAAGGAAGGGTCTAACACAAGAAAAAATGAATGAGCTCTAAAATTGTCGGTGAAGTTAATTACATGTAGTTGTGTTAGTGAAGATTGTTGGTCAATTGTTGTACGAATCCCCAACTATATCAAACTCAGATTCCCCACTTTCTAAAATACTATTTGATTGTCACATGAATTGTTTGGTGTGGTCCAAATTAGTGTCTTACAAGGCACTATAATTTGTTTGGTGTAACTTTTTTTTGCATTTTCAGACAACACAATATATACCTGTTCCCCCTCTTTCCTTTTTTAACTTTAACCCACGATAAAGCTTCAGGCAGAAGAAATAGCTAGCTCCAATCTAACCAGTGTCAAGTTAAAACTAATAAAATGTACAAACAAAATTAAGAGGGGCCATAATATATAGATCATCAGTTGAAATTAGTCAAATTACTGGAGAATCCGAGGGAGTGAAAATGGAAGCAGTTTTTGCTTCCATGCACCTATCTAGAATATTTATAATAAAAGGTGGGTTGAAATGCAAAACTTAGATCGTATGAAATAAATCCGAGTTATTTACATAATAAAATGAGAATAAATATGCATTCGTAATATAAATATATTTTTTATTATTTAATTTTACAAATCAATATATCTAGTAAATTCATTCATTTTTATAATAATTACCTTAAAATAAATATTTTTAATACTAAATGTGGATACCTATAACCTATTAACTCATAAATAAATGCAACAAATTTTAAAAGTTATAAAAAGGTAATAAGTATATAATAATAGTAATAATGGAATCAAGAATTTGTTTCTTTTTATGTTACTAGTCTTGGTCTTGGGTGGAGACATAAAAAGCGAAATCCACAACCATCCCATCCCAGAGGTAACAAAACAAACACTTATCTTGCACTGACGGAGACACGTGTTTCTCGATCGTACGGAACTCAACGATAACGGGAAAAATTCCAAATAAGGAAAATCACATCACATCACATCGCAGTGATGATTAAAATTACCCGTCATGGATATCCACAATACACGTGTCTCGCGGAACTGCGTCCACGTCACCAACCGGGTCACTGTGAGTCGGTTGGAAACCTCAGCTGCAGTCACATTATTCAGCTACGAAAACAAAAAAAAACAAAACCAATGGACCCATCTCATCTCCCCCACAAACATTTCCTTTTTCTTTTTTACTGAGAAACAGAAGCAACGATAAATCCAAACTCTCTGTTCGTTCATTCTCGCATTTTTCCGCGAAACCGCTGCTTCGCGATTTTCTCATTTCTACCGTGAAGCTCAAGGCAAATCATTACGGCGATACGTATGAGAATTTGTGGTTCTCAAATCCATCGCGTGCGATAGGGTTGGTTCGTGAAACCTGAATCTGAAGCTTCGCGGACATGGCTATGCTCCGCAAATTGTTTTTCCGTAAGCCTCCTGATGGCCTCCTCGAGATCTGCGAGAGAGTTTACGGTACTTTCTCTCTTCTTCTTTTTTTCTCGTTCTCATTTTGTGAATAATGATTTCGCAATGGAATATGATTCAAGGAATATTAGCTATCTGTTTGATTGCTTGGAAATGCGGCACTGACACGTGAATTGAATTTGCAAGGGATTTTGTTCAATTTGAAATGAATTTAACTTTTTATCGTCGTTGTTATTATTACTACTTTACTAGTACTTAGGATTTAGTATTTGTTGGTGGAATTAACAGTTAGCGTTAACCGTGAATGTGTAGTTTTTGATTCCTGCTTCACCACGGATGCTTGGAATGAAGGGAATTACAGAGTGTACGCGGATGGAATAGTTGGTCAACTTAAGGAGAACGTGCCTGATGCTTCAATTATGATTTTCAATTTTCGCGAGGAAAATATGAAGAGTCAGATGGCAAATATCATGTCTGAGTATGACATTACTATCATGGACTATCCTCGGCACTACGAGGGTGTTCCCGTGCTCAAAATGGAGCTTATTCACCACTTTTTGAGGTCTGGTGAAAGTTGGCTCTCGCTTAGCCAGCATAATGTGTTGCTGATGCATTGTGAACGTGGTGGTTGGCCTGTTTTGGCTTTCATGTTGTCTGCACTATTGATTTATAGAAAGGTTTATACTGGGGAGCAGAGGACTCTAGATATGGTTTACAGGCAGGCTCCGCAAGAGCTTTTGCATTTGTTGTCGCCATTGAATCCGACCCCTTCCCAACTGAGGTATCTTCTGTATGTTTCCAGGAGGAATGTGGCCTTAGATTGGCCTCCCCTGGACAGGGCACTCATGTTGGACTGCGTCATTCTCAGACGCTTCCCAAACTTCGATGAGGAAGGTGGTTGTCATCCCATTTTTAGAATTTATGGACAGGATCCCTTTAATGCTGATAAAAATCCAAAAATGTTGTACTCAACGCCAAAGAGAAGCAAAAATGTCCGGGCCTATAAGCAGGTATGTGAATTTACCTCGCTTTAAAATGGGTTTCTCTGAGTTCCCGTGCCTCCTCCCTCTTATGGGATCAGTTTGTTGTTGATGTTTTTTTGGAGGCTGTAATTTATAGAAGGAGGCATGCACTGGTTGTATTTAGCATGAAAACTATTATCCTGACACTTTGGTAGGTAAGATAATTGTTTTTAGCAGAGCAAAGGCTATGGTGTTACTGTTATGTTGCCAAAAAATGCTGAAATCTGTTGGTAGCTATGTTCTTGAGATTACTTGCAACCTCACAAATTGTGGCAAGCAGGCTCTTAGATGTAATATGAAAAAAATATCTATTTTTATTTCCTCCTTCAATGCTGGTTTCATTTAAGCCCATTTTGACCTGTAGAATACTTTATAATTTGTCTTGTATAATTTCAGTTTGTTTAAACTTTAAATAGTTATAAACCATTAAATTGCAGCTCAAACTCTTGTTTCTAGTTATTGAGTCAAGCTCGAATAATTATGTTTTGGTAGCTTGAACCTTGGAACATATGCATGTAGAGATACTGATGAACAGCACGTGTTGCAGGGAGAGTGTGAACTTATTAAAATCGATATCAATTGCCATATTCAAGGTGATGTTGTCATTGAGAGCGTTAACTTGAATGATAATATGGATCGTGAAAAGATGATGTTCAGAGTCATGTTCAACACAGCTTTTGTTAGATCTAATATTTTGATGCTTAACCGGGATGAAATTGACATTTTATGGGATGCTAAAGATCACTTTCCAAAAGATTTTAGAGCCGAGGTACAACTTAATTTTCAACTATGTTCATCATGTTTTTTTTCTTAATATTGTATATTCCTAACTTTGAGTTTATTTATTTTTGGTTTATATTTGTATTAAGATCCTTTTCTCAGAGATAGACGCTGCTGCAGCAGTTATTGCGGATGGTACCTCATGCTTTGAAGAGAAGGAAGGACTGCCAATTGAAGCATTTGCCAAGGTTCAAGAGATCTTTAGCCATGTAGACTGGATGAACCCCAAGGCTGATGCTGCACTAAATGTGCTCCAACAGATGAGTGCTTCAGCTGTGAATGACAGGTTGGATACAGCTTCTGACCAGTATGTGGAAAATGGGACTTCCTTGCATGAAACAAGTCCTACAATGCCTCAGGGGAATTTGAATGAAGCAGGACAGTCTTTATCCTCAACTAAGAGATCCTCATATAATGACATGAGTAGAAAAGAGGATAAGACCAACAGGGTCGAGGGTATTCCACAACAACCTAGTACACCTAACATCATCCATCATGAGACAGCCAGATCTTCAGAAAGAACCTTGGAATCCAATAAATGTCCAACAGGTCCGACAAATCTTGACATAAAACTGCAGGCACTTCGTCCTGCCTTATCTGGTTCTGTTGATACTTCTTTTTCCCCTAGAACACCTCCTTTGCGGCCTCAATCCACTAGTGCTAAAGAAGTTCATGATTCTCCTCGCCGAACAGAATCGCCCCCTTCTTGTGTTTTGCCTCTGCAATCAAAACACCAATCACAAGACAAAAGTTCTATGCCTACACCTGGGACCCAATTGTCATCTACTTTCCATAGTAAGTCACCAGCTGACACCATTTCCAATCCTTCAGCTTCAGCAATTACTTCAACTCAGCCATCTCCTTCACTTTCTTCCAAAAATGTTAATGAGATTCATCCTATTAGAACAAGACTAGATTCTTCCCCTTCACGACCTCCAACTTCACCACCTCCTCCTACCCCTCCACTAAAGGATCATAGACTTGTTCGAGCTAGACCTCCTCCACCTCCACCACCTCTATCTCCTATGAATGCGAAACCACAGGCTAGAGATGGGCCCTCTCCTCCCCCTCCCCCTCCCCCTCCCCCTCCCCCTCCTCCAAAAGAGGAGCAACCTGTTATGTTTAATGCTCCTCCACCCCCACCACCTCCTTGCCTCTCGGGGAAAGTTGCAGGTTCTACCATAGCACTACCAGCAGCCCCTGCTCCACCTCCTCTTGCAGCACCTGCTGCTCCACCTCCTCCTGGTAAAGGAGGTCTAAAACCAGGCGGTGCATTTCCATTATCTCTTTCTGCGAATGGTGATGGAAATAATGTGTCGGGACAAAAGGGACGAATTCCATCACGTACGATCACCTCAAAGAGTAACACAAAGAAGTTGAAGCCATTGCATTGGTTGAAACTATCGAGAGCAGTGCAAGGTAGTTTGTGGGCTGAGACACAGAAATCTGGCGAAGCTTCCAAGTAATGTTGATTGGCTATGGTGTTTCATTTCTTATGACAAATTATCCTTCTATTATTCCAGTGTCTCACCCGCCTCTCCTTTTATTATCTAATGTAGGGCCCCAGAGATTGATATGTCAGAGCTTGAGAGTCTCTTCTCAGCAGCAGTCCCAAGTTCAGGTGCTGCCAAAAAGTCAAATGTCCAAGGCTCAGCTGGCCCTAAATCTGATAAAGTGCAACTGGTAATTTAGGCTCAGTTTGAAGTAGCACGGAGATTGCTTAGAGATATTTACATAATCTACTTGTTTATATCTGAATGTGATGGGGAAATGCAAGAGAACTAATTACTAGGAAAATGCAAAAAATTCTATAGTTCCTTGTAATTATAATCAGGGGTTATCATTTTATGTTGGTTCTTTTATTTTACAGGCAAAGAAGTATTTTATTAATAGTAAAGAATAAAGATACTGTCAAGAGAGGTCACAAGGAATTCCCCGCCTTGAATAGATTGCAAAGCATCCCTACATACAATGAGTTCAACCATATATCAGATACATAATGACTCCTAGCATCATTATGTTGGTTCTATATAACCATAAAGTTGTAAATTGTGTCATCTGTCAGCTTTTCGTTGATGAAAACTTTTAGAGTTGAATAACTGAAGTATCGAAATTAATGTTCACAAAATTACTTTGGAAAATTTCAGTATAATACTGTTATATAACCAATCCATCTTAAAACCAGCAGTGTCTGTGGTAGTTTTTCCCTTTCACCTATTATAGAGTTCACTTGTATAGTTCAATGTGGGATATAATGAGTGTTTATCTGTGTGGTGTAGTTCCTAAAGTAGATTCTATTTATCATTTTTCTCATTGATATATATTTTGTGGCAATGACATGATTACCATCCTTTTGATCTTGATTTGGATTGATACTATCACTCCTTGCAGATTGAGCATAGGCGAGCATATAATTGTGAAATCATGCTTTCACAAGTGAAAGTGCCGTTGGATGATTTAATGGTAAGCTTACACTAAACAAGGCTTGGCATTAGTAAATTAACTGGAATTGTTATTTTATTGTGGGAAAAGGGTATGAATAATAAGTGTCCATGGTTTTATATGAAATATCTGTAGAATTTTTAACAATTTTGTTTCCTAAACCATTTTTCCGTGTTTAAAATTCAGTCAGTACATGCGCTGATGTATGATCAGCGATAGTACTATGTATCTATTTATTATGCCCAGATAAAGGTTGCACAAAAAAACCTTTATCATCAGGATTTCTTTTGTTGTAAGGATAAAAGGTTGAGTTGGGTTGAATTGATATTTTCGACAATATTATTTTGTACACCGTTGATAGACTTGGTTTAAAAAGATTGTTATTTTAGAAATGCTTATCTAGATATACGTATAACCCTACTATGAAATGATACAACAATGTGCCTAAAGTTAATGCTTCTAAACAGGGTGGAAAATTATATAGTGTACAGTTATTGTCCATTAACATTTCTTTTTAGGTGTGTCATAAAAATGAATGAATAAATGGCTGGGACTTGTGCTAAGTTGTATGATTCATTTGCCTTTTTTTTTCTTTTTTTTTTTCTTTTTCAAGTCTTGTTCATGTCATGGAATCATTTTGTTGGATAACTGCTGTGTTTTTATTCATTAATAATGGTTTGTTTGAAATATTCACAGAGCTCAGTGCTAGCACTGGAGGAGTCAACACTCGACACTGACCAGATTGAGAACCTCATAAAGTTTTGTCCTACAAAAGAGGAGATGGAATTACTCAAGGTTGAGAAATTGATTATTGTTAAAAATTATGCCGAGTTCAACTTATACCGAGTCATCCTTTATCTTTTTCAAAATTTCATAACTCCTTTATTCTGAACAGGGTTATAATGGGGAAAAGGAGAAGTTAGGAAGATGCGAACAGGTATATAGGGTTTCATGATTTTTGGCTTAGTGCTTATATTTTAGATCTCTCCTGTTAGAGTGCATGATGTATGAATATTTAAATTTTAGCATTGCCTACACAGTTTTTAGTGTAATTGCTATCTTCAGCGGTGTAGACTACATTTCTACCTTCTCTTGGCATGAATCCGAATTATATTTTCATAAATTCTTCATTACAGTTTTTAATGGAATTGATGAAAGTACCACGGGTGGAATCCAAGCTCAGAGTTTTTTCGTTCAAGATTCAGTTCAACTCTCAGGTTGAAACATTGCTATTCTCATGCATCCTTCCTAAAAAAGATGGATTTAAATTGATTTCCAGTTTGACCCTCTTAATATTTTTATGTAGGTTTCTGACATTAGAAATAGCCTTAGTGTTGTGAATGCTGCTGCAGAAGAGGCATGATATCTTCCTTTTTACTGAAACATTCCTTTGCAACATGGTTCCTTTCTCTCTCTTTTTTCATGAGAAATAACATTTGGATGTTGCGGTTTTTTTACCACTTTTCAGATCAGGAATTCTGTCAAATTTAAGAGAATTATGCAAACAATACTTTCTTTAGGAAATGCTTTGAACCAAGGAACTGCCAAGGGTATGTTTAAACAAATATACATAGTAGATAGATGCGACATGAACCATTCAAGTTTATAACAGAAAGAAAAGTAGCATAATGTTTAGAAAATATATGTAATTTATTTCCTCTGTGCATGGTACGCCTTCATTAGAGAGACTTCGTTTTTTTAAAAAAAAAAATTTGTATATAGAGAGACTTCGTTTTTGTTTTTATGATAGTGTGATCTTGTATGTGTAAATACACCTTTTTCGTTTTCTTTCCCTTTTGTATTTTACTCTGTTTGTTGTTTTTCCCCCCACCGGGTTGTTATAGTAAACTGTTGTGCAGTTATTATAATTATTTTCCTCTTGGAGGGCAAGTCTAATGGTCCTTTGTTTATTAGTCATTATTTTAAAAAAATCATTAGTGATCTGCACCCTTTCATTACTTGATAATGTTTTCCCCTTACTTCAGATATAAATGATTTTATTAATCCTCCATATTAGACACATTATAATATGGAGAACATAGTGTTCACCTATGTTGTTACTACATCAACTAATAATCTCACCTGTGCACACCAATTAAGACCAGTTTAGCGAAAACTAAATTAAATTAGATGTATACTTTTCTTATGCCCCAGACCTAATCAATATAATGATGCTAAAACTTTGGTTTTGGTATTTTGTCTCTCCTTGGATATAAGTGTCCCCCTGAAACATTACTTACGGTTAGGGGGATAGAATATAGATATTCTTTTTTTTTTTTTGTTATTCTAATAAAAACAAAATAAATCAAGGGGATTGAAAAGTGGGTTGTTATGTAGTCATTTAAAAATTTGTAAATGTTTACAGCATTTCATTAAAAAAAATGTAGCTAGATATATGATGAACGAGTTTCAATGGAATCATGGTCTTTTTTCTAAACATATATACTGAAAACTAAATTATTCACATTTGCATCGTTTTTTATTATTGTTTTAGCTTCTGACTTATCATTATTCGTTTCCTTTTATCAATCTCCTACGTTTATATTCTCCAATCATCTTTCAGGTTCTGCTATTGGATTCAGATTAGATAGCCTACTTAAACTCACAGAGACACGTGCACTAGACAAGAAGATGACTCTCATGAATTATCTTTCTAAGGTACATTTGCTATTTACAGTATTCCTTTTTGTTTTCTTTTATCTTTCCTTTTTTTTTAAAAAAAGAAATGATTGAGTTTCTTCTGTGCTATGGAATCACTTCTGATATTAAATTGGGGGCAAAATTGTGCTTTTTTCATCTTCTGATACTAAGGCGATTATGAATTTTCATCTTTAATGCATTAATCGGATTCTGTGCGTACAAATAGGTGCTAGATGACCAACTACCGGAAGTTTTAGACTTCTCCAAGGATCTTGCTAACCTAGAGCCAGCAGCAAAGGTTCTGGACTTCTCAAAAGGCTCTTCAGTTCATTATGCTGATAGGCACTGTACTAACACTGACTTGAATAATTTGATCCAGATCCAATTGAAGTTTTTGGCTGAGGAAATGCAGGCTATAAACAAAGGATTAGAAAAAGTGGTACAGGAACTATCAACCTCTGAAAATGACGGGTCTATATCAGAAACTTTCCGCGAGGTATAAGCATCATGCCTTTTCTTCTACTATAATTGATTAACCAACTCTTGTCTTTTTCCCCTTAAATTGCCCTTGTTCATTTTCACTTCTTCAAGTTTCACATTTCCACAAAAATAAAATAAAAATCTGACTTATTTGTGAAGTTTATATATATCTACATTAATTAAATTCAACTGAGTTTGCAATCAAGTTTGTAAAAGAAGACCATTATCTGGATGCAGACATTTTGATGCTTGTCTGCAAGATGTTCAAAATGGAGATTTTACTTGGAGTATCAAAAAAGGGGAGTGGAAATTATAAATCATGAGATCATAACATGGATTATGACTCTGTTTGTCCCAGTTTATTTTCAGCTTATAAGTTAATTTTAAATAAAAGTTGGACTAAATATCAATTAGTAAAAATTTCTTAAAATAAAAATTATTTATTTTTAATGAAGAAAAATTATAAATAAGAAATAAGAAAAATTATAAATTACCCGAAGCTATACATAATCTCTTTTCGAATCTTGATAAAGCCAAATTACAATATATATATATATATATATATATATAACAAATTTTGAAATATTTTTTTCTCATTGAGTAATGTGAATTATTCCGATTATTCAAAAAAATTATTTTTTATATTTTTATTTAACTTGTTTCTTTATAAAGAAAAATATTGTTAATTTTAATAAAATAAAAAACAATATTTCAATTAATAAAATTATTAATCAATTATTTAAAACATTATCGAACATCACATTACTATTAAAAGTTTTATTTATATAAATTTTTATTACCCTTAAAATATTTTTATATAAATAATTTTTTTCTACAATATTTTATTTTATTTTATAAATATACTTTTTTATTATACAAAATAATTAGTGTTTTTTTATCAGAAAATATTAGTGACTAGTTTGTTAGTTTTCAGGAATTGAACCAAGTTCTCTCCATCTGAATATATTTTAATTTAGGAGTTTTTAAATTAAAAAAAATATATATTAATAAATAATTTTTTACTTATTTTTTAAGCTCTCATTTTTAATTTAACTTATATAGGTTGAAAATAAACTGAGTCAAACGGAATTAATATATATACACAAAAACATAAATAAGAAAATTATCTTTTAAATTTCTACAAACACATAAGCTTAAATTGAAAATCCTTAAGGTCATATGCAACTCACACAAAATAACAACTTAATAAGCAGTAACAAATTAACAACTCCAAATACAAAACACCAAGTTTTTAACAAGTGAAGAAACAGAGAACATAAGCAGTTATGACCGTCATGCTTGTCTGTGATTGGTCCAATGTTAGAGTTTGCAAGTTCTGACTTTAGCAGAACATGAGAAAGATTAAAATTGTGAATTACTTTTCTGTTTGCTAAAAAAAACTGTAATAAATTATATGCATTGTCAGTCTTTAACTTCATTTTTTTTTACCACAGAAATTGAAACAATTCCTCGGTTCTGCTGAAGCTGATGTCCGTTCATTGGCTTCACTATATTCCAGTGTGGTAGGCTTTCTACCATATATTAGATCTTTTAAAACCATATAAAGGCTATGCTTTACTTGTAGAGTGTATGTTTACAGGGTAGGGGCGTGGATAATTTGATTCTCTATTTTGGTGAAGATCCATCTCGTTGCCCATTTGAGCAAGGTGTGTGACTGTTTAAACTTCAAATATCTCTTTCAAATAGCTGATTAAAGTGAGCACCCTCTATTTGACTAATGATAATTATATTTTTAGCTTTGTACTTTACTAAAATTATACCTTCCAAAAAGTAAGAGCATGGATTCTTCACTTGGCTGCATACATGTGAGAGTTAATATTTTTTATGAATGACCTTTATTTTTAGCTTCCCCACTATCATTTGGATACTTCATTCTGAAACTAAAAACTGATAATTTCATGGTATGCAAATTCCTGGAAGTCTATTCTAGAACTGGTATGCAGAGCTTTACTCTGACTGATGCCTTTACTACTTTTGTAGTACTAATTCTTGTAATTATTTTGAATTTTCTGCAGTTGTGTCAACTTTGCTCAACTTTACTAGGATGTTCAACAAAGCCCATGAAGAAAACCGCAAGCAGCTAGAGCTTGAAATGAAGAAAACAGCAGAAAGTGAGAAAAAGAAATGTGAATCAGAAAATTTTTTACCTACAGCTATCCGGACTGGCAATGTCAAATAGACTCTACTAGCTTTCAGAATCAGTATATACTCTAACATGACTAGGATTTGACCGGACAAAAGTGATCTGGTGTATGGTGTTTTTTGAGGAGCATGTATAGTGACACAAGTAGTGGTAGCTAACATTGATAACCAAAACGAAGAGAACTGCATTACATTGCAAAGTTTAGGTAACCTTTTGAACCCATAGCTCGCTGTACATCTTTTTCAGATTGTCATTCTTCTCCTTCCTCACAGTAATTATTCTATTTAATGATTGTGAATTATAGCAGAAATAGTGTTGTTTGCACGAGTTGTGTTATTTACCAGCCAACCTGTATATATCTTCCCCTTCCCTCTCCGCTCAGAAACTCTGTATGATTGTAAGTATTTCCAGGAAACCTGACATTCGTTATTAATTTTTTCTCTCACTAAGGCTTGACTCTCTCTGTTAGCAACATTGATTTCACATCTGTAATGCAATGCTTGATTTCTTATTTTATAGCTTATATATGATCTATTTTTTTTCTAACTAAATATCTTCTTAGGTGCCCCAAAAGCAAGGGAAATTTTTTGCTAGGTATTATTGAATGTGTACTACCCCAGTTATAACACTAAAATATTGATAAAGTTGGAGATAGTTATGGCTCACATAATCAAGGTGACATATATTTAATAGTACCAAACAAGAGTCTGAATCAATCTAAGAATTTCGATTGAAGTAGTCCTTTGTTGCCAGTTACTACTTACGTTTGTTGAAATAATAACTTACCATCATTTAGAGGCGCAATTTAAAAACTGTAACATTTGTTGAAATGCAGTTTGAAGTTGAGTTTGAGCAGAAAATAATGCTAGAAAGAATAAATCAACCCCTAGGTGTGTTGGATATTTTACGTGAATTTCGAAAGTATCAAGAGGCAATAAGTCTCAAATTGCTTAAATGAGAAAAAAAAACATTTTTTTATTCTGAAAATTTCATTTCCTGCACAATTGCGTAGAAGCAGAAATATTTATTTTAGAGTTGAGTGCTAAGCCACGAGAGTGCAATATGGAGCCAATAATAATAAATAAAATTTAAGAAAGGCGCATTTTTTAAGTAATTTCGTGCTTCTGGGAAGGGATGGATCCAGTAGTTAAGGTTAGGAGGCAACAATTTTTTTTTACAAAAGTTAAGGGTAAAATTTCTCAAAAAAAAAAAAATATAAAATTTATAAAATAAATGTATAAAATTTATCATTTTTAAAAAAAATTAAGGAATAAAATGTATAATTATGTAAATGTAAAATGATTGAGTAAAATTTAAAAGATTTAAAAAAATTAAAGATAAAAATATCAAATTAATTTGTTAAGAGTAAAATTTGTTAAAAATAAAATGAAATGAAATAAATATACAATTAAACCAAATATTTATTACTAAATACATGTATAAAATTAAGATATGATCTAATGAAAGAAAATTAAATAAATATTAATTTAAAAAATTATTTTTTTAATAGTTTTTCTTTATTATTATTATATATAAAAAGGAAGAGGGGGGAGGGTCCGTCCTTGCTTCTGGGAGTGGTCTGGTATTGAAAATTTTATCACATGTTTGATTTACTTTTAATTTAAAGAAAAAGAATATTTTCAATTTCTTTTAAAAGGTTAAAAAACATTTAGTTCTTTAAAAAAAAAAAACACGAACGTAATCATGTATCCTTAAAAGTATTTAGAGCCTGTTTGAGTTTTTTTTTTCTTTAAAGTACTTATAAGAAAAAAAAATCTCTTTAAGGTATTAACTGGTACACAAGTTAAAAAATATTAATTTAGAGTTAATATAGGTGAGTGTCTACATATGCATGCATAAATTAACAAAAGGAGACCGAAGAATTATAACAGCGTGTCGTTTTGTAATTAAAAATAAAGACATTAAAATAATTTCTGATTATTTTCATAAATATGAATCTTTGTATGTCTAGTTTTCAAAACTCTAGCGTCCAATGCTGCATGTAACCAACGCAAAGCTTTCTTTCGAGTTGTTATATATATTTTCTATAGAAAAAAAATGAATTATATATCCTTCTAATACTTACTAAATAAAAATATAAACATTTTAAGAACAAAAAGGATAATATTTTATTTATTTAATAAACAAATAAAGTTAACTAAAAAATCTTTGAAACAAAACTAATAATAAATAATAATTAAGAGAAGAAAGAAAGAGCTGGGGTAGGTTATTTGATCTAATCGTGGTATCGTACCCAACCGATTTGATGTTGTTAGAAATCGAAATTATAAGAAGCAACGCGATACGCTACCAAATTCTGTTGTCGTGGAGTATTGGCGTAGATGTAAATGCAAATGTAAATGTAACTTTCACTTTGATACAAAATGGATTCCTAATTAATTATGATATGATTTGGCCATCTCACATGCCAAGGACCCTAACCCAACCATGTGGGGTTTTGTGAGATTCTGCGGTTAGTATTACGCTTGCCCCAAACATTCCTACATGCAATAACTTTCTGGTTGTGTTATTTTTTCATAGCGTCCTTAATGAGATATAAAAGCCTGAGTAAATTTGTGATGGGAGTATTAGCTTAAAGAGCTTTCAAACAAATGTTCATACATAAACAGTGATTTCTCATTGATGGTCTATATATGCAACTGCTTAATTTGCAGCCGAAATTCACTAACATCATGTTTTCTGAACACACAAATTTGATGATAAAAAGTTGTCTTTTTGATTTTGAATTGTATTTTTGCGATGCATACACACAACAAAATAAGTATAGGTTAGCCTTATCCTACAGAGAGAACAGAATTATTTACCGCATTTCCTAATGTCTTAGATGAAGCTAAGATTCTTCATCATTTAGATGTACTCTAGATTAATAAACAATATACACGTACGGTTTATTCCTTCTTAGTCCTGTTCAATTTCATCACCCAAGGTAGTGCTCTAATAATTAATAAACTAAAACAAATGGTTAGAAAAAGACCTGAAAAGTCAAAGAAACTAGTTTATATGAATCACGTTCTTGGTTCAGTGATGGTTATGGGATTCACATCATCTGCAGCTTCAAAGTATATTTAAAACTGAAATGGTATTGCGCACTTACACTTACATAACACCAATAAAACTCACAAGATCTTGACTTGAAGACCAGCAATCTCAGTTTTTTTTTTTTTTCCTAAGTAGTACCCACGTCATCCATTCCAAGCTTGCAAAGAGATTTGTCTAATCCTGCATGGAAAAACCACACCACAAATGACCAAGCAAACATCATCATTAACCAAACACACACGTATGCTTATATTACCTTTACTATTCCCATCCTTTAGAAAGTGTAGCTTTTGCCAAAATGAGGCGTGCCTTTGATTTTCTGTCACGAAACAAGTCTCATAACACCACACATTGCATTTTCTTTATGCCTCGTCTGGTACTTCAAAGAAATATGAACACTTAAAAAGTTAAAACTATTAACTGTACATTTTTTTCATGCCTTTCTCTCTCACCAGAAACTATTGTATAGTTGAAGTCTATTATTTATTTATGGTCTCAATTTTAAAATAAAGAACAAATAAAATTCAGCCAAATATCATGTAAAAATTAGAGTATATAGCTGCAGGTTCTTCATTTGCATGTGAGGATGAGACCAATGACTTTAGTTTCCTCGGTAGAAGTGATGTGAGAC
Source organism: Amphicarpaea edgeworthii (assembly GCA_014843725.1). NCBI lineage: Eukaryota > Viridiplantae > Streptophyta > Magnoliopsida > Fabales > Fabaceae > Amphicarpaea > Amphicarpaea edgeworthii. The sequence continues at coordinate 22,125,449 of CM026324.1, read as the reverse complement.
CTAAGGAATCTATGCATAAAAATAAAAAGGTTCCTCCTCCTCCTTAACACCATAATCATTCAACCCCACTCCGTTTACCTTCACTTTTCCCTTTCCTCACAACACAACTCCATAAAGAGAAAAAAACATAACAAAAGAGAGCAACCACTGTCTCTTACTTCACACACAATCCCTTGATTCTCTCTCTCTCTCTCTCTCTCTGAGCTTGCTTTACAAGGAGATCCCAATGTGGCACCCCACTAACCGCCATTTCTTCAGCTGAAAGCCTCTTATCCATCAAACACTCGTGTCCCATTAGAGTACTGATTGTTCCACAGAGAGGAAAAAGAAAGAAAAAAAAAGAGGATATAATTGAGATGGATGTGAATAGGAGAAGAGTTGGTGTTAGATGCAGTGTGGTTGCAGGGTCTGTGTGGGAGAGCAGAATGAAGAGTGATGAAGTTGGTGGTGGAGTTAAGGTCTTCAGTGGAGAACAAAATGCTGAAGAAGGAAGCAATGGTGGCACCAGATTTAAGAGAGGCCAAACTGGGGGTGTGGTTGCCACTGGAAAGAGAAAAACTTGGAACTCAGAAAGGTCTGAGGGGTTAGAAAATAACCAAATTCAAATAGCCAGAGGAAAAACAGAACCACCCCAGAAGAATATTAGTAGTCAACAATGTAAGGATCTCAGCATTTCTTCTGATTCAATCAAGAAGAGCCCAATTCAGGCCAGGAAGAAAAGGTCTGAGGTGGGTGAATCTTTTGAAAACAATGTTGGGAAGCTCAGAAATAAAAAATCAGATTCAATTAAGAGTGTCGGTGATGGAAATGGGGGAAATGCAATGCAGCTTAGGCAGGACAAAGCATCAGAGTTGGATCATGTTTTGGATGAATCAAGGAATGATGGATTGGCTGGTGTAATTCACACCGGAAAGAATGATAATAATGATGAAAATTGCAAGGATTTTGGTGTGTGCCAAGAGAAGGTCATTTCTAGCAATTCAGATAATGCTGGCATGATCAAGTGTTCACCAGTGCATGTTGATGAAGAAGAAGATGAGGAGGAGGAGATTGATATTGAGATGGAGAAGGGGAGCAGCTTTGATGTTAAGGAAATCAGTGTACCAGAATCCAAGGTTGTGAGTGTACCACTAAAACAGAAGATTGTGAATGAGCCATTGCCAGAACCTAAAAAGGTTGTGAGTATCAACAGACAATTTCATCAAAAAATTGAAAGGCCAGTGTCTGCCCCTATAACTGTGAAGCCATCTCCTCCAATTAGAAAGGTTTCCACAATTCACCAAAATTTCTCCAAGGCTGATTCAAGTAAGAACCTTTTAATTTCATTGTACTTTTCCTTTTCAATCTGATTTTTGGGATTTGTGCTTTTATCAAGGCTAATTGGTCTTTACTATTCAGTTCCAAAGGTAGAAGAGTACTGTAGCTTTCCACAAAGCCAGAACAATCTGCAGAGTTTAGGTGATTTATCTATCTACATTTCAGAATTATGCAAGAGTCAAGTTTGTCGGCAAAATGTAAAACAAAATTTCTAGTGTTAATTCTTTAATATTTTTTCTCTCTTCAGTGGATTTAATCATGTGGAAAGATATCTCAAGATCAGCATTTATCTTTGGGATTGGAACATTCACTATGGTTTCATCTTCTTATGCAAAAGATATCAATCTGAGGTTAGAAATCCACACCACAGAGAGTTCAATTCATTTTGTTACATACACTTTGCCACTTGAAAGAGAACCCCAGAATTGACACTTCTTGATCCTTTGTTTGTGCAGTCTTATTTCTGTAATGTCCTATATTGGCCTTGTCTATCTAGCTGTTATCTTCCTCTATAGATCACTAATATGCAGGTAATAATAACCCTAGCACATTGGTGAAAAATAAATGACAAATTTATTACTCGATAATGAAGACCTCTATTTTTTTTTTGTTTGGAATCAAACAAACCAGGGGGGTCATATATGTAGAGGACACAAACTATGTACTAGGAGAAGAAGAAGCAATTTGGGTGCTAAGATTGATCCTTCGTTTCTTGAATGAGTTCCTGTCAAAACTTAGAGCCATGTTTTCTGGAGATCCTGGTACTACAGTAAAGGTATTTTTCATTGCTATCTGATAATAGGGATTTTTCTTCTTCTATTTTTCCCTTCTTATAATTAAAATATGATAATAAACTTTGCAATGGTTTATGAATATTGTAGTTGGCAGTTTTGCTCTTTGTTCTTGCCAGATGTGGCAACTCCATAACCATTTGGAAGATGGCCAAATTCGGTGAGTTTCTAATACTTAGGCTTATAATTATTCCATTCCTACACAAAATATGCACAACCAATTGGCATGCCAATGCAAAGTTTCTTACTCTTTGCAACACTTGCTATACAGGTGAAAACTCCCTCATTTTTTTTCTTGTTTAGTTTTTTTCAGTTACTAAACTTGTATTTTCTCACTGCCTCAGGCTTCTTTGGAGTTTTTACAGTGCCAAAAATCTGCTCCTCATATTCTGCACAGTTAACTGCATCCGGTAAAAATCCTAAATTAAGCATCAGTTTTAATTCTTCCTTTTGAACACAAAAATTGATGTGACAAAAACACAGTACATTTAGTAAGTAGCTGCTGCAAGAGTGCCGAGTAGGCCTAGGTAGGGGTAAGTAATATTTGACACTATATTCTCAAATGGTTGCAGAATTTGCAAGGGCCCACAATAATTTGATCATGCTTGTGTTTATTTATGGTCATGGAAACGGCTAGTATATTATAATGGATTTGGTGGGTCCTGTAAAGAAAAAAGGATTAATTAATATATAGGGTTCAATTATTTTTTATACCTCTCCTCTAGTGAAATAATTGAACTCTAAACCTGCTTTAAAAATATGGACGATGGGAATTGAAATTTTTAATGCATCACATGACATGGTTGAACATCTCTGCTTTTATTCCTCACAGCATTGGGCCCATTCCTTACAAGTAGTATTAGACTTATCTTGAGACTTGGGAACACAATTATGAGATAATAATGCTCATCACATCACAATTCACATCACACACATACCTGGTGGTTCCCACCCCCAATGTCCAAACCCTGCAATGAATCAATAATCACTAAGTACAAGTTACTAGTAGTATTATTATGATCTTATTTCAATCTAATAATCATTTGGGTTTTCTTAATTAATATGAAGCAAACTTTTGGATTCGTCGATTCCGGGATGCTTTGGATTCTTGCTCTCACAAAAAGGCCGTGGCTCTTGGCATTTTTTGCCTCGTTTGGAATTTGTCATCACTTGTTACTCGCATTTGGTCAGGTAAAAGAGCATAGTGAAGGCTGCATATGTTTTGGTTAATCAAGAGTGTCCTCACTATATCAAAAAAATTAAATATATGTAGTTTTGTGCCTTACACTTACTAATGATGAATTGTATAATTGCAGTGTTTGTGCTGTTTGTAGCCTTCAGATACTATCAACAACATTATCTGGTGAGAGATGAATGGGTGGAAGATGAAGGACAATGTGGTGAAACATGGCAAGAACCTCCTGGAGTGCAGAGACAACAGAAGACACACAAATTCTTTGAAACTCACAAAGTAAAGAAAGGATTCTAAAGAGTGCCAAATTATTTTTTAGTTCCTCTAGTATTTTATCCATTGTAAAAAATTGTTGTCGTTATAAAGGTCATTTTAGTGTTTTTTTTTTTTTTTAATCTTTGCTTTTTAAATAATCAGCATGGTTCAAGAGAAGAAAGAAATAATCACTTGGTCGTTTCAAATATAAATATGATTTCTTGATAGACAGTGTATGGATATTAGACCAGAAAGGAAGGAAAAATGAAAATATTAACATTTCTCTTATTTATCAAAACAAATTATATAGTCTAATTGGCAGTTAGACTATATAGTTAACTAATAGCTGTGATATTCTCTGTTTTTTTCTAGTTTTTTTTTTTTAAATATAAGATTGTTATTTTAATTATTAATAACAATAATATCAATATTTTATTCTCGAAATCATGTTTTAATAAAATAAGAATTTAAGAGAGGTCTTATTTTGTAATTGGGTTAAAGTTATATTTAAAACCCAAATCAGTGTCTAATTAGTTATTGGGCTTGGGCCACGTTGGGTTAAAATTCTCTTCAAAGCTCATATCGGGCAACATACACGCTTCCCTCTATAAATAAACTATCTTCCAGAATTCATAAAAAAAAAAACTATCTTCCAGAATCCACCCTCAGTTTCATTTTATTTGAAGTAGGTATGGCAGTTGGACGAGGCGGGGGCGAGATTAGCTTCCCCAATACCTGTCCCAAACATCCCAAATTATTCTCGTCCCCATCCTTATTCTCCGTCAGGACTTAAAAATTTGACTCACCCCTGTTTCCGTCGGGGATTGGGTTTCCCAACCCCATCCCGTATTCCATACACATGACAATCTCAAATCATAAAATGATTTATATGATTGTCTTAAATGTTATTTGTCACACTCTTGTATAACACGCTTTTATTTATCATAATAAACTAAATTGTTTCATTTATTTTATCAATAAAAATATTATTTAACAATTTTTTTTATATATAAAGTTATTATATAATGAGTTAAAAATATTATTTTATAATAAATATAATTAAATTAATGTTTAATATAAATTTTTAAACTTATGATTTATGTAATAAATATATAAATTATTTTAAGGTATTTATATAATTTACTATATTAATAGTGGAGACGGGTGTGGGTGTGCGTGCGGGTGTGGGGCGGGGATCACAATTCCCAACCCCAACCCCGTCCCCAACTTTTTTAAGCGGGAAAAACCTAAACTTACACCTATACTTGATCAACTCGAGTTTTCCTCGTCAAAATCGAGGTCGAGATGGAGATATTCCCACGGATTTGGGTTCAATTGTCATACCTAATTTGAAGTCGCAAATCGCAACCCCTCTATAAATAAACTATTCTTTAAGATGTTTTTATAATTTAATTTGTAGAACAATAATAATATAAAAAAAAAAACGTGTAAAAGAGGTATCATTAGAATATATATATAAAAAAGGATGCAATTGAATCACGCGTAGTTATGGACTTATGGTAGCCCAATACATTAAAGCCCACAAGAGCAGGCCCAAGTACCAAATATCCGTAGCCTTAAATCCCATTTCTACGACGTGACCCCGTCGTGTATATCGTACGGTAACCTTGTTCGTTGTATTCGTTTGGGTTCTCTCTCCATTTGTCCTAGTTCGGACACATGATTTTCCAATTGCATGCAAAATTACCCTAACGCTTTAACTTCTTCAACCCCGCTTCATCCATTTTCTTTCATTCCAGGTACCTTCAATGTTTATTTCACCAGGGATTCACATACTTTATTTCATGTTATTATTGCGTCACTTCATGCTATTATTTTAGTGGGACCAGAGTTAGGGCAACTCGAAGGGTTGGTTTCTACATTACATAAGACTTCCATTGTGTTCGATACACTGCTACCTCTTGTTTTATTTTCCAATTGCCTGTGGTTTGATCCATTTGTTTCTGGATTTTGGTTCCTAATTTGTTTTTTGTTGGATGCAGATGAGTGTTGTTACCGATTCTCCTGTTCATTCATCAAGCAGTGACGACTTCATTGCATTTCTCGATGCTGAACTAGATGCAGGTTCGCCGGCCTCGTCGCCGGATAAAGACGTTGAAAAACAAGATGAGCTTGAGACTGTCAGGTACTCTTCATTACCTGTTTTGTTTCATGTTTTTATACGCGCTCTGCTGTGAGTTAAGCAGTTGTTGTCAATTGTTATTTCAGAAATTGCGAATATGTTGAAGTTTATTAGGTGTGACTTGTGAGCGTGACATATTCATATATAGTATAGTGGTTTCGGGATCAGCTGCTCATACTTATAGTTTAAGTAGTAGCATGTTATCTACTTTTAAATTGTTTTTCTTATATCATGGATCATTTATCAAGAATTGACAAAAAAAAAAATTCTTCCTTAGATTGGTAACTTGTTTCTGAAAAATCATAAAATATCATAATGAGAGGTTTTAATTACATTGGGCATCACAGCCATCTCTTATATGATTGTGAGAGGAATACTGAAATATTAGTCTGGGTATGGGATCTTTACTGCATCCTTCTTTCCCTCCATCAACTATGTTATTGAGTGTATATTACTACTAGTTATACCTTTCTAAAAACTGACATTAAGTGTGATTTGTCTGTGTTTTGTTTTGAAAATCTTCAGCATTGCATGAAAACTTATTTTTACTGGTGGGCTGTGGAATTGTGAACCAATTTGTATAAACCCAAGAGGGGGAGAGACTGATATTTTAGGGTTCCTGCCTTTGGTGCATTTATGTTGCAGATGTCATTCTGAGAGATAGTGCTATGAGCCTATGACTTGTTTTTCTTACCTCATGTTTTTGGTCAAATTTCACTGTTATACTTTAATTTATGAATTAAAGCAGACTTAAAAGACGTAAATTTGAAAGCATTGAGGAAACTGAGGGATCTACTTCAGAAGGAATTGTCGAACGGAGTTTAGGTAATTTTGATTGTTATAGTTCTTTCTTTCATCATCTTGGCAGGGAATTTATTCAGACACCGTTTCTCTTTTAGAGCAAGAAAATCATTTTTCAACAAAGGGTGTGCCTGGTGTGATAATGTTTCTTAGGTTTTATCTATTTATAAAGCTCTCTTGAATTGTTTCACTGATTGAACCTAAACTTGTATAACTTGCATTGCCATCTGTAACTTGCTTTACTCAGACAATTTTTTAATTCTTAGAGTAATGATACATAAAAAAACAGATCCTTGTACAGTCCACAATAACCTGACTTTTATCTTACTTGTAATGACTCAGATTCTGCACAATATTTTATCTTACTTTTTTTCATAAAGTTTATCTTCAACTATTAATATGGTTCTTATACAACTTTATCATTTTGCCCTGAAAATGTAATAATTTATTGTTGTTGCAGAGGCATCTGTGGAGGTAGATGTATGTACACATCCTGGCTCATTTGGAAGTATGTGTATACGTTGTGGACAAAAGCTGGATGGGGAGTCTGGTGTTACATTTGGGTACATACATAAGGTATAAGTTGTTCAGATGGTTATCTTGTAGAATTACAAATTTAGTTTTGGTTAGTTGTTGCTGTGTTGCTACATGGCACAGTTTTTGCATAACTGTTATATGTTGTGTTGGGGCATTCATATATAAGTATTAAGTATACAGTTGAATCAATGGATTATATGGACCACCAGAGTTTGATGATGTTGGTTTTATAAACATAAACATATCCTCTAATCTTTAATATAACAGCCAGTTTACTTAATTTCCCCTAATAATAGAAAACTTTGTATTTGCAGGGACTGAGACTTCATGATGAGGAAATTTCTAGATTGCGCAGTACAGACATGAAGAGTTTGTTAAGTCGTAAAAAGCTCTACTTGGTTCTTGACCTAGATCACACATTGCTAAATTCCACCCACCTTACTCATTTGAGTTCTGAAGAGTCACATTTACTTGACCAAGCAGATTCTCTAAGAGGTATGTGTAAACCAATGTGCTTCTGCTTTTGGTAATTGGTATTGGTATTGGTATTCTGAATCAAGTTTTGTTTTAAGACAGAAAGTGTTTTCTCTCATCTATGCTCTTTTTATCACATTTCATTGATATCAATGGTTATTTTGTTGGTGTACTGGTCTTATCATACGACAATAGACGATGGCATGAAAGCTAGATATCTGCTATAATTCTACTGTGTTGTGATTAGATAATCTGTCGCTGAAATGTTTGCATTGTATGCCTTTTGAAAAAAATTTATTTGATTACGAAAGATACTGTAATAAAAGTGTGGCAGGGGAATGAACAAGTCAATTTCTGTCTATTCTTTCACTTGTGGTTGTTGAATGCATTTTGAGTTTTTGACAGGGGAATGAACGAGTCCTTAATAATGTTTTGAATTTTTTGATTTGAGTAAAAAATGATTCAGTCATGTTTTTTTGGTTGCTAAAAGACAAAGATATCATTGTCTTTTTTTAGCAATTGCAACAAACATGCTTCATGTAACACATCATTATGTCATATAAAGAATATAATCATGCTGTCCTAAAAATGGCATCTCTTATATTGGTGAGATTTCTTTGAATAGATTGGCATGCTAACTTATTTCTTGGATTTTTTGTTAAGTTAAGGTCTTTACTTTTTTCAAGAATATGCGAGAGAGATCAAATAATATTTTATTGAACCAAAGGATTGATTCAACACAATATTCAGCTGTTACAATGAAATATATACGCAGAGGTAGAACTAAGTTGATGTGACAGTTGTACCAAGACCAACATATCTGATATAACAGACCAAAATGATACACTAAGCAGAATTATACAGAGAAATGACATATTCTCACATTGCTCACTTGTAATCTTGTATAGTTCAGTGTGCGTATTTTCTGATAACTCTTGCTTGATTTCACCTTGGATGTTCTGGGTTTTTATTGGCTTCTAAACTTATATAATTAAATGATAGATGTCTCCAAAGGCAGCCTCTTCAAATTGGAGCATATGCATATGATGACCAAGTTGAGGCCCTTTGTTCGCTCATTTCTAAAAGAAGCAAATGAAATGTTTGAGATGTACATATATACTATGGGTGATCGGCCTTATGCATTAGAGATGGCTAAGCTACTTGATCCTCAAGGAGAATACTTCAATGCTAAGGTTATTTCCCGAGATGATGGGACTCAAAAGCATCAGAAGGGTCTGGATGTTGTGTTAGGGCAAGAAAGTGCAGTCCTAATTCTTGATGATACAGAACATGTGAGTGCATTGCTAGTTTCTGTTTGTACTGCTGAGTTACTTAATTGGAATGTTTGTTTGATGATAGTTATTTTATGTAGAAGACATTCCTAGAATGTTTTGTCTTTTAACCTATATTAGCAACATGATGATGTGGCATATGTGCTAGAAAGTCAATTTCTTCTATAATAAATTAATTATAATGGAAGGAAAATAGTCTGCAGTAGCTAAGTAGCATTGAAAGAGATTGCCTTTCATCCAACCATTTAAAGTGGTCTTTAGGACTCAACTTTGGTCAGAGTACTTCTAAATGAAAATGTTTCAATTTGAATGAAATAAATTAAATAGAAGTAAGAAATTAGAAATTAGATTTACTTGCATTTGCATTTCGTGGTGTTAGAATGGCTATTAGTCCAAGTTTGTAATAAAAAAGAATAGGATAGCCTTGCTAGCGTCCTGTGTCTAAACTCTAAAGGTCTTTCAGAAATCATTTTCCAGAGCTGACCAGTGACAACATCAACTTGTCACTGCATTGTAAACTCTTTATTTTTTATACTTTCAAGAAAAAAATTAGTTTCTTTTTACTTTGCAATGTTGCTTTCTATAATTTATTACAGAGATGAGGAAATATAGCTCCATTCTTTTCCAGTTGGTTGTGTCTATTGAATTATGTGTTTATTTTATGAAATAAAATAATTCTGTTTTCATTTATACTTAGATGTATTAATATAGTAGGTTACAGGTCAGACTACAGATTTTCAATTCCATTTGAACTTTTTATTCATTCTCCCTTTATGAGTACATGGTTGAATATTTGAAGGTCTTGTGGCATGGCCTCTCACAAAAGTCTTTGAAGACAGCTTATATGGCAATTTAGCTGGGCATGATTAATCTTGTAGTGCTTGAACTACTACTACTGCCATGGTTTTCCTGATTATTGGTTAACACTTTTTTTTGTTGAGATTGAATCTAAGTATCCCTGCAAAGTGCCAAAGTTCATTCTCTATGTAGAAACCTCAGTTTATAAGTGCTAAGATATACCCATTTAATGTTTCAGGTGCCATTCTTTGTCATTTGGAAATTTATGAACTAAAATCATCTCCTTTTAATGGGATGTATGAAAATGTTGCAGGCATGGATGAAGCATAAAGATAATTTGATACTGATGGAAAGATACCATTTTTTTGCTTCGAGTTGTCGGCAATTTGGTTTCAATTGCAAATCCCTAGCCGAACTGAAGAGTGATGAAGATGAAACTGATGGAGCACTTGCAAAAATTCTTGAAGTGCTCAAGCAAGTCCATTGCACATTCTTTGATGTATGTCACTCCTCATTATGTCATCCTTACTAAAAATGTGTTATTTCTGATATAATACTAAAATTGTGTGGTGGGGGGAACCCTTTGTAGAAACATCCAGAAGATCTTGTTGATCGAGACGTGAGGAAGGTGCTATGTTCATACTTATTTGCTTATTGCTCTAGCTATATGTCAGTGGAAACCCTAATATTTTAATGTGGTCCTTACAATCAATTCATTTTTTCAAGGTTTTGTCATTGGTTCGGAGGAAAGTCTTAAGCGGATGTGTGATCATTTTCAGCCGTATTGTTCATGGTGCAATACCATCTCTGCGGAAGATGGCAGAACAGATGGGAGCTATTTGTTTGCTTGAAGTTGATGCCTCTGTTACACACGTAGTTGCTACCGATGTTGGAACTGAGAAGTGTAGGTGGGCAGTGAAAGAAAAGAAGTTCGTGGTTCATCCCCGATGGATAGAGGCTGCAAATTATTTTTGGCAAAAGCAGCCTGAGGAGAACTTCATCCCCAAAAAAAAGCAGTAGTCACTTTTCTTATAGTATCAAACAGTGCTGTGTTTATAATAGTTTGCTTACTGTAGTGGCCCAAGTATATGAAAGGATATCTAATACCTAACCAACAACCTTCTGATTGTGAAACGTGAACAGTTAGCTTACCATTTGAGTAGAAAACTATTCATTTTGAACTCGTTTTCTTTTGAACTATGTATTTTGTTTCATGCTTGTATCCATGCTTACAATGAAGTTTGGATAAGGAGGTAGGGAAATTCAAGTTTTGGATCCACTGCTGCTGTTTATTAGTAACCAGCTTCTAACACTAGGTGTTGTGAAGAGCATTCTTTTTATTTGAGCTCCTTGGTTTGAAGCAAGACAATAATAAAATATTTGGCTGGGCAGTAGAGCTGCCAAAATTGCTCTAGCCCGATGGGTTGGCCTAGTCAGGTCGCAAATAGGGCCAGGCTGGGCTAGAAAAAAGACAGCCCAAATAGGAGTGCACCTTTTTGGCCCAGCTCGTTTAGCTCGGTGGGCCAAATGGGTCTGGCGAGTTTTAGGCTGGCCTGGTGAGTATTATAAAAAAAAATAAAAAAATATAAGGCATCACATATTAATATTAACAAATAATATATCTCAGATCACGTTGGTAGTTAGTGGGATTCGTGTGAAATTATTTTCTTATTCAGAAATTATCCCTGTTTTTGGGTGGGTTCCCCTTGTACCCCCATCCTCTATCTCAATAAAGTTTCTCTGTTTAGCTTATAAAAAATATATTAACGAACAATTAAGGTATGCGTGTATGGTATGTAAGTCATCATGATTATTCTAATTCTATAAGTCTCTTACATGCATGTATCTATAATTCACATATACTATATGCAGCATCGTACATACCTGAAACACTTGTGGTCCTTATCCGGTTCACAATGTGGCTTGGTGCAATTAAATTACTGTTTTTTTTTTTTTACAGAACTAAATTTAGTTTTTTAAAACCCATCATTGTTTACATTTGGTTGATTTAATTTAAAATCTATTTTGTAAATTGAACTTATTTCTATTCAATTCTCTTATGATTTTCGAGATTGTGATAAGTAGGGAGTGGATGATTAAATGCCGCAGTTTTTATTCACGTTCATCTAAATTTGATCCCCCAACGGTTGAAAAACTACCCAGTTTAATTTATTTAATAAGAAAATATAAATCCAATTTACCAACTTAGCATTAAAAGAAACATTTTCTCTAGCCGCAGAAAATGGCAACGAAGTCGGAGCTGGAAGAGTTCTTCGCGGCAACAGAGAAAGACATTCAGAAGCGCTTCTCAGTTCTCAGACAAGTAAGATGTGTATTCAAACATTGATCCATCTGACATTATTTTTTTTCATTTAAAATGTGTATTCAAACATTGATTTCTGTTTTAAAAAATAATATTTCCCCTCTCTCTCTCTCTTTTTAAATAAATAAAGGATGTATACAAATGAATTGTTATTATTCAACTATGTATTATTACTGGTTCAAACTAGTTGAATCACTCATTTGGTCTTAAAAACATTGATTTCTGTCCTTTTTGATAATATTGGATGAATCGGTGCTATATATGCATTGAAGTGATAAGCACAAACAAGATAACTAAACTTTTTCGCACATACATGTGCAATGTGCCTGAACAAATATCTAAAGAAGCACATGGGATGCAGTACTCCTAACCATTCTTTATATAGAAAAATGAACCTAAACTTTGCATTACTTCTCAGATGTACCAATTTATTGAGGAAAGAAAAGGATAGATAGGAACCATATGGCCAACAAACAGAGTTTAACTTGAGAAGTTCTGTGCCAATGTTTATAAGCTTGATGACAATTATTTCTGGAATCCTACGTTTACATCAATCAATCAATCGATGTCATCTACGTAGGTATATGCCACGTGGAAAGTGCTAATGGTACCTATTATTAATTTATTATGCGATATGTTGGGCCAATGTGGGGGTTAAGGACTCTCATAATTGTACCTTGATCATGAGGATTTTGTAACTATCTTTTTTATGTTCTGTATGTAAATTTTGCCAATTTATGCAGTTTAGAAATTGATATTTGAGCCGAGTCTTCAAGTAAATTAATAACTATAAAGTATAAACCACGTTTGCTGATGATAATTAAAGCTAATTTTTTTAGATGTTAGAATATGAGAAGTGCCAAAAATGGAGATCAAGTGTGGGTTGGTTAGGGTTGAGAGTATGAAATGTATATATTAAATACATTGAGGTGTGACTTATGTAAATTATCTTGAATAAAATCTTGTTCCAGTCCTTAAAATTGTAAAGTACCGAATCTACTGATATCTTCTAAAGTGCAGGACTTGATGCTTGCAAGCTCGAGAGAACTGACATTTGTGCATTTAAGTTAAAAAAGGAAAAGTAGTTCATATAAAATTTGAATTGAATTTATAAGTTCAACCACATTTTATTGAATTGAGACGACTAAGCTAGTCTCTTCCCTGTTTGTGTTGCAAGTTGAGTTTAAAAATCAACCAAAAATTTGTTGCTCATTATTTCATGTACAGTATTCACATGTCCAGTTAGTGTGTATAAATTAAATTAGAATATATGATATTTGGGAATGATCTCTCACTCTTTATTTTTTATTTGTTTTGTTATTGGGTCCATTTGTAAATCATGGCAGGTACCTTTCAAACTTAAATTCGTGGTAGGTACACACACATGTGACATGACCAAATCAAGATAGCACTGCTCAAGATGGTGACTGGACTAGGCATTGCATGTGTGGTATCAAATGGCTACAAAATTAATACACTCTCAACGATTGGTTGTTATCATGTTGTGAAAATCGAATCGGATTGGTTGGTTGTATTGGTTCAATCAAAAATTGATGGGGAAAACCTCTTAATTGGGAAAGTGTTAAATCGGTAAGAAACCAATGAAATTGTAAGAGAACTGAAAAAATCGATAAAAGTCTACTGGTTTAAATAGAATCGACATTGTTTTAATGATTTTTTTTTAATTTTTTCTTTTAAATGTAAAAACAACGTCAGTGAATTTTTTTTTTAAAACCAATAAAGATATTGTTACCATTATATTTTAACATAATGAATTCAATCTCAATAAATATTACAATGATTATTAATTATATCAATTATTTTTAATTGTAGTTATTTTTTTAAGAGTGTTATAATTATTAATAAATTTTATTTGTTATTATTGATCCTAAATTATTATTTTAAGACATACTAAAATTTAAATATTATGATATATTTTATTTGATTTCATATATTAATATATTGCTTAATATATTATTATATTATATTAAAAAATTACTAAAATTGGTTCAACTTTAATTAAATCTTTAAACATTAAACAAGTGTTTTTACTGGTTCACTAAGCGTTCCAATTTTAAAAACTTTGATTGTTACTTCAACAAAAATACGAAGACAATCGAATTAAAGATGTCACTAAATTTATCACTTCACATGATATATGGCATCTCGTAGATTGTTGCCCACCCCAGTTTGTAACTTGTTGAGATCCGATCATATATATGCAAAACAATTATTCGATCTTTTTTTTGGTTACTAGCTACTATTATTATTGATCAGATCTCTGATCATATAAACTACGAGAGAAACGTACAGCTCTACTATCTTGGAGATAATTAAAACAAATTAGTTTTCTTTGTAGAACCCGTTGGCATGTTTGTTGGGTGTTGCTGATACGAATTAAAAAATGGTGATACATATAATTTGGACTCTTGAAACCTCAAACCTAGCTATATCCCAATGGCAATTTGTAAACTAGAGGGGAGAAAAGCAAAAAAGAATAAAAATGTAATAAGTCACAAACTCATCATTTGGCAACAATACATAATTCTTGACGAGAGAAAGTGAGAAAACATTGCAGGGAGGTTGAGAAAAAAATGATAAAGTATTGGACGAAAGAAATTTGAACATAGGATTGATATGTGACACATATAATTAATTATTAGTCTTTATAGGCTTTTTTTTATTATTAATTATTAGTTATAATAATAAATATAAGGACTGAAAATATAAATAATTAAAATAAATTAGACTAAAGAACGTAAGATATTAGAATAAATCATGATAAATACCAATTTATTTTGAAAGTGTAATGTATTAATAAATTCTTTCATAAATTAAAATTTAGACTTTAAACATATAAAAAGTGTGATATATTAATCTTGTTATCAAATTTCATTCGTACGTCTAATGTTTATATTTTTGTAAACGATAAGAATTGTAACTGTGACTTTCATTTGGATCTATAATGATATTAAATTATGTTTTTTAAAATTTATTTATTGATAAATTATAAATTTTTAAAACATTAATTTATTTGTGTAACAAATTAATGTCAAAATATAATATAAATATCCATATTAAACATAACCAACTTTGACCGAAGAAGATACGACTAATATGTCTATTTTTTTTTTTATAGACATCGATGCATCTTTCAAAAGATAAATTTTTCCGGATCAAGAGTAGGATTTGGCTATTTACCTAATAAAATAATATATAATCAATCGTTATAAGTACAATACTCACGTTAGCCACCGTCAATCTGAGTGTATACTGTATAGAAGGCCTAACGAAGCCAATTTATAACAAACTAAGCTGACAAGTCACCTACTCTCATGGTAATGAATCCATTTCTTCAACGTAAAGACAAACTTAAAGTTGAACAAAATTTCCAACTCCATTTATTAGTTTTCTTGATGGGAGAGCGTTATAATAAAAACGTCAGATCACTTTACGATTGATCTAAATTTAAAGCAAAAGCAGTTAGTTTAGCAATAATAGAGATTGAAAAATAGTGAGTAGAAATAGGTAAACGTATCACTAATTAAAAATGCATAATATTAGTTAATAATTACGGTATCATTTTGATTTTATTTTCTTCGTATATTTCATTCTTCCTTTATATCTCTATCTTAGTCTAAACAAAAAAACATAATGACGGGAGAACAAGACCCTCGAGTCTCGACCACGGAGGATCACACAGTGAACCTTCGATATCAACCAATGCCAGAATACATAGTGTGGGCAAAAGATTTTCGGATATATACTATGTATGCCTGAACTATATTGTATTTAGAAACAAACATGAAACATGTCACAAACAAAGACCGTCAAACACTCTAGTTGGGTCAATGTTGAAGTAAGCATGTTACGTTATTTAATGCTTACTAATCCACCATCCACGATGTATGGGTCAATGTCGAAGTAAGCAGTCTTACGAATTTATCAGTGTCTCAAACATTTGCTTCTGTGCATTTTGTGTTTTTAAATTGTAAAAAAAAAAAAAAACAGTAGAAACTACTTGTAATTGGTTGATGCAATTCTGAGTTCGCATGCAGTACCAAATATGCATGATATTAAACAAACAATGACATGTACATGCACTGAAACAAATAAATATTATTAATTGTACTTTACACGTACAATTATATTATTTCACTTGTAAATAAATAATACTACTACGTACTTCAATGAACTTCATCCACACATACACTACACCAAGAGGTGAGGTAATGTTGCATGCGTGATGCGTCACCTGGGCCCATGTCGCATCCTCTTAACTTAACCAATTAATGAATTCTTATAGTATAAACTAATAAATAAATAAAATAAAATAAAATAGGGGCTACCCTCCACGACTCCACCAGGTCTCAACTCTTAAATTAAAAAGCAGTAAAAAAACAAACACATATTTGAGTAAGCAGTTAGAAATTTGTTTATTTCTTTTTTATACAAAATATAGTAATTAATAAATAGTTATTTTGCATTTAAATAGTCTTAAAAAAAAACAATTAATTGTTTGATTAATCAATATAAAAATTATGGGGTAGCTAGCGAAGAAAATAATGCATGTTGTCTGACTCGTGAGGCCTTACTTTCTGTTTCTCAGCAGCTGATTGAGATTTGAGATTGACGCAACTCTCCCACATTAGAAACTGAACTTCATTTTATAACATGTTTGATTATCATTAAAAATATGTTTGTACATTCAAAATTTGTTTAAAATTCCAGTTTTGTAAAAATAAGTTTGTGAGTAAATTTTTTACTTTAATGTAGTTCAATAAATATAAGGTCGATTCCATCTATATTTAAGGTAAATTTAAAATGGTCTGTTTTTTTTTATTAACTTAATCTGATTACAATCATAGTAAAATGAACATGCAAAAGTAAAACAAAATAAATTTCAAAAAGGATAAACAAAATTGTAAATTATTAGAAAAATATGACATTTAATTAAGATTTTTTTATTCTTTTTTTAAATATCTTTCTATTTGTTTTAAGATAAAAGTATTAAAAAATCTATTATATATTATAAAATAAGATTTTGTCACGTTGTTAAATGTCCATTGACATCACCATATTCATTTTACATTTTTTTATGTTAAATAATAAAATAATTTATTAAATTTTGAAAATAATTTAAATATTTAAATTAATATTTTTATTAAAATTATTTGATATTACTAATTAATGTTTTAAATATAAAATAATATTAACAAATTAATTGGATGACAATTTTATTTCACACTATCAGATATTTTTATTTTGTGTTAACTTTTTTTGTAATGACACTTTAATTTCTCTCATTTTTTTTCATCATAATTATTGTTTATTTATTGTTTTTTTCAATTGATTCTTTATTATTTTAAATGACTTTTTTTTGTTTTATTTATGTTTTGATTTTTATTTTTTTTATAAATTTGTTTTTTTACTTCTATAATTAATTAGTATTTCTTTTTTTTGATTGACAATAAGACGATTTTTTAAAAATTTAATACCCACTATTTAATGCATTGTTCGTGCTATGTAGTCATATGTCTTCTACAAATCCTCAAAGAAAACGTAAAGTCTCCCATGAATATTTTTAATAATGTAAAATCTTTTGTAATCTAGTTGAGAGAATTTATATTGTATTTTATCAAATTATTTTTAAATTTTTCCAATAATAATAATTTTTTAAAAAGTTCAATTTTTTCTTCAATCAAATTATGCCAACCATTTGTTTAATTTTAATAAGATTCTTTATTAGCATAGGATCAAATTTTGATATTTTATTTTTTTCTTATCTTCAAAATTTAATTTATTGTTTTTTTAAATAATTGGCATCATTTTTGTTGACTGTTTTTTCTTTTCTTTTTCTCTTCAAATTTTAAATACATTACGAATATAATAAATTTAAATAATAATATATTATTATTTTTAAATAATAATTGATAGTAATAATAAAAATTTGAAAAAAGTGTAATGGTAGTTTAAATTGATTAATGTAATTATCTTAAAATTATAATGTTAATTATTATCTTAAATTTATTTTAATTATTTTAAGATTATAATATTTTTTAATTTATTAGTTTGATTTATTTAAGATTATAATTTTTATTTTATATTATTTTTAAAAAAAATTATCATCTAATTTAAATAAAAAATAATTTTCAAAATCGGTTTGTTTCGGTCTAGTCTGTGTGGGTGGGTGTCATACATGAAACAATAATAAAACTTCCTGTTACTTATATTTATAAATTAATTGATGGTAGACATGAATGTGGTCTCTTTTAACAAATATATCATCACTCTCTATAGGTTAGTTTGATTGAAAATTGAAGAGACAAAAATGCATTTTCCCTCTTGATTAACTAGTTTTCTATAATGTAATGATCCCATTGTTAATTATCCTGACACGCGGGGGGACCAATTGTGTTGGTTTGGTCTGGTGATGAGATTCGTAATCGTGAGTTCTTCCGTTCCGTGACTGTCACAAATTAAATTAATTAAAAAACTGACCATCCAAGTCCTAACTCGTTAGTTACAGCCTACAGCCACACACCATAACATAATTGGAGAAGGATTTTTGTCTCATCTGTGCCTTCTGAGTTCTGTCGCTAGCTTTGTTTACCAGAATTAAATAATTAATTAAGGTAGCATTTCATTTTATTATTATTTTACATTATACCATACATTAATTCCCTAAAAAAACATACTATAAAGGAAATAATTAAAATAAAATTTTCTTAATTATTGATGAAAAATATACATCAAATCAAAACACTCTCAATTTTGGCTTTATGCCTATATATACACTATTTGTGTTGCATGTAATTAAGGTATTTATTTGATTTAATTTATATACATTCATGAATAAATCATTAAATAAATAGATAAATAATTTAATTTCTTCTTATACGTAACAGATATGAATATATCAGTTAAAAAAAACGAGAAACTGAACCTCGCGTTTTGCGCTGCAGGGATAAGTGTATATTACGAATTACGATGGATCCAATCCAACTATCCAAGGGGCATCCACAGAAGTAACAGAAACCAGTTGTATGAATTATATATCTGGTGTGGTTTGAGTCGGCAAAGAGAAAAAGACAAGTCCATGATGGTCCATACACGTGTCATGTAGTGGAGCGTCAGATGAACGCTATAAAATGAAACGGAACGAAACCTTGGGCCGCTATGCTGGTTGTATTGGGCGAGTTGAGTAGAGAATTGAAGAAAGAAAGAGTTGTAGATTTTGATTGAGTTGAGTTAGGGATATTTTGTCTGGCGAGTGAGGAATGCAGAAAAATGAGTATTCATCATTGTCTCACTCCTTCTGAGGCAGGTGGCCCTGCCAAACGCAGAACCTCCGGCAGAAATTGCCACCGCAAACACGTAGAAGACGGGTAGTCACTAGTCACTACTCAATTCATTCTTCAATTTTCTCAATTCTCAAACCCTAGTACCTAATTATATAGTAGTGTTATCGTCGTAGTGTTCATTAGTTAGTTAAAGATGAGTGATAAAGAGAAAGAGAAAGGCAGCGAGGGACAGTCGGCGATGCTGCAGGGGAAGTACGAGCTAGGTCGTGTGCTGGGGCATGGAACGTTTGCGAAGGTGTACCACGCGCGGAACCTGAAGACGGGGCAGCACGTGGCCATGAAGGTGGTGGGAAAAGAGAAGGTGATCAAAGTCGGAATGATGGAGCAGATCAAGAGAGAGATCTCGGTGGTCAAGATGGTGAACCACCCAAACATAGTCCAACTCCAGGAAGTAATGGCCACCAAGTCCAAGATCTACATCGCCATGGAACTCGTCCGCGGCGGAGAGCTCTTCAACAAAGTCTCCAAGGGCCGCTTAAAGGAAGACCTCGCCAGACTCTACTTCCAGCAGCTAATCTCCGCCGTCGACTTCTGCCACAGCCGCGGCGTCTACCACCGTGACCTCAAGCCGGAGAACCTCCTCCTGGACGAACACGGCAACCTCAAAGTCTCCGACTTCGGACTCACCGCCTTCTCGGAACACCTCAAGGAGGATGGATTATTACACACCACGTGCGGCACGCCTGCCTACGTTGCGCCCGAAGTCATAGCCAAGAAAGGCTACGACGGTGCCAAGGCTGATATATGGTCATGCGGAGTAATCCTCTACGTCCTCCTCGCGGGGTTCTTACCCTTTCAGGACGATAATTTGGTCGCCATGTATAAGAAAATCTACAAAGGCGACTTCAAGTGTCCACCGTGGTTCTCTCTGGACGCGAGGAAGCTTGTCACCAAACTTCTCGACCCGAACCCGAATACGCGGATTAGTATCTCCAAAGTGATGGAGTCTTCTTGGTTTAAGAAACCGGTGCCGAGGAAGGTGGAGGAGGTAAAGGTGCTGGACTTAATGGAGGAGAAGATTAACGAGGGGCAGGAGATCATGAACGCGTTTCACATAATTTCTCTGTCGGAGGGGTTCAATTTGTCGCCGCTGTTTGAGGAGAAGAGGAAGGAGGAGATGAGGTTCGCCACCGCGGGGACGCCAAGCAGCGTCATTTCGCGGCTCGAGGAGGTGGCCAAGGCCGGGAAGTTCGACGTCAAGAGTAGCGAGACAAAGGTGAGGCTTCAGGGGCAGGAGCGTGGGAGGAAGGGGAAGCTTGCCATTGCGGCGGATATCTACGCCGTCACGCCGTCGTTTATGGTGGTGGAGGTTAAGAAGGACAATGGGGATACCTTGGAGTACAACCAGTTCTGCAGCAAACAGCTTCGTCCTGCGCTTAAAGATATCTTCTGGGATTCGCCACAGAATTCCACACCTGCTAGTGCTTGATTGTTATTGTTATTTTTACTTTTGTTTAGGAAGTTTCAGTTTTTAAGATCTGTTTTTTTTTTTTTTGCCTGTTGTTTAAATTCTTAGTTTGGTACTTGGTACTCTCTCTCTGTCTGTAGCCCAGATTTGTGATTGTTTGGCTGTTCCTTTCTTGTGGATGTAAAAGAGATGAAGGTTCGGAATCAATCAACAACCACAACCACAACCACGTTGTGGATATTATGCATGGATGTTGATTCTGTCATGTTTGTGTTTGAATTACTACTATCAATTATGTGTGTGTAGTTGTGGGGCTTTGTTGAAATTACTTTTTCTTCTCTTTTATGGTTGCTTTTGCTCTTTATTTTGTTCCTTCTAGATTATATCCTGAGGGCTGAGGCTTCACGAGTCATAATACTACAGGAATTCCACTTTTTGTGGCGTTTCGTTTTTGTTCACAGTTCACATGTAGCATGTGATTGAGGAATTTGTTATTTGCTTGCATCACGATCCCTAATAAACTTTTTCAATGAGGAGCTTATAAATTTTAATGCTTCAAAATATAAAGCCCGTCGTCATGTCTTATTATCAAAACATATGTAAAAAAACAAAAAAAAAAATTGAAGGGCCCAAGGCTATCGCCTTGTTGAGTTCAATGGATGAAAGTTAATAAAAAATCAAATTGCTTTTTCTTTTGTACATTGTGAATATAAAAGACAAAAAGTTAAACTTAAGCAACGATTACACTATCCTTCAAAAAGCACTCGAGGACTTCAAAGGGAAGGAGGAACACTCCAGGTGCAGCATGATTACTGAGATCCCAAGCCAGCCAACATATATATGAGTTAGTACATATTAACTTCACGTGGGATGTAACAAAGAGATATACGTTTCAATAATTCATATCATGCATGTTAAATTAATCTGTCTGCAAAGATAGGTTCTTGAACTATATTTTTTAATTAAATCTTTAAATTTGTATGTATTTTTAAGTAAATTACAGTGACATTCTTGAATTTTTTTTTCACATTACATATGATATTTTTTCTTTTTCTATCTCTACAATAATTCTCTTAATTACTTGAAAAACACTGACAGTTCACTGGCTTCACAAAAACACATCAGTGATCGATCCTTCACACCAAAATGAATTTGCTTTCAATTGTTTTATTAACGAAAATAACACCAGTTTTTGTTGGTCTTTTAACAGCTCTCCTCTTTCTTCTTTCTCTGAAATGGATATTTCACCCGGAACTATATATATACATATATTTCTTTCAATTCAAGCATCATTTCAAAAGATTGAAGACTTAAAACTGTAACTTTCTCTGTGTCAACCGAACATGTTTGATTCCTATGTCTTTGAGTGCTCCCCTTTTCTCCTTTCTTTTTCCCTTTACTATTACGTATCTTTTTTCTCAGGTGGCAGTTTCCTAGGACCACCAATATATATATATATATATATATATATATATATATATATTTAATATCACATTTCTTAAAGAAAAAGAAAAAAAGGCAGCCACCCTCTAAAGTATGGTTGCACAATTTGTATAAATCAACATGGAATATCGTACAAAGCTACAGAATAGAGAGGACAAAATCCATTTAATTAAGTATGTGCTTAGAAGTAGTGTTTTCCCATTTTCTGCAAGAGCATCGGATAGCAGTGATGTGTATGTCTCCACCACACCAACTTGTTGATTTTCTCCTACAATTTTAGAAAAAAAATCACTAAAGCATTTAGTGGCATGTCTTCTAGGGATGACAATAGTTCAATATTCATCAATCTTACTTCAACATCTTTAGCTGAGTTTCTCCCTTACATATGCAAATTAAGATCACTACTTTTAATAACTTAGCAATCAGTCATTACTCACCAGACACTTCACAAATTTGAGTTGCTAGCTACTAAGTATGAGCCATTGATCATTTCATCATATTGAGCACAACCTCTTTCTATATTGACTTAGAAATATCGCAAGTCACCAAACTTGATAGCATTAATTGTGTAAGGACGTCTTGCAAGATCCTAGCCAAAACTGCAAACTTTAATTATCACATTTGCATGTGCAACTCATCAGTTTTCATTCTTAAAGATGTATGAGATTTGGGAACTTCACAAAGGATTCACTGTCATTGTGTGTGATCAGTTGAAAGAGAAGCATTTAAGTATGCATCTTCTGTGTTCACATTCCCCCCACAACTTGGTATCATGCTTAACATGTAATCTTTCATTTCTGCAGCAAAACACTTAAATGTCAAACTTCTTCGTTTTGATGATTTTTGTGTATGAATGCCAATTATTTTTTTTGACAAAAGTAAATGCTAGTTAAGAACTGACAGGCTATAGAACTGACAAATTGAAATAGCAAACAGGCTCACGCACACAAAGTCTCACCTACAACTACAAATAATGTTATATATATTCTCAGTATAACAAAAATTCTCCAAAGCCAAAGCCAATGATGAAGACATTAATAAAAGCATATGGATGAAAATGTAATACTTCAATATATGCTTTTAGCAAAGAAGCCTTTTACTCTTCCATTTTAGAGATAAAAACCAATTGGCAATTGTTTTGACCTAAATATTTAAAGTTTTTGAAACAAATGATTCCTTCGAATTATAACACCAAAGCCAACAATGTGGTAATGAAAAATTGACCCTTTCTATATTCTCTCTCATCTAATTTAAATTTCAAAACAAGATAGTGATCGATCTGCATAATCTTGGCTACAACCCAAGTCCCAAGCCCATAAAGTTTTCCACAGGGTAAATTAATTATATTTTATGCCTATATGTTTTGACATAATAGATTAAACTTCTAGATATATGCCTAGATCATTTGACATTTAATTCCTTCATTTTCTGTATAATTTAGCTCATGATTAAGCAACATTAATCACAACAGGCCTTAAAAGCAATATTGCAGGCTAAGAAGGTACCATTGGCATGGACCCAAAGTTTAAAAACTAATCATGAAACTTAATAAAATTATCATTACGAAATTGGTTTTGAGGATTTAAGTGAAATATAAAGATCCTAACAAAGCTATATCATTAAGACCCAAGTCAATATGACTGAGTTATAACTCATTGCTTAGAACAATGGAATGCTAAAAGGTAAGGCTAGCTTCTCCAATCAAAACTCCAATTCTGTGCAAGAGGAACTGTATTTTCTCCCCCAAAACCTAAATCAAATTTTGACAAACATGGAAAATGCTACTTAGGTGGAATTAATTTGTTAAAATAAGTTGGCATGCATGCTAAATTAATGACTATTTTATGGATAAGTACTAAGTAATCCGAACCACCATGTTTGATCAAACAACTACTTTTGAATCTAGTCAAATTCTGACTAATATTTCTTAGTCATATAGAAGTATAGAACAACTCTTTGGTAATTATAGATTTTGATCTTGGAACTAAGAGATCTCCCCAAAGCATTGTCCAAGGTATTGGCATAGCCTAAATAGTATAAATAGATCATCAGCAATACAAGAAGTCCCTGAACATTGCTTTTGCCATAATAACCTATAAGAGGATCATAATGTATCCTAATGTCATGTTACAATGCATACAGTTACTGCCATATCTACTGTTATGGCCATTGGCCACAACTTGAAATTAAATTGCACCAATTTTATTTTTGTTAATCCAATATGATCACTATATGTTTAGTAGTTAGTTCTATCATTGTAATAGTCACAAACCCACAACAGGTTGGCAATCAATTATAGAGCCCTTAATACATTCACCTTAAAACAATTACTTAAGTTAATTGTGCAAATTCAAAAATAAGAAATCAACATATATAATAATAAAAAAAAAATTATGAAAACATAACATAATTTTAACTCAACAAGAAAACAGATAACAAAGTAATCACAAAAGAGATAAAGTTTTAACCTTGATAAGTACCTATGTGTTTGCAGTTCTACCTTTAAAAAAGTTTTTGAACTAAAATGGCACAAACTCTATAGTTAGTATTCTGCCCAAAATTCTTGTGATCATCTTGGATGTTGAAACACACACAAAACAACTCCTTGTATAGCAGAAGGGGAGGTTAATTTAAATAGTTTGGCTTTTCTGATCTAGGAGTACTTCTTCCATTTCTTTAATTCATCTTTTTCCCTTGTCAATTTCTCTTTTCTTTTACTTCTTCCTTCTCTTTTGTTTGTAGAAATGCAAAACTTATTTTATCCTCTACAAACTACTTCATTACATATTTCTTATTTTTCTTTTTTAATTCAAAACAAGATCAAAGGAAATGACACTAAATTATTTTAGTTTTTCTTTTGGTTTGACCACTCGTAGTAAGCATAGCACAAGAATGACATTAGTGTTTATCTTTTTAATTTTCATTAAAAAAAAAAAATCAACCTTCAGAAAAGAAGGAAAAGATCTAGTCACAATTGAGTGTTAACTGTTATTTATTTATGTGTAGTGTTCCTATTTTTCATTTTTTTCTGATCTAGTAATATACAGAAATCGGACAGTCTTCTTTATTTATACATTCTTATACCTGGCATTTCTTATCTTCAATAATGAAAGTTTGAGCTTAATGTGAATAGTTTCCATATGAAATCAAGACTAACGTGATGCTGTAGTGCACACATACATATATCAACTACAAGAGTAAACTTTTAAGACTGATAATATGCCTTATATGCTAGTTCAGTAAAACAGTAACAATTGTTCACTACCATCAGTATAAGCTTTTAAGTGACATGTACACTGTTTTTTACTATACCTAAATCTCCATAACAATCGCTGGCATTTCTTCTTTCACACTCAAAATAAGGCAGTCCATAAAGGCATCACAACTTGCTCAGTGGTGTCACCATCATCGGAGGTACCTGAACATTACCATTACATTGGCAGGTACTTGTTTCACCTCTAATACTGCACCACCATACTATGTATGCCACAGTTAGTATTGTTCCGTTTTGTCCCCTTGCAATTAACCTAAAGAAAAGAGTTTAATTACAAGAGTTTCAAATTGAATTTAATTAGATTATAAACAATTTAATCCTTTTTCGTTGTTTCATCTTTTCCCCAACCTTAGAAGATCATAAAGCATCAACATTTACACTTCCATTATAACTTTGATTGCTGATACAATGAAAGAAACATAATTCCCGCATATTGCCATTAATTGCCTAGTCCTTAGTGGGCTAATAAACAACACAACAAATATAAAGAATTCCAAAAAAGAAACTTGGAACATGGAACATAATTAACCCATCAAATTCAAAGCAAGCATGAATTTTATTCGGCTTAGCTAGCTAGACTGCTTCATTTCTTGGTTACTGGTTTTTCAAGTTCATAAATGATCAGGAGTAGTTAATAAATCATCATATTCACTTTAAACTAGACAAGTCTTCTGTAGCAGGACTGTTCAAAGTGACTACTTATGTAGTATAATTTCAGCCAAAAATGAAACCAAAATATACTTAATTCAATTTCAAGTCAGCCTGGTTTGAAGATATCATCTTAGTTTCCCTCCCAGGTTTACATTTTTCAGTGTTACCACATGATATTGCAACAAAACAAAACAATTTTCATATTTCTTCATGTATTGAATGGTGATTTTTCTACATATGTTATGCACGTGTTCATAGATATTTAGCACTAGCTTCCACACTTTTTTCTAGTAGCACCCATGAGAGAGCTTCTCAACCATGCTCATGTCACTCAATAATCACTTTTGTTTCTCCTTCCTTGTCTCCATTCAACTTATAAGATAATAATCCTAATCAACTAACATAAAACTCATACCATACAAGATGGTTAATTAATTACCTGAATGATTAATATAGAGCTTGATCAAGTTCTTCAGTGTGCAGTCCTTGGTAACATCGAATCATCGACCGACTTCTATGCTATGGAATCCAAGTTGCAAAACACATACTGAGAAAGAAAATGTTCTCTCAACTTAAAATTAAAGGAAACAAAGTTAAAGAAAAAACTCTGAATCGAAAAACATGTAATAACCTGTATATGGAAGGTTGTTGCTTGAATTCCCTTCAACCACGGTAGCAAAAAAACGCGTTTATATAGGGAAAGACCAAATCTTACCATATCTAGCTGCTTAACGGATGCACTCTCCCGCGACTTTCCTTTACCTCAAATGAAGGGTACAAACAAAAATGGCATTCAAAGAGACAGACAGATCCAAGATATATACTATATTCCAAACAATATCGCATTCTGACCCTAAAATAAATTTGAAACCCGTGATTTCCCCTTTTATGCTGCATTCACTGAACCTAATGAGTACGTCGAGCACAAATTGTGGACCAAAATTGAGGGAGAGAAAAGATCTACACGGTCAACAAGGAGAGAAAGGCAAAGAGAAAAAACAAGGGTTTTGTAAAAAGAGAGTTTTTTTTTTCCGTTAAAATATGAATAGTGAGAAAGACCGCGTAACCAGGCGTACCTCGAAGACCTCCATTTGGATTTCATGTTCAACATCATCAAGGAAAGTACCATAAAAAGTCACGCTCTGAATATATGGAAAAGAATAAAATACAATTACTAGTAAGTAGATAAGGATCAGATTGTGGCACTTAGAAACAGCAAAAGATAATACTTTACTTGTTGTTTATTTGTGCACGCTTACCGCCACCAACCCGAAGAACCAGAAACCTATTTATATTTATTGTTGTGTTAGTTCTCCATTATTTGTCAAACAAGCACAGCGCTTAACACAAAAGAAAGGATCATGCAATAAGACTTGTTTCAAGGGGCCATTGACTTGGAAAAACGATTTGCTCGGAGAATGAGACAAGTTTGTACCATAAAGGGGACTTGTTAAAAGTGAGAGTGAAAACTTAAACACAAAGAATCGAAAAATGGAATGAAGTTAAAAGAGAGTTACTGCACTGAGAAGCTGCTTGAAAAGAAAAAAAAAAGAGTTGAAGTTGTGAAGAGAAGAGATGAGAGGAACACACACAGCAAAAGGAAAAAAGGAATGAGAAGCTGACAGATAGAGAAGTGAGCACGCACCCGCAATTGTATGCCCTCATACAATCACCACTAGCATGTGCTCACTCTCTTCTGTCAGCCTCTCTCAGCTGCTGTGATCCTTGATCTCTTAGATTGGATATACATATATTGATCAATGTCGTTGCATATTAATTTCTTGTGTTGTGTGAGCATTTGTTCTCTGAAACCTCTTAACCTCCCATTTTTGGCAATGTGCTGATGTCCACAACCTAGCTTGTGATCTTGATCTATATATACGCAGCAGAACCACTCACCCACCAAGATTAGGGTTGTTTAATTTCTTCCTTCCTTGCTTTCTGTCTCTATCCCTCATTTCCTTTTCTCTAACCACCAACAACTATTATTTTATTTAGGAAAAAAAAAGACTTTTTAAGATTTTTATTTTATTTTTTCAGTCAATTATTTATGTAAAAAAAGAAAACTTTTTGACTTCCTGTGCAACTCAACAGTGTAAGATACTTACATACATCTGGGTTTGATTTGATGAGTTCCAACCATACATGAATTGAAGGTGATAAGTGTTACTCCTGTGTCATCTGTTGTGGAAGAGACAGGAGCGGCAAACAGGACAGAGTAGTAGTACACGGTCACAACACAACACATGACACCCAAATTAAACAAAACACACCTCTACAGTGAAAATAAACGAGCGCACAGAGCACTAAGAAGGTGACGAATATCTATGGTCCAGATACAGATTTGTCCACGTGGCATGGTGTAATTGGCTGATTCTGTTCACATTACTCATACTAGTATGGCTAGTAGTAAGTAGTAACTTTTAAAATTCTTATGTACCACAAGCATCTTGTATCCCCAATGAGATCAATGTAAATCTCATTTTGGGTGGATTGAAGTAGAAATAAAAATATAAGAAAAATTAAATAAAAAGAGGGAAAAAAAAATAGAAGGAGAAGGTGATAAACAATAGCGATGTAATGAAAAAGAAAAAGGGGAAATATATAAAATAATGAAATAGAAGAAAAAACAGGTGGAAGTTCAAATCATGATATTTATTTAACTTCACTGTGTGAATGAGAAAATTACTATTAAAAGAACAATTCTTCTTGAAGAGGAGACATACATTATTGAAATAAATTTGATATGTTACAAGAAAGTTTCTAATCTACACGCTTCAAGGTCTTAACCATTTGAGATCTGTATCATCTTTATTGTTAACCAAGATGATATTAGTATTTTTGTTTTTGTTTTTTTACTTATATTTTTGTTTAGAGGCAATCCCATCATATACACGTCTTTTATAAAATGACGTGAATGTAAATGAAGAGTTCTTACTGTCTAACAGTGTGTAAAATTAGTTTAGACTAATGGTAATCATCTTTAAATTCATGAAAAATCTATGAAATTTATTAGTTATTTTCATTTTATGTCTCATTTTTTTCATTCATCTATCTATTTCTTTTTCATTTTATTTCTTATATTTTCATACACATTTTTTATTTTCATTTATCATGTTCGTTATTTAGAGTAGGGTTAGAAAAACACTTTCTAACAAAAAAAAAAATTGTATTAGGTTGTCCAAGATTACCAAGTATTCATATTCCCAGTTAATCCTTATATGAGATGTATTTAAGCTTTACCATATATGAAAAAACTATACTTGATGAGGGATCACACATGACATATGATATAATGAATGAGAAAAAGGATTATGCATTTTACTCAACCACAACCTTTGATTTACAGTAAAACAGTTGATTTTTATAAAATTATTTCAAAAATCATTCTAACAGTAAATTATGATTAATTAACGATATAAAATGATTTTATACTAATGGTATATGAGCATTTTACTCATAATAAATTATATTTCATAGTCACTTATAATTTTTCATCTTTTAACACATTTTTTTAATTGGTTAAACTTTTAAAAAATAAAAGGAGAATTGTAGAATTATTGTCATAAAATTCACAAAATTTTATACTTTTCAACACATTTTAACCAATTAAAAAAAAGATACTACGAACCAATTGTGTTTGTAATATTTCTCTATTCTTTTTTCTTTTCTTTTCTTTTGTATCAAACGTTATTATATATATAATAAAAACGAATACTATCAATACACTCCTAATAACATATTCTTATTACATATTTGAAAGCCATTAAATATGATGCTGAGATTCATAAATTTGTATTTTTTTTATAAATTTCAACAAACCAAATAAAATGTTTTAGATAATATGTTTCTTACATTTTTTTAAGGTAAATAGTCAAATTTGTCGTTGAAAATGTAATATGTTGACAAATTCGTCCCTGAAAAATGATAAATTAAAATTTATGGGATGTATTGGAATAAAATTTTAAAAGATTATTTTGGTATAAAAAAAGTGTTAGTGGATTTTAAAAACTTTGTAGGAATGTAAAAATTTTTAAGATTTTTTTATAAGACTTTTGTGATTAGGATTTTGTAGTTTGAATTTCAATGGATTTATAACATCAGATTTGAACAGACTTTACGAATTTATAAGATTTGAAATGATGGATGAATATCAAAGATAAACGTTCTTCCGGTGACATTTAAATGAATTATGCCATCTAAATATGTGATTTCTTTTATAGCATCTCAAACATTGCTTTTTTTTTTTTTCTATTAAATTATGTATATTTTCAAAATTAAGTACAATAGTTTACATGCTAGTAGAAATGTCTTTTAAAACTTTGACTTAATTGTTGCCCTGACTGAATTAGAAGTTCCTTCATGCTCATGTTTACTTCTCTTATGATGATTTTTTTTAGTAGGAATTTTTTAACCTAAAGGGGAATGAAATGGTGGAATACATTAGTCAAATGATCATATGAAAAATCTTACCTTGAAGCAAAAAAACGTAAAAGATTAGGTGAAAGATTATGCCATCACCTCTAAAGAAGAGAGAATGAAATAAAAAAAAGTTTATGATGAGAAGAAAAAGTCTCTCAAGGTTGGATGATATTGTTTGGTGGGTTTGATATTTATATAATCAACTAAAAAGTCCATAAAATCTAATTAAGAAGATAATCCTTCGAAATCTTTATGATTTTAAATAACAGATGGCTATTTTTTTTAAGTTGTTTAAAATTTCAATCTTGATAATTTTGATTAAATACCATTAGATTTTTTTTTTATCATCTAACAATTTTGATTAAATGCCCCAAGACATTTTCACAAAAAAAAATAAAATCTTTTAAAATAGCAAATAACCATAATCTAATACACCTCCTTAGTTTCTGAATGTGTAAAAAATGTAATATATTAGTCTTATGTTTAAGGTTCGTGCATATGTTGCATCCTGATCCTGAAATAGCGTCACTTAAGTTGCTAACTCAAGATACAACTAAGTAAGTTTGATACTCAATAAATTTATAATTTATTAACAAATAAATCCTTAAACAATATCACTTAATGTGATTATAGACCCCTGAATGATATACTTATTATCATTATAGTTCATGAATTAAAATTTTAGTTCATAATTAATATATCATATTTTTTACACATTAAAAAATTAAATTTTAATTTATTATCTTTCCTAAAATGAACTGTCAAATACATTTATTGAGCGAATTTGTCAATTTATCTTTTTTTTTAAATGATGAATGAAAAATATTAGAAACACACCTCTATTTTATTTCGCTAGCATTCATCATAATGAAATTGCATAGAACGTGGTAGATGGCGTAGAGTGGGTTAGTGTGAGTGGTAAAGTGGTCCTAGGTGATGGTTCGAGATCTCTGCACACTGGAAAAAGTAGTATTGACTAAATATGTATGATATTGGTCATAATGGAGGAACGACCCATTGTGTCGTTTGGGTGCTCATGAGTCATGACTCATGAGGATCACAATCACAGTACACAGGACACTATCCCTTCTCTCTTTCTTTGAAATGTCTATTGTCTTGCTCCTTTATTTTATCATTTTTTCCATTAAAAAAATAAATTAGATAAGAAAAGAGGGATAGGGTAAAAGGCTGAAAAAAGTTTATCATTGGATTATCAAGTACAATAATTTGGTCTGGCTCATTATTGTCCTTTTGATTAATCATAAGCCAACGACTATGCCTATGTATGTGCTTCAGTGCATGCATTTAGCTTCTGATTAACACCCTATGGGTCAAAGTTTTCAGGTAGTACACTGCTGGATGTAGCAAATTAACACCCTAAAGGCCAAAACCAAAGAAAAACAAAAAAGAACGGAACTTCAACTGCACTAGGCTGCAGGATAGCTTTGTCTCTAACCATTCTCATTCAATTCCTTTTTGTGCATAGTGCTGCTACATTTTTTTACCTATGTCTAAATTACAAAGTGCTAGCAACTTTCTAGGATTTTTTCCTACTATTTTCCGAAATCAACCATGATCTTGTACATAAACTTAACACGTACGTAGCTTTTACCCATAACTAGTCCATAAATGACAGAACATTAAATAGCGACTTCAATATACATTGCATGTGGTAAATTTCTCTCTCTCTCATTTCCATAAATTTTTTTTTTATCTCTCTCTTTGTCCTTTCTTTACGTTTGTCATCATAGGAAGGTCCCAAAAAAAAAGAAGGAAAAAAAATCCTAAATAAACAACTTGATTTGTGATTTTTCCACGTAATATTAAAAATTATTTGGCCGTAAGCCCATAACCCATTTAAGAGTGTTTGAAATAATAGTGAAAATTAAATTATCTCTCAAGCACATTCAGAGTCACGTTTAAAGATAAATTCTAATTTTTTTTTTTTATTGAGAAATGCTAGAAATACCTTTTTAACACACTTTTTTGATACATTTTATTTGATTTATCAAATTTTATCAAAAATTATAAAATTGAGTTTGTTTTACATCTTATTTAATGTCTCATTCTCCTGATTTTGTAATTTTATTTTTTAATAAATTTTGACAAATTGAAGAGAATATGTCTAAAACAGTATGTGTGATAGTATGATTATATCACTTATCTTTTTTTATCTATTTTTTTTTTATATGTGATCAATTTTAAATATGTATATCATAATCATAAATAAAATTATTAGTTATTATCGATTCTAAAAAATTATAATATTTTAAAAGTCATAAATGTCTATTGATGATTGATTTGTTTGAAAATTACAAAGTTCTATCAAATAATTTGGAAATTGCTATATACATTCACAACCCTTTTGTAACACTAGCCTACTATTTCGTTTCCCAAAAAAAAGCCTATTATTTTGTTTTTCTCATTAGTTGGGCAATTTTCACTTTACAAATATGTTTTATAAGGATTTTATAAGGTTGATTAATGTTTAAATTCAAATTCTACGATGGTTTCAGAATCAATCTTTAATTATTAGAAATCGTCATTTACCATATTCCAAAACATTAATATATAAAAGTTTACGACACTCGTCTATCTTAACTAATTGAGTTATACTTTTTTAGTAAGTTGAATATCTTATTCTTAGCTAGCTCCGTATCTTTCCTTGATGGTAGCAGGTCAAAAACACAAACAATGCAGCATTAGTGATGATATTTTTCTTCTTTATTCATTTGTTTCAGTCTTTAAAATTCTAATTAATTTAAACCTGATTTTCATCATTTTTTTATTTCTTACTCTCATTATAATATCTTCGCCTCTCACCCACCCCCATTCACTTAAAAATAAAAACATTATTTTTCACTTTTTATCATTTATGTAAGTTCATGTAAAAAAAAAAAATCAAGTACGTAAGTTGATCCCTGATAAAATAAAATAAAAGAATGGAATTTTCTTTTTAAAGTCAACCTATTCCACCCTTATTTTGCAGCTAGCTAGTGGGAAAGGAAGAGTCAACCCACTATATTACCTTTACATGAGAGCAATTTCGATCTAATTCAAAATATGGAGTATGAATAGATATTGAAGAAGCTTTTATGCCAGCAACAACAAATGGAACTTACAATATTACATTACTTTATGTTTTTCGTTTAGAATTATCATCCTGTCCACTAATTCATATATGTTAAGTCAACTTATAGAATTATCCATGGCGTCAAGTTGCTTACATTGAGAAATTGCTTGATTCGTCTATTGTGCACCACTTCGCTTTGGTCTTCAATTGGGATCCAAGCGTCGAGTCCTTGACATATTTGATTGCATGCTGCACCATATTCATATGGCAGACATGCCCTCTATGGAAGGAAACAAACGCTTTTTGAGATCATGCAGCATGTTGGTGGAGGACTAGAGATATATATCTATCTACCTGGGTACAATGTATAGTACTACAAAGTTAAATACTTACTATTATAAGTAATAAGAAGTTGAGTGAGTTCGACTCACCAATTAATGAGAAATAGTTAATTAATCATTAATATTTGTTTATAAAATAAATAAATAAAAACTGTCCATATATATCGTGCTACATTGAACGCTAAAATAATGTGGTGTACATGTTGTTGCTGTGTTCTTAATTATTATTTGCATGTCAATGTCATAGTGCATTGATATATTTTTTTATGGAATGGGTGGATGGGATGGTTCTTTAGTGGCTTTATTGCCACATATCAATGAAAGAGGATGGAGAAGGGTAGCTGAGTGCTAGTTCCACAACAATTCAAGAGACAACAAAAAGTTATAAACATGTGTCCTACGAGGTCAACTCCTTGTTTCGAATTTGTTTTCAAAATCTGTCATATTTTAACAGAGATGTATTGTATTGATTGTGCGTAGACATGCCAAATAATCTTCAACCCTACTCTCAACCTGTTTCGACTTGATTTTTTTTTTTTCATAGGTGAGTTACAGGTGTTATTTGAATTTTTTAAATAGAGATGAGTATCAAACTATATCAAACTAGTACACCGTCGTTTTTCTTTATAACATTTTTGTCACAACATATTTAATTAAATGTATATTAATTAGCTTAATATTTAAATAATTTAAATTATAATTTTTTTTTTGAAATGCAATCTTGATATCTCTCAAGAGGGACAAAAAACATCTTAACTATGTTAGCACTCTTTAAGCCACTTTATCATTAAGACTAAGCTATATATAATTAAATAAACAAAAAGAATACAAAGAAATGGGCAAATCAAACCAAATCTAAAGAATCATCAGCAAAAATGAAAGTTAAGCAGCCCACAATAATTACGGGCAAAGCTAACAGAAATAAAACTAAGTAAGCTAGACCACCACATAAATTCTACACACTCATTTACACCAAAATTAACTAGACTATCTTCACGTTGATTACCCTCCTTAAAAATGTATGAAGAGATTATATGCATATTGTTAGAAGAAGAGAAAGCATGGTTTCAACAAGCCCTGAGTTGCCAACGAATAACCATCGGATGAGTAAAGATCTTGATAGCCAACTAAGAGTCATATTTAATCCAAAGTCTCGGCCAACCAAGTCTAGTTGCTTGCTCAATTGCACAAAGAACCGCAAAGATTTTAGCATAAAGAGAGGTTTGAATGCCAATATAAACAAAAAAACCTCTTCAGGAAGAAGCCAAAATGATCCCAAAATATTCCACCACCAGCAGCATGACCAGGATGACCATGAGTTGTGCCATCTGTGTTACATTTGATGAATCCAGCAAGCGGAGGATGCTAATCAACTTGGATGATTCGAGGTGGAGTAGGAAGGTGGAGCAGAACCCCAAAATGATGAAGACGAGAGAGATCTTCCAAGGGATTGGAAGCACAAGCTTGAGTGACACGATCCGAGAAGGTAGTCAAGGATGCAATCAATGCCTTAACATGATGAAGACGAAGTTTGGAGTTATGGAATCTAAAACTATTGCAAGCCCGCCAAATCATCCAAAAGGTGTGAATAATCGTAGGTTGTAGCATATCATGAACTTGGCCTTTACAATGCTTAAGCGATTGCAAAATAGATAGATAACTTAAAGAGTTAATCTGAATTTGAAAGGAGGATTACAGCCAATTCTATAACGAAAGAACAAAGTTACAATGTAAGAAAATATGTTCCAAAGATTCCGCAGTTGCACCAAAAAAACTACACATAGATACAATGACACAACCCTCGATGCCGCAAAACATTATCCGAGAAAATTTTATTATGTAATAAACGCCACAACACAAAACTCTTAGAAGGGGGGACGGTCTTAGTCCAAACCTGCTTGGTCCAAGACAAATGAGGAGCTGCCGAAGTGAGGAAATTGAAAGCCTCTTTAAACGAGAGAGTTCCAGTCTGAGAAGGCTTCCAAACAACTTGGTTAGGGTCAAGGTCCATGACACGAGAAAGGGGAGTAGAGACAAGAACAAGTGATAGTTGTGACATATGAAGGAGAAGTGTCGAAGGAAGATGTCAAGAGTTATTCAGCACAAACTTATCAAGTGTAGCCGTCAAATGAACGCTAGAGCTACAGGGAAATATCTAGAATATCCACCAAAGAGGAATCTGGATACCAATTATCCATCCATAAATTAATCCGACTACCATTATTAATAATACATCTCACATGTATAGCACAAGTATTCCAATTTAAATTATATATAAAAAAAAAAAGCATGAGACAATATAATAATTTCAATTTGTTTATAAAAATAACACAATATAATAACAAAATATTAAACCCCTGTAAATAAAAATTAAGAATTAAATTATATATAGGCACTTGTTATTTACACTCCTATTTTTTTCCAAATACACCCCTTTTATTCATTTTAAATTTTTATACCAAATTTACATATATCTTACACCCCATGTTTGTTTGTTAAGTGTTATTTTCATTTTATATTTATCTTTCTTTAAATTGTTATTTTGAATTTTATCAAAAATCTTATTTCTTAATTTTGAACCTTATCTAAAATCTTAATTTATAATTTTGAATCCTCTCTAAAATTTTATTTTTATTATTCTTTAACCCCTAATTTTGCATCCATCTTTATCCCATATTCTTTATATAATACTATGTTTTTCATTAATATTATATATAATATTGTGTATTTGTTTTTTCATTAACACTACGTTTCAAGGTATATATATTGGTTATTAACATTTTATACAAAGGTTTTGATGGTGTTTTCTCTTCTTTAAATGTGTCCAAATAAGTATTTTTTTTCTACAACGTCAATGGTTACAGGCTGCAATATCTCTTAAGTAAATTCGTTTTATTGATTTTGATGGTGACTTCGTTTCTTTAATTGCATTCCTAATAGTTCTACCACATTAATAATTGAAGACTATGACTCAGTGCAATGAGAGACTCTTGAATAAAAATCATCGAAGAGGCGTGACTTAAAGGTATAGTTTATTATTATCGAAAATGTGTTTTCAAAACTATGTCAAGATTCTAAGAAGACATATCCGATATATGTATGTTATTCTGGAAATATGTTTCTAATATATGTATATGTGATTCTCGAAACACACATTTACTGATAATGATACTGACACTCTTAATCCCAAGACTTATTAGGGTTATCATTTTATTGGGATTTAGTGATTGTGAGGGTACAATGTAGTAGTTAAGGAAAAGAGACCATTACAAATCCAACAAAATAAAATATCAATTAAAAATAACAATATAAAGGATGAGTGCATACAGAAAGTTATGTTTGGAAACATATTCGTCCCTACGAGTGAGAGAAATAATGGAACGTTGTTAACAAAATTGTGGAATCATGTTTTCGGAAAGAAGGGATGTGAAAGAATTGAGGTTGAGGACAACCTGTGATAAACAAAAAAGACAGAAACGAGCAATCGTAAGGTATAAATGCAAGGTAGAATGTGAGTGCAAAGAAGGAGAGGGGTTTATGAAGAGAAGAGAAAAAAAGAGGTGGGGGTGAAAGAGGGGTGTAACAGATTATGAGGGATATACAAAATAACGTTTAAAAAAGAGTATTATAGGAAAATAAAAGGAAATAGAAGAGATAGTGGGTGTACTCAACAAACACGGGAGGTGTAAATAGTAAGTGCCTAATATATACCTACGTTGAATAGTAGGACCCCATTAACTTTTGGGCTAAAAAATAATTCTCAGAAAGATAAAGCCGAGGCCGGTTTTGATTTGTCCATAGATGGTGGTGTTGCAAGTTACAGCGCAGGTTTGAGTCTCTTCTCCAATCTCTCGCATCACATGGCTCTAGAAGCATATGCAGCAGCAAACCCTGACAAAATCCACGCTGATGTCCTCACCAAAGCCAGGGAATCTTGTTACAAGGTCTCTCTATTCTCTTTTTAATGCAAATGCTTTTCTGTGATTTATGCTTTTTTTTTTTTTCATATACTGAATTATTGTTGATTGGTTTTTGAACAAGGCTCGTGATGCTTTCTATGCCTGCCTGGAGAAGGAATCTGACAAGAAGCCCACAGAGATTGCATCAGTGGGCTTGCTATACCCACTAGAGTGCAAACAGTGCAGGAACGAATATGTCAAACAGTGTCGATCTTCTTGGGTAACATTACATAACCCCTTTTTCAATTTTGATATTTTGCTGGTAAAAATTGATGCTTTTCTTAATTGGGTGTGTCGATGTTGTGGCAGGTGAAACATTTCGATAGGCAGCACTGCCAGAACAAGAGGGTTCAGAGACTT
Organism: Amphicarpaea edgeworthii; assembly: GCA_014843725.1. Classification (NCBI taxonomy): domain Eukaryota; kingdom Viridiplantae; phylum Streptophyta; class Magnoliopsida; order Fabales; family Fabaceae; genus Amphicarpaea; species Amphicarpaea edgeworthii. The sequence goes on along the minus strand of CM026324.1, from coordinate 22,087,231 downwards.
TTGGATGACAACGGGTCCAGGAGAGGTCCGTTGATGCTCCCACAACCTTCCACTTTCAAACCCAACACTTGACTCTTTTTTTACCAATTATACATGTAGAAGTAGTAGTAGCAGTAATGATGAGTCAATTCATAATGGGTCATACTGATTCCCTGATAGTTTTTGCATGATTCTTTGGCTGTACATTCATTGTGTGGTAAAGGATTTCTCTATACATCTATCTAAATGTTGTCTACTTTTAGTTCTTACTAGTTAGTAGTATTGATGTTGGGTTGAATGATTTTCCATTTGTTTTTATCTAGGAGTGGAGAATACCCTCATTGGGTTGAGTTTATTCATGTTGGCAGGGGTGTGAACTGTAAACTGTAATGATTGTCTTAGCCCCTGTCGAAGATGGGAGATCACACCATGGTCTTTATTTGGGTGGATGTGAATGTACTGGAATACTTATCTAAGTCAGATGCAAAAATAAGTTCTAGATTGTCTTTCATGTTTTCCAGTGTTTTCAGATCTTGAGAGATGCTCTAGCTCTTGGTTTTGACTATTCGTAATGTAATTGTACACACTTTGGCAATCTGATAATTTTATAGTTCCCTCCACTTAAAAGCTTGTGGCTAACATTGGCTATGAAGCACTGGTATTCAATTTGTTTCGTGTATCCTTATCTGATACACATTTGATATCGATAGTCTTGTATAGTTCACCATTATGAAAATCTAATACAGCTACATGAGACATAGAAACATGTATAATATAGAAAGATAGAAATTGTTCTCTTTATGGATGATTTTAATTTATAAGGAAGGAATGAAATTCGTGCATTCACTTGAAATTCATAATTGGTTACCATGTAAAAATGATTAACTGAATATTTTGATGAAGATTTGTTTCAATTTATTAACTGTTTCATTGCTATGAATATATGGTGTTTATCTGTGCCCTTTCATTCTTGCAAACCTTCAATTCACAAATTCATCCCTGAATGCAGTGACGTGAATACATTCTTTGTGATGGCTAGTTGGCCACTTAGTAGAAATATGGCTAAAATAGATGTACTACCATTGAAGTACCAACTATCAGTTATATTCTCCCATCAACAACTTGCTTGTTACTTTGTTGACGTATATTTTCATGATTCAATGTTGTTATGGATCCAAGAATGATCTTCAGGGTTTTCCCTGCTGATTAGGATTTAGGGTTTGAGAAAATAAAAGTGAAACAATTAGCTCCAACTATCACTCATTTACACAGTTTTAGATCGGCTATCCACCAATTCTTTCTCGTCGATTTGCATTAGTCTGCCTAATAGGTTGAAGGGATGACACATACATCTTCCTGGTTTACTGATTTTCATTAATTCAACATGATTAGAACTGTTACTTGGTCAGTCATTTTAATATTTTTAAACCTTTGGAATGAATAACAATGTTAAATCTAGAGAGTTTGTTGGTTTGCGCAGAATTTTGGATATGGTCCAATCTTTTAAAAGTAACTTTTTTATACTTTTTTGGTGTGTTTTTTGTAGTTAAAAATAAATTAGGAAGAAAAAAATAGTATAAAATGAATTTTAATAGGACTTTCTTTTCTTTTTTTTTTTCAAAACGTAATGTAAGAACGAGCAAAATGTGTCTTTTAGTTTTAGTAATAAGATGTTGATATATATACCACCCTAATGCTATTGATATACCTCCTTATTTTTTATTTTTGTAAAGATATCCTCAATTTAAAACTAAATTAATGGTAGAAAACTTTTTTTGAGGGAATATACTTCTGGCAATTATTAATATATTTTACCTAATTAACGAATTTACCTCTCTTTTCTATCTTTTTCAATATGTTTTCTAAGTTACTCTTATACTTTCATTCTTAATTTTTGTTTGTTTATCTCCTTCTCCAATTAATTCATCCCCATTGCCCATTCTTATGCCAATAAAATCTAAAGTGATTATGCTAACGTGCATAACAACATGAAAAATAGGCAACCTGCACCGTTTTTTCTAACTGCATTAGCGTTACTTGTTAGAAATTAAATTTATAATAACTTTCACAGTACTTTTCTTATCCTAGCTTAAATTAGTTTTAATATTATTTTATGAGTTATATTTGCATATAAAAATTAATAGGAATAGGAGATGAGACATGCGCTCAAAATGATTTAATCATGAAATTCATTGGAAGAGGAATGGGGTAAACAGGTTTTTGAATTGAAATGAGAATGAAACTATAAATGTATTTTGAAAATATTATTTGATTAAAAAGGAAAGGGAGGTAGTATAATACTAATTAAGGAATGTATGTTTAATAGTTGTCTAAATAAAATGAAAGAAGGTAAAAACAAAGTTTATATTATTTTTCTATAAAGAATATTTTGGTAATAAAAATTATAAAAATAAAAGGGAGGTATATTAATTAATTAAGGGAGATAAAAATATCAATAACTAATATGATGTTCGTAAGGTTAGGCCCAGGTTAAGCTTGGGCTTAGTCTTGATTCAGTGGATTCTGAAATGGTAAGGTGAGGTACGATAAAGTTTCATATAAATGCAACTCAAGTTTCATACAAGACACATAAACAAGAACTAAAAATATGAGTAATTAAGACAAATTAAATTGCTTTTTCCTTTTTCTGCTACATTTTCCAGGCTTCCGTTTATGATCAAGGATTTATTTTATTTTTATATAAAAGTGAAACAAATAAATATTAATCGAACAATTATTTATGAACTGATGATATTAAAACTTATTGAAAATTATATGATAAAAAATATATTTTGCTTTTAGTAACTTTGACGATAGATGCCAAAAAAAAAAGAAAAAAGAATTTGACAGTATTATGTTTACTCAAACATAGAAAAGGAGTATTAGTTAGTGTAACGTGGAACGCACTCTCAATCTCAGATATTAAATTAGCGGATTATTAATTATAGGTCCGTGTGTTCTCAAGCTAATCAATTGGTTAGTTGTTGCCCACTAAGTCCTGTTTGTTTTCGTTATACTTATACTTGTTATGTATCTACCAACCACTTACTCGTGTTTTCTTCGTCAAACCCTTCGTTATAAGATAAGGCACTAAGTTATTTTTTATTTTTTGAAAGGAGATGAGGCACTAAATTATAAATATCGTTACGTAACTAAGAATGCTCATAAAGTATTAAAATCCAATTGACAAAAGGTATTATTGGTTTGAGTTATTTATATATTTTATTTAAGATAAGACGAGGGACTTTTTACTTGATAGAGTTGAGTCAGTCTTAGCAGTGATACAAACTTCGCTTTATTGAAGAAAAAAAGAAAAGGCCACCACTTCTACATATCTCAAAAGTTATTAAATTGAATGACGATAATAAAGTTTAACTTTATAATCTTATATAAGTATAAATTGTTTTCGTCGCTAATTTAATTAACAAAACTATGACAATCCGTTATTAATTGATACAAAACCTAATTCCCGACGTGGCCACGTTTTGATTCACTTTCTTGCCAAAAACCCAAGCCCAAAACACGAAGCAATAAGTTTTCGATTATGTATAAAATATATAAATGTTCATAAATAAAAAATATATATCCTCCATTACATAACATAACGTTGAAGCATGAAGGAGTATCAATTAAAATTGGCAATCCTTTTGCAAGAAAGAAGTTCGTTTGATCCGTGATTAATCTCTAATTATTATAAGACGTTGACTCAAATGCCTAAAAAAGTAGTTAAAGGTAACGAAAAAAATGGAAAAAGTTATATTACTGTACAATAATTTATCCATTAAATAAGATAGTGTTAACCAAAAGAGAAATAAAGTAAATGTTGAACTGTAGAAAGGGAAAAGGTAAAGAAAAAGTAGCATAATGAATGTTAACAAAACTCGTTGGAAAAAGAAAAAAAACACGCGAAATAAAAAAGAGAAAAGAAAAACAGGAATGAGATGGGATTGGTTGAAGGCATGAAAGTGAAGGTAAATACGACGTCGTGAAGGCCACCCCACTTAAGAAAGTCCACGTGCTTTGGTTTGCTATGTAACGGCGTGATCGTTGGCGTTAGGCACAGTGAGCGCGGAAATTGCGGGAGAGGAAGGACCATCAGCGTGGATCAAGGGGCTCCTACTGCGACACGTGGCATTGGAGATTGCGGTGGCCAGAGATATTGGCATGAGGCATAGACCTTTGCCCTGAAGGTACTGCATGGCGGAACCCATGTCTTCCTCCATCAGCTTCGCCACTTGTTGCTCCGTCATCCCCAAGCTGCTGCTGTCGTTGCGTTTGCCTTCGCCTCCCTGCAATGTTGAGGAAAGAGAAAAAGTGAGTGTCCACGCCACGCGTGCTGCTTTTGGATTGTCGTTTTGTGCTCATTCAGAATTTCAGAATTTATTGATTGATTGATTGAGCCAAAGCCCAAAGGCAACACAAAAGTAGGTGTGACCGTGCGAGAAGACTCATTAGACTTACTCACACTCACTCCGACACTCTTTCATGGCTTCTTATGGAATTTTCTCAACATGTTCTTTTTATTATCTTCCTCATTTTCTTGTCTCCTCTTTTCTTTTTTTCTTTTTTTTTTTTAGGGATGGCCAAATGCAAATATTGCATAAATGAATAACAATTCCCGGATACACAAACAGGAGTATTGATTGAGGGGAAAATGAGAAAAGGAAAAAAAAAAAAAAAGCTTCACAATTTAATAAGCATTGTTATCGTTTTTTTTTTTTTTTTTTTTTATCATGGTATTGAAGTGGAAAAATATAGTGTAATATTGTAGTACCTCAGAGGATATATCAGCAACAAGGGGTGCCACAGCCGCTGCACCGCCCAATCTGCTCATGCTTAAAACCTGTAATTAATTTATGCAGGCAACAAAAACAATTTCAAAAACAGAAGGCACAGGCAGGCCGTAGCAACTCCAATTTTATGATCTGAGAGAGTTCCATACCTAAATTTATTTAGTTTGAATAATGAATTCATGAAATTAAATTAATTACTTATTCATTGAATTACTCGATTTTTTCAACTTTTTTGCTTCTTTCAATTAAAATATATATGGTCAAGAGACAGAGATAAAGTGGAAAAGTGAAGTGTACTAATTCATTGAAATAATAATTAAATAAATAAGGAAATAGAAGTATGATAAAAAAAATTGAAAAATAATTTTCATAAAAATACATATTATCACATGAAATTATTATGATACTAGTACTTTTTTTATTCATTTTTTTTTATCCATAATCTATTGTTTATTAAAAAAATTGTAGAAACAAAGGGGCATCTCACCTTGACTTGGAGTTGTAGGAACTTCACATAATCGATGATCTCATCCAGCATAGAGGCCTTGTCAGTCTGTCAATCCACCAGCGAACACAATGAACACATATTTTAACAAGGGTAATTGGTATTTGTTTGTGTACTAGTATTTTATATATTTTATAGGAAGGTGAGATAGACATTGAATAAGATGGTTTATATGATAAAGAGATACTAGTGCATGAGCATGACTAATATACTATTTTTATTAAGGATTGATCCAATACAATTTGTATGGTGCAATGGTGCATAGTACTATATTATGTGTGTTGCCTAAACTGTCTTTACAGTGACTGCAGATAACAACAACTTGTACAAATCCCACTTGTTTTAAGGACCAAACCTTAGTGCTTTCCGGCTTCATATTTGAGGTACGCACGGAAAGATATAATGGGAATGATGGACGAGGGCATTTTTTTGGGCTACACTACATACTATAGTACCTAAACTATTGTGTTGGAAAGTGCTTTTATTCACAATACTCTAAATAATGAGAAAAAGAGAACATTTACCTTGTTGGCATTAGGAACGAGTTCTTGCAGGGCCTTCATTCGCTCTGCGATTCTCTCCCTCCGTAACTACAACAAAATTCCCAACCCGCTTCAGAACAAGAAACGTTACACAGTGACGAAATTGCTTTTACTTGTTTCGTTACGTTGTTTCCACATATTTTAGAAAAATGAGTGAATAGAGAAATAGAGGGGTGTCGGACGGACGATCACATTGTCTCTGAAAAGATGTACTACGTATGTGCGGACGATACAGGGAATAAGAGTATAAGACACATGAAAATACTGAGGGGCTGGGCTGTATTCAAAAATCAAAAGTGAGAAAGAGAAACGTACCCTTTCCGCGATGCTGTGTGGGTCCGTGGCTTGTCCTCTCCTGGCTCTAACCCTCTGCTTCGGTTGACCACTAGCCGGAGCCGAAGCACCAAAACTCGGATCCTTCAAATTCACAACAAATTAAGCAATTACGGTATTAATTTAATAGAAATAGAAATGAAAGAATTACCTGAGGGCGAGGCTGAGGGTGTTGTTGAAAATGGTTAGAGGGTGGGAGAGATCCGGAGAAGCCGTTGTAGAGAGCTTGAACGGCAGCCGCCTCACCGTTCTGCGAAATAAACATTCAACTATGAAATTACGGTAATGCCATCAGAAAGTATATATAGTTTATTGTGGGGGTAAAGAGTAACTGACGGAGGGGGCGTCAACAACGACGTCGTTTAGCGAGGACAAGGGCATATGGAGGAGGGAGGAATTGGCGTTGGCAGCGGAGAGGAGGAGGTGATGGTGGAGCATGAGAGCGGAGGCCTTGTCGTTGTCGGTGATCTGGTGGTTGCGAAACTTGGAGGCCAAGTTGGCGTGTTCAACGACGTCGTAAGGAAGTGTGGTTTGGTCGTAAGGGAGGTTGGAGAGCATTTGCTTGAGGAAATCATCGTTGGAAGTGGTGTCGAACTGGATCTGCGCCTGATTACTACTACTACTACTATTGTTATTGTTGAAGAGAGAGTTAGCGTTAGGGCCTTGCATTTCTCTGCTGCTACCAGGTTGCATCAGAGTATAGTAGCTTGGTAGAGCAGACAGATATCGTAGAGGCCGGGTTTAAACTTTAATAAACAACACGATCGACTCATTCACCTCACTCTCTCGCTCTGATGAAGCTATATTAATTAATACTACTTCTTTATGCTTTAACCTTTCTTTTCCTCGTCCGCATAAGGCCAAAAAACCGCCCCATCTTTCCCCACGAGGTTGTCACACCTGGATTACTCTCGCCGACTGTAGCGTTTCAGTTGCGACTTCCCCACTCAACTTTTTTAAATTCAATTACTATCAACTTTACAATATATTTTTCTTCAACTACCAAATGTTTAAGAATACAATAATTTTATAAAATATTTATATTTGTGTATGAATTGATATATTTTACCAGCTTAACAAATTAAAAGAAAATATGTCATTATTGTGATTACACAACATATGTTTAACCATATACTTTGATCACGTTTTACTAATCAAACTCAATTAATTAACTGAGATGATTTAAATTTATATGGTGCAATTTATATATATATTTTTTTATAACTTACGATGTTCATATTAACAATTTATAAAGTACAAACTCTTAAGTCTAACAAATAGATATGTAAGAATCTAATCTCTTGTTTCATATCATACATTTTTTTTTCTCTTATAGAATTTTTTTATTCATTCCCACAACTCCACAAGGCATATGCTTTTATGGCATTTGAACGTAATATATTGAAAGTACCAATGGTCATAAGGTGATGCCAATAAAATTCAAATCCCTTCATAATCTATAAATTTCTCTCTAATATAACTTACATTTTCAATTAAATAAAATCCTACCATGAAGGTTAAATTAATAAATATATCATCTTGCCGATAGATCTCATGATAGGATGAGAAGAGGAATAACGCCTCATGTCATTTGATTATATTCTTAGTTTTTCGGGAATTGAAGAGGGTAAAAGATGCTGGGTATACTTAACTAATTATGTTGCTAAACGCTGGGACAATGATTGAACCCATGCTGAATGGAATGAAAACTAAATGCCAAATGGGTGCACACCTTATTATTCTTAAGTGAGATAACAGAAACTTGAAAACATATAGAATGTTGATATGTTGTGTATAGAAGAAATCGGGGGTGACATGAATAAAGCTTTTATTAAAGCTAGCTTGGTAAGGGCAAAAGATCATGTAGGTATATGTCCTTGTTCTGTAGCAATCACATCCCCAAATCCCTTCAGGTGATAGGACTCTCTTTACACCTCAATCTCCACTTACTAACCTAAATTTGTTATGTTATAGAAATCTCTAAACCCTTTGGGAAACTTTTGATATTTTTGTGCTTGTTTGTTATTATTCGATATAGAAGTTGGGCTCAATCCCGGCCCATAATAACCAAAAATGTACACGTCCGTCTCATCCGAAATGGAAACAAGCCAATGTTTTTTCCCCTCATTTCATTTGATCTGACATTAAATTTAACTGGAACACAGTTAATGACAAGGCACAAGATAAAAATCAGATTGATATCATGCTAAATACGAGTACGAGAAATAGTCACATGAAGTAGCTATGTGACATATCAATCAAACTCGTTATTCATCTCTATGATTCGATTCCCAGCTGCAAAAGACAATGCAATGCTGAACTCATACATGTTCACTATGATGCATGTGTATTATAACTATTACACTACTAGCCCATAGTATATGAAGGGCTGGGTAAGTTGATCACGGTGGTTTTGACCTTGGTCATCATGTTTATGCTGTTGGTAATCCCTTGAGATCCAATGCCACTGTCCTTTATACCCTGTCAACAAAGTATTTGTTAATAATAGCTTTGTTATGATATAGAAATAAATGCTTTTGGTTCTTTTCAAAGTTTTTGAAATAGAAATTGTGAAATAACAGCATTTGATTGGTTCACCTGAAAGGGAAAATGATCTGGCCCACGAGCTGGGGCAGAGTTTATCTGAACTGTTCCCGATTCCATTGCATCACTAATCATTATTGCTTTGTTGATATCCTTTGTGAAGACACATCCCTACACAAGTTCAATGTTTATACAAATTACTTCTAATATAAGAAATCTTTGTAATTGTATACTTTTTAAAGGGTAGTAAGTAAATGTTCAAGTTTGAGGGCTATTTACCTGAAGTCCAAAGTTGCTAGCATTACAATGATGGATTCCTTCTTCAACTGAATTGATCCTAATTACTGGTAAAACAGGTCCAAAAGGCTCTTCCCATGCAATTCTCATGTCTGGCCTAACATTGTCAAGTAGCAAAGGCCAAATGAGATTGCCTTCTCTTTTGTACTCCTGGCAGAATGTTGCTCCTTTCTCCTTAGCATCCAAGACCAGTCCTTCAATGAAATTGGCTGATGATTCCGACACGACCGGGGTGATATCACAGTCATCCTCCGGTGCTCCAACACTTAGTTTTGCCACCTTAGCCTTCACCTTCTCGACCAAAGCATCAGCAACTGACTCCATTACAAGGACAACCTTAACAGCAGTGCACCTCTGACCACTTTTGTTGGATGGAAAAACAAAAGGAGAATGATATGGTCAGATATTATTAGCAGAAAAGGAAACATTGGGTCATAAGTAGTGTACTAATTGAGATGTGGCATTACCTGTATGAAAAGCCTCCCTTTATAATGTTTGCAGCAACCAAATCCAGGTCAGCATCCTCAAGTATAATGCAGGCATCTTTTCCTCCCAATTCCATTTGCAGAGGAATCATGCTTGCCTTCTTTGAAATTGCAATGCCAGTATCTCCACCAGTGAAGCTGACAAACAGCATAGTCATAACTAGCACATGGGAAATTGAGGATATACAGTACCATCTTTTAAAAGGGAACAAATACTAATAATCACCTTATACAGTTCACTCCTGGATGCATTGTAAGGAAGTCACCAATTTCTGAGCCTTTGCCAGTCACACAGTTTATTAGGCCTTTGGGAAAACCAGCCAAGTGAAAGCAGTGAACCATGTGCAGAGCAGAAACAGCTCCCTGAAATTATAGGACATAAATAAAGATCCTTATATGGAATAATTGTTGTTGTGGTTTCTTTCACTGCAGCACACGTATGCTACCACTTTTATGACATGAGCTAATTGTTACTAACGTGTGGTGCCTTTGATTTTGAAGTGTTTCACAATGAAGGATATAATTAAATTACCTGAGTTGGAGGCTTGAGTACAATGGAGTTTCCAGCAATCAGCGCAGGACCAATTTTGGAAACAGCAAGATTGACAGGATAGTTAAAAGGGGGAATAGCTAAAATCACTCCTAGTGGAATCTGAAAATCAAATGAAGCTTTCTTAGATCACATCAAAACCAAATCTAAAAAACATGTTAACACTTGGTAAGTGGTAACTCATCTCATCAAGATCATTTAATATGCTAGTCATTATAAGTTACTAAGGTAATGGAATGTGATGGAGAGATTACACTACTTTATGAATATTGTGTCTGTTTGTAATTGTTACTTAATAAAATATTTTAGTATATTGATTTTTCAGATGTAGTTGACTATCTGTCCTGGAATAACTGAAGAACTTTTACACAATTCTTGTCCTGAAATTCACACTTAACAAAACCTTTTATGTTAAAATGTAAGTTTTATAGTAACAAAAAATAGTGACAAGGCAGTTATTAATGAATTTTAACTTGTGAAGTCAAGTAACACTCATAGTAAACAAGTGTTGAAATAAACCTTGGATGTGAGGCAATATTTCGTCCTTTCATTTCCAGGAAAGCTATCCGACACCAAGAACTTTCCCTCTCCCAGAATTCTTACACCTTCTTCAGCAGTGTAAGAAATCAGATCCCCAGATCTTACAACCTTCAAGGAAAAAACAAAAAAACCAGTTACCTTCATCATTCAAAATAATAGTCCTGAACAATAATTTAGCTAATTTCACAGAACCGGGGACACAATATGCACCTCTGTAACAGCATCTTTGGCTGGCTTTGCTATTTCTTTCACCAGACACTCTGCAATTGGAGCTTTGTGCTCTTTCAGGATAGCAGCTGCCTTGTGAAGAAGTTCAGCACGTTTCCATAGTGGGGTCTTTGCCCATAACTTTTGTGCAGATTTTGCTAAGTCCATGACCTTATTAACCTCCTCTTGTGAACAAGCTGCATGAACATCATTTTTAGACCTTATCAGAGACACTTATCTTGTGCTACTGAGGGGAAATAAAAAAAGAGCCTTGCTTCATGTTTTCATTTGGTTACATAAAAATCAGAATTTTAGTTCTAAAAATCAATGATTTAGTGACGAAAATGATTTTTTCCTCACTAATTTGAGAGTCACAAATTTTTTAAACTACAAATGTGAAGCTTCCAGTAACATCCACTCTAAAAACTATAGAAAGTAACTGGTTGAAATGAAAGGGAAATGAATGATGTGCCAAGTGCTAACATGTGACATATTTTACCTTGAACTTTGTATTGAGTTTTTCTGGTAGTGGGGTTGATGATGGAAACACTTTTGCCAGAAGCAGATTTCTTCCATTCTCCATCAGCATAGTACTTGTAGACATCTCCATCCAAAATCTCTGCAAAGAGTCCAGTCCCAGCAGCCATGTTAGAAAAGATGTATGTATAAGGTGAAATGCAAAAGCCAGAGTTAAAAGGAGTTTTTATAAGGGTACTGAGAGGAGAATTATTGCAGGTTAGGAGGAATGTCTGGTGTAGTATGGTTGGTTTAGTTTTTTTTCTGGGTGATGGTTTGGTGTTGTGTGACAACATGCGTCGTTTATGTAAGGAGAATGTAAACCACGCATCGTTTTGTCCTATGATGACATGGGACAGGCAAGCCAGAATTCTTTAGGTGGTTCTGAGATTGCCAAGTGTGCTTTGATTTTTCTTAATTACCTTGTCCTTTCTATCTTCAAACTTGTCATAATTAGGATATCATCATGGGGAAAAAAAAAAAAAAAAAATAAAAAATCAAATCAAAGTTATACCTGCCTTTTAGTGGGTAGGATCATGAGTTGTTTTTTTTTTTTTTTTTTTAAAGTTAGTATCAATATCTTTTATATTTTTTAATTAGCATCAACATTTTTCATATATATTTTTTTAGTAGATGATCTTATTTTAAGATCTTACGATCTGTTTATAGGTTTCATTATGAATTTCATTTTTGTAATTTTTTTTAATTTATTTTAAAATGAAATTAATTATTTAATAATATAATATTTAATTATAAAATAATTAATATTAAAAAATAGAATAGAAAATAAATAATTTAACTATTTATTTATTATAATTAAAGATTAAACTGATAATTAATACATAATTTAAATAAAAAATATTGACATTGAAAAAAAATATAATTAATACATAATATGGATAATATAGGTAGATAAAAAATAAAAATATTGATATTTGAAATATAAGTAAAAAATAAAAATATTCACATTAAAAAAATTAAACTAATAATTTATTTTATTTTATATTTTAGGGTTTGGTAAAGATTTTGGATAAGATCATATATAAAGATCTTAGGGCTGAAAAATCTTATACATTAAGATCTCTTTTAATATTCCCATATATTTTTATTAGAATCGTCCGGTTTGGTAAAAAAAATCAAACTTAATTAATTAACTATTTTTTTTTTTAAGAAAAAATTGTGAACCAATTCAAAAATCGATTTAAATTTAGTTTCAAAAAATCAATTCGTAAATAAATTAATTTTGAATTAACTTGAATCGAATTTGACAATCTTGAATCGAGTTTTACAATCCAAAATGATTCGAACCAATTTAAAAAAAAAAAAATCTGGATTTCATTTTTCAAAAATCAGTTACATTATGAGTCCATAACTCTTATCCACTTATCCTCCTTTTTTTTCTTTTTCTTGGAGGAAGAGAGAGATTGATTGATCATACACAGAGTTGTATTGAGTACGTGGGTATGATTATTGAGAGTAAGAAGGTGTTACTTTGCCAGAAACAATCGGACAATGATATTCGTAGAAAGCAATCGAATATTCTGCATAAAAAAAGAAGTAAAAGTGTAAAGTAAGAATGTATTCACGGTTAGTTAAATTTATGAAATACTTTAGTTCAAATTAATGGTGGAGACACCTTTGTTTTCATATTCTGTACATTTACTCACTTTAAAATAAAAAGGCTAAATCCCTTTCATCTAATTTAAACAGAAAAATGTTTATACAGTGTGTTATTCATGGCATATACCCTCTTATATCAGAATTAGGATCCTCTTTCGTAATTCTCTCTACATTATTTCTCTAACAAAAATCGTATAAAATAATAAAAAATATCATTATTAGGACAAATGTTAATGAAAATTGGTCAATTTATTTCACGATTGGTTAACTAACTGCAATATTTAATTATTGATCAACGTTTGTGAAGATTGGTAAATTCGCATCAAGATTTGTCAATGCTATTTGTGCAAGAAAAAGCAGGTGTGGTTGATACTTGAATATATCTTTTGTTTAGTTTACGTGGTGGTGGTGCTAATTAAACGGCGAGTTATTGAAGCTGCTAGTTCTACTTTGTTAAAATGTCACAATATTTTGGGATAAGAAATGATTAACAGTTAACACTCTGTTTTGGGTTTATACCCCCATTTACACTTATAAATATGTTAAATTGTCAAAATTAGGACGAGTAAGAAAGAGAGGAATGGATAAAGGTGTAAAGTTAGTATAAAGAAACAGTGGAAACAATGAAGCTTGAAACCTTGAACATTCAGTCTTACTAAGACTCCTATCCTATCCTATCATTAAGTCCTGAAGCACTCTTACTAATGGTCTCACTCAAACCAATTGTTAGGCTGAAGTTACTATCTGAGTGGTAATTAATTTTTAACAAGTTTATAGTATTGCCCAATCTCGCATGCATGTGACTAATATACCCTCGTCAAGTTATCTTAGTGGTAATCAATGACCTACAACCAGACAAAGAGTCGGAGGGTTTTGTCCAAATCTGACACATTGGGATGTCAGGTTTTCGTGTGCAGTCAAATGAGGGGAAGCTAATAACTTGGATCCAAACTTTGACTAAATCTACGCCCAGCTCGTTTTTTGTTTTTTACATTTGAATCATGAAAAAGATCATCTTCATTATTTCTAAATGTTTAATTAATTAAGTGTTCTAAACGCAGCATTCATATGGAAAGTAATAATTGTGAATAATTAAAAAAAGCAAACCCAAAAGACACCTTTTACTGCAGAACATCGATTGTCCAATGTGCATCGCATGCAGTTGATATGCTGTGCTGGAATAAATGATAACCCCCAGACAAACTTATCTCTCTTCTTTATTGGCACCTTATTCAGACCACCTAAACTATTCCCACTTTTGAAGCTGATGCATGATGTCCAAGAAGACATCATGTTAAAAAAGGAAAATTAGAAAATGATTGAATGAAGGTGATTATTCATTGATTCAGAAATGTTACAGTACAGAGGTTAATTGTAATACAATAAAGTCATTAGAGTGACCTAAAATCTAGGAGATAAACTAGCTAGGACATTGACTAATATAAGGGAAAGGAAATTTTCTTAAGAAATTACTTACACATGGGCTTAATCGGGTGACCAAAATTGGAATTTTCTAACTAACAGGTATTTACACGTGTGAAACATTTATCAACGAACGCCGAGAACATCCAACTGCCAACTAATGATTAATCAAGTGATCGTGTCCCAAAGCCTGTAAAAACTCTACAGAAGAAAATGACCATAAATTTTCAATGTGTTTAGTTCATTCGAGAAAATCAAACTATATGCAATGCGAAGTGCCACAATTTAATTCCTCTTGCTGAAATGTACCCTTTTGTCAACGAGAAACTGTATGATATATATAGTGCGTATTAAATTTTGAAGACCAATTTACAAGTTACAATCAATTATTTGTCCCTTAATTAGATAATAGTTATAAGATGAGTAATGTTATTTCACCGTTACTAATTTCAAATATCTTATCAATATCTTTTATGACTTTATTTTTTTCTTGTTATTATATTATATCACTTATCATATTTATAATTTTCTTTCTTTTTTTACTCTCTTACTAAATATAAAATAACATAATATCTATAAGAAACATTTTTCTTATAACAATACCTATCTTATCATGGCTAACTACAACAATTTTTAATACTTTTCAATTCAATTCAAGCAAAGTATGCTTGTACTAATATATTTTTGAATTCAATTGAAGCAAAGTGATAAGTATGAAATTTGGAATTAATTTCCAACCATATTTTCTTATATATAGTTTAGAAAGTAAGACATGGGAAGGTGTGATTTAATTCAACACCACACAGAACCGGACAAGAAAAGAAGGGGTTGTTGGGAGTATCGGGTGGTAGATACTTGATAGAGATGAGTTCTATCTCTTCTCAGATGTAGCAAGAGCCACTAGTTTTATTGCTGAATGCGTGGTTCATAGCCAATCTAACTCCATTGCTGTGTGATTTATGGCTGAGGACCATTTTCATGTAATTGCATTATTGCCATTTGAGGATGAGCTTATAATTCTTCCAACAAAAAAAAAGACTAAGGACCACAGTGACATTGCTTTATTTCAAAATAAAATTGCATGGTCCACCACCAAGACACTGATCATTGATCAAGGATATGATGTACTGGGGGTACATGTTTTGGTCTTATTCAACCAAGCTGGGCTAGCTCAACAACCTTTTAGGTGGTGAAATTCGATCAGATATAGCATTCAAAACAGATGTTGAAATTTATCAATTACAAAATTCATTAGACATACTAACAATGCACTCTTATACACCACACAATCATAGACTTATTATTGTTATATATATTTCACTGTCATAAAAATTGTGTTGAGAGAAGAGCCATTTAGATATATATATATATATATATATATATGACAATCTAGACAAATTTTGGAATTGGAACTCAAAGAATCTGTTGGAATAGCACATGCGAGGTGTCTATGTCTCAGTTGAATAAAATATTATAAGCTTATATGATTCTAAAAGATAAGCCTTTTAGGTCCTTTTCTTTCTTGAATTGGGAAGAGATAAGGTCCTTTAAGTGTGAGTGTGATGCAACATCCCTTAAAGCCCAAATACCAACTTAAACATTAGATGGGCTAACTTTACTCATCTTAGGCAAAATTGTTTAAGGAGATTTCCACAAACATCCTTTTTTCATTTTAACCACAAGGCAGCTTCGCATTCAACTAATATCTTCTTACCAGATCAGTCCATTTTAAGATAAAGTATTAAATCACTTGTGACAATAATTTGTTATATACATTAATTTTAAATGACATGTTATAAAAGATAACAAAACTACATAAACAAAATATTTATATAATAATTTATTTTATATTTTTTTTCAGGTTTGGTGAGGCAGGCCAGTTCGACTCAGTTTTGATACCTTAAATTATAATGTTTTTTTTTTGCATTAATTATTTTTAAATTAAAAATATTTCTAATGAAAATAAGAGAAATATATATTAATAAACAATTAAAATTAAAAGAGAAAAATATTAGTGATACTTGTAATTTTAAAAAAATCTTAAATTTAAAATAAATTTATATTAACAACTAAATTAACTATCATCCTTAATCCCAACGAACTAGTAACTGAATCCTATAACCAAATATGAATGAATTTCTTAATCTATTTATTGATCTTGTCATTATTTTTAAAATTGGCCTCCTAGTCTTATAATCCTGGGTTCGTCCCAATTTGCAACAACATCTTTATAATTTACAATAGACGTCACATAGTAGAAACTAGCAACGAGAAGACTAAAATGCAACATAGATGTGATTATCTTTGCTCGATATCAAAACTTTGAAGTCGGCATATGTATTCATGGAGATAATGGATACTTCATCAAAGATAGAACCATGTTATTTCAAGGTGTTTTTTCCCCGAGAGATGTAGAAACTTGGGCCTACTCCAAACTATGAAATGGACAGTTGACCATAGTTATTCCAACATCATTTTTGAGTTCGACTGCAAATAAGTAGTATATAATTTTATGTCTAAACCAAAGGGCTTCTTAGACTTTCATAACATCATTTTTCAGTGTAAACATCATTTTTTGTATATTTCAAACTCAATGGTAAATTTTGATAGGAGACAAATCAATTATATTGCTCACAACTTAGCTAGACAGCACAATCTTAGGCTCGCATCCAAACTTTTGATCATATTCCAAATAATGTTTACTCTATTATTATTAATGAATTAATATTTTTTTCTAAAAAATAAAAATAAAAATTACTATGCATGATGTTATGGGTCACCAAGTGTCCCAGTTAGCTATTCATTTTGTGTTTGGGCTTTAAGTCCTCCTTTATTTAAAAAAAAAAAAGAAGAAATTAAATGACTGAAAACATGTAAAACTATGTCTCGAATAATTTTGTCTCAAAAGAAAACTTTGTTCCATTCTATAATTCAAATTTTGAAGTTAAAATTTAACAATTTTTCAAGAGGTACTTGAATTATTATTATTTTTAAATTGGGTTTTTAGATTTAGATTTATTTTTTAATCAATTTATCATGTTTAATTATTGTTATAAAAAATTAACAACAAAAACTTAATTAATCCCTAAATCTAATATTGTTACCTACGGCAGATTTAGGACAAAAGCAAGTAGGATAAAATTATATCTTAAAAAAAAAATTAAGATATAAAAATAAAATATGAAATAAGAATGAAATATTCTACTAAATCAAGTGGAGCTATTCAAAAGATTATTAGATACCGAATATGTACCAACCAAAAAAAAAGATATTGATTTTGAACGGGTCGGATAT